>JAQPPZ010017021.1:7907500-12707500 GCA_028583015.1 Wollemia nobilis | reverse complement strand
GAAAGGCATGTAACCATTAAATATTTGTACAACCTAAAACAAGACAAAGATGAGTGTTTTGCTGACTTCTTAGCTCGATGGAGGCAGTTGATAGGAAAATTACACTTTGTGTTACCTTATCGAGAAATGTTGGATATTTTTATCAATAATTTACAAGAACAACTATCCTATGAATTATCAACTGCTACCTTGACCACCTTCGATCAAGCTATAGATTTAGCTCGAAGGGTGGAAGATGCTCTCATTAGAAGAGGTCAGCTCAAAAAGAAAGATGATGAGAAAACATCCAGAAATCAATATAAAAATAAACAAGTTGTGGGTGACGGAGTCACTGATAGCAGAAACATTGCCAATGTTAATACTGCAAAAACAATAGAGAAGTTTATATTGAAACCTCTTGATAAACCACCCCGAGAATTTACTAGGTTAAATCAACCTTTATCAACCATTCTCCCGCAATTACTAGCACGAGGTTTGATCCAATTACCAACTATCCGGGAACCTGATCCAACCATACCCGGATATAGAGCTGATTTACATTGTGATTTTCATAGAGGACCTGGACACGCTACCAACTCTTGTAAAATATTAAAACATAAAATACAAGATTTGATTGATAATAATGAGATGGAGGTGCAAGCCTTTCAACCTAAACAAAATCCTTCTAATAATGCTCAAAAGAACATTCCCCAAAATCAGAATCAGAATGCCAATCAATCATTGGACATATTTCAACATCCTTTACCAAAGCATGGTAAAGAGGTGGCTAATCAAATTGAGCATCATAATGTTCCCCCTCCTACCCGATATGTAGGGACTATTAGTGGACAATTACCTGTTCATGATCCTCAAATATTTGACACAACTTTATCCATAGTTACGACTAGACCTCTACATAATATTCGGATACTTGATCTTAGTGACACCGAATATGAGACTGAAAGTGACATGGAAATCACCTCAAATCAATCGAATAGTTCTGAAGATGAATCGGATCCTATTCAACCTATCACAAGTTCTATGGTTCCAAAAGAACCATTTCCTAGAAGAGTCACTACTAGACCATCTTCTCACCAAATACTTTCTAATGAACAAGCCATAAACGCTAGACCAAGACCTATTCATCACTTGCAAAATAATATTGTAGGAACCATCGGAGCCGTTACCAGACAACAGGCTCAAAACTCTCAACAGGATCAAACTCAGAACGATGGATCAGCTCCATTTGTTTTGAAAAATCCCAATAAAGGGAATTATGCGCCTAATGTGCAACCTAAGCCTCCTTATAATATTAATGAACAATTATCCAATACTACAGCTAGAATTTCCCTTTTGGACCTGTTAAGATCTTCTCCTACCCATAGGGATGAATTAATGCTCACATTAAGCCAAATGATGGTACCACAAAATATTCAACCTTGAAGCCATGTCCAATACTATCATAACTCGAGAAGTCGATTGTATTGACTTTCGAGATAGAGATATCCCGCAACATAGTTTACATAAGGATAACCCCTTATATATTACTGCCCTAATTGGAGATGTAGCCGTTAAACGAGTCTTGATTGATAATGGTTCATCTTTAAACATATGCACTTTTGACTTCTACCAACGATTTGGGTTTAGAAGTGACGAAATGAAAAGAAGTGATATGATTATAAAAGCCTTCAATGACGAAACACAAGAAACATGTGGAGTCATTACTATACCCTTGCAAGTTGGTCCTAGAACCCTAGATACGACCGTGTTTATTGTACATTGCCCTGCATCGTACAATATACTTTTGGGTCGCCCTTGGATCAACGCGATGCGAGCGGTTCCATCCACTTTACATCAGTGTGTTAAATTCGAATTTAAAAACCAGTTGGTTACCATTCATGGTGATCCTAGACCCTTTGATATGTGTGCTTTGGCAGAACCTGTTGGAGTTCAATTTTGCCCTGCCTTGTCATCCACACATCCTAATTCTCATCATCCGCCCAAACGTGTGAAACACACACCCATAACATCATCTACTCTTTCAACTACACCTATACATATAGCTCAACCATCTTCTGAACAAACCACATTAGGACCTCGAAAAGATCCCAAAATTACAACCAATGCTTCCTGTTTTACTCCTATATCTTCCATACCTATAGACTCACCCATCAATATCCCTATAACATCTACATCCACTACAGGCATCCTTTCCACATCCGACGATGTAGGAAATGTTCCTTCTACCTCTTATGCTCTCACTGATGAGCTCTTACCCGATTTATCTAAAATTCTTATATCAGAAGAAACCAACACTGCCATGCAAACTTCCCTTCTTTTAAATAAACTCCCATCCTCTCCTCGTACCTTGGGCCTCCCACAGCCTATGGGAAGTATCTACCAAGTCGGGAGTTGTGCTTTTATTTATAAAGGATATGATTGGGGAAGAATACCCAGAAACATTAAGACACATTGTGATGGATATGCTAGATGCTATTTTGCTAATGAGTATATTAAAGCTAAGCCCATAATGCTTAAATTGGGATATAAAGGGAAAGGTTTGGGACCTTTCCAAAATGGTATGAAAGAACCTTTTGAGGTAGAACCGTGGCCTGCCCGCTGTGGTGTGGGCCTATTTTCTAGTAAAGGTCAGCCCTTCCCATTTGAGGATGATGACCATCTTGTATGTTACCAAGATTATCTGGATAAACAAGATTCTTTGCGTGCAAAGAATAATTCCTTTACCTGCAATATGCTATCCATAGCTTACCCTGAAATGATTGCCGAATCCGATGACGAGTTGGAGGGAGATATCTTTCATGATGTTTCCATTGAGGAATTGTTATATAATGAATTTTATTTTGATGGCTCTATACCGAGTATAGCCCAACTTGAAGCTACGACTCCTCAAGACGAATTATCCAAGTTAACCTTGGAAGAATTACAAGAATTGGGTGTTTCACCCACCCCACCTAATTTTGAGAGAGATTTACATATGGAAGTTGAAAACGTTATAAAAATTAACATTGGAACCGAACATAACCCTCACATAATCAATATTGGATCAGAATTAAGTCAAGAAAAACAAGATAAATACATTTCATTTCTTAAAAACTATGAAGATGTCTTTGCTTGGACATATGAAGACATGCCAGGTTTGGACCCTTCGTAGTTATGCATCATCTAGTAGTCCATCCGGATGCTAAACCTGTTAAACAGAAACTTAGAAAAATGCATCCTAAAGTGGCCTTACTAGTCAAAGGAGAACTAGAAAAACTGTTGAAAGTCATTTTTATACAAGCCATTGATTATGTTGAATGGATCTCAAATGTAGTTCCAGTAACTAAGAAAGAAGCCACTAAAGTTAGGGTTTGTACAGACTTCAGAGATATTAATGTTGCATGCCCTAAAGATGATTTTCCCCTTCCCAACATGGATCAGATCATTGACTTTACTGCTAGAAGCGGAATGATATCCTTAATGGATGGATTTTCTGGTTATAACGAGATCAGGATAGCTCCTGAAGACCAGGCTAAAACAACCTTTATTACCCCTTGGGGAACCTTTTGTTGGAAAGTGATGCCATTTGGCTTAAAGAATGCAAGTGCAACCTATCAACGAGCTATGACTTATATCTTTCACGATATGATGCATGATATCCTACATGATTATGTAGATGATATTATAGCTCGTTCCATCAAAGAAGATGATCATTTAAATGACTTGAGAAAAGTATTTGATCGGTTAAGGGAATATCTTATCCGACTAAATCTAGCCAAATGCATATTCGGAGTTAAGTCCGGTAAATTATTAGGGGTTATAGTCTCTTTACGTGGCATTGAAATTGACCCTCTCAAGATCATGGCTATCACAGATATGCCCGCACCCACCAATATATCAGAATTACGAAGTTTACAAGGTAAGCTTCAAGCTATTCGCCGCTTCATCGATAAGTTGGCGGACAAAACTGGACCCTTTCTTAAGCTTCTTAAGAAAGATGTCTCTTTTCATTGGGACGAAGAATGCCAGGAAGCATTTGAACTCCTTAAGCAATATCTCCTTAAACCACCAGTGCTTTCCCCACCTAGATCCGATCGTCCATTTATCTTGTACATTTTTGCTTCCAATTCTGCCTTAGGAGCTATGTTAGCTCAGCTTGACGATGAGAAGAAAGAACGTGCTAATTATTACATTAGCAGAACCTTAATCAGTTATGAAACTCGCTATACCATATTAGAGAAATTATGCCTAGCCATCGTATTTTCTACATAGAAACTATGACATTATATGCTCAATCAGAAAACGTATGTTATTGCCAAATTTGACCCTTTGCGATATCTCATGAGTCGACCGTATTTATCTGGTCGCACAACCAAGTGGGTTCTTGCGCTAAGCGAATTTGAACTCACGTTCATAGGACAGAAGTCTGTTAAGGGTCAAATCATAGCAGATCAATTAGTTGCTTGCACCCTTAGAATCTACTCATCCCCTCATCATTGAGTTTCTGATGAATGCCTTAAACTAGAGGCGAGACCATTCAAAGCAATGGTCCCTATACTTTGATGGAGCCCGATGCATGAGTGGGGCTGGTGCGGGTATTATTTTAATATCTCCGCAAAAACATCTTATACCTCTGTCCTTTAAATTAACATTTGCTTGCACCAATAACATTGCTGAATATGAAGCTCTTATCCTTGGATTACGAGCTGCCTTGGCATTGAAAATTAAAAATTTATTGGTTTTCGGTGACTCTCAACTTGTCATAAATCAAATTAATGATGTTTATCAGACCAGAGATGATAAATTACGCCCATATAAAGCATATGTTTTGCAATTATTATCCTTGTTTGATCAAGTTACTTTGGAAGCTATTCCTCGAACTAGCAATCGTGCGGCTGACGCTATGGCTGCAGCTGCATCTCTTTTACCCTTGGAGTTAGACGATGAATATGCTACCATCATTATTCATCGACTCCAGGAACCCGCTTCAAGCAAATCATGCTTAGAACCTTTGGATGTGTTTCTCATCAACGAAACAACTCTTGAACCATGGTATACTGATATATTTAATTTTTTGCAGAAAGGAACCTTCCCTGATGGTTGTACTAGCAACCAGCGTAGGTTATTACGTAGACAAGCAAGTCACTTTGTGATTATTGGTAATACCTTGTACAGAAGATCTTTTGAAGGCATCTTACTATGATGTTTGAATCTAGAAGAATCTAGATCAGCTTTGAATGAAGCCCACAATGGATCTTGTGGGGGACATTTTAGTGGTAGCGCCATTGCTAAGAAACTCCTTCGGATAGGATATTTTTGGCCTACCATGGAAAATGATGCACATAATTATGTGCGACATTGCGACAAGTGCCAGAAACACGTTGACCTTGTCCATGCACCTGCACAAGAACTGCAGGCTATTTCATCTCCTTGGCCCTTTTCAAAATGGGGCTTAGACATCATTGGAAAAATCAACCTTGTGTCATCCGATGGACACAAATTCATCATAACCGCCACTGAGTATTTCACGAAGTGGGTTGAAGCTATGCCATTAGCTTCTTGCACTGGAACCCAAGTTTCCAAGTTTATTTTTAATCAAATTATTTGTAGGTTTGGAATTCCTGCCAATCTCATTTCAGATAATGGAACTTGTTTCAAAAATAAAGATGTTAAAAAATTATGTCAAAAATATAAAATTCAACATCGTTGGTCCACTCCCTATTATCCTCAGGGTAATGGCCAAGCAGAAGCATCTAATAAAACCTTAATCAAAATTCTCAAAAAATTGGTCAATAAATCCGGTCGAGATTGGCACATTCAATTATATCCTGCTTTGTGGGCCTATCGAACTAGTGTTCGAACCCCCACTGGAACTTCACCTTTTGTCTTGGTTTATGGTGTTGAAGCCGTTTTTCCCTTTGAATTAGAAGTTCCTTCTTTAGCTCTACTACTTCAAGATACTGAAGTAGGGGATGAATATCGTGCTGGCAGATTTAGTCAGCTAGAACTTCTAGATGAAAAGCGCATCAATGCTTTGGAGCATCTTCGCGCCTACCAAAACAAGCTTAAGAGAGCATATCTTAAGAAAGTTCATCACCGATCCTTTGAGATCGGCGACCTTGTCTTAAAAGAAAATAAAAAAAATACTAATGCAACTAAAAACCTTAAAGGTAAATTTGAGCCCAACTGGCTTGGACCATATGTCATCACTGCTAAATTTGGATCGGGAGCATACAAATTATCTACCTTAGATGGTAAAGAACTTAAAGAACCTATGAACATTATGCATCTTAAACGTTACTATGCATAAAATTTGGTCATTTCATCATTGTATATATTTGTTTTGCATATTATTTCCTTTTAGTCACTTATTTAAAACATTTCAAAAAAAAAATAATCACCTTGTATTTCTTTCAATTCATAACTTAAAATTAAAAACATCAAAATCATCAAAATCTTCAAAAACATCTTTTATTTTCGTACCTGTCAAATCGTGCAGTATTGCAGTTATATTTTCAGTTATTTTGGATAAATTAGCATTTATTTGGAATCCCGCACTTTCACATTCACATGAATAAATATCTTGATTTTTATTTTTGATTATTAATCTCTCTTATATCAAAGTCCACAGTTGAATTAAATAAAGTTTTGAGCATAGAGAACTGATCTTGTTATTTACTTGAACCAAGTATATCTTTTCACATTAAAATGATTTCATTGCAAATTCGATATGATGCTACATAGTAGAAATGGTTTCTTGAGCGAAAAGTTTCCCCTGCTATCCTATCATGCACATGGTCTAGAATCTTTGAGAATTGACAAAAGGACAAGCTCACCCCTACCCAGAATAAAAATCCCTTGCTCTATGACTAATCCGAGCAAGTATCCCTAGCATAGGAAGAAAAGAAAAGTTCAAGAAAAAGAGAAAAAGAAAAAGGTTATTTTGTATCATCACAACAATATTTCAGCATTTTCTCAAATATCAAGCAAAAATACAAAAGTACAAAAAAGAAAAGAAAAAAAAAGCAAAAAGAAAAACGCAAAAGCAAAATGCAATAAAATCCTTTCCCTACCCCTTGAAAAGAAAAGAAGGGTGAATGAGCTTGAATCCCTGGAATTCTCAATTATTCGAAAACTGTGAGGTAAGCCCCATAATAGGTGGTTTGTGCCCAACCCACTTGGCCTTGGGTAATTCCTAGCGTGGTGATATGTCTGTCACATTAGCGACCTTCTTTTGTACAGACCTATGTCGACTTATGGATTAGCTAGCTCTTGATAACCTAACTTACATAGTAGTCTGGTACGGTTACATGCATATAAATCATGGTCAACGAACATTCATTTGGTTAAGGCAAATTACTTGTATCAAATTATCTTGCTCAAAATTGGTGAATGAACAATACAATCGCACACACATTTGTATTTGAGAGATTTTGTATCATTATGATAAATCAAGATCGGTAATGAACTCACATTTGCACATGAGGATCCCTTATAAATCTACATTTCTCTTTGAGATAATTTAAAATGTTTCTGTAATTCTTTTCGGAATAATTTTACCCTTTTATTTCAGAATTTTTGTTTTGTATAAAAGCAATTATATAAATTTTCTCACAAAATCACAAAAATGATTTCAAACAAAATGTTCATATTATTATTTTTTTGTTTATCAAAAGTCAAAAATTCATCTTGCAATAAAACCAAAAATCTATTTTCTTCTTTGGATTTCGCGATGATGGTATAAGTCTATACCTATAAATTCTATGCCTAGCGCAAACCATTGTTCTAATTTTATTTTCCATTTATTTTAAAAACAAATTCATATGACTTGCATCATTATGTTACACAATTATGCTTTACAAACAAACGAACACTTATTCTATTTCATGTCATTATGTCAAAATTCAATCTTGAAATCATGGTATAATTCCTAAGGAATTGTTCAAAATTTTATCACACTTAGGAATTTATGCCTAGAAAAATCATATTTCTTTTAGTATCTCATGCATACTATTTTTATGAAAATCTGAAAACAAATCATCAAACCATCATTATCTCCATCATTACAACACAAAGTCTTAAGACAGTCTCTTAAGCACTCTTTTTTTTTTTTTGGTTTTTTAATTTTTGATCAACATCACCACAAAAATTCAAAAGAAAAATTAAAGCATCATAAAAACATATGAACAAGTCATATCATCATAAACAAGACCATATATATATATATAATATATATATATATATATCAAAAAATTATATACATCATATCAAAACTGGATTGGTATGCCACAATCTATACCCTGGCATACTCAATCCTCTCAAAAATCTATACAATCTCTGTGCAGTCTATAGCACCTAGCCTCGAGAAGCCCTCGAGCTCTCAGCCTCATCTCCTCCCTCTACCCTGACATGGAGGAGGTGGTCCCATAGAGGTCCGGGCTGTATCTCGGGTCCTCGTCGTCGATCGTGAGGATGTCCTCGCCGATCCCAGCCTGATTGGTTCTGCAATGTTGGCTGGCAGTTGTACCCTCTGGCCCTCTAGAACCAGCTAGAAGTATACCCCCTGGTAGAATGCGGTCTGCATCATAGACCGCACTAGCTCATCCCTGCTCGCCCCTTCGCTCCGTGCCCTGAGCCGTGTAGTCTCATCCTGCAGTGTCCGTACCTAAGTCCTCAGCTGAGTAGCCTCGTCCTGCAGTGACTGCACCTGAGCTCGGAGGTGGGCAGCCTCAGCCCGGAGAGCCATCGTCTCGCTGCTCTCCCCTATGTCAACACCCTTGCCCTTATCAGGCGATGGTGGTCTCTCCCCCTACTGTGAAGGGAGTCTCTCCTCCCTCCGCCCTATCTCTCGCGGCCTCTATGGAGCCTGACCCATCCGTTGGCGTCTCTCCTATGGGGACCATCGCTGCTCTCTCCCCCCATGACCTTGCACTACCTCAATAGCAGCCTATCATTGCCTCCCCATCTGGTGCACCATGACGTGCATTGGACCCTACACCCTCGTCATCCGAGGAGGGTGGATGCCTACGTACCAGGCATCGTAGTCATCTGCAACCTCGATGTTATCACCATCCACTAGCTGGATGGGGGCATCGTCCACATCTTGACTCTAGAATCATTGCATATCTAGAGCCCCACTCAGTGTAGTACTATCCCGAATAGTCCAGGAGTACTCGTAATCCCTGAGAGAAGGGATCCCCTACTGTAGACCAAACTATCATAGTACCCGATCGTAGCGATGGAGCTCTACCTCTCCCTGCTCCATCCTCAGCCAATAGACTCGCCTGATGCGAGCCAACTCCTGCCCATCCTCTGCCCACCCGAGGTGCTCTCGCCATGGCCTCTAGGTGATCTGGTCTGGGATGAGGTCATCTAGCAACCTCCGTGACATCGATAGATCTATCCATCGCTGTGACCCCCTCTGTAGCCACCAGTAGAAAACTCGGGGCCTCTCCCGGTCAACCCCTATCAATGGAAGCCCTACCGGCCTCCGCACCGTAATGTGCTCCCAGCACCAAACCTGTAGCAGCGATGTCAAGACCAGACATCGACCTCCCTTGTATATGACCCCATGCAGGATCCTATACAAGCGGCAAAGTACAAAGCTGCCCCATGCAAATTTGTACCCATGGTCTCTCATGTCACAGACTATGTCTGAGAGCACCCACGGTAGTCTGCATCCGCTCTGGTGGCATAGCAGTAAGCCACCGACCACTCCTGCCAAAACTTGAGTCAGCCTAGATGCCCCAGGCATCTACCGTAGAGACTCGATGTTCACTTCGCCCTTCTCCAAGGTGAAGCTCGGGTCTCTAGTGAGCCTCATCATCGCTTGGCCCTGATTGGCCGCAGGCGTCATCAGCCATCCTTGTATGGGGATCCTCATGATCCTCCATACGTCCTCTAGAGTGGGAGCCATCTCCCTTGTCGGTAACCGAAAACAGGACGACCCCGGATACCACCTCTCTGCTAGGGTTGTCAGTAGCCCCATGTCAGTCGGTACTTGTGGCATCTCTGCCACATGCTGTAGACCGACCTGTGCTAGTCGGTCACGCTCTGCCTGGTCGAGCATGGCTATGTCATCTCTTAGTCCATCGTATTTCCATTCTCGGCTCTTTAGTAACCCTTTCTACAAAACAAACAATAAAACAACAAAATCATTAATAACTCAATCATTCAAATCAAATTAAACACATTTTAAAATCAAGTTAAAGATGATATCGTCCACCATTGGATGATATCGTCCCAAATTAAGCAAAATCATCCTTTGTGAGGATGAAATCGTCTCCAATTTTGCAACTTGGGGATCGCCCCTTGTTGGACAAAATCGCCCCTAATTCGTCGATTTTGCCCTCAGACGAAATCGACGATCTAGGGACGATTTCGATGAAATCGGGACGATTTTGTCTCGACGACGTCGACGGCCTAAAAATGGTCGCGATGCCCCAAACAATCAAATTTAAATCAAAAAACTTGCACAAAGTTAAATCAAACCTAATCTACTAGGATTAGATCCTTACCCGTAGCCCGCGCCGGACCTCTATCGCTCTATGCGCTGTCTCCACCATTTTTTTTTCTCTGTAGAGCTCTGGAACAGTAAAAATGAATTAGGGTTTTACCCTATTTTCTTAGTTTTATTTAAAAATCAACATTTTAATTTTTTGCTTTTCCGCGTTTTTACCTCAAACGTTCGATTTGGGTAAAAACACGGAGGGGGCACCATAGTCAACATTCGTACGATTCGACCAAGAATCATCGTCTAAAAAATTGAGTATATTTTTGCTTTCTCGTAAAACGAAAAAAACTCGTCTTTAACGCATTTTCTTCGGAAAATTCGCTAAAGAGGGGGCAAAATGTAGCACCCTAAAATTGGCACGGTTAAAACCTTAGTAAAAATATAAAAGATAAAAATTTGAATTTCAACCCCAAACCGCCCGTTAAACCGCCTTGTTACCCGCTTTCCCCATTTTTCGTGCCATTTTTAGGATTTGTTTTGACCGTTGGACGATATCGTCGTAGATTAGACGAAATCATCCCCGATCTGACGAATTCATCTGGAACAGAACGTCCAGACGATTTCGTCCCAAAACCAAATTTTCATAATTAGCTTCTTTTTCAACAACCTCTCCAACTTGGGTAGAAATGCGTCTGCACAGTTGGATATTTCCCTGTTGGAGATCTCCCAGATTGGGATGATCCCCAACCTCCTAAACCTCTTCCTAATCCTATATAAACTAGGATTTTTCTAGTTTATCCCCCTGAGCCCCCTAAACCCCTTAGTTGGCATATTTCCTTGCATAATTAGTTCCTTATTCCCTCGCACTACTGTCTGTATTCTGTATTTTGCATTTTCTTGCAGGAACTCTACTATTTTTTAGTCGAAGCTAGCTCGGATCGTCGTGGATGATCTCGGATGATTACGAACGATTTTGTCAAGGAGCGCAGATGATCTCATACGATTGGAGGTGATCCTGACTGTAGTCCAGATTGGGGGCAATCAAAGTCTAGAGTTTGCATTTCCTTAGCTTTCTCTATATTTTTCCTATTGTATTTCTGCACTGTCTTAAATTATTATATTTTTTGCATCTTGGAGTTCACCTCATTTAGCATAACCGCATGATAAAGTTAAAATCAATCATTAAATCTACTGCATTTCCTTATTTTTTATTGGAATCCATTATTTAGGCATGTTTGCTATTATTTCTATCATTCTCCTTTGCTTCTGCACTTGCATATTTGGTATTTTGTGTCTGTTTTTGTGATTGCAGGTTTCTGACGAATTCATCTGATGAATTCGTTAGATCGATTCTGTCTGATTTCAGATGACCTTCTATGATTTGGGATGATCCTATGAAATATCAGATGATTACGTACGAATTGAGGCGATCTGAACTGCTACAAGACTCAAAATCTTCATCAAACATCCGAAATCAGGTATGATACATTCTAGCTAGCATATTCTCTATTATTAGCATTCATTCCTATTTTTTGTATTCATTTAAATCAGCATTGGCATATAGAATAGTTTAGATTCATCTTGGCCAAACCTAGGAGTTGAATGATCGAGTATAAAAATGAACACATCAAACTCACTATCAACCTAGGCATGGAAACTGCCATTCAAAAGTTTCCTGGTGAACCCACCATCCATCAAAAATTCACCCTTATACCCCTCCCCGAGAGGCGGGACCTTCAAAGGGCCTCTCAGTCCGAGGTATTGTCCCATCCTTTTCACATCCCCCTTTCGGGCGCGGATCCTATAGCCTAAAGGTAAGGATGCAAAAAATTTGGAGCGATACACCAGTATTTCATGTCTCCTATCTCAAAAAGGTGATTGGATAGAAGGTACACTCTCAGTCAAAACTACCAATGCTGGCTGAAGAAGGGTATACCCATATACAACCAAAAGAAGTGCTACAAACCAGATCACGCAAACTCAGATCTCATCACATCCAAGAATTTCTCATCAAGTGGCAAGATTTATCTGAAGAAGATGCAACTTGGGAATCTGAAAGTATTTTCTAGTCATTTCCAGCTTTGAGGACAAAGCTTTTCGAGGAGGGGAGTCATGCTACATACCAAACCTAGCCTATCGGCTAGGTTTTCCATGTGAATATTTCATATTTATTAGATTAGATATTTTAGTTAAAATCATCTATTCATTTTTATATCCTTTCATCTACGTATTCATATAGCCTATACGATGGGGAAGAGCCCACCCTGAGTGGCGATAGTTTCATATTTTGATTTTAATTTCCATATCATATTGTTCTGTTGCATGTTGATCTGATCTCGTTTGGAAGAGTTTAGCACTGTTGAATTATAGGGTTATTATAAGTATTATCGAGAGATATCTTGTATCTCTTCATATTCAAAAGACTTCATCCCCTATGTAGTGGGTTAGCAAGAGAGCTATGTTGCAGTGTTGACGCAAAAGCAAGAGGATTGATAAGAGAAGTCGGTTGCCTTCTTGAGTCAATTTATTGCGTCACATCAGGAGAAGTATAATTTCATCAAGAAAAAAGTGTACGCGGTAATGTAATCGTTGAAGAAGTTTTGACACTTTATTTCCCAGAGCAAATTTGTGGTTTATGATATACATCTCGATGTTCAAAACTTCATACTCAAAGGAGAACTAGTTGACAAAAGGGCAAGTTGGGTCTCAAAGATTCAAGAATATGATGTGGAGATCCGACCAACAAAGCTAGTTCATGGGCGAGCTTTATGTCAGGAGTTAGCTAAAAGGGCCACCTCCTAAACATTGGATGTAGTGCATGAAGGAGACATTAGTGAAAGCATTTGCATGAACCATACTGCAAGTAATTAGGACCGAACAAAAAAACTGGTTGACTATTTTACTTCAGGCAAATGTCGAACTCGCCTTGATGCTTCATAGCATCGAAGGTTCAAGTTGCAAGCTCTCAAATATGTTCTATTGCCTAACAAACTGTTTTATAGGAACATTGATGGAGTTCTTTGTGGAGTCTAAAAAGGAGAAAATATTGGAGGAATTTCATTATGGGTTATCTGTTGGTCATTATGCAAGAAGGCCCATGGCCTTGAAAATTATTCGAGCAGGCTACTTTTGGCCCACTCTGTTCATCGATGCTCATAAAGTAAGTCAGCATTGTGATAGTTGTCAATGATATGTTGGCAGAGTCAAAAAAGGAGCATTGCCTCTACACCCAATTCAAGTGGAAGCATCTTTTTAGTAGTGGGGTATTGACTTCATCGGAGTCATTAATCTGCATTCTTTTGGAGAGCACAAGTACATCTTGACGATGATTGACTATTTCACTAGATGGGTGGAGGCTATTCCTACCAAGAAGGCTAATCAAGCAACTGTTATCTATTTTCTAGAAGGTATCATTACTCGTTTTGGCATCCCAGATTCAATTGTAACTGATAATGGAACTCCATTTATTGGGGTCAAAATCATAGAGTTCACTAGAAAATATGGCATTTATCTTAAGACATCATCCAATTATTATACGCAAGGGAATGGGTTGGCTGAATCTACCAATAAAAATTTGCTATAATTTTTTAAAAACGATGTTGGGCAGTAATAAAAGAAGCTGGCACTTGTTTTTGAACTAGGTGCTTTGGGCAGACCGCATCTCCGTGAAGAAATCTATTAAAACTTCTCCTTACACATTGGTTTATGGGAAAGAAGCCATTCTCCCCACTCATATTGAGCTTCTAGTACTTCAAACATTGTAGCTATTTCAATATGAATATGAAGAATATGATCCTATGAGTACAAGGTTGGCACAATTGTTCTAATCATAAGAGGATAGAGGGCAATCTTATCAAGCATTTGTTGAGCACACAAAAGAAATGCAAAAGTGGTTTGGGAAGAAAACAATTGAACGTGATTTTCAGGTGAGAGACTTAGTTTTGAAATGGAATGAGAAGAAGGCTAAGCTAGGGAAACACCATAAGTTTGATGTTATCTGGGAGGGCCCTTTTCAAATTTCTATGATAAATTTGGCAAATTCCTATAACCTTCATGATTTGGAGGGTTGCGACCTTCCTATCTCGATAAATGGTCTTCATTTGAAGGCCTATATTCAATGACAAGGTTCTGAGGAGGTACCATCTTGTACATATGTAAATACTTTTTTATGTTATTTATTTTAAATTACTGATTTTTTTATATATATAAAAAGAAGAAAATAAAATATAGCATTGTGTGATTCCTAGTAAGCGCCCCCCTCCTTTTTGAGAATTAAATTGGGCACAAAAGAGCAAAGTTTTGTTTTATCTCAAAACATACAACAAAGCTAAAACAAGAGGCATTTTTAGGCATTTTCGCCCAAGCAGAGAATGCAAAACATCAAGTGCATCCTTGGGGGCAAAAGAACACAAAAGCAAAGTACAACATTTGAAGTCACGTTCACCCTGAAGAGGGGAAGACACAACCGATCACCCTTGATTGCTGTAAATTCGTTGACGACTTCAATATCCTGTTTGGACAAAGATGAGCACAAAATTGATATGGCATTTGCCCCAGGTGATGGGCGCAACAACCGTTCACCCAAACTATGGGTGAACGCGTCATTTAAGAAAGCTAGAGCGATAAGGATTGATTTTAAATATAATATAAAAAAAAGAGGCTCAAAAATATTAAAAAAAAAGCACTTTTTGTTTTTTCTAAATATGGGCGAAACATTGAAGGGGAAAATTTTATTAAAGGAGTTATTCATCGTAGAACTTCCAAGCAAAATCGAAGTCGCCCTGAAGTACAGAAGAAGGAAATCGATTGCTCTGATTTTTGAAGACACCGTCAAAAGTAAATATTAGTGTGCATCCACGAAGTGATTTCACCGAAGGAAATCGGGCAAGTGCATTTTTTTTAGAAGCATGTTGCAAAGATGATTGCGCCCTTGAATACGTTGCAACAATCAGAGAGCATTAATATAGGTAAAAGAGGTGTTTTAAATATATTTAATTAAAAACATGTGCCCTACTGAATATTTATGATTCTGAGACCTAGAAAATACCCACCATTGGTTGTCAAGCGGTAAGTTTATTTTTCAAGTGAGCTTTGGTCGCCAGGGCACGATTTACCATAAACTTATGCGGTAAGGAGGGTGCTCTTTTCCAGGATAATTTGGCAGCGAATCAAAAGCAATATCGTTACAACATAGGGAATGGGGTCAAGCAAGCGAATCCATGCTTATGATCTTTTGAATATGCCCAAATTAATTCAGCATTTATTACGGTAGTTGGGGAGAAGCTCTATATAAATGATGAGGTAAAAGGCTCACAGTTTATTTTTCTTTTAAATTTTTATTGCTGAATATTTTGAACTGTAGCTACAGAAGTGTCCAGAGAGTGTTCATAGTATTTATCAGATAAAAGAGACAATGGGGAAGCGAAGCAAAGAGCCCAAGGACGTTACAGAGGCCACAAAGTCGAAGAATCCAAAATCTAGAGCTAATAAGGCCAGAAAGAATCTCGTATGATGACACAATGTCAGAAATTGTTGACTGTCTCATTACCTATAAAGGTGTGGAAAGGCTACGGTAGGATGTCGAGTTAGCAGTAAATTAGAGGGTAACATCACATAGTTGGCTGATAGTGCCCTATCATTCGTAGTTATTATGGTACCTATGCCCGCTAGTTCATCCATACCTCGAGCTAGTGTGTCTCATTGCTTAGTTTTACGATCCATTCACCAAAGCAGTAAGAAATACCAGGAGAGAAATTATCTTCACCATCACTCCGAACGAGGTCGAAAAGCATTTTCCTGTGGATTGAAGCTCCCTTCTTATGCGGTTAATAAAAAACTTCATACTAACGAACAGGAAGACATATATGTCTCCACGGTAACAATGCACCAATTTATGGAGACTCAACTGATTAAAGAGTCATCAATGGGGCAACTTCCTAATTTTCCAAAGCCACTCTTAGATTTCAAAAGCTTAGATATATATTCGATGTTGGCATGGGTCATCGGTTTGCCTTCAGATGACACTGTACATAAGTGGCAGGCGACCCTAGCACAATGTATTTTTCGGGTGGAGTTCTATTCTCCTACAACTATGAGACAAGGCAACAATCTGATTTTCTTTGATTGGACCGATTTTATTTCCTGGAGATTGAATTTTCAACTGGAGAATATTCAAATCGAGGAGGCAAAGTCGTTCAGACACTTTGTTTTTGGTATGGTTTTTCTTTTTTCAGCTTCAGCGGTGCTTTTCGTTTATTGCAGTTATGCAGATGGATGAGAAAAATGAACCCCTGCCAGTCTATATGTGGACTCCCATTTTGTCAAGAAGGTAGTCATTTTACAGTTTTAATAGTTGGTTTTTGGGCCCAACAATAGAATTTCTTTGTGATACATGTGAAGGGTGCCACGAGAATTAAGGGATGCAGTCATCACCCAAGAGAAAAGAGATATATTTATGCTTACCCAAGGTGTAGTTGTAAGAATTTTTGGTTTCACGAGTAAGCCATTTTTGTTATCCTATTTTGCTACAGAGCATGTTTTTGCTATGGAGGTAGTGCACCAGTCAGATTATGTAAATGATGTGTATGGAGCTCGACGCGAGAAGAAAATAAAATGCAACATGTCATTTAAATTTGGCAGTATAGAAGTGAGCCAAGTTGGGTAGAATCGACTCCTAACAGTAGCATTGCAAGATTTGGGACTGATAGAGTTGCCGCAATGTTGGAGGTATGACCCTTTGGGTAAGTTTTTAGCTATTATAAAGGCCAAATATTTTTATTGTTGCCCTCGACCAAATATTCAAAAGAATAGAAATAACTTTGATGGGCCTGATATGAATTGGCATATTGAGAAAATGACGATGCTTCCACCTTGGCACGACTATTATGAGCAAGAAGCAGAGTATAATATGGCCCGGTGTAAGTCTCAAATCTCTTCATCAAGTTTATTCAGCTAAGTAAAAGAAAGTGAGCCCAAATGGACTGATGAGAAGATTATGAATTGGTGGATAATAAGAATTCACTGAGGGAAGTCGAATACTCCTTATGGGTTGAAGTTGGATGAATAGTTTTTGGAGAATTATGATGAGTATGTCAATTCGTATCAGCCCGTTGCCTTCGCCAACATCTTACTAAAAAGTTTTCAATAGTCTGACAATGGCGAAGGTGAAACCGAAGGGAAACATTCGATGGTCAAGGAGGAGCTTCCAGAGGAAGAAGAGCAACAGTACATGTTTAAATGGAGATCTCAGTGGACAAAATGAAAAATTGAAGAGATGCCTGCATCAGAGAAGCAAAATGTGCCAAAAGCACCACCATTTCTCAAGGTGGCAAAAAGACCAAGGACTAGCATCGTAACTACTTCTATTGCTGAGGTTTCAGTTGCTGCAGTTTCTACAATTTTGGTTATTTTGATCGTATTTGTTAATCCTTTTCTAGAGCTCCCGATGAAGGTTACACAAATATTTTAGATGGCCCAAGAGCAAGTGGAGGATCATCAATCGAAAAGCTCCCAAGTAGAGGTCATAGATGGTGAAGAGAATATGGACATTGAAGAGAGGGCAAAAACACAGCAAGATGAAGTAATTTCATAATTTCCCCCATCACCACGTCACGTGGCACCCACACCTGAAGGTACTTCTTATGTCCCTCCTTCTTCTTCCTCAGAGCATGTAGTGACTTTTGTTTCACTTCCACCATATTCTGTCTTTATTTCTTTGTCATTTGGTATGCCTTTCGTATCTACTTTGATTCCATCTTCTTCTGTTCCCGAAGTCACTGCTGCTCCTTCTTCTATTCCCATCTCTTTGGCCTCCATTTCTTTTAGTTTGTATGCATCAGGGCCAAATCCCTTTTTGTGCCCTTCCCCTTTCATTACCGCCACCACTACCATTAAGGTCGTAAGTACGCAAGCTCATCCTAGAGTAAGCATAACTACAGTCAAACTTGGTTTGTCCATTCAAACCATCGTTTCTATTCCCCCCTTCTCACTGTCTCATATTCTTCCATCGAGCCTAGCCGCTCAGACGTTTTGGTTTCATTCACCCCATTTTTAGAATTTCAAACATTGCTCGATGTTCAAGTGACCCGAAAACAACCTAATGTGGAGAAAATTAATCGGGCACACTTGAACTCTTCACAGTGGTTGAAGAGCATGAGGTGCAAAGAAGCATTGGCACCAGCTCATCCGATTAGGAAAGTCACTTTCGACCCAGTTGAAATGGAAGCTCACATGACTAAACTCACTTCCTTGGTTCAAAAGCCACAAGGAAAAATGTTATTGAGTGATTATATCAGTGAGACTATCACGGAAGATCTTACCAGGATAAATCCGATAGAGAAGATGGGCAATATACAAGTTGACATGAGCTTAGTATACTTGCATGACGAGTATTATAAGGAAAAGTATTTTGAAAATGAAAATAAAATTATTGAGCTCGAAACTGCCCTAGAGAAAAGTAGAGCACAAGAGGAAAAGACTGCCACTAAAAATGAGTACTTGCACCGATAGGTTGGAGTGCACCTGAAAGAATGAGATATCGCTAGGTAGAGATGCATAAGCTTCAACAACAACTTAAGGATATGAAGAATCAGTTACCAAGAAAGTTGCGCAAACTAATGGTTTCTTGCCAAAAAGCATCAAAGAGGCCCGACTTCACTCTACCCAAAACTATGAGAAGTTGATCGTACAAGTAATTCAGGTGTTGCACTATTTGTGGGAAGCCCAAATATAGATAAAGTTAGGGCAGTAGTTAGTTGATAACACAGAGGTAAGGTTAGAACACGTTCTCAAAGATAGATTTACGCGAACGCATCAAGTAATAGGAAACTGGGCAAATATGATTTTTGTTGAGGGGCAAATGCAATTTTTTAAGCAAAAGGGGTGAACATAGTTACAAAGATCAAGTTGTTCAGTGGTTAAGTTTTGTTCAAAATAAGAAAGTATGGTTTCGCCATAATCCATGAGGAATATATTCAAGCAAAACATATTCTTCCAAGGTGTCCAAATTTCAAAGGCATCCAAAGTAGGTTTTAGCAAACATTAAATAATGGTGGCAATGAGTAACTCAGGAAATGAATCCCAAGCAAAGAAGAAGCCATGTTAAAAGCAAAGAAATATTTTCATAGTTTCTAAGGTGGGGGTGGATTTTCAAGGTATTGAACGTCTCTTAATTTTTTGTGCACCGATGCCCAAAATACTGATTTCTTGGGAATGTTTCCTTAAAATATGGATCGATGTTCCAAAAGGATGGGTTTTAATATTTCCAAGGAGGAATTCCCTCACTCTGGTTCCTGATATGCGATCATTTTGTCTTCATGTACATTTAATGAAAGAGGTGAAATCCTCTATAAATACTAATCAAATTTCCATTGTAAAAGAGGTTAGATATTTTGTGAGAAAACTCTCCAAGTTCTCAGCATCAATAGAATACACCAGGCTTCTAAATTTACAAGTGATCTTGTGTGCAATTTCCTTCTGTACTCGTGCACTTCTATTTTACACTCATGTTTCTTATTTGCTGTGAAATTTAAAATTTTGCATTTGAATTTAAATATTGCTAGTGAGGTAGTGAATGCTAGAGTGTTATTTTGAAGGTTATTTACTACAATTTTATGAGTGAATTTTGTTGCTTTTCTTCTATTACATGCTATTTCATGCTTGGGTGAATTTCCTGTTGTTAGTCTACCCAAAATCCTACACTTTTGACCTGTGGCCATATTTCCCATTTCTTTCTACATTTTCTAATTTCTTTCCCGCAACTCTAGTCTTCAACCAGTGTAGGATTTAGTTTGGGAGCCAGACCTCTCTGGATATTGACACGAAGGACATTCCTTTCCTCCAATCATTCAATTTTGGTCGTATTTAGGGCGCACAAACATAGTTTGTATGATTAGGCAGATTTTTGACCAACACTATTCTATGCATCTATTAAACTTGATAATTACAAAACATGATGACTGACGTATCTTGGCCTATCACTTCCTCCTAGTTTTTTTTTATTCCCTCATATCAGTAAAGTACTTACCCTTATCTACATTTAGCATCATTTCCTAAAAATAAACTTTGGGTCAAGAAGTATAGGTGATAGGAAAAAGAGGTGAATGACACATCATAGGTCACAAGGAAGAAGAGGAAGGAGTCCAAGATAGCCAAGAAGAAGGGCACGACCAGAAAACCAAATAAGACACAACAAAGAAGAAGTTTTACAACCTAAAGTGGAAAGAGTGTGGGATCTAGTGGATGATGAGAATCTAAGAGTAGAGACATTGTTGGTGATAGTAGAAGATAAAGAGCAAATAGTGAAAGAAGTTCCTAGTATTGAGAATGAGGATTAGACGGTAACACCCAAACCAATAAAAGAGAGTTGGCCAACGCATATAGAAGTAGAAGACTTTGTACCTTAGTAACCATGCATCGGTTCATGGGGAGGAAGACCAGAAACACTCCTCATTTATTCACGAAAGAGATTGTGAAGTGGAAGTAGAAGGCTATTTGACCAAAATTTTGCACCATCAACAACAAAAAGAGAGCAATATTGAATTCCACCATGCTCACCACCAAGATACTCATCTAGTGGGATAGCCCCAATGGCACATATGGGGAAGGAAAAGAAGACCCAACCCATCATGTGGGAACTTTTATCACCATTTGGGGATCAAATGAGGTAACATAGGATACAAAGTGGTTGTGACTGTTTCCAACCACTTTGTGGAGGATGGCAATGGATTGGTATTTGAAATAGCAATATACTTAACCATTCATCCAATGGACCACCCTGAAGGATGCATTTATTGATGAATTTTGACCATTCAGAGATGATACAAAGATCATCACTGAAATATTTTCTACAAAACAAAAACCAGAAGAAGATATCAAGAGCTACGATAGGAGACTAAGATAGCTCATGAATGACACCGACTAAAGAAATGATAAAACATTGGTTCTTGGATGGATTACTACATAAATATTGAAAGAAGATGAAAGCAGTACCATCCTCAACATATGAAGATGCCCTTGAGAAAGCAAAGAACTTTGAAAGCAAGGCCAAGCAAACAGTTACAAGAATTGATGGACAACCAAAATACAAAGAATATAATAGTGATGAAGAAGATAAAGTACAAAGTGCAATACACTCCTTTTGAAAAGAGTTTGATAAAATTATAAAAGAAATCAAAGTGTTAGCGTATCCTAATACTATAGTTAGCATATCCTTTATTATATTTCATTATTTACTTTTAGGTTAGTTTAGGGCATATTGTTATTGTTCATAACAAACCCTATTTTGGCCTCGGGTGGTTCCACAACCTCCGGGCCTATTTAGAGATGCAGTGTATTATTTATACTTCACAATATTAATCTAAATTTTGTTAACTCACAAATATGGTATTAGAGTGAATGGTTGGACTGGACACACTCGACCGATGCTGGACCTGACTCGACGTGGGCACGGATCTCGAGGTCGACTGGACCTGACTGGATGCGGGTACGGATCTCGAGGTCGACTAGACTTGACTAGGCAACCGAGGGACTCGGGCACATCTCCTGAGGCTGACTGACACTGGATCTGACTCGACACATTTCCCAAGGTCGCTCTAGACTGGTTTTGACTCGGGCATAATTCTCAAGATCGACCTACGTGACCACACATGGCGGCGACCTGGACTGGACTGGATCTGTCATGCTACCCGAGGCCGTTGACTAGACTGACACATGGTGTGATTGGACTGATGCGTGGACTGAGACGTGACTAGGGACTGACATGTGACATGACTGAACAGACTGACACGATGGACCAGACGTGCCCCTACCACGTGGCATGATAAAAAGGACCTTATTGTGATTGCCCGAAGGCAATCACAAACATAAGGGAGAACTTTTTTTTTATTCCCCCATCATGCACCCCGTGGGAGCAATGTGGGACTAAAGTCCCACAACATTTTTTTGCTCCCCGCGAGGGTTGCAAGGGAAGAAAGGGAATGTCTTCCCTTTCCCCTCTCATCGGGCGCGCTAGCCCAACTGGCAGGAGCGCCAGACTAGCGCCTGTGGGGTCAGGGGATCAAGTCCCCGCGGGTCCAACGAAGGTATGGAAATAATTTTTTTTCTAATTTTTTTTTTTTTTTTTTTCTTAGGTTTAATTAAAAAATTTAATATTTTTTTCAATTAAAAAGAATTATTTTAAATTATTTTTTATTGAAATAATTTTTTTTATCAAAAATATATATATTTTTTAATTTATACCTAGGAAAACTGATTTTTAAAAGGCATTAGTAAGAATTAAAAAAAAAAAGTGGGGATTGAGAGTATTTTATGCAAAGGCAATTTTTGGCATTATTGTAAAGGTGCATTTTCGGTAGCGCTCGACACCTAGTGGTTTATTTATGTGGGCACTTTTATGTTGTATGTTGCATTTTTTTTCTTGATTTGCACTACATCATTAAAAGTTAAAATCAAATTCACTCCTTAAGTCCCCGAAATAATTAAAACTCATCCATGCAATTTATTGCACTGTAGAGTTCGGTATTTGTGATACCTCTAGCCAGCACTTACAGGTAAAGTTGTCGTGATTGCGCTACTGTATCCCCCACCTAATATAGCTACCAAAACGACGTCTGAGCTTGTTCTCTATAAATCATCGAGGAGAGATAAGTTTACCATTTTTGTGATTTTTTTACTCCATCCACTACCCTAATCATTCTTGTGTTTAGGCATAAATCTTGATGAGAGTTTTGACATCCATAGTGTTTAGGGAAAGTTACGCCCCACACATGAGGATTGATGACTTTCTATGGTAGGTGCCATCAACAAGACGATTCCCTTTTAGTACCGCCCAAGTACCACGTATCATATAATCTTTAAAAATTACCTACAGTCTCCCTCACATAAGGGCGGGTAATTTTTTTTTATTTTTCAAAATACCTATAGTCTCCCTCACGTAAGGGCGGGTATTTTGTATGGTATAACGGCCTAGCATTAAGGTATATAGAAAAGACGACCAATTGGTGATATAAGGAACCTTCACTATGGCTTATGCTGCAAAGTTAATGACTGATGCTCATTAGTTATTGAAAGGTCCTAATTATACACCATGGAAAAACAAAATGAAGGCAGTCCTCATAATGGAAGATTTATGGGATGTTGTTTTTGGTGCAACAACGAGATCTTCACCAGCCACTGGATCCACAGCTCTTACTACTGATCAGATAGCATTTGATAAGAAAGACAGTCGAGCAAAAGTGCTCATTTTGTTTGTTGTTTTAGATGAAGTTCAACCTCATATAGCTGACAAAGAGAGTGGTAAAGAGGCATGGGATGCCCTTCAAACCATTTATGAGAGAAATAATGATTCAACCATTCTTCATCTTCAAAAACAACTTCACAATCCGAGTTTGAGATAAGGTGAGACAATTGAACTCTTTCTTTGCAGAGTTTTTGAACTGAAATGCAAACTAAATTATTTGGGAGATACAGTGGACGACAAGCTTCTCACTTTAATAGTGATGAGAGCTTTGTCTGATTCCTTTGATCTGTTGATCACCTCCATTCAGGTGTCACAACGACAAATTACCTTTATCGAGTTGGTCAATCTGCTTCAACAACAGGAGGCACGCCAACTTCATAGGGATGATTCTTCTAATACAACCCTATACTCCAATAGACAGGGTTCTAAGAAGAAAGGTAATTTTTAGAAAGGAGGCAATTCTCAACAGGATTCAAAAGGAAAAGGAAAACAACCTCAACAGAAGAAGAGGTATTACAAAATTTGTGATAAAGACAACCATGACACCAACAGGTGTTGGCATAAGAATAAGCAAAAAGGCCAGAACAAACCACAAACCAAGAATAAGCAACCCAAGGTGAATGTTGTTGTTGAATAATCTGATTCAAATTCTGAATAGGCACACAAGGTGCTCATGACTACCACATCCTCCAAGGAGAAGGATCCTATATGGTATGTCGATTGTGGTGCTAGTAAGCATATGACTGGCTACAGATCATGGTTTGAATCATTTGTGGCCAAAGAGGGCAAACCTGTCACTATTGCTGATGACAAAACCTACAAGGTTCAGGGAGAGGGTACAATTTCAATGACTCTTCTTGATGGCAAGTGTCAGATTGACAAAGTCCTCTATGTTCTAGGATTGGCTAACAATTTGTTGTCGGTCACACAAATCCTAGATAAAAATATGGTTGTCAACTTTCTTGTTGAGGATGGCAAGAAGTGTTGTACAATTACTAGGAAGGGTAAGAAGATTGCAACAGCTTCCTATAAGCATGGCTTATTTGCCCTAGATGCTATATCTACTCCCCATGTTGCCATGATAGTCTCTACCAAGGAGGCAACTTCCTTATGGCACAAGAGATATGGGCATCTTAGTTCTGGCTACTTACTTGAGCTTAGTAAGTATGAGATGGTAAAGGGTCTTCCTTCCCTTTCTTCCACATTGCCAGTGTGCTCTGATTGCTTGGCGGGAAAGAAGCATAGAGTACTTTTTTAGAAGAGCTCCACAAGAGCACAGAAACCTCTGGAGTTGATTCATACCGATCTGTGCGGTCCTTTCACACCCAACAGTTGTGGGGGAAAGAGGTATTTTCAGTTATTTGTAGATGACTACTCATGGAAGATGTGGGTTTTCTTTCTCCAACTAAAATCTGAGGCTTTTAATTTCTTCCAACAATTCAAGAAATCTATTGAGAAGGAGTCAGGGACTTCTATTAAAACCCTCTGCTCAGGTCGAGGGGGGAGTTTACCTCTAAATAATTTTTAGCATTCTTAACTAAGGATGGAATCTCGAGACAGTTAACTATTGCTTACACTTCTTAGCAAAATGGAGTTGCTGAGAGGAGGAACTGTTCTATTAAGGAAATGGTTCGTTGTATGCTCACAGGAGCTACTCTTGGGCAATAATATTGGGTAGAAGGTGTCACCACTTTAGTATATCTTTTGAATTGGGCACCCACAAAGGCCCTAAAAGGAATAACTCCACAGGAAGCATGGAGTGGCCATAAACCCTCCATATCTCATCTTTGTATTTTCGGGTGTCAAGCTTTCATGCACATACCGAAAGAGAAAAGGAAGAAGCTAGATGAGAAAACATTGAGATGCATTTTTCTTGGCTATGATAAGCACTCTAAATGTTATCGTTTGATAGATCCTTTGACCAAGAAAATTCATTTCAGTAGAGATGTTGTTTTTGATGAAGCTTTCACATCACAAAGCACATCTAATGTATACCTAGATCTTGTGGAATCTAAGGAAGAAAAGTTCCCTTTGTCAACACATACAAGAGGTCCTTCCACTTCTTCTTCGTCACCAAAAATGAAGAATCCAAAATGGTATACAAGTACAATCAGGGATGCCAAGTTATCCACTCCACCAGATTTGACTTTGGATAGACCTCGTACTCGCAGTATGGCTCAAAGGGAAAGAGCAACAATAGAGACTAATGAGGTTGATGATCTTTGTCAATATTTTTAGGAACTTTTTGTAACTCCACATAAAGAAACAAAGGATATGGATATAGATGATGACAGGGTGTTTTTATCTTCAATGAATGAACATGAACTTGCTTCTGTACAAGATGCTCTTAGGAAGCCACAATGGAAGGATGCTAAGTACAAGTCTTTGAAAAAGAACAAAACTTGGAAGCTTGTTGATCTGCCACAAGGAAAGAAGCCCATTGGCTGCAAATCGATGTACAAAGTCAAGTACAATGCAGATGGGACAATTGATAAGCATAAGGTCTATCTTGTTGCAAAGGGCTATGCTCAAAAGGAAGGCATTGACTATGAGGAAACTTTTGCACCTACTACTTAGATGACCATAATTCGAGTCATTTGTGCTATGGTAGCACAGTATGGGTGGAAAGTTCACCAAATGGATGTCAAGAGTGCTTTTCTAAAAGGTGATCTCCAAGAAGAAGTATACATAACTCAGCCTGAAGGATTTATACAGGAAGGCCAAAAGCAAAAAGTGTGTAAATTGATCAAATCCTTATATGGCTTAAAACAAGCTCCTTGAGCTTGGTATATAAAAATGGATAATCACCTCCTGCAGCATGGGTTTAAGAGATGTTCATCAGATGCAAACCTCTATTTTAAGAAATAAGGTTCTGAAATAGTGTTGCTTGTACTCTATGTTGATGATCTGCTCATTACAGGGAGTTCAAAAACTATGATCTCTACTGTCAAAAGAGACTTGTGTCAACCTTTTGAGATGTCAGATCTCAGACTTCTCCATTATTGTCTTGGTCTGGAAGTAAGCCAGAAGGAGCACTACATCAAAGTGTCTCAAAAAAATATGCCAAGACACTATTGGAAAAATATTGCATGAATGACTGTAAGCCAATGGCAACTCTGATGGAGACCGGATTTTAGTTATCGTGATATGATGATTCACCTCAGGTAGATGGTACTCTCTATCGATAGTTGATCGAGAGTCTCATATATCTGACCAATACTAGGCCAAATATTGTATTTGTTGTCAACTATCTTTCGAGGTTCATGCAGGAGCCTAAGACCACTCATTGGAAAGCAACAAAGTGTGTTCTTCACTATGTCCATGGTACTATGGAATATGGCCTAGAATACAAGAATAATAAAAAATTCTTCTTGCAAGGATACACAGACTCCGACTATTTTGGGTCATATGATGATCGCAAGTCAACATCAAGATATATTTTTCATCTTGGATCTAGCCCTGTCTCTTGGCACAGTAAGAAGCAATAGGTGGTTGCTCTTTCATCAACAGAGGTAGAATATCGCGTCGCACATGAAGCTGTGTGTGAAGTGATATGGTTGCGTCGCATTCTGACAAATATGAATCATCCATCAAAATCTCAAATTCATTTGTTTTGTGACAACCAAGGTGTTTTGAACCTTGTTAAGAATCCAATGCATCATGAAAAAACCAAGCACATTGACACACAATGTCACTTCATTCGAGATGAAGTTTTGAAGCACCGAATTCAGCTTCAGTACATTCCCATCGATGCTCAAGTTGTAGACATTTTCACTAAGGCACTTGCACGTGTCAAATTTGAATTGTTTCGTAGCTCTCTTTGTATTGCCAAATGATGTAATTAGGGGGGATGTTAGTATAGCTAGTAGTTCTTCAAATTACCTAAATAATGTAATAAGGGGGGATGTTAGCGTATCCTAATACTATAGTTAGCATATCCTTTATTATATTTCATTATTTATTTTTAGGTTAGTTTAGGGCATATTGTTATTGTTCATAACAAACCCTATTTTGGCCTCGGGTGGTTCCACAACCTCCGGGCCTATTTAGAGATGCAGTGTATTATTTATACTTCACAATATTAATCTAAATGTCGTTAACTCGCAAATATAAAGGAGAAGTGAGGAAATATAGGAAGGATATTTGGTTTTTCAATTGCAAAATGGAGGGACATGCCAATACCAATTTTCTAAAGAAAGCATATTGCAATATATGTGATATTACAGGTCACCCAATAGCAGATTGTCCATTCAATCTAAAGGGAGCAAGGCACCAGATATTAACAATCCAACAAGGAAGTTAGCCTGAGGCTTCAAGAAATGGACAAGGTGCAACAAGCGGTGGATACAAAAATAACCACCAAGGGGGAAGATAAGGAGGACGGAGTCGATTGTAACATGACTCTAAAGGGAGACCTGTAATTCAGTGTCAAAATTGTCAAGAATGGGGCCATTTTGTAAAGAACTGCCCCCAACCTCTTAATACAAACACTACTGGTGGTAACAAATTTTCTCAGATGTGTAGGTGGTGTGGTCCAGGGAACCATAGGGAGGTTAACTACCCAAATAAGGCAAGTTTCATTGGAACACAAAATGTCGATTTGATTGACATTGGTGAAATAAGTACAGTAATGGAAAGGGAAGATGAAGTCCTAGCCGTAACAAGTACACAAGCTAGAAAGTTAGAAGAATACCCAAATCCTACCAAGGAGAAAGAGCGATGGTAGGAAGCTCAAGAACTAATAAAAATAGAACTAGAAAAAGGAAAGTAGGACAAATTAGTTTTGGAAAATCTCTAAAAAATATGGAGATCCTAAATGATAAACCTGAATCAATAGAAGGCTTGGTGACATAGGTTTTGAATACGACGGTAGAAGTGAAGGTGGTCAGTCTATTCAACATAGTACCTAAGTTATATGTTATAGTGGGAGAAGTCATAAAAACAAAGAAGAGAGAAACCTGATAAGTAGCACACATCAAGCAAGAAAAATTCATTGATCCAATGATACTGATGATTGAGGTAGGAAAGAAGCCAACCTTGGTTCATATGGAGATACTGGACCATAAGTTAAATCAAGTGATCATTCATGGAGGATCAAGTATGAACGTAATGCTAGAAATAACATGGCAGAGTATTGGTCAACCCGCACTAAGATCTCCAAAACTTAAATTGTACGAAGCATATTAGTATGACATTGAGACAATAGGTATACTAATGAGCCAAAAAGTGTGCATAGAAGAATAGGATTTCATACTATATTTTGTTATAATTACCATGCAAAAACTGACATATGATGCATTTCTAGGGCGAGAGTGGTTACAAACAGCAAAAGTAAACCATAACTAGGAGAAAGAGCATTTGACCTTCCAGAAAGGCCAGCATATATACCTGATTAATTTAAAGAACCAAGCAGTAATTCAAGAGATAGCAAGTTTTGATGATTCAGGAGTTTTCTCCTTAGATGAAGAAACAGGATATGAACCAAACAAAGAGGGAGTATTACATCTATAAGATTGCATGGAGGATGAGTAAAATGAAGACAAAGGCTTACTCCAATGGTAGTAGGAGGATTATGAAGTCGTCTCTCCCCAATGTTTTTGCATTGATGCAGGAAATGAAATCCAAGAGGATGAGAAAAAGGAACTAGAAAAGGCAGAAAGTAGTAAGAAACAAACAACAACAGAGAAGGACAATGAAAGAGAAAAATAGATATTTCCTAAGAACTTTGCAGAATATATGATGGGATATGAAATCATTGAAGATAAATTAGCCCATCCCATCGATGTTCTCAAAGAAATCAATGCACCTGAGTCCATAAAATATGAGGGTCCAAGAATAATTCAGGTAAACTTAGTAGAATACGACAAGGAGAGAATTATTAAATGTGGAGATGATTGGGATCTAGTACTGAAGGCGATAAATTTTAAAATCTTTATGGAGTATATATATCTTCGCTTGGATGTACAAGGACCTGAAGGGAGTTTAACCAGAACTTTACGTACATAATATTCCCTTGATTGAGGTGCACAATCAGTAATAAGGTGACCATACATGATGAATCTCAAATATGCAACATTGGTGAATGCTAAGATAGATAAAAATATGGATGTAGGTATTATTTTCAAAGTTACGACAAGTGAGTGGGTGTCACCAATTGTGATCACCTTGAAGAGGGAGGTTGAAAAAATTTGAATTTGTGTAGATTTTCAAAGCCTCAATGTTGTAACCATAAAGGATCCCTTCCCGATCCCTTTCACATATTCCATCTTGGAAGAAGTAGCAGGCCATGAGATATATTCATTTTTGGATGGGTTCTTAGGGTATAACTAGATTAGCATTGTTGAAGAAGATAAGTTGAAGATAACTTTTATGGTTGAAAATGGAATATATGCTTACAATCGGATGCCATTCGGTTTGTGCAATACACCTGCTACCTTTCAAATAATCATCCTATATATCTTTGATAAGATGTCCATAGGGAATTTTAAAGCCTTCCTAGATGATTGGTCACTATACGAGAGGACACAGGAACATTTGAAGTCACTGGAGGAATGCATGAGCTTGTGTAGGCAAGCTCGAATATCATTAAATCCAAGCAAGTGTGTCCTGATGGTACCATATGGAAATTTTTTGGGGTATATTGTATGCCAAGAGGATCTAAAGCCTGATCCAGATAAGATTCAGGTAATATTGCTTATGGAGGAGCCACATGATGTGAGCTTGATGAAAACCTTCTTGGGAATAGTGGGATACTATAGAAGGTTCATTCACAACTATGCATTGACTTCTCATCCATTAGACGCTCTTACACGTAAGGGTGTTCCTTTTCATTGGGTAGAGGAGCATCAGGGAGCCTTTGAGAGCCTGAAAGCACACTTGATGAAAGCACCTATCTTGGTTTACCCAAACTAGGAGAAGGAGTTCCATGTGCATGTTGATACTTCAAATTATGCTATTGGTTGAGCATTGGCTCAAGAAGATCAATTTGGGTTGGACTAGCCCATCTCCTTTGCAAGTCGACTATTGTCTCAAGCCGATAAGAACTACAATATAATAGTGTGAAGCACTAGGGATGGTGTACGCAATATAGAAGTGTCAACACTATTTGTTGGCTAACCCTTTTACTTTCTATGTAGATCACCAGGCACTATTGTACTTGATAAACAAGCCAAAAATCTATGGATGAGTAAGTCAATGGCTCATCACTCTATAGGAATTCATGTTTTGAGTAGTAGTGAGACCATGGACGAAGCATGTAATTGCATATCAACTGTCAAGGACTCGCTCAGGAGAACCAGTAGAAGGAGGAATACCAAATGAATTCCCTGATGCACAGTTGTTCATGATAAGTGCAATACCCACATGGTACAAATATATTGAGGATTACCTATTTACAGGACATCTGCCAAAGGAGATAATGGTAGCAAAACAACATAATGTGATTACAAAGTCTACACCCTTTACCTTGATTGTAGGATTATAATACAATATAGGGGAGGGCCATATTTTGAGAAGATGCATGATGGAATATGAAGTACAATAGACCCTGAAGGAGGCACACAAAGAATTAACCGAAGGACATATCCGACCTAATGCAAGAACAATGAAAGTGTTTTTGGCAGGCCTATAGTGGCCTACTCTTTTTCACGATGCCAAGAACTTTTTTAAGGCATGTGATACATGCCAAAGAATAGGGAAGCCATTGAAATAGGATTTCATGCCATTTAATTCATTGCAACCTCAAGAACTTTTTGAAATATGGAAGTTGGATTTTGTGGGTCCACTGAGAACAAACCATAAGAGGAAGTGTAGATACAACGTAGTCGTGATGGAATACTTAACGAAATGGGTTAAAGCAAGGATCTTACCAACTAATTTTACAAGGAGCATGACTCACTTTTTGTATGAACAAGTTATCACATGGTTAGACATACCTCTTCAATTGATAAGTGATATAAGTGATCATTTTGTTAATGAAATTATTCAAAATTTGATGAAGGAATTCAAGATTTTTTACTCTTTGTCAAGTCCGTATTACCCCAGAGCAAATGGGTAAGCAGAGGCGACAAATAATATCCTAGTTTATGTCATGTACAAAACATGTGCAATTGAAGGCACATATTGGGAGGAGCGCTTGTCAGCAGTTTTGTGGGCATACAAAACTACCTTCAAACCAACCATAAACCACACACCCTTCCAATTGATGTACGGATAAGAGGTGGTAGTACTAGTAGAATTCCTGATACCAAGCTTGAGAATAGTTGTTGACGCCTACCTAAATGATGAAGAAAGCATGGAGGAAAGACGCGTAGCACTAGTCTAGCTAGGTGAAAAAAGGATGTTGGCATAGTGGGAAATAAAGATTGCTCAGTAACGACAAAATTACTGGTATGATAAGCATCTCCAAAAAATTAACTTGAAGACTGGTGATTTGGTTCTCAAATACAATGGCAAAAGAGAGATCAAACCAGGGAAGTTGAAGACCCTATGGCTTGGACATTTTTAGGTAGAAGAGGTATTGGACAGTGGGGCTGTTTAATTGAAGCAACTGAATGGAACAATTTGCCCTCCAATTTAAAGGTGTACAAGGCATAGGCATAGATCAATATGATCAAATTGGAAATTAAGGAGGACATTTTTGGTAACTCAAGAAAAGAAGCACAAGGTATACGATCCTACGAAGACAATTAACCAAGCAATGTTGTTCAGGAGTATGAACCTACTAACTTGGAATGGTTATTTGGAAGAGAAGAAGAACTAGTAACTGAACAAAGAGAGTTAGAACCAAATGTACGAGTTTTAGAAAGTGAAGTAGAGAATTAGCTTTGAAACATTTCATACTTAGCTTCACAAAGGTAAATACCAGAAGTGGAAGAATATGAACATCAAGGAGCCAAAATTTTGCAAGGAATGACTTTGGAAATGCAACGGTTGCCAGAGGAGTATGAAAATATTTGTCAGTATAATGCACAGTTAAGGGAACGGGTTATTCAGAAACTGGATAAAACTATACAACAAATACAACAACGATAGGATGCACATAGAGCAAAATGGGCTAAAAGAGATCAAGATGATTTTAGAGGGAGCCCGAATGACAATTTTCCAGATAATAGTTTATTCTCAGTGACTCTAGATCATTCAACACCAAGATAGTCTCATAAATAAGAGAATCGAAGGCTACAAGTAGGTGGATTGGAAACAAGGGAAAACATAGGGAACAATTCAGTTTCCTTAGAAGATTCAAATAGTTCATCCACAACGACATTGAGAATCATCTTGAATACGAATGACTCCTCAAAAGCAACATCACCATTAATTGGGTATCCTTGACAATGCAAAAAATCACCAGAAAAGAGTAAAGCAAGGAAATCACATTAGAACTTGGCTTCTAGTAGTGCATATCAGATAAGTTGAGAAGAAGCAATCGAGATTTTGTGGTGAGATGTCAAGGAAGTAACCGAACGACCAAAGTATGATGGGTGATCGAAAGACTCAAGTAAGGATGAGAATCAACCTTGAGATCCTGATATACCACACATCAATCTTAATCTAGACCGTCAAAGACAAAGAGATGAATTTTGAAGTCAGTGAGTAGGGGTTAGATTCCTTTAAACTGCATAGGTGATTGAATATGATGGGTCTCTAAGTCCACAAGATGAGTACAATGGAGGAGCAAATGAACATACGATACCAAAAAGACTAAAACTGCGTAGGAGGAGAACACCATATCTAGGTGTTATGAGATGTTCGATGGAACGCGAAGAAGTGGCTAGGTATCGTATGGCAGTACTCAACTTACGACAAAATCAAAGAGAAGTGAGATGATAGTAGGAACATATTCACGAAACCTTAGAATGACCAATGAACACTGTAGGAGAATGTAATGATTCAAGTACCAATTTGGTCTTCTCAGATGATCACCAAGAAGCCCTAACTTACTATGCACCACAACACTTTGAGGAAGCAAGGTGACGACGATGATTGATAAGGGCTAATAGGAGACTGAGAATCCTACACCAACTAACACCTGTAAATCAGTAACATCCACCAGAAACACATGCACAACTGATAAACTAGGCCTAAAATAGAGACAACTTGGGCAATCCTAGGAGTAATCCAAGCTTACCTGGCCAAGGGAGGAGCATGGTTTACCTCCATCCCAGTAGCCCGAGAGGAATAAATTCCTCTCCTCCTACCCATAGGTCAAATAGTCTACGAACTAGGTTGCAAGGACCATCTAAGGACATAGTCCAAGTCAACCCATCACTACGTGTTTCTAAGAATATACCTTTGGTTCTGCCTCAGTGAGCTTGTAGGAACCGAAGACATCATTAAGAACGATTGAGAGACCAATCAAATCTTGAGCATATGGGAGTATGGAAACCCCACATCAGGTAGATTCAACCAACAGGAGGAAAAGGATGAGTTACACTGGATCGTGGAAGACAGGGACCTCGGAGAAGGAATCCTTATCAGGACCGGGTAGATCAAGGATGGGTAGTTATTTGTCATTAGATCGATAGACTTCGAGGCCAAGGACATGGAATGAGAAGACTTTATCATAACATTGGATAGAGGGAGAATCATCCTTCCAATAATTGAATGACCAACCATCATGAGCAAGCAAGAATGGTAGTCCATTATATTGATGATTGTGTGATAATCCAAAAGGACGATGGGAGAACTGAACAAATCCATCAGGATGAAGAATCAACCCATTTGGACACTGGAAATAATCATTTGGATGATGCAACCACATGTCTGGATGATGGAGGAAGTTGTTTGGTAGACGTCAGGTAGTAAAGTATCCATCTAGAAAATAAGGTAAGTCAATATGATGTCACGAGAAGCAAAATTTTAGCAAAAACTACTCAAATGTCTAGGCAAAAAATATGTCATCAGTCGACATAAGAGGAGAATCCAGAATGGTAAGATAATCCATGAAGAATGAGAAGACGTGATGAACAATATCAAATAGAAACTCCTCAAAGCTAAAATAATCACCGCAATCGTCAGCATATGGAGGAACAGGAAAATGGTGATGGTTTCAACAGTTTTAGAACTGGTAGTCATCATCAAGAAGATAGCGCATTGAATATTTTTGAAGTATGCATTGACATTATCGTGCGCTTCACCCAACGATGTTAAAACTAAAAGATGTAGTTTTGAAAAATAATAAAATAAAATAAAAAGAAAAAGATAAAAAATGGAAAAAGACAAAAACAAAGAAAAGACAAAAATAGCAAAAATACAAAATAAAGATAAATATGATAGACATCTTGTCCATGCAGAATTGGCGATGTGGAAACCATGTAGACGATTAGGAGTAGGTGGCAATTAAAAATGTAGTTACATGGGTGACAAAATTTATATAAATTGGAAGCGTTGGGCATTCCTTGTTCCATTGCTTTCTATTTTTTCAGGAGACAAGAGAGTAGGAGAATTGGATATGAAGAAGGGTTAATAAGTGCACCAAGAATTATGCAAGATGAAGCGTAGACATCATTGCCATTGGAAATTGTAAGCTTTGTAGAGGATTTTTTCTTTTTTTAGTGCAACTACAGAAACCCTGCCTTCACAAATATGTCCAACTCTATCATGACCTTCTAGGGCATATGTATGGAGAGACTACCATCAAAGTGGCCAAACCAATAGACGTCCAAAGGAAGAAGTATATGTCTTGGAGGAAGCCCAATCATCTAAACATGTCACATTTGTTTAAAGGGAGAAGCATCTAACCGAGTGAGCAAAAGAAAAAGGTAAAGTGTTCTAGTCGTCTAATCGAAGAAGCCATCTAGCCGTATAGCCCAGATGTCTAGTCATCTGCCTCAGACGTCAGTAAGTATAGATGACTAGTTGCCTAACCTAGACGTCTAGCCATCCAGTCCAAACGTATAACCATCAGACTCAAATGTCTAGCCTAATAAATTTTTATGACTGAGTAAAAGTATTTGCTTGAAGCCTTGACATCCAGCAGGATTGAGCTGTATGAAGTACAAGAGACATCCAAGAAGGAGAAGATGAGTCACCAAAAGTTTGAACAACCTCCAATCCAACCCGAAGTAGGACCTGAGTTGATTGTGGCTAAAAGACTTCGTCATCAATAAGAAATGATGTGCGAACAAGTGCCAAGCCTAGATAAGGGGTAGACTCGAGGGAAACAACAGATAGTGCAAGCAAAAGTCCAAAAAAGATCATATTTCAATTGAGGAAATCACTTGGACTTGTTCTACAGGTGAATTTTATTGGTAATGGTGGGCAACGATACCAACATATAGTCTAGTAAAGAAGAGCATGCAAGCCATTGGAGTAAACTTTATTTTCCAGATTCCAAGTTTCGACAAAGAAGTTTTCAAGAAGTATCTAGTGCAAATATTGCATACGTATAATGCAACTTGGAATACAAGCATGGTACGGTTTGCTAATAAAAACCTTCTTGGAAATAGTGGGATACTACATAAGGTTTATTCGTAACTATGCATTGACTTCTCATCCATTATATGCTCTTACATGTAAGGGTGTTCCTTTTCATTGGGTAGAGGAGCATCAAGGAGCCTTGGAGAGACTAAAAGCACACTTCATGAAAGCACCTATCCTAGTTTACCTAGACATGGATAAGGAGTTCCATGTGCATGTTGATGCTTCAAGTTATGCTATTGGTTGCGCATTGGATCAAGAAGGTCAATTTAGGTTAGACTAGCCCATCTACTTTGCAAGTTGACTGTTGTCTCGAGCCAATAAGAATTATAGTATAACAGAGTGCGAAGCACTAGGGATGGTGTACGTAGTATAGAAGTATCGACACTATTTATTGGCTAACTCTTTTGCTTTCTATGTAGATCACCAAGTGCTATTGTACTTGATCAACAAACCAATAATCTATGGATGAGTAAGTTGATGGCTTGTCACTCTGCAAGAATTCATATTTTGAGTGGTAGTGAGACCAGGGAAGAAGCACATAATTGCGGACCAATTATAAAGGATTCGCTGAGGAGAACCTACAAAAGGAGGAATACCAGATGAATTCCTCGATGCACAATTGTTCATAATAAGTATGATACCAACATGGTACAAACATATTGGGGATTACCTATCGACAGGAGAGCTTCCAAAGGAGACGATGGTAGCTGAATAGCAAAAGGTGATTACAAAGTATGCACCCTTTACCTTGATTGCAAGATTATTATACAAGATGAGAGGGGACCACATTATGAGAAGATGCATGAAGGAAGATATAGTACAACAGATCCTAAAGGAGACACACAAAGGATTGGTCGGAGGACATATGGGACCTGATGCAACAAGGAAAGTGTTGTTGGCATACCTATGGTGGCCTACTTTTTTTTACAATACCAAGAACTTTGTTAAGGCATGTGATACATTCCAAAGAACATGGAAGCCATTGAAACAAGAATTCGTGTCGTTACATCCATCACAACCTCAAGAAATTTTTGAAATATGGGGGTTGGATTTTGTGGGTCCACTAAGAACAAGCCATAAGAGGAAGTGTAGATACATCGTAGTTGCAATAGAATACTTAACAAAATGGGTTGAAGTAAGGGTCTTACCAGATAATTCTACAAGGAGCATGACTCGCTTTTTGTATGAACAGGTTATCACATAGTTTGGCATACCTCTTCAATTGATAAGTGATAGAGGGGGTTTTTTTGTTAATAAAATTATTCAGAATTTGATGAAGGAATTTAGGATTTTTCACTCTTTGTCAAATTTGTGTTACCCCAGAGCAAATGGGTAAGCAGAGGTGAAAAATAAGGTTATGGTTTCTGTCATGTAAAAAACATTTGCAATTGACGGCGTATATTGGGAGGAGTGCTTATCAATAGTTTTATGGGTATACATAACTACCTTCAAACCAACCATAAACCACAAACCACACACCCTTCCAATCAATGTATGGATAGAAGGTGGTAGTACCAGTAGAATTCCTGGTACCAATATTGAGAGTAGCTATTAACAAACACCTAAATGATGAAGAAAACATGGAAGAAAGACTCGTAACACTAGTCCAACTAGACAAAAAAAGGTGTTGGCATAGTGGGCAATGAAGATTGCTCAATAACAATGGAAGTACTAGCACGATAAGCATCTCCAAAAAATAAACTTGAACATTGGTAATTTGGTTCTCAAATACAATGGCAAAAGAGAGATTAAGCTAGGGAAGCTGAAGACCCTATGGCTTGGACCTTTTCAGGTAGAAGAGGTATTGGACAACGGGGTTGTTTGATTTAAGAAGCTGGATGGAACAATTTACCCCGAAGTGGTAAATGAATCCAATTTGAAGGTGTACAAGGCACAGTCACAGATCAATATGATCAACTTGGAAATTAAGGAGGACACTTCTGGTAACTCAAGCGAAGAAGCACAACCGGGTATACGATCCTAAGAATACAATGGGCCAAGCAATGTTGTTCAAGAGGAGGAACCCACTAATAGAATGGTTATTTGGAAGAGAAGAAGAATCAATAACTAAACAAAGAGAGTTAGAACCAAATGTACAAGTTCTAGAAAGTGAAGTAGAGAATCAACTTCGAAACATTTTGTACTTAGCTTCACAAGGGCAAATACCAGAAGTTGAAGAATATGAAGGTCAAGGAGCCAAAATTCTACAACGAATGGATTTGAAAACGCAATGGTTGCTAGAGGAGTATGAGACTCTTTTTAGGATAATGCATAATTGAGGGAACAAGTTATTCAGGATCTGGATGAAACTATGCAACAAATGCAACAATGATAGGATGCACATAGAGAAAAATGGGTTGAAAGAGATCATGATGATTTTAGAGGGATCCCGAATGGTAATTTTCTAGACAATAGTGTATTCTTTATGACTCTAGATCATTTAACACCAAAACGGTCTTTAAAAAAAATTGAAGGTTGCAGGTAGGTGGATTGGAAATAAGGGAAAACACAAGGAACAATGCAGTTTCCTCAAAATATTCAGATAGTTCATCCACAACGACATTGAGAATTATCCTAAATACGAATGACTCTACAAAAGCAACATCACCATTAACTAGGCATCCTCGACGATACAAAAAATCACTAGAAAAGAGTAAAGCAACGAAATCACATCAGAACTTGGCTTCTAGTAGTCCATATCAGATACGTCAAGAAGAAGCAGTTGAGATTTTGTGGTGAGATGTCAAGGAAGTAACTGAATGACCAAAGTATGATGGGTGGTTGAAAGACTCAAGTAAGAACAAGAATCAACCTCGAGACCCTATTATACCACATGCCAATCCTAACCCAGATCGTCGAAGATAAAGAGATGAAATCTGAAGTCAATGAGCAGGGGTTAGATTCCTTGAATGCATAGGTTATTGAAGATGATGAGTCTCTAAGTCCACAAGACAAGTATAATGGAGGAGTAAATGAAGATACGATACCAGAAAGACCGAAATCATGCATGTGGAGAACACCATATGTAGGAGTAATGAGATGTTCTATGGAACGTGAAGAAATGGCTAGGTATCGTATGATAGTACTTAAATTAGGACAAAACTAAAGAGAAGTAAGATGATTTCAATAATGCATGAACACTACAGGAGAAGAAAATGATTCAAGTACCGATTTGGTCTTCTCATATAGTACCAAGAAGCCTTAACTCACTATGCACTACAGCGACACTTTGAGGAAGCTAGGTGGCAGCGATGATTGATAAGGGTTGACAAGATACTGAGAATCTCGCACCAACTAATACCTCCAAATTAGTAACATCCACCATAAACACACGTACAACTAATAAACAAATCCTAAAATAAATATGACTTGGGCAATTATGGGAGTTCATGAGTACTTTCGGGTAACCCAAGCTTGCTTGACCAAGGGAGGAGCATGGTTGACCTCCATCTCGATAGCCCGAGAGGAAGAAATTCCCCTCCTACTACCCATAGGTTGACTGGTTCATAGATTGGGCTGCAAGGACCATTTGAGGACATAGTCCAAGTCAACCAATCACTACGTGTTCTTGAGAATAGACCTTCGGATCTACCTCAGTGAGCTTATAGGAATAGAAGACGTCATCAAGAATGATTGAGGGACCAATTGAATCTCAGTAAACTAGGAGTATGATAGCCCCACATTAGGGAGATTCGATCAGTAGGAGGAAGAGGATGAGTTACATTAGCTCATGGAAGACAAAGACCTCGAAGAAGGAATCCCTATCAGGACCAGGTAGATCAAGGGTGGGCAATTATCCATTGTGAGATCGATAGAATTTGAGGCCAAGGCCATATGGGAAGGCTCTATCATAACATTGGATAGAGGGAGAATCATCCTTCCAATGATCAAATGACCAACCATCATGAGTAAGCAAGAACGGTAGTCCACTATCTTGATGATTGTGTGATAATCCAACAAGGCAATGGGAGAACTGAACGAATCTATCAAGATGAAGAATCAACCCTTTTGGACCTTAATAGTAACTTTCTAGATGATGGAGGAAGTCGTATGGTAGACGTCGGGAAAGAAAGTAGCCATATGGCAGATGATACAAGTCAGGATGATGCTAGGAGAAACAAACGTCTAGTAGAAACTACTTAGATGTCTAGGCAAGAAATATGTCATCAATCGACAGAAGAGAAGCATCCAGACTGGAGAGGTATTCCATAAATAATAAGAAGACGTGATGAACAGTCTTAGATGAAAACTCCTCGCATCCAGAATAATCATCGCAGTCATCAATATATGGAGGAAGAGGAAAATTGCGATGGTTTTAGCAATTTCAAAACTGGTAGTCATCATTAGGAAGATAGTGCATCAGATAATTTTGAAGTACGCATCGACATTACCATGCGCTTCACTCGACGACATTAAAACTGAAAGACACAATTTTGAAAAATAATAAAATAAAATAAAAAGAAAAAATATAAAAAATGGAAAAAGACAAAAACAAAGAAAAAGGATAAAAAATGGAAAAAGAAAAAAACAAAGAAAAAGACAAAAATAGCAAAAAGATGAAATAAAAAAAAAGACGACAGACGTCTTGTCCATGCAGAATTGGCAACGTAGAAACCATGTATATTAATGGAAGTAGGTGACAATTAAATAGGTAGTTACATGGGCTTAAAAATTTCCATAAATTAGAAGTGTTGGACATTCCTTGTTCCATTGCTTTCAGTTTGTGCATGAGACATGAGCGTAGGAGAATTGGAGATGAAGGAGATGAAGTAGGGTTAATAAGCGCACGAAGACTTATGCAAGACAAATTATAGACATCATTTCCATTGAAAATCATAAGCTTCATGGAGGATTTTTTCTTTTTTAGTGTAAGTGCAGAAACCCTACCTTCACAAACACGTCTAGCTCTATCATGACCTACTAGGGAATCCGTATGAAGACACTGTTGTCAAAGCGACCAAAGTAGTAGACGTCTTGGAGGAAGCCCAACCATCTAAATATGTCGTAACTATCTGAAGGGAGAAGCGTCTAACGAAGTGAGCAAAAGAAAAGGTGAAGTATTCTAACTATCTGACCGAAGAAACTGTCTAGTAAGGAGATGTCTAGTCGTACGACCCAGACTTCTAACCAGCAAGTCCAAACATCTAGTTGTTCGCCTTAAATATTAATAAGTACAGATGACTAATTGTCTGTCCCATACATCTAGTCGTCTAGTCCATACATCTATCTTTTAGACTCAGACATCTAGCCTGGTAAATTTTGATGACTAAGAAAATGTATTCGCCAGCCTTGACGTCTAGCAAGATTGAGTCGTCTAAAGTACAAAATATGTACAGGAAGGAGAATATGAGTCACCAAAATTTTGGACAACCTTCGATCCAAACCGAAGTAGGACCCAAGTCAATCATGGCTAAAATACTCTATAATCACGAAGAAATGATGTGTGGACAAGTGCTAAGCCCAGATAAGGGGTAAAATCGAGGGAAACAAGAGGTAGTGCAAGTAAAAGTCCAACAAAGCAACAAAGATCAAATTTCGATTGAGAAAATCACTTGGACTTGTCCTATGGGTGAATTTTTCCAATAATGGTGGGCAACGACACCAACAAATAGTCTAGTAAAAAAGAGCATGCAAGCCGCATGAGTAAACTTTATTTTGCATATTCCAAGTTTCAACAAAGATTTTTTCAAGAAGTATCTAGTGCAGATGCAGACGTATAATGCATCTCAAAATACCAACATGGTACAGGTTGCTGATAGGAACTAGGAAGTGGAATTTTCTCCTAACATATTTAGATAAACTTTTGGACTCCCCAAGAAGGGCAAACCTGTAATCAATGAACGGGGAGATTCCAAGAAAACTCGACAGTTGATATTGGGAGTTACTACCCTCACAAAGGAGGAAGTGGAGAAAATGTTAGCAACTCACAATGATAGGGGAGTAAAACAGTCCCAATTGAAGAATAATGGGTTGGAGTGCATTATGAATGTTCTAATGGCCATATTGTCAAGTGAACAACACAACTTAGATATTACCATCTGGTTGAACCCATACTTGCTTGGGATAGAACAAGGAGTGCCATATGACTGGGCAACCCATTTGATGATTCAGGTTCAAAATTTTCTAATACGAACCACAAAATTTTTCAATGGCATTTCACGCCATTGGGTTACTTTTGGATACAAATTTAAAGGCATAAGTGCAAATTCCAAACTTTGATTTACCTCGATAGATTTTGGATTTGGAACCAACTATCTTATATTGTAAGAATGGAAAACCACAGGTAAAGAAGTCAACATTGGTGAAGAAACAGTGGGTGAAACAGATCTCCCATAAGCCGTCATGTCAGGAGAAGACAGTAACTGATTTAGAAGGGGAGGATACAACACCATCCTTGGTTGAGGTGAAAGAACTTGAAAAACAAGTTGTTGCACCATCACCAAAAGAACCTAAGCCAAAGAGGAAGAGAAGGTGATTTGAATCCCCACCTCCTTCATCTACTCTAGATTTGGTGCAAGGGATTGCAGCGGAGCAAATTGCTCGCAGTCGTAAGGTAGCTCAAAATATTGCGTAGTAGATGAAAGTGCCTTGGGAAAGGGTTAGCTTTGAAATCCCCTCGACTCTGTAGAATACTACAGTTGGGATGAGTACTGCTAAAATTGTAGGTCCCAAGGAATATTTGGTGAAAGCTCATGTTCGGGTCTAGACAACATTGTTAAACATGTTAAGAACTTGTAATTACAACAACTTCCTTTGCATATTCCCTTGGACTGTGTCCTTTACGGATATTCTCGTAGATGAAGAATCCAAAATAGTAGTACCCATAGATATTCCATCTAAATTTGTAATCAAGAGAACAAAGGAAGCTTTACCTTCTTCAAATGTAGACAATCTAGCACTGAGGGCAGAACATCACCCCATCTCAATAGATCAGGTAGTCTCTTTGGAACATGAGACTAATGTAGGAAAGGGAGAGCAACCATAGACAAATGTGTCTTAGTAAGCTATTAGGACAAAAGGTGATAGTAGTCAGGCTATAGTGATAGAAGGGAAAGCAACTAAAAAGACTATTGATCTCTCCAAGAAGGGGAAAGAAACATTGCAGGGAGAGGAATATGAGGAACAACCTAAGGATGAATGGTCTAAATGTTTTCAGGTACAACTACCCAACCTCATGGATCCTTTAGATAATATGGATCAACGATCGATAGAATGCTTTTCCAAGTTAACAAAAATAATAAAAAATTTGCAGTTGCAACTTGACATAGCCTGTGTTGGTCAATGGAAGAAGTGGCGATCTATGGTGGAAGAAGAATTGAACAAATTGGTAAAATGGGTCACACAAGGTCCTTGGAAAGCATATATTTTTAGCATCTATCAAGACCAACCTTGGATAATGCCCACTACACATTTGTCAAAAATGGAGGGAATGGAACAATTGGTTGAGAAAATGCCAACCCTCTACTTGGAATCTGGACATGTATACATTTGTGGCCACAACATTGATCCTTCTTCTCAGTAATCCATAGAGCAAGGATCATAGGTGAAGTTAGCATCTGAATTATTGCCCATGTATTGGCAATACTTCTTAGCCCACTTGTTATGTTGGCTAGCAGAAGGTATTAAGTACTTGCATTTAGCCATGCAAATGGTAGACAGTGAATTGCAAGAGGCATAGGAATATGTTCAATGCAAAGACCAACTGCTCAAAGAAGGGAAGGCTCATATGGAGGCTATTAATCCAGAAATTCAGAAAATGCAACATTACTTAGAGAGCCTTCATACCCATTTAGAAGAAAAAGCACAAAAAATTACCACTCTGGAAAATGAGGTGTCACAACAAAAATAGGCTAAAGAACTGTTGGTCAAGCAAATTGAAACATTAGCAACTCAAAAAAATTAGAGTGAGATAGCTTGGCAACAAGAGATAAAACAACGAGAAGAGACTTGGCATAAGTAGTTGGTAGTAGTATAGGAATAATTACTTCAAGCACAACAGTGTGAGGTATATTTGAAACAAGACTTGGCATCAAAGATCTCATATTTGTCCACAATGTCAGTCTCATAGAAGGAGCTTTTCTTTCAGTGGGATGCTAAACTATTGGCTAGGCTTGAGGAAACATAAAATCATGCTAATGCCCTAGGAGTTGAATGGGGTAAATACTTCAATTATGCCAAGCAACTTAAAGTTGACTACGATGCTTTGCAGATGTAATTGGATGAAGCATTACACACTACATCTCACAAATATGTTGAGACTCCTCATAGTGAGCAGAGAAAGTCGCTGAGGACATCGACTTCTTCAAAGGGGAGGATAGATGTAGACAATAGTTCCAAGCATAAATAAATCATAGAGCTATCTGACAAAGAATGTCCCATGAAAATTTATTTTAACTATGTACAACAATTTTGATAATGTACGAATCATGAAAATGATAAGTTGCAATGTAAAATTAGCCAATTAAATGAATATGGCTTGATTAATTAATGTGCACAAAAGGACAAAAGTAGTCATCTTGTATTTAGATGTCTGGATTAAATGTCCAACCTAACTAATCAGACATTTGGTTGTTGTGTTAAACATCTAAAATTGTTAGGCAATAAACACATTAGTAAGATAATAGGCGGTTGGGACAGCTAAGATGGGTTAGTTGTAGTAACTACCTGATCTTACCTATAAATACCCCCCTTATTTCATTTTTGTAATTATCCATACTTTTCTATAACGCAGAATTGTTGTGCAACAAACTGTTATTCTAGAATGCATGTTGTACATGATTACATCTTTATTATAGTGTTGTGTTGTAGGTATTGATCATAGCTTGGTACGAGAGCATGTATTGTTGTGTGTTGTTTTACTATTGCAAGACGTGCTAAGGAGCATTGAGGACTCGAGATCGATAGCACAGTTGGAGACGTCTAGACCTTGGTAGATTAATCCTTACGTGTATTAGTCTAGCCGTCTGACCTCATCGGCATAACTGTTCCAAACGTCTAGCCCAGACGTCTATCTGGTCGTCCATCCTAGAAATCTAGCCATCCAGTCCAAACGTCTAGCCAATCGTCTAGTCTAGACATTCAGTCGCCCAGTCTAGACGTTCAATCCAGATGTCTAGCCCATATGTTTGGTCGTCTATCTCTGATGTCCAGTATAGACATCTAGCCATCCGTCCCAAACGTCTAGACCATCTACCTTAGACATCTACTGTTCTAGGCATTTGTTAAACTTGTATACCCATAATTACAAAACATGATGACTGATGTATCTTGGCCTATCACTCCCTCCTAGTTTCTCATCATTCCCTCGTCTCAAAAAAGTACTTACCCTTATCTACACCAATTACTTTTTGCTTCTAACAATTATCCATCTCATTTACATTTGTTCCATATCATTGCAATACCATTGGAAGCTCTTACAGGGGAAATTGCCAGACAATCCCGCATCTTGCAAATCTTTTTAAAGGCATCCTTATATTCTTCACTACTTATTTTTATTTATTGTATAAAAATAAACTTAGGACTATAACAACCCATTAATTCTTTATAATTATTTTTTTAGGGGTCTTAATCATACCCTTAATATTCCACGATACTATTTTCATTATCACTTTTATTTTTGTTAGTGGGCTTAGCCCCACTTCTTGTTAACACCTATGATGTTTTTGTTTGGCTTCCCAAATTGACATCCCTTTGATTTTATTTTTCTCTTTGTTTGTGCATTGATGACCTTCCTCTCGTTTTTCTATTCCCACCAATGCTTTCATCTTCACCAATTTTTTTTTTTTTTCCATATTTTTATAATGAGACTTATCTTCTAAAGATTTATGTTGCCCTAAAGAATTTGAAATGCAAGTAGCCTTATTAAGACTTTCCTTTTTATGTTGCCCCAAAACCCTAAATTAAAAGGATATTCCTCCATAATAATTACTTTCTTATGCTACCCTATAAACCTTTAAATTCTCATGGATATCCTCCATATACATTCCTTTATTATATTATTTTTTGAAATCCTAAAGTTCAATGGATACACTTTGTACCACTTTCATTTTTATTACAAGGAGAGGATTTTACACTACACGAGGAAAATGAAGAGGATTTACTTGGATTGACCTTGACCTCCTTCACCTCATTTGCTTCTCACACCTCCTTCACCTTATTTGCTTCAAAATTTACCTCATATTCCTTCACGCCTTTAGCTCCTCTTGAATTTGAACTTGTGCATTGTAATTCCTCATCGTTTGTGTTATTTTTTCTTTTAATGATTGATTTGAGTAAACTTAATTGCCTTTGCCATTTGATGATGCAAAGGGTTTTTATTTCATGACTTTCTTAGGAGTGGAAAATCCTTGATTTGACCCAACTTCTACTATGATATGATCTCCTTGTTTCATATCGAAGTTTGTCTCATGTCCCAAAAATTTGATCTCTTTCTCCACCATTTTCACTTTGCAATATCTTTCCATATGTCTAAGCTAATAACATTTATAATATCATATTGCAATGTTTTCATAATACACTTGTTGATCCCATTCTCTTAATTCAGATTTAATCATAATGAATTATGGTAAAGGTTTTAAAATATCCATGACAACACATATTCAAGTGTATATAAAATGTCTTCTTTCTTTAATGGTTGGTTCCTCCTGGATGAACTCCCTTAGAGTTTTGTTGATATTCTTCAAAACCTCTTTATGGGTGAGATGATAATGAAGTCAAAATACCTAATCCACATCAAAAGCCTTTTAATAATCTATGTCTCCATAGAAAGATTCTCTCTATAATCTTAAATATAATACATCTTTGCCCCTAAACAAGGGTCACCATCCATTATTTTATCTCTTATTTATGAACTAGAGAAGACAATAGGAAAAATCCTTTTGAAAGAAAAGCCATGGAGTGATTTATATTCATTTCCTACTTCCTCTTGATCCAATTTTAAATCTCCAAAAAGACGTGACCAATAACCATGTAACTTATATATCAACCCTTTGCTTTTGAGAACCATCATGTCATGCTTGATCATCTCATCCTTGATAGTCCATTATGATGTAACATTTGCCACCTTTGTTCTAGATTGGCTCCTTCTCTTATCACTAACTATAACATCTTTACTTTTAACCAAGGCATCCTTCCAATAAGAATTTTCAAAAATGACTTTCCTCCTATGCTATCTAAATTTTCTTCACATAAATCCTTTATTTTTGAGTTTCTCCTAAGATCTAGAAAAAAAGTGATTCTCGCTCCTTACTTGCACTTTCCTTCATATTCACATGTAACACCTACTTTCTAAAATAAGAAAAATACTCAGTACCATAAAATTAGCTATCTTATGCTACCATAAACCATAAATTTATAATAATTTATCAAAATATATAATTTATCTTAGAAAAATTATTCTCATTTTTTAAACTAACATTAAAAGACACCATCATTTAAAAAAATTTAAAACCAACATTAAAAGACACCATCATTTAAAAAAATTTAAATTATCAAATATTTTATAAGACAATAAAATTAATACCATATTTAATATATACAAGGAGGCATCACAAAGTTTGGAGTTTGGTTTTTCTTCTTGAGGTTTAAGGTTTAAACCACCATATGTGTGGGACTGTTGATGGGCATAACTCTTGGCATTGTGAAAAATCATGACTAAAAAAAGACTACTCGAACCCAAAAATTTATCACACTGCCCAAATCAAAGCATAACTCTTGTAACTCTTAACAATACGAAAAATCATGACTAAGAAATGACTACTCAACTTCAAAAATTTATTACACCACCCAAATGTGTATATATATATATATATAACATTCTAAATTTCAAGTCACACATCACAAATGGGACTCAAACCCACTGCCTTGTTCCTTCCGTACTTGCGAGTGTGCCTGGGCATGCCAACTAGAGACTGTACTACACAAATTCAATTTTATTATTCAAAAATCATAGGATCTTTTATATTTTAAATATAAATTTCAGAGGCCGTGCATATTCTTAAACAAGGATTCAGTCATAATTATGTCTCAATTCGTCACGTAACCTCTGTTTTTACTCTTTACGCGGTGACATGGCTTATCCACTATCTGAGACGCAAGTCAAAGGGCAAGCCTTTTTAAAAAGGCTCTGGATTTGATTCGTGGGCTCCCCTCATCGCAATTCCGTCCTCCTCGCTGAAATCTTCGATAAAAAAGCGGCGTGGATCTGATAACAGCCTTTTGTATGCATTTCAACACCATCTTCAATTGGACTTTCAGATTTTAACATTGATGGCAACGTGGGTGCAATTAAATTAATAGCGATCTCCTCACAGATAAATCAATGCAATTAAATGAACGGACATCGCTGACAGATACGGCCATGCCCATTGCTTGGCAAATAGGAGTACACGTGAAATATTGTTGACAGGCAAGCACAGCATGAGGGAGATAAAACCTACCAGTGGCCAACTTCCAGTCAATTGTTTCGAGCGCAAGGAACCTTTTAGCTATGGAAATGTAAATATTGTTTTATTCAATTTATTTTCATTCCGTCGCTCGACTTGTTCCCACCTCCGGCTCAAAGAATCCCGCCGAAACAGAACCACTTTCGGGGTTTAAGAAAGGTTTAATCTATTATCATATCAAAGCATCATGGAATCTCACGCAGATAATCAACCTGAAAAAAATAGATTCTCGATGTTCGGATGGATTTCACGGAGGAAGGTACGGATGATATTGTGGCTTCTTCTTATATGCCTTTTTTCTTTCTTTTTCCTTTTAAATTTATCCCCTTTTAGCTCCGCTGAATTCTTTAAACTGGATATTCTGTATGTCGGGTAATTTTAACCGAGAATACAATGGTTAAATTCCAGTGATTTAATTATAATAGTGAGTTTGGATATTATTTTTGCTGACAGGGTCGGGAGTCTTCTACTGCATCATCTGATGGCGAGGAAACGAGAAGCCAGCAGCCCTTCATTGAGCGACGGGAATTGAATGAATCATATGTCGTTTCTGCAGTTATTTTCCCGTAAGATTATTCTCCACATATTTTTTTCTTTATCTTTTTGCCATAGAAGATTTGAGCTTTAAAGCGTCCGGCAAGTCCAAGATTTTTCGATAGGTTGGAGGTGGGGAGCTTGAGCAAACTTTGGAATTCTTCGGAAAAGTTTGAAGAATTTGGAAATTGCAACGAAATTATAAATTCTTTTTCCCTGTTAAACTCGCCTGTTAATTATGTAGGCTAGGAATCCCTTTCGTTATAAATTAGAGGAGACTGTACAAGGAAAGACTCATTATTTCCATGTTTCATAAGCACTTGTGAACATCACACATTAGCACATATAATCCACACTTTTGGATTATATACTTATTTCGATGATCTATACATGAATCTTCTATAGTTACGGAGGATAGTAGCAAACGCAAACACAAGGGTAGAATGTATGTTAAGCTTGGCCTAGTCTCTTGATACATGCAATTCATTTCTACGTATAGGGTTTCATTCACGTCCCTTGAGGAACATGATTGTTCTCACAAGTTCCTTTATGTAAGAGAATATAGATTCTACTACAGCCTTTAGGCTGGAGATTTTATACTCTTCTACACATATCTCAATGCGAAATTGAACAACTTTGGGTTGGTACAATTCTGAAAATAAATCTCAATAGAATTAACGGTCCACACTTCTGAGTTGTATATATTTTTTTAACTAAAATTCTTTTTCCAATGCACAAATTAAGAGATTGCAAAGTGAAGTTGTTTTCATTGACCAAGCTATATCTAGATTAATGCACAACAGGTGTATTCATGCTTAATTGCTGAATTACGTAGGAAATCATGATGTAAAAAGCTAAAATTATGCACAATTCACGGGGTTTGCTACCCTATACAAGCAACTCCAAAAATTTAGAAACTAATGTAAATCAAGTGTACACACTTGGGACAGTTGTGACACATGAATGATGGAGAAACATTCTTGGGGCATCAAAAAGAGCTTTAGTCTTTTAAATTTGTGAATTTGCAGATGAACTCAAAATTGGAGCTCACCTTATGGATTCTTGTGCTTCATTCTTATGGGAATCATCAAAGCACTCTTTCTTGGATGTACTCTGCTCAAACTCCCCTAGTGCTGTTGGAAAAGAACTTTTCTTGTAGTATTTGAGAGTATTCCAGTCACACAAACGTGTAAAAAATGTAGCACACCACTACACAATTCCATATTATGTAAATAGACACACAATGGGAAAAAGTCACATATATATTTAATGCAGCACATATAGCATGTATTGTTCACATTCATCAGCAATACATCATGGTCTAGTGAAGCGTAGAGTACACATGAGAATCATTTGGTTTCTGACTTGTTGGCAATCGAACCGGCCTAGATATAGGTTTTCTAAGTCTGCAGCGCCCTAGGCCCACTGCCAAGCATTGAATGCCCGAAGGAAAGGAATGTCCTCCGTGGCAATCTCCAGTAGGGCTGGTTTCAAAAATAAAAATGGGGTTTTGAGATAACGGTTAAGAAGATACTGAAAGGGATGAAATTACGGAAAGGAATGGGAAATGGCTAGAAGCCAGAATTACGGGGTGATGGACATGAAGCACGATAGACAACCTAACTATTTGAACCAACAACAATCAAAACGAAACCAGTATTAAATCTTAAGAAATCTATAAACTCCAACAAGTATTCCAGGGATTAATTCTCTATTAACAGCGAAATCCAGAAAACAAAATTAAACTGTGCAACAAAGAGACTAACTTTAATAGAAATTACAGAATAGAAGTCATACACAAAGATAGAAAACTCAAAACCGGAACCAAAAGTCTTTATTTCGGAAGCAGATTTCAAAGTACAAAGCTGCTTCTCTAGCAGAGATTGTCCATCCTTGGTTACAGAGAAGAAGCCGACTTTTATAGAAGAAATCTGCCGCTTAAAACATTAATGCCCAACCACTCCCATGACAGGCAGATTTGATCCTGGTAATGACTTGAAACAGTCAATTTTAGCCTTACCGATAACTCAGCATTGAAAACAGAAGGTTCCGGCAATGATCCACGATCAGACGGCTTAGAGTACAGCTTGGGGTCGGTTTAACCAGTTAATGCCGAATCCGGACAGTCCCTGACAGTTCCGGGCATTCCATGGCGGTTGTGGGCAGTTTGCACTGCGTTTGAGGTCTGCCAGGAACTTCGCTCCATTGGTGGAGCGCTCGGGGATTTGACCTTCTTTGATTCCTTTTCTGAGAAACTTAACCAAGTTTGCCCTTTTCCCAGCTTTTCTATGATCATTTTAACTTTAGCATACTTGTTTCTCTCCGTCATCGTTTGAGAAGTTTGCTCCACTAGTGGAGCGCTTTGCACTTTGACCGAATTTACCTCTTTTACCTTAGCCTCTTTTAATCCTTTTGTTTTGAAGCTCGCTTCACTTGTGGAGCGTTTCTAGAGAGGCGCTCCCTAGGTGGAGCGCTTTTGGAGGAGCGCTCCCTAGGTGGAGCGCTTTTAGTTTTGACCATTTGACTTTCTTGGAAGTTGGAGTTTTGCGTTCCCTCTCCCCTCAAGCGCTCCCTAGGTGGAGGGCTTTTGGGAAGCGCTCCCTGGGTGGAGGGCTTTTGGGAAGTGCTCCCTGGGTGGAGCGCTCTGCCTTTTGACTGCATAGACTTTTTACACTTGGCCTTTCTTACGCCTGTTTTTTCCGTTTAGAGTTCTGCTCCATGGGTGGAGCGCTTTGAGAATTCACCCCAAGAGTGGAGCGCTTTCAGTCCTGACTATGTTCAGGCTTCCTTTTCCACACTTAGCCATTTTTGCCTATCTTTATTCTTTTTTGGCCTTCCGCTCCCATTGCCGGAGTGACTTTTTAACAAAAAAATGTACCCAAGTGTAAGAGCTGGAAATTACAGCTATATGTGCAGATATGAAAAGAAAGGATTTTAAAGACAAAAGTAAGGAAGAGAATTTATCAGAACATTGCCCATGCTAAAACGTTCACAATTTTGCATGCAACATAACAGGGAAAAGTACAAAAAGCGTAGAGAAAAATACATAAAAGCAGAGGAACCACATAATGCAACAGAGTACGGTTTTAAACTGAACGAGACAGCCGGTGAAAGCACAGCAGCATAACATCTTAACCATTTTTTATGGAAAAAGAGAAGTTTTTACAATGAATGGTCTCAAAACTGTATACAATATGAATTTTAACAAGGTGTGGCAAAATTGGCAACACATCTGGCGGCTCGCGAGGCATTGAGCCTGCCTCAATGTGGAGATCCCAGGCCCTTATCCTTGGGTAGCAGAGTCCTTCTTTACTCTCAGAGTCTTCGGACTGCTCCTTTGATTTTTCTTCACTGCTGCTGGGCTCTTTCTCTTCGTCTTCTCCATTCCCTGATTATTCTGTCGTCTCTTCTTCCTGTTCTTCCGTCGCATGCGCCTTTGAATCTGGCTCACTTTCTGTTTCCTTTTCTTTGTCTGGCTTGGGCGGCTGAGGGAGATACTGGTCCAAAGACTTCTTGAATACATGCTTGTATATTGCGGAAGCATCAACCCATTGCTCCAAAGAGAAAGTGGTTTGCTTATGGAGTTCTTGGATGAGGCAACGATATGTCTCTATGCGTTCAACCTCAGCAAATTCTAGTGTTTTGTTGAACTCCTGTAAACAAGATTTGATCTGGGTGTATTTGGACATGAAAAGAATTACCTGTGCATCGGGAGTCAGAACTTCCCAATCGTCGATGTCCGAGGCATTGTTAACGAACGTCGCCCACACAGGCTCTAACTCTTCAACTGATGGGATGGGTCCCTCACGGTCAGGGAAGCCAGGAACGCTGATTTTAGCCAAGGTGTTAAAATATCTCAGCGAGACGTCTCGCTCTTGCATAAGGGAGTCCGAGAGCAGACGAGCTTTTCTGGCTAGCTCGACCTTTGTGAAGAAGTAGTGCAGAGTTGTCTTCGCCGTCGCCCATGACCGAGCCAGATCGCTCATAGAGGTAAGTCGGACAAGCACATCTTCAATTTTTCTAAGTTGTGTAGCTAGGTCCAACCAATAATTGACGTCTGCTTGAGCGGATTCTAGGATTGGGCTGCCAGCAACAATTTCCTCGTGTGCTTCCTGCCAAGACTTTAATTCCCTTTGCCGCTCTTGCTGAGAACTCTCCCAGGAACTGTAGACGCATCTCCTTCAGGCGCTCCTTAGAGAAAAGAACAGGCTGCGCTGTTTTTTCTGATAACTGAGCTTGTAACTCATTTTTTGGACAGTGAGCGCTTGTATATCTTGATTCGCATGGGCACGCGACCTCATATGGCTATCGCATAGCTTGGACATTCCTATATTTTTCTCCTCAAGCGACTGAAATCGTTCCTTCAATTGCTCAATTTCAGACTGCAGCGCCTCAACCTATTTCTTTGACTTAGATTCCAGTGCTTCAATCTGCCTTCTTGCCGTTGCTAAGGCCTCTTCGAGCTCATCATTTTTGGACTGCGCTCTGAAGAAGCGGTCCATGTAATACTTGCCATGAGCGTAAATGGAGCCCATGCCAACTTGGACATCCCCCATATTTTCTGCTGTGTTCATCCTAGCCACATCTTCCTCAGTATGACGGAAGGCTTAATCAACTGGTGTCATTTCCCCCAAGGGCTTTTGGATGAGCGGTATCTTTTCAATGGTGTGAAGTTTCATCGTCTTTGGATCGATAATGCAAGCCTTCTGAGTCTGCACCAGAGTTTGCGCTTCCCTCTTTCTGCGGTCCCTTAGCCAGCGCGTCGTATTTTTGCGCGCTTGGCGGATGCTCTGCGTGGCAACTAACTTTTGTGTCATTTCCAGCTCAAACTCCAATGGCTCCTGAACGCCTATTCCGAGGACTGGTGTGAAGGGAAGAAGTGGGAGATGGGACTCGAATTCGGACATTGCGCGGGATGCAGAGGGGAAGCGACTGCGCTAACCCTGAGAGGCGCTTGGGTCTGGACTGCTACAACGGAAATAGTCCGCTTGGGTGTTGAGAAACCAGCAGACCCTGAAGACATGGCGAGAGGAGGTGACATGGAAAAAGGATTCACTTATGCGGTAGAGACTGAAAAATCATTAAGGTTTCCTGCAAAGGACTTGAAGGTTACGGACGAAGGAATAGAAAATGACGCGGACCATGGTACAGATAATGTCGAGAAAACTGAAATATTGGGAAACGTGGATTGGGGCAATGAAGGCGTGCCTGATATGGGGGCTATTGAAACTGACACTGACATAGGTATTTCAGGTGTCGAGCAAACAGACACCGGGGGTACGGAAACTGGCAATGTAGATGGGGAAGGAGGAGGAGATAACTGCGTACCTTTGGGCTCCGTGATCAAGGGAGCCGGGGAAGATGGGCGCTGCGCTTCTGCTTCTCCTTTCTCCTCCGTATCTGGTGCATCCATGTTGACGAGCCCTACGTCTTCATCCCTTTGCTCCTCAGCCTGTGTTGCCGTCGCCATTCCGGGAGAGCTTGTCGGAGGGGGTTCAGGCGCCGCTCAAAAGATTGCCCCAAAGGGCCTCGGGGTGCTGGTGCGTGACTTCCCTACTGCAAGAGAGGTGTCTCAGCTTTTCTCTTTGAGGGGGCGCTCTTCTTGTGATGAGGCGATGGCATCTTCTCCTCAGTGAATACTGGGTCGCCCAAAATGGCCTTGCCCTTCCCTTGTACTTCATGCCTTGTGTCTGACAGGTCATCTACTTCACCAGGGTTGCGTCCACCTTGGGGAACGATATCAGCAAATGAGAGAGGCTGATAAGTGTTTATGTTCTCATCGTAAAACTTTGAGAACTTATCATCAATTGCTTGCGGGTTGTCAAAGGATGACTTATCATTGTGGACCCTCATGATCCACCACTGTTTGATTTTGTCCTCTAACCACTACGGATGTTTGACCTTCATTGTCGCGAAAACAGCCCTGGACAGTCTTTGCTCCAAATTGACATTCGGGTTATACTTGGTCTCCATGGTGTAGAAGTCCAGCCAAGGAGGCAAGGGCTTCATTTCGTCGACATGCCACTCCAGCTCGAGGCCCAGCGGATTATTACGCTATTTCTCCATGTCGGGGTGAGGGCAGTGTTGCCACATTTTGCACGGGGTGCAATGTTTTCAGTTTTTGTAAGAGTGCTGCTCTTCCCTTTCCCTCTTCCTCTCTTTCCCTTTCCTCTTCTCTCCCTTTCTCTCTCTTCCCTACATTCTCATTCTTCCCTCTTTCTTTTGAGCCCCTCAGTCAGATCTCAAATTTGACAGCAGTTGCCCTGAAAAATGGCTAAGTGCCAGGGCGCAATCCGACTTCGCAGCGAAGTCGGAGTGCGCCCTCCAGTTGGAGCGCAGCAGGAGTGCAAAGTGCGCAGTGCGACAGGATCAACCAGAAGAACAAGTGTTCTGGGCGCAACCCGACTTCGCAGCGAAGTCGGAGTGCGCCCTGCTTTCTGGGCGCACCTTGTAGCAGGCTGGCAGGAAAAATGACTAAGTGCTGGAGCGAAGTCCGACTTCGCAGCAAGTCGGAGTGCGCCCCCTTTCCAGGGCGAAGTCCGTACGGCGGCAGAAATCAGCTTTCACCTGTGCGCAACCCGACTTCGCAACGAAGTCGGAGTGCGCCCTTTGACAGGTGCGCAGTAGGGGAATAAACTCATAAATGCACCCAAGGCATGAAGGCCTTCCCGATCGCGCTCGTTTCTGCCCGCGCAACCCGATGGCGCTCCGATCCTGGGCGAAGTTGGATAAACTGCCTTTCAAGGCAAGCACGTGTCAAGCAGCATCATCCGACAAGTGTCCAACTTTGGGATCTGAGCCAAGACGTGCCGAGCAAAAGGACAAGCATGGGCTGCACTACTTATGCCAGCTGCCCCATTTAAAGCTGATTGGAGGTTCTACCTGCTTCAGCTACCCGCATTCCTGCCGATGAGAAGTTCTACCTAACGCGCTGCCACGTATCTGTACAGCCTCCAGGGAGACCATGCTGCAGGTACAACTCCGCCCGACAAAGGTCAGCATCAGCAGCTCCACGGCCGCTTTTGTCAGCTAATGTTTGACTGGGACTTTGTGCCCATTAATGTAACGGGAGGGACTCGGGCTATAAATACCCACCACATTTTCATTGTAAGGTGGTGGAAGGGGAATGTCTGTTAGGGAACCATTGTAGCTGTGCTTCTGCTTCTTAATATAAAGTATATGCCTGGCTCTGTTCTACTACTTTTATTTTTTATGCTGCCTCTCTTTTGTCATATTTCTTGTGTCATGGCTTGTTGATTCAACTTCAAGCATTTGGTGGCCAAGTACTCCTGGACTTCATAGATCGGAGGATACATAGAATAAATTAGGTAGCAGTTCCTTCAGTTTGTGTGTTATGTTTATGTTGCTGTCCGTAGTGGTGATTGATGCATTGCCGTACTGTTAGTTCCTTGTAGGGAATGTCTGTTAGGGAACCATTGTAGCTGTGCGTACAAATTCTCTGCATAACACATATACTTGGATTTGACATTTCTTGGTTACTTTTTGTATTTATGTACCGTCCGTAGTGGTGATTGATGCGCTGCCGTACTGTTAGTTCCTTGTAGGGAATGTCTGTTAGGGAGCCATTGTAGCTGTGCGTACACTTCTTTATATAAAAAGTATACTTAGATTTTGCAGTTTCTGGTTATGCTTTGTATTTATGATGCAGTAAGTAGTGGTGATTGATGTGTTGTCGTACTGTTAGTTCCCCCCACCCAACTCCAATCACATTTGTAAATTCTTTCCGCATTTTTATCTCTTTCCTGCACCCTTATCTTAAACCATAAAACCCCACAAGAAGCCGGCCTTCTCCGGAGATTGGCACGGAAGGCATTCCTTCCTTCCGGCCTTTCAAGCTGGTGGGCGAATCTGGGCGCGTTAACACAAAATCCTTTCCTCATGGCAGATTCGTAACCAATAGTTTCTCTGGCACGCCCGGTGGGACCCGGAGTCCCACATTTGAAAAACTCAGGCTCGTGTTCACTCGGGCTGACAGTTCATTCTGAGCACTCGGTGGGCCAAGGAAGTTTCCCACCCCCAAACAGAATCGAAGCACCGGTGTTCGCTTCATTGCTGTTCAAAATCAGAACACCTGGCGACTCTGCACGAACATATCCTCTGAGTCTGAAAGACCGGTCCTAGCACCTTCATGCAAACGAGAAGGTGGCGAGCAAGGGATCCAAGAAACCCGCCTGCTTTTTACGAACTAGACATCAACGCTCGAGGCGAAATTGTCAGGCTGGCCGATCAACAAGCTCGTGTCGACGAAGCCGAGGCTGAAATCCAAGAAGAAGCCGAAGCCGAGGTCGGAGGAGCTGAGAACGAAATAGAAGAGGCCGAGGAAGAAGAGGAATCTACATCCTCGGAAGGTACCGACACTGAGTATACAACCGACGGAGGAGAAGAAGAAGAAATGGCTGCCCAGCAGCAGAATGATGATGATCTCTTCCCGGCGGTGGACTCTACAGGGCCCTTGGCCCTGGTCGGACAGCAAGCTGTGCCCCCTGCTGCTTTAAAGTCCATCCCTACGTACGACGGCTACGGCAAGACGGCGTACGAGCACATCCAGGACATCCTTGCCCTGGCCGCATTGCACTCCATTACTGACGAGAGTGTGAAGACCCGTCTGCCGGCCCTTTCCCTAAGGGGAAAGCTTCTCTACTGGTGGAGATCGCTGCCGTAGGGATCTATCACAGTGGTGGCCCCAGCCTTGCCGTAAGGCTCGTGAAAGGATGCAACGAGTCTGCTGACCCTACTTCTTTGCTGCATCGGGCCTAAAGCATCCAAAGACACCCTCAAGAGGAGGTGTTCGACTTTAACATCAGGTTTGCGAGATCCCGGAAACGGGTACCTCGTGAACTTCGGCCTTCAACCGGCATGGCTGCTCACTACTACCTGAGATCCTTCAACTCAGACATATGCCTGCTGCTGAAGATTGCCAGAATAGACTCGTTTCCTGCTCTGTACGAGGCTGCCCAGCAAGCTGAAGCTGATATCATTTCCATCGGCAGACTCCCGTCCAGGGTGCAGGAACCCATTCATCCCGACTTCCCCAGATCCCAGTATCCACCTGCTTCTGGTGGTGCGCCGTCCACATCAGGGCAGCAACCCCAGCAGCAATGGAATCCGGCGCCGGTCGTAACTCCTTACGGCCCGCCGCAAATGCATTATCCTCACCCGCCTCCTCCTCCTCCGCATTTTCCAAAGACTCCCCGCTCCCCCGCAGTACGCACCTTATTCCAATCCTCCTCCATTAGCCGCATTGCCTCCACCGGCACAGCTTGCCGCCTCCCCGACAATAACATTCGTAATACAATCCTCCAGGAGGTACGGGCTTTGGCCTCGAGTTATCATGCCATGTCCAATGACATGACCGCTCTGAAGAAGAAGCAGGCCCAGATGGACCTCGCTCCTAGGAGGCCATATCCGCCCCCGGCACTGACAAAAGACAAACCCCCAGAACACCAACCGCAGAGGCGTCCGCCTCCGAGAAATGCTGCTATAGAAGACCAACCTGGTCCTTCCGACTAGGTTAACTGGTGCACTACGTGCAATGACCCGCATTCGGAGGAAGACTGCACACTGCACCAACACTACATCCAGACTTTAGCTGGCAGCGCCATAGAGGACGATGAACTCTACATGATCCTGGACGGCGAAGCCAACTTTGCCCTCCCGCAGGAGAATCTAGTGCCGCCCGCCAAGGAAGAAAAGAAAACCGCAGATGCCGCCAAGCCTTTGCAGGTGTATGCCGAAGAGAAAAGGCGCAGCCCGGTGGGCTGCCACCATACAAGCGGCCGTGGCCCTACACAGCCCAGGAGAAGGCATCCAAAGACAAAGCTCCAGCCAAGCCTCCTCCGGCAAAGGCAGCCCCCTGTTCCACCCAAGCCTCCTATAGCAAAAGCTCCAGTTCCGGCTAAAGCTCCCGCACCTCAGCCTCCACCTGAAACCAAAGAACAAGCACAGGAGAAGCTGAAGTACCCGTCTCTGACCAAGAGACAGAGAGTTGAGGCCACCCAGCAGTATCGGACGAAGTATGAGCCGGCAAAAGAAGCATAAGGAGCTAGCACCTCGGGCTACAGCATAGTAGACGAGTTGAAAAGAACACCCGCTAGAATCAGCATGTACGATGCTCTTCTGCTCCCAGGCCAGGTGGATCTGCTCGCAGGAATCTCTGAAAAACATGAAGAACGGCAAGCAGATACAGCCCGCTGTCCTGGTTCAACCTCTGACAGTCTCAGCCACTGGGAAGAACAGACCGCCTCCCTTCTATCTGTCTTTACGGATGCAAGGGCACATAGTACACAACTGCATGGTGGACTCTGGCGCTTCCACGACTGTTATGCCGAAAGCCGTCCGCGACGAGATCGGGATGGAGTACACAAGGAGCAGCCAAGGCGTGCCGCAATTAGACGGCACCCCCGTCAAGACAGCTTGGTGTCATAAAGGACATCCCTATTCGGCCGCATAAGGCTCTCGACATCGTGGTCATCCAAGAGGTCGTGGTTGTTGACTTGGCTCCCTACTTCGGCATGTGTCTCTCCCGGAGTTCATGGCGAAGCTGGGCGGGTACCTTCCTCTAGACTACTCACACATGGAAGTGCCCTTCAAAGGAAGGAGACTGAAAATCTTTAATGAGAAGCCTTCCACCTTCCTAGTAGAGAAGATACCCGGAGAAGAGTCGGACCGCATGGTCCAACTCGTCTGGAGGAAGAACTGGTGACGGTAGAGCTGACGGAGCAAGCCCTCGAAGTGCTACAGCCTCGAAGATGAGTTCTCTTTGCGGGATTTCAATGCCGTAATTGAGACAGAGCAGGGCTGTTACACCGTTGTACAGCCCGAGAGGCTTGACAAGTCAGCTGCAAAGGAAGTGGGACCTGCACCTGAGAAGCTGTGGAAGCTTTTCTTTGACGGCGCGCGATGCAAAAATGGCGTCGGTGCAGGGGTGCTTCCGGTTTCTCCGACCGGGATCCAGAAGGACTATACCTACAAAGTTGGCCTCGGAGCCGCACTAACAACTCGGCGGAGTACGAAGCCCTGTGCTTGGGTTTGCGAAAGGCGGAGAGGTCGGGGATTAAACACCTGCAGATCTTTGGAGATTCAGAGCTGGTGTGTCACCAGGTTACGAACAAGTGCGCCTCCAAAAAGCACTATCTCAAGGCGTACCGCAACCGGGTGTGGGACCTGATGGAGTCGTTTGACTCGTTGAATGTCAAGGCGATATCACGTGAGAAAAACAAACACGCTGACATTCTGGCGTCTGTTGGAGCCAGGTACGTTCCGGCTGACGACGTTGTCCAAAAACCGAAGCCGGTTCGCACTATTTACAGGCCTTCCCGTGCCTGATAAGGACACCCACTGGCAGGTGTTCGATTGTGACGAGCAGATCGTCACATTTTTGGTAAATGAAGTAGGTTCAATCGAGAGTAGAGACCCTGATGACGAGCAATATGAGGGGTTGATACAGTTGAAAAATAATCATGTCCCAAAAGGACTGATTACATTGGAGAGTCTATTTGATCAGAATGACAGAGCTATATCTCATAGGATCAAAGTAGACCCGAAGCAATATGCCGACCTGGAACTTGAACCTGGTAAAACTATCAAGGTCGGGACAGATCGCACTTCGGAGGAACTTGAGCAGATCAGATCACTGTGCCGAGAGTTCCCCGACATCGTGGCCTGGTGCTACGAGGATTTGAAGGGGTATGACAGAGATGTAATCCAAAGATACCATTGAGCTAGAGGATGGCGCCAAGCCATTCCGACGTAAGCGTAGGGCCGTAAATCCGAAAATTGAGGCCATGATGAAAGCCGAGCTCTTGAAGATGCCGGAGGCCAAAATCATCTACCCCATCAAACATTCATCCCGGGTCGCGAATTTGGTGCCCGTGAGGAAGAAGAATGGCGACATCCGCCTCTGTGTCGACTTCAGAAACCTGAATCAAGCCTCCCTCAAGGACCACTATCCGCTTCCCCAAATTGATCAAATTCTACACATCGTTGCTGGAGCCCGCAGATTCTCACTTCTAGATGGATTTTCCGGCTACAACCAGATTTGGGTCAGGGATGAGGACCAGAGATAAAACGGCGTTCACCACCAAATGGGGGACGTTCGCCTATCACCGCATGCCTTTCGGCTTATCCAATGCCGGTGCCACATTCCAAAGGGCCATGGACCCGGCCTTCCGAGAGCTGCTCAATAAGATCATTGTCATCTACCTTGATGACATGACCGTTTTCTCTCACCAAAGAGGGGATCATGTTTCCCACCTGCGGCAAATATTTGAGAGGTGTCGAGAATTCGGCATTTCTATAAACCCGAAGAAGTCTGTCTTCGCGGTAAAAGAAGGTAAGTTGCTGGGACATGTCATCTCCGAGAAAGGCCTCGCCATTGACCCTGACAGAGCAGAAGCCCTCCTTCGCTTGCCAGCCCCAATCGATAAAAAAGGGCTGCAGTCCTTCTTCGGCCAGATTAACTTCGTGCGGAAGTTCATCCCGGACTTCGCACAGGTGATCAAGCCTATGGCCGAACTGCTGAAAAAAGATACAACTTACGAATGGACTGATGAGAGAGAGCAAGCCTTCGAGGAAATCAAGGCTCGAATTGCGCAAGCTCCGGTGTTGATAAACCCGGACTACTCCAAGGACTTCATCCTCTATGCGGTGGGAGAACCGGAAAGTTACGCCGCAGTCCTAACTCAGAAGGGAGACGATGGCGAGGAGCGCCCCATAGCGTTCCTGAGCCAAGTGATTCAGCCGCATGAAGAAAAGTACAACTTTATAGAGCGGCAGGTTCACGCTGTCATGAAATCCCTCCGAAAGTTCAGGCATTTTGTCTCCCGCAGCAAAACGACCGTCTTTGTGATTCACCCGGACGTTCGAAGCTTCATCATACAAGGAGAGCCGGGTCACAAGAGAGCAGGATGGATTGCAAAAATCCAGGAGTTCGACATCGAAGTGCGGCCCACCAAGCTTATCATAGGCCGAGCCTTGTGTCAGGAGCTGGCCCGAAGCGCTGTAGCCGGCATCTCCGCCTGTAAGTGGGAGGACACAACGACAAGCATCTACCTAGCCAACTCCTTATCGGAGGAGAGTGATTGGACAGATGAACTGGTGAGATATTTCTGCACCGGAAGATGTCCGGATCACCTGAACGCCTCACAACGAAGGAGATTTCGGCTAGGTGCACTCAAGTACACTCTTCGCCCCGAGGGGCTTTACTTCAAAAATATTGACGGCATCCTAGTTGCGGTGCGTCATGAAATCGGACCAGCCCAGTGGTCCTCGGAGATTTTCATTCCGGGATGCCCGGAGGTCATCATTCCGCAAGGCCTACGGCCTTAAAAATAATTAGAGCCGGGTACTATTGGCCCACTCTATTTGACGTACGCTTATGCGGTCCTGCTCCAAGTGTGATCAATGCCGCAGGTTTGTCGGCGTAAACATAAAAGCACCCCCGCCCCTTCAACCGATTCAGAGCCGAGACTCCGCTCCAAAGAATGGGGTCTAGACTTCATTGGGGTGATTTCGCCTAGTTCCTCTCGCCGGACACAAGTTTATTCTTACAGCCCACCGATTACTTCACACGGTGGGCGAGGCGATCCCGACCAAAAACGCGGACCAAGAAACGGTCATCGGGTTCCTTGAAAGCCTGATTACCCGCTTCGGGGTTCCATAGTCAATTGTGACGGACAATGGTCCGGGATTCGCAGGCGCTGTACTCACGGAGTACACTGGCAAACTTGGCATTTATCACAAAATGTCTTCTAATTACTACCCGCAGGGGAATGGCCTTGCCGAGTCTACTAACAAGAACCTCCTGAAGATCATCAAGAGGACCATTGACAGGAACAAGCGGACTTGGCATTCACTCCTGAACCGGGCGCTGTGGGCGGACAGAGTTTCATTCAAGAAATCCATCAAAACGTCCCCTTATGCGCTCGTCTATGGTAAAGAGGCTGTCATGCCATCCCACATCGAAATCCCTGCCCTATGGATGTTGGACGAAGACAGGAGAAGTGGAGACCCGGTGGATGACAGACCGTGCCAACTTCCGCAGCTTGGAAGAAGACAGAGAAAAGCATACCAGTGCCTTCACCAAGCATATTGAAGCCACTCAAGGCTGGTTTGCGAAAGGCACCACTGCCCGAGTTTTTAAAATCGGGGACCTGGTGCTGAAGTGGGACTCATTGAAGGCGAAGCCGGGCAACCACGGGAAGTTCGATGCCCTCTGGGAGGGCCCTTATCAGATTGCCCGGGTGAACCAGTTCAACGCTTACATACTTCGGGATATGGAGGGTCAGCTCCTACCTATCCCCGTTAACGGGTTCCACTTAAAAATTTACCGCTGCTGAAGGTGCCCAATGGGCCCTTCTTTGTAAAAATTTCCCTTATGCATTTTACTTTTCAGCATGTACAGTTTTCCAGCTTTCAGTTTTTCCATTTGTTTGAGCCCAAATAGGACAAAAGGGAGAGAACACAGACTTCGCAGCGAAGTCTGTTGTCGCCCCTCAGAAAGAGCGAAGTTCGTAGAAGGGAGCTGCTTGAGAAAGCAAGAAAACGGCTAAGTGGCAGTGCGCTGCCCGACTTCGCAGCGAAGTCGGGCTGCGCACCGGCCAAAGGGCGCGGTTTGAGAGCAGTAGCTGCAAAGGAGTTAAGTGTTCGGACTGCGCTCGATTTTGGAGCGAAGTCTGACTTCGCGCGCGAAGTCCGAATACACTCGGCTTTCGCGCGAAGTGCGAAGTGCGCCCGATCTTCGGGCGAAGTCCGAGCGCGCTCCGTTTTCCGAGCGCAGCTCGAGTGGCCCATCACAAAAGGCAACAAATTCTAAGTGGGCCCGAAGCCTCATCGAAAAATTGCAAGGTCCGGTTGCGCCCAGCCAAAGGGCAGCTTGGAAAAGAAAGGCGGCAACAGTCTTAACGCAAGTGGCAGTTCGGATCGCGCCCAATTTTGGGGCGAAGTCCGATCGCGGGGAGTCGGATCGCGCCCAATTTTGGGGCGAAGTCCGATTGCGCCCTGTTTCCTGGGCGCAGCTTGGATGGTTTAAAAAAATAAATAAAAATTTAATACTCCAAGCGTGGGCCCAGGGCGCATTGCGGCAGTAAGAGTTGGGTTTCCGCACCAAAGGGTTTTTTCTTGAGCAGTGTGCCCAGATTGCGGCAGTGACGTCAGCCATGGCGCAACGTTCAAAGTCAAATTTAATGATTGCGCAACCTTCAAGGAAAACGCAATCAAGGAAGCATGGCGCGGCAACCAGGGTACATCTTTCAAGACATTCTCCTGTGCGGCCACCAAAAAACATAACGCCTTCACTTGCCGGCCGACCTACCCCCTCCTGCGCACCATTAATGACGCTGTCATTGTCTAGAAAAGGGGGTCTGATGCATCCAGACATGCCAAATCGTGCAGATTATTCCCGTGATCACGAAATCTGTGCGTACGTCCGTAAGTCGTAATTATTGCTGTTTCGGAGGGATGGACAAAGGAAAGTTGCCAATGCCAGCGCAATCCAGCGAAGGGCGCGAACTGGGGGATTTACCGCAGTCAAGTGTTTTCAGGAGTGAGACACCGCAGGATCAAAAGTCAAAATCCCGGCCAAAGAAAGTACAGCGTGGGCAAGCCCCACCACCACCGGTTAATTACCTGTCTGGGTACAAGGACGGCTCGTTTTCCATGAGCCTTACTAAACTGCGGATAAATGTGGAGAATTGGGTTGATAAAGTTTCGCCCTCTCACCATTTCGGAGCGGCGTACAAGTCGAACCTTTACCGGTTCTTGTGCCCTCCAGTCCATCAATGCCCGGAGCTGGTAGACCTAATTGTCAGACATTACAGACCAGCTACCCGGCAAATTTGCAACTCCAGCGGTAAACCCTTGTTCGCACTTCGCAAAGAGACTGTCCAGCCGGCCTTCGCCCCAAGGTTGGAGTATGACTCCAGCACGATTGTCAGAAAGATAAATCTTGGCGAGCAAGCGGGACGCTTTACGCATACAAAAAGGATGAGGGATTTCCTCAATTCAGAGCTGAACGCCCCGCTCGCAGCTGGACAATGGCCAACCGGCCCCATACCCCTGGAAAGGTTTCAAAGTAAATACATATACACCATCCTCGGCGTGGGTCCTCGGCCGCGACTCGACGAGCCGGTACGGCCGTACCAGCCTAGCGCTCAGTGTAATGTCTCCTATGCGGAGAATCTTATGAACCAGCAGCGCAGAAAAGTGGGAAGCGCCCTATCTTCTTTGACTGGGCGGACTGGCTTGCATACGCCATTCACTCCAGACTGGTGAAGCTCCAGAAAAAGCAGTCAACTGAATTTCGATTCAGTTCCTTCTTGGCTTGGCTATGTTTGTATCATTTGCACTCCCGGATGCCGATCCCTAACCTGAAGAAGGTAAATGAGAAGGGAGAGCCACAACCCGTCTATGACTGGACGGATGACCTATACCGGAAAGGGTCTTACTACAAGTTCAACTTCAACTTTCTGGGCTTGGTCATGTCAGTCTTCAGCGATGGTGAGATCCCTCGCCCCCCGCAGGAAATGACGAACTATTTGTTGAATCACAAGCTCGGGGACGTTTTTAGACTGACGCAGGGGATTGTGGTCAGAATCTACGGATTCAAGGGCAAGCCTCATCTGCTGCCCTACTGGTGCACGGATCATCGCTTTGGGATGGAGGTTGCGCGGCAGATGGATTACGTTGAAGAGGAGTTCGGCCAGGGAAAGAAAAAGGGCCATATCTTTCAATATCCTCTTTCCTGGGCGAACGTCGAGATATCAGAGATAGGACAACATGTCTATCTCGAGCGGGAGCTCTTTGACATTGGCCTGATTCTGCTACCGCAGCGCTGGAAGTACGACCCACACGGGATAAGGGGAAAGTTTGCACATATCTGCCCCGGGCGGATATAATCGAAGACAGATGCGATGTGGTCCATGTTGACCTCGATTGGGAGATTGACTCGATGGAAGCATGGCCTCCGTGGCAGGATTTTTACTGCGAGGAGGTAGCATATGACCCCGAGCGAAACCCGGACCACAAGTTCTCTTCTCCGGGATTTAAGAAATTCATCTCCAAGCTAGCAGGCCTTAACTGGCCAAAAGAAAAAGTTGTTGAATGCTGGAAGATGAGGTGCCGCACGCAGCACGATAAATCCATCAGGAGGAATCTGGCCGTTGATGATGACTTTTCAGCTCTATATGACCAGCACATTGACAGCTGGCGGCCTTTCGCATTCCGAGATTACGTTCCCCGAGGTCCCTTCGAGGGTTATAAAGGGGGATCTTCCTCCCAACAGTTGTACACTTTTGCAACTGCCAGCACGGGCCCAGCAGACATCCAAGTGGACCCAATGCAGCCTGTGGCTTCCAAGGTGGCGCCTGAAAAGGCGAAAAAATCAGTCAAGTCAACGCCCGAGGTGACTCCTCGTGCACAAAAGACGCCAGCGCCGCCAACGAGCGGACCGGCCGCGGCAGACCTTCTGCAAGTCAAACCCCGGTACAAGTTTACCGTGGGAACATCAGCGCTCGCTGCACCTACTTCATCTCCTTCTTCCGAACCAGCCATTGCTCCAGAAAAGAAAAAGAGGAAGAGAGTTGAGAAAGTCAGGCGACCTAGTCTGACAATGCAGCAGCCAGTCGCAGAGCCGCAGCTGCGTCCAGCCGCTCCAGAGGTTGTTTCTCTGGATAGTCCTGAGCCAGCCGCCGGAACCGTAACCGCAGACATTCATCCAAAGATCGGCTCGAGCGGAGCCCGCAGTACGTTCGCTGCCCCGCTCCCTTTGATCTCATCCAGCCCTACTCCTACTCCATCTCCCGCTCAATCCGAGCAAGTCATGGCCGCATCTTCCTCCCCATCTCCACACCCTTCTAGCGGCCCCCATTCTTTCGACCAGTTTGCTCAGGACCCCAACGCCTTCCTATCCCTGAGTCAAACCCCAAACCCTTCACCTGTGGTTAGTGCTGAAGCCGCGCGTTCACCGCTGCATCCATCGCCTCAGCCGCTTGAAACCCTTCCAGCATCAACCGCTCCGCTCTCCACTTCCCGGTCGCCCTCAAAAGCGGCCGCTCCTTCCAAAGTCCTTCCAGTTCCTCCAATTTCCTTGTCCGCAGGAGAGACGTCACAACAGAACCCTAGGCTAGGGGAACCGGACTTCATGGACGATCTCCAGAACACGGATGATTTGCCTCTGGCAACGAGAGCCGTAGAATATCCTATCTCTTTCCTCCAAAACTTGAAGCGGAGGAGACCTGAAGAGATAGCCGCCCCGGTAAAGCGCACCAAGTTTGACTTCGAGAGGAGAGTGCTCACGACAGAAAAGATAACTCCAAAAGTGAAGAAGCCTCTCCGGGAAATGACCAGGGCGGACTACGAGCTCCAGACAAAGGAGAAGAGCTTTGACGATATTCACCCGCAATACGAGATTCAGGGAATCCTTCGTAAAGCGGATAATCTCCTTGTCAAAAATCTGGAGGAACAGGAAGAGCTTTTCCGGTTGCAGGACAAGACAAGACAGCTTGAAGAGGACCTGTCTAGGTCCACTGAGCAGCTGGAATCGGCGCAGCGAGAAATAGATGAATTAAAAGCCCAGCTGGCCGCTTCTCAACAAGAAGCCGCAACGGAAAAGCAGCAGCCCTGGAGCAGATTTCTCAGCTCCAGGAGTCTTTGAAACAGGCGCAGTCGCAATCTGCAGAGAAAGCATCTCAAGCGACGGTCTTTTCAAAGAGCAAAGTTAAGGAGATGCGGGCTGATCTGCCGCGGGGATGCAAGCCCCACATGTGTAAAGCTATGTCGGTCCCGGATTTCGCATCCAGGATCCAAGAAGTTTCCGCCCGTGGAAAGCCTGTGGTAGAGGAGGCCGAACGCCAGGCGAAGCAATGGCCGGACCTGGCGATAAAACTTCAAGAGCACGAGCGCGATGGCCTCCAATTCTCCCCCATGTCCTCATTCGCTGCAGAATGGGCAGATGCAAGGGTAACCTTGCATAAATATTTTAAGAAAGCAGAAGAGGTGAGAGTTGCCAGACGAATGCTGGATGCATTCGAACATGAAAAAGACATTTGTCTGGCTCCCCTTCACGCTCTCGCTGAACTAGGGTGCCCGGGCTATGTTGAGAATGGTGAGTTTCTCACCCATGAGCAGGTGAAAAGAATTGGCTGTCCTTTGAGGCAGATACAGCTGAAATCGATAGCTGGACCGAGCCAATTCAAGAAAGTCATGTCACCCAGATGGTGTCCAAGTGCTGCAAGATCAGCTCCTACTTCCAGGAGCTGGGAAAAAGATACCTCACCATCGACCTGCACGCGGTCGCTGCATTCCACGCAGCATTAGAAGAAGTTGCTGACCGCCGACCATTCGAAGCAGAAGCCTGGGGCCAAGCCCAGGCCGCATACAACCGCATCTGCGAGGCGGAAGCCAGCGCTGGAGAGCATTCGGAAGGCGAATCCGAGGAGGCAACTGCCGGAAGTGGATCTGAAGAACAGTTGCCGCGAGGAGAACGGCTAGAGCAGCAGAAGGCAGGGGAAGTAAGTTCCTCTGCACCCAATGGATGAAGGCATGGATTCTTTGCGCCGAGGCGAGCTCGACACCCCGCGAGCCGCCAGAAATGTTGCCACATTTTGCACGGGGTGCAATGTTTTCAGTTTTTGTAAGAGAGCTGCTCTTCCTTTTCCCTCTTCCTCTCTTTCCCTTTCCTCTTCTCTCCCTTTCTCTCTCTTCCCTACATTCTCATTCTTCCCTCTTTCTCTTGAGCCCCTCGCCGGATCTCAAATTTGACAAGCAGCTTGCCCCGAAAATGGCTATGTGTCAGGGCGCAATCCGACTTCGCAACGAAGTCGGAGTGCGCCCTCCAGTTGGAGCGCAGCAGGAGTGCAAAGTGCGCAGTGCGACAGAATCAACCAGAAGAACAAGTGTTCTGGGCGCAACCCGACTTCGCAGCGAAGTCGGAGTGCGCCCTGCTTTCTGGGCGCACCTTGTAGCAGGCTGGCAGGAAAAATGACTAAGTGCTGGGGCGAAGTCCGACTTCGCAGCGAAGTCGGAGTGCGCCCCCTTTCCAGGGCGAAGTCCGTACGGTGGCAGAAATCAGCTTTCACCTGTGCGCAACCCGACTTCGCAGCGAAGTCGGAGTGCGCCCTTTGACAAGTGCGCAGTAGGGGAATAAACTCATAAATGCACCCAAGGCATGAAGGCCTTCCCGACTGCGCTGTTTTCTGCCCGCGCAACCCGATGGCGCTCAGATCCTGGGCGAAGTTGGATAAACTGCCTTTCAAGGCAAGCACGTGTCAAGCAACATCATCCGACAAGTGTCCAACTTTGGGATCTGAGCCAAGACATGCCGAGCAAAAGGACAAGCATGGGCTGCACTACTTATGCCAGCTGCCTCATTTAAAGCTGATTGGAGGTTCTACCTGCTTCAGCTACCCGCATTCCTGCCGATGAGAAGTTCTACCTAACGCGCTGCCACGTATCTGTACAGCCTCCAGGGAGACCATGCTGCAGTACAGTCCTGCCCGACAAAGGTCAGCATCAGCAGCTCCACGGCCGCTTTTGTCAGCTAATGTTTGATCGGGACTTTGTGCCCATTAATGTAACGGGAGGGACTCGGGCTATAAATACCCACCACATTTTCATTGTAAGGTGGTGGAAGGGGAATGTCTGTTAGGGAACCATTGTAGCTGTGCTTCTGCTTCTTAATATAAAGTATATGCCTGGCTCTGTTCTACTACTTTTATTTTTTATGCTGCCTCTCTTTCGTCATATTTCTTGTGTCATGGCTTGTTGATTCACTTCAGCATTTGGTGGCCAAGTACTCCTGGACTTCATTGATTAGAGGATACATAGAATAAATTAGGTAGCAGTTCCTTCAGTTTGTGTGTTATGTTTATGTTGTTGTCCGTAGTGGTGATTGATGCGTTGCCGTACTGTTAGTTCCTTGTAGGGAATGTCTGTTAGGGGGCCATTGTAGCTGTGCGTACAAATTCTCTGCATAACACACATACTTGGATCTGACATTTCTTGGTTACTTTTTGTATTCATGTGCCGTCCGTAGTGGTGATTGATGCGCTGCCGTACTGTTAGTTCCTTGTAGGGAATGTCTGTTAGGGAGCCATTGTAGCTGTGCGTACACTTCTTTATATAAAAAGTATACTTAGATTTTGCGCTTTCGGTTATGCTTTGTATTTATGATGCAGTAAGTAGTGGTGATTGATGTGTTTCTGTACTGTTAGTTCCCCCCACCCAACTCCAATCACATCTGTAAATTCTTTCCGCATTTTTATCTCTTTCCTGCACTCTCATCTTAAACCATAAAACCCCACAGAAGCCGGCCTTCTCCGGAGATTGGCACGGAAGGCATTCCTTCCTTCCGGCCTTTCAAGCTGGTGGGCGAATCTGGGCGCGTTAACACAAAATCCTTTCCTCATGGCAGATTCGTAACCAACAGGCAGAAGTGAAAAGATTTCACCCCGAGGTGTCTTTGGATGATTCCAAGTGGGTCCCAGCTCCAGCGGTGGGGAAGTTCAATCAGCCTGTAGTTCGAAAGCGTCACCGTAAGAATAGCGTTCTGGCCACACTACGTTATCTTGACATCTCCGAAATCGGAAGGCGTAGAAACTATGACTCTTCTTCCTCGACTTTCCCGTACGTCTCATTAGTGTGGTCGAGCTGCCGGGCGACCTCCTTGGAAAAAAGATAAGGCGTGGCGTAATAGGGTAACAGAAAAGGCTTTTATGTAAACCTGTAGAGCCTAATAACCAAGCCCTGTGCGAGCAGAAAAGTATCTCCCCATCGCTCAGCTACCATCTTGTCCTTCAACTCCATAGGGACTCGCTCGCAGTGGCCATATATCAACTCTAGTGCTGGCCTGAGGAAAAGCTGGTTGAAGACGTAGTATGATTCATCTCTAGACAAGCTGTTCGTCCAGAGATAAACTGGCAAAGCTCTGCCCTCCTCATCTGTTTGATTTTTTGTGATGTAAGAAAACTTATTGTGCATATGCCAAAAGAAGTACCATACCAGGGGGGAGCACAGTCTGAACTAGTCGGATCTACTACTCTGAACATAGGCAACGCCTCGTGCAACTGTTGCACCAGAAAATCCGCCCAGTCATAGAAAACTGGAATAGCGCTCAGCCTCATTTTGGAGGGGAAATAAATTGCGTTCTCCACTATGGCCTGCGCCATGGAGACTTGCCAGTCGTAGACCCACTCGTCTGTCGAAAGCCCTATTACCCATGCCAGAATGGAGTAGATGTCGGGGTGGGCGAATTTCGCTAGGGGCTTAGGCAGCTGGGGTCGTCAGATGATGCCGCACCTCCTAGCTGCTCCCTTACAAAGTTGCACATCTCCGGCGTCGGCTGATACCTGGCGCCCTCTTCCTCAACGTGGATTTTCTTCGAGATAAACTCAAACGAGTGCTTCTTTCCACAGGCGAAAGCGTCTCGAACGGTGTCAGCCGTGATGGCGAACGCCTCTGCCTTGGCATTTCGCACCATTCTCGGTTGGGTGTCATAAAAACATGATACAGCTTGTACAAACTCTGAATAGTGATGTACAGGCGTGCACATGTAATAGAACAGGTGCAAATGGTATACAACATCCAGTGGGTTTCTGGTCGGGTCCTCCCTATGCGCGTTCTCGACGTCCTGGCGCAATTGCTCCATATCTTTGTTTGTCACAGACAATCCCGATACCGGAATAGATTATTTTGTGGAGGTGTCAACTGTACTGGCTTTCTTTCTCGTTTTTCCGGCTTCTTCGAGCTGGACTCTCCCACAGGTGCTGCCTTTTCCTTGGGCGCCTTCTATTTCGTCTCATCTTTTGTTTTACCCATAACTGCCGAATGCACTGATGCAGCTCACACTCCGAATAGATAGGAATTATGGACAAAGACAGGGCGTTAGGGGAATGGGGGAATTGGAAATGCTAAAGAGGTTTTGAAGTTATTCTGATAAACCCACCACCTTATAACACTATCTTCTCATCCGCCACCTTGTACCCAGGGTACTTGAAATTAAAGATGGTAGAGATCGTGGATGCAAACGTGCGCCTTTAATAATCCACGTCGGGTGGTTGCCCTTGGAAATGATGAATAACGGCGGAGGACAAAGACACTTCCTTGAGGCACGCGTTGCTTGTTGGGAGGGGTGCTCGTACGAATCTTCCAAAGGGGCACATTTCAGCTGATAGAGAGCCAGGATGCTTTGATTGGATAGTCGTGCGGTTCTCTCCTTAAAACACTGCGCTTTAGGGTTTGAAAACGATTTTTTTTTTTTTAAATAATCTTATCTCTTCGCGACACTTGGCGCAATCTGAAAGGATGGGTTTAGAATAAAACAAAAATAACTTTTAAGGAGGAGGGGGATGCTCACTCCAACAGTGGAGCGCTTTTAGGGAAGCGCTCCAGTAGTGGAGCGCTTTTTACTTTCGAATTTTAAAAGAAAAAACATTTAGGCACTCCCTCTTTCCTCAAGCGCTCCCTGGGTGGAGCGCTTTTAGGGAAGCGCTACCTAGGTGGAGCGCTTGGGGAAAGTGCTCCACAGGACTTAGGAAAGTTTCTCTTAGGCGCTGCCCCTCTCTTCAAGCGCTTTCTAGGTGGAGCGCTTTGGGGAAGCCACCCTTAGGAAATTTTTCATTTTTTTTTTTTTTGAAGGAAGACTCATGCAAAAAGGGAAGCTGTCGCTCCACTAATGGAGAGACATAGGGCTCCCTCTCCTTTATCAATTTCTCTAACTACGCTCAAAAAACTGGAGCGACAGCCAACTGTACAGACTTTGAAAGAGATTATATACACGAGAAATACCTGGTGATTCAACGATCTTCCTTGGAGCTCGGCGGGTGATAAGATTTCAAAATAAAGCCGTTCACTGAAATCGGGAGACTGAAACCCTCCATGTCTTGCCTAATGAATGAGTTGATCTAGTTAATGCCAGAGACCCGAAATGGGCCTTCTCAGAAGGCGTCGAACTTCTTGTGGTTCCCTGGCTTGGACTTGTTTTCATTCCACTTTAAGACCAAATCTCCGACAATGAAGGTTCGGTCAAAAGTCTTTTTCCGAACCAGCCTTTGGTGGATTCGGCGTGCTTGGCGAAGGCTTCGTAAGCTTTCTCTCTTTCTTCCTCTAACTGCAGCAACTGCGACAACCTTGCATCCATCGGATTGAATCGGCCCTCTTCGGTTCGAGCCACTTAAGTAACTGCAACGCGGGCAACTCGATGTGCGTGGGCAAGACTGTGTCTTTCCCGTACACTAGTGAGTAGGGCGAAGTCTTGATTGATCGCTTGATAGAAATGCGGTTGGCCCAAAGCGACTGGTCCAAGAGTAGGTGTCAGCTCCGCTTATTTTTCTGCAGAGACCTCTTCAATATCCGCAGCAGGTTCTTGTTTGTGGATTCCGCCAGTCCATGGCCCTGCGGATAATAGTTAGACGAGGTTTTCAAATAGATTCCACACGTGATTGCAAAGCGAAATCTCAGATTTTTGCACCGGTGAAAGGAGAACCGTTATCAGACACGATGGCTTCAGGTACACCGAAGCGAGTGACGAGTCCTTCAAGGAAAAGGAGATAACCATGTCTTGGTCAGCCTGCTTGGTCGGAATTGCTTCCGACCACCGAGTGAAGTAGTCTGTGGCGGTCAAAATGTATTTGTGGCCGGCGGAGGAGTTGGGATTGATGATCCCGATAAAGTCCAGACCCCACTGTTGGAACGGGGATTCCACTTGGATGGGGTGGAGAGGAAGCGATGCATAACTAGTCCTGCTCGAGTAGCGTTGACAACTGTCACAATGCTGGCTGACTTCGAAAGCGTCAAAGAAAAGGGTGGGCCAATAATAGCCCGCTTTTATGATCTTCAGCGCCATAGGTCTGCCAAAAAAATGTCCTCTCGAAATCCCGGAGTGAAACTCCTCCAAGATTTTCGCCTTCTCTGACTCTCTGATACATCTCAGGAGAACTCCGTCGATGTTATGATAAAATAGTCCGTTAGGCGTCGGGACATACCTGCCAGCTTGCAGGCGAAATCTCCTTTGCGAAGCGTTGAAGTGAGAAGGGCATCTGCTCGTGTCAAAGTATTTAACTAGATCGTTTGTCCAATCTGGACTGTCAACTGATAGATTAGCGAGATTGTTGTCGGGCGTAGGGTTGTTTGAGTCGGGTTCGCAGTTTCGGCTGCGACATTTTTAGCCAGCTCCTGGCAGAGCGCTTTGCCTCAGACTAACTTGGTGGGGCGTACTTCAATGTCGAACTCTTGAATCTTAGTAACCCATCCAGCTCTCCTATTGCCCAACTCGCCTTGGATGATGAAATTCTAAACATCTGGGTGTTTCACGTACACTATCGTTTTTCTTTGAGAGATGAAATGTCGAAACTTCTGGAGCGACCTCATCACCGCATGCACTTGTTCAATGAAATTACTTTTGTTCGTGTGGCTGGATGATTTGGCTGAGGAACGCTATCGGGCGCTCATCTCCGTCTTCGCCCTTCTGTGTAAGAACAACGACATAGCTTTCTGGCTCCCCTACGGCGTATAAAATAAAATCTCTTGAATAGTCGGGGTTGACAAGGATCGGAGCTTGAGTGATTCGCTCCTTAATTTCTTGAAAAGCCTGCCTCTTTTCATCGGTCCACTTGAATTCCGCGTCCTTCTTCAGGAGCTCGGCCATCGACTTTATTACTTGGGCAAAGTCGGCAATGAAATTCCTGATGAAGTTTATCTGTCCGAAAAAGAACTGTAGGGCTTTTTTATTTGCTGGCAGTGGAAGGCGGAGAAGCGCCTCAGCTCGAGCGGGATCAACAGTTAATCCCTTTTCAAAGATAAGATGCTTGAGTAGCTTTCCTTCCTTCATTGCGAAGATTGATTTCTTGGGGTTGATGGAGACCCCGAACTCCCGACATTTTCAAAAACTTGCCGCAAATGTAGGCCGTGTTCTTCCCTTTTATGGGAGAAGATTGTCATGTCATCTAAGTAAATTACAATGACATGATTCAACAGTTCACCAAAGGCGAGGTCCATCGCTCTCTGGAAAGTCGCTCCGGCGTTTGAAAGGTCGAAGGGCATGCATTGGTAGGCGAAAGTTCCCCACTTGGTGGTGAATGCAGTCTTGTGTTGGTCTTCATCCTTGACCCAGATCTGGTTGTAGCCGGAGAAACCATCCAGTAAGGAAAACCTTTGTGCTCTCGCCACCACGTGAAGGATTTGATCGATTTGAGGTAGAGGGTAGTGATCTTTGAGCGATGCTTGGTTGAGATTTCGGAAATCAATGCACAAGCAGATGTCGTCGTTCTTCTTTCGTACTGGAACAAGGTTCCCAGGAGGAATGCTTGATCGGGTATATGATCTTTGCTTCAAGCATTTTCAGAAGCTCGACCCTCATCAACATTTCGATCTTTGGGTTAACGGGTCATTGCTTCTGCCTGAATGGTTTGACCCCTTCCTCCAGCTTGATGGTGTGCTGGATGATATTCTTATCGTATCCCCTTAGATCTTGGTAGCACCAAGCAATGATGTCGGGGTACTCCTTGCACAGGGCACGAATTTGTTGAAGCTCTTTGGCTGTGCAGTCGGCCCCTACCTTGATAACCTTTCTCGACTCTAACTCCAGGTCCACGAACTCTTTTTGGTCCACCTTGATCTTGTGGTTGATAGACTTGTCGTTCCGGTCAAAGAGACTTTCTAGCATGATCAAACCCTTTGGGATGTGGTTATTTTTCAACTGAATCAATCCCTCGTGGTCTTCTTCATTCAGAGTCCACTCTTCGATGGAGGACGCTTCATTCACCAAGAAATTAACAAGCTGTTTGTCATTGTCGAACACCTGCCAGTGGAGTTTTTTATTAGGCACAGACGGCCTGTAGATCAGCCTCACTGTCTTCGGCTTATGCATCATATCATCCACTGGTGAAAATCGGGCGCCGATGGAGGCTAAGATGTCCGCAAGCTTGTTTCACTCTCACGAAATTGACTTGATGTTCAGCACGGTGAAGGATTCGAGCAAATCCCACACCTTGTTGCGGTACGCCTTTAAATAGTGCTGCTTGGAGATGCACTTACTGGTAACCTGGTTGCAGATTAATTCGGAATCCCCAAATTTCTGCAACTTCTTAATGCCGAGCTTTTCGGCTTTCTTGAGTCTGAGGCACAAAGCCTCATACTCTGTTGCGTTATTCGTACAGCTCCATGCGAGATTGTAGGAATAAGTTTTCTGTTCGCCTGATGGGGAAATGAGAGCAATTCCAGCTCCTGCGTCGTTCTTACATCGGGCGCCATCAAAGTACAACTTCCATAGCTGATCGGGTACTGGGGGCGCTTTTGCGGGTGCTTCTGTTTCGGCCTTTTCAGGCTTGGTGAGCGAATAGCACCCCAAGTCGATCTCGATGACAACATTGAAATTTGTCGTAGAGAATTCGTCCTCCAGTCGGAGCTGGCTGAGAGTTCCCTCCATCAGGTCTACTTGTATTTCTTCTGCCATCAGGTTGATAGAGACCGAGCCCTTCTCCTCGTCTTCAAGTTTCTCGACATGAAAATTAGTAGGCTTCTCGTTGAAGAGTTTGAATCTGCTCCCCTTGAATGGGATCTCCAAGTGCGAGTAGTCGAGGGAGAGATAGCCGCCCAACTTAGCTGTGAATTCTCGCGAGAGGCACATACTAAAGTATGGCTCTAAGTCGACCACCACGATTTCTTGGATGATCGTGACTAGTGGCATCTTGTGGAGTTGGATGGGAACATCTTTGATAACTCCTACCGTCTTCACGGGAGTTTCGTCTAGTTGCAACACTCCAGGGCTACTGCGGATCTCTGACCAACAACTTTTTTATTACATTATTTTATATCGAAATGTAACAACATATTGCACACTGCGTATGCAGAACACACTTGTTCATGTGAATGATGATCACATCAATGCCAGCGTTCATGCTATTGTTTATGTTGTTCATGTGGACATTCATGTAGACCAATTTGTCCACCTACATCTACACCCTCCTTTAGATTTGTCAACATCCCCAATAATGGACCAGCTAATTGATCAATTGAAGTAGAGACATTGATTTTGCTACTTTCAAGATTTGTCACATTTATAACACTTCTTCATGTTCCATATGTCTTTGCAAAATTGGAATCTACAATCATCGGGGCATAGCTCCTCTCCTCTCTTGAGCATATCTGGATTTTGCAATGCCTCACATCGTGAATCAGCAATGGAATTATCTCAAGTTCGATCAACAACATCCATTGCCATCTTTGTCGAGTTCTAGGGGGCAAGAGTCCCTTTGCAAGGTCAAGGGGCAGTGCCTTGAAACCTGAATGGAACCAAATCTTTCATTGCCCAAACCAAATTTCCTTTGTGGCCAATAATAACATTATAGCAGATGACTTGAATGACATTCTCCAAGCAGTATTTGTCTTGCTCTAGACGGTTTTCACTTGGTCGTGATTGACATGCACTTAGTCATTAACAATATTCACCTCTTCTTGGTCCTCTTTTGACTCCTCTTGGATGGGATTTCCCAACTAGTGGACAACACCTGTGTAGAAATAGAATGCAATAAACTACAATATAATTCCATTATAAACATACAAACAAAGGTACACAATGAGAACAACTTACATATACGTGTGGATACACTATGCACATAACATGTATCTTGTGACTCAACTATTTGCGTCCACTCAAGCATACAATACACATTGACATGCCTTGACTAGCATAGAGCATTGACAAACATGATACTTAGATGAATCTCATTAACCAATATCTTTTGACATCTCCCACATAGATACATACTCCTAGCTATCATGGAACCAGTAGGCGGCTGCCAATAACCTAACTATGACCGAACTATTTGTTTATGTTAAAACATTAAAATACTCTATAATATTAAATTACATTATTACAAACACTTATTGCGATGTACATATAGGACAACACCGCACCACATGACAACACTCATAGATAAATCAATGTTGACTTATCTTCCTCACTCTTCATTTGCACCATCAATGTTTGGTGTCTAGTACTTCTTAAACGGACAATTGACAACAACATGCCCCACAACTTCACAAATATTACAGAATGCTTTCTTTGGACAAGTGACATTGGTGTGTCTTGATTTACAATTAGAACACCATATGTCCTTTTTCTCCTTTTCCGTCTTCACATCATTAATCTTACTACTCTAAATTGGAACAATTGTATGGCATTAAATTACAATGCACCATAGAAACCAAAAAGTACTATGAAAATAAGCTAAACTACGGTAAAGAATATAGTGTAAACTACTCTAAAGTGGAACAATTGTATGGCATTAAATTACAGCCTCGAGGGTTACCTTAAATGTATAAACCCTAACATGTTAAAAGTAATGATTAGGAGAGAGCTAGAAGTCAAGGTGCAACAAAGATAGAAAGCAGCTCCAGTGGATCCAAGTGCCAACATTAAAGTATACTGGGATGTAAAGTAGAAGCACAATTGTCCTCATCACCAACTATGCCAAAAGGGCCAACACAGGATCTAATGATTCCCCCAAGAGAATGGCTAGGACTAATAGGGCCTAGTTGGATAATCCTGGAAGGACATGGAGTTTGACCCCTCAAGACTCTTCTAGCATCCATGGTTGTGAAACCAATAGAAGAGGACAAAAAACTAGTAAGCTGCGTCTGTCTACAACTCCTTGGTATGTGAGGGGTGGCCGAAACCCAATGCCAAAGAACTGCAGTCCTGTGTTTTCTCGTTGATCAAGAATTTTAGTGTCTTTTACAAAATTACATTGCCCATTCTTCTTGTTAGAATATGGTGTCTCATATCATGTAAATTCTAATAATAAATTACTTTGTAATAGGACCTCCCATCAATCCTAGATAAGGGGGTCCTCGAAATATTTACTAATCAATTATTTATGTAAAAAGGTGATGAAATGATGTATTAAATTGAGGGGCGTAGGAATTAATGCCCTAATTGGATGTTGAGATTACTTACTGCATGTGGGACTCATTCTTCGGATAAGGATGAGTTGGGCGTTGGAGCTAAGTGAAGCAACTCCCTTAATTGAAGGTGGAACTAGAGACTTGATGAATAGAGATGGAATAGTTCGAGCTGAGTTAACTATTCCATCTAATCTTATCCATGCACAACTCCTTTACCTATTTAAGGAGGTGTTGGAATTCATTTTGTATTATCTTCAGCACTCAGTTTTGGTGTAGAGGAAAAAAGGGGAGGACCTGGAGCTTTTTGTAGGAGGATTGTTGATTGCATGTTTGGTAAATATCTCTACACAGGAGGCTGGTCCTGATTTTCTTCTTGGGGTTTTCCCCATCAAATCTCTCTCTCTCTCTTTTTCTATGTGTGTGTGAATTTTGTATATATTCTTTTATGTTGCTGGTATAAATTAAATGCAACTAGATAGAGACTGAACATTTAATTCTGAGATTATAAGGAACACGTTAACTGCTGTCAAATGTTTCTTGTATAGAAATTAAGTACTGTCCATAAGAATATATATGGTTGTAAATCATTCCAGACGTCTGAAATGAATTTACAGCAGATTGTCACGTGTTTTGTTGACGGTAAATAAGTTTACAACAATTTTTTTGCATCTTCTATTTGACTGCAAATGTGAAACAGCAGACTGTTTCCTTAATGTACTGGCTATACATGATTTTACAGCAGGCTGATTGCTACTTTCCCCAGAAGATTGAATGTTTAGGAATTATTTCTGCAGCTTTAATTCCTTACAATTGGTATTAGAGCAAGGTTCTACTAGTGTCTATGGGCCAGTTCCATAGTTTTCTTGTAAGGACGAGAGAAAACCCTTGTGTAAGGATCTGTGTAGTAGCCGGATAGACCTAGTTAGTGTGATCCTCGAGATGGATTTGATATTAAAACTGGTGGGTTGTGGTATAGGAATAGATTCCAGATGTCTTCACATATAGGAAGTCACAAAATTGAGATTGAGAAGTTCAATGGCTCAAGTTTTGAGCTTTGGAAACTTAAGATGGAGAACATGCTAATTGATCGTGATTTGTGGGCAGTAGTGACAGCTACAAAAGCACAAATAAGAGCGATGGACAAGGATGAATGGACGATGATGGATTGGAAGGCACAAAGCCTCATTCGGTGCTTGGCTGACTTTGTGCTCTTGAATGTAAGTGAGTGCCCTACTACAAAAATCTTGTGGGAAAGGTTGGCTTCCATCTACCAAACCAAATCCCTTGTGAACAAATTGTATTCCCTAAGGATGGGGGATGGAGATTCCATAGTAGCACACTTGAACGAATTCAACATTATCATTTCATAGCTAAGATCCATCAAAGTAGAGATGGACGAGGAGGACCAGTGTATCACTTTACTATGTTCGTTACCCAATTATTGGGACAACATAGTAATGGTTATCAACTCCACTAGTATCGAGTTGAAGATGGAGGAGATAGTCTCTACCTTGCTTTTAGAAGAGGTGTAGAGGAAAACCAAAGAAGGCGTTAGGGATGTGTTGGTTGTTCGTGGCAGATCCAAAGAAAGGAACAAGGGGAAGAAGAAAGCTGGCCGGTCCAAGTCCAAGGGGAGATCCAAGACTCCCACTCTAACAAAGATCAAATTTTGGAATTGTGGGAAGAAGGGGCATGCGAAGAAAGACTGCAAGGAGAAGAAGCATGAATTCGATGAGGATTTCGATTCTAAGTCTTCTTGGAAGGATGCAAGAGATACATTCGTGGCTGCCTTTTCCACTTGTGAAGGATGATGTTTGGCTGATTGATTTAGGAGCATCATACCATATGATTCCACATCGTGTGCTTTGTGGAGTACCAAGACGATGAGAGTGGGAGTGTGTACTTGGGGGACAACTCGTCCCTCAAGGTTGTTGGTAGAGGGAGAATTTCTTTACAACTCTCAAATGGCATGATCAAGACCTTGACCGATGTCTTGCATATTCCTGGTTTGGCACGAAACCTTATTTCCGTGAGTAGCCTGAATCACCTGGGCGTGCAAGTGATCTTTAACAAAGGAGTCACTGTTAGAGTTAGAGTATATTACATTATTTAGGTACATGTTTATGTACCACCTTAGATACATTATTAGATTAGGAGTTACTTGGGGAAGAAGTAACATATGCACAAGTGTCAATGTGCAAGGTGTCCCCTTGTACAGCTAGGTAGAGTGTTGGCCAAGGAATCCATCTTCCTATATAAAGGGCCTCATAGTTCCATTCGGATTGTATCACTTGATTCTCAATAATATATGTTGCTTTTCTCTCTCTCTCTCTCTATCTCTCTCAATATGATGGAATGGTGCTAAAACTATCAGTGGTATCAGAGCCACGATGAATCTAGAGAGGAATAGGGAAAGCTACCATTACTACTGTTGGCCTGCGTCTTTGCAAACCGGACCTACCGTTATGCGCCGCTGCATGCAAACGCTGCTACTAGAAAGGTTAAAAAAAAGAGAAGGCCCTAGAAGCCTTGTTGCAAGACTCAAGGAGAGACTTCAGAGAAGAGTCCGTGAGAAATAGGAGATTGGTGATCTCCTTGCTGATTGAAGACTACTAATGAGAAGCTTCTGACAGTGAAAGAATTGGGACAATTGTCGCCATTCGACAACAAGCCCAAAGGATAAGGATTTGGCAAGCAGTTTGTCAAATCGCAGAGAAGGTCAGAGAAGACCTCAAGACATTCAAACTCTTGAGAAGAAGGCCTTGTTTGGAGCCAAAAGCATTAGGGAGCTGCGACTTAAGTGAAGATAGAAGAGCTATTTGGAACAGTCAAGGCAAAGCCACGGATCCATCCATTATCAAGGAAGCAATAAGGTGAATCGAATCACCTCGCAATCCTTCATCTACAGATCAGTAAAGGTAAGCAACTTTGGTACAAATAGGTGTAGAAATGAAATTTAACTTGCTACACACAGTTCCATTTCCACTTAAATAGTTCTACAAATATGCAATTATTGTAGTATAGCAATAATAATGCACAAAAACCTGCAACAACAATAATAACAGCAGCAATGACAGAAATAGAAGCAATAGCAGCAGCAATGGTAGATAACAGTAATTACAGGCAGTTTTATATTAACAATGGCATTTATGATACAACATTACAGTTTCAGCATTACAATCTACACTTGCAAACCCTAGGCTGAATATCCTTCATGGCTGCATACAATACTGGACTGCACTATTCCATCAACCTGCATGACTGCCTTCAATGCCTTAACAACCATGCTTGAAGAACCATGAGCCACTTCCATGGAAGAACAACTTGAATGAATGAGGGGAGGGCTTATTTATACACCCACAAAGTAGTTATCCTCCAACTACCTTATAACTTCCCTCAAATTACATTTCATATGCATTTGCTTTTGCATTACTTGACATTTCCCACTACAGGACAAAATAGTTTATAACTCTAATTTAGCCGACATAATTGACTTACATGACTTTATTATTACGTACAATATTAAATTGCACTTTACAACATTATTAAATATATGCATGCACATTTCGTCAAACACTTTGCGTACAATTACAAAATAACACATAATACCAAAACTGATTCAGCAAATAAGGACATATCAATTTGCTTGTCTACATCTATCCCCTCCTCTAAACTGGTCGTTGTGCTCAACGACGCGAGTTAAACATTTTAAATAGAAGTACTGAACAATGTAACAAAATTTCTTATCACGCTCCTTCTACTTTCTCCTGTTCCATACATCTTTGGCAATAGATTTCACTTGAGACTGCTCGCAACACCTTATTCTTTGATTGTGCACTCCCATTGCTGCAAGCATGTGTAACATCAGTATGATCAACATTCTCTGAATAGGCACTTCACTTTGAGTAGTTAGCCATATTATCAGCATGAGCAATGCCATCAACATCATGAACATGACAGGCAACACTCGTCGCCATCTGTGTCGGGGGTCAAGGGGGCGGGAGTCCCCTTGCAGGGTCAAGGGGCAGCGTCCCTTGCGGGGTCGAGGGTTAGCGCCCTTCGGGTGCTCCCTCAACGACAAAACCATAGAAAGCATCATTGTCCAAAATAAATTTTTCTCTGTCAACCATTTGGAAGCGTTCACTCAATCTATTGAAACTGCGTCCTCTCAGCTCTAATTCACTGCTTTCTTGATCCAACTGACTTCTCATCAACCTCTAACAGACATCTCCCTTGTCGGATTGTACTTTTGACGACAACTCCTCTGACTGCACTGCCTCAGACATCAACATTTCTGACAACAATCCCTGATGGCTGAGTCGTTGACGGATTAGGTTAGACGGATGGAGAAGTCTGACGGGTACAATGTCTAGACGTCTAGGACAACAGGTTAGACGTCTTGGACGGGTTGCACACAGGTAGACGTCTCAAACGGGTTGCACACAGGTCTAGACGGGTCAGTGTAGACGTTGCAGACAGATGGGCTAGACGTTTGGATGGGTTGCTAGACGTCTGGGACGGATGACTAGAAGGACGGCCAAACGTCTAGGTTAGATGGCTAGAAGGACGACCAGACGTCTGGGATGGACGATAGACTTTTGGACTGGACGTCTGGACTAGACGGCCAGACGTCAGGGACGGACGGTAGACGTCTCGACTGGATGTCTGGGCTAGACGACCAGACGTCTGGGATGGATGGCAGACGTCTGGGCTAGACGGCCAGATGTCTGGGACGGACGGTAGACGTCTCGACTGGACGTCTGGGCTAGACGGACAAACATATGGGACGGGTAGACTTTCGCAGATGGGTAATTTGCCAGACGTCTAACTCCCTCAGACGTATAAGTGTCAGATGGGTACTTTCTAGACGGGTAGCCTCTAGATGACTCTATTTCGGACGACTTCTTCTCAAACATCAACACCTCAAACAACATTACAGTTTCAGCATTACAATCTACACTTGCAAACCCTAGGCTGAATATCCTTCATGGCTGCATACAATACTGGACTGCACTATTCCATCAACCTGCATGACTGCCTTCAATGCCTGAACAACTATGAGCCACTTCCATGGAAGAACAACTTGAATGAATGAGGGGAGGGCTTATTTATACACCCACAAAGTAGTTATCTTCCAACTACCTTATAACTTCCCTCAAATTACATTTAATATGAGCTGGCTTTGGAGCTTTGCTGATAGCTTCTAGCTTCGTGGCTTTCCTTTGGCTTATACGCAGATATTCTACTGCTGTTCTTCCTTGCTTTGCAACAGAGATGTAAATGGCTGTAATGCTTCCACTTTGACTGCAGATTGATGTCGTTCGAGAGCTTTGCTTGAATGATTTGAACGGTGTTTCTGGACACCTGAAACCCGACACTTGTGAACCCTGGAATGGCTCTTTCTATGCCTTTGATGATGCACCAGTAATAGACGTAGGATTCCTGCAGTATTAGTGTCTTGAAGACACTTGTTAATCTGTCCTCTTTCTATAGGTATTATGGTGCTCCAATGTAGCATAAATAATAGACTTTATTTTGTACCAAGATGTTAGTGTATTTCTTGTCTCTTTTAGATACTATTTCCTTCTTTGATGTGAAGGCTCCTCGCTATATATCTTGAGGACTTATGTAGAGTGATCTGAAGCTTTCTTTTGGCTTCTCGGATACAGTCTCTACTTGCTCTATTTTTTGAGAGCAATGTATTGTTGCCTTTTCTTTTTAGACAACACTAGTATCTAACTTTTCACTTGGATAGTTAAGTAGCAGTGAATCCAATCATATAACCAATATTGCAGAGAGATTTTGCACTAACTTCGACTTTCACTGTAATATTTAGTGCACTTCTAATAAGCTATTAAGAGAAACTAATATAGTGCAAATCCAATCTTCTTATTACTCCTTAACAGTAACTTGTAATATGCACTAATACTAATTCTCAAAGAATGCTCAATAATTTCTGCAATCTAATATAGTCTTCTTGCAGTAAATACATAATATGAAGATGATATTTTTCTTTCTGTCGAAATGTACCCAACTCCTATTTTAATGTGCAGGTAACATTTAAAGGTAATTTCCAAGGTTCCACGAGCCTGGGGGACGGGGGGACGGGTTTCCAGGGACAGCGGGGGACGGCAGGCCGATTTTAGGGTACGACTGGGGAGGGACGGCTAGTATAATACTATAAAAATTGAAATTTTTTAGAAATTTAGAATAATCTACACATTCAGAATTCTACACCCAACAAAAATGATATTTCATATTACTAATCAATTATGTAAGTGCAGCCATTCATATTCAGACTAGTTACTAACACATAAGTGCAGCCATAATTGAGTCATTTAACATTTTCATATTCATATTAGTTACTAATTTGCAGCCATTGAATTGTTTCAAGTTCAACAACTATAACTTGAAGGTTCAGCCAAGGATATCAAGTGCAAACAATGTTCAAACAGTCATCATTTTAAGTCATAACAGTCATCATTTTTTCAGCCACCAATGTTCAAACGAAGACTTTCATTTTTAAAAACTTTCAGTCACTAACTTTTCAAATTTTCAGTCACTATACCAAAAGAATTGGTATTGTTTAAATAAACCTCCTTTTAGTCTTGTAATGATGGCATTATAACATAATTCCAAAGACCCTTACCATAGGTCCTTGGGGATTAGACCCCACAAGTGAATTAATTTAGTGTTGGCTTTGGTGGGGAAATTTTGTAAGCCTGAAAGTTTGATTTTAAGTAAGGGGCAAGAACCAAATTAGGGCTAATCTTATACAAATTAATATAAAGCAACTCTTTTCTTGCACACCTTCATATTGGAACCCTAAGTTTTGGTGAAAGAGAGAGTGGAGGTCTGAACCATCACTGCAAACTAGCAAGAGGATGCAATGGCACTGCCTCATGGAAGCCATGCCCTAATCAAACCTTTGATTTTGCTGACTTCTTGCAAAACCCATTTGTGGATTGTGATTGAAATGAGAGGGGTACATGGAATGAGATGGATTTGGTGCTGGAAATGCACCATTTTTAGTCTTATAACAATAAACCCTCGGAGGTTTGGGACACCGGCAAAAAAAAGGAGGAAGCGAGACAGTGAATAGAGAAAGCTTGTGCAAATTTTGCCAAGAACATCTAGGGTTTTGTTGCAAATAGAACCAGGTACTATCCTTGGTTAAATTATTTGTTTACCATTCATGTTGAGATGGAAAAAACCTGTGTAGAAAGAGTTTTTCATGCTGTTGTGGAAATAAGTGAAGTCTTCTATTTTCACTCCTTGTTTTGTTAGGTTTAGGGTTTGATGGGGGTGAGACTCAAAATGGGTCCCACCCCTTACCTTTTTTTAAGTTAATTTTTTTTTTTTTTCCCCCTTGGGTGAGGACGCCCAGCCGTGGGGGACGACTGGGCCCCATGGGGCCCGACTGCCCCCGGGGACAGCTGGGCGTCCCCAGGGACGCCCCAAAAAGGGGGACGTCCCGGGGACAAGAGGCCACAGGCCTCAACCGTCCCGGGGAGGTTTCCCAGCCGTCCCCCAAAAAGGGGGATGGGGGGAAACGCCCCCCTTGCCGTCCCCCCGTGCTGGGGGACGCAGGAAACGGGGGGACGCGTCCCCATGGAACACTGGTAATTTCCTTTTGCACACCTTGAAGACTTATATAATGCAACCTTCTTTTTGCAACTAATAATGGTGCTTTAATGGAACTGAATAATAACCCTAATCAAAGTTCAACTGACGAACCTATTGTAGATAGGCAAATTGATATGTCCTTATTTGCTGAACCAGTTTTGGTATTATGTGTTATTTTGCAATTGTACGCAAAGTGTTTGACGAAATGTGCGTGCATATATTTAATAATGTTGTAAAGTGCAATTTAATATTGTACGTAATAATAAAGTCATGTAAGTCAATTATGTCGGCTAAATTAGAGTTATAAACTATTTTGTCCTGTGGTGGGAAATGTCAAGTAATGCAAAAGCAAATGCATACGAAATGTAATTTGAAGGAAGTTATAAGGTAGAAATCCAAGTGGCAGCACGTCATTCAAGGAGGAAGAAAAGAGTGCATACGCAGCGCCTAAACGTGAAGTATGGAATCAAATCAGCAAACGTCCAAAGCATACGCAAGAGGTAAATTGAAAGCAAGGCCCCGACATACAAAAAGGTATACTTATCAATTAAACTTTCAATTAATCATAAGGAGCAATAAGGTTTTAAGGGATAAGCAATTGCATTCACAATATAAGTTTATATTCTCAAAAGGTATTTTAATACACTAATTGAAATAATATTTGCAATAATCCTAATAGGAGATATAAGGTGTATAACATTGGAAAAACTACATCAATTGCAAATATTGTTATTTTCTAAAATTCCAAAACTAGGGAGATATAAAGCATACTACTTCAAATTTTATAATTGGAATTTAGAAAATTGAATTATTAAAAAGAAGTTCATTAAGCATTATTAAGAGTTGGAATTAATTGGTGTATTTGTCTCATACTCACATTAAAGGGACAAAAAGAAATCCAATCTTAGGAACTTCTTCAAATTGATAAGTGCATAGTTCATTAGGAGAGATAAGGTGAAATAGAAGTTGATTATTGTCACTACAAAACATTACAAAATCAATCAAAAAGTGAACTATTACTTGCTAAAACATTCTATCAAACTTATTGCATATTCTAAACAACTAGGGAGTCATAAGGTAGTCTTCATCAGAGGAACATGGCAAGGAACAAGCAAATGAAAAAGAAAACAAGCAATTCAAAAATAGAAACTCAAAAACCAGTACTTCATGAGTTGTCAGAATCAGGTGAAGAAGAAAACATATGTCTATAAGAAGACCTAATCTACATTGGAGAAGACTTCTTTCAGGAAGAAAAAATATACATTCAAGAAAAACAAGGAAAACAATTAGACATTCAGAAAGTTTCAGAAAGATTGGAAAGATCAAAATGTCATTTACAACACTTGATAGAAAAGACTGAAAATGGTGCCTCACAATCAATGTTAAAAGAAATCAAAAATGAAAATTTCTCAGCACTTAGCAATTATCTGAATGGAAAGCTTGATGAGACATATAAAGCTTCTAAAAGTAGTTTCATATTACCAAGTGATATAGGAGACCTAATATATATGGCATTACTTTCCAATGAAGTTCTAAAAGACAAGAATAGAAGACAAGAAGACATGATAGAAGATTTGAAGAATAAGTGTATTGGTGAAACAAATGCTTTGAACAGTAGGATTGATGACATTACTAGTGAAGCAGAAAAAGGGGATTATTCTACTCTTCAAAAATGCATGCAAAATGTCCTTAGTAATGTTAATGATTACTATGAATATTTTGTTACTATACCTACCAATCTATGGAAGATAATCTACAAAGGAATATCACACTCAATGTTTCTAAGCTGAGAGAACAGGAAAGGTTGAAGAGGTAAAAAACAAGATAGAAATGAAAGTTTCTTCTAATGATACAAATGACTTAAAACCTATGATGATAGATTCATGTTGCAATACTATAGAATCAAAACCATTGATGATTGATGCATGCCATGATACTAGTGATTTTCTTCAAATGGATAAAGATGCAAATCATGATTCTTGTCAAAATGAAAGAGAATATTGCAATGCAAGCATTGACACTAGTGATCTAGAATCCTTGACAAAGATAGAAGAACCTGTTACAAAGACTGATGCTATATGTGATACAAGTGATCTAGATACAGTTCATGATTACTTAGAAAAAGTTCATGTTACTAGAATTGATGAAAGCATAGATACAGATGATGATAGATACAGTGATGCACAGGATCATATTGATGTTGACAAAGATCATTCTAATGATTGTATTGATCATACTAATGTTTTTTGTTCAAAGATGATAAGATATGAGGATACAGGATCAGGAAAACATGAATAAGGATTGAAAGAACCAATAGCATCAGAAATCAGATCAAAGTATGAAGGTCTTGAATATACAGGTCAGACTAGCAGCAATAATCAAGAAACAAAATCAATAACAGAGGGTGATAGAAACAGCTGCTGTGAAGGACAGAATGGTCAGAGAGATTTGGCTACAGAAAACAAGTGTAGTCATTGTAACAGATATGGGCACAAGATAGAGAGATGTTGGAATCTCCATAGCTGTAAAATTTGTGGAGGAACTAATCATTCCCAAAGACATTGTTGGTACAAAGAAAATCATTTCTTTGATTGGGTATATACAATGACAAGAAACTTCATCAATGAATTCTCTCAGGTATATTTCTCAAGGTATAGATATGGGCACAAGAAAGGTATGAACTTCTTCGACAACAGATTCAGATGGAAACCAGTGACAGTACCAAAATCAGAATACAGAGTCAAGCAAAAAGGTGAAGCTCAAGCAGAAGATCAATTCGAAGACCACTTGAAGAATGAAGACAAATACAAAGATCCATATTGAAGACTAAAGTCTTCAATACCTAAATAATGTAATACAGGGGGTGTTAGAGTTAGAGTATATTACATTATTTAGGTACATGTCTATGTACCACCTTAGATACATTATTAGATTAGGAGTTACTTGGGGAAGAAGTAACATATGCACAAGTGTCAATGTGCAAGTTGTAAATGTGCAAGGTGTCCCCTTGTACATCTAGGTAGAGTGTTGGCCAAGGAATCCATCTTCCTATATAAAGGGCCTCATAGTTCCATTCGGATTGTATCACTTGATTCTCAATAATATATGTTGCTTCTCTCTCTCTCTCTCTCTCGATATGATGGAATGGTGCTAAAACTATCAGTCACTATGGTTTGCAGATCAATAGTGCTTGCTAAAGGAGTACGGGATAAGACACTGTTTTGTCTTGATGCTAAGATGATTCCGTGCAACAATACATGAATTCCAGATAGTAGCTTATTGACGGATAGGACTATGTTGTGGCATTATAGGCTTGATCACATTGGTGACAAAGGTCTCAAAACCTTGTTGAGTAAAAACCTTGCTGAGGGGATAAATAATGTTTCCTTTGATTTCGAGTTTTGTGAACATTCTCTTAATGGAAAACAAAAATCAATTAAATTTTACTCGAGCTCTCATAGATGTAGGGATTTACTTGATTTAGTGCATAGTGATGTATGTGGTCCAATTGATGTACCTTCATTATCTAAATCATTGTATTATGTATCTTTCATTGATGATCATTCATGGATGACATGGGTTTATTTTATAAGGAGAAAATGTGAAGGGTTTACTAAGTTCAAAGAATTTAAAGCTCTTGTTGAGAACCAAACAGGAAGAAAGATCAAGTCTCTTAGAATAAACAATGGAGGAAAGTTTTGTAGCAAAGAATTTGACAATTTTTGCAAGGAGCATGGGATTAAGCGGTGTAAGACAACTCCTTGTATACCTCAACAAAATGGAGTTGTTGATAGGATGAATAGGACACTAATGGAGAGGGCTAGGAGTATGCTAAGTAGTGTTGGTCTAGAATAGAAGTTTTGGGCTGAAGTAGTTAGTACAATGTGTTACCTGATTAATAAGTCTCCTACATCTGCTCTTGTTGATGAAACCCCTATGGGGGTTTGGATGGGCAAAAAGCCCTCATTGAGACACCTTAGAGTGTTTGGCTGCAAGGCATATATGCACATGCCTAAGGTGAAGAGATCGAAACTTGATTACAAAGCAGAGAAATGTATCCTCATTGGCTACGACAATGGGATAAAAGGATACAAGCTTTGGAACCCAGTCACGAAGAAGGTTGTTTGGAGCCCAGATGTGATATTTAGGGAGATCAAGGATTGTTTAAAGGAGGAGCAGCAAAGTAAGACATCAAAACAAGTTGTGCAATTTAAACAAGAAACAAGCAAAGAAATTGCATATGGAGATGATAGAGATGATGAGCATGATGCTTATGATGGGCCTAATGAAGAGTATCTTTTGGATAGTCACAACGAGTCCGATGAGCCCACCTGGTTTAGCCCACCTGATTTAAATTGTATTTTTGCTTTGTCTACTAAGTTGGATAAGCCTCTTAGTGTAAAAGAGTCTTTGTAATGTCCCCTCCTCGTTCATGAGCTGAGACAGGTCCTGATAACCTATCCAAAGTCTCTGTAGGTTGATCAGTGCTTTTGCTAGGGGATTCATCTGTTCATGGGGGTTACTATTTATAGATATTGCTATGTTTAGCAGTGTGGGCCCGATGCAGTTCTTCTAGTTTCGCAGAGTCATTTATTTGGTGGATGCAATATTTGCCCAAGTCTAAGTTGGCACCCCCTTGGTGAGTAAATAAATTAATAAATTCAAGTTACATTATTAAGTCAAAGTGACTTTAAAAAGGGACATAAAAGGGCCCTCTTTTAAAAACAACGTTATATCAACTAGGATGGGGTACAAGTTGGGCGCCCCATTCCAAGGAGAGATAAGGGAAATAAAACAATATTAAATTTTATGCTTTTTGGCTCCAAATCCAAGATGGGCGTAGCTTTCATAAAAGGAGGAGTTTTTGGGGTTTTAGAAAATGCATTCACATCTTTGCTATCTTGGAGAAACTCTGCCAGTTTTCATGGAGAAAATTGCAGCTTGAGGCTTGTGGAGACGACAACCTTCATGAGTAGCTCTGATTTCGTGGGTGGAAGATCTCACCTAGTCAGATTATTGGAGTTCTTACACAGAGGGCTCAATTGGGCATCACAGATTCAATAGTAGGGTTTGAGGATTTTTGAAGTTTGGGTTCTAGGCAAAGTGATCATCTGGGGTAGAAGTTAGTTTTGCATCCTAAAGAGTAAATTTGCATTTCTGGGTCAGATCGAACTTCTGTTTGGAGGGTTTTGGAAAGCGTGTTTGGTTCATATCTCATTATTCATCAAGGGTTTCAATCCGGGTTTTTTATCACACCTTCCTCATGTTTGGGCGACCCCTTTAGGGGTGATTTTGGGGGTTGTAAGTGCAGCCATTAATTTATTTTGCTGGCTGTACCATCTAGGGAGGCCGTACAACTGCCTAGGGAAGCGTGCAGCAGAAAAACAGTCATAAAATTCTGATATTACTGCCCAGATCTGATCAGCAAGTAAATACGAGCTCATTGCACTTTACGGAAGGCGATTCGGAGTCCGATTGAAGAAGTTACAAGCATTTTAGTGATTTTAGCTGTGCATTGTACAATTTCAGACTTTAATACCAGATCTGTACTTGCAATTTCAGGTCAGAAATTTCAATAAAATATTGTTATTTAGTGTGTAGTTTCATCTTGGTTCCTTTCCAGTTCGAGTGTGGCATTTTTCGAAGTTATTTCATGCATAGCATTTTCCTTTCAAAGCATAAAAAAAATAATAATACAAAAAAAAATCAGAAAAACAAAAATCAGAAAAAAAAGGAGTAAAACAGAGTACATTCGGAACAACAGTTAAGGGGTGTACATCATAGTGGTATCAGAGCTCATGTTAACCCCTGCTAGCCTGTTGGGTCACTAATGCATACACATCAATATTATTTATGGAGAAATAAATCCAAACCAGAGTTTAATCAGTAGGAGGATATTTTGGGACAGCAGCATGAACAGGGTAGTTTGTCCCATAGGTCAAGTGATAGTGGGTCTACGTTATCTAATTCACGGGGGAGTATGGGTGACAGGCAGAAAGGTAGACAAGATTCAGTTAGTCCCAATACCAGGGGTGAGAGGCAGTTTACTTTGATGATGGACATGATGTCACAATTGTTGGGGAAGTTTTAGCAAGGAATACCCATCCAACAGGTACAGGGCACAGGTCCTACAGAGCATAATGGTGCTCATACAGCACAGTCTAGTCATGCTAATCAGCATTCTAGCGGCACAGTCTTTCCCTCTAGACCGTTACAACCTACATTTGCTCCTCGGGTTGAGACACCAGTAGTGCAGACTCCACTTTCTATAGCTAATGAGTATAGGGAGACTTATGTGGAGTATGAGATCCTTCTTGATGAGATTAAGGCACTCACCACATTTAGTGACTTTGTGCGTGAGAAGAGATCAAGGGGCAACTTCCACAGACAGGATCAGTGTGGGCCACCTCCTCAGCGTGAGGTGCATCATGCATTGAGCAAGGTGACATTACCCCACTTTGATGGTAGTGGGAGGACCACTACACGGGCATGGGTTGATAAGTTAGATACATTTGTCACTCTCCGATCTATTCCTGAGGACGAGGCGATTAAATTCGCTACACTGAATTTAGATGGAGCAGCACACGATTGGTGGTACCATGGTCTCAATACATTGGGGCATAGATCTATCACATCTTATGCAGAGTTCACGGAGAAGCTCATAGACAGGTTCGACAAGAAGGATCCAGAATTATATTTTAGAGAGCTTGCTCAATTGAGGCAGTATGGGTCATTGGAGGCTTACATCTTCGAGTTTCAACGTTTGTCAGTGATGGTGGTAGACATTTCAGATAGGAGATTGATCGTACTGTTTATGGAGGGACTTACAGAGCCTATCCGTGGTTGGGTCAAAGCATTTGATCCACCTTCCCTAGAGGATGCTATGAAGAAAGCACGTAGTTTGGAGTTGGCTGCCCCTAAAGCAAAATTTCAGTCAAAGCATTTTCCAAGCAAGGATAGTAAAAAGCCATTCCAAAAAACATTTGATCAGCCCAAACATACCTCTAAGAAACTTGATGAAGACACACTCAATGACCTTAGGAAGAAGAACTTGTGCTTCAAATGTCAAAAACCTTGGAAACCGGGGCATAAGTGTGAAGCCAAGGGTACATTGCAGCTCATTGAGTATCATTCTGCAGATGAATCCATTGCTGATGATTCTGAACAACAATCTGAATTGGAGGACAGCGATGAAGAACTTCCTTATTTTGAGCCAAATAAATAATAAAAACATGAGGAGAAGTAAGAAAAAAAAGTGGATGAAAAGAAGAAGGGTATGTTGGCCCAATTGCATAGTTTTCAAAGCTCACAGTCACTGAGGATACATGGTGTGTTACAGGGACAACGTGTGGTTGCATTGATTGATACAGGTGCAACTCACACAATGCAACTCACAACTTTGTTGATGAGGGATTGGTTGCACGAAGAGGACTGAAAACAGAAGATATAGACAACTTTCAGGTGATGGTAGCAGATGGATTTACTATTACATGTTCTAAATTGGTGCCACAGTTGAAGGTGAAAGTGGGTAACCATGAGATATGTGACGATTTTTATTTGGTCAGCATAGGAGAGCTTGATTTGATTTTGGGACTCTAGTGGCTCCGATCATTGGGTGAGATTGTACTCAACTTCCAAACTATGGAGTTGAAGTTCCAATCGGGAGGCCACAATGTGGTCCTTAGAGGCATGTCAGATGGAGGACCCAGGATAGTATCCATTTGGTGCATGGAGAGACTTCTCAGGCATGACATGGTGGAGTGGGCAGCAGAATGTATCATTAAGCCGACAGTAGGAGCAAAGTCCAAACACTAGTATCACCCAGATATCTATGCAGTGCTTCAGAAACGGAGCAAAGTTTTCAGTGATATTCCTCCAGGACAGCCACCGGATAGGGGTACCGAGCACGTTATTGAGTTGGAGGATGGGGCCAAGCCCATCATTTCTACACCTTACAGGCATCCTAAGAGGTTTAAGGATGAAATAGAAAAGCAAATTAAGGAGTTATTAGAGATGGGATTCATTCGGCCTAGTAAGAGCCCATTTGCCTCTTTAGTTGTTTTGGTAAAGAAAAAGGATGGGACACTCCATATGTGCATTGACTACAGACCATTAAATAAGAAGACGATTAAGAACAAGTACCCTATACCTCGGATTGACGAGTTGATTGATGAGTTGCATAGGGCTTGTTACTTTTCCAAGATTGATCTGAGATCCGGTTATCACCAGATTCATATGAGGGAGCAGGACATAGAAAAAACAACGTTTAGGTGTCATTTCGGTCACTTTGAGTACATAGTTATGCCTTTTGGGTTGACGAATGCACCAATGACATTTTAGTCTTGCATGAACAGGATCTTCAGTTCACAGCTTTGCAGATTTGTTTTGATCTTCTTTGATGACATTCTCATATACAACAGGTCTTGGGCGGAGCACTTGAGACATTTGGATGAGGTTCTTGGCATCCTGGAGAGGGAGTCACTCTACGCCAAGGAATCCAAATGTGATTTTGTCTTGTTAGAACTCCTGTACTTGGGGCATATTATTAGTGTTGATGGAGTTCGGATGGATCCTGAAAAGATCCAAGCTATCATTGATTGGCCTCCACCCACCAATTTGACACAGCTTAAGGGATTCTTCGGGTTGTGTGGGTTCTACAGGAGATTTGTTAGAGGATTTTCCCAGTTAGCAGCCCCACTCATAGATTTGACCGAGAAGGGGGCATTTGTATGGTCAGAATCTGCGCAACAGGCCTTCGACTATTTCAAACAGGTTGTAGTTTCTAGTCCAGTTTTGGCAGTTCTGGATTTCTCTAGACCCTTTGTACTTGAGTGTGATGCTTCAGGAGAGGGGATTGGTGCAGTATTGATGCAGGACAACCACCCTATTGCTTTTGAGAGCAGGAAGTTGAGGGGGAGTGATAGGAGTTATTCGGTATATGACAGAGAGATGTTGGCCATTATCCATGCATTGGCCAAGTTCAGACAGTATTTGGTTGGGGGAAAATTCATCGTGAAGACGGATCATAACAGTTTAAAGTATTTCCTCAATCAGAAAGATCTCAATGATCGTCAGCAGAAATGGGTGAGTAAGATCCAAGCTTATGACTTTGACATAGAGTATGTGCGTGGTAAGAAGAATGTTGTTGCTGATGCATTGTCCAGGATACCGCACATATGCTCACTCACAGAGATTTCTGATGATTGGAGGCATACTATCATTGTAGATTATGCGCGGGATACATTTGCCAGCAGCATTCTAGATGGTTCTTGTTGGCAATTTTGCCACATTAAAACTTTTGATAAATTTTGGCCTAAGTATGGAGCTTTCAAGCGGCAAAGAGCATGCTGAGGTGTTCAGGTTTTCGCGGGCCATAAACGGGGGCGATAAAATGGACAAAATGAGCCCTGGATATTTTATTATTGCAGATCTTCTCGCCAGCTTTCCAACGATATATCATAATAGGCGATCGGGTTAGCGGATCAAAAGTTATGGCCTCGGGAAGCAGAACCAAGAAACCCAGTTTTTTGTGCGAAGTCGGTCCGACTTCGCCCAGTTTTGGTGCGAAGTTCGTACTTCGCCCAGTTTTGGTGCGAAGTCCGACTTCGCACTTCTTTCTGGGCGCACCTTGTAGTAGGCTGGCAGTTTGGCAGAGAAATTGACTAAGTGTTGGAGCGCAGTCCGACTTCGCAGCGAAGTCGGATTGCGCTCCCTTGTCCGTGCGAAGTCCGAACAGCGGTGAGAATCAGCAAGTGCCGGTGCGTAACCCGACTTCGCAGCGAAGTCGGATCGCGCCTTTGACCAATGCGCAATAGGGAAATAGTGCTACCCGACTACGCTGTTTTTCACCTGTGCTACCCGATTGCGCTCTAATCCCGGGCGAAGTTGGATAGACTGCCTTTCAAGGCAGACACGTGTCAAGCATTATCATCCGACAAGTGTCCAACTTTGGGATCCGAGCCAAGACATGCCGAGCAAAAGGACAAGCATGGGCCGCACTACTTATGCCAATCGCCTCATTTAATGCTGATGTGAGTTTCCACCTACCTCGGCTACCCGCATTCCCGTCAATATAAAGTTCTACCCAACGCACCGCCACGTGGGCTGTTCAACCTTCGTGGAGACCATGCCGAGAGTACGATCCATCCCGACAGATGTCAGCATCGGCAGCTCCGCGGCTGCTTTTGTCGCCTAATGTTTGATCGGGACTTTGTGCCCATTAATGTAACGGGGGGACTCGGGCTATAAATACCCACCACGTTTTCATTGTAAAGGTGGTGGAAGGGGAATGTCCGTTAGGGAACCATTGTAACCGTGCTTCTGCTTATAAATATAAAGTATATGCCTGGCTCTGTTCTACTTCTTTTATTTTTTATGCTGCCTCTCCTTTACATTTCTGCTTTACGTTTTCCTGTGTCACGACTCGTTGATTCGTTTCAGCATTTGGTGGTCAGGAACACCTGAGGCATTGCTTGTGTCATGGCTTGTTGATTCATTTCGGCATTTGGTGGCCAAGTACTCTTGAACTTCATTGATTAGAGGATACATAGAATAAATTTGGTAGCAGTTCCTTCAGTTGTGTGTTACGTTGCTGTCCGTAGTGGTGATTGATGTGTTGCCGTGCTGTTAGTTCTCCTTGTAGGGAGAATGTTTGCTAGGGGACCATTGTAGCTGTGCGTATAAATTCTCTGCATAACACATATACCTGGCTCTGACATCTCTTGGTTGCTTTCTGTTTATGTGACTGTACGTAGTGGTGATTGATGCATTGCCGTGCTGTTAGTTCTCCTTGTAGGGAGAATGTTTGCTAGGGGACCATTGTAGCTGTGCGTACACTGCTTAATACAGAAAGTATACTAGACTTTGCAGTTCCTGGCTATGCTTTGTACTTATAATGCAGTAAGTAGTGGTGATTGGTGTGTTGCTGTACTGTTAGTTCCCCCCACCCAACTCCACTCTCATTTGTAAATTCTTTCCGCATTTTTATCTCTTTCCTGCACTCTCATCTTACTAACCCCCACAAGGAGCCGGCCTTCTCCGGAGATTGGCCCGGAAGGCATCCCTTCCTTCCGGCCTTTCAATGTTGGTTCGCGGGTCCAGGGCGCAATAACGACAAATCCTTTCCTCATGGCGGATTCGTGACCAACAGTTCTCACGGTGATGACAGGTATGTGGTGAGAGATGAGATCATTTATTACAAGGATAGGATTTGGCTTGTGGCAAACTCTAAGCTTAAGAGGCAGATTTTCAATTGTTTTCATGATGCTCCCATGGCCGGCCACCCAGGTTACTTCAAAACATACAGGCAGGTGCGTGAGAGGTTTGCATGGAAAGAACTTAAGGAGGATATTCTACAGTATGTCAGAGAGTGCCACGTGTGCCAACAAAATAAGAATGAGCACACTTATCCAGCTGGCCTATTACAGCCACTTTCCATTCCTGCCAGGAAGTGGGAAAGTATATCTATGGATTTTTTCACTGGTCTTCCCAAGGTGCAAGGGAAGGATTGCATTTATGTAGTAGTAGATCGGTTGACAAAATATGTGCACTTCTTCGCCATATCAGCAGGGTACACAGCTGCACAGGTGGCTGATTTGTTTTTTCGGGAGGTGTTTAGACTTCATGGGGTGCCGAAGAACATTGTGAGTGATCGGGACAGCAAGTTCATCAGTTTGTTTTGGCAGGAGCTGTTCCGTTTATGTGGCACTAAATTAACACCTAGCACCAGTTACCACCCTCAGACGGACGGACAAACAGAGGTGGTAAACAAGTGGCTTGAGGGATATCTTCGCAATTACGTTTCAGGACAGCAGAAGGCGTGGGTCAGATGGCTCTATTTGGGGGAGTATTGCTACAACTCCTCATATCATATGACCATCAGGATGTCTCCTTTCATGGCACTATATGGGTATGATGCTCTGAACTTTATGGATTTGTTAATAGGAGATAGCAGAGTGCCGAAAGCAAAGGACCTATTACAGGATTGTCAGGATATGATGCGTTCTCTGAAAGATAACATCCAGCAGGCTCAGAACCAGCAGAAGAAGTATGCTGACCAGCACAGGATAGAGCGCACATTTGAGGTTGGGGATCTGGTCTATCTTTGCCTACAACCTTACAGACAGTCCTCGCTCAAGAAGAGCGATGCCGAGAAGCTCAAACCTCGTTTTTATGGGCCTTTCAGAGTTATCAGGAGAGTGGGCGAGGTAGCTTATGAGTTGGAGCTCCCAGAGGGCACAAAGGTCCATAATGTGTTTCATGTGTCTTGCCTCAAGAAGGCGCTAGGACATAAGGTGACACCAACAACTGAGTTGCCTCCCCTCGATGAGGAAGGCAAGTTGATATTGATTCCAGAGGCCATCTTGGACACTAGAGAGCGTACTCTCAGGAGGCAGATAGTGAGAGAATACTTGGTGAAATGGCGGAATCTACCGATTGAGGATGCTATGTGGGAGAGTGCAGAGATCTTACAGCATCCAGATCTTCGATTGCTTGAGGACAAGCAATCTTGGGAAGGGAGGACTGTAATGTCCCGTCCTCGTTCATGAGCTGAGACAGGTCCTGATAACCTATCCGAGTCCCCGTAGGTTGATCGGTGCTTTTGCTAGGGGATTCATTCGTTCATGGGGGTTACTATTTATAGATATTGCTATTTTTAGCAGTGTGGGCCTGATGCAATTCTTCCAGTTTCGCAGAGTCATTTATTTGGTGGATGCAATATTTGCCCAAGTCTAAGTTGGCGCCCCCTTGGTGAGTAAATAAATTAATAAATTCAAGTTATATTATTAAGTCATAAAGTGACTTTAAAAAGGGACATAAAAGGGCCCTCTTTTAAAAACAACGTTATATCAACTAGGATGGGGTACAAGTTGGGCGCCCCATTCCAAGGAGAGATAAGGGAAATAAAAAAATATTAAATTTTATGCTTTTTTGGCTCCAAATCCAAGATGGGCGTAGCTTTCATAAAAGGAGGAGTTTTTGGGGTTTTAGGAAAATGCATTCACATCTTTGCTATCTTGGAGAAACTCTGCCAGTTTTCATGGAGAAAATTGCAGCTTGAGGCTTGTGAAGACGACAACCTTCATGAGTAGCTCTGATTTCGTGGGTGGAAGATCTCACCTAGTCAGATTATTGGAGTTCTTACACAGAGGGCTCAATTGGGCATCACAGATTCAGCAGTAGGGTTCGAGGATTTTCGAAGTTTGGGTTCCAGGCAAAGTGATCATCTGGGTCTTTCAGTTTTTGGCCATCTTCATCTGGGTAGAAGTTAGTTTTGCATCCTAAAGAGTAAATTTGCATTTCTGGGTCAGATCGAACTGCTGTTTGGAGGGTTTTGGAAAGCGTGTTTGGTTCATATCTCATTATTCATCAAGGGTTTCAATCCGGGTTTTTTATCACACCTTCCTCATGTTTGGGCGACCCCTTTAGGGGTGATTTCGGGGGTTCTAAGTGCAGGCATTAATTTATTTTGCTGGCCGTACCATCCAAGGAGACCGTACAACTGCATAGGGAAGCGTGCAGCAGAAAAACAGTCATAAAATTCTGATATTACTGCCCAGATCTGATCAGCAAGTAAATACGAGCTCATTGCACTTTACGGGAGGCGATTCGGAGTCCGATTGAAGAAGTTACAAGCATTTTAGTGATTTCAGCTGTGCATTGTACAATTTCAGACTTTAATACCAGATCTGTACTTGCAATTTCAGGTCAGAAATTTCAATAAAATATTGTTATTTAGTGTGTAGTTTCATCTTGGTTCCTTTCCAGTTCGAGTGTGGCATTTTTCGAAGTTATTTCATGCATAGCATTTTCCTTTCAAAGCATAAAAATAATAATAATACAAAAAAAAATCAGAAAAAAAAAGGAGTAAAACAGAGTACATTTGGAACAGCAGTTAAGGGGTGTACATCATAGTCTTTGCAGAGGAAGGTCAATAGTTTTTGGAAAAATGCCATGGATGAGGAGATGGCCGCACTCAAGAAAAATAGCACTTGGGACCTTGTTCATTCACCTAAGGGAAGGAAGCCTGTTGGATGCAAGTGGGTTTTCAAAAGGAAGCAGGGAACAAATAGAAAATTAGATAAATACAAAGCAATATTGGTTGCAAAAGGTTATTCCCAAGTTGAGGGAATAGATTTCGGTGAGATCTTCTCTCTTATTGCGAAGTTGACCTCCATTAGACTAATATTTTCCATCAAAGCCTCATATAATTTGAAAGTAACAACTTTTTTACATGGAGATTTGGAGGAGATCTATGTCACAACTGGAGAAATACATCGTGAAAGGTAAAGAAAAATTGGTTTGTCGTCTACATAAGTCTCTTTATGGGCTAAAGCAATCTCCTAGAATGTGGTACAAGAAATTTTATTCCTGTGTACTGAAATTGGGTTTTGCAAGGTCAAAATCAGATCATTGTGTATATTATAAATAGGATAATGATTATGTCGATGACATGTTGTTGATAGGGAATAGTAAAGAGATGATTAGGACCTTAAAAACTCAGCTTTCCCTAAACTTTGAGATGAAGGATTTAGGGGCAGCAAGATTGATTCTAGGGATGGAGATTGCTAGAGATAGGGAAAACAGGAAACTTTGGTTGAGCCAACAAAAGTATGTTTCCACTATCTTGCAGCGGTTTCACATGGATAAGAGCAAGGCAGTTAGGGTTCCAATTGCTGTAGGAACTAAGTTGACCACCGAACAATGCCCATCCACCTCTATGGAGATGGAAGACATGAGTTCGGTACCTTATGCTAGTGCAGTTGGCAGTTTGATGTATGCTATGGTATGTACTCGTCCAGACATTGCCCAAGCAGTGGGAGTTTTGAGCAGGTTTATGGCTAACCCAGGACAAGAACATTGGGCAGCAGTGAAGAGAGTATTCAGGTATCTAGTTGGTTCCGTTAACTACTCTATTTGTTACCAGGGTTCTATGGGGGCTAAGGCCCAAGGCTTCCAGGTTGATATACAGGGTTTTGTAGACTCAGATTGGGCAGGGGATGTTGATTCCAGGAGATCTACTAGTGGCTACATCTTTACCTCCTATGGAGGAGCTATTAGTTGGATGAGTAAGCAATAGGCTATGGTTGCTTTGTCCACGACAGAGGCAGAGAACATGGCAGCTACTCATGCTTGTGAGGAGGTTGTATGGTTGAAATGACTTTGTGCAGATGTGGGACTTGATCAAGGAGTTCTACAAATTTGGTGTGACAGACAGAGTGCAATTAGTTTGGCAAAGAATCCAACATTTCATGCGTGGACTAAGCACATTGATGTGCAGTATCACTTCATGAGAGATATGATGGAGGATGGATGTGTCAAGCTAGAGAAGGTGGCTACCTTGGAGAACGTTGCAGATGCTCTTACTAAACCAGTCAGCACAAAGAAGTTTCTATGGTGTGTTAAGGCTATGGGCATGGCTGCCCTTAGACCTTAGCATGGTTTCACCTTTTTTGTATGATATTCAACAAGTGGGAGATTGTTAGAATATGGTGTCTCATATCATGTAAATTCTAATAATTAATTACTTTGTAATAGGACGTCCCATCAATTCTAGATAGTGGGGTCCTCAAAATATTTACTTATCAATTATTTATGTAAAAAGTTGATGAAATGATGTATTAAATTGAGGGGCCTAGGAATTGACGCCCTAATTGGACGTTGAGATTACTTGAAGCATGTGGGACCCATTCTTCGGATAAGGATGAGTTGGGCGTTGGAGTTAAGTGAAGCAACTCCCTTAATTGAAGGTGGAATTTGAGAATTGATGGATAGAGATGGAATGGTTAGAGCTGAGTTAGCTATTCCATCTTATCTTATCTATGCATAACTCCTTTACTTATTTAAGGAGGTGTTGGAATTCATCTTGTATTATCTTCATCATTCAGGTTTGGCGTAGAGGAAAAAGGGGAGGATTTGGAGCTTTGTGTAGGAGGATTGTTGATTGCACATTTGGTAATAAATCTCTACACAGGAGGCTGGTCCTGATTTTCTTCCCAGGGTTTTTTCCCAAAAGGGTTTTCCCTGTCAAATCTCTATCTCTCTTTTTCTATGTGTGTGTGAATTTTGTATATATTCTTTTATGTTGCTGGTATAAATTAAATGCAACTGGATAGAGACTGAATATTTAATTCTGAGATTATAAGCAACACATTAACTGCTGTAAAATGTTTCTTGTATAGAAAATTAAGGACTGCCCATAATAATATATATGGCTGTAAATCATTTCAGACCTCTGAAATGAATTTACAGCGGACTGTCACGTGTTTTGTTGATTATAAACAAGTTTACAGCAATTTTTCTGTATGTTCTATTTGACTGTAAATGTCAGACAGCAGACTGTTTCCTTAATGTACTGGCTGTACATGAATTCACAGCAGGCTGATTGCTACTTTCCCTAGAAGATTGAATGTTTAGGAATTACTTCTGCAGCTTTAGTTCCTTACACTTCCAATATAGATAGGTACATGTATTTCAACCCCCATGTTTCGATGACAATAGGACTTTGGTATATAAGGATGAGTATTGGATATGTATTTTAAGTGATATATATAAGGATGAGTATTGGATATGTATTTTATATATATATATATAATTTTTTTTTTGCCAAAACAAAATTAGAAACCAAAGATTACGAAAGTAAAATGTGTTAATTGCTGCATTTCTTGTCACAAAATCAAACTGAAAGACTATTGTAGTAGGTAGTGTATAGATTTAGTAAAAAAATGTTTCTTCTCTATTGTTGTGGGTGCTTTCTTTCCACCTGTTGTTCCATTTCATCACTGCTGTGTTAGCAAATCACCCTTATTCTCACAGGATAATTCCACAGGATCTCACAATATCTCAAATGCAAATCTCACACAATAACAATAACAATCTCACTAAAATATTATTGAAAATATATCTACTATAAGCAATGCATAAATGCAATGCTTGTTCGATTACATATTACAAGGCTTTGTCTTCAATATATACATATATGAGACTCTTCATATGCACATGACTCTTGACCTTTACACTTACATAAACTCTTCATCTCCTCATACTCATGGGAGATCTAACTCTTCACATTTCTCTCTTACATAATAATAAATCTCACATATTTACATAAAGATAAAGTCTCTCATGATTGCTCATAACTCCTCACTTCTAAACATGACACTTCACTCACATAACTCACACTTACTAACATGACACTTCACGCACATAACTCACACTTACATGGCACCTCAGACACATAACTCCACACTTATTTACATGACACATAACATAGACTCAAATATTTACATGGTCCAAAAAATGTTCCAAGGTACCAAATATTGTAATACCTCCAACATGCTGTGCTGGCCCAGTTAGTCAAACATTATAGTATAGTATTAACAATTTTAAATATAAGATTGAAACCTAGTTGAAAATGCATATTGATGTCTTTCTTTCTTTCTCAAGAGCTTGCCTGTATTAACAGGTTCATCACTCCTTCCCTCACACCCACCCCACCCTTAACAAAAAAAAAAAAAAAAAAAAAGAAGAAGAAGAAGAAGAAGAAGAAAACACACATTTCTCTTTCTTCTTCTTGCTAGAAAAAGAAAAATTATAATGAGGAGGGCATTTGGGAGTCCTTGAGAAGTATGTTTCATTCCCTGTCATTCCCCATGTCTTTGAGATGGTATGGGATTTCCACAAGGCATTCTCAATCCCAAGAACATATTATATTTTTAAGTTTGCATTTAGATTTCAGTTTTTCTACAGTTCTTTTTCTCACTTTTCAGTTTAATTATCATATTCAAATCAGCTTCATAATGATGGTATCAGAACATATTCTTTGCCTTACGGGGCAACACCAAAAATGGTATGATCCTCATGTACTCATGATAATTTAAAATCCAAAATTTTAGTATCAATTGAGGAGCAATAAGAAACCCCCTCTGAATGACACAAAAGAAGAGATGAATAAGGTAATTGAGCATTGTATTTGTTGATTATGGCAATATGAATAAGGCCTATGCCAGTACCCTTTTTATTTTTGTACAATGTGATTGGTAATTTTTAAAGATGAATTGTTGTTTTTTTTCTATTTTCAATTTTGTTTTATTATTGAAACTAAATCAAAACCAACTTAAGGCATTCTAGAGCTGAAAAGTTTTCTCATGAATGGTTTCATTTAGTTTGGGCCAACATTTTAGTATCAATAATTAGGAATTCAAATTTTGTTTTGCAGATTTTTGTTTCCAGCCTTAGGGGGTCTACTTTATGGTTATGATATTGGTGCCACCTCTGGCGCTGATGTTTCCCTAGAGGTACTTATTTCTTAATGCATTGACCTTTCTTACTTTCAGTTTAAGCCTTTTTAGCTTAGATTAAATAATTAATTAGAAATACAATTCAAAAAATGAAATGAGGTTCAAAACCCTTATATAAAATTAAGGAAAGTTTATTGATATACAAAATACAAACAATTGAAGTACGTTACCTTTTGTTCTCAATACGCATTCATATGTAAAATTATTCAAAATAAATCTGAATCTTTTAGTTAGATAACCTGATGTAGGGAGTATTTTGCAATTGCATTATATATTGTTTTATTGTGGTTGGCCTGCCTTATATTAAATAATAATTGATTCTGTTGCTGTAGATACTGACATTTCCGAGCACATTTTTAGTTTTTTATTTGGAAAAAAAAATATTATAGTAGATAAAAAAGAAGGGGCTGTAACCAGTTGAAATCCAAATAGTCATTTACTTTTCTAGACATGGCTTTAGTGTCATGAACCCGCAAAATATTAAATTTATTGAGGTCTGCATCTTCTTGATACACATTTTCAAATGTTCAAAACCAACTACTTCTACTTGCATCTCATTCAATAAGATAACTCTTCTACTTAATGCATCAGCTACCTTGTTAGACTTGCCACTTCTATGCTTAAGCACAAGTGAACAACTTTGCAAAAACTCTATCCACTTCATATGATGCTGATTTAACTTACCTTGATTGTTGATATACAACAAGGCTTGATGATCAATGTACAAATAGTATCTCTACTTTTTAAGGGCTTGTACTATGGCATAGAACTTTTGGTCATACACAAAGTATTTCCTCCTAGCGTCTGTAGGCAGATGAATTTACATGTTTGCAGAATGCATGATTGAGCGTAGGAATGTATATGTGTGAATGAGTCCACAAAGTGTTTGCGATAAGTTGTCATGTAGTGTTGTGTGTGTACATTGTAGCATAGTGATGGTATTCCATGTTTGAAGGAACATAGAAGAGTAAATGAAAGCAAACATTAATAGTAAACGACATTCACCATTATTACGAGAAAAGAGATTCAGGAGTGAAACAGAGCAAAATTGCACATTGCCATTGTATTCATTTATAAACAACAAATACACAAGTCAAGTACAGCAGCAATATCACAAGTCTACAACATGTATTCTCCTCAATAGACTTAACAAAATGTATCACACAATCATACACTATGCCAGTGATGATGTCATTTCGAATATGTATGGAGTCTATTTATACTACTCATAGACAGGGGAGGCAGTTGCCAACTTCTGCAACTTCCTCGTACCTACCCTAACTACCCTTATGTGACTGCTCATAATGCATGACATTCTTTTTATTCGCACACTAACAATGTCTGCCATTTAACACATGATGACATTTTAACAAACATAGTGTGCAAATTATACAAAATGACAAAACTTATGTACAATCAAAATTGGTTTACGTACTTGTCTCCATATGCTCTCATTCATGCTTGAGGTGGACCATGTTAGAACTGGCTGTTACATCTGCCCTCCCCTCTAGATTGGTCGACATCCATGTCGACTATTGCTGCTACTCCAAAGGGCTTTGACACTGCTATAGCTGTGGAGTAGACTGGATTTGAACAATTGAAATTCCCAACTCCTGAACTTGCATCTTCAAAGCATAATTTTCCTATTTTTAAGCACTTAACATAGGCTTGATACCGTGCCCACCGGAAGCCCTAATGTTGTGACTTTTGTTCAATTTTTGCAAGCTTAGTGCACAACTCAGCTTCTCACTTCTTTGACTTTGCAAGTTGTTGATCTCTTTCTGCAATCAAATGGTTTTGATGGGCTACCTTCTGAACCTTGTCTTCAAGAGCCTGTCCCCGCATTGCACACTCAAAACTCAAAAGCCCAATCATGCTCCCCCCATTCCTTTTTCACCTTCACTTCTTGCTACAGTTTCGTTAGTCTTGCTTCAGCTTCTTTCTTCACTCGGCGAAGCTGCTCTTCCACTTTGTTCAGATGAATGGATTGTTGTTCCTTTTGAAGTTTCAAACTATTGGCCATTTCATGGAATGTCTCAAATCTAGTTGATAACCACTGTATCAAGTAGGCAAAATAGTTCATTGTGGCATATGCAGATTCCAATTGAGGTGTCAGTTTGACTTTCTTCATGGCCTAAGATGCTGGATATGTGTCAAAACTATCCTCACCAACATACACTCGGAGTGAGTGCTGATACAACACTACGGTTCCTTTTGGCAGCTCCTTCACACCAATCATGGTTTGCACACTATTACCCTCACCAAGTTCCCATGGACGAACCTGTACTTCAGTAAATTTCTTCATTCTTTCCTCGTCTTGGGACCAACTGATCAACCTGCCCAGCTTTGCATCTACCCTCATTTGCCACAGTTGCCATTCTCCAAGGGCACTAACTCGAAATTCGTTGCCCACCCTATCAATAATGCTTGGTTCTTAAGGAAACTCTCAACATGTTAGTTGATTATTATGCCATATATTGGGGGCTGCCTCCAATTCAACACTTCAATGAGCATGTGCTCACTCATATCATTGTCTGCCCCAAGTTCATCATCATCTGTGATGGTTTCCTCCTTGTCGTCCCCACCAACTTCACCTATGGTGTTTTCCCTTGTCGGCTTTTCCTTTCTCCTATAGCTGTGGTTGCGATTGTGTACTCGGTTGTTTCTTTGTTTCATCCATTTCCTTGTCTCCTACTGCTGTCTTGCTGCGTTGTCCTTTTTGCCACAAAACATGTTTTGATACATGGGTTTTACCCTTCTGCAACACCAAAGTTGTAGCACAGTGGTGGGTATTCTGACAGTTGGAGGAACAATTGGAATAATAGATTCTAGGAGCCAACTAAGACTGCAGTCATTGCTGGTCCAATGTCACACATTATCAATACCTGAATGGCATAGTCACTTGTATGGAAAACGTTTGTCCAACAAACACTTATATGGTACTTCTACTTGTATGTCATGGTTGCATTCTTGTTTGATGGCAAGGTTCACTCCAGTCGGCGATTCCTTCATATGACAACATCTACTTCCCTTCCCTCGTACGACACTGGCAACGTCCTTCTTACAACAAATCCAATGGCAACTGTCTGTACAACAACTCTTGTATAGTTATGCTGTAACTATTGTTTGCAATCTGCAACTCTTGTCTACAATCGACAACTTACACACAAAACTTCGCGTACAAAACCAACAATTCTACAGCAACAATGCATCACACAACATACACACAGATATGGAAATGGAATGTCATTGGCATTATCTCATTGCCTGTATGGCCTTGGCAATACACGTGATTGCACTTGCAGTACACAAAATGCTCTCTTTCACAAGATAGTACAAAATCCTATCTCCTGCATTATGCTCTATTGTGCATACAACGCTCATGCTCATCTACCAGCATAATCATTCTGAACAATGAAGGTTGAGGGGTCCTATTTAACCTTTGGCCCTGGCCGTTGCCAACAACAGCTTCCAACACACCTCATCACTCAATTGTCTCCCCCTTCAGACGCACACTTGACACCTTTAATGGACATTATAGTATATTGCAATTTATCAAACATATGATTACATTGCATTACATTGATATTTCACTTGCATTTGACGCACATTTGAATTTACATTACAAAACTTAGTGCATTTGGCACTCAAACTCCTATATACAATGCCTATTTCAGCTTTTGTCCAAAATTGGCTTGGTCAATGTCCTCCTTGACGACAGTCTCTGCTTCCATGGGCTAGGATTTTGCTGTTGTTGAGGAGTAAGGACAGGTACACTACCCATCTCTTGGATTTGAAGCTTTAGGGCCTTTGTCTCCCCTTTGAGTCTCCTAGCACAGTTGAGGTACCGATTCCATTGCATGCCATAATTATTCGCTCTTTGCTCGGTCTCTACCAACTTAGCCAGCATTTGTTCTTCTCTCTTAGCAAATGCAATGTTTACTTGTTTTCTTGCTGCCTCAGTAGCTTTTTTGGCTATCTCTGCCTCATGCTTGGCTGCATCTTCTAGCTGCTCCTCTACAATGAGCTGATCTCACATTTTGACTTCCTCGTCCTTTTTTTTCAACAACTGCTGTCTTAATAAACACTTGGATTTCAGTTGTTCAATTAGTGTCTCCTCCACAAGCTCCTTCCTAAGTGCTGCCAATTCTGATTCAATATTCTCTTTCATCAGTTGAAGTATCTCTTCCAGTTGGTTAGCCAATTCCTCCTTAGATTTGTGAATCTCATCCACACCCTTGGCTAATCACTCAATCAAGTATGCCAAAAATGTTTTTTGGGCATACATCTTTCCTAACTCAGGTGATTGTTTCACATACTTCACACCTACTTCATCCTATGGACAAAGTGCCAGATTTTCCTCATCAATGCAAACTCTTGTTGGATACCTATAAATAGTCTGAGTTCCCTCTGGTAGGTTTTCTATTCCAATCATGCTCTGCACACTGCCAATCATTGACTCCCATGTCTGCTTTTGATGGACATTTGCAAGCTTTTTCATCCTTTCCTTATCTTGTGCCCATTGCACTAGCTTGCCTATCTCGTTCTCCACCATCAACTGCCATTTCTTCCATTGTCCAACACATCCGATTTGGAACTCCATCCTTGCTCTATTTTTGGCTCTAGATTTTTTCTTGAAAAACGTATCAACCTGCTCATCTATACAGTTCCTTAGAGTTGGTGGTGTCCTGAAATTTGGCACTTCTCTTAGGAAACGATCACAACCATCCATCTCTATATCTGTATTGTCTCCAATGGTGGTTTCTTCTGTCTTCTCCACCATCACCTCTTTGGTTGATAGACCTTTTGGCTGCATTGCCCTGTTGTACTAGTTGTGCTACATCATTTGCCACCATTTCCTGCTCTCTCAGCCGCTCTTGTTGTAACAGTTGGCTGCCATTTCTTTTATGTGTCACTTCGACTAGCACTGTTTTGTTTCTTTTCCCTTTTCTCCTTGTTCGACTAGCACTGTTTTGTTTCTAGATAACTCTTTTACTATGGATGTAATTTCATAATCTGCATCGTCCTCCAATGGCGGTGATCTATGTAGGCAGCAAAACTGCTTCCCAAAAGAAGAAAAAGTGAAAAAATGTACAAAGTTTTGTTTAAACTTTTTGTAATGAAATGCACATGAAATAAATGTAAATGGCATGAAATGAAATGTAAAGTGAAATGAAATGAAATGAGAACGAAATTAGAATGTAATGCAATTTAATAAATTGCACTTAGGACTTTAGGAAAAAGTTGATAATTTTATAAAGTTTAAGAACGTCCAATGAGGGTGGTGGTCGTAGTTCATGCACTGTCTTCGGAACTGCTTGCAACATCCCAGACAGGCATTAAAAGTCCCCCGTCTTCCATTTTGCAGCAATGTATGCATGTAAATGCCTACGGTGAGCGTCGGAGATAGGGAGGATTAGTCTTGTTATGGCCATTATGCTACGAATGTGCAGTGAGAGATTGGTGATTGTACAGGCTGGTTATACAACCTTGCCATTATCATTGCAAGTGTTTACTGCTGTTTACAACAGCCATTGATTATCAATACAAGTCTGCCATTTGCAGTTGATTGCAGATTGTTGCTATTGTTTATGCTTGTGATTGTTGGATATTGCATGTATCTTGTAAGTGTTGATAATAATTGCAGGTTGTAGAATGATTGGTATAGTTGCAGCCCTGTTAGTATTTGCATTGCAGGCCATATTGTAGGTATTTGCAGGTTGCGGGAAAGACTGCAGAGAAAGTGCAGAAGTTAGGATTAGTTGTAGGTCGTACGACTAGCAGGCCGTACAAGGGTTGACTGTATGTTGGAAAGCATACAAGTTAATAGCAGTCATTAGGATTACTTGTTGTGATCTTGTACGTGTGATCACTGTACAAATTATTGCCGTATGAAGGATTGAGTTGTACAATGGACTGTGTCGTAAGACAGTGAGACGTACAAGGCTGTGTTCTACAAATCTGAGAGTCATATAGTTGAGAATGTACCGTCTCAAACTATGATGTTGTACGACTGTGATAACAGTCTTATGACTGTCCTTTTGATTAGTTCCTAAACTTGTCATTCCACCATTCCATTGTTGGGAATCTCACCACTCGTGCTACATTGTTGGGAAGCTGATGATGAGTGAAGGGAGTGTACCATAGTGTAACAACCCACCAAAACAACCCAAAGGAGAAAGAAATTGTTTTTTACAAGGAAAACTCACAAAGAAGTCCCAATATTTTTCAGCATCATAAGGGACAACCACATTTTGAGTTCATTGTCGCTGCAGACGACACTCAAGTGGACAAGAGTGGCCAACTTCTTGTATTTACTAGGGTTCACCTTTCTAAACCTCATTGTTTAGAAATGACACCATGTAATGTCCCCCTTGGTTGGGACTGTTAAAAAATTTCTGATCTAAATCTTATTGCGGATATAAAACTTGAAGAACAGGAACAAATTCCAACAATATAACCCAAATTGCAAAATATACAAAATGCATTGATTGAGAAATAACTTGCAATTTTCATTTCAGATTGGGCACAAATTACAATGTTTTCAAGATCAACAATCTTTCCACAAAATTCCTATGCAATCTGATTTTAAAACCCTTGAAATACTTCATCAGCAAACACCAAAGTACCTTATTGATGATGCTTGTAGATTGTTAATCTCTGAAAACCGATGAAGCTCCAAGTGTGAATCCTGTGTGAATTCACCAACAGAGAACTAGGGTTTCGTCTAGCTCCAAAAATCTGAGGGGTTTCGTCCTTAACCACACCGTTGGGGTTTCCGTCCCTTCGGAGAAGAAGTCTCAGCCACTGGCCTCAAACTCTAGAGAAAATAACCAAAATCCAGAATGACCATGAATTGAGACCAAGCCACCGAATAAATAGACTCCTCCACAACAAACTCCCTTTGCATGCTCAATGTGGGATAAATCATGAAACATAACTCTTTTTTAAGTCCCATCCCCTTTCTATAAAATAAGGTTTTAAACTATATAAAGTATTTAAATAATTTTTACTTTATGTAATTAAACCTTCGCACATTAAAAACTTGACCTTCTGATTATCCGATCCGCAAACTGAGGATAGATACAGACACCCATTTCGGTGAAGAATATCATTGCACTGTCCGTTTTGCCCGAAACCCTAAAAACTAACTTACTAAAAATAGTAAGTCAAGGCGCTGTCCATCCGATTCAACATTTGAGAGTGGATTCGAATACCCATTTCTCTCAATTATCCGCTCCTAGAACTCCATTTAGGCTCCCCTGCAATCTACCCTAGCCTACGGGAACTCGTGAGTAGGCTAAACCACTGCATCTAACTAACTGCTCAGAAAGGGGACATTACACACCATCAGTGGTCCCCTACCTTTCCTATACCCTCCTCGGTATAGAACAATTTGACCACTGTGTAGGGTTATCCTTTAAGGCCCATAACACTTAAAAGGAGATGCTTTTTTCCTTACCCAACAGAAGTCCGTCTATGTAGGATTATTCTGGTGTAATGCCTTAGTGCTTAGTTTCCACACCTCCGTGGGCTAACCAAGGGTATTACCACTCACCTGGTAATAAGCATGGTCACTAGATCCTCATTGTTCAAGGTGCCACCACTATACTGTCTTGTGAATGATTTCCTCGACCTCACTGTTAGGAATACGTCCAAGCCTCACCGCTTAGGACTTTCCAAAAGCCTCACCGCTTTGGGTACACCCGAGCCTCATTGTTCAAGGTGTATCATTCACAATACCTGGCTATTGCCTCACCACAACTCCTCCCAGGATTGGGGCTCATCTTGACTCTAAGGTTTTCTAGTATGGTTCTAGTATCATGCCCTCAACAAGAAAACCCTTCCAATCCCATGAAATATAACATATAAAGTAAATAAACATCTCTCTCAAAGGAAATAAGTGCTATATTAAAACATCATAACACATTGCTAAAGATTAGATTTTTGAGTATTTCCAAAACATAATACTAGCATTTAGCATTTCCTTTACGAATAATGAAAATAATGAAACCACATCTATAAGAAATATAACCATATCTATGAATCAGATTCTATCCTTTCATACTCTTTCCATTATAATCATAAACAACTAATTCATAAATTTACATAACATATAATATTTCATTCTAGAGCAAATCTTGAAATAGTACAAGGAGTAAATTTATAAAACATCCTTTCTTTCCTCATAAATTCAACACAATCACTTCCGAGTTAAGCCCTTCTTTAATAACATTATTGTATAAAAAAAATCGATGGTTCATAGCATCATCTTTTCTTCGAGGTCCTCCTTTTGAAAGATTCTTCCCACGAACTTGAATAGAAGTTTAGGGATCAGGAAGCCCTTCTTTAATAACATTATTATAAAACAAAAATCGATGGTTCATAGCATCATCTTTTCTTTGAGGTCCTCCTTTTGAAAGATTCTTACCACGAACTTGAATAGAAGTTTAGGGATAAGGACAACTCTTACATGAATATGCAAGACTAACAAGCACTATACAAAAAAAACATTCAACCATGCAAACCATGCATTATACCACACAAATTCCATGCAACAAACTTTGAGAGAATCCCATATTTCTCTCAAGAATGGATCCCTTAACTACTCGGGCTTCATCCATTCTTCAAACCATAACAACTTCTCATTTCTTAATTAACTACAAGATTCAATACATTACCCATCCCCATATAGATATTTATATAAAACATAAAACAAAACATGCTTTTCCAAAAACAACTAGATTAATAACCCACAATCTATTGTTTTAATTTACAAAGCAAGAACTTCCAAAAAGATATTTAATTTATTTAGATAAAGCAAGGTCTTAAAATAAAACACATGGAAAGAAACATAATATCCCTTTTATTATTAATTCTATCATTTATTTAAAATGGGAAATTCTTAATAATATATATATATATATATTTTTCCATATATCTTAAATAAGACAAACCCATCTTTTCATCCAATAAAATAAGGTCTCAAGAGAAAATATTAATTCCTTTATCTAATATCTTGACTTAAATAAAACCCATATATTATTTAACAAATCAGGGTCTTGTTGCCACATTTTGCACGGGGTGCCATGTCTTGAAAATTTTGTAAGGATGCTGCTTTGCCTTCCCTCTTTCTTCTTTCCCTTTCTTCTTCATGTCCCTTCTACTCTTCAGCTATCAAATTTCACGTTCTCCATCTTCCATTTTATGTTTCTGACTGTTTCTGTGAGTGGGCAAATTTGCCCAAAAATATTCTAAGTGTTGGAATCCGCCCGACTGCGCAGCGCAGTCGGGCTGCGCTTGTCTACTTTTGCGCACCTGGGCGGTATTGGCATGACTGCCCAGAAAATTGGCTAAGTCCTGAGGCCGCCCGACTTCGCAACAAAGTCGGGCTGCACTCATCTAATTGTGCGCACTCGGGCAGAAGGACAGGAAAATGCTGCGCTCATCTAATTGTGCGCACTCGGGCGGAAGGACAGGAAAATGCTGTTAAAATAAGTGTCGGACTCCGTCCGACTGCGCTGCCCCACACGACTGCGCTTCTATTGTGCCGCGCCATCGGACGAGAAGTAGAGGGCTGCTGAAAAGATTCTAAGGCATGAAGGCCCGCCCAACTGCGTTGTTTTCACCCTGCGCCGTCCGGCTGCGCTCCAGTTTTGTGCGCAGTCGGGCGGGATAGAAAATACAAAAGATGAGCTTCTAGGCTCAATTGTTCTCCCCTCCATCAGCCTATTTTAGATGCTGACAGGTGTTCGGTCTTGGGATAAGAGTCAAGATGTGACAGAAGGTGTGCCACCAGGGTACAGGACAGATGAGCGTGAACTGACAGATTGTACCGCATCTGCCCCCATTCAAACTGACTCGATTTCTCACCTACCGGATTGCCACGTGGCTGCCATATTTTCAGGTGGACCTTGCTGCAAGTACATTCCTTGCCCGCAGAGGTCAAACATCAGCCGCTTTTGCCGCTTTTGTCAGCTTTTGCAGCTTTTGTCAGGTCTGGGATTCTGTGCCCAAATTGTAATCGGGGGGAAAATTGCGCTATAAATAGCAACCTCATTTCATTGTACAAGGGTGGAAGGGGGATATATTGCTAAGGAACTTCTGTAGCTGTGCACTTGCTTTTGAATGCAAAGTATATTTGGCTCTATTAACTGTCTTTATCTTGTATGCTGCCTTTATTAAGTATTTCTGCTTCATGTTGCTTATATTTCTGATTACTGTTATTCTGCACATCTGGATATCGGTATTGGTGATTAAGTATATCTGGAATGCTAAAGTAAAGGATACATAGGATAAAATAGCATTAATAGTTTCTGTTACATACTTTGTTTTGATTGTTGTTAGTAGTAGTGATTGGTTAGTTTCTGTGCTGCTTATCTTCCCCACCCGAAACAAGCATATTTATGTTTCTTTCCGTACTTTATAATTTCTTTCCTGCACTCTGAGCTAAACCCCCCAAATTGAGAAAACATAGGAAGCCGGCCTTCTCCGGAGATTGGCGCGGAAGGCATTCCTTCCTTCCGGCCTTTCAATCTGTTGGGCGAATCTAGGGCGCAAATAGATTAAAATCCTATCCTAGTGGCAGATTCGTAACCAACAGCTTTCTCTAGCACGCCCGGTGGGACACGAAGGTTTCCCACCCCAAAACAGAATCGAAGCATCGGTGTTCGCTTCATTGCTGTCAAATCAGAACACTTGGCGACTCTGCTGTACCTGAACATTCTCTGAGTCTGTAAGACTGGTCCAATATCAAAAACGCCTTCATGCATACAAGAAGGTGGAGAGCTAGGAATCCAGGACAACAACCTGATTTTTACGAAATTGACATCAACACTGTTGGAGAACACCCGAGGCTGGCTGACTACCAAGCTCACCAAGACGATAGGTTCGAGCACGAATCTGAAGCTGAAATCGAAGCTGAAGTGGAAGAAGTTGAGGAGGCCGAAGTTGAAGAACAGCCCACAACTTCAGACAGTACTGATACCGACTACACCACTGACCAGCTCGAAGAAGAGGAAGAAGACATGGCTGCCCAGAATCAGCAGAATGATAATGACCTCTTCCCGGCTGTTGATTCCACAGGGCCCCTTGCTCTAGCCGGACAAGAAGTTGTTCCGCCTGCTGCCTTAAAATCCATTCCTACATATGATGGCACGGGGAAGACAACATATGAGCATATCCAAGACATTCTGGCCTTGGCTGCGCTGCACTCTATCACAAATGAGAGTGTTAAAACCCGACTGTTAGCTCTCTCTCTGCGAGGAAAGCTTCTCTACTGGTGGAGATCCTTGCCGGAGGGGACTATCACGGGATGGCCCCAGCTGGCTGGAAGGTTAGTTAAGGGATTCAATGAGTCCGTTGATCCCTCCTTGTTGCTGCACCAATTTCAAAGCATTCAACGCCATCCGCAAGAGGAGATATCGGATTTTAACATGAGGTTCGCAAGGTCCTAGAAAAGAGTACCCCCTTAGCTACGTCCTTCCGCAGGACAGGCTGCTCACTATTACTTGAGAGCTTTCAACTCGGACATTTGTCTAGTTATCAAGTTAGCCCGGGTCAACACTTTCCCCGCATTATATGAGGCTGCTCAACAGGCAGAACTGGACATGATTGCCATAGGTAGGCTCCCTCATAAAATGAAGCCTCGAATTTATCCTGATTTCCCTCAGTCACAATATCCGCCCGCGTCTGGTGGGACGCCATCCTCATCCAATCAGTACCCCCATCAGCCGTGGAATCCTGCGCCAGTCATTGACCCGTACGGTCCGCCTCAGATCCATTATCCTAATCCGCCACCTCCGCAACATCCAACACTCCCCGCTCCCCCTCAATATCCAACGTTTTCTGCTCCTCCACCATTAGCCGCATTACCTCCGCCAGCCCGGCCGACGCCTGCCGATAATGATATACAAAATAAGATCCTTCAGGAAGTGCGGGCTCTTGCCTCCGGTTACCATACAATCTCCAATGACATGACAATCATGAAGAAGAAGCAGGCTCAGATGGAGTTTGTTCCTAGAAGGCCATACCCTCCTCTTGCGCTAACAAAAGATCAAGCAGCTCAAGCGCAAAGGCCTCCAGCAAGAAATGCTGCCGGCAATGCTCAATCGGGCGCTTCTGACCGCGTCAACTGGTGCTCTACTTGCAACGACCCCCATGGAGAGGAGGGTTGCATGTTGCATCAACATTATATTCAGACCCTTGCGGGTAGCGCCATAGAGGATGAAGCATACATGATTCATGATGATGAGGGTAACTTTGCAGTCCCTAAAGAAGATCTCGTATCCCTCTTAACCAAAGAGGGCAAAAAGCCGATTGAGGCCACCCCGGCCCAAATGAAGCCGTTAAAGGTGTATGCAAGAAGGGAGAAGACGCAGCCTGCTGTGGCAGCTCCTGATAAGCCGCCTTTACCTCCGACTGCCAAAGAGAAGCCCCCGGCGCTCAAGACTCCCGTAGTCAAGGCTCCAACGACCCAACCTCCAGTTGAAACAAAAGAGCAAGCTCAGGAGAAGCTGAGGTACCCGTCGCTGACAAAGAGACAAAGGGTCGAAGCCACGCAGTAGTACCGCACCAAGTACGAGCCAGCAAAGGAGGCGGAAGGGGCCAGTACTTCGACCTATAATATAGTCGATGAGCTCAAGAAAACTCCAGCAAAAATAAGCATGTACGATGCTCTTCAGCTCCCAGGACAGGTAGACCTGTTGCAGGAATCCTTGAAGAATGTAAAAGACGGGAAGCCGACACAGCCTACTGTGTTAGCTCAGCCCTTGACGACTTCTGCTACCGGAAAGAACAGACCGCCACCTTTTTATCTATCTTTGCGGATGGAAGGCCACATAGTGCATAACTGCATGGTGGACTCCGGTGCTTCGACTACTGTCATGCCAAGGGTTGTCTGCGAGGAAATTGGTATGGAATACACAAGGAGCAGCCAAGGTGTGCTACAGTTGGACGACACTCCTATGAAGACAGTTGGTGTCATAAAGGACATCCCCATCCGACTGCATAAAGCGCTTGACATTGTGGTCATCCAAGAGGTCGTAGTGGTTGACTTGGAACCCTACTTCGGCATGTGTCTCTCAAGGGAGTTCACTGCCAAGCTGGGTGGATATTTGTCGCTGGACTATTCACATATGGAGGTACCTTTCAAAGGAAGGAGGTTGAAAATCTATAATGAAAAACCTTCCACTTTTCTGGTCGAGAAGATACCCGGGGAGGAGCAGCAAAATGACATGGTTCATCTGACGACCGAGGAGCTGGTAGAAGTAGACTTGGCGGGAGAAACCCTGGAGCAGCTGCAAGTGGAGGACGAGTTCTCCTTACTAGACTTCAACGCCATGATCGAAACTGAACTGGGCTGCTACTCCGTCACTCAGCCTGAAAGACATGACCAGACGGTGAAGAAGGATGTAGGACCTGCCCCAGACAAGCTGTGGAAGTTGTACTTTGATGGTGCCCGATGCAAGAATGGCGTCGGGGCAGGTGTCCTTCTGGTCTCACCATCCGGCATTCAAAAGGACTATTGTTATAGGCTGGCTTGGAGTTGCACTAATAATGCGGCAGAGTATGAAGCCCTGTGCTTAGGCTTAAAGAAGGCAGAGAGGCTTGGGATCAAGCACTTGCAAATCTTTGGCGACTCAGAGCTGGTGTGCAACCAGATCACTAATAAGTGCGCCTCCAAGAAGCACTACCTCAAGGCGTACCGTAACCGTGTCTGGGATCTGATGGAGTCATTTGACTCATTGAATGTCAAAGCCATCTCTCGTGAAAAGAATAAACATGCTGACATTCTAGCGTCTGTTGGAGCCAAGTACGTCCCGACTGATGACACTGTGCAGAAGCCGAAGCCGGTTCGTACTATTTATAGGCCTTCTGTGCCTGACAAGGACACCCACTGGCAGGTGTTCGATTGTGATGAGGACATCGTCACCTTTATGATACATGAAGCTAGTTCAATCGAAGGTAGAGACCCTGATGACGAGCAGTATGAGGGGTTAATACAGTTAAAGAATAATCACGTCCCAAAAGGACTGATTACCTTGGAGAGCCTCTTTGATCAGAATGATAGAGCCATATCCCACAGGATCAAAGTGGACCCCAAGCAGTACATGGACCTAGAATTGGAACCTGGAAAGGTGATCAAGGTCGGAACAGATTGCACCGATGAAGAGTTAGAGCAGATCCGAGCTCTATGCAAAGAGTACCCAGATATTGTAGCCTGGTGCTACCAAGACCTGAAAGGGTATGACAGAGAGATGATCCAGCACACCATAGAGCTGGAAGAGCATGCAAAGCCCTTCAGGCAGAAGCAAAGGGCAGTAAATCCGAAAATTGAAGCCATGATGAAAGTCGAGCTCATGAAGATGCTGGAAGCAAAAATCATCTATCCTATCAAGCATTCTTCTTGGGTCGCGAATCTGGTTCCCGTGAGGAAAAAGAATGGAGACATCCGTCTCTGCGTAGATTTCAGGAATCTTAACCAGGCTTCATTGAAGGATCATTACCCACTCCCTCAGATTGATCAAATCCTTCACGTGGTTGCGGGAGCCCAGAGATTCTCTCTCCCGGATGGATTTTCAGGCTATAATCAGATTTGGGTGAAAGATGAAGACCAACATAAGACGGCGTTCACCACCAAATGGGGAACGTTCGCATATCAACGCATGCCCTTTGGTCTTTCCAATGTCGGGGCTACATTTCAAAGGGCTATGGACTTGGCATTCCGCGAGTTGCTCAATAAAATCATTGTCATCTATTTGGATGACATGACTGTGTTTTCACACAAGAGAGAGGACCATGCCTCCCACTTGCGCCAAGTATTTGAAAGATGTCGCGAATTCGGCATATCCATCAACCCAAAGAAGTCAGTCTTTGCGGTGAAGGAAGGCAAACTGCTAGGCCATGTTATTTCTGAAAAAGGCCTTGCGGTTGACCCCGACAGAGCGGAGGCTCTTCTTCGCTTGCCCATCCCAGTCGACAAAAAAGGGCTGCAGTCATTTTTTGGCCAGATCAACTTCGTAAGGAAGTTTGTGCCTGACTTTGCACAAGTAATCAAGCCCATGGCTGAGCTCCTGAAGAAAGATGCTGAATTTGTCTGGATTGAAGAGAGGAAGCAAGCCTTTGAAGAGATCAAGGCCAGGATTGCCCAGGCCCTAGTGCTGATAAATCCAGATTACTCCAAGGACTTCATCCTTTACGCGGTGGGAGAGCCCGAAAGCTACGCTGCAGTTCTGACTCAAAAGGGAGATGATGGCGAGGAGCGTCCAATAGCATTCCTAAGCCAGGTGATCCAGCCGCACGAAGAAAGGTATAATTTTATTGAGCGGCAAGTTCATGCAGTTATGAGATCCCTGAGAAAGTTCAAGCACTTTGTCTCCCAGAGCCGGATAACCGTCTTCGTGATACACCCGGATTTCAAAAATTTCATCATCCAAGGGGAGCCTGGTCACAAGAGGGCGGGATGGATTGCCAAAATCCAAGAGTTTGACATAGAGGTACGACCAACAAAGTTAATCCGAGGTCGGGCTCTATGCCAGGAATTGGCCCGAAGTGCTGCAGCCGAAGTCTCTGCTTGTCAGTGGGAGAATCCAATGACAGAAATCAACCTTGCCAACTCCTTATCAGAGGAGAGTGATTGGACGAATGACCTGGTGTGGTATTTTAACACAGGGAGATGTCCAGATCATCTCAATGCCTCACAAAGGAGGTTTAGGCTTAATGCCTTAAAGTATATACTACGCCCCGAGGGGCTATATTTCAGAAATATTGACGGCATCCTGTTGTGGTGCGTCAAAGAATCAGATCAGCCGAAGGTCCTCGGAGAATTCCACTTTGGGATGCCCGGAGGACATCATTCAGGAAGGCCGACGGCCTTAAAAATCATCAGAGCGGGCTATTATTGGCCCACCCTCTTCACAGACGCGCATGCAGTCTGTCAAAAATGCGAGAAATGCCAAAGGTTCGCCGGCAGAAATAGGAAAGCACCCTTGCCCCTCCAGCCAATTCAAGTTGAGGCTCCATTTCAGCAGTGGGGCCTGGATTTTATCGGGACAATAACGCCGAACTCTTCGGCGGGGCATAAGTTTATCCTAACAGCCACAGATTACTTTACCCGATGGGCCGAGGCAACGCCTACAAAGCATGCTGACCAAGAGACGGTCATTGGTTTCCTAGAGAGCCTCATCACCCGTTTCGGGATTCCAGAGGCAATTGTCACAGACAATGGTCCAGGGTTTGCAGGCGCTGTACTCACAGAGTTTACCAGCAAGTATGGCATTTACCACAAGATGTCTTCGAACTACTATCCGTAGGGAAACGGCTTGGCCGAGTCCACCAACAAAAATCTCTTGAAGATTATAAAGAAGACTGTGGAAAGGAACAAGAGGTCGTGGCACCTGCTTCTGGACCGAGCGTTATGGGCGGACCGTATCTCTTTCAAGAAGTCCATCAAGACGTCCCCTTATGCGCTCGTGTACGACAAAGAGGTTGTCTTGCCCACCCACATAGAAATGCCCGCACTCTGGTTGTTAGAAGATGAGAAAGGTGACAGGGACCCCGTGGATGCCCGACTGGCTCAGTTGTTGCAACTGGAAGAGGAAAGGGAAAAGGCGTATCAGGCTTTTACCAAGCACACCGAGATGACCCAGAACTGGTTTTCGAAGGGAACCACCGCCCGAGTCTTCAAGATTGGAGACTTAGTGCTGAAATGGGACTCACTTAAGGCGAAACCGGGCAACCATGACAAGTTTGATGCCTTCTGGGAAGGCCCCTTCCAAGTCGCCCGGGTAAACCAGTTCAACGCGTTCGTGCTGAGAGACATGGAGGGTCAGATCCTCCCGATACCCGTTAATGGCTTTCATCTGAAAGCCTACTACCACTAAAGGTTACCAAAGGTCTTCTCTTGTATATATTTTATTTCCTGCAGTTCAGTTTTATTTCTGAATGTAAATATTGCTTTCAGTTTAGTTAGTTTCCTGCTTTGATTCAAAAAAGAGAGTTGAATGTCTTCAAAAGGAAGGTGCATGGCAGTCCAAAAAATGACTAAGGCAGGAAAAGTCGTCCAACTGCGCAAGAAATCTGTCCCGAAGTCGGGCATCGCCCTTAAGTTTGTGCGACGTCGGGAGGTTCCAAGGCAGGAGCAAGTGGGAAAAGGTTCGAAAATTTTTCTAACTGTTGGGGAAGCCGCCCGACTTCGCAGCGAAGTCGGACGGCGCACCCTGTCTTGAGCGCAGCCGGACGGGAACAAAGCAAGAAAATGCAAAATCGACTAAGTGTCCCGCCCGACTGCGCAATTTTTCCCTGCGCCGCCCGACTGCGCACACAAAAATTTGCGCACTCCGACGGGCGCGTCCTAGAGGCATGATGTATGACGGAGAAATTTCTAAGTGTTGGCCTCCCAAAGGCGCGACTTCCATAGTGCGAAGTCGGACAACGCTCGTTTTTTGGGCGCACTTGGTCGGGGAGTTTAAAAAAATTTTGCTAGCTTGCCTAAGGTTTTACAGCACGCTTCCCCAGTTAAATGCCTCGAAGCGTGTGCCCAGTTGGCACCCATGACGTCATTAAAAGCACGAGTTTTGAAGACTTTAAGGAATGATTGTGCAATTTTCGAAGCAGATGTCATAAATGAAAAAGCGCACCAGGGTCCAATGACGTACAAGTCGTGCTTTCCAACAGTGGATACTGTTGCCACATTTTGCACGGGGTGCAATGTTTTCAATTTTGTAGCAGTGCTGCTCTTCTTTTTCCTCTTCCTCTATTTTCCTTCCTTCTTCTCTCCCTTTCTCTTTCTTTCCCACATTCTCTTTCTTCCCCCCTTTTCTTGGAGCCCCTCAGTTAATTTTTAAACTTTCCAGCAAGTTACCTGAAAAATGGCTAAGTGTTGGTGCGAAGTGTGTACTTCGCCCAGTTTTGGTGCGAAGTCTGACTTCGCCCCTCTTTCTGGGCGCACCTTGCAACTGGCAGGCTGGCAAAAGAATGATAAGTGCTGGAGCAAAGTCCGTACGGCGGCAGACACCAGTTTTCACCTGTGCGCAGTCCGACTTCGCAGCGAAGTCGGAGTGCGCCCTTGACAGGTGCGCAGTAGGGAAACAAACTCGGAAATACATCTAAGGCATGAAGGCCTTCCCGACTGCGCTGTTTTCTGCCCGTGCAACCCGAGACGCTCTGATCCCAAGCGAAGTTGGATAAACTGCCTTTCAAGGCAGACACGTGTCAAACAGCATCATCCATCATCTGACAAGTGTCTAGCTTCGGGATTTGAGCCAAGACGTGCCGAGCAAAAGGACGAGCATGGGCTGCACTACCTGTGCCAGTGACCTCATTTAAAGCTGATCTGAGGTTCTACCTGCTCCAGCTACCCGCATGCCTATCGAGAGAAGTTCTGCCCAACACACTACCACGTAGCTATCCAGCTTCCAGGAAGACCATGCTGCGGGTACAGTCCAGTCCGACAAAAGGTCAGCATTTTCAGCTCCTTCGCCGCTTTTGTCAGCTTACGTTTGACTGGGACTTTGTGCCCATTAATGTAACGGGAGGGACTCGGGCTATAAAAACCCACCATGAATTCATTGTAAAGGGTGGAAGGGGAATGTCTGTTAGGGAACCACTGTGCCCATTGTAAACGTGCTTCTGCTTATAAATATAAATTGTATGCCTGGTTCTGTTTTGCTGCTTCTATTTTTTATGCTGCCTTTCATTTTGTTTATGCTTTACGCTAACCTGTGTCACGGCTCGTTGATTTCACTTCAGCATTTGGTGATCAGGCGCCTTTAGCATTGCTTATTACATAGCTTTTTGGAATTCATAGTTTAAAGGATACATAGAATAGATGTGGTAGCAGTTCCATCAGTTGTGTGTTACGTTGTTGTCCGTAGTGGTGATTGATGCGCTGCCGTACTGTTAGTTCCTTGTAGGGAATGTCTGTTAGGGAGCCATTGTAGCTGTGCGGTTAAATTCTCTGCATAACACATATACCTGGATCTGACATCTCTTGGTTGCTTTCTGTTTAAGACACCGTACGTATCTGGTGATTGATGCATTGCCGTGCTGTTAGTTCCTTGTAGGGAATGTCTGCTAGGGGATCATTGAAGCTGTGCGTACACCGCTTAATACAGAAAGTATACTAGACTTTGCAGTTCTTAGTCATGCTTTGTATTTATGATGCAGTAAGTAGCGGTAATTGGTGTGTTCCCGTACTGTTAGTTCCCCCCACCAAACTCCAAGTACATTTGTAAATTCTTTCTGTTCATTTATCTCTTTCCTGCACTCTTAGCTTGAACAAAAACCCCCCAAAAGGAGCCGGCCTTCTCCGGAGATTGGCACGGAAGGCATCTCTTCCTTCCGACCTTTCATGTTGGTGGGCGAATTTGGGCGCATTAACCCAAAATCCTTTCCTCATGGCAGATTCGTAACCAACAGATACCACGTGCGGCCGCCGAGGAATAACGACACTTCTCACCCACTTCGGGCAATAAACTTTAAATTCCCCTCGCGCCATTAATGTTGCTTTCCCCATTTTTAGAAAAGGGCTTTTTACTTACTCAGAGCATCAGAATTACCAAAGCGAATTCGAGCTGCGTTGTGAAAGAGGAGAAAGCGCGAAGTTTTACTAAGTTACAGCTGTAATTTCTGTCGATTCCCAGCGCCATGAGTGAGAGGCCGAGTACAGACAAAGGGAAAGCGCCCGTGCAGGTAGGCTCTAGTGATTCAGAGCAAGAACTTGAGGAGCAGACCGTCTCGGGCGTTGCTGGAAGTGAAGCACCCGAAGAAAAAAGAGGAAAATCCAGGGCGAGAAGCGCCAAGAAGCAAGGTCCTCCCCCGCCGCTCGTAGACCGCCTGGCCGAGTACAGAGACGGCGATTACTCGATTAGTATCACACAGTTGCGCCCTAATGTCAAGCATTGGGCAGACAAGGTGTCGCCCTCACACCATCTCGGGGCTGCCTACAGGTCGAACCTTTACTGGTTCTTGTGCCCTCTTGTTCATCACTGCCCAGAGTTGGTCGAGTCGATTGCAGCATATTACAAACCAGCCACCCGGCAGGTCTGCGACTGCCAAGGGAGGATGTTGTTTACCCTCTTCAAGGAGAGCGTACAACCAGCTTTCGCGTCGGGGCTCGAATTTGACCCGAACGCCATTGTCAGGAAGGTCAATTTGGAAGAGCAAGCGGGCAGATTCAGCGAAGGCAAAAGGATGAGGGAGTTTCTTAATTCAGAGCTGAAGTGTCCACTGTCGGCTGCAAGATGGTCGTCGCGTCCTATACCCTTGGAAGATTTCAAAAGCAAGTATATCTATACTATTCTTGCCTGGGTTTTGGGCTGTGACACTGACGCAGAAGTGCACCCGTACCAGCTGGCGCTCGCAGAATGTATTCTGCATGGGGAGTTGTATGACCCCAATGCCCTAAAAAGCGGAAGGCGCCCAATCTATTTCGATTGGGCAGACTGGGTGGCGTATGCCATTCATTCCAGTCTGGTGAAGTTGCAGCAGAAGCAGGCGACGAAATTCAGGCACTGTTCATTTCTTGTATGGTTGTGCCCGTACCACATGCATTACCGGATAAATACCGTCGAGGTTAAGAAAGTGGATGAGCAGGGCGCGCCGCTGCCAGTATATGAGTGGACGGAACTGTTGTACAGGAAGGGGTCGTATTATGACTTCAATTTCAAATTTCTGGGTATGGCCCTGGCACTTTTCAACGGCAAGGCGCATCGCCCTCCTTATGCTATGACGAGGCACCTGTCAAGGAACAAATTTGGGGATACTTTCCGGTTGACCCAGGGCATCATCATCAAGATTTATGGATTTAAAGAGAAGCCGTTCCTGCTGCCATATTTCTGTACAGAATATCACTTTGGCCTCGAGGCAGCGCGGCAAATGGACTGCGTTGAAGAAGAGTTCGGCCAGGGAAAGAAGAGGGGCCACATCTTCAAGTATCCTTTCACCTAGGGAGACGTTGAGGTCCACGAAATTGGGCAGCATGTATACCTAGAACAGACCCTCCTCAACTTGGGCCTGGTGCAGTTGCCGCAACGCTGGAAGTATGACCCAATCGGGGTAAGGGAAAAATTCGTGCACGTCTGCCCGCAGGAGGAAATCATGGCAGAAAGGTGTAATAAGACAAGGGCGGACCTAGAATGGCACATTGAGCAGATGCAGTCGTGGCCACCATGGCATGATTTTTACTGTGTAGAAGTAGACTATGATCCCGAGCACAATGATGATCACAAACCGGGATCAGCTGGTTTCAGAAGACTGCTCGCGAAGGTGGCGCCCCTTGGCTGGACAAAAGACAAAATCATCGAATGTTGGAAAATGAGGTGTCGCACGCGACACGATAAATCAGAGAAAAAGACGCTGGCCATAGACGACGAGTTTTCCGTCTTGTATGATAAATACGCTGACAAATGGCAGCCATTCGTATTCCGAGATTACATTCCCCTAGGCGCCCGGAAAAGCTATAAAAGGAAGACCCCTCCTCAGCATTTTTTCGTTCAAAAGACATCCACCAACAAAGCGTCAAAAGGCAAGGAGGTAGGCCCAATGTTGTCCTCAACGCCTGAAAAGTCGTCTCAGTCAGAGAAGGAGCCCGAGAAGTTAGCCAGCGAGGCAGCAGCAGAGGGCATAGATCCGACAAGGCCTAAGTACAAATTCACTGTAGGCACCCCGGCCCCTGACGTATCAACCGCCTCTGCTCCCCCCGAGCAAACAACCGCGCCAAAAGAGAAGAAAAGAAAAAGGGGTGAAAAAACCAAAGAAAGGCGGCCCAAGAAGGAGGCTGTACAGCAAACTGGTGGCCCCACGAGCAGGTGCAGCTGCAAGTGAGATAATCTCGGTAGAAGATAGTCCTCAGAGAGAGGCAGAGGCCTGGGCTACAGGAGTCATTCGAGCACCAGCTCAGGCGGACCACACAGGTACGTCCTCTTCCCCTGTGCAACAAACCCCAGTAAGCCCTGTTGTTACGTCCTCATATTTCGTATCTGGGCACATTTTAGCTGCCTCGTCCTCTCCACCAATCACGCAGCCCCAGCACAGCCCTCGGTGCTTTGGCCGCTACGCCCAAGACCATAATATTTTCTAGACCCTGGGTCAAACCCTATCTCTCTCTCCCGTGGCTAGCACTGAAGAAGTCTCCCTGTCCCCACGTCGCTCACCCGCCGCCGATACCGCCTTCCAAACCCCATCTCCACCTCCTCAGCAACCGCCCACTTCCCCTAGGTCCCGGTCGCCCTCAAAAGCGGCCTTGTCTTCTGGCATACCACCCGCCTCATTATTTTTGGGGAGGATGCCGCAACAGGATTTGGCCTTGGCGTACCCCATGTTGGTACAACTGGAGCTGATGGAAAAACAACTACTAGTCATAGATGACCAACCCTTAGCTGGAAAGGCCGCAGGGGGTGAAGGGCCGAGGAGATTGCCATACCAGTAAAGCGCACCAAGTATGACCTGGACAGAAGGGTGCTCCGAATAGAAAAGTTAGTGCCTAAAGTCAAGAAGCCCCTCCAGGAGATGACCGAGGCGGACTATGAGCACCAGGTCAAAGAGAAGAGCTTTGACGACATAAGCGAGGAGTACGAAATAAGCGGGATCCATCGAAAGACTGACAATCTCCTCGTCAAGCGGCTCGAAACCAAGGAGAAGCTGTATCAGCTTCAGAATGATTCAAGACAGCTGGAGGAGAATCTGACCAAGACGACTGCGCAGCTGGAGTCCGCTCAGGAGGAGGTGAAAAAGTTGAAGGATCAGCTTGCGGCATCCCAGCAGGAGACGACGACCCAGAAAAGAGCAGGTGATCAACTAACAGAAGAAAAGAAAGCAGCGCTGGTGCATGTTGCCCAGTTGCAAAATCAGCTCCAGCAGACTCAGGCGCTGCTGGAAGAGAAAGCGTCTCAGGCGGCCGCTTTTTTGAAGGACAGGATCAAAGAGATGAGAGTCGGCCTGCTGACAGGTTGTAGAGCTAATGTTGTCAGGTCCCTATTCGTCCTGGATTTCATCTCTAGGATACAAGAAGTTTCTGCCGAGGGAAAGCCTACGGTAGAGGAGGTTGAACATCAAGCGCGGCGATGGCTAGATTTGGCGATAAAACTTGAGGAATATGAGACCACGGACCTCCGATTTCCACATATGTCACGTATTGCCCTAGACTGGGCAGATGCAAGGGTTACCTTGCAAAATTATTTTGAAAAATCTGAGAAAATTAGGGCTGCCAGGAAGATGTTAGATACATTGACCCATGAAAAGAACATCTGCACGGCTCCCTTTCACACTCTTTCTGTGCTCGGATTCCCGAGCTTTGTCAAGGAAGATGGAGAGTTTCTGCCTCTAGAGCAAGTAAAGCAGGACTAGCAGGTATACGAGGCAAACACCTCCGAAATTGATAGCTGGGATGATCCGGTCCAGGAGGCACAGGTGACCCAGATGGTGTCTAAGTTCTGTAAGATCAATACTTGCCTCCATGAACTCGGAGAGAGGTACGACACCATCGATGTGCATAAGGTCGCGACATTCAAAAGGGCGCTGAAGGATATCAGTGACTTAGAGCCCTTCCAAGAAGCAGCTTAGGATCAAGCTAAGGCTGCTTATGAGCACATCAGTGAGCGGGTTCAGCCTACTGTGCAATAAGGGGACAGTGGCGCTGAGCAATCAGGCTCAGAGAGAGAGGAAGAGGAAGGTACCGAAGAAGAGACTGCTGAGAGCGAACAGGAGGAAGAACAGCTACCCAAGCAGGGAGCTCAGCAGTAGCAGAAGGATGCAGGGGTCGGGAGTGCCTCTGTGCCCAAGGGATAATAGCCTGGTTCGTTGCATCGAGGCGAGCTCGACACCCCGCGAGCCGCCAAGAATGTTGCCACATTTTGCACGGGGTGCCATGTCTTGAAAATTTTGTAAGGATGTTGCTTTGCCTTCCCTCTTTCTTCTTTCCCTTTCTTCTTCATGTCCCTTCTACTCTTCAACTATCAAATTTTACGTTCTCCATCTTCCATTTTATGTTTCTGATCGTTTCTGTGAGTGGGCAAATTTGCCCAAAAATATTCTAAGTGTTGGAATCCGCTCGATCGCGCAGCGCAGCTTGGGCAGCGCTTGTCTACTTTTGTGCACCTGGGCGGTATTGGCATGACTGCCCAGAAAATTGTCTAAGTCCTGAGGCCGCCCAACTTCGTAGCGAAGTCAGGCTGTGCTCATCTAATTGTACAACAGTTCCGTCCACTCATATACTGGCAGCGGCGCGTCCTGCTCATCCACTTTCTTAACCTCGACGGTATTTATCCGGTAATACATGTGGTACAGGCACAACCATACAAGAAATGAACAGTGCCTGAATTCCGTTGCCTGCTTCTGCTGCAACTTCACCAGACTGGAATGAATGGCGTACGTCACCCAGTCTGCCCAATCGAAATAGATTGGGCCATCCGCTTTTTAGGGCATTGGGGGGCATGGTTCGGTGCGCACCTGGGCGGCCTCATGGAAAAAATAGCAAAAAATTGACTAAGTGTTGGGCCCGCCCGACTTCGCAGCGAAGTCGGGCGGCGCCCTGAAAACGGTGCGCACTTGGGCGGCGTTGTGAAGACGACATCAGAAAAGTTTCTAAGTATTGAGCCCGCCCGACTGCGCAGCGAAGTCGGGCTGCGCTCATTTAATTGTGCGCACTCGGGCGGAAGGACAGGAAAATGCTGCTAAAATATTCTAAGTGTCGGACTCCGTCCAACTACACTGCCCCGCCCAACTGCGCTCCTGTTTTGCCGCGCCATCGGACGAGAAGTAGAGGGCTGCTGAAAAGATTCTAAGGCATGAAGGCCCACCCAACTGCGCTGTTTTCACCCTGCGCCGTCCGGTTGCGCTCCATTTTTGTGCGCAATCGGGCGGGATAGAAAATGCAAAAGATAAGCTTCTAGGCTCAATTGTTCTCCCCTCCATCAGCCTATTTCAGATGCTGACAGGTGTTCGGTCTTGGGATAAGAGTCGAGATGTGACAGAAGGTGTGCCACCAGGGTACAGGAGAGATGAGCGTGAACTAACAGATTGTACCGCATCTGCCTCCATTCAAACTGACTCGATTTCTCACCTATCGGATTGCCACGTGGCTGCCATATTTTCAAGTGGACCTTGTTGCAAGTACATTTCTTTTCCATGGAGGTCAAACATCAGCCGCTTTTGTCAGCTTTTGCAGCTTTTGTCAGGTCTGGGATTCTGTGCCCAAATTGTAATCGGGGGGAAAATTGCGCTATAAATAGCAGCCTCATTTCATTGTACAAGGGTGGAAGGGGGATATACTGCTAAGGAACTTTTGTAGCTGTGCACTTGCTTTTGAATGCAAAGTATATTTGGCTCTATTATGTGTCTTTGTCTTGTATGCTGCCTTTATTAAGTATTTCTACCTCATGTTGCTTATATTTCTGATTACTGTTATTCTGCATTTCTAGATATCGGTATTGGTAATTAAGTGTATTTGGAATACTAAAGTAAAGGATACATAGGATACAATAGCCTTAATAGTTTCTGCTACATACGTTGTTTTGATTGCTATTAGTAGTAGTGATTGGTTAGTTGCTGTGTTGCTTATCTTCCCCACCCGAAACAGGCATATTTATGTTTCTTTCCGATGTCATGACATAAACTCATCCTTCATTTCAAGTCAAGGAATTAAAAAAAAACATATATATTAATCCATTTCCAAATAAACTAATTAGCTATTCAAAGCAACGATTGTGCCTTTTATCAAGGTATTACCAAAGATTTTTGCATAATCTCTTCTCTAATAAACTGGATAATTATTCCAAGCACATCCGCGTCATTTAACCAAACTATTACCAAAGGTTTTTACCCTAAGAAGAAAAAGAAACGGTCAATCTAATTCATACTTTGTGGCGGCCGAGGTTACAACATTTTAGTCTACACTCAAACACATAGACCCGAACTCTAATGGAAGCATTTCATTACTAAACTCAGAGTGACGTGATCAAACCATTGACTCCACCTGGTTTTCAACCTATTGCGTCTCCAATGCCAGAAACTTGGGCCGACCTCGTGGAACGTACAAGGAACCATTTAACAAAAGCAAGTTTAATACGTCCAAAGCACACCAGAATTTATTCACAACGTACAAGCTTTGACTACGAACGGTATTTACCAATGGACGTAGTTTAAGGTATTATTTAATTTTTTTTTTCTTGTAAAAACAAAATGAACATAGCCTGCACTTATCTAAGGTTTGGTAAACCGTAAAACAATGATATCGGTACAAATCAAATCCTAGGCATACGAACCACAAGCTGTACTTGTTGTAAAAACATGCTAAGTTTACCAAAAATAAGATTCCCCTATAGCATTTAGCAAGGGAAGCAAATATATATGTTTATGTAATCATATGTGAGTATTCATATCTCGAACTTGTGCTTTTGATGTTTTGGACAGACTAACGCTTTGCTCTCCCTCCTGCTCCTGCTCGTAATATCTACTCCTATTCTCTGGTTTTTTGAAAACTTGATAACCCGAACATATAGCCCTCTAGCTTTTTCTTTATTTTCTTGCCCGTTACAACAAGGTAACGGTTTTCTCTTCAAGATTTGCTTGCATGGATTTTTCAACATAATAATAATACCCTTTTCGAAATATGCATATATTCATTTTTAAATAAATGAAATTCTTTTTGTAAGGTTACAAATGCTTATATTAATTTTTACTATCGCTTATAAGCCTAGCATTAATAAATCATTTATTGATTCAATATTAGTATTATTATTTTTTAATGTTAATGTGGAAATATAATATTAGGAAAACATAATAAGTAAATTAATTACTTAAAAATTAATTTAATTAATATCGCATGTCAATATTAACCATTAACTTGGCTATTAAAAAAAATATTAACCATTAACATCGATATTGAGTATTTTTAGGTATGAATAATACCTATATAATTATTAATACCTACTTGATGAAAACATTTACCAAACACTTTCCATGCATCAAACACATGCATACCAATGATAAATGCCCATCAACCAAATGCACCATAATACCTTTTTTCCTTGAGCAAGAGGCTTTTTGATGACTGCGATGTCATCACCTACCTACTAAGGATGACTCTTTTGCATAAAGCAACCTCCTTGCCGGTGATGCAATTTAATCAAACATAGCATCTATATGAGGGTATTCTTTTACCCTTGAGTCGCCGATGAGAATTTCATCCATCATTTCCTCTTTTCTCTCAAATCTGGTGGTTGTCCCATATCAATCCATCCATGAGAGTACTTGGTCTTGCAACCATAAATTTCATCAGCAATACCATATTCCAAAATTATTATAAATCAAAGCATAGAGTGCAATTATCCATACTTCTTGATAACATAAAAAGAGATTAAGCATTTGATATTCACACATCAATATATAAATCAAGTATCAATAATAAGTCCTGCCAAGGAGGGCCATTACACTTAGGCCAATATGATGAAAGTCTATGTGATGCTTGAAACATACTCAATGGATGGAAATTGTTCTTCCCAAGTTGTTTCCATGTATAGTAGCCATTTTGATGGGTTGATAACTCCTCCAAAAGATCACCTATCTGATCATCAACAGTCATGCCTCCCTTAACCAGTAATAGAACCCAAGATTCCTATGTGTAGATAATTTCTTCAATTCTGCCTTCAACATGCAAATGGTATTATAGTATTGTCATAGGAAGTCTCTGTATTTCTAGCCAAACTCTTCTTTATGCACTGGATGACATTGTGCTTTGGGTACTTCAAACACTTCATGAAATTTACTGGTGTGGTTTACTGGTGTGGAAGACATGCAAGTATCATTTTGTAATAAACCACCTCTGTTCTACAATTTTTTTTTTTCGTTTTCTGATTTCTGCTTTTCTGTTTTTTTGTGTTTTTTGACTGAAGTAACAACGTATAGGATAATACAACAAAACAGAGTTGCATGCAACAATTCCCAGGTGCTTAAAACTCTTCTAAATCAATATTCAAGAGAATCCACAAACATTCAACTGAAATCTCTAAAGAAAGGAATGACATGCAACTATTTCCGGAGATTATTGCAAAATAATGCACAAATAACATGAAACACTTTAAAATCAATTCTCACGAATACCCAGTAACATGCAACTAAAACTCTGAAGGATAGGGTAACATGCAACTGATTCTGACGAATTTAATAATCTGGCGTACAAAGTAACAATACCCAGGTGACCAAATCAACTCAAACAACGATACAAGCATACCCCTTTGCTGCTACAGAGTTTGAACAACAATATATCATCACATGCAGCGATACCCAGATGGCCAAATAGCTTCAAAATAACAATACAAACATACCCTTTGCTGCTATCGATTTTGAACAACAATATATCATCACATGCAGCGATACCCAGAATGGTGCACTCAGTATAAGAGAGTCTCAGACTGAAGATGCCACAATTTGCTTTGAAACTCTGTCAATCTCCAGTAAATCCCCTGTGAAATATCTTTGTGAAATGTAGCCCCGATCTCTAAGTGAAATCGGCAAATAAATATCCAGAGGTGATCTTTCACACCCGTAGATATTGTTACCGAAGGAGGATTTCGTCCCCAACAGCCGATAGAGCCTATAGCTAGAACTCCCAGAAGTCTCTTCAGAGAAACCAATTTCCAATATCCAGAATGTCTATCATGAGAGCAAGCAATTGAATATGTAGACCTTTCGTTGAGACAACTCCATTTGCACACTCAATGTGTGATAAAACTTAAAATATATTATCTTTTTAAGTCCCACGTCCCCCTTTTTACCTAGGCACTCAACAAGGGGTAAACAACTTTACTTTATAACTTAAGTTGCTGCCTTTTTAAAAACATATAGTCACTTTACGGAATAAAGTAACTTTATAAATAACATAACTCCCAAGTCACTTTATAAAATATTATTTATCACTTAAGTGACTTATGTCCGCTCATATCTCCACTTTATAAAATAAAGTTATAACTATATTAAATTAAATATTTAATTTAATTTAATATAATCAAACCTTTGTTCATTAAAATCTCTGACCTCTGGTTAATCAATCTGCCAACTGAAGATAAATCTGGATACCCTTTTCGGCGAAGAACAACACTACACTGCCCTCCGACCAGAAACCCTAAAATCTGACTTACTAAAAATAGTAAGTCCATGCTTCCATGCTCATAATGGCTCCGAAAGAAAGGCAATAGAAAGCACTCGGCATCCGGATGACGACTAAACGACCTCCATTAGGCTCCCACACACCTGTCATAGCCTACGGGAGCCCAGAAGTAGGCTAGAACACCATAACGAGTTGACTGCTCAGAAAGGGGATATTACAATCCGCCCTCCCCAAAGATTGCTTGTCCCCAAGCAATATTCAAGTATATTCCAGTCAACTGTCTGCTCCTGGTCGCCGTCACATAAAGTACCAGGATCCCAAACCATTCTCAGGAGAATACCACTCTGCTGACGCTGCGCCACTTTGATCACCGCAGGAAATCCTTTGCGTCCAAACTGTCCATGTCTCTCCTGAATCCCAAGAATGTAATCATCCGCAAAAACAAGACTGAGATTCCTGTAAGGTTTGAACTCCGTGTTGTGAGTCAACTCATGCATACCCAATTTAACACGGACTAAATCTGCATTCCCACTGTCCAACTGGAACTGGTGCCCTCGCAAAAACACTCTGCTCATCATGATAGCATACTGCTCATAAAATCTCTGCATAATAATCCAATTAAAGTGCTGATCTATCTCCAAAAAATACAAGAAGTAGAGGAGGACAACAGTAACAACTCCGAAAACGATAGTCCTAGGAATGCATCTACCATCAGAATCAGTAAACACTATGCTGACACTCAACCTCCGAGTGTCAAATAAGCTGACCCATTCATCCCAACTACCCCAAACTACTGTGCATCTTGAAGAAAAATCAGAGGATGGGTATTCTATCAGCATGAATTGTCTGTCATGATCCCTGTCAGGAGGCTGAATGGTCCACTGGCGAACAACTCTATAGTTGTGCAAGTCTGAATTTTGCAAAATCAGCATTCTCCAAGTTCCATAGCTACTGCAAAAATGTAACATAACAGTAGAAAAACAAAATCCAGACATAATCCAAACTGAATTTACCTCCCATTGAGTCTCCAACTCTGAATACACCCAGTATTTGCTCAGAATCTCCCTCCAATCCACCTATGTGAACGCAAATGGATTGATAGTATGGCTGCCCAAAGAGTGAACAACACCATTCCTTCTCTTCTGCTGATCATCAATCCTCCAAGGTATGCCTCTTCCATCATCCTTGATGTCCAGCAGCACACACATGAAGTCTTGAGTTAAAGAAATTTCCCTCAAAGTGACTTCACCGCACTGAGGTTGCGCAACAAACCTGAAGGTGAAAACTTTATCAAAAAGAAGTCTACCGTCATCTGAAGTCTCCCCCGCTTGGCTTGCAACTCCATCAACCACTGAGTCAATGTGACTCCCTTCTTCTGGGGGTGAATCCACAAGACCCATCTGCAGGCGATAATGACCTGTACTGTCCCAATCTGTCATAGGAAGCAAGTCAGCATCATGCACCTCAAAGAGTGGGTTGTCAAAGGATGTCTCGTTGTCCATCTCAAATAGTGGATTATCAACCCACTGGAATCCCACACTGTCCTTATGCTCGATCCAATTAACCCGGTGATCCAAAATTGTACTCTCTAATTTCACGGGACAATGGACTAAATCAAAGTCCTCATGGATATTATCCAACTCTTAAATCAACTGCCCAATCTCCTTGGATCTATCCTCATTATCCTGCTCTCTGAATTCTATAACAGCATCAAGTTTCATCTCTATTTCCTGCAATGTAATACGAGCATCTGTCAAAGAGCCTCTAGTAGACTCAAGCTCAGCAGTGAGCTTATCAACCTCTTTCTCTTTACCCTTTAATGCATCAAGGGTCTCTTCAGCAAGCTTGATAGAATGATCCCTGTCTGTAAGTATGTTCAAGAAATCTGATTTCATAGTTCCCAAGGCTGCTTTTAATGTCTTCAAATCAGCAATAGTGATTATCCCTTCAACACCCTTCTTACTCTTCTCGATTTGGACCTTCCAATATAGATCTTCAATGAATTTAAAGATGTCATCAATTCGGGTTAAGGCTGCAACAAATGTATCTTCACTAGTCCTGGAATCAAAATCAAACTTATGCATTAAAATTTCAGAATTATTTACCTGATGATGCTCTACAAAACCATCATATGTTTGGGATTCTGCTTCGCATATTATTTGTTCTACTATTTGTTCTTCACTTGGGGTAAGAGGATTTTCACTCCCAAGTGTTTCTTCATCAGTCTTAGGTGTCGTCACACCCGGATCCCAAGGCAATGTGAGCTGATCACTTAGTTCTGCTTTCCCATGAGCATTATGTTTTTCATGCATAACTGATTCCATTTGCAACTCACTCAGTAATTCTGTAAAGAAGATGTAACTATCTGGTACATGCATCAACATAGGTTCCGTTTGGATACCAAACCCACAATCACCTGTACGTTTATCACTTAAATGCGATAGGGAAAGGTTATCATGTGCTGATTGAAAACCTGTATCACTATCAACATGTTTATCATCTGAGAATGCATTAGTGAACACCTCATAGTAAGTTGCTGCATCAAATTCATCAGTCTTCGTTCTTGGAATAGTGTTAGTGAAATCAACTGTACTATCAACATATGCCTCAATCCCGTTAGTTTCATCGAAGCATGGGGCATTCATAGGATTTTTAGCATTAGACTCAACTGTCGTGACCTCTTGTTCAGATTTATCAACAACAGTTGCATGCATGCCATTAGAATCGATCTGAGTTTCAATTATACATACCTCCTATGGAGTGTCATTGTCTTCACACAACATTTCTGTTTTGAACTCCTATTCTTTCCCAACCTCTTCGCTGTCCAAGAAAGGTTTCTTCTTCTCACACCCTTTCACAACACTGTCAACCAAATCATGAGCAGCAGGAGAAGCAACCAAATATTGCCTCCAAACAGCCACTAACATAGTCCAAAGTGGTTGAGGAATTTCGTCACTTTCATTGATGATCAAAACCATAATATCTCTCATGGCTGCAATAACATTATCAGCATGTTTTGATCTAGTTGTAGCAATGAAATGATGAAACATTTGGTAAATCAAATCATTCATATTCAAATCTAACATGATGTTACCAAATCTCATGTTGGCAAATGTTTCAAGCAAGGTAACTCTCCTAGAAAAACTGGAACTTGTGACATTTCCCAAAATTTTGAAACTATCAACTAACCGCTGCATTATCTTCCTCAAAGTGTTATCATCATAAGGAGCTTTAGGAGCTAAAATTCTCAAAATTTCACTCAAGCAAGAAGTGACCATGAGTCTTACCTCCTTATCTGTATGTCTCAAGTTGACTCTCAACCATTCATGCTGTTTTAAGGAAGTCACTGTAGGAGCTATAGTTGTTTGTATCACCTTAGAAGGTGACTGATTTACCATGTGTAGACAATCCTCCACTTCTCGCAAAGTGCTGAGAAGAACATCCTTGGGCTGAGATAGGTGCCCAAGCTTAACCCCTGCATTAAAAAAATCTATTGACCAACTCTTCTTCACTATTTGATGCCATGCTACATAACTGAAATTTCAAATCTCTGAGTTACCCAACAGGATGGCAGAATAGGCTGAGCTCTGATACCACTGTAATAAACCACCCCTGTTCTACAATTTTTTTTTTTGTTTTGTGATTTTTGCTTTTCTGATTTTTTGTGTTTTTTGACTGAAGTAACAACGTATAGGATAATACAACAAAACAGAGTTGCATGCAACAATACCCAGATGCAAGGTCCGAGGTGTAGACCAATTGGTTCATCCAAACCCCATAAGGGGGCGGAGGTCCAAGGTTCAAATCTCGGGCCTCGCCGGACTGAACGCTTGTCCCTTTCCTGGTGCTTTCAGCGGCGTAAAAGGTTTAAAATGATTGTGGCATGGTGGTTATAGGGGCGGACTGCGCGAAGATCCGTGTGGCGGCTTCCGGGGCGGATAGCGCAGAATACCGTGGCGGCCATAAAGCTGGACAGCCTGCCCGGATTCGTGGCGGCTACCAATTCCACCATGTAAATACAAAAAAAAAAAAAAAAACAATACCCAGATGCTTAAAACTCTTCTAAATCAATATTCAAGAGAACTCACAAACATGCAACTGAAATCTCTAAAGAAATGAATGACATGCAACTATTTCCGGAGATTATTGCAAAATAATGCACAAATAACAATACCCGGATACATGAAACACTTTAAAATCAATTCTCACGAATACCCAGTAACATGCAACTAAAACTTTGAAGGATAGGGTAACATGCAACTGATTCTGACGAATTTAATAATTTGGCGTACAAAGTAACAATACCCAGGTGACCAAATCAACTCAAACAACGATACAAGCATACCCTTTTGCTGCTACAGAGTTTGAACAACAATATATCATCACATGCAGCGATACCCAGATGGCCAAATAGCTTCAAAATAACAATACAAACATACCCTTTGCTGCTATCGATTTTGAACAACAATATATCATCACATGCAGCGATACCCAGAATGGTGCACTCAATATAAGAGAGTCTCGGATCGAAGATGCCACGATTTGCTTTGAAACTCTATCAATCTCCAAGAAATCCCTCGTGAAATATCTTTGTGAAATGTAGCCCCGATCTCTAAGTGAAATCGGCAAATAAATATCCAGAGGTGATCTTTCACACCCGTAGATATTGTTACCGAAGGAGGATTTCGTCCTCAACAGCCGATAGAGCCTATAGCTAGAACTCCCAGAAGTCTTTTCAGAGAAACCAATTTCCAATATCCAGAATGTCTATCATGAGAGCAAGCAATTGAATATGTAGACCTTTCGTTGAGACAACTTCATTTGCACACTCAATGTGTGATAAAACTTAAAATATATTTTCTTTTTAAGTCCCACGTCCCCCTTTTTACCTAGGCACTCAACAAGGGGTCAACAACTTTATTTTATAACTTAAGTTGCTGCCTTTTTAAAAACATAAAGTCACTTTACGGAATAAAGTAACTTTATAAATAACATAACTCCCAAGTCACTTTATAAAATATTATTTATCACTTAAGTGACTTATGTCCCCTCATATCTCCACTTTATAAAATAAAGTTATAACTATATTAAATTAAATATTTAATTTAATTAAATATAATCAAACCTTTGTTCATTAAAATCTTTGACCTCTGGCTAATCAATCTGCCAACTGAAGATAAATCTAGATACCCTTTTCGGTGAAGAACAACACTACACTGCCCTCCAACCAGAAACCCTACAATCTGACTTGATAAAAAATAGTAAGTCCATGCTTCCATGCTCATAATGGCTCTGAAAGAAAGGCAATAGAAAGCACTCGGCATCCGGATGACGACTAAACGACCTCCATTAGGCTCCCACGCACCTGTCATAGCCTACGGGAGCCAAGAAGTAGGGTAGAACACCATAACGAGTTGACTGCTCAGAAAGGGCACATTACACATTTGCCCACCACAAACTTGTTGTGTCGATCCTATGGATTATACTGCCACATCTTAACAAGAAAGCTATGGAATGATTGTTTATCAAATATCAACACCTGAATCATATGGTGTACCACTGCGCTCTTCGGTGCACATCTCAACGCATGCCTATTGTTATATGCCTCACACCATGCACAACACTGCTCACTTGAATGCATCCTCCAGGTCACTTAGTTAGGCTTAACCTTTTTCTTGTTGCAAGTTTTACCCTCCATGGATTTTCCCTTGGCCTTTTAAATGGATGGTAATGATGATGAAGATTGATTACTAGCTTTGTCAAGTATACTTTGGTGCTTAGATGTGGGCAAACTTCCTCTGTCCATAGTTGGATACATTTGTAGATAGACAAATTGACATGTTTGCATGAATAAATATATGTTTGAGCATAGGAATGTATATGTGCAAATGCATGCACACAAAGTGTTTGTCACTATGTCGTCATATTGTGTTAAATGGCACAACATTGCCCTATTGTGTTAAGTGACAAATTGTTTGTAATAATGCGCGCTTGCAAAGTGTTTGTTATTATGTTGCCATATTGTGTTAAATGGCAGAGTGTTGCCATACTGTGTTAAGTGACAAAGTATCTGTAATAATGTGCATGTGGCAAAGTATTTATAATAATGTAATGTAATGGAGTATTTTTAATGTTTTATGTAAACGGGAGTTTGGAGGTAGGTGGGTAGTTGGATAAACATATACTGGGTTGTACAATTTGAGTGGGCTTAACAGTGAAGACTTTGGAACTTTGAGTATGAGATCCAAGGTTCAAATCCGATGGGGGGTAGAGTTGTACACCATGCTTTGGTAACCATAGTTTGATTGGATAAACAACATCCAAGCAGGGATCGCTTGTGCTGGTCATTTCCCTCAAATTACTTTTCCTCTTGTGAACACTCTTGAATGAAACCCTACTCAACTTATACTGCAAAAACCTTGACATGAGGATGATAGACAACCACCTTTGTGTCTTGAATGACACTCAGCAGACTGCGCAAAATTATAGCCCAAGGAATGATTAGATCCCTCCTTTTTTTAATGACCATTAAAGATGCATTCATTTCTCTTATAAAATACAAAATCACTAGAGTATAATATGTTGGAAATTTATATTGAACTATGAGTATGAAATTTGTATAAAGCAAGCATACAGTCACATGCTGAAAGTGTATGAGCTCTACAAACATCACCTAGTTCATGCTGTTTTGGTTGATGGTATTCCTATTATTGAAATCAGTGAGCATGAGTAATTGTTTCATATAAGAAACATTGCACAAAAGTGGTTTGCCAAATAAATTTTTGTTAAATGATATTAATCCAGTTGATAGGGTCTATGCTTTAAATTGAACTTTTATTGATTTAAGGTTACCCATTATGAATTTTGCAGTCAGCTGAACTCAGTGGAACAGATTGGTACGATATGTCATCTATTGAAATTGGTCTTGTGGTGAGATTGATATCTTTCTTCCAAAATATGTGTAGAAGATGTTAACCACAAAATGACATCAGTAGTTTTGTTTCTATCTCCTTTCTTTGTGTTATGTTTTCTTTGTTGATATTGCAATCCATTCCTATTATTTGCAGGTGAGCGGATCCCTTTTTGGTGCTCTAATTGGGTCTATCATTTCATTCAAGATTGCAGATATTTTAGGTCTTTTCTTCATTCATTTTCAAGATAGATTTTCTTTTCTTTTATTTTTAAAAATCCCCATGCATGTATAATCCTCAACATTTGTTGTGATGGTTTTTGGCATATATGTTTGAACATTTTTGAATTACATCTCTAAACTAAATGAGTAAATACTTTGTTGAAGGAAGACGGAGAGTGTTAATTCTTGCAGCTATGTTATATATAATTGGAGCTTTGGTTTCAGCATTGGCACCAGATCTTATTGTGCTTATAATTGGTCGGTTAATATTTGGCATCGGGATAGGTTTGGTAACTCTCTCTCTCTCTCTCTCTCTCTCTCTCTCAGACTCTGAGAAACACATGCATATGCTTGCTTGAACACCCCTTATTTGGTTATGGGTCCTAACTTCACATGATTATTCTTAATATTTTTGTTGGGTGATGTTATCTATTCGGTCACGTTTAAGGTTCACTTGTTTTGGGTTTTTCCCTCCTAAATAAAATCTTTTATTACCAGGCTTTGCTTGCAATCTTTTTTATTTCCTCCTAGAGACTATTTTAGACATTGTAGCTTTTCTTGTTTGGCTCCTCAACATTGCTATACTCTGTTGTAGTTTTGATATGCCTTTACCTACTTTGCTCCTTAGCTGATATTAATATAATTTCTTTCTATATCCTGCCACATGATGTACCCAAATGCATAAATACACTTGGAAGAAAACTAAAGACTTTTATGAACAATTTACAATATAGACCGGAGGATCTAGCAATACACAAGGAAAAAGAACAGATGATTAGCAAGATTTTCCAACAACTAAAGACATAAATGAATGCAAAAACATAAGGTGGTATATTCTAATATCCTTTTCCCTTTTGGCCTTTCCTACAAAGGAAAATAAACCAAAAACTTTAGTTTTTTACTTTAATAGGCTAAAAGCATAATTAATTGAGAAATTTGATTTGAGAGATTATTCTGGCATATGCATTCTTGTTTTGATGTATTTCAAGAGAATTCTTATGTATAGAATGGTTTGGAATCTTGGATATACATTTATTTAAAATTATTTGCAGTTAAGAGTATTTGGAGATAAACACAACAAAAGGTGATGGACTTGTCTTCCTATTCACATGAACTGACTAGTAACTGTTTTACTGTGCTTGAACTTACAAATATGCTGCATTTTGAACAATGTAGAAAAATACTGGCCAGACGGATGACCATTTTCCATCGAGCTAAATCATGGGATTAGAAAACTCTAGATGTTAGTTGATCTGTAAGTGACCTTACTACTACTTTGTGGATTTGAAGTTTGGGAAAACAACTGGGCCAATGAAAAAAACCTAATTAGATGTCTTAAACATTGAAACTAAAATTGACACTTAATAGAGATGAGTACAAAGAGAATTACTGATGTTTCTGCAACAAAGTCCATATGACAGATGCCCCCTTTGGTTGTAATTGCTACAAAAGAAGGCACATGCAATCAAATGAGATGCCTCCAACACAAGGCTAAAAAATCCCTAATTAATATTCAACAATGTCTTGCATGTAAGAAGTATGAACCAATACATGGAAAAAATATTGTTGAAGGTGTTGTTAACGAATGGTACATGTAAATAATATGTGAAGGATCTCTTATTGAAAGAGGGCAGATAAAATTATAGTAGAAAAGTGAAAATACGGCAAGGAATGAGTGGGTATATATGTAAGCACTAAGGGGTATGAAATCATGAACACAGAGTCATAACCCTACAGATATTTCCTTTGATAACTAGTAATGCTTAATTAGGTATATTACTTACCCTCCTTGGTTGGAAGGCTTTATCCCTACTTGATGAGTGAACGTCAGTTTTTTTTTAGCAATAGTTTGCATTGCACTGCTTTAAATAGTTGATTGAAGTGAACAATAAGTTCAATTACTTGAACTATGCTGATTCAGAATTTATAATATATATGCTTCAAAAAAGTAATATTTCTTGGTTGGTCACAATGCAGCAAAACTATAGACAACATGCCCATATTTGAACAAGAGTCACAGACCAATGGAAACAAATGGCCAGAGACCAAAGCAATATGGGACACAAGCCACAGAATTGAACCACAGATTAAATATTTTAGGCATAGAGCCCAAGTGATTCTGATATCACTTGTTATATACCCAAGCGGTATATATGAAAGATACGTGAAGAATTACATGGTAAAAGAGGATAGATAAAATAATAATGGATGAACAGCTATATAGAGCATGGAGTGAGTATATATATGTGTGTGTACATAAAGTTATAACCCTACAAATATACCCTTTGATAACTAATAATGCTTAAATAGATACAGAGTTTTTATCAGCCATAGGCTTGAAGTCTGCTTAAAATAGTAGCATAGTAGTGGGAAACAAATCTACGTTAGCTGAAGCTGCACTGGTGGGGCAACAAAGCAGGGCAGTGTATACTCATCTTCACTTAAACATCACAAATAAAGCTCAAAATGCAGGAAGCATGATATCTGGCATATCGTTGCCATTGAAATGCAGCTTAGCTATAGCTGAAAGATAACTTTCATGAATTCTTATCTACTTGAGTCTTTTGGTTAAGGTTCATTTCCTTTTCCCACTAAAAATATTTAAGACCTTTTTTCATTAATGTTGGCCTAGAAGTTACTTAAAACGATCTTAAGGTGATTTGTGTTGGATTCTTGCATTTTTTGAGTTCCTCTGCTAGCATCGATTTTGATCAGTCTTTCGGTGACTTCATCACCATTTGCTACAGCAAATAAGGGACATGGTAAATAAGACCCAGACAGCTCAAGGAATGTGTGATTGCAATTCTATAAGATTCCCAAGGAGAAAGGGTGTTTGAGTATGGCAAATAGCCAAAGAAGAAGCTTTAGTCATTTCAGCCAAATATCTTGTGTGGGGTGGGATCAATTGACAGATTTGAAGGATCTGAAAATTCTGAATATACAACTGCAAAACATCAAAATTCAGGTTTATAAATAAAGTACATTACCAGAAGACAAATAAAAATCATTGTGAAAAGTGAATATGAGAGGCTGAAAATCCTCCTGAGATAAAATATATGAAAGAATGTTACTATTATTGCAAAGTGAGAACATATTTCTCTGCTTGAAGCATTTCAGAGCATGCATTTCTGTCCATGCTTTCGGTAAACTACCAATTTCTGAATTTAGAAAGTTTCTGCCACTTAAGAAGGTTTCAGTTTGTGATTCTTGTTAGTTGTATTATACAGGCCATGCATTCAGCTCCATTGTACATTGCAGAAACTTCTCCACCTCAGATACGGGGAAGGCTGGTATCTTTGAAAGAGTTTTTCATCGTTATAGGAATGTTGGTAAGTCTTTCCTCTATGCTTGAATCAAACATCAATCCAATGAGAGGACAAATACTGACTAGACAATCACTTTCTTGTGCAGTTGGGTTACCTTGTTAGTAGTTTAGCTGTTGATGCAGTTGGAGGATGGCGTTACATGTATGGAGCTAGTATCCCACTTGCCATAATAATGGGCTTAGGAATGTGGTGGCTGCCACCGTCCCCACGCTGGATCCTTCTTTGTGCCATTCAGGGAAGAGGGGATATGGAAGAACTTAAAAGAAAGGCAGCTTCTATACTAAATAAATTAAGAGGCCAGCCAGTGGGTAATGTGGCCTCTAATCAACTGATAGACGATTACTTAAGATCTTTACAAGATGCATATCAAGATCAAGAGCAGGAAGTTAGTATTTGGGAAGTTTTCCAGGGAACCAGTTTGAAGGCCCTCATTATTGGTGCAGGTTTGGTCTTATTTCAGCAGGTATTTTATCAATCTACATTAGAGAGCATATTGAGTTTTGTTTGAATTAACATTGGTATGCAGGAAAAGCGCATTTTATTTTACAACTAAGTTACCATTTAGAAGCATACCCCTTAGAATTCCATTTTCCCTTTTTAGTTAGTATTTTTAATTCTTAGCATTTTCATTTATCTGCAGATTACAGGACAACCAAGTGTACTGTACTATGCAGCCACAATTCTCCAGGTAGAACCTAGACCTTCTGCAGTGACTGCTTTAATGTTAGATGTATTTCAATGAAGTTTTGATGATTTCTGGAGGATTAGATGTGGATGCATGGTTCTATTTTGACACCTAACATTGACAGAGTGCAGGGTTTTCAGCAGCCTCTGATGCTACTCGAGTTTCAGTAATTATTGGTTTCTTCAAGGTACTATACAGTCCTGTTATCTCCTATCCACTCCTTTATATTTTGGTCCTGTCTACCTAATGGTTGTCAACATAATGGCCAATTCATCCTGGGTTAACCCAAGAGATGCATTTCATTTGCTTTCCAAGACTCTGTTACTCATTTATGGAATTATGTCATTCAAAGAGTCGAAAACAAATGCATAGTGGATACTAAGCCTATGTTCTTTGCTGCAAGGTTTCAAGTAATCCTCCAAGGGGCTAAATGTTATGCATGTGTATTATTATTCTTGCTGGCATCTGCCTTCTGCCTTGTATGAAAAGCTTGTTAAGATTTTGTGAACCTTCCTTTGGGCTAATTTCAAAGACCCCAGAACCGTTTGTTGGGAGGCCTAGCAACTTTGTTGCATGCCCAAAGAGAAATGCAGGCTTGGCATACTTGCCATTCATCAGCAACAAATTGCTTTATGTCCCAAATGGATTATTAGTTTCTGGACAAGCAAGGATCTTGAGAAGAATTATCATTGAAAACACCTGGGTGGAGTTTTGATTGGATATCTTGCTCATCACCCTTAATAAGTTGAAGATTGTTGGTTCCTTTGTTAGGGAGAAAATTTAGACAAATGGGGACAGCTTAAGCCGCACCTTTGATGGGTCAATGACCAATTTAGTCTAGTTCATCCTTCAATGATTATTCTCTTGTAGTTACTTCTTCCTTTTAGTAATAATTGTCCTTTTGTCAAGAACACTTGGTTCTTAGCTCTCCCGTTTATGAAAAAAGACATCAAAACCGTTAGGAATCTTTTCTCCTTTCTTTTTAGTGGTTTGGATTTACTGGTCGAACTTGAAGCAAACTTTCATCTTGTCAATTTTCACAAATCATCCATGTCCTATGGTGTACCTTTTTGGTGCAATGTTGAACTGCGTGTCCCCAACCCCTAAGTTTTAAAAAAAGGGGTCTGCAAAGGGGGCGACTATGTTAAAAAAGGTAGAAATAAAAAAATATAAAAGAAAACTATAAATTAAAAAACATTTTAAAATGCATAAGTTGGAGTCTCATCGGTTTTCTCGTTCCTAATCATAGACAAAGTGAGAATACAATGATACATCCTTGTTTATAAATTGAAATTTATGCTTTGTGCTGCGTAACTTTCAAGTTTCATTATTTTAGAGGTACTGTATACAAAATGATACCAAACTAAAAAGAAGAGAAACATCATCAGCTGCTGCTGGTCGAAGGAAAATATCTTCCTGAAGGTAAAAGGGAATAAAAGGATGATTTGTTTAGGTTTTAGGGTTTATACTTTTTATAAAATAAGATTGGATGGTATGGCACCCATGCATGGGACACCTAGGCATTCTCCCCTCCCTCAAAGCTCTGCATGTCTCTGCATAGATGAGGGTAAGGGGGGATGTACACATCCTTATCCCCTTGGGTATACAAGCCCAGGGTTGCATCCCCGTGCAACACAGAAAATTATTGTTGCCAAAATTATAGAGGTTATTCTAGATTCTGTCCTTGAAAAGCTTAAACTTTCTTCTTGAGAGTTCTATCTCCGCAACTTCGTCTCCTACATCCTTGCGGTAGTGAATTTGTCATTTGCCTCATCCCTCTTCATGCATGCGGATCCTTCATCAACTAGGCCTATCTCCAATACGTCAATGAACAAGCTGAATTGAACTTCGATTAGGCAATGGGGCCAAATGTAGCACGGTGGCAAGCACTCCAGAACAAAGGAATAGGATGATAGATTAGGAGCCAAACAAGACTGCAGTCAATGCAGTTCCAATTATCATTCGATGCTTAGAATGACATCATCTAGACTTCGTATGACAATCATGTACAACTAGTATGACATAATGGAAAGACACACTTGCTGGAACGACAAGTGTGGAACGGCACACTTGGAACGACAGTTCACTTAGTGTCACACACATGGAATGACAACACTTGGGTTGGCTGTCAATGGATCTACAAGGGTTGGATCGGCATGATCAAGGTCTGCTAACATTGCAAGTGCTCCACATCACTTGGAAGGGTACTCACACTAGAACAACCACAGTCACCAAAATGGAACAACACTCTTGGTAGTTCCACTCGTATTGCATTCTAGACTGCACCTCTCACGTCCCATGTGCAATCTACAACTACGATCCCTGCACACATAGAACCCAACATACACTCAACACTACTAATAGTGAACATACTACATACAAATTACACTTGACATAGATAGAATTTGAGTCCATTGCATTGCTTATGGTATGATGTTACAAAATATCACACAATACATATACACTCTGCAATGACTGCACATATTACTTGCCAATACTTTCCCTAGACAGAGTATGCACTCATACATAGATAGCCTCACAATCTAGCTAGATAGCACATGCCTGATGGATTTCTCTCTGATGAAGAGGGGGTCTATTTAACCTTTGTCCTAGCCGGTGCCAACAATGACTTCCCAAGACAATGCACCATGCAACTGTCTTCACATTCAGACTTACATACTTAACCTTAATGCACTATGGTTTATTTGCAATTTGATGCTTGTATATAGATTTCTAGATTTATTTCTCTTAAATGAAGAGGGGGTTATAAAACCTTTGTCCTGGTCGTTGCTAACAATGGCTTCCTAGTACAGTGCACCACCCAACAATCTTCAAATTCAGACATACATGCTTAACCTTTATGCACTATACTTTATTTGCAATTTATCAATCAAATTGCATAACATTGCCATTTTGTCTACATTTCATTTCATTCGATAAGCATTTCGTTACATATGCATTTGACTTTCATTTACATTACATTTAATTACAATATTTACACTTAGTGCTTTTTGCACTATTTCTTTTTCTTTTGAGATCTAGCACCGGTGCCTACATATGTAATATTACAATATTATTGAATTTATTCAATCTTATGCCAAAATTTTAACATGTGTACTTGACTTCCACGCATAATTTATTTCTTTTGCTTAGGTGGCAAGTCAGAACTAGTGCCTACAATTTTGAGTCTATAAGCAACCAATGAGACGTCAATTTGTAGTATCCTTGGCATCCATTTACTAATTTAGAGTGTACATTGATGTACTCATCTGTTCACATCATCTTATCATATATTTTCACCTGCAATATGTATGAATATTCCTTGTGTTATCAATAATTTGTGCATCTTTCAACACGTATCTTATTTTTAGTGTTCTCTCATGTTGTATGCTTGTGGAGTTTATCTTTCAATCCTAATATGACAAAACATTATGTTTTTTTCATTATCTATAGTCCAATAGGCCCATAATGTAGGATGTAAACCTTTGTGCCAAGTTTTCCTCGTTTTCCTTTTTTTGGTACTCATTTTATTGTAGATGTATTGAATGCTTCTGCTTCACCATTTGTTTGCATATAGGAAAGAAAACCTACGTTTGACTTACACTCTATAAAAGAAATATTTAATTAGACCACTTTTAATTTGAGTTATGCTCTTAGAGATAAAGAAACATAGGCATATAGTATGGTTAAAGAACTAATCAATGCTTTTAGCTGTAGCATGAATAGGGAGAACACTCTGGTCCACATATAAACATGTGTACATGCATGCACACGCTCACATACATACACAGTACATGGGGGCATGGACAAGGCAACTACATGTTTAGTCATTAAAAATACTTCTTTTTTCAAATTCTATGTGTTGCCAACCTTAGTAGTAACTATTCCTTCAAATGTTTGCAGTTATTGATGACCGGCACTGCTGTTCTAGTTGTCGACAAGGTTGGTAGGAGGCCATTGTTGATCACAGGTGTAACTGGCATGGTAAGACATTTGTTTACTTATTTTCTAATGTTAAATCAAAGTTTTTATCAGAACAAGCTTAACAATCCCTTCCATGGAGTATTATGTTGATATGCTTCAATTTTTTTGAATGCTGAACAAAGTCAAAATTCTTTTTCATGGTTATTGGAATAAGATCACTATATTTCGTATATAGTTTCTCATATTTTGTGAGTTTCATGTTGTGTATGCAGTTCATTTCCTAGTTGAGAAAAATATCAAAGTGATATGTTCTCCTTTGATGGGTTGTTTATGGTGCCAGGTAATATCCTTGTTCCTACTTGCAGCATACTATGCATATCTTGGGAGTGCACCTGTTCTGGCAGTAATTGCGTTATTGTTGTACGTTGGATCTTATCAAGTACTATCCTTTCCTTACTATGAACACCTACAATTTGTGTTTATAGTTTGTATACTTATCTCAAAAATTTGTATAAGGATAATGAATGATAAAATAATTGACATAAATTAGAACATATTTCCTAGCCACTGTTAGGGCAAATTAGGTATATTTTTGAGTGGTTTATACTGAATTAGTTGATCTCAAAAGCTATGTTTGAAGTTGCTTTCTGTTCTACGAACATGCGAATATGAGTTTCAAAACTCTGCAAGTTATCCCACATGGATATATGTAGACAATGGCAAAAATACAAGACAATGACATTGGGTATGGTAGCATCTGCATATAAGCCACACAATGTTAGCAATCAAAACTCTCAAATCTAGGCTAGATGAAGACCATCAGCAAACCGCATCCAAAAATGGACGTCCCTTGATACTTTTTGGTATTAAAACTTCACTAATTTGGGATCATAGCCAACTTATATCCATTGTCTATCCGAAATGCTGTCATATGCTAAAATAATAATTACATATTAGATTCTTATAGACATCTGGAATGACATTTTAACTACACATTGTCCTTTAGAGATGGCTTATAGACCTCCAACTAACAATGACAATTTACTAGCACTTTCTAGAGGATAATCTCTCATTTGATGGCTTATAAATGTCAAACCCACAAGGATGCTTTATGGACTTGACCAAGTCAAGCATTCTATAATATATCATTAATTGAAAGTTACAAATGTACAAACCAGGGGGATGTTTCCACTCAAGCCACTAAGTCAAACCTGTGTTTCTATGGAATGATTTATAAATGTCAAACCCACAAGGATGCTTTATGGACTTGACCAAGTCAAGCATTCTATAATATATCATTAATTGAAAGTTACAAATGTACAAACCAGGGGGATGTTTCCACTCAAGCCACTAAGTCAAACCTGTGTTTCTATGGAATGATTTACAGGCATTCTTATAATGAAGATAACCTACAGAAAGCCACAATGGGATCCAATCCCAATAATATTTAACAGCATTGATGAAAAGTAAATTTGCAATTTATAGAAGCACCTATCAATGGAAATTGCATTAGCTTTTTGAACTCAACTTTCTCTTCTTGGAGATTAAGCTGTTCATCTTTTTGGATTATCCTCAAGTCACCACAAGACCAAGAAAAACTTGGCTCTGATACCAAGATGATCTATAATTCCCATCAGTGGAACCTTAAACAGATCCTTTTCAAGGGATTAAAGTTCTCTTTTTCTTAGTTTTGCTTAGGCTCTTAGAAACTAGTCACTAGTGAAACCCTCAAACTTGCATCAAACTACTCTCTTTCCATGACAATAAGCACTCATGTAAGAAAATAATAGAGTATGGATAGTCCATAAAGAGACTGATGGAATGTTCATAATGCCAAAAACACTATTGAAGAAACAACACATTACTGCTGTACCAAATCACTGTCCATTACTAGCTCAAAGTAGATAGTTTCCAGCTTTCCAACCATTGAAATCAAATTAACTTGCTAACATCCCAAAGAATAAAGAGAATGCAAGGAAAACTACATAAATGCATAGATAGAACACACATACAACAACAAAGTGATTTAACATGGGAAACTCTTTTGGGATGAAAACCGACAAAGTATCATTCAAGCATCTTATTCTAAGCAAAATAGAGAGATTACATGAGTTGTCACCATCAACCTGGCTATCATTAAGATGTACAGTCACCATGCCCTTTCTTGTAGGTGGTTTGCATAGTACCTCTTGGTGGTATCCTTGCTATCTCAATGTTGGAAACACCTTGGCCCTGTTCTTGCCTCTCCAAGTCATCCTTCTTCCTTTTCTTGGCCCAGATAAGTCTCAATTTGCCTCCTCTTCCAAATCTGAGAGTGCAGTTTATGTTTCTTGATTCCTAAGGTCCTTCCAAGTGGAAAACATGCATGGAGGTGGTGTGTCAATTCTTCTCCTGCAAATATTCCTCTTGACACTTGCTTAAATCAGTTTTAGACTGCCTTGGAGAAGCCAAATCAGCCAATTCCCCACCAGCTTTTTGGGCAGACTGTCCTTTGGCCTTTTCAGGGTCCAAATGAATGAATTTTGGGTTAAAAATTGGTAGGAACAAGTGCAATGATGTCAAGAACCTTCAGTTTAAATTGTCTTATGTTGGTCCATTAATGATAAGAAAATAGGACTGCACACCAGACTGGTTTTTCCATTTTGATAGACCATACGGATGTATTTTGACATAAACTTATACCACACAGCCATTTGAGTTCTCTTTCACTTGAAAAAGAATCGTACAATTTGGACTTCGATTTAATTGACTTTTGCTGAAAATATTACTTATTTTTTTTTATTAGGGTAAAAACGGGATTTTGAAAGGGCCCGAACCCTTTTACATCACAAAACAAATCTCTTGCCAAAGATCAGCCCATTAGTTACGCAGCTGCCAAGGGCAAGTAGCCAAAAAATCCCTTGGATGCAAGACAGGCAAAATCCACCCAAGACCCCAATTAGATGCAGTCCTCCCTCCTGAGCTTTTCTAAGTCTTGATGGACCACCCTCGGGGGGACCCATCTCCTATCCTCTTCTTTAATGGCACCAAAGTTCGCCAGCCAGTCTGCTGGTTTATTACCTTCTGTTGGTCAAGAATATGCCTTAGGTATGAAATGTGTCATTCATGCGCCCTAGACCCGACCAACATTGAAAGGTCGAGAGGAAGAAATGCCTCCCGTGCCAATCTCCAGAGATGGGCTGGTTCCCTTGCTATTCTAACTGGGGGGATTTAGATTAGAGAACAGGAAAGAAATTGACAAATGACTGAAAGGAATGGGAAATATGGCCACAGGCCAGATAGAACAGGGGTGATGAACTAACAACACGATAACTTAACTATACGTCGAATCAATAGCACTCAACACAAAAAACTAACAAAAATTAAAACCAGACATCTAACATGTGTAATCTCCAGGACTATTCCAGCGTTCACCCTCTATCGAGAGTCAAATCCAGACATAGAATAATAACTCACATACAGAGCGGAGAATTTAATAGAAAATAAGCAATAGAAGACATACACATGAATAGAAGTCCAGAGTTAGAGCCAAACATTATCTGTATTGATAGCAGAATTCAAGTTATAGCAAGCTTCTAGCAAACGTCCATCATTTTACAATAAAATCGCCGGCTTATATAGAGAATTCTGCCGCTTGAAATATTTAATGCACACCTACAAAGTATGGCGCTGGCAACCAAGATAGGATTTGCAAGGAAAAATACTCATGAAACAATAACCAGGCATGGGTTGGTACTGATGACTACCCTTCAATGCAGCTGCACCCCTTCAATGCTCTGATAGTTTCAGCCGGTGGCGCCGTCTCCTTGCTTGTTGGAACTACCCCGATGAAAGAAAAGATTCTGAATCCCAGGAACGTCAAACCTGGAATATTCTCAAACCGACTGCGTTTAGATGGATAAGGATGTACTTTGTATGGCCAATGAGAAGTGCTCCTGAGGAATTCTGGCTGAGGCAAGGGGGCTAGATAGAAACAGGCGCTAGATGCAAGCCTTAGCTGCTACGTTTTGTTGTTTTATGCTTAAAAAACTGCAGCAAAACAACTTGTCGCTTTGAAGACAGTGCAGGCGTTGAAAAGTCCAGGGGGAAAGCACTGCTCCTTAGGCCGAAATTTCTTTGTGCTTAGAAACAGCAACGAAATGTCCTGGAGTCTCGGGAGGCGTGCTAGAGTTGAATGGTCAAGAGGCAGAGCGCTGCCTTGCGCTTGAAAACGGAGCGCAACTGCCTGACACCTTGAAGACAACACTGGTGTTGAAAAGTCAACAGCCAAAGCGCAGTAGAATGGAGCGCAAATGCCTTGCGCTAGAAAAGTGGAGTGCAACAGCCTGGGGCCTTGGGAGGGGTGCAAGTGTGGAAAAGTCAATAGGCATTGTGCTGCTCCCTTCTCCGAAAATGCCTTACGCTCACAAGCTAGAGCGAAACTGCCTGGCCTAGGGAGATGCGTTGGCGTTGAAAGGTCAAAGTTTATTGCGCTCTCGCTTGGTGCGAAACGGCCTTGCGCCTGAAAAGTGGAGCGCAACTGCCTGGCAACACTTAGCGTTTTTTCATTAAAACTGTTGTTGCGCTTTGAAAAGTCAACAGACGTTGCGCTCCTGGCAGACTCCGAAATTGCCTTGCGCTCACCCATAGGTGCGAAACAGATTGGGCCCCACACTTGTGCTAAAGTAGACTTTTACCCAGTGTTTGGGCAGTTTGAGAGCAATTTCGCCCAATTTAGGCCTCGGAAAGGGATTGCGCCTTACAGACAGGGCGCAAACAACCGGGGTGCACTTACGTTTTCTCCTCCAAAGGTGGGTTTTGCTGCTGGCCGGCCAGAAACGGGCCTGCGCCTTAACTCTGCTCTGAAACTGACCTACGCCTTCTAAAAGACGAATGCCCTGCATGATGGATGACCAGAAAAACTGCACCAGCTCTTGGGCGCAACTGACAAATTTTGACAGAGAAAGCAGGAAAGAGAAAAATACATTGTACAAGGAAGAGAGCTTCAGGGAAGGAGAAATTACAGATTAGCAAAATATAGACCATGTTGCAGAAATGCCAACACCTTCTCTATAAACATGAACAAAATCAACTTCTTCAAAATGCTTTACAATCTCTCTAATATCCTGCACAATGTAATCAATTTGCCAATTGGCTTCTCCCTCCTTCAAAACATTGATAATATTCAAGGAGTCTCCTTCAATGATAACTTTTTTAGCACCTAAATCCTTAGCTAGCTCTGCACCAAGATGTAAAGCATTAACTTCAGCTTTATGGCTAGTAGTAATTCCCAAAAACTTGCAGGCTGCCCCCACCAATCTACCCTGATTGTCCCTCAAAATAGCTCCTGCTCCTGCCTTACCTGGGTTGCCTTTGGAGGCCCCATCAAAATTTAACTTAAACCATTCATCTCCAGGTGGTTGCCATTTTACATCATTTCTAGCATGAGCATTTGCCTCTCCACCACTAATGGGTTCCAAATACCATGCCTTACCAATCAGAGTCTCTTCAAACTTCTCTGGTTTGATAGGGTACTTGACTGATTTAGCATTATCCTCTAAAAATTGGGTGATACTTCCCAAACTTCTCACTGCTGACCTTTTTTCCCCTCTAAAAATTCTCCTGTTCCTCTCTAACCATACTCCCCACACAAAATGAAACGGAATAAGGTTCCAAATTACATTAAGACAAGGACTACAAAAGGGCTTCTCCCACTGCTGTAACCACAAAACCATATTAGAAGGCATCACCCAAGAGATGCCCATCCTGTTGATGAGGTGCTGGAAAATGTTTAGAGCGTAGGGACATTCCAAGAAGATGTGCTCCACTGATTCTTCTGCCTTTTCGCATAAACAACACCTATTAGGTAACTGAAAACCTCTCTTCTTGAGATTATCCACCGTTAGAATCTTATTTGTGGGCTTAGCCCCACTTCATCCTGATATTTGTTTTTGGTCTCCCATATGAATCTTTTTATGAGTTTCCTTTACTTTTTGCTCTTGCTTAGGGGGTCTTTCTCTAGTCATCAATCTCTTCCATGCTTCCACACTATTCACAATTTGACTTATCATCTATAGATTTGTATTGTCCTAGAGAACATGGAGTGCAGGGGATATCCTCCAGAATATTTTCGTTGTGCCCTGAAAACCATAAGTGCAAGGGAAAACCTGCATACTATATATTTTTTATGCTGCCACGTAATTTCTGAAGTGCAGTGGGCAACCTCCATACTATCTTTATTATGCTTCGTCAAAAACCCTAAAGTGCAAGGAACAACCTTTATACTACTATCATTTTTAATGCAAGGAGAAAAACTTTACTATCAAAGGAAAATTAGCCTCTTCCATATTCTACATGTAGACAATAGTTCTAACATGGTGTTAACGCAAGCAACACCCGAGCCATGAAGTGCATATGTGTATGTATGACACATACAAATTGTTTTGGATGCACATAACCTTTAGTTTATATGTAGGATGTTACACGTTGCATGAGAATGCATGATGTTAATTTTTATGTACAAGTAGGGGGGTAATTTTATGTATGATTTGAATGGGTAGTTAAGTCATTGCTCTACTACCTTTCTCCACTCGGCTATATGTATACAATCCTTACTTTGATGTTTGGCTTTGTGTCATATTATTGAGCACTTATTGCATTGTTGATGTTGTTTTGATGCATTGCTATTCCAGTTATAGAGATTGTATATTACAATTCTAGTAATACATATTCACTTTGTGTGATCTAGTATTTTCCATACATATGGATTGTTCTTTTTAATGTTTCATTCCTTGTGTTATTTTTCGTACCTTCCATTTCGTGGAATACCAAACCATTGTGCCACACTCCACTTTGAAAACTTACTTTGCATCTTCCTACATAGCTTTAATTCCTTTTGAATTTGAACTCACATATTGCAATTCTTCATCTTGTGCATCCTTCTTGGTATCTTCTATATTTTGCTTGGAACGAACCGTGATGACCTTTACTATCTGATGACACAGAGGTGCTTTCTTTGCCACTTTTTGGGAGTGGAAGATCCTTGAACTGAGCCATTGACTACAATTTGATCCCCTTGCTTCAGATTTGGTGTTGGCTTATGACCAAAACTTTTCACTTCATTGTCAACCTTTTCATTTTGTAATCTCTTGCCATGTGGCCAGTCTCATGGCATATGTGGCTTCAAAAAACAATGTTTTTATAGTTCACTTGTTGAACCCATTGTCTTGATTCAAATTTTATCACAATAGACTTTGGCAAAGGTTTTGAAATATCCATGGCAACAAATTTCTGCATATGCATGACTAGTTTTTGCTCCCTAAAGTTCATGCCTCCTAGATAAACTCCCCTAGAATATTAACAATAAAGAATTCCTTATTGGCAAGTTGATATGGAAGTCCAAAAAGCATGATTACAATAGAATCCTTTCAAGATTTCCCATTTCTACCATAATATAAAAATTACACTTCATGGCCTTAAATTTAAGGTACCCCTCCCGACAAACCATGGGCCCCCACTCACTATTTTTTCTTTGACTTCATAACTAGATAAGATAATAAGAAAATATTTCTTTTGGAAGGAAATGCATTAAGTAGTGTGAATTCAATTCCCACTTCCTTTCAACCCACTTTTGAATCTCCAAAAAATCTAGCTAGTATCTATTGAACTTACATATTAACCCTTTTTTTTTAAGAACTATTATATCATGTTCGATCATCTCATCCTTGACAGTCACTTATGGTGATTCATCCACTTCTTGGATAGGGATTACCATAAACTTGTTCATCCTTTTGTTCTCGATTGATAGAAAATTACTTCCCTAGATAGGCCATCCTTAGTTCCAACTGGGGCTTCCTCAAGTGACTCTTGTTTCTTGCCACCCAGATTTTCCTTATAAGAATCCTTCATTTTTCAAATTATCCAAAGATCTGGAGCAAAAACTCTAAAGGTGAGGGTCGCTTTCCTCTCGCACTTGCTTGCCACTCACACTGGCAAATTATTATTTTGTTATGCTTCTAATTGCATTGGAGAATCTATTAAATGAGTTACTGAACTTCAGTGGCATCCCTCATAGAAGTATCATTTTCATGAATGGTCTTGTGTCATATGCTTGGCACATATGTAGTAGCTATCAAAAAAATAAGGTCTAATCTGAACTTTATTTGTGGTTGGTTATAATTTTACTGGCTTCGTAGCTGACACACTTTATGTTAATGAAGCATGTCCAAGAATTCTCTGAATGTTTTCAATTTCAATTATGACTGCAGACATCTTTTGGTCCTATTGGTTGGCTGATGATCTCAGAAATATTCCCACTGCGTACTAGAGGTCGAGGAATAAGTATTGCAGTTCTTGTTAACTTTGCTGCAAATGCATTGGTCACATTTTCCTTCTCTCCATTGCGGGTAGGCAATTTTTATTATGTTCTATTGTGAAACAAAATCTTCTTTATGTAAATAAATATAACCTATCTTTCATATGGTATTTCTGTTATAGATTTGTATTATTACCTAATGGCAATGGCAATCTGCATAAAGGTCAAATCTTGCATGTGTGTGTCCCAAAGAGAGAGAGAGAGGGATTTAATGAAAGAAAAACATATTAAATTTATTAGAATAGTTGATGTTATAGTATTCCTACACACTTAGAAAAATTGTAATGTCAAAAGGCACTAGGATGCAAGCATAGAAATATTCATGAAATATAGTTTTATGAGAATGTAGCACGACTGTTTGTACTCCACTCTTGGAGGAACAATTTGATATGACAGATTTAATGATCCGCAATGACTGTAATCTCTTTAATATTTGACACTTTAGTCTGCGAATAGGAAAGCCTATCCTGTTCTTGACTGCTATCCCTCAGCATACAAGCTTATCTCTCCACATTGTTCAACAATCTTATTACAACAATTCCATGTACAACAATTATTTATACAGAAACTCTTCGTACGACACTTAGTTCAACACTCGTTTGTACGACAATTTGCTTGTACTGCGACTTCAACCCTGCATACAGAACTTGAAAGGAACAAATACGGATCTACCTACTGCAGCAGTAAACCATGACAACACATACAATGTACATGCAAATACAATAGATGAAGGATGAAATGAGTATATGTTTTATTCACTTCTGCTTGTACGACATTGGCATTACAACACAGCCTGCGATACTGTGCAGAGTATCTCCTCCAATACAATATCTATATAATGCTTGGTATGGTGATACAAGATGGATTTCCCGCTCAAATGAACAAGGGAGCTTATTTATCCTTAAGGGCTGGTAGTTAATAACAACTACCACCCGGTACACATCACCTCTAACTGGGTGATAATTACCCTATGTTCACACATATACTTAATTACATGCATTTTATTACAACTTTGGATTATCAAAATGCTGACATCACACAATTTATGATGCCAAAAAATTATTACATTAACACAAATTTACAATATGTGCACTTATTTCCGAGGCTTGTTAGAACTAGCACCTACATTTGCCCTCCCCTTTAAATTGGTTGATGTCCTTGTCGATGACTGTCTTTGCTCTTGGGTGCTCGGGTTCTTCTGAGGTTGAGGCGTGGGAATAGGTACTCCTCCTAGCTCCTAGATTTACAACTTCAAGGCCTTGGTTTCTCCCTTCAACCTTTTCGCATAGGCCTAGTATCGAGCCCACTGTAAGCCATAGTGATTCGACTTCTACTTGAATTCTATTAGCCTAGCCTTCAACTCAGCCTCTCTCTTCACAGCTTAAGCTTGTCTTCTTGCTGCAATTGCCAATTGCTCATCTCTTTCTGCTATCAATTGATCTCGGTGAGTGATTTCATGCTTCTTTGCTTCCAACAATTGTTCCCTCGCCGTACACTCTAACTTCCACTATTCAATCAACTTATCCTACTTTTGTACCTTTGTCTTAGCCTGTCTTCTTTTTGTACTTTAAATTGGTTGATGTCCTCGTCGACGATTGTCTTTGCTCTTGGGGACTCGGGTTCTTTTGAGGTTGAGGTGTGGAAATAGGTACTCCTCCTAGCTTATAGATCTACAACTTCAAGGCCTTGGTTTTGATCTTCAACCTTTCTGCATAGGCATGGTATCGAGCCCACTGTAAGCCATAGTGATTCAACTTCTGCTCGAACTCTATTAGCCTAGCCTTCAACTCAGCCTCTCTCTTCATAGCTTCAACTTCTCTTGTTGCTGCAATCGACAATTGCTCATATCTTTCTGCTATCAGTTGATCTCGGTGAGTGATTTCATGCTTCTTTGCCTCCCATAATTGTTCCCTTGCTGTACACTCTAACTTCAACTACCCAATCAACTAATTTTGCTTTTGTACCTTTGTCTCCTTTTTGTACTTTAAATTGGTTGATGTCCTCATTGACGACTGTCTCTGCTCTTGGGGACTCGGGTTCTTTTGAGGTTGAGGCATAGGAATAGGTACTCCTCCTAGCTCCTAGATCTATAACTTCAAGGCCTTGGTTTCTCCCTTCAACCTTTTCGCACAGGCTTGGTATTGAGCCCACTGTAAGCCATAGTGATTCGACTTCTGCTCGAACTCTATTATCCTAGCCTTCAACTCAGCCTCTCTCTTCACAACTTCAACTTATCTTCTTGCAGCAATCGCCAATTGCTCATACCTTTCTGCTATCAGTTGATTTGAGTGAGTGATTTCATGCTTCTTTACCTCCAACAATTGTTCCCTCGCCGTACACTCTAACTTCAACTACCTGATCAACTAATCTTGTTTTTGTACCTTTGTCTCCTTTTTGTACTTTAAATTGGTTGAAGCTCTGCTAGCTCTATTTTGGCATCCTCCTGCACTTGCCGAACTCGTGTCTCCATCATTTGAACCAGGTTAGCTAATTCTTCTTCCCTCCGTTTTTGGTTACAAACTATCTCTTGAAACTTTTCCAATCCTATGGCTAACTATTGAATCAAATTTTCCAAGAAGTTAATTTTGGCATATGCTTTAACCAATTCAGATTCAAGTTTGACATACTTGACACCTGATTCTTCCTCAAGATGGGCCACCAAACTTTGTCCACATACACGCATGCTGCATATCTATGGAGTACTTGAGTTCCTTCTCACAGGTTCTTCAATCCCAACATCAACTTAACACTGCTAGTCTCCAGCTCCCATGGCTATTTTTGATGAATCTTGGCAAACTTCATGCGCTCATTGTCACGAGCCCAATGCACTAGTTTGCCTAATTCATATTCTACCCTAAGTTGCTACAGTCTCTATTCTCCTACACAACTGACTCTAAACGCAGTTTGTACTCTCTTTAACACTTTAGTCAGCTTGTCAAAAATGTATCAACTTGCTCGTTTATCTTTTCTCCCAAAATTGGTGGTCTCATTAGGTTTGGCACTTCAAGGATGAAATGCTCACTAGTCCTCTCTGCTAGCTTCATGTCGGTATCATCTTCGGTGGTAGTTTCCTCCACTTCCTCCCCACCGTGACCTATTAGATTGATTTGTCAATGGCTACATTGCCCTCCTAAATTCGCCCACCTGCATCAGTAGTCCTTGCTTCTGCCACCGTCCCCTGTCTCCTCTCTAGTTCTTCCTCCGATGCTTGCCTACTTTCACCTTTCTGCCACACTCTAAACTTTGATGTATCTTGCTTCCTCTTATTCATCCTTTGGCACGACTATACTTGGTGTCGTTTCCTGTAGTGTAGATATTATTTCTATATGCGGTCCCTTATCCAACATAAGTGATCCATTGCTTGTACAAACTGCATGAGTGTTGTATAAAAGCTATTAGGCGAGTTCACATTAACCACTTGTATTGAGACATTTCCAGCAAAATTTCCTTCTTTCGTTGGTGGTGATGCTTGCATGTTATGAACCTCTTTTCTCATTACAATAAATCATTCACCAATATTTAAAAATATTCAACATGCATCCACAAATAAATTGCTCAATAATAATCCACACAATAAAATAGAGATTGATAATACCCTTGAGGTAGGGCAACATCGTACAATGCTCCTTTTGGAAGGAAGCCACTCCACAAGATCTCTAGCTCCACGAACCAAGACTTTTAAAAAATACTTCAGACATATCTTTTACAATGAGGGTACATCTCTCTTTATACAAGAGTGTGATGGTTCACCTTCCATGAGTTACAAGATCACCCATGTGGTGGTTCACCTTCCATGAGTTACAAAGTGCATAATAATATGACAATATTCCTTGCGGTTACATATGACAATATTCCCCAATGGTTACATATATGATTCTATGACATACCTATTTCTAATTTGATATGTGACCTTTACTCAATAATTAATTTATGGCTCATACCATTATACAATACAATATTAACTTATTAAGTACCTATCATGGGTACTTAACATTCTATCCCCCTTATGAAATGTTGTCCTCGAAACATTTGAAGAGGCTAAATAATGCGATCTTCTGAGCCATGCTGAGTACCGGTACTAATCTCAATCATCCATCCATCCTAGTGAAACTATGATTGGTGGTGGTCTTCGTTGATGCCAATGCCATGTGTTGGAAGCATAAATTTCACTTTTTTTCATCCAGACCTGCTTGTATTTACGACCAAAGTTTGGACTCCTCTGGTTTCTTATATGTCCCTCATAGCTCCTTTGTTGCTCTATGTCTTGTCTCCATGATTGTTGCCTCTCATGGTGGTGTGGATGGTGATATAATCCAACCTTAGCTTGTTGTTCTACCTGTTTTTGCTCTTCTCTCTTGCTCCCTTCTTTTGGTTCATATTTTGCTTTTGTTTCTTCTTTGATTTCTATTACTACCTCCTCCTTAGGTTCTATTTCAGGTTCTTTTGTTTGTTCTTCACTTTGTTCCCCTGCAATAGCTACTTGTTTTTCCTTACACTAAGAAATGTCCTGTAATGTTATCTTCTTCTTTCAATACTATAAGTCCATGAATTTCTTTTGCATATTAAGCCTGTTGTTCTACCTGTTTTTGCTCTTCTCTCTTGCTCCCTTATTTTGGTTCATCTTTTGCTTTTGTTTCTTCTTTGATTTCTATTACTGCCTCCTCCTTAGGTTATATTTCAGGTTTTTTTGTTTGTTTTTCACTTTGTTCCCCTGCAATAGCTACCCGGTTTTCCTTACACTAAGAAATGTCCTGTAATGTTATCTTCTTCTTTCGATACCATAACTCCATGAATTTGTTTTGCATATTAAGGTTAATAGTACCCAAAGAGTGCAACCAAGAATAGCCAAGAACAATATCCATATCACCCATTTGAATAGCATAAAAATATGAATATAAAACATACTTATCTATGGTGATCTTCAAATCTTTAAAAATTTGAACATCCTCACCCTCAAGCTTTATGTTTTTAATTTTTGTTGTTGGAACTTGCAAACTGTTAGCCAAGTCTCTATTGATGAAATTATGCTTGCTGCTAGGGTTTATGGAGACAATAACATTTTTCTTTTGGATGCAACCATGAACTTGCAAAATAGAATTTTTACATTCCCTAACCAAAAGATGTAGTTTCCTTCGCCTGCACATTATTATCCTTTTCCTTTGAACCCCATTTGCTTAAAAATGCAACTTCAAATTCTTCCGAAGTGTGTATATAATCACAAGGACCAGCAAAGTTGGAATACCAAGATGAAGCTTCCCCTTGCAAGGAAATCTAAATTTTAAATCTCAAAAAAATTCAGAAGAATATAAAGACTTAAAATTTTCCCACCATTCCCTAGCATCAATATCATCTTCTCCAGAAAATTTTGGTAACTCCATATTTTTTTTTCAAAGTAGCTAGGGTTTGAAATAACTGAAATTCTCAAAAATTTAAATTTTGAGATCTCATCTATTTCTCTCTTCAAACAATTAAATTTTAAGATTTTCTTCAAAATAAAACAACTTGCAGCTGATTTGCTTACCTAGATTGAAAGTTATGACTTTTTTTCCTTTGCATGAATTTTCCATCCAGCCCAAAAACAACACCAAATGCCCAACATGCAACAGCTGTGACTCTCTCAATACTTATCAGAATCTAACAAGTGAATAGTCATTTTTGTAGTACTCAAAATAACCTACAAAAATTTAATACAAATTTTTTCTTTTTGAAAAGAAAATTCGCGCAGCCCAAAGACAGCCTCAAAAGCCCAACTTCAAGCAACTGTAACTCTCTCAATACTTAATAGAATTTAAAAAATGAGTAGTCATTTTTGTAGTACTCAAAATAATCTACATGCTGGTGCAAAAAGATTCTAGAAATGACTGCTAAAAAATTTAATATGAATTTTCTTTTTGAAAAAACAATTCGCGCAGCCAAAAAACAACACAAATAACCTAACTTCAAACAGCCATAATTTGCTCAATACTTATAAAAATTTAACAAATGAGCAATCATTTTTGTAGTACACAAAAAGATCTACACAATGGAACAAAAACTTTCTGAAAATTACTGCTGAAAGAAAAATTATGGCTCCCTCAAAATGTGACATTTTTATGAAGAAACGTGCCCTAGCTCTACAAAAAACACCCCACTTTGCCAGAATCGCTGCTCTAATACCAAATGTTGTGAACCTCTCTTCTCATTACCATAAATCATTCATCAATATGCAAAAATATACATGCATCCACAAATAAATTGCACAATAATGAGGTTTTGCGTCACCCGATGTGTAAGTGGCCCAGGGTTTTCTCCTTTTGTGTTTTCTTGGTCTTGTTGGGGGACCTCGTTTATAACGTCCGCAGATGGGAGACTCTCTCGGCCGCTTCTTGGTTGGGCTCTCGATGGCGTGTTCAGAGTCTTCTGCTCTGTCTGTAAAAGATTCAGTGCTTGTCCGCCTCTGAGGTTTTCTGGCGGATCCTCTCTCCGTAGCTGCTTTTGGCCCCTGGAGATCGGGCCTTGTGCTCTTCGTTCAACTGCGGTAGTAGGCTTTTGATGATTACCTCCTGGACGGCTGTTGGTGAGGTTGGGAACTGATCTGTCGTTGGTGAGTGTTTGACGGGCCCTTTCTGCAGTTTGTTTCTGGTCTTGGGGGAGAGACCTCGTGCTTGCTCGATTGCTGGAGATGTTGAGTTCTCAAAGATAGTCCCTGTGTTATATTTTGCTTCTAGTTTTGGGGTGCTGTGGTGCTATCTCCTTTGGACCTTCCCGACTCAGACTGTGCATTTCGTGTACATTGCAGCGAGTTGTCGTAGCTTGTAGAGATCTCATGCTGCTGAACCATATTCCAGGCCTACGGATGACCCTTGTGCGGGATTCCTTTCTCTTTTGGGAACTCTGATCCAAGTTTTTGAGTGGGAAATTGGTTTTAATTTTGAATCCTTTGCATTGTTCCAGCAGGGGCCAGGAGGGCCCTTGTTCTCGTTCTTGGTGCCTATTTTGTTTTTTGCTTACTGGTTTTCCCTGTCCAAGCGGGAAACCTTTTTCAATTTTCAGGTTTCATTTGTAGTTGGTCCTGTGGAGATTGTCTCCTTGTCTTTGTTGTTCTTGGTTTGTCTCTAGGAGATTGTCTCTCTTGTTGAGTTCTTTTTGTAAAAGGTGTAGGGATCCTTTCAAAACCCTTTTTTTCAACCAATCAAAAAAAAAAATGCACAATAATAATCCACACAATGAAATAGAGATTGATTATACCCTTGAGGTAGGGCAACACCGTAAAATGCTTCTTATTGGAAGGAAGCCACTCCACAAGATCTCCAGCTCCACGATCCAAGACTTCTACAAGAATACTTCATACATATCTCTTACAATGGGGGTACATCTCTCTTTATACAAGAGTGTGATGGTTCACCTTCCATGAGTTACAAGATCACCCATGTGGTGGTTCACCTTCCATGTGTTACAAAGTGCATAATAATATGACAATATTTCTTGCAATTACATATTATAATATTCCCCAATGGTTACATATACAATTTTATGACATACCTATTTCTAATTTGACATGCGACCTTCCTTAATAATTAATTTATGGCTCATACCATTAGACAATACAATATTAAATTATTAAGTACCTATTACTTGCTTTCTTCTCCATTTCTGCCAATTTTACCACCAACTCCTTTTCCTGTTCAATAGCACCCTTTTGTATTTTTTGTTTCAACTCAACCTCAATCCTAGCTGCAATAGCCAACTGTTCATCTCTTTCAGCAATGAGCTGATCTTTATGTTCTAACTCCTTTTCCTGAGCTTCATGTACCTGTGATCTTAGTGCCAATTCTGCTTTCAAGTGTACAATGATCTCATTGCACTTTTCCATATCTTTCTTTGTCGCAGCAAGTTCATCATCCTTGGCTTTCAGTTGTTCCTCAAAACTTTGCTTAAGGCGAGCAACTTCCATTTCAGCTTCTTTCTTCATTGTTTCTGCTTCCCTTTTCATTGTTTGCAGCTCTTCTTTGTATTGGTTAACCTGTTCCTCTTTGGATTGGTGTATCTTTTCCAACCCCACTATTAACCAATCAATCCAATGTGTCAAAAAATTAATTTTTCTGTACAATGGTGCCACTTCTGGTGGAATCTTCCTGTATTCCACTTCAGCTGTATCTGCTGGACAAGGTTCCAGGGTGCTTGCGTCTATGTACACTCTCCGTGGTACCCTGTAATTAGTTTGCATACCTTCCGGTAGCTCCTTTACTCCAATCATATTCTTTACTCCTATAGCTTGTAGTTCCCATGGTTCTTTTTCATAAATCTCAGCAAGCTTCTTTGTCCTCTCCTCCTCTTGAGCCCATTGTACTACTTTCTCCATTTCATTATAGACCATGGACCTCCATTGCCTTAGCTATCCTACATAGCCCATCCTAAACTGTAGTCATGCAGAATCAAAAACCTGCATCATCTTTCCAAAGAATTTGTCAACTTGATCATCGGTTTGGGCTCCTTCTGCAACAAGTAACCCAAAACTAGGCACTTCAATAATGAAATGCTTCCCTGGCACTTGAAGTGTCTCTTCCTCTTCCTGTTCCATGCTTAATTCTTCCCTGTTTTCTTCCAGCTGATCAGGTTGTACTATAGTTTGTTTTTGCAATTCTTGCGGACTTTCTACATGGGCTGATATTTGGCTACCACCTCTCCTAACAAATCTAAATTTCTTCCTTTTCTAAGATTCTTGTGCAATCTCAACTCCTTGCCCCTTATTGGATCTTCAACTTCTTTTGGCATCTCTATATCTTTTAACAAGCCTTGAGCTGCCATTGAAAGCTCAAATTGCCTCATATTCGGCATAGGTGGTGACACACTAAAATCTACTTGCTATGCTAAGTTAGCAAGTTCTGGCAGTTCTTCCTCCATGTTATCTGTTACATTCGGCTCTTCTTCCACCACTTCAATTTCTTGCATTGACTGTGCCATTACTTCTTCCTGTTGCTGCACAGTTTCTACTAAGGGTTGTCGTTCTTGTGACATCAATCTTTCCTGTTCTCATTGTCTCCTTGTTCTTACAAGACTGATTTGCTGCCCTTCTTCCTCCCTTCTTTCTTCTTGTTGTTGCTCCTGAAGCAACTCCTCTCTTTGTTCTTCCTGAGTCACTTCCTCAGTTTCTTGCTACAACTCAGCTTCTAATATTCTCTGCCTCTTTTGTCGGGGTGCTATTTCCTCCTCCGACACATCACTATCCTCCAATGCAACCAAGTTTGATCTTCTCAGGATTTTCTTAGTTTGCACTTTAACTGGAGTGGACTTTTGTATTGGTACTACATTGACCCATCTCAATACCGTGGGTTCATCGTCTAATAATATTTTGAGAGCAATTTATCTTGGAAATTCCATGTTGGCATAAGACATTGCATTCAACATTATTCCAATGGCATGAAATGGTATTTGAAATTCTTAGTCTGTCGCCTTAGGAAATTTTTGATATGATATAACAAGTACGATGCCCAATCGTACTGTACTCCTATCGTAATGCCCCGTACGTACTGAGCTAACCATGCAGGCATTTCAATCGACCTAGTTTTGCTTGATAGCTTGGACATCACGATGTTCATGGCACATTGCAATTCATCATTCCTCAATTGACTTTGCTTGATCCAACGACTTCCATTACAGAAAGTTTTACTGATTTCCGTAGGAGTAATGGTTGTAATTTTGTGGATTGACTTGTTCCACTCTACATCTGGGTGTTCCTTATTGCTATTCCATTTTTCGACAATCCAAACGTCCGATGAAAATTGTTTGCTGAGAACATAACCTTGATGTCTAGATTTCCAATCTTTACTATGCTTATATTCTCATCTACATCATAAGTCTTGAGCATCTCTAGCAAAAAATCTATGAAGAAATCCTTATCAAATACTAGGATTTGTGCAATGCAACTCACTGTTGCTTGTGTCAGTGCAGCTTTCAATTGATGATTTGGTGGGTTTTCTTGCCACCACTTCTGGTAGAATTCTCCAAATAACCGAGTCCACATTATTTCATCGAGGGGTATCCTCTTTTCCTTCCCCTTAGACAAATATTCATGCCTTCTTTGAGACTACTTTACTTGCTCCATGTGTTATCTTGTTCCTCTTATATATTTTGTAGGTTCTTGTCTTCCACCAAGTCTAATCTCCTCTTCTCTCCCTCAATGTTCTTTTATATACAATGGGCCAGGCAAGTGTTGACTCCTCGCCGCTTCAATCCTTGCTAGCCATTCTCGAAAGTTTATTCTCCCACTCATACTTTATCTATCATGCTTCCTTGCCTTCTTTCGTACAAAGACTGACTTTACAAATTCGTCGTCCTTTGTATGGCCCATTTTGTACACTTGTACGGTGGTTTCTGTACTCATATGGCAATCCCCTTTCGTTGTACGACAGTCTTCTTACGTTTGTACGACAACCTTCTATGATCGTACGACAACCTTCCTATGTCCGTATGGCGACTTTCATAGTAGTCTTCCTTGGCTTGTATGGCACTTTCTCCCTTTGGGTGCAGGAATCTGCCTTACAATCCTTCTTTTGACACACTTGTATGGTGACTTTCATCGAATCATATTCCTCCACGGCTCACTTGTCCATATGGCAGCTTCCTTTGCCCTACCTTGTGCAATTCTTCGAACCCTAGATTGCAATTCTTCTTATAGCTTCCTGAACAACAATTTGCCCTTTTTGTGCCAACACGATAAATGGGTTTTTGGAAATTTTAGCTGTCTCCAAACTTCGTATGATGTTCCCTTTATCCGTGTGCAATCTTATCTTCTCAACACAGTCTCTTTTGCTCTACTTCTATTTTCTATCTTCCCTTTGTTTTTCATATTACGGTATGGTCATCTATACACTTGCAACTTCTAGCAATTAGGGCACTTTCCAATACCCTAATGCTATGCTTCCTTCCTGCTATGACTTCAATTCTAGGTTTTGGCTATGATTCATACTTTTTGCGGTGTCTTCTCCTTGGTGGTGTTCGTTTCTCCCCTTTTCCTTTACTTCCTTGTTCTTGTGTTCAATTGCACTTTCAATTGAATTTCCTTAACCTCCTCTTGCTCCTATTTGTAGTTTGAGTTTGGCCAGGAGCGATTATAACTGCTCCTGCAATAACCATGTCGACTATTTTTGCATACATTTTTACTTTCTTCTTTTTTGCTTTTTAACCTTTGCCTTTTTAATTTTTGACTAACTTTTTTTTCTAATGTATTTACATATTTACATGCACTCTTCCTAACGATGTCTCAAGTTCCTTGTACAATTCGTACGACCACATTAACTTGCACTTGTACGACATGTTTTGTTGACGTGTCATCTTGTCATCTTGCTTGTTCCTTTGTCGTACGACCTGTATGGTCGTTGTTGTCAACAAGTGGTTCAATTGTACGGTTCCCTGTCAGATCATCTTCTTGACTTGTATGGTGTCCTGTTTTACGATCGTCATCCTCAAATTGACTTGTACGACGTCTTGTCGTACAAACCTCCTCTCTTTGGCTTGTATGGTGCCCTACCATACAGTCTTGCTACTCTATTTGACTTGTACGACACCTTACCATATGGTCCCCTTCTTGCATTGGATTTGTATGACATCCTATCGTACAATCTCCTTGCCTTGTACGGTCATCTTTTGTTTGACTCCTCACCGTTCCATTTCCTTGGCGCTTTGTTCTATAGTCTTCCACAGTTGTACAATCTGCATTTGGATGGCTTCTACTTGCTTTTATTTGTACTAAGTCCCCTTCCAGGCTTGGTGATCGAGTTCGCCTTCTTATTCCTTCATGAATTGGCTGAACTTGCCCTTGGACTTGTTCTCCCTCATATCTTCATTGATTCCTTCCTCTGCCATGTGTCAATGTTATGGCCCTTTGATCATCAGGAAAATCTCTTGGTTTTGGAATTGCCTTCTCCCAACTTTGGGTTGTCCGAGATCCGTCTGGTTCCTTGGTCATTCTTAACAATGTCTTTGGTTTTGTCGTGCCCCTCGAGGTGGTCTTGATGGCCCAACCTAATGGTCATGTACAAGTTGATTGTTTTGTGTCAGATCAATGAATGGTCCTTGTGGCCCACCTCGTTGATCTTGTAGCCTAAGGGTAGCAAGAGGGAAATTTCTTCCCCTCGAGCCATCGAGAGGGAGACCAACCAAACTCCTCCCTTGGCTAGGTAGCCTTAGACCACCGAGAAGACTTGATTGTCTCCTCGCGTTGCCTAAGTTACCTCTTTGTTCCTGTTCTTATGGTATGTTGGGTTCTCCTTCTTCCTGGATCCTTAGAGGTGTATCCATTAAATGCCTCCTTTGTCTTCTGACTTTGTCCATCTATCTTCTAAGTTGCCTATTTGCATCTAAATAGCTCTATACCTTAGGACAAATTTGCGACTCTCTATATCTTCTCAAGAGATCAGATTCAGAACTTGAACTATCTCTTTCAATATTAACTAGAGGAAGGCTATCGCTACTTGTATCAGTCACCCAATTCCTTCCTTCATCTTCCGGAGATGTTGGTGCTTCCATCACATCTCTCCACAATATCTTGGCGACTTCTTCCCTACTTAGCCGATATTGTGCCGGATCATCAGGTTCCTCCTGTCGCCTTTCTTCTTGCCTTGTTCTCTCTTCAACTATTCTTTGTTGTTCAAGTTCTGCTTCTTGCTCTTGTCGCCTTCTAGTATCTCATTCATTCAGCCTTTGTATTGTGTCATCCAACTCCTGGATAATTTGTGCCCTCATTCTTGCGTTATTCTTGCACAAAGTTTCATACTCCTCTTGCAACCATTGTGTTTCTTTCCACATTCTTTGTTGTATGAGCCCAATTTGAGCTAACAGGCTTAACCCTACCAACTCCTTGTTCCCAATTCTTCCTCCATTCTCGAGAACCGACATATCCTACTTGTATTCCTCTGTTCTGTCTTGGAAATCGTATGTGCACCCGTACTCTTCTTCGTTCATTTGGGTGAGGTACTAATTCCTGTTGCTCTATTATGGGTTGCACTTCTCTTTCTTCCGTAAATAATCCTCTCAATCCCATATCATCTTCTTGATCTTGGCGATTCTCATTCTCTTCCAAGTTTTGGCATTCCTCATTATTCTCCAAATCTTGATGCTCCTTGTCATTTTCTAGATCTTGACTTTCCTCATCGTTTTTCGTGTCCTGGTGCTCCTCATCACCTAGGTTTCATTCATCAATTGGGTGTGCCAGTATATAGAGGTAGGTGGGCAGAAATATCTCATACTCCTCCATTTGCCAATGAAGGAGCCCGCTATCCGATCGGTTTTCATCTTCACTACATTCCTCTAGGTACAACATTCCTTCCTCATTTGGCTCATGTGTACTATCTTCATCCGAAGAACTGCCCGACTCATCAGTCGTTGCAAGATCTTCACTTATAGTCTGATTTTTCAGATTTATCATATATTTGTGTTGTCCTTTCTTGAATGTAAGCTGATCCTTTTCCCAATTGTGATTAACTTTGGCCATCCTTAGCCATCCTCTTCCCAACAATGCATCATATGCTAGTTTTTGCATTGTTATCATAACAAAATCCATGATGAACTCTTGATCCGCAATCTTCACCTTCTGAGTCGTTAAGACTCCCTTCATCTCAATACCATATTGGTTTGCACTGTATAACTTGAAATTTGGCAACCACAAAAATGGAGCCCCAATTTCCTTCCATGTCTTCTCTAGGAGCACATTCACACTTGAACCTCCATCTACAATAACCTGCATCAACTTATGATCCAATATTTCAATATGAATCAATGTTGGCTTTTTCCCAACATCAATCATTAATATAGTTGGATCAATGAACTGATCCTTGTTCACCTCTTCTTTTGATTGGCTTTGCATTTCCATCACTCTTTGTGGCTGTAGTTCTCCTATAATTGCATGTAGCGCTGGTATGGCACTAAACAAACTTGCCACCTTTACTTCTATTGTTGTATTCAAAACTTGTGCTGCCAATTCGTGAGTTGATGCCTTTTCCTCTAAGCCTAATGGCTTCTTCAACTTCTTCTATTTTGCTAGCCTCTCTTGCTTAGCTTTCTCTATCTCTTCTTCTATTGCTTTTTGCGCTTCCTACCATCTTCCTTTTTCTATGGCAGGATCGGGGTACTGATCCTTCTTTGCTTGTCCCCTTGTGACAACAAGTACATCCTCTTTCTGTTTCTTCTCCATGGGTGCGAGTTGCTCATACTCGCCTTCTTTGGACATTTACCTCCTTATGATTGCTTGGACCACACCATTGACACATTTGTGGCACATTATTTCCTGCTACTCTTGCCTGAGGAGTGGGACAATTTTTTGCAAAATGTCCCTACTTCTGACAATTTTGGCATTGAATGATCGGTCTTCCATTCGAATCATACTGCAATCAACTTTGGCCACCTTGCCGATTGCCTTGTTGGTATTGCTTGCCTCCTCGACGATTATTCCTGTAACCACCGTTGGTCGTGCCTTGCCCATTCCTAGAGGTATTTGGTTTTTCTTCTTCTTCGCCTTGCACTGCCATCATTTGGTGCCTTGCGCCTCTTAAATTGAATGGACACTCATTGATCGCATGTCCTAGTACCTCACATATATTACAATCTGTGCTCTTCGGACAATTTATGTTTGTGTGCCCTTTAGACTTGCAGTCTGAGCACCATATATCCTTTTTCTCTTTTCTAACTTCACCTTTAACCTCCTTGATCATTCTATCAATTTCCTTTTTCATAGATTGAATTGCATTCTACCATTCCTCCTTATCACTATCAGAGTTGTCACTTCTGATATGACCTCCAATTCCAGCCATTGTTTGCTTGGCCTCGCTTTCAAAGTTCCTTGCCCTTTCATAGGCTTCCACATATGTCGAACAAGGTATGATCTTCATCTTTTTGTATCGAGGTAAAAATCCATCAATGAACCATCTTTTAACCATTCCATCGGCTAGTGGCAACTCCATCTTATCCATGAGTTGCTTCAATCTTTGATTATAAGTCTTGATATCTTCATCCCTCTTCTATTTAGTAGAATAGATTTTGGTTATAACTTCTATATCATCCCCTAGAGGTCTAAATTCTACTTTAATTTCATCTACTAACATATTCCATGAGGTGAAGGGTTCTGTGCTTTCTCTTTTCAAGTACCAATCTATTGCATTTCCTCGCAATGTGGCAAGAAACAAGTTTAACCACTCTTCAGGTCGTCTAATCCCATTCACTTTCCAAATTGTTGTGCAAGTGCCTATGTGCCTTGCAAAATCTTCTTTACCTTCTATGAAGGTTGGGCATTTTTGCTTGCCTGCTCTATTTGCAACATTAACCATCAGTAAGTGGTTATCCTCGCCCACTTCCTTGTTACTAGACAATGGCTCGTAAGGTATTTCAGCCTGTTGTCCTTCCATTCTAGGTGGCTCTACTAACTTTTCTGTTTCAGGTACTTTGGTCCTAGGCTCCTTGTCCACTTGTGGTGTCTCTTGACCTTTTGTGTTTCCTTCAAATAGCCTCCTTCCAAACTCCATTACACCTTCACTTTGTGACCTTCTTCGCAAATATACAAACTTTGGATCTAGTCTACTTGCCCAAACACTCACGTGCGGTTGCTTTGTGTAGCATGAGTGGCGGTATTCCCAATAAGGGAGGTGGTGATAGATTTAGGGACGGAGCAAGAAATCCTTCGACATTTGCATGTTTCGACTAGAACTGTATGACTCAATTTCAAACCGTACAATCATACAACAATAGCAATTGTACACTTCAATTATGCAGATCGTACAACTCACGAAATCATTTTTTGTTGTACAATGTCACTTAGTCCTACAATCACACCCAAGCTTGTAGGAACCTGTTTTACTCAGTCAATCGTTCCTTCAATGAAACTTCCTATTGTACGATCATGTACCGTTCATATGTACGGTTCATCCACGATTGCATAGTAGTAAGTATACACACTAAATTATTATATCCTTGCACAAATTGTAAAATTGTACAAGCGTACAACTATCATCAATCGACGTACAATATCCCAACATGCAATTATTATCCACGGTGATCTTCTGCACAGTCCTTGGCAAATGTATCCTCTGTAACCTGCAAAAGGAAATATATACCTATGCCCATACTAACTTCCCATGCATCTTAACACACATAGAAATATAATAATAGAATGCTTCAAAATACATAATACCCCAAATCATTTGCACATACATAGGTAGAATATGATAAACGACTGCATTCGTATTTGTCTTTACTATAACAACATACAAAGATAATTATAGATTGTATCAATTTGGACAAGCATGAAAAGCACACAACAAACGTATCTTTGCCATCTGCATTACTGTGTTGAGTCATAATAGGTTCAACATGCGTGACTTACTCCTGCACTCGCTCTCTCTACCAACCAAGCACCATTTATAAAAATGAAGGGTGCCTTATAATGCCTATACTAGGCAGTTCCAAGCGGTTCTTAGGACAAAGCACTATTTACAACTGCCACCCCATAACCGTCGTTCCATGAATCGACTTTACTTTTCTAAAGTCTAATTTTGATTTTTATTAAATTTCATTTCATTTGCATTTTCCTAATTTCATCTAATTTCATTTGAACTTCAATTTACATTTCATGCTAATTACCTTTAATTTAATGCGAATTTCATTTCGCATTTTGCTTTACAAAACTTGTCAAAACACACAAAACTTGTCAAAATTTGCAATCTATACAAAGTTTTACTTTTTCTTTTTCTAAGAGGCAGATTTATCACCGACACTCTAGTGCCTTACTCCCTTCCTCTGCCTTCCTTAGCAAACTCCTCCCCACTTGCTCGGGTGTTACCATCCACTCTTCGTTTCTCTGTGCATGCTCCAAGTTGGCGTCTTCACTTACGCAAACGTTTTCCTGAGCTATTTGAGGTACTTCGTCCTCCGTTAACAATGTTTGCCACCTTTCGTTGTCCTCTTGTGAACTCCAAACTTGTTCGAGCATAGTTGAGAAAATTGGAATTAGCATGGAAAAAAAATCGGGAAAAATCGAAAAAGAAAAACCAAAGAAAATGCAATTTTTCATTGAAAAAAATCTTTTTTCACGCATATCATAATTTTTTGGATAAAGCTGGCAACAATCGCTATTTTTTTGGAAAGAATCGGCAAAAATAACTGATTTTTGAAAAAGTCATGATTTCAATGCAATTTGAATCGACAACCCTGCTGAATCGGGAAAAATTGGATTGGATCGGGATAAAATCAGATTGGATTGGGATTAAATCGGGATTTTCGTAATATGAGTTCGAGTATTGGTTCGTTTGTTTCCTGCAACTACAGTACTTGATTAGTCGTGTTCCTACTTTGAGTGATCTTTGCGCTTCTCCTCACGAGCACTTGATCCTCTCTGCGACCTCGTCTTTCACATCCTTGCGGTAATGTATCTGACATCCACCTTCCTTTCTTCACGCATACTAATCCTTATTTGATACTCCTCACTCCAGCAACGACAACGGTGCCAAATGTAGCATGAGTGGTGAGATTCCCAACAATGGAATGGTGGAATGACAGGTTTAGGAACTAATCAAGACTACAGTCATAAGGCTATCATCACAGTCGTATGACATCATGATTAATTGTACGACTCAATCCTTGTACAGTTCAGTCGATTCAGTCTTCATACAACACAATCTCTTGTATGGCACAGTACAAGAATTCCACTAACGAATCCTCAATCTTATGTATGGTAGTGACTTGTATGGTATCACACATATAAGCTCACAATCCCAATAGCAATAGTTGGATCCTAAGTTAGTAACACACCTATGTGTTTGCCCTTGTACAGCCTGGCCATTGTACGGCCTGTAACTCAATCAACCCCTGCAACTTCTGTATGTTCTTCCATACTGCAACTTGCACATGCCTACAATGCTGCTACCATGCAAAAGCTAACCAAACCTGCAACTAAAGTAAAAACTAGGCATGCTGCAATGACAAGGTAATGATTCACATATTAACAGTCTCATCCACAAGCAATGACAACAATCTGCAATCAATGCAATGGTAGAATTATATTGGGTAATCAATGACTGCTATAAACAGCAGTAACAATGACAATTACAATGGCAGACTTATACAACCAGCTTGCACAATAACATTAACAGCCTCTTGCATCAATAACCTGCAAAACTTCCTTATCTCCAATGCTTACTATAGGCGTCTACATGCATGCTCAGACTATCTTCTATGGTATATGCTACAAAATGGAGGGGGGCCTTTTAATGCCTGCCTATGCCATTCCAAGCGGTTCCCAGTAGAACGCATCAATTACAACTGCCATCCCAAACCCAACATTAATAAAATGATCAACTTTTCCCTAAGGTTCAAAGTGCAATTTATTAAATTGTCTTTTTATCCTAATTTCATCCTCATTTTATGTAATTTCACTTTACATTTCATTTTATGCCATTTACATTAATTTCATGTTTATTTCATAAAAATTTCTCTTTACAATAACAAAACTTTCTACATTTTTCACTTTTTCTTCTTTTGGGAAGCAGTTTTGCTGCCTAGAAGCACAAACATTGGATACTGCCTAGTGGTGAAAGATATCAGACCTAGCTTTATATGGTTCTGTGCTAGTGTTATGATCAGCTAGTACAAGATTTCCATTTTGCAGGGACTTTGGTATGTCCTTAACAATCTCCATACCAAAAGTAAGTATGTTAAATAATATGTCTTATATGAAGCACTGTTGGCATTTCCTGCCACATTGACTTCCTCTGTATAAATTTTTATTGTTCTGTAATTTCTCCTTCCCTGAAGCTTTCTTCTTTGTACAGATGCATTTTCTCTTTCCTGCTTTCTCTGTCAGACTTTGTCAGTTAGGGCTGGTGCAGTTTTCTGTTTATTCAGCGTACAGGGTTTTCCCCTTGTCAATGGCGGTTTGTTCCGGGGAAGAAGCAGAGAGCAGGCCCATTCTGGGCCATGCAGCAACAAGGGCCAGGTCTGGAAGAGAAAACGTAAGAGCGCCCATGCCTTTTCGCCCTGTTTGGAGAGCGCAAGGCATTTTCGGAATAGAGAACAGTGCTTTGGCCTTTGACCGTTCAGCATGAACCTGTTTGAAGTGACGTGGGGCCCATTGCCTTCGCGCTCCTCTTTCAAAGCGCAAAGCCTTTTCAGAGTCTTCCAGGAGCGCTTGGAGTTTTGACCTTTCAAGGGCACAGAGAGCAGCAATTTTAATGAAAAAATGCTAAGTGTTGAAACGGATGTTTCGCTCTGCTTGGCAAGCGCAAGGCTGTTTCGCTCTTGCTGAGAGCGCTTTAACCTTTGACTTTTCAACGGTGCAGCCCATCAAACGGAAGAAAAATGCTAAGTATGGGGGCAGCCGTTTCGCTCCAGTTTCGAGCGCAATGCAAATTCGGGATAGAAAGTTGGGCGAAATGGCCCTTGACTTTTCAAAGCACAGCAGCAGGTTCGAGGAAAAAGGGTTAAGTGCGTTCCCAAGGCGTTGCGCTTCATTTTTCAGGCGCAAGGCATTTGCGCTCCAGTCCACAGTGCTTTGGCCTTTGACTGTTCAACTCTGGCTTGTCTCCCGAGGCTCAAGGACGTTGCGCTCCACTTTCTAGCACACGACGCTTTCGCTCCAAGTTAGCAGTGCTTTGGCTGTTGACTTTTCAACGCCAACGCACCTCCCAAGGCTCCAAGCAGTTGCGCTCCACTTTTCAAGCGCAAGACAGATTCGGGGTAAGCTAGCAGCGCTTTGCTTGTTGACCGTTCAACTCTAGCACTCCCCTCGAGACTCCAAGGTGTTTTCGCTGCTGTTTCCGAGCGCAAGGCATTTTCGAAGTTCTCCAAGGCGCAAGCACCTTTGACCATTCAACCCTGGCGCCCCTTCCAACGCAGCAAGGCATTTTGCTCAAATTTTTGAGCGCAAAGCAATTTCGGCCTAAGGAGCAGCGCACCCCTTGACTTTTCAATGCCTGCACTGTTTTCAAGGCAGCAGGTTGTTTTGCTGCAGTTTTTTAAGCGTGAGCCTGTTCTGGGCCAAGGAACAGCGAAATGTAGGTGGGGCCTGCGTCCATTAGGCACCTATTTCAGTCCTGCCCCCCCTTTTTTTTTGCTTCAGCCGGAGTTCCTCAGAGGCGCTTCTCAGTGACAAGGCTCATCCTTATCCATCCAGCAGTCGGTCTGAGAAGCTTCCAGAATTGACATTTTCGGATTTTAGAATCCTATCTTGCATTGAGGCGGTTCCATCAAGCAAGGAGACGGGGTCACCAGCTAAACTTGTCAGAGCATTGAAGGGGTGCAACTGCATTTCGGGGAGTCATCAGTTTCAGCCCATGCTTGGTTATTGTTTTATGAGTGTTTTCTCTCTCAAGTCTTATCTTCTTTGCCATCGCCATGTTTTGTAGGTGTGCATTAAATATTTCAAGCAACAAAATTCTCTATATAAGTCGGCAATTTTATTGTAAAAGGATGGACGTCTGTTAGAAGCTTGTTGTAACTTGAATTCTGCTATCAATACAGATAATGTTTGGCTTTAACTCTGGACTTCTATTCATGTGTATGTCTTCAATTTCTTATTTTCTATTAAATTCTCTGCTCTATATGTGGGTTATTATTCTATGTCTGGATTTGACTCCCAATAGAAGGTGAACGCTGGAATAGTCCTGGAGATTACAAATGTAAGATGCTTGGTTTTAATTTTTGTTAGTTTTTGTGTTGAGTGCTATTGATTCGACGTATAGTCAAGTTATCGTGCTGTTAGTTTATCACCCATGTTCTATCTGGCCCGTGGCCATATTTCCCATCCCTTTTAGTCATTTCTAATCTCTTTCCTATTCTCTAATCTCAATTCCCCCAGTTAGAATAGCAAGGGAACCAACCCATCTCTGAAGATTGGCACGGGAGGCATTTCTTCCTCTCGACCTTTCAATGTTGGTCGGGTCTAGGGCGCATGAATGTTGGTCGGGTCTAGGGCTAAAAATACAGAAGCAGTCGAATTCTTCGAGCTTGACATCGACGCTTTGGGAGAACATCCTAGAGTGGTCCAACCAACTATCTCGTTAGACGGGACATCTTCGCAAGTAGCTGTTGTTGCTTCGCAGACTCCAAGTCCTGCCAAAACAGCAACTAGCTTGCCCCCGAATCTGCCAATTTCTCCAGTTCAACCGAACCCTCTTGTTCAACTGAGTGTTCCGAGTGTTTCGGTCCAGCCAGTTCCACCAAATCCGCCAGTCCAGATGGCGCAGCAAGCTGCCACCAGGCAGTTCCTCGCATGGAATCATTCGGGACCTCTAGCATTGACGACTCAGAACCAATTACCGCCCGTAGCGCTGAAGGCTTTGCCCACATACGACGGTACGGGGAAGACGACTTATGAGCACATCCAGGACGTCGCTGCGTTGGCCACCATTCACCACATCACCAAAGAAGATATCATGGTGAGGCTGCTAGTGCTTTCGTTGAGAGGTAAGCTTCTCTACTGGTACCGATCACTCCTAGCTGGCACCATCACTACATGGGATCATTTGGAAGAACAATTGATAAGGGGCTTCAACGAACAGGTGGACCCTTTCTCTTTGTTGCACCAGTTCACTACCATCTAGAGGCATCCCCAGGAGGAGGTAGTGGATTTCAACGTCAGGTTCGCTCGAACCTGGCAGAGAGTCACTGCTGGCCTTTGGCCCACTTCGGAGCAAGCGGCGTTCTATTACTTGAGAGCTTTCCATTCCGACATTAGCATGAGCATCCGACATGCGAACGTCAACACTTTCCCTGCCTTGTACGAGCAAGCGCAGAAGGCCGAGGCTGACCTGGTGGCTATCGAAAAGTTGCCTTCGAAGGTGACTATGCCGATTTACCCGGACTTCCCTCAGATTATGTATCCTAGTGCCTCTTTGCAGTCACTGCCTACACCCCAATGTACCCCAATCATTCATGGAATCCCAACCCTCAGAATCAGGCGGTACCCACTCCGCAGTATCAAGCACCCATTGTTTCTCAGCTCCCAGCACCTGTTCTGTATCCAACATTACCTGCACCATTGGCGCCATTGCCATTACCTGCGCCTCAGGCAGTTTTAAATGCGGACCAGGCCAAGGAATCGTAGGATTTTCAAGCATCAGTGAAAACGATGGCGAATGAGATGACCGTCATGAGGAGGCAAAATGATCAAAGCTTCCAGCCGAGAAGATTTCCTCCCCCGATCACTAGGGAGCAAGCCGCTTCCACCAGCAGGGCTCCTGAAAGAAATTCGTTGTTGGAAAGTGAAGAAGTTGGTTCATCCAGTAGAGCGAAGAAACTTGCATGGTTCATCTGAACTATGTACAGACCCTTGCAGACAACGCTCCCGGTGGGCAGGTAAATATGATAAGGGAAACTAACCATAATTTTATGATTCCCCCTATCGAGCAGGTTTCAGTTCTCATGAGAACGGGTAAGAAGCCCATTGAGGTCGATCCGGTTCAGATGGAACCATTGAAAGTGCCTACCACTTCCAAGCCATCAAGTGAGAAGTCACCACCACCAGAAAAGGAGCATGTTCAAGCGTCAGAGCCGGCAGATTCCGCCCGGTTAAAAGACTTCCTGCCTCCAAGAGCAAAAGGGAGAATTCCCCAACCGCAAGCTTCAACCTCTCAACCCCAAACCGAAGCGAGGGACCAGGCGAGAGAAAAACTCAGATACCCCTCGTTGACCAAGCGCCAGAGAGTTGAAGCGACGCAACAGTACCGGAACCGGTACGAAACTGCTAAGGAGGGAGGTGAGTCTGGCATAGGAGCGTACAACATCGTCGAAGAGCTGAGGAAGACTCCGGCGAAGGTAAGCCTCTTCGATGCACTTCAACTGCCTGGTCAGGTCGATCTGTTGCAGGAATCCCTAAAGTCTGCCAAAGGCAAGGGGAGGCCAACTCAGACCGTCTTGACATAACAACTGACTACCTCCACCACCGGAAAGAATAGGCTGCCACCGTTTTATCTGTCCCTTAGAATGGAAGGGTGGGTCGTGCATAATTGCATGGTGGATTCCGGCGCTGCCACTACTGTGATGCCCAAGGCTGTTTGCGAGATTATGGGCATGGAGTACACCAAGAGCAGTCTTGGAGTGCTTCAACTGGACGAAACTCCGGTTAAGACAGTGGGGGTCATCAAGGACATCCCGATCGTGTTGCACAAGATGCCTCAGATCACCGTAATTCAAGAAGTTGTGGTAGTTGATTTAGAGCCCTATTTTAGCATGTGCTTATCAAGGGAATTCACTGCCAAGCTTGGAGGCTATCTGTCTCTGGACTATTCGCACGTGGAGATCCCCTTCAGAGGAAGGAGGATAAATTTTTTTAATGAGAAGCCCTCCACCTTTCACATTGAAAGGATCCAGGATACGGAAAAACCGATGGACTCGGTCAACATTGTTGATGAGGTAGAGGAAGGAGGAATGGAGCTGATGGAGGAAGCTCTGGATGAGCTCCGCATAGAGGATGAGTTCTCTATGTGTGATTTTAATGCCATGATCAAATCTGACATCGGGTGTTACTCAATTACCAAGCCTGAAAAGGCTAAGGTACCGAGCGATCAAGACCCCATGGACGATCAACTGTGGAAGCTCTTCTTCGACGGCGCCCGATGCAAGAACAACGCTGGAGCAGGAGTTGTCCTCATCTCTCCTTCAAGAAATCAAAAGACGTACTCGTACAGGCTCATATGGAGCTTACAAATAATGCTGCCGAATATGAAGCCCTGTGTTTGGGGTTACGAAAGGCGGAGAAACTTGGAATAAATTAGTTGCAGATCTTCGACGATTCAGAGCTGATCTGTAACCAGGTGACTAATAAGTGTGTTGCGAAGCAACACAATCTGAAGGCATACCGTAATAAGGAATGGGACCTGCTAGAGTCTTTCTCGGCTCTGAACATCCAGTCTATTTTGCGGGAGCGGAACAAGCACGCAAATGTCCTGGCGTCTATTGGAGCCAGATGCTCCCCCGCTGAGAATGTAATGCAAAAGCCGAAGGCCATGAAGGTAATTTACCGGCCTTTGGTACTTGACAAAAACATCCATTGGCAGGTTTTTGACAGTGACGAGCAGATCGTCAATTCTTTGATATACGAAGTAGGCAACATTGAAGACCGAATCCTCGACGACGAAGAATATGAGGGGTTAATTCAATTGAAGAACAACCACGCCCCCAAGGGTTTAATCACCCTTGAAAGCTTGTTTGATCAGGACGACAGGTCCCTCCCCCACAAGATTAAGGTGGACGCAAGAGAATACGAGGAGCTGGAGCTGGAATCCGGGAAAACTATCAAGGTGGGAACTGATTGCACCCCACTAGAAATTGAGCAAATCAGAACCCTGTGTAGAGATATCGTCGCCTGGAGCTACCGGGACTTGAAAGGGTATGACAAGAGTGTCTTCCAGCACACCATCGAACTGCAGGAAGGAGTCAGACCTTTCCGACAAAAGCAAAGGCCTGTCAACCCGAAGATAGAAGTGTTGATGAAGGCCGAGCTCTTAAAAATGCTGGAGGCCAAAATCATCTATCCAATCAAGCACTCCTCCTGGGTGGCCAACCTGGTCCCGGTCCGAAAGAAGAACAGAGATATCCGCCTGTGTGTTGACTTCCGGAACCTCAACCAGGCATCGCTGAAGGACCACTACCCGCTGCCCTAGATCGACCAGATTCTCCACGTGCTGGCGGGAGCGCAAAGATTCTCTCTGCTCGATGGCTTCTTCGGGTACATCCAAATCTGGGTCAAGGATGAGGACCAGTTCAAGACCGCCTTCACCACCAAGTGGGGCACTTTCGCCTACCAACGCATGTCGTTCGGCCTCTCCAATGTCGGAGCAACTTTCCAGAGAGCGATGGACTTAGCCTTTGGTGAGTTGCTCAATCGCATTATCATAATTTATCTTGATGACATGACTGTTTTTTCCCACAAAAGGGACGAACATGATCTAAATTTGCGACAGGTATTTGAGAAATGCCGGGAGTTCGAAATCTCAATAAACCTGAAAAAATCCATTTTCGCGGTAAAGGAAGGCAAGCTCCTAGGTCATGTGATATTTGAGAAGGGACTGGCTGTAGATCCTTATAGGGCAGAAGCCCTCCTCAAGCTATCTCTACCAGCGAGCAAGAAGGGCCTCCAATCCTTCTTCGGGCAGATTAATTTCGTTCGAAAATTTATTTCCGACTTTGCCCAGGTAGTAAAGCCGATGACAAAGATCCTAAAGAAGGACGCTGAATTCCAATGGACCAAGGAGAGAAGGCGAGCATTCAAAGAGATAAAAGAGAGAATCGCCCAGGCTCCCGTTCTGGTGAACGCTGAATACTCCAAGGATTTTATCCTTTACGCTATCGGAGAACCGGAGAGCTACGCGGCTGCCCTTACCCAAAAAAACGAGGACGGGGATGAGCGGCCAATTGCATTCTTGAGTCAAGTCATCCACCCGCACGAGGAAAAGTACAATTTCATTGAAAGACAAGTCCATGTGGTGATGCGGTCGTTGAAGAAGTTTCGTCATTTTGTCTCCCAGAGTAAGACGATAGTGTACGTGGTACACCCGGGCGTTAGAAACTTCATCATCCAATGTGAACTCGGCAATAAAAGGGCAGGTTGGGTCTCCAAGATTCAAGAGTTTGACATAGAGGTCCGACCCACTAAGCTGGTCTGTGGCCGAGCCCTATGCCAAGAACTTGCTAGGAGTGTCGCATCCGAGGTGACGGCTTGCTAGTGGGATGTTCCAGCGTAGGAGAGTAATTGTGCAAATTGGTCTGCCATTGGTAGAGATTGGACGGAAGACTTGGTGGAATACTTCGGTTCTGGACGGTGCCCTTCTGACCTCAACGCTTTGCAGAGGAGAAGGTTCAGGCTTCAGGCCTACAGATATGTGATGTTACCAAGTGGGTTGTTCTATCGGAATATTGACGGTGTCCTCCTGAGATGTGTCAAGGGGACAAAAAGAGAAAATCCTGGACGAGTTCCATTCTGGAATGTTTGGGGGCCATTTTTCGGGAAGGCCTATGGCCTTGAAAATAATAAAAGCAGGCTATTATTGGCCTACAATTTTTGTTGATACCTTCAATGTTAGCCAGAAGTGCAACAAATGTCAAAGGTACGTCGGCCGCACTTGGAATGCTACTCTACCCTTGCACCCGATTCAGGTCGAGGCTCCATTTCAGCAGTGGGGCTTAGACTTCATCGGGGTGATAGATCCAAATTCATCAGCAGGGCATAAGTATATCTTGACGGCCACAGACTACTTTACCCGGTGGGTAGAAGCAATGCCCACCAAGCAAGCTAACCAGGACGTGGTCATCACCTTTTTGGAAGGGTTGATAACTCGTTTCGAGATACCGGATGCGATAGTAACAGACAATGGCACTCATTTTACCGGTGCCAAAATGTGTGCATTCGCAAGTATGCTATCTACCTGAAAACTTCGTCTAATTATTACCCACAGGGCAATGGTTTGGCGGAGTCTACGAATAAAAACTTACTCCGAATCCTGAAGAGAACATTGAAAGACAAGCGGAGCTGGCAGCTGCTTCTGGACTATGCGTTATGGGCTGACCGCATTTCTATCAAGAAATCAATCAAGACGTCCCCATATTCCCTCGTGTACGGGAAGGAAGCAGTGCTCCCCACGCACATTGAATTGCCCGCTTTGCAATCTCTCCAATCGTTGGACGATGGAGACGAAGAGTTTGACCCTATCAGTGTTAGAATAACCCAATTGTTGCAGTTGGAGGAGGAAAGAGAAAAAGTCTACGAGGCTTTCATGAAGCATGCCGTCACCACGAAAAATTGGTTCGGCAAAAAGACCTCTGATCGGACTTTCCAGGTTGGCGATTTAGTGCTAAAATGGAATGAGAAAAAGTCCAAGCCCGAAAATCATGATAAATTCGACGCATTCTGGGAGGGTCCGTTTCGAATCTCCGAGGTCCATCAGTTTAACTCCTTCACCCGTAAAGATCTGAACGGGTTTACTCTTCCGTTATCGGTTAATGACCTTCATCTAAAGGCGTACTACCAGTAAGAGGTAGTATGGGAATTTTGATCAGCTGTACATATTTCTTGTTTCCTTGTTTGCTTATGCATATTTGCTTTTCCGGAGTATAAGTCTCTTCGCCCTATTCGCGCTATCAGTAGCGCAGTTTTTTGGCCAGAGGTCTAACTGGTAGAGAGTGGTGCTGAAGAGTTTGGGTTGTTCTATTTTAGTTTATTATGTGCGTATTTTAGTGCACCAGGAGCAAAGCAGAAAATAGCAATTTCATGTACCAAAAAATTCGTCTATGGAGATGACGGGTTTGCAAGATCATCGTCGCTTGGCAAAAGCAGTTCAATGCAAGAAAAAGCGCCCTGCCGTCCGGCAGGAGGGAGTTTAGCTCTCTCATAAAAGTAGATCTGCGTTTCAGCGCTCTAAGGAACAAAAGTGAAAAACTGAGGCGAAGCTAAGGCAATAGCGAAGGCCAAGACCCCATAGGTCAAAGTCAAAGTTGTTTTTGGGGTTACAGTGAGCGCCAAGCGGTGCATAGAAAAACAGCGAAAGCCCATTTCGGGCCTTATCTGGGTGAAACTCACTTTCTATGTAAAAAGGTCAAATTCGGTCCAAAGTGCTTTCGCCCTGTCAAGAGCGCAAAGTCTTTTCGCCCGGGCTGGAGAGCGCAAGGCATTTTCGGGTTAAGCAAGAGCTCTTAGAAGTTTAACTTTTCCACCATCACGCAGCTCCCAGTGTGGCGGGGCCCAAGGCTATCGCCCCTGTTCTACAGTGCAAAACCTTTTTGGGGGTTTAATAGGGCGAAATGGCCGTTGACTTTTTCGACAGTGCGCCCAAGAAAGAGAAACGTGTGTGGGCCCCATTCCTGTTTTGCCCCAGTTTACCAAGCGCAAAGTGATTTCGAGCCTTCCAAGAGAGAAAGTCCCTTTGATTTGACTTTTCTCACCTCGGCATTACGCCCAAGGTAGTTGTGGCGCTCCTAGAAAATGACAAAAACGTGTTTAATGCAGGGGTAAGTTTCGCTTTCTCTGATGACGGGCCCGCAGTCCAAGATAGCGCTCATCAAGCACACGCCCCGAGGAAAGTCGTTAAGCCAAAAACTGCATATATGGGGATTTAAAAAAGGGCGGCGCTTCGCGTTTTCCAAGGAAGATTTCGGCCTCGTGTAGTAATTCGTCATTGGGAGGTGTGCTAAGCACGTTGAGTAGCGTACAGGAGATCCTCCACTACGCCGCAATCGCCCCCAGCACTTACTCACCCTCAACGCCATTAATATGGTAGGTAAATGGCTGGGCTATAAAAAAGGCCATCACTGCATCTCATTTTAACTCAAAGAAGTTACCGGAGGTTCTGTTGCAGCATTACTTACCTGGATCAGAGTGAAAGAATTGCTGACAAATTGCGGTCTGATTAAGCAGCAGTGAGACACTATTTCTGTCATTTTCAGATCAGGCGCTTGGACAAGAGTACGGTTAGAATGGGAAAAAAGAACGTTGAGCCAAAGAAAGAAAGCCCCGAAGAAGGAAAAGGCCCCGATGAAGGCGGAGGGCAAGAAAAAAGAGGAGAAAGTACGACCGCCCCCACTTGAAGACAGATTGAGCAAAATCGGGGATTGCGTTCTCACTAGAACGAGCGTGGAGAAGCTTCACGAAAACGTTGAACTCATGCTCACAAAGGTATCTGCTGAACGATCGCTTATTATTCCCACTTATACTGGTACCTATGCAAACCTGTGCACCACTGCCCAGAGTTGATTTGCGTCATTGCCAAGTTCTATGACCCTATGACTAGAACAGTCCGAAATGCTGCAAAAGAGTTGTTCTCTATATCTCCTGAGGATATCCAGGAAGCTTTTGCCTATGGGGAAAATCCCCCTAAGGACTTCATAGTCAGAAGAATCAGTTGTACTGAGCAGACTGAAAGGTACACCAACACGGAGCAAATGCGTCGGTTCATGGAGTCTCAATTGAGGGAAAAGCCGAAGTTTCCCAGAGTATTGCTCGACTAGCCTGCATCCTTGAGGGCATTTAAGTACCCTGTCTTATTCTCAATGCTGGCATAGGTTATGGGGCTGTCTATAGATGCCACAGTGTACAAGTGGCAGGCTTCACTTGCCGAGTGCATTTCACATAGCAAGTTCTATGCGCCCGCCACTATGAAGCCGGGTACCAAGCCCATATATTTCAACTGGGCGGAATGGGTGTCATGTCTAATACACTTCTAGCTGACCGATGTGCAGAGTGGAAGAGACATGGCGTTCCGGTCTTACTCTTTTCTTGCGTGGTATTTCTTCTACTACATTGTGATGTCCCAAATATTTTCCAGCATTGTATATATTTTATTTTTCATGTTTTAGAGTTTTTTAGGGTGTTCTTTAGCAAGAATTGCTAAGTATGATGTTACTTGTCTTAGTATTGTTATTTTGGTGTTTAGTTATGTTTTGGGATAAAGACCAAGTGCATTTATTGCCTTGGCAAGTGTATATCCGAAAATTACAACTCCCAAGACTGTTTTGAGGATAAGGTGTGATGTGTGGATAAGACCAAAGCATTATTTAATGCTATTTGGCAGTTGTAAGTCAAAGTCTTTGATCCTAGTCATATTTTGTGAGTTCCAAGACTAATTTGAAGATAAGGATGAGGTTCATATTGTGTGAGTTCCAAGACTAATTTGAAGATAAGGATGACGTTTGGACTATTAAAGCAAGTTAAAGGCATTATAAAAGGGCATGGCTGGACTTAGAAGAGATCCCAAGCCAACATTGGGCGTTGTGAGGTCATTTGGGACCATTTCAGCTAGAAGTTGGGTGGTTTGAGTGCCTATTTTGGCATTAAATACATTACACCCGAATTTCATTGTTTCCAAGATGAAATCCCCACCATTCATTATTTCATATTGGATCTAAGGGTCACGATTTAATCATCCATTGAGAAGGGAAGCCTAGATAAGGATGAGACATCTCATTTGTGAAAAAGACTTGATTATTATTCTCATTTTGATATTTCTGGACAATTTGCTGTGGCTAGCAATTTGTATTTGGCTCTTGAAGAGTGGACAAGCTTCAGGAGAAGGAACCCTAAGAGCACTCCAACCTCTTAGAGGCTTTGTGATTTCAATTCCATTGAAACCCCAAAGCTCACATATTCCTTAGGGCAAAGTCACACAGGCTTTGCATTGGTGCTTCATTGAACAAATTAGTTGGAGAGACTAGATCTGCAATTCCTCACCCCAAGGTGAGAGGTTCTGTCCTAGAGGGGCCATTTCAGATGTTTGAAGACTACATCAGGCTTTGGAGAGCTGTTTTTGCATCAGTATCAGAATTTGGCAATTCAAGCCAAGACCCTTGGTTTCTCTGAACCAGATCTGGTGTGTTTCTTGTTTAATTTTCTGAATTGCAGTCCATTACTCATTCTGGAGTAATTAGATCTGCTATGCATGTTTGGCTACAAATAAACATCAGTTTCGCTGAGTTTTCTATGTGTGATCAGAACTGTGTGATTGCTATAATTTTCTGTAAAACTGCAATTTTTTGTGTTATTTTTGGCTGGAATATTACACATGCCAGCAAATTCACTTTCATTGGCACAACTCGCACAAATAAGGAAGGCAAGGCGCTCCCTGTTTATCAGTGGACTCAGAGTCTGTCAAGACGCGAGTCCTATGATAATTTCAACATGATCTTCTTCGGTCCGGCCCTGGAGCTTATTTACGGCACCTGCGAGCGAGTGTCAAGACAGATGAGAGATCAAGTAGTGCATGCGGACCTCGGCGACGTTTTCTAGCTCACTCAGGGCCTCGTTCTCAGAATCTACGGGTTCATTGGAAAATCCTTCCTATTGCCATACTACACGACTGAATACTTGTTTGCCCTCGAAGTCGTCCAACAATGCGACTTCGCTGATGACACATATGGGCATGGAAGGAGGAAGCCACACACCTGCCCTTGGCCCCTACAGCTCGGCGACATCAAGGTCACAGATAACGGGCATAATGCTTTTCTAGCTGCAACGTTGGAAGTATGACCCGCGCGGCATTTTCAAGGAGAAAATTGGAGCGAAGAACTTTCACAGCTATCCGCGCCCATATATTGAGGCCCAACACAACAATCCTTCAGGGCTCGATTTGGAGTGACACATGGAAAGAATGATGTCATTCCCCTCGTGGCACGACTTCTATACAATGGAAGCAGAGTATGACCCCTCATCGAATCCAATGCATGACCCTGATGATGAGTTGTTCAAAGCGGTGAAGGAGAAACGACCCGATTGGACGGAAGAAAAAATTTCCAACTGGTGGATCATGAGGGTCCACAACAAGAAAGAGACGGCTGATTTAGGGCTTGTCATGGACGAGAACTTCTCCCAGGCATACGATGCAAATTGCAACACTTGGCAACCTATCCTGTTTGCTAACATCGTGCCTAGGAGTACACAAAGCCCTAGCAGGGTGGAAGGCGCGACAAAAGTACAGCAGCAGCATATAGAGCAAGACCCAATTGTCGGAAGGGGCAAGCAGTCGCTCCCTGAAGAAGTCACTGCAAAAAAGAGGAGTGTTGCTGCAGCGCTTTTGCCCACCAACGTCACAAAGAAGCCCCAGACTGGGACAGTCTGCCCCTTTGGTTCCAGCCTTCCCGCAGCATCGACAGGTATGGGAGAAAGTGCCACAGAAGTTCCTATACCAGTGCAGCGGTGCAGCTGGCGCAGCAGGAGATCGCGTTCATTGACCTAGAAGCGGAAGCATCGGATAAAGAGAGAAATGAGTCCAATCACGCAGCAGTTTGCCACTTTGGCTTTGGCATTGTCCGAGCCCGCAGGTGCGCTCTCTCTCTCTCCCTCTCTCTTCTGTCCCTCAGACGTCTTACCTTTTCAATGTCGAAACCCCAGTTTCCACCCAAGTTGCATTCGGCGTCCCCATCTCAGTCGCTTCTCACCCGACATCCCAGTCGTTTCCCCCATTATCCTTGCCTCTTGTCTCTCAAACGTTTGACGGTTTTGCGTCTGTATCCAACGCATTCACATTTCCTGTATCTTTTGCCCTCGTCCCGCAAGATTTTGTCCACCCTGTTGCTGTGTCCACTCTTGCGGCCAGTCTCAGTCTATTCTCACCCCTGTGCACCTCCTCAGTAGCAGCAACGACACCCCTTGATGTCTTAGCCTTGGTCCCTAGTTCTTCAGTCACCGCTGTACAAACCCCGACGTCCCCCAAGGTCTCCACAGTTGCCTTCCTGGCTGTCCCTGAGTCCCCTTCTGAAGCTGCTCCACAGCGAGCTCTGCACCCTTTCGCGCCGCTCTTCGGCATAAAGGAACCAATGGAGATGGAGATAGAGGTTATTTAGGAGGGTCCGATTGCAGAAAGCCTACGCCTGGCACAACAGAGCTCCTCACGGTGGCTCAAGGGCCAGAAAAGAAGAAAAGCACAGGCTCCAACCCAGACGGAAAGGAGGGCTATATTTGATCCAGAAAACATGCGACTCCACAGGATGGAGAAGGTGCCCAAGGTGCAAAAGCCCGTGGAAGAAATGACATCGACGGATTATTCCTTTCGGCATACAGTTGAAGACATGAAAACCATCAGTATAGCCGACAAGATCGGGAACATTGGGGTTGAAATGGGCACCATTTGTTTTCACAGTGAGCATTACAAGACTCGCTTCTACGAGGCTGAGTCTAAAAACGCAGAGCTGGAGGAGACCTTGGTGCATGCGAGCAGTTGCAACAGTGCATGACCAGCCTAGAGCAGGAGATGGAGAGTTATAGAAAAGAATCTGAGCTATGCTTCCAAGCGCTGGCTGAAAAGGAAAGCCAGTTGCAGGCTTCTAACGCTCAGGTCCAGGGCCTGCAGGCTAAGTTGACAGAAAGAGCAGCGCAAACAGAGCTCTTCAAAAAAGACCGCATCAAAGAGATTCACAGTTACTTCCTATCAAATTTCAGAGTAAGGGAGTGCAAGGCGATAGCAATCCTTACATTTGTTTCGGAGGCCAAGTAGAAGGTTTCTAACGGTGGACCCATTGTGGAGGATGTTGAGAGGCATATTGAGCGATGGCTGGAGTTGGCAATGAAGGCATAGGCCCTATAAAAAACAGACTTCGAGCTTGCTCCTATTTGCCTTCTTGCTCGGTCCTAGGCAAATATGAAAATGACATTGCGGGCCTACTTCACAAAGCAAAAAAGAGCCCGAGAGGCGAGAAAGTTGTTGGATGCATTCGAGCAGGAAAGGTGCATCTCTCAGATGTATTTTGATGCCCTCATGCAGCTTGGTTTCCCTAGCTCCACTGGCGAGGATGAGACCATTTTGACAAAGGAAGATCTTGGCCCAGTGTGGGATGCCTTTGAGGGCGATACTTCAGAGATTGACGGTTGGAGCGAGCCTATTTCACAAGCTCAGGTACTCCAATTGACGGCAAAGTTCGCTCAGATTGAGTCCTATTTGGTGGACCTTAGCCGGAGGGCTAACTTCGTTGATGCGGATTAGCTTGAAACTTTCGAATACCTGGTCAAGGAGCTCCAAGACCACACTCCATTTCAAGAAGAAGCCTGGGCCCTAGTCCAAGCCACCTGTGAATCAATCCGCGAGTGTCTCCCGCAGACCGAGCCTCCCCATCAGCATGAGGACCCAAAAGAGGAAGGAGGCCAAGGAGAAGAATAGGGCCGTGAGCCCCAAAAAGAAGAGGAGGAAGCAGAAAGAGAAAGGTTTTGAGTCTATTGCTAGCAGTGAGCACTCAGAAGAAGACATCGATAGTGACTCTGAGCCCAACAGATAAGGCTTGGGATTTCGACATTGAGGCGAGCTCAATTCCCCCGCGAGCCGCCAGAGATGTTGGCATTTCCTACCACATTGACTTCCTCTGTATAAATTTTTATTGTTCTGTAATTTCTCCTTCCCTGAAGCTTTCTTCTTTGTACAAAATGCATTTTCTCTTTCCTGCTTTCTCTGTCAGACTTTGTTAGTTAGGGCTGGTGCAGTTTTCTGTTTATTCAACGTACAGGGTTTTCCGCTTGTCAAGGGTGGTTTGTTCTGGGGCAGAAGCAGAGAGCAGGCCCATTGTGGGCCATGCAGCAGTAAGGTCCAGCTTCGGAAGAGAAAACTTAAAAGCACCCATGCCTTTTCACCCTGTTTGGAGAGCGCAGGGCATTTTCGGAACAGAGAACATCGCTTTGGCCTTTGACCGTTCAACATGAACCTGTTTGAAGTGATGTGGGGCCCATCGCCTTCACGCTTCTCTTTCGGAGCGCAAAGCCTTTTCGGAGTCTTCCAGGAGCGCTTGGGGTTTTGACCTTTCAAGGGCGCAGAGAGCAGCAATTTTAATGAAAAAATGCTAAGTGTTGAAACGGATGTTTTGCTCTGCTTTCCAAGCGCAAGGCTGTTTCGCTCCTATTGAGAGCGCTTTAACCTTTGACTTTTCAACGGTGTAGCCCATCAAACGGAAGAAAAATGCTAAGTATGGGGGCAGCTGTTTCCTTCCAATTTCGAGTGCAATGCAAATTCAGGATAGAAAGCTAGGCGAAATGGCCCTTGACTTTTCAAAACACAACATCAGGTTCGAGGAAAAGGGGTTAAGTGTGTTCCCAAGGCGTTGCGCTTCATTTTTCAGGCATAAGGCATTTGCGCTCCAGCCCATAACGCTTTGGCCTTTGACCATTCAACTTTGGCTCGCCTCCCAAGGCTCAAGGATGTTGCGCTCCACTTTCTAGCACACGACGCTTTCGCTCCAAGTTAGCAGCGCTTTGGCTGTTGACTTTTCAACGCCAACGCACCTCCTAAGGCTCCAGGCAGTTGCGCTCCACTGTGCAGGTGCAAGACAAATTCGGGGTAAGCTAGCAGCGCTTTGCCTGTTGACCGTTCAACTCTAGCACTCCCCCAAGACTCCAAGGTGTTTTCGCTGTTGTTTCCAAGCACAAGGCATTTTCGAAGTTCTCCAAGGCGCAAGCACCTTTGACCATTCAACCCTGGCGCCCCTTCCAACGCAACAAGGCATTTCGCTCAAATTTTTGAGCGCAAAGCAATTTCGGCCTAAGGAGCAGTGCTTTACCCCTTGACTTTTCAATGCTTGCACTGTTTTCAAGGCAACAGGTTGTTTTGCTGCAGTTTTTTAAGCGCGAGCCTGTTCTGGGCCAAGGAACAACGAAACGTAGGTGGGGCCTACGTCCATTAGGCGCCTGTTTTAGTCCAGCCCCCCCTTTGTTTTGCTTCAACCGGAGTTCCTTAGAGGCGCTTCTCAGTGACAAGGCTCATCCTTATCCATCCAGTAGTCGGTTTGAGAAGCTTCCAAAATTGACATTTTTGGATTTCAGAATCCTATCTCGCATTGAGGCGGTTCCAGCAAGCAAGGAGACGACGCCACCAGCTGAACTTGTCAGAGCATTAAGGGGTGCAATTGCATTTCGGGGAGTCATCAGTTTCAGCCCATGCCTGGTTACTATTTCATGAGTGTTTTTCCTCTCAAGTCTTATCTTCTTTGCCACTACCATGTTTTGTAGGTGTGCATTAAATATTTCAAGCGGCAAAATTCTCTATATAAGCCGGCAATTTTATTGTAAAAGGATGGACGTTTGCTAGAAGCTTGCTGTAACTTGAATTCTGCTATCAATACAGATAATGTTTGGCTCTAACTCTGGACTTCTATTCATGTGTATTTCTTCTATTGCTTATTTTGTATTAAATTCTCTGCTTTGTATGTGGGTTATTATTCTATGTCTGGATTTGACTCCCGATAGAGGGTGAACACTGGAATAGTCCTAGAGATTACACATGTTAGATGCCTGGTTTTAATTTCTATTAGTTTCTGTGTTGAGTGCTATTGATTCGCCATATAGTTAAGTTATCGTGCTATTAGTTCATCACCTCTATTCTATTTGGCATGTGGCCATATTTCCCATCCCTTTCAGTCATTTCTAATCTCTTTCCTGTTCTCTAATCTCAATTCCCCCAGTTAGAATAGCAAGGGAACCGGCCCGTCTCTGGAGATTGGCACGGGAGGCATTTCTTCCTCTCGGCCTTTCAATGTTGGCCGGGTCTAGGGCGCATGAGTAGATCATTTCATACCTAAGGCAGATTTTTGACCAACAAGCACCCATGATAATGTTTTTCTTTCCAAATTTAGTATATCTTTAGATATGGACCATGGAATAACCTCATTATCAAGATTTTAGTTCTCCTTTAAAATGTAAGGATAGTATAGGCTTATGAATAATCACTACCTCAAAATCATTATTCACAAGATTATGTTTCTAATCCTTAGTGACATGCTTACAACTAATAACTCTTGTTCAGAGATAGAATACTTTTGGTCTATCCTGTCCATTTTCCAACTCTCATGCATACCTATTCTGAATTTTCAATTTTTAGATAACATGAATCCTATAACCACACCACTAAAAGCTTATATCAGTTTTTCTCCTAAGCAAATGGGCCCCTCAGATTTTCTTCGAAACTCAAATGAAGTGGTGTGCTCTAAGAGAAATTTGAAATAAATCGTTAATAAAAACCAACCAGAACAAGGGAGCTTCATACCCTACGCAAGGAGCTTCCAGTTCTCAAATAACCTAAAGCTTTGGTGTTCCATTGATATGCCTTTTCCTGAGATTTTATGTCTTACACATTTCCATTTGTTTCTTTGAAGAAATTGCTTTTTGATAACTTATCATGTGGCTTTTGACATTTCGTGAGATATTTAGAACCAACAGAAGCATACATGCTTTTGGTCAATTTTTTAAATGTCAGTATAGCATCTAAGAAAACTAACATAATTTTTTCCACTTGATGCATGAAAAATTTGCTCATGGTCTAATGCCATGAGCAAAGGATCTCGTTGGCCTTGATTAGTGTGACAGGTACTTAGGAGCTTTGTTGCTACTCAAATTATTGGAGTATATAGTTGTTTATTTAATGCTACAGAAAAGGCCATCAATTAGAGAAAATAGCTCAAGAGTCCCCATACATCGTTTTAGGATTTTCTTCCTAATTATTAACATTGAATCCCAAAACTAACTTTTATAAGGCTAGATGAAAAATTTCTCAAGAATTTCTCACACCAATCTTACAAACCCAAAGGGAATCACAGTAGATGGATAAGAATAGTTGAAAATTTAAGTTTATGAAGTATAATAAGAGAGAATATGTTGATAAAATTCATGATTATGAATACCTGTACTTATGGTTTAAGGAACCATTTATTGATTATTTATTATTCTAGCTCCTTGGCCACTCTATAGGAGGTATATACTATGTCAGCCCTTGAGAAATTTCAACTCAAAATGTTCAGAAAATTTTGACTCCTAACTCTATAGTATTGTAGACGATGGGATAAATTGAGAGGACCTCGTAAACTTTACATCAAAATTATTGCCTTCCACATCAGTTCATCCATGAATAATTTGTAGTGTTGCCACTATTTGATGATATCTTGGTGTATAATCATTATGAGTATGATTCCATATATTTAAAAAACAAAAAATTGCTTTTCCAACTTTGTCTTTGATAGTTATTTTTCAATTAATTTATTTTCCCATGCATGTATATATGTTTCTGTTGTCACATTTTGCACGGGGTGCAATGTCTTCAGTGTTGTAATGTAACAGTGCTGCTCTTCTTTTCCTTCCTTCTTCTCTCCCTTTCCTTTTCTTTCCCACATTCTTTTTTCTTCCCCCCCTTTCTCGGAGTTCCCCAGTTGGTTTTTCAACGTTTCAGAAGGTTACCTGAAAAATGGCTAAGTGTGAGTGCGAAGTTCGCACTTCGCCCATTCTGGGTGCGAAGTTCGCACTTCGCCCATTTTGGTGCGAAGTGCGCACTCCGCCCAGTTTTGGTGCGAAGTGCGCACTTCGCCCAGTCTGGGTGCGAAGTCTGACTTCGCCCCTCTTCTAGGCGCACCTTGCAACTGACAGACTTGCAGGCTGACAAAAGGAAGATCAAGTGCTGGAGCAAGTCCGTACGGCGGCAGGCATCAGTTTTCGCCTGTGCGCAGTCCGACTTCACACCGAAGTCGGAGTACGCCCTTGACAGGTGCGCAGTAGGGGAACAAACCCAGAATTTGACCAAGGCATGAAGGCCTTCCCGACTGCACTGTATTCTGCCCACGCAACCCGAGACGCTCTGATCCCAAGCGAAGTTGGACGAACTGCCTTCCAAAGGCAGACACGTGTCACACAACATCATCCATCATCTGACAAGTGTCCAACTTCGGGATTAGAGCCGAAACGTGCCGAGCAAAAGGACAAGCATGGGCTGCATTGCCTGTGCCAGTAGCCTCATTCAAAGCTGATCTGAGGTTTCACCTGCTCCAACTACCCGCATCCCTGCCGAGTTGAAGTTCTGCCCAGCGCACCGCCATGTAGCTGTCCAGCTTCCAGGAAGACCATGCTGCGGGTACAGTCCGGTCCGACAAAAGGTCAGCATTTGCAGCTCTTTCGCCGCTTTTGTCAGCTTATGTTTGACTGGGACCTTGTGCCCATTAATGTAACGGGAGGGACTCGGGCTATAAAAGCCCACCATGAATTCATTGTAAAGTGTGGAAGGGGAATGTTTGTTAGGGAACCACTGTGCCCATTGTAACCGTGCTTCTGCTTATAAATACAATCTGTATGCCTGGTTCTGTTCTGCCGCTTTTATTTCTTTATGCTTATGCTTTACGCGATTCTGTGTCATGGCTTGTTGATTCACTTCAGCATTTGATGATCAGGCGCCTTTAGCATTATTTCTGTACTTTTAAATTTCATATAATAGATGTGGTAGCAGTTCCATCAGTTATGTGTGACGTTGCTGGCCCGTAGTGGTGATTGATTCGATCCCGTGCTGTTAGTTCCTTGTAGGGAATGTTTGCTAGGGAGCCATTGAAGCTGTGCGGTTAAATTCTCTACCTAACACATATACCTGGCTCTGATATCTCTAGGTTTGCTTTCTACCTATGTCAGTGTACGTATCTGGTGATTGATGCATTGCCGTGCTGTTAGTTCCTTGTAGGGAATGTTTGCTAGGGGATCATTGAAGTCTGTGCATACACTCGCTTGTGTATCGGAAGTACGCGTAGGTTTTGCGGTTCTTTGTCATGCTTTGTGTTTGTATGCAGTAAGTAGCGGTGATTGGTGTGTTCCCGTACTGTTAGTTCCCCCCACCAACCTTTGAATATATTTGTAAATCTCTTTCTGTACATTTATTCCTTTCCTGTACTCTTAGCTTAAATCAGAAAACCCCCCCCAAAGGAGCCGGCCTTCTCCGGAGATTGGCTCGGAAGGCATCTCTTCCTTCCGGCCTTTCATGCTGGTGGGCGAATCTGGGCGCATTAACCCGAAATCCTTTCCTCATGGCAGATTCGTAACCAACAGTTTCTACGCACGCCCGGTGGGACGCTTGTCCCACGTTTTAAAGAAAGAGTACCCGTTTGGTCTCCACCTAGCGCAACAGTTTTTCTGACCCGCTCGGCGGGACACGGGTCCCACATTTGAAGAGAGATTTTCTGATCAGTCTCCACCTGGCGCTGACAGTTCCTGAGCTCTTGGTGAGACAAGGGAGTTTCTCACCCCCGACAGAATTGAAGCATCGGTGTTCGCTTCATTGCTGTTCCAAATTTGAACACCTGGCGACTCTGCACGAACAAATCCTCTGAGTCCGACAGACCGGTCCCAACACCTTCATGCACACGAGAAGGTGGCAAGCAAGGGATCCGAGAAGCCCGCCTGAGTTCTACGAACTGGACATCAACGCTCGAGGCGAGATCCCCAGGCTGGCTGATCCGCGAGCTCGTTTCGACGAAGCCGAGGCTGAGATACAAGAAGAAGCCGAAGCCGAAGTCGGAGGAGCTGAGTACGAAATAGAAGAGGCCGAGGAAGAAGAAGATCCTATATCCTCGGAAAGTACCGACACTGAGTACACAACCGACGGCGGAGAAGAAGAAGAAGAAGAAATGGCTGCCCAACAGCCGAATGATGATGATCTCTTCCCGGCGGTGGACTCTACGGGGCCCTTGGCCCTGGTCGGACAGCAAGCTGTGCCCCCTGTTGCTTTAAAGTCTATTCCCACATACGACGGCTACGGCAAGACGGCGTACGAGCACATCCAGGACATCCTTGCCCTGGCCGCACTGCATACTATTACCGATGAAAGTGTGAAGACCCGTCTGCTGGCCCTTTCCCTGAGGGGAAAGCTTCTCTACTGGTGGAGATCGCTGCCAGAGGGATCCATCACAGGGTGGCCCCAGCTTGCCAGAAGGCTCGTAAAAGGATGCAACGAGTCTGCTGACCCTACCTCTCTACTGCATCAGTTCCAAGCTATCCAGAGACATCCTCAAGAGGAGGTGTCTGATTTTAACATCAAGTTTGCGAGATCCTGGAAACGGGTACCTCGCGAACTTCGGCCTTCAGCCGGCATGGCTGCTCACTACTATCTGAGATCCTTCAACTCAGACATATGCCTGCTGCTGAAGATCGCCATAATTGATGAGTTCCCTGCGCTGTACGAGGCTGCCCAGCAAGCTGAAGCTGACATTATCTCCATCGGCAGGCTTCCGTCCAGAGTGCAGGAACCCATTCATCCCGACTTCCCCAGATCCCAGTATCCTTCTGCTTCTGGCGGTTCGCCGTCCACATCAGGGCAGCAACCCCAGCAGCAGTGGAATCCGGCGCCGGTCGTAACTCCTTACGGCCCGCCTCAGTTGCATTATCCTCATCCACCTCCTCCGGCTCCACACTTTCCAGCACTTCCTGCTCCCCCACAGTACGCATCCTATTCTAACCCTCCTCCATTGGCCGCATTGCCTCCACCAGCGCAATTGCCGCCACCTGACAGCAGCATCCAGAACACGATTCTACAAGAAGTGCGAGCTTTGGCCTCCGGATATCATGCCATGTCCAATGACATGACCGCTATGAAGAAGAAGCAGGCCCAGATGGACCTCGCTCCTAGGAGGCCATATGCGCCCCCGGCGCTAACAAAAGACAAAGCTCCAGAAAACCAGCCGCAGAGGCGTCCGCCTCCGAGGAATGCTGCTATAGAAGACCCGCCTGGTCCTCCCGACCAGGTTAACTGGTGCACTACGTGCAATGACCCGCATTCGGAGGAAGACTGCACTTTGCACCAGCACTACATCCAGACATTGGCCGGCAGCGCTATAGAAGACGATGAGCTGTACATGATCTTGGACGGCGAGGCCAACTTCGCCCTCCCGGAAGAGAATCTAGCGCCGCCCGCCAAGGAAGAAAAGAAGGCTGCGGATGCGGCTAAGCCTTTGCAAGTCTACGCAAGAAGAGAAAAACCGCAGCCCGACGGGCTGCCACCATACAAGCGGCTGTGGCCTTACACAGCCCAGGAGAAGGCGTCCAAAGATAAAGCTCCAGCCAAGCCTTCTCCGGCAAAGGCTGCCGCTGTTCCAGCCAAGCCTCCAGCAAAGGCCCCAACTCCGGCTAAGGCTCCGGTACTTCAGCCTCCAGCTGAAACCAAAGAACAAGCCCAGGAGAAGCTGAAGTACCCGTCTCTGACCAAGAGACAGCGAGTTGAGGCCACCCAGCAGTACCGGACGAAGTATGAGCCGGCAAAACCAGCAGAAGGAGCTAGTACCTCGGGCTACAGCATTGTAGACGAGTTGAAAAGAACACCTGCTAGAATCAGCATGTACGATGCTCTTCTGCTCCCAGGCCAGGTAGATCTGCTACAAGAATCACTAAAGAACATGAAGGACGGCAAGCAGATGCAGCCCGCTGTCCTGGTTCAACCTTTGACAGTCTCAGCCACTGGGAAGAACAGACCGCCACCCTTTTATCTGTCTTTACGGATGCAAGGGCACATAGTTCACAACTGCATGGTGGATTCTGGTGCTTCCTCGACTGTGATGCCGAAGGCCGTCTGCGATGAGATCGGGATGGAATACACACGGAGCAGCCAAGGCGTGCTGCAATTAGACGGCACCCCTGTTAAGACAGTTGGTGTCATAAAGGACATCCCTATCCGACTGCACAAAGCTCTCGACATTGTAGTCATCCAAGAGGTCGTGATTGTTGACCTAGAGCCTTACTTCGGCATGTGTCTCTCTCGGGAGTTCACTGCGAAGTTGGGCGGGTACCTGTCTCTAGACTACTCACACATGGAAGTGCCCTTCAAAGGAAGGAGACTGAGAATTTTTAATGAGAAGCCTTCCCCTTTTCTAGTAGACAAGATACCCGGAGGAGAAATGGACTGCATGGTCCAGTTGTCAGAGGAAGAGCTGGTGACAGTGGAGCTGACCGAGCAAGCCCTCGAAGTGCTACAACTTGAAGATGAGTTCTCGTTGCGGGACTTTAATGCCGTAATCGGGACAGAGCAGGGCTGTTACTCCATTAAACAGCCCGAGAGGCTTGACATGTCGGCTGCAAAAGAAGTAGGACCTGCACCCGAAGAGCTGTGGAAGCTTTTCTTTGACGGCGCGCGATGTAAGAATGGCGCCGGTGCAGGGGTACTCCTGGTTTCTCCAACCGGAATCCAGAAGGACTATGCCTACAGGCTGGCCTGGAGCTGCACTAACAACGCGGCGGAATACGAAGCCCTGTGCTTGGGTTTGCGAAAGGCGGGAAGGCTCGGAATCAAGCACCTCCAGATTTTCGGAGATTCAGAGCTGGTGTGTCATCAAGTTATGAATAGGTGCGCGTCCAAACATCACTATCTTAAAGCGTACCGCAATCGGGTCTGGGACCTGATGGAGTCGTTCGACTCATTGAATGTTAAGGCAATATCGCGTGAGAAAAACAAGCACGCTGATATTCTGGCGTCTGTTGGAGCCAGGTACGTTCCGGCTGAAGACGTTGTCCAGAAACTGAAGCCGGTTCGCACCATTTACAGGCCTTCTGTGCCTGATAAGGACACCCACTGGCAGGTGTTCAGTTGTGACGAGGAAATCGTCACATTCCTGGTTAACGAAGTGTGTGTAATCGAAGGTAGAGACCCTGATGACGAGCAATATGAGGGGTTGATACAGTTACGGAATAATCACGTCCCAAAAGGACTGATTACATTAGAGAGTCTCTTTGATCAGAATGACAGAGCAATATCCCACAGAATCAAAGTAGACCCGAGGCAGTATGCTGACCTAGAACTTGAACCTGGTAAAACCATCAAGGTCGGAACAGACTGCACGTCGGAGGAACTGGAGCAGATCAGATCACTGTGCCAGGAGTTCCCCGACATCGTGGCCTGGTGCTACGAGGATTTGAGGGGGTATGACAGAACTGTCATCCAGCATACTATTGAGCTAGAGGATGGCGCCAAGCCATTCCGACAGAAGCAAAGGGCCGTGAATCCAAAGATTGAGGCCATGATGAAGACCGAGCTCCTGAAGATGCTGGAGGCCAAGATCATCTACCCCATCAAACATTCATCCTGGGTCGCGAATTTGGTGCCCGTGAGGAAAAAGAATGGCGACATTCGTCTCTGTGTCGACTTCAGAAACCTTAACCAGGCTTCCCTCCGGGACCACTATCCGCTTCCCCAAATCGACCAGATTCTACATATCGTTGCTGGAGCCCAGAGATTTTCACTTTTAGATGGATTTTCCGGCTACAACCAGATTTGGGTCAAAGACGAAGACCAGCATAAGACGGCGTTTACCACGAAGTGGGGGACGTTCGCCTATCAGCGCATGCCGTTTGGCTTATCCAATGCTGGTGCCACGTTCCAAAGGGCCATGGACTTGGCCTTCCGAGAGCTGCTAAATAAGATTATTGTCATCTACCTTGATGACATGACTGTTTTCTCTCACCATCGAGGAGATCATGTTTCGCACCTACGGCAAATATTCGAGAGTTGTCGAGAATTCGGCATCTCCATAAACCCGAAGAAGTCTGTCTTCGCGGTAAAGGAAGGAAAGCTGCTGGGACATGTCATCTCCGAGGAAGGCCTCGCCATTGACCCTGACAGAGCAGAGGCCCTCGTTCGCTTGCCAGCCCCCATCGACAAAAAAGGGCTGCAGTCCTTCTTCGGTCAGATTAACTTTGTGCGGAAGTTCATTCCGGACTTCGCACAGGTGATCAAGCCTATGGCCGAACTGCTTAAGAAAGATACACGTTACGAATGGACTGATGAGAGAGAGCAAGCCTTCGAGGAGATCAAGGCCCGAATTGCACAAGCTCCGGTGTTGACAAACCCGGACTACTCCAAGGACTTCATCCTGTATGCAGTGGGAGAACCCGAAAGTTACGCTGCAGTCCTAACTCAGAAGGGAGACGATGGTGAGGAGCGCCCCATAGCGTTCCTGAGCCAAGTCATTCTGCCGCACGAAGAAAAGTACAATTTTATAGAGCGGCAGGTTCATGCTGTCATGAAGTCTCTTCGAAAGTTCAGGCATTTTGTCTCCCAGAGCAGGACCACTGTCTTTGTGATTCACCCGGATGTTCGAAGCTTCATCTTACAAGGAGAACCGGGTCACAAGAGAGCGGGATGGATCGCCAAGATCCAGGAGTTTGACATTGAAGTGCGGCCCACCAAGCTTATCAGAGGCCGAGCCTTGTGTCAGGAATTGGCCCGAAGCGCTGTAGCCGGCATCTCCGCCTGTAAGTGGGAGGACACAGCGACACGCATCTACCTAGCCGACTCCTTATCGGAGGGGAGTGATTGGACAGATGAACTGGTGAGATACTTCTGCACCGGAAGATGTCCCGATCACTTGAACGCCTCACAACGAAGGAGATTTCGGCTGGGTGCACTCAAGTACACTCTTCGCCCCGAGGGGCTTTACTTCAAAAACATCGACGGCATCCTGTTGCGGTGCGTCATTAAATCTGACCAGCCTAGGGTCCTCGGAGAATTTCATTCCGGGATGCCTGGGGGTCACCATTCTTCAAGGCCAACGGCCTTAAAAATAATAAGGGCTGGGTACTATTGGCCCACTCTGTTTGCAGACGCACATGCAGTCTGCGCTAAATGTGATCAATGCCAAAGGTTTGTTGGCCGAAACAGAAAAGCACCCCTGCCCCTTCAACCGATTCAGGCCGAGGCCCCGTTCCAGCAATGGGGTTTAGACTTCATTGGGGTGATTTCTCCTAACTCCTCTGCCGGCCACAAGTTTATTCTTACAGCTACCGACTATTTCACGCGGTGGACAGAGGCGATCCCGACCAAGAACGCAGACCAAGAAACGGTCATCAGGTTCATTGAAAGCCTGATTACCCGCTTCGGGGTTCCAGAGTCAATTGTGACAGACAACGGTCCGGGATTTGTAGGCGCTGTACTCACGGAGTACACCGGCAGACTTGGCATCTATCACAAGATGTCTTCTAACTACTACCCGCAGGGGAATGGCCTTGCCGAGTCTACTAACAAGAACCTCCTGAAAATCATCCGGAGGACCATTGATAGAAACAAGCGGACTTGGCACTTGCTCCTGAACCGGGCGCTATGGGCGGACAGAGTTGCATTCAAGAAATCCCTCAGAACGTCCCCCTATGCGCTCGTCTATGGCAAAGAAGCTGTCATGCCATCACACATCGAGATCCCTGCCCTGTGGATGATTGACGAAGACAGATGCAGCGGAGACCCGGTGGATGACAGACTGTGCCAACTCCTGCAGTTGGAAGAAGACAGAGAAAGTGCATACCAGGCCTTCACAGATCATATTGCTGCCACTCAAGGCTGGTTTGCCAAAGGCACCACTGCCCGAGTTTTCGAAGTCGGGGACCTGGTGCTGAAGTGGGACTCATACAAAGCAAAGCCGGGTAATCACGGGAAGTTTGATGCTCTCTGGGAGGGCCCTTATCAGATTGCCCGGGTGAACCAGTTCAATGCCTACATACTGCGGGATATGGAGGGTCAGCTCCTGCCTATCCCTGTTAACGGGTTCCACTTGAAACTTTACCGCTGTTGAAGGTGCCCGAGTGGCCCTTCTTTGTAAAAATTTCCTCGTGTTTTTCCATTTCCCGGCATGTACAGCTTCCAGTTTTTAGCTTTTAAATTGTTTTTCTTCTTTTTTGAGCTTAACTGTGGCATGGGAGAGAAAGACAGACTTCGCAGCGAAGTCTGTCGTCGCCCTCAGGAGGGGCGAAGTTCGGCTGTGCAAAGAAAAGAAAAGAGAAAAAGGGGCAAAAATCGGCTAAGTGTTGGCCGAAGTCCGACTTCGCAGCGAAGTCGGGCTTCGGGCCAGCCGTGGTGCGAAGCGCGAAGGAAACCAAAGCCACGAGTGCACACCAAAGACGGGCTTCGCAAAACTTTGACCGAAGACTGACTTCGCGCGCGAAGTCCGACTTCGGCCGACTTCCGCGCGAAGTGCGCACTGCGCTCAACTTCCGTGCGAAGTGCGAACTTCGCGCGAAGTTCGCACTTCGCCCAAAGTTCGGCCGAAGTCCGGACCCGCCCCAGTGTCCGCACTGCACAGTTCGTCCAAAGACCAAAGGTTGCAAAAAATGTTAAGTGTGGTCAAAGAGCCCGAAGGCTGCAAGGACCCAGAATGCACCCAAACTTCGGGCGCAGCAAGAAAGAAAAAAGAGGATAGTTCAAACGCGCGCCTCGCGCGAAGTTCGAACTTCGCCCGAAATTCGGGCGAAGTCCGACTTCGCCGGCGAGGTCGGGCCGCGCCCAACTTCGGGCGAAGCCCGGCTGCGCCTCGTTTTCTGGGCCAGTATTGGGACACTGTTTAAAAAATAATAAAAATGCAAAAACCCCAAGCTGGGCCCAAGGCGCGTTTGTAACCGTTTTAATATGGGTTTCCGCACCAAGGTTCTGTCTTGAGCAGTGTGCCCGGTTGGTGGCAGCGACGTCAGCCATGGTGCAGTCCTCAAAGCAGAATTAATGATTGCACGTTTTTCAAGGAAAAGTGCAACAAAAGAAGCTTGGCACGTCTGCCGGAGCGCGCTTTTTCCAAACATTCTCCTGCGCAGCCACCAAAAAGCCTTAACTCGGCCGACCTACCTCCTCCTGCGCGGCATTATGGCGCTGTCTTTATCTAGAAAAGGGGGTCAGATGTTTTTAAACATTCCAGACTATGCAGATTATTCCTCGGACAGTGCAAATTATTCCTGTGACAGCGAAATCTGCTGCAGACGCCTTGAACTTGCAATTATTGCTGATTCGGAGAGATGGACAGAGGAAAGATGCCAGTGTCAGCGCAGTCCAGCGAAAGTGGCGAACCAAAGGATTTACCGCGGCCGGGCGTTTTCAGAAGTGAAACCCCGCCAGAAAGAAAGTCAAAGTCCCGGACGAAAAAAGTACAGCGTGGGCAAGCCCCACCACCTCCGGTGAATTATTTGTCGGGATACAAGGACGGCTCTTTTTCTATGAGCCTAACAAAGCTGCGGGCAAATGTGGAGAGTTGGGCTGACAAAGTTTCGCCCTCCCATCATTTCGGAGCGGCGTACAAATCCAATCTTTTCAGATTCTTGTGCCCTCCTGTCCACCAATGCCCGGAACTGGTAGACCTAATTGTCAGACACTACAGACCAGCTACCCGGCAAATTTGCAGCTCCAGCGGTAAACCCTTGTTCGCACTGCGCAGGGAGACTGTCCAGCCAGCTTTCGCCCCAGGGTTGGAGTATGACTCCAACGCCATCCTCAGAAAGATAAATTTGGGCGAGCAGGCGGGACGTTTCATGCCAACAAAACGGATGAGGGATTTCCTCAATTCAGAGCTGAACGCCCTGCTTGCGGCTGGACAGTGGCCAACTGGCCCCATGCCCTTGGCACAGTTTCAGAGCAAGTACTTGTACATTATTTTGGCATCTATTCTCGGCTGCGATTCTGATGAGCTGGTACAGCCGTACCAGCTAGCGCTGGCAGAATGTCTCCTATGCGGAGAATCCTACGAGCCGGTGGCACAGAGAAGTGGAAAGCGTCCCATCTCTTTCGACTGGGCAGACTGGCTGGCATATGCCATTCATTCCAGCCTGGTGAAAATCCAGAAGAAGCAGTCCACCGATTTTCGGTTTAGTTCTGTTCTAGCCTGGCTTTGTTTGTACCATCTGCATCCCCAAATGCCGATCCTGAACCTGAAGAAGGTCAACGAGAGGGGAGAACCACAGCCCGTCTACAACTGGACGGATGACTTATACCGGAAAGGGTCCTACTACAAGTTCAACATCAACTTTCTGGGATTCGTCATGTCAGTCTTCAGTGAAAGCGAAATTCCACGCCCCCCGAGAGAAATGACGAGCGCTTTGATAAATCAGAAGCTCGGGGACGTTTTCAGACTGACGCAGGGAATTGTGGTCAGAATCTACGGATTCAAGGGCAAACCCCATTTGCTGCCCTATTGGTGCTCGGAGCACCTGTTCGGGATGGAGGTTGCCCGACAAATGGACTATGTTGAAGAGGAGTTCGGCCTAGGAAAGAAGAGAGGACAGATTTTTCAATACCCTCTTTCCTGGGCAAATGTTGAGATTTTTGAGGTAGGACAACATGTCTACCTAGAGCAAGAGTTGTCCCGGATTGGCCTGGTTTTGTTGCCGCAGCGTTGGAAGTATGACCCACATGGAATAAGGGGAAAGTTTGCACATCTCTGCCCCCGGGCAGATATAACCGAAGATAGATGCGATGTGGTCCATGTGGACCTTGACTGGGAAATCGAATTGATGGAAGCTTCTCCTCCCTGGCAGGATTTTTACTGCGAGGAGGTGACATATGACCCCAAGCGAAACCCGGACCACCAGTTTTCATCTCCAGGGTTCAAAAAATTTCTATCCAAGATAGCAGGCCTTAACTGGTCTAAAGAAAAGATCACTGAATGCTGGAAGATGAGATGCCGCACGCAGCACGACAAATCAACAAGGAGAAACCTGGCCGTAGATGACGACTTTTCGGTTCTCTATGACCAGCATCATGACAGCTGGCGGCCGTTCGCATATCAAGGTTACGTTCCCCGAGGTCCCTTTGAAGACTATAAAGGAGGGTCTCCTCCCCAACAGTTGTACACTTCGGCAACTACTAGCGTGGGCCCAGCAGACTTCCAGGCCAATCCAATGCAGCCCATGGCTTCCAAGGCGGCGCCTGAAAAGGCGAAAGAGTTAGTTAAGGCAGCGCCCGAGGCAATCCCTCAGGCACGAAAAGCGCCAGCGCCGTCAGAGGGCAGACCGGTTGCGGCAGACCTTCTGCAAGTCAAACCCCGGTACAAGTTTACCGTGGGAGCCTCAGCGCCTGCTGCACCTGCTTCGTCTCCTTCCCCTGATCCGACCATTATTCCAGAAGAGAAGAAGCGGAGGAGAGTTGAGAAAATCAGGCGACCTAGCCTGATAGTGCAGCAGCCAGTCGCAGAGCCGCAGCCGCGTCCTGCCGCCGCAGAGACAGTTTCTCTGGGCAGTCCTAAGCCAGCCGCCGAGACCAGAAGCGAAGACATCCATCCGGCATCGGCTCAGGCGGAGCCCGCAGGTACGTTTGCTGCCCCTGTCTCTTTGGTCTCATCCAGTCCTACTCCCACTCCGTCTCCCGCTCAATCCGAGCAAGTCATGGCCGCATCCCCCTCCCCGTCTCCGCGTCCTTCTAGCGGCCCCCATTCTTTTGATCAGTTTGCTCAGAACCCTAACGTTTCTCTTTCTCTGAGCACAACTCCAAACCCTTCGCCTGAAGCTAGTGCTGAGGCCGTCCGTTCACCGTCACATCCTCCATCTCAGCCGCTTCAAACCCTCGCAGTTTCAGCCGCTCCCATCTCCATTTCCCGGTCGCCCCCACAAGCGGCCGATTCTTCCAAGGTCTGTCCGGTTCCTCCTGGTCCCATCCCCGCAGGAGAGACGTCTCAGCAGAACCCTAGGCTGGGGGAACCAGATTTTATGGACGACCTCCAGAATACAGACGACTTGCCTCTGGCAACGAGGGCTGTAGAGTATTCTGTCTCTTTCCTCCAAGACCTGAAGCGGAGGAGACATGAAGAGATAGCCGCCCCGGCAAAACGCGCAAAGTATGATTTCGGGAGGAGAGTGATTACAACAGAGAAAATAATCCCAAAAGTAAAGAAACCTCTCCGGGAAATGACCAGGGTGGACTACGAGCTCCAGACAAAGGAGAAGAGCTTTGACGACATTAACAAGCAATATGAGATTCAGTCAATCATGCGCAAAGCTAATAATCTCTTTGTCAAAAGTCTGGAGGAGCAGGAAGAACTTTTCGGGTTGCAGGATAAAACAAGGCAGCTTGAAGAGGACCTGTCTAGGTCCACTGAGCAACTGGAAGCGGCGCGGCAAGAAATAGATGAACTCAAAGCCCAGCTGGCCGCTTCTCAGCAACAAGCCGCAACCGAAAAGCAAGCAGCCTCGGAGCAGATTTCTCAGCTCCAGGAGTCTTTGAAACAGGCGCAGTCGCAACTTGCAGAGAGAGCATCTCAAGCGACGGTCTTTTCAAAGACAAAGGTTAAGGAGATGCGGGCTGGTTTGCTGCGGGAATGCAAGCCCCACACCTACAAGGCGATGGCAGTTCTGGATTTTGCATCCAGAATTCAAGAAGTTTCTGCCCAGGGAAAGCCTGTGGTAGAGGAGGCCGAGCGTCAGGCGAAGCAATGGCTGGACCTGGCGGTAAATCTTCAGGAGCGCGAGCGCAACGGCCTCCAATTTTCTCCCGTGTCCTCATTCGCTGCAGAATGGGCAGGTGCAAGGGTGACCTTGCACAAATATTTCAAAAAAGTTGAAGAGGTGAGAGTGGCCAGACGAATGCTTGATGCATTCGGACATGAAAGAGATATCTGTCTGGCCCCCTTTCACGCTCTTTCTGAACTAGGGTGCCCAAGTTTTGTTGAGAATGGCGAGCTCCTCACCCTAGATCGGGTAAAAGGGAATTGGCAGTCCTTTGAAGCAGATACAGCTGAAATTGATAGCTGGACTGAGCCAATTCAAGATAAGCAGGTCACTCAGATGGTGTCCAAATATTCCAAGATCAACTCCTACTTCCAGGAGTTAGAAAAAAGATACCACACCATCGACCTGCATGCGGTCGCTGCTTTCCATGCAGCATTAGAAGAAGTTGCTGACCGCCGGCCATTCGAAGCAGAAGCTTGGCGCCCGGCCCAGGCCGCATACGATCGCATTCGCGAAGCAGAAGCAGGAGATGGAGAGCTTTCGGAAGGAGATCCTGAGGGGGCAACTGACAAAGATGAATCTGAAGAACAGTTGCCGCAAGGAGAGCAGTTAGAGCAGCAAAAGGCAGGGGAGGCAAGTTCCTCTGCACCCAAAGGATGAAGGCATGGATTCTTTGCGCCGAGGCGAGCTCGACACGCCGCGAGCCGCCGTAAATGTTGTCACATTTTGCACGGGGTGCAATGTCTTCGATGTTGTAATGTAACGATCTTCTGCTCTTCTTTTCCTTCCTTCTTCTCTCCCTTTCCTTTTCTTTCCCACATTCTCTTTCTTCCCCCCCTTTCTCGGAGTTCCCCAGTTGATTTTTCAACTTTCCAGAAGGTTACCTGAAAAATGGCTAAGTGTGAGTGCGAAGTTCGCACTTCGCCCATTCTGGGTGCGAAGTTCGCACTTCGCCCAGTTTTGGTGCGAAGTGCGCACTTCGCCCAGTCTGGGTGCGAAGTTCGCACTTCGCCCAGTTTTGGTGCGAAGTGCGCACTTCGCCCAGTCTGGGTGCGAAGTCTGACTTCGCCCCTCTTCTGGGCGCACCTTGCAACTGGCAGACTGGCAGGCTGACAAAAGAAAGATCAAGTGCTGGAGCAAGTCCGTACGGCGGCAGACATCAGTTTTCGCCTGTGCGCAGTCCGACTTCACACCAAAGTCGGAGTACGCCCTTGACAGGTGCGCAGTAGGGGAACAAACCCAGAATTTGACCAAGGCATGAAGGCCTTCCCGACTGCACTGTATTCTGCCCACGCAACCCGAGACGCTCTGATCCCAAGCGAAGTTGGACGAACTGCCTTCCAAAGGCAGACACGTGTCACACAACATCATCCATCATCTGACAAGTGTCCAGCTTCGGGATTAGAGCCGAAACGTGCCGAGCAAAAGGACAAGCATGGGCTGCATTGCCTGTGCCAGTAGCCTCATTCAAAGCTGATCTGAGGTTTCACCTGCTCCAGCTACCCGCATCCCTGCCAAGTTGAGGTTCTACCCACCGCACCGCCATGTAGCTGTCCAGCTTCCAGGAAGACCATGCTGCGGGTACAGTCCGGTCCGACAAAAGGTCAGCATTTGCAGCTCTTTCGCCGCTTTTGTCGACTTATGTTTGACCGGGACCTTGTGCCCATTAATGTAACGGGAGGGACTCGGGCTATAAAAGCCCATCATGAATTCATTGTAAAGTGTGGAAGGGGAATGTTTGTTAGGGAACCACTGTGCCCATTGTAACCGTGCTTCTGCTTATAAATACAATCTGTATGCCTGGTTCTGTTCTGCCGCTTTTATTTCTTTATGCTTATGCTTTACGCGATTCTGTGTCATGGCTTGTTGATTCACTTCAGCATTTGATGATCAGGCGCCTTTAGCATTATTTCTGTACTTTTAAATTTCATATAATAGATGTGGTAGCAGTTCCATCAGTTATGTGTGACGTTGCTGGCCCGTAGTGGTGATTGATGCGATCCCGTGCTGTTAGTTCCTTGTAGGGAATGTTTGCTAGGGAGCCATTGAAGCTGTGCGGTTAAATTCTCTACCTAACACATATACCTGGCTCTGATATCTCTAGGTTTGCTTTCTACCCATGTCAGTGTACGTATCTGGTGATTGATGCATTGCCGTGCTGTTAGTTCCTTGTAGGGAATGTTTGCTAGGGGATCATTGAAGCTGTGCATACACTGCTTGTGTATCGGAAGTACGCGTAGGTTTTGCAGTTCTTTGTCATGCTTTGTGTTTGTATGCAGTAAGTAGCGGTGATTGGTGTGTTCCCGTACTGTTAGTTCCCCCCACCAACCTTTGAATATATTTGTAAATCTCTTTCTGTACATTTATTCCTTTCCTGTACTCTTAGCTTAAATCAGAAAACCCCCCCAAAGGAGCCGGCCTTCTCCGGAGATTGGCTCGGAAGGCATCTCTTCCTTCCGGCCTTTCATGCTGGTGGGCGAATCTGGGCGCATTAACCCGAAATCCTTTCCTCATGGCAGATTCGTAACCAACAGTTTCCTTGCCATTTGCTTTGCTGAATGCATGGCTTTTGATATTGTCAATCTTCGTATTAAGCAGGTGTCAGTATGCATTTAATTTATGACATTCATTGTCAATATGCATGAAGATGCCTTTGTCAGTATGCATGAAGATGCCTTTTTGATATGGTTTGGCTCTTTTACATTGATTTTCTTGAACAGCTTCTTTGGCATCAACCTTTTCTTCTTTTTCAAGCATGTCAGAATGCCTTCCATTTTCTTCCTTTGCTTCTTTACCTTGTGCTCAGTTGCTAGGATTTTTCTATTTTCTCAAATTGAGTTTGATATATCCATTATTCGTTTTCGTGTTTTGCTTGCTATTTTTTTTGCCCTTATTGGCCCTATTGTTTTATTTCTGCTTGAAATTTATTCATGTTCAAGTCCTTGTTTACTTTCCTAGAGGCTGCTACTTCAAGCTTTTTGTTTGCTTCTTCATATATATGCAGCAAGTTTACTTACTGTTGCCACTCCTTTTCCTTATTTAAGAGCTCAATTTGAGTTAGAAGTCCTTGGTTCTCTCCATTTCATCATCTTTGTAATTTATTCATTATCTTTTTTGTGAAATTGTCCCCAAAGGTTGATGCTTCTTTTTTCTTTGAATGGTTTTGTGCAATTTGCTGGAAATGTTTCTCAAGAACTTCCCAAGATTAATTCCAATTATTCTCATTGTTTTCCGACCATTTATTTTCTTTCTCCTTAGCACATGATTATTTTTCTTTTCTCATGTTAACCAACCATCTTCTCGGTCTTTGTTAGAAAAATATCAAATTACGTGCAAGCAGAAAACACAATAACGCAGGAAAAAAACAATGGCACAGAAGTGTACGTGGAAAACCTGCAGTGTGCAGGAAAAACCACAGGGCAATGGCAGCTTCGTTATTTTATTGATTTCGGCAAAATTTTTACATTCAATCAACTTTTACATGCAAGGGGTCATTCCCCTTTTATAGAAAAACAAAAAACTGTTTGTTTCCTTTCCGAAAAAGGAAGACTCCAAAAAATTGTTCGCTTCCTCCTCCAAAAACTGTTCACTTCCTCTCCCAAAAGAAGACTCCAGAAAACTGTTCACTACCTCTCACAATGTACGGTTGTACGAACACCCAAAAATTTCAAGTCGGGGACGGAGCCCCCGAACCCGCTTGGCGTGCCCGGTGCATACAAACAACACATGGGAATGGATCACTATAAACTGCACCACCATACACCTCGTTGCTGAAGAACATTGGAGATCTGGATATTGACTTCACCTCCTAACATTCTCCCACTTGAAGTCGATATACAGGAATTCTTTGCCTATGTTTTCCATCCAAGTGCCAATTGCCCAATGCTGCCCTTATCACATTTTCAGCAAGCCCAGAGAAGTTTTGCACCACTCAAACTTCTCTGTCTTGACCGGCTTTGTAAGCATATCTGCAGGATTCACTTTAGTACCAATTTTCTCCAACAGGATCCTACCTTCTTCCACCACATTTCTTATAAAATGGTACTTAACATCAATGTGTTTCGTGCGATCATGGAATGTTGGGTTCTTCACTAACTAAATAGCACTTTGGCTATCACAATGCAACGTAATCTTCTCCTGCATTACCTCGAAGTCACCCAACAATCGTTCTAGCCAAATTGCCTCTTTGCTGGCTTCAGTTGCTGCAATATATTCTGCTTCAGTGGTTGATAAAGCCACCACAGACTGCAACTTAGAAGTCCAACTCACAACTCCACCAGCAAGAGTGAAAGTATATCCTGTAGTGGACTTTCTCCCATCTCTATCTCCACCATAATCAAAATCCACAAAACCTTTAACTTGCAAATTTGCCGATCCGTAGTAAATAGCAGCATCTGAAGTGCCTCTTAAATATCTAAATATCCACTTCACTGCATTCCAATGCTCCTTACCAGGATTTTCCATGTACCGGCTGACAACTCCCACTGCTTGGGCAATATCCGATCTGGTGCTTACCATGGTGTACATGAGGCTTCCTACTGCTGATGAATACGGTACATGAGACATGCTTGTCTTCTTTGCTTTTGTTCTAGGACACTGTTCGGAAGACAATTTGAAGTGTGAAAGAAGTGGGGTACTAACTGATTTTGCATTCTGCATATTGAAGCGTTGCAGAATCTTTTCTATATATGACTTTTGACATAACCAGATCTTCCTTCCTGTTCTGTCCTTGTGTATCTTCATCCCTAAAATTTGGTTTGCTGCTCCTAAATCCTTCATTTCAAATGTCCTAGCCAAATGAGCCTTAAGATCAATGATTTTCTTCATGCTAGGGCCTACAACCAGCATATCATCAACATACAACAGCAAAATAATAAAACTGCCATCATCAAACCTCTTATAGTATGCACAATGGTCAGATTCACTCCTGCTGAAACCTTGGCTCTTCATGAAGGTGTCAAATTTTCTGTACCACATCCTTGGCGCCTGTTTCAACCCATACAGAGATTTCTTGAGTTTGCAAACCAAATGCTCTTTGCCTCTTTCTTCATAGCCCTCAGGCTGATCCATATAAATCTCCTCCTCGAGATCACCATGCAGGAAAGCAATCTTTACATCAAGCTGCTCCAGTTCTAAATCCTGTGTTGCTACAAGTGCAAGTAAAACTCTAACAGTAGTCAGCTTCACAACTGGAGAGAAAATTTCATTAAAGTCTATACCTGACTTTTGCACATAACCTTTTGCCACCAAGCGAGCTTTATAGCATTCCAACAACCCATCACTGTTCTTCTTTACTTTGTACACCTACTTGTTGCCCCAACAACCTTTCTTCCAGGTGGGAGATCCACAAGTTCCCACGTTTTATTCTTGCGAAGTGCTTCCATTTCCTCCTCCATGGCTTTCCTCCACTTTTCTGCATTCTCAGATTCTCTAGCTTCCTGAAATGAACTAGGCTCACCATCATCAGTTAACAAAGCAAAAGAGGACTGAAAAATAGGAGAATACCTTTCCGGACACTTTTGTGGACGTGTAGATCTTCTAACCCAATGATCTGTTGGTTGTGGCTCTTGGTCTTGTGATTTTTGTGGCTGCTCTATTTGCTATTCTGCATTCTGATCAAAAACTTCAGCATACTGATTTTCATTTTCATCTTCATTCATATCTACTACTCCAACTGGTACAACATTAGGTGTTTGCTGTACCTCCTTCCTTTGCATGGATTTTTCATTAAAAATAACATCCTGGCTAATAATTACCTTGTGGGCAGTAGGATCCCATAGTCTATACCCCTTCATTGTATCTCCATAGCCGAGAAAAACACATTTTCTTGATTTGGGGTCAAGTTTGGACCTTTTTTCTTTAGGCGCATGGGCAAATGCATCACAGCCAAAGGTATGCAAATGAGAGTAATCAATTGGATTACCACACCAAACCTCCTCTGGAATCTGTCCATCCAACGCAGTTGTAGGTGACCTGTTAATGAGGTAAATAGTTGTATTAACAGCCTCTACCCAAAACCTTTTATCCAACATGGATGCATTGAGCATGCTTCTTGCACGTTCCATGATTGTGCGATTCATCCACTCAGCCACACCATTTTGTTGTGGAGTATATGGTACAGTCTTCTCGTGCTTAATTCCTTCCAGCGTGCAAAATTTATCAAATTCCTTGGAGCAATATTCACCCCCATTATCTAACCTGAGACATAAAATAGGCTTGCCCAAACTTTTCTTTACTCGTGCTTTGAACTCTTTAAATTTCTGCAAAGCTTCCGAATTCTTCAAAAAATAAACCCACACTTTACTAGAATAATCATCTATAAATGTTAGAAAATAGATAGCACCATTTAAGGACCGAGTGGGGACTGGTCCAAATATATTAGAATGTATAAGTTGCAGAAAATCAGAACTCTTACTAGGGCTTGCAATAAATCGAACCCTCTTTTGTTTACCAAAAATACAGTGCTCACACAAGTCTAAATTACAAGACTTAATTCCAGAAAGCATACCTTGGTCATGCAGAATTTTCAGACCTTTTTCAGTCATATGTCCTAGGCGTTGATGCCATAGCATTACTGCAACTTGAACATTTCTTGAAGTTGTTGCTGATGCATGGTTTGTCATCGTATCATCGCAAAAACGATATAGGGTCCCATAAGATTCTCCTTTTGATATTACAAGGGCTCCTCTGGTAATTTTGCAGTAGTTGTTACCGAAAGTGATAGAATACCCTAGCTTATCCATCATCTTGATTGTGAGCAAATTCTTCCGCAAATCAGACACTGTTCGTACATCACATAACATCCTTTCTCTACCATCGTCCAGCCTGATCCTTATGTCCCCTCTTCTCACAATTTCTAAAGGGTGATCATCACCCAAGTAGACCATCCCACCACTATATGGTTGATATTTGTCAAACCAGTTTTTGTGAGGAGACGTGGAAAGATGCACCCGAGTCCAAAACTCAGGTATATAAAACAGATCTGCTGGAACTGATATAGAAAGCCTCACATGTTGTCGTCTCTCCTGAATTTATTGTACTGGCCTCAGCTGATGGCTGAAATTGCTTTTCACCATTCTTTTCTTTTTTTAGCTACCAATAGTCCTTTGAGTGCCCTGGCTTCCCACAATGCCAACACTTCTCTTTCAGCTTGCGTCCTTTAGACTTAGATCTGGATTGTCATCTACCTTGTTGAATCCTCTCAAAAGATCGACCTCTCACAGCTAGGGCTTCATTGGTTGAGGGTTCTAGAGACATTTTTTGCCTCAACTCTTCTGCCAACAAAGCGGCTACCACATCATCAAATTTTGAGTTCTTAATGATGCATTGTTGATGATCATCACCAAATAATCCCAAGTCTCCGGGAGGGAACAAAGTAGGGTGATAGCTCTGTCCTCATCCTCCTTCACATTAACTGAAACTAGTTTATTGATAAGGGTATTAAACTCATTCAAGTGAACCCTCCTTCATCCTTAGGCTATAAAGCTGTTTTTTTAGAAAAACCATATTTGTTGTTGATTTCGTCTCATACAACTTTTCAAGCTTCTTCCAAAGGGCTTCCACAGCCTTTTCTTCAACAACATTGAACTAGATGGAGTCTGCTAGGCATAGACGGATTGTAAAAACCGCCTTCCTGTCCAACGTTGCCCACTCATCTTTCATTCTCCTTGGTTTACTCGCGACCCCTTTCAAGGCTAGTGCTTGGTTGTTTTGAACTAGCAAATTCGAATATCGTCCGGATGCAAAACAGGGTCCGGATATCGGCATTGTGGAGAACAAGATCCGGTATTCCATCCGGATGCGAAATAGGGTCCGTTCTGGTGCAAAAATGGTTCCGATCTTGTTTGGTGCAGAAATGGGTCCGATCTAGTGCAGAACTAGGTTGGGATATCCGTCTAGTGTAGAACAGGGTTTAGAAATTAAAAAGTATTGATGGGGTGTTAGTTATATATAGAGGTATACTTGGCGAGTTGGGCGGGATAATTTAGAAATTTTAAAATTTTAGGGCGAAAAGGGTACTCTATTTAGGCGGGATTGCTTGCAAATTTTTCAAAATAACCGTGATACTCTTATCAAAGCACGGCGAACCGACACCTAAAATTTATTTGTTCCGAAAATTTCCGGCTAAATGGCCGACGTCCGGGTCCCCCAAATTTCGCAAATTTGAATTTTCGAAAATGCTACTTTTTGCCAAAATGACGAATTTTCGCCGCTATGTATAACCCTGCTGCCATCAAACTTTTCAATCTCGAACTTGCTTACACCTACAATCATTGTTGCAGCTCCCACTTGCACAAAACCCTAGGCTCTGATACTAGATGTTAGAAAAATATGAAATTACGTGCAAGCAGAAAACACAATAACGCAGAAAAACAGTAACACAGATTTTACGTGGAAAACCTGCAGTGTGCAGGAAAAACCGCGGGGCAATGGCAGCAGCTTCGATCTTTTATTGATTTCGGCAATTTTTTTACATGCAAGGGGTCATTCCCCTTTTACAGAATAACAAAAAACTGTTCGTTTCCTTTCCGAAAAAGGAAGACTCCAAAAAACTGTTCGCTTCCTCTCCCAAAAGAAGACTCCAGAAAACTATTCGCTGCCTCTCACAACGTACAGTTGTACAGACGCCCAAAAATTTTGGGTGGGGGGCTAAGTCTCCGAACCCCCGGGCAGGGGGGAACCTGGCTGGTTCCCCCCTGCAACCCCCTCGGCACACCCGGCACATAGGAACAGCGCGTGGGGATAGATCACAATAAACTGCACCACCATACACCTCACTGCTGAAGAACATTGGAGATATGGATATTGACTTCACCTCCTAACAGTCTTGTCTAAAATGCCTTTGTCCATTATTAGGCAAACTTCTTTTTGAATTTCGAAAAGGGTACATAACTCCATTCTGCAATTCCATATCAAGTTGATGTCCTCGAGTATTGAACTGCGGTCCTTATGCAAACTAAGCAAATCTCAAAACCACTTCAGCTACCACTTTTGGACCTTAAAATACCATATTCCAGCTCTTATCTTTCTGAGTTTCTTTATTAATCCAACGTTTCTATGGTCAAAGTTTCAACATGCTGCGCTTCATCAAAAACCAACTTAGCTTTGTTTTCCTTTTTACTCTGGTGAATTATAGAATGTCAAACATTTTGGTAACTCCTTGTTTCTTTCCTAGCAGTGCAGATTGATGATTTGTCTTTGCTACATGTATATATTATTTATATTTCTATTTGTTTTTTACCTCTAATTCACACTCACAGGCTTATTGTATGTTTTTTGGCAGTTATCCTTTCAACATTTTTATGGTGCTATGATTTCATTTTTTTGCTTTTTTCCCTCTCTTAGTAGTCCACTTACTTGAATCCATTTTAGCTTTTATATATGCGCTACCCATATTTTCTATTATCTGTTTTGACAATGAACTAAAAATTGATGATTCACACCTTTGTTCCATATTTATAAAATGGATTTTTGTAGTTAGTTCTTTTTTTTTCCCCAAATGACCTTTTGTTTACATTTCTGTGGTCATTGCCTGTTTTGTTTCCATTATACTTCTTTCTCTGCACCTTTTCAACATTTTTATGGTTACTTGTTATACATCCTTATATTAAATTATTTGTAGATTCCAACATAGCATATCATTTCAGCTTTCATATGCTTTTACAATCCTAAAATTTTTGAAGATGTTTTTTTATCCCATCAAGTACAAAACTATTAATATGTTTTTTTAACTTTTCTTGAATCCTAACACTCTTTGTAAAGTATGCATCCCCATATTGTATTCACTAATATTTTATGAATCAAATTTCTTCTAATACTAGCCACGGTAATGTGCATATTTCCAACTATCAGCACTAAAATCTCACTAATAACTTTTTTGTTGGTTGTGTTTGTCTTAGACTAAATTCATATCAGTTGTCTGCCTGTGCTCACCTTTGCTTTATAGTGAGGCATGTTTTCATTTAAGGAAAACTTTTTGCTGATTTTACTGACACTAAATGCTGCAGTGTATAGACTGCTTTGATATCTTTGACTACTATTCTTTGCACCCTTTTTTCAGAACTCCAGAAACAATTTCATCCGTTCTTTTCCCCATGTGATTGTCTATAATGGGTAATTCATATAGCAAGTCATAACAAATTATAAATTCTACGTATGCTAATTAACTTGTGGATGAGTCTCACTCTCTTGTGCTATAGCTGTTTGATCATTTTAGTAGTTGCATCATTTTTTGCAGATCTCTTCAACAAATTGTTGTTGCATATATCGTTATATTTCTCTAGATAAAAGTTATCATTGATTAATTATAAGCTTGCATAGGCAGGGTCATTCCTCTTTCCTTTGGTACAATTGTTTTGTGATTCTCCTTATTTTCTCTGTGCTGTTGGTAAAAGCAGGTCACTTTGCTATATTGGCCAAAATGTCTTTTAATATGAGGACTGTTCACTGGAAACTATTCCTGCCTCAAAAGTTTGCTTTTATTCACTAAAATTATATGCTTAAAATATCAAGAATATTCTTCGAGGGTGCTATTGGTTAAAAGAGTTTACTTTCTTAATTTTGGACAAAATGTCTTTCTAATACTTAGGGTTCTTCACCCAAAACTATTCCTGCAACAAAATCCACTTAATCATTCAGCAATCAATTTGATGTAAAGATAGTGATCTATCTTTGTATTCTTATGTCTTATGGATACTCTTCGAGGGGTGCAACCCTTTCTTACAAATGCTAAGTTCCACTACGTGATGAACAATTGTTTACTTTAATGTCAATGCAAAGTCTACATTACCTTTGTCAAATAAGCTTTTCTAAGGTCGAACAGGAAACAGGAAAAAGATATTTTTGCCTGCTAAGCAAATAGAAATTTGACCTCAAACATCTCAACAACATTTTTATCATGGATCAACAGGTCACATGAAGTGTTTCTTCTCATACCAATTCAGGCAATTAGTATGAACCCAAAGAAGGCCATGCCAAATGGACAAGAATAGCTGATATGTATATAAATTCCAAGAAGTGAGCAAGTTAATGTAAATCAGAATTATAAATATTCTACCTATGGTTTTATCTATTATTCCCCCTCTTTGGCCTACTTCATAACAGGTATAGTCCAATATTTGTCCTTCTACCACCTTAACTATAGTGTCTAGTATGGCAGTCTGTAAGTAAGGTTAGCGGCCTCTTTGTTCCTTTTTCCTTATTTTTGTCTCTCTTTTTTCGTTTTGTTTTTATATGGCCGTCTTTTATGGGCAGTGGCCATCTTTTCTATATTGATCTCGTATGGCAGTCTCGAAGTAGGATTAACGCCTGCTTCTAAATCATGGCCAGCCTGGGGAGGACTCTACAGGGTCTAAACCATGACCTGTTGTGTTCACATTACACCTCTTTTAAGAACTAAATATACTACTATCATCATGCACAAGGATGTCAAACATGTAAAGCCAATTGTACCTCCAATGGAACACACCTTATATTTTATCATATTCAAGTTTTGAAGTTCATAATATTTGTGGACGGAGAACATGTAGAATCTAGAAGTATCACCCTCACAATATTTGTCATAGGTACTTTTCTACAGGTTGATGCTTTCTTTGCTTACTGTGAAATTAAATATTTTATGTTCTGTTATGTTTTTCTATGGTTAAATGGTTAAATGTATATAAATGAGATATTGTTGTCTGACCAATCTCAACCATTAAGTTTTGCATTTTAATTATCAATTGAATTCTTATAATAAAATTAAATGGTGTATGTAATCATCATTTATAATTGTTATTGATTTGGAAAAGTGTCCATAGTTTTGTCGACAAAGTCAAATGAACCATCTTTTCATTATTGCAGGAATTGCTCGGCACTGCCATTCTCTTCTTAATCTTTGGAGTAATTGCTGTCTTGGCATTGTGTTTCATTATTTTTGTAGTTCCAGAAACAAAAGGATTGACCTTAGAAGAAATAGAATCTAAACTTTTAAAATGATCTCAATGTATCAAATTCCTAAAGAGAAATAGTTCACATAAGTGAAAATATGTATTTGCAGCAATGTAAATTATCTGCATTTATTAACGTACATAGAAAAATATTTTGACTATTTTTTATATTATAAATTTTTACAACTTTGTAATATAAAGATATGTTATCTTTATAATTATATATATGTTTTTGTGAATTTATAATTTTAATTTTTTATTATTATTATTTTCAACTCAACTATTTTAGAAAAGAGTAGTTGATTCACAAATATATATAAAGTGATATTCATTACAAATATTGATGTTTGATTTAAATCAGGGAATAATTTTCTCATCTTTTATTGAGAAAATTAAAGTAGTACTTTTTGGTAAAATTATTTTCTATGAAGAACATTTAATTACAAAAGTGGCCTTTGGTTTGATGTACCTTTTTTATTGATTTGATCATAATATAAGCACATAATGTTATGTGTCTTCTAATTAAAGAAAGAAGACAAGAATCAATAAAATGCCATGACTTAATTTTATATATTCACCTTTTGAATTACAACACACGATATTAGCAAAGCTATTTTTATCACAACACATGATAAGTTAATAGTTTTAATTAGTGTTTGGATTTTAGTATATGTTCTACTAGGAAAAAAAATAGAGTATTATGATTTAAATAAATTAATTTATTTTTCACTTAAAAATAACATTATAATATATGTTTGTGTTTATTATATGATATATTATAAAAACATGTTTTAAATTTTGTATAACATAAATGGGCCAAGTTGTGAAGACTTTGGAACTCCGAATAGGAGGTCCGTGGTTCGAGTTGTGTTGTGGGTAGGGTTGTAACTATGCTCCATTGTGCTTGGATGAAAATCCAATCCAACATTGAAGGTGCACCTATATTGAAAGGCATGGAGGATCATCCTATATGACCCAAGACCACATGGATGTTAAATCCCACTCTTCTTTCCTTTCCTTGCACCATTTGAGTGGGTTTGATTATGAAGGCTTGGGTACTCTAGATAGGAGGTGCAAGATTTGAATCTTGATGGCTTTTTAACCAGATTATTTCATAGGTCATAATATCCTAGATTTGAATCAAACTCAATATTAGAGCATTCAAACAATCTGACCAATATCAATGAATATAACATTCATAAATTAACAATAATATTATTCAATAAACAAACTCACAATATTGTTGTTGAATCAAATATACAATTTCAAATTTGTTTGATACAATGCATGGAGCTTTGTTGATGAAAATTCACTGTAGGAGAACGTCAATGGACTCCAAGGGTAAAATTGCAAGATAAAATATCATACAAAATACACTAATAAAAGAAACCTACAAATGCTTCTTTTCATTAACTGAATTTCCATCCCCTTACAATAGGGTCTCCCACTTCTTATGCTCCAAAAAAAAAAAAAAAACCCAGCCTATGCTACCCCTTACTATTTTTAGTAACCCTAAAAAAGAAAAAAAAAACTTGGATGGCATCCAAAATGAAATCATGCACCCGTTATTCAATAAAACCCACTACCCCAAGATATCAACCCTACTCTAGTTCTACACTAATAGTTATGATAACTTTTCAGTTGTGAAAACTAAAAATTATATTAAAAGCTAACTTTGGGCCTCCTAGAGGTGTGTTCGTGCTGAAAACATATGGACCACTTTACTTAGGTTCTCTGTGCCATTCAGCATGCTCTGAAAAAAAGAAAGGAGCAAAATAGACACCCGAAGTAAAAGTTATGGCCCTGGAAAGGTGCATCATTCTCCTCTAGTTGAAAATGAACTCAGCTCCTGCGAGTTCTGCTGATGAAATACCTCGAGCTTGTCAATGTCAAGCCTTTTTAGTTCCTCCTTGGAAATCCAAGTGTTATCAGCTTGGGACAAACCTTCCCACTGTACCAAGTATTTGCTATAGTTGCCATTGCGTGTGGTGATCACTTTCCTGTCAAGGACCTACGCAATGCGTTCCTTCTTCTTCTTAGGGATTTGCTTCTCCCAAGCTATGGTGTTTGCCTCTTCAACAACTGCAATATCACCATGAAATTCATGCAAATCAGAGACATTGAAAACTGGTGAAATATCGAGGTCAACTGGCAATTCCACCTTATAAGCATTGTCATTCATTTTCTGTAGAATTCTACAAGGGCCAATTTTCTTCATTTTCAATTTATTATATGTCCCCTTGGGAAATCGCTCCTTTCGAAGGTGAACCATCACCATGTCCCCAACCTGGAATACTTGGACACGTCTATGCACATCAGCGGCCTTTTTGTACTTAGCATTACTATTCTGCAACTTGTCTCTGACCTCTTCCTGCAATTGTTGTATATGTTCAACAAATGCTTCTGCATCATCACTAACATGCTCATGGATTGGTAATTCAACCAAATCTAGAACACCCTTGGGGTTCTGGCCATAAACAATTTGAAATGGTGATTTTCCTGTCGAGCGGTTCACTGAGCTGTTATATGCAAATTCTGCTTGCGACAGGGCTAAATCCCATTGTCATGGTTTCTCACCAACTATGCACCTCAGAAGATTGCCCAAGCTTCGATTCACAACCTCGGTTTGTCCGTCAGTCTATGGATGATAAGCACTACTGAACTGTAGCTTTGTGTCAAATTTCTTCCACAATGTCCTCCAAAAATGACTCAATAACTTAACATCCCGATCTGAAGTGATGGTCTTTGGAACTCCATGCAGTCTCACCACTTCATCAAAAAAAAGTACTGCAATCTTGGTTGCATCATTGGTTTTATGGAAAGCAATAAAATGAGCCATCTTAGAAAACCTATCTACTACAACAAAAATGGAATCTTTACCTCACTGAGTACGGGGTAGCCCTAGCACAAAATCCATGCTTAGGTCGGTCCACGATCCTAGGGGAACTGGTAAGGGCGTATACAACCCTGTATTTTGTACATGACCTTTAGCCACTTGGCACACTCTACATCTGGACACAAATCGAATTACATCTCTCTTCAACCGTGGCCAATAGTACTTTTCCTCCACAAGAGCAATTGTTTTATCTACGCCAAAGTGTCCTGCCAAACCGCCACTATGCAGCTCACGGATGATATTCTCCCGCATGGAACCAACAGGTATGCACAACTGTTTCCCCTTAAATAGATAGCCATCCTGCATAACATACTCAACAAATATTCGACCAGCCTCACCCACAACTGGAGTTTTGTACTGTTGTATAATGCTTCCAAAATCTGCATCAAATTCATACAAATCCTTAATCCCCTCAAAGCCTACCATTGCATTCTCCATGGTGGTTACCAATAGTACTCTCTTGCTTAATGCATCAACCACCTTATTCTGCTTACCGGACTTGTGCTTCAACACAAATGAGTATTCTTGCAAAAAGGAAACCCACTTGGCATGTCTACTGTTTAATTTCTTTTGAGAATTGACATACCTTAAGGCTTCATGGTCAGTGTACAACGCAAACTCCTTGGATAACAAATAATGTCACCAATACCTTAGCGCCTGCACAATTGCATAAAATTCTACATCATAAGTGGAGTAGTTCTTCCTTACCTCATTCAACTTTTCGCTGAAAAATGCTATTGGCCGCCCCTCTTGGCTCAACACAGCGCCAATCCCCACATGTGAAGCATCACAGTCAACTTCAAATATTTTGTTAAAATTAGGTAATACTAGCACGGGTGCTTCTGAAACCTTCTTCTTCAAGAGTTCAAAACTTTGAGTTGCTGCTTTGGTCCATACAAATTTTTTCCCCTTCGTACACTCTGTTATGGGTGCAAGAATGTTGCTAAAGTTTCTAATGAACTTCCTATAAAAAGTTGCCAAACCATGGAAACTTCTCACCTCTGTTACATTCCTTGGAATAGGCCATTCAAGAATTGCCCTCACCTTTTCCTCATCCATCTTCAAGCCATCCTTGGAAATTACAAAGCCCAAAAACACTAGACTTTCTTGAAGAAATCTACACTTCTTCAAATTAGCATACAGTTTCTCTTTCCGTAATAACTCTAACACCAACCTCACATGGTGCAAGTGCTCTTCTTCACTTTTACTAAAAATCAGGATATCATCAAAATAGACGACCATAAACTTACCAATGTATTCCCGTAGCACTCGGTTCATCAACCGCATAAAGGTACTGGGTGCATTTGATAACCCGAATGACATCACCATCCACTCGTACAACCCATCTCGAGTTTTGAAAGTAGTCTTCCACTCATCCCCCTCTCTAATCCTGATATGATAATAACCACTTCGTAGATCAATCTTGCTAAAGTAGCTAGCCCCTGCTAAGACGTCCATCATATCATCCACTCTAGGTATTGGGAACCTGTACCTAATAGTAATTTTATTTATGGACCTGCTATCTACACACGTCCGCCATGAGCCATCCTTCTTCGGAGTTAATAGAGCGGGAGTTGCACAAGGACTCATGCTCTCCCTTACTAATCCTTTCCGTATTAATTTTGTCACTTGCTTATTCAACTCTGCATTCTGGGTTGGGCTCAACCGATAGGCTGCCTGGTTAGGAAGAACTGACCCAGGAATTAGATCAATGTGATGTTGAATATCCCTCTTCGGTGGTAAACCATCAGGTAACTCATCTGGTATGACATCAACATACTCCTTCAACAACCTGGATGTTGTTGGTGGTATAGGAGCCTCCTCTACCTCTATCTTCTTCGTTGTCAATGCATAGCACCAACCAGATTCTTGTGCCTCTATGATAAACTCCTTCGCAGTCAACAAACTCTCGCTCTACCCTTCTTCCTGAAGAGGCAACAATACTACCTTGGCACCATCCTTCCAAAATGTGTATGTATTTCGACCCCCATCATGGACGGTCTTCCTATCATACTGCCAAGGCCTCCCCAACAGTATGTGACAGGCATCCATAGGAATCACGTCACACCAAACTTCATCTTTATAAGTATTCCCGATTGAGAATTTTACCAAACATCTCTTATCAATAGTCACCTCATTCCCTTTCTTGATCCATGAAATGCGATAGGGATGTGGGTGCTTCTCACATTTTAGATTCATTTTCTCTACCATTACATTAGAGACCATATTCTCACAACTACCACCATCAATGATTACTTTGCATACCTTTCCTCCCGATGTGCATCTTGTGTGGAAGATATTTGTTCGTAGCCAGGACTCATCACCCTCATCCGCTTGCATTTTTGCCTTCTTTGGAGCAATCAATGTTCTCTTTATCATGAGATTCTCGCCCGCGTATACAACAACTTTTGTCTCAATTTCATCCTCTTCCTCAACTAGGTTGACTCTAGCCTGTCCTCCCTGATTCCTCTCTTCAACATCATAGTGGGTGCACTCAAATGCTCGGTGACCTTCCTCACCACATCTAAAACAGGTATATGGCTTCCATGATCCATTCCCATATCGACCTCCCCCATTACCTCAACCTCTAGTCCCTCTTTGGTAGGTACCACGACCTTGCTCTGTCTCTTCATGTTTCTCTGTATTTGAGGATTCTCCCTTTGATGAGCTAGATCCCCCACGCCCCCGATTTGGAGAAGATAATGATACCTTCTTTCCTCTTATGTAATTAATCCTCTTATGCTTTTCTTCGGCCCTCAAGGCCATCTGATATGCATCTTCTACAGTAAGGGTACGATGCATACTCAACTCATCTTAAATAACATAACTTAGGCCATTTACATACCTTGCATCCCTTTGCTCTTCGGTCTCGTTATGCTCCACATGGATAAATAGCTTGTAGAACTCATTGGTGGTCCTTGATGCTTTGGTCCTTCTGTTGGAGGTTCTGAAATCTACGAAATAAAGTTTGGGAATAGTCTACAAGCACAAACTTTTCTTGCAACTTCTTCATCTTATCCCAAGCCTTGATCTTTGCTTTTCTTTTCCTTTGTTGTTCTTAGAAAACCTATCTACTACAACAAAAATGGAATCTTTACCTCACTGAGTACAGGATAGCCCTAGCTCAAAATCCATGCTTAGGTCGGTCCACGATCCTAGGGGAATTGGTAAGGGTGTATAGAACCCTGTATTTTGTACATGACTATTAGCCACTTGGCACACTCTACATCTGGACACAAATCGAATTACATCTCTCTTTAATCGTGGCCAATAGTACTTTTCCTCCACAAGAGCAACTATTTTATCTACGCCAAAGTGTCCTACCAAACCGCCACTATGCAGCTCACGGATGATATTCTCCCACATGGAACCAACAGGTATGCACAACTGTTTCCCCTTAAACAGATTGCCATCCTGCATAACATACTCAATAAATATTCGACCAACCTCACCCACAACTGGAGTTTTGTATTGTTTTATAATGCTTCCAAAATCTTCATCAAATTCATACAAATCCTTAATCCCCTCAAAGCCTACCACTGCATTCTCCATGGTGGTTACCAATAGTACTCTCTTGCTTAATGCATCAACCACCTTATTCTGCTTACCGGACTTGTGCTTCAACACAAATGAGTATTCTTGCAAAAAGGAAACCCAGTTGGCATGCCTACTGTTTAATTTCTTCTGATAATTGACATACCTTAAGGCTTCATGGTCAGTGTACAGCGCGAACTCCTTGGATAACAAACAATATCATCAATACCTCAGCGCTTGCACAATTGCATAAAATTCTACATCATAAGTGGAGTAGTTATTCCTTACCTCGTTCAACTTTTCACTGAACAATGCTATTGGCCGCCCCTCTTAGCTCAACATAGCGCCAATCCCCACATGTGAAACATCACAGTCAACTTCAAATATTTTGTTAAAATTAGGTAATACTAGCACAGGTACTTCTGAAACCTTCTTCTTCAAGAGTTCAAAACTTTGAGTTGCTGCTTTGGTCCATACAATTTTTTTCCCCTTTGTACACTTTGTTATGGGTGCAAGAATGCTGCTAAAGTTTCTAATGAACTTCCTATAAAATGTTGCCAAACCATGGAAACTTCTCACCTCTGTTACATTCCTTGGAATAGGCCATTCAAGAATTGCTCACCTTTTCATCATCCATCTTCAGGCCATCCTTGGAAATTACAAAGCCCAAAAACACTAGACTTTCTTGAAGAAATATGCACTTCAAATTAGCATACAATTTATCTTTCCGTAATAACTCTAACACCAACCTCACATGTTGCAAGTGCTCTTCTTCACTTTTACTAAAAATTAGGATATCATCAAAATAGACGACCATAATTACCAATGTATTCCCGCAACACTCAGTTCATCAACCGCATAAAGGTACTGGGTGCATTTGATAACCCGAATGACATCACCATCCTCTCGTACAACTCATCTTGAGTTTCGAAAGCAGTCTTTCACTCATCCCCCTCTCTAATCCTGATCTGATAATAACCACTTCGTAGATCAATCTTGCTGAAGCACCTAGCCCCTACTAAGACGTCCATCATATCATCCACTCTAGGTATTGGGAAGTTGTACTTGATAGTAATTTTATTTATGGACCTACTATCTACACACGTCCGCCATGAGCCATCCTTCTTCAGAGTTAATAGAGCAGGCGTTGCACAAGGACTCATGTTGTCCCTTACTAATCCTTTCCGTATTAATTTTGTCACTTGCTTATTCAACTCTACATTCTCGGTTGGGCTCAACCAATAGGCTGCCTGGTTCGGAAGAACTGACCTAGGAATTAGATCAATGTGATGCTGAATATTCTCTTCGGTGGTAAACCATCAGGTAACTCATCTGGTATGACATCAGCATACTCCTTCAACAACCTGGATGCTACTGGTGGTATAGGATCCTCCTCTACCTCTATCTTCTTTGTTGTCAATGCATAGCACCAACCAAATTCTTGTGCCTTTATGATAAACTCCTTCGTAGTCAACAAACTCTCGCTCTGCCCTTCTTCCGGAAGAGGCAACAATACTACCTTGGCACCATCCTTCCAAAATGTGTATGTATTTCGACCCCCATCATGGACGGTCTTCCTATCATACTGCCAAGGCCTCCCCAACAGTATGTGACAGGCATCCATAGGAATCACGTCACACCAAACTTCATCTTTATAAGTATTCCTGATTGAGAATTTTACCAAACATCTCTTATCAATAGTCACCTCATTCCCTTTCTTGATCCATGAAATGCGATAGGGATGTGGGTGCTTCTCACATTTTAGATTCATTTTCTCTACCATTACATTAGAGACCATATTCTCACAACTACCACCATCAATGATTACTTTGCATACCTTTCCTCCCGATGTGCATCTTGTGTGGAAGATATTTGTTCGTAGCTAGGACTCATCACCCTCATCCGCTTGCATTTTTGCCTTCTTTGGAGCAATCAATGTTCTCTTTATCATGAGATTCTCGCCCGCGTATACAACTTTTGTCTCAGTTTCATCCTCTTCCTCAACTAGGTTGACTCTAGCTGGTCCTCCCTGATTCCTCTCTTTAGCATCATAGTGGGTGCACTCAAATGCTCGGTGACCTTCCTCACCACATCTAAAACAGGTATATGGCTTCCATGATCCATTCCCATTTTGACCTCCCCCATTACCTCGACCTCTATTCCCTCTTCCTCTTTGGTAGGTACCACGACCTTGCTCTGTCTCTTCATGTTTCTCTGTATTTGAGGATTCTCCCTTTGATGAGCTAGATCCCCCACGCCCCCGATTTGGAGAAGATACTGATCCCTTCTTCCCTCTTATGTAATTACTCCTCTTATGCTTTTCTTCGGCCCTCAAGGCCATCTGATATGCATCTTCTACAGTAAGGGTACGATGCATACTCAACTCATCTTGAATAACATAACTTAGGCCATTTACATACCTTGCAACCCTTTGCTATTTGGTCTCGTTATGCTCCACACGGATAAATAGCTTGTAGAACTCATTGGTGTAGTCCTCGATGCTTTGGTCCTTCTGTCGGAGGTTCTGAAATCTATGAAATAAAGTTTGGGAATAGTCTACAAGCACAAAATTTTCTTGCAACTTCTTCTTCATCTTATCCCAAGCATTGATCTTTGCTTTTCTTTTCCTCTGTTGTTCCGTCTGTAGATGATCCTACCAAATTAAAGCATGCTCTTTCAACTTCATGCACACGATTTTCACCTTCTTTTCTTTTTATTGATGAAAATTAACTACAAGAGACCGTCAATGGACTCCAAGGGTAAAATTGCAAGATAAGACATCATACAAAATACACCAATAAAAGAAACCTGCAAATGCTTCATTTCATTAACTAAATTTCCATCCCTCTTACAATAGAGTCTCCCACTTCTTATACTCCCAAAAAAGAAAAACCCTAGACGCTACCCCCTTGCTATTTTTAGTAACTTTTTATTTTTTAGCAACTCACTTGCTATTTTTAGTAACCCTAAAAAAATCTCGGATTGCATCCAAAATGCAATCATGCATCCGTTATTCAATAAAACCCACTACCCCAAGTTAGCAACCCCACAAGCATTTGTAGGTTTCTTTTATTGATGTATTTTGTATGATGTCTTATCTTGCAATTTTACCCTTGGAGTCCATTGACGGTCTCTTGCAGTGAATTTCCATCACTCTTACAATAGAGTCTCCCACTTCTTATACTCCCCAAAAAGAAAAACCCTAGCCTACGCTACCCCCTTACTATTTTTAGTAACTTTCTATGTTTAGCAACTCCCTTGCTATTTTTAGTAAGCCTAAAAAAAAACTTGGATGGCATCCAAAATGGAATCATGCACCCGTTATTTAATAAAACCCACTACCCCAAGATAGCAACCCCACTCTAGTTCTACACTAATAGTTATGATAACTTTTCAGTTATGAAAACTGAAAATTACATTAAAATCTAATTTTGGGCCTCCTAGAGGTATTTTCATGCCGAAAAAATATGGGCCACTTTCCTTAGGTTCTCCATGCCATTCAGCATGTTCTAAAAAAAGAACAGGGCAAAATGGACACTTGGAGCAAAAGTTATGGCCCTGACAAGGTGCATCATTTGTCTTTATAATATAACCTTAGAAGATGACTCTTCAATACTTGACTATTGCTCTCCTCACATGTTTCGGAGATGCATCTTTTCCTATTCTTCACATATGACAACTTTTATGTCTCTTGATTTTACATCTTGTCACATACCATGTGACTCTTCCGTTGTATATGACTCTTGATTTTACATCTTGTCACATACCATTTGACTCTTCAGTTGTATATAACTCTTGATTTTACATCTTGTCACATACCATTTGACTCTTCAGTTGTATATGACACTTGATTTACATGACACTTAGCACACACTCACACTTTACACACTTTATTACATGATACTTTGCATGCTCACACTTTACACACTTTCACACTTTATTGCATGACACTTGTACTCTTCCACACAGACATATATTAGGGGAAATATGAATCACACACTCTAATATAATAACTCACACCCTAGTCTAATATTTACAAATGTACCATGGGGGTATTTTTTTTTATCAGTTGGTTATATGGGATTGAAGCAGGCCTCACCTGTATTACATCATCACCACATAGTGATATTATAACAAAGTTTGGATTTTATCCATATATCGCTTGGCAAGATTTGAACCTTGGTCTCCTCTTTAAATAATGAGGAATCTAATCGATTTAGCTAATGCCACTTGATACCATGGGGGTATTTTAACATCTACCTAATAATGTAATATTTTCCAACATCCTCTTTATATTACATTATTTGGTTTTGAAGACTTTTAGTCTTCAATCTCTTATTCTTGTCTTTGTCTTTTGGCTTTGGCTTGGGCACTGCTTGAACAACTTGAAGTTCTATTGCTAATCTACTAACCTGTTTTTTGTAGTATTTATCAAAAAAATTTGTGCCCATAAAAACATTTTAACGTACTCATGATATTGTTCCAATTTGATTTTTTTATCCATCCATAGTGGACTTCAATTTTCTTTTAATGATTAGTTTTTGGTTTGGTTTTGTCATATGGTGTACAATTTTGAAATGATTTGGATTTTAATTTGCATCTTTTAATTGTTTTTGATGTCTTATTTTTTTCAGCATTTATTTTATCATCTATAATATCAATTCCATTAGAAATTTTTGAATGATTCATATTTTACTTCTTTTTTTCAATTTTTTTTTTCATCGAACGTCTCTATAATTCTTGTTTTAAGGGATCTAATTTCATTTATTTCTTCAACTTATTTCGTCTCTTGGACCTTTTGAACTAAAATGCCCTTTTGATTCTCTTCTCTTGGTTGTCGTTGTTGAGGATATTGATATTGTCTTGAATGAGACCTTTGAAAAAATCTCCTATTTCTTTGATTCAAAGAATTATATTTGCAATAACTTGTAGTATGGTCTACTTTATTGCATATGTGACAATATATTTGTTTCCATTTAGGTTGAGATTGTGATGATGTTGCAATGTTACTTGGTATGTTTTCCTTAGATATCAAAGTATTATTAGTTATTTCATCTTTGACTAAATTTTCCACTTCATATTCTTGTAGAACATTAACTAATTTATCAAATATTAGGTTTTCATTTAGTATTTGAAGTGAAGTGTCTAGATGTTTGAAGGTTTCTAAAAGTGCTTTTAATGTAATTTGGACAAGAATCTTGTCTTTTACTTCTCCTAGGGTTAATAACCTAGCCTTTAAATCTGCTATCCATCGAAGAAAGAGTTATATACTCTCTCCACTATTAACCTTTATTGAATACAATTGTGACTACACATGTAACACAATTACTTAGTTTTTTCCTTTAAATATTTTGCAATTTATTTTCCAAGCAACTTATAAAGGCTATGCTTCTTTTATATATGGTTGAATTTCATCAATTATCCCAAATTTCATCAACATAAGGGTTTTTGCATGATTTTCTTGAATTTTTTGTTTTTCTCTTTCTTCTTCTAACTTGTCTTTTGTTCCTTTCGCTATATCCCAAAGTTTTTCAACAATTAGAATTGATTTCATTTTGTTTTTCCATGAGGCAAAATTAGGTCTTTTTAAAAGTTGTGATTTGAAAAGGAAAATCTTACTATTTGACTTAATGGTTTAAATTTAAAGTTTCAACTTTATCAACTTCTTATAACTCTAACAGATTCTTTCAAATTTTTAAATTCGTAATATTAATTAATCAATTTTGCATTCATTAATCTTCATTAATCATTTATCAAATTGAATTTTCAATTTTCCCTTATATCTCCTAATTCAATTCTTCTATCACTAAGGTTATACCTTATAAAATCATATTTCTATTTTCTTTTAAGAAACCTTACAACTCCAATGTTTAATCAAATCAAATTTTAAAATTCTCAAACCTTATAACTCCTTATAAGAAATCATTCATGCCTTAATAATATGCGCTTTTCTTTTTTTGAAATATTTGATCGAGGCTTTTAGCGCTTACCTTGTACATGTGGAAATTCAAATTTTGGGCGGATGACTTCTATCTTGGTGCTTCTTGAATCTGTTTTGCTACTGCAAGCGTTACACCTCTTTGTTTGTTGATTTCTCCATTTTGTGTTATCAAACCAAACATTATATTTTCCTTTCTCAGGAAACTTGTTGGCATTCCTGCCACATTGTTCTCCTTTGTAAAATTTTTATATTCAGTAATTTGTTCTTCCTTAAAACTTTGTTCTTTTTTCAGACGTATTCTTTGTTTCCTGCGTTTTGATCTCAGAATTTGTTGGCTACGCCCAAGGGAATGTGTAGTTTTTTTCTATTCACTCATCATGCAAGGTCCTTGTCTTTTCGAGGGCAAGGGTAGTTTCACGCCAAGTCTCCAAGCGCAAATCAAATTCGGGGTAAAAGTAGAGCGCAGGCCCATTTCGGGCTAGAAAGCAGCAAAACCCATCTTTGGAGAAGAAAACGTAAGTGATGCCTAGGCTGTTTCGCCCCTATCTGAGAGCGCAAAGTAGTTTCGGGCCTTTATTTTGTGAAACTCAAGTTCAAAAGGAAAAAATACTAAGTAGGCCCAAGTGTTTTTGTCCCTGGGAGATAGCGCAAAGCAATTTCGGAACAAGGAGGGGCGAAAGTGCCTTTGAACCTTTAACGAAGACTTATTTTAAATGGCATGGGGCCCAAGCAGTTTCGCCTTAAACTTGGAGCGCAAGCCCATTTCGGGCTACAAGCTGGCCGAAGCTGAGTGGGGCCCAAGGTGTTTTCGCCTTAACTCAAAAGCGCAACCTGATTTCAGAGTTGGGAAGAACAGATGCATCTTTGACTTTTCCACAAGCCGTAGCTCAGTTCAGTTTCGGCTGCAAGTGGGACCCAATGCCTTTTCACCCCGGATCAAGAGCGCAACCCAGTTTCGGACTTCCCTTGGGCGAAATCATCTTTGACCTACCCTCAAAGTCAGCGCAATCAATTTCAAGCAAAGTAGTGTGGGGCCCAAGTGATTTTACCCCAACCCAGAAGTGCAACATCAATTCAGACTTCTTTTGGGTGAAAGTGCTTCCTAAAAATCTGTGCAACTTCCCTCCAAACATAAAAACGTAAGTGGGGCCCAAAGTGTTTCGCTCCACAATGCCAGCGCAAACCAATTTCGGAGTCTGACAAGGCGAAAGCGCCTTTGAATTTTCCAAGGCGCAACAATAGTTTTAAAGAAAAAATGCTAAGTGTGGCCCGGAGCGTTTCGCTCCAGTTTTCCAGTGCAAATCAAATTCGGAGCTAGTGAGGGAGAAATAGCCTTTGACTTTTCTCACTCCAGTGCCACTCCCAAGGCAGCAAGGTGTTTCGCTCCTGTTTTCCAGTGCAAGGCAGTTTCGGGCCTTGATAAGAGAAATGCACCTTTGACTTTTCCACGTCGGCGTTACTCCCAAGACAACAAAGTGGTTTCGCCTCAGTTTTGGAGCGCAAGCCCATTTCGGGCCAAAAAACAATGAAACTCAGTGGGGCCCAAGCGCTTTCGCTCCCACTTGGGAGCACAAGCTCTTTTCGAAGCTTGCATGGGCGAAACCTAGGTGGGACCTGCATCCGCGAAGCACCTGTTTCTAGTCTAACTCTCCTACCTCAGCCAGAATTCCTCAAAAATGCTTCTCATCGATGAAAGAAGGCGCGCCCTCACCAGTTTAATTGCAGTCGGTCTGAGAAGCTTCCAGATTTGATTTTCCTAGATTTCAGAATCCGATCTTCCATTGAGGTGGTTCCAGCAAGCGAGGAGGCGACGCTACTGGTGAATCATATCGTCGCATTGAAGCCATGCAACCACTTCTCAGTGAGTCATCGGATTCAGGCCATGCCTCATTACTTTTTGATGAGTGCTGAAATCCAATCTTTGCTGCCACCGTGATGTTTTGTGGGTGAGCATTTATGTCTCAGAGGCGGAATCCTCTATAAAAACTAGCAATTCCAATGTAAGATGATGGACGTTTTGCTAGAGACTTGTTGTACATGAATTCTGCTATGAATACAAAGAAACCTTGGCTCTAATTCTGGACTTCTCTTTATGTGTATGTTTTCTATCCTATATTTCTATCAAATTCTCTTCTTTGTCTGTGGGCTATAATTCTATGTCTGGATTTAGCTTCCGATAGAGGGTGAACACTGGAATAACTCTGGAAATTGCACATATAAGATGTTTGGTTTTAATTTATGTTACTTTCTTTGTGTGAAGTGCTATTAGTTTAGAGTACAATTAAGTTATCGTGTTGTTTGTTCATCACCCCTGTTCATCTGGCTTGAGGCCATATTTCCCATCCCTTTCAGTCATTTCTAATCTCTTTCCTGTTCCTTAATCTCAAATCCCCAAGTTAGAATAGTAAGGGAACCAACCCTCTCTGGAGATTGGCATGGGAGGCATTTCTTCCTTTCGGCCTTTCAATGTTGGCCGGGTCTAGGGTGCATGGATGAAACATTCCATACCTAAGGCGGATTCTTGACCAATAGTTTCTGGCATGCCCGGTGGGACGCAAACGTTCCACATCAAAGCAATATTAAGAGTTGATGTTCATCTTGTTGCTATCAAATAAGAACATCTGGCGACTCAGCTGAACTCAGAAGCCTTCGAATCTTGAAGCCGATTAAAAGCCCTCACCTTCATGATCACAAGATCGAAGGCTAAAAATCTAGAAGAAATAGTTGAGTTCTTCGAGCTCAACATCGACGCTTTGGGAGAACATCCTAGAGTAGTCCCCTCGACTATCCCATTGGTTCCAACACCCTCGCAAGTAGTTGTTATAGTTTCATAGACTCCAAGTCCTTCCAACACCACAACTAGCTTGCCCCTCCACCAAATCCACCAAATCCTTCGGTTCAGATGGTGCAACCTCCGCCTAGGCAGTTTCCAACCTGGAATCATTCAAGATCGCTTAATCTACAGGCTCAAAATTAGGTCCCAACTGCAATGTTGAAGGCTCTGCCCATGTATGACGGTACGGGAAAGACAGCCTATGAGCATGTCCAAGATGTCATTGCACTGGCAACCATCCACCACATCACCGAAGAAGATATCATGGTGAGGTTGCTAGTTCTCTCACTCAGAGGTAAGCTCCTCTACTGGTACCGATCATTGCCACTCGACACCATCACTACATGGGACCAGTTGGCGGAACAATTGATAAAGGGTTTCAATGAACAAGCAGACCCTTTCTCCTTGTTGCACCAGTTCACCACCATCCAGAGACACCCTCAAGAAGAGGTAGTAGATTTTAACGTCAGGTTCGCTCGAACCTGGCAGAGAGTCACTACCGACCTTCGGCCCACTCCGGAGCAAGCGATATTTTATTACTTAAGAGCTTTCCATTCCGACATCAGCATGAGCATCCAACATGCTAATGTCAATACATTCCCTACCTTGTATGAACAAGCACAGAAAGTTGAGGCTGACTTAGTCGCTATCGGTAAGTTACCTCCGAAAATGACTATGCCAATTTATCTAGACTTTCCTCAGAATTTGTATCCTAGTGCATCTTCTCAATCACTACCTACATCCCCGATGTACCCCAATCAATCATGGAATCCCAATCCTCAAAATCAGGTGGTATCCACCCCATAGTTTCAAGCACCTGTTGTTCCTCAACTTCCAGCTCCTATCCCATATCCGACATTACCTGCACCATTGGCACCATTGCCATTACCCGCACCTCAGGCAGTCGCAAACTTGGATCAGGCCAGAGAATTGTAGGATCTACGATCGTCAATGAAGACGATGGTGAATGAGATCACCGTCTTAAGGAGGAGGCAAAATGATCAGAGTTTCCAGCCAAGGAGATTCGCTCCTCCTCCCCCGATCACTAGGGAGCAAGTTGCTTCCACTAGTAGGACTCTCGAGAGAAATGCGACGATGTTGGAAAATGAAGAAGTCGGTCCATCTGGTAGAGCTTATTGGTGCTCCACTTGCAATGACCCACACGACGAGGAGACTTGCATGGTCCATTTGAACTATGTTCAGACCCTTGCGGACAACGTTCTTGGTGGACAAGTGAATATGATCAGGGAAGTAGATCATAACTTTATGATTCCCCCTATCGAGCAGGTCTCCGTTCTTATGAGGATGGGTAAGAAACCCATCGAAGTTGATCCGGTTCAAATGGAACCATTGAAGGTGCCTGCCAGTTCCAAGCTGCCAAGCGAGAAGGCATTACCGCTAGAAAAAGAGCCTGTCCAGGTGTCAGAACTAGGGGATTCCATCTTATTAAAGGATTTCTTACCTCCGAGAGCAAAAGGAAGAATTCCTCAACCATAGGCTTTGCCCTCTCAACCCCAAATCGAGGCGAGGGATCAAGTGAGAGAAAAGCTCAGATATCCCTCGTTGACCAAGCGTTAGAGGGTAGAAGCGATGCAACAATATCAGACCAGATACGAGACTACGAAGGAGGGAGGTGAGTCTGGTACAGGAGCGTACAACATCGTCGAAGAGCTAAAGAAGACTCCAGCTAAGGTAAGCCTCTTTGATGCGCTTCAACTACCCGGTCAAGTCGATCTATTGCAGGAATCGTTGAAGTCTACTAAAGGTAAGGGAAAGCTAACTCAGATTGTCTTGACGTAGATGTTGACTACCTCAACCACCAAAAATAATATGCCACTGCCATTCTACTTGTCCCTCAGGATGGAGGGGTGGGTTGTGCATAACTGCATGATCGATTCTGGCGCTGCTACTACTGTGATGCCCAAGGCTATTTGCGATATTATGGGCATGGAGTACACGAGGAGTAGTCCTGGAGTGCTTCAACTGGATGGAACTTCGATCAAGATAGTAGGGGTGATCAAGGATATCCCGATCGTATTGCACAAGATGTCGTAGATCACCGTGATACAGGAAGTTGTGGTGGTGGATTTAGAGCCCTATTTTAGTATGTGCCTATCAAGGGAATTCATCGCCAAACTTGGAGGCTATTTGTCTCTAGACTATTCGCACCTGGAAATCCCCTTTAGAGGAAGGAGGATTAAAATTTTTAATGAAAAACCCTCCCTCCCCTTAAAAAAAATATAGATGAGGGGGAAAAAAAATAATTTATATATATTATAGATGATGAAGGAGATGAAGTGAGGATAGAGGGGTGGTATCCTAGACGAGCTCCGCATAGAAGATGAATTTTCTATGCATGATTTTAATGCCATGATCGAATCTGAGATAGGGTGCTACTCGATCACCAAGCCCGAAAAGGCTAAGGTACCGAGTGATGAAGACCCCATCGCCGATCAACTATGGAAGCTCTTCTTTGATGGTGCCCGATGTAAGAATGGCATCGGGGTAGGAGTTGTCCTTGTCTCTCCTTCGGGAAACCAGAAAACTTACTCTTATAGACTCGCATGGAGTTGTACGAATAATGTTGTTGAGTATGAAGCCCTATGTTTGGGGTTACGAAAGGCAAAAAAACTTGGAATTAAGTAGTTGTAGATCTTCGGAGACTCGGAGTTGATCTGCAACCAAGTAACCAATAAGTGTGTTGCGAAGCAACACTACCTGAAAGCATATCGTAATAAGGTATGGGACCTGCTCGAGTCTTTCTCAACCCTGAATATCTGGTCTATTTCGTGAGAGCGGAATAAGCATGTTGACGTCTTAGCATCTATTGGAGCCAGATACTCCCCCATCAAAAACATGATGCAAAAGCCGAAGATAGTGAGGGTGATCTACAGGCCTTCAGTACCGAACAAAAATATTCATTGGTAGGTGTTTGACAATGATGAGTAGATCGTCAATTTTTTGATCAATGAAGCCAACACTATTGAAGACAGGACCCTCAATGAAGAAGAGTATGAGGGGTTGATTCAGTTGAAGAATAACCACGTCCCGAAGGGCTTAATCACCCTTGAAAGTTTGTTTGATCAAGATGATAGGTCACTTGCTCACAAGATCAAAGTGGACGTGAGAGAGTACAGGGAACTGGAGTTAGAACCCGGGAAAGTCATCAAGGTGGGAACTGATTGCACGTCATTGGAGATTGAGCAAATCAGGACCTTGTGCAAAGAATACCCGGATATAGTCGCTTGGAGCTATCAAGACCTGAAGGGATATGATAAGAGTGTCTTCCAACACACGATCGAGCTGCAGGAAGGGGTCAAACCTTTCAGGTAGAAGCAAAGGCCTGTCAACCCAAAGATAGAAGTGTTGATGAAGGTCGAGCTCCTAAAGATGTTGGAGGCAAAGATTATCTATCCGATCAAGCACTCTTCTTGGGTGGCAAACTTGGTCCCAGTGCAAAAAAAGAATGGGGACATCCGCTTGTGCGTTGACTTTCGAAACCTCAACCAAGCATCTCTGAAGGACCACTACCCGCTGCCCCAAATCGATCAAATTCTTCATGTAGTGGCGGGAGCACAGAGGTTTTCTCTACTGGATGGCTTCTCCGGGTACAATCAAATCTGGGTAAAGGATGAAGATCAGTACAAGACCGCCTTCACCACCAAGTGGGGCACTTTCGCCTACCAACGCATGTCGTTCGACCTCTCAAATGCCGGGGTGACCTTCCAAAGAGCGATGGACTTAGCCTTTGGTGAGTTACTCAATCACATCATTGTGATTTATCTAGATGACATGACTATTTTCTCCCACAAAAGGGAGGAACATGGTCTACATTTGCGTTAGGTATTTGAGAAGTGTCGAGAGTTCGAAATCTCCATAAACCCGAAAAAGTCCATTTTCATGGTAAAAGAAGGTAAACTCCTGGGCCATGTAATCTCGGAGAAGGGACTAGTTGTTGATCCTGCTAGGGCTGAAGCCCTCCTCAAGCTACCTCTGCTAGCGAACAAGAAGGGCCTCCAATCCTTCTTCGGGCAGATTAATTTTGTTAGGAAGTTCATCTCTGATTTCGCCCAGGTAGTAAAGCCGATGATCGAACTCCTCAAGAAGGATGTTGAGTTTTAGTGGACCGAGGAAAGGAAGCGGGCATTCAGAGAGATCAAAGAGAGAATCGCTCAAGCCCCTATTCTGGTGAACCCCGACTACTCCAAGGACTTTATCCTTTATGCCATCGATGAACCAGAGAGCTACGCAATTGTCCTTACTCAGAAGAACGAGGATGAGGATGAACGATCGATAGCATTCTTGAGCCAAGTCATCCACCCGCATGAGGAGAAGTACAACTTCATTGAGAGGCAAGTGCATGTGATGATGCGGTCATTAAAGAAGTTTCACCATTTCGTCTCCCAGAGCAAGACGATAGTGTACGTGGTGCACCCTAACGTCAGAAACTTCATCATTCAAGGTGAGCTTGGCAATAAAAGGGTAGGATGGGTCTCCAAGATCCAAGAGTTCGACATAGAGGTCCGGCCCACTAAACTGGTCCATGGCCGAGCCTTATGCCAAGAACTCGCCAGGAGCACCGCATCCGAGGTGATAGCTTGCCAGTGGGATGATCCAACATAGGAGAGCGATCTTGCGAATCGATCTGTACTCGACAGGGATTGGACAAAAGACCTGGTGGAATACTTCAATACTGGAAGGTGCCCTTCTAACCTCAATGCTTCGTAGAGGAGAAGGTTCAGGCTCCAAGCCTGCAGATATGTGTTGTTACCGAGTGGTTTGTTTCATAAAAATATAGACGGAGTCCTCCTGAGATGTGTTAGGGGGACAGAAAAACAGAGGGTCCTGGATGAGTTTCATTCTGGAATGTCAGGAGGACATTTCACCGGAAGGCCTATGGCCTTAAAGATCATAAAAGTAGGCTATTACTGGCCTACTATTTTTTTCGATACCTTCGAGGTTAGCCAAAAGTGCGATAAATGCCAGAGGTACGTTGGTCGAAGCAGGAATGCTTCTTTGCCCTTGCACCCAATTCAGGTCGAAGCTCCATTTCAGCAGTGGGGCTTAGACTTCATTGGGGTGATAGATCCCAATTCCTCCATGGGGCATAAGTACATCCTGACGGCTACAGATTATTTTACCCGATGGGCCAAAGTAGTGCCGACCAAGCAAGCTAACCAGGATGTAGTCATCGCCTTTTTGGAAGGACTGATAACCCATTTTGGGATACCATATGCAATAGTAACTGACACAATGGCACCCATTTCACCGGTGCCAAAATCTGCGCATTCATGAGTAAGTATGGTATTTACTTAAAGACTTCATCTAATTATTACCCGTAGGGCAATGGTTTGGCGGAGTCCACAAATAAAAACTTACTCAAGATCCTGAAGAGAACCTTGGAAGGCAACAAGCGGAGCTGGCATTTGCTTCTGGACTTAGCTTTATGGGCTGACCGCATTTCCATTAAGAAATCAATCAAGACGTCCCCATATTCCCTGGTATATGGGAAGGAAGTAGTTCTCCCCATGCATATTGAGTTGCCCGCGTTGCAGTCTCTCCGATCTTTAGATGGCGAGGATGAAGAGTTTGATCCCATAAGTGTCAGGATAGCCCAATTACTGCAGTTGGAAGAAGAAAGAGAAAAGGCCTACGAGGCTTTCATGAAGCACATCGAGACCACGAAAAATTGGTTCGACAAGAGGACCTCCGATCGGACCTTCCAGATTGGTGACTTGGTGCTGAAATGGAATGAGAAAAAATCCAAGCTAGGAAATCATGATAAATTTGATGCATTCTGGGAGGGTCCATTTCGAATTTTTGGGGTCAATCAGGTTAACTCTTTCATTCTCCAAGATTTAAATGGGTTTACTCTTCCAATATCGGTCAATGGCCTTCATCTGAAGGCGTACTACCAGTAAGGGGTAGTTGAAAAAATTTCTCAGCTATGTACATATTTTTTATTCCTTTGTTTGCTTGTATATATCTTTTCTCGGAGTATAAGTCTCTTCGCCCCCTTTCGCGCTATCAGTAGTGCAGTTTTGGCCAGACTCCTCGCTATGGTGAGGATTGAGCTGGCAGAGAAATGGTGTGGAAGAGTTTGAATAAAAGTTTTTTAGTTAGTTGTGTGTTTTTTTTAGTCTAGTTGTGTGTTTTTTTTTAGTGCACCAAGGAAAATAGAAAATAGCAGTTTTAGGTGCCCAAATTCAGCTAAGGTGTTTTCGCTCTACCTTTGAGCAGAGGAGTTCATTTCACCATTTTTAGCATCACCTGGCAAGAGCAGTTCAATGTTATGAAAAGCACCCTGTCATCTAGCGAGAGGGAGTTTCGCTCTTGTTTAAGGGTGAAACCACGTTTCGACGCTCTAAGGAGCGAAAGCTATAAACGGAGGTGGGGCCAAGTCAAAACCAAAAGTCAAAACTAAAAGGTCAAAGTCAAGGTGAGTGTTAAAGGAAAGAGTTTTGAAAATCATTTCGGGGCTTTGTTGAGCGAAAGGCGCTTGTGCCCTCCTTTGTGGGTGAAATTCAAAATCATGGCCCTTCAATCTGTCTTTAGTGCAAGCGCCATGTGGCAGGGGTTAAAGGAAATGATTTTTACCCCAAGGCTTTAAATCATGACGCTTTTTCCTATTTCGGGCTTTAAATGGGTGAATGGGCTTTTCGCTTAACTTTTCGAGCGAAAGCCATTTTTGGCTCTTAGGAAATGATGAAAATGTTGCTAGAGCGAAAGGGTTTCACTTTCTCCAATGCCACAAGCACGCAGTCCAAGATAAAACCTAGCAAGCGCACTCCATGAAGAAGGTCATTGAAGCATAAAATAAATTTATGAAAAACAATGCATCACATCTTTCAAGGAAGATTATGGCCCACATAGTTGGCCAACATTGGGAGGTGCGCTCCACCACCGGTTGACGTGCAAGAGATCTCCCACCTTGCCCATAATCCCTCCAGGCATTTACTCCACCCCAAAGCGTAATTAATATGGTGGGTAAATTGTAGTGCTATAAGAAGGCCATCACTGCACCTCAAATGAACTCAAAGAAATTACTGAGGGTTTTGCAGTAGCACCATTTACCTTGCCAAAGTTTAGAGAGTAAGAGTTACTGATAAAATGCAGTACGTTGAGCAGCAGTGAGGTGCTGTCATTTAGAGCAAGCGCTTGGGCAAGTACATAGTCATAATGGGCAAGAAGAGCACCGAGCCTAAGAAGGAGAAGGCCTCGAAGAAGGTGGAAGGTGAGAAGAAATAGAAGAAGGAAAAGAAGAAAGTGCCACCACCCCCACTCGAAGATAGGTTGAGCAGAATCCGTGACTGTGTGCTCACCAAAATGAGTGTGGAGAAGTTGCGCCAGACTATTGACATTATGATGACCAAGGTGTCTACCGAAAGTAAGCGGACAATCACCTATCACTCTCACCTATATTGGTACCTGTGCACACTGTGCATCATTGCCTAAAGTTGATATGCGCAATTGCTAAATTCTATGACCCGCGAACCAGGACGGTCTAGGATGCCAAAGAGAACAAGTTGTTCACCATCTCTGCCCAAGACGTTCGAGAGGCTTTCACTTATGGAGAAAAGCCCCCGTTGACTACATAATCAAAAAAATTAACAGTACCGAGCATAATGAAAGATATGCCAACACAGTGCAGATGCGCCAGTTCATGGAGATGCAACTGTTGGAGAAGCTAGTGCTCGGGATATTGCTAGACTTGCCCAAACCCTTGAAGATATTTAAAAATCTTGACATATACTCCATGCTGGCATGGGTTATGGGGCTCTCCACGGATGCAACAATGTATAAGTGGCAGGTTTCACTTGCCGAATGTATTTCGCATGGTGAGTTCTATTCTCCCGCTGCCATGAAGCCGAAGACAAAGCCTGTATTTTTTGACTGGGTAGAATGGGTGGCATGGTAGATGCATATCCAGCTGAGTGATATCCAGAGCGAAAAGGACATGTCATTCTGAGTCTGCTCTTTCCTTGCATGGTATTTCTTCTACCACATGCACAGCCATTTTGCCTTCATCGCCAAGAACCACACAAATAAAGAAGGCAAAGCGCTCCCCGTTTATCAATGGACTCAAAGTCTGTCAAAGCGTGAGTCCTACTACAATTTCAATAGAATGTTCCTCGACCCAGCCTTGGAGCTCATCTACGGTGTTTGTGAGTGAGTGTCGAGGTGGATGAGAGACGAGGTAGTGCAGGGGATGTTGGGTGACGTATTCCAACTGACCCGGGCCTTGTCAAAATTTATGGGTTTATCAAAAAACCCTTCCTATTGTCGTACTACACCATGGAGTACTTATTTGCCCTCGAAGTTGCCCGATAGAGTGACTTCACTGATGACACATATGGGCATGGGAGAAGGAAGCCGCACACATGCACTTTTCCTTTCCACTTCGGCGACATTAAGGTGATGGTCAATGGGCAGAACACCTTTCTGGCAGTAACATTGTACGACTTTGGCCTGATCGATCTCCCCCAGTATTGGAAGTATGACCCACTGGATATTTTTAGGTAAAATATTGGGGCAAAAAGCTTCCATAGCTGTCCGCGCCCAGATATCGAAGCGCAACACAACAATCCCTCAGGGCGCGACCTAGAATGGCACGTGGAGAGGATGATGTCACTTCCCCCGTGGCATGACTTCTACATGATAGAGGTTGAGTATGACCCTGCACAAAACCCGACGCATGCCCCTGATGAGGAAGTGTTTCAGGCAATGAAGAGCAAAGTGCCCGACTGGTCGGATGAAAAAATTGCAAACTGGTGGATCATGAGGGTCCACAATAAAAAGGAGGCATCCGATCAGTTGCTTGTATTGGACGAGAACTTCTCCGAGATGTATGATGCAAATTGCGACACTTACCGACCCGTCTTGTTTGCTGACATCGTGCCTAGAAGTACTCAAAGCCCTAGCAGAGTGGAAGACGCGACGGAAGGATAGGGGCAGCACACTGAACAAGACCCACTTGTCAAGGAGAAGGGCAAGCAGCTGCCCCTTAAAGAAGAGGTCACTCCGAGGAAGAGGAGCGCTAGTGCAGCACTTTCGCTCCCCCATGTTGCAAAGAAGCCTCGGATTGGTGCAGCCTGACTCCCTGGTTCAAACCCTTCTGCAACATCGGCAGTCATGGAAGCAAGCGCCCCTGAAGTCTCTGTTCCAGTGCAGCAGGAGCGGCAAGAGGTGGAGTTCATTGACCTAGAAGCTAAACCATCGGATAGAGAAGGAGGAAGGATGAGCCCTATCACGCAGCAGTTCACCATTTTGGCTCTGGCAGCGTCCGAGCCCGCAGGTGCGTTCTCTCTTTCTTCTTCTCTTACTTTTGTTCCTCTGGCAACTATCCCTTCCAACGTCGAAACCCTCATTTCCACCCAACTTGCATTCGGCGTCCCCATGTCTGCCATGCCCTTCCCTGCATCCCAGTCATCGCTCCCCTCAATGTTCCCTCCTGTTTCTCAGACGTTTAGTTCCTTTGCGTCTATCTCCAACGCATTTGCATTTCCTGCATCATCCGCCCCTACCCCTCAAGTTTCTGTCAATCCAGTCGTTGCATCTGTCGTTGCAGTCAATCCAAGCCTATTTTCGCCCTCATGCACCTCCTCAGTTGCAGCAGCGATGCCCCTTGATATTCCAGCCCCAGGTCCTAGTACTTCAGTTGTCGCTATTCAAACCCCGACGTCTCCCAAGGTCGCCATAGTCGCTGCCCCGACTGTCCCTGATTCATCTGCTGAAGCTAACCCACAACGAGCTCTGTTCCCTTTCACGCCACTCTTTGGAGTACAAGAACCGATGGAAATGGAGCTGGAAGTTCTGCAGGAGGGCCCAATCGTAGAGAGCATACGCCGAGCATGTCAAAGAGTTCCTCAAGCTGGCTCAAGGGCCAGAAAAGAAAAAATGCGCAGGCTCCAGCCCAAGTGGAAAAAAGGGCTATGTTTGACCCGGAGAAGATGGAACTCCACAAAATGGAGAAGGTGCCCAAGATCCAAAAGCCCTTGGAGGAGATGACACCAACGGATTATGCCTACCATCATACAGTTGAAGACATGAGAACGATCGATGCAGCAGAGAAGATGGGGAACATCCAGGTTGAAATGGGCTCCATCTATTTCCATGGGGAGCACTACAAAGCTCGCTTCTATGAGGCTGAGGCCAAGAACGTAGAGCTTGAGGAGACCTTGGCGCACACAAGGGCGCAACTCGAAGAGGCTCAGGCTAAATCCAAACAGTTGTAGCAGTGCATGACCAGCTTGGAGCAGGAGGTGGATAATTACAAGAAAGAAAATGAACATCACCTCAAAGTGCACATAGAAGCGGAAAGCCAGTTGCAAGCCCTGAATGCCCAGATTCAGGAAATGCAAGCCCAGTTGACACAGAGGGTGGTGCAATCAGAGGTCTTCACAAAAGACCGTATTAAGGAGGTTCGCCATCACTTCCTGGCAAACTTTCGAACAAGGGCGCGCAAAGCAATAGCAGTCCTCACGTTCATTTGGGAGGCCAAGAAATCAGTCACTTACGATGCACCTATCGTGGAGGATGCTGAAAAAGACATTGATCGATGGCTGGAACTGGCTATGAAGGTGCAAACCCTAGAAAAAATGGACCTCGAGCTTACTCCAATGTGCCCACTTGCTCGGTCATGGGCAACTACGAAGGTAACACTGTGGGCTTACTTCGCGAAAATGGAAACAGCCCGAGAGGCGAGAAGGCTGATAGAAGTGTTTGAGCGGGAAAGGCGCATTTCTCTGATGTATTTCGAAGCTCTCGTGCAACTTGGTTTCCCTGGCTTCACTGACGAGGAAGAATCTATTTTGACAAAGGAAGAGCTGAAGCCAGTTTGGGATGCCTTTGAAAGTGATACTTTGGAGATTGATAGTTGGAGTGAGCCTATTTCAGAACACCAGGTAATGGAGTTAATAACCAGGTTTGCATGGATTGAATCCTGTTTGGTAGACCTTAGCCAAAGAGCTAACTACGCTGACATAGACCAGCTTGAGACCTTCGGATACCTAGTCAGGGAGCTCCAAGATCGTGGCACAATCAAAGAAGATGCCTAGGCCCTGGTCCAAGCAACCTATGATCGTATCTATGAGCATCTCCCACAATCGAAGCCCTCCCAACAACATGAAGATCAAGCACAAGAAGGAGACCAAACAATGGAAGGAGACCAAAGAGAAGAAGGGGATCATGAGCGCAAAGAAAAAAGAAGAAGAAGCTAAAAGGGAGAAGTTGGAGGAAGAGTCTACTGCCAGCAGTGAGCATTCAGAAAAGGATAGTGATGATGACTCTGAGCCCAACAGATAAGGCCTGGGATCTTCACATTGAGGTGAGCTCAATCCCCCTACGAGCCACCAGAGATGTTGGCATCCCTGCCACATTGATCTCCTCTGTAAAATTTTGCTATTCAGTAATTTCTTCTTCCTTGAAACTCTATTCTTTTTTCAGAATGTATTCTTTGTTTCCTACATTTTGCTGTCAGAATTTGTTGGTTGCGCCCAAGGGAGTGTGCAGTTTTTTCTATTCACTCATCATGCAAGGTCCTTGTCTTTTCGAGGGCAAGGGTAGTTTCGCACCAAGTCTCCAAGCACAAATTGATTTTAGGGTAAAAGTAGAGTGCAGGCCCATTTTGGGCTAGAAAGTAGCGAAACCCAGCTTTGGAGAAGAAAACGTAAGTGATGCCCAGGTTTTTTCGCCCCTATATGAGAGCGCAAGGTAGTTTCGGTCCTTCACTAGGTAAAACTCAAGTTCAAAAGGAAAAATGCTAAGTAGGCCCAAGTGTTTTCACCCCTGGGAGATAGCGCAAAGCAATTTCGAGACAAGGAGGGGTGAAAGTGCCTTTGACCTTTCAATGAAGACCTATTTATTTTTAAATGGCATGGGGCCCAAGCAGTTTCACCTTTAACTTGGAGCGCAAGCCCATTTCAGACTACAAGCTAACCGAAGTTGAGTGGGGCCAAAGGTGTTTTCGCCTTAACTCAGGAGTGCAACCTGATTTCGAAGTTGGGAAGGGAGAATGCGTCTTTGAATTTTCCACAAGGCGCAATGCAATTCAGTTTCAGTTGCAAGTGGGACCCAATGCCTTTTCACCCTGTATCAAGAGCGCAGCCCAGTTTTGGGCTTCCCTTGGGCAAAAGCATATTTTACCTGCCCTCAAAGTCAGTGTAATCAATTTCAAGAAAAGCAATGTGGGGCCCAAGTAATTTCGCCCCAACCCAGAAGCACAACATCAATTTGGATCTCTTTTGGGTGAAAGTGCTTCCTAAATATCCGTGTAGCTTCCCTCCAAACATGAAAACATAAGTGGGGCCCAAAGTGTTTTGCTCCACAATACCAATGTAAACCAATTTCAAAGTCTGACAAGGCAAAAGCGCCTTTGACTTTTCCAAGGCGCTGTTGGTCCGACTTTCATACACACCCCGCGAAGGATGAGCAGGAAGCTCCGGAGACACCCACGGGACGAATCCCACTCACTTTAGGATCTAGCTGGTTTTCCAAGGTGCGAGTTACAGAGTTGGGTCGAATGGCTATTCACTCTTTTTCGCTTCTAGAATAGATTTCAATATGGACTGTTCTGTTACCTTACAAGGGGTTCCTGAACTTGTTCGATGAGTTGCGAAGTTGTTTATCAGATTTAACTTGAATTCTTGATCTAGCTCTCATGGGTCAGCAGATTTAAATAAAAGACAAATAAAGAAAATAAAAATGGATCATTTCATCGAAAACAAAGAGAGGGTAGGGTAGGGCAGAAAGAGAAGCTTATCAAACATCAACTGTAAAACCCTAAACTATCAATCTTATCTATGCTATCACCTTCACAACAGAACAAATCAAAGAAGAAAGTGTCCAGTCAGTCTAAGATCACTTTCAACTAAGAGCACAAGGCAGAGTGAAACAGATCTAGCAGAAAATTATAAATCCAAGGGCAACTGGTTAAAACTGGTATCTTTCACCGGCAGCCTAGCTCACACAGTGAAGACAGAGCAATTAGAACAAACTTAACCTCAAATCTGTAATTTCCCCTAGCAGGCAATGGAACAACTGAAGCCTAACAAAATATTTAAACTTGATAATGGCAGATTTACAACATATATCTAACAAACTTAAATGGAACGGATAACAGAAGAAGATACACTTATCACACTCTGCAAAAGATTAGGCTCCTGGCCATGCTATCACGTAAAAGCTAAAGCACATCAACTCCAAGTCCGGAAACAAAGGATTTCACAAGATTTGCAAGAAATTGTTTATAAGCCTTTTATTTCTAAGTCTCCGCCTCCCGCAATTACATTGAGAAGAAGTATTTATAGACTCAGGACAGACCCTGATCTTTTCAGAAATATCTTCTTCTTTAACTACAAATCTTATCTTTCTAAACCCTAGGACCCGGGTTTTACAATAAAAATCCATTTAAAATCAAAGTCCAGATAGAACTTAACCCTTCGGCAAATCAGGGGAGTCAGCTGCCATAAATGGAGAAGATAAAATCTAAAGCCACTTGCATTCATCCGCAACTGCAAATAAATGCCTCCATTAATTCTCGTTGGTGAGTCGGATGAGTCACCACTTCTCCAAGCAATTGATCTCCGCAGATCCATTATCTGAGTTGAAATGGTCTTCATGCTATCAATTCTGTCATAAATTCGTCATTGAATGCCTTCACCGGCATCTTCTCCTCTAGCATGGCGGTCCTTGATCAAATCTGCACTTTAACTTTGACTTTATGGCCTTTCCCGGCTGTCCCGCAAGTGCCAGATGGAATCCTGTATGAAAGAGAAAAGATGCATTAGATTAGCACTTTAATTAAATCAAAAGCTTTAAAGGTTAAAACAGATTAAATCAGGCTAAAAACCCTAAAGCAAGCTTGCATGTCGGCTTCTGTTTGTCTGCCTCACGCTTTGACACGTGTCGCTACCCCAGGATGCCTTCTGTTTCCCGCTGGAATGCACTTCAGGCTCATTGTGCAACTTTCTCTCTCCTACCGCGATTCTGCGACATGTCGCGATTTCACGACATGTCGCGAAATCGTGACGTCCCCAGCGCTGCGCTGCTTCTTCCCCCGTCGACCGCGAAAACGCGACATGTCGCGAAATCGCGCCTCCTGCTAGCTGTCGCACAACTTTTTCAAGCATGTCGCGATTTTGAGACATGTTAGCGACGCGTCGCACCTTTTGTACTTAAGCGTTTTTCCATCAACAACCCGCGAAAATAGAACACGTCGCGATATCGCGACAGTTCCCGTAGCTGCATGCGTTGACCGCGATTTTGCGACACATTTGCGACTTAGCCGATTTTCATTCTGCAGCCCACTTTCTCTCTCCTGCCGCGAAAATGCGACATGTCGCAAAATCGCGCCCTTCCGTACAACTTTCTTCTCTCTCCTCTAGCCGGTAGCGATTTTGCGACGGTTTCCAAAAATGGAAATGTCGCGATATCGCGACACTTCCAAAAATGGAAAGTGTCGCGATTTCGCTACACTTTTCCGACTTAGCTGCTTTTGCCGAAATTCGTCGCGATATCGCGACATTTTCGAAAATGGAAGTGTCGCGATATCGCAACACTACCAAAAATGGAAAGTTTCGGTTTTTCAGTGAATTTATGCAACTGTTTTCTAGATTTTTCTTGGTACCGGTGCGAGATTTTATTTGTGCATGAATGATTCTAGCATGCAGAAAGTTAAGCTTGGAATAACAATGCTAGAATGACTTGAAAAAAGGCACAACTTAACAAGGAGGCAAGCAAAATCTGGGATTAACACTGGAAATGACCAAGAGGGTCCCTGCTGCAAAAATGGAAGTCCAGAGTTTTCAGAGGATGGAATCTGATTTTTCAGTGGGGGTGTGTTGCTTCTCAACAAATGGCGATATCTGCGGGTAAAATAGTAGCACTATTTTAGAACCCAAGACTCCGGTTTCAAAACAAAAAGACCATGCATCATGCCTTGCCACGGACATTCTTCACAATAAATTGACCGCCAACTCGCTAGTCGTTAAAATTTTCCAAGGACATACTGGTCTGGATTACTTCAAGGAAGATTTCTGATGTGCAATTTCAAAGGGTATAAAACTTTCTTCAAGGATGACTCGGATTGATTGATGAACTTTGGATCGATCAACTTTTCTAGATTGTAAAAGGGGAAACCGAGTAGAGCTCTGTTTACTAGTTTAGCCTTTTACATCCTAGACAGAGTTACCCTTTAGATTTACACGACCCAAATTTACAACTGTAAGGTAGAATATGCAACTTGGTAAAAGAAAAATATCTTTTGGAATCTGGCTGCCTCTCTTTCATATAACTCTTTTTTTTTTTTTTTTCTTTTTTTTTTCTCTCTTATTTTTGAAATGCATCAATATCTGAAAGGCATTAGAGAAATTACAATTTTCTTTTATCATTTGATCAATCTGGAACTATTTCAGTCTAGGCACTGATAGCCTCTAGATATACCCAAATAATTACATGACATAGTCCCCTCTCATAACCAGCTTTTCTTGGATTCCCCGGGAGTTCCTCCAACAAAACAAAGATAGCAGTTTTTCTATTATTAAAACAACTGTGGCAAGTAAGACACAAGATCCAATCATCTCTCTACCTTTGTCCTGAATAGCAAAATAGTTCTACAGTTCATAGTAAGCAGACTATCTCAATTAGAATAATGAGCAGAATGGGGCACTGGATTGTGGATTTATCAGCTCAGAATAAAACAATTTTCAGCAGGCTGACTTTTCATTGATTGCTCAGGCAGAGGTTAAAGAATAGAATTTTAAGAGTTGAAGGACTTTGTACAGGCATCCAAGGATAGGCACAAGCTTTTAAAGCAAAACAGAATCAAAACTGCACAGACTAAAACACTGAACTGTACAGGCAAGCAAAGAAAAAGAAGCAAAGCAACTAAAACTGAAACAAAAGACTGTACAGACTTAAACAACAAGCTGACATAAAAAGACAAAGAAAGGAAATAAAAAGCACTGACAAAAGAAATAAACTGCACAAGCTAAAACTGTACAGACAACTAAAGATTAAAAATTAAGAATAAGATGAAGCAACTAAAAGAACTGCAGAGCATTAAAATTAAACTGAAACAGATTAAAACTGTACAGACAAAGAAATAAAACTGAAAAACTTTAAAGCTTATTTACAATGTATACATATGTTACAACTTCCCTTCATACTCAAAAAATGCAGCAGTTGGGAAAGCAGAGAAATGGTGCCTTAAAATTTTTTTGACCATGTGCAAGTAATTTAGAAAAATTACCTTTCAGGTCCTGTTGACGAAATGCACTCCAGACTATGCTTCAAAAATTTGCTATCTGGGAAAGACTTGGGTTTACTGTCTTCCCTGTCCCATTTGAAAAACAAATCTGCAACTCCTTCAAATTAAACAAATCATATAATAACAAATCATATGATAACATGTTTATGCTTCTACTTGAAGGGTTTGCAGAGTTCTTTCAAAAGGACTGAATGTAAAAAACCCCCAGGATCAAATACCTTAAAATCTTGACAGACCTAGACCACCACATCTTCAAAATTACGTGACAACTAAAAAAAAACATGTTTTATCTGTATGCCCTAGTTCTTAACAACTTGAACATTTTGTGGTTGCTGTATTGCTTCAATATCCAGGACTTCAATTTTTATCCCTCTAGCAGAATGTTTACAATTTTCCTTTTCACCTGAGCCTTGCTTAGATTTAACCTCATCAATGTGTAATATCCAACTGTCACTGTTGTGATGGTTTAGAGCTGTAACTGTTCCCACCTTTTCAGTTGCCAAATTATAAGATCCAATATCTGCATCAACACAGTTTATAGCCTTTTCTTTGATATTATGTTCAGAAGTTGCAGGCTTATGTTGAGACAGTTCATCAATTCCAAGTTGGCTGACCACATTCATATTTACTACCTTTTCCTCCTTTTCTTGAAATCCAACAGGTGGTCCAGAGTAAGCCTCAATCAAGCTATCCTTCTGTTCAACAACTGCGGGCGCTTCATAGAGGGTGATGTCGACTTTAAGTTCCCTCATATCCTCAATGATGTTATCCTCCTCGCTTACTTTCGCATAGTGACATTGAATCTCACTTTCATCATCCTCCGATGAGGAAGGATCATTGTTAGGTTCTCGGACTCGACATCTCAAATTATAATTGTCCATTTTGAACTGCTGAAAATCTTGCATTTCATCCATAGGAGTCTGCACAAGACTTTCTGTCTCTTCGAGAAAAGTGAAAGAATCTGAAACCCTGGTTGTACTATTTTTGGGTGAACTAGAAATATCAATATTTCTTTGATCTCTAGGAAAATTTAACTCACCAGGAAAAACTTCAGATTTGGGTAATGCTAGATCACAACTGTTTACTTCAAGCACTTCCACTTTGAACTTGTCAGAACTTTTCTGTATATTTTGCACATGCTGAGTGGATGTCATAGTTAACGGAGTCTCCTTGGGTAGAGCATGACATGTTGGCACTAACTCATGATGTGGAATGGGATCTAGAATAGGCATGTTCTGTGTAACATAGGATATCAAAGGACTGCTCAGAATTTGAGGCCCTAACTGTCTTTCAAGAATTAAGGCTTCTTTATAAGCCCCTGCCAGGGTTGTGATATTAATGTCTCTCTTGAGGAAAATAGAGGTCACCGAATCCAATGCATTCTTGTAGATTTCTAAGGCCAGATTTGCATTTGGGATGTAATGGCCAGTCATTCTACCGTAAGCTCTTTGAAACCTCATATTGAAAGACCTGACGCTTCTCCCGACTCTCTCTTGATGCTGGAAAATTGTTGGTATAACACACTCGGGGTCTATCACTTCCCCAAATTGTGATATAAAAGCTTTCTCTAGGTCACCCCAGCTAGTAATGGAATTGCTGGTGAGGTTTAAAAACCAGTCATAAGCTCCCTCCTGGAGAGTGAACGGGAACAATCTGCAGGCAACATCTTCATGCTGTATATTTAACAATTTTAAAGCATTTTTGAAAGCTAGCAGGTGTTCTTCTGTAGTTCTTGTCCCATCATGTTTATATCTGGGGAGATACCTTTCCGGGCTTCTGGGCAGGTCATGGGCTATACCCGAGATGTTCAAAGCAGTGGGGCCCAACCAATTTGCCATTATTACTTGGCTGACAGTGATGTTCTGAGTTGTGATCGGATAACTGCCAGTGGAGATAAAACTATTCTTAACTTGAGGTCTTCTCTGGCAATTTTAAAAACTGTACTGGCAATTAGATGTTGGTGTTAAGTCCCGCTGTTCAGGCAAAAACTCTAACCACAGAATTTTAAATCAGCACTCACAAACTTACAATACTTGAACTGAGTTCAACAGGCCCTCCTTCTAGCGCCAATTAGATGTTGGTGTTAAGTCCCGCTGTTCAGGCAAAAACTCTAACAACAAAATTTAAAAGAGCTGAGGAGGAGGGAAAAGGATTCAAAAGATAAAATACCAGACTCAGCACATACAACTTTACAGTTCTTAACAGACTACTGAACTTGAACCGAGATGTTCAACAGCCCTCCTTCTAGCGCCAATTAGGTGTTGGTCCGACTTTCATACACACCCCGCGAAGGATGAGCAGGAAGCTCCGGAGACACCCATGGGACGAATCCCACTCACTTTAGGATCTAGCTGGTTATCCAAGGTGCGAGTTACAGAGTTGGGTCGAATGGTTATTCACTCTTTTTCGCTTCTAGAATAGATTTCAATATGGACTGTTATGTTACCTTACAAGGGGTTCCTGAACTTGTTCAGTAGTTGCAGAAGTTGTTTATCAGATTTAACTTGAATTCTTGATCTAGCTCTCATGGGTCAACAGATTGAAATAAAAGACAAATAAAGAAAGTAAAAATGGATCATTTCACCGAAAACAAAGAGAGGGTAGGGTAGGGTAGAGAAGAGAAGCTTATCAAACATCAACTGTAAAACCCTAAACTATCAATCTTATCTATGCTATCAACTTCACAACAGAACAAATCAAAGAAGAAAGTGTCCAATCAGTCTAAGATCACTTTCAACTAAGAGCACAAGGCAGAGTGAAACAGATCTAGCAAAAAATTATAAATCCAAGGGCAACTGGTTAAAACCGGTATCTTTCACCGTGCAACTCTAGCTCACACAAAGATGACAGAGCAATTAGAACAAACTTAACCTCAAATCTGTAATTTCCCCTAGCAGGCAATAGAACAACTAAAGCCTAACAACATATTTAAACTTGATAATGGCAGATTTACAGCATATATCTAACAAACTTAAATGGAACGGATAACAAAAGAAGATACACTTATCACACTTCGCAAAAGATTAGGCTCCTGGCCATGCTATCACATAAAAGCTAAAGCACATCAACTCCAAGTCCAGAAACAAAGGATTTCACAAGATTTGTAAGAAATTGCTTATAAGCCTTTTATTTCTAAGTCTCCGCCTCCCGCAATTACATTGAGAAGAAGTATTTATAGACTCAAGACAGACCCTGATCTTTTCAAAAATATCTTCTTCTTTAACTGCAAATCTTATCTTTCTAAACCCTAGGACCCGAGTTTTACAATAAAAATCCATTTAAAATCAAAGTCCAGATAGAACTTAACCCTTCGGCAAATCAGGGGAGTCAGCTGCCATAAATGGAGAAGATAAAATCTAAAGCCACTTGCATTCATCCGCAGCTGCAAATAAATGCCTCCATTAATTCTGCTGGTGAGTCGGATGAGTCACCACTTCTCCATCAATTTGATCTCCGCAAAGCCATCTTTGAGTTGAAATGGTCTTCATGCTATTAATTCGGTCATAAATTCGTCATTGAATGCCTTCACCGACATCTTCTCCTCTAGCATGGCGGTCCTTGATCAAATCTGCACTTTAAATTTGACTTTATGGCCTTTCCTGGTTGTCCCGCAAGTGCCAGATGGAATCCTGTATGAAAGACAAAAAGATGCATTAGATTAGCACTTTAATTAAATCAGAAGCTTTAAAGGTTAAAACAGATTAAATCAGGCTAAAAACCCTAAAGCAAGCTTGCATGTCGGCTTCTGTTTGTCTGCCTCACGCTTTGACACGTGTCGCTACCCCAGGATGCCTTCTGTTTCCCGCTGGAATGCACTTCAGGCTCATTGTGCAACTTTCTCTCTCCTATCGTGATTCTGCGACATGTCGCGATTTCGCGACATGTCACGAAATCGCGATGTCCCCAGCGCTGCGCTGCTTCTTCCCCCGTCGGCCGCGAAATCGCGCCTCCTGCTCACGATTTCGCGACATGTCGCGAAATCGCGCCTCCTGCTAGCCGTCGCACAACTTTTTCAAGCATGTCGCGATTTTGAGACATGTTAGCGACGCGCTGCACCTTTTGTACTTAAGCGCTTTTCCATCAACAACCCGCGAAAATAGAACACGTCGCGATATCGCGACAGTTCCCGTAGCTGCATGCGTTGACCGCGTTGACCGCGATTTTGCGACACATTTGCGACTTAGTCGATTTTCATTCTGCAGCCCACTTTCTCTCTCCTGCCACGATAATGCGACATGTCGCGATTTCATGACATGTCGCAAAATCGCGCCCTTTCGCACAACTTTCTTCTCTCTCCTCCGGCCGGTAGCGATTTTGCGACGGTTTCCAAAAATGGAAATGTCGCGATATCGCGACACTTCCAAAAATGGAAAGTGTCGCGATTTCGCTACACTTTTCCGACTTAGCTGCTTTTGCCAAAATTCGTCGCGATATCGCGACATTTCCGAAAATGGAAGTGTCGCGATATCGCGACACTACCAAAAATGGAAAGTTTCGATTTTTCAGTGAATTTATGCAACTGTTTTCTGGATTTTTCTTGGTACCGGTGCGAGATTTTATTTGTGCATGAATGATTCTAGCATGTAAAAAGTTAAGCTTGGAATAACAATGCTAGAATGACTTGAAAAAAGGCACAACTTAACAAGGAGGCAAGCAAAATCTGGGATTAACACTGGAAATGACCAAGAGGGTCCCTGCTGCAAAAATGGAAGTCCAGAGTTTTCAGAGGATGAAATTGATTTTTTCAGTGGGGGTGTGTTGCTTCTCAACAGGCGCAGCAATAGTTTTAAATAAAAAATGGTAAGTGTGGCCCGGAGCGTTTCGCTCTAGTTTTCTAATGCAAATCAAATTCAAAGCAAGTGAGGGAGAAATAACCTTTGACTTTTCTCACTCCAGCACCACTCCCAAGGTAGCAAGGTGTTTTGCTCCTGTTTTGCAGTGCAAGGCAGTTTTGGGCCTTGATAAGGCGAATGTGCCTTTGAATTTTCCAAGTCAACGCTACTCCCAAGACAGCAAAGCAGTTTCACCGTAGTTTTAGAGTGCAAGCCCATTTTGGGCCAAAGGACAGCGAAACTCGGTGGGGCCCCACGTGCTTTCGCTCTCACTTAGGAGAGCAAGCCATTTTCGAAGCTTGTATGGGCGAAATGTAGGTGGGACCTGCTTTCGCGAAGCACTTGTTTCTAGTCTAACTCCCCTGCCTTAGCCAGAATTCCTCAAAAATCCTTAGAAACGCTTCTCACCAACAAAACAAGGTGCATCCTCATCAGTTTAATTGCAGTCAGCCTGAGAAGCTTTCATTTTATTTTCCCGAATTTCAGAATCCAATCTTTCGTTGAGGTGGTTCGAGCAAGCAAGGATGTGAACCTACTGGCAAATCAGATCGTTGCATTGCAGCCATGCAACTACTTTTTAGAGAGTCATCGGATTCAGGCCATACCTCATCCACAAAAAATCGTTGCCACCGCGATTTTTTGTGGATGAGCATTTATGTCTCAAAGGTGGAATCCTCTATAAAAACTAGCAATTGTAATGTAAAATGATGGACGTTTTGCTATAAACTTGTTGTACATGAATTTTGTTGTGAATACAAAGGAACCTTCGCTCTAATTCTGGACTTCTTTTTATGTGTGTTTTCTATCTGCTATTTCTATCAAATTCTCTGCTTTGTTTATGGGCTATAATTCTATGTTTGGATTTAGCTTCTGATAGAGGGTGGATACTGGAATAAATTTAGAGATTACACATATAAGTTATCTGGTTTTAATTTCTCTTACTTTCTTTGTGTGAAGTTCTATTAGTTTAGAGTACAATTAATCTATCGTGTTGTATTTTCATCACCCCTATTCATTTGGCTTGAGGCCATATTTCCCATCCCTTTCAATCATTTCTAATATCTTTCCTATTCCTTAATCTCAAATCCCCAAGTAAGGGAACCAACCCTCTCTGGATATTGGCACGAGAGGCATTTCTTCCTTTCGACCTTTCAATGTTGGCTAGGTCTATGGTGCATGAATGAAACATTCCATACCTAAGGTAGATTCTTGACCAACAAAACTCTACTTCAAATATTATTTAGGTGCTCTCCTTTATGCACCCTACTTCGTTCCAGATGCATTGGGCACTCTCTTGGACAATTCTACTAGCTTGTTGATGTCCTTTCTATGGTGTTCTATGGCTCTTTGGCTTTGCCTCCAACTTTTCTTTTCAATGTTGCTTTCTTTTTGGCTTTGTTGGCTCCTTTCTCAACAAAATAAAAAACACTTTTCTTTGCAATTGACTTGTATTTAACACGTTTTTAGGATTAAAAAATGACTCATAGCTCTACATTTTAAATTTCATGCATTTCCTTCCATGTATTTATTTTATGCGGAGTAATTAGTTTATATTATATATATACATGAGGAAAGTAGGGAGCCAACCTTAATTTGGAGGTAGAGTTAAACCTTTGGAAAACCTGTCCAACCCTGTCGAAGCTTAGATTTGGGGGCATAACAATTGAATAGTAGTTGGGATAATTTTATGGATCAATACGATAGTTTTTTCTTCTCTTTTCTTTAGCATTCCTTCAGTGATGCATAAAAATGTCTATTGTTTGATGTTCTTTTTTTGCTTTTTGAGTCTTATATTATTTATATAGACTTGTACCTACATAGATAGAATTTTGGGGTCAAAATCTACAAAAAAATTGAAAACCTAAAAGTTTACTAAGTTGAGATGATTCTCTAGTAGGATATACTTTCACACTACATTGAAAAATTTAGCTATTTTCTTGCTTTATCAAGTGATTCTCTCATTCTTCTAAACTTCGAAAAAAAATATAAAAAGAGGAGATTGCTCAAGTAGATCACTCAAGGAAAATCAATTGTGGAATTGGAGCTAATCACCTTCTCATGAGGGAATGAGGAAGAAACTTGTATTTCCTAGTGAATTACTTCCTAGACCTTGAATGAATCACTTGCTAGACCTACTTTACAAAATTTCACCATTTTTGGAATGAAATGCTCACTTTATCAAGCTAATCGCTTGATGTCTTTTCCTAGTACAAAATTTGACTCAAAATATATCTTAAGTGCTTCTGCCCATGGTATACACATATATGAGGTTAGATTCAAGTTTTTGATGTTCTTAAAAAGTTGTTGGAGCCATTATCTTAGCATTTTTTTTAATATTTTTGAAGTTTATGTTAGAGTTTCCATTTGCAAAATAATTACAAAGTTCCAAGCACAATAACAATAAATGATAAAATTTCAAGCAAGACTAGGATTGGAACTGAAAATTAGGTGAATCACTTTGATTTCAACTTATGAAGATGTAGATTTAGTCAAGAAAATTACCTGCTAACTAAAGTGATTTGCTTATGACTACCAAGTTGATTGCTTGCTTTCAATCACTTAGGCAGTTTTCAAAATTTTCTTAGAATCAAATGAATCACTTGCATATTTAGGCTTGGTAAAAATTATCTTCAATTTTGAGTCAATCACTCCATCCATGATAGATGCATTTTGGTCATGGAAATCAATAAAATTTCATAAAAATGCATAAAAATGAGGGTTTGTCCCACCAAGCATGTAATAAATTATGTTGATCTAGGGAATTATTCCAACTTTTGATTTAAGTATTACACCCCCAAATATGAGATTCAACAAGGTTAAACAAGCTTGCCAAAGGCTTCCCCTGACCTCTAGATTAAAGGTTGGTTCTTCGCTATCCTCTTATGGATGTCTAGTCTAATGTAACTACTTTGCATAAAAACAAAATATGTAAAATAAAATACATGAAAGTAAAATATGAAAATAAAATACATGAAAGTAAATCACAAAAAGTAAATTTATAAAGCTTAGAGTGCGAGAAATAAAATGAAATATGACTCTTACATTGTAGTAAGTAAAGTGTGTGATCAATCAACACATGAGAAATTAAATAACATCAATGTCCACCCATTCATTTGATTATGAAATTGATAAGTGAATGAAAAGATGGGCTAGAAGGGCCATGCCACAACCGCCATATACTTAGCAAACCAAAAGGGTAGTGCCACTAATGGTATACATAAGAACTTGCTCAGTTCTTACAATCTTATGAGTATAAAGCACAATATGGGTTTTATAAAGGGTATCCTTAAATTCTCATGGCCAAAAGATAGTTACAATGAGGGCCTTAGGCACCTAATTACAGCAAAAGTTTATCCCTAAGTTACTTGGGGTGAAAAACAATTACTTCTAGTAAAAGTAAAGATTTGGGGGAAACATTAGCAAAGTTTGAACCTCCAAATGTTACATGCTTCTAATTATACCTCTAATAGGCCTAAAAGTCTCTAAAAGGGCTTTGTGTGCCAAAAATGCCAAAAACGTCACTGTCCAAAATATTTTTCTTGTAATCTACTTATTTTTAGCTTGGTGTCTCTTTGAGCAATTTTCTTGGGTCAATCAAGTGATTCACTCACTTTTTGCAAGTGATTCACTTATAGTTAGTAATTGTACAAACCACCATTGTCGAGTGAATCACTCTCTTGATCAAGTTGACACCTTTGTTGAGTGAATTACTCCTCCAAACCAATCAACTTAATTTCATAAATGAATCAATACTTGTTAAAATTAAGCTAAATTTTTGGATTTTAAGGGTTTTTTTTGCCATAATGGGCTCACATATCAACCATCAATTACTCAAGACTAGATTTCAATTCCACCAAGTTGAAAAATACAAAAAATATTTCTTTCAACATAAGGGATGAATCCAAATCCTGATCTTAGCAAAATATGTGATCCTCATACTTTATCAACCCAAAAATATACAAATATGGCCAAGGCATGTGTTGTAGACACCCATATATAAAGGAAAACCTAGATCTAATCTAACTAAATAAATCTACAATAATCCTACTTTAATAGGCAATGGATCTCTCCTACTTGTGTAGACAAGGGTGGCCTTCCTTGTTGCATTTGAAGGAGATCTCCATGCCCTTACTTAAATCATAACATTTATCAAGTAACAAGATAACAAAAATGTAGAAGATAAATTGTATTCAATGTTTGGACATATCATCTTTAACCTTTTATAATGCAATATGCCTTCCCTTTTATAGAGAAGCTAAACAAAATAAATTATTAACATGCTACTAGAATAGAAGACTTAAAATCTAAATTAGTTGAAAATAAATTGAACCAATTCTATCTAAAGGAGATAGCAACTAAAAAATATTAGTAAAGATTCTAACTAATTTGGATCTAGCCAAATTAGTTGGAAACCAATCTCAACAAATCTGATTTACATCTAACTACTTTGGATCTAATGAAATTAGTTGAAAATTAATACTAGCAAATCTTATTTGCATCTAACTAATTTGTATTTAACCAAATTAATTGGAAATTAATATCACTAAACTTGATTTATATTTAACTAATTTGGATCAACCAAATTATGGGAAATTAATTTCCACAAATTTAATTTTTGTATCTCCAAACTTATTTGGGAGCTAGTTGGGCTTAGATTGTATTGGTTTAAAATTCCATTATAAATCTGGAAACCTTTCTATAGTGTGTCCATAGTTCTATCCACCTATAGTGTTGTGGTCTTATTTGTTAGGAGTTATTCCATCATAGTTTTGGTGGAATGATATTTAGAGGACTTATCAATTACTTCTCACAAGGAAAGCATGCTAGTAAGGGTAGTTATCAACTAGCTCTCATATGAAACATGTCATACCCAACTTAGAGTGCTATTATCAACTTCACAAGGACCATGAGTCTAAGTAGTTACCATCCTCACATGGATGGTGGTTAAGCCATATTTGAAAAAGCTATGTATTTAAATATTCATCATCTATAATGCAAGAATCATTGAAGCATTGATTTCTAACATTTGGTATTAGAATAGGTAAAAGGAAGAGCCAAATCTCCTTTTGATCCTCCTCTAGATTTAATCTAAAGAAGCTCAAGAAACACTATTTAAAAATAATTTTTCAAGGGTAAACAACCCTTCCAAAATATTGATTAGATTAACCTCTAAAAAAGAGGTATTCATCATTCTCTTCAAAAAAAAATTCCATGAAAGTTTTATTAAAATTCAATTCTTGCTCAGAAGAGTTTCGGGATAGACCATAATAGAAGAAGTAATCTTAGGATAAGAAATCCTAAAGAATATTATCTTAAGGTAACAAAAAATGTCATACAAGATTGAAGGTGTTCAAAACATCTAAGCATTCGTAGAACCAAATATTCAACAAGCAAAAGGGAAATAACCAAAGTGCTACAAAGCTGAGAAGAAACATGGTCATAAGTTCCGTTTGCATAATCATTTGCCCCTTTGAAGACACTAAGGAAGCCATAAAAATCTCCTCAAAATTATTGTAAAAAAGTCATCTCAACAGCTACTATTGAAAAGTAGCCAAAATCACCATCTTTCCTTCAAGAACAAGCATATAATTTCATTTATTATAGATAGACACCATTCAAGAATGTTAAGTAACATAGAAAAAGAAAGGCAAATAATAGTCCAAGAAAGGAAACAAAGACGTGATCATATCCCAAGAGCAAAAAAAGAGTATATTTCATAGGAACACAACAAATCCATGAGCAAACATGAAGAAGACAAAGGCACTTTGGAAAGGAGTAATTAATCCAATAAGAAAAATATGAATCAAAGCTTATTCAATGAATGTTCTAATAATAGAACAATCGTTAGACTACACTAAAGTACAAGGTTCGCATGAGTTCAACCTTGGCTTGCATCCAAGCTTGACAAGCTTGATCGAGGCTTTTAGCACTTACCTTGTACATGTGGCAATTCAAATTTTGGGCGGATTACTTCTATCTTGGTGCTTCTTGAATATCTTTTGCTACTGCAAGCGTTACACCTCTTTGTTTGTTGATTTCTCCATTTTGTGTTATCAAACCAAACATTATATTTTCCTTTCTCAAAAAATTTGTTGGCATTCCTGCTACATTGTTCTCCTTTATAAAAATTTTATATTCAGTAATTTCTTATTCCCTAAAACTCTGTTCTTTTTTCAGACATATTTTTTGTTTCCTACGTTTTGCTCTCAGAATTTGTTGGATGTGCCCAAGGAAATGTGCAAGTTTTTTCTATTCACTCATCATGTAGGGTCCTTGTATTTTCAAGAGAAATGGTAGTTTCACACCAGGTCTCCAAGCGTAAATCAAATTCAGGGTAAAAGTAGAGTGCAGGCCCATTTCGGGCCAGAAAGAAGCAAAACCCATCTTTGGAGAAGAAAACATAAGTGATGCCTAGGCTGTTTCGCCCCTATCTAAGAGTGCAAGGCAGTTTTAGGCCTTGATTGGGCGAAAATCAAGTTCAAAAGAAAGAATGCTAAGTAGGCCCAAGTGTTTTCGCCAATAGGAGATAGCGCAAAGCAATTTCGAAACAAGGAGGGGCGAAAGCACCTTTGACCTTTTAACAGAGACCTATTTTAAATGGCATGGGGCCCAAGTAGTTTCGCCTTTAACTTGGAGCGCAAGCCCATTTTGGGCTACAAGCTGATCGAAGCTGAGTGGGGCCCAAGGTGTTTTCACCTTAACTTAGGAGCGTAACCTGATTTCAGAGTTGGGAAGGACGAATGCATCTTTGAATTTTCCACAAGGCGCAACGTAGTTCATTTTCGGTTGCAAGTGGGACCCAATGCATTTTCACCCTGGATCAAGAGCGCAACCCAGTTTCGGGCTTCCCTTGGGAGAAAGCATCTTTGACCTGCCATCGAAGTCAGCACAATCAATTTTAAGCAAAGCAATGTGGGGTCCAAGTAATTTTGTTCCAATCCAGAAGCACAACATCAGTTCGAACCTCTTTTGGACAAAAGCGCTTCCCAAAAATCCATGTAGGTTCCCTCGAAACATGAAAACATAAGTGGGGCCCAAAGTGTTTTACTCCACAATGCCAGCATAAACCAAGTTTGGAGTCTGAGAAGGCAAAAGCGCCTTTGAATTTTCCAAGGCGCAATAACAGTTTTAAAGAAAAATGCTAAGTGTGGCCCGAAGCATTTTGCTCCAGTTTTCCAGTGCAAATCAAATTCAGAGCAAGTGAGGGAGAAATAGCCTTTGAATTTTATCACTCCAGTGCCACTCCCAAGGCAGTAAGGTGTTTCACTCCTGTTTTCCAACGCAAAGCAGTTTCGGGCCTTGATAAGGTGAATGCGCCTTTGAATTTTCCAAGTCAACGCTACTCCCAAGACAAAAAAGCTATTTCATCATAGTTTTAGAGCGCAAACCCATTTCGGGCCAAAGGAAAACGAAACTCGGTGGGGCCCCAAGTGCTTTCGCTCCCACTTGCGAGCACAAGCCATTTTTTAAGCTTGCATGGGTGAAACATAGGTGGGACCTGCTTTCGCGAAGCGCCTATTTCTAGTCTAACTCCCTTGCCTCAGCCAAAATTCCTCAAAAATAATTCTCATCGACAAAACAAGGCACGTCCTCACCAGTTTAATTACAATCAGTCTGAAAAGCTTCCAAATTTGATTTTTCTAGATTTTAGAATTTGATCTTTCGTTGAGGCGGTTTGAGCAAGCGAGGAGATGACGCTACTGGCGAATCACATCATCGCATTGAAGTCATGCAACTAATTTTTAGTGAGTCATCAGATTCAAGCCATGCCTCATTAATTTTTGATGAGTTCTGAAATCCAATCTTCACTGCCATCGTGATGTTTTGTGGGTGAGCATTTATATCTCAGAGGTTGAATCCTCTATAAAAACTAGCAATTGCAATGTAAAATTATGGACGTTTTACTAGAAACTGGTTGTATATGAATTCTGCTATGAATACAAAGGAACCTTAGTTCTAATTCTGGACTTCTTTTTATGTGTGTGTCTTCTATCTACTATTTTTATCAAATTATCTGCTTTATCTGTGGGCTATAATTCTATATCTGAATTTAGCTTACAATAGAGGGTGGATACTGGAATAAATCTGGAGATTGCACATATAAGTTGTTTGGTTTTAATTTATGTTACTTTCTTTGTGTGAAATGCTATTAGTTTAGAGTACAATTAAGTTATCGTGTTGTTTGTTCATCACCCTTGTTCATCTAGCTTGAGGCCATATTTCTCATCCCTTTCAGTCATTTCTAATCTCTTTTATGTTTCTTAATCTCAAATCCCCAAGTTAGAATGGTAAGGGAACCAACCCTCTCTAGAGATTGGCACAAGAGGTATTTCTTCCTTTCGGTATTTTAATGTTGGCCGAGTCTAGGGTGCATGGATGAAACATTTCATACCTAAGGCGAATTCTTGACCAACAGTTTATGGCATGCATAGTGGGACGCAAACGTTCCACATCAAGTAGTATTAAGAGTTGATGTTCATATTGTTGCTATCAAATAAGAATATCTGGCGACTCAGCTGAACTCAGAAGCCTTCAAATCTTGAAGCTGGTTAAAAGCCCTCATCTTCACGATCACAAGATCGAAGGCTAAAAATACAGAAGAAGCAGTTGAGTTCTTCGAGCTCAACATCGATGCTTTGGGAGAACATCCTAGAGTAGTCCCCTCGACTATCCCATTAGCTGGGACATCCTTGCAAGTAGTTGTAGTTTCGCAAACTCCAAGTCCTGCCAGCACAACAACTAGCTTGCCCCTCCAGCAAATCCACCAAATCCTCCTATTCAGATGGCCAACCTTCGCCTAGGCAATTTCCAACCTGGAATCATTCGAGATTGCTTAATCTACAGGCTCAGAATCAGGTCCCAACCACAGCATTGAATGCTTTGCCCACGTATGACGATACGGGAAATATGACTTATGAGCATGTCCAAGATGTCATTGTGCTAGCAACCATCCACCACATCATCGAAGAAGATATAATGGTGAGACTTCTAGTTCTCTCACTCAGAGGTAAGCTCCTCTACTAGTATCGATCGCTACCGCCCGTCACCATCACTACACGAGACCAGTTGGTGGAACAACTAATAAAGGGTTTAAATGAATAGGCAAACCCTTTCTCCTTGTTGCACCAATTAACCCACATCTAGAGGCATCCTCAAGAAGAAATAGTGGATTTTAACGTTAGGTTTGCTCGAACCTGATAGAGAGTCATTGCCGACCTCCGGCCCACTCTAGAGCAAGCAACATTTTACTAATTAAGAGCTTTCCATTCCGATATCAACATGAGCATCCGACATACTAATGCCAACATGTTTTCTACCTTGTATGAAGAGACACAAAAGGCTGAGGTTGACCTAGTCACTATTGATAAGTTACCTCCGAAGGTGGCTATGCCAATTTATCTAGACTTTCCTTAGAATTTGTATCCTAGTGCATCTTCTCAATCGCTACCTATATTCCATATGTACCTCAATCAATCATGGAATCCCAATCCTCAAACCAGACGGTATCCACCCCACAGTTTCAAGTACCCGTTGTTCCTCAGCTTCTAGGTCCCATCCAATATCCGACATTACTTGCACCATTGGTACCATTACCATTACCCGCATCTCAGGTTGTCGCAAACTTGGATCAAGCTAGAGAATTGCAAGATCTACGGTCGTCAATGAAGACGATGACAAATGAGATCACTGTCTTAAGGAGGAGGCAAAATGATCAGAGTTTACAGCCAAGGATATTTGCTCCTCCTCTCCCGATCACTATGGAGCAATATGCTTCCACTAGTAGGGCTCCTAAGAGAAATGCGATGATGTTGGAAAATTAAAAAGTTGGTCCATCTGATAGCACTTGTTGGTGCTCCACTTGCAACGACCCACATGGCAAAGGGACTTGTATGGTCCATATGAACTATGTACAAACTCTTACGGACAACGTTCTTGGTGGACAGGTAAATATGATCAGGGAATTAGATCGTAACTTTATGATTCCCCCTATCGAGCAAGTGTCAGTTATGATGAGAATGAGTAAGAAGCCCATTGAAGTTGATCCGGTTCAAATGGAACTATTGAAGGTGCCTGCTAGTTCCAAGCTGCCAAGCAAGAAAACATTACCGCTAGAAAAATAGCATGTCTAGGTGTTAGAACTGGGGGATTTTGTCTTATTGAAGGATTTCTTACCTCTAAGAGCAAAATGGAGGATTCCTAAACCACAGGCTTCGCCCTCTCAACCCCAAATTGAGGTGAGGGATTAGGCGAGAGAAAAAATCAGATATCCCTCACTGACCAACCGTCAGAGGGTAGAAGCAATGCAACAGTATCAAACCAGATAGGAAACTACGAAGGAGGGAGGTGAGTCTAGTATGGGAGCGTAAAACATCATCAAAGAGCTAAAGAAGACTCCAGCTAAGGTAAGCCTCTTCGATGTGCTTCAACTACCCAGTCAAGTTGACCTATTGCGAGAATCGCTAAAGTTTGCTAAAGGTAAGGGAAATCCAACTCATACTGTATTGACGCAGACGTTGATTGCCTCAGCCATTAGAAAGAACATGACATTGCCATTCTACTTTTCCCTCAAGATGGAGGGGTGGGTTGTGCATAATTGCATGATCAATTTTGGCACTGCTACTACTATGATGCCCAAGGCAGCTTACGAGATTATGGGTATGGAGTACACGAGGAGTAGTCCTAGAGTACTTTAACTGGATGGAACTCCAATCAAGATAGTGGGGTGATCAAGGATATCCTGATCGTGTTGCACAAGATGCCACAGATCACCGTAATACAAGAAGTTGTGGTGGTGGATTTAGAGCCCTATTTTAGTATGTGCCTATCAAGGGAATTCACTACCAAACTTGGAGGCTATTTGTCTCTAGATTATTTGCACCTGGAAATCTCCTTCAGAGGAAGGAGTATTAAAATCTTTAATAAAAATCCCTCTACCTTTCACATTGAAAGGATCTAGGATGTGGATAAATAATTGGACTCAGTCAATATGATTGAGGAAGTAGAGGAAGGAGTAGAGCTAATGGAAGAAGCCCTGGACAAGCTCCACATAGAAGATGAATTTTCTATGCATGATTTTAATGCCATGATCGAATCTGAGATAGGGTGTTACTCGATAACCAAGCTCGAAAAGGCTAAGGTACCGAGCGATGAAGACCCCATCGTCGATCAACTATGGAAGCTCTTCTTCTATGATGCCCAATGTAAGAATGGCGTTGGGGTAGTTTTCCTTGTCTCTCCTTCGGGAAACCAAAAAAATTACTCTTACAGACTCGCATGGAGTTGTATTAATAACATTGTTGAGTATGAAGCCCTATGTTTGGGGTTACAAAAGGCAAAAAAACTTGGAATAAAGAAGTTGCAGATCTTCGGAGACTCAGAGTTGATATGCAACCAAGTAACCAAAAAGTGTGTTGTGAAGCAATACTACCTAAAAGCATACCGTAACAAGGTATGGTACTTGCTCGAGTATTTCTTAGCTCTGAATATCCGATCTATTTCGTGAGAGTGGAATAAGCACGCTAACGTCCTAGCATCTATTGGAGCCAGATAATACCCACCAAAAACATGATGCAAAAGCCAAAGACGGTGAGAGTGATCTACAGGCCTTCAGTACCAAACAAAAATATTCATTAGTAGGTGTCTGAAAATGATGAGTAGATCATCAATTTATTTATTAACGAAGCTGGCACTATTGAAGATAGGACCCTCAATGAAGAAGAGTATGAAGGGTTGATTCAGCTTAAGAATAACCACATCCCGAAGGGCTTAATCACCCTTGAAAGTTTGTTTAGATAAAAGTGGACGTGAGAGAGTATAGGGAACTGGAGTTAGAACCTAGGAAAGTAATCAAAGTGGGAACTAACTGCACACCGTTGTAGATTTAACAAATCAGGACCTTGTGCAGAGAATACCCAGATATAGTCGCTTGGAGATATCAAGACCTGAAGGGGTATGATAAGAGTGTCTTCCAACACACGATCGAGCTGCAGGAAGGGGTCCAACATTTAAGGTAGAAGCAAATGCCTGTCAACCTAAAGATAGAAGTGATGATGAAGGTCGAGCTCCTAAATATGTTGGACGTGAAGATTATCTATCTGATCAAGCACTCTTATTGGTTGGAAAACCTAGTCTCGGTGTGAAAAAAAGAATGGGGACATCCACTTATACGTTGAATTCCATAACCTCAACCAAGCATCTCTGAAGGAGCACTACCTGCTACCCCAAATTGACTAAATTCTTCACGTAGTGGCGGGAGCACAAAGGTTTTCTCTGCTAGATGGCTTCTCCACCATTAGTACAAGACCGCCTTCACCATCGAGTGGGGTACTTTTGCCTACCAGCACATGTCATTCGGCCTCTCAAATACCAAGGCGATCTTTCAAAGAGCAATGGACTTAGCCTTTGGTGAGTTACTCAATTGCATCATTGTGATTTATCTATATGACATGACTATTTTCTCCCACAAAATGGAGGAACATGGTCTAGATTTATGACAATTGTTTGAGAAGTGCCGAGAATTCAAAATCTCCATAAACTTGAAAAAGTTCATTTTCATGGTAAAAGAAGGTAAATTCCTAGGCCATGTAATCTTGGAGAAGGGACTAGCTGTTGATCCTGCTAGGGCAAAAAACCTCCTCAAGCTACCTCTGCCAGTGAACAAGAAGGGCCTCCAATCCTTCTTCGGGCAGATTAATTTTTTCAGGAATTTTATCTCTGATTTCGCCCAGGTAGTAAAGCCGATGATCAAACTCCTCAAGAAGGATGTTGAGTTTCAGTGGATTGAGGAAAGGAAGCAGGCGTTCAGAGAGATCAAGGATAAAATCGCTCAATCCCTTGTTTTGGTGAACCCCGACTACTCCAAGGACTTTACCCTTTACGCTGTCGATGAACCAGAGAGCTATACAGTTGTCCTTAATCAGAAGAATGAGGACGGGGACGAGCAAACAATAGCTTTCCTGAGCCAAGTCATCCACCCACACGAGAAGAAGTATAACTTCATTGAGAGGCAAGTGCATGCGATGATGCGATCATTAAAGAAGTTTCGTTATTTCATCTTGCAGAGCAAGAAAATAGTGTACGTGGTGCACCCTGATGTCAGAAACTTCATCATTCAAGGTGAGCTTGGCAATAAAAGGGCAGGTTGGGTCTCTAAGATACAAGAGTTTGACATAGAGGTCCGGCCCACTAAATTGGTCTGCGGTCGAGCCTTATGACAATAACTCACTAGGAGCGTCGCATCCGAGGTAATAGCTTGGCAGTGGGATGATACATCACAAGAGAGCGATCTTGCAAATCGATCTGAACTCAGGAGGGATTGGACAAAGGACTTGGTGGAATACTTCAATATTGGAAGGTGCCTTTCTGACCTCAATGCTTTGTAGAGGAGAAGGTTCAGGCTCCAATCTTGCAGATATGTGTTTTTACCAAGTGGTTTGTTTCACAAAAATAGAGATGGAGTCCTCCTGAGATGTGTTAGGGGAACATAAAAACAAAGGGTCCTGGATGAGTTTCACTTCGGAATGTTAGGAGGACATTTCACCGAAAGGCCTATGGCCTTAAAGATCATAAAAGTAGGCTATTATTGGCCTACTATTTTTATCGATACCTTCGAGGTTAGCCATAAGTGCGATAAATACCAAAGGTGCGTTTGTCGAAGCAGGAATGTTTCTTTTCCTTTGCACCCAATTTAGGTCAAAGCTCCATCTAACAGTGGAGCTTAGAATTCATTGGGATGATAGATCCAAATTCCTCCACAATGCATAAGTACATCCTGACATCTATAGATTATTTTACCAGGTGGGCTGAAGAAGTTTCGACCAAGCAAGCTAACCAAGATGTAGTCATCACCTTTTTGGAATAACTGATAACCCATTTTGAGATACCATATGCAATAGTAACTGACAATGTCACCCATTTCATTGGTTCCAAAATCTATGCATTTGCAAGTATGGTATTTACCTAAAGACTTCATCTAATTATTACCCGCGGGGAAATGGTTTGGCGGAGTCCACAAACAAAAAATTACTTAAGATCTTGAAGAGAACATTGGAAGGCAACAAGCGGAGCTAACATTTTCTTTTGGACTTCGCTTTATGGGCTAACTGTATTTCCATTAAGAAATCAATCAAGACATCCTCATATGCCCTGGTATACGGGAAGGAAGTTGTTCTCCCCACACACATTGAGTTGCCTGCATTATAGTCTATCTGGTCTTTAGATGACGAAGATGAAGAATTTGATCCCATAAGTGTCAAGATAACCCAACTATTGTAGTTGGAAGAAGAAAGAGAAAAGGCCTGGGAGGCTTTGATGAAGCACACCGAGACCACAAAAAATTAGTTCGGCAAGAGGACCTCCAATCAGACCTTCCAAATTGGTGACCTGGTGCTGAAATGGAACGAGAAAAAATCCAAGCCAGGAAATCATGATAAATTTGATGCGTTATGGGAAGGTCCATTTCATTCTCCAATATTTAAACGGGTTTACCCTTCCAATATCGGTCAATGGCCTTCATCTAAAGGCATACTACCAGTAATGGGTGGTTGAAAATTGTTCTCAGCTATGTACATATTTTATTCCTTTACTTGCCCGTATATATCTTTTCTCTTGGAGTATAAGTCTCTTCGCCCACTTTCATGATATCGGTAGTGTAGGTTTGGCCAGACTCCTCGCTATGGTGAGGATCGAGCTGGCAGATAAGTGGTGCGGAAGAGTTTGAATAAAAGTTTTTTTTAGTTTAGTTGTGTATTTTTTTTAGTGCACCAAAGAAAATGGAAAATAGCAGTTTCAAGCGCCCAGCCTTAGCTAAGGTGTTTTCACTCTACCTTTGAGCAGAGGAGCTTGCTTCACCATTTTTAGCATCGCCTGCCAAGAGCAGTTCAATGTTATGAAAAGCACCTTGTTATCTAGCATGAGGGAGTTTCGCTCTTATTTTGTGGTGAAACCACGTTTCGACGCTCTAAGGAGTGAAAGCTATAAACGTAGGTGAAGCTAAGTTAAAACCAAAAGCACAAATCAAAAGGTCAAAGTCAAAATCCTTTTTGCCCCCATTGGACAATGCAATACCTTTTTGGGGTTAAAACAGGCGAAAGCACTTTGTTTTTTGTTCTAGAAATTAGCATCATTTCTGTTTTAAAGGATGCAAGTGGGGTCCAATATTTTTTGCCCCAATTTCCTAGCGTAATACCTTTTCAGGAGTTGATGAGACAAAAGTACCTTTAACTTTTCTACAGAGGCGCATCATAGTTTAGGAGGAGAAGAGACTAGGTAGGACCCTAATTCGTTTTGCCCTAGTTTAGCAGCGCAACTCCATTTCAGGACTAAGTTGAGAGAAAGACACTTACGCCCTCTTTTGTGGATGAAATTAAAAATCACGACCCTCCAATATGTCTTTAGTGCAAGTGCCAAATGGCAGGGGTTAAAGCAAATATTTTTTTGAAAAAGTGTATAATTTGCAAGGCTTTAAATCATGACGCTTTCTCCTATTTTGGGGTTTTAATTTGGGCAAAAACAAAAATCACCTCAAGGTACATGTAGAAGCGGAAAGCCAGTTGCAATCCCAAAATACACAAAGAAATACAAGCCCAATTGACACAGAGGGTGGTGCAATCAGAGGTCTTCACAAAAAATCGTATTAAGGAGGTTCGCCATCACTTCCTGGCCAACTGTTGGATAAGGGTGCGCAAGGAAATATCAGTCCTCACATTCATTTGGGAGACCAAGAAATCAGTCGCTTACGATGCACTTGTTGTGGAGGATGCTCAAAAATACATTGATCGATGGATGGAATTGGCTATGAAGGTGCAAACCCTAGAAAAAATGTATCTGGAACTTACTCCAATGTGCCCACTTGATCGGTCATGGGCAACTATGAAGGTGATACTATGGGATTTCTTCACAAAAATGGAAACAACCCAAGATGCAAGAAGGCTTATAGAGGTGTTTGAGCAAGAAAGACATATTTATCTGATGTATTTTGAAGCTCTCACGCAGCTCGGTTTCCTTGGATTCACTAACGAGGAAGAATCTATTTTGACAAAGGAAGAGCTGAAGACAATTTGGTATGCCTTTGAGGTCGATACTTCAGAGATTGATAGTTGGAGTGAGCCTATTGCAAAAAATCAGGTAATGGAGTTAATAACCAAGTTTGCATGTATTGAATCTTGTTTGGTAGACCTCAGCCAGAGAGCCAACTACGTTGACATAGACTAGCTTGAGACCTTCATATACCTGGTCAGGGAGCTCCAAGATCACGGTATAATCAAAGAAAGTGCCTAGGCCCTAGTCCAAATGATCTATAATCATATCTTTGAGCGTCTCCCGCGATCGAAGCCTCTCCCACAACATGAGGATCAATAATAGGAAGGATACCAAGTAGTGGAAGGAGACTAGAGATAAGGGGATCATGAGCGCAAATAAATAGAAGAAGAAACTGAAAGGGAAAAGTTGGAGGAAGAGTCTACTGCTAACAGTGAGCATTCAAAAAAGACAACAATGATGACTCTGAGACCAATAGATAAGACCTGGGATCTTCACATTAAGGCGAGCTCAATCCCCCTACGAGCCACCAGAGATGTTGGCATTCCTGCCACATTGTTCTCCTTTGTAAAATTTTGATATTCAGTAATTTCTTCATCCCTAAAACTTTGTTCTTTTTTCAAACGTATTCTTTGTTTCCTGCGTTTTGCTCTTAGAATTCGTTGGTTGTGCCCAAGGAAATGTACAATTTTTTCTATTCACTCATCATGCAGGTTCCTTGTATTTTCGAGGGCAAGGTAGTTTCACTCCAGGTCTCCAAGTGCAAATGAACTTCAGGGTAAGAGTAGAGCATAGGCCCATTTTGGGCTAGAAAGCAATGAAACGCAACTTTGGAGAAGAAAACGTAAGTGATGCCCAGGCTGTTTCACCCCTATCTTAGAGCACAAGGTAATTTTGGTCCTTGACTGGGAAAAACTCAAGTTCAAAACAAAAAATGCTAAGTAGGCCCAAGTGTTTTCACCCCTGGTAGATAGGACAAAGCAATTTCAAAACAAGGAGGGGCGAAAGCACCTTTGACCTTTTAACGAAGACCTATTTATTTTTAAATGGCATGGGGCCTAAGCAGTTTCACCTTTAACTTAGAGTGCAAGCCCCTTTCGGGCTACAATCTGACCGAAGTTGAGTGGGGCCCAAGGTGTTTTCGCCCCAACTCAGGAGCGCAACCTGATTTCGAAGTTGGGAAGGGTGAATGCACCTTTGAATTTTCCACAAGGCGCAACATAGTTCAGTTTTGGTTGCAAGTGGGACCCAATGCCTTTTCACCCCGGATCAAGAGCGCAACCTAGTTTCGAGCTTCCATTGGGTGAAAGCATCTTTGAACTACCCTCAAAGTCAGCGCAATCAATTTCAAGAAAAGCAATGTGGGGCCCAAGTAATTTTGCCCCAACCCAAAAGCGCAACATCAATTTGGACCTCTTTTGGGCGAAAGCGCTTCCTAAAAATCCATGCAACTTCCCTCTAAACATGAAAACGTAAGTGGGGCCCAAAGTGTTTTGCTCCACAATACCAATGTAAACCAATTTCGAAGTCTTACAAGGAGAAAGCACCTTTGATTTTTCCAAGGCGCAACAACAGTTTTAAATAAAAAATGCTAAGTGTGGACCAGAGCGTTTTTCTCCAGTTTTCTAGTGCAAATCAAATTCGGAGCAAGTGAGGGAGAAATAACCTTTGACTTTTCTCACTCCAGCACCACTCCTAAGGTAACAAGGTATTTCGCTTCTGTTTTCCAGTGCAATGCAGTTTTGGACCTTGATAAGGCGAATGTGCCTTTGAATTTTCCAAGTCAATGCTACTCCCAAGATAGCAAAGCAGTTTCATCGTAGTTTTAGAGTGCAAGCCCATTTCGAGCCAAAGGAAAACGAAACTCGGTGGGGACCCAAGCACTTTCACTCCCACTTGGGAGTGTAAGCTATTTTAGAAGCTTGTATGGGCAAAATGTAGGTGGGACCTACTTTCGTGAAGCGCCTGTTTCTAGTCTAACTCCCCTGCCTCAGCCAAAATTCCTCAAAAACACTTCTCACCAACAAAATAAGGCGCATCCTCACCAATTTAATTGCAGTCGATCTGAGAAGATTTCAGATTTGATTTTCCCTTATTTCAAAATCCGATCTTCCATTGAGGCGGTTCGAGCAAGCGAGGAGGTGATACTACTAGCGAATCACATCATTGCATTGAAGCCATGCAACTACTTTTTAGTGAGTCTTCGGCTTCAGGCCATACGTCATTACTTTTTTATGAGTGTTGAAATCCAATCTTCGCTGCCACCACGATGTTTTTTGGTTGAGCATTTATGTCTCAAATGCGGAATCCTCTATAAAAACTAGCAATTGCAATGTAAAATGATGGACATTTTGCTAGAAACTTGTTGTACATGAATTCTGTTGTGAATACAAGGGAACCTTGGCTCTAATTCTAGACTTATTTTTATGTGTGTCTTTTATCTGCTATTCCTATCAAATTCTCTACTTTGTCTATGGGTTATAATTCTATATTTGGATTTAGCTTCTAATAGAGGGTGGATATTGGAATAAATCTAGAGATTACACATATAAGTTATGTGGTTTTAATTTATGTTACTTTCTTTGTGCGAAGTGCTATTAGTTTAGAGTACAATTAAGTTATCATGTTTATTGTTCATCACCCCTGTTCATCTGGCTTGAGGCCATATTTCCCATCCCTTTCAGTAATTTCTAATCTCTTTCTTGTTCCTTAATCTCAAATCCCCAAGTTAGAATAGTAAGGGAACCAACCCTCTCTGGAGATTGGCACGATAGGCATTTATTCCTTTCAGCATTTTAATGTTGGCTAGGTCTAGGGTGCATGAATGAAACATTCCATACCTAAGGCGAATTCTTGACCAACACAACTCTACTTCAAATATTTTTTAGGTGTTCTCCTTTATGCACCCTACTTTGTTCCAGATGCACTAGGCACTCTCTTGGACAATTCTACTAGCTTGTTGATGTCCTTTCTATGGTGTTCTATGGCTCTTTGGATTTGCCTCCAACTTTGATTTTCAATGTTGCTTTCTTTTTGGCTTTGTCGACTCCTTTTTCAACACAATAAAAAATGCTTTTCTTTGCAATTGACCTGGATTTAACATGTTTTTAGGATTAAAAAATGACTCATAGCTCTACATTTTAAATTTCATGCATTTCCTTCCATGTATTTATTTTATGCGAGTAATTAGTTTAGATTATATATATATATATATATATATATATATATATATATATATATATATATATATATACATGAGGAAAGTAGGGATCCAACCTTAATTTGGAGGTAGAGTTAAGCCTTTGGAAAACCTTTCCAACCCTTTCGAAGCTTAGATTTGGGAGCATAACAATTGAATAGTAGTTGGGATAATTTCCTGGACCAATACGATAGTTTTTTCTTTTCTCTTTTCTTTAACATTCCTTCAATGATGCATAAAAATGTCTATTGTTTGTTCTTTTTCTACTTTTTGAGTCTTATATTATTTATATAGACTTGTACTTACATAGATAGAATTTTGGGGTCAAAATCTACAAAAATTTGAAAAATTCAAAAGTTTACTAAGTTGAGATGATTCTCTAGTAGGATATAATTTCACACTACATTGAAAAATTTAGCTATTTTTTGCTTTATCAAGTGATTCTCTCATTCTTCTAAACTTAGAAAAAATATAAAAAGAGAAGATTTCTCAAGTAGATCACTCAAGGAAAATCAATTGTGGAATTGGAGCTAATCACCTTCTCATGAGGGAATGAGGAAGAAACTTGTATTTCCTAGTGAATTACTTCCTAGACCTTGAATGAATCACTTGCTAGACCTACTTTACAAAATTTCACCATTTTTGGAATGAGATGCTCACTTTATCAAGCTAATCACTTGATGTATTTTACTAATACAAAATTTGACTCAAAATCTATCTTAAGTGCTTCTGCCCATGGTATACACATATATGAGGTTAGATTCAGGTTTTTGATGTTCTTAAAAAGTTGTTTGAGCCATTATCTTTGAATTTTTTTTATATTTTTGAAGTTTATGTTAGAGTTTCCATTTGCAAAATAATTACAAAGTTTCAAACACAATAACAAAAAAATGATAAAATTTCAAGCAAGACTAGGCTTGGAACTGAAAATTAGGTGAATCACTTTGATTTCAACTTATGAAGATGTAGATTTAGTCAAGAAAATTACTTGATAACTAAAGTGATTTGCTTATGAATACCAAGTTGATTGCTTGCTTTCAATCACTTAGGAAGTTTTCAAATTTTGCTTATAATCAAATGAATCACTTGATTTTACAAGAGAATCACTTGCATATTTAGGCTTGGTAAAAATTATCTTCAATTTTGAGTCAATCACTCCATCCATGACAGATGCATTTTGGTCATGGAAATCAATAAAATTTCATAAAAATGCATAAAAATGAGGGTTTGTCCCACCAAGCATGTCTTAAATTATGTTGATCTAGGGAATTATTCCAAATTTTGATTTAAGTATTACACCCCCAAATATGAGATTCAACAAGGTTAGACAAGCTTGCCAAAGGCTTCCCCTAACCTCTACATTAAAGGTTGGTTCTTCGCTATCCTCTTATGGATGTCTAGTATAATGTAACTACTTTGCATAAAAGCAAAATATGTAAAATAAAATACATGAAAGTAAAATATGAAAATAAAATACATGAAAGTAAATCACAAAAAGTAAATTTATAAATTTTAGAGTGCGAGAAATGAAATAAAATATGACTCTTACATTGTAGTAAGTAAAGTGTGTGATCAATCAACACATGAGAAATTAAATAACATCAATGTCCATCCATTGATTTGATATGAAATTGATAAGTGAATGATAATATGGGCTATAAGGGCCATGCCACAACTGCCATATACTTAGCAAACCAAAAGGGTAGTGCCACTGATGGAATGCATAAGAACTTGCTCAGTTCTTACAATCTTATGAGTACAAAGCACAATGTGGGTTTTATAAAGGTTATCCTTAAATTCTCATGACCAAAAGATAGTTACAATGAGGGCTTTAAGCACCTAACTATAGCAAAATTTTATCCCTAAGTTACTTGGGGTGAAAAACAATTACTTCTAGTAAAAGTAAATATTTGGGGGAAACTTTAGCAAAGTTTGAACCTCCAAATGTTACATGCTTCTAATTATACCTCTAATAGGCTTAAAGTCTCTAAAAAGGCTTTGAGTGCCAAAAATACCAAAAACGTCACTTTCCAAAAGATTTTCCTTGTAATCTACTTATTTTTAGCTTGGTGTCTCTTTGAGCAATTTTCTTGGGTCAATCAAGTGATTCACTCACTTTTTGTAAGTGATTCACTTACAGTTAGTAAGTGTACAAACCACCATTGTCGAGTGAATCACTCTCTTGATCAAGTCGACACCTTTGTTGAGTGAATTACTCCTCCAAACCAATCAACTTAATTTCATAAATGAATCAATACTTGTTTAAATTAAGCTAAATGTTTGGATTTTAGGGGTTTTTTTGCCATAATGGGCTCACATATCAACCATCAATTACTCAAGACTAGATTTCATTTCCACCAAGTGGAAAAATACAAAAAATAGTTCTTTCAACATAAGGGATGAATCTAGATCTGATCTTAGCAAAATATGTGATCCTCATACTTTATCAACCCAAAAATATACAAATATGGCCAAGGCATGTGTTGTATACACCCATCTATAAAGGAAAACCTGGATCTAATCTAACTAAATAAATCTATAGTAATCTTACTTTAATAGGCAATGGATCTCTCCTACTTGTGTAGACAAGGGTGGCCTTCCTTGTTGCATTTGAAGGAGATCTCCATGCCCTTACTTAAATCATAACATTTATAAAATAACAAGACAACAAAAATGTAGAAGATAAATTGTATTCAATGTTTGGACATATCATCTTTAACCTTTTATAATGTAGTATGCCTTCCCTTTTATAGAGAGGCTAAACAAAACAAATTATTAACATGCTACTAGAATAGAAGACTTAAAATCTAAATTAGTTGAAAATAAATTGAACCAATTCTATCTAAAGGAGATAGCAACTAAAAAATATTAGTAAAGAGTCTAACTAATTTGGATCTAGCTAAATTGGTTGGAAGCCAATCTCCACGAATCTGATTTACATCTAACTAATTTGGATCTAATCAAATTAGTTAAAAATTAATACTAGCAAATATTATTTGCATCTAACTAATTTGTATTTAACCAAATTAATTGGAAATTAATCTCACTAAACTTGATTTCTATTTAACTAATTTGGATCAGCCAAATTATGGGAAATTAATTTCCACAAATTTAATTTTTGTATCTCCAAACTTATTTGGGAGCTAGTTGGGCTTAGATTGTATTGGTTCAAAATTCCATTATAAATCTGGAAACCTTTCTATAGTGTGTCCATAGTTCTATCCACCTATAGTGTTGTGGTCTTATTTGTTAGGAGTTATTCCATCATAGTTTTGGTGGAATGATATTTAGAGGACTTATCAATTACTTCTCACAAGGAAAGCATGATAGTAAGGGTAGTTATCAACTAACTCTCATATGAAACATGTCATAACCAACTTAGAGTTCCATTATCAACTTTACGAGGACCATGAGTCCAGGTTGTTACCGTCCTCACATGGATGGTGGTCAAGCCATATTTGAAAAAACTATGTATTTAAATATTAATCATCTATAATGCAATAATCATTTAAGCATTGATTTCTAACATTTGGTATTAGAATAGGTAAAAGGAAGAGCCAAATATCCTTTTGACCCTCCTCTAGATTTAATCTAAAGAATCTCAAGAAACACTATTTAAAAATAAGTTTTCAAGGGTAAACAACCCTTCCAAAATATTGATTAGATTAGCCTCTAAAAAAGAGGTATTCATCATTCTCGTAAAACAAATTCCATGAAAGTTTTATTAAAATTCAATTATTGTGAAGAAGAATTTTGGGATAGACCATAATAGAAGAAGTAATCTTAGGATAAGAAATCCTAAAGAAGATTATCTTAAGGTAAAAAAATATGTCATACAAGATTGAAGGTGTTCAAAACATCTAAGCATTCGTAGAACCAAATATTCAACAAGCAAAAGGGAAAGAACCAAAGTGCTACAAAGCTGAGAAGAAACATGGTCATAAGTTCCCTTTGCATAGTCATTTTCCCCTTTGAAGACACTAAGGAAGCCATAAAAATCTCCTCAAAATTATTGTAAAAAAGTCATCTCAAAAGCTACTATTGAAAAGTAGCCAAAATCATCATCTCTCCTTCAAGAACAAGCATATAGTTTCATTTATTATAGATAGGCACCATTCAAGAATGTTAAGTAACATAGAAAGAACAAGGCAAATAATAGTCCAAGAAAGGAAACAAAGGCATGATCATAGCCCAAGAGCAAAACAAGAGTATATTTCATAGGAACACAACAAATCCATGAGAAAACATGAAGAAGACAAAGACACTTTGGAAAGGAGTAATTAATCCACAAAGAAGAAGGAGAATATGAATCAAAGCTTATTCAATGAATGTTCTAATAATAGAACAATCGTTAGACTACACTAAAGTACAAGGTTCGCATGAGTTCAACCTTGGCAAATATCCAAGCTTGACAATCATGAACAACTAGGATTCAACAAAATATCTAATCTTATATAAGTTTAAACTTATATATAGTAGAAGGAAATAAGAACAAAATCTTCCACCATTATATGCATACATTCAAAGGATTTTCCTTGAATGGTCTACTCAAAGGAGGAGGGTGATTATCTACAAATCACACTTCCCTTTCCTAGATGCCTGTTAATTACATATCATAATGTTAATCATGTAGAAATCATAATAGGAGTATTACTAATTTTTACTTGGGATTCAAATTGCCAACAATAGTGTGATATTGAATCCATTTTTGGTAATACAATAGGCATTTCCTAGCTCTAGCATGCTCAACAATAACATCCACATTTTTTTCAATTTTAGTCATACACCACTTCCATAGTTCTTTAGTGTTACCAGATATTCAATTACGGCCTTAAATATCTTTTTATTATTTTGATCCTTTTTGAAAGGTTGTTAAGCCTGACAATACAATGCATGAAATATTTAGCTTCCTCCTTGTCAAAGAAGCAGGGCCACATGCATATTTGAACCAACAAGGTAAAGTTTGGTTTGAATTCATGAGAAGTAGACATGTGCTTATTTTAACTAAGACAAAAAACTCTCCAATCAGAACACCTCCTCACCAATCAAAAGCAAACATATGCATAAGGTAAAGTAGTGCATAAATATTTATGAAACCATCGTAAGAAATCAATTGTCCAACATTAATAGTGGGTAAACCAACTAAAGACAATAAAACATTGCCTTGGTTTATGCCTTGGATCGGGTGCTGGTGTCGTTCTTTGGATTGTTGTTGTACCTTTGTTTTGGCTTGCACCTTCTCCCAAGTTTTGTGACTGTGCTATGGATTGTGCACTTGCTATAGCTTGTATTTTTTTGCCTTTGTTGCTCTGGTTTGGTTGTTTTTTATGGCTTCATTAGTTGGTGTTTGTAACTGATTTTATGCTTGAGTTTTAATGTTAATGATAAGCTCTATTTTATTATCGATTTGATGCATATTTTTTGAGCTTATTAGAATGCAAATGTTTCTATGTATAAGTTAAAGCTTTACTACTCACATTGGATGAATTTATTTTGGATGAGTTTGAAAGTATAGTTAGCTTTATGTTTAAGTTAAATGCTTTATTCTTCCTTGTAGAGAAAATAAAGGATTGAATACTTAAGTGAAGGGTCAAAGATATTGGTGGGATCTTTGTTAAGTTAAAGCTTATCTTATATTTTTTGAACGTATCTTTTCGTGTAAGTGTTGCTCTTGTAAAGAATGTAGATAATAGATCTTTTGTTAAGAAAATAATCTATGGAATGCTTTTGTATTTAAGAGAAATATTTTGTTCTATTAAGTTAGGCTTTGGAAATTTTATAGTAGATTTCTTAAATCCAATTCAATTGGTTTTGAAAGAGAAACCTAAATAATAATTCTTGAGACCTTTGTGGGTTAAAGGATTATTATAAAGAGAAGTATGGGATTCCCTTGTTAATGAATGTATTGCTTGTTTTCTAGTTTGAAAGAGAAACCTAAATAATAATTCTTGAGACCTTTGTGGGTTAAAGGATTATTATAAAGGGAAGTATGGGATTCCCTTGTTATTGATTGTATTGTCGTTGCTAGTTTTGAAAGAGAAAATAAAGTAGTAAATTCTTGAGACTTGTTGACATTCCTACCACATTGTTCTCCTTTGTAAAATTTTGATATTCAGTAATTTTTTCTTCCCTAAAGCTTTGTTCTTTGTTTAGAATGTATTTTCTCTTTCTTGGTTTTTTTGTCATAATTTTTTGGTTGTGCCCAAGGGAGTGTGCAGTTTTTCCTATTCACTTATCATGCAGAGGCTTTCTCTTTTCGAAGGCAAGGGTAGTTTCACCCCAGGTCCTCAAGCGTAAATTGGTTTTGAGCAAGGAGTGAAGTGCAAACCCATTTCAGGTTAGAAAGTAGCAAAATCTAGCTTTGGGGAAGAAAACGTAAGTGAGGTCCAAGTTGTTTTGCCCTTGTATGAGAGTGCAAAGCAGTATCAGGTCTTGACTAGGCACAACTGTAGTTTTAAAAGGAAAATGCTAAGTGGACCAAGATGTTTTCACCCTATCTAGAGAGCGCAAAGCCTTTTTGGGGCTAACTTGGGTGAAAGTGCCTTCATTCTGTTTTAATATTCAGTGTAAATCTACTTTAAACCGAAAGCAGCACCAATGCCTTTTCACCCCAAATCGTGAGCACAACCTAGTTTTGGGCTTCTTTCGGGTGAAAGCGCCTTTGACCAACCCTCAAGGTCAGCGTAAACTTGTTTCAAACTCCCAAGACAGTGTGGGGCCCAAAGTATTTTTGCCCAAATCAAGAGCGCAAGCCCATTTCGAGCTAAAGGCTGAGTGAAATGTAGGTGGGGCCCAAGTGATTTCACACCAATTTGCAAGCGCAATTCCTTTTCGGAGTTAGGAGGGGAGAAATGACCTTTGACTTTTCCACGGTGCAACCCAGCTCTCAGATCATAAAAATGCTAATGTGGGGCCCGAAGTGTTTCGCTCCACAACGCTAGCACAATTCCTTTTTGGAGTCTTCCAAGGTGAAAGCACCTTTGAATTTTCCAAGGCACAACAACACTTTCAAAGAAAAATTTCTAAGTATGGTCCAGAGTGTTTCGCTCTAGTTTCCAAGCGTAAATCAATTTTGGGCCTGCTAAGGGAGAAAGTACCTTTGAATTTTCCACTCTGGCGCCCCTCCCAAGGCAGCAAGGTGCTTTCACTCTTGTTTTCTAGTGCAAGGTAGTTTTGGGCCTAGTAAGAGAGAAAGCGTCTTTGACTTTTCCATGCCGATGCTACTCCTAAGATAACAAAGTCATTTTGCTACATTTTTGGAGCGCAAGCCCATTTTGGGCCAGAAAACAGTGAAACGTAGGGGGGGCCTGCATTTGCAAAGCGCCTATTTCAATCTAGCCTCCCATGCCTCAGCTAGAATTCCTCAGAAATAACTCTCATCGATGAAACAAGGAGTGCCCTCACCAATTGAGTTATAGTCAGTCTAAGAAGCTTCCAGATTTGATTTTCCCTAGATTTCAGCATTCGATCTTCTGTTGAGGTGGTTCCAACAAGTGAGGAGGCGACACAATAGGTGAATCATATCATCGCATTGAAGCCATGCAACCACTTCTCCATGAGTCATCAAATTCGGGCCATGCCCCATTACTGTTTAATGAGTGATGAAATCTAATCTCTGCTACCACCACAATGTTTTGTGGGTGTGCATTTATGTCTTAGAGGCAAAATACTCTATAAAAACTAGCAATTTTTAGAATGATGGATGTTTTTCTAGAGACTTGTTGTACATGAATTCTGCTATGAATACAAAGAAACCTTGGCTCTAATTCTATATTTCTCTCTATGTGTATGTTTTCTATATTATATTTCTATCAAATTCTCTGCTTTATCTATAGGCTATAATTCTACATCTGGATTTAGCTTCTGATAGAGGGTGAACACTGGAATAATTTTGGAAACTACACATATAAGATATTTGGTTTTAATTTATGTTAATTTATTTGTGTGAAGTGCTATTGATTCAGAGTGCAATTAAGTTATCATGTTGTTTGTTCATCACCCCTGTTCATTTGGCCTAAGTCCATATTTCCCATTCCTTTAAATTAATTCTAATTTCTTTCTTGTTCCTTAATCTAAAAATCCCCAAGATAAAGTAGTAAGAGAACCAACCCTCTCTAGAAAATGACATGGAAGGCATTTCTTCCTTTCAGCATTTCAATGTTGGTCGAGTCTAGGGTGCATGGATGTACCTAAGGCAAATTTTTGACCAACATTTTTTGGCACGTTCGATGGGAGGAAGACATTCCATGTCAAAATAGTATTAAGAGTTGATGTTCATCTTGTTGCTATCAAAAAAGAACATCTAGTAACTCAACTGAACTCAAAAGCCTATGAATCTTAAAAACTAGTTATAAAGCCTCACCTTCATGTACACGAGATCAAAGGCTAAAAATCCAAAGGAAGCAGGTGAGTTTTTCGAGCTCAACATCGATGCTTTGTGAGAGCATCCTAGGGTAGTCCCCTAGACTATCCCATCGGTTCAAGCATCCTCACAAGTAGCTGTTATAGTTTTGCAAACTTCAAGTCTTTCCAGCACTGCAACTGGCTTCCTCACCCAACCAAACATTTTAAACATTTTGGTCTAGATGGTGCAAGCTCCGCCTAGGCAGTTTCCAGCCTGGAATCATTCAGGACCACTCAATTTACAAGCTTAGAACCAAGTCCCAACCACAACATTGAAGGCTCTGCCCATGCATGACGATATGGGAAGGAAGACCTATGAGCATGTCCAAGATATCGCTGCACTATCAACCATCCACCACATCACCAAAGAAGACATCATGGTGAGGCTGCTAGTTCTCTCGCTCAAAGGTAAGCTCTTTTACTAGTACCGATCGTTGTCCCCCGAAACCATAACTACATGGGACTATTTGGTAGAGCAATTGATAAAGAGTTTCAATGAACATGCAAACCCTTTCTCCTTGTTGCACCATTTCACCACCATTCAAAGACATACTCAAGAGGAGGTAGCAGATTTTAATGCCAGGTTCGCTCAAACCTAGCAGAGAGTCATTGTTGGCCTTCAGCCCACTTTGGAGCAAGAAACGTTCTATTACTTAAGGGATTTCCATTCCAACATTAGCATGAGCATCTAACATGCTAACATCAACACGTTCCTTTCCTTGTATGAACAGGCACAAAAATATGAGGTCGATCTAGTCACTATTGGTAAGTTACCTTCGAAGGTGACTATGCCAATTTATTCGGACTTTCCTCATAATTTGTATCCTAGTGCATCTTCTCAGTCACTACCTACATCCCAGATGTACCCCAATCAATCGTGGAATCCCAATTCTCAGAACCAGGTGGTATCCACCTTGTAGTTTTAAGCACCTACTGTTCCTCAACTCCTAACTCTCATCCAATATCTGGTATTACCTGTACCATTGGAACCATTACCATTACCCGCACCTCTAAAAAACTGCAAACTTAGATCAGGCCAGAGAGTTGCAAGATATGCGATCATCAATGAAGACAATGGTGAATGAGATCATCGTCTTAAGGAGGCAAAATTATCAAAGCCTCCAGCCAAGGAGATTCGCTCCTCCTCCCTCGATTACTAGGGAGCAAGTCGCTTCCACTAGCAAGGCTCTCGAAAGAAATTTGACGATGCTAGAATTTGAAGAAGTTGGTCCATCCAATAGAGCTTATTGGTGCTCCACCTGTAATGAACCTCATGGCGAAGAGACTTGCATGGTTCATTTGAACTATGTACAGACCCTTGTAGACAACGCTCATGGTGGATAGGTAAACATGATCAGGGAAAAAAATCACAACTTTATGATTCTCCCTGTCGAGCAAGTATCAGTTCTAATGAGAACAGGTAAAAAGCCCATTGAGGTTGACCCGGCTCAAATGGAACCATTGAAGGTGCCTGCCAGTTCCAAACTGTCGAGCGAGAAGACGTTGTCGCTAGAAAAGGAGCCTGTTTAGGTGTTAGAGCCATGAGATTCTATCCTATTAAAATACTTCCTACCTCCAAGAGCAAAAAGGAGAATTTCTCAATCGCAAGCTTCGTCCTCTCAACTACAAACTAAAGCAAGCATCAGGAAAGAGAAAAGCTCAGATATCCTTTGTTGACCAAGCATCAGAGGGTAGAAGCGACACAACAATATCAGACCAGATAAGAGATTATTAAGGAGGGAGGCAAGTCTGGTATAGGAGCGTACAATATCATTGAAGAGCTAAAGAGACTCCAACTAAGGTAAGCCTTTTTTATACCCTTCAACTACTAGATCAATTTGACCTATTGTAGGAATTGTTGAAGTTTGCTAAAGGCAAGGGAAAGTCGACTCAGAATTTCTTGATGTAGACGTTAACTACCTCAGCAACTGGGAAGAATAGGTCATCACCATTCTATCTGTCCCTCAATATGGAGGGGTGGGTTGTGCATAACTGCATGATTGATTCTGGCGTTGCTACTACTATGATGCCCAAGGCTATTTGCGATATTATGGGCATGGAGTACACGAGGAGTAGTCCTAGTGTGCTTCAATTGGATGGAACTCCAGTCAAGACAATGGGTGTAATCAAAGATATCTTGATCATGTTGCATAAAATGTCGTAGATTACTGTAATTCAAGAAGTTGTGGTGGTAGATTTGGAGCCCTATTTTAGTATGTGCTTATTAAGGGAATTCATCATCAAAATTGGAGGCTATCTGTATCTAGATTATTTGCACATGGAATTCTCCTTCAAAGGAAGGGGGATTAAATTTTTTAATGAAAAAACCTCGACCTTTCATATTGAAAGGATCCAGGCTACGAAAAACAATTGGAATCAGTCAATATGATTGAGGAGGTAAAGGAAGAAGGACGAATAGAGCTGATGGAAGAAGATCTGGATGAGCTTCGCATAGAGGATGAATTCTCCATGCGTGATTTTAATGCCATTATGGAATCTGAGATAGGGTGTTGCTCGATCACCAAACTCGAAAAGGCTAAGGTACCGAGTGACGAAGACCCCATCATCAATCAACTGTGGAAGTTCTTCTTTTATGGCACCCAATGTATGAATGACGTCGGGGTAGGAGTTGTCCTTGTCTCTCCTTTGAAAAATGAGAAAAGTTATTCTTATAGACTTGCATGGAGCTGTACAAATAACGTTGTTGAGTATGAAGCCCTGTGTTTAGGGTTATGAAAGGTATAAAAGCTTAGAATAAAGTAGTAGATCTTTGAAGACTCAGAGTTGATCTGCAACCAAGTAACCAATAAGTGTGTTGCGAAGCAACACTATCTGAAAGCATACTGTAATAAGGTATGGGATCTGCTTGAGTCTTTCCTAACCCTAAATATCCGGTCTATTTCGCGAGAGCGAAATAGGCAAGCTGACGTCTTAGCGTCTATTGGATCTAGATACACCCCTACTGAAAATATGATGCAAAATTCGAAGACAGTGAGGGTCATCTACAAGCCTTCGATGCCAGACAAAAATATTCATTCACAACTGTTTGGCAGCGATGAGCAAATCACCAATTTTTTGATCGACGAAGCCAACAATATCGAAGATAGGACCCTCAACGAAGAAGAGTATGGGGTTGATTCAATTGAAAAACAACCACGTCCCGAAGGGCTTAATCACTCTTGAAAGTTCGTTTGATCAGGACGATAGGTCCCTTGCTCACAATATCAAGGTGGACGTGAGAGAGTACGGGGAGCTAGAGTTAGAACTCAAAAAAGTCATCAAGGTGGGAACTGAGTGCATGTTGTTGGAAATTGAGCAAATCAGGACCCTATGCAAAGAATACCTGGATATTGTCACCTAGAGCTATCTAGACCTGAAGGGATACAATAAGAGTGTCTTCCAGCACATTATTGAGCTATAGAAAAGGGTCAAACCTTTCAGGTAGAAGCAAAGGTCGATCGAGCCAAAGATAGAGGTGTTGATGAAGGTTGAGCTCCTGAAGATGTTGGAGGTAAAGATTATCTATCCCATCAAGCACTATTATTGGATGGCAAACCTGGTCCCAGTCCAAAAAAATAATGGAGACATCTTCTTGTGCATTGAATTTCATAACTTTAACTAAGCATCTCTGAAGGACCACTACCCGCTACCCCAAATCGATTAGATTCTTCATGTAGTTGCGAGAGCATAGAGGTTCTCTCTGTTGGATGGCTTCTCCGGGTATAATAAAATCTAGGTAAAAGATGAATATCAGTACAAGACAACCTTCACCACCAAGTGGGGTACTTTTACCTACCAGTGCATGTCGTTCGGCCTCTCAAATGTGGGCGAAACTTTCTAAAGAGCAATGGACTTAGTCTTTTGTGAATTACTCAATTGCTTCATTGTGATTTATCTAGATGACATGACTATTTTCTCCCATAAGAGGGAGGAACATGGTCTACATTTGCGTCATGTATTCGATAAGTGCCAAGAGTTTGAAATCTCCATAAACCTAAAAAATCCATTTTTGCGATAAAAGAAGGCAAACTCCTAGACCACATAATATCAGAGAAGAGACTAGATGTTGATCTTGCCAAGGCATAAGCCCTCCTTAAGCTACCTCTACCAAAAAATAAGAAGGGCCTCCAATCCTTCTTAAGGCAAATTAATTTTATCCAGAATTTTATCTCTGATTTTCCCAGGTAGTAAAACAGATGACAAAACTCCTCAATAAGGATTATGAGTTTCAATTGAATTAATAGAGGAAGTAGGTATTTAAAGAGATCAAAGAAAGAATCACTTAAGCCCCCATTCTGGTGAACCCCGACTACTCCAAGGATTTTATCCTTTATGTTGTCATTGAATTGGAGAGCTATGCAAATATCCTTACTCAGAAGAACAAAGACAGGGACGAGCGATCGATAGCATTCCTGAGCCAATTCATCCACCCGCATGAGAAAAGTACAACTTCATTGAGAGGCAAGTGCATGCGGTGATGCGATCATTGAAGAAGTTTCACCATTTTGTCTCCCAAAGCAAGACGATAGTGTACATGGTGCACCCTGACGTTAGAAACTTCATCATTCAAGGTGAGCTTGGCAATAAGAGGGTAGGTTGGGTCTCTAATATCCAATAGTTCAACATAGAGGTCCAACCCACTAAATTGGTCTACGATTGAGCCTTATGCCAAGAACTCGTCAGGAGCGTCGTAACCGAGGAGATAGCTTGTTAGTGGGATGATCCAGCATAGGAAATCAATCTTGCAAATCGGTCTGTACTCGATAGGTATTAGATAGAGGACTTGGTGGAATAATTTAGTACTAGAAGGTGCTCTTATGACCTCAATGCTTTGTAGAGGATAAGGTTCAGGTTGCAAGCCTGCATATTTATGTTGTTATCGAGTGATTTGTTTCATAGAAATATAGATGGGTTCCTCCTGAGATGTGTTAGGAGGATAGAAAAATAGAGGATCCTAGATGAGTTTCATTTTGGAATATTCGGGGGTCATTTCATCGGAAGGCCTATGGCCTTAAAAATAATAAAAGCAGGCTATTACTGGCCTACTATTTTTGCTGATACCTTCAAGGTTAGCTAGAAGTGTGATAAATGCCAGAGGTATATCGATCGAAGTAGGAATGCTTCTTTGCACTTGCACCCAATTCAAGTTGAAGCTCCATTTCAATAGTGGGGCTTAGACTTCATTGGGGTGATAGATCCTAATTCATCCATGGGGTATAAGTACATACTGACGGCTATGGATTATTTTACCCGGTGGGACGAAGTAGTATCGACCAAACAGGCTAACCAAGATGTAGTCATCACCTTTTTGGAAGGACTGATAACCCATTTTGGGATACCAGATGCAATAGTAATTGACAATGGAACCCATTTCATTGGTGCCAAAATCTATGCATTCGCAAGTATGGTATTTACCTAAAGACTTCGTCTAATTATTACCCACAGGGCAATGGTTTGGCGGAGTCCACAAATAAGAACTTACTCAAGATCCTGAAGAGAACATTGGAAGGCAACAAGTGAAGCTGGCATTTACTTTTGGACTTAGCTTTATGGGTTGACCACATTTCCATTAAGAAATAAATTAAGAGATCCCCATATTCCCTAGTATATGGGAAGGAAGTAGTGCTCCCTACGCATATTGAGTTACCCACATTGTAGTCTCTCTGATCGTTGGATGGTGAAGATGAAGAGTTTGACCCTATAAGTGTCAAGATAGCCCAACTGCTACAGTTGGAAGAAGAAAGAGAAAATGCCTACGAGGCTTTCATGGAGCATGCCGAGACCACAAAAAATTATTTTGGTAAGAAGACCATTGACTGGACCTTCTAGATTGGCGACTTGGTGCTAAAATAGAATGAGAAAAAATTCAAGCCAAGAAATCACAATAAATTTGATGCATTTTGGGAGGGTCCATTGCAAATTTCTAGGGTCAATCAGGTGAACTCTTTCACTCTTCAAGATTTGAACGGGTTTATTCTTCCAATATCTGTTAATGGCCTTCATCTGAAGGTGTACTACCAGTGAAGGGTAGTTGAAAAATTTCTTAGTTGTGTACATATTTTTTTATTCCTTTGTTTGCCTGTACATATTTGTTTTTCTCAAAATATAAGTCTCTTCGCTCCATTTCACGCTATCGGTGGTGCAATTTTGGGTCAGATTCCACGCTATGGTGAGGGTCACGCTAGCAAAGAAATGGTGTGAAAAAATTTAAATAAATTTGTTTTTTTAGTTTGGTTTGTGCGTTTTTTAGTGCACTAGAGAAAAAAGGAAAATAGTAGTTTTTAGGTGCCCAAAGCCAACTAAGGTATTTTCACGCTGCAAGGATGTCAGGTTCACCATTTCTAACTCATCGCTTGGCAAGAATAGTTCAGCAGATGAAAAGCGCACTTCCTTATAGCAGGAGGGAGTTTCGCTCTTTCATAGAAGAGAAACTACGTTTTGGTGCTCTAAGGAGTGAAAGTTATGAATGGAGGTGGGACTAAGTCGAAACTGAAAGCCAAATCAAAAGGTCAAAGTCAAAATCCTTTTCACCCCCAACTGAAAAGCGTAATACCTTTTCGGGGTTAAAGCGGGCGAAAGCGCTTTGGTTTTTGTTCTAGGAATCAACACCATTTCTGTTTTAAAGGATGTAGGTGGGGTATAGTATTTTTCATCCCAAATTCCCAGCGTAATACCTTTTTGGGAGTTGATGAGGTGAAAGCGCCTTTGAATTTTCTATAGAGGTGCAACCCAGTCTAGGAGGAGAAGAGACTAGGTGGGACCCAGAGTCGTTTCACCCCAGTTTAGCAATGCGACTCTATTTTGAAACTTAGTAGGAGTGAAAGACGCTTGCGCTCTTCCTTAGAGGTGAAATTCAAGTCACGATATCCAAGTTGTAAGTGACATGTGTCAGAGAAGGAAAGGAAAAGTGCTTTGAAAATTGTCTCTTGTCTTCGGGAATCAAAGTCAAAGTCAAACTCCATTTCAGGGCTGTTTTGAGCGAAAGGCGCTTGTGTCCTCCTTTGTGGGCAAAATTCAAAATCATAACATTTTTTCCTATTTTGGGCTTTAAATGGGCAAATGGGCCTTTCGCTCAACTTTTCAAGCGAAAGCTATTTTTAGCTCCTAAGAAATGATGAAAACATTGCTAGGGTGAAAGGGTTTTGCTTTCTCCAATGCCATTGGCATGCAGTCCAAGATAAAACCTGCCAAGCGCACTCCCCTAAGAAAGTTGTTGAAGCATGAAATGAATTTTAAAAGGGCAGTGTGTCTCATATTTCAAGAAATATTATGGTCCATGCACTCAACCAGCATCGGGAGGTGCGCTCCACCACCGATCGATGTGCAAGAGATCTCCCACCTGACCCATAATCCCTCCAAGAATTTACTCCACCCCAGAGCATACTTAATATGGTGGATAAATTGCAGTGCTATAAGAGGGCTATCGTTGTGCCCCAAACGAACCTAGAGAAATTACAGAGTTTTGTGTTGCTTGCCATTACCAAAGTTTAGAGAGTAAGTATTGTTGGTAAAATGCAGAGCATTAGGCAGCAGTGAGGCGCTGTCATTTTTAGAGCAAGCACTTGGGCAAATACATAGTCAAAATGGGTAAGAAGAGTAGCACCGAGCCTAAGAAGGAGAAGGCCCCTAAGAAGGCAAAAGGCGAGAAGTAAAAGAAGGAGAAAGTACCACCACCCTCGCCCGAAGATAGATTGAGCAGAATATATGATTATGTCCTCACGAAAACAAGTGTGGAGAAATTATGTCAGACTGTTGACATCATGATGACCAAGGTGTGTGCTAAAAATAGGCGAAAAACTACCTATCACTCCCACCTATACTGGTACCTATGCACACGTGTGCATCATTACCCAAAGTTGATATGCACAATTTCTAAATTCTATGACCCGCAGAACATGAGGGTTTGGGATGATAAAAATAACAAGTTGTTCGTCATCTCTGTGAAGAACACAAGCTTATACTGAGAGGGGGGTGAACAGTATAAGACCACTTTTTACTTTTCTTTCCCAAACAATATTATCCAATATTATCAATGGCAATATCAACTGCAATAATCAAAGCAATGCACAAATCATCACACACAATAGAGACACCAATTTAACGTGGTTCACCCAATGTGGGCTACATCCACGGAGAAAATATTTCACTAAAATTTTCTCAACAAATCTCTTGGGAATCCTTCCCTATTACAATGTTTATGGACCTCTGTCCAAAGGAGATACCAATCCCCTAATCAAGTTTGTGGATACCTATCCACAGGAGAACTCTTTCCCCTTTGTTGGTTCGTGGATCTCTATCCATAGGAGAACTCCTTCTCCTTTGCTCTAGTTGGTGATCCTCTTAGAAGACTTACTGCCTCCACTACACTGGCTTGTGGATCTCTCTCCATAAAAGACCTCTATCCTCACTCATAAGACTTCTATCCTCACTACCCTGGCTAATGGATCTCTATCCACTGGAGACTATTGTCCTCTCCTCTATCACCTCCAAAGCTTACTCTCACCTCTACTCAATATCTGTCTCAAATTTACACTAAATACTATCCTTCGATCTAGCACAAATATGCTCAATATCTATCTCAAATTTGCACTAAACACTATCCTTCAGTCTAGCACAAATCTACATTAAACATAGTCCTTCAGTCTAGCACAAATCTGCTCAATCTTTATCTCAAATCTACACTAAACATAGTCCTTTGGTCTAGCACAAATCTTCTCAATATCTATCTCAAATCTGCACTAAACACTATCCTTCGATCTAGCACAAATCTGCTCAATCTCTATCTCAAATCTGCACTAAACACTATCCTTCGATCTAGCACAAATCTGCTCAATCTCTGTCTCAAATCTATCCTCAAGCCTTAACACAAATCTTGACTCAATCACAAATCAACTCTACTAGATCTACTCCAAGACTTAACTCAAATCTTGAACAAATTAATCAATCAACTCTGCTCTCAAGTCTTCACAAAGACTTACCTCAAATCTATCCACAAGTCCTCTCAAGAACTTGTTCAATCTTCTCAACAAGTCTTCACCAAGACTTACCTCAAATCTACTCAACAAGTCCTCACTAGAACTTGTCCAATTTGCTCAACAAGTCTTCACCAAGACTTACCTCAAATATGATTGTAAGCTTCCACAAAATCTCACACAAATATTTCCTTAAGTTTTCATAAAAGCTTATTCAAATCAATTGCAAAACTTGCATACACAACTCAACTCAATCCTTTCAGAAAACCTCTTCAATCACACAAACAAGTTTCACTTAGAATCTTGTTTAATCATAGAAACATATAGAGAATGGTAAGAGACTCAATATGTTTCACACTCACAAATCACTCTATCACTTTCAAACTCACTTTCAAATCAATTCAGAAATAAAGAATAATTTGTTTCATAGAACTTGAACTATCACTCCAATGCTTTCAATCAATCAACTTCACTCAACCATTCACTCAATGAATCTCAATCCTTGACTCAAGATGATTCCTCATTCACATAACAATGATACTCATGATCTTTTCACAAACCTTAATCATGCACTTGAAAGCTTACTCAAATATTTCCAACAATGCTTATCAAACAATCTCACATAACAATGATACTCATGTTCTTTCACAAACCCTAGTTCAAGATAGTTCTCAATTTCACACTCAATTGTTCTCACAAACATTCACCAATCATGTATATGAAAATTCACTCAACAATGCTTATCAAACAAACCTTTTCACTCCAACTTAGCATTTCACAACATTCAACCCAACAATATTTCACTCACAAGGAAGATGTGCCCATACCTTTTGTTTTGATGGAGATATATCTTCAAAACCTATCTTAATCACAATCAAAACCTCTTTGCCAATTCCAAGGTTAGGTAGCAACAATCTATCTCAAAATCTCCACTCAAAATTCTCCTCAATATTTATTTCACCATACACAAATAACAAGTCTCAAGTACACCTTATAATCTCCAATATTTTCAGAATACAACTAGCAAAGACTCATTTTCACAATAATCCACTTCAGAATTTTAATGCATAAAACAATCAAAATAACTCCCTTATATCTCCCTACTCAAAAATGCATTATCAAATAATCAACACACCTTTCCAGAAATAATTCAATTCACTTTTAAGCCAAAATTAAATCTTCCTCAATCTTCAACTTAAGACAAAAATAAAATATATCTTAACCACCTTATATCTCCCAACTTAAAATTGCATTTCAAAATAATTAACACCTCTTATCCAAAAATAATGCAATTCACTTTTAAACAATAATTAAATTCTTCACAACCTTTAATTAAATAAAAAAACTCTTTAATCACCTTATATCTCCCAAGGCGCTCAAAATACAACTTTAGACCACATGCACATACAACAAAAATTAAAGTACCTTTGCACACTCCTCGGTGGGATTCGATCCCAGGTCAAGCCACCGTCTACGCCCTAGCCGCGACCACACTTTTGCGTGAGCTAGGCGCTCACGTGGGAGGAAAAAGTGCTTTGAGCGCTTTGTCTCTTCCACCAACGTCAAAGCCAAACAAAAGGCTTTGTCCCTTCACAATCGTCGAGACTCAAACGCGGAACCTCCGCGTACCCTGCACCTTACACACCAACAACTTGCCACTAGCCCAACCGATTGGTTGGTGTCAAGGCTTTATGCCTTGGTCACTTTGACCTTCACGTTTTTGGCTGCAATAAAAAAATAATTTCCTCTTGTCTTGTTTTGCTCACGAATTTTTGCATTCCACAATAATCGCATGTGCTCTAAAATATTCGGAGACTTAATCTTTTGGTTGGCAAACCATATGGTATTTATACCATATGCCAATCTTATCGAACGTCGGTGGGGAGGAGAATAAATTAAAATGAATTTGTGCCCACCCTAACTTTAGGGTTTAAATAATATTATTTTATAAATTAATTTATAATATAAATATTATAAATAATTTATAAACTACCTTAGGCTTTAATTTTAACCTTTAATATTATAATAAAAATATTATAATATTATTTCCATTTGGCCTAGGTATTTTTCTCTTTCACCCTTAGACCTTTTCTAACCTCCTTTTAATATTATAATAATAAATATTATAATATTATTTCCTTTAGGTCTTTTCTTCAGATTTAACCATCCTTTTGACCAATCATGTGAAGCTCTTAAACCAAATCTCTTGGGCTTAAAATATAAATATTTTAATCCTCCTTTTGCCAAGTCCTACACTGACTCTTGACATCAATGACAACACAACTAACTCAAAATTTCCAACAATATCCCCCTTTGTCATTGATGGCAACCCTTTTTTTGTAACCATTCCTTTTTCCTTTTTCCAAAACTGCTCCCCCTAATTGAATGCTCTCCCCCTAACTCAAATCTCTCCCCCTTTGTCATCAATGGCAAAGGGCCACCTATGGGGCTTGGGGCTAAGAATAAGACTCTTAGCTTAGCCCCTCCCCCACCTCCTCTCTTTGAGGTGGTTAATTTTGGGGTGGGAGTATCTCTACTCCCAACATACATTGATCTTTACCTTTGTCCACCTTCTTTCTCAATTGATCCTTTTGATTCCTCTGAATATTCTTGTTCTTGCTTGTCTCTGGAAATTCTGCTCTACACCACTTAGCCATATGCCCAATATTATTGCACTTGTAACACTTAATATTGTGATTCCTTGAAGGTGCAAATATTTTGTAGTTCCTCCTGGTGAAGCCATGTCCATTCCTGTCATGAACCCTACAATTTATTGCCTTATGACCAAATTGATTACAAGAGTAGCAATACCCTTGAAATAGATGCCCATTTCTGAGATTCCTTTTAGTGAAACCATATCCCTATTTTTCATGTGTCTTGCATTGTGAAGCCTTGTGACCAAACCTGTGACATGAGAAGCAACGTCCATTGAAGAACCCTTGCCTTGACCCCATTGGTCTCTTAGTCTCTTCTTCCTTATGTTGTTTCCTGTTCCATCTATTCCTCATTTGTGCATTTTTCCTTTCCTTGTTGAACCTTCTATTTTCCAACTTATCCTTAGAAGTTTCACTCTCCCATACACTTTTTCTTTGAAGCTTCTTCTTCTTTGGAGCTTGAGATTGACTCCTCTCCTTGTCCTCTATGTTCTTCTTCAAAGCCAAGTCTTGTCTTGTTTGATGAAGATCTTTGTACCTTGATAATCTTATCCAAGTTCTTTGAGCTTCTCCCAAACCTGTGTAGCTTATCTCTAGACTCTTTTACTTCCTTCCTTAGTGAAGCTACTTCATGCTCTAACTTTTCACATTCTAAAATCTTTACCTCTAACCTCTCTTTAAATCTCCTTGTCTTAGCTATTGAGTTGGTTAGATCTTCTATAAGCTTTCCTTTCTCTTCATCATATTCTTGAAATTGAAGCTTGAGTTTTGAGTTCTACTTTCTTACCTTTCTTAATGCATTGAGAGCAGAAATAAGCTCACCCTCAAGATCAACTTCTCCTTCCTCTTCTTTTTTTGATTCTTCCTCTATTATTTTATCTTCAAGATCATCTTTATTCTTTTCTGATTCATTTCCACTAGAAGCACTTCCTTCTTCTTCTATTGCCATAAGAAGACTTTCTTCTTTTGGACCTTCAAGAGCATCTTCATATTCATCTTCACTGAAACTGAATCCATTCCTTGTACAACTATCTTCAAGATGACCAAAGTTTCCACACCTAAAACACTTGAGAATTATTGGTGCCCTTTTTCTAATCATCTTCTTTTTCTACTGCCAAAAATAGAATTTCTTCTTCTTCATTATCTGAGGACCTTCCATCACTATCACTTGAACTCTTGCCTGCCTTATCTACATAAAAACTCTTCTTATGCCTTTGGAAAAACTTCTTTTCATACTTGTTTTGTCCATACCTATTTTTCTTTTGATACCTGAATTTTCTTGCTTCCCTGTTCTTATGATCCTGTTTCTCATCACCACTACTATTTCCAGCTTCTGGACAATTAGATGCATAGTGACCATATTTACCACATTTGAAACACTTAACTGATTTCGTACCTTTGTGCTTTCTTGTGTCCTTGTTCCTTCTACCATAGTTTGCTTCTTCATCACTGGATGACTCATTACTTGAATCTGACTTCTTACCCTTTGTCTTCTTTGTAACTTTGAAGGCTACTTCTTTCTAGGGAATAGACTCCTCTTTTATTCTCATCTCAAAAGTTGTGAGAGTTCCATGTAACTCATCCCTTGTCAAAGTTTCTATATCTCTTGTTTCTTCTATGGCTGAAATATTTTCACTATACCTCTTAGGAAGTGATCTTAAAACCTTTTGACAAACATCTGATTCTTCCACTTTAAACCCAAGTCCTTGCATGGAGTTAACAACCTCATCCACATGAAGTAAGTATGTAGCAATGTCTTCCTCATCCTTCATCTTTAGGTCTTCAAATGTTTTCTTGTGATTTTGCAATTTTGCCATCTTGACCTTTTTGTCTCCCTCATATATATTTTTCAGCTTATCCCAAATCTCTTTTGTTGATGTGCAATGCATAACTTTTACAAACTCTGTTTCATGCAAACCATTTAAGATTCCATTCATTGCCTTTGAATTATTCAATTGTAGGAGCTTACCATATTTATCTGTAGGTGGAGTAGTTGGCGGTATGTACCCATCCTCAACTGCTTGCCATATATCATTTCCTAGTGCCATTAGGAAAATCTTCATTCTCACACTCCAAAAAGCATAATTGTTCCCATCGAACAATGGTACCTTATTCCTTGAAGATCCACTCTAAGAATCCATCTGTGTTCCTATAAGATTTTCCTTCAAGTTGTTAAACTCTTTCAAAGGAACCCACTTTGATACCAATTGAAGAACACAAGCTTATACTGAGAGGGGGTGAACAATATAAGACCACTTTTTACTTTTCTTTCCCAAATAATATTATCCAATATTATCAATGGCAATATCAACTACAGTAATCAAAGCAATGCACAAATCATCACACACAATAGAGACACCAATTTAACATGGTTCACCCAATGTGGGCTACATCCACGAAGAAAATATTTCACTAAAATTTTCTCAACAAATCTCTTGGGAATCCTTCCCTATTACAATGTTTATGGACCTCTATCCAAAGGAGATACCAATCCCCTAATCAAGTTCATGGAAACCTATCCATAGGAGAACTCTTTCCCCTTTGTTGATTCGTGGATCTCTATCCATAGGAGAACTCCTTCTCCTCTGCTCTAGTTGGTGATCCTCTTAGAAGACTACTACCTCCACTACATTGGCTTGTGGATCTCTCTCCATAGAAGACTTATATCCTCACTCAAAAGACTTCTATCCTCACTACCTTAGCTAATGGATCTCTATCCACTGAAGACTACTATCCTCTCCTCTATCACCTCCAAAGCTTGCTCTCAGCTCTGCTTAATCTCTATCTCAAATTTGTACTAAACACTATCCTTCGATCTAGCATAAATCTGCTCAATCTCTATCTCAAATATGCACTAAACACTGTCCTTCGATCTAGCACAAATCTACTCAATATCTATCTCAAATATGTACTAAACACTATCCTTCGATCTAGCACAAATTTTCTCAATCTCTATCTCAAATCTACACTAAACACTATCCTTCGGTCTAGCACAAATCTGCTCAATATCTATCTCAAATCTGCACTAAACATTATCCTTCGATCTAGCACAAATCTACTCAATATCTATCTCAAATATACACTAAACATTGTCCTTTGATCTAGCACAAATATGCTCAATATCTATCTCAAATTTGTCCTAAGCCTTAACACAAAGCTTGACTCAATCACAAATCAACTCTGTTAGATCTGCTCCAAGCCTTAACTCAAAGCTTGAGCAAATCAATGAATCAAATTTGCTCTCAAGTCTTCACAAAGACTTACCTCAAATCTGTCCAACAAGTCCTCTCAAGAACTTGCTCAATCTTCTCTCAAGTCTTCACCAAGACTTACCTCAAATCTACTCAACAAGTCCTCACTAGAACTTGTCCAATCTTCTCAACAAGTCTTCACCAAGACTTACCTCAAATCTGCTCAATAAGTCCTCACTAGAACTTGTCCAATCTGCTCAACAAGTCTTCACCAAGACTTACCTCAAATATGATTGTAAGCTTCCACAAAAGCTCACACAAATATTTCCTTAAGCTTTCACAAAAGCTTATTCAAATCAATTGCAAAACTTGCATACACAACTCAACTCAATCTCTTTCAGAAAACCTCTTCAATCACACAAACAAGTTTCACTCAGAATCTTGTTTAACCATAGAAACATATAGAGAATGGTAAGAGACTCAATATGTTTCACACTCACAAATCACTCTATCACTTTCAAACTCACTTTCAAATCAATTCAAAAATAAAGAACAATTTGTTTCACAGAACTTGAACTATCACTCCAATGCTTTCAATCACTAATGCTCAATCAACTTCACTCAAAGCATCCACTCAATGAAACACAACTTGCTTACAAACCCTAACCAAGTGTTTCACTAAACTTCCAACAACTCACTTATGGAACTCAAACCTTGACTCAAGATGATTCCTCAATTCACATAACAATGATACTCATGATATTTTCACAACCCCTAATCATGCACATGAAAGCTCACTCAAATATTTCCAACAATGCTTATCAAACAATCTCACATAACAATGATACTCATGTTCTTTCACAAACCCTAGTTCAAGATAGTTCTCAATTTCACACTCAATTATTCTCACAAACATTCACCAATCATGTATATGAAAATTCACTCAACAATGCTTATCAAACAAACCTTTTCACTCCAACTTAGCATTTCACAACATTCAACCCAACAATATTTCACTCATAAGGAAGATGTACCCATACCTTTTGTTTTGATGGAGATATGTCTTCAAAACCTGTCTTAATCACAATCAAAACCTCTTTGCCAATTCCAAGGTTAGGTAGCAACAATCTATCTCAAAATCTCCACTCAAAATTCTCCTCAATATTTATTTCACCATACACAAAATAACAAGTCTCAAGTACACCTTATAATCTCCAAACTTTTCAAAATACAACTAGCAAAGATTCACAATAATCCACTTCAGAATTTTAATGCATAAAATAATCAAAATAACTCCCTTATATCTCCCTACTCAAAAATGCATTATCAAATAATCACCACACCTTTCCAGAAATAATTCAATTCACTTTTAAGCCAAAATTAAATCTTTCTCAATCTTCAACTAAGACAAAAATTAAAATATATCTTAATCACCTTATATCTCCCAACTTAAAATTGCATTTCAAAATAATTAACACCTCTTATCCAGAAATAATGCAATTCACTTTTAAACAATAATTAAATTCTTCACAACCTTTAATAAAAATAAAAACCTCTTTAATCACCTTATATCTCCCAAGGCGCTCACAATACAACTTTAGACCACATGCACATACAACAAAAATTAAAGTACCTTTGCACACTCCTCGATGGGATTCGATCCTAGGTCAAGCTGTCGCCTACGCCCTAGCCACGACCACATTGTCTGCGTGAGCTAGGCGCTCACGTGGGAGGAAAAAGTGCTTTGAGCGCTTTGAATCTTCGACCAACACCAAAGCCAACAAAAGGCTTTGTCCCTTCACAGCCGCTGAGACTCAAACGCGGAACCTCCGCGTAACCTGCGCCTTACACACCAACAAGCTTGCCACTAGCCCAACCGATTGGTTGGTGTCAAGGCTTTATGCCTTGGTCACTTTGACCTTCACGTTTTTTGGCTGCAATAAAAAAATTAAATTCTTGTCTTTATTTGCTCACGAATTTTTGCATTCCACTTTCAATAATCGCATGTGCTCTTAAATCTATTCGAAGACAGTATTTTGGTTGGCAAACCATATGGTATTTATACCATATGCCAATCTTATCAAACATCGATGGGGAGGAGAATAATTTAAAATGAATTTGTGCCCACCCTAACTTTAGGGTTTAAATAATATTATTTTATAAATTAATTTATAATATAAATATTATAAATAATTTATAAACTACCTTAGGCTTTAATTTTAACCTTTAATATTATAATAAAAATATTATAATATTATTTCCATTTGGCCTAGGTATTTTTCTCTTTCACCCTTAGACCTTTTCTGACCTCCTTTTAATATTATAATAATAAATATTATAATATTATTTTCCTTTAGGTCTTTTCTTCAGATTTAACCATCCTTTTGACCAATCATGTGAAGCTCTTAAACCAAATCTCTTGGGCTTAAAATATAAATATTTTAATCCTCCTTTTGCCAAGTCCTGCACTGACTCTTGACATCAATGACAACACAACTAACTCAAAATTTCCAACACTCTCCACAAGACATTTGAGAGGCTTTCGCTTGTGTAGAAAATCCCCCTACTGATTACATAACCAGAAAAATCAACATCACTGAGCAAAATGAAAGATACGCCAACACAGTGTAGATGCGTCAGTTCATGGAGACACAACTGCTAGAGAAGTCGACGCCCAAAATATTTCCAGACTTGCCCAAACCCTTGAAGATATTCAAAAATCCAGACATATACTCCATGCTGGCATGGGTTATGGGGCTCTCCATGGATGCAATAGTGTATAAGTGGCAGGTTTTGCTTACCGAATGCATTTTGCATGGCGATTTCTACTCTCCCACTGCCATGAAATATGTCATTCTTTTTCTGACTTTTGCAGATTCCATTCCGGGTTGAGCAAGTGCATTGGCATATGATCGTTAATCCAGACCCGTCATAGTGCAATGTGACCTTGTCTCCATTCCGCACTATCTTCAGAATAAAACATTCCGCCTTGTCACCATTTCGGAAAGGAGAAGTCAAAATCACCTTTGGTCATGAATCCACATCTGCCTTGTCCATAACATCCCGCCTTGTCACCATTTCAGGCACAAATACTCTATGGGTTATTCGAAATCGGGCCTTCTAAAACTTAGCTGCTTGTGAAGTTTTCCAAAATATCGAGCAGTTACCAATATGTACTTTTTTATCGCTGACGTCATTTTCTCTTAAAACTTTTGTGGATTCGAGCATTTTCGTTAGTCTAGAGCTAAACATAAAAGAATTCCCTAGCGGAATCGCTCCAACTGTGAAAATACTCTAAGTGTCGAGCGGACTCATGCCTCCAGTTGTATATCCGCTCCAAAATACATTGTTAGGTGTGCGGAATGAAGACTTTCTCACTTAGACAAAATTTGCAAAATTTTCCTAAGTATGTGGCCATTTTGGGCCTACATTCTGGCACCTCCCGGGTGGATTTGCTCGCAAAACCAATAAAACTTAGAGTCTTATCCATTGGACCATGGAGACAAACATATTTATCTTCAAAAACATATTTTATAGAATAACTTACATATAAACACTACTCTGAAAATTTTAATAGTCTGCCTAAAGAGTAAATGTTCATATGGAAATGATGCCAAAAATATATAAAACTTACTTGCTCATACAAAGACTGTGTCAAAAATACAGATCTTGCCACTGTCTTCAAAAACTAGACACAACTCTACTCCTTTTATAAGGCCTTATTTCAATAAATGCCTTCACATATAGTCCATTGCTCTTCTGCCTCTATAGGCTTCATGCCTTTATTGCTTACTTCTAACAATTGTTAGAGTCAAAACAAAAAATACAAAACTTATGCATATGTACAAAACAAAAATGAACTAAGTGTGAGCCCCTCGTGGGCCTGTAATTGATCTATCCAACTCCCCTTCTTCTACGACCTCTTCTTCCTTTTCCTCCTCTTCTCCTCCTTCTTCTTCTTCTTCTTCTTCTTCTTCTTCTGGAGTAGGTGTTTTTCGGCTTCTTTCTCCATAAGTATTCCCAAACAACTAAACCATTAATTCCAAATATTGTAGGGCTTGTTCCCAGACTTCTTCAGAGGGATTGGATGTTTCCTTGAGCTGCTTATAAACATATTGTAGCTCTCCAAGTCTTCATAGTTAGCATCATTTCCTCTATTCACCATATCTTCCATGAGATCTCTCAAATGGGGAAAATCCATGATTAATTGGACAACTTGTTCTTGGGGTAGTGGATCTTCTAAAGAATCTATTCTAGATTCATCCTACAAATTATCATTAATGCTCTGTTGGATTTCTTCCATAGATAAAAAGTTATGATCCTCCTCCGAGAGGCCTCTGAAGCTAACCTGAACTATTTCCTTATTCAATTCAACAACATCCTTTATCACCTTTTTTAATCCTATCAAATAATAGCCAAGCTCTTTGAAGTGCCCTGTGCTTTTTAACCACTATCCTAGCAGCAACTCTGGTGAGATTCCATTCTTTATTAGGAATAGGTTTAGCAGATTCACTGAGTCTGCTATCCACCAACCTGTACATTTGTTCTATCGGAATCACCATAGGCTGCAACTCTCCAGTGACCTGATCTAGCTCTTTCTGAATATTGGAAAGTAGGTGGCTGGCATCATTCAGATAATCAATAACAAGTTGAAGCCCTAAACATTTATCCTAGACCTCAGAAAGCAACTCTTTTCTAATCCTTTTCAACTCATTCTTAGAAAATCCTGTAGATTTAGCTTTCTCAATCTGAAGCTGATGCTTTCAATTTTGAATTTCCTTCACCTGATCTTCATTCAGCTTTTTTTGCTCTTCTAACTGGTCCTTTATTTTATTGGCTTCTTGCAATTTCTCTTGCCAACCCTTAGCCTCTTTTCTCAGAGCTTTTTCTACTTCCTTTTGATTATTCAAACTCTTCTTAAGCCTTTCAACATGTTTCTCCAATTTGTCTACCTTCTCTTTGACTAAATCATTCTTCACATAGAAGGCATCCAAGTGGGCTTTGGCTATAATTAGCTCATCTTCATCAGGAAGCTTATCAATATCTTCTGTGACCTCCTCCACACGATAATATTGAACAATCATCTCATTCTCAGGTTTTTCTTACCAGTGGAGTCATAGATCTTGATATTCTTTGTCTACAAACATGATCAACATACATGCTTCTTCTTCTAACAGCCATCCTGCTGGAAGGCTTAGTAAGCTTTTCTACCCAATAATCATTTATCTTCTAGGTTGCTGCCTGCTATTTTGACACAGTGACAAGTTTTAAAAAACCAATAGACAGAGGAGATGATGACACTAGAAATGAAAGGGCAGACTGAAATTCCGATGATGGGGGTGAGGATATAGTTACAACAACCTCTATGATAACATTGGACTCTGTAACTACCATTGCTGTTATTGCTCATAGACTCATGGAAACTGATAAAAGACTAACAATCAGATGGATGGATACACTTGGAACACAATGTCCCATTGATGGTGGTAATGAAAAATATGGAAGTGAAGCAATGGTAGGTGAGGGAGTGGGAACTTCAAATGCTGAAGATGGAATTTTAGGTGGCTGTGAGGAAACAGGAGTGACTCGTACCTTGATGGCTACTGATGACTTACGTGGTGGACTGTGAGAGGGAGGAGGTACACTTGTCATGTCCTCTTCATTAGAAAGGGAGGGAGATTTCTTTGGGGACTCATGAGGATGGAGAGGAGAAGAGGGATTAGAAGCCATACCTTCACCTACTGATGTAGGGTGTTCTTGTTCTAACTTTGTATCTTGCTGCTCCTGATCAATCAATTTTCCCACAACAAAATCAGCTACTTCTTTAGCAATCTCATCCATATCCAATTTTTGTTTCTTTGAAATCTCTTTTTCCTCTCTTTCTGGCATCCTCTTAGTCCTTCTATGAACTAATTGAAAAGCAGTCATCTCATTCTTAGAATCTTCTTCCAACACATCTTCTTGCACTACTCCAGAAAGTAATGATTGTTCAAAATCAGGCCGTAATTCAATTGATGTTGCAGGGGTAAAAGAAAGGGGTTTGTACTTAAATATTTCATCCTTCTCTTTCCAGTTGATATCTGTGTTTGGAGCCCATGCTCCCAAAGCTAAGCGTTTAGGTCTAGATGCTATTTCAATAACTGAGGTACTGACAACTTTTTCCTTAGAATATTGCATTTTTCTCATCAACTTAGCTCCTTTAGGAAACTTTTCCACCTGCTCAATGGTAGGATGAAAGGTCTTTAATACTTCAACCGTTGTCAAGGGAGTTCCTGGTTCTTCTAGATGAGCCTCATGATCTGTAGGTGGGGCGAGGGATTCAAATCCAGATTGAGGTTTTTTAAGCATTAATACTATGTTTCTAACATCCTTTTATTTCCAGGTTCCAATATTTTTATTATATCTCCTTGAAAATTCTTTATCAATCTTCATTCCAAACTTGGACTTAGGCTTTCCAATTTCAATCCTCATTCTCCACCAATCTGTTATCTTTGCTATACTCCATGGTACCTTTTACTCCTCTTATTCTTCCTCTACAATCTCCTCTTCAGGCGAAGGATCCTTTTTCTTTGTAGACTTAGCCTCAGGCAGAGGATCTTTTTTCTTTGATGATTCAGCCTCAATATTTTCAATTGTAGCCTCTGTAATCCGATGACTTGGCATATTGTCAGGGTCAAAATCAACAACTTTCTCATAAAAATCCAACCATGGAGGCATTTGACCCATCTTTGAGACATTCCACTCTAAAATAACAGTCTCATCATTGTATTTGCCTTGTTCAAAATGAGTCTTGGGCCTTCTTTCAAATTTATAGGCCTTAGGTCCATTTAGGGTTTTATTCCTTACAGTAAAAATGCCATCAGGGTCATAACTCCATCTTTGGGGAATATAAAACAGACCTAACCTATCAAGGTATAGGCCAATTTGTTGGCTCTGCCCCTTCTTGATGATGGTAATGTCATCCATAGTGCGGTGGGTAAGTAAAGACCCCCTCTTTCTCCCAGAACCATAGTTTGCATCAATATACTCCGCCTGCCTCAGGTACTCTAAGGCAAAAAGCCTCTCCGTGATAAAATGGAATAGGAGAAAAGGTTTACCCATAAAACCATACAGTCTGATTACCGTGCCCTCAGTAAACAAATACCAGTCTCCTTCTACACTCTTTGTTCTCAGAATTTGCTCAGTTAAAGGTGGCAACCTAGGGAACTTACCATACATTATTTTAAGGGCAGTTTCCAAAAATTCCAAATTGAATCTATAATAGGACTCACTGCACCTCAAATGACTTGTCCAATAATAAACCGGTAAGGGTTCCCCATCACTGGTTTTATCCTTGATCGGAATCCTCGGCATTCTGTCTTTGGTGGCAGCATAGAACATCCACACCAGACTTGAGCAATACCTAAAACTAGGAGCATCAACACCCATTTTCATGCTTACTAGCTGCTCATGTATCCTCTATGCGAGAAAAGTTAGCCAGTCAAAATAAATCACTCTAGTCCCTTTCTTTCCTGCATCCTTATCATACATTCTCTCGTTAGAAATACAGTATGCTGCGGTAATTTTCCAGCCATGTACCATTCTATCAGAATCTAAACCCTCCATGCAAGCCAACATAGAAAATAGGATGGGGTTTGCAAATTTATCAATAGAGATAGGGACCTCAAGAAATTTTTCCTTGGGCTTAATATTAAGCTGTTTATAAACCCAATTTTTAAATGACTCGTCGTCATTAGCTCACTTTTTTGTTGTGTAAAACCCAGTCTGCTCAATGACCCTAAACGAATTTGGTATTACTGGCAGGTCGGACCCTAGGGAAAAGAGTCTATGACAAAAGGAAGCGGTGACGTTGAAAAGGGTTTCACCCTCAGAGGTTTTTACTGCTTTAGCCAATGGGTCGTAAAACTTAACTATGGTAGCTATCAACTCAGGGCAGGAATGAACATAATCACAAATATAAAAAGAGATATAAGAAAGGACCACATCTACCTTCCACGACCAAAGCAACTCTCTTCTTGTATCTATCGTTCACATTCCTCCTTAGCCTAGTTCTTTCTGTGAGGACCATTTCTGTGTCCGCCACCACTTCGATTTTGTCAAGATGTGGTTCCACCACCTTATTCTCCAGAGTTTCAAACTCCTGAACCTCTTCTGAAGACTCAGTGGGTGATTTTTTAGGGGCCATTTTGACAGCAGAAAGACTTTGTTCTCCTTGTAATTTGCGAAAAATTCTTCAGAATATCACTCTGCTTTTTATCGCTCTAGGGATGCAAAGTAGATTCCAAATGATCGTTGTGTATGTCTTTCGTCACTTTTTATTTTTTGGAATGTGCGTATCCTCCAACATTAATGCAACTACTGCGCAACCTTGTCACTGCACACTTTCCAAATTTTAATCATTCCCTTCGGCAGGTCAATGGTGGCATTCTATCTTTTCATTGGTTGAAATTTAAAATTGCGCTGCCACCTCACTGTACCTCTTCAGCTACTCTTGGGTCATGGTGCAAGTTCGTTAGCATTAAATGTAGGATCGTTCTTTGGTCTACACGTGTCGCGATCAAAATTACTGCTTGGTTCTGCTCTGATTTTGAAACCAATGGCTTAAGAAACTTTTGGGTCCGCTGACACTAGAACCTTTTAGGTGCGACTTTTCGTCTTGATTTCGCTCTAGCATATATTATCTTTGGAAGGTTCTCAGATTGGAAATTTGCTCTCCTTTGACCATCGACTCTCCTTTCGTGCAGGATAAAAACCTTTACATCATTCTACAAGGATCTAGTGTATTCTGATGCGTATTCAAGAGCGCACGTCGTTTCGGGAGGCTTTACATAGAACTAAGTGTGAAATGGAACTTTACTGTGTACTTAGCCCATACTTAGTCATCCTTGGAAAACAAATTTCTTTTTTCAAGATTTTTCAAGAGAATTGATTACAAAGTGCAGAAAGGAGGAAAATAATTATACAATGTATATACATATGTTACAGTGAAATCACTCCTTACACATAGTAGAGCTTGAGATGAAAACCATTCACTAGAATTGGTTGTATGTTTCCCTCTAGATATTCCAGTTGAAATACATTGGACTCCTTAGCATCTACTATTCTAAAAGGACCATTCCAAAAAGAATTAAACTTTTCATTCTTGCCTAGCTTTGCTCTATCAATATTCCACCTGACAACCGAGTCTCCAACCTAGAATTTCCTGAATCTGGCCTTCTTATCAAACCGTGCTTTAATGTCTGATGAATAATGCTTTTGAAAACTGTTATATGCCTGAGCTCTACTCTCTTCTAATTTCAGCAAATGTGTCAATTTGGTTTTCACAAGATCTTCTGACTCTTCATCTAAATTGACAAGCTTAAGTGTTGGGATCTCCAAATGGATTGATAACACTGCCTCCTTGCCATACACTAGTGCATAAGGGGAAGTATTTATGGAATTCTCAATAGTAATCATGTCTTCCCATAGAGCTTGGTCTAGCAATAGGTGCCAGCTTCTTTTATTACCTTCCAATTATTACCTCAAAATCCTTAATAGGTTTTTGTTGGTAGATTTTGCAAGTCCATTACCCTGTGGATAATAATTGGAAGTATTTTTATGAGTAATGTCATACTTACTGGTAAACTCAATATACTTGGCTCCTATGAAAGCTGGGCCATTTTCACTCACCAAAGCTTCTGGAACTCCAAACCTTGAAATCAAATTTTCCATAAATTTGATCACAACATCTTGATCTGATCTCTTGGTAGGAATAGCTTCTACCCATCTGGTAAGATAATCTGTGGTAGTTAAGATAAACTTATGCTCTACTGAGGAATTGGGGTTGATAACCCCTATGAAATCTAGTCCCCATTGTTGAAAATGCTCTTCAACTTGAATGGACTTGAGGGGGATGAAGCATTCCTTGTCCTTCCCATATATCTCTGACATTTGTCACAAGCCTGGGTGACTTTAAAAGCATCAGTGAATACACTGGACCAATAATAGCCTGCTCTTATGATTTTTAAAGCTGCAACCCTGTCTGAGCTATGTCCACCAACTGATCCTCCATGAAATTCCTCCATGACCCTTTTTTGCTGGTCATCCTTTAAGCATTTTAGAATAATTCCATCCAAGTTTCTTTTGTATAAGCTCTTTGGTAGTAACACATATTTAAAAGCATGAAGCATGTATCTCCTCCTTTGGGAAGCACTTAGATTAAGGGGGCATACTCCACTCTGAAAATACCTAATCATCTGGTCAATCCAATCAGAGCCTTTAGTTTGTACTATTTCGACCTGGTTTTCGTCTGTTGTCTGTTACCTCTGCCAATGTTGCGGCTTATGTTAGCCCTTGACATAAGGCTCTACCTCTCACTATCTTTGTGGGGTGTATTTCTACATAATATTCTTAGATTTTGGTAATCCAACCAACTCTTTTGTCTCCTAGATCACCCTAAAGGATAAAACTTATTACATCTGGATGAACTACATATACCAAGGTCTTGCTCTGTACCAAATACTGCATGGACTTTTTTAGTGACTTCATCACAACAAATACTTGCCTTTCAATAAAGTTGTATTTGACCTGATAATCATGGAGTGTCTGGCTCCAAAAGAACACAGGATGTTCCTCCCCTTGATCATCTTTCTAAGTGAGCACTAAGGCATAACTTTCTTCAGCTCCATATGCATAAAGAATAAAATATTTGGTGAAATTTGGGTTTATCAGTACTGGGGCTGTTGCAATGGATTGCTTGATAATCTCAAAAGCTTGTTTTCTAACTTTAGTCCACTTGAATTCAATATTTTTTTTAAGCAGCTTAGATATAGGCCTTACTTTCTGTGCAAAATCAAAAATGAATTTCCTGACAAAATTGATTTGGCCTAGGAAAGACTGCAATGTTTTCTTATTTTTGGGCAAAGGAAGAGTGAGAATTGATGTGATTCTATCTAGATCTATGGCCATGCCCTATTTTGAGACCACATGACCTAATAGCTTTCCTTCATGGACTGCAAAGAATGACTTCTTAGGATTGAGTGAAATACCAAATTCTCTGCATTTTTGAAAAACTTGCTCGAAGTGTGACAGATGGTATTTTTTATCATGGGAAAACACAGTCATGTCATCCAGATAAATCAGAATAGCCTTGTTGATAAGTGATCCAAAGGCATGGTCCATAGCTCTCTGAAATTAGGCTCTTGCATTGGATAACCCAAAAGGTATTCTCTAGTAGACAAATGTACCCCATTTTGTGGTGAATACTATTTTATACTGATCTTCATCTTTCACCCAAATTTGGTTATATCCAAAGTAACCATCCAATAAGGAGAATCTTTCTGCTCCTGCCACTACTTGCAAGATCTGATCAATATGAGGGAGAGGGTAGTGATTTTTAAGGGATGCTTGGTTCAGATTTCTAAAGTCCACACACAAGCGTATATCTCCATTATTTTTTCTCACGGGTACCAAATTGGCTACCCAAGTAGAATGTTTTATTGGGTATATGATCTTAGCCTTTAATAACTTTAAGAGCTCCTCTCTCATAATGGCCTCGATCCTTGGATTTAATGGCCTCTGCTTTTGCCTAAATGGTTTTGCATCAGGCTCTAGCTCAATAGTGTGTTGGATAACCTTTTTGTCATACACCTTGAGATCTTCATATGACCAAGCCACAATATCTTGGTATCTTAAGCATAGAGCTTTGATATCTTCTGCTTCCTCAGGTGAACATTGGATTCTGACATTCATCTTCTTTTCTATACCAACTTCAACTTCTTTATAGATTTTTTTGTTGACCTTCATGGCTTTGGTCTTCTTTCTATCCTTATTATCGAACAAAATCTCAAGGGTGATCAACCCTCTTGGGATATGATTGTTATTTAGTTGGATAATATCCTGCTGATCAATTTTATCTGAATTCTCCTATAGGACAGTAGAGACCTTTATCATAATGCAAAGTACATACCTATAGATAGACTAAAAATAAGACTCGATTATATTAATTGAGACATTTCTCTCGCCCACAGAAGGATGTCTAGTCACTGAAAACTGGATATCTTAGTGCAACAAGCAAGTCTGCTAGACACTTTCAATTGCATGTTGTAATGTCCCTTTCTTGGCTTGTTGTCAGTATGGGAGCATTCAGAGAAGGTTGGAGGATTACCAGGTTGATGTATGCTTTTGGATGCCTGTTTTCTGGAGTTATATTGAGCTCAGATGATGGACTTACTATTTATAGTAAGTTAGTTATGAGGGTTTCTGGCCAAGCAGATAGCAGGATATTACTCTACGCCATATTGGGTATCCAGATATATATTCTATTGATAGACTTCTGTCCGTTTGGTCACTGGTGTATAAGACTTACTATTTTTACTAAATCAGTTAGGGTTAGCATTTTGGGAAACGAAAAATATATGTTTGTCATCAATGGCGAAAAGGGTATCCGTTTCTATCTTTTGTTTGGTGATTGGAGGTTGGGAGCCTGATTATTTTAATGCCCGAAGTTAATTAATATTATAATTAAATGTAATGTTTAAATATATTACAGTTGGGCTTATATTTTTGATTAAAAGGGGCCTCGTGAGTACTCGTTTTAAAGGGGATGAATTAAGATTTGATTGGGAAGATTATTTTATCATTTTTTATTACTTTTGTCACCTTGGGTAGTGGGACGCCCCTTTTTATTTATCCCACATTCATCAAACATGAGGAACGTCCAACTTGAAGAAATAATAAAAGGGCGTTGAGGAGGCATAAGGAGACCTTTGATTATTATATTTTTCTCTTGAAGAACTTGGTGAAGTTCTTGCACATTGCAAGAATTACCTTTCAGCTTTGCTGTGACGAAAACCATAGCAAGGGACATCATTGTCGGGAGTGAAAAATCTCCTCACTTTGGCAATTGCATTCTCAATCCTTGGGAATGACTGAGCTAATTGGATAAATTATTGCAGGTTCTTTGCGATAGATTGGAAGGGTTTAAAAAGAGTTATTTGAGCATTCTTATCAACCAACAATATTGGGTTTGAGGACAGGTTGCATCGATTGAAGATCATATTGGAAGATTCCCTTCATGGTATTTGAGCAGGTCCAACAGTTGGAGATTGACAATTTGCAACAATAAGAGCATCTATTTCAGTCATTGTGGAAAAGCTTCTTGGAGGAAGATTATAAGAAGAACACAAAATTTCTACGACAAGTTTATATCTCATCCAACTCACCCATTGCCGCCCAATCGTGGCATTGCTGAAACATAACACTTTAAACTCTAAGGACAGTGATCAGATTTGAAGGAATTCGAGGGTTGGGAAGAGCAGAAAACAAAGTACATTGCAGACGTACCAAGCCTTGCACCTGACCGTACAAACTGGGTAGGACGTGATTCCCTTAGGATAGGATTCTAACCGCCCCTCCTTGTGAAGGATTATCAATTGCTGAGTCTTCCTCTCAGTAAAGGGTATCTGAAAGTGCTTTGAGTTTCATGAAGAAGCATGTATTTGATGACATATGAATGAAAATGATGTTTTTTCTGAGTCTAATTTGCAACTTCAAAATTATATCAGGACTTTCTAATCATGGGTACATCTCCTTATTTCATGATATGTTTTAGAGGGTTTCCTTTACTATGTTGGTAGAATATTGTGCTCAATTTTCATTGCAATTGGAGAAGTGTTTTAGAAGTTAGAGAGATTACTTCTTGGCTGTAGCTTCTTTCATTGAATGCATAACAAGTGTTTGTAAAAATGTCTTGCTTGAATATCATAAGTTTTTAAGATCATTCAAAGGATGGGGTTAGCATATTGAAAACAACATATGATATTTCTACACCAAAAAACGAATTCATATTATCCAAATCAACAAAACAAAGTTGCAATTTCAAACAATTACACAAGAGGAGTAGTATTCTGGTAGTCTCAATTGGGGTGGGACATTACACATGTCTTAATGTTCCTCCAAGATTTTAATGATATTTTGGAAGGGAGGATTGCAAATAATGTTTTAACATATACTATCTAGTATTATCAACCTATACTTTCATTAGCACATCAAAGACTGAATGAAGAGTGAATTGAACTAGTAAATATTTCTGTTGGGAATGACTCATTTCACGTTTCATTTGTATATTTTTATTGTTCTGATTATTGCACTGCCAGTTCATATGTTATCTCAATTGATGAAATAATACCACAAAGGCAATTTATCCAAAATAAATACTAGGCAACAACAGGTATCAGCGTATCATAGAGAAGAGAATGAAACTGTAGTCTCCTATAGAAAGGCACGCTTCATGATTTCAGTGATTTCATCATTCGTATGTTCTATCTCTGCCTCAGCAGCATTCACCATGTCATTCATTGTAATGGAAGATGATGATGCTTTGTCCCGAAGTGCAGCCTACAGTAAGAGATTAATAAGTAAATTAAATTGCTTAACCTTTAATTAAAAAATGAAATAAAAAAATAATGAAAAAAAGGTCTACCTTTGCAGCTGCTCGAATAATGGAATTATTTATGGATCCACTAGAAAATTCAAAACGACGACCCAACTCCTCAAAATTGACATCATTAGAAAGTGGTGCCTGTTTATGCGATATAAATGACAACAAAGCACATATTATTATGATGCACAGTTGAGAACATGCAATGAGGCAAAATACACCAAAAGTCATTTAAATATATTTGTAACTTCTAAAACAAGAACAAGATTTTCGACAACAATAAGACTTTGGTACCATCAAAAAATAAAATGTCCATTAAAATATTTTGGAAAGTGGTAAATAAAGTTCAGATGTGGTGAAAAGAGGTTCTTGTCTTTGGCTTTGTGAGTCACAACTGTATAATTCATGTAGGAAAAAGGAATGTAGAGATAGTATATTACAAGACACCAAAAGAAATTGCTAACGCAATTCAAAATTAAAAAATTAAGAGGGTGGCCAATGGAATAAGATTCCAATGGTGAGGAGGGCAGCATGCTATAGCCCTCCCACTAAGGTTCAATCCTAAAGGAATGTTTGGGACCAAATGTAACATTGGATATACTAAAGGTTGCAAGCAAGCCTATGTACTAAATTTAGATATATTCCTAATTACATATTGGATATTCCGATAGAATTATCTCTTGTCATGCAATCTACTTGCAAGACAAACAAAGAAACAGAGCGATAACTAACAATGCTTTCATAATTTGCATATATGTTCATGAATATTGGCATCACTTCTTCCCAGTTTTGCCGTATGCAATAATTTGTCTTCTTAGTTCTGAAATAAAATATTTTTTAATGCCATCCATAGGAGACTCAATAGGATATAGGGGACAGAAAAGAAAAGATAAAAATAGATTACAAAAATAAGCCTTTCTTTTTTCTGGGGCTTAACTACTATTCACTTTAATACTGATGTAAAACTCATCCACAAGGATCTTGCCTTTGTTCATTCTACAATGTTTGAAAACCTCCGTAAGATATCCACCCTCTCTTCTACAGGGTAAATTTTATCAAGTTTCTCAAATCATGATGTTATAACAAGTGTTTAGTCTTAGGTGTGAGCATGCAGGACAAAGTAAGAACACATGTTTCTCATCCTTAACTTCTCCTTGGGCGAAGAGAAAACATAGGCATACTTCTCAATAAATATTTTTCTATCTTCCTATTTTAATTGCAAGATGATGAGAACTTGGTATAGATAGGTTGATGATGTATATTTTGTATTGAGTCTTCTCTAAGAGGTGATTATGCTCTTTACAAGTGACCATCATTTGTAAAATCTTGTTTTCTCACTAAAATCTTACTAAAAAATGTTCATTTTTTGTATAAGTCTAGAACTCTTGATAAATCGTTTGGTAGATCACTTTTATCAATTCTCCATGTTTTAAACTATTTGAAGTCATCTTAGTACCAACCTTTCTCTCGAGTTACAAGCACTATTTGATGTGATAATTTGTGTTGATCCATCTGCTTTATATTGATTAAATATATAGAAAATTGGCATAATGTTTCTCTTTCCAGTTGTAACATTGCTATTTCTCCTAATGTCATGGGGAGGAATTTGAACCTTAATCACTAGTTCTTCTAGCTTAAAGCATTTTTGGACTCTCTTAACACTTTTTCCAAGCCTATTTTGATAGGCCCAGACCCCTTACAGGATAACCATATAAAATTATTGTTTGTACAAATGTTTTAAAAAAGAGTTCTCTTTCTTTCCAATTCCATAACTGAACTTACCTAAATTTATTTAGCATGGCATAAAGAGCTTTCAAACCTCCAATTATGTGTTTCTCTATACAAGCATTCCAATTGTAGCTAGAAACAAATTCATTCAAGTGCCAAGTAATTGTATTAACTTGGTACTTGAAAACAAATTATCCCACATTGCTCATGGAAAGGGATCGCCCAACTTGAGGAAAGAATAAATAGAGGTTGTGAGAGCATTTGAAGGGATCTTTTGCTATTGTATTCTCTTGGAATCTTTGAAGGAGAGCTTGCATTGTGCGGGAGTTTCTCATTGCTGCTTTGTTGTGACGAAAACCACAGCAGAGGACACCATTGCTGGGAGTGAAAGACCTCCTTACTTTGGTTGGTTGCATTCTCAATTCATGGGAGTGACTTTGTGCAGATTGGAGACATAATTTCAGTGATAATTTCAATTGCTTTGTGTGGATTTGAGGGCTTTATCAGCTGCTCATTATTCATACCTCACTTCACAAGGAGGCCGTACCAATTTGGAGTGAATATCAGATTGTTTGATGTGATTTCTCAGCTAGGGTTTGACTGTTATGTGTTCAAACTTCTTCACACAACCCAACCGCTTCAATTTGGATAGTTTTGGAACAAGTTCGAGGTAGTTCGAAGAAGTCTAGGGCAGCCGTACAACATCCAGCAGGCCATACATACTTCAGAGGGAACGTGATTGCTGGTTAGGGAAGAAACGCCTCATTTAAGGGCACTCTATCACTTGCATTGTAATCTTTGGCAAAAAGGGTACTCAAATATGCTATAAGTTTGATGGAGAAACTCGTATTTTGGAATCTATGAGCAAAACAATGAGATTTCTGTAGCTGATATGCAATTTCCAGTTTATATCAGATCTTCATATTTCCGGGTATTCTCATTTTAATGCAATTTCCTTCATTGGGTTTGTTTATCTATATTAGAAGAAGCTTGTGTACAAATTTGGTAGCATTCGGAGTTGTAGAAACAAAGTTAGAGGCATTTCTTAATTTCAGCAGTGTGTGTTTTTTATCTTTCATATATTGCAAAATACAAAAAAAAACATATATCATCAAAACACAAAAATTGCAAAAATACACAAAAACCAAACCAAAAAACACCAAACCGGAGTGATAAGTGGCAATCTCAGTTGGGGGTTGCATATTACATTGGTATCAGAGCACAGGCTCAACTCTGCCAGCCTGTGAGGTTTAGCACATGAGTGACAGAGAACAGAGATACCAGGAAAGGGAAAGAAGAAAGGCTGAATATCAGACTTATCAGAGAGGTACCCAACAGATACAGTGGTATCATACTGAACCGGAGGATCAACGAGTCTCACATATACTGGATATTCCTACAGGTTCATCTTCGGGTGAGTCAGTTGGGATGGCTGAACACAGGGATAACAGGAATGATAGAGACACAGATAGAGAGATGTTCCAGATGTTTTTACAGGGTCAGCAGCAGATCCAGCAGACCATGGCACAACTTTTGGGCCTAATGACGCAACAAATGACTATGAACAATCAGAATAATAACCAGCACCACGGTGGAAATGGGAACAATGGAGAATCAGTAGCTAACAGGGCCACGCCTGCTAGAGATAGAGCCACTTCCTCTAGGCCTTTGATGCCTACATTCCTTCCCAGGACCACTCATGCAGAAGAGGAACCAGAACCAGATTTGACTGAATTGCATAATCAGTTTAGACGCGAGTATGCAGCTTTGGATGAGGAGTATCATGCACTCATGCCCTTTAGGGAGTATGTGGAGATGAGGGCTAGACAGGAACAGAGGACTCAGGGTAGAGGTAGAGCACCACATGATAACAGGGAGTTGCAGAGAAGGATCGAAAAATTACCTGTACCTTACTTTGATGGTTCGGGTAAGACTTCAGCGAGAGCTTGGGTCCAGAAGATGGACACTTACTTTCAGTTGAGCCCGATGTTGGAGGATGAGGCCATCAAGTTTGCAGCTCTACACTTGGATGGGATAGCTCATGAGTGGTGGCATCATGGATATGCCACGATGGGACACAATCAGATTACCACATATGCTGAGTTCACGGAGAAACTCATGGAGCGTTTTGATAAAAAAGATCCTGAGTTAGAGTTTAAGGAGTTAGCACAGTTGCGACAATGGAGTACAGTTGATGCTTATGTTTCGGAGTTCCAGAGATTATCAGTCATGGTGACAGATATTTCTGAGAGGCGTCTTATTGTGTTGTTTGTAGATGGGTTAGCAGATCCCTTGAGAGGGCTAGTCAAAGCCTTCAACCCACCCACATTGCACGAGGCCATCAGGAAGGCTAGAGATATGGAATCCACTTCATCAAAAGGTAAATTTTTCTCCAAGGGTAGTGATCACAAGAAATTTAAGGATAAGAAACATTTTAGAAGAGATGAGGATCAGCATAAGGAGAAATTTAAACCCAGGGACAGCGAGAGCCTCAATGACTTAAGGAAGAAAAACTTGTGTTTTAAGTGCAAGGAGCCTTGGGCACCTTCTCATAAATGCTCAGAAAAGGCTAAGGCAAAGCAGATGGAGTATCTTACAGCGGGGGAGTCTGCAGAAGAAGAATCAGATCAGCATTATGAGAGTTCTAGCAGCAGCTCCGAAAGTGATGCAGAGAGTGACAGGGCCTCAGTTGATGATGAGACAGTTGCACAGTTATATAGTCTTCAGAGGGTAAAGTCATTCAAAGTCCGTGGAGTACTTAATGGGCAGCGTGTGACCACATTGATTGATACGGGTGCCACGCATAATTTTATAGATGCAGGACTTGTAGCAAAAAGAGGACTTGAAACGGAGACTTTTAGTGGATTCAAAGTTTTGGTTGCCAATGGTACTACAGTAAATTGCACACATAAGATCCCCAATCTTTGTATCAAGTTAGGTGACTATGAACTCAAAGATGAATTTTTTGTGGTGAATATAGGAGATGTGGATGCAGTTCTTGGTATGCATTGGATGAGCTCATTGGGCGAGTTCAATATGAACTTGCGAAATATGGAGATGAAGTTTGAGGCAAATGGGAAAAAGATCATCTTAAGGGGCATATCAGATGGCAGCTTACGTACAGTCTCATTCAGGCGGATGGAGAGACTTTTCAGACATGATCAGATAGAGTGGGCAGCAGAGTGCCTAATCATGCCTTCAGGTGATGAGCAGCAGGGGAAAGATTATCATCCAGATATTCGCATTACCTTGAGCAAACATAGCAAGGTATTTGAGAGTATTCCTCCAGGTAGACCTCCAGAGAGAGGAACAAAACACATAATTGAGTTGGAGGAGGGCACCAAGCCCATTATCACCACACCCTATAGACATCCGAAGAGGTTCAAAGATGAAATTGAAAAGGCTATCAAAGAACTTCTTGAGATGGGACATATTAGGCCCAGTAAGAGCCCTTTCGCATCTTCAGTAGTGCTGGCAAAGAAAAAGGATGGTACAATGAGAATGTGCATTGACTACAGGGCTTTAAATAAGAAAACAATAAAAAATAAGTACCCTATTCCCAGGATCGATGAGCTAATTGATGAGCTGCATGGGGCTAGATACTTTTCCAAAATTGATCTCAGGTCAGGCTATCATCAGATAAGGATGCGTGAGTGTGACATTGAAAAAACAGCTTTCAGATGTCATTACGGGCACTTCGAGTTTTTGGTGATGCCTTTTGGACTCACCAATGCGCCAACGACCTTCCAATCATGCATGAACAGGGTATTCAGGGGGCAGCTCCGTAAGTTTGTGTTGATATTTTTCGATGATATTCTAATTTACAGTAGGACCTAGGAGGAGCATTTGCAGCACCTTGATGAGGTGTTGAGTATTTTGGAGCAGGAGACTTTGTTTGCCAAGGAATCAAAATGTGAGTTTGGGATGACCGAGTTGCTATACTTGGGACATATCATTAGTGCAGAAGGGGTCAAGATGGATCCAGAGAAAGTCAAAGCAATAATGGATTGGCCACCTCCTACCAATCTCACTCAGTTGAAAGGATTCTTTGGTTTGTGTGGGTTCTACAGGAGATTCGTCAAGGGGTTTTCACAGTATGCAGCACCATTGACCGACTTGACGAAAAAGGGAGCCTTTGTTTGGACAGATGCAGCACAAGCGTGCTTTGACAGGTTCAAGCAGATAGTATGTTCGAGCCCAGTTCTAGCATTGCCTGATTTCACCAAACCTTTCCAATTGGAATGTGATGCTTCAGGAGAAGGTATTGGTGCGGTTTTGATGCAGGATAAGCATCCCATTGCTTTTGAAAGCAGAAAATTGAGGGGAGCTGAAAGGGCTTATCCGATTTATGACAAAGAGATGTTGGCCGTGATGTATGCCTTGGCTAAATTTAGACAATACCTCGTGGGCAGCAAATTTGTGGTGAAAACAGATCATAATAGCTTGAGGTATTTTCTTAATCAACAGGATCTTAATGAGCGGCAACAGAAATGGGTCAGCAAGTTGCAAGCATATGATTTCGACATTGAATATGTAAAGGGGAAAAAGAATGTTGTCGCGGATGCACTTTCCAGGAGACCTCATTTGTGCGCCATAGGGGTTATATCAGCAAATTGGAAAGAACAGATATTGGCAGATTATGCAAAAAGTGAATGGGCTTCTGGTATTTTAGAGGGCACACAGAGAGATGATAAGTATTCAGTTGTTGATGGGCTGATAATTTACAAAGGGAGAATCTTTTTGGTGCCTAATTCTCAGTTTAGACATACTGTACTAAGGACTTTACATGACGCACCGCTAGCTGGTCACCCAGGCTTCTACAAAACATACAAGCAGGTGAGAGAAAGATTTACTTGGAAGGGACTTAAGGATGATGTCCTTAAGTATGTTAGAGAGTGTGCCACTTGTCAGCAGAACAAGTATGAGCACACATTACCAGCTGGATTATTGCAGCCCCTGCCGATCCCTGAGCAAAAATGGGAAAGCATCTCAATGGATTTCATTACAGGATTACCTAAAGTACAGGGAAAGGATTGTATTTATGTGGTGGTGGACAGGTTAACTAAGTTTGCACACTTTTTTGCCATCTCAGCCACATTCACTGCTGTTCAGGTTGCAGAGTTGTTCTTCAGGGAGGTATTCAGACTACATGGTCTTCCGAGGAACATTGTCAGTGATAGGGACAGCAAATTCATGAGTAATTTTTGGCAGGAGCTATTCAGGTTGAGTGGGACAGAGCTCACTCCAAGCACAAGCTACCACCCGCAAACAGATGGGCAAACAAAAATTGTAAATAAATGGGTGGAAGGCTATTTGAGGAACTACGTTGCAGGGCAGCAGAAAGCATGGATCAGGTGGTTATATCTATGTGAGTATTGCTATAATACCACATATCACATGTCAATTAAGATGACACCGTTCATGGCTTTGTATGGTTACGAGGCCCCTAGTTTTGTTGATTTGCTATTTCGGGATTGCAAAGTGCCTAGAGCCAAAGAAATGCTACAAGATAGTCAGGATATATTAAAGGCACTTAAGGAGAACATACATCAAGCACAAAATCAGCAGAAGGTTTATGCAGATCAGCAGCGTATAGAACGTAGTTTTGAGGTGGGGGACCTAGTTTATTTGAAGCTGCAGCCCTACAGACAGTCCACTCTCAAGAAGAGTGGGGCAGAAAAGTTGAAGCCACGCTATTATGGACCATCCAGGATCACCAGGAAAATTGGAGAAGTGGCTTATGAGTTGGATTTACCGGCAGATAGCAAAGTTCATAATGTCTTTCATGTGTCTCGCCTAAAAAAGGCCTTGGGACATAATGTTATTCCTTCTACAGTATTGCCACCACTTGATGATGAGGGGAAACTAATTCTGATTCCAGAAGCCATCATTGATAGCAGGGAGCGCACCCTCAGGAGGAGGACTATCAGAGAATATTTGGTGAAGTGGAAGGACCTGCCGGTAGAGGACGCGACATGGGAGGATGAGCAGATATTGCAGCATCCAGCTCTCCAATTGCTTGTGGGCAAGCAATTTCAGGGAGGGAGGACTGTAATGTTCCCATCCTAGTCAGCATCATGATGCAGTGTGAGACTTGCCTACTCACGGGTTCCCGTAGGCAGGAGGAAGTTGTGTGGGGACCCACATGGACAGTTTGGATGATGTCAAGGCGGGTGGAGCTCTTGATTGCCAGTCTTCTGGACCGTTTTGGGCATCTTTGCAGGGACTTACTATTTTTAGTAAGTCAATTCTCTGGAGGTTTCAGTGGAAGCGGACGTTACGGATGGACAGTAGAGCTTAATGGGTATCCGTTTCCGTATTTTGTTTGGTGGTTGGGTGTTAGGAGAGCAATAATTTTAATGCCCGAAGATTTATAAGGTTATATTTAAATATAAAAGTTAATTATTTTAATGTTGGGCATATTTTATTGATAAAGGGGGCCTTATGACCACTTGATTTAAAGGTCATATTATAAAGACTTGATTAAAAGTTATTTTAAATATGTTTTTCCTCCCTAGGAAAGTGGGACGACCCCCTCAAGGGGTTCTTTTGAGTAAAGTGAAAACAAATTATCCCACATTGCTCATGGAAAGGGATCGCCCAACTTGAGGAAAGAATAAATAGAGGTTGTGAGAGCATTTGAAGGGATCTTTTGCTATTGTATTCTCTTGGAATCTTTGAAGGAGAGCTTGCATTGTGCGGGAGTTTCTCATTGCTGCTTTGTTGTGACGAAAACCACAGCAGAGGACACCATTGCTGGGAGTGAAAGACCTCCTTACTTTGGTTGGTTGCATTCTCAATTCATGGGAGTGACTTTGTGCAGATTGGAGACATAATTTCAGTGATAATTTCAATTGCTTTGTGTGGATTTGAGGGCTTTATCAGCTGCTCATTATTCATACCTCACTTCACAAGGAGGCCGTACCAATTTGGAGTGAATATCAGATTGTTTGATGTGATTTCTCAGCTAGGGTTTGACTGTTATGTGTTCAAACTTCTTCACACAACCCAGCCGCTTCAATTTGGATAGTTTTGGAACAAGTTCGAGGCAGTTCGAAGAAGTCTAGGGCAGCCGTACAACATCCAGCAGGCCATACATACTTCAGAGGGAACGTGATTGCTGGTTAGGGAAGAAACGCCTCATTTAAGGGCACTCTATCACTTGCATTGTAATCTTTGGCAAAAAGGGTACTCAAATATGCTATAAGTTTGATGGAGAAACTCGTATTTTGGAATCTATGAGCAAAACAATGAGATTTCTGTAGCTGATATGCAATTTCCAGTTTATATCAGATCTTCATATTTCCGGGTATTCTCATTTTAATGCAATTTCCTTCATTGGGTTTGTTTATCTATATTAGAAGAAGCTTGTGTACAAATTTGGTAGCATTCGGAGTTGTAGAAACAAAGTTAGAGGCATTTCTTAATTTCAGCAGTGTGTGTTTTTTATCTTTCATATATTGCAAAATACAAAAAAAAACATATATCATCAAAACACAAAAATTGCAAAAATACACAAAAACCAAACCAAAAAACACCAAACCGGAGTGATAAGTGGCAATCTCAGTTGGGGGTTGCATATTACAGCAAGGGCCATGGTCGTGACAAAGTCTACTTCCAAAATAAGACTTGATGTCAAAAGTGGATTGGAGGAGTGTCGAGTACAACCAAAAATGCACTCCCGGTTATAATAAGTGTTTGTGAAAGGGGGTTTAGACAACCCAAACTTCAGAGCACCAAAGGTCGAAGGAGATCTTTACAAAACTGAAAAAGAAGGCTTTTAGTCGACTGACATTGCTGCCGACATGGCACTTCGGATCAGCTTGATTTCTGTCAAGATTGGTTTCGCTGGTCAGGAGATCTCTTCTAAAGAAACGTGAATGTAAACTTTGCTGAAGATAATAAAAGGAGAATTTGCCATTGCCCCGTGGTTTTTCCTGCACATTGCAGGTTTCCACGTAAATATCTGTCACTTGTGTTACTATTTTCGTGTTTCTATTTTTTGTTATTGTGCTTCCTCTTGCAGGTGTAAAATCTGAAGTTTTTCCTAACAGTTAGTACATTGGGCTTGAGATGAGGAGAAAATGAACTTGCTGATATTCATCAGAAGCAGCCATGGGAGTTAGAGACTGGCAATGTGCAAAACATGATTGGAGTGAAGAACCTACGAGAGGGAGCTCAAACACTCTACAGGCAGGCAGCCAGTCAGGGTGTACATTGATGAGGAGAATTTGGCACCTTGTCCAGAAGACGAAGCAAGTGTTAAGTATGTAAAACTTGCACCTGAACTGGTGAAAACATATGCTAGGATCAAATTTTTGGCATACTTGATTCAATGGTTAGCAATGGGAGTGAAGAAAATTCATCAGTCAAAGGAAGAACAAGCTAATAAGTGGGAGGCCAAACTTCTACAAGTGTAGGAGGCGAGACTTCTACAAGAGAACTAGCAACACTAAAAAAGGAAGTTGAGGAGAAAGCGAAGGCTTAGGAGGAACATGACGAGCTGATCAAGCAACTACAATATGAATGTTCACTAAGGGAGCAATTGTTGGAAAAGAAGAATGAAGAAGTCGATGTTTGTAATCAGCTGATTGCAGAAAAGGATGAGCAACTGGCAATTGCAGCTAGACATGATGCAGAAGTGGCAAAGAAGGCTACTGATGCAGCAAGGAAGGAGGTTGAAGCTGCATTTGCAAAGAGGGAGGAAGAGATATTGGCAAAGTTGGCAGAAACCAAGTAGAGGGCGAACCATTATGGAGTGCAATGGACTCGGTACCTAAACTACGCCAAGAGATTGAAGGGAGAGACAGAGGCCCTCAAGCTGCAAATCAAGGAAATGGGAGGTATACCTGTTCCAACACCTCAACATCAGCAGAACCCTAGCCCCCAGGAGCAAAGACAGCCATTGATGAGGACGTCAACCAATCTAAAAGAGAGGGCAAATGTAGAAACTAGTCCTACCAGCTACTAAAGTAAATAATGTACATAGAAAAATAAGTGCAAATGTGCACAAAATGTGATGTAAATGTAATGTAAATTCAAATGTACATGCAAAGGAAATAAAATATCATATGAAATACAAATGTAATGTGAAATGGAAAATCAAATGTCATTTTGTATACGATGTCAAAAATGATGATGTCATAAGTTAATATATTGCATTTGTAATGAATGGTAGAACAAAGGTGATTAAGGAGACGGTTGAGGGTGAGGTGTCCTGGGTGGTAGTTTGGTTAACTACCAACCCGTAAGCATAAAAGGACCCCCCATTCATTTTGCAAACATACACTGAGTACATTGGATATGTGAGGGTAGACCAGTGTAGACAGAGACGAGTCCATAGTGTGAGAGCATCTGTGTGTAATTTGTATACTGCAATGTGTAGACATTTTGTAATGCCACTGCCATACAAATAGATATAGTCTACTGATATTCCATTCCAATTCCACTTTGTGTATGTGTATGTCTTTGTGATGCCACTTTTGCAATAGGTTGTATTGCCAAGTTTTGTGTGTATAGGGTTCCGGATAGAGTTGCAATCCAAGAATTGTGTGAGTAGCTGTATAAGAAGTGTCATCGAAGTGTCGTACGAGGGTCATCACGAAGTGCTGTATGATAAAGATTGTCGTATAAGGAGTGTTGACGAAGGTGTTGTCGTACAAGTCATTGTCGATTACAGACACCTAAAAATATCACATTTATCCTTGTGCAATGCTAACAGTCGATCAATTTGCAAAACCCACAAAACTGCATAATTTGCCTCAAAACAGTGTTCATGCACTTAAGCCCCCTTGGCCGCTTAAGCCCTTTCCTACACTTAGCCCCTGGTCATCATGCGGCCACCCCTCTAGCCTAATCTAGGGACACCTCATCCTAATCTACCCTTTGACTAGTCCACCTTCCACCTAAGCCTAACTCATCCTAGTCTAACCTGGTTAATTCCTAACCTTGGTCAAAATCCACCTCATAGTCAAACTCAAACCCATGGTTAACCTAACCATGGTTAACTTAACCAATGGACACCTTAGCCTAGTCTACCCTTTGACTAGCCTAGCCTCCACCTCACCCTATTAACCCCAACTAAACCTAGGGTCAACCTAACCATGGTCAACTTTGACCCTTGCTCCACATATCTCTCCATGAGCATTTAACATCATAAAAAACATTTGGAGACTTTTGGCTTTCAAAGCATTGAAGGCATGGGTGAGCCACCTTCCACCTCACCTTGGTCAACCCTAAACCCATGGTTAACCTAACTATGGTCAGACCTTAACTCTTGCTCCCCTCCACATCCCCATGTGCATTCAATGTCATAAATGACATTTGAAGACCTTTTGCATTAAGGAATTCAAGGCATTGAAGGCAAGGATGAGTCATCTTCCACCATGGGAAGAATTTCATGTCCCATGCATTAATAAGGCATGACTTACCCATGCCCATTAATTGCATATGGATGGGTGAGGACTTCTCTAACCCAAATCCATTTATGAAGCATGGCACACCATGCCACCTCAGGGGACACCTCACCCCCTCTAGCCTTGGGCAATTCTATAAATACAAGGCCATTTCTACCATTTAAAGGAGACATACACTCACATACCCAAACTCTGCCAAAATCAGTCAAGACCACTCAACATTCACCATCACTCACTATCAACCTCCATCGAGACCCACATGAACTTGTCAACATCCCCTTTTGCCTTGTAGGTCGTTGTCAATTTTAGGTTCAGAAGGTGATGCGGCGAGGATCAGAAGTTCCAACAGCATTAGAAGGCCCTCTACACCACTCAAATTTGTTTTGGAATAACACAATCAGAATCGTATGGTGGTGTATGAACCAAATGATTCGTACCCTAGGGTATGAATCCCTAAAGGGATAGTTTTCAGTGCAAAACCTTGTAGTTGGCCACAAAACCAGGTAAAAGGTCACTGTTCTTCTATTTACAGTCAATTTCCAGCATTCTAATTATGCAATAGAGTAGATTTTGAGTCTCTTTGTCTTCGATCACAAGGGGTCTGATTGAGACAGGCCCCCAAACATTACTAACAATTTTTGTAGGGTTATGCAGGTTTAGAGGACCGGTGTGACTAGTAGTGGCCCACACGCAATAAGCCCACTCCCCTTTGAGGTGTTCATGGAAGACCTTGGTGTTGCTTGACTACTTCACTGAAAGAGGGCTTCCCTCTTGGGAAGACCCATTTTGTAGCCTCCAAAGGCACTTTTGTAAAAGGACATCTTTGTAACCCCTTTTGAATATTAATGCAAAGCAGCACGTTCTCAATGTATAAACTAATGTTACTGTTCAAATTGGATTGTGATTGTATAGTACAAACACTTGTAGAAGTGAGTGACAATTTGTCGTACAAACACTTGTCGTACAAGTGTTTGCCATACAATTGCATATGTCAAGTGTGTTTGGACCAGTAATGACTGTTGTCTTGGTTGGCTCCTAAGTTATGTCATTCCAATTGTTCCTCCAACTGTTAGAATACTCATCGCCGTGCAATTTTGTTCCATTTCAGTTCTGAATATTTCTTTTTCATAGATGGTAAATGTTGTTTATTGTTGATATTTCCCATCATTTGTTCCTCTCTGTTCCTTCAATCGTGGAATACCACTGTTGTACTACATTATTCTGCATATGATTGTGGTGAATGTATGTTTCAAAATGTTTCTGGAAAGTGTAATCTATTCCAACAATATAAACCTAGTTGGAGCCGGAAGTAAGGGCAGCAGCAAATGCGAATGTGAACCGGGAGTAAGGGCAGCAATGAGTGCAAGCGCGTGCTGGGAGTAAGTGCAATAGCAAGTGCGGGAGTAAGGGCAGCAGTGAGTGCGAGCACAAGCCGAGAGTAAGTGCAGTAGCAAGTCGAGCGCGTGCCGGGAGTAAGTGCAGTAGCAAGTGTGGGAGTAAGGGCAGCAGTGAGTGCGAGCGCGAGCGCGAGCCGAGAGTAAGTGCAGTAGCAAGTGCGAGTGTGATTTGGTAGTAAGTGCAGCCGAAAGCGAGTACGAGTGAGTGCAGCCAAAAGTGAGGGCAAGCGCAAGCTGGGAGTGAGTGTGAACCAAGAGGGAGTGTGAGCAGAGATTCAATCATGGCAGAAGAGCGACAAGTTCATCCAAAGTGCATCAATGCTTCAAACCCTTACCATGAATGTGTGGAACATTGTTTCCAAAAAATTGTTGAAGCCAAGGAACGCTGGAAAAAAGAAGAGACAAGGGCAATTGTGAGCCAAGAGGGAGGGCAAGTTGGGAGTGAATGCAAGGCAGGAGAAAGTGCGAGGCAGGAGAGAGTGTGAACCAAAAGGGAGTGTAAACTAAGAGGGAGTGCAAGCCAGGATTCAATTATGGTGAAAGGGCAGCAGGTTCATCCAGAGTGCATCAATGCTTCAAACCCTTACCACGAATGCATAGAACATTGTTTCCAAAAAAAATGTTGAAGCGAAGGAACGCCAAGAAAAAGAAGAGACACATGCATTTGTGAGATAGGAAGGGAGTGCAAACCAAGAGGAAGTGTGAGGCAAGAGAGAATGCAAGCTGGGAGCAAGAGCGAGTGCAAGCAGAAAGGGAGTGCAAACCAAGAGGGAGTGCAAGGCGAGAGCAAGCCCCATTAGCTATTGTGGAAGGAAAGCCATTTTTGAAAGCCCTAATGAGAAGTCAGGATGCCCTAGCTAGAAATCAAGATGCCCTTGTTGGAAGTATGAAGGCCCAAGCTGGAGATAAGCGAAAGAGCGTATGCATGGCAAGTTCGATCTGGGTAGCAAATGGTACACCAAAAGTAAGTATCAGGGATGAGATGATTGAGCATGATATAATGGTTCTTAAAAATAGAGGGCTAATATGTAAGTTCCATAGATCATGGCCAGGGTTTTTGGAGATTCAAAATTGGATCAAGTGGAAGTGGGGATTGAATTAAAATTATTCTGTGACTTTTCTTCCTAAAGGTTTTTTCCTCATCATCTTTTCTACTTCAGAAATTAGGGATAAAAGAATGGTTGGTGGCCCATGGTTTATGAGAAGCGATGCACTTTATTTGAGACAGAAACTATTAAGAAGCTTCCAGTGTGGGTTAGGCTTTTGGACTTCCATATCAACTTATAAATAAGGATGTTTTGAAAAATATTGGAAATACCCGGAATTCATCAAGAAAGGACCAACAACTAAGGAGCAAAAACATGCTATATATACTCGAATATGTGTTGCTATGGATATTTCAAAACCTTTGCCACAATCCATTAAGATTAAATCTGAATCAAGAGAATGGGATCAACAAGTAGATTATGAAAATATTGCATTTCGTTGCCACAATTGTTTTGAGATTGGACACATGGCAAGAGTTTGCAAAGTAAAAACTATGAAGAAAGAGAAAAAATTCTAGCCATGAGATAAACTTCAAGACAAAGCAAGGAAATCATTCAATAATAGAAGCAAGATTAGATAAAGAATATTCCACTCCAAAAGAAGAGTTAAAGAAATCCTATCTACAATATCAATTGGCACGTTTAGAAGGAATTAAAGGTACAAAAGAAGATGTGGAGATAAAGCCCAAAACAAAGACAGCAAAAAAGGTCAAGTTTGTTCCAGGTAAATCATCTTCATTTTCCTCAAGTAGTATAGAATCCTCTTCAGGTAATAAAAGTGAAAGTGGCGAAGATGTTATCCCTTGCACTTTAAGGTTTCAAGAGCAGAATAATATAGAAGTGAGATTGGAGGAAACCCATAACAATTTAGGGTTTTTAGGGCAGAATAAGAAGATAATTTCTACAGAAGAGCATCCTTGCACTTTAGGGTCTCCAGAGAAATATAAAGAAGAGTGTGCTTTTGAGGTTATTCCTTGCACTCCAAATCCTTCAGAACAAGGCAAACCTAAAGATGATATGTCTTACTATGATCAGTGTGAGAAGATGAAAAATATTTTTGATAGAAGGGTAAATGAAGAATATCTCCGATAGAAAGACAAAGTTGGATATGCTTTAATTAGCTTGTTAGAAATGTAATGAGAGCAATGTAATGTTTTGTTTTTGTAATGGGAGTGGCCCCCAATAGAAGCCACGCATAAAAAAAGAAATAATGTAAACCTAGTAAGTTTTTACACTCTTCAATGTGATTTAGATTTTTCTTTTTTTTAATTATTAGTAGGATATAAGTTTGATCAATGCCAGTCTCATATCCATAACAAAGATCCCTGCTCTTTTGCATAAGATGTCATCAGCATTTGTCAATTTTTCTCAATGTGTAGATACTTGCATTTCATATAAAGGTCACAAATAATAAATAATTAAATATCAAAATCAAAAGCTGTCACTGGTCTCCTAAAAGCTCAAGTTTCACCCACGACTAATGTTTAAAGTTAGGTCTCCTTAACACTTCAATGAAAAGCTGAAATACAATGTAAATAAATGAATAAATTAAAATAACCATTTCTTTATGTACTGAGAGATTCAACTAAAAATGATGAAAATATTTATGAAATCAACAATGCATGACTGAAAATACAGTTGATATGTCATTCTCTAATAAGTACACAATGCAATTAGAAGAGAAATACCTTTTCAGGAATCATTTTTTTCCACATTTGAGATCGTATAGATGGATTTGGCATCTTGAATTCAACAACAAATTTCACTCTGCGCAATAATTCATGATCCAACCTTACGATTGTGCTTCCCTGTACAACACACATCATTAGATTCACTATGAAATAGATAAAATCTTCATGCCTGAAAATAGAAAACAATAGAAACATATCCAAGACAAATGAATAACGTGTACCTGAAAATTCATTAGAGAACCAAACTTACAAGCTGCGGTCTTCCCAAAAAAACTTGGTTGTGTGTGTGGTTAATTCTTATGGAATAACTAATTGTGAGATAGATCTTGATGCTCGTATATCCTTATCATAATTTGTAGTACAAATTAAATCATGTATTATTTATAAAGTTTATTTTTTCCAGTAATATGTGGGCACCTCAGAGCCAGGGTACTCAAATGAGGAAAGGTATGCATCTATAATAATTCAGAAAAAAGTATCGTTTTGTTACAAGTACATCATTATCTTCATCAGATAATTCAAAAGGAGAGAAATGCATGAGAAGGCAGGAATTGTAGTCACTTTGAACACAATGTAGAAATGAAATTTAACATGCTTACACACAATTCCATTTCTACTTAAATAATTCTACAGATCTGCAGTCATTTGCAATAACAATGCACAAAACAACAATAACAGCAATAGCAACAATAGCAGATGATACATAAATGGGCAGATTTATATTAACAATGGCATATATGGTTACAGCAATACAGTTTCAGCATTACAATCTGCAGTCTGCAAACCCTAGGCAGAATACTCTTCATGGCTGCATACAAGACTGGACTGCATCATGCCCTATGCACATATGCACCAACCCTCACATGTACCAAAACCTCTTCTATCAATCCATCAACCTACATGACTCAATGAATGAATGAGGGAGGGGAGGGGAGGGGAGGGGAGGGGCTTATTTATACAACCAGAAAGTAGTTACCCTCCAACTACTTGACACCTCATCATTTCTTACATTACATTTCATATGCATTTAACTTGCATTTACATGACATTTCCCACTACAGGACAAACTAGCTTATGACTTATGACTTTGTCGACATACATGACTTAACATCACTTTATTATTACGTACAATATTATATTGCCACTTTATAACATTATTAAATATATGTACGCACATTTCGCCAAACACTTTGCGTACAACTACAAAATAACACAGAATGTAGACAGCAGACAGATATACCGAACTGTTTGACAAAATGTCTACGAAGTGATAAGAAATTTTGATAAATGTTATAGTTTTGCAATGTAAAATCAGCTGTCAGAATGTAATATGGACTGATTAATAAAGTAGCACTAAATGACAAATTCAGCCGTCATTATTAGTTAGACTGGTTGTTAAGCCAGACTTGTTAATCAGTCTAGGACTGGTTTGTTAGGCATTAAGACAGATTAGTTAAGTGCTAACATAGGGGCAGTTGGATGGTTGAGCCTGAAGTGAGTAAAGAGACAGAAAAAGATGAAGTCCTAGCAGTAACTAGAGCACAGACTAGGAAAACAAAATAGTACACAAACCCTGCCAAGGAGAAAGAGAGATGGCAGGAAGCTCAAGAATTGATTAAAACAAAGTTAGACAAAGAAAAGCAAGAAAGACTAGTTCTAGAAAAAGCTTTAAAGAAAGCGGAGATCGTAACGGACAAACGGGCATCGGTCGAAGGCTTGGTGACACAAGTACTTAATACGACTTTGGAGGTAAAAGTATCAAGTCTAATTAACGTAGTACCTGAATTGTATGCTATGATCGGGGAAGTAATGAAAGCAAAGAAGAGAGACGAAATCCGACAAGTAGCTAACATCAAGCAAGAACAATTTATTGATCCAACAATACTAATGATTGAAGCGAGGAAAAAGCGAGCTTTGGTTCACATGGAGATATTGGACCATAAGCTGAATCAAGTAATCGTGGATGGAGGATCAAGTGTAAATGTGATGCCACTAAGGACATGGCGGAATATTGGCCAACCCGCACTAAGATCTCCAAATTTCAGATTATATGGAGCTGATCAATATGGTATTGAAACAATAGGAGTATTGATGAGCCAAAAGGTGTGCATAGCGGAACAAGACTTTGTTCTGGATTTTGTTGTAATAGCTATGCAGAAACCTGCATATGATGCATTGTTGGGACGTGGGTGGTTAAGAACAACAAAAGTAAACCACAATTGGGAGAAGGAGCATCTGACCTTCCAGAAACGCCAGCATAAGTACATGATTAATCTAAAAAACGAGGCAATAAGTCAATATATTGCAACCTCGGATAAATCAAAAAGTTCATCAGATCGAGAAACTGGATACGAACCAGATGAAGGAGTGTTGCAATTAGAGGAATGCACAGAGGACGAGCATGACGACGATAAAGGCTTACTTCACTAGCAATTGGAAGATTATGAAATATTTTCTCCCTAATGTTTTTGCATCAAGGCAGGAAATGAAGCCCAAGAAGACAAGAAGAAGGAGCCCGAGAGCGGAGAAAGCAATAAAAAGAAGACAGCAGCAAAAAAGGACATAGAACAAGAGAAGTGGACATTTCCCAAAAATTTCGTAGAATACACGATGGGGGATGCAATCATTGAAGATAAGCCAACTCACCCCATGGATGTTTTGAAGGCGGTAGAAGAACCCGATTCTATCAAATATGAAGGGCCTAGAATGATTCAGGTAAATTTAGGAGAAGGCAAAGATAAAATGATCAAATGCAGAGATGATTGGAATCCGATACTGAAAGCAGCAACATTTAAAATTTTTGCAGACTATAAGGATGTTTTTGCTTGGACATACAAGGATCTGAAGGGAGTACCACCAGAGCTATGTGTACACAAGATTCCCCTAATTGAAGGCACACAACCAGTAAGGAGGCAACCATATAGGATGAATCCAAAATAAGCAGCTTTGGTGAATGCCGAAATTGAAAAGATGTTGGATGCAAGCATAATATTCAAAGTTACGACAAGTGAATGGGTGTCACCAATTGTGATTACCTTGAAGAGGGAGGCAAACAAGATCCGGATCTATGTAGACTTCCGGAGCCTCAACACCATAACTATTAAAGACCCTTTCCCAATTCCATTCACAGACTCGTTTGACGGATTTTCGGGGTATAACCAAATTAGTATTGTGGAAGAGGATAAGCTGAAGACTACTTTTATAGTGGAGAACGGAATATATGCTTATAACCGTATACCATTTGGATTGTGTAATGCACCAACTACGTTCCAAAGGATCATCCTATACATCTTTGATAAAATGTCCATGGGTAACTTCAAAGCCTTTCTAGAAGATTGGTCCCTATACGGAAAAACACGAGCTTTTGAAAGCATTGGAGGAATGTATGAGCTTGTGCAGGAAAGCTCGGATATCATTAAATCCAAGAAAGTGAGTATTGATGGTGCCATATGGGAAACTGTTAGGGCATATTGTATGTCACGAAGGTTTGAAGCCTGACCCTGACAAGATACGAGTGTACTGCTGATGGAAGAGCCGCATGACGTGAGTTCAGTTAAGACCTTCTTAGGGACAATAGGCTATTACAGAAGATTTATCAGGAACTATGCACAAAATTCTCATCCGCTAGATGCTCCTATGCGCAAAGGTGTTCCTTTCAAATGGGCAGAGGAGCACCAGGAGGCTTTTGAGGGATTGAAGGCGCACTTAGTCAAAGCACCTATCCTAGTTTATCCAGATTGGGAGAAAGAATTCCATGTTCATGTGGATGCCTCAAACTTTGCAATTGGCTTGGCGTTGGCTCAAGAAGGACAGTTTGGGTTAGATCAGCCCATATACTTTGCAAGTCAGTTATTGTCCAGAGCAAAAAATAATTACAGTAGCAAGAAGCACTAGGAATGGTGTACGCAGTACAGAAGTTTCGACACTATTTGTTGGCTAACCCTTTTGCTTTTTATGAAGATCATCAAGCATTGTTGTACTTGATCAATAAACCAATGATTTATGGACAAGTAGATGGCTCGTCACTCTGCAGGAATTCGTGTTTAGGGTGGTAGTAAGACCTAGAAAGAAACACATAATAGCGGACCAGCTGTCAAGGATTCGCTCCGGAGAACCTGCAGAGGGAGGGATACAGGATGAATTCCCTAACGCACAACTATTCACAATAAGTGCGGTACCAGCATGGTATAAGCACATCGGGAAGTACTTATCGACAAAGGAGCTGCCAAAGGAGATGACGACAGTCGAACAGAGAAAAGTGATTACGAAAGCGACACCTTTTACATTGATCGCATATTTTCTATACAAAATGGGGGAGGACAACATTTTGTGACGATGCGTAATGGAGGATGAAGTGCAACAAACATTGAAGGAGGCACACGAGGGATTGGCAAGAGGCCATATGGGGCTGGATGCAACAACTAGGAAAGTGTTGTTGGCAAGCCTATGGTGGCCTACCCTTTATCACGATGTCAAGAATTATGTCAAGGCATGTGAAACGTGTCAAAGAACGGGGAAGTCGTTAAAACAAGACTTCATGTCATTACATCCATCTCAACCTCATCGAGAGATGGGGTTTAGATTTTGTCAGTCCTTTGCGAACCAGTCATAAGAGGAAGTGTCGATATATTGTAGTACCGACGAAATATTTGACGAAATGGGTAGAAGTGCGAGCCTTACTTGATAACTCTGCAAGGAGCACAACTCGATTCTTGTATGAGCAGGTTATCACACGGTTCGGAATACCTCTTCAACTTACAAGCGATTGGTTAAAGGGGATTGAAATCGCCCATGCGCATATAACATCATGAGTATGTTATCACAATATTTCAACAAACCACATAATGGTATTACAACTAACAATTTCACTTTAACCAACTATAAACTCTCTAAATCTCACTTTTTCTGTCTTGTGAGCTCTGCTACTGATATGATGAGTAGGGAAGAGATGGATTCTAGGTTAGAGTTTGTGTATTCTCCATAGCCCTCTAGTATACCGCAGCTACGAACGATAGTGCTTGGACCAATATTTCAAGCCACTACCTAAGGAGGATTCCACACATACCCTTGTGCACACTACTAGCCTCTTTGACAGTACAAGAGGGTAATCTTGTCGAGTGCTATGCTTGGTGTACTATGTATTTTAAACAGCCAGATGAAGGTTTGGCTAGGGGTTCTTGTGTCTAGAGATACTCGAAGATACATGGGATCTCAAATCCATGTATGGGTGTTGTTTGAAGCCTGGGTATTGGAGCCTGATTGCACCTCACTTCACTAGACACTTTACGGGCAATCTAGCTTAGCCAATAACGACAACTCCTTCGTATTATTTTAAAATGGTCGGAACACCGTTTCTAACCTACAAACCTAGGATAAACAAATAAAAAATATTGCTCATAGCAAAAGCTTACCAGGCCCCGAAAAGGGCTTTGATACCACTTGCAATGCACCTCTTTTGCTCGTGCCAATATTTTACCTCAAATCCTTACCGCAGCACTGAACTGAGATAAGAAATTCAATGCCAAGGATAACATAACCATGATTCACAGAATATTAATGAAAGCAACATTCATTTCGATAACAAAAACATACATGCATTAAACATAAGAATAGTAATTGCAAGAATTCGGAATGAGAAATGTTACTATCGCAAGCCTCTTTGAGGGGGCAACCTCCTTACAAATTATGCAAATTCTTCTCTAACCCACGAGAGTTACATCCTTCTCATTTTATAACATTTACAAGAATATTTCTTGACATCTTATGACAATATTCTATGACATCCTGCTATGACAATATTCTTGACTCACCTAATTTATAGCGATTACATTCATAATACCGGTGGTTACATTCATAATTGACGGTTACATTCATATTTGACAATTGCAATCATAATACCGATGGTTACATTCATAATTCTATGACAATAAAGAGATTCTATGACAAAGCAGTTATTTACAAGATTCTATGACAACACACTCCTAACTTAACATGTGGCCCATTTCTAACTAAATACATGGTCCACCTTATTACAATAACATATACCTTAATGTATTACAAGTGTCGAGTATATAACAATTGGATGCATCCATGTGGACATGAAACTCCTCCAATCTGGAAACACCAAAATGGGTTTGCAAACTAACATTGTCTTCAACTTCTTGAAGGCCTTTGAGTCCTCCTCTGTCCTCCTAAAAGGAACAACTTTGCACTTCAACATATCAAGTGGATGGGCACCTATGCAATGGTTTTGATGAAGAGCCAATAGTAGCCGACATGCCCTAAAATAAACTTCAACGAATACACATATGGTTCTTCCAAGTTTCATCATTACTTGAATCTTGTTGGGATCGATCTTCAACACTCCCTTGCACACTACTTGGCCCAACAACTTCCTATATGGTACAAGCAGATTACACTTCTTAGGGTTCAAGGAAAGTCGAGCATTCATGCATAATCTCATGCATTCCTCCAATGCCTTAAAATGCTCATCTTTCTTCTTGTACAATGATCAACCATCTAGAAGTACCTTGAATTTGCCTGTTGGCATTTGCTCAAAATGTATAAGATAATCCTTTGAAATATGGCAAGGGCATTGCATAAACCAAAGGGCATTTGATTGTATGCATATATGTCATTCTCTACAACAAAAGTTGTCTTCAGCAGGTCCTTGGCAATACTAATTTGATTGTAGCTTGAAAATCCAACTAGGAAGGAATAGATTTTGTACCCTACTACCTTCTCCAAAATTGAATTAGTGAATGGGATCAGGAAGGGATCCTTCATAATCATTGCATTCAAGCTCCAAAAATCCACACAAATGTGGATCTGATTACTCTTCTTCAGATTGATGACAATGGGAGACATCAATTCGCTCACCATCACTTTGAAAATTATGCTCGCATCCAACATCTTCTCAATTTCTACATTGACTAAGGCCGCATATTTTGCCTTCATCCTATACGGCCTTATTCTCATAGCTTGTGCATCTGGAATCAATGGAACTTGATGTACGCACAACTCAGGTGGAATCCCTTGCAGATTCTTGTACGTTCATGTGAAGACATCCTTGTATTGCATGAATATGTAAACAGTTGTCGCTTTTAAAACTAGCTCCCACACATCCCCGCAATCGATCCTCTTGTCTTCCTCACCTTCAAAGAGGTTCGTTTGCACCATCATCAAACCTTCATACTTGATGGTGTCAGGCTCTTCCGCCACTTTTGCCACATCAAAGGAATGTGTCATCCTCTCATCAAGCTACACTTCCCCAACACTGTACTTAGTAAATTTCTATGGGAAAGACATCTCTTCCTCCTTGACTCATATGGATGGTTTTGAATTTTGACTGCATTTGCCTACTTTGTATGTACTACAAAGCCCATCATCCTGGTTTTTGTCCCCTACGCTTATGCACATGCAACTTGGCTAGAAGACTTCATAGTCTCCCATTTGCCAATGGAGTAGTCCATTGTCTAATTGTCCTTCATCATCTTCTTCCTTTGGACCTCGTCCACCCATTTGATCTTCTTCATCTGGCGATGGCTAGACTCATTACATCGCCAACTCCCCACTAACAAACTGATTCTTCAAATTGATCACTTACTTGTGCTAGCCTTTCTTGAATGTAAGTCGGTCCAACTAGTTGTGGTTTACTTTCACCGTGCATAACCACCCTTGTCCCAACAATGGAGTGTAGGCTTGTTTTTGCATGGCGATCTTCACCTTTTGTGCATTCAACACCTTTCATTTTGATGTTGTAATGATTCAGGCCATACAATCAGAAATTGGGAGACCACAAAAATGGTGCCCTCAAGTATTTCTAGGTCTTCTTAGGCAACATGTTCACATTGGAACCCTCTTCTATGATCACTTGTGTCAACTTATTATCGAGCAATTCAATAAAAATTAATGTTGGGTTCTTCCTTGCATCTATCATCAGCACCATAGGGTCTGTATTGATCCTTCGCAATCTACCTTGTTGCTAGTTGGCAATGTGTTTCCATTGTCTTCTTTGTTCACATAAATTCTCCAACAGTTGCGTAGAGCTGTGATATTGCACAAAATAGGATGGACATTATGATTGCAACAGTTGTGTGTAGTACTTGTGCTGCCAATTGTTTTGTTGAAATCTCCTCTTCAACTGTGATGGGTTCCTCCTTCCTTTAATCACTAACCTTATGCATTTTTTCTTCTAGTTGAACACATGCCTATTACCATTTCTCCTCCCTAGCAAGGTTTGGGTACAACTCCAGCTTCTTTGCCACCTGTGTGTGGGTCAAGTGGCAGCACCCCTTTCAGGGTCGAGGGGCAACGTCCTTCGTGCATCCTAAACTCCACTTCATTGCATAAACTAAATTTTTCTCTTCATCAACACTTTGGTAGACTTGGATCGACCCATTGAAACAACTCGTCCTTGACTTCATTTTATTGTTCTCTTGCTTCAACTAGCTGTTGCTTAGCCTCTGATATGCATCTCTCTCCTTGAACGACATCTCTTTGTATGGCAAGTCCTTGAACAACACCTGCTTGAACGATATCTCTTTGTACGGTAGGTACTTGTACAACACCTGCTCTTGAACGATGACTTGAATTCTATGGCATGCACTTGTGCTACAAAACTCACTTGTACGACATGCACTCGAATGACAAGACTTCTCGGTGCCCTCCATTTGTATGGCAAAGTTCTCTAATTGAATGATGCCCTCCATTCATATGATAGACTTCATTTGACCGAAAATCTTCCATACACACTTGCCTTGGGAGACACTCTACCATTCCTTGTCCACTTGTACGACAATTTGTTGTTCTTCCTTGTCTGCATCAACCACTTCTGCAACTTCTTCCTACACAGCCTTGACTACATGCTAGATTTTTGCCTCCTCTATTGAAATCAAGTTCACCTCCTCAATTCCAATCAAGCTCATCAAGTTCACCTCCTCAATCACATTCACCTCCCCTGCTTCTTGGCAAGGGTACTCTTCTTCAATGCTTCAAATTTTGTATCACTGGTTTATCCTGACTCGCAACACTTTGACAGTCACGTGCGAAGTGCCCCCACAATTGGCATTGCCAATATTGTACAATGGGTCTACCATCAATATCATATTGTATTCTTTGTCTTCTAGCTCTCTAGCAGTTGACATAGACCACATCACTAGTGCCATCCCTCCTTCATACAATCTCGCTTTGTGTTGCTTATACCTATAGCGATGATCTTGCACCCTTCGAGTCGCATGCATCATCATTCCTCTTTGGATTCACTTTCTTACCTCACTTCTCGACTCCAACACTTGAACGAGGAACTATACTCTTGCCCAAAATCATCACTCACACTGTCTGAGTCATTCTCAATATTAGAATCAGTTTCATCCTCGGTATCAGCACGACACAAATACTTCGGTGATGTTTTCGCATCACATTCCCAAATCAAGGCAAATTCCAAATCCTTTGGTATGATCTTGGAGGGGACACCTCATCCTCGTCAATGCATCTTATGGGTACTCCTCCAAATGGTTAAACAACCCACTCATATTCCAATTGTAGGAACAAATAGACTCGTTCGCACCCTGTTTCATGTCATAAATTTCAGAAATGACCGCATCATCACTGTCGAACAGCCGAAATTCTTGAACAAATGCATCGCACAACTCTTCCCAAAAAATCCTCTGATCGTCAAAAGAGTTATGTCGATAGAAAGTGCACACCTAGAGAATTCTCTGCAGGAGACAAAGTATTTCTTAGAGTAAAGCCGATGAAGAGTGCCATCAAATCAACCAAGTTGAATCCTATATATGTTGGACCCTTTGAGATCATCGAGAAGATAAGTCCAGTTGCCTATCATCTCGCCTTACCACCCAGCTTGTTCAATATCCAGGATACTTTCCATGTATCGTTGCTTAGGAAGTATGTAGCTAATCCTGACCATGTATGGAATTTGTCTAACTTGCAGATAAACGACCCTGCAGCAATTGAAGTACAACCGGTAAAGATTTTGGAGTTCCGTTCCAAACAAATGAGGAACCGAACTCTAGAACAATGTAAAGTCCAATGGGACTGGTACTCAAAAAAGAATGCTACTTGGGAAAAAGTAGCTGATATGCATAAACATTTTCCATATTTATTTGAATGAATAAATGTAATTTTGGTCTTATTGCAAGATACTGGTGAAACACAGAGGACTGTGTTTAGTCCAAGGGGGGTAGTATGTCATGACCCTCCCCTGGACAACTTTTTCATATAAAGATTTATGAATTTATATGTTATCACTAATGACAGATTATATGTTTTTTTAAGGTTTTGATGATAAATGATATGCTACTAATAGACTTGTTTTTTTTGCAGGAATAGACACCTTTGCAAGTGGCCAAAGAGCTGATGGTTTATGTAGTCATAATGAACTGACATGTGATATCTATTTTAGATCTAGCTTATGCTCTTGCTATTTGATATGTCATTTTTACACTTACATGCTAATTGATGTTAAAATTAATATCTCTAACATGCTTGATGAAGGAACTATGTTAAGGAGGTTTAATATTATTTCATTAAAAGAAAAATGAACGGAAATATTTAAGTGCTCAACCCTAGAATAAATGAGATAAAGACATTATTTTAGCTTTGAAATAGAAAACGAATCCAAGCAAGCAAAGTGCAAAAGCGAACAGTTATAAGTTCGTTATTTTGAGCGAACTTTCTGCGTTCCCTTTTAAACCCTTGTGGAAAATAAATGAGGAAGAGGGGAGTTTTTGGTTTTATTGTGCCTCAACAAAGAGCGTGCGGAATAGAGAGGATTGTTGAACATTTTTGGAAGAGAAAAAGAGCAGCAAGGGATCTGTCCTTCAATGCGCGCTGGTGTCTTCTCCAGAATAAGCATCTACTAAAATTATAAGGTACTCCTTTCTATGAATATGTTAAAGAAGGTGCTTCAAACTGTGAGATAAAATAGACTTGTGGTTTTTAATTAGATATAAATATATATATGACTGCTTGCTTACGAAATACAAAGAAATACCTCAAGTTTTAGAGCAACATTGTCATTACAAAAGATTTAGACGTAGTTGCTACGTACGCCTGAGAGAACGTAGGGCTTGAGGTTGACTAGATATCTGGATTTGCTCATTGCCATGCTAGACTGAATGAGTCTTTGAACGAATGCCAACAGTCATCTAATTTGTTTGATTTCTATCTGCGTACCTATGTAAAATGTGGACACGACATTGATGCCTTTTGTAATCCATCTGCAGCATAGCGTGACATCTGATTTGCGCCAAATTTTGTGCATAGCTACTCTTTGTAGGAAAGGAAAACCATGGTTTAGTTGTTGGATGACTTAGACCTTCGAAGAAACCCACCTCTGGAAGCCTGTTGGTCCATCTCCTGTGCACGCCTGGTGTTGGGCAAAACATTGGTTAGTTTTCTACAGTTCAAATCATTGCCTCGATTTAATTGTCAACCCGGGACAACTCGTAAACTTGTGAGTAACCTTGCACAGTATATGCTTGTAATCTCCCTTTAATCAGATGAGTCCCTTAGATTCTATGGTTTGGGGGGTGTTGTTGTTTTGTTGGAATTCTTGTTTATCTTCCAAACCACTAATCTAATTTACATTATCAAAGATATGACTAAAATGCATTACTGAAATCAAAACTGCACACTTGCTGGAAATTGACAGAAAACAAGGGAAGTTGCAGTATTAAATTAAATTACAGAAAACAGGAAAATAAATTAAAATGACAGAAAACAGGTAAATAAGGGAGGAATACTGTTGAGAGTGGGCCCAAGCTTCCAGCAGATTCCGTCCGCGTTAAGTCATACACCAGATGCTAGTTGAATTGATCAAAAGACTCAAATGAATTATATTTGAAATTTGCAACAGAAAAATACAGAGAAAATCAGGGATCCGTTTTTCAGGAGTGGCCTGCATATTTATAAGATATGCGGCCATGCCTTGTTCCATACTGAAAGCAAATCGATTTCAGATTTTGTTGTTACAACTTACAACAATATGCAAGAATAAAGGAGATAAAGCAAAACATTAACTCAAGATATATTCAGTGTATTCTGTATCAGAACAAAGTTTGATATTTTACTTTTCCCGATTACATTGATTTTTACATGATTGCTGAAAAATAGATGACATATGGTCATTGACGTTGTCCTTGGTCTGCATCCATCGCTGAAATCGCGTCCGCATCCATCGCTGAAATTGTCGTTCTATTCTGCTGACAACAGGGTATCTCTGGGTTAACGGGAATTAGGCGCCTTATTTGTAGAAAACGGGAATCAAGCGCCAAACGGGAGTTGGGCACCTAACGGGAATCAGTCCCCGACAGTCAAGCGCCAAAAGGGAATCGTGCTCCTAAACAGGAGTCAGGCGCCTGACTAAGCGCTTCATCATTGTTTTGTTGCAGACATTTTTACCATCACAACAAGGAAAGTGCCAGGTCCGAATGAGACCTCGACGTAGACATGCTAAAATACTGTAAAATCCACTTAATCTACACATAATTTACTCAAAAACAAATATTAGACAACATACGTAATCTAATGTTTAATACATATAAATTTTGCATAAAACATATATTCTTATTAAATAAATGCCGCAATATATATGGAAAGTTTGTACAAAAAATGAGTGTTTTCAGGGCTCATCATCCCCCCATGCTTAAGGGTTGACACGTCCCTGTAGCACTTTGAACTGGTAATTACCAGTCTCATTTACAACTTTCCAGTAGGTCCTGACTTTTTCCTTCTTCTTTTTAGCGGCTTTGGCCTTTGCCTTATCTCTGGGTTTTCGCCCTTTTGGTGCTTTGGGTGTGGCTACCTCCTGTTGCTGCATTTTTTGATGCTTACTGCGCCGAGTTGGCTGACTGGGTCCTGCTCCTGCACCTGTTCCTGACTGTTCCTTTGTCCAAAATTTCCTCCCTACCACATTCCTCAAGTAGTATCCAGTAAAAGTAGAGGCATCCTTCTGGAATGCTAGCTTAGCCTACTTCCAGTATTCATGGTAAGGAGGTAAACTTTATCCTACTGCACTGCAGATTCATCACCGAACGGAATGCTGGATTTCTCAGCAACCTTGGCCTTAGGTAAGTTGGTCGTTTTTGGTGTAAGGACAGAATCATCAGAATCTGCTTCTTCTACCAGAGGGGCTTTGTAGATAGGGGTGAGTGCATTCCCAAAATGGAGTTATGACAGTAGGCTTTCAAGTTTAGGCAATAGATACCTCAATGGGCTGGTTATACGCTACAGAGTTCAAATACTCAGCTATCATAGGCAGACGTCTAGGATCAGACGTCACAAGCCTAGACATCAGGATAGTAGGTCTAGACGTCATAGGTCTAGACGTCACAGCCGCAGGGGTAGACATCAAGGTGCTAGACGTCACAACTGCAAGGTAGACGTCAAGGTGCTAGACGTCACAGCTGCAGGGGTAGACGTCAAGGTGCTAGACGTCACAGAGGTAAGGTTAGACGTCAAGGAGCTAGACGTCACAGGTACAGGCCTAGACGTCACAAGTCTAGCCGTCAAAGCTTGGGAGGTAGACGTCGCGAGTCTAGACGTTAGGGTGGCAGGTTTAGACGTCACCAGTCTAGCCGTCAAGGTTTGGGAGGTAGACGTCTCAAGTCTATACGTCAGGGGCCAAACATCTACAACCTCCGTTGGTTAATTCTTGCACCTGTACTAAGCATCAACAGTTCTGGTCCTTGCTGAACCATCAACCTATAACATTAATCAGTAGAGACAACCTGCAACTCACAGTTAATGTAATACAACTTGCAATCAATGGCGGTTGTTTTTGTCATCTTATGCCTTATGCGTTTACAATCCAACCTTCTTCTCATTGGCTAATTTTCCAATCAATTACAAACATGAACATTACCAGAATTGCTATGTACAATGCAAAATCGGTGGACACAATGTTCCAGCCAGTCCTAGGGTTTAGAACTGCTATCTACAGGCTTTGCTTCTTGTTGCTTGCACTCCAGGTGGTACATGACCTAACAGTCCCATCTTCATGAAATATGCCTTCATCTTTGAAGGTTGATCACCTGTTGACCCATACAAATCCCAAAACTGCGCTGGTCGGGCAAAATCGATTTTTTTACGAAGCCTTAGATGCCTTTCTGGCCTCTTTTCTAGTTTCCTTGGCCGCTCTCTTAGAGGCTTTCCTACTCCTTATCTGCCTTGAGCTGTTCGAACTTCTTTTTCTGCTCATAAAACAGCTTCAAAGTCTCTGCCCATTCCTCATCAAAATTCATACCTGATTCTTTTAGCTGTGCAGTCCTTGCTCTAGTCCTGGGTCTTCGTTGAGGTCCCCTTACAACCTTCCTCTTCGATCTCAACTTCTTGGGCTGTCTTGCAGAGCCTGTAGGTGTATCTGAAACAAGGGGATTTCCCCCTTCTGTTGTTTATGCTGTTGCTGCTGCTGCTTAATCTTCAGAAGTTGGAGACTTCTAAGTCTCCTGTGCCTGCTCTGTAGGCATTTGCTCAGGTGACCCTTAAGTCACATTTTGTGCAGTAGGTGATTTTTCTGCTGAAATCCCTTTCTCTACCTAAAGCTGCTCAGGCTCATCCCTGCATTTCCTTCTGACTTCTAACCTGCAGAACAAGTGGACTCTTGAGATTTTACAATCTCTTGATTCTCTGTTGCAGCTTTGTCTGAAATCTGAGGCTCTTCAGCCTCAGTTTCATCTTCCTGCCTTGTGTCTTTTTCTGCAGATTTTTCTGAAAGTTGAGGTTCTTGGACCTCAATTTCATCCTATTGGTTTACCTTTGTATCTGCAGAGGAAGAAAAGGTTAGGGACTGTCCGATATCAACTTCAGGACCTTGATCTTCCCCCTGTTCTGCAGAGTGAGTTGGTGAATGAGATTTTTCAACCTCCATTGCTGCATTTGTTATTTTCTCTTCTTTTGCATGGGATTTTAGAGAGGATTCTTCAGTTGCACTTTCTATAATAATTGTAGGGGTCTTTGCCCGAGAATTAGGGCTCCCCTGTGCAGACATATATCTAGCAGAAGCCACTGATTAGTCCCCTGCCTCAGCTTCCTTGCTGGAATTCCTCGCATTTGACCGAAAAGGGCCAGAGGAGACTATTTTCTCCTCAGAGTCTAGAGAGGTAGTAGGCACTTCCATAGCCTAGTCAGTTTGTACCGTCGCATTTGCCCTGGCTGGCTGTTCAACCCCAGTTTGTTGGGCCTGTAATTGCGGCTTCAATATTGTCTCCTGCAGCTGAAGGATGGTCTGATACAACTACAATTTTACTGCAGATGCTTTTCTGGACTCTTGAAAAAGAGTCTGCTCCTCCTTATACTTGGCCTCCTAAGTACATGCTTGTTCTTTCAATATTTGCAAGCAGATCCTCCGTTTGCATTTCCTGCTGAGTGCTTCCCTTGGACAAGTCCTGCAATATATGGGCCATGAACTCATCCTTATTCAACTCGTCAATCGCTGCATCATCATCCTATGAGCTATAAACCACCTTGGACAACTTCGTCCTCCTGGTCTTGGTTCTGGTGGAAACTGCATGTAAGTAGGGCTTGGCAGACCATGCCCTGCCTCATCATCAAATTTAGGGCCAGTAGGGGACGAGGCTTGCCCTGCGTCCCGTGTATTTTCCTCAGGCTGGGACGCAGGCGCCATCTCTGTTTGCTCTACCATCTTATCAGCCAGCCGATCAGTCTGTTCTAGTGCCAGCGCTTCTTCCTCTGCCTCAGGAACTACAATATTTCCTTCATCTTCCTCAACCGTTACATCTCTGTGTGACTCTGCATGTCGCACCAAGGCCGAAATCAGGCCATGGTGAGCTAGGGCAGACTTTGTGCCTGCCTGGTACCAGCTGGCCTCATCCTTGAGTGCACATGCAAGATAATGGGGGACATTGATCTTGTCCCCATGCAGTAAATGGTTGAGGAAACGAAAATGGTTAGAGTTCAGTTTGGACAACCTACCCAAACAAGTGAACAACCGAACAATTTGCTCAAAGATGGGTCTCCAGTATTTGGGGATGTACTGCTTCGGCAAACCAGTACGCGTCAGGTATTGTGTTGGGTGCCCAAAGAATCGTTGCACGCAGAGTGCAGGGTTGTCCTCCTTATACGTGCGTTCCCCTGTTTGGAGAAGGCCTGTTACCATGGCAATGTAATCTTCGGTGACTAGAATTTCCAATCCCCGTATGCGAACAACTCTGTCCCTCATAGATGTCGCGAACTCCTTAGCTACTTCTGCGTCCTGGTTCTGGCTAACCTGATGGCAGTATTCCAACCATTCGGCGGCTTCGAATTGCGTTTGTACATCCTCACTAATGCCTGAACAATTTGTAGGCTCACTCTTTTTCAATAGATGGTTGGTCGATTTTCCCCCCATGGCAAAGTTCAAATTTTTCTTGGCTCTGAGTTTTACTTGCAGCAATTTCTCACACCCTAGTTTTTCTGCGACACTCTGTTATTTCCTTGCACAAATTTTTGCCAATGCATGGTTTTAAATCACCTACGTCCATGAATGCAGGCGCCTGATTCCCGTAATTAGAAATAATTACGGTTATCTATGCAAAATCTCGTTAAAGCATATGCCGGATTTTAAGTGGATAATTACCATGAGTGTTTTCCCCAATCAGAGCAATAACACGTCGAAAAATGCCAAGTGGAGAGAAATGGGTGGCTAGTAATTCTATGGGGATTGTGCCAGCATTATTTTATAGAAACATACCCCTATGAAAATAATATATATAAAACAAAAAATTACACACGTACTCGTATTATGTTTCGTGCGTGTACAATGCGCAGAAGCTCGTGGTGTACTAGAACTGACTGTTTTATGATGACCATGTCTCTCGTAATAAAAAAGATGCGCGCATTTCCCATGCGGAAAATTTTTCTCCGTTTTGCCTGGTTCTTGGTTGCTGCACTTTGATACATTTGAGAATTCCTACACATTTTCGATAAAAAATTAGAAAAGCACGTCTTCACGGGACGACAAACACCCCTCCCTTGGAAATTGTTCGCTGATGACCTTGGAATGTGCACAAATCTCCAACGGAAAAATTAAAATAATTTCATCTGTGAAGTTGACTTATGCATGTGGGTGAAATGTTGACGTGGCTCGGGCCACTTCCCAATGCTGAAGATTATTCATGCGAGGCACAAACGCCCGTGAAAATAGAAAGCAGGCACCTCCTTATGTGGAAATCGAGCGCCTTCTTTCGAATCAAGGCATGTGGGCGCTTGGTAAATAGAAAGCAAGCGCCTTTTGTTAGAAATCGGGCGTCGTGCTTAGTATGGAAAGTAGGTGCATTTTGCTGGCAATCGGGCGCCGTAATTAAAAAATAGAAAGCATTTTTATTTTTATTTTTTATTTATTTATTTTTTTGATGTTAAGGAAATTAGGTGTCACTTTCCCGAAAAATGGAAGTCGAGCGCCATTTCCTTAGAAAAAACTGGTCAGTCTGCCAAAAATCAGGACTCGAGGGTCTTTTCCTTGACATACTGGGAGTCGGGCGCCGTTTCCTCGAAATATGGGAATTGGGCGCCCTCTTTCGTAAAAACGGGAGTCGGGTGCCATTTTCTCCAAAAAATGGGAATCAAGCGCCTTTCTCTTCAGAAAACGAAAAGTAGGCGCTCCTTTATTTCAACGTCTGCTGATGTGTCCACTAGTGTACGCTTATAGTTATCAGGCCTTCAACGTTCTAGTCTGAAGAACAGGGACAGAATCAGCATCCACTACCTGAACCAACATTCGGGTATTTTTCTTCGTGAAGACCAAAAACAAACACCCAAACACCTGTTCAAATATAGTTTCCCCTCCAAGTGGGGATGGAAAGCTGGGATTGCGCAGGTTCATGGATCCTGTGCATGTTAGGCCTAGGTTTCCCAGGCTGCCTAACAGCTGCACTCAAGGCATCATTCCTGCAAAATAGAAATACAACTAAAGAAAGAAAAAATGCAGAACTTTAAAAGAATAATTGTTTTTGGACCATGTGGACAACATCCACATATTACTGACTCATTTTAAAGAATCAACTGGGGTCTCCCCCATGCCTAATCTGGACTTCATCATATAAGTCTCAGACACATGATATGGCCGCAATCGGTGACCATTGATTGTTAATGTAATGTTGCTGCTGTCAATTGTTCTGATCCTAACAGCTCCATTGTTGATGATTTCAGTCACTTCATATGGCCCCATCCAACGCTACATAAGTTTGCCTTTCCTTTCCTGGAACCGGGAATCATACAATAATGCCCACTCTCCCACTTTTAACTGCTTTGGCTTGGTGTGATGATCATGCCACTTGGCCCTTTGTTTCTAGATGACCTCTGTTGGTGTAGAGCATCTCTTCGGTATTCATCCAGCTGGTTAAGCTGCTGAATCCACTCCTTTTGTGCCTCATCTAGATTCAAATCTAAATCTACTGCAGTTCTGAGAGTTTTAATCTCGAATTCTATGGGCATCATAGCATTCTTCCCATATACTAGCTGGAATGGTGTAAAACCAGTAGTAGTCTTCTAGGTGGTTCTGTAGGCCCACACTACTTCTGGTAATCTTGTGGCCCAATCCTTCTCATATTGTTGTACTGTCTTTGTGAGAATGTTCTTCAGTTCACGGTTGGTTACCTCTACTTGCCCATTTGCCTGTGGATCATAAGGAGTGGTTTTGTTATGCCTGATTTTATATTGCTGCATGAGTTCCTAAATCAACTTTGATGTAAATTAAGGCCCTTAATCAATTGTGATTTCCCTTGGAACCCCAAATCTAGTGAAAATAGATGAATACAAGAAGTCTGCTACAGTCGTCTCTTTAGAATCATGCAATGCTTGCACTTCAACCCACTTGGTCACATAGTCAGTGCAACCTAAGATGTACGTCTTACCTGTTGATTGTGGATTAATGGGTCCTACGAAGTCCATCCCCCATTTATCAAATGGCTCTATGTGCACATGTGGTTGGAGTGGCATTTCATCCCTGAGAGTAGGTCTCCCCATCCTCTGACATTGGTCACATTGGCTCACATGCTTGGCTGTATCTTTGAATAGTGAAGGCCAGTAATAACCAGCCTGCAATACTTTGAATGCAGTCCTTTTTCTTGCAAAATGGCCACCACAAGGTTCATTATGGCAAGCTTTCAATATTTCTACAATTTCATTATCAGCAACACATCTTCTCATGACCTGATCAGGCCCTGTTTTAAATAGGAACCCATCAATCCATGAGAAGTCTGCACTTTTCTCAATTAAAGTTTGTTTCTCACGTGGTGAAAGTGCAGGAGATACTTTACCAGTGGCTAAATAATTTGCCATATTTGCGTACCATGGTATCTGTTCATTAAGAGCAAACAAATGCTCATCTTGAAACTGATCTTCTATGGTTGAATGATCAGGAGGTGTCAATCTGGAAAGGAAATCTACCACCACATTGTCCTTACCTGGTTTGTCTACAATTGTCACATCAAACTCCTGCAAAAGTAACAACCATCTAATAATTATGTCACTAATGTCAGGTTTGTTTGTCAGGTATCTGATAGCTAAATGATCAGTGTGCACAAACACCTAATATCCTATAATATAATGGCGAAATTTGTTAAGAGCATGTATAACTGCAAGGAATTCCTTTTCTATGACAGTATAATTGAACTCAACACCTGTAAGATGTTTACTGACATAATAGATGGCATAAAAATCATCACCATATTTCTGTCCCAGAACTGACCCTATCGCATTATTGGATGCATCTGCATATATGTGAAATGGGATGGTCCAATTTGGACCCCTCAGGACTGGAGCAGAAGTCAATTTTTCTTTCAAAATGTTAAATGCTTGTTCACAATCATTTGTCCAGACAAACTCTATCTTTTGCTAACAATGTGCTTAGGGGTTTAGCAGTTTTGCTAAAGTCTGCTATAAACCTCCTATAGTAACCAACTGATCCAAGGAAACTACGGATATCCTTCTCAGTTTTGGGTGTAGGCAGGTTTTGGATAACTTCTATCTTCTTCCTGTCTACCTTGATCCCATCTGCAGAGATATGATGTCCTAAAACTATCCCCTCCTACATTAGCATATAACATTTCTCATTACTTAGGGATAGATTGGTTTCCTCACACCGCTGAAGTGTTTTCTCCAAATTTTTTGTGGCTTCTTCAAAGGTTTCACCATATATAGTGAAATCATCCATATATACCTCCATAGTTTCTCCAATCATATCAGAGAAGATGCTCAAAACTGCCCTTTGAAATGTGGCAGGTGCATTGCACAAACCAAAGGGCAAAAATCGGTAAGCAAAGGTTCTCCATGGACAAGTGAATGTGGTCTTATCTTGTTCCTCTTCCCCAATTTAAATCTGATTATATCCACTGAACCCATCCAGGAAAGAAAAGTATTTCTTTCCTGCTAAGGTGTCAAAGACCTGATCTATGAAAGGTAAAGGGAAAGTGGTCTTTCTTGGTTGCTTTATTCAATGACCTGTAATCAACACAGATCCTCCACTTTCCATTTTTCTTGGGCACCACCACCAAAGGTGATACCCATTCACTCTTTGAGATAGGGTAGATAAACCAAACTGTCAGGATTTTCTGCACTTCTGTTTTAACAATCTCCTTCATATCTAGATTCATCCTACGTTGTGGTTGTCTCACCGGTTTTATTTCATCTTCCAGATATACTCGATGAGTTGTAATGTCCCATTTTCTACGCAGTCAGGTGCAGAGCAGATTAGCCTATACACGAGCTCCCGTAGGCTAAGTCGGATGGAGGGGAGCCATTGGAGATATCAGAATCTTTGTCAGTACCCAAAGAGCTATTGATTGATGGTTGTTTGGGCTCATTCGAAGATTTGTTTGATCAGAGTTAGTATTTTTAGCCATGTTCGTTTTTAGGGTTTCGGTGGACAACAGACAGTGCAGTGATATTCTTCAATGAAATGGGTGTCCAAATCCATTCGCGGATTTCAATTTGGATGGGCAGAGGTTGGAAATTTTAATGGTCGAAGATAAAATTAATAAAGTGATTATCTAATTTAATTGTTTAAAGTCAATGACTTAATTTTATTATAAAATCATCTTATACTTAAAAGGAGTGTTCGTACCTGCACAAGCCAGCAAACAGACAAGCCAAGCACAATGTTTGTATTTATATAGCGGAAGCACAAGACACAGGGTTAGCACACAATGAGCAATGAACAAGATGAACACCCACACAATGAGCCAACACGAGAGTCTTTGAATAGCAATAGCTTTATTAATATTGGGGTTCCGATAAACGGATTACAATGAGAGCGGCCCAACGGCCTGGCGCTATCGGCCCAATTACAACACAGCCCGTAGGCAAAACACACGGACCGCCCGGCGCCCCGGAGAGCGGTTCACCGAACGCCTCTTGACAATGCCCGGTGAGTCTTGGTACGCGTCCACTCGCACCACTCACAACCTCGGACACCTCCCTCCACCTTGCTCAACACACACGGCAACTTGGCACAGCACTTGGCAACACACGGCAGCTTGGCAACACAACAAAACCGACAAAGAGCATGGCAGGAGTACGGGGACGTGGAGCACCTTGCAAGAGAATCAAGATGCTCATGAATAAATTAAGGAGAAATAAGGTGGAATTAAAAATTGATAAAATTATATTTGCACACCCTAAAAGTGACCTAACCCTAGGTCGACCTATGGAGGAGATAAAAGGAGGTTTTGAGTTCATTTGGAGATATGAGAAGATTATTATTTTTCTCTCTGGTTTTTTGGAGGACTCTCGCGCGAGCCATTTACAGAGATTCCGGAGCTTGTGAGAGACGACAACCTCTTACAGGGACATTGGCTTCGGGGTTGCAAGATTACCCTCAGGTCAATCTGGGCATTTCCACACAGGGATTGCAGTTGGACTTCAGTTTTAAAGACTTCCGGAGTTGGGTTACCACACAAGGTCGAGTGGCCCATCACAAAAGGCAAATAATTCCAAGTGGGCCCGAAGCCTCGTCGAAAAATCGCAAGGTCCGGTTGCGCCCAGCCAAAGGGCGCAGTTGGAAAAGAAAGGCGGCAACAGAATTAACACAAGTGTCAGTTCGGACTACGCCCAATTTTGGGGCGAAGTCGGATCGTGCCCAATTTTGGGGCGAAATCCGATCGCACCCTGTTTCCTGGGCGCAGCTTGGATGGTTTAAAAAATAAATAAATAAAAAATTTAACACTCCAAGTGTGGGCCCAGGGTGCGTTGCGGCTGTGCAAGTTGGGCTTCCGCACCAAAGGGGTTTTTTCTTGAGCAGTGTGCCCAAATTGCGGCAGTGACGTCAGCCATGGCGCAGCGTTCAAAGTCAAATTTAATGATTGCGCAACCTTCAAGGAAAACGCAATCAAGGAAGCATGGCGCGATAGCCAGGGTACATCTTTCAAGACATTCTCCTGTGCGACCACCAAAAAACATAACGCCTTCGCTAGCTGGCCGACCTACCCCCTCCTGCGCACCATTAATGACGCTGTCATTATCTAGAAAAGGGGGTCTGTGGCACCCAGACATGCCAAATCGTGCAGATTATTCCTGTGACTGCGAAATCTTGTGCAGACGTCCAGAGGTCGTAATTATTGCTGTTTCGAAAGGATGGACAAGGGAAAGTTGCCGATGCCAGCGCAATCCAGCGAAGGGCGCGAACTGGGAGATTTACTGTAGTCAAGTGTTTTCAGGAGTGAGACGCCGCAGGATCAAAAGTCAAAATCCCGGCCAAAGAAAGTACAGCGTGGGCAAGCCCCACCACCACCGGTTAATTACCTATCAAGGTACAAGGACGACTCGTTTTCCATGAGCCTTACTAAACTGCAGATAAATGTGGAAAGTTGAGCTGATAAAGTTTCACCCTCTCACCATTTCGGGGCGGCGTACAAGTCGAACCTTTACCGGTTCTTGTGCCCTCTTGTCCATCAATGCCCGGAGTTGGTGGACCTAATTGTCAGACATTACAGACCAGCTACCCGGCAAATTTGCAACTCCAGCGGTAAACCCTTGTTCGCACTTCGCAAAGAGACTGTCCAGCCGGCCTTCGCCCCAGGGTTGGAGTATGACTCCAGCATGATTGTCAGGAAGATAAATCTTGGCGAGCAAGCGGGACGCTTTACGCACACAAAAAAGATGAGGGATTTCCTCAATTCAGAGCTAAACGCCCCGCTTGCAGCTGGACAATGGCCAACCGGCCCCATACCCCTGGAGAGGTTTCAAAGTAAATACATATACACCATCCTGGCGTGGGTTCTCGACTGCGACTCTGACGAGCTGGTATGGCCGTACCAGCTAGCGCTGGCAGAATGTCTCCTATGCGGGGAATCTTATGAACCTGCAGCGCAGAAAAGTGGGAAGCGCCCTATCTTCTTTGACTGGGTGGATTGGCTTGCATACGCCATTCACTCCAGCCTAGTGAAGCTACAGAAAAAGCAGTCAACTGAATTTCGATTCAGTTCCTTCTTGGCTTGGCTATGTTTGTATCACTTGCACTCCCGGATGCCGATCCCTAACCCGAAGAAGGTAAATGAGAAGGGAGAGCCACAACCCGTCTATGAGTCGGACGGATGACCTATACCGGAAAGGGTCTTACTACAAGTTCAACTTCAACTTTCTGGGCTTGGTCATGTCAGTCTTCAGCGATGGTGAGATCCCTCGCCCCCCGCAAGAAATGACGAACTATTTGTTGAATCACAAGCTCGGGGACGTTTTTAGACTGACGTAGGGGATTGTGGTCAGAATCTACGGATTCAAGGGCAAACCTCATCTGCTGCCCTACTGGTGCACGGATCATCAGTTTGGGATGGAGGTTGCGCGGCAGATGGATTACGTTGAAGAGGAGTTCGGCCAGGGAAAGAAAAAGGGCCATATTTTTCAATATCTTCTTTCCTGGGCGAACGTCAAGATATCAGAGATAGGACAACATGTCTATCTCGAGCGAGATCTCTTTGACATTGGCCTGATTCTGCTGCCGCAGCGCTGGAAGTACGACCCGTATGGGATAAGGGGAAAGTTTGCGCATATCTGCCCCCGGGCGGATATAATCGAAGACAGATGCGATGTGGTCCATGTTGACCTTGACTGGGAGATTGACTCGATGGAAGCATGGCCTCCTTGGCAGGAGTTCTACTTTGAGGAGGTAGCATATGAGCCCGAGCGAAACCCGGACCACAAGTTCACTTCTCCGGGATTTAAGAAACTCATCACCAAGCTAGCAGGCCTTAACTGGCCAAAAGAAAAAGTTGTTGAATGCTTTGGAAGATGAGGTGCCGCACGCAACACGATAAATCCATTACGAGGAATCTGGCCGTTGATGATGATTTTTCAGCTCTATATGACCAGCACATTGACAGCTGGCGGCCTTTCGCATTACGAGATTACGTTCCCCGAGGTCCCTTCGAGGGTTATAAAGGGGGATCTTCCTCCCAACAGTTGTACACTTTTGGAACTGCCAGTGCGGGCCAAGCAAATATCCAAGTGGACCCAATGCAGCCTGTTGCTTCCAAGGTGGCGCCCGAAAAGGCACAAAATCAGTCAAGTCAACACCCGAGGTGACTCCTCCGGCACAAAAGACGCCAACGCCGCCAGCGAGCGGACCAGCCACGGCAGGTCTTCTGCAAGTCAAACCCCGGTACAAGTTTACTGTGGGAACATCGGCACCCGCTGCACCTACTTCGTCTCCTTCTTTTGAACCAGCCGTTGCTCCAGAAAAGAAAAAGAGGAAGAGAGTTGAGAAAGTCAAGCGACCTAGCCTGACGGTGCAGCAGTCAGTCGCAGAGCCGCAGCCGCATTCAGCCGCTCCAGAGGTTGTTTCTCTGGATAGTCTTGAGCCAACCGCCGGAACCGGAACCGCAGACATCCATCCAACATCGGCTCAGGCAGAGCCCGCAGGTATGTTCGCTGCCCCGCTCCCTCTGATCTCATCTGGCCCTACCCCGACTCCATCTCCCGCTCAATCCGAGTAAGTCATGGCCGCATATTCCTCCCCATCTCCACAGCCTTCTAGTGGTCCCCATTCTTTCGACCAGTTTGCTTAGGACCCCAACGCCTTCCTATCCCTGAGTCAAACCCCAAACCCTTCACCTGTGGTTAGTGCTGAAGCTGCGCGTTCACCGCTACATCCATCGCCTCAGCCACTTGAAACCCTTCCAGCATCAACCGCTCCGCTCTCCACTTCCCGGTAGCCCTCAAAAGCGGCCGCTCCTTCCAAAGTCCTTCCGGTTCCTCCTATTTCCCTGTTTGCAGGAGAGATGTCATAGCAGAACCCTAGGCTGGGGAACCCAGACTTCATGGACGATCTCCAAAACACGGATGATTTGCCTCAGGCAACGAGAGCCGTAGAATATCCTATCTCTTTCTTCCAAAACTTGAAGCGGAAGAGACCTAAAGAGATAGCCGCCCCGGTAAAGCATACCAAGTTTGACTTCGAGAGGAGAGTGCTCACGACAGAAAAGATAACTCGAAAGTGAAGAAGCCTCTCCGGGAAATGACCAGGGCGAACTACGAGCTCCAAAAAAAGGAGAAGAGCTTTGACGATATCCACCCGCAATATGAGATTCATGGAATCCTTCGTAAAGCGGATAATCTCCTTGTCAAGAATCTAGAGGAACAGGAAGAGCTTTTCCGGTTGCAAGACAAAACAAGACAGCTTGAAGAGGACCTGTCTAGGTTCACTGAGCAGCTGGAATCAACACAGCGAGAAATAAATGAATTAAAAGCCCAGCTGGCCACTTCTCAGCAAGAAGCCGCAACGGAAAAGCAGGCAGCCCTAGAGCAGATTTCTCAGCTCCAGGAGTCTTTGAAGCAGGCGCAGTCGCAATCTGCAGAGAAAGCATCTCAAGCGACGGTCTTTTCAAAGAGCAAAGTTAAGGAGATGCGGGCTGATTTGCTGCGGGGATGCAAGCCCCACATGTGTAAAGCCATGTCGGTCCTGGATTTCGCATCCAGGATCCAAGAAGTTTCTGCCTAGGGAAAGCCTGTGGTAGAGGAGGCCGAACGCCAGGCGAAGCAATGGCTGGACCTGGCGATAAAACTTCAAGAACACGAGCGCAATGGCCTCCAATTCTCCCCCATGTCCTCATTCGCTGCAGAATGGGCAGATGCAAGGGTAACCTTGCATAAATATTTTAAGAAAACAGAAGAGGTGAGAGTTGCCAGACGAATGCTGGATGCATTTGAACATGAAAAAGACATTTGTCTGGCTCCCCTTCACGCTCTCTCTGAGCTAGGGTGCCCGGGCTATGTTGAGAATGGTGAGTTTCTCACCCATGAGCAGGTGAAAAAGAATTGGCTGTCCTTTGAGGCAGATACAGCTGAAATCGATAGCTGGACCGAGCCAATTCAAGAAAGTCAGGTCACCCAGATGGTGTCCAAGTGCTGCAAGATCAGCTCCTACTTTCAAGAGTTGGGAAAAAGATACCTCACCATCGACCTGCACGCGGTCGCTGCATTCCACGCAGCATTAGAAGAAGTTGCTGACCGCCGACCATTCGAAGCAGAAGCCTGGGGCCAAGCCCAGGCCGCATACAAGCGCATCTGCGAGGCAGAAGCCAGCGTTGGAGAGCATTCGAAAGGCGAATCCGAGGAGGCAGCTGCCGGAAGTGGATCTGAAGAACAGTTGCCGCGAGGGGAACGGTTAGAGCAGCAGAAGGCAGGGGAAGTAAGTTCCTCTGCACCCAATGGATGAAGGCATGGATTCTTTGCGCCGAGGCGAGCTCGACACCCTGCGAGCCGCCAGAAATGTTGTCACATTTTGCACGGGGTGCAATGTTTTCGGTTTTTGTAAGAGAGCTGCTCTTCCCTTTCCCTCCTCCTCTCTTTCCCCTTCCTCTTCTCCCCCTTTCTTTCTCTTCCCTACATTCTCATTCTTCCCTCTTTCTTTTGAGCCCCTCAGTCAGATCTCAAATTTGACAGCAGTTGCCCTGAAAAATGGCTAAGTGTCAGGGCGCAGTCCGACTTCGCGACGAGAGTCAGAGTGCGCCCTCCAGTTGGAGCGCAGCAGGAGTGCAAAGTGAGCAGTGCGAAAAGTGTTCTGGGCGCACTCCGACTTCGCAGGTCGGAGTGCTCCCTCCAGTTGGAGCGCAGCAGGAGTGCAAAGTGCACAGTGCGAAAGAATCAGCCAGAAGAACAAGTGTTCTGGGCGCAACCCGACTTCGCAGCGAAGTCGGAGTGCGCCCCTTTCTGGGCGCACCTTGTAGCAGGTCGGCAAGAAAAATGACTAAGTGTTTGGCGCAACCCAACTCGCGGCGAAGTCGGAGTGTGCCCTTTGACAGGTGCACGATAGGGGAATAAACTCAGAAATGCACCCAAGGCATGAAGGCCTTCCCGACTGCACTGTTTTCTACCTGCGCAACCCGACAGCGCTCTGATCCTGGGCGAAGTTGGATAAACTGCCTTTCAAGGCAGACACGTGTCAAGCAGCATCATCCGACAAGTGTCCAACTTTGGGATCCGAGCCAAGACATGCCGAGCAAAAGGACAAGCATGGGCTGCACTACTTATGCCAGCTGCCTCATTTAAAGCTGATTGGAGGTTCTACCTGCTTCAGCTACCCGCATTCCTGCCGATGAGAAGTTCTACCTAACGCGCTGCCACGTATCTGTACAGCCTCCAGGGAGACCATGCTGCAGGTACAGTCCTGCCCGACAAAGGTCAGCATCAGCAGTTCCGCGGCTGCTTTTGTCAGCTAATGTTTGACTGGGACTTTGTGCCCATTAATGTAACGGGAGGGACTCGGGCTATAAATACCCACCATGTTTTCATTGTAAAGTGGTGGAAGGGGAATGTCTGTTAGGGAACCATTGTAGCTGTGCTTCTGCTTCTTAATATAAAGTATATACCTGGCTCTGTTCTACTACTTTTATTTTTTATGCTGCCTCTCTTTTGTCATATTTCTTGTGTCATGGCTTGTTGATTCACTTCAGCATTTGATGGCCAAGTACTCCTGGACTTCATAGATCAGAGGATACATAGAATAAATTAGGTAGCAGTTCCTTCAGTTGTGTGTTATGTTTATGTTGCTGTCCGTAGTGGTGATTGATGCGTTGTCGTACTGTTAGTTCCTTGTAGGGAATGTCTGTTAGGGGACCATTGTAGTTGTGCGTACAAATTCTCTGCATAACACACATACTTGGATCTGACATTTCTTGGTTACTTTTTGTATTTATGTTACTGTCCGTAGTGGTGATTGATGCGCTGCCGTACTGTTAGTTCCTTGTAGGGAATGTCTGTTAGGGAGCCATTGTAGCTGTGCGTACACTTCTTTATATAAAAGGTATACTTAGATTTGGCAGTTTCTGGTTATGCTTTGTATTTATGATGCAGTAAGTAGTGGTGATTGATGTGTTGTTGTACTGTTAGTTCCCCCCACCCAACTCCAATCACATCTGTAAATTATTTCCGCATTTTTATCTCTTTCCTGCACTCTCATCCTAAACCATAAAACCCCACAGGAAGCCGGCCTTCTCCGGAGATTGGCACGGAAGGCATTCCTTCCTTCCGGCCTTTCAAGCTGGTGGGCGAATCTGGGCGCGTTAACACAAAATCCTTTCCTCATGGCAAATTCGTAACCAACAGTTAACCCTTATGCCGTGGTCAAAATGTTCTTCAAAACAGAGAAAGGAAATCGGAGCGACCACCCAAAGGTGTCCTTTAAGTTGTATAAGCAGTGTAAAAGGTAAACCCCAAAACTGTTATGGGAGATTGGCCATTCCTGTCCACCCGAGGGATGCTGCAGCATATGGAAACTCGGAATGTGAAGTAAGCTTCTATGGAATTTATCTGGATTGTGTTAGATTTTAGGGTTGTTATAGTACGACTTTATATTTTCATCCTCCTACTTCGTGGAATACATTTTGCCAGTAATCTTTGTGTCATCTTGAAGTAGTCTAAACTCCTTGAATTCTTTTTTGAGATTAGCCTAGTTAGTAAACGGGTCTTCTCTCTCCAAGTGCCAATCAATTACTACTCCGTGTAATGTTGTTGGGAACAATCGCAACCACGTGTCCTCGTTTTGACTCCATTCACTTTCCATATTGTTTTGCACTTTCCAATATGGCCTTCAGGATCTTCCTTCCCATCTCTAGTGAATTTCAGGCATTTTTACTTGCATGTTGTTGAAGCAGCCATGTATATTGTTGGTTCTAGTTCGTCAAATTCCTCATTGTTCAATGAACCTACCATTGACAATTGGTCCTAAACAATCGTCGACTACTCCCTCCAGCACTTGTTATTCCTTGGGTGAAGCCGAAACCCTGCGTCAATTCATTTTTTGTTGTCCCATTTATTACGAGATTCGAGGCATATTCCATTGCCTTTTTAGGGACAACTCTCGATCTATTTCTACCTTCTTCAGATATATCTAGATCAGCAGTGTCTCGCACTCTTTCTAAGGGAGGTAACTCAGTTTCGTCGACATAAAAGTTCTCCTCCAGATGGATCTCACCCCCTTCAACATTAGCTCATCACAACATACTTCACCAACTTTGACGGACTAGGGGACACCGAACAGAAACACCCCACATCATCCAGTTCGGATGGGAGCAGGGTCACTAGACAGCGCACCCATAGTCTGTTAGGGTCCCGCTCTAGAAATGGACAGAGACATCATGGACTTCTTCAGCTTTGATTTTTCAGCCTCAACTACTAGGAGAGATTAGTTTCTAGAGGGGTTCTTGGAGCTTGCCCCTCCTAGGTTGCTCCCTCCCCCCTCCCTCTCTCTCCTTGTTCTTGGTGTGCACTTCACTCTTTTGGACTACAACACTTCAGTATTGTGCACGCTCTATATTGATGATTCCTTTACCCCTTGCGCAATCATTCTCCTTAGCTTGATTCTTGTTTGCTTGTTGCGCCTCCACTTGAGCATCTTCCTCCATCATCAAAAACAATGTCTACCACTGTTTAGTTTGTTCCTCATCCGGAATTCCCTCCTAAGGGTTCCACACATATTCCACTTCCGACAATGAAACTCTAACTTCGTAACTATCTTCTACGTATATCTCCTCACCAGGAAGTTCTTTCGGCACTTTGACAGTTTGTGCATCACCAACTTCACCATCATGCAATTCCTCATCGTCATGTAACTTGCCATTACGTAACTCATCGTCGCCACATAATTCTTCTACGTGTGTTACATGTACATGAATCCTCCGTTCTTGCTATTGCGCAATCCTCTAACTTCTTGTGCGTTCTTTGTTTGTTCTTGTGCTCACCCTTCCTCATCTACATCTCCCACATCCTTGTGTTAGGTTGTTTGCCATTCATTTCCTCCCTTCAATTGTCTGCGCAGTCACTGGTTTGAACTTCAAACAATGATGTCAAATGTAGCATAACAATGGTATTCCATGATTGAAGGAAAATTGAAGAGTAAATAACTGGAAATATCAACAATAAACAACATTTAACATGCATGAGAAAAGAAATTCAGAACTAAAATCGAACCGAACTGCACTTTGTCATTTGCATTATTCACGAACAACAATATTGTTCATTGCAATCGCTCGCAGTCACATACAATTACTTGTACATAGATCTGCTTCCAGATACACACAACTAAATGGCTGAATGAATTATCATTATAGATGCATTTTGAAGATGTAAGGGGTCTACTTATACTATTCTTGGGAAGAGGGAGGCAATTGCCAACTTCCTTGTACCTAACCCTAAGTGGCCTTACATGACACTTTGAATTACAAGACACCCGAATTACATGAACATCCAAATTACATGTACATACGAATCACACATACGAAAATAATGTCTGATAATCATTTCATCAAACACTTAGTGTGCAAACTACAAAATGACAAAACTGTATGTAAAATCAAAATTGCTTTTGCGTACTTACTTCCATACATGCTTATTCATGCTTAAATTGGTGCTCGTTGTGGTGCCACATTAAAAGTAGCTGCTACAATTTGAACTTGTACTTACATCCCACTTGGACCCGGACAATAGTGCTCACTCCATTTCTAAAATTTTGAGCATCGTCACACAACAATGAAGATTTTGAGAAAACTCAGCTACCCGACTCCACTTCCAACTATATGTTCCAAATTAGTTGCTTCCTCAAATTGCATCTACTTCCCTTGTGGAGTTCCCTTATTCTTTCTTCTCGTTGCCTTCTTATTCTGACCATGCATATATAGAGTTTCTTACTCTCTCATCACAATTGTTCAATCTCCGTATCCATGTTGTGCTCAACTTGTCAAATTGTTGTGAACAAGCTTGTTTAATCCTCACCATTTACTTTCGTGCAAAGCTTATGCATTGCCTACCACAAGTTCACCACCTTTGACAACATGGATGGGGTTCCCGGAATATCATCCATCCCTATCTACTATGTAATCATATGATCTTTTCCATCATAGCACAAACAATGGAGTGGGCGTTTTTCAATGCCATTCTTTGGGAATCATACATGAATGCACAACCTGCTCTAACTTGGGTACTCAAGTTCCAATTCTGCCTACTTGTTTACCAGATCCTGCTGCTGTATAAAGTTGAGTTCCCTCACTGCAGCTTCTTGGTCGAACAACCATGCTTCATCATCTTCCAAACTAATTTTTTTTTTTATCTTTGTCTGCTTAATTTGGCCTATGCAATCCCACCATTGCCTATGCCCCAAAGTGTCTACAACTCCTTAAATATTTCCCTACTATATAGATCCTTGCATAAGGTTTCACTGAATTATAAATGACAGTAGTCATTGGTACCACTATGCCTTTAAAACAAAATATATGCCTTTGCAAATGGCCTTTTCATATCACTAATTGGGCTTTCCAAACAAACAATTCGTATTAAGAACTTGAAAGGCAAACAATTTAATTGTCAATATGACATTAACAAAGTAGTTGTCAAAATCATCTAGCCTTCAAGGAAAAAGGAAATCCTAAATCTACTAGTGGCAAAAGCAAGCAATAGACAACCATTTCACCAAGTGAAGGGACTAAAACCAATCACCAACTGTTGCTGTTTGATAGAAATCATACTCGTGTCTACCATGAACAAATAAAAATTAATGCTTTCCTTTTAATACCTCCTCCTTTTATCACCTATCAAGGAGCACCAAGAGTAAAACCCCCAAGCTGTTGAATTTTTTTAATTGTTATTTAATTTATCTATATATTTTTCCAATTTCAACTTTAATTTTAAATTTTAAGGTCAAATGTCACCATATACAGCAATTTAATATCCATTTAAATAAATTAGTCAGTACTCCTAATATTCAAGGTAACCCAAGGCATATACAAGTTCATGCCACTAAATGAATATATAAAGAACTCTCAAACTTCCAAATGTCAATGTTCATCCATTTCAAGATAAAACTGTGTCTGCTTAGTGTTTTTTTATATAGGAAAAAAGAAATTGTAGATAGCTATCCACCAATGCTACTGGCTGAATAGACTGGGAATATGATTTTGTCAGCCAAACATTATAAATTGTTCAACAGTGCTTTCTAAAGGTTTTTTTCTGTCGAGTCCATTCATCTGCTTTGGTCATCTGTGGACATTAATACAATTATCTCATGTACCAGTCCCATGATCATGAGTCTAGAAGGACAAAAGCACCACAAGTAATTTTTATTCATTTTATTAAAATCAGATCTACCGACTGTCATATTTATTTATCAAAGCAAAACTTTTCAGTTACTTGATTAGAAATTTTAAATGAAGAAAACTTATTATGTTTATCTGCTCACAAAATGCTAGAATTTGTCATTGAACACTCTTGAAATATAATACAGTTTGTATTATTATCAAACCTATTTCATGTTTGCAATAACACTCCTTAAATAAAATACAGCTTGTATTATTATCAAACCTGTTTGATGTTTGCAATAATGATGCACATGCTTGGGAAACTCTCTAGCTCATGCAAAAGGAGCCCAACGGCTCCATCTGACCATTCAGAGACACTGTTGGTATTGCCCTTGGAGGACGCAGATTCAGAACCTAATATCTGCAATGAAAGAAAGCAGCATTGTGCAGAAGTCAATTATCAAACACAACATTAATGTGTACAAGAAATTGCATAAAAGATCAACAGGAATCTTATGATATTTTGTAATAAAGGGAAGATCCTTGAACCTGAAAGTCATCAAAGACAAGAATAGCATCCATAAGCCTTGCATCTTTAAATGTTGATTGAATATTGGAGCGACTATTTGAGTTATTTTCTTTTGAAACCAACTGACCACAGTTTATTACCTGAAATTTGCAAATCAAATGCTATTCAAGATTGATAAGATGTATAAAGCCCGTCTCAAATCATGCAAGTTTCAAAGTGGGATAGAATAATTGTCAATAATAATTCATAATTGTGTATCTTCTAAGATGCATGCTGACTAATGTTGAAGTCCATTGTGCTGCACTATTTTACGCTTAATTATCTACAACATAAACTTAATTTAAAAAAGACCCAATTGCACAGTAATTGATCACATAAGATGACAATTTTGATTCCACACAACACCACAACAGAGGGGAAGGTGAAGTTCAAGTGCTATGCTATAATTAAAAAAAAGTATTGTTCAACCCATAGTAGACTGTTATTAATGATGTCAATATAACAGTATTTTACTGAAAGCATAATTACTTTTAAATGAGGGAATGTGTAGTCACATGGACTGATATTAATTGCATTTTGGAGGCCAAAATTTGATTTTCCACAATGGACTATAACTGAACTATGTCTCATTTTTTGCCTTCACCTTCAGAGAAATCAATGAAATGAAAACTAGAAATAATGACAGATCACTTGCTAAGATTTGTGCCATTGTCTCCTACAGACCTATCAAAGTACACGAACAAAAGGAAAGAATAAAATGTGCAAGTTCCAAATCATATCCTCTATGATGATATATTTTTCATGGCTCTGATAAACCTATCAAAAATGAAGTCAACAATATTGGCCAAGATTCTCATTCACAGGAAATTCAAAGCCAAAAGGAATAAGTTTTTGAAGAAAAAATTGCAAGACTTTAACTGTTAGGAATTCTCTCAGATTATCTCACAGGTCCCTTTACCGGGATCAAATATTAATCATAATATTAAAGCATTCAACTTTATGGCCAATATCGATGAGCTGTAAGCTTACTACGGTGGTAAGGGCTTTGGCCTTTCTTTGAGAGCTACAAGGTTCAATATCCACTTAGTATGAGGGGACTAGGACTCCTCATAAAAACATGTGTAAACTTATTGAAAAAACTCTATGGCCAATATCAATGAATCCCATTGACAAAATAACAACAATATTTCTCAATTATTCATAAATCATCAAATATATCAAGGAACTTGTTACTTCTTCGATCCTAAATACAATGCATGGAGCTTTGTCTCCATAATATAACCTTAGAAGATGACTCTTCAATACTTGACTATTGCTCTCCTCAAACATCCAGGAGATGCATCCTTTCCTATTCCTCACATATGACAAAACTCTCATGACTCTTCACTTTACATCTTGCCACATATCATGTGACTCTTCACTTGCATATTTGACACCTACACCTATGACTCTTGACTTACTTACATGACACATTGCACACTTACAACTCACACCTCACACTTTGACACTTGCACACTTTATTACAAAAGACATGGACTCTTCTCACACATTGACACATATGTTAGAGAAATATAAATCACACATCCTAATCTCATATTTCCAATGTACCACATACTACCAAATAATGTAATATCTCCAACATCAACTATATCTATGATGATTGGTAGAAATGAAATGAAATATTATTAATGTCCACGGCAGGCCAAATATGACCCAAGGGACTATAAAAAGGACAACAATAACTACCAGCAAACAGGCCAAAGCACCCAACAAAGAAATAAACAAAGATAAATACAATGATGCGATCCGATAAGCGGGCCAAAGGGAATGGGAAGAGAGAAGAGAGGAGAGAAGTGGGCTGCAATCCATAAGAAACAAACTGTGTGGAGTGTTTACCAAGAAGAACGGGGAGAGAGAGAGGGGGGGGAGCTGACCTAAAGGGTGCTCTCCAACAGCCCTGGACACTAGTCTCTCCTAACAGTAGAGGATTTCATTGGCCATATAGGATGAATGAATTGAAGAATGGTAGTAGAACCCAAGGAAACATATTAAGTAAAGAATACAGATGGCTAGGTAGACCTCACAGCCTCTTTGAGGCATACAGAAATGCTATCAATAGATCAGCTTAAAGCAATCCATAATTGGCAGAGAAAAAGGCTTTAAATAGTTGCATATGTTGTCAAAAAGGAGAGATGTGATATTTAGTCAGTAGAATGTCCTAAGACAATCCATAATCAACTTATTAAATTCATTCAGATGATTTATTAGTTTATTGATAATGTTGTTTTTGTTCCCACCACTCTAAAGAAAAGCCTGATCTTCATGATCACTATCCAAAAGCAAATATGAAATAAAGAATTTGGTTGTCTTATTTATAATGATATGTATATCACACCTTTTTTTTTAATTGCTTATATGGGATTGAAACGGGCCCCACTTCTATTACATCCTGACCACATCATCACAGTATTTCAAAGAACCACACTATCATGTTACTACAACAAACCATATTATCATAGGCTTCCTTATCTTGGGAGTGTCAATCAATTACTCATCACTCCACAATGCCTTGAACATGGATATCACATACAATTGAAGAAGGCTAAAAAATTTCTTATGACGCTTGTGTCATTCTTACATGCAAATTTAGTGAGGGTTGATGAATGTTTATTGTTTATTTTCTTTGTGCATGAAGTGGTCTAGATCTCCTTGATATTCCATGAATTACTACAAAGATGTTCTGGATCAAGATCTTATTCCTAATTCATGTACTCTACAATCCTAACAATAATTTCTATGGTTTGAAACATTGAAAATAATGTTTGTTGAGGCCTTTCTGAAAGTTGGTTGTTCAATCCATTTTACTACAACTGAGAGGGAGGGGGAATCAACTTTTGTTCCGAAAGGTGGAAATATACAAATTCAAGTCTTCATATTAAGAGAAAAAATTTATTCATCATTTCAAATTTCTATAGATAATACAACAAAGGAAAAAGAACTAAAATTCAAGGCATGAAATATTAATACACCCTATCACTCTTTAACATTTATATTTCTCTCTAATTATTAATCATTTATCTAAGACAAGAAATTTACTTACTTTCAAAGGGCGGCCTAGTTCATATCCAATCGCCTGCAAAATAATATAAATTAAAAATAAAAGATTAATATTCATGAGACAATTCCATTTAAAAGAAGAGTATGAATAAATAAATTTGATAATAATACGCGTGATGCTTCAGAACAAAAGGCATTATAAAGTTATCTAAAGTAGGTTTGGTTGTGGTAATCTTTAAATGATGGAAAGGGTTTAGGCACTTTATTTTGTTTATGGTTCCTCTGAAAATGAATCAAGGAGAATAAAAATTTTCACCTCTGATGGATCTTAGAACCATTTGCAAGAATTCTGTCTCTGACTGTAAACAGTGTAAAGATGTATCACAATTCCAAATAACCAATTCACTATTGTAGGTCAATGTTAGCTACAGCAATTTGAGGTAACTGCAACTGATGTGGTAAAAATAAGTACATATCACCTAAAAATGAGCATGTAGAATCCTCACTAGGGGGAGTTTGAAATTGTGAATATTAAAAAACTTGATCTGGTACACTAGTATTTCTCGGCAAACTCTCCTTTTTAGCATTAGTTGCATTTAGCCTACCATTCACAATAGTGAACAGAATTTTACAACTTGCCGCCAAATGTCAAAATCAACATTATAAAGAGTTTTGGTGACGGGCCTAATTTGAAATTATTAAGCCTAACATTGATCCAAATAATACTCACAATGTAATTATCTAATTCTAGACCATTCATTGAAAGATTTATAATTGTTTATTTGGATGACATACGAGTGTTAAGCAAAGTCTGGGATGAGCATTTAAGCATTGGAAACAATAAAGAAACGTTAGCAGCAACTTAACCTGAAAAAATGCAAATTTAAGAAACATTCATTCACATACATGGTTTTTGTGGTTGAAGATAATAAGCTTAGATGATAAGACAGTAACTTGTGTCATGGACTATCATATTTAATAATTGCACATCTTGCACGTCCTTATGTAAATCTTCTAGAAGCTTCCTTTTCTTTCTTCTGCAAGAAGTCCCCATGTACACATTTCTTCTCACAGAAGTTTCTCTTTCAAGAGGCTTCCTTTGTACTCTGTATACCTGCATAGTACAATGAGCCCCAACATGTACATTTGTAGAAATCTCATTTGTTTCCTTGTTATTGAATTATGCTTCTTAGTTTTGGTGAGTGTTATGTTAGAAACTCAAAATGAATTCATGCACTACGATCAACCTTTGTATTTATGTGATAGAAGTATACATACATGTGTAATTAAGAAGGTACAAGGTTGGGAGTTACAACTACTTTTCAAGTTCCTATAACCTTTGTAACTATAAGGTGAATACATCAGCATGGTGCAATACTCACAAGTCACAACATTCCCCCCTATTACATCAATGCTCAATCAAAGTACATACAAGAAAATTTCTAAAATTTTTGAATTTTACACATACAAAAGACTTTGTCAAAATGTTTGCACGTTGCTCCTCTATGGGACAAAAAAGAAGTTGTACGTTGTATTCTTGAACATATTCTCTTAAATGACACTGAACCTCAATATGTCTTGTGCGCTCCTGAAAAACCGGATCGCGAACAAGCTTCAAAACTCCTTTATTGTTGCAACTTAGAATCATTGTTTTTTTTTTGTGGGATGCCTATTCCTAAAAAGATGATGTAACCATATCTCCTCGTAGACAACTCTTGCAATGCAATTGTAGACAACAGTTCTAAGCCCTAGGACTGGCTGGAACATCATGTCCATCAATTTTGAATTGTACATAGCAATTTTGGTATGTTAATGTTTTGATTTGATTGGAAAAACAGCCAATGAAATGAAGGCTGAATTGTAAATGCATATGGCATAAAAGGACAAAAACAGCCGCCATTGTTAGTATTTTGATTAAGGTTCTAGACGGCTGATTAGACGTCTAGTTAGAAGACATCAAGGGATTAGACGTCTAGTTAGAAGACGTCAAGTAGTTAGACGTCTGATTAGTTAATAGGCGCTTAAGGATAGATGGTTGGGGTGGTTCAGGAATTGGTTGGGGAACCACCTTGCCCCTCCTATTTAAACCCCCCTTTCAAACATTTGTAACATCCCATTCATTCTATTGCAATGCCAATGTTGTTATGCTATTTACATGTTCTGCGTGTATGGTGAATTGGTGATTGTGCTATGAGATGTCGGTTGTGATGCATTAATGGAGGAATTGCAGGTTGTTCTATACTAACTGTGTTGCAGGTTTTTCCATTGAGAGTTGATGAGGGTCAAGCTGCTACAACAAGCAGGGCATTTGTGTTATTGCAGGATATTCGAACAGGATGTAGAACCAGTCACATGACGTCTAGCCCCTGACGTCTGGCAGCCGTCATCCATAAGACCTTCCGTCCAGCCCTGACCCCTCCGATGTCTAGAACAACCCTGACCCCTCTGACGTCTAGAACAACCTTGGCCCCTCTGGACATCTAGAGCAGCCCTGACGTCTAGTATTTAGACGTCTATCCCTGCAAACTTGACAGCTAGTCCGGTGACGTCTAGGCCTGCTCATTCGACGTCTAGACACCTGACATCTACCTGCATTGAAAGGGAATTGAACTTGCAGCCTAGATAACCATTGCCGATAGCCTGAAACCGACTTGTCATCGCCCCATCCCAGGAATGTACTCACCCCTGTCTACAGCAATATACAACCTTGGTGGAAGGATGAGCAACAATATGTTGCTTCTTACTTCCCCAAGAGATTGGACTCGATCCTAGAAAGAATACATATCCAGAAATGGATCTCCTATTATTGATCGATTCTACATAATCCACATCCATGAAACCTGTGGAGAAGAATTGACCATTGTTCTTGTACTCCAAACCATACTCAGTCGTACCACGGATATACCTAAGTGCTCACTTTGTTGCATTCCAATGACACACCTCTGGTTCTTGCATGATTTGTGAAAGATAACTCTTAGCATAGTTGTCAAGTTCTATGTAAGTTAGATAAATGAGACTTCCAATCAACTGGTGATAGAGAGTTTCATTCACTTGTCGAGATGGTCCATTGCATAACAATTGTAACCAAACATCCATTCGAGAGTCCATGTGTTAGGAGGTGAAGTCACTATGCAGTGTTTTAGCCAGCAGAGACTGCTGCTAGACGTCTAGGCAGCTAGACGTCTAGGCTGCTAGACGTCTAGGCAGGACTGCCAGACGTCTAGGCAGCAGTACTAGACGTCTAGGAGTACTAGACGTCTAGGCTGCTAGACGTCTAGGCAGCAGACGTCTGGGACAGACGTCTAAATGCGGAAGACGAACAGGTTCAGGCGCCTTCCTTGGGAGTGGAAACGAACAGTTTTTGGAGGCTTCCTTTGGGAGAGGAAACGAACAGTTTGGAGTCTTCCTTCTGCTCTATAAAAGGGACTTGATCCCTTGCATATCATAGTAATGTTGAAACGTTGAAAAATGTGAATGTAAAGTTTTGCTGAAAATAATAGAAAGGAGAAGTTGCCATTGCCCCGTGGTTTTCCTGCACATTGCAGGTTTCCACGTAAATCTCTGTGTTACTTGTGTTGCTGTTTTTGTTCTTTGTCATTGTGTTTCTACTTGCAGGTGTAAAATCTGAAGTTTTTCCTAACATCTGGTATCAGAGCTCAAGGTTTTGTGCGAGTGGGAGCTGCAACAATGACAGGAGGTGTAACCAAGTTCGAGATTGAGAAATTTGATGGCAGGAACTTCGCTCTATGGAAGATGAAGGTGGAGGATTTGTTGGTTCAGAATGACCAAGCTCAAGCCTTGAAAGGGGTCGCGAGTAAACCGAGCAGCATGAAAGATGAGGAGTGGGCAACGCTTGACAGGAAGGCGGTTTCTACAATCCGTCTCTGCCTAGCGGACTCTGTCTTGTTCAATGTAGCTGAAGAGAAGACCGCGGAAGCCCTTTGGCAAAAGCTTGAAAAGTTGTATGAAACAAAATCAGCAACAAATAAGGTTTTTCTGAAAAAGCAGCTTTATAGCTTGAGGATGAAGGAAAGTTCATCCGTTGTAGATCATTTGAATGAGTTTAATACTCTTATCAGTAAACTGGTTTCAGTTAATGTGAAGATGGAGGATGAAGATAGAGCTATCACCCTACTTTGTTCCCTCCCGGACACTTGGGATCATATGGTGATGACCATCAGTAATTCATCATCAGGAACTCTCAAATTTGATGATGTGGTAGCCGCTTTGTTGGCAGAAGAGTTGAGGCGAAAAACGTCTCTGGAACCCTCAACCAATGAAGCCCTATCTGTGAGAGGTCGATCTTTCGAGGGGAGTAAACAAGGTAGAAAACAGTCCAGATCTAAGTCTAAAGGACATAAGCAGAAAGGGAAGTGTTGGCATTGTGGGAAGCCAGGACACTCAAAGAAGGACTGTTGGCAATTAAAGAATGGTGAAAAGCAAAATCAGCCATCAGCTGAGGCCAGTGCAGCAGATTCAGGAGAGACGGCAACATGTGAAGCCTTTTGTATCAGTAACAACAGATCTGTTTTATATACCTAGGTTTTGGACTCAGGTGCATCTTTCCACATGTCTCCCCACAGAGACTGGTTTGACAAATATCAGCCATACTGTGGTGGAAAGGTCTATTTGGGTGATGATCACCCTTTAGAAATTGTGGGAAGAGGGGATATAAGGATCAGGTTGGACGATGGTAGAGAAAGGATGTTATGTGATGTGCGACATGTGCCCGATTTGCGGAAGAATTTGCTCTCAATCAAAATGATGGATAAGCTAGGGTATTCTGTCACTTTCGGTAACAACTACTGCAAAATTACCAGAGGGGCTCTTGTAGTAGCTAAGGGAGAATCTTATGGGACCCTATATCGTTTATGCGGTGATACGGTGACAAATCATGCAACAACAACTTCTGTTCAGGATGCAGTAATGCTATGGCATCAACGCCTAGGCCATATGAGTGAAAAAGGCCTGAAAATTCTGCATGACAGAGGTATGCTTTCTGGGATTAAGTCTTGTAATTTAGACTTATGTGAGCACTGTATTTTTGGTAAACAAAAGAGGGTTCGGTTTACTGCAAGTCCTGGTAAGAGTTCTGATTTTCTGCAACTTATACATTCGGATATATTTGGACCAGTCCCCACTCAGTCCTTGAATGGCGCCATCTATTTTCTGACTTTTATAGATGATTATTCTAGGAGAGTGTGGGTTTATTTTCTGAAGAAGAAGTCGGAAGCTTTGCAGAAATTTAAAGAGTTCAAAGCACGGGTAGAGAAGAGTTTGGGCAAGTCGATTTTATGTCTCGGGTCAGATAATGGGGGTGAATATTGCTCCAAGGAATTTGATAAATTTTGTATGCAGGAAGGTATTAAGCACCAGAAGACTGTACCATATACTCCACAACAAAATGGTGTGGCTGAGCGGATGAATCGCACAATCATGGAACGTGCAAGAAGCATGCTTAGCGCAGCCATGTTGGAGAAAAAGTTCTGGGCAGAGGCTGTTAATACAATTGTTTATCTTATTAACAGGTCACCTACGACTGCGTTGGATGGACAGATTCCGGAGGAGGTTTGGTGTTGTAAGCCGATTGATTACTCTCATTTGCGTACCTTTGGTTGTGATGCGTTTGCCCATGTACCCAAAGAAAAAAGGTCCAAGCTTGACCCAGAAGTCAAGCAAATGTGTTTTTCTCGGCTATGGAGATATAGTGAAGGGGTATAGACTGTGGGATCCTACTGCCCACAAGGTAATTATTAGCCGGGATGTAATTGTTGATGAAAAATCCATGCAAAGGAAGGAGGTACAACAAACTCCTAATGTTGTACCAATTGAAGTAGAAATGAGTGAAGATGAATATGAAAATCAGCATGCTGAAGTTTTTGATCAGCATGCAGAACAGCAAGTAGAGCAGCCACAACGGTCACAAGACCAAGAGCCACAATCAAGAGATCATTGGGTTAGAAGATCTACACGTCCACAAAAGTGTCCGGAAAGGTATTCTCATGTTTATCAGTCCTCTTTTGCTTTGTTAACTGATGATGGTGAACCTAGTTCATTTCAGGAAGCTAGAGAGTCTGAGAATGCAGAAAAGTGGAGGAAATCCATGGAGGAGGAAATCGAGGCACTTCGCAAGAATAAAACGTGGGAACTTGTGGATCTCCCACCTGGAAGAAAGACTGTTGGAAACAAGTGGGTGTACAAAGTGAAGAAGAACAGCGATGGGTTGTTGGAACGCTATAAAGCTCGCTTGGTGGCAAAAGGCTATGTGCAAAAGTCAGGTATTGACTTTAATGAAATTTTCTCTCCAGTTGTGAAGATGACTACTATTAGAGTTCTACTTGCACTTGTAGCTGCACAGGATTTAGAACTGGAGCAGCTTGATGTAAAGACTGCTTTCTTGCATGGTGATCTCGAGGAAGAGATTTATATGGATCAGCCCGAGGGCTATGAAGAAAGAGGCAAAGAGCATTTGGTTTGCAGACTGAAGAAATCACTGTACGGGTTGAAACAGGCGCCAAGGATGTGGTACAGGAAATTTGACACCTTCATGAAGAGCCAAGGTTTCAGCAGGAGTGAAGCTGACCATTGTGGATACTATAAGAGGTTTGATGATGGCAGTTTTATTATTTTGTTGTTGTATGTTGATGATATGCTGGTTGCAGGCCCCAACATGAAGAAAATCATTGATCTTAAGGCTCAGTTGGCTAGGACATTTGAAATGAAGGATTTAGGAGCAGCAAACCAAATTTTAGGGATGAAGATACACAGGGACAGAAAAGGAAGAAAGATCTGGTTAAGTCAAAAGTCATATATAGAAAAGATTCTGCAGCGCTTCAATATGCAGAATGCAAAACCAGTTAGTACCCCACTTCTTTCACACTTAAAGTTGTCTTCCAACCAGTGTCCTAGAACAGAAGCAGAGAAGACAAGCATGTCTCGTGTACCGTATTCATCAGCAGTAGGAAGCCTCATGTATGCCATGGTGAGCACTAGACCGGATATTGCCCAAGCAATGGGAGTAGTCAGCCGGTACATGGCAAATCCTGGTAAGGAGCATTGGAATGCGGTGAAGTGGATATTCAGATATTTAAGAGCCACTTCAGATGTTGCCATTTACTTTGGATCAGCAGATTTGCAAGTTAAAGGTTTTGTGGATTCTGATTATGGTGGAGATAGAGATGGGAGAAAGTCCACTACAGGATATACCTTCACTCTTGTTGGAGGAGCGGTGAGTTGGGCTTCTAAGTTGCAGTCTGTTGTGGCTTTATCAACCACTGAAGCAGAATATATTGCAGCAACTCATGCCAGCAAAGAGGCAATTTGGCTAGAGCGATTGTTGGGTGACTTCAAGGTAATGCAGGAGAAAATTACGTTGCATTGTGATAGCCAAAGTGCTATTCAGCTAGTGAAGAATCCAACATTCCATGATCGCACGAAACACATTGATGTCAAGTACCACTTTATAAGAAATGTGGTGGAAGAAGGTAGGATCCTGTTGCAGAAAATCGACACTGAAGTGAATCCTATAGATATGCTTACAAAGTCGGTCAAGGTAGAGAAGTTTGAGTGGTGCAGAACTTCTCTGGGCTTGCTGAAAAAGTAACAAGGGCAGCATTGGGCAATTGGCACTGGATGAAAATCTTTGGTAGAAGAATTCCTGAATACTGACTTCAAGTGGGAGAATGTTAGGAGGTGAAGTCACTATGCAGGTGTTTTAGCCAGCAAAGACTGCTGCTAGACGTCTAGGCAGCAGACGTCTAGGCTGCTAGACGTCTAGGCAGCAGACGTCTGGGATAGACGTCTAAATGCGGAAGACGAACAGGTTCAGGCGCCTTCCTTGGGAGTGGAAACGAACAGTTTTTGGAGGCTTCCTTTGGGAGAGGAAACGAACAGTTTGGAGTCTTCCTTCTGCTCTATAAAAGGGACTTGATCCCTTGCATATCAAAGTAATGTTGAAACGTTGAAAACGTGAATGTAAAGTTTTGCTGAAAATAATAGAAAGGAGAAGTTGCCATTGCCCCGTGGTTTTCCTGCACATTGCAGGTTTCCACGTAAATCTCTGTGTTACTTGTGTTGCTGTTTTTGTTCTCTGTCATTGTGTTTCTACTTGCAGGTATAAAATCTGAAGTTTTTCCTAACACCATGGGCTTGCAATCTATCATACGAAACGTTTTGAGCAATGCACTGGCATACTTTATTTGTGACATGAAGACGTGGTTCTCAGTTTGCCACACCTCCAAGCCAAGACAATAATGCATTAGCCCGAGATCAATCATGTCGAATGAATGTTTAAATGCTTTCTTGGTCTCTTCGATTAGCTTCATCGACATCCCAATGATGACCAAGTTGTCGACATGCACAATGATGATCACGACCTCTCTTCCTTGCTTTTGAAGTACAGGTTTTCCTAATAATAGAAAGGAGAAGTTGCCATTGCCCCGTGGTTTTCCTGCACATTGCAGGTTTCCACGTAAATCTCTGTGTTACTTGTGTTGTTGTTTTTGTTCTTTGTCATTGTGTTTCTACTTGCAGGTGTAAAATCTGAAGTTTTTCCTAACACCAGGGGCTTGCAATATATCATACGAAACGTTTTGAGCAAAGCACTGGCATAATTTATTTGTGACATGAAGGCGTGGTTCTCAGTTTGCCACACCTCCAAGCCAAGACAATAATGCGTTAGCCTGAGATCAATCATGTCGAATGAATGTTTAAATGCTTTCTTGGTCTCTTCGATTAGCTTCATCGACATCCCAATGATGACCAAGTTGTCGACATGCACAATGATGATCACGACCTCTCTTCCTTGCTTTTGAAGTACAGGTTTAGATCAAATGACTATGACAAAATCCATGTTTCAAGATAAAGTCATCGATCTTCACGTACCAGGCTCTAGGTGCCTATTTCAGGCCATACAAAGATTTTATGAGACTACATTCCTTGTTCTCCTAACCCAGCATGATGATTCCCTTTTATTATGTCATGTAGACTTCTTCATTGAGCTCACCATTGAGAAATACACTTTTCACGTTCATTTGATGCAACTTCCATTCAAACGTTTTAGCCATCGTGGAAACCATCTGAATGGTTTCAATCTTTGTTGTTGCTGCAAAAGTTTCATCATGTTAATTCCTTCTTTCTGTGCATAGCCTTTGCAACAAGTCTTGCTTTGTATTTGTCAATGCTCCCATCAACTTTGTATTTGGTCTTGAATACCCACTTGCAACCAATGGGTTTCTTGCCAGGTGGAAGATCAACAAGTTGCCACATCTTGTTCTTCATCAATGCTTTATACTTGGCGTTCATGGCATCCTTCCATTGTCACTTCATGAACTATTGAAGCTTCATATGTCTGCACCACTATGTTCATCAGGTCTAGGTTGACCTCATTTTGAACTCCGCTTTAAGTTCTTGGTCCAAAACTAGATGTGTCTGAAACATGATCTAAGTTCGCATCACAAACTATATTGAGATACTACTTTGTCTTGCGAGTGGCACTCAAAGTGGATGGTCTTGGGTCATTAGCTCCATCAGGAACATCTCCATCATCATTAAATTAAGCACCCCCTCTCGTAGAGTTTTCATCATCATCATCAAATAGGAAAACAACAGGTGCTTTGTCGACAACACATGGCTTAGAAGAGATACGCTCATTCTTCTCATCAAACACATCTTTGCTAATATACAACTTCTTGGTGTCAAGATCCATGATACGATATCCTTCAATTCACTGTTGTATCCAATGAAGATACATCGCTTGGATTTCTCCTCCATCTTCATCGTTTTTGTCTCAAAATGTGCATGAAAGCAGTGCATCCAAACACGTGGATATGTGACATGGAAGGCTTGTTTCTCGTCCATGCCTTTTCAGGTGTGACACCATTCAATGGAAGTGTGGGTGCATGGTTCAACCAAAAGACCATAGTACAAAATTCTACCCAAAATGCTAGCTCCAAATTGGCATTGCTCAACATGCGTCACACAATTTAAAAAGTACGATTTTGCCTCTTCACAACTCCATTTTTCAATATGTGTACGCATTTGTCAACTATCGTTTGATGCCATGTTTCGGGAAAGCAAAAAATTGATTACTAGTATACTCCCCCTCGATTTGAGTGGTGTGTGCAAATGGGACTACCAACAATCTTCTGCATTTGAGCTTTGAACTCTTGGAAATAGGGGCAACCTTCATCCTTTCTTTTTAAGAAATACAATCACATTCATTGTGCATGATCATCAACAAACAATTGAAAATATCTATAGCCATTGAAACTTGAATCCATAGGTTCACATAGATTGGTATGCACCAAATCAAGTGTACTAGCCATTTTGTGACTACTTGATCCAAATGGGGTTCGATGTTGCTTTCTGCCCAAACAACTTGTACAAAGGTCACGAGGCTTTGTCAAACATGGAAGTCCACGTACCATGTCATGATGTAGAAGTGGCTTCAGATGGCCGAAGCTTAGATGTCCACATTGCATGTGCCAAAGAGAGGCAGCTTCATCTGCCTTGCCTGCCAAAGCTTGGTTGTCTCGCATCACAATTGGAAGCTGAGACATCTTGCCTATGCTAGTAGCACAAGCAATGATCGTGAAACCTTCAAATTTCTTTCGAAAGAGAGAGTTTCTTTGCAATTGTTTTCAAAAATTCAACACAAATTGTGATCAAGCAACTAATTCACAAAAAGCAAGTTCTTCATGAGGCTACACATGTAAAGAACTTGAGTCAGGTGATAAGTATGCTCTCCAAGATGCAATCAAACATCATCGATACCAGCAATAGTGTATGTCAAATTGTTGCCAACTGTTACTTGCCCATTGCCCATAGTAAAATAAATGGGCAAGACTCATGAACCATTCCTTTTTGCTTCTCATGTGTCTTGTAGCTCCTGAATCCATGTACCACACTGGGCTAGACTTCTAAACAACATCAAGATATTGAACAAAACAAGCACAGTATTGTCCTATATCAAAATTAGCGTCCTCAACTACATTGCAATGTTGGCATTGAGGTGCATTCCTTCTTTGACTCTACATGAATTCTTCGGTTGATTTAGGATGATCCTTGTGAGAATGTGTTGTACCAACAATCCTAAAGGACGTGTCCTAGTTTCCCACAAGTAATACATCTACCATTTCTTTGTTCTTGATGTTGTTGGTTTTTGCCTTTTGCCTTTTTTTTGGTTTTGGTGCTTGTTGAGGGTCCTCCACCTTTCTTTGACTACATCGACTTCTTGTCTTTTTGATGCATGAGCAAAGCATGGTCTTCAATCTTCCTCTCTTGAATTGCTTCCTCCTGTTGAAGCAAATTTACAAGGGTCTCGAAAGTGGCTCTGATTTTTCGTGTTGAGTTGTTACCAAAATGCTGAATGCAAGTGGTAGTGCACGCAAACCTATTGGAACAAGCACAACATCAATGACAGTTTTGCTTGTCGCTTGTAACAAGGCTCACACCTCAACAATTTGTTGTAGAAAGCCTTCCACCTTCTCAGAGCTTTTCATCTTCAAGCAATGCAATTGGCTCTTGGCCTTGTAGGTGTAGAATTTGGTTCCAGGTCTTGGACTTGAACACCATACGTAGTTTGTACCAAACATCATTTTTAGTTACAACATCATGAATGTATAGTTACGCAAAACATTCTGATCAATCTCACTTTTTGTTCAACTTTATCAAACTTTCTTGGTTCATCTCGGTCAGCAACACGTCTTTTCATAGTGCCAGGCTGCCAGCTATCACTCCTCATAAGTCTTTGAACTCCAATGAATCTTCAACTTCGTCTTCCAAGCAAAATAGTATCATGTTTCAACAACTGTGAATCAAGCAACAACATCTTTGGGGCATTAATAGCCATTGCAAATCTTCACAAAACTTTAGAAAATGCTTCCACTGAAATGGTGTTGAAAAGAGCTTTCCAATGAATATATATACTCCTATACTTCGAAAGTAATTAATGCCTTGAACTGCAAGAAAACAGTAGGGTCTCGTCGGGCAACAAATCAGATGCAGGGGTTTAAGTTCTTTTCCCTCCAACTTGAATCTTGAAGGAATATTCTTGGAATATTTCGTTAACATTCCAGGGTAATTAAAAATGCCTTATCACTGTCTTGTCACCTACATCTAATAACAATACAAATAAAAATACATTTTAAAGGCCTCAAAGAGCTTTCCCACCGAGCATGAGGCATTTTTTATTTATTTAAATATATTGGTGCCTCCTTTTTATTTGGACAGTGTGTCCTTTACATCCAGCAGATCATGCACAGCACTTTCCTCTGGGTAATCTGTAGGTAATAGGTGTTTGAATCTATTGATAGGGATGAACCTGTGGAGGCCATAGCTCCTGTACACCAACTAATCTTCTTTGAAGGTGTGCTTGGGATTTTCTGTGCCAAATCCCTTTTAATTTATTTTTTTTCCAGAACTGCTCATAATCAATTTGCAAAAGGAGAGAACAGATAGTAGAAAGCTTTAAAATTTAAAGATGGATTAAACACAAGAAAGTGTTAACACTAGCATGGAAAACTCACCAGTTTAACATTTGAGAAATCATTTGAGAAAATAGCGATTTAAAAATGAAAGCTGAAAATCAAGCAAAACTCATATTGTCCATTTATTATCCTATACAGATGTGAGACAGTGCATTCAAGGTTGAGCTTCCAGCATATGTGGATTTTATTCTATTGTTAATACAGAAAACATAAAACTTTTTGAACCTTCAATGCTTGATGAAGACAATACAAATCCATTATTTCAGACAATGGAAAATGTGCCAAATTCATAGGTAGAATTTCCTACAGAAATATTTGTGATACTTAAAGAGATTCACAGAAGTATTATGAGGTGGAATTGAGAGGACAATTAACAAGCAAAGAAGCTACCATATAATCGGTATAAAAAAGGATTCCAAGCCCCTTGTAAAAATCTTAAAGATATTGATCAGGATTAAAGACTGATCAAATAATAAATTCTATTTTCAGATTTGAAGAGAGTGGAATTCGAAAGGTCACTTGAGGAGTTGAAGAGGAAAGGCATGGCATTTTTTTTTTTTGGTAATTAAGGATCAAATTCATTGCAATCGGGTTTTCTAGGTTGACCCAAAACCTTTTACAAGAATCAGCACTGAGCTGTTACGGATCAAAAACTCAATAGGGACAGACTGTCCTTCGCTACTAGTACCCTTCTGAAGCCCCCTTCTGTTTCGTCTTCACGCACCTCCGCGGTTTCGCGACAAGTCGCGAAAATGTGACATGTCGCGATTTCGCGACATCTTTTTGCCTTCTGCTTTCATCTTCCCTCATCTCCGCGATTTCGCGACAAGTCACGAAAATGAGACATGTCACGAAATCGCGACATCTATCTGCCTTCTGCTTCATTTTCCAGCATCACCGTGATTTCGCGACAAGTCACGAAAATGCGACATGTCACGATTTCGCTACATCTTTCTGCCATCTGCTTCCTTTTCCAGCATCTCCGCGATTTCGCGACAAGTCGCGAAAATGCGACATGTCGCGAAATCGCGACATCATGCTGCCTTCTGCTTCGTCTTCATGCATCACCGCGATTTCGTGACAAGTCGCAAATGTGACAAGTCACGAAAATGCGACATGTCACGATTTCGCGACATCTTTCTGCCTTCTGCTTCGTCTGCATGCCCCTCCGCGATTTCGCGACAAGTCGCGAAAATGCGACATGTCGCGATTTCGCTACATCTTTCTGCCTTCTGCATCGACTTCATGCATCTCCGCGAATTCGTGACAAGTCGCGAAAATGCGACATGTCGCGAATTCGCGACATCTTTCTGCCTACTGCATTCATCTTCCTGCATCTCCGCGATTTCGCGACTAGTCGCGAAAATGTGACATGTCGCGATTTCGCGACATCTTTCTGCCTTCAGCTACATTTTCTAGCATCTCCGTGATTTCGCGACAAGTCACGAAAATGCAACATGTCATGAAATCGTGACATCTTTCTCTCTTCTGCTTCAATTTCAAAAAATGCGACATGTCACGATTTCGTGACATCTTTCAGCCTTCTGCTTCGTTGCCGCCTCCACGTCATGAAATCATGACATTCTTGCTGGGCGCTCCCCTCTGCCACTGTCGGTCGTGAAACCGTGACAACTTTCCATACTTAACTTTTTCCAGCATTGAACACCGCGAAACCGCAACAGGTCACGAAAATGCGACATGCCGCGATATCGCGACAATTTTCTTCTATGCTCTTCACTGCTTCTTTTGGGCGCGATAACGCGACATGTCGCGATATCGCGACAATTTTTGGTCAACACCTCTCCTGCTCTACTTTGACCGCGATACGGCGACACGTCGCGATATCGCGACAGTTTTGGTCCGTGGTCGCTATTGCCTTTTTTTGTCGCGAAATCACGACAGGTCTGCTTCGGGTCACGAAAGTTCAACGTGTCGCGATATCGCGACGCTTTTCCTTTCTTGCTCTTTCTCATTGCTTTGACCGCGAAAAAGCACCATGTCGCGATATCGCGACACTTTCCCAACTTAGCTTTTTCTTTATGCTTCGAGCCACGAAAGTTCAAATAGTCGCGATATCGCGACGATTTTTCCATCTTGCTCTTTCTCGTTGCTTTGACCGCGACAGAGCAACATGTCGCGAAATCGCGACACAACAAAAAAGAAACAGAAAACTCCTCTTCCTTTTTTCGAACCCCACAGATGCATCATCATTGGCGATCATTTTGAATAATCTTGTCCACATCACTTGGTACCCCGAGTTCCCAAGTGACCAACCCATCGGCTTCCACCCCTATATTGGCCAAGATATCAGCAGTTTTATTGGCTTCCCTAAACACGTGCTGGGCCCTTCGCTCATTCCTGGCTTGGTAGAGGATCCTAGCCTCTTCGATGACAGTCTTAAACCGCCACGGAGGAATTTTCCCATTGCTGATAAGGTTTATGACGTGCAGAGAATCTCCTTCGATGATTAGTTTATCTTCAATCTCCTGAGCCATCTGAAGACCCCTCCATAACGCTCTTGCTTCCGCCTCGTTGTTAGTCCTTGTTCCCAACTGCTCAGAAAAGGCCATCACCAGAATGCCTTGATGGTCTCTCACTGCTCCTCCAGCCCCTGCTCTGCCAGGGTTACCTTTAGAAGCCCCATCAAAGTTGAGCTTGAGCCATCCAACTGGGGGCGGTTTCCACCTGACATCTACTCTAGGATTGATCTTGGGAGACACGGGTTTCTCAACCAGGGTAAGATTTAAGGAATGAGCGATCAGTCTCTCCCAGAGGGGAGGATTTCGAGCTTCATGAGGAATAAGGCTAACGTTTTCATGGGCAAAGGTAAGGATCTTATTGGTGATGGAGGTGACATCATGGCTCGACTCATGGAAAGCTCTATGGTTTCGTTCAAGCCAAACCTGCCAAAGAAAATGATGGAGACAGATCTTCCAAAAAAACCTCAACCTAAGGCTAACGAAGGGATTTGGCCATTGGTGGAAGAGGTCAATGATGGTGGCTGGTCTGACCCAGCAAATGCTAAAGGCTTGAAATAACCTATTGAGGATGCTCAAAGAGACCGGGCATTCAAGGAAAATATGGAGGGTGGACTCCCAATTGGCCCTGCACAAACAACAACGGTTAGCAACTATCATACCTTTCCTTATCAAGTTGTCAATCGTAAGAATCCTGCCTTGGATCGCCATCCACGAGAACATTGCAACTTTAGGAATAAGCTTTTTGACCCACACCAACTGAGTCTGGAGAATGGGGTCCTCAGTATCTACCATTAGCATGTATGCAGATTTGACTGAGAACTGCCCATTTTTGGAAGCTGCCCAAATTACATGATCCTGCCCAGGACTCATGGAGATGAATTGTTGATGCAAGATGCTTTGGATTTCTTTTGATTCGGCTTCAAATCCTAGGATCCTTATCTATTTCCAAATAAGCCTTCCTCTGTCCTGCCTCATGAAGTCAGCTACTTTCCTTCCAAAGAGATCCTCTGTGATTCTTTTGATCCTCGCTAGGTGAGGAACCTGAGATAACGCTTCACCCTTGGCCCACTTGTCATCCCAGAACCTGATCTTCTATCCATTACCTAGGACCCATCTTAGGCCTTTCTTTATGACCTCTCTGCTTGATAAGATTGCTTTCCAGAATGCAGAACCTCTCCTGTGCACCGTATCATCTAGGAAATCGAAACCTTGAAGATATTTCCTTCTAATTATGGCAGTCCACTCATTCTCCTCATTGTTAATAAGACGCCAAGCTTGTTTAGCTACTAAGGTTGTGTTTAGATGAGCAACTCTTCTCAGTCCTAGCCCCCCATTTTCTTTCGGCCTACAAACCTTGCCCCAGCCCACAAGGTGGATCCTCTGTTTTTCCTCTGACCCAGACCAGAGAAATTTCTTTTGAATCTGTTCAATTTTTTGGTGAACTCTGGTTGGAGCCCTAAAAACAGAAAGAAAATAAACCGGAATGCTCTGTAAGGAAGCCTTAGTGAGGGTGAGTTTCCCGGCCTGTGATAAAAAATGTCCTTTCCAGCCAGCCAATTTTTTTTGGATTCTTTCTACCACTCTATCCCACATAGATTCACACGGAGAACCATAGAAAAGGGGAAGGCCTAGATACGTGGTAGGGAGAGTCGCTATCGAACATCCCAAAATTTTTGCTATTCTGGCTTGTCTCTGATTTGGGGTGTTAAGGAAGTAAAGCTTACTCTTGTTGAAATTCACCTTCTGACCCGCCGCATCCTCATAGAGTTGGAGAATGTGCTTAATCCTTCTTGCTTCAACCACTGACGACTGAGTCAACATCAAAGTGTCATCCACAAATTGTTGGTGACTAATAGGGTTGATGAGAGAGGTGGCTTTGATCCCCGAAATTAATCCAGCATTGCATGCTGCTTTAATAGTTCTACCCAGTGCCTCTGCCACAATGATGAACAACATTGGGCTTATTGGATCTCCTTGTCTGAGCCCTCTGTGACTCTGGAAGTACCCAGCTGTCGTGCCATTGACCAGAACTGAGAACCAGGGTTCGGATATGCACTCTTTTATCAGCTTGACCCACTGAGGATGAAAGCCAAACTTCAGAAGAACAGCCGTCAGAAAATCCCAGTTAATGCGGTCAAAAGCTTTGTTCATATCGAGCTTTAGGGCTAAGACCGCCTTGTTGGTTTGTCTGGCAGAGTGCAATGCTTCATGGACTGTGATCACACCATCCAAAATTGATCTCCCCTGAATAGAGCTGCCTTGGCCAGGGTCGATAATGAGGGGCAGAATTTCTTTCATCCTGTTAGCAATGGCTTTTGATAATATCTTGTAGGACACGTTGCATAAACTAATCGGTCTGAAATCTGCCATTGTCTCTGGTGTTGGGCCCTTAGGAATCAGGGCGATAAAGGTGGACTTGAACCCTCTCGGGATATGTTTTGAAGCCTGAAATTCTTTGATTGCAGAGATGACATCCTCTCCAACAGTGTCCCAGAAAACTTGGTAGAACCGAGGAGGGAACCCATCAGGGCCAGGGGCCTTCTCAGGTTCCATGCTAAACAGAGCCTTTCTGATTTCTTCATCAGTGAAGGGAGCAAGAAGCTTACCATTTATGGCCTCATCAACCAAACTCGGAATGGACTGGAGGAGGGTTTCCTTGGCTTCCTCTCTACACTGGGATTCATCCCCGAGAAGGGAGCTGAAGTAAGCAGCTGCTTCCTCCCTGATCTCAATTAAGTCCTGGGTTTTGGATCCATCGGCTTTGGTCAACTCTCTGATCTTATTATTACTTCTGTTCCTCAAGGTTGAGACATGAAAGAACTTTGAGTTCGAATCACCATCCTTTAGCCATAAAGCCCTGGATTTCTGTCTCCAGTATGTCTCCTCACAAGCTAAAATATTGTGATATTCTGACAGATTGGCTTGTTCCTCCTTCCTAGTAGCTTCATCACTGATACCATTATGTATCGTGTTGTCAATGACCTGCAACCTTTCCCCCACTTGTTTCTTGTTCTCAAACAGGTTCCCAAAAACCTCCTTATTCCAAGTTCTAAGGTTATTCTTTACTAATTTCAGCTTTTGAGCAAGTATGAAACCTGAACTTCCGTGAAAGGGTTGCTGCCACCATTTGGAAATACTTTCTTTTAAATCCGGGTGTCTGATCCACATTGACTGAAAACGAAAGGGTTTTTTGAAAGAGTTTGACTTTGGGACCTCCAAGAGGATGGGATTGTGATCGGAGGAAATTTTGGGAAAAGTTTGCAGGGTAGAGTCTCCAAAACCAGCAATCGCCTCCTTTGATAAGAAAAACCTGTCAAGTCTTTCCTGGATAAGTTGGCTTCCTGTTCGCCTGTTGCTCCAAGTATACTTGGCTCCTCTTAGCCTCACATCCATCAGTTGGTTCGAGTTAACAAAATCATTGAAGTCTTCCATACTTCTGGTAGGGAGCCCTGATCCACCCTTTTTGTCTGATGGGTATAGAGGCGTGTTGAAATCTCCTGCCACCACCCACGGGATGTCATGGAAAGCATCACCCAGTTTGCCCAGATACTCCCACAAAGAAGCTCTCCCCTGAACAGAATTAGGAGCGTAAACATTGGAGCAGATCCACGATCTATTGTTGTCAATATCATGGAAAAAAACACTCAACACCCTGTCGTCCTCTTGGATGATACTGCCTTCCACTACCCGAGGGTCCCAAAGAACCATGAGCCCCCCTGACGTTCCTCTAGCCGGTTTAAACACCATTTCCCCTTGACTCCACATCTTTTTTGCTATTGATTTTGATTGGGCTTCGTCTAATTTTGTTTCTTGCAACATCAAAATTGTTGGATTGTATTGCCTTCTTAGCGAACTAACCACTCTCTGAGTGGGCCGGCCATTGAGGCCTCTCACATTCCATGAGAGAACCTTCATTTAGATTGTTTAGAGTTTTTCCCCTTCCCCCTTCCCTGAGGAGGTTTTCCCGATTTGTTATCTTCGAGCCCTGGGATAACTTGTTGTATCAGAGTTTTTTGTTTACCGCTGGCAATCTCATTGTCAGTCCTCATTCTGTTGTGCTCTGCATTTGAAATCCTCCCCTTCTTTCTCTCACAGCCATAGTCAATAGGTGACTTGGTCGTACTCCTGGTCTTCTTGGGGCTAAATTGTGGGGGATCTAACTGTTGTAGAACCGGACTCACGCATTCCTCAAAATCATCCATTTCTACCAGCTCAGTCCTTGATTCTAACTCCTCCATATTTTTCCTGTATTCTCCTGATTTTTGTAAAGAATCTTCTAGATGGTTTGGCGGGCTTCTGGCTATGATGTTGGGGAGGTCTGGTTTCGAAGACTCAATCTCCTCCACCCTTTTTCTATATTCTCTGGGGCTTAGCCTTACCCCTCCCTGGGGGTTTGAGGGGTTATTTGTTATGGGATTTGATGGACCCGCCCTTGATGGGGATTCTAGGGTTTCAGGGAGTTCACATTGCCTGTTTCCCTCTTCTAATTCCTCGCTCTCCCCTTCTACCGTTAGATCGGCTAAAATATTGAACTTATTTGAGCTTGGAAATTTAGGGCTTACCTGATTTTCCTGTTCTTCGATGAGATGTTGCTTGTCTTTGCTCTGATTTTGCCCTGCACCCTGTTTGTCCTTCTCCTGATAAATGTAGTTCTTTTTAAATGGCCTAAACCCTCCTTTGCCAACAGGGCCTCTTTTTAGAGGGGGGTTCCTAGGAAACCCTTTCTCATTTGCATGTTTGCCTTCCGATCTGTGGTTGTCTCTGCTGGCTGCTAGAGTAGGGCACTGATTTTGTAGGTGGCCTTGGGATTTACACTCAGGGCAAAAAGCTGGCTTGTTTTCATATTCCACCGCCTATTTTCTTAGGTAGTTGCCGTACTCTAGCTCCACAACATTTGGCAGCTCAGATTCAAGATTAGCGTTGACGCATAGTCTTGCATGTGTCATCCTTGTCCTAGCCAAGGTTGCATGATCTATGGACACCAGTTCTCCGATCGTTCTGGCGATGCCATGCAGCCAATACTCATTGAAAAACTGAGCTGGAAGGTTGGGGAGCCGAACCCAAATGGGAGCAGTATTGATATTCTATTTTTCAGGGTCAAAATCCTCCCCCCATTTCCTGAGGAAAAGACTACGTGTTTCCCTAAAAACCAGGGTCCTCCAGTGAGAACGCGGTTCGCATCCTCCTTATTGTTAAATCTTATGATAAAAAACCCCCTGGACAGGGCAACAACCTCCATACTACCCACCGTTCTCCATTTGGATAGGGCCCAGGACCGAATAGTTTCTATATCTGGCCTTCCACCCAGAAACTTGCCCACTAATGAAAACTCTTCCATGGCTAAACATGGCCCCATCGAATCAATAGGTGCCATTATCCTGTTATTTACCGGGATGAGGGGCGGGAGTGAAAGAAAAACACTCTTTCTCCCCTTGACAGTTTTCGCAAAGGACCGGCCTCCTCCGGGACCCGCACCGCCCATCTGGGTCCCTTTGTCCGGATCTTTTTGGGGAGGGTCGCGCTCTCTCTGGACAACCCCTCCTGCCGCCGCTGGCCTCCCATCCTCTGGATCCTCGCCTGGGTCAATCTCGAGGGTCCTACCCAAACCCTCCGAGCCATCTCTGCTCTTCCCGCCTAAAACTTTCGAAATTTCTCCGCTGCTCCTCTCCTCCATTCTTTGGTTCTTGCTTCGAGACCGAAAGGCATGGCATTTGACCTTCCCTGCCCTCCTTCTATTCTCCCTTGCTGGAAACGCATAAATTGGGGATGTTGCCACATTTTCTAGCCATTGGTGAGACAAGAACCTTTGGAAGTAAGTTGGAGTTGAATGTTTTTCTGTAGAAGAGACATTATTCAGCTCATGCACATTGTACTCTCAAATACATTTCAACAATATGAGATACAACAGCATATTTTTGTGGGTTTTCTTCCCCTAGAATATTTTCCCCACTCAAATGCTTGTGTTCTTATTGGTTCTATGTAATTAATTTCCTTGCCAGTAGATGTTTATTTTGTTGCCTTGTTTCTAAGCAATTTGTTATCCTCAATAGTTTTGATCCATTAAGCAAAGCATATTATGTTGTTTCAGTTTTGCTGGGAAAATATTTTAGTGAACCAATTTAGGGCTGCCATGGATCAGTTTTTGTGAAACAAACATCCCCAAAGAAGCAATTCCTAACTCATTGCTAGATTGAGAATTTATTAAAAAATTAGACACCATTGAAGGTCTCAGAAAATTCCAACGAAAGAAAGATTTTTAGATAAAAATTTTGTGTTTCTTTCATTGGAACCTAATGTGGATTTGATGAATTGATTTTTGACTTTGAACAGGGCATTATTCAGGTCCATTTGCCTGCTTAAGATGAATGTTTTTTCTGTAGAAGAGACATTATTCAGCTCATGCATATTGTACTCTCAAATACATTTCAACAATTTGAGATACAACAGCATATTTTTGTGGGTTTTATTCCCCTAGAATGTTTTCCCCACTCAAATTCTTGTGTTCTTATAGGTTCAATGTAATTAATTTCCTTTCCAGTAGATGTTTATTTTGTTGCCTTGTTTCTAACCAATTTGTTATCCTCAATAGTTTTGATCCACTAAGCAAAGCATATTATGTTGTTTCAGTTTTGCTGGGAAAATATTTGAGTGAACCAATTTAGGGCTTCCATGGATCAGTTTTTGTGAAGCGAACATCCCCAAAGAAGCAATTCCTAACTCATTGCTAGATTGAGAATTTCTAAAAAATTAGACAGCATTGAAGGCCTCAGAAAATTCCAACAAAAGAAAGATTTGTAGATAAAACTTTTGTGTTTCTTTCATTGGAACCTAATGTGGATTTGACAAATTGATTTTTGACTTTGAACATGGCATTATTCAGGTCCATTTGCCTGCTTAAGTTAAAGATAAAAAATTTGGCTGGTATGCTAAGGATGACCACCCTTTGTCATATTCCAAAGGAGCGTAGCACAGGACAGTTTTTTGGTAGGATGATGTATTTATAATATTATAAAATGGAGATTTTTTACATCCAAAGATAATCCAGTGATACAGAAAGTTGGCAGATTATTTGGTCTTCCCTAGATTTCATCTTAAAGGGTGTAAGATACAAAGGTCAACTTTTGAGTTGAAGATTTTAAGGGGATTTTCAGTGGACTGTTCATGGATAGAAGTTTTTGAGATTTTTGATATGACTTTGCCTGAATTGTTATCTTCTTAGGGTATAGTATACAGATTTCTAAAATAGCAAGCTATTTTGGGTAGTAGGTATCCTGATTGGAGCATCATTCAACATGCTCCAAACACATAAGCATACCTTCTCAAAGGTATTCGTATTTTCAAGTGATGGTGAGGGGAATTCAGTCTTGGGCATCATTTGATTACTGGTTCATGGATTAGACACAATCTTTCGTCAAAAGGAAGTGACAGCTTTTATGTCTCATACAGGAATGTATCAGACCCTTGCAGACAATTGGCACAAGAAAGCCAGCTATTGTAGACAGTGGTAATCATTTCAGCGGATTGTTTACTCACAATATTTAGACCATGAGATATCCAACTTTGACAGGTTTTAGGAAGCTTCTTAAGATAAGATAATTTTATTAATGTCCACAGATGGTCAACATAGGACAATGGGACTGATTGATAAGAGTTGTTACAATGCATTGTAGTATTAAAAAAGTACCATGAAAACAGAAAAAAGCTTCAGTGGATACAAGCGCCAACACTAATCTGTAGTGGGATACAAAGCAGAAGCATAGCCATTGTTATCACCAACTATCTTAAAAGGGCCAACACAAGATCTTATGATGTTCCCAAGAGAATGGCCAGGACTAAGAGGGCCTGGTTGGATAATCGTGGAAGGACACGGAGTTCGACCCCTTCAGACTCTTCTAGCATCCATGGTTGTAGAACCAATGAAAGAGGTAACAAAAAATACTCGTGAATCAGGCCATGAATTTTTAATTATGGACACAAAGACAATACCAGATCTTCCTTCATATTTTGACAGCTGAGTTGGGCTCTTTCTGGGTGGTGGGGGATGATTAGCATTGGTCACCCTTCTAACCAAAAGTCATCAGTTTAGGCAGTTATTTTGACTAATAGGTGGTTGAGATTGTTATCATATGTATATAGTGATCTGAATAAAATGTTTCATTGCTGCCACTTATTTTTCTTGATTTCATATTTTGTGTCTATGCAGATATTCCTGTTTTGATCACCTCTTATACCAAAGAGGTAATAACTTTGACGACACTAACTCAAATTGACAATCTCACTAAAAGCAAAAGGAATGTGCAGAGATTGAGGAAGCAGACTCATGCCAATGCAATCGTTAGAATCGGTCACCATTCTAATAAAAAGCCATAATACAGGCAGTTATTTCGACTGATAGATGGTTGAGATTGTAATCATAGTTACAATGTTCAGAATGTCCAGTCCCAACAGAGGGCAAAAGATGTTTGGAAGCTTGGGATTTCGAACAAAGTTCGGTTCAGTCTAGGAAATCACAAATAAATAATATAAATACATATATATATATATATATATATATATATATATATGAGACACAAAATATTTAACATCATTACGTTTCCCCTCACAAACACAAATATCCAACATCATGAGGGACACGTCACAAAATTTGCAAAATTTACAAATTAAATTTAATATATATATATATATATATGACAAAATATTCAACATCATTCCATTTCCCCTCACAAACATAAATATTTAACATCATGACGAATACATGTTGTCACAAAAATAGCTAAATTTAAAAAATTAATAATTTTTAAATAAAACTAAAAATACAAAATGACCAAACCAAACAAGACCAGTTCAATCTGTTCGAAAAATTTGAACTGGACCAAACATGGGTCTGGTTCAGACAAACCTTGTAACTATGACTGTAATCATATGTATATAGTGAACTGAATACGATGCTTTTTAGTTGCCGCTTCTTTTCTTTACACATCTTTTGTGTATATGCAGATATTCTTGTTTTGATCACCTCTTATAACAAATAACAAATAACCTTCATGACATTAACTGAAATTGAACTTTAAACTCCACCCAAAACAGCATAAGGAATGTACAAAATATACGAAGCAAACACATGCATCGATGCAACACAATTTGTAAACTTTTAATTACAACACTTGGAATAATAGAGGAAAATCATTTTTTTCTTACCTCTACAGCAGAAGATTTTCCAGCCCCATGAGGACCCCAAAAAAAGCATATAGTTCCAAGTTTCTCTTGCTGGAATCCCCACTGTCCAAGGAGAACTGCCTTTGCCTTTTCAAATTCCACAATTGCATTTAGACGTTCATGCAAATTGGTGCTCAGTACAAGTTCATCCATTGAAATCTTTGGAGTAATCCTATGTTTAAGCGACTTCATCTGAGCATTAACAAAAACAGGGTCAAGAAGAACGCCTGAAAATAACACATTTCAGTTGTTTTTTCCAAGGATTAAAAAGATGCTATAAGGAATTATACATTTTTGTTGTAAGCTTCCTTACAAAAGTAATCAATTCAACAAAATTTCTTTGCTCCAAAAATGAGCAAGATAAGTACTCTTCAATAAAGAAGGTTTCTTCACTGCGTAATAGAGCCTTGTTAAAAGAAAACATTTAAACTCCCAATAGTGAAGCATGAAAGTCCCTAGATAGGCATTAAAAGCAGATTGGCACTATCTCTAAAGCCACTATTCTCTTAGATAATATATACTTGCAATAAGATGATGATGATAGAAAGCTTAAAACTAAAAATACAATAGGAAATAGATCTTCAGACTCCACACACAAATTACAAATACATACAAAATGGAGTACAATAGGGAACCATGTTGCAACTCAAATTAGAAGAGAAGTACACGACTGATAATAAAAAATGAACTTACATTTTATTTTATAAAACGTTCTTTGTAGATCCTCAAATAATATGGATTGCCTTCTTCAACATCAAACACATTAAAAGAACATTTGGTATTAATAAGCACCTACTCAAAACGATTGAGTGTGTGCAACAATTAAATCTGGTAATACCTATGTATAGTACAAATGACAAGGTGTCTGTACGAGAAGCAGTGCCTTGGAAGGTCAATCCTAAATGGTCATAACTACCTCACTATATAGGCAAGTAGCACATACATGGGACCACCTCATCACCTTTTTATCGAAGAAAATGGCTGTCAAATGTTAGTGTGTAAAGACATCATAACGCCAAAGGTCAAGAATTTTAGGATTTATCCATGTTAGTTCAATATGACTCTTCCATTAGTTGAATCTTCTCCATTTCTCAAACGTGGCAAAGTAAAAGGTATTGGATTGACCACTGGTATAAATATCATTATATATCTCTAAACAAGGTCAAGTTCTAGAGAAACTTCTAAACATAGGGGCACAATAAAAATGAACATGGATGGACACCATTTTCATCAATTGTGTGATTCTCCCTGTGATCATTGTGGCTATCCAATTTATAAAGAAAATGGAATGCAACACAATATTTCACGACAACGCTTGTCCCTTTCTTGGTGCTTTCAGCGGCGTAAAAGGTTTAAAATGATCGTGGCATGGTGGTTATAGAGGCGGACTGCGTGGAGATCTGTGTGGCGGCTTTCGGGGCGGACAGCGCAGAATACTGTGGCGGCCATAAAAAGCCAGACAGCCTGCCCATATTCGTGGCAGCTACCGATTCCACAATGTAAAATAAATAAAAAAACATAAATTTCATGACATACATTCAGAAAGAAACTACTTAAGGAGGTAAATAATGCCTATAGTTGGAGTTACTTTAGGATTCCCAGTCAGATGTAACTTATAGTTATATCTCAAGTCCCATTATTTGTAGTCAAAACAACTTACAGCTCATCTGGTTCACCACAGATATTCTTGTTTATTATAACTACGAGTTATAGAATACACTATACTTCAACATGGTGGAAATAAGCAAGATTTTTCAATTTCATCTCCCTCCACAACAACAAATGAGAATTCAAAATAGAAATTCAGCAAAATAATAGAAATATATACAAGGAACACACAAGGCAATTAAGATGGAGAAATCCTCTTGGGGCAGAAACCTCCATGGATAAAAGAAAACAACTTATTTCCTATGTTTGTATGCCTTTACATGTATATATGAAAATGGTGCTCTCTATGGAGTAGAAAACATTGCAATTTCCTCATCTTTGGACAATTACAACCCTCCTCTAGTCTGCCACACTCTCTTTTACATAGATGTATCAAACCTGCTGGAAAAGAATCCTTGTATGTGTGGTGCATGGTGCACCACTCCTAAAGGCTTCTCTCTTTGATTTCGGATCCCAAAAGACAAATTCAAATGAATAGATAAGATAAGATAGTTTTATTAATGTCCACAGATGACCAAAGAAGGCCAATAGGTCTCGTTGAAAAGAGTTGTTACAATGCACCATATAAACCAAAGAGTACTATGAAAATAATCTAAACTAGAGTAAAGGATATAGTGTAAAATGTAAACTATACTAAAGTAGAAAATTTATAGATAGAGAAACAAGGGCTTAATGGCTTCCCTAGCACTATATGATTTTCAGATTCAAGGTCCTATTCTTCTTGACACATTTGCCTAACTCAGGCGGCAATAATGTTGATTTTTGCAAAGTTGTTGCCTAAACTATTCCATAGGCAGCGACTCCGTATAGATGCATTTTTGAGATTCAACCTGGTCTGGTGGGTCCTGTTCAGTATCCCTTTCTTGCCCCTCCATTGGGTAAAATGGCCCCCCACATTTTTGCAGTGTTTTCAGGTCTTTATTCTCGTCTAGGATCCCAAAAAAATGGCAAGGAAAATGTTTCTTCAATCTTCATGTCTGTTGATCTTCTTTGATCACTATTTGAACAAAATTTTCAGGGTGCCCAAGCTTCCCCGTTCCGGAAACTTGGAAAATCCTCAGAAACTCTCAAAATCCTATCTTGACTTTCCACATTTTCTGACATTTCTAAGAGATGTTTCCAATGTTTCCATGGGTCTTCCCAACATTTATTGTTATTTTGAACCAAATAAAAGTATATAGCTGAGATGTTTAGAGGTTTTGAAGGTATTGCACAAGGCCCACATGGGACACACATGACCCACTTTATTAAACATCAAGTTACAATATAAAAAAGTTGTAAGATGAGGTGAAAAGGAACAAAATTAATGATAACATAAAAAAAATTATAGGTTGGGATTAATAAAGGTTAATGAAGGTTGAGAATCTAGAACAAGTAGCAATCTCTTTGACAAGGAGGAATTGAAGTACATATGAGTTCACTCGCTTGGTGAAGCTAAACACGAATAAAAACAGGTAGAGGATCTTAGTTTTTTCATTCTAATCTTTGTCTTGTATCTTGCAAAAAAAGAAAAATAGTTGAGGGAAAACAAAACATTGGAATGTGGATCCTAAAATTCCTGACTTAGATATCTCCATGGCTGCACCTAATCTTGAGAATGATGAACGTCCTCCTCATATATCTGCTGCTGAAGACCAGGAGTTGGGTGTTCTTTTAGTTTCAGGACTGCTTTTGATGATTTTAAGGATTAGCAATCAAGTCTATAATGTATCCTATGTACTTTAATTTTGCATGACATGTATAGCCTCATCTATAAATATTGAGCTTTGGCATTAACCATTGCACCCTATATGATATTTAGTAATTAAATGTATTTTTCACACTTGTGATATCTTAAATTTAAATTTTATCTACAAATCTTAAGAGCACTCGTGATTTATTTCACATTTTTTTTTTTACTTCGGTATTTTCTTTGTCATTTCAATGTTTCAGTTAAGATGCCATTCAAGGGAGGGATCGGACCTCCTCTTCTTTAACTGCCTATAGTCACTCAATCAACTTCTACACTCCTCAGTATCCTCAATCCTTCCGAAGCCTCCCTCCTTCCTACAAGCAGCCCAAACTTCACCCCTTGCCCGCCTCCCTTGTTCAAGGTTGTCTGAGCTCAATGGTAGTCCACTCCCCTTATAGGGGAATTCCCTACGTCTCAGTCAAACAAAACTCCTTCCTTTGGTTAGACAACCTCTCACTGCAGTTGGGGTCCTTTCAACATGTGTTTTAGAATACTTTTGGATCACTCCTAATGGAGTAATAAATCTAACACAAGGAGTATAAAGTCATTAAGATAACACTACTAAGACAAGTACAGATGTATTACACTATATTCAATTTAGCAATGAATAATAAACGGAACACAAGGAAAGGAAAGGATCACTTAAAGATAGAACCAGGAGACCTTCCTGTTGACTTACCTCAAAACCCTATAGATCCTTCAATATTAAACACTTTTAAGCACCTGCATTATATTCATTTAAAGGCAAGTGTGATTTGCGCCCATGGCCGCAATTCAAGAAATGGATGGGGAGGTTTATACTCTTCCCAACCTCCGGATCTTGAGTTGGTTCCCTTTGATCTTCTATTTAAGGCTAAAACAAAGAAAGAACTACACAAAAAACAAAATATGCAATTTGATCTAACAATACAAAAAATGAATCTAATCTACTTTGTTTGAGAAGAGTTCAAGAGAAAGAAAATGTGAAATACGGTTGGGGCCATAGCAAGGTTTAAATCTGGTGCAATTGGCATTCTCAGTGGAAAACGAATAGCTTCATTGCATAAGATCGTTGAATACCTACAACAATAATCAAAGAGAAGGACTAAGTTACTAACAAGGGAAAGAAGGGCAAAGCCACCAATTTCACACATCCATGAAGCAAAGGTCAGAGACACAATTGAATATGGTGCCAATCACAACTCTTTATTGATTTTGAGATTTGAGTGTTTTACAATCATTACTCCAAAGAGTAGTCCTCATATTACTTTGAATGCCAAAAGACCCTTACAATGAGCATTTATGTCTTATTTATACTTGAACTTGTAGCCACAAAATGCACTGCATACAATATACCTTGGTAATAATTTCAAGGTGATTACATCATCATTATTTGTTTACTAAAGAGAGATACGAAGTGAGGCACTCTGGTAACGGGTCGCTCTGAGAGCAGTTCGCTTGGAGAGCAAGGTCGCTTTGAGAGAAGGTCGCTCTGAGAGCGGGATGCCCAAAGAGCAGGTTGCTCAAAGAGTGGGGTTGCTTAGACAGTAGGTCACTTTGAGAGCAAAGCACCTTAAGTGCATGTCGCTCTGAAAGTAGGGTGCTTGGAGAGTGAGGTCGCTTGGAGAGTGGGGTGCTCGAAGAGCAAGGTAGCTTGGAGAGCAAGGTGCTTGGAGAGCAAGGTGCTTGGAAAGCGTGCTATAAGGCAAGCAGGTTGCTATGGTGACTTTTCCAAACACTTAACAAATTTTTATTTTTGCACTACTTTGTCTTCTACCTTAGCTTGTACATCAGACATCCGTTTGGGGAGTGAAGTCATTCGGAGAGCAAGGTACTTTGGTGATAGGTGCTTTGTGCAATGGAAAATGCTCAATACAAAACGTCTATGAAGTTTGGCTTGATCCCTTCACATTTTTCATACTGATTGCATGACAAAACTTGTTCTGGAAGCAATGGTAATAGTCAGCTACTACAATAACCCTATGAGAACAGAAAATAAAGTGGTTGAATGACTTCTTTCCACTGTCTTTCCTTTCCCACTTCCATACTTTTCATCGGCAGTTTTGCGGAGGCAGTTTTGTGATGCTTGCATGCACTTTCATGCCAATAAAGGAAGCATGCAATAGATAGAAAAGTGAATAATCGGTGTGAAGAATCACGAACATGGACAGTATAGCCAACTTGTACAATACAGGCAGGTGCCTCAACCATTCCCATTCTTTCACCAACAAAACCTTGCAACGTTCACTCAACAAGGGTACCCTACCCATACAACCCAAACGCCCACACCGCAGATCCAACACCCTTCCTCACAACAGTTGCCCCAATATCCATTCCTTTCCCAAAATCCCTAGTGTCAACCAACCCCACAATAACAACAAGAATTGCAAATGTAGTTAAATGAACTCAAGCATCTATTTCTGCTTTAGTCACTCTATACACAAGAGTATGAACTCGATGAAGGGAACATGTTGATTCCTCAATAGAGAGATTTTCAGATGACTAATCAAAGGAACCAATCATACCCCAACAAGAAAATTTTTAGATGAATGATTAGGCACAAAACTATATGGTGAATCAGCCCACTATATTCAGTCAACCAATGACTTATCAACCCATGATGAACCAACCAACAATGAGTCAAGTGTTTGTACCTCAAGTTGACGCAATGCAAGTCCATGTGATACCTAAAACATCCTCAGTGGGCAAAAATTGCACATTTTTCTTACGTGTTGTCATGTACAGTAATCACTCTGATGGGTTGATAATTCCTATAGGAGATTCCCCGCTTGAGCATCAAGAGTCATGCCCCCTTTCACTAATGATAAAGCCTAAGATAGTAAAAGAATCTAAATATGAAGGGCCAAAACTAATAGAGAAGTGTGAAGGATGTCTTGTTAGATAGAAGAGGAGAATATGTAGAAGTGATGGAGGTGAATCCACAACCAAAACATGAGACCGTTATACTGGGCACTATTGAAATGATACAAAAGGAAGGAAAACCAGAGAGACTAGAAGAGTCATCGAACAAGTCCCCATTGGTGGAAGTGTTTCCCTTACTCAAAGAAAAAAATCCCAAAATATGGCTACCAAATCAACGGAACATCATGTTAACACGAGAAAGAACTTAAGGTGGGCAACAAAGATTTTGGGTATGAGGATTTAGAGGACAAAGCAGACTACATGGCATGTGCATTTTCATTAGAAGAGGAAAAACTTGTAGCATAAATGGAAACAAATTTTCCTCTAGAGTATGAAACATGCCGTTGTACCTTGGATACAGATATTGTTAGACCAATATATATGGTGACAATATGTATGGATAAATTTGCAAGTTCCAAGAGTGCCCAAGAGAGTTCATGTGAGGGAACCATGCTAAGCAATAGGGAGATCATAATTCTAAGAATGATGTGGTTTCCCACGATTTTGGGGAGTAAGGCTAAGGTAGGGCCCACATTCCAACAATTCAACGCTATGGAGAACAATAGCAAGTTTGTTGAAGAACAACATCAACAAGGATTGTTTTTGCTTATGTGGTCGCATGGGAACGAAAACCTAGACTAGCTTCAAAAACCAAAGCCCACCACAAGATGAACAAGGAGTAAGGAAACGATCATAGGAGTTCATGCATCCACCCTTGCTGCCAACCAATTTGGGGCTGAAAGGAAATATTCTTCTCTAGACGTGTGGTACCGAGTTTCAAATCGGGGAGAGATCGAATTAGCAAATGCAACCCTAGCTTCTAAGACTTTGATTTTCAGTTTCAGATCTACACACACCTTTGATGTGGGGTATATTGTTCACTAGAGACCATTTATGAAGTTTTGAATTGGAGAAGACTTCTTGGCAATATGTTGTTAATGCCATCTAACATACTTTGTCTGCATAGGTGTTGGGAGATTCTAAGTTGGAACGACGTCTAGAGAAAAGACAATAACTTTTCAGATCCACTCAACAAAAGTGACACGCTCCACGAGAATAGTTACCAACGAATCCAAGATAAGTGATTTGTCAAATTCAACAGGAAAATAAATTCATGTTTGGGGAGTGTTGACAATTTCGTCACATTGGAGGGGTAGTGAAAATTAATGTCATGTAAAGGATTTTCTTGTTTTCTTTATTTTTGTTGATAATGGTATTGCAGCAAGTTTGGTTGTCATTTTTGAATTCCCTTTGTAGATAACTGTGTAAGAGAAAGCTTTGCTTACAGCACTAGCAGGAACAAGCAGCTTCGCAAACAGGAAATAGGGAAAACATAGGCGCAGGCCTGAAATCTCCAAGGCATAGAAAGAGCTTCACAAGCGAAGCCCCTGCGAGACCTACTTCGGGCCGAAATCCTGCGAAGCATAAAATGTGAGATGCGAAAGTTTCTAAAGTATGGAGAAACACTTTGCAAAATTTCCAGCGAAGCACCCGCTTCGACCTTCCTTTGTGGCGAACCTCCCCCAACAAAAATCTACTTCGCTCAAAACTTTTGCGAAGCACCTGCTTCGGGCGATTTCAGTGTGATGCTTCTCCATACAAAGGTTGATTGCCCCCTGAAAATTTTCTAAGGCATGGATGAGCTTCGCACAAACTCCTTCCGAAAGGCCATTTTGAAGAAAGTTCCCAGCGAAGCATTTTTGACAGCCCATCAGCGAAGCATCCGCTTAGGGCAAAGACTCTTGCGAAGCAGCCTTCAACCCATTTTTCCAGCGAAGCAATGAAAGATTGAGAGCCATGTTTTGAGAAGGGATATCTGCTTCGGCACTAAGTCCTCGTGAAGATATTTTTGGAAGTCCCTTCGCGCGAAGTACCCATCCAAGGAAGTCAGACCCGCTTCGGCTCACATCCATTGTGAAGTAAGGTCCCGAACTGGAATTTGGCGAAGCTATTTAAGGGCACACACTCCAAGGCTGGGTATCTTTTCGAGGCAATCGAGTGTTTCATAAATGAATTTTTACTTGCTCGAGAGACCCGAGGCTCATTTTTGGCAATCCGAAAAGAGATATCAGTCGCAGGAGGAGAGCCCAACGGACATAGCAGCCACTCGAGCTCCGCACCCAGAGAATTTTAGGACGAGTCAGGCGGCCCATAAATGCAAATTTCCCCTGCTGACGCGGCCATAACTGCTAATTGTAGAAAAGTATGTGAGAGCTCGGTCACGGGAGGAGCGAGAACAGATTTCTCAAGTTTTCGAGGGCGTACTTCCAGATTTTGTGCATTGATGGCTCAGAGGGTCGGGTCCTCTATAAAAACCCATAAATTGTAATGAGAAAAGGGGGGGGACTTCTGCTAGAAAGCTGCTGTAACTTGATTTTTGCAATCGATATAAAAGTCTTTGGGCTCAATTTTTCTTTTGTATTCTGCCTTCTGCGACAATTCCTGTTATTCCATTTCTTCATTAGCATACTGTAATTCTGCATCCTGGATTTAGGTGTGTGATTGGGGGGTTGGACCTTGGAATTCTTTTGAAGGATACATAGGGGGTAAAGTACTACGTTAAATTCTTTGTATGCTGCCTCTGGTTAGTGGTTTCTGCTACGTTCATTTATTTTCCTAATTGCTGTAATTCGGATTTAAGCATAGGAAAGTGGTTGAATCCTGGAACTCTTCCAAAGGATACATAGGGAAGTTAGCGTGGTATTCATTCATGTTTTATTCTTTGTATTTATTGCTGCTACTTCAAGATATTAGTTAGTGATCGTGTTGTCGGTTCTTTCCCTCTGAAAATCCATTGACATTCTTTCCCTCACTCCCTTTATTTCTTTCCTGCATCCTTACTCTTTTTATCTCTTTCCTGCACTCTTATCTTAAAACCCCAAGTATTTTAGTAAAGGAGCCGGCCTTTCTCCGAAGATTGGTACGGAGGGCATCTCTTCCCTCCGGCCTTTCAATGTTGGTCCAGGTCTAGGGTGCGTATACATACCAAAATCCTTTCCTGTGGCATATTTCTGACCAATAGTTTCTAGCACGCCTAGTGGGACCCGGTCAGTCTCACCTTGTGAGAGGTAGTGAGAACCGATCCTTATCTCATTACCAAAAGACTCTAGCATCTGGCGGCTCTGTTCAACCTGAGAATCTTAAAGTCGTAGAGACCGGTACTAAAGTATCCGTGCCTTCATGCAAACAAGATGGAGAGTTAGGAATAGTGGAGAAGAGACTGAGTTCTTTGAACTCGATATTGACGCCTTCGGGGAACGCTCCAGGTTGGTCACCCCTGAATCACTGTTACGTGGAACGTCCTCGCAAGATGCTGCATTTGACGGACAAGGGCCAACTTCGGATAGCACAGCGGCTAGTCTTCCTCCTAATCCTCCTAACTCGCCAGATCATCCAAGTGCCTTTGTTCCAGTTAGTAATCCAATTAGCAATCAACAAGGAACTTCGGGAATTCCTGTTTTTCGAAATCTCGGCGCAAACATGGCACACCAGCAACATCAACAACAAATGCAGCAGCAGCAACCACAACCGCCGCCCAGATTGTTCCCGGCATGGAATTCTTCCGGACAATTAAATCTAGGGGGACAAGGGTAGGTTCCGCCTGCTGCTATGAAGAAAATCCCCACATTCGATGGAACAGGGAAGACAGCTCTGGAACATATCCAAGACATTGTTTCTATGGCAGCAATTCACGACATCATAGAAGAAAGAGTTATGGTAAAGCTTCTGGTTCTGTCTCTCAGAGGAAAGCTCCTCTACTGGTATATATCCGTACCACCTGGCACTATAACGGGATGGGACCAATTAGCCGGACAATTAATGAGGGTTTCAATGAATCTGCCGATCCATCCTCTCTCTTGCACCAGTTTACGACGATTCAGAGACACCCGCAGGAGGAGATTGCTGACTTCAACGTAAGGTTCGCTCGAACTTGGCAAAGGGTACCAACTGGACTCCGACCAACCAATGAAGTTGTGACGTATTATTACCTTAGGGCCTTTAACCCTGACATCAGCGTGATGGTAAGATATTCGAATATTAATACCTTCCCTGAACTGTATGAATTGGCCCAGAAAGCGGAAATGGATTTGATAGCCGTGGGTAAACTTCCTCAAAGGATGTCGATGCCCATACTTCTAGAATTCCCTCAGTCACAGTATACAAGTGCGGCTACTTCGCAAATCTCCGCAACCCCTGCGTATCCAATCTCATCATGGAACCCGAACCCCATTGTTTCTCAGGTTACTAATCCACAAATACATTTTCCTACATTTTCAGCACCACCGCCCACTGTCCCTTCGGCATTTCCCGTGTTACCAGCACCACCCCAATACCCTGCCCTACCCCCAATACCAACAATGGCCCCATTGCCACCTGCCCCCGAAGCTGAAGATATGTAGGCTAAAATACTACAGGAGGTTCAATCCCTAAACTCCACGATACAGACCTTGTCTAATGACATGACCATCATGAAGAAGAAGCAGACACAACAGGAGTTCCTGCCAAGGAGGTCTTATCCCCCACCAGCGCTCACTAAAGACCAAGTGGTACAGCAAGAGAGGTCATCGGCAAGAAATGCCGTGATTGACGAAGTCCCAAGCACTTCTGACTACATACATTGGTGCTCCACGTGTAACGACCCACATGAAGAAAATACCTGCATGTTGCATCAACATTACGTGCAAACGCTGTCGGGTAGTAGCCCTGGTGGTCAAGTCAATATAATCAAGCAAATAGATCAGAACCTAGTAATTGATGAAGAAGAGCAAGTTTCAGTCCTTACTAGGGAAGGAAAAAGACCAATGGAGGTAGATGCGGCTCAAATGGCCCCCCTAAAGGTGTATACTCGCCGCGAGAAGGAACAGCAACCTTCCAAGGCCCCGAACGAAGTTTCTCATCCTGCGCTAGCAAAAGAGAAGACCCAACAGGCCTCCGCAACCCGCCTCAGGCGGAAACCAAAGAATAGCCTAGGGAAAAGCTTAAACTCCCTTCGCTGACCAAACGACAAAGAGTCGAAGCCACGGAGCAATATCGCACGAAGTATGAGGCTAAAAAAGAACCCGAGATACACAACTCCTTAATATACAACATCGTAGACGAGCTAAAGAAAACACCTGCCAAGATTAGTCTGTACGACGCATTACAGCTACCTGGACAAGTGGACTTGTTGCAGGAATCCTTGAAGACAACTAAGGCAAGAAAGTTAGCACCACTTGCCCTAGTGCAAACCTTATCCACGTCCATTACAGGAAAAAACAGGCCTCCTCCGTTCTACCTGTCCTTACAAATGGAAGGGTATATCGTCCACAATTGTATGATTGATTTCGGGGCCGCAACGACAGTCATGCCTAATGCGGTTTGCGAGGAAATAGGAATGGAGTACACGCGAAGCAGCTACGGCGTACTCCAACTGGATGGTACTCCTGTAAAGACTGTCGGTGTAATTAAAGATATACCTATTCGACTGCACAAAGTGCCTCAAATTATGGTAATACAGGAGGTGGTAGTCGTTGACCTGGAGCCATATTTTAGTATGTGCCTATCAAGGGAATTCATAGCAAAGTTAGGAGGATACCTGTCCATGGACTACTCACATTTAGAAGTTCCATTCAAGGTAAAGAAGGTTAAAATCTACAATGAGAAACCTTCTACATTCCTCGTACAGAAGATGTCTGAGGAGGAAAGTGGTGATCTCATACATGCAATAGCGAAGGGGATAGAGCAGGTGGACCTAGTTGAAGAATCCCTTGCACAGTTGAATTCTGAAGACAAGTTTTCACTGACAGATTTCAATGCCATGATAGAAACAGAAATAGGATGCTATACTATCACCGAACCAGAGAAGCACACTAAGCTGGAGAATAAGATGTGTGCCTAGAGGGAATTATGGAGATTGTTCTTTGATGGCGCCCGATGCAAAAATGGCATCGGGGTAGGAATACTTTTAGTATCACCGTCTGGCGAGCAAAGAGAATATTGCTACCGGTTGGTTTGGAGCTGCACCAACAACGCAACAGAGTATGAAGCCTTATGCCTAGGATTGAAGAAAGCAGAGAAATTAGGCATAAAACATCTCCAAGTCTTCGGAGATTCATAATTGGTATGTAATCAGGTCACCAACAAGTGCATCTCAAAAAGCATTATCTTAAAGCATACCGTAACAGAGTATGGGACTTGTTTGACCAGTTCAAGTCACTCAATCTGCAGTCCATCCCACGTGAGAAGAATAAACACGCTAATGTCTTGGCTTCCATCGCATCTAGATATTCTCCAGCTGACGACATGGTACACAAGCCCAAGGCCGTGAGGATGATTTATAGGCCCTCTGTGCCGGATAGAGACATACATTGGCAAGTTTTCGACAATGATGAATAGATCATCAATTTCTTGGTCCAAGAAGCAGCCACTGTTGAAGAAAGGAGTATGAAGGGCAAGGAGTATGAGGGACTGGTCCAATTAAAAAACAACCATGTTCCAAAAGGGTTGATTACTCTAGAAAGCCTTTTTGATCAAAATGATCGAGCGGTTTCCCACAGAATCAAAATCAACGCTAAGCAATATTAGGATCTGGAGCTCGAATCTGGGAAAGTGATAAAAGTCGAGACAGATTGCACCTCAACAGAGCTAGAACAGATCCGATCTTTGTGCAGAAGGTATCCTGACATAGTGGCATGGTCTTATCAAGACCTGAAGGGATATGATCGACAATTGGTTCAACATACAATTGAGTTGCAGGAAGGGGTCAAACCTTTCCGGCAGAGGCAAAGGCCTGTTAACCCAAAGATCGAAGTCATGATGAAAGCTGAACTCCTGAAGATGCTTGAGGCTAAGATAATTTACCCCATAAAGCATTCCTCTTGGGTAGCGAATCTAGTCCCCGTCAGGAAGAAAAATGGAGACATTCGACTATGTGTAGACTTTCGCAATCTAAATCAGGCTTCGCTAAAAGACCATTACCCTCTCCCGCAGATTGATCAAATCTTGCACTCAGTAGCTAGGGCCCAACGTTTCTCCCTACTTGATGGTTTTTCAGGATATAACCAGATTTGGGTTAGGGATGAGGACCAACACAAAACGGCATTCACTACTAAATGGGGAACATTTGCTTATCAACGAATGCCATTTGGCCTTTCAAACGCAGGAGCCACTTTCTAGAGGGCTATGGATTTAGCATTCAGCGAACTATTGAATAAGGTCATTGTCATCTATTTGGATGACATGACCGTCTTCTCCCGGAAAAGGGAAGACCATCCTTCGCACTTACAGCAAATATTTGAAAAATGCTGAGAATTTGGCATCTCAATTAACCCTAAGAAGTCCATATTCGTAGTAAATGAAGGAAAATTACTAGGACATGTTATATCAGAGAAGGGCCTCGCCGTAGATCCTGAAAAAGCTGAGGCTCTCTTACAGCTCCCACTCCCGACGAATAAGAAAGGACTGCAGTCGTTTTTCGGCCAGATTAATTTCGTAAGGAAGTTTGTTCCAGACTTCGCTCAAGTCATTAAGCCGATGTCTGAGCTCTTGAAGAAGGACGCTGAATTCACCTGGACGGATGAAAGAAGGGAGGCATTTGAAGAAATCAAGGCCCGAATTGTTCAAGCACCCGTCCTGACTAATCCTGACTACATTAGGGATTTCATCCTATATGCTGTAGGAGAACCCGAGAGTTACGCCGCCGTCCTGACACAAAAGGGAGAAGATGGCGAAGAGCGCCCCATTGCGTTTCTAAGCCAGCTAATACACCCCCACGAGGATAAGTACAACTTCATAGCAAGACAGGTGCATGTTGTTATGAAATTCCTAAGGAAATTCAAACATTTTGTCTCCCAAAGTCGGGTTACGGTATTCGTCATTCATCCTGATGTACGCAACTTCATTATTCAAGGAGAGTTGGGCAGCAAAAGGGCTGGTTGGGTCAACAAAATACAGGAGTTTGACATTGAAATTAGGCCTACAAAGTTGGTTCGCGATCGCATGCTATGCCAGGAACTTGCGAAGAGCGTAGCAGCCGAAGTAACAGCTTGTCAGTGGGATGACTTGGCGGTAGAAGAGTGCTTTGCGAATCAAGAAGAAGATGAAAAAGACTGGGTCAGTGAAATAGTTGAATATTTCAACACTGGGAGATGTCCTCCACATTTGAATGCTTCGCAGCGAAGACACTTCAGGATGCGGTCCCTCCGATACATATTACATCCCGAAGTCCTATTCTTCAAAAATATTGATGGTGTTCTTCTCAGATGCATAAAAGAAGATGATAAGGAAAGGGTCCTAGGTGAATTCCACTCAGGTTTCTCAGGAGGCCACTTCGCAGGAAGAACAACAGCTTTAAAAATAATTAAGGCGGGCTACTATTGGCCTACGCTCTTCGTCGACGCCTTTGTAGTCTGCCGAAAATGTGAACAATGTCAAAAGTTCTCCGGCCGAGGCAAAAATGCTTCCATGCCCCTCCAACCAATACAGGTAGAAGCACCCTTCCAACAGTGGGGATTAGATTTCATAGGAGTTATTTCGCCGAACTCCTCTGCAGGACATAAGTTCATCTTGACTGCAACTGACTATTTCACTAGATGGGCCAAAGCAGTGCCCACAAAAAATGCCGACCAAGAAACAGTCATTACATTCCTAGAGGGCTTGATCACCCGGTTCGGCATCCCGGAAGCAATAGTAACAAATAATGGTCCTGGGTTCACAGGTGCCAAGATCAATGAATTCACCTACAAATACGGGATGTACCACAAGGTTACCTCCAATTATTATCCACAAGGTAATGGATTGGCAGAATCAACAAATAAGACCTTGTTAAGGATGCTGAGGAAGCTCATAGAGAAGAACAGAAGAACTTGGCACCTTCTCCTGGATCAAGCCCTGTGGGCTGATCGGATATCTGTCAAGAAGTTGATCAAAACTTCGCCTTACGCCCTGGTATACGACAAGGAGGCTATCTTACCAACCCATATAGAAATTCCTGCGTTACAGTCGTTGAACGACGAAGAAGAAGAATTCAGTCCCATGGAGGATAGACTAGCTCAATTGCTACAATTGGAGGAAGATCGTGATAAGGCCTACCAGAACTTCGCAAAACATGCTCAAATCACCCGAAATTGGTTCAAGAAGAAGTCCTCTGCCCGAACATTCAGAGTAGGAGACCTGGTATGGAAGTGGGACTCTTGGAAGGCCAAGCCTGGCAATCATGATAAACTAGACGCTTTTTGGGATGGGCCATTCGAGATTGCGAAGGTAAATTCAGCTAACTCCTTTATCCTCAAGGACACAACTGGCCAGACTTTGCCAATTTCTGTAAATGGTTTTCATTTGAAGACCTTCCATCGTTATTATTATTAAAAAATTCCTTGAAGTTTTTACCTTTGTATATAATACCTTGTTATTTGCGCTTGTATATACTTTGTTTTAATACTTTCAAAAGGTTAAATAGATAGCCAGGAGAAGACCACAACTTCATACCGCCATAGCAATGAGCTCCGACATCACCAAGTCTAGTAGAACCTCCGGGAATTTTTCGCGCGAAGTAGCTGATGCAAGATGGTTCGCTGCGAAGCACCTTGGCGTTGAAACGTGAAAAGGCTCGTCGAAGGCCAAAACAGCATCAAAATAAAGACTGAGACCAGAATACGGCATGTCGCCAACAACCAATACCAAGGGGTGGCTCATAATGCTCAAGTCCCAAAGGAGAAAGCAAATATAAACAACTTCGCTCAGCAGCAAGCTTCGCTGGAGAAGCAAACGCAAGTACCTCTCCGAAGCCTCCAATCGCCTAAGGCATGAGAAATGCTTCGCGAAAAGGAGACCGAGCGAAGTGGCTTTCAAGAGAAATTCAGCGAACCATTTCCCTGTCTATAAGCGCGATAGAGACAAAGAGACGCACTTCGCTCAAAAGGCAACTCAATTCCCACTTCGGGGTTAATCTTCCGCGAAGCAGGCAATGAGGCAGTAAAATAGCCTGAATCCCGTGAGTAAAACAACTTCGGGCCCGAAGTATGAAAATTAGTGGATCGCTGGAGGTTTGCCGCAAAGTGTCCTTTGCGCCAAAATCAGCTTCGCCAAGCCATAGAACGCAAAATGAGAAGCGTTTAAAATGTGCCTTGAGGTGTGTGCCAACGACAATCTAGGAAAGTGCTCAGGACGTGCGGGTTTAATGCAAAGGTGGCGAGGCGCATCCCAAGAGAATGTCGTTATGATTAAAAATTGTGCCCAGGTACGAGGTGGCAGGGGAGTTTGATTTTCAAAGCATAGTCAGGATTTCGAAGTACATAGGCCCGCGTATGCTTGCGCCGCAAAACCAATCCGAGCGCAATGTGATTTCTAAATTTAATTTTGGCAGGTGCCATAAATGGTGGTAGTATCAATCCACAACTATAAAAGCTAAGCTTCAGAGGTGAAAATTTGTTCGTCCACGGATAAATCCAAATGCAAGGAGCTCTGGCCATTACGTTACTCTGCTGCACCCTCATCATTCTGCATCAAAATTCCGCCACCTTCTAGAAACCAAGATGGGAAAGAAGAATTCGAAGGAGAAGAGGAAAGAGCCTGAGTCAGCCGGTCCAGAGAAAACCAAAAGGGGAAAGGAAGAGAAAAGGCATAAGACCAAGAGGGTAAACCTCAATCTTCGCCCTGACAAACAGATTGTGGAGGAAGGGGAAGATTCCGAAGAAGAACAGCTTGGAGAACCGCCCATCGACGTGTGGGAGAACATAAGGGACACTAAGCTCACAAAGAGCATAGCCGAACTCCGGTACACTATTGATTACATGAAGAGTCGGCTGTCTGCGGAAAACAAGAGGGCTGCCACATACTACTCCCAGATATATTGGTACCTGACTCCACCAACGCACCCCTATCCCGAGTTAATCCATGCCATTGCACAAAATTACCAACCCTCCACCAGGCAGGTTCTGGACACGGCAGGAAACAAATTATTTGCAATTTTTAAGGAAGATGTGCAAGAGGCTTTTGCTCCTCAGCAAGGGCCACCCAAGGGGTATACTGTCCGCAACGTGGTTCTGAGTGAACAAGTGGATAGGTTCTCCACATCCGAGTATATTATCAAGTTCTTAAAAGAGAATATGAAAGACGGACTTCCTTCGGGCAAGCGACCACAGATGCCTCGTCCTCTCACCGATTTTAAGAATACTGACATCTTCTCTATTATAGCATGGGTTGCGGGATTGTCTACGGATGTGTTTGTCTATCCCTAGCAAGTATCGCTGGCTGAATGTATCTCACGAGGGGATTTTTATGCCCCCGACTCATCGAGGCCAGGCATTAACCCGGTATTTTTCGACTGGGAAGAATGGCTGTCCCGAACCCTACATACGCGGTTGGTCAGCGTGAAGAATTCTGGAACAGGTCAGTATTTTGGGCCTTGCTCCTTCCTAGTGTGGCTCTTTTTCTACCATACTTATAAGTGTTTTCCCCACATCGCCATTACTCCGAACGACAAGGATGGAGCTCCTTTGCCAGTATATCAATGGACTCCTCTCCTGGCAAGGACAGGGTCATACTATGTTTTCAACCAGCAGTTCTCAGGACCTGCTATGCAGCTTGTACAGGGTTCCTGCCCTCGGGTGCCCGTGGCTCTCAGAGATAGGGTTATTAATGAGAAAATGGGCGATGTTTTTCAACTTACACAGGGGCTTGTTGTTCGCCCGTTTGGGTTTACGGGAAAACCCTTCCTGCTGCCACTCTATCCTTCTTAGTATCAATTCGCTTTGGAGGTTGCTCGACAGAGCGATGTGACGAATGTTGTCTACGGCCATGGCCGGAAGTGGGCACCAACCTGTGATTTCCCTTTCAAAATGGGAGTCATTGAGGTTTTTGCCCTTAAACAAAATATTTATCTGGAGGAAAAGCTTGCTGACTTCGGTTTGCTGCAGATCCCGCAGCGATGGTATTATGATCCCTTGGGGATAAGGAGAGATCATCTCAGGTTCAAAAACTTCCATATTTGCCCCCGCCCGGAGATCGTAGAACAGCGGAACAACCCTACGGGGAGAGACTTGGAATGGCACTTGGAGAGAACGAAGACAATGCCTCCATGGCATGATTTTTAAGCTATTGAATTTGAATATGATCCCATTCGGTATCCCTTCCCAAATGCGGATTCCCCCTTCTGGAAAGATGATCTGAGGGAAGAAATTAAAAAATGGCGCGAAGATCAACTGAAAGAATGGTGGGTGATGAGAGTCCACCGCCGAAAACAAAGATCATATGGTCTCTTAGAGATGGATAAAGACTTCGAAATTTACTACGAAGCCCATGTCGGGTCCTGGCAACCCCTCTCGTTCGCTGACTTCGTCCCCCCTAACGCCCTGGGTTCGGGCGAAAGCCCAAGGCAAATCGAGGAAGTTTTTGAACAGGAGGAAGAAGAAGAGATAGCGGTGACACAGCAAGAGATACTAGATAAGCCAATTGAGGATGTTGAGGCAAAGGTTGAGAATCCGCTGCAGCAGCAGGAGAAAGGGAAAAGGAAAAGGCTCAAACCAATCCACATACCCCTTCCTCACATGAAACGACCTCGCAGCAAAACTTCAAGTGTTCCTAGCGAATCGGTTGTGGCAGGCTCAATTGGTGCAGGTGTTGGAGAGGTCGTGCTCGAACCACCGCTACAGGGGACGGAAGGAGGTACCAATATGGGGACCATCGATGTGGAGGAATACTTCCAGGAGACCGAAAATATCGAGGAAACACAAGCTGAAGGCGGACCCAGACCTGAAACGCAAGGCTTCGACAATTCTGCTCTATCACTGGAGAACGCAGGTACGCACCCCTTATCCTCTACTCCCCTAGTCACGTCGATAGCTGTCCCAGCCAAAGGTTCTCCTGGATCCTTTGTCTTAGATAAATCTCCCCATAATATCATCCACGTTAAACGGTCATCCGACTTGTCTCACGACCTCGCCGCCCCCTTTAATGTTTCCATTTCATCCGAGTCACCAGGACGGGACACACACCCGTACCACATTACCCACCCGAACACCCACCACACCTGTCGTTGAGCCCACCGGTGACGTATCGTCTATCCAGTCCATGTATCTGTTTACACCCTTGGCTGGTAGTCCAGCCACATTCGAAAATGAATTGGCTATGATCCAGGAGTGTCCTTTAGTAGAAAGGTTGATCCAGGCCCGTCAGAATACTGAGAAAATGCTCAAAGAAGCACGAAGAAGAAGAGGGCGATCTCTGGCAAAGGCTGAAAAATGCGCGGTGTTCGATTTGAAGAATGGGAAGCTTCATAAGGTGAAAAAGATACCTAAGGTCCAGAAGCCCCTAGATGAAATGACCCCGGATGACTATGAATACCAAGAGAAAATTAAGGACCTAGAGCATCTAGACATAGACAATGAATCTGATTCTATGCATGTGAGGATAGAAGCATTCCGCACACATGCGAGGATTGTCGATCAACGCAGATATGAAGCAGAAAATGCCAACCTCAAGCTAGAGTAGGACCTAGCCAGAACACGCTCCCAATTGGAAGATGCCCAAAAGCAATGTGAGCAAATGAGGAAAGAAATGGATGCCTTAAAACAACAGGTAGATCAGCTGCAGGTCGTAGCAAACGATCAAAGCAAAACACAGGCTGAGGCCGAGGTAAGAGCCAGAGAATTTAAGAGCCGGATCCTGCAGATGCAGCAGCAACTGTATGAGAAGGCAAACTTGGAGCTGTTTGACAAAGGCAAAATTAAAGACATTCATTCCCACTTGCTCAAGAACTTCAGATCCTAGGCCTCCAGTGCCCTTTCTATATTGTCATATATAACAGAATCCCAAAATGCTGCTACACAAAAGGGGCCTATAGTGGACGAGATAATTCAAAAAATAAGAAGCCGACTTGACCTAGCTTGACCTAGCTTTTGAGGTACAAAGCATCAAGTACCAGGATTTGCAAGTCACTGCTATGAGTCGGACAACGACATATTGGTCCACCGTTCAAGCCACGGTCCATGCCTTCTTCTCCAGAGTGAGGAAAGCTCATAAGGCAAAACAACTTATGGACGTGTTTGAGCAAGAGCAGCATGCTTCCCTGGGATATTTCCAGGATCTCTCAACATTGGGCTTTCCAAGTTTTACAGATGACGATGGGAACCTTTTGACCAAGGAAGAACTGAAACCAACGTGGCTCAGCTTTGAGAGCGATGTTTCAGAAATCGATGAATGGAAGGAGCCATTCATGGCAGGGCAGATCACGGATTTCATTTTCAGATATTGTAGGATCGTGGCCTGTTTGAACGATCTAAGTGTAAGAGCCAAATGTGTTGATATAGGGCAGATTGATCGGTTCCATGTTCTGGTTAAAGCACTACAAGATCCAGAACCATTTCAGAAAGGTACCTGGGCCCACGTTCACCGAACAATGGAACGCATCCGTGACCGCCTTCCCCAACCGCCACCACTTGATCAGGCACCAGAAGACGAAGCAAAAGGAAAAGAAGCAACTACGAAGGTGCCCTCGGAAGAAGAAGAGCAGATAGGAGAAGGGTCTGGAGGCAACTATGGCCCAATGGATGAAGGTTGAGGGTCCTCACACCGAGGCGAGCTCGTTGCCCCGCGAGCCGCCAGGAATGTTGACAATTTCGTCACATTGGAGGGGTGGTGAAAATTAATGTCGTGTAAAGGATTTTCTTGTTTTCTTTATTTTTGTTGATAGTGGTATTGCAGCAAGTTTGGTTGTCATTTTTGAATTCCCTTTGTAGATAACTGTGTAAGAGAGAGCTTCGCTTACAGCACTAGAAGGAACAGGCAGCTTCACAAACAGGAAATAGGGAAAACATAGGCGCAGGCCTGAAATCTCCTAAGGCATAGAAAGAGCTTCGCAAGCGAAGCCCCCGCGAGACCTCCTTCGGGCCGAAATCCTGCGAAGCGTAAAATGTGAGATAAGAGAGTTTCTAAAGTATGGAGAAACACTTAGCAAAATTTCCAGCGAAGCACCCGCTTCGACCTTCCTTTTTGGCGAACCTCCCCCAAGAAAAATCTACTTCACTCAAAACTTTTGCGAAGCACCTGCTTCGGGCGATTTCAGTGCGAAGCTTCCCCATACAAAGGTTGATTGCCCCCCGAAAATTTTCTAAGGCATGGATGAGCTTCGCCCAAACTCCTTCCGAACGGCCATTTTGAAGAAGGTTCCCAACGAAGCATTTTTGACAGCCCATCAGCGAAGCATCCTCTTCGGGCAAAGACTTGCGAAGCAGCCTTCAACCCATTTTTCCAGCGAAGCAATGAAAGATTGAGAGCCATATTTTGAGAAGGAATATCTGCTTCGGCACTAAGTCCTCGCGAAGCTATTTTTGGAAGTCCCTTCGAGCGAAGTAACCATCCAAGGAAGTCAGACCCGCTTCGGTTCACATCCATTGCGAAGTAAGGTCCTGAACTGGAATTTGGCGAAGCTATTTAAGGGCACACACTCCAAGGCTGGGTATCTTTTCGAGGCAATCGAGTGTTTCATAAATGAATTTTTACTTGCCCGAGAGACCCGGGGCTCATTTTTGGCAATCCGAAAAGAGATATCAGTCGCAGGAGGAGAGCCCGACGGACATAGCAGCCACTCGAGCTCCGCACCCGGAGAAATTCAGGACAAGTCAGGCGGCCCATAAATGCAAATTTCCCTGGCTGACGCGGCCGTAACTGCTAATTGTAGAAAAGGATGTGAGAGCTCGATCACGGGAGGAGCGAGAACAAATTTCTCAGGTTTTCGAGGGCGTACTTCCAGATTTTGTGCATCGATGGCTCAGAGGGTCCGGTCCTTTATAAAAACCCATAAATTGTAATGAGAAAAGGGGGGGGGACTTCTGCTAGAAAGCTGCTGTAACTTGATTTTTGCAATCAATATAAAAGACTTTGGGTTCAATTTCTCTTTTGTATGCTCCCTTCTGCGATAATTTCTGTTATTCCATTTCTTCATTCGCATACTGTAATTTTGCATCCTGGATTTAGGTGTGTGATTGGGGGGTTGGACCCTGGAATTCTCCCGAAGGATACATAGGGGGGAAAGTACTACGTTAAATTCTTTGTATGTTGCCTCTGGTTAGTGGTTTCTGCTATGTTCATTTATTTTCCTAATTGTTGTAATTCGGATTTAGGCATAGGAAAGTGGTTGAATCGTGGAACTCTTCCAAAGGATACATAGGGAAGTTAGCGTGGTATTCATTCATGTTTTATTCTTTGTATTTATTGCTGCTACTTCAAGATATTAGTTAGTGATCTTGCTGTCAGTTCTTTCCCTCTGAAAGTCCATTGACATTCTTTCCCTCACTCCCTTTATTTCTTTCCTGCATCCTTACTCTTTTTATCTCTTTCCTGCACTCTTATCTTAAAACCCCAAGTAGTTTATTAAAGGAGCCGGCCTTTCTCCGGAGATTGGTACGGAGGGCATCTCTTCCCTCCGGCCTTTCAATGTCGGTCCAGGTCTAGGGCGCGTATACATACCAAAATCCTTTCCTGTGGCAGATTTGTGATCAACAGGGAGCACGTTGCTTGCCCAAGTGGCACCCAACTTAGAAAAAAAAGAAAAAAATCGTGTTCGAGCAAAAATCCCAAATCGGGACGCTTGATAGCCCTTCTTCATCGATCCTTTTTAAATTTTTCTGGACAGAAAAAATAGAGAGAAAAGAGAAAAGTAAACCTCATTTTTCCTATTTAAGGTTGTTCCCTATCCATATACAAAAAACCTTAGATACTTACAAAGATAAAATTAAAATATCTTGCCTAAGCAAAATCTTGCAAGAGACACTCAAGTTCCCACTTCTTCTCATCCCTTTCTTTCACCATCTACCTCATGATCACTTCACCTCCACCTCCTTTGTTTCTTCTATTGTCACTATTCCCTCTTCCCCTCTTATTCCTTTTGTTCTCACTTCTCAAATCCCCTTCACTTTTTCTGCTGTGCCCATCTCACCTCTAATAAGCGCAGCCTTACTCCAAAGGTCACCAACATAACACTAGTATTCTTACCCTCATTAGTCCATAGGTTGCTGCAAGCACTAACACTCTTCCCTCTAGAAGCATCATTTTTGCTATGTGACTACCTCAATTTTGACTTCGTGCCCAAGAATAACGTACAATATGGGATCTTTCGTCAATCAAGATTGACGCCCCCACGAGTCGTCAAAATTGTAGGAGCTCACTACTACCATCATGCTCCGAACGGAGGTCTGTCTCACAACTTGAGGCAAAAGATAGAGTAGGGCAAAAATCAACAAGAATTGGCTAAGTGTTTGAAAGAGGGAGCCCCATTCGGAGGACCTCCACTCTTGGAGAGAGCCTCGCTCCTAGAGCACCCTACTCCATGTCTATTTTGGTAACAAGATACACAAAGAAGCCCTGCTCGAAGAGCTATAGTAGTTAACTACTACCATCGCTTCCAAAACGATTTCTATCATGTAAAGAACATGAAAGATATGAAGGCACCAATGAATACTTCAAAGACACTTCCCTTCATGCATTTTCCACTACCAAAATGACCTGCCCCTAGAGTGCCTCACTCGCCAAGAGACCCACTTGTCGAGCGCTCTGCTCACTAGAGCGGTCGACTATTGGAGAGATCCACTACCGAACAACCTGGCTCCCCGGAGCACCTTGCTACAAAGGCGATGCACTCTCAATATGCCCCGCTATTACAACAACCCGCTCGATGAACGCAACGCTTCCCGAGTGCTCCGTTTGCTGAGTAACCCATTGTAGAATGCCCCACTCACCGAGCACCTTGCTCCATGTATATTTTTAGAGACAGGATATGGATGATCTAATCACCTCATAATTATCACTGAGGTACATTGTATGTAGTGTATTATGTAGCTATAGGATCAAGTATAAATAAGAATTGAATGATCATTGTAATGGTCTTTTGGCCTTTGAAGCAGTAGCAGAGCTACTCTTCCAAGTAAGAATTGTGAAACATTCATATTGCAAAATTAATTAAGAGTTGTGCCTAGCATTTATATTTGACTATCTTTGAGCTTTTGCTTTATGCATGTGTGGAAATAGTGGCTCTGCTCTCCTTTCCCCTCAGTCCTCTTTGATTGCCATTGCAGATATTCAAAGATCTTACCCGATGAAAGTATTCAGTTTTTTGCTGAATATGCCAACTGCACCCAATCCAAACCTCGCTACAACTTTTGTCGTACTTTTGCTTTCTCTTTCACCTTTAAACAAAGTAGACTAGATTTGTTTTTCTGCATTCTCTAGATTAGTTGCTTATTCATTTTTCAAAATGTTATAGATCGGTTACTTTCTTTATTTCTAGCATTATATAGAAGGAAAAAGGGAACCAGACTGCGATCCACAGGTTGAGGAAAGTAGAAACCTCCCCATCCATTTGTTGAACGGTGGTCATGAGCACAAATCGCACTTGTCAATTTTTGTTTTAAATAGTCGGTAGATTATTTGTTGGGTTATCATGTTGGCCAATGCTGATCAAGGCAAGTCTGTTTTTTGTAAGCTTGACCAGACCATAATGTATTGCAGATTGTTGGGTTGTGTATACATGCTGCATGCACAATGTATCCATATGTATCTGTAAGTTATTCCCATTGTTGTCTTTTTTTAAATATTTGTAATGGAATGATATTGTAGTGTATTGTATTCCATTTCTATATCAAATATGCACAATTGGACCCAAAAACATCATGAGTTTAGGGAAAATCCATTTTAGAGTCCAATGCTATCAATTATGAAGGGCCAAAGATGGTGACAAATATAATTTTATAGATGTCAAGGACCATTAAGATCCTATACTGAAGACAAATGCATTTAAATGTTTTGTGCATTATGAGAACGTCTTTGTGAGGACATGCAAGGACTCATCTAAAATAGAAAACTTGTTTGCATTCTAGTAGGAGTGAAACTTTTAGTTGTGCTAAGGAAGAAATAACAAGGAGAAGTCATCCAAAAAGAAAAACATGACTAGAACAAAGATAAATGCAATCCATTTTCTCAACAAGGCCATCTAGTAATAAGAGAAAAGGGTTGTTATCATTTTCCCTAGTCTAGAAGTTGTCTAACATCAAACACATTGTTGGAAGATAAGAACAGGTTAGGATGCCTTTTAGAAAGGAGATAAGAAGGTAAACGTTGTCTAAATCCCACAAGGAGCACCCATCGCAAAGTATCTAACATATCAAGTTGTTCAAAGCATCGTTCATGTTGTTCAACAGCCATCAAGAATAAAGAACGCCACCAAGCAGTAGGACAATGTTCTCTACCCATCGAACAAATCCCTCTAAAGCTTTGGAACTATTGCATAGGCATTACGAAAGCTAAAACCACTAATAAAGCCATTATCCATTTTCTCATTGTAGTCTAAGGGAAAGGAGGGGTGTTCTACCAAGAAACTCCCCACTCTACAAACCATCAAGATAGTCTCATTGGAGATGAACACGATCTAATGTGCCATTTGAAATCATTTCCTCGAAGTTGCTGGTTTTTCAAAATGGATCAAGCAGACTAGAAAGACCCACCAATTGTGATCCAAAGGGAAGGAATCATCCTAAAAATTAAAAAGGTCAAAGAGAAACTCAATTGTTGGATTTTGACCACCACCAAAGTCCTCAAACTAATTGTTTAGGAAATTGCAATGCTTTCACAAAAATAAAAAATCACATTCTTTATATACTAGACTTAGCCATTCAAGATTGGGGGAAAATTGGATGAAACAAATTCATCATTTGAAAATAGGACCAAAGAGAAAACCTAGAAGTCCGAGAGAGAATTGTTTGGATTCCTTGGACCAATTCCTTGCTAAGATGGAACAAATTGGGATTAACACATTGAGGAGGAAGTTTTCCATTTCAATAGTCAAAATTCTAAGCACATTCCCTTCGTTGAGGACATCAACTGCCAAAAAGACAACTAGTGTTAAGATTCAACCAATCGCCAATCGTATGACTTTATTCAACAAGTTACTTCCCAGGTCCACTGGATACCAAAATTGAGGAGGGCTTGAAAGTATAATTGCCACCCTTTTAGGCTTTGTTGAAGCCAAGGATTTAGAACTTATGGAATTGACACAACAATAGAAAGTGGCATTGTGCAAATGCGACATAGAGCCCACACTACAAGCACATCCAAAGATGTCAACCAGCCAAAGGAAATCTAGAAATTTTCCAAGCGAACAAATGCATTTGGATATCAACAAAAGCAAACAAAGTTCATTAGTTACACAAAAGAACAAAGGAAAGTGAAAAGCATCTAGTGATTGAGATAAAGTAGTGTTGGATGAAGTCTTTTGATACTTGCCTTCATGGGCAAGTGCCACACTTGGTGGTTATCGCATGAGAGGGATCATGAACCAAAGGATATGTTGTGCAAGGGATTAGTACATCATGTTTCACAAATGCGACTATTTGACAAGAAGTAATTTCTTAAATACCAGAAGGAGATGTTACTTCAATACAACTCATAGTGAAATGTGCTGCCCTGTTCTGAGTTTGGTTTTTGACTGTCTGATTTTTTTTTGTAATTTTTCTGAGTTTAAACAGCTTCAAAACCACTAACTTCGAAATTGAACAGCTTTTAAACTACTTGATGAAAAAATTCTAAAAACTTGGAAATAGCAAGACGACACCTTCATCTAAATTCCTACAAAAGGAATTCACAAAATACGATCATACCCGGAAGATATGAATTTTTTGAAAATAATAGGAATAACACTGGTTATCAGCAACTCCAGAAAACTTATATTTCATTTCAAACTGCGAAAACAGTGCATCAAATTGTTCATAGATTAGTACAAATAGCTTCCAAATGTTGGGCGACCAGGTACTGACCATAAAATCACCGTAAATTGCAGATTTCAGATTGGCACGATTTCCAATGTATTCACTAGCATGTATGGCTATGATGGGACTGAACAAAAGGCATAGATTATTTACAAGTTATCTTACAATATATAAGCATCAAGCTTAGGAGGGAGATATGACAAGTGTCATAAGCTCCACTCCAAGTGTCTTTCAAAAGACACCACTCCAACTCAAACTGAAGACAGGGACAAGTGGCAGAAGACAAATGTCAACCTGTCAATTATAGGCATAGTGCACATTATAACAATAATAATATTCTAACATTCCCCCTTAATGTGCACTATCCTAATAAGTCAACATTAGATAACATTCCCCCTTAATGTTGACTTCTTGTACATAGATATAGCAAATTGCTAAACTGAGAAAACTTGTCTTTCCCAAGTGACTTGGTGAATATGTCTACTACTTGATATTGAGTTGGTACATACTTCATGTGTATAATATCTTCTTGGACCATTTCTCTAATGAAGTGATGATGGATCTCAATGTGCTTTGTTATTAGCATGGAAAACTGGATTCTTGGTCATCTTGATGGTACTTTGATTGTCACAATATATATATGTTGGACCATGTATGAATAGCCCAATATCCTAAATTAATTGCCTCAACCATATTGCCTCCTTAGTTGCCTCAACTGCTGCTCTATATTCTGCTTCTGCTGAAGATAGTGAAACTGTGTGCTGCTTCTTTGTGCTCCATGAAATAGAGCCTTGGCCTAATTGAAAGCAATAACCTGATGTAGATCTTCTGGTTTCAGGACAACTGGCCCAATCTGAATCTGTGTATCCAATCAAAGAAAAATTATCACTTGATTTATACATAAGGCCATGATGAGGTGTGGCCTTTAGGAATCTCACAATCCTCTTAGCTGCTATCCAATGGCTCTTCTTAGGATCCTGCATGAATCTGGAAATAAGGCCAACTGAATAGCAAATATCTGGTCTAGTTGAAGTTAAGTAGATCAAACTTCCAACTAGTTGCCCATAAAGTGTACCATCAACCCTTTCTTCTTCATCATTATTTAGCAATTTCAATCTAGTTTCCATGGGAGTTAGAGAGGGCTTACACTCCTCCATGCGAAACCTCTCCAAAATAGACTGAACGTACTTAGCCTGTGAGATAAAAATCTTACCAGGCTGTTGCCATGCCTCTATTCCTAAGCAATAGTGGAGGAGGCCTAAATCTGTCATCTCAAAGTTCTTGCATAAGTCCTCTTTGAGCAACCTTATGCCTTCTATGTCATCACCTGTAATGAGGAGATCATCCACATACAATGTAATCAAAATGATGCGGTTCCTCCAATGTTTCACATAGAGAGTAGATTCTGCTGCAGATCTAATGAAACCAAGGTTGAGGAAATAGGAGTCAATCTTTGCATACCAAGCTCGGGGTGCTTGCTTCAACCCATATAGAGCTTTCTTTAATCTGAGGACTTTGTTGTTTTGGCCTTCAACTATGTACCCTAGTGGTTGTTTCACATACACTTCCTCCTTCAAATGACCATTTAGAAATGCACTTTTGACATCCATTTGATATATTGGCCAATGTTTTTGAGCTGCCATAGCAATAACTGTCCCGATTGTAGTCATCTTAGCCACAGGAGCAAAGGTCTCCTCATAATCAATTCCCTCTTGTTGCTTATAGCCTTGAGCTACTAGGCGAGCCTTGTAGCGATCTAGTGAGCCATCTGCTTTATATTTTTCCTTGTATACCCATTTTGTGCCTATGGTATATTTTCCTTTGGGTAAATCAACTAACTCCCAAGTGTGATTCCTTTCAATGGAATCCAATTCCTGATCCATGGCATGAACCCATTTAGGATCATCAAGTGCTTCTTTGACATTAGAAGGTTCAAAGTTGGCTAAGGACTTTGGCCATTAGGGCATAATTCACTTGGTGTCTTAGGGCTGAAGGCCTTTTACCAGTATAGGTGGGCAAATGATTTTGTGCTTCATCTATTGTGGCTTGAACCCACTTGGGTAAAGGATTGGATGTTGTTACTTGATCATTAGGAGGAGGAGATGGAGGACATGGATTATTTGTAGGAAGTTCTTCTTGTGGATGAATTTCTTGATTTATGAGTGAAGGAGAAGAACGAGATGATATTGTGTGCATGAATGAAGAAGACGGCAAAAGACATGGAAGTTGAAGGACGGATTGTGAATCTTTCGTCCGTTGCACATGTACTTACCTACAACGAAGGAATACGATTCAATAGGATAAATGATGAGAATGGTATTCTGATAAGAAAGCATATGGACAGTCCAAATTAGCTAATATTTTGCATTCAAAAGAGCTGGCACGACGCCTGAAGGAGGAAGGTGCAAACGTCACTGTGAATGCAATTCATCCTGGATTCATTATGACTAAGTTGATGCGGTATTCGATGAATTTAATGACGGTTCTGAAGTTATTTTCTGGTTTTTTATGGAAGAATGTTCCTCGCCCAAAATCCACCGTCCAGATTCAACAGCAAAAACCGCTAATGCCGCCATTACAAATCCTGAACTTTTTCCATTACAAATAGAACTTGCTATTTCACAAGCTGATGCCGGTTGGGCACACTGTGTTGTTGTAACAGATAGAGGAGAAGTCTATACATGGGGTTGGAAAGATTGTGTTCCAACTGGTAAGGCTAATGCAGATCAAATGGCAAGTGGAGCTACGAGTACAGAGAAAGACATTTTGGCCTGGGTTACTAGCTCCGGTGATCCTGGAGCATCTAGAAACCGTCTTCGGGGCGGCGGTGCTGGAGGCCTACACGATGATGGAGGCGTCGCATCAGATGACGTCGAATCCGTTGCAGTTAGGGAGTACGCCGATGTCATTCTGGATCAGATCGATCCTCATCAGGTGATCAAGTATCGGCTATTTAGGGATTCTTGCACAGAAATATCAGGGCCGCTGCCATGTTAGCTGCATCTAGTGGACAAGCTATAAGGAGGATTACAAGGTCTGACAGTGCACTCTTCAGCATCTGCGGGTGAAGTCGCAGACCATCTGCCGCTCGCCTTTGAAAGTGGGGTGCAATGTTGTCGCCGAAGCTGTCACCGGTGACGAAAAGGTGGCACCGCGTGTCCACCTCGTGGCGGAGCCAGGGCCGCGACGCGGCGGAGAGAAAGCTATCGTTCAGAGGGGGAGGTTCATATTTTTTTTTTTTAATGAGGCTTTGCTTTAAGGCAAATTATAAGGGCCCAAATATTTTTATTTTAATATCATGGGAAGGGGCCACTTTAATAATATTTAATTAAAAAGCAAGGGGGCTTTTTAAATTAAGTGTAAGGGAACACTTTATTAAATCATGGGGGACATGGCCGCCATCATCGAAGGCCCCATTGATGCTATTTTCTCTTTACTTAAGTTTGTCGTCGTCATCGGAGGCCCATTGATGCTATTTTCTCTTTACTTAAGTTATTAAGTGTAAGGGAACACTTTATAAAGTCATGGGGGACACAACCCATGGATAATGTTATGGGAAACCACTTTATGGAGTGGGGCATTTTATTTTTCCACATGCAGAGTGGAAGTGGAAGGCCTAAATGGTCCATGTAATTCCCCTGCGTGGGAAATTTTAATGTTATTTTTTCCGCCTAAGAGCGATGCCGCCATTGAGCGATGTTGTCTATTTACTGCCTAGATAGGCATGGTATTGTTTTCCACATGTTGAAGGCCCCATTCACATACAAGTATAGGGGTATTTATAGTCGTTGGAAACGGTTTTCCGCGACGAACACAATGGTGGTGTCATATTGTAATTTTGAGGCTGTTTCAATTGAGTTTTTTAGCCTCAAAGTTTTTTTTTCTACCTTGGAGTGCACTCTCGGTTGTACCCGACACTCCCAAGGCACTTGTAAGTGAACCTAGTATCTAGTATTCAACTCTTTCTACTTGGCGGATGCAGCGGCTGGTTACCCATGCATTACGGTAAGATGAGGTGACTACCATAAGGACACTTATTCTAGGGACTACAGACATAGACACCCTAGACTCTATTCGAGGTTTTTCCGGATCTACTTCTGAAGACTACAGACGAAGACACTTCAGAAGATTCTCTTCTATTCTTCTTTCTTCTCCTCCACACTTGGATTCTAAGGCTCAATTTTATTGTATTTCATGGCTCGTATTTCTTTTGTATTAAGGTGCATTTTCGGCAGAGACCGACACCTTCTAGATTGAGTTCACCATAAGGAGGGATTTGATATTTATGGTGAATCTAGTCAGTGACCTACGAGAGGCAACATCCTCTGAGGATGACCTGCAGAGGCAACAGACCCAGAAGTGGCTGACCCTGAGGCACCCATGATGACCCTGAGGCACTTAGACGGCTGACCCAGTGGCGACAGACCCGTGGAAGTGGCTGACCCTAAGGCAACAGACCGAGATGTATACATAGTGAATCTAGCATTATTCACAGTTGGAGAGCCAAGCGCAAGGAGCACGAGCCTAGACCAAATCAACAATAAAGGAGGATGTAGAATTTTTTTAGAGAAGTCAACATTAAGGGGGAATTTTACCTAATGTTGACTTGTTTTTTTCTTTAGTTAGGATAGTGCACATTAAGGGGGAATGTTAGAATTAATGTAATGTGCACTATGCCTTCCTTGACACTTGTCAGTTTCACTTGACAAGTGTCATGTGTTTCATATAGGCCTTCTGCCTATATATGTAACTCATTTGTATCAATAAAATAATCCCAAAGTTTCTGACCGAGGCCATAGATGACAAATCAAGTCTCAGTACATCAATTCGAGCACCCTTAATCTGTTGAAGGAGACTATCTTTAACGGATTCGCCCGCATCAACATTCCTCGCACCAATCACCACATGTGCACCTCTTAGTGCCAGCACTCTAACCGTTTCCAATCCTATTCCGCTTGTTCCACCTGTTACAATAGTGGTGAGGTTAGAGGCGTCAATTCCTTGGGTGACTTGTTCAGCAGTGGAAGCCGAGCCAAACCCGCTGGGCCCGCTCTTTCCAGTCACCAGCGCAACAAGTCCCATCCTTCAAGTCTTCACTCTTCAATCGCTCAAGATTCAATACTAACAAACTTTGCTTCCTCCAACTCAAAGTACAAAGACAGGTAAAAACAACACCAAACTCAATATGACTCAGGCTCAGGCTGCAGACGTTACATGCGTGTCATGGTGAAGCGCAACTTCATTTGTATGAATATGAATATTCCTGCCACCTCCCGTGACTGTGGCCATTCACTTCTCTCTCTCTCAGACCTGTCGTCGCATTTTCTGATTGAGAGGCATCTCCACTTTGACGCAGACCAATTATCGCCATTATTTTTTATGCTTAATGCACAGCGCGCAGACTTCATTGTGGGACCCACCATCACCAATAGGGCTTTTCTCCGGTTCCCACCATCATGAAGAACAAAATAAAACAATCGTTTTACACAAATTTTAAACTTTGAAATTTTTACCATCTGGTTTCTGATCCATCAAATGATGGAGAGCATACTCCCTCGGTAAAAAATTTAAAAAAATATAGGGAAAGAAAAAAACAGGGGGAGGGAGGATTTCCATGAGGGAAATCCCCCCTCAGGGGGTTTCACAGGGCAGGGAAAGCCCGCTCTGATACCAAATGTTGGGACTGAACAAAAGGCATAGATTATTTACAAGTTATCTTACAATATGTAAGCATCAAGCTTAGGAGGGAGATATGACAAGTGTCATAAGCTCCACTCCAAGTGTCTTTCAGAAGACACCACTCCAACTCAAACTGAAGACAGGGACAAGTGGCAGAAGACAAATGTCAACCTGTCAATTATAGGCATAGTGCACATTATAACAATAATAATATTCTAACAAAGCTAGACATGGAATTGTATGGCCTGCTAATAGAAATTAAACCTGCCTTGGAAACAATGCAAAAACCCTTCAAAACTGGTCGCTAGGCATGGGAAATGGATTTGCAAATATTATTGTAAGAAACCCTAGCATAAACACCTCGCCACAATGTTGAAATGGTGGCCAAATGTACGACCAAGTTGTAGCTGGAAGGAGCTTAAAATGCAGCAATTAAATCTGAAACCCTTCACCAAACTCCTCACAAAATACTTTGAAAATCTGCTCAATGTAATCCAAATGCACTCCCTGAGTGAGAATGCCGGAAAATCACCTTGAGGGTATCTCTCAACCCCGAAGATGATGATCCTGCTGGAGGTTTCCGTCTCCGAACAAGCCAATAATTCCCTGCAACAGTTGCAAGAAAAATACTCTCCAAGAGATATCCAGAAATAATCACCAAAAAACCTCCAAAATGAGGAGCTCAACCTCAATTTATAATTTCTCCAAGGGACCCCATCCTTAAAGAAGCTTCTTTTTGCACTTATAATATTCTTTTATTCTTTATTATGTCCCCTTTCATGATTCTTAGACATACTTTAAGTTATATAACTTAAAGTTCATACTTAGGACCCATTTACCAAGTCACTCTATAATATTAACTTTATTTTAAGTGACTATAATACCATCTTATATCTCCCCATTAATAAAATAATATAAAGTAAACTATATTAAATATTTAATTTAATATAATTAACTTTACACATTAAAATATTTGCCTTCTGGAACCCGAAACTCCAAACATAATATGGAAAGGGATACCCATTTCACCGAAGTGTCCAATCGTACTTTCCATTTCCACTGATAACCCCTGAATCTGACTTACTAAAATAATAAGTCTCTGCACCTGTGTCCCGGAAAGGGCCAAAACCAAGCAACTGAAGTGATATCCTGGGCACCCAACTTGGCAAAGAATATCATTACCCTGTCCGCCGGACCAGAAACCCTAATCACCGACTTACTATAAATAGTAAGCCCCTGCAAAGATGCCTAAAACGGTCCAAGAAACTGGCAATCTGAAGTACTACCCGTTCTGACATCATCTGAGCTCTCCCAATGGGCTCCCACACAACTAATCCTGCCTACGGGAACCCGGGAATAGGCTAGAACATCACAACTAGTTGACTGCTTAGAAAGGGGACATTACACATAGACCCAACAAAGCAAGACCCATTTGGAACTCAATTCCTATAGCTTACCTTTAGGCTAGAAGACTTTGTCAAGGTCTTTCAGGTACCTATTCTAGTGAACAGCCAACCTGTCATGAATAAGTAAATATTACAAAGCAAGCACATGAATGTTTGCAGCAGTATATGACATTGGAGCAATGTTGCCAAAGGACATAAATGCGCCAAACATAGGAACAAGGGATTGAAACTACAACTACTGCAGGATGATGAATATAAATGTGTGCTATACCTATTCAAGTCCAATTTTTAGAGTGACTCAAGAGGCTCTGACATGCCAACTTGGCTAGTACCATATATGTAGGGGATTCTCAACGGGTTAAGTATGTTTGGATATCCTACTTGTCACATAGGATGCTGATGTTCCTACAGTGGGAACATAGAGTTTCTCTATGGCCCTGTGTGCCATCACATTGATACTTGATTCAACATAAGTATAAGACGTCAACATAGTCAAGGAGGTTTGCCCAATAGTGCCTAAGCAAACAATACAATTTATTTGGAAAGATAATAGAAAGAGAATAAAACATGCTACAATATAATTCCATTATATCTAAATAAATAATTATACACATTCAAAAGAACTTATAGATACATGTGTATACACTACATATATAGCATGTATCCTTCACAACCTAAATATTTGCAATACATCATCATGGTCCATTCAAGTATACAATGTAGCACAAGTGGTGAGATTGCCAACGATGGAATGGTGGGATGACAGGTTAAAAACCAATCAGGACTGCAGACATAAGACTGTCCTCATAGTCGTACGGTCTCAGCTATACAGCACAACTTATTGTACTTTCAATCCGTCGTACAATCCAGTCTGTCGTACGATGCAATCTATTGTACGACATAGTACAAGACTTCCAGTTGAAAATCCTCAATCCTATGTACAGCAGTGACATGTACAATAATTGTTGGTTATGAATCTGCCATTTAGGAAATGATTTTGATCTTTTGCGCCCTAGATTCGCCCAGCAGATTGAAAGGCCGGGAGGAAGAGATGCCTCCCGTGCCAATCTCCGGAGAAGGTCGTCTCCTATACTAATCTACTATGGTTTTAAGATAAGAGAACAGGAAAGATATTGTAAAATGCAGAAAGAATGTAAATAGCATGTGGTTATGGTGGGAAAGAACAAGCAGCACGAGTACTAGCTAGTACCCAAACCAACAAACAATCAAAACAAAACATGTAACAGAAACTAACACTGTTATTCCTTCCTATGTATCCTTCATTCGGTATTCCAGATTCACTTAATTGCCAATGCTTTAATCCAGAATGCAGAATTACAACAATCAGAAAAATAAATGAATATAAGCAAAAATACTTGCAGAAGGCAGCATAAAAGAAAGAGACAAATGTCAGAGCCAAGGATGCTTTGTATTAGAAGCAGGAGTTTGTATACAGCAGAGCTTTCTTAGCAATATGTTCCCCCCCTTTTACAATGAAAGTAGACTGCTATTTATAGCAGAAATTTCCCCCCAATTACAATGATGCACAGAACTCAAAGACTACAAAAGCTGTCAAGATTTGACCCCTGCTGGCCATGAGCGTACCTGCAACAAGATTCACCTGACTTTGGTACAGCTCCGGAAAGATTTGGTGGTTGAGAAGGCGCGTCTGATTAATGCGGTAGGTGCAGTATCATTTGTTGTTGAATGCTTGTTGTCAATGCTCACCTACCTTGTACTTGAAGTGTGCCTTCGGTTCTGTCCTGACAGGCTCAAATCCCGAAATCCGTACGTGGTCTGCCTGAGTCTGAGGTTCGCTGAAATGGAGGGGGGTCGACCAGAGTCGCCTAATAAAAACAGCGACCCCGAGAGTCGCTCTAGAATGGAGCGCCCGGGACACACTCTCCCTTAGAAAAATCTGCTACCTAGTCCTTGTCTGCTTGCAGTCGCTGAATGGGAGGGGGGGGGCGACAGAAGTCACTAAGAAACAGCAACGACGCCGGGAGTCGCTAAACAAACGAGTGACCGGCGTCAACATCCTCTTTGCGCCTTAGAATTTCTTTGAGACCCTTGCCCGCGATCGTTGGAAAGAGCAGCGATGACGGGGTCGCTCCAAAAATGGAGCGACCGTCGTCAACCTTTGAACAATGCATTTGCTGGAAATCGCTGGGAAAATGGGCGACGACGGCGGTCGCTGGCGGAGTTGAGCGACGACGGGAGTCACTCCAAAATGGAGCGACCGGCGTCGCCTCACCACTTAGACAATTTTTTCATTATTTCCCACCCGTCGACCACGGTCGCTGAAACAAGGAGCGATGACGAGCGTCGCTTGGAAATCAGAGCGACCACGGGCATCGCTTGGAAAGGGAGCGACCGGCGTCGTCGTTTCACACTTAGAATTTTTTTTACGTTTTGCTCATTGTCGATGGTCGCTGGAAAAAGCTAGTGACAACGGACCGCGGGAAATTTCAATCAATTTTCTCCCGCTCGCTTCGCTGCCTAGAGTTGTCGTCGGTCGCCGGAGAGAGGCGCAGGGCTGGAAATCGCTGAAAAGAGGGAGCGACTCCCGGAATCGCTCCAAAAGTGAGCGACCAAGGGAGTGCCCCTAACTTAGAAAAATTTGGGCTTTTCCCAAACCTTGCAGAACCTGCTAAACACTTGGAAAATAAAACTGGAAACTGAAAACATGAAATCTGCCTGGACAAAGCTGGAAAGGAAGGAGGAAGGAAGAATCTGGTCCGAAAAGTTGCAGCAGTAATTTTTCAAAATTTTTACCCCTTAGCAAAATGTGGCAACAGTAATCACACATACAAGTTCACATTCCTACCAAACAATTGTTACTCCTAAGTTGGCAACACACCTATATTTACCCTCGTATGGTCCGGTAATCGTACGGCCTACAACTGCCTATGACTTTCGTATGGTCTTCTTAAGTGCTGCAACCTGCAATTCCTAAAACACTGCTGCCATGCAAAAGACTAGCAAACCTGCAACTATGATAATGAATATACAATCTGCAAATACAAAGAATGACTCATACAATGTCATAACAGTTTCATTCACAAGCAAGGGTAGTAACCTGCAATCACTGTAAATGGCAGAATTGTATTTAATAATCAAGGACTACTGTAAACAGCAGTACAGTGGCAATTACAATGGCAGACTTAGACAACCAGCCTGCACAATATCCTTCATAGTCTTTCACAGCAACAACAATAATCAGCCATGCTCTCTTGTGCACCTATTCCTCACGTAGGTCTATCCAATACATCTGCACATACATCTCTCTATCTCTATCTCTATATCCTGCAAAAACGAAGAAGGGGGCCTTTTAATGCTTGCCTGGGCTGTTCCAAGCGGTTCCCAGGACAGCTTACAATGCCACCTGCAATGGACGTTCATGAAATTATTAACTTTTCCTAAAGTCCTAAGTGCCACTTTATTAAATTGCATTACATTATAATTTCGCTCTAATTTCACTTAATTCCACTTTACATTTCATTTCACTCCATTTACATTAATTTCATGTGCATTTCATTTCATTTTCACTTTACAAAAATTCTAAGCAAAACTTTGTACAATTTTCATTTTTTTCTTCTTTTGGGAAGCAGTTTTGCCGCCTACATACAACACACAAAGACTTTCCTTGACCAGCATCAACCAACACCACACATCGACAAACCACTCCCTAACCACATATTTCTATCAACATAGATGCATACATATCATTGTCATGGGACCAATAGGCAGCTGAAAACTACCTAACAAAAGACAGCTATTTGCATACATCAAAACATTAAAACACACCATTAACATAATATTGCATTTTGCAAACACTTACTGCCACATAGGCATATGACAACACCACACTATGTGACAACACTTGCATATGATAACTCTATTTACAATAAAATAACTCAACTGACATGACATGTACTTTTGTGTTCTCACACATATAGGATGTCCGTTTATGTGTCAAATTGTCTGCCTATGTCTATTCCCTCTTCTAGACTTGTCGGCACCCCCTGACATACCAACTTATTCAATTGTGGTAGAAGCATTAAATGTTCTACTTGAATCATTTGTCATGCTTCTACTTTTCTAGTTTTGCAATAATAGAATTTACAATGCTCTGGTAACAAAATAATATTCTCCAATCCCTTCCTCTACTTCATGCAACTAGCCTCATAGCAAATTTGACAGGCAATGCCCATTGCCACTAGTGTCAAGGGGTTTGGATCCCCCTTGCAAAGTCAAAGGGAAGTGCCCCTTGCAAGGTCAAAGGGAAATGCCCCTTGCAAGATTGAGATAACCACTCTAGACAACCCTATCAAATGACCTGCTCCAAACAGTTCCAAGTGGCATCACAGTACATGAATGACAAACAATGTACACAGTGCATGGTCGAATATGGGATTGCACCAACAATGCATGCTATGTGGTGGCAATGGTCATTGATAGTAGATGGCATGCATAAACGATGGTGCATTGACAACAAAGGACATGCAAAGATGAAAACGCACCAATGAAAAACAACTTTTGTTCTCTCCCAAAGGACAGTAGACAAACGGACTTGGGCAATGACACAATTTCAGACAGCCTTCTCACTTCAAATGGCATGTTCTCCAATAGGGAATTCGTCTTGGACAACCATTACACTTTGTCGAAGAGCAAGCATTTTTCCCTAGACAGCATGTGTGACAACAATATCCTTGTCTTGATGGCAGACAACATTTACCCAAACCTCGACAGTAATATTCTCGACTCAACTGGCATTCCTTTGTAGAAGTCTAGCAGACAAGAACATTTCTTCCCTAGATGGCATGGACAAAAACTACAGACTCAACTGGCATTCCTTTGTAGCAGACAAACATTTCTTCCCTAGATGACATGGTCAACAACTACAGTTGGCTGAACAAAGCAAGGAATTGCTTTGGCAACTTGCTCTTATTACTTCTTGATGGCATTCCAAGGGCATATATCACTCTCTCACTTTCTAACTATATTTCACAACCTTCCTATGACAATAGACACCTATACGTTGTGGAGACAAGGCTAGACGGCCTCCTCATATTTCCTAGAGGCACTTTATTGCCACTTGCCTCCTCCTACTCACACATAATCAAGCTCTAAACAATAGACAACTTTCCACTGAACTTAGCCAGTGTCTGCCCATTCTCCAATGGCATTCTTTTGGGCTTAAACGACAGCCCCCCCCTTGTTAGATGACATTTCCTACTCCTTTGATGGCATCTTTTATTCCTTGGGTTGCATGGAATAATTCCTACATGTAATATGAACTCCAACGATGATGTCCAAAAATTCAATGCTAAAGTTATTTTAGATGCTTAATTGAGCTACAACATGGAGATAAAATTTTTACCAATGCCATGACATATTAGTAACCTCTAGTTTCCCTACAATACATGAAATGGAACACCTTCATGCACTTGAACTGCAATGTTCATCAATGACCATAAAAAATGTATAGAAAAGGATTCTTTAAGGTTATTGTTATGATACCTGCAAACAACTACGCATTTGCAATCGACAACCTGAAACAATGTCATCTTCTGTAATCCTTGGGTGATTGCTATTTCGTGAAATAGACATTAACAAAGAGCTTACCAAAGCATTCTTTATATATCCTCCGGTTAACTCATACCTGAAAATTTACAATTGAGATACATAAAGGAATTCAACAAGAAACTAAAAATTAGGAAAAAGCAATCATAGGTAATGGTATATCACAGGGATTGATTCATATTTCACTACCTTAGTGAAACGTTCATCCAATCAATGTCCTCTTCAACTGGAAGTCGTTGAGATGCAAGTTTCCAAATCTTGTAGCGTTGGGTATGATCTGGTGCATAGAATTCAATCACACATCTACAACAACAAAATATGAAATCAACATTAGAATAAAAATATGACTCACAAAACAAGGCTTTTAAGCATTAGCCTTCCAAAATTTTCAGTGAAATGAATTTGGCGGTGCTTAAACATAGAAGTCGAATGGTCACAATATAAGTAAATTTGTAAATTAATGCATTAAATATGCCATATTCATATATATTTTAGCTGTTTTCCGAATTGTAAAATATGATCCATCTAGGCAGGAAAATGGGCATTCAATACCAATGTTTTTCAGTCCCATGAATTGCTTTTGGTTACCTTGGATATTTCAGTTTATGGTAAATATTATTGTAATTCAAGGGATGTTTATCTTGTTAATGCACTATCCCTTCAATGGTCATTAAGAACAAGAAATCTCATTTTTCCTAAACAAGGTTCATATATCTATTGGAAAGCCTTATATAGCTTAATTTCTCCAACAAAAAAATATAATCTCACAAAACAAAATTTCCATAGTTTTTGGCAGATATTACGATAATCATATTGCCTGGAGGTATTTCTTGCTTCTTGTACTGTTCCAAACCTAAATTCCAATTAACGAATACCTTGAATTTAAGCTTAATGCAATTGGGGTGCTAAAACTTTCTTCCATAATCACCATACATTAAAGCAAGTCTGATTCTCTTTTTTTTTTTTTCCTTTTTTCTTTTTTGTTCTTGGTAACTTGTCCTTACCACACCACGTTTGTACTTCAGATATAATTATTTTCAGTCTATCATAGGAAGACTTGGAACCCTTTATTGTTTTTCGGTTTTCCCATATATTTTGCAAATTACCCCCATTGACCAATCTTGGTTGTCCATTTTGTTTCCAAGTCTAGTTTCAAGTGACAGATTTAGTCACAAATATAACAAACACAAATAAAGTTGCACTGGCCATTGCCTAATAAGGACAATAACAAAAATGTGAAAAGAAAAAAAGAAGAGCTCTGACTTGAGGGATTAAGACTGAAAGAATCAATAAAAAAAGAAAGTGTGGTGAAAATGCCTTTAGATGTCAACAAAGTAAGAAAGTGAAGTAGCAAAAGAGCCTTCTTCAATGCAAAATTCACAATGAGTTGAAAGATTGGCTGGAAATTGTTAATGAAAACGCACCAAGAATCCCTAAATGCCAAAGTATTATATATCTACATTTGACAGCATTAAGTCTAGAGGTTGTTGGAAGACCAAAAGAGACTTTAAACTCCACTAACAACTTGCTGGACTCAATTAGAATTTGTCCCCTTTGGAGCAGGATCAGGTCGAACTAGATATTGGTAAACAGCCAGCTTCTATCTATAGGCATATAGTGCTGCTGTTAGTCCTCATTCTACTAATATCTGCTGATATTTATAAGAAAGCCCTAAAAATATTCTTCTTCACTTCTAAACTTGTTCACACTATGCAAATTGTTTTGTTATCATTTTCCCACATAAATCTCAAATGGTTTTTTTATTTCACATATGGTTTTATGAATCACAGTTGGAGAAAATCTGAAAAAAAATCCCAATTCGAGCCGATTTTTCCCGATTCACAGCCTAGCCGATTTTTGTTGACTTTTTTCCAAAAAATTGTGATATGCATGAAAAAAGCTTTTTTTCAATGAAAATTTGCATTTTCTTCGGTTTTTTAATGAAAAATTGCCCATTTTTTGCAGATTTCTCCCAATTCTTTTGTCGATTCCCAATTTCCCCCATTCTTTTTCCATGCCGATTCCGATCCATTTCCGATTTTCTCAACTATATGAATATTTTTCCCATCATGAGGGATAGATGACTACTCTTCAACCTTCAGCTGGTAGAGACTGGGAAAAGGACTAAAAAAATTTAAGTATTTGTATGTCGTATGAAATTATAATGTTATTGACACAAAATTTCCTCTATCTGATAGCTGACCTGCTACATGTCATTAACACAAACCCCCCATATGACATTACATATCGCAAGTTCCATTTGTACTATTGCCAATTGCATAGACTTGAATCACAACCCATGGGGTAGCACATTTATACAATTTCCATTAGGGTATTGAACATATATAGATTTATATAGATTTATTCATGGTATTTTGCATGTTTAGATAGTTAATGCATGTATTGTGGTATCCAAGAATGTAAAAATACATGTATCTGTAGTCAAAATTTAACCAGAGTTAAAGAGATGAGCCTAGTGCCTAGGTCATGCACCATATTATGCCTGGTTTGCCCTAGCTTTCAATTTGTGTTCATTTTGTAGAGTTCAAAATCAGTTAGTCAAATAGTTGTCTGGCTATAGAATTATGTTAAAGTGATTACAGAATGTGTAATAGTCATATTAGTCAAATAGAAGGAAAGGATGAGGGTCAGTCATACAAGGAAAAGGAAAACGAATTGCTTAAGGGAAACGTGATGCTCCTTTATCTACCACAGTTAAGCTTCTCTACAAAACTGTTCAATGTTATTTATGTGATAAGGTATCTTAAAGAAATTGAAGGAAAAAAGGAAAATGGTTTGATGTAATGTCCAACCCCCAAATTTTATTTTGTTTTTGTTTTTGTTTTGAAGTAATACTTCTTATACTTGTTTTCATTGCTTTTGATATGTGATATGTGGTTTGGTGATCTTGCCGAAAACCAGCTTGGCCAAGAGCCCTAAAACCCGCCTCCGCAAACCTACGGGAGAGAAGCACATCCAATGTTGTGGCATTAAGCTTGGCAAAGATATGCCCAATCATGATAGTCCTGTAATTATTGGGTTCATGGGGATCACCTGCCTTATGAATGGGGTGAATGATATGCTGAGTCCAAGAAGCAGGAAACACATAACAGACAGAGATTAAAGAGATCAGTGACGGGCCCAACAAGAGGGTCAATACCATGCTTCAAAAATTCTGCCTGTAACCCATCCAAATCAGTTGCTTTGCTCGTACAAAGTTTCCAAATAGCCTGCTTGACAAGACCATTAGAAAAGAGGTGGCACGAAGAGGGGGGGAAGGGAACAGTAATAGGAGGCTGATTAGGGATGGTATAGAGGGAAGAGGCATGAATGGTCCAAGAGGAAATATCGATCCCGTGAGTAATCCGATCACGGGGGAGGATAAGGCGCCAGAATGATTTAGGAGACCTGCAGAAGGGAGTGGATAAGATCAAGTCGATGTTGAGAGAGGAAGAGACACTTCTTCCTTTGAAGAAGCATCCTGTAGTCTTTGTGGGAAATGGCATAGAGCTGGGAAGGATTCCGAATGGCATATTTCAACCTTCGATGGGCAGACTTACATTCCTTGTCATACTAGATGTTCATGGGGCAATGACCAGGGGGACGAGGATAGGGGGGAGGGCTAATAGAGTGGGGGTACGAGTCCAAAGCAGCCTTCCAAATAGTTTGGACCAAGCAAGCAGAACGATCGAAAACATCGGGAAGAGAAGACACCCTAGGGAGCACCTGACGCAACCAGTCCATGTAGGTAAAGAATAATAATAGTCAAATTCTATTATAACCCGAGGGGCTAAAGGGGAGGGAGGAAGGGGATGAGTAACAGGAAGGGAACCAATGGACAACGTAAGAGAAAGAACTGAATGATCGGTAAGGGGGGAGGGTGATCAGAGACGCTAAACTAGGAAATGAATGGAATGAGAGTGGTAGAGGAAATAGCATAGTTGACAACATTGGCTCCACCACTATGAGGAAAGCAAGTAAACCCACCAGAATCTGGAAAACAAGATATACCATTGAGAAGTACTAGCCGGTTGGATTCACCCAAATCAATAAGATGCTTACCATAAGCAGTAACCTAAGTGTCACTGGAGGTTCGAGCAAAACCAAGGTCCTTAGGATCCAATTCCCGAGTTTGCAACTCATCGATTGTGAGGTCATGAAGAGAAACCTGCATAGGTTCAGTCCGAGCATTGAAATCTCCTAGCAAAAGTATCTCCCTTGAAGTTGAGTATCTAGTAATGTCCTCATAAAGATCTTGGAAAGGGTCCCCATTCGTGTGAATAGCAAAATTGGACGTGGTGGGGGGAAAGTAACAGGTGGCAATGTATATGTCCCAAAGAGGTGGGTGACGATGGATTTTAATCCATAAAAACCTGGAGTGGGGGTCAGTCGAAACCAGGGATACCGAACCCTGTAGCTTGTCCCTGATAAAAGCAGAAACACATTCTGAACCTCGAACCCCCCCAGAGTACCGAGTGAGTTGCCGACAACTGGACCACCAGAAGTAACCTGAGAAAACCAGTAGGGCCTGCTCAAGACTCTCGTGCGTCTCACAAATAAGAATGATGTCATGTTTGCCAATCACATCAAAAAGGGACCTTGGGGTAGACCAAATCGTACCATTGCAGTTCCAGCAAGCTACAACTAGCTTATCTGCCACCCCCCTTCCGTGCCTATGAAGTCATTTGCTAGGCAAGGGTTTGGACCACCCAGGTGAGGGAGAGTCCCTAATCACTGCACGCAAATTACAAACAACTGCCCATTTGTTATCTTTTCTGGCCGAGGCTACTTGTTCCCTTGCTTTCTTCAATTCTTCAACCTAAAGTCTACAATTGAGTAATAATGGATCGTTGATCCTGAAGTTTATTTTGGAGGTCCATAATAATGCGGTTACCATCTTTCACTTGGTCTTGCAAGGAGAGTATAATGCTAGATTGTGTGTCTAGCTGTTTCTGGAGAGAATTAATTTGTTTAGACAAATGCTGATATGAAACTGTAGTGTGAAGGCGTTGGACAGATTTAAGGGGAGAAGCCCGCGTCTCATCCATTCTTCCTTCATCAAGAATCCCCATAACTAAGCTAGAAGCCCTAGGGCCGCTCAAGAAAAGGTAACGCTAGGGCTCGCTGTCACGCCTGAAAAACCCCTTGTTCCTTGTTTTGCCTGCGACACTGTTCACACCACGACATTGTTCACACCGCGACACTATTCACACCGCGATACTGTTCACTAAGGAGATTGAGAAATTACCTTGGGTGGCAAAGGTTGTATAGAAGACCAAGGCTATCACAAAATTCATTTACAACCATGCATGGGTCCTTAGCCTCATGAGGCAATTTACTGGTGGGAGGGAGCTCGTGCGACCTCGAATTACATGCTTCACCAAAACCTTTGTGACATTGCAAGCATCTACAATGCAAGAGGGTCATTGAAGCAAATGTTTGTGAGCAATGATTGGAATTTTGAACAAGCTACAAGATACCGATTCTCACTTGAGGGGCAGAATGTATAAACCTATTTGTTTGAGGCGGCCTTTTGGATAGCCATGGATGAGGCCATCAAGGTAGAAGACTTAAGTTTATTAATTTATTTTATCATTTTTTTTGTTTTTTTCTTTTTTGGCGTATACTAGAGGAATCAGTAACTTGTTGCATTTTTCATCGCCTCTTCGTGGGTTCGAATCCTACTCCTTGCTGCCACTATAACCTCCAATTGCGTCGGGTAAACTTTTTAACGTAGCCGACGACACTGCCCAACATGCCCTCCACTTCTACGAGGCCTGAGGGATTCTAACCATGGTCTCCACCCTCCCAAGGGAGTACTTTGACCAACGGCCGAACCCTCCAACCTTATTTTTTTTGTTGTAAAATATTTTCATTTAATAAAATTTTCCTTTTTTTTTTCAGGTGTCAGAGCCTTTGGTGAAGGTTCTTCATCTTGTTGATGGAAAACAATCTGCAATGGGATATGTATACGAGGCTATGGATAAGGCAAAAGAGGCAATTGCCGCATTTTATGGATATGTCCGTATCAAATACGATCCCATTTGGACGGTCATTTATAACCGATGGACATCTCAAATCCATAGCCCTCTTCATGTAGCGGGTTACTACTTGAACCCCCAAATTTTTTATTCTCCTACATTTCATGTCGATTATGAGGTGAAGCTTGGCGTTCAAGATTGCATTGACCGCATGTTCTCAGCTAATAGACAATTGCGCGATAAAACGCGTGAAGAGATACACAATTATAAGGAATGCCATGGCCACCAATTCCCATCCGGGCAATGCAAGAGTCTTAGGTCAACATTGAGGCTAGGTGACCTTCATCATTTTTTTTTTTTTATTTAAAAACCATCATCGAATTATTATTTTTTCTTTTGATTTTGTTTTAAAAAATAATCTCAATTTACTATTTTACATGTGAAATATTAAATTTTTTTTTTTTTTTTGGTTGTTTCTAGATTTATGGTGGGAGAACTTTGGTGATTTTACACCCAATTTGCAACGCATGGCCATCACATCAGAATCTTATCTCAACCATGCAATGCTTTAGGTTGTGAGCATAATTGGAGTATGTTTGAGCACATACACTCCAAGAAGAGCAACAGACTTACATAAGAAAAATTGAATGATCTTGTGTTTGTGCATTACAACATTCGCCTCCACCAAAGAAATTTTGAGAAAACAAGTACTCAGCCCATTGACCTAAGTGACATTGATCCATCATCTGAATGGATCATAGATGCAGTGCAGGAGCAACAGGAAGAGCCTCTCTTCTCCCTGGATGAATTACAACACTTTGAAGACCTAGTGGAGGAGATAGCAACCAAGGACCAAGAAGAGGCACATGCACAAGAAGTGGCAAGGGCACATCAACAAAGAGAGACTAGGTCTTCTACTAGGGCAAAGGGCAAAGGAATTGCAAGACAATAGATAGTGGGCCTATTGAAGCATTTTGACACATTTTGTAATTTATACCTTTTTATATTATAAGCAATACAAGATGTGTTTTATCACTTTCAGTGTACTTTAAACTTGAGCCTTGTATGATGTATCACTATCACTTGCCACTTTCATGTGTAGTTTAAGCTTATGGTCTGACATAATTAATATTTGATTTGCATAATGTTAGTTCATTGTGATATGCATGAAAAGAACTTTTTTTCAACGAAAATTTGCGTTGTCTTCAGTTTGTTTTTTCTGCCGATTTTGTGCCAATCTTTTTCCCCAATTTTTTCTAATTCCCTTTCCAAACCGATTCCGAGTTTCCAAACCGATTCCGAGTTTCTCTACTATGCACCCATCTATCTTGGTCAAGTCAAGTTCATTGTGTGTTCAATAGTCAACATGGGTTTGTGTGTTCATATAAGTTGTGCGCTAGACCAAACAACAATGTATTTTAGATGATTGGAATTGAAGGATACACATTGTGCGTTTTGTATTTATATGTATTTATGACTTCTTATTGTGTTTCTTTATTTGTATATAACAGGCTTGTATAGTAGTGTATTGAATTATATCTCTGAGCATGATTGGAACACTCCCACATGCTATAGTACACAAGCGAAAAGAAGACATGAAAGATTTCAGTAGTTACCAGTGTACTTGTAATATACAATTTATCTCAAAATAATATCACAATTAAAAACAAAATGAAGTTTAGATCTCATCAAAATAATGTGGTGTTAATGTGATATGCTATCATAGTAAATGGCCAAGAGATTTGGCCTATATATACCTGATACAGAGTGTAGAAAATTCTAAATGAATAGGACTATCCTAAGAATATTCCTATGACATAGAAGGAATAATAGGAAAAGATTTAAGACCACAAGTTCACCATCAAATGTGTTACATCAATAATATCATTAATGATTTAACCAAGTAATACTACATCCCAAGACCTAGGAACCGCATATGAAATATGTTAATAAATTATAAAAGCATCAAATAGACTTTATATTGATTTTCTAATAATCTTCATTTAGAAATAAATATCAATGAAGCTTAAGTTTGAGAAAGGACATAAATATATACGTAATACGTCTATGCATTGCCTCGTCAAGGTCTAATGGTCGGTTAGTAGCTAGCATGATAATCCCTTCATGTCGCTCCATCTCAGCCAACAGTGCATTGAACAATTTATCACCACCTTTTTCTCTCTGCAAATAAGGGTATGTGCATTAGATATTATAACAGCGGGTACATTAGGAAGTGAACATGATTTTATACTTTCCTGCAAGTTCTAATTCGTAATGGATTTCTTTCTTGATAGTTTTACCTTTTTAAATAGGGCCTCACATTCATCAAAAAATACAATAGCATCATTCATGTCAACATCACGAAAGAGTCCACGAAGATCAACTGAACGGTCTTCAATTTTACTTCCCTTATATGATGATTCAAGTGAATGGAAATCTACAAGTAGTACACGTTTTCCTGGCCACACAAATTTCTGCTTAGAAAATGTTTTCAAAGAGTTGCAAACTCTCCTGCATCAATCTGTTGACATTGTTTTAGGAAGACAAAATGAAATACACTAGTTGAGAGTAAAACAAACCCAGATGATTAGCAACAGCATCCACTGTCATAGTCTTCCCTGTTCCTGATGGTCCACACAGAAGTATCACTAATCCTGCACCATAGGTGATAACATCTTCTAGCCCAACTTCTTTTCTAAAATGCTTGAACTTTGAAAAGTTGTCTATATTCCTCAACAACATTTCCTTCTGCTCATCTGGAAGCACAACTTGTTCCATTGACACCTGTTCAAGTACAAACAAGACAAGGGAGTTTGTTTAGATCTCCTGTTAGGTTTATCTCCTACAATGCACAATTGATATCAAAGATAATGTAAGGACACATTCCAACTGATCCGATTGATTTAACAGGAAGTTCCTGGAACACATTAATACCAGAACATATATGTGTGCAATAGAGATGTGCATATTTCAAAACATAACAGACATGACATACCTTGGGCTTGTATAGATGGCTTCCTTCAATAAGTTCATCAATTTCAGTATCAAGGCCTACAATCCAATCCAAAATACGACGATCCAACTCTACTTGTTGGTCCATTAAATCCTCACTTCCACGAGAATAATTGACAGTCCTCAACCTAATCATTCCTCTAGAAACAAGAATGCCTGATTTATGGAAGTGTGTACGAGCCAAAACCTAGAGACAGTAACATTATTATGAATGAATATGTGAATCAACAATAGACTACAGAATCAATTGTATAAAACAAGAACTTTTTATAAATATAGTAGATCTCAAAACTTGTAGTAAACTCATCAGATGTGGTATTACCTGTATGCACTGTGCCAGTGGACAGGAAAACAAAACTAAGGCTGTAAATTTCTATCATTCATAAAATATGGAATGTGAACTTGAAAAGTTGTAAAAACTCACATAAAGCATTTGATTTACATTTATGATATGCACTTGGACATGTTTTTTAAATAAAATTCTAATTTGAATGCTGATATATTTGTTTGGTTTTCAATGTAGGGATGAACACTTTTAAGTACATGTCAACATGAACAAGTAAAGTTTCAAACTAAAAGAAGAAGCTCGGTATCTATAAACTATGCAATTTCTGAAGCAAACAATGTCTAGAAGACTTGTATTGAACATACATAAAATTCATAAAGTAAATACAGTCTAGAATATGCCCTACATTATAAAAAAACAAACACAGCTTTCTGTCCTGAAACTATATGCTCATAGAAACTGTACAAGTTATGATATCTCAAGAAGATTTGCAGATAGTGATGTTAGTCAAAACAAGACCCTATTACCATATACAAATCCCCACTTGCTCTCACCATGGATTCTGGTTAAAGAAGGTAAATATTAACAATCAGTGCAAATAGGAGGACAATGGCATGGCTAGAAGTTAGAACCATCGGAAAATATGATAGAATTAAGATATGTAACACAGAATACAGAATCTGTGAAGCTCAACTGTGAAGGGGCTGGTGTTTCAAATATAATGAGTCGATATAAAGCAGATATAAGCAAGCTTGCCAATGGTTTCAATAGTTAGAGACAGGCCTGGAAGCACCATCCACTCCCACATTCACCATTGTCATTACCCCAGTCACCTTAAGTTCCTCGACCTTCACTTCTAATACATGTTGGTATCCCACGTGGTGATCTAGTTGGTCTATTGGTGTGGATATAAATAGATCTACATGAGACGGTAGATGTTGGTGGACAAGATGGACGGCATGAATATATGATCGAGCATTTTATGATGTTGATGTGATGTTTTGATTTACTTGGAATAAAAGATGGAATAATGGCATAGTTTCTATATAGTTTTTTGGGTTACATTTAATTTTTATTAGTGTGGGTTAGTAGTTGAAGCCTTGGAGGGATGCAAGAATTGCACTCTACCTCGTAGAAATGGGATACAACACACTACAATATAATTCAATTACAAATATATTAACAAAGGAACACAATGGGAATAACTTACAAATACTTATGGATATACTAAGCACATGTGTATCCTATACAACAACTATTTGCAATACATCGTGGTTTGCTCAAGCAACATGCACAGACTTGCCTTGACCAGCATCAACCAACATAGCTAGATGAACATCTCTACCAACAAACAAGCATCCCGGGTCAAAAACATCCTTCATCAAGGTAGATGTGTGATTATAGACATTATGGAACTAGTGGTTGGCAATTGCCCAACTACCATTGAACTATGCATGTTCATCAAAACATTAAAATAACCCATAACATCGCATTACATTGTTACAAACACATTTATTGCCACATCTAGACACAACAATATGTGACAACAATTACATATGACAAGTCTTTTTACATGAATCACCAATTCATGCACATGCATTTATGCACGCATGGATCCATATGCTCGTGCATGACACTTATGCAATGCGCACTCACCTAGATATGTCAAGTTATTTGTTTACATCTATCCACTCCACCAAACTTTTTGGTGTCTTTGTCAACAAACCAACTGAACACTAAGGATAGAAGCATTAAATACAGTACTTGAATCTCTCGTCGTGCTCCATCTACTTCCTTCTATTCCATACATCTTCTATGATTGCTTACATTATAACATGTTGCTAGCAAAACACTATTTTTCCTTTGCTTGCTCCACTTCATGCAATTGATTACATCACAAGTATAATAGGCAATGCTTGTTGCTGCCTATGTTTAGGGTCAAGGGTATGGGGTCCTTGCAGGGTAAAGGGGCAACGTCCCTTGTGGGACTAAGGCCCTACACGCATATTCACTTGCAAAACTCAAACAAACGAATAGCTAACTCCACTATTTCAGCAGAATTCTTCTCATGGATGGCATTTTAGTGGCCTCTGCTTGACCCACTTGTAGTACTCAGATCATTATTGAAATGTACTATGACTACGAGATGGCCTCGAATCCTCCCAAATAGTTGTCTCAGACGGAATGCTTCAAACATTGGATTTAGATGGCATACTTCAGATGGCAATCATCATTGGCCACTCCCGGACAGTAAGCTCAAACGGCCAGCCCTAGATGACAAGCTCGAATAGTTGACCCTGAATGGCAGGCCCAAATGGCCAACCCCTGACGATTGCCTCTGTTGGCTAGCTCTGAACAACGGGCCCAGATTGTCAGCACCAAATGACTATCTTTGATGGCCAACTCTGAACGGTCAGCTTAGGTGGCCCAACCCTTAGGTTGGTCCCCATCGACTAGTCCCATGCAATTGTATCTATTAGCAAAACGGTCTCTTTGTCAGACTATAGAGGATTCTCAAACAAAATCTTGCAAACCCTCGTTGGCAATGTAGCCTTATATGACTTCATGGTAACTTTGGATGACACCCACACAAGTTGGAACAATGAAACTCAAGTTCATTCTAGGAACATTTGGGATTTTTTTCTAATTCTTCTTGAGCAACCTATACAACCAACTATGAGATGGCTACTGTCTCTCAGACAATCAAAAATCAGATAAATAGTCTCTCCCAATTGGCCAGTAGATAGGTAAGCAGTTTCATGCAAGTGATGCATCTTCACTCGCTAATGGTGTCTCACTCCTAAACGGAAATTGCAAATTCTAGGTCACATTCCCTAGATGCCAAAAATCCTCCCTTTATCCTTGTTAGATTGTCTCCAAACTTGTGCCTCTTCCACGTTTGTCTAGATGGTATCCAACATGATCCAAATGGCCTCTAGGTTGGTCCAAGTTTCCTAGTTCAAGGGCCAAATGGTTGGGACAAAGGATCATATGACCTGGACTTCAATCCAAACAACCTAGGTCCAAGTTGAGGTCATAGGCCAAACAACGCAATCCTAGGCGGCCTTGAGCCAAACAGTGTAGCATAGTGGTGGTATTCCACAGTTAAAGGAATAGAGAATGAATGACAAAGTGGGTTAGTCAAGTAAATTAACAGCATGCAATCTGAGTAACACTCAGATGATCTTCAATTCAAACAGCCTACAACACAATGGTCTTCATCCTTGATGACCTTGCACAACACAACAATTTAGATGGCCTTGTATCCAATCCAAACGGCCTTGATCACAGTCTAGACGGCTTGCCTATCAGTCAGACAACCTCAATCTTGCATGGGACGACCTAGGTCCAAGATCCTGACAGCCCAATATAGGAATCCACAACAAACAAAAATGAGTGGAAACAGTTTGGATATTCTATCTATAACAATGACAATTAGATACAAACACATGCATAAAGACTATACAATCTGCATAACAATGGCTGAATGGTATTATTATTATCAGCAAGAACACATCTGTATGCAATACAACTATTTTCGTACTCTCTTGTGAGTCTCTCCTCTACCCGCTCGAATGAATGAGGGGTCCTATTTATACTTGTAGGAGGTAGTTATTCCTCCAACTACCAACTTGACACCTCATCACCTTTACATTACATTTGTCATACATTTGCATGTCTAACTATATGACTCATTAATCATCCGTATGTTAACTAGTACTTCACAAAACATTGCAATGAAATAAAAACTAATACATTCAAAATCGTATGTGCGCATACTTGACTTTTGGCACACTTATTCTATTTACAAGTACAAGGTGACACCTGGGATGGTGCCATGTCAAAACTGGCATCTACATCTTCCCTCCCATCTAGATTGATCGTCGTCCTCGTTGATTTTGTTGTTCCTAAGGGCTCTAACTCTGTTGTGGATGATCATAGGCATAAGTACTGCATACAACTAAATTTGCAGCTTCAAGGCTTCAGTCTCTCCTTTCAACCTCTTCACATAGGCTTGGTATCAAGCCCATTGGAAGACATAATAATGTGACTTTTGTTCAAATTCAACCAGCCTAGCCTTCAATTCAGCCTCCCTCTTTGCAGCTTCAGCTTCCTTCCTTGCAACTTTTGCTAACTGCTCATTACTCTCTACGATCAACCGGTCCCAGTAAGTGATCTCCTACATCTTCACTTCAAGAGTTTGTTCCCTTCGTTCAAATTCAACCAGCCTAGCCTTCAATTCAGCCTCCCTCTTTGCAGCTTCAGCTTCCTTCCTTGCAACTCGTGCTAACTACTCATTACTCTCTATGATCAACCGGTCCCAGTAAGTGATCTCCTACATCTTCACTTCAAGAGTTTGTTCCCTCACCGCTCACTCTAATTTCAGCTGACCAATCGCCTAATCCTGTTGTGCTTGTGTTTGCCTCAGACTTTCTATTTTTATTCTCATTCTTGTTAGTTCCGCTACAACATCCTGTTGCACCTGCTAAAGGTGTCCTTCCACCATTCATAGTTGGTTGGCTTGCTCTTCTTTCAACTTCAGGCTATGAGTCATCTACTAAAACGTCTCCAAACCTACTACCAACCAATGAATCAAACATAGCAAGAAATTCATTCTAGCATATGACTCTACCAATTCTAGTGCTAGCTTAACTGTCTTGGCACCTAGAAATTCAAGATACTGGTCCATGATTCCTTCATCCATAAACAACTTAGTGGATGTCGCTACAAGACTAGAGTTCCTTCTGGCAATTCTCTCACTTCTAGCATTCATTGGATACTGTTACTGCCAACACCCATCTCACATGGCTGCATGTGATATTTCTGCAAATTTCTTTATTCTTTCCTCATTTTGGACCCAAATCACCAACTTGGCCAACTTTGCTTCCATCTTCAATTGCCACAGTCACCAATCACCAACACAACCAACTAGGAACTCACTCTAGACTCTGTAAGTGGTAAATCTACTTCTCAAAAGAAGAAGTGAAAAAGTTGTATAGAAATTGATTTGCAATTTTGGCAAGTTTTGTTTGGAATTTTGAACAAGTTTTTGTTTGTAATTTTGACAAAGTGAGATGTGAAATGAAATGCACATCAAATTAGATGTAAATAAAGTGAAATGTAATTAAATCCAAATTAAATGAAATTAGGTGAAATGAGAGTGAAATTAGAGTTTGATAAAAATTAAACTCAGAACTTTAGAAAAGTGCAATTAATCAAAGTATGTTCGGAGGTTATGGGGTGGCAATTGTAAATGATGCATTGTCCTGAGAACTGCTTGGAACGACCCAGGGCAAGCATCATACAACCCCCCTCCTTCATTTTTGTTGTTGTTGATCCCAAGACAGCGTTGTATGCATAAATGTTGAATATGTATTTGCAGTACGTGAAGGATGCAGTCAATTGTTGAATGATTATCTGCTATTTTGGGCTATGGCAACCATTGTAATTGCACTATCACTTTTTGTTTACAGCAAGTAAATCAATCGTATATTGCTATTATTGCCATATTCATAGTCTTTTCCATGCATGTGCATGATTGTTATTTTTTCATCCGTTGTGTTCCATTTGGTACTATAGATGTATACAAAGCATTGTCATATTAGATAGAATTGTAGCCTTGGCGTGCAGTAGGGTTAGATTAATTGTAGGTGATAGGAGTTGCAAAATTTGTTGCATGCAAAAAATACAATACAATTGGTTGCAACAATAGCAAGTTAACCGTTTCTAGTAGTTACAAGCCATAGGATTGAGGAATCGTACGAGGGACTATAGAAGCGTATTCTCCATACTGGATTTATTTGTTAAGTGACTTGTGCAAGATAGCATACAAAGACATCATAGTACAAGTTTTGTTCATTAGCTTTTACACTGCATTGTACGATAGATGAATCGTACATGACGATCAATATGTGCAAAGGCAGGATCATACAAAAGTACAACTAATTGAGTTGTACGATTGGGAAAGATCATAAGACTAAGCATTGTATTGTCAATATTAGCGTACGACAGATTTGGTTGTATGATTTAGAATCATATAGTTGGCACTATGTTGTACGACGATATGTTCGATTCCTGAATCTATCGCCACCCCCCTTACTAGAATACCGCGACTCGTGCTTTAGACTCTATCAAACAATCCACTTACTTTCTCAAAGAATGCATCAACCTGTTCATTTATCTGATCTTTGTGAGCTGGAGGCTACCTTAAGTTAGGCACTCCAATCAAAAAATGCTCACTTGTTTTTCCATGTTCCAATTCATCCTCAGTATCGTCTTTGGTGGTTGTCTCTTTGATATTTTTGCTACCTTCACTCTTCAGGTTAATTCTCTGCTTTACAACCACACCTTCCTGAATTTCTAGTTCTACTCCTCCCTTTGCATCAACTCATTATTCAATAGTATCCATCGTCTCCTTGCCTATTTGAAGTTCAGTCTTAGGTGGTTTACTACTTTGGCCCCTCTGCCACTATGTGCTCTGATACAGGTTGCTTTCCCTTCTCTCTTCTTTCCTCTGACACAAATGAAGTTGATGTCATAGTTTGAGTTGTAGATGTAAGCGCAACTAGTGGTCCCTCATCCAATGGAGGTGAACCAAACCTCTCCACTTCATCCACAAACTGCCACAATGGTGTTGTGGCATAGCCCTCCAATGTATCCACATTCACCACCATTGAGACATCACCTGCATACTCTCTTCTAGGTACTTCTTCCAAATGGTGGTGATCCTTCCATTGCATCAACTATAATTTGCACATCATCATCTACATCTACAACAACTAACGTCTCCTGCAACTCCTCTTATCCAATTCTTTGTCTCTCTAGTTGTTGTGTTGCTTATCCAGCACACCGAACTCCTTGCACAACAGGTTCTGATTGTTTTGGTTTTTGTCCTCCTCTAGAAGCCTTAGTGGAAGCTACTTCCTAGTACTCACAATGGCACCTACAATGCCTTCTCATACAATCTGGCCTCCTGATTGTGTTGAAGTCCCCAATGGCAATGCAACATAGGTCAATCCAAGCAATTTGTAATGTTTGACCCACCACGACTCCTTGTGGATTTCCACCAGTTGTCCCAATCATCGTGGCGTCTTCCGAGGGTCCAAAAGGTGGAAACACTTACATTTTGCCCCACTCGCTGATTTTGTTGCTATTGTTGTTGTCGGGGCTACTATTGTTGCGATAGTTGCACTCCCATATGTTGCCACTACTGCTCCAATTGTCTTTGCCTCTTCTCCTTCCAAAGTGGCTCCTGAGCACTAGGCAACTGTTCCTTTGCTCCATCACTGTCTGCACTTTCCTTATCCAGTGCATCAATTTCTCCTCCTTCGTCTTCTTCCAACGACTCTTGCGCTTTCCTCTTTTTTGTTGTCATCTTCTTCTTCCCCAATAATACTTTCTCGTCGATCTAATCTTCATCAATGGGGCAACATGTACCCAAGGGAAAATAGTAGGCATTGCTTCTAGTATTGTGTGTGGAGGATTAAGTCCTGGAAACTGGATCTTTTCATGCAATGTAGCATCCAACAGTAATGCAATGGGGTGGAATGCCATAGAAAACTTCTTTGTATACCACAACAGAAAATTTTGTACGCACTCTGACAAGAAACTTGCCCAATCATTCTTTTCTCCAGCCATCACTTCTTCCATAGATTGTATGATCCAAGTGAGCATATTCAAGCCTCTTTGTTCATCGAATAGCTTGGACATAATCATATCCATTGCTCACCACAATTCATCTGACTTCAAGTGTTGCATCTTTAGTCCGTGACTTCTATGCTTTTTCAACTTTGCTACTTTTACCAAATTGAGGTTGGTGACTTTATCAACGAAATTCTTCAACCAATAGGGCTCCACTCCCTTCCTCGTTTTTGTTGAAGTCGATAAGCCAAATACCCTCCGAAAATTGTTCAAGGATAATGACACCCACACTTTGTCAACAAGCATCACCCTACATCTCTTTCTTTCGGCATTATACGCTTGTAGCATCTCTAGCAAGTATGGTTTGAAGAAATCCTTGTCAAAACCAAGAACCTGCAAAATAAATTGCACTCCATCATTCTAAAAAGCTGTCCTCGATGATCTTTTGAGTGCTCCAACCACCACCTTCTATAATATTCTAGCAGGCGTTGTCCAAGTAATTTCTTCTAAAGAAATATGCATGCATTCTTTTCCCTTACTCTTCTAATGTGGTAAAGTTACTAGTTCTTTACCTATATCTTACTTGTCATTTGGTGTGCTTGTCCTTGACCTCGATCTTGACTCTCCTCCATGTTGTCATGTTCTCCCTTGTTCCTTGTCCATCTCATGTTCCCTTGCTCTTCCACGTGCGTGTTCTCCTAGTGCTAGCATCGATGTCGCCTCCACTAGCACAAGGTCCTTGTCACAACATAGCTTTAGGAATGAATCTTGGAGGATGTCTTTGCAACACAACCCATTTGATCCTTTCAGATATCCTTAGGCCTTTGTTGCATTCCTTTTGTAGTCCACATCCTTAGCTTTGGATTTTTAAACCTCTTCAAAACGGTTAATTCCAACTACTCCAACCGCTCTTCGGATAATTTGGGATCAATTCGTAGCTCCACATTGCATGCTTGCACTCTATGCCTTCCATATTCTCGTTATACATACCTTATTCTACAATCACTTGTACGAATCTGACAAACCGTACTCTTCCTCCAGACGGCCTGAGTCTAGACAACCCAATCCTAGATGGCCCAATCCTATACGGCCTAGCTTTAGACGATAGATACTTGTACGGCCTGGTCCTAGACGGGCAGAATTTGGACGACCCTCTTGTGTTTGCACAATCGCTTCTTCCACACCTTAGACAGCCTATACTCCTCTTCATAGCCTCATAATTCTTGCTCGACCGACATGTACAACCCATACAGTCGTTGAAATAAATTTCTACAACAGTTCTTTAGACCCTCCTTTGTGCAAATTGTCCTTCCTCCATTCTTTCATCTCTAGCCAGTCCTTGCTTCTGGTCCAATATTTCTACTTGCAAAAGAAAAACAATTTCTGCCAACAATGGGAAGGGATTCGTCGAGAAAACCTTTTCCAACACTCTCTCTTTCTCCAATTCAACTTCCATTTCCTCTAATGCAACTTGCTCCTGCAATACAGCTCTCATCTTCTCCAAGGCAGCTTACCCTACAATGCAGCTCCTTTCTTCTACGCAATTTCTGATGCCAGAAATCCCTCGATCCATATAGCCTACATGCACTCTTGCACCTTGAATGCTTCCCTTTTGCTCTTACTTGCTCCTCTTTGGCGTTGAGCATTTGAATGCATAAGTGCAAGCTCTTGGCATCTATTTATAAGATGAAGGTAGTAAGGGGACACTTGGCTTGCATGCGACAACTGCCACTTCACCTTCCATAACTGAATTACATGCAACTGAAAGTTTTGCATGTCTTTCTTGTCAACTTGACTTTTGCCACCTTGTGCATGGCAGCTACAAGGCATGCCTATTTTGGGCAGGGCGCATCACTCGAAAAGCAAGGCACACTTTTGCCAGACTTGAACAGCCACGCAAAATTTTGCTTCCTTTTTCATACTTAGCCTCCTTCGGACTTAAAAGCTGAAAACTAAATGACTGAAAGAAATATTTACATTCTGAAATAGACTGAACTACAGGAAATAAATAAGAAAAATATGTACAAGGAAGGACCTCTTGGCAACCTTCAGTGATGATAGGCCTTCAGGTGGAAGCCACTAACAGGGATCGGGAGAAGCTGTCCCTCCATGTCCCTAAGCACGAATGCGTTGAATTGGTTTACCCGAGCGATCAGATAGGGGCCTTCCCAGAAGGCATCGAATTTGTCATGATTGCCCGGCTTCGTTTTGAGTGAATCCCATTTGAGCACTAAGTCCCCGATTTTGAAAACTCGGGTGGTGGTCACTTTTGCAAACCAGCTTTGAGTTGCTTCGGCGTGCTTGGTAAAGGCCTGATATGCCTTCTCCCTTTCCTCTTCTAGCTGCAACAATTGACAAAGTCTGGCATCCACTGGATCCTCATCGCCTTTCTCATCTTCTAACAACTAGAGTGCAAGTATTTCTATGTGGGTGGGCAGGACCGCCTCCTTGTCGTATACAAGCGCGTAGGGAGATGTCTTGATGGATTTTTTGAAAGATATGTGATCCGCCCATAACGCTCGGTCCAGAAGGAGGTGCCACGACCTCTTATTCTTCTCCACAGTTTTCTTTATTATTTTCAAGAGGTTTTTATTGGTAGATTATGCCAGGCCATTTCCCTGCGGATAGTAATTCGAAGACATCTTATGGTAAATGCCATACTTGTTGGTAAACTAAGTGAGCACCGCACCTGCAAATCCTGGACCGTTATCTGTAACAATTGCCTTTGGAATCCCGAAACGGGTAATGAGGCTCTCAAGGAACCCAATGACTGTCTCTTGGTCAACATGCTTTGCAGGCAATGCCTCAGCCCATCGGGTAAAGTAATCTGTGGTGGTTAGGATAAACTTGTGTCCCGCCGAAGAGTTGGGCGTTATTGTCCCGTTTAAGTCCAGACCCCACTGCTGAAACGGAGTATCAGCTTGAATTGGTTGGAGGGGCAAGGGTGCCTTCCTATTTCTGTCGGCGAACCTTTGGCATTTTTCGCATTTCACACAGACTGCATGTGCGTCTGTGAAGACGGTGGGTCAATAATAGTCGGCTCTGATAATTTTTAAGGCTGTAGGCCTTCCCGAATTATGTCCTCCGAGCATCCCAGAGTGGAACTCTCCGAGAACCTTTGGCTTGTCCGATTCCTTGACGCACCACAACAGGATGCCATCAATATTTCTAAAATACAGCCCCTCGGGGCGCAGTACGTACTTCAAGGTGATCAGCCTAAACCTCCTTCTCTGTGAGGCGTTGAGATGGTCTGGACATCTCCCTGTGTTGAAGTACCACACTAGATCATTTGTCCAATCATCCTCCTCTGATAAGGACTTGGAAAGGTTGGCCTCTGTTACTAGATCCCCCCACTGGCAGGCAGAGATTTCGGCTGCAGCACTCCGGGCCAACTCTTGGCATAGAGCCCGACCTCGGATTAGCTTGGTTGGCCGTACCTCTATGTCAAACTCTTGTATCTTGGCTATCCATCCTGCCCTCTTGTGACTTGGTTCCCCTTGGATGATGAAATTTCTGACGTCCGGATGTATCACGAAGACAGTTATCCAACTCTGGGAGACAAAGTGCTTGAACTTTCTGAGGGATCTCATAACTGCGTGCACTTGCCGCTTAATAAAATTGTATCTTTCTTCGTGCGGCTGAATCACCTGGCTTAGGAATGCTATGGGGCGCTCCTCGCCATCATCTCCCTTCTGAGTCGGGACTGTGGCGTAGCTTTCGGGTTCTCCCACCACGTACAGGATGAAATCCTTGGAGTAGTCTGTATTTATTAACACTGGAGCCTGGGCAATTCTGGCCTTGATTTCTTCAAAGGCTTGTTTCCTTTCGTCAGTCCATACGAATTCAACATTCTTTTTTAGGAGCTCGGCCATGGGCTTGATTACTTGTGCAAAGTCTTGGACAAACTTCCTCACGAAGTTGATTTGGCCAAAAAATGATTATAGCCCCTTTTTGTCAACTGGGATGGACAAGAGAAGAAGAGCTTCTGCTCTGTCAGGATCGACTGCAAGGCCCTTCTCACAAATAACGTGTCCTAGCAGCTTGCCTTCCTTCACCGCGAAGACCAACTTCTTCGGGTTTATGGAAATGCCGAATTCATGACATCTCTCAAATACTTTCCGCAAGTGGGAGGCATGGTCCTCTCTTTTATGTGAAGACACAGTCATGTCATCCAAGTAGATGACAATGATCTTGTTGAGCAGCTCTCGGAATGCCAAGTCCATAGCCCTTTGAAATGTAGCCCCCGCGTTAGAAAGACCGAAGGACATGAGCTGATATGCAAATGTTCCCCATTTGGTTGTGAACATTGTCTTGTGTTGATCTTCGTCTTTCACCCATATTTGGTTATAGCCGGAGAAACCGTCCAAGAGATAGAATCTCTGAGCTCCAGCGACTACGTGGAGGATTTGATCAATTTGGGGGAGCGGATAATAATCCTTCAGTGAAGCCTGATTGACGTTTCTGAAATCCACACAGAGGCGGATGTCTCCATTCCTTTTCCTCACAGGGACCAGATTTGCGACCCAAGAAGAGTGCTTGATGGGGTTGATGATTTTGGCCTCCAGCATCTTCAAGAGTTCGGCTTTCATCATGGCTTCAATTTTTGGGTTCACCGCCCTTTGCTTCTGCCGAAAAGGTTTTGCATTATCCTCCAGTTCTATAGTATGCTGGATCATCTCACTGTCGTACCCCTTCAGGTCTTGGTAGCACCAGGCCACGATATACGGGTACTCTTCGCATAGAGATCGGATCTGCTCTAACTCCTCATCAGTGCAATCCGTCCCGACCTTAATCGCCTTTCCAGGTTCCAGTTCTAGGTCCATGTACTGCTTGAAATCCACTTTAATCCTGTGGGATATGGCTCTATCGTTCTGATCAAAGAGGCTCTCCAGGGTAATCAGTCCTTTCGAGACATGATTATTTTTTAACTGTATCAACCCCTCATATTGCTCGTCATCAGGGTCTCTACCTTCGATTATACTAGCTTCATTTATCAAAAAGGTGATGACATCTTCATCACAATTGAACACCTGTCAGTGGGTGTCGTCTAGCTGACACCTTAGCTGCTCCTTGTGTATTCCATACCAATCTCTTCGCAAATAGCCCTCGGCATGACAGTAGTGGAGGCACCAGAGTCCACCATGCAATTGTGTACTATATGGCCCTCCATTCGCAAAGACAGATAGAAAGGTGGCGGCCTGTTTTTCCCAGTAGCAGATACTGTCAAGGGCTGAGCTAACACAGCAGGCTGCGTCGGCTTTCCATCTTTCACGCTCTTCAAGGATTCTTGCAACAGGTCTACTTGTCTTGGGAGCAGAAGAGCCTCATACATGCTTATCTTCGTCGGAGTCTTCTTGAGCTCATCAACTATATTGTAAGTTGAAGTGTCGGCTCCCTCTATCTCTTTCGCTGGCTCGTACCTGGTTCGGTATTGTTGAGTGGCTTCAACCCTCTGTCTCTTCGTCAACGATGGGTACCTCACCATTTCCCGAGCTTGTTCTTTTGTTTCAACTAGAGGTTGGGCCGCAGTAGCCTTTGTCGCGGGAGCCTTGAGCGTCGGGAACTTATCTTTGGCTGTAGGAGGTCAAGGTGGCTTGTCAGGTGCTAGCACAGCAGGCTGCGTCCTCTCCCTTCTGGCATATACTTTTAACGGCTTCATCTGGGCCGTGGGGGCCTCAATGGGCATTTTTCCCTCCTTGGTCAAGAGAGACACGGGATCTTCTTCTGGGACTGCAAAGTTACCTTCATCGTCAAGGATCATGTATGCTTCGTCCTCCATGGCACTGCCCGCAAGGGTCTGAATATAATGTCGATGCAACATGCAACCTTCCTCTCCATGTGGATAGTTGTATGTAGAGCACCAGTTAACATGGTCAAAAGTGCCTGGTTGAGCATCATTGGCAGCATTCCTCGTCGGGGGCCTTTGCGCTTGAGCAGCTTGATCTTTTGTCAGCGCAAGGGGAGGATATGGTCTCCTCGAAAGAAACTCCATCTGGGCTTGCTTCTTCTTCATGATTGTCATGTCGTTGGAGATAGTATGGTAACCAGAGGCAAGAGCCCGCACCTCCTGAAGGATCTTATTCTGAATATCATTATCAGCAGGCGCCGGCCGGACCGACGGAGGTATTGCGGCTAATGGTGGAGGTGCAGAATATGCCGTGTACTGAGGGGGAGCTGGGAGTGCAGGATATTGCGGAGGCGGAGGTGGTGGATTAGGATAATGGATCTGGGGCTGACCATACGGGTTTATAACTGGCGTTGGATTCCATGGCTGCTGGGGGTACTGATTTGACGAGGATGACGTCGCACCAGACGTGGGTGGATATTGTGACTGAGGAAAATCAGGGTAGATGGGAGGCCGCATTCTATGAGGAAGTCTGCCTATTGTCTAATTCTGCTTACTGGGCAACTTCATATAAGGCAGGAAGAGTGTCGACCCGGGCTTTATTAAGAAGCAGACAAATGTTTGAATTAAAAGACCTCGGGTAATAGTGCGCAGCTTGTCCCACGGGAGGTCGCAGCTCGTGAGGTACTCTTTTCCAGGACCTCGCAAACCTCACGTTGAAGTCCGATATCTCCTCTTGCGGATGACGTTGAATACTTTGAAACTGGTGCAGCAACGAGGAGGGATCAGCGAACTCGTTACATCCCTTCACTAGCCTGCCCGCCAACTGGGGCCATCCCGTGATAGCTCCTTCTCACAAAGATCTCCACCAGTAAAGGACTTTCCCTCTCAGAGAGAGGGCTAATAAACCGGTCTTAACACTCTCACTAGTGATAGAGTGCAGTGCAGCCAAGGCCAGAATATCTTGGATGTGCTCGTATGCTGTTTTCCCGGAGCCATCATAAGTAAGAATGGATTTCAAGGCAGCAGGGGGTACAGCTTCTTGTCCAACTAGAGCCAAGGGCCCTGTGTAATCAACTGCTGGAAAGAGGTCATCATCATTTTGTTGGGCAGCCATGTCTTCTTCCTCTTCATTAGTATAATCAGTATCAGTGTTGTTCGAATTTGTAGATTGTTCTTCGATTTCGGCCTCTCCAACTTCAGCTTCTTCAACCTCAGCTTCTATTTCAGCTTCTTTTATTTAAGCTTCAGCCTCGAGTTCGTTTTGGTGAGCTTGGTAGTCAACCAGCCTTACGCGCTCTCCAGGAGCGTTGATGTCTATTTCATAGAGATCAGGCTGTTGTCCTGGGTTCCTTGCTCTCCACCTTCTTGTATGCATGAAGGCGCTTTTGATATTGGACCAATCTCACGGACTCAGAGAATACTCAGGTACTACAGAGTCGCCAGGTGTTCTGATTTGACAGCAATGAAGCGAACACCAATGCTTCGATTCTGTTTTGGGCTGGGAAACTCCCGTGTCCCATCGGGCATGCCAGAGAAACTTTTGGTTACGAATCTGCCACTAGGATAGGATTTAGTGTAATCAGCCCTAGATTCGCCCAGCAGATTGAAAGGCCGGAAGGAAGGAATGCCTTCCGCGCCAATCTCCGGAGGAGGCCGGCTTCCTATGTTTTCTCAATTTGGTTTAAGCTCAGAGTGCAGGAAAGAAATTAGAGATGCAGAAAGAAATATAAATATGATTGTTCCGGGTGGGGAAGATAAGCAGCACGGTAACAGCCAATCACCACTAAAACACAAAATATGTTGCAGAAACTATCAACACCATTCATCCTATGTATCCTTCACTTTTGCATTCTAGGAATACTTAACTATCAAATACCGATATCCAGAAAAGCAAAATAACAGTAAGCAATAACATAAGCAACATGAGGCAGAAATACTCAGTAAAGGCAGCATACAAGACAAAGACAATCATTAGAGCCAAGTATATTTCGTATTCAGAAGCAAACGCACAACTAGCAATATATCCCCCTTCCACCCTTTTACAATGATATGGCGCAGCTATTTATAGTGCAATTTTCCCCCCCATTACAACTTTGGGCACAGGATCCCAGACCTGACAATAGCTGACAAAGCTAACAAAAGCGGCAAAAAGCGGCTGATGTTGACCTCTTCGGGTATGGAACGTACTTGCAACAAGGTCCACCTGAAAACTTGGCAGCTACGTGGCAGTGCGGTAGATGAAACTTCAAGTCAGCTTGAATGAGGGTAGTTGCGGTACACCTTCTGTCGCATCTCTGACTCGAATCTCGAGGTTGGACACCTGTCGGAATCTGATAAGGGGAAAAATCTGCCTTTGAAGCTCATACTTTCTCTCCTACCCGACTTTTCCCAAAATTGGAGCGCAACCGGGTAGCGCAGGGTGGAAGGAGTGCAGTTGGGAAGGCCTTCGTGCCTTAGAAATTTTTTGGGCAGTTTTCAACGTTCTTTGCCCGAGTGCGCACAAGTCAGTGAGCGCAGCCCGACTTCGCTGCGAAGTCGGGCGGCTCAACACTTAGCCGATTTTCTGAAGTCACCATGGCAAATCGCCCGGCTGCGCACTTCCTTGAGGGCGCCGCCCGACTTCGCTGCGAAGTCGGGTGGTCCCAACACTTAACCATTTTCTGGATATCTTTCTCATTGACGTCGCCCAGGTGCGCATAAAATTGGGAGCGCAGCCCGACTTCGCTGCGAAGTCGGGTGGCTCAAGACTTAGCATTTTTTCTGGGCTCAGCTCCACACATCAGCTTACCAAGTGCGCATGAAACTAGGAGCGGCTCCACACTTAGAGAATTCCTGGGCACGTTTTTGACAATTCTGCCCAGGTGCGCAAAGATAGGCGAGCACGGCCCGAATGCGTTGCCGCGCTGCACAGTTAGGCGAACAACAACACTTAGAAAATTTTGGGCTCTTTGCCCTCTCAGAGAAACAGTCAGAAGTATGGGGGGGAAATGGAGAGAATGAAACTGATGGCAGAAAAGATAGGGGATAGTGGAGAAAGGGAGAGAAGAAAGAGGGAAGGGAAAGTAGCATCCTTACAAAAAATTTGAAGACATGGCACCCCGTGCAAAATATGGCAACAGTTAGTATTTCATACATTGAGTTCATTCACAAGTTGACAATCCTACTCTAATGAAGTCAATTCAAAATGTTTGAACTTTGATTTTGAAATCACAAGCTTCCTGTTCCATTTTACATATCTATACATTTTTAAAAACTGATTACTGATATTTGCAAAGTAAACTGAAAATACCTGTTCCTTGAAGGAGTCAAAGAAGATTGACAGAAAATCTTTCACCTATATAATACATATGACAGAAATAAATATGAAACCAATTTACATAAAATAAGGGAAAATAATTGCAATCTCCAGCAGAAAAATAAAATTATAAAAGCTTCCATATAAAAAAAAGCAACTAAGTTTCAAGTAAGAACAGATCCATTGGAAAGTTGAAAGACACGTTGTTACATGCCTGTAAACTTCTACTTGAATAATAATAACCACCATCTCCAGTATCACCTTGAAAGATGCTCTTCACAACAGGTGATATTGACACAGCTGCAATGCACATCATTGTTTTGTAAACTATCATAAACTCAAAAGAGTTTCAAAAACAAGGTTTGTTACTTACCAGTAAGCATAAGAATAACGCCTTTCTCAAATGTAACTAGTCCAAGTTTTCTAGCAAGCACCTAAATAACATAGCAATTTACTGTTAATCAACTGTTACCACAATGATTCACTTCAACAACAATCTACTGCCAAAAATCTATTAATAGAAATCTACCCAAGATTGGATCTTGTTTCAGGCATATTTACATACTTCCATTCGAGGAAGTTCTCTATATCCATGTTTGGATGCTTCCTCAGTTAAATTGATTCTTTCATCATGACGGTTTTGTACTAACTTCAATTTGGCACGTAGCTCTCGAACACTTGATTCCTTTAAAAAAGCAACAACAAACAATTGAAACTATTTAGACTTACAAATGAAAAAAAATGTTCATCTACTTATAACAATGCGAGGGAATGGAATAGATGATAAATAATAGAACATGATAATAGTAACATTGCATGTAAACACATTTTGAAAATTTATTAAACAATACAAATATGTTAATGTAACAAAACTACATCACGTATTAGGGGCAAAACTAATTAAAAAGATCATATGGTCACAATTGAGAGGGATAGTTAGGGTCAAGAGGGAAAGAAATTAAGCTTTCTCCAAAAATATATTTGCCCACACCTCAAACCTTATTACAGTTCCCATAACTATGGAAGAGAACATTTTCGGTGCCACTAGGAGCAAGAAGCAAGAAGAAAAATGCAGTATGGCTGAGAAAGAAGGCACAAAGCCTGTATACTGTGACACACGGATGTTTCTTATGTATCGGCAGTTATAATGTTTGTTTTCCTACATATGATGTGTTCTTTATCAGCTAGAGAGAAACATACATACATCTGAAAAATAGATCATACTCATATTTACAACAGCTGAACTGAAACTGTTGTTTATTTCATTGCTTGGGTGCTGCTGTCCAAGATGATTCACATTAATAGAAGGTAGTGCTTGCAAGATGATTATGTCCCTTCATTGTGGCCCTCACAAATTCATGCTAACTACTACTGTATTAAACTTAACTAATGTAATGTCCCCTTCTAATCAGCTAGTGGGAGCACATTGAGACTAGCCTATACACAAGTTCCCGTAGGCTATGTCATATGGATGAGAGCCTTTGGAGATATTTGAGACAGATTTTGGATTCTTAGAGCTCAGTTTTGGTGGTCCTTCGGGGTCAAATGGAGCTAGGATGCTGGAATTGCTATTTTTAGCAATGTCGGGTTTTAGGGTTTCTTGCCGAGCGAACAAGGGGATGTTGTTCTACAACGAAATGGGTATCCAGAACAGGTTTTAGTTGGTCAATCGGAGTTTCATAAGGCAGAGTTTTTAAAGCGCAAATCTTGGCTTTATTAAGTGAATTATTAAATTCATTTTATAAAGTTAAAAATTTATATTATAATTAAAGGGAAAGAAATATGTTTATCCCACATTGAGCGCGCAAAAAAGAGTTTGCCAAGGAGGAGCCTATTTATTCGGTTCTCATTTCAGACATTCTGGTTTATGTTATTTCTTCTCTTGGATATTAAGGCCGGCGGCTGTTATTTCTTCATCGAAAGGGAAGCAAACCCAAATTGATAACCCGACAGACGAAACCCCGAAGGACAAATCGGTTCCATTTCAGGGATCGACAGTGTGCAGATTGTTGAAGTTCTGAGGACGAAAACCCTCAGTATTGGAGAAGGGAGCTGGACGAAAACCCAATTCTTGGTTGGTGAATTCACTCAGGATTCACACTTATGTGATTCAATCAAAGATTCAGAGGTTTATAGTCCATCAGTTGGAGATAATAGCAAATTGGTATGTTTATAATAATATTCTGAAGACATTTATCCATCTGGAATTTCTAAACATTGTTTTAATTTGCTGATATGAATTAATAAGCTATTTTGATCATGGGTTCTGCATAAAAATCGATTATTCAATGTTAAATCCATCTGGGTATCATTGCATGCTGCTGTTATTGGCTTCTTTCATTTGGGTATTATTGCATGTTCAAATTAATCCATAGTTATTGCAAAAACACCAAACCAGAACAGGGCAGCTCATTGTTTATTTCATTGCTTGGGTGCTGCTGTCCAAAAACCAGCCAAGATGATTCACATTAATAGAAGGTAGTGCTTGCAAGATGATTATGTCCCTTCATTGTGGCCCTCACAAATTCATACTAACTACTACTGTATTAAACTTAACTAATCAGGCCTAAATCTGTAAACTAATCAATTCTTAAAATGTCCCAAAAAAAACAGGCCCTAAAGGTACAATGTTAGGTTTGATATGCTGTCCGCCAATCTTAAAAAGTTAAATGCCTCAACACTGCTTCACTGTTAGTGTTGCCTTCATTTTTCTCTTATTACTTTTAATTATTTTCTTTTGTAATGACAATGATTTCCCTTCGTGCAGCTCTTATCATATTCGTATGCTTCTCCCATGATGAAATCTGCAAACGTTGGCAGGATTTCATCTCCTTTAGATAAGGCCAAAATAGAAAACTCTCATATTTTCGTAAATGAGAGTTTTGCCCACTCCGAATGTGGTTTGTATGTTGCATGGTGTCCTTACATGCTACTAAATCTTCTAAGGGATATTCCTGGAGATCTAAGAGGCATGTGTATGACAACATACTTTTGTGGAAGATCTAACTAAAACCTTACTCAAATGCAACCCTACAGGATTTTCTCACTTATGATTATAGGACACAAATGTTGTCTCCAAACATCAAGCAAACCATTTCTAAAGCACAATGGATCCAAAGACTCATAAACAAAAATATTTTTGTCAAATAATTATGGATTGCCTTTTGTTGTTCAATTTAATTTGGGGCCATGTCATCCCCAACATGTCCTTTTGTCATGTCAAGTATCGGTTTGGTTCCTTTGTTACAGCATCTCAAGACTATAGTTCTACTTAACATCGATTTGTAGGTGGTAAGGCGCAGCTAAGGATACAACCCTATAATTTTGCTATGTAGCATTATTCTAGGTGGTTATTCCCTGGTTTAATCTCTCTGTTGCCTAGTTTTAAGCATTGCATGGATTCATGAGTTTCTCAAGGCATGCAGTTTGCGTCCCACTATATTTTGTATAAAATACTTCTACTATAATGTTAATATAAAAAATGATCCAAGCAATTTAGGTCTATAAATCTTCATGAGTTTTATGGAATGGGTGCAACAAAAAGATTCAAGTAAATGTACAAGTTGTTATGAGTATCTGAATTAGTGAATGAAATAGGATAAATGCAATTTTGAAAAAACCCACTATGATATTGTCAAATGACATATTAGACAAGTTACTTGAGATGCTAATGACTCAACCTAATGATAAATACAACATTCATATGATAAGAGAACATGTCTACAACACAATTGGAACCTATTGATCCATGGAAAAGTATGATTGGATTCCGTATCAATTGTTGAAGAAAGGGATATTGTATTCTCTTTGACTTCCAGATTTAGGCCGACTTCCTGCTAATCTAGATAATTGTTAGCTTTTAATAAAGTGTGCAATGGGAGATAGCAATCACAAGATGCAAAATAATATGAAAGAAAGTAAATCTACGAGATGACTGAAGTATGCTATAAATAGAAATAACATAAATGAATACAATGTAGCTATGGAGGAAATGAACACTCCATTAATAAAGCTATTGAACTACATTGCACCCATCACCAATATATGGTGATCTACACAACACTGTGCTACTACCTACGAATGTGCTCTAAGCAGCTCTATCTATCTATGTCCCGACTCTATATCTCTATTACAATGAGGCCCTTCTTATATAGGAAGATAGGTTCCTTGGCCAACACTCTACCTAGTTGTGCAAGGGACAACTTGCACATATACAGCTTGCACATTGACACTTGTGCATTTATTACATTGCATGAAGTAACTAGATAACTTCCCCTAAAGTAATCTAATGTCCTAAGTATGTACCTTGGAAGGTACATTTACATGACCCAAATGATGGAATATACTCTATTTCTAACACCCCCTGTATTACATTATTTGGGTATTGAAGACTTTAGTCTTCAATATGGATCTTCTTCCATTGGATAATGGAATTTGTATTCTCCTTCGTTGCTTACTGTGTTCAGGTTCAGCAGGTAATTTGTGTCTTCATATGATGCAAAGTAAGTTGTAGTTGAAGCTAAAGATTCTTCTTTCAATTGACTTTGCATTGTATTCCTCCTTTATCTGCTTTGTCTTCTTCTTCATCTCTAGCTTTGCCTTTGATTCTGGTTTCTGTGCTCTCATAGGTGGTTGTGTTGCTACTTGGTTCTTGTAAGGAAGATTCTCCTTTCCTGTCTTCAATCTGTATAGAAGTTTCTGAACAACCACTTAAGGCATCATGATAAGATCTTGAGTTAGTAGAACAGGAAGTGTTGATGCTGCATGAAGATTGAAAAAGCTTTTTCTAGATATGATTCATTAAGTTCTGCCTTCTTTTTGAGTAGTTCTATCAATCCTTTTTGTTCTACATTTTCTGCCTTGTAGTGTCTATATGTGAGCAATGCCATGTATAATATGCTCACAAAGTCTAAGGAAAGTGAAATGTCACTTTTCCCATTGTCATCTGCTTCATTAAGACGGGCTTGAAGATAGCATTCTATAGTATCAAAATTATCTTCTAAGGCTTCATGATGGATTACTTTTGAAGTAAAATCTAACCTTCCTTCCGATTTCTTGAGAAGAGTCATGATCCCAAGTTTTATGACACTGGCTTTTTCCTTTCTGAAGCAATTATTCTTAGTGGTATTTTGAGAAGTAGACATCCTTATAGCTCCCTAGTTTTAGAATATATGATCCCTTATTGAAGTATATAAGCTTGATTTGATAAAACCTTTATTAATCCTTAGGTTTGTAGGCTTCCTTATGTCTCCCTAGAAATGAGAGTATGTATACCTAATTTTAGGTTTTGTAGAAAGCTTATATCTTCCCAACTTGATAATCTTTGATAGATATTATTATTATCAAGTTTTGTAGAATGCCTTATGACTCCCTAGAGATTTTTGGAATATGATATAGTGCTTTTGTAAAATATAGTTCAATTTTGGTTGATTTCGTACAATTTTTGTAAAGATCAAAAATCAACTTTTTAACACCTTATTACTCCTATTGAACTAAGCACTTTTCCAATTTTGAAGAGGTTTTAATATTGGATTTCTTTTGTCCCTTTTTAGAAATTTTTGAGACAAGAATATTATAAATTTCCAACCTTAACAAAAAAATCTTAATAACCTCTTTTTGTATCCCTTAGGATTTTATTTAAGTGTTTCTAATTTCCAATAACCTAGTTTGATGTTGTAACCCTTATAACTCCCAAATTTGGAAAATTAGAACACATTAATATTTGCAAACATTAAATGGATTAATTCCAAGTAGTATCCCTTATTTCTCCTAGGTTGTGTTTTGCAAATATTAGTCTACTTTGATATTTAATTTCCCTAAGTTTTGCTTTCAAATAAAGATTGAAATTCTTTAATACTTCAACCTTATAATATAACCTTATAACTCCCTTTTTAATGAAAGCAAATTAGATGGGGGAAATTTTACCTTAATAAGGCTTTGCACCTTTATGAAATCGGTGGTAGTCTATCCTTCTTGGGCGTTGTGAGTAATGACAGATTCTCCCACTTGCTATTGGCTTCAACACTCTCTTTAATGCTTCCTTGACCCATTTGATCGAGAGTACTATTCTTCGCTGCTTCTGAATACTCCCAAATTGCTCTCGAATTGCTCTTCAAGTTGTCGTGTTGCTTGCTGAGTTGCTGCCGAGTTGCTTGTCGAGTCGCTTGCCGAGTCGCTTCCGAATTGCTTGCCAAGTTGCTTGTTGCGTCCAAGTAGTCTTTAATAGGCGATCAATAGAGTGACAAGTGTCACAGCCGTTTTTCAAATGCTTCAAGAATGCTTTGGGGGTTTGGTGGAGACACCAATCTTGTCTTAACACTTGTGACAAGTGTCACCTTCGCTTGAGACGTTTTTCTTTACTCTCTTCGTGCGTTGTCCAAGAGACATTTCTGCTTCAACGTATATCTTGTTATAACACTTTTGACTGTAACTCCTCTGCCGCATGGAGTATGGACACCAAGACAATGTTGTAACATCTCCTTCATGGGCGTTTTTTAGGGTTCTTTTAGAGAATGACAAGTGGCACCTTCTTTCCTTTGCATGCCCTTGTCTTATCAAAGCCTTCTTGCAAGTCTTTCAACGTATTCTTCCACCTTGTTCTTTGTTGTACTTCATTGGTGCTGAGATGTTTCCAGCCAAGCAATGCTTATGGTGGAGCTTTGGTGGAGATATGGAGGAGCTTTGGTGGAGCTTTGGTGGAGATATGGCAGCGCTTTGATGAAGACTCCGTGATGCTCCACTTATGGTAGTGAATGCTCCTTGATTGGACGTATGGTTCCAATTTGCTTGCTTTAATTTCCTTTGCTTATACACTGCTTGATTTCTCCCTGGCTTTGTGCCTTGTCTTTTGTAGGTTCGGCCATCCAAGATACGTAGAAGATGAGCCTATATGAGTGGCTCTTTGCTATGCTTGGGAGAATGCTAGCGTTCGGCCGCCTTTTTGGCTGGTTCAACCTGCTTATATTGTGCCTTTGAGGCACTTTCCAATCTGCCCTTTTTCTTGCGTAGAATGAGTTAGAGAAGTGCAATACAATGTAACAATATTTGTAAATAAGATGCCTTTTGCACCCTTTCTTGCACTCCTTTTTGCAGGTCTGATATTCTGGTTTATATGGCAGAATTTTTGAATGCAGTGTAGGGGTTTTGAGGTTGTCTCTTTGCTTAGACACCTTCCCCTTTTTTCTTGGATATTATGATGACAAATCCAAGCTTAGATAGAAGTAGATAGAAGCTCCTTATATGATGCAATTTTCTGCACTTTTCTCCTTGCAACTAACCCTGTAATGCTTTGGATTTGAGACTCACCAAGTCTCAATCTTTGAAGCTTCTATTTCTGATTTTGGTTAGTCGTATTCTTCTCCAAGTTTTTGGAGGATTCTAACCTGTTTTGGTGGCTTCAATTGGCCACTATGTGTTGCAGATTTTGTGCACCAATAGTGTCTTTAGACACTTTGACAATTTTTGATTTTGTGCCCTTCTCGAGAAAATAAACAAAAATCCTTTTGAGAGTAATAGAATAGTGCAAATGAATCTAATAATATTTCTTTTAATGCACTAACAATTTCACCTTATCACTCCAATCAACTCTCAAATTAATGCACTTAATCAATTTACTGCAACTAATCACGAATAATCTGAAATGAATCTTCAAGAGTTATTCTGCAATCTCACTACAATTAATATTGTAGGACTTAGTCTTTTTTTTTTCCTTTTCCAAAGTATATGATACGTGGTTGATAGATGCAATTCTGAAATCTAATCAACTCCTAATTAATGTGCAAATGAACCTCAAAAAGAACTTTTCTCTTTTTGCACTTTTGAAGACTGTAATCCAATTTTTCTTCTTGTAACTTCAATCCAAATCAAGGTGCTTTAACAAATCTTGTAAGTAATCCAATTAATGAATCTACTTGCACCAAAAGTTGCCTACCTTTTTGAAATTTTTAGTAGATCTTTTGCCGCTTCTGTAGAGGATGTAGATCTTGGTTGTAATGACCCATTTTTGGATTTTACCTTGTATATAAGTGTGGTGTGATGTGCGGTGTGTAATTTGTGAGTTTGGTGTTATTTTCATTAAGTGTGATGTTATTTTCATTTAGTGTGGCTTTTGATAGGGAAATAAAGTAAAATAAAATAAAATAATAAAGGGGGAGATATAAGGGTAATGTGACTTAGGGGTGTTTTAAATATTAAAATAAAGTGCTAGGAGACATAAGGATATAATTTAATATTTAATGGGTGCTTTAAGTCATTTTAGGGTTTCTCCCCTCAATGAAGAATTATAAGATTTTATCTATAAAAGGGGACTTGGGGGCTCATTTGCACATTATTGAACTCATTTTTCTTCTCTACTTGTATTTGGCTCTCAAGCTGAAACAAAACCCTCTTGTGGACGAAACCCTACAAGAGATCATCCAGAGGACGAAAACCCTCTTGGATTGGAGGCTAAGGACGAAACCCCTTAAGTATTTCAGTGGTAAATCTACCCAGGATTTACAATTGTGCTTATTGGATCAGTTTCATGGAGACTATGGAGAACTAGGGCTTATCACACAGGTTGAAGTTCATTGTGAAGAAGTCTAGGGAGAGCATTGTTGTTCTATTGCACATTATACTCAGTTTATGGCCTGTCGTTAGCATTGGAAGCACAATATACCCAGCAAGCCTGTCGTCAGCCATCACAAGGGTTTGGTGTGAAGTTTAACATTCTTAGGGGCTGCCGCCATACACAACAGATTCATATATCCTCAGTGCTGCCGTTGGCATCTCTCACACTTCCATCTACAGCCAGCCAATATTGACATTCAGTCACAGATTTAAGATCTTTCAGTCAGTATTGACACTCAGTCACAGTTTTGAGACATTCCAGTCACAAGGAACAATCCCCGCCAGCCATAAGAAATATGTACAACAGACTTCTACTTGTGAACTGTGAGTTTCAACTCCATATGTATTTGCTCTATTTGCTAGAATAATGAATATCAAACCCTCTTTGCACAGTATTGTGTTTGCTATTTGATTTCTATTCTCATATGGATGCTTGCAAAGTGTTTGAAGTAATGCCAATGCTATGTGAATGAAATGCAAACTGTTTGTCTCAATGCCAATGAACTATGAATGTGTTACAAACTGTTTGACAAAATGCACATGCACATAAACTTGATGAAAACTTAAGAAAGGCACATCACAGTGGTATCAGAGCCAAGATCTTGCCACCCTGTGGAGATTTGGCTAATTTTTGGAAAAACGGAAATTTGTGATTTATTACTGAGAAGGGTGATCCAGTAGATTCCAGGAACAGGTTTTTGAAATTTCAGTTGGGTGTAATTTCTTCTATGAATCAAAGGCCACCTATTCTTCATACATACCGGACCAGGGCTAGAACCAAAAATCAGCAAGAAGAAAACCCAGCTTGGGAAATAACTCCGGAGGAAGAAGAAATTGAAGAAGAGGGTTTGGCAGAAATGGCAGAAAGGGGTAATAATGGGCAAAACGGACAAGATCCGGCCGAACAGAAATTGGACTTGATGTTACAGGCTTTACAACAAATTGTGGCAGGTTTGAATATTGGAACAAATCAGCGCCAAAATTCACCCCCCCGACAACAAACTACAGCCCAATCAAGTGTAAATACACGCACCCCTTTGAAGAAACCAAATCGTCCCATGTTTTTGGCACATGATGAGGAATCCTCACATGGAGAGGAGAGTGATGATGATGAGATGGATGCCCTATTTGCTCGCTACAATGCAAAACCAGCAGCATTTAGAAATGCAGTAAACTTTCAACAATATTTTCAAATGAAGAGCAAGAAACCTATGTTTCCAAAACCCAAGAAAGAAAAGAAATGGCAGCAGAAAATGCAAGTCCCTACCTTTAATGGAAGTGATGGCATATCAGCTAGGGCTTGGTTGCAAAAACTTCAAACATATTTTGCACTTGACCCCATAGCTGAAGAGGATGCAATTCAGTTGGCTACTCTGAATTTGGAAGGAGTGGCTTATGATTGGTGGCAGCATGGGTTGATCACCCAAGGGCATGATAGCATTACCACATTTGATGAATTTAGTGAGAGGCTCTTGGATAGGTTTGAAAAGAAGGATGAGGAAGATTATTTCAGAGAATTGACAGCCTTGAAACAAACAGGTACACTTTCTTCCTACATTGGGGAGTTTGAGAGAATTTCAGTTATAGTGCAGGATGTCTCACCCAAGAGGGTGACTTATCTTTTTATGGATGGATTGATGGAACCCTTAAAGGGTTTGGTTAGATCTTTTGCTCCTACATCACTCCAAGAAGCCATTAAAAGAGCCCTTTTGTTGGAAAATACTCTTGGGACACATGCACCATCAAAACCCACGTGGACTCCAAATAAATACAAGCAAGGAGAGTCTTCTAAACCATGGAAAAAGGAAAAATCAGCCATGAGGCAGCCAACATCAGCTTTTTCTAAGCCTTCATTTCCTACACCAAACAGTAGGAAAATGGATGAAACCACAAGAAATGAGTTGAGACGCAAAAAACTATGTTTCTCATGTAGGAAGCCATGGGAACCAGGGCATAGATGTCTTGGCAAGGGAGAAGTACATTACATTGAAGTGGTTTCAGCCAGTGAATCAGAAAATGAAAAGGAATCTACCACTTCCGAGGACAGCCAAGAAGAATTTCATGATATGGAGGAGCATGGGGAAGCCTCATCACATGAGGTACCACCCACTAGTAGTTCTTTGGCTACTTTACATAGTGCACCTCAATTCTTCACAATTAAGGTACTTGGCAAGGTTTTAAATGAAGATGTTGTGGTTCTTATTGATGGTGGGGCAACCCACAATTTTGTGGATGAGAGTTTTGTGCAAAAGAAGAATATCAAAACTACAAACTTTGCAGGATTCAATGTGGCTACAGGTAAAGGAGAGATTTCTCCATGTACAAGAGTTGTGAAGCAAATGGAGTTAGTTATTGGTGAATATAAGGTAATGCATGACTTTTATGTCTTTCCTATGGGAGGTCTTCCACACATAGTGCTTGGAGCACAATGGTACTACAATTTGGGTGATGTCACATCTAACTACAAAAAGTTAGAATTAAAATTTCAGTACCAAGGAAAAGAGGTAGTTTTGAAGGGAATCAAAGACTATGAGTTGCATAATGTTTCAGCCAAGCGTATGGAAAGAGTAATCAAAAAAGGGGATTTTGAATGGAGTGCTTACATCTACACCATCAAGGGCATTCCTACTTCTTCACCAAATATAAAGGTAACTTATCCGCCACAAATTCAGAAAATTTTAAACAAGCATAGTGTTGTTTTTGGTGATATGCCAAAGGGACTTCCCCCACATAGAGGATTTGAGCATGTGATTGAATTTGAAGAAGGCACAAAACCAATAATGATCACTCCATACAGGCATCCACGTGCATATAAAGATGAAATTGAAAAGACTATCAAAGAGTTACTAGCCATGGGACATATTCAACCAAGTAGCAGTCCTTTTGCTTCTTCCGTGGTTTTAGTCAAGAAAAAGGATGGGACTCTTCGTATGTGCATTGATTACAGGTTACTCAACAAGAAGACTATTAAAAACAGGTATCCCATTCCTAGAGTAGATGAGTTGATTGATGAACTTTATGATGCCAAATATTTTTCAAAAATTGATTTAAGGAGTGGGTATCACCAAATAAGGGTAAGGAAAGAGGATGTTCCCAAAACAGCGTTTAGATGCCACTATGGACATTTTGAGTTTCTAGTGATGCCATTTGGTCTTACAAATGCACCAACAACTTTCCAATCCACAATGAATCATGTTTTCAGAGATTACTTGAGGATATTTGTTTTGGTTTTCTTTGATGATATTCTCATATATAGTAAATCATGGGATGAGCATCTTAAGCATTTGGATATTGTATTGGACATATTGGAAAAACAACAATTGTATGCCAAGGAGTCAAAGTGTGAATTTGGTATGGAGAAAATTTTGTATTTAGGACACATAATCAGCCACAATAGTGTCCACATGGATCCCCACAAAATTTCAACAATTCAACAATGGCCTCCTCCCACTTCATTGACTCAATTGAGAGGATTCTTGGGTCTATGTAGTTACTACAGAAGGTTTATAAAAGGGTTTTCTAAACTTTCAGCCCCATTGACAGAGTTGACTAAAAAAGGAGCCTTTGGGTGGAATGAAGGAGCTCAACATGCATTTGAGACTTTAAAGAAGGTAATGACTACTGGTCCTACACTTGCCATTCCTAATTTTTCCATGCCATTTGTGATTGAATGTGATGCATCAGGTGTGGGAATAGGGGCTGTCCTAATGCAAAAGGGGCAGCCTATTGCATTTGAAAGCAGGAAGCTAACTCCCACAGAAAGAACTTTCAGTATCTATGACAAAGAAATGTTGGCAATAATGCATGCTTTGTCAAAATTTAAACAGTATCTCATTTGTGGGAAGTTTACTATCAAAACTGATCATAACAGCTTGAGACATTTCTTGGGGCAAGAGGACTTAAATGAAAGACAGCAAAAATGGGTAACAAAAGTGCAAGCATATGATTTTGACATAGAGTATAAGAAAGGTAAAACAAACACTGCTGCTGATGCACTTTCCAGATCACCTTTGTTTTACTCATTTTCAGCTGTTAATGCGGATTGGAAGACTAAATTGATGGCTGAATATATTAAGAATGATTTTACCTCCAAATTACTTGATGGGTCACTTGTGGATGCTAAATTTAGAGTACATGATGGGCTGATTTTTTGTAAAGGCAGAATTTTTCTTGTTCCGGAATCCAAGTTGAAAGACAAAATGATTTCAGCGTTACATGATGCATCATATGCAGGGCATCCGGGCTTCTATAAGACATACAGAATTGTGAGGGAGAAATTTTCTTGGAAGGGGTTAAAAGATGATGTTATGAGGCATGTAAGAGAGTGCTCTGCATGCCAAGAAAACAAATCAGAGAACACATTGAGTGCTGGTCTTCTACAACCATTGCCAATTCCAAGTGGTAAGTGGGAGAGTATCTCCATGGACTTTATAACAGGGTTGCCCACCGTTCAAGGAAAGAATTGTATATATGTGGTTGTTGATAGGCTAACAAAATATGGACATTTTTATGCTATTTCAGCCTCATATACAGCCATACAAGTGGCTGAAGTATTCTTCAAGGAAGTCCTAAGATTGCATGGTTTGCCTAAAACAATAATCAGTGACAGGGACAGTAAATTTATGAGTGCTTTTTGGCAAGAGATTTTCAGACTTAGTGGCACAAAATTGACACCAAGTACTAGTTACCATCCCCAAACAGATGGACAAACGGAAATAGTAAACAAATGGTTGGAGGGTTACTTGAGGAACTACATTTCAGGGCAGCAAAGTGCTTGGGTCAAATGGCTGTACATGGCTGAGTTTTGCTACAATACCACTTATCATTTGTCCATTAAAATGACACCTTTCATGGCACTTTATAGTTATGATGCTCCTAACCTTGTTGATGTTTTATTACATGATAGCAGGGTTCCAAAAGCACAAGACTTTATCCAAGAACATCAAAATATGTTAAAAATCCTCAAAGACAATATTTTAATGGCACAAAATCAGCAAAAGAAGTATGCTGACCAGCAAAGGGTTGAAAGGCATTTTGAAGTAGGGGACATGGTATACTTGCGACTTCAGCCCTACAAGCAATCCTCACTCAAATCTAGTGGGAAAGACAAGTTGAAACCAAAGTTTTATGGGCCATATAAAGTGCTACGAAGGATTGGTGAGGTAGCATATGAATTGGAGCTTCCCTCTCATAGCAAGATTCACAATGTTTTTCATGTATCCTGTTTGAAGAAAGCACTTGGGCAGCATGTGACTCCTTCTACAGAGTTGCCACCACTTGATGATGAGGGCAAGCTAATTTTAGAACCTGAATCCATCTTAGAGACAAGAGAGAAGAAGAAGTTGAGGAACAAAATCATCCTTGAGTACTTGGTCAAATGGAAAGGCTTGCCATTGGAGGATGCTACTTGGGAAGGATCTGAAATCCTCTCCCATCCAGCTCTGAATTGCTTGGGGACAAGCAATTTGGGGAGGGCGGTATTGTAATGACCCATTTTTGGATTTTACCTTGTATATAAGTGTGGTGTGATGTGCGGTGTGTAATTTGTGAGTTTGGTGTTATTTTCATTAAGTGTGATGTTATTTTCATTTAGTGTGGCTTTTGATAGGGAAATAAAGTAAAATAAAATAAAATAATAAAGGGGGAGATATAAGGGTAATGTGACTTAGGGGTGTTTTAAATATTAAAATAAAGTGCTAGGAGACATAAGGATATAATTTAATATTTAATGGGTGCTTTAAGTCATTTTAGGGTTTCTCCCCTCAATGAAGAATTATAAGATTTTATCTATAAAAGGGGACTTGGGGGCTCATTTGCACATTATTGAACTCATTTTTCTTCTCTACTTGTATTTGGCTCTCAAGCTGAAACAAAACCCTCTTGTGGACGAAACCCTGCAAGAGATCATCCAGAGGACGAAAACCCTCTTGGATTGGAGGCTAAGGACGAAACCCCTTAAGTCTTTCAGTGGTAAATCTACCCAGGATTTACAATTGTGCTTATTGGATCAGTTTCATGGAGACTATGGAGAACTAGGGCTTATCACACAGGTTGAAGTTCATTGTGAAGAAGTCTAGGGAGAGCATTGTTGTTCTATTGCACATTATACTCAGTTTATGGCCTGTCGTTAGCATTGGAAGCACAATATACCCAGCAAGCCTGCCGTCAGCCATCACAAGGGTTTGGTGTGAAGTTTAACATTCTTAGGGGCTGCCGCCATACACAACAGATTCATATATCCTCAGTGCTGCCGTTGGCATCTCTCACACTTCCATCTACAGCCAGCCAATATTGACATTCAGTCACAGATTTAAGATCTTTCAGTCAGTATTGACACTCAATCACAGTTTTGAGACATTCCAGTCACAAGGAACAATCCCCGCCAGCCATAAGAAATATGTACAGCAGACTTCTACTTGTGAACTGTGAGTTTCAACTCCATATGTATTTGCTCTATTTGCTAGAACAATGAATATCAAACCCTCTTTGCACAGTATTGTGTTTGCTATTTGATTTCTATTCTCATATGGATGCTTGCAAAGTGTTTGAAGTAATGCCAATGCTATGTGAATGAAATGCAAACTGTTTGTCTCAATGCCAATGAACTATGAATGTGTTACAAACTGTTTGACAAAATGCACATGCACATAAACTTGATGAAAACTTAAGAAAGGCACATCACATTGGTGTCTAAGATCACCAAGTTGTTGCTTTGAGTAGGATCTTGCAGCTCTTTGTAGACTGTCCTAAACAACTCCTTCACCAAAAGATGGTCTCGAACTTTCTTTCACTAACCTAGGATTTGGTGGCTTGTTCTCCTCTTGTGGTCTCCTCCTTCTGCTGTAGATTTGGATAAGTCTTTGTCTCTGAAGCAATGCCTTCTTGCTGTGAGAGGCAATCTTCAAATCTCCAAGATTTGGTGAGCTTCTTCTGTCTTCAAGTCTTCTTGTCAAATTCTGACTTCAAGCAGGATCTTCTTCATGGATTTGGCACTTCTTGCCAAATTCTTCTTCATGGATTTGGCAATCCTTGCCAAATTCTTCCTCTCTTGGACTTGTTGTCGGATGGCGACAATTATCCCAAGTCCTTCACTATGAGGGACTTCTCCTTGGTAGTGGATTTCTCCAATGAGTTCTCCTTTGAGGATTTCTTCAGTAAGGCTCTCCTAGCCTTTTACTGGATGCTCGATGAGACCTTTCCAAGGTCTTTGATCTTGCAGCTTCTGCTGGTCTTCCTTGAGACCTTTTCTTCAACCTTCTGCTCTTGGAAGTGTTGGTGGTGAGATCTTCTTCTGGATCTCTGATTCTGCTGCTTCTGGATTCGATTAGAACTCTCTTAGTCCTTCTTCTTCTTCCAAGACTGGAAGTTCTTCAATGAGATCTTCGCCTGATCTCCTCAATTTTGCTTCAGGTGCTGAATTGATTCTGAAGAAGATACTCTTCCTAACTTTCTTGTAGGAAGTTTCCCAACTCATTGAATCTTCTTTCCCTGCAGCAAAGTATTAGTACTGAAATCTTAATCTGCTTCTGAATCAGATGCTCTCTTTTGGAATCTTCTTCAGGATCAAGGCTTCTATGGGCTTTTTTTAGTATCTAGGCTTTTGTGGCCTTTTCAGTATCAAGGATTTTGTGGCCTTTTCAGTATCAAGGATTTTGTGGCCTTTTCTAGTATTAAGGCTTCTATGGCCTTTTCTTCTGTTGTGAAGTTCTTCGATCTAGCAAAGGGTATCTTTAGTCTCCTAACTTCACTACGACTCTTCTCCAGAAGTCTTCTTCCACAGTATTCTTCTCTTACACAAGGAACTAATCTCTGCACTATGAAGGCACGCCGACCTTCAGGCAACGAAGTTGAAGTCTCCTAGCTTTTTGTTGTAGGAGTCCCAATCATCTGAGAATTAATTTTCTGGAACAAAAGAAACTTTGGGCAATAGTTAACAAATTCCAGGTATCATGAATGATCTTCACTAGATGATCTGTCAATCTAGTGGATTGAATGTTGAGTCCTAGTCTTCACGAATTTTTCCTGCAACTCTGTGGAAAGACTCTAGTCAAATGTAATCTCAGTATTTTGGAACTAAGATTTCTTTCAATCCTCGTTTGTGGCTCTCCCTAATTCTACCACCTAGACTCTTCTGAGAGTTTTTGACAGTGGCTGGTCCAACAGCGTGTCAGGTTGACAACAAACTCAGGATCAATAATAATGGTGGTTTTCCTATTGATCTATTGTGGCTAGATCTACCATAGCTCTAATACCACTGTTAGCTTTTGATATAGTGTGCAATGGGAGATAGCAATCACAAGATGCAGAATAATATAAAAGAAAGTAAATCTGCAAGATGACTGAAGTATGTTATAAATAGAAATAACATAAATGAATACAATGTAGCTATGGAGGAAATGAATACTCCATTAATAAAGCTACTGAACTACATTGCACCCATCACCAATATATGGTGATCTACACAACACTGTACTACTACCTACGAATATGCTCTAAGCAACTCTATCTATCTATGTCCCCGACTCTATATTTGTATTACAATGAGGCCCTTCTTATATAGGAAAATAGGTTCCTTGGCCAACACTCTACCTAGTTGTGCAAGGGACAACTTGCACATATACAGCTTGCACATTGACACTTGTGCATTTATTACATTGCATGTAGTAACTAGATAACTTCCCGCTTGTGCATTTATTACATTGCGTGTAGTAACTAGATAACTTCCCCCTAAAGTAATCTAATGTCCTAAGTATGTACCTTGGAAGATACATCTACATGACCCAAATGATGGAATATGCTCTATTTCTAACAATAATCTATGCTAATCTAAGTGCATAAAAATAAGCTTGTGATGGTAAGGATGCACGAGAAAGTAAATACAAATGAAATCGTAGCAAGATTAGTGCATGATCAATTAAACCATCTAGAAGTGACTGAATAACATCAATATGATTAAGTGTTATGTGCCATGCAACAATGGAAGAAAGGACTAATAGGATGTGAGAAGGAAGCACCACAAACATCATAACTTCATGAATCAAGAGGTCAAGAGATGCATTTGGTTCATAAACACCATGCACAAACTTTCCCTTAATTGCAAGATTAGAAAAAGGGTACAATGCAAACCATAAAGCGTAGCTCTAGTATTCTCCAAACAGCCAAAAGATCTTTACAAATGAGTCTAGCACGGTAGGGAGTATTCTAACAGTTGGAGGAACAATTGGAATGCCATAACCTAGAATCCAACAAAGACTACAGTCATTACTTGTCCAATTCTGGACATTCTTACACTTGTACAACAAATCCAATTTTATGGCACAATCACAGTCCTCTCAGACGACAATCTCCCAAACAACTTCACACCTATAAGCAATGGCTTATTTGGCAACAACTCCATCACACTCCTTGTACGACACTCATGACAACCCTCATATGGCTCTCTGACTGCAATGCTTGTACGATGACTCTTGTACAGTTATTCTGGACTGTAACTTCCTACAAATCTTGACTGCAACTTCCTGCAAACTACACACAGATCTTGGCCCAAACAACTAACAACCTACTACAACATGTACACACGTAGATGGAAATGGAATATCATTGCATTATCAATGCTTGTACGTCACTTGCATTACAAGTATGACTGCACTTGCAATACACAGATCACACAAAATGCTCTCACAGCATGAGACAATCCTAGAATCCTTAAACTCTCCAGCATAATTACGAAAATCGGCTCAAAATTGCGATTCGAATCGAAGAATCTTGATTCTGAGTTAATCCAATTAAAATCAGGTCGAAATCAGCCTTTTTCAAAAAATCGCCGAGTTTTTCAAAAAAAATCAGCTTAGAATCAAAATCGCGATTTTTTAAAAAAATTACGATTTTCTGGCGAAAAAATTGCCCACGACTGCACACATAGAGGAAAGGGCATAAATAGTGTTTTTTAATTTTCTCTCATTTTTCTTCCTCCAAGCTTGAGAGAGAGGTCTGCCTCCTTGCTACCACACCAAGGAAAACCCTACAACGCATCCAAACAACGAATTTTTGGAAGTTTGAAGGAATGCGGTAGTCACCAACAACCACCAAACAGCGGATTGTTTTGGAGTTTGAAGGATCCCGACAGCTACCAACAACCACCAACATCTAAGAATCTACCCAAAGGATTCATTTGAGGTAAGTAAACTGATTTTTTTTTCTTTTTCTTTTATTCTATTGAATCTTATTTCAAATTTTCAAGCAATTTTTTTTTTTCCAAGTCTAAAACCAAATGCAACAAAGTTCAAACTAGGGTTTACAGTTTAGGGTTTTTTTTTTTAAGTAATTCTTTGTTGTTATTTGTTGCCTGAAAGTTGAAACATGTATGCAAGTCTATATTTTTAGTTTTCAATGTTTAAAGTTTAGAGTCTTAGACTTCAAACTAGGGTTTAGGTTTTTTTTTTAACTTTTTTTTTTTAATTAAGTAATTGTTTGCTTGATATTTGCTATCTAAAATTTGTATGCAAGTGCATGTTTTCGGCTGCCAACGTTTAAAGTTTAAACTTTAAAGTTTCAAACTAGGTGTTGTGGGTGATCCACAACACACCCCAAAATTGGGGACCCACCTTTTTGCAGGCTTTCAAAGAAAATCTCAGTCACCCAGATGCTAAAAATCAAGAAAAAGGGGCAAAATTGCACTAAGGAAAGAAAGTGTCGCGATATCGCGACATGTCGCTCCGTCGCTGGCAAAAATGAAAAGTTGTCGCGATATCGCGACATGTCGCTGGCAAAAATGAAAAGTTGTCGCGATATCGCGACATGTCGCTCCGTCGCTGGCAAAAATGAAAAGTTGTCGCGATATCGCGACATGTCGCTCCGTCGCTGCCAGAATGAAAAAGTGTCACGAAATCGCGACATGTTGCTCCGTCGCGGCCCAGGCAGGAGAGAGAAAGACAAAATGAAAAGGTGTCGCGAAATCGCGACATGTTGCTCCGTCACAAGCCAGAGAGTAGAGAGAAAGGCAAAATGAAATTTGTCGCGATTTCGCGACGTATTGAGCTGCCACTGCTTGGGAATGAAAAGTGTCGCAATTTCGCGATGTGTTGCTGCAGAAGTTGTACGGATGAAAATAGCGTAGCGATTTCGCGACATGTCGCGTTTTCGCTGCCAAATACAACAAGGGTAGCCCGAAGCAAGATAGCGTAGCGATTTCGCGACGTAAAGTTGGCAAAGTGCACGAGAGTGAAAAACGTCGCGAAATCGCGACAGATTGCAGCCAAAGGAGCGCCGAGTAAAAACGTAGCGAAATCGCGACAGATTGCGGGCGAAGAGGCATGAAGTGAAAATGGTCGCGATATCGCGACAGAAAGCAACAAAGCACGCCGAAGCGGAGAAACGTAGCGAAATCGCGACAAGAAGCAGCCATGGCGTACGGAGAAGAGAAACGTCGCGAAATCGCGACAGCATTGAGCGAAGAGGCATGAAGGGTGAAAAGCATCGCGAAATCGCGACAAGATCGAGCGAAAGGGCACAGAATGAAAAATCGTCGCGATTTCGCGACAGGTTGCGGCCCAGTTGTACGGAATGGAAAGGGCGTAGCGATATCGCGACAAAAATCAGCAAAGGTGCATGAAGCACGAAAATGGTCGCGAAATCGCGACAGAATCGACAGGAAGGCATGAAGCGCGAAAATGGTCGCGAAATCGCGACAGAATCGACAGGAAGGCATGAAGCACGAAAATGGTCGCGAAATCGCGACAGAAAGCAGCAAAGCAGTACGGAACGAAAAAGCGTCGCGATTTCGCGACGGAAAGCTGGCCGAGAGCACGAAGTGAGAAAATGTCGCGATTTCGCAACAGCATGCAGCAAAGGTGCCCGAAATTGAAAAAACGTCGCGATTTCGCGACAGGCTGCGGGCAAATGGTACGGAACGATAAGGGCGTCGCGATTTCGCGACATGTCGCGTTTTCGCTGGGCAAGAAGGCAAAGAAGCTGTTGGCCGAAAAACGTCGCGATATCGCGACATGTCTTATTTTCGCTGCGCAAGAGGAGAAAGAAAGCTGTTGGTCAAAAAACGTCGCGATATCGCGACATGTCACGTTTTCGCGGTGACAGTAAGGGGTAGCATTGCATGCTATTTTTGGTCGCGATTTTCATGGAGCCGTTACAGAATGTGCTGGAAACGCAGAACACGTGGCATACAGGTGTCAGAGTTGCAGAAGCGTTACATGCAACGGAAGATTTCGCACGTTTCGACATTGAGCATGAATCAAAAGCAACGAAAAGGCGGGGAATTTGAAAGGTCGCATGCTGGAAGGTGAAACGAGGCGACACAGGGAGAACCGAGGAGCCGTTTCAGTTAGTATAAAATCAAAAGCACGGATTGATAGAATGGTTGGAAATTGCTGCTTGCAGAGTTGCAGAGACAAGGGCTTCATGCCATTCTGGGCCTGCACTTGGGCAATTTCCTTCATTTGTTCTAGATTTGTAATACCTGGAACATTCTGTTATTGTAACTGATATACCATTTAATACAGAAATACAGAGAGTTGACATCTTATTGATAAGAAAGGAGTCATTATGCATGCAAGATTTAATGTTTTATTTTCCCTTTCAAATTTCTAGGCTTTTAGGTGAAGTTTAATGCAAATGTTTTTGGTTACTTCATGCGAATGCCTAAAATCTAAAATTACAGTAAAAAACCCCAGAAACCCGCACCTAGCTTATCTGGATTGTGCGAATTTGCAGGTTCAATAGGTTAGGTTGCATGCAGAAAACCTCATTATATTCGGTTTTGTCAATTTGAGATGACAGCATTTTGGATGTAGTTTAGTTTTATTTCTCTTTATTGGCATTTCTTTTTATTTCAATCCTTTATTTCATTCCTGTATTTTTTTACAGTCATTTAAATAAATAACTGAAAGCCCATCAAAATCCAAGATTAGAATAGAGTTATTCATTTTGAGTCCACTGTAAATTCAAATTAAAGTAAACTACAGTGCCCCTTGTTAACATCTACTTGCAACCCTAAGGTGTTCCCAACAATTACATTGAACAACATCATTGGTGTTAAAGAACCAACATAACAGGAACCTTGGAGAAATTACTTTCTTTGCAAGCAGAGGATTTTGGGACTCAGATCCTACCGGAGAGTGTGCTTTCACAATTGGGTGAAAACACCACTCAACACTAGGGTTTAGGGTTTAGTTTTTTTTCTTTTTTAAAGATTGTTTATTGTTAGTTGCTACCGAAAATATGTACGCAAGTCCATCTTTTCAGCGTTGCAGTTGCACTACAATTTTAAACCTCAAGTTCAAAGTTCAAACTAGGGTGTAGAGTTTTTTTTTTTTTTTTTTTTAAATTGTTTGTAGTTATTTGTTATTATGTGCAGCCATAGGAAAATGTCAGGGAAAAAAGATAAAAAATTTATAGCATGGAAGTATGGAATAGAACAAGAAGAGAACGGAAAAATTCTTAGTAAATTTTGTAATATTTTTATATATGGAGGAGTATTTCGCTTCAAATTTCATTTGGCAAGGAAACCAGGTGCCCAAATGTGTCAATTGACGTTAAGAGAGAATGCATGACAGTTATCACTCGAAAAATGGAGAAAAAAGAGATAAAGAAAAGAACATTTGAAGCCATTTCAACCCCCTCTTCTCAGCTTCATACAACTACTAGTGGGACCAACACCTTTAGGCAATTTCAGCATGAAATTTTGAGTCCATCAACTGCACAAACACAGGCACAGGCAAGGCGTGGGATGGATGAGTCCAATTTTGGGGCAGGGACACAATCCACACTTGATGGTATGGCCTCGTGGAACCAGGAGAGGCATAGGGCAGCCAGGAAGGCCATTGGCAATTTTTGGTATTTTTCTAACCTTCCCTTAAATGTGGCAAGGTCTCCATACTAGCAAGCCATGGTGGATGCCATTGTAGCTTGCGCCACAGGATTTAGGCTGCCAACTTATAATGACATTAGGGGCCCTCTCCTTCATGAATGCATGGATGACATTGAGGTTATTCTTGAGGAGCAGCGCGGGGTGTGGAGCACTAACGGTTGCACTATCATGTCTGATGGGTGGATCGATGGCAGGGGAAGAACCTTAATTAATTTTTTGGTTTCTTCTGCAGGAGTGGTATTCCTCAAGTCGGTGCATGCATTGGCGCAAGTTAAGAGTGCCGAAATGCTTGCAAGGTTGTTGGGGGAGGTTGTGATCGAGGTCGGGGTGGAGAATGTTGTCCAAGTCATCACGGACAACGCAACAACATATGTAGCAGTTGGTAAGTTATTGGAGGAGATATTTCCCACCATTTTTTGGTCCCCATGTGCAGCCCATTGTCTCGATTTGCTCCTCGAAGACATTGGGAAATTACCTTGGGTGTCCGAGGTTGTACAAAAGTCTAGGGCAATTATAAAATTTATCTACAATCATTCTTGGGTTCTCAACCTCATGAGGCAATTTACCGGTGGGGGAGAGATAGTGCGGTCTAGAGTTACACACTTCGTGACATTGCAAAGCATCTATAATGCAAGAAGGCCACTGAAGCAAATGTTTGTGAGCGAGGAGTGGAATTCTAAGCAAGCCGCTAGATACCGATTCTCTAGTGAGGGGGGCAAGATATATGAATATGTGTTTGAGGAGCCCTTCTGGCAAGCCATGGATGAGGCCATTAAGGTACAAGACTAAGTTTTTAATATATTTTATTATAATTTTTTAATTTAAATTTTAAAATATTTTCTTTTTGCAAAACTTGTATTTTAAAATATTTTTATAAATTTTATTTAAATAGTTTTTTCTTTTTCTCAGGTGATAGAGCCTTTGGTGAAGGTTCTTCGTCTTGTTGATGTAGATGAATCACCAATAGCATATATATGAGGCTATGGATCGAGCAAAAGAGGCAATTGCCTTTGTTTATAGACATGTCCAATCCAAATATGGTCCCATTTGGGATATTATTGACAGGCGATGGACATCTAAGCTCCATAGCCCTCTTCATGTAGTGAGGTACTACCTCAACTCCAAATTTTTTTACTCCAGCACGTTCCATGCCGACTATGAGGTGATGGCGGGCCTTCGATTATGTGTTGACCGCATGTACCCTGATGAAGAAATAAGTGCTAAGATACAAATTGATATGCATTCTTATAAGAAATGTGAGGGCATCCTTTTCCCGCCACCAATGTGCATTCGATCAAAGTCAACTATGAGGCCAAGTAAACCTCATTGAATTATTATTTATTTTGTCTTTTGAATTTGTTTTAAAAAATAATCTTAATTTAGGATTTTACACGTGAATTATTAAGTTTCTTTCTTCTTGGTTGTTTCTAGATTTATGGTGTGAGGACTTTGGTGAATATACGCCCCATCTACAACGCTTCACCATTAGAGTTTTGTCTCAACCATGTAGCGCTTCAGGTTGTGAGTGCAATTGGAGTATGTTTGAGCACATACACTCCAATAAGCGCAATAGGCTTACACAAGAAAAGTTGAATGATCTTGTGTTTGTTCATTACAACCTTCGCCTCCACCATAAGAAAATTACAGGAACAAGTAACGAGGCCTTTGACCTAGACGAGATTGATCCATCTAATGATTGGATCACAAAGGCATAGGAGGAGGAGCAGCAACAAGATGTCTTCAACATGGATGAATTAGAAAACTTAGAAAACCTAGCAGAGATGGCAATAAAGGCACAAGACGAGGCACAACCAAAGCAACAAAGAGAGACTAGAGTTTTTACTAGGTCAAAGGGAAAAGGCATTCTAAGACATTGATTGAGGCATTGTACTGAACATTTGTCATGACTCATGACACATTTTGTAATTTGTAAATTTGTACTGTTATATATTATAAGCAATACAATATGTGTTTTGTCACTTTTGTGTGTAGTTGTTTAAAACTTTAATACTTTGGCCTTAAACTTGTAGCACTTGCCATTTTCATGTGTAGTTAAAGCTTGTATCACTTACAATATAAATATATGATTTGCATAGTGTTAATTCATTGTGATATGCATGAAAAAAAAATTCAAAAAAGAATTTGCATTTTATTCGTTTTTTTTTTTTGCCGATTTTTTGTCGATTCCCGATTCCAATTCTGACTTTTCCAAGCAAAATCCGATCCAATTCCAATTTTCTCAACTATGCTCTCCAGTATGGTAGGCTCTCTCTCGTACCATCGTTAATCAAATGAGTTGGGGGGTCCTTTTATGCTTATGGGTCAACAATTGGAAGCAATTGCCTCCCTGGACACCTCACCACATAACTACCCACATCCCGTTATGCGACTAAGACTTTAGCCGTACACATTACAAAATCAATATATTAATCTCCTGACGTCATTTGTAGAAATGAATTTTACATGCTCACAACAGTTCCATTTCCACTTAAATAATTTACAGGTCTGCAGTTATGGTAGTATAGCAATAATAATACACAGAAATCTGCAATAGCAATAACAACAACAGCAATGACAGAAATACAGCAGCAATGGTAGATACAGTAAATACAGCAGTTTTATATTAGCAATGGCATGTATGATACAACATTACAGTTTCAGCATTACAATACAGCCTGCAAACCCTAGGCTGATTAATCTCCATGGCTGCATCAATCACCCTGCATTATCTCCTTACTGTCTGCACATCTCCTATGGGTGAACGAACAACTTGAATGAATGAGGGGGGCTTATTTATACACCCACAAAGTGGTTATGTCCCAACTACCTTGTAACTACCCTCAAATTACATTTCATTTGCATTTGCTTTGCATTTACATGTCATTTGCACTACAGGACGAAATAGCTTATTTAGCCGACATAAATGACTTAATATGACTTTACATGACTTTATTCTTTACGTACAATATTAAATTGCACTTTACAACATTATTAAATATATATGCACGCGTATTTCGTCAAATACTTTGCGTACATTTACAATACCAAAACTGATTCAGCAAATAAGGACGTATTAATTGTCTGCCTACATCTATCCCCTCCTCTAAACTGGTCGTTGTCCTCAACGACACAAGCTAAATACTGGGAATAGAAGTACTGAATAATGTAACAGGATCTCTTGTCACGTTCCTTCCTCTTTCTCCTGTTCCATACATCTTTGGCAATAACCTTCACTTGAGACTGCTCGCAACACCTTATTCTCTGATTGTGCACTCCTCTTGCTGCAAGCAATTGTAATATCAGCATGATCAACATTCTCTGAATGGGCACTTTACTTTTTGCAATAAGCCATATCATTAGCATGAGCAATGCCATCAACATCATGAACATGACAGGTAACACCTTCTGCCATTTGTGTCAGGGGTCAAGGGGGTGGGAGCCCCCTTGCAGGATCAAGGGACAGCGTCCCTTGTGGGGTCGAGGTTCAGCGCCCTTAGCGTGCTTTACACCTTCATACAATCGATTGAAACTGCTTCCTCTCAGCTCTTATTCACTAATTTCTTGATCCAATTGGCTTCTTATCAATCTCTGATAGACATCTCCCTTGTCGAATTGTACTTCTGATGGTGACTGCTCTGATTGTGGACGTCTGGGCACTAGACGTCTAGGACAACAAGTTAGACATCTGACACAGAGGGGTAGACGTCTAGGACAAGGTAGACGTCTAAGCTATAGACGTCTAGGACAAACAAGTAGACGTCTCGAACGGTTAGACGTCAGACGTGTAGGTTCCTCAGACGGGTAACTGGCAGACGGGTACATTTCAAACGTGTATCCTTCAAAAGGCTCCTTTTCAGATAGTTGTGCCTCAGACGGATCTTCCTCCGGCAGATGCACTTCAGATGTCTCCACCTCAGACGGATCCTCATCCGATAGATGCACTTCAGACGTCTCCACCTCAGACGGATCCTCATCCGATAGATGCACTTCAGACGTCTCCACCACAAACGGTTCTTGCTCAGACATCTGCACCTTAGGCGTCTCCACATCATTCTCGTTAATGTCACCTAGTCAAAAAGGCATTTCATGTGACATTACATTTCATTTTCATTTGACTCTCGCTTACATTTGACTATATATTTTATCTACATTAGAAAACTTAATGCACATTTTGCACTTAATCTCCTATGCACAAAGTCTACTTTGACTACTTTGGTGACTGTCCAAAACTAGTTCCTACATCTGTCATCCGCTTTAGCTTGGTCGACGTCCTCGTCGATGGAGGTCTCTGCTCCTGGGGGTTAGGATCCTGCTGATGCTGAGGAGTTGGAATAGGTATGCTTCCCATTTCTTTGATCTATAGCTTGAAGGCCTTTATCTCTCCCTTAAGTCTCATGGCATAGTTCAAATACCCATACCATTGTATCCCATAATTATTTTCTCTTTGCTCGGTCTCTGCCAACTTAGCCAATATTTGTTCTTCCCTCTTCGCAAATGCAGCTTCCGCTTCCTTCCTTGTTGCCTCAACACTTTCCTTGCTATTTCTGCCTCATGCCTGGCTGCATCTTCTAATTGCTCATCCTTCTCTACAATGAGCTGATCGCGAACCTTCATTTCCTCATTCTTCTACAATAGCTATTCCCTCAACAAACACTCGGATTTCAGCTATCTTATCAACATCTCCTTCTCCTCAACCTCCTTTCTAAGCGCTGCAATTTTTGTTTTAGCACTCTCCATCTGCCGATGTTTCTCCTTCAAATTGTTAGCCAATTCCTCCTTTGACTCATGGATTTTCTCCACTCCTTTGGCTAACCATTCAATCAAGCATAGTTGAGAAAATTTGCAAAATCTCGATTTTTTAAAATGCCGATGCAATCGGCAAACTCTCGACGATGAAAATATTTTTTGCTGATTTTTCAACATCACCGATTTTTTGCCGATTTTTCAAAAAATCTGCAATTTTTTTTTCAAGGCTGTGGCCGATTTAGGGTTTTTTTATGCAAGCCCATTTTTCAGTTGTTAATGTTTGAACTTCGAAGTTTAAAGTTTGAACCCGAAACCCTCTTTTAAGTAAATATTGCTGCATGTATGTAAGCCCATTGTTCAGCTGTTAATGTTTGAAACTTTGAACTTTGAGGTTTCAACCCTAAACCCTAGGCTAGGCCCTAGGGTTTTGGGTTCAGGGTTTTGTTTTTTTATTCTTGCTCTTTTTAAGTAAATATTGCTTCTTGGTAACTATGTATGCAAGCCCATTTTTCAGCTGTTAATGTTTGAATTTGAAACTTTGAACTTTGAACTTGAAGTTTAAACCCTAAACCCTAGTCTAGGCCCTAGGGTTTTGGGTTTAGGGTTTTTTTTCCTCCTCTTTTTAAGTAAATATTGCTGCCTGATAACTATGTATGCAATCCCATTTTTCATCTGTCAATGTTTCAATTTTAAACCATAAACCCTAGCCTTTTGGTTTAAGGTTTAGATTTTTTTTCTTTTTTTCAAGTGATTGTAACTTTGTTGTTACTTGTTTCCATGTGCAGGCATATAAAAAATGAAACCTTTTTTTCCTTCTTGTTACTTGTAACTTTGTACCTTTTCATATTATAAGCAATACAGGATGTGTTTTGTCACTTTCATTTGTACTTAAAGCTTGAGCCTTGTATGATGTCTTGACATGAATTATTGCTTTTATTGCAATATTTGATTTGCATAATGTTAATTCATTGTAATATGCATGAAAAAAAAACCTTTTTTCAATGAAAATTTTGTACTCTTCGGTTTCTTTTTTTGCCGATTCTTTCCCTGATTTTTTGCCAACTCCTGATTTTTGCCGATTTTTAAAAATGTTGATTCTGATTTTCTCAACTATGCAATCAAGTATGCCAAAAATTTAATCCTGGCATACCTCTTCACTAACTCAGGTGCAATTTTTACATATTTCACACCTGCTTCATCTCGTGGACAAAGTGCCACATTCGCCTCATCAATGTATACCCTTTTTGGTTGCCTATAAATTGTTTGAGTCCCCTCTGGCAAGTTTTCCACTCGAATCATGCTTCTTATGCTACCAGTCTCTAGCTCCCATGGTTGTTTCTGATGGACATCAGCAAGCTTCTTCAACTTTTCCTCACCCTATGCCCATTGCACTAGCTTGCCTAATTAATTTTCCACCATCAACTACCATCGTTGTCACTGCCCAACACATCCAACCTGGAACTCCAAGCTAACTCTCTCCAAGGCTCCAAATATTTTCTTGAAAGAGGCATCAACCTGCTCATTGATACAATCCCCTAGAGCTAGCGATTTCCTAAAATTCGGCATCAAAAAATAGTCAATTGCATCTTTGTGTCTGTATCATCTCCAATGGTTGTTTCTTCACTGTCTTCTCCACCATCACCTCTCAGGTTGATTGGTCTTATGGCTGCCTCACCATGTTGTACCAATCGTGTTGCATCAGTTGCCATCGTTACCTGCTCTCTCCCTACCTCTTGCTCCAACAATTGGTTGTTATCTCCTCTATACATCATCCTAACCTCTGATGTAGTCTCTTTTCCCTTTTCTCCTTGTTCAACTGGCATTGTTTTGCTCATTGCCAACTTCTCTGCTATGGATGTAATTTCATAATCTGCATCCTCCTCCAACAACGATGATCCACATAGATCCTTCTGTTGTTCCCAGGCTACTGGAACATTGAAAATATTTGGTGACTCAATATTTCCCACCTGTTTCTCTCCTTGACCTTCCATTGCATCTATTACTACAATCTCCTCTTCTACATCCACAACACCAATTGGCTCTTGTTGTATTGTTCTCCTATCCTCTTCCTGTCTACCTTGCACAATAGTTCCCTCAGACTACTGCCCCTCTACTATAGCCTTCTTCTAAGTCATCGTCTCCCTGCACAGTTTGACTCACTGGTTGTACAAGTTCCTCCAGTCGCACTATCCTCCATGGTTTTCCACACTACTCGCTTCTACTCTCTACCATCCTCTCTGCACTGCCACTAACACTTGTTGTGGCTTGTTTTGGTGGTCACTACTCCTCTGGCTGGTGTTGTGCTTGCGGTTGAGCCTTCCTCCACTGCTACTCCAACCTCCTACGTCGCTTCTTCTACATAGGCTCTCTCCTTGGCTATACTGTGGCTTCTTCTAAATCCTCACTTCCTTCTTCTACAAGCTCTTATGTCTTTCTCTTCAATGTCTTCTTCCTCTTTACTGGTATACTTGGCTTTGTTAATGGCATCACATTTATCCACCTCAAAATTGTTGGCAGTTGCTCCATAAAATCCCTAGGAGGATTCAATTCTAGAAACTGAATCTTTGCCTATGTCGCAGCGTTCATTATCAATGCAATAGCATGGAATGCCATTGAAAAATTTCGTGTATACCACATCAGGAAATTCCTAATATGGTAAGACAAGTTCAATGCCCAATCATATGCTATGCCAGTTGTTATTCCCTATACATAAGATATGAGCCAAGTAGGAATTTCCAAGCTCGTTGCTCTCACGAGATTTTGGACATGACATTCATCGCACACTATAGTTTTGATGTCTTAAGTTGTTGCATGTAGCACATCGGTGAGTATTTCAATAGTTGAAGGAACGACTGAATAACAAATTTTAAAGCCAACAGGGAATGAAGTCATTGCCAATGTAGCCATAAACATCCTTTAGGCTTGAATGACACTTGACTAGTATGGCATTAGTAAGATCACTTTGTACGGCAATTCGTTCTTTGCTTGAATGACAATATGCTTGTATGGCAAGCACTAGAACGGAATTCAGTAACTCACTAGAACCATGCTCAATGGAACAACAAGGAGCAATCCACTAGAATGGTCGCACTTACCCCATTGAAACGACACTCCACATTATCCTCTCGTACGGCAAGCCCTGTCTCACGTTCTTGACTGCAACCTTCTTGTATCTGTTCTAACTGCAACACTTATACTTGCACACACGGACTCAATATGCACACTACCAATACCAACAACAATCACAACATACACAGATTATAGACAAAGAGAGAATCATCATTGTATTAATCATATGTATGGTTTTACAGGGTTTCACCAACATTCTCTCTAGCACTCTCTCTATAGGATGCTCTAGTAAATACAACATATGCATAGGCTCTATATCCTCATGAACTGATAGTGTCTCGAAAAAATCAAGGGGGAGGGCTATTTATAGTTGGGCCCAGCCCATTGCCAACAATGGCCTACTATATAACTGTTTTTCCTTCCACACATACATGCCAATTTTATGAACTTTAGAGTCTTACAAAATATTAAGGATGATGTCACCTTCCTTTGTATCTATCAAAATTACATGACATTTACATTTCCATTTCATTTCATTGTCATTACATTTATATTTCATGTGCCTTAACACTTATTACTATCACTATATACACTAAGGCTTTGGCTGTCCAAAACTGGCTCCTACACTGCATTTTCACTCCACGACTCCCATGCTTCAACAACTTTGCTGCCTCTTCTGGAGTGATGTCAATGACCTCATGGATCATCTCCCTCCATCGGTTCAAGTCCACTGACTCCTTCCTAACCAGTAATCCGTGATTTGGCAACTCAAAAGTCGTTCTAAAGCTGCCTGCTGAAAACACCACTATTAGCTCCTAGAACCAACTCAAACTCTACTAGCATTCCTCTCCTAGAACCTTACACTTTTTGCTAGCATGCAGAATGATCATACCAACTATCTAGAAATGAGTTGAAATTTCAGGAGAAATTATAATAGAAGAAATCAATTCATGACGCATTGTAAAGTAATAGTAAATAGAGTGCATTTGTCAATCCCCACATTGTAATAAGGCAGCCCACACTAGTGGAAACTGCTATGATAATGCAGTTATGTTGTAATATGTGAAAAGCTCTGTTTCAGCACCCCATCCAATTTACCCAGCACAAGTGAAAAAAAAGGAATTCACTCAACAAAATCTATCGATATTTCCATGGAAGGAAGGCCCAATAATGTACCTCTTGTGAAGAATTTCAAACCATCTATGAATAGCAACTTTCAAGATGCCAGGATTAGAATATAGCCATTCTTATGAAGTTTTTCAAAGTTTCTAGGCAAATGAATACTTTTTATGAAAAAAAGCCAAAGACAAGTAGAGGTACAAAGCACCAACAAGAGAACAAAGCATCACAGGATTGATATTACAATGAATCATGAAAATTTAAAAACAATCTAACATAAAATTTAACCCAAATCTATCAAACGACATTAGCTCAAGTGGTTAAAAATGTGGAATTGCAAGGTGTAGACCAAGGTTCAAATCTTACTTGGAGATACATGCATAAGTGCCAAAGTGTTATTGTATTACTACTACTATGATGTTGGTTGGAATACTGTGATAACATGGTCATGATGTAATACGCGTGAGGCACGTTTCATTCCCATATAACCAGTTATTTTATTTGAAAAAAAAAAGACCAAAGTCTTGGTCATAAATTCAAAAGATTTTTAAACAGGAAAACTGCATTGACTTGTTTACAAGAATGAAGTTCAGAAAATGAAATAAAGAAAACAATTATGTAAGTAGCACCCCTCTTTTCCACCAAATTTGGAAGACATAAGAGGCAATCCAAAAACATGAATTCAGAAAGTAAACACGTCTGCCTCATGCATATCATACTTAGAGGGTCCCTTATGGAGCTCTCCCTATCTTAGGGGTCACTACTAGAGCATATCAGGGAAAGAAACACATAACAACAGGTTGAACTTAATTAGATTTGTCCTGAATGAGATGAAGAAATGTTGAAAACAGAAATACAATGCATCTGCATGCCAGCCAATTTGACTCACTTGTTTTACTAAGTCCATGGAAACAGACAGACAGCTTCCTTCCATATCAAACGAATATTCATTTAAAATCAAAATGCCTAGCATTATCTTAATAAATAATTTTATTCAAGCTTGAATATTATAGCAAGTTAGCAACGACTGCATCTTAATTTATGCTAAAGAAATGCCAATTCTTTGATTTAGTGGAAAAAATAAAATAAATAAATAGCGACATATCAATAATATTCTAATACTATCAATGGCATGAGCTCAACCAGTTAAATAATAACATTTTGCCAGGTGATACATGTATTATTGTCAAAATGTTGTTGTAATACCACTATGTGGTTGGTGAAATAACATGGTAACACAGTCACGATGTAAAGGAGGGGAGGAGGGGGGCTGGCTTTCAATCCCATATAACCAATTGAAAAAATAATAATATTCTAGTACTCAAGCACAAGTTAACTAAAACAAAAACTAAACAAGAAATATAATTTACTATTGCAAAATATGACAGCCTTAAATTCTTCTCTACTGCATAGAACTGGTTCTCCTCTGTAATGATTTATCCACTTACACGAGAAGAACGAATGGCTCGATGCCTAGAGCGCTCATTGTTGTATGCTTCTTTCAAATCCTCCTTATGGCGAGCTTTTGCAACACGGAGCTTCAGGGCCAGGACTTGGAACGCATCATCCAAATATTCAAGACTTGTACTATAAGGCTCAAGCTCGTCGTCTGAACTTTTTGACTGTCCATTGCACAAGCTTGAAGAAGAAACATTCGCTTTGCTACATTCTAAACTCTTAATCAGCTGAGTCCCACCAGGTTCTTTGCTTTCAGAACCAGCAAAACTTATCTTATTTTGTTGGCTGGAATTTTGCAATTCATTGATTAATATATAAGGGTCTACCACTTCAGCAATAGCATTATCCGTTGGCCATTCATTAGTAGCTTCACTTGTTGCCTTGTCATCTGATGTGATCTTGTTGGCATGTTCCAAACTAGACAAAGATGCTGCAACATTTTCGTCCGTGCCAATCACCTTATGTGCACTAACGTCCTCAACCATGTCCCTGCTCATTTGGTTTTGAATCTGCAAATAAACAAATACTCGAGTAAAATGAGAGGAAGAAAAAGAAGAAAAAAAATCAATTTTATGATTGAAAAGATACCTTAGTACTCAAAATGTTGCATTAAGAATATAAAGCTGCATGGCAAAACACACATCTCAAAAATAAAAGTATAAAACCATTGGCCACCAAGGAGTTGATGCTATGGAATCATGGATATTGTCTATTAAGTGCATTACCACATGCAAATCCTATATTATTGCAATATTCTTAACCGTCAAGAACCTTTATTTATCCCTAAATATCTCCAATAATTGTTCATGTCACTGAAATGAAGAATCTTCATGACATATTCAACTGAAATTACATGGTAGACACAATAATTAACACTATCTATCGCATTTGCATATCTTACAAAAATGTTCTCCACAGATGGAACTTTGATACCAGTACATCATACAGATACAAGGATTGTCGTCAGAAATGTTGTTGTCTGAGGCAGTGCAGTCAAAGGAGTTGTCGTCATAAGTACAATACGACAAGGGAGATGTCTATCAGAGGTTGATAAGCAGTCAGTTGGATCAAGAAAGCAGTGAATTAGAGTTGAGAGGAAGCAGTTTCAATAGATTGAGTGAAGGCTTCCAGAATGTTGATGACGAGAAAAATTTGACTTGGACAGGGAGCACGCAAAGGGCGCTGCCCCTCGACCCTGCAAGGGATGCTGTCCCTTGACCCCCGACACAGATGGCGATGAGTGTTACCTGTCATGTTCATGATGTTGATGGCATTGCTCATGCTGATGATATGGCTAATTGCTCAAAGTGAAGTGCCTATTCAGAGAATGTTGATCATGTTGATGTTACACATGCTTGCAGCAAGGGGAGTGCACAATCAGAGAATAAGGTGTTGCGAGCAGTCTCAAGTGAAGTCTATTGCCAAAGAAGTATGGAACAGGAGAAAGAGGAAGAAGCATGACAAGAAATTCTGTTACATTGTTCAGTACTTCTATTCCCAGTGTTTAGCTCGTGTCATTGAGGACGACGACCAGTTTAGAGGAGGGGATAGATGTAGACAGGCAAATTGATATATTTGTATTTACTGAATCAGTTTTGGGTATTATGTGTTATTTTGTAATTGTACGCAAAGTGTTTGACGAAATGTGCGTGCATATATTTAATTATGTTGTAAAGTACAATTTAATATTGTACGTAAGAATAAAGTCATGTAAAGTCATGTAAGTCAATTATGTCAGCTAAATTAGAGTTATAAACTATTTTGTCCTGTAGTGGGAAATGTCAAGTAATGCAAAAGCAAATGCATATGAAATGTAATTTGAGGGAAGTTATAAGGTAGTTGGAGGGTAACTACTTTGTGGGTGTATAAATAAGCCCTCCCCTCATTCATCCAAGTTGTTCATTCATTCAGGGATTGTTCAAGCATTAAGGAGAGTAATGCAGGTTGATTGATGCAGTCCAGTCTTGTATGCAGCCATGGAGAATATTCTGCCTAGGGTTTGCAGGCTGCAGATTGTAATGCTGTATCATAAATGCCATTGTTAATATAAAATTGCATGTATTTACTGTTATCTACCATTGTTGTTGCTATTGCTTCCATTGTTGTCATTGCTGTTGTTATTATTGCTGTTGCAGGTTTTCTGTGCATTATTATTGCTATACTACAATAACTGCAGATCTGTAGAACTATTTAAGTGGAAATGGAACTGTGTGTAGCAAGTTAAATTTCATTTCTACACTGCCTAGACGTCTAACCTGGTTCCTCTAGACGTTTGTTGTCCAGAAGTCCGTCCTATTTGTCCTAGACGTCTACCCCTAGATGTCTAACCCATCTAACCTAGACGTCTATTGGGTTCGCCCTAGAAGTCCAACCCATTGTCCTATACGTCAACTGCCTAGATGTCTAGCCTAGTTGTCCCAGACGTCTAACCCCTAAACGTCTACCTGTACTCCTTAGACGTCTACAAGTCTGTCCTAGACATCTACTGTCCTAGACGTCTACAAGTCTGTCCTAGACATCTACTGTCCTAGACAGACTTGTAGATGTCTAGGACAGTAGATGTCTAGGACAGACATCTACTGTCCTAGACATCTACAGGACAGTAGATGTCTAGGACAGACATCTACTGTCCTGAACTTACCCGTCTACAGAAGAATAGCATGTCAACCATTATACGAAACTCATAACTTCTTCTTGATTCTTTTCATTCCCTCGTCTCCGGAAAGCACTTACCCCTGTCTACAATAGACACTAGTTCTGACTTACCTCAACACTAGAAATAGGAATAAGTGTGTTAAAATTTAAGAACACGCACACTAAAGAGTTTTGATAAGTTTTGATATAGTTTGATCTTATAAAGTTGTGATGTAATAATTCATGCAATAATGTGTAATGTTGAGTGAAGTGTTAGTTATGTACGGATGAGTCATTAGTTGTTAGTTGTCATGTAGTTTGTCTTGTAGTTGGAGATGAAATGAAATGTAAATGCATGACAAATGTAATGTGAGTTGGTGAGGTGTCGGGTCGATGGTTGGGAATAACTACCTTCCCATAAGTTTAAATAGACCCCCTCATTCATTTGAGCGGGTACACAGTACATACACACACATGGGAGAGATTGTACGCACATAGAAGATATATTGTAGACTTTGTACATGCTAGAGAGAGCACATACATTGTAGATGTTGTACACAGAGGAGATGCTAGAGAGTGCATCCATACAAGCATAAGTGTAATACACAAATGTATCTTTGTTAATATCAATAACATCATTCAGCCATTGTCATTGTGTATGTTTATTGCATGTGTTTGTATATGAATGCTATTGCTATAGATAGATATTCCAAACTGTTTCTGTTCAGTTATAATTTTCGTACTCACTCTATAAAGGTCGTCTCGATCTAAATCCAGGTCATCCCATGCAAGCCTGGGTCATCTGACCTGAACGACAAGGCGTCTGACTATAGTACTAGGTTGTTTGGACTGCAAATTGGGCCGTCTGACTGTTGTATTGTGTAGGACCATGGTAAATAGTCTTGTAGGATGTCTGGACTGCATACTAAGAAGTTGTTTGGTCAACTTAATCTGTCATTCATAATTGTTACTCCAACTGTGAAATACCACCATTGTTGTTTGAATTTTCAACCAGTAACTATGTGGAGCTTGATGATAGGAGATGTCGATGATAGATAACTTGCCATGATGATGGGGGAGACGTGGATGTGGAAGGACGAGAGAACAACCAACAAGATGAAGTTTGGATCGCACAACAATAAGAGCGAGGACAGCATGGATGTGCCGAGCATGATGACGACTTGCATGTTGGCGAGGAAGACTTGAATGAAGGTGGCGTGTTGATAGAGCTTCCTAGTGAGGAGATACGAGCGCCACAAGTTGAGCAAGTTTGGAACCCTCAAGAGGAGGAAAGTTCGAATGAAGAACGTGGAAGGTGGCAAACATTGTTTTTAACAACAAAGGATGACGCACAAGTGGAGGTGCAATGTGAAAACGAGGAATGGGCCAAGGAGAACGTTCATGCAAGTGGTGAAGAAAGCGCCAACATGGATCATGCGCAAGACAAGGCATAGCAACTGGTGATGCAAAACAAATGCACGAGAGAGTTCCTAGAGGTGCAAAGCACAGGAGTCAAGCACAAGGGCAACTGTAGGAGAGTGTGCTCGAGAGATCAAAACAAACACTCGTATTCGCGAAGGAGATCATGGAGTATAGGCATGCAAGGTAGCGGCTGAAGATTGTTTGTAGCAGACCAATCATCAACCAAAGGTTCATTGAGTGGAGACGAACAACCACCTATGGCAAACATTGTTACAACGGAAAGCAAGCAAAAGTGCCCATAGTTTATGGGAGATAGGAGAGAAGCTCCAAATGCCATATAGAAACGTATGAGATGATATGGAAGGCAAATGTTGTGACCAACGAAGATACATGGCTGAGATTGTTCCCAACAACATTGCATGGAGTAGCAATTGATTGGCACCTGAAAAGAGAACCCTTCACGAACTGGATTGAGTTGAAGAATAAATTCAATAAGGAAATCATACAACTTCGCAAGGCCATTGAAATCGGCAAGATCTACTCAAAAAAGCAAAAAAAGATGAGAATATCAAGTCATTTGAAGGAACTAATCACCAAGATGGATACCAAGCCAATAGACGGGTTGTAGAAAATATGGTTCTTAGATGGACTTTTGCCACATTATAAGAATATGAAAGTGGTTTTGTTAACCACCTGTCAAGAAGCTTTTGATAGAGCATTGGATCTAGAAAGTGAAATGAAGACAATAGTAGCCAAAGAAGGAAGTACAAGACATGACCAAGACAATAATTTAGATAGTGAATGCGATGACTTGAGCGCCACGATCCAGGCCATGTGGAAGGACCTGGAACGTATAATCAACGACATGAAGGTGGATAAGAAGGAAAACAACGGCATATGTTGTTCTGATTATAAATGAGAGGGACACAATAATGTCAAAAGTCCAAAGAAGGCATGTTTCAATATTTGTGAGGTTGTAGGACATGTTATTGCAGACTACCGTTTAATTTGAGAAGTGCAAGACACTAGATGTTGACAAGGCAAAAGGATGTCAAATATGAAGAATCCAACACTTAGAAAAGAGGACAAGGAGCAACAAGAAACAAACACCGGAAAAACTGCCAAGGAAGAAGACAACCACAAATCGATCTGCAGGAGGAGAGGGTCGATTGCAATATGACTCTGACGGAAGGCCAATCATACAATGTCGAAGATGTCAAGAGTGGGAACACTTTGGGTGCAATTGTCTGAATGCTCCAACAAGAGGAGGCAATGGGAACAATACTACAATGATGCGCAAATGGTGCGGACCTGGCAACCACAAGGCAAATTGTCTAAAGAAGGCAAGTACAAGTAACTCATAGAATGCCAATTTCATTGACAATGAGGAGCCTCAACAGGACCAGTAGCAAAAGGAGAAGCACATGCTAGCAACAACTCAAGCACAGGTAAGCAAAATGAAATAGTACCCAAATCCTACCAAGGAGAAGGAGAAATGGTAGGAAGTGCATGCGCAAATTTAAGAAGAAATGCAAAATACCAATGAGGAGAGGTTGATCTAAGAAAAGAAGTTAAAGGAACTCATCACAATTGAAGATGACAAGACGTCACCACAACAGTTGGTCACGCAAGTGCTGAATACAAGTGTCGAAGTGAAGGTATCCAACACAAGTGTCGAAGTGAAGGTATCCAACTTACTATGTGCAATACCGGAGTTGTACGCGATGATAGGACAAATGGTGCGGACAAGAGAAGTCGTGATGCCAAGTGAAGGCAAGAAGAATAGAGAGAGATTAATACATTGACCCAAGAGTTTTGATGATTGATGCCAAGAAGAAACTACCGTTGATCCACATATAGTTGTTAAATCACAAGTTGATGCAAGTAACTGTTGATGGAGGAGCACCACTCTTGTGGTCTTGTTGGCCATTTTGCATTTTGCCACATTGGGAGTTTTGTTGGGAAATTTTGATGCATATTTTGATGCAATGTTTTGATTGTATATGGCGGCATTATTTTAAAGACAATTTCATATGTTTCTAATTCGCTTACACATGTGTTGTATTTTTCTTTTGGTAATTAAAATGAAGGTGTTTGTAAGTCGAAAAATAATGAAGGACTTAGTGGAAAGTTTTAAAGGAAAATGAAATTCGCGTTCGCCCCAAAGGAGGGGCGAACGCCCCAATCGCCCTTTGTAAGGGCGAACGAAGTTCCAAAATCAAATGCGGGTAAAGATAAAACTGTAGGCGCGTTCGCCCTTGTTTTGAGGCGAACGCGTCGTTCGCCCTTTCTATAGGCGAATGCGCCCCATAGAAGGACGCGATCATAATCGCCCGGAGTCAGTGACAACTTGCGTTCGCCTCAGTCAAGGGGCGAACGTCCCGTTCGCCCTTCCAATGTGCGAACGAACTTCAAGAGCAATACAATGTCGCGTTTGCCCTCGTTGAGGGGTGAACGTCCCGTTCGCCCTTCCAATGGGTGAACACGTTTTAAAAGAAAAGTTCGCGCGCGTGCACAAGGATAATTAGGCGAAGCAGGTTTTTGGGGCGAACATGATTCCTGGGCAAGAAGAACTATGGTCAAAGGTTCAAAGGTGCCAGATTTACAAAATATTAAATAATGGTGGCGTTGAGTAACTCATTTTGTGGATCCAAGCATGGAAGAGGCTGAATGAGAAGAATGAAAGAATCTTCATAGTTTCCAAAGCATTAAGGCGCTCCCAAAGTATTTAATGATGTCCTAATAATTTGTGCACCGGCACCCAAGTTGCTGATTTTCTGGGAGTTGTTCCTAAAAGAAGAATCGTTGTTCTAAAGAGAAATGGGTTTTCAATGATTCCGAGGAGGAATTTCCTTGTTTTTGTTCTTGACCCCGGAACATTTTGTTCTCTGGTGCATTAAATGAAAGAGGCGAAAACCTCTATAAATACTAATCAAATTTATATTGTAAAGAGAGGTTAGACATTTTTGTGAGAGATCTCTCCAAGCTCTCTGCATTAATACAAGGCATCAGGCTTCTGAATTTGCGAGTGATATTGTGTGATTTCCTTCTGCTTTATGCACTTCTATTTTATGCTTATGCTCTTTATTTGCTGTTAAATTTAAATTCTGCATTTGGATTTAAATATTGTTGGTGAGAGAGTGAGTGCTGGAGTGTTGTTCTGAAGGTTGTTACTGCAAGTTTGCAAGTAAATTCTGCTGCTTTTCCCCTGTTAAATGTTATTTCATGCTTTGGTGATTTTCCTGCTGTTAGTCTACCCCAAATCCTACACTTCGGCCTGTGGCCATATTTCCCATTTCTTTCCGCATATTTTCAATTTCTTTCCTGCATCCCTAGTCTTCTACCAATGTAGGATTTAGTTTGGGAACCAGCCCTCTCTGGAGATTGGCATGGAAGACATCTCTTTCTTCCGGCCTTTCAATGTTGGTCGTATCTAGGGTGCACAAATGCAGTGTTTGTTGATTAGGTAGATATTTGACCAACAGGTCTTCCAACCTTAGGTTGTATAGCATAGACCAATATGGCATAAAGATGAAAGGAGTGTTGACTACACAAAAAGTAAAGATTGTTAATAAGATGTTTATCATGGATTTTGTGGTGATTGCTATGCAAAAACAAGCCTACAATGCGTTGTTTGGATGTGGGTGGCTACGCACATCGAAAGTGAACTACAATTGGGAGGAGGACCGCCTGAGTTTTAAGAAAGGCCAGCACAAGCATGTCATTAACTTGAAGAATCAATTCGTAAGCGAGGAGTTGGCAACATCCAACGACTCTGGAAGTTCATCGTCGGAGGAAGATCATGCAAACACATATGAACCGAATGGAGTGCTAGAGCTCGAAGAGTGCATAGAAGATGACGGGCACTCGAATTAGCGGACTTCTACATTGTAGATGGAATACTATGAAGTTCTCCAACCAACCTATTTATGCATTAAAGTAGAAGAAGATATCCAAGATGAAACATCACAAAGTGTGTATGAGGTTAGTGAATGCAATCAAAATGCCAAGCCAGCAACAAAAATCAAAAAGGAAGAGAGGTGGACCTTTCTACGAAATTTTGCATAGTGTCGAGGAAGCATAGATTTGATGAAAAGACAACACACCCTTTTGATGTGGTAAAAGTGGCAATAGAACCCGACACCATAAAGTATAAAGGGTTATTTGGATTCGAATCCAAGTCGTCCCATGCAAGCTTGGGACGTCTAATTGTTGTGGTAGGTTGTTTCAACTACAGAGCAGGTCGTTTGATTGTTGTATTGTGCAGGGCCATTAGAGATATTGTGTTGCAGGCCATTTGGACTGCATGTTGAGTTGTTTGGTCAACTAAATCTGTCATTCATAATTGTTCCTCCAATAGCAAAAGCACCATGGTGCTACATTTAGCACCATTGCTAGTGATGCTTTCGGTTAATCTTGACAAAGGAGAGAGAAGATGATCCATTGCAGGGACGAGTGGGTCTAACATTTAAAAGCAGCAGCTTTTAAAATATTTATGTAGTATAAGGAGGTCTTTGCATGGTCTTATAAGGATCTACAAGAGATTTCACCTTAATGGTGCATGCATCGGATTCCGTTGGTGTTGGGTGCGCAACCTGTGAGAAGAAGGCCATACAAAATGAATCCAAAGTATGCAGCCTTGGTCAATGCAAAGATGAAGAAGATGTTGGATGTTGGAATAATCTTTAACGTGACGGTGAGTGGGTGTCACCGACTGTCATCAGTTTGAAGGAGGAAAGCAATCTAATCCACATCTGTGTTGATTTCCGAAGTTTGAATGCAATGACCATCAAGGATTCCTTTCCCATACTATTTACTGATTCAATTTTAGAGGAGGTAGCAGGACACAAGATGCATTCATTTTTGGATGGATTCTTAGGCTATAATCAAATCAGTATTTCCAAGTAAGATAGACTCAAGACCACTTTCATTGTTGAGAACAATATTTATGCATATAACCATTTGCTTTTTAGTTTGTGCAACACCATTGCCACATTTTAGAGGATAATTTTGTACATCTTTGACCAAATGTTAACGGGCAAATTCAAAGTATTCTTGGGTGATTGGTCATTGTACAAAAAGAAGGACGAGCATCTGAAGGCATTGGAAGAGTGCGTGCAGTTGTGTATGAATGCTCGATTGTCCTTGAACTCAAAGAAGTGTAAGTTGTTGGTCCCATATAGAAAGTTGTTGGAACATGTGGTGTGTAAAGAGGGTTTGAAGACCAATCTTGACAAAATACGAGTCATGATGAGCATGGAAGAGCCATACGACATGAGTTCGTTGAAGTCCTTTTTGGGGCATGTCGAGTACTATTGATATTTCATCAAGAACTTTGCACAAGTTTCACCCCCTTTAGACGTGTCGATGCGCAAAAGTGTCTCTTTCAGGTTGATGGAGGAGCACCAGAAGACCTTTGAGGAGCTAAAGGCAAAGATGGTTTGCGCACCCATTTTGGTGTTTCTAGGTTGGGAAAAGGAGTTTCATGTCCATGTAGATGCGTCTGATTTCACTATTGGATGTCGGCTGTCCCAGCATGGGCAATATGGGTTGGATCAGCCCATATATTTTCTAGTCAGTTGTCTCGCACAAAGAAAAACTACAACACTACAAAGCAGGAAGCCTTGGGAATCATGTATGTAGCTCAAAAGTTCATAAATTATCTACTTTCCAACCCTTTCGCTTTCTATGTAGATCATTAGCCATTGATGTACCGGATCAACAAGCCGACTATTCATGGACAAGTTAGCAAGTGGCTTGTCACGTTGCAGGTGAGTTGTCAAGGATGCACTCGGGAGAGCCTATAGAGGGAGGAGTGTCAGATGAATTTTCAGATGCTTATTTATTTCAATCACTGCACTACCGTCATGGTACAAGTATATGGGTGAATACTTGTCGACGAGAGAGTTATCAAAGGGGTTGACGGCAATAGAAAAGAATTAGATCATCATCAGATCAGCACAATTTTAGTTGATAGCTAGTTTACTGTGTAAAATCGAATAAGATGGATTATTGCAGAGATGTGTAATGGACGAGGAAGTGAATTCAACGTTGAAGGAAGCTCACGAAGGGTGAAAGAGGGCATATGGGGCAAGAAGCAACCACAAGGAAGGTGCTTTTGATAGGAGTATGGTGGCCCACCCTCTATCGTGATACGAAGGAGTTTGTGATTGATGTGATATGTGCCAAAGAGCAAGGAAGCTGCTAAGGAAGGAATTTTGCTATTGCACCCTTTAGAGCGACAGGAATTGTCTGAGAGGTGGGGTCTAGATTTTGTGGCACCATTGAAAATCAATAGATGAAGATGTAGATACATTGTGGTAGCCACTTAATATTTGACAAAGTGGGTCAAGGTAAGGGCATTTCCTGACAATTCCACATAGAGCATTGCATAATTCTTGTATGAGCAAGTAATTACGAGATTTAGCGTACCTCTTTAGTTGACAAGTGATCGTGGAGGGCACTTAGTCAATGAAATTATTTAAAAGTTGACCACAGAATTTAACATCTTGCATTAGTTGTCTAGTCTGTATTAACACACAGCAAATGAGCAAGTCGAAGCTATGAATAAGATCTTAGTTTCCATTATATATAAAACATGCGAAATTGAATTGTTAGAGTCCTATGGGCATACAGGACTGCGTTTAAGCCAACAACTAACTACACTTTGTTCCAGTTGATGTACGCACAAAAATCATGTCAGTGGAATTTCTAGTACCTAGTTTGAGAGTGGTTGTACAAAACTATCTTGGTGACCAAGAAAGCCTAAAGGAGAGGACAACACTCATCAAGATGGATGAGAAGAGAGTGATGGCACAGTGGGCTATGGAGATTGCCCAACGTCATTGGAAGTTGTGGTGTGATTAGTGATAAGCACCTGAAGAAGATGAAATTGAAAGTAGATGACTTAGTCTTGAAGTTTAATGGCAAGAGAGAGAGATCAAGCAAGGTAAGTTGAAGATCTTGTGGCTTAGACCCTTCCAAGTAGAGGGTGTGATGATCAACGACGTAGTAAGGTTGAAGAAACTGGACAGGACGTGTCCCAAGATCGTTAATGGTTCAAAATTGAAGTTGTAGAAGATGCAAACACAAGTGAACATGGTGAATTTCGAACCGATGAACAAAGGAACAATTACAAGTAGGCTGATAGTCGCACCAAGTTAGTCTTTAGGATCCTTCCAAGGAATCTCGATTAATGAGGTTGGAGAATCAAGTTGTACTAAGGAGGGTGACAGTGTAGTGAGTGATAGCAACTCAAAAGACAATGGACTTGTGGAACAACTATCATGGATGTAGGAGGAGGAGAACGCAAGTAAGCAGGAAATGGACATGCAACCAATCATTGAACAGGAGGAATTGCAACCTTGACCTCCAGAGTAGACAAATTTGTGTGCATGTCAAGATTTCGGATGTTGAAGAAGAGAGATTGAGATCACTAAATGTGGAGAACATACAACGGATGGTGGTGATGTATGTCGAACAAGAAGAAAAGCTAACACAAGAACCTCGAAGTGAAGGCAATGAGCATGAAGGGATGAGTTTGCTTGTAGCCATTGGGTGTGCACAGCAGAGGATTTGTGAGGAAACACAACAATTGTGTAAACAAAATGAGCAACTGAACAATTAGATAACGGAGTTGCGAAGATATCATGCACAAGAGCTATTAAGGATATAGAAAGATATCCAAGTAGTTGGTAGAAGTTTTTCAAGAGAAGGGACAAGTCCAGAGGAGACCCCCAAAGGTGTGCAACAAGCAAGTGTGGGGATTTCTTGATGATTGTGTGCAAGAACTTGAGTTTTCTAGAAATGAACTTCCAATTCAACTAGTAGACCTACAGCAAGTGAAGTGGAATGGTGAAATATCCACGAAGGACCTCGACAAACATTGCCAAGTGGAGTAGGAGTTGGGAACTTGAGACACGAATCCAGCAGTGTATCCTTGATAAGTTCAAGCAATGATGAGGAAGACTAGAGAAGTGCCAATTCAGGCTTGGAACTTGGAAGAAGAGTGAGACGAGGAACATTGAGAAGACAACAAGTTTTCCAACCAACAAGCAAGGTGAACTTATTGCCAAATGTGGTGATGTAGCAAGTACCTCAAAACCGAAATACCTCCGAGGCATTAAGGCGGATGATTTGGAGAAGTCAACGTCTGCCAATAAATTTGAATGGTGCCAATAAAGTGGTCAGCAAAAACTATCTAATGACCCAAGGCGTGCTTTCAACTTAGGCAACTCAAGCAATCTAGGAGGGTTGTCAGGACCTCCATGCCATCTAGATCATACAGGCCAAGGGGGGACTCCGTAAGGCCTCTTTCCCGACTACCTGAGCGGAAGAAATTTCCCTCAGACTGCCTATAGGCCATATAGACAGCATTGTGGGCCGTCTGGGGGATGATAGGAGACCCCAGAAAGCCCTTGGATTGTTAGATTTGAGGGCCATGCAGTTTGGTTCTACCAGAGGACGTCCGAGAGGAATAAACTTGATTGAGGATACAACTGGGTTGTCCGAAGAATCAATCTGATCAGCAATGATGGTTGGGCCATCTAGTAGAAGAGAAACTTAAGGGGGGAGAAGTTGGGCCATCTGAAGAAGATGTAGAGTTTCTGAAAGAGCAGAGGATTGAAAAAGTTGAACCGAAGCCCAAACGAAAATCGTGGAGTCGGCAATGGAGGAGACAATTAGGATAGGGATGTCGGTAATCTAGCCACCAAGGTCGTCCAAAGCAGCAGTTTGACAGACCAAGATGGCAATCAGTCAAACAAGGTCTTCTAGCTCAATAGTGCAAGCCATCTAGGCAAACAAGCTGCCTAAAATAATCGGAAGATGAGCCATTATGATAGTCAGGCAAGCCATCTGGTCACCTGAGCCATCTAGACAGAGCAAAGAAAATTAATAATGTGACCATATGAAAAAAGTACAAAATTGCTATGTGCAAGGTGGTGAAGACAAAATGAATAAGACGAAACATGCAAAATGTCCAGTTGCATGGAAAGCAGTTAATGAAGGTGAGGTTGTAGTTAAGGGGCAGTTGCCACATGCATGCAAGTTGTCCCCTTACTACTTTCATATTATAAATAGATGCCAAGAGCTATCCATTATGCATTCAAACGCTTAGCACTGGAGAGAAGCCAGAACAAGCAAGAGCCAAGCATTGGAGGAGGAGCAGAATGCAGGCCGTACGGACTGAAGCGTTTTGAAAGATAACCATTGCGCAGAAGTAAACTAGAACTGCACTGCAAAAGGATATTGCCCTAGGAGAGAAAGCTGTTTTGCAGAAGCAAACTGATGTGCTGAAGAAATCCAAAGTTGCAAAGAAACAGAAATTGTGCTAAAAAAATTTGTTAGAATTGGTGGCAGGAGCATGGACATGATCACCCATTGAAGGTTGCATTCAAGAGGGCAAAAGTGCACCATATTTTGCAGATTCCAAATTTTGAGGCATTTCTTAAGGAGTACTTGCTGCAGACATATGATCAGCAGCAGCATATGAGCAGGATTATAATTGGTGACTGCAAAGTGCAAGTGGTGTTCTCACCTGGTAATTTTCAGAGGATTATTGGATTATCGAGTTTAGGCATACCGGTGAGAAAAGAGGCAGTGGACTTGCACCAGTGGAAGGATTTGATGAACAAGGTCATTGATCTTAGTCCAGAGGAAGCAGTAAAACTGTTGAAGCACGGAAGCTGCGGACTGAAGATAGCACAGTTGGAGACACCAGAACTGTAGTGTACAATGAATGTGATTATGTCAAAACTCTCAAGAGAGCAGAGAGCCTTAGAGATGCCCACTTGGCTCATACCATGCATGGAGGGGTAAATGGTTGGCGTTGCATATGACTGGGTATTGTACTTGTCTTACTGCATCAGGAATTTTTTGATTCGGTTTACAAGGAATTTCACGATGGCTTTCCATGCCATTGCAATCATGATGAATGTCGTGACACGAGAAGATGCAATTTCCTGGTTTGAATCTGCCATCAAAAAATTGAAAAAAAAAAACTAATATCTAATACATTATAGCACAAGATGATATGCTCTTTCTTTCTCTCTCTAATTCTTTATTAAGGTTATGTACAATGATAACCACAAAGTGCACTACAACAAGTTAGTTGATGTCATCATTTTGGCTAAAATTGCATCTATAGTTTTAAACTTCCAATATAATATTTATTCTTTTGAATTTTTTCTGAATTAATTATTGTGCAATCGATGATGATATATCTAATACTTTTGTCATAAAATAATATATTATTCCTCAACTTATGATATTATGGTAACATCATTAGAGGATTCAAGCGTTTTCTTGTTAGCACCAATGTTTCTCCTAGTGTTTGCCTATAGACTTCTTTTTATGAAATTGAAAATGCAGCTGATGGTCTATTGATGAAGTGTAGGCCTGTCAAGGACCACAACATCTTTGGAATTTATAGGATGAAAGAAACCCATGACACACAAGAGTGGCCACATAACCAAGAAAATCAATGATAATTTTAACAAATATCAACTAGTGTGGTATTATAACTATGATATCAATGCACATGGCACAGGAAATTGTCCCCATTTTATTCCACATGTTGTAGACAATCATCCTGCAAATGCCCTATATACAAACACCTACAAAACATAGAAATAAATGGAAAGAAGATGATGCCATCAAAGAACACAAAGTAGGCAAACACCAAAATAAAAAATAATAACAAAAAATGAAATCCATGGAGCAACTCCTACTTTCTTTCCTTGTATTGTTAGAAGATTGATTCACCCATTTGTGAACAAAATTTATAGCTAGGCTTCTAGACAATTAGACTCATCTGATTTTGCACTATTGGAAAAGATTACCTCTGACAAAAAAAAATGCCAATGTCAAAACTTACTAAATCCAAGATTATAAAAAATGTAAATTCTCAAGAAAAATATTTAAACACACGAGCTGGACATGTTGCTGAGAACAATTACACTGAAATTGAATCAAGACTACAGAGAGAAATTTAAAAAGGACAATGTCATCATAAGAGTTGATAGTTTATTTTGAGCAAATATCACATACAAATCATAGGCTATTCATAGAAAAGCATGCGGTCTTCAAAGACTATTGAAATGGAAAAATTAAATTCCTGATGCAATTTCTATCTGACAAATGTCTTGATATGAGAGCCTCTTTAATATTATAGAAATTCTCTCTCTATATTGGCTGTAAATTGGATGCAATCTGTAGTTTAGAGCTAAAGGACAAGAAATACAGAGAAGATTACCTTTCCAGATTCCAAAATATTCAGAAGCTTTGTTTTGTTCAATTTCAAACGTTGATCTGTTTTCAAAGGCCGTAACAACAATGCTGATAAAGCATCACTTGACATGATTAGATTCGAGTCATAGTCATCCTAGAAGGCCAAGACAAAATTTGTCAGTTGTGTAATAGGCATTAGAAGATACACTGCACGGTTAAGAAATCATTTATATCAGAGCCAAATTACAATTATACTTAAAGCAGGATCAAGGTTCATGCTGCTTTCCTTGAATGCAAAATATGACTCTAATATGACGATATTGAAGGAATTGGGATGAAAAGTTCAAAACTAATTTTAAGTAAAAAACAAGTTCACTATGGCATTCAAAAGTGACTGAATCATGCCCCTGCATCAAGACTCGAGAAGTGAACAAATATAACTTTTAACATAAGCGAGAATGGCAAGAAGCATACCTGTGAAATGATTCCCTCTGACATATGAGTTCGTTTGTCATCAATGAACTCCTGCAAATCGATGAAGCTCATACCACAGAGCTTCATGACTGTTTCTTTATCATCTGCCTTTCTAATTACTGCTGCCATGGATAACAATTTATATGCTTCATAAAAACTTATGACTAAATGTAAACATAGACAATAAGATATATTCAACACAGCTGAAATATGCTACATTTTCTTCAAAACGTAACCCTATAAAACTAGTATCTGAATTTCACGGAAGATCAGCATTTCTAACTTGGTATATTGTCTGAACCTGTTGAAGAACGAAGCAATGCAGATTTGGAAGCTCCACGAACAAATAGGAGCTGGAATAAATCTGTTTCTGCAGCAGATAGTTTATAGTGCTGAGCTAACAATAACACTATTGGGATTGAACCGGGTTTTGTTGCCAAAAGGCGATTCTTTGATTTTCTTTCAATCTTTTCAAGTAAATCTTGTATAAACGAAAGAGCCTCCTTCCTGAACATAAAATTAAAGCATTTGTTATGCTAGGTAAGATACGTTTCAAAAATAAAATAAGATAAAACAAGTGGCATGGATAAATTAACACAATGCACTAAAGCTCTTCAAATTTGCTTTACACAAATATTTAAAATTATAATTGAAGCATGATGCTCTATTAACAACCAACCTACCTCAAATATGTTTTGAAATTTCAAGAGTTTTGAAATTTCAAGAGTTTTGTAGACGGTAGTTCTGACTTACCACCTCAACACTAGAAATAAGAATAAGTGTGTTGGAAGTCAAGTACGCACACCATAAAGTTTTGATATATTTGACGTTATAAAGTGATGATGTAATATTTCATGCAACGTGTAGACTGAAGTATTAGTCATGTACAGATGAGTCATTAGTTGTTAGTTGTCATGCAGTTTGTCTTGTAGTTGGAAATGAAATGAAATGTAAATGCATGACAAATGTAATGTGAGTTGGTGAGGTGTCGGGTTGGTAGTTGGGAATAACTACCTTCCCATAAGTTTAAATAGACCCCCTCATTCATTTGAGCGGGTACATACACATTACACGCACATGGGAGAGATTGTATGCACAAGACATAGATGCTATATGTAGAAGAGATGTTGGAGAGTGCATCTATATAGGCATAGTTGTATTACACAGATGTATCTTTGTTAATATCAATACATCATTCAGCCATTGCTATTGTGTATAATTATTGCATGTGATTGTATCTGAATGCTATTGCTGTAGATAGATGTTCCAAATTGTTTCCATTTAGATTTTGTTTGTCATACTCCATCTGTATAGGGTCGTCTAGATCCAAATCCAAGTCGTCCCATGCAAAGCTTGGGTCATCCAACTTAAATGGCAAGTTGTCTGACTGTTGCGCCAGGCCGTCTGGATTACAAATTGGGCCGTCAAACTTTTGTGTTGTGTAGGGCTGCCAAAGAGATCGTGTTGCAAGCCGTTTGGACTGCATGTTGATGATTTGCTTGGTCAACCTATTTTTCCATTCATAATTGTTCCTCCAATTGCGGAATACCACCATCGTGCTACATTTAGCACCATTGTCGTTCGAAGTTTGAACCAGTAATGCATGGAGGTTGGTGACGGGAGATGTTGATGATAGATAACCTGTCGCAAGGACAGGGGAGACATGACATGGAAAGATGAGAGAACAGCAAACAAGACGAAGTTTGTGGATGGAACAACAACAAGAGCGAGGAGAGAGTGGACGTGTCGAGCACAACAACGACTTGCATGTTGGCAAGGAAAACTTGCATGAAGGTGGAGTGTTGATAGAGCTTCCTCATGAGGAGATACAAGTGCCACAAGTTGAGCGAGTTTGGAACCCTTAAGAGGAGGGAAATTCAAACAAAGAACACAAAAGGTGGAAAACATTGATTTTAACAATGGAGGATGACGAGCAAGTGGAGGCGCTATGTGCAAACGAGGAATCGACTGAGGAGAACGTTTGTGCGAGTGGTGAAGAAAGTGCCAATGTGGATCGTGCACAAGACAAGGCAGAGCAACTAGTAACGCCAGCACAAGTACAGGGGAGAGTGCCTAGAGGTGCAAAGAATAGGAGTCAAGCACAAGGGCAACTACAAGAGAGTGTGCTAGAGAGACCAGAACCGATACTCGTGTATTTGCAAAGGAGATTATGGAGTATAGATGCGCAAGGTAGCAGTCGAAGATTGTTTTTAGCAGACCAATCATCAAACAAAGGTTCATTGAGTAGGGACAAACAACCGCCTATGGCAAACATTGCTACAATGGCAAGCAAGTAGAAGTGCCCAAAGTTTATAGAAGATAGGAGATAAATGAAATGAAATATTATTAATGTTCGCAGCAGGACAAAAAAAGACCCAAGGGACTATAAGGACAATAATGATTGCCAGCTAGCAGGCTAAAAAGCCCAACAAAGAAAAGAAATTAAGTTAAATACAATATGTAACCTGAAAATCGGGACAAAGAGAAAGGAGAGAAGAGGGGGCGAGGGTTGCAGTCTAGAAGAGCAGAGTGCACACCAAGAAGAATGGAGAGAAAGAGGAAGGGGGGAGGGAGCAGCCCAAGAAGGGCAAGCTCCAAGAATCCCCAAAAACTAATCTCTGCTAATAGTTGAGGCCGAAGTATCTGAGCTGAAGAAATCCATGATGTCTCTGTCTATCGCTAGTTCGGGACCCTATATGGATGCGTTGTCTAGCGACCCTGCTGCCGTCTAAACTAGAAGAAGCAGAGCGTTTCCGACCATTGTCACCGTTCCGTCGGAGTTGGTGAAGTAAGTTGTGATGAGCCGATGTTGAGGGGGGTGAGATCCATCTGGAGGAGAGCTTTTATGTCGACGAAACAGAGTTCTCTCCCTAAAAAAGAGTGTGAGATACCGCTGGTCCGGGTATCTGAAGAAAGTAGAAATAGACCGAGAGTTGTCCTTGAAAAGGCAATGGAATCTGCCTTAGATCTCGTAATAGATGGGACAACAAAAAATAAAGTGATGCAAGGTTTCAGCTTCACCCAAGGAGCAAAACAAGCAAACTCACTCCTCCGTTAGAAGATGGTGATCTAACTCAGTCCGAAGTTGGTAAAAACACACCCTGAGTTACCAAATTGGGATCCGAAGACTATGTATTGTGTGTTGCTGAAGGTATTGCGGAGAAACTATTTTGCCCTCTTGAATTTGTAAGAAGTGCTCACGGTAGAAAGACAACTTGGGGGAAAGAGGGGCAACAAGAGAGATCCATGTGCATCTATTGTACTGGAATCTAACATCCTTCTGAATCTCATGGAGCATCTTCTACTTACCATGCCAATACGCGGGGAGAACACTCAAGGAATAAGGGGGGAGCCCGTTTATCTGTATCTGAATACTAGCCAGGAGGACAAAGACCTGAAAATACCAACTCCTCCGGAGTTCCATCAAGGAGCGAAGGGTGAGATTAGGGTACTACCTGCAACCCGTAGGGGTATCTCCTAAAGTATGAATCCTATGAAGATAACCAATAATCAAGAAGATAATCTCAAGCTAGAGAGGAGAGGCCCCAAACTCTGCCAGAATAATAGAGCAAGGGACTGTGCCCTTGCAACGAATGAACCGTCGAAGAAAGAGCATTTGTACTCGTTCAACCCGTGACCACTCAGTCAAGCCAAGACCAGGACCCCAAACCACTGACCCATAAGTAATAGTTGGCTTGACCAAGGAGTCAAAGATACTCATATTCACAGAGATATCCTAAAAATGTGCTTTGAAGCAATTCCTCTCAAGCAAAGATAGAGCTGCATACCCCTTACACACCCAAGCCTGGGCGACGGGCTTCATACCAAAAGTGGGACAAGTGAAGAGAATCCCCAAGTACACATATGAGGTGGCGATCTCAACCTCCTAGCCTTGAAAAAAGAAGTGGATATGGGATAGAGCCTCTCTGGTAGTATTGAACACCATAACCTTGGTCTTAGAAATATTCACCGTCAACCGTCTTGAGTCACAAAAAGCAGCAAGTGTATCCAGATGACTCTGAAGCCCCTCAGGGGATGAAGCTAAAAGAATGTTGTCATCAACAAAGAGGAGAATAGAAACCAGCACATGCGTGAGTGTTCTCCCTATTAAAAGTCTCAAGCTCGTCAATGAAGATTCCAAAAAGTGTCGGGGAAAGGTGGCAACCCTATTTCACTCCTATGGTGCTAAGAATACTGGCTGAAAGCCCTTGAGGGGAGCAAAACCGACCCTTCACATTCTCATATAACCGTGAAACCGTTGTCTCCTAAAGATGCCAACTGACTGAAATCTCTCAAGAAGTAAATGTCGAGGCACCGTGTCGAAAGCTTTCCTGAAGTCCACAAAGCAACAGTAAACCTTCGAGGACTTGGAATGTTCCTCCTCAATAATAGCTTTGAGGACTAGGATGTGATCTATGGTCTGGTGATCTTGCCAAAAACCAGCTTGACCAATAGCCCTGTGACCTTCTCCTCCAACCTTCGGGAGAGAAGCACATCCAATGTTGTGTCATAAGACTTGGCAAAGATATGCCCAATCATGATAGTCCTGTAATTATTGGGTTCATGGGAATCACCTGCCTTATGTATGGGGTGAATGATATGTTGAGTCCAGGAGTCAAGAAAACCAGAGATCAATGAGAGCCCCACCAATATGGTCAATGCTATGCTTCAGAAATTCCACCTATAGCCAATCCAAATCTACTACTTTGCTCATACGAAGTTTCCTAATAGCCTGCCTGACAATCCCAATAGAAAAGAGGTGGCACGAAGTAGGGGTGGAGGGAACAGTAATAGGAGGCTGATTTGGAATGGTATAAAGGGATGACGCATGAGTGGTCCAAGAGGAAAGATTGATACCATGAGTAATCCGATCACTGGGGAGGATAAGGCGCCAAAAGGATTTAGGAGACTGTTGAAGGGAGTGAATAAGATCAAGTCTATGCTGAGAGAGGAAGATGCTTCTTCTTTCGAAGAAGCATCCTGTAATCTTTGTGAGAAATTGCATAAGGCTGGGAAGGATTCCGAATGGCATATTTCAACCTTTGGTGAGCAGATTTACATTCCTCATCGTACCAGATGTTCAAATGGCATAAGGCAAAGAAGATCTGAATGCCATATTGTAATGTGTGAGATATGGAATGCAAATGGTGTGACCGATGAAGATACATAGCTATTATTGTTCCCAATAACATTGCGTGGAGTACCAATTGATTGGTTCTCTACATCACCGTACAATCTGGACATTGCTATTATTGTTCCGTGGAGTACATTGCATGAAGATACATAGCCATCGAAAAAATCCTTCTATACCACAGCAAAAAAATCTGAATATGGTCTAACAAAAAAGTATCCCAATCATATGGTTCTCTAGCCATGATTCCTTCCATGTCTAGAATGAGCCAAGTGGGCATTTCTAAGGCTCTTTGATCACCGGACAATATGGACATGATCACATTCATTGTACGCTAGTCAGACTTCAATTTTTGCATCTTCAATCCACGATTCCCATGCTTCGTCATCCAAGCCACTTCTTGCGGACTAAGATTGGTAACTCTATCCATGAAACTCTTCAACCGATAATACTCCACTCCACCAACTTAGGGCAATTCAACAGCCAGAAAGAACACAAAACCTCCCTATTACCAATCGTTATTCTACTCTAATTTTGATTAGCATCATACGTCTACAACATCTCCAAGACGTACAGCTTAAAGAAGTCCTTGTCAAAGCTTGGTACCTACATAATAAACTGCACTCCTGCACTTCGAAACACGATCTTTAGCAGATGATCCGCATGATGTTCCAGTCACCATGTTCTACAAAATTCTCCAATTGGTGTTATCCACGTTATGTCTTCCAAAAGAATCTGCATCCTCTCCTTCCCCTTGCCCTTTCCCTAGGGTGAAGCTATTGTCTTCTTTTCATAACCTTGTCATTCATCAAGGGTGTCAATCCTTGTCGTTGATTTGGACTCCACTTTGTGTTGCCTCATTCTCCCTTGCTCTACGTCCATGTCGCGTTCTCTCTCTCTAACATGCACACGGTCAACTAGGCCTCTCCCAAAGACAATTCCAATGCCTTCCACATGAGTGCAAGGTCCTGCCTACAACATAGCCTCGAGGGGAAACCTCCTCTACTGTTCCACTTGTTCGATTTGCTCTAAAAGCCATGGCCTTCTCTACATCCCTTTTGTATTCACTCTCCCTAGCTTCAAGTTTTGCCAACCTCCAACAAATCCTAGTGTACGACCTCTTGCAGTTCAGCATCCTATCATACAACTTCCTGTTGTGTGGCCTTATGCTATATGACCTCCTACTATAGGGCTTCCTATCGTACGACCTCCTGTTGTAGGGCTTCTGTCATATGGCCTCCTCCAAATGAAACAACTTTGGATGAGCTACTACCACATGGCCTTCTTGTTGTATGATCTAGTTGTAGATGGCCCTGTCCTTGACATGCCAACTCTATATAGTTTTCTCTATGCAATTCAACCCACACGCTCACTTTCACTTCTAAAGTTTTCCTTTTTTGGAATTTTGTACAACCAGTATGGTACATGCGACTTGGAAAATAGCTCTGCATGAACCCTCTCCAATGCTTCTTCCTGGTAGCTTCACACTTCTTCTCTCTGGCCTGGCCGCTCACTTCTACAATGTAGCCTTCTTCTTCAGGGTATCTCATTGCACAATTTTGCTCCAATCTTTGCACAACTTTTTTTGTCAGATGTGCTCACTTCGTACAATCTGCAATTCCTCCTTCGTGCCTTAGCTATTTGAATGATTTTGGCCATCTCTCAATGTTTATTTACAAGATGAGGTGGTGGTGGTGGACAGTTGTCTTGCATGCAACAATTGCCTCCCAACTACCACTTTGCCACCTTGCATGTAATTGTACTTTGTGCTTTTTTTTATTATTATTATCCTTGTCGCCCTATGTGTACAACCTAGACGTCTAGATGGGTCGTCTGCCCTACCAACACCTCCATCCTTTCATCTTGACAACTTCCCTATCCAAATGGCCTTGGTGTTGTATGGCCTCCTGTTGTATGACCTTGTGCTATACAACCTCCTCCTATACGGCCTTGTCTTGGACGACCCTGTCTATCCATCTACTATAATATCTTTCCAAGTCTTTTCCAACATGACATTCATGCTATATCATCAACAATTACCTATGTTAGCTTATGATCAAATATTCCATATGAATCGAAGTTGGTTTCTTTCCTACCTAAGTTATCAATACTATAGGATCGATAAATTGGTCTTGCTTAATTGTCGCAACTTCCTTTGGCTCCTCTACCTTTGCATATAACTTGGGTATCGCACCAAGTAAACAAGACACCTTTACCTCAACTATTGCAACCGCTCTGTTGATGAATGTTTACTTGATTATTCCTCGGGTTTCTTCAATGTCTTTTCATGGAGTAATCTATTTTGTTTTGTTTTCTCCAATTCTTCTTCTATCATTTCATGTGCTTCGTGCCATTGCTCCTTTTCCTTGGTAGGATTTGGATACTACTAAACCTTCCTTTCTTAAGCCCTTGTTACTTCCAACACTTGCCTTTCTTTCTTGTTGGTTTATAGATTCACCTACATCAATCAAATTGACATTTTGAGTTCCACTAGAACTTGCCTTCTTTGGACAACTAACTTCCTTGTGGTTGCTTGGTCCGCACCATCTACACATGCGCATTATGTTATTCCCATTCATTCCTCCTATCTGTGGGTTAAGACAGTTTTTTGCAAAAATGTCCCCATTCCTGCAAATTCCAACATTGAATGACTGGTCTCCCATCTGAGTCGTACTATAATCGACTTTGTCTTCCTTGTCGATTGTTTTGTTGGTTATTGTCGTCCACCATGACAATTATTCCAATAACCACCACTAGTTGCACCTTGTGCGTTCTTTGAGGTATTCGGATTTTCTTCCTCTTCTTTTTGCATCATCATGATGTGATGTCTCGTTCCTCTTATGTTAAATGGACATTCTATGACAACATACCCTAGCTCTTCGCATATATTATAGTACACATTCTTGGGACAGGTTACATTTATGTGCCCTTTTGTCTTACAATTTGAGCACCATATCTCCTTTTCTTTCTTTACTTCGCCCTTCACTTCCTTAATCATCCTCTCAAAATCCTTCCTCATTGATTGGATTGAACCATGGACGTCTTCCTTGTCACTATCCAGATCTTCAACATTTGTGTGCCCTTCTATCTTACAATCTGAGCACCATATCTCCTTTTCTTTCTTTACTTCGTCCTTCACTTCCTTAATCATCCTCTCAAAATCCTTCCTCATTGATTGGATTGCTACATGGACGTCTTCCTTGTCACTATCCAAATCTTCACTTTTATAGTGACCTCCAATGCCGACTGTTGTTTATTTTGCTTCACTTTTGAAGTTCCATGCTCATTCATAAGCTTCATTGCATGTTGAGCATGGGATAATCTTCATTTTCTTCCTGTATTTTGGTAGTTATCCGTCGATAAACCACCTTTTTACCATGCCATCTGGTGGTTTTAATTCCATCTTATCTGTCAGTTGCTTTAACTGATGATTATAGGTTTTGATATCTTCATCTTTCCTCTGCTTAGTAGAGTATATTTTCGTTATAATTTTCATATCATCTTGTAACGATCTAAGTTCTTTCTTGAATTCCTCTACTACATTGTCCCATGTCTCGAAAGGTTGAGATGCTTCCTTCTTTAGATACCAGTCTATTGCAATCCCTCACAATGTTGTAGGTAATAATTGTGGGTCTCTTACCCTGTATGCTTTCCAAATTTTCATACAATTTCCAATGTGTTGTGTCGGATCTTCCTTACCTTCTCCGATAAAGGGTGGGCACTTTTGCTTCCTTGCTTGGTTTGCGATATTCAACATTGGTGAATAGCCTTCTTCTTCCAATTCACTCCAGCTTGGCTCGTATGGTATTTCATCCCAATGGGGTTCCATTCCTGGCAGTTCCTCTTGTTGCTCTTCTCCTTGTACCCCTTCTCTTGGTACTTCATTACCTTGAGATGCTTCTCGTCCTTCAAATAACCTTCATCCTGGTTCAGGTGCACCAACACTTCATGACCTCCTTCACAAATATACCAATGGTGGATTCATTCTCCTTGCCCAAACACTCTCGCATGGTTTCTCCAATGCCTGACTCCCATCCTCTGCACCCCTTGACAAAATCTTCGTTTGCTCAGGCTTGATCATCCACCCTTATTCCCCTTGTGCTTGCTCCATGTTGGCATCTTGAATTACGCGAATGTTCTCATAGACTATTTGATATAATTCTTCTTGCACCTTGTCCTCGTCCTTGGCAACAAATGTCCATCACCTTTCGTTTTCCTCCCTCGTACTTTCCTCTTCCTAAGGGTTCCAAACTCGCTCTACTTTTGGTTGGTTGCAATCCTTGGTTGGCAATTCTCACACTTCTCCTTATAGGTTGCTCCGAAGTTCTTCCTCAATTTCTTCTTCATCATCCATGCAACCTCAAATCTATCATTCACCTCCTTATTCTTCATGCGTGCTAAGCCTAATGCTTCGATCTCTATTGACCCATACTTTGATTAGGCAATGGCACCAAATGTAGCATAGCAGTGAGGATTCCCAATGATGAGGGAATGACGAATTAAAGGCCAACGAAACTACATTCAAGGAGGTTATGGGAACTCACCCTAGGTGGCAATATTCACCAGACTACAAGGTTAACTAGCTCAGACGACACACTCCAAGACGGCATCCCTAGATGACAAGTCTAGATGGCATCTTTAGACACATGCAATCTCAGAAGGCATTAGTCATGAAGGCATGACGGTGCTCCGTGACGGCATGATGGCATTCGTCAGACGACAACCTTTCTCCTTACCATGTCGGCTCACTCCAACATCAGACTTTATCTATCGGTGTCTACAACTCCTGATGACATTTACAACTCTGGTTGTCTAAGCCTCCCAGCTTGCAATAGGAATCTAACAATCTAATCACAAGTTAAGCATCAACACACAACCATACACAATGAGAGCATAGAATGTATCTTGCATTAATGAATTGGCCTCAATGGCATACAATGCAAAGATCTATCTATCTCTATAACTCAAGCATACAACAATACATCTCTCTTCATCTCTTGCCTAGCTATTCTTTATCCGCTATAACTCTCTCCTGCTATCATCCATGCATATTTGCAAAATGAAAAGGGGTCCTATTTAAAATGCAGTCCTGGCCGTTGGGAACAACGATTTCCAGGATACATTACATAACTAATTTTCTCTTGTAAATGAAACTTATGCCAACTTTACAATAATCAATTATTAAGGTGCTAAACTAAGATGGCTATATGCATTACATTTCATTGGCATTTCATTACATTTCATTCCATTTCATTACATTCATGTTATTTCCTTGTGGACTGACTTAGTGCTTATCACTTGGATATTTCTGCTTAGAACTGGTGCCTACAGTACGAGAGTCCAACATCGAAGCAAATGGAAAATGGCATGTCTGATAGTGCACAAGACGAGAGTCTAACACTAGAGCAACAACGAATTGGTGTGCTCGATGGTGAGTGAGACGGGAGTCTAACATTGGAGCAACTATACGTTGGCACGTTTAAGGTGAGTGAGACAAGAATCTAGTATGAGAGCAATTGTTGGGAGGGGCACCTAATGATTGGCATGAAGAGGGTGAGACACATGAACAACCACTACCAATGTCAAATCAACCTATTATGGCCATGACCAATTTTGGCATATTGTGTAAGTGTCCCACATTTCATGGTGGTGAAATAGAGAACCCAATCACAATGTGGAAGGCCAATGGGTAGAAGACTAAAGCAGATTGGAGGAGGTTATTCCCAATGACATTTCATGGAATCACAATGGACTGGTACATGAGATTGCCAGAGGGTGAGTACCAAAATTGGGAATTATTGCACAAAGCATTTGTGAAGGAATTTCGGTTGTTCCATAATGATGATGAGGTCATTGCTGAAATTTATAGAATGGAACAAGGATGGAAACAGTTTGTTTAGTCCTAGAACCGAAGGCTTAGAGGGTTGTTCACCCATCTCGAGGAAGATCCGTCAAATGCATTAAAGAAGAGGTGGTTCGTAGGACTTCTTCCTGCGTACATGAAGAAGAGCAGGGTATTCCCTCCAACTTTGTATCAAGAGGCCTATGAGAGGGCCTTGAACTTGGAAAGCAATGCACAGACATCATTAAAATGTTGGGGTCATGTTAATGAGGGCAAGAGAAACCTTGAAGATGAAAGTGACTCTAATGTTGAGAGAGACTCTTGCAGCAAACGTATCTAAAAACAAAAGCAATTTAGAGGATGATTTGAGTGCACATCCAAGTGTTGGGGTCGAGAAGTCAGTGACAAGAGCGACTACAAAGAGAAGAGTGATGACATCGAATACTAGTGCAACTTGGCGAGCACAAGATCTTAGCTATAGGTATATGCAACAAAAAGGGAGATTGTTCCAAAGAAGAATGTCATTGGTGGTGTGGTCCATGACAACCACCAAAGAATTGGAAGACATTGAATTGAGTATGATATGGAGGGCAGACCCATTGTGCAATGTTGGCAATGCCATTTGTGGGGGCACTTCACACGTGAATGTCAAAGTACTACAAGTTGAGACAAACTAATTATGTGTAGAGAGTTCGAAAAGCTAGAGGAAAGTCACAACCGGAGACAAACTAGGAAGCAGAGGAGGTGAACTTGATAGACTAGATTGCAATTGAAGAGGTGAAATTTATTACAATCTAGAAGGCAAATATTGAGCAAATAGTTGAAGCTGCTCAGGAAGAGAAGGTTGCATAAGTGGTTGATGCAAACAATGAAATAAATAATGCAAATAATGACAAGGGAGGTTGTTTAGCATCTATCCATCTACTAGGGCCATCTAGCCATCTAGACTTGGGTAGTCTTGACCCAAGCCCCAACTGTCAAGACTTAGGCCATCCAAGTTGGGACCCAAGCCATTTGGGATGGCTTGGCCAAGAGAGGAGGTTTTCACGGCTTCTCCTTGGCCATCTAGGGGATTGGATTCAACCCTAGACAACCCACAAGTTGTCTAACCAAGGGTGATCGTTGTCTGAACCACCCCTTCGCTGTCTAGAAGAGGCAAGAGACCCCCAGATGGCCCTTGGGTCGTCAAGGTTGAGAGGGATCCATCTAGGCCCCCCCTCGACCATCTAGAAAGGCCAAACAACCCTCAAGTCGTCTGGACTTGAAATGAGGCCATCGCATCCCCTATGTTGTCTAGGCCAAGTGGTCCATTTGAGGCCAAGGGATATCCATTAGAGACCAAGATAGGGCCATCTGAATGCCAAGTGATGTTCATCAAAGACCAAGACAAGGCTGTTTGAGACCAAGGGATGTTCATCAAAGACCAAGATAGGGTTGTCTGAGGCCAAGGAAAGTCTGTTAGAGGCGAAGGCAGGGCTGTTTGAGTCCAAAAAGAGGTCATTCAGAGATGGGGAGAAATTATATGGAGCTAAGAAGAGGTCATCCAGAGCTGAGGAGAAGATGTTTGAGAGGGTTGAGCAAAGGCCACCAAAATGAAGACGACTAGAAAAATTCAGTTCAGATGGTGAGGCTACCCTTCACCCCACCCTATATCGCGACAAGGTACGCATAATGGGCGCTGCCCCTCAACCCCACAAGGGGGCTCCTCCCCTTTGACCGCCAACATAGGTGGCGACAAGCATTGCCTATGATGTTCATGATGCAATTGATTGCAAGACATGAAGCGAGCAATTGGAGAATAGTGTGTTGTTGGCAACAATTTGAAGTGAGACCAATTGCAAAAGATGTTAGGAATAGGAGAAAGCACAAGGAGCGTGGAGAGAGATCTCGATATAGTGTTCAGTGATTTATCTCTAGTATTCAATTCAAATATCATTAAGGACACTGACCCAAGTCTAGATGAGAGGATAGATGTAGGCAGGCAAATTGACACATCTACATGAATGAATGAATGTTAGAGTAGGAATGTATATGTGCAGATGTTTGCACAAAATGTTTGTAATAAGTTCCCATGTAGTGTTGTGTTTGTAGGTGACAAAGTGTTTGTAATAATGTACACATGGCAAAGTTTTGTAATAATTTAAAATAATGGGGTATTTTTAATGTTTTATGTTAATGGGTAGTTCAGAGGTAGTTGGGTAGTTGCCAACCGCCTAACGATCTCATTATGTCTATAAGCACGCATCTATGTGGGACATGCAAAGGAAGAGAGTATGTGTGTGCATGTTGTTGTTGTCTGAAGTGTATTGTTGGTAGATTATTCGTCGAAGTACAATGTATTGCAGACAATTGTTGTGCAGGATACATGTTGTGTGTATCATTTATCCATTTATAATTGTAAGTACCCATTGTGTATTTTTTTTATATAAGTGGTATTGGAATTGTATTGCAGTGTGTTGTATTCCATTTCTACAGTTGGATCCAAATGGATCTGTGATAAGTCACTTGATGCATGACAAGATGATGTCAAAAGCAAATGCCAATTGACGATGACCTCACAAGCTTCTAAAATAGGGCAGCATTGCCATAACCCCTTCAAATGAAGTCAAAATTAAACAAAACTATAGAAAATCATTTATGGCATCAAAAAGAATTCTTGGAATTTATTTGGGCTTAAAAAACCTATCATCTGACCCTAAAACATAGGAAAGAACAATTAAGACTAGTGAATCGTATTTGGGACACAAGTAGACCAAATGATGTCCAATTTGAGTGATTATTTTCCCAGATGAAAGAGGGCTCAAAGGACTCTGTGTATAAATTTCATCCTAAAATACACTCATTTGATTCTTCAAAATAGCAAAACTTACTATACTATAGTATTAGTTTCTCTCTCCAAAGAGCTCCAAATTAGACGCAGTCTATATTAACAGTTTTTTACATCATTGGATGTGTGCCTACCAATTTTCAGCTCAAAACCCATCCATTTGGACTGCCAAAAGGCCAAAAACAGTCAAACCAACAAACTGGATGGAAATTGGTTGATCTAGCATGTGCAAGGTGGCCAACAAGTGAACTAGGCAAGTGTCAAAATAAATATGTGAAGGGGAAGCATGACACATCAGCTCCATGCATATATATACTTGGAAGAAACTCAGAAATTAAAAAACACCAGTTGCACTTTTGGATTTGGAAGATGAAGACACTAGATGAGGCTTATTTGGGCCAAGACAAGGAAAGAGAGAAGTGTTTCAAGAGCTAAGAGCAGAGGCAAGCAAGTTCGAGCAAAAGGAGAACAAGAAACCATTGAGACACATTATGCGAGGCTGCAAAAAAGCACATAATAGCTGCACACCTCAGCAAATACCTAGTTAATGTCAAATATCTCTTGTAATTCCTCCATTTTGCAAGTAATATGAAGCTTGACTGATTGATTCATGATGTTTCTTCCTCTAAAAGGATTTTCCCACTTTAAATCACTGTGTATTTACTATTGTGAGTGTGTTATCATCAGTATTTTAGAAGTTTAGTTGCATTTCACTTGACTCGATGGGATTTGCACCTTTTTCATGTGATTTTCCTGCTTAAAAACTAGAAAATTTGAGCTAGAAGTGAGTAACAATTTGAAAGCTTTTTCAGCATTGCATCAAGCTCTCCCTGGGCTGTCGATGCCCTTTTCTTTTCTTACATGGGTACCTTGAGGCATAGAATAGTAGATTTTATGCCAAAATAGAGGGTTTTGCTACTGACTAGTGACTAGTTTTATCATACTCCAAATACAACTAAGCCAAACGGCATTTCTAAATATACAAAGGATCTATTTAAGGACTCGTTGATGAATGTTACAAATCATATACTTATGCTTAAATAGGATCATTAAACCTGTTTCTTCTTTCATTTGTGTCTTCCTTATTGAGGTAATATCTTTGGCATCATGTAACAAAAGGAGTATATAATGAGATGAAATTTGAGTATTGAACTAATGAGAAATTATACAAATGATATTCTTGATTCATTACATGATGTTGGAATCCACTCACTTTGAGGACGTAGACCTTTGGGCCATAATTATCTTGATTAGTCATGTTGCTATGGCCATTTAACGGCTATAGAGGGGAGGCATTACTCTAGACAGGGTGGTTTTTGGTCATCCACCAAGGCAACTAAGCAAATTATATTTCATGCATGTATGGTGGTTGCTGGAATTTTGGGAGATAAAGTGGATAGAAGGGTCTTCAAGCCCTAAACCTCGTAATAAGCTTGAGGAGTATAATTTATCTCTCCCTGACATGATTGCAAGCAGAAGCGAAACCTCTATGATGCTGATAAGATACTTAATGTGGTGAGGTGAGGAACTCCAATATCTTGTAATTCCTTTTGCTGGCTATAATAAATGTATATAACCAGTAGACGTACTTGATATTGATTATGCAAATTGAGTGATTTGCAATTGGATGTTCATGCTTCCATGTCAAATGTATGAACATCCGGAATTCTCATTAACATTCAATAGAAACATTACAATGTTTAAATAGCTTAGGAAAAACTATTAACAACTAACTAGAAAATAGGGGAGAGAAGAAAAAATTAAAACCAAACTCTCTCTCTCACCGCCTGCCGTCCACCTCCTTGTCGTCCACATTCTTGCCGTCAACACAAAGGTGAATGCTCTCGAGGTTAAATGCTAACATTCTCCCCCTTAAAGTTGAGAGGGCTGACAAGACAGTCTCTCAGCTTTATATATTGAGCTTTAGCAATGCCTTTGGTGAAGATGTCCGCCATGTTGTCCAAAGTGCTGCAATGTTTAAGCTCAACTACCTGTTTCTCCACCATGTCTCGGATGAAGTGATACTTCATATCAAAGTGTTTTGATCTGCTATGGTGGATAGGATTATATGCCAATTGAATGGCACTCATGTTGTCACAATACAATCTTGTAGGACCACTTTGTCGTTCTCCAATCTCTTCAAGGACTTTTCTCAACCATAGAGCTTGAGTACTAGCATGTGTGATTGCTATATACTCAGCCTCAGTAGATGACAATGCTACAACAATCTGCTTTTTGGAACTCCATGTAATTAGTCCTGACCCTAGACTAAAACAGTTCCCTGATGTAGATTTTCTATCATCTATATTGCTGCCCCAATCACTATCACTGAAGCCAACTAACTTTACAGAATTACATTTGTGGTAATGGATCCCAAAATCCAATGTACCCTTTACATATCTCAGAATTCTTTTAGTTGCTTGAAAATGCAGCTCGGATGGATCAGCCATAAACCTTGAAACAAGAGAAACAACATACTGAATATCAGGTCTTGTGTTGGTGAGAAACATCAAACTCCCAACCATGCTCCTGTAAGTGGTCATGTCAACCTTCGGTGCTCCATCATATTTGCTCAATTGGATCCCATGACCCGTTGGAGTTGCAACTGATTTGCATTGCTCCATGGCAAATTTCTTAATCATATCTTGAGCATATTTGTGTTGACATATGAAGATCCCTCTATCTGTTTGATGAACTTCCATGCCTAGGAAGTAATGCATTAAGCCTAGATCTTTCATCTCAAATTGTTTCATCATGGAGTGTTTGAACTCCTTATTCATCTTATCATTACTACCCATAAATATGAGATCATCCACATATAAACAAACTATGAGAATGTCTTTACCTTGCTTTAGGTAGTAGAGAGTAGGTTCACTTTTGCTCCGAGTGAATCCATACTCCTTGAAGTAGCCATCAATGCGAGAGTACCATGCTCTTGGTGCTTGCTTGAGGCCATATAGTGCTTTTTTCAGTTTGTAAACAAGGTTCTCCTTACCTTGTTCTTTAAAACCTTGAGGTTGTTGGACATAAACCTCTTCAGTCAAGTACCCATTGAGAAAGGCACTCTTTACATCCATGTGCTGAATTTTCCACCCTTTGTGGGCAGCCAAGGAAAGTATTGATCTGATAGTTTCCTGTCTAGCAACAGGAGCAAAGGTCTCCTCATAATCAATGCCATATTTCTGAGTGAATCCTTTTGCTACAAGTCTTGCCTTGTGTCTTTCAATGCTTCCATCAACATTGAATTTGGTCTTGTAGACCCATTTGCATCCAACACATTTTTTACCCTTAGGAAGCTTCACTAGCTCCCAAGTATCATTCTTTTTTATAGAGGTGATTTCCTCTTCCATGGCTTGCTGCCATACATCATGAGTGCATGCTTTCTCATAGCTAGATGGCTCTAGCTGTGCACTAGTCATTAAAGCATAATTAACTACATCTCCTTTAGGATCATTGGAGTCATCATCACCATACATATGCAGATTTTCAAGTTTTTGTAAAACTGCATTCATTTCACTAGCTTGACTTCTAGTGTATCTTTTCTGGAAATTCTTATCCAACATTTGAAAATATGGATGATGTTGTAGTGTTCTTTTACCTCTTGATGGAGAATCAATATCCATAGGTGAAGAACTTACTGATCTTTGTGGAGAAGGACTTGGAGTAGCTGCTGATGTACTCGAAGTAGTACTCATACTTGGGCTTGGAGGAGGAGTTCCTTTGCTCTTTTTGGGCTGCACCTGCTGTACTTGAGAAGAACTTGCATCATGAGATTCATCATCAACAAAAACTTTTTGATGACCCCATTCTCCCCCTTCATCAAAAATCACATCCCTGGAAAGTACAATTTTATGTGTTTTGGGATTGTAGAGTCTATATGCTTTGGTAGACTCACAATATCCTACAAAAATACATGCTTGACTCTTGGGGTCAAGTTTCTTTCTTTTCTCATCAGGAATGTGGGCATATGCAAGAGAACCAAAAACCTTAAAGTGTTTTACATTTGGCTTTTTGCCATACCATCCTTCATAAGGAGTGATCCCATCCAGACTAGAAGTAGGACTCCTATTCAAAATGTAAACACTAGTTCTAACAACATCGGCCCAATACATGTTACTGAGATGCTTAGTTTGAAGCATCGATCTTGCCATTTCTACTATGGTGCGGTTCTTTCTTTCCGCCACACCATTCTGTTGTGGAGTATAGGCAGTGGTGAATTGCCTTTTTATCCCACATTCTTTACAATATTTTAGAAATGCCTTTGAAGAGTACTCTCCTCCTCGATCTGTCCTTAGACATTTTACAATGAACTCACTTTGTTTCTCTACATTATTCTTGAAATCTATGAAGCAATCAAAAGCTTCATCTTTGGTTTTCAAGAAATAGATCCAACACATCCTAGAGAAATCATCTATAAAAGTGAGAAAATAGGAATTATTACCTATGCTTTTTGTCTGCATTGGACCACAAATGTCCGAATGCACTAATTGGAGTGGATGACTGGCCCTCCATGCTTGTCCTTTTGGGAACTTGGATCTTGAGTGCTTTCCCAAAGCACATCCTTCACAGACCTCCTTGTGTTCAGCAATTTTGGGAAGTCCACATACCATAGCTTGAGAAGTTAACAATTTCAAGCTAGCAGAATTTAGGTGACCATATCTCAAGTGCCAAAGCACACTTGGATTTGCTATAGCAATACTAGCAAGTTGAGCTCCCCTTGGTTCCCCAAACTTAAGGGGAAACAACCTATTCTTGGTCATAGGTACTTGTGTAATGACTCTATTACAATTGTTCTTATCAAAAATTACACATTTGCCTTCATCAAAAACAAGTCTATAATTTTTCTCCATCATTTGTCCAACACTAAGCAAATTATGTTGGAGTTTGGGGGTGTAATAGATGTCATTTACCTTTTTGATGCCTTCTTTTGTTGGAACCTCCATGGCTCCAATGCCTTCAACTTGCAAAGCTTTATCATCTCCCAACTTGATTCGAGATTTATAGGTGGAATCCATTGTAGCAAAGAGCTCTTCTTTGCCACTCATGTGATTGGAACAACCAGTATCCAAAATCCAAGTGTCATTCAGATTTTGATCTGATTTTCCATAAGAAAGAAATAGATTTGATGTTCCTTCTTCTTCACCATAGTTGCCATATTGACCGCTGCCTCCTTGAGAAGTCTTGGACCAACAGTCTCGAGCAAAATGACCGGGCTTGCCACAATTGAAACAAGCTTTCTTTGTTTTGTCACCTCCTCTTCCTTGATTGCCATTTCGACCTTGATTTCCACCTCTGCCTTGATTGCTACCTCTGCTTTGATTGCCACCTCTGCTTGGATTTCCTCCTCTTGAGCTGCTTCTTCCTCTTCCTCTTCTTTGTCCTCTGCCTTGGCCTCTTCCTTATCCTCTTCTGCACCCTCATTGGATGAGAAAGCTTTATCATCACCTCCATAGCTTGTTGAAGGAGACCCTTGTAATCTCTCTTCATGAGACATTAATGAACCGATTAGTGCATCAAAAGTTAGAGTGGAAAGGTCTTTTGATTCTTCAATGATGATAGCAATGTGGTTCCATTTATGAAGAAGTGTTCTCAACACTTTCTTCACAACCGCTTCAGGTTTGACTTCTTCGCCAAGAGTTTCCATCTTGTTGACAACTGCTTTGACTCTTACGCAGTAGTCTCCAACTTTCTCATCTTCATTCATTTTGAGATTCTCAAAATCTCGTTTCAGGGTTTGAAGCCTTACTTGCTTCACCTGATCACTTCCTTGGAAACCTTCTTTCAATGCTTTCCATGCATCTTGGGCAGTTAAACAAGAGGTAATCCTCGAGAAGATGCTCTTCTCCAATGCTGCTTGGAGATGATAGAGAGCAGAGGAATTGCTCTTTTGGGCATCTTTCTTTGTCTTCTTATCGGCTGCACTCAAAGTGGTCCAATCTGAAGGTTCTGTGTAACCTTCTTCGACTATATCCCATAGTCCCTTGCCTATGAGTAAGGTCCTCATCTTGATGGACCAATACTCATAATCAAACCCATTAAATTCTGGAATGGGTAGATTATTATTGGATGCCATAGCTTTTGGAAATAAACTAGAAACACACTTTTTATTTCTCAATTACAATCAAAGCACTATGCTTTTCAAAGGAAGAATTACAGATTTAAATCAAATCTAACTTGATCTACTCTCTCGTAGATATCCTGTTCTTCCTGATGAGGTTCTCCTATCACTGGATTGACAAAGTTGTCAGCAACTGAATCATCGTCGTCACTAATAAGAATGATTTCGGGTGAATACGGTTCTGGCTCCAGTATTTCAACTGAGTCACTATTACTTTGATGAGTATTCTCTGGCTCTTGTGGTGCAACTCCTACAGATTCTGACTCCTCAAATCTGCTACCAAAGGAATTGTCTTCTGAATCAGCATCATATCCTGCATCTGGTGCTCTTTGATGGGCTATTACTACATTTTGTAGTTGACTGAATACAATATTCAATCCATACATTCAAACTTTTTCATCAAAGGATTCAAGGTTTTCTCTTACTAAAAGAGAACAAAGGGCATGATAGCATCCAATTGACCTTATCATGAATGATTACAAAAATATTCCCCTTAAGATGCAAAAATATTCCCCCTTAAAGCCTCTTAGGCTATTACAAAAAATTTCACTCTTAAAGCCTCTTAGGCTATTACAATAATTTCCTCTTAGGAAATGTCCCTTTTTTTAAATATTGCAAAATAAAAATAAAATTTTATCAATAATTTTAATTAATAATAAAATTTAATATCAATTAAAAAACATTTAAAAATGAATTTTAATTAAAATTAATATTAAATTATTAATTAATTTCATAAAATTAATTTTAAATTTTGCAAAAATATAAAAATATAAAAAATTAACTTTTTTGGTGGGTCGGAGGGTTTCGAACCCTCGACCTTATAGCCCTGGGCCTTACCGCCTGGCCTCTACCGCTGTGGTAGCTCACCTGCCGTGAGCAAAGGGGAAGTCTCTCCCCCTAAACCAAAACCAAAGCCAAAGCCATTTCAAAATATAAAAAAATAAAATTTTATACCTCGCGGAGACTCGAACCTATGACCGGGCGAGGGCAAAGAACTTTCGGCTGGCTCCTCGAGCCAGCCAGGCTACTATGCCCGACGTGAAGGCAAAGTGAATGCCTTCACAATGTAGAGTCGACACCTCACGTCAATTAAAAAAAAATATTGGGATCTTTATCCCACATTTGCCAGGAGGGAGTTCAACTTGGCGTTTAAAACCTTCAACGAGTACCTTTAAACTCGATTGCCTTCGAGCAATCAACAACCCGATCTTTTGCCGCCCGAATTGCCAATAAAAAAACCGCCACGTCAGCTCCAATCAAACTCTGCCATGTGTATCTTGTATCTCGGTTCTCGTGTCCAGTCAGCACTAGGTGTCTGCCACGTCAGCTGCCTCGGGAGTTGTGTAGTCTGCCACGTCAGCTCCTGCCTCGGGAGTTGTGTCATCCGCCACGTCAGCTCTACCACTCAACTCCTTGACCTCGTGCGTCCATCCACCACGTCGGCTCCTCGATACACGTGCGGCCTCAGCACTCGTGTTGAGGGTCAGTTCCAGCTCTGCGGGCCGCTCCTCGGGATTCGAGCCTACTGCTGCCACGTCAATTGCGCAGCTCCTCTGCGGGCCACTCCTCGGGATGCGTGCCTGGGGCTTCGGCTCCTCTGCGGGCCGCTCCTCGGGATGCGTGCCTATGGGCCCTCCTCGATCCGTGAGCCTGTCGGATGCTTAATACCCTAACCCCCTCACCATGCGCTCTGATACCAAATGAACATCCGAAATTCTCATTAACATTCAATAGAAACATTACAATGTTTAAATAGCTTAGGAAAAACTATTAACAACTAACTAGAAAATAGGGGAGAGAAGAAAAACTTAAAACCAAACTCTCTCTCTCACCGCCTGCCTTCCACATTCTTGCCGTCAACACAAAGGTGAATGCTCTCGAGGTTAAATGCTAACAATGTATATATTGGCCTTCAACTGGATGAACTTGTTTACATGAAGTACACTTGTCGAATAGACCTTCTATTGGAAGACAGGAACATTGACAATAGAAGTTTTTGGAGAAAAGAAAATTAGAATATTGGGATTCTTTTCCTTAAAGACTAAGGAACCATTCATCACAAGGGGAAGTTGAGAACCTTGGATGGAGGGATCGACATCAAAGGCATTCTTAAGGAGATTGGATGAACTTAAAGACTAGGGAACCAATCATCACAAGGGAAAGTTGAGAACCTTGGATGGAGGGATCGACATCAAAGGCATTCTCAAGGAGATTGGAGGAATGCTGCTAGGATGTATTGTGGTTAAGGATGTGCGAAGCAAATGACCTGCTATTAGCATTACCAGGCCTATCAATATAAGAGGGATACTCACATGACTGGAAAAGCAAGATCAAAGATTAATCTCATGGATAATTATGGATGGAATGGTTTTGAATATTGGCATGGCAGTCAACAAAGATACTATTATGCATTTGTGGGAGATATGGGCATTCATTTGCGTCTCACAATTCCACAACAAGAAGAATGCAACATTCAATTTAACACTTTCAAGGATCATGTTCTTCTTCTAGGTAATGATCAGGTAGGCATGTCATCAAGGTAATTATGGTTGAGATAAAGATACAACTTTAGGATCATTTTTGTTCACAATAGTACTTGGCACATTCCAGAGTGAAGATATGGGACTCCCATACTTATTGATCTTTTTTTTTTAGGATTTATTAACACCATTATGGCAAGTAAGCATTTCAGAACCATCATAGGTGTATGATAGTTGACTTTGTGTCATATTTGGAGATTTGGCTGTGGGACATTTCACGGATTTCGAATGTGGCTTCCCCTGCTTTTGTTCATTGGAAGTTTTTTCCTTTTCTTTTCTCTTCCCCCTCTTTTCTTAATAGTTTTTCCCTAATTCTATAAGCTAATTGTCTTTTCATTAGGAGAAAAACAGTGAACAATGAAAGTCTTCTCCAACGAGCACATTAGTGAGAAAAATTCCACAGGAAAGGTGTAAAGATTTAAAATTCGTATTTTCACTCTACTTCTCCATAATTCCATAACTTTAATGAATTTGCACCAGATGACATCAGCAAAAGATGAAATCAACTCTTGAGAACATTAAAAGCTTTACTGATTTTTTCCTCTGATCCTCCATAATCCCATCACTTAATTGAATTTCCATCAGGTGACATTAGCAAAAGATAAATATCAACTCTCAAGTACACATTATGGGTAAGTTTTCACAAGAAAAGAGTAAAGTCTGGGAAATTTATCGAATAGGACTCTAAAATCATCACTTAATTGCATTTCCATTAGGAAACAGATAGCAAAAGATGAAAATCAACCCCAAAGAGGGCATTACTAAGTAAATTTTATCGGGAGAAAGTGTGCAAATTCAGAATTTCTGCTGGATATGTCTCCAATGCTAAGTAATTATGTCGATCGCATCGTTACATGAAGGACGGCAAACGCTAGAAATCAACTCTGAAGGACACTAGGGAATAAATTTGTCGTGAAAACAATTAAAGATACAGAACGTGTACGAAATGTCTTCGGTCTACCATAATTCCATCAAGTAATTTCATTTCCATCACGTGACATTCCTGTGAAAGACGAAGATCGACTCCACCAGGAACCTTAGACGGCTAGTTCCCCCGCCGCCCACCCAATCCCCGCAAACCACCTTCCTCCACACCCCCACCCTCTTTTACTGAATTTTTTTCCCGACTCCAGTTAATTGCATTTCCACTGGCTGATGGTGGTTAAAAAATGAAAAACACATAACGAACTAAATTTTCGCAGGAGTAAAGATGCTAAAGTTTTGCTGAATACGACGCTAATCCTGCAGGGTTCCGTATGGTACTACCAGGTGACACCAGCCAAAGATGAAAAATTACTCCACTAGAGACATTAACGAGTAAATTTCAGCAAGAAAACAATAAAGATATAAAAAAATTACTGAATATGAGTCCTTCACAATTCCATATGTTAATTGCATTTCCACTGAGCAACAAAAGCCAAAGATGAAAAATTATCGCAAAAAGAGACATTAGAGAGTAAATTTCATTGAGAAAAGATTAAAGATATGAACTTTTACTGAATTTGACTCTAATCCTCTGTAATTCTGTCACTTAACCATATTTTCATTAGGTGAAGTTCAGTAAATGATAAAGGAAGACAATTTAGACAAGCGGAGTCTCAAGATGCATGGTCTTTACTGAATATGACCCTAATCCTCCATAATTTCATCGCATTGTTGCAGTTTAGCCAGGTAGCAGTCGATGAAAGAGGAAAATAAACTATAAACATATTAGAGAGTAAATTTCGTTATAAAAGGAGTAAACGCACAGAAATTTTAGGAAATTTCCCTCTAATCTTCTTTTGTTTCATCCGTTAATTCCATTTTCAGAACATCGTGGTCAGTGAAAGATGAAAAACGCAGTCGATATCAAACTTTCGCCCTACAAGTGACAAATCAAAGACTCTTTACCGAAAATTGACGCTAATCCTCCCTGATTCCGTCAGTTAGTTGCATTTTCTGTTAATTTCTACCGAAACATAATCAACTTCGAATATTTACTTTAATCTGAAAATCAACTCCGAATATTACCTTAATTAACACCAACTCCGGATGTTTTCCTTAAATATGATAAACAACCCAGCCAAAAAAAAAAAAAATCAATTCGGATTAAAGATGAATTAACGCACAGTCCAGCTGTAGAAGAACGACTCGAGGGAGGAGTTTCAGAGTTGAGACAGCCGATGCGCTGTGCAACAGATTCTAACAACGCCAAACGTTGAGCGCGTAGCACGAACTTAAGCTCCAAATGCGACAGCCATTCCTCCTCCGTGAAGGCCACATTCTCCTCGCTTTCCACTGAATTTATCTCCTCCTTGAATTCTTCCAAAATCAGAAGAAGATCTTCCCTGACATTAGAGCACTTCTCCGCCATCCCAAAAACACCGATTGAAGACAAAGATTTCCCGGTGTAAATGACCCGCTCGGAGATATCAAATGCCTACATACAATTAATGACGCAGAAGTATTCCGATCTCCGTGGTCTTTTGAGAAATTTCTTTGACTATGGCTGCTACCTTCACGGAAATTTAATATCGACCACCGACGCCGAACCGGACAAAACTTCGGTGAAATAGTCGGCTTGCCTTTTGACTACATTAATTCAGAAAAGGAGACTGCAGTACTCGTACGAATTAAAAACCGGATGTAAAGATAACATTTAGGAATTCGTATACTCCGTATCCTCATTTGACGTTTCGTATTCTTACGAGATTACTATTGAAATGAATTTAAAATGTTTAAATGCTGTCAGCAGAATAAATGTAATCCTTAAAATAAAATTAATTATTAAGTTGACCACATAGATTCCATTTTTCCGAGAAAATGGATGATGATGAAGAAGACAAGGCATGGAATTGTTTTAACAAGTTAGACACACTTCATTGTAGTTTGAAAGAGTTTAAACTTGGTCTTTCAAAAGAAAATTCAAAGCTGAATGCTATTTCACGGAAACAGACATGTGGACATGGGTAACATCTTTTTATTTAAGGAATATATAATATTATTATGATATCTTGAAACACAAGTTTTACATTGTATTTGCTTGGAAAACAAAATTAACACACGAGAATTGAATTGTGTAGGGTAAATTTAGAGCCTTCTCATTTGTTGGACCTCAACTTCAACTTCATGTGACCTCGATGGATTGGATATCCACTTGTTTTAGTGGCTTTCACCATATAGAGCAATATGTAATGAAAAAAGTCCGTGGGTCTAGGTGGATTGGTAAGTTGGGGCGCTTACCGAGAGGAGACCTAGGTTCCAATCCCACGGGCTTGCCCATGCACAGACAATAGCCCAGATCCGATTCCTCTGAGTGGTGCGCCAGATTGATGACGACGGTGCAACCCCTGTGCGTCCGGCGGTCCCCATCTCACGTCGGGTTACCATGTACTCGAGACGGTGGAAGTCCCGGGAGCCTTCGTAGATAGTTTGAACCCTACCAATTGTGCTGGTAGTTACTAAAAATCATGATTGTAACCATTGCTTCTATATACCAAAAAAAAAAAAAAAAAAAAAATATGTAATGAAAAAATAAATAAAAATAATAATAAAATAATTAATTAGTATTAGTTTAATTGTTTAAACTTAGATTAAATATATATATATATATGATTGTAATTCAAATCTTGGGGTAGCCTGTTTGCAAAGGTATTAGTTTGATTTGAATCTTCAGTGCATGCCAGACTAACGATGATGGTACGAATCTCGAGCGACCGGTGGTCTCCTTCACGTCGTATCAATAATAATGAAGTGAAATAGGTTTGGTGGAAGCAGCCCCTATGGTTTGAACCCTGCGCTTATCAGTTACTAAAAATAGTGTGGTTGTGACCGACTCTCCTATGTTATCGAAAAATAATAATAATAATGCAGGTGGGACCCGTTTCAATTTCATATAATCCATTGAAAAAATAACGTATAAAATTTTTGAAAGTAAAAATAAATGATAAAATATTAATGGTAACTATTACTTATGAATTATAACATCTGTCCCCGAAGGTTAGGTGGATTGGTAATTGTCTGTCTGGTCAGGCACTTACCAAGAAGACACCTATGCTCAAACCTTGAGGGCATACCTGTTGCAAAGGTAGTAGTTTGATCTGAATCCTTTGAGTGCATGCCAAATCGATGACAGTGGTACAAATCCTGAGCGACCAGTGGTCTCCTTCACATCGGGTCAATAATAACGAGGTGTTATAGGCTTATTGGGGGCAACCCTTATGGTTTGAACTTTGCAATTGGCAATTAATAAAAATAAAATGGATGTAACCAACTCCTCTATGAATAAAAAAATTATAAGATCTATAAAATAATAGGATTAGTATTTATAAAAATAACATTGTTTTATTTTATAAATATAATAAAACATTTTAATTAGAGAGTGGTTGTTGTTTATTATAATTAGAGTTCTCTAACAAAAAAAACTCTTATTAATTAAAGAACAAAAGTTGTAATATATCCAAATCAAGCATATATTCTTGTTGCACGATCGCTATAAGAAATTGTCTCATCATATTCATCATCTCTGCTAAAAATCTAAAGGCCCAGTAAATGATAAATAAAACACACTATTGGTGCTAAAAAAAAAAAAATCTCAAAAAGGAAATTTCATACCATAATCAAAATTTTGTTGTGCGTTTTTCGTAAGGGTTTCAGTGGGAAAATCTCGTTTGCTACATTAACACCGCCTTGAGGCGGTGTTAATTCACCCTTTTTAATGGTTGTCGCTCATGCAGTCGGCTCCATTTATTTTGAGTCTGTTGGAGAGCTCAATGGTATCGGGGAAGCGTCCGTGCAAGTTCATTCTGACAATGTATCACGAGGTAAAGGCCCTGTCCCTGAAGTTGTTATTCCTTTGCATGAATTTCATACGGCTTGTGAGTGGTTTGAGAGTCATACCCTGGTGGGTTATTTTTTGGGTCGTATCCCATATGATACCCTTATTCGTTCATGGGTCCAACAAGTTTGGGGCCCATATGGAGTCAAAGTGGAGAATGTACAAAACCTTACCAAAGGGTATTTCCTTTTTCGCTTTTCAGATCCAACTCAAGCATAGAAGGTTCTGTCTAGGGGTCCATGGACTGTCCATAATTCTCTGTTGATTTTGCAACCCTACTCTCAAAATTTCCAAGTCAGTGATCAAGCTGCACTGGAAGTCCCGATGTGGGTTGAATTCCCTGGTCTTCCTGTTCCTCTTTGGGGTTTTTTGCAGACTTTAGTTGCCCCCTTAGGTAAGTTTGTTTGCCTTGAGCCAGAAAATTTTTTCTCCGCTCGACCCACTAGAAGGGTTTGTATCAAAGTTGACCTTACTAAGGATTTGCAGGAGTTTATTGATATTAAAATCGGGGACCAATCCATAAGGCAAAGAGTTGCCTATATCAATTTACCCAATACCTGTTATCGGTGTCAATCTACAGCTCACAAAATTTGGGAGTGCCCTTTGATGGAATGGAAATATAAGGCAAATCCCTCGCCCACTCCTGCGGCTCCCGCTAATGGCTCATGGGGAAACACTGAAGAATGGACTACTATCTCTAGCAAGAAATCTCGTGGTACTAAGCAACAAGAAGCTTCGATTTTTGCTGCACAACCTGCCCCTTCTCCTTCTCAAGACATGCAAGCTTCTGCTAAAGTTGTTCAGAATCCTGTTGATACGACCCCTCCGGTTGTTGACATGCAACCCCCAGTTCCACCAGTGTCTCAACTTCTTTGGTCGGGCCCTTCTTTGGCCTCAGTGGTGGCAGCTCCAGATAATTCTTCAGTGGAGGAGGGTCGGGCCTTGAAGGTCCGTCGCTCTCGTAGCCCTATTCGGAATGATAAACGTCGACAACTAAACAGTGATGCTTTCCATGCGACCTCCAACTATTTTGGCTCACTTACAGGTTTGGGTGATGCAGAGGATGTCATGGAGATCATGCATCCTGACAAATCCCAATGATTTTTTTATCATGGAATGTTCGAGGACTGACGGACCCGGTCAAAAAATATTTGGTCCGAAATGAGATGTCAAATGTTTCTCGAATGCATGGAAGCCTCGATATTTTATGTCTACAAGAAGTTAAGATTTTTGATTTCAATCTGCAGTGTACATGTGATTTTTTGTGGCCACGAAGTACCTCTTTTGCCACAAAGCATTCCTCGAGAAAAGGAGGAGTCGTCACTATCCTTGGGCCTCGATTACAGAAGAATGTTGTGACTTGGGGTGTTGACCCATCCAATCAAGTTGTCTAGATTTTGCTCGAGATCTGTGGAAAACCGCTTGGGGTGGTTAATGTGTATGCCTCAAATGTCGCTTCTGACAGATGCGAGTTGTGGAGATGGCTTGCCATGAATCTACCATTTGCCACTTGGGTGCTCTGTGGAGATTTTAATATGGTGGAGAAATCTTCTAATAAGGTCAGTCATGTCCCGATGCGGTGGTGTTTAGGTGAAAGAGAAGCTTGGTTTTTTATGAAAAACAAGCTTCACCTTTATGACCCTAATTCCTGCTTCTCGCCTTCTGACTTCCCGTAGGCTCTTTGGTACACCTGGTCCAATTTTTAGGTTGCTTCTTCTAGGGTTTTGGTAAGATTGGACAGAGCCATGATTTTTGAGTGTGACAACTTTCAGTTCTCCCGTATTTTGCCTTCTTCATCGTATGTGTTGACTTTGCCTGGTACTACACTGTCTGATCATTCACCTATTTTATTCTCGGTGGCAATGTTAAACTTTCAACCTAGAGTGCATTCTTCACAGTTTTACCTAAATGTTTCTTTTTTGCATAGCTTTAGCATGAAAGCTCATATATGCCGCATTTGGAATTTGATTCCTAGACCTGATGGTATTTCTGGAAGGATTGAATGGTGGAATGCTGCCATTCAATGAACCACTAAGGTGTTGCGAACTCTGGGTGTTGAAGTTGCAAAACGACAAAAATAGGCTAAGTCTGCCTTGCAAAGTGAGCTATCCAAAGCCTGTCTCAGGCTTGAAGCCTCTCCTTTCAACTCTGTTGCTCAATCCCAAGTTTCTTCCATTCGACATGAGCTAAAAAAGGTTGATTTGTATGAAGCCAAGGGGGCTCAATTACGTGCTCGAATGCATTGGCTCAAAGTGGGGGATAGAGTGACCAAAGAATTTTTTCAACGCCTCAGACCTCCTGCTCAACATTCTCAGTTTCAAGCCATTCAAGTTGATGGGCAGAGATTTACAGATCTTTCAGACATTGTCAAAGTATTTGTTTCACATTATCAAGGTGTTTTTGCTTCTCAACCCCTTGATGATGCTAGAAGGCAAGCTCTTGCTGATTGTACCATTGTTGTCCCCAACAAGCTTTCTCCTGAGCAAATGTTATTTTGTGACACTCCTCTTTCTCTGGAAGATCTAAAAATTGCCTTGTCACTTATGGCCAATGATAAGGCACCTGGGCTTGATGGCTTCCCATGTGAATTCTATAAAGAATTTTGGGATATGCTTGGTTCTGATCTCCACAAAGTTTATCTTGAAGCCCTGCAATGTGGTTCACTGGGTTCCATTATTAACAAAGGCAATGTTAAATTTATTCCTAAGTCTGGAGATCCTGAGCTCATCACCAATTGGAGGCCGATCACCCTACTTAATGTGAGCTACAAGATTATTGCTAAAGCCCTTGCACTTAAGCTTAAATCTATTCTGCCTTTGATTGTCAGACCTGAACAAACTGGCTTTGTTAAGGGAAGATACATTCTTGATAATGTTCTTGTTGTTTGGGAAGGTATGGAGTGGGCAAGAAATTCTGAACAAGATGCTTTATTCATTAAGATAGACTTTGAGAAAGCCTATGATAAGATGGAGTGGTACTTCATAACTGCCATGCTTCAGGCTCTAGGTTTTGGGCCAGTATTTGTGAGCACCATTCTTATGTTATTTCAAGATGCTTCAGCTGTTCTTACCTTGAATAATAGTCAATCTCAGTCAATTTCTCTTGGTCGCTCTGTGAGACAGGGGTGCCCTCTTGCTCCATCTCTTTTCATTCTTGCTATAGAGGCTTTTGGCTATTTGTTGGCCCATAAGATGGATCAAGGATTAATCAAGGGTATTGCTCTCCCTAATTTTGACCGTCAGTTGGTCAATGGTCATTTTGCATATGATTCCTTCTTAACGCTTCAAGAAGATGAGCAATCCCTTTCCTCGGCTATTAGTTGCTTAGAGGTGTTCTGTTTAGCCTCTAGTTCTTCTATACAATGGAAAAAAACATCCTATTTTTGGCAATCTCAATCTCAACTGCCACACTGGTTACATCAATTCCAATGGACTTGGATTCATCTAGGTGAGGTGTTTAAATTTCTTGGAATTCCTTTTGCATTTCATGGTTCCTCTGCTCAATTGTGGCAGTATGTTATTGATAAAGTGGAAAAGAAGCTTTCTTATTGGACTAGTAAGAAACTTTCTCTGGCAGGAAAATTTCAGATTTGTTCTAAGGTTTTAGCCACTACCCATGTCTATTATTCATCTTGTTGGGTTCCATCCAAATCTTGTTATAAAAAACTGGATAAGCTTCTGAGAGACTTCTTGTGGGCCAAAGACTCCGTCAAGCAAGGTTTTCATCGGGTAGCCTAGGAAATTTGTTGTTTGCCCAAGGATTGTGGAGGCATGGGTTTGTTTGATTGTCACCGACAAGGTCTTGCCCTTTGTGCTAAATGGATCACCCGATCTTTAATTGGGGATGAATCTTGGAAAGTGTTGGTCATGCATTGCATTTCTTCTGGTTTGCTTCAGGGGAAGAAAATTTGGAAAGGGGTGGGATTGCAATCCATTCTTACTGCCCTGTCCCTATTAAAGTTAAAGGTTCTTTTGTCATTCAGAGTATTTGGAAAGCCTAGGAGGCCTTCAAACCCTGGCTTAGTTGGAAAGGGAGTTTTCACAAAGCAGGTGCCTCTTTGTCTTCCATGAATATTTGGTGGTCTCCTGTTACCACTTGGCAAGGTTCTCCCTTAGCTTCGGTGCAGTGGGTCAGAGCGCAGAGGTTCTATAAGCGTGGTATTGCTTCCATTTTTTATTTCTTCTCCCGACATGCCAGGTGTTGGATACCCTGGGAAAGTTTTCATCAAATTCATAATTTAAATCCTGGTGATAGAGACACTTATGAGGTGGTTATTGATAGTATTCCATTTTCTATTTGGAGCAAACTACATAAGCATTTTCAAAAACCTTGGTGGTCAGATTGGTGTTGGCCTGGGAGCTTCCTATTTTGCAATATAAAGCTCATCTTGGTTACAAATGGCTCACCCCACAAGTTCCAATGGTTGATAAGCTCACTCTAAGATGGAATTTAGTCTCTCTTCCCTCCCAATGGAATAAGAGGTTTCAGATTGCTTGGGCTACTTATATTGAACCTAAATAGAGTTTTTTTGCTTGGAGTCTCTTACATCAAGGGTTACCTATTGGCAATAGGCTCAAGCATCTGGGTGTTCATAATCTCATTTTCCCGATTTGTGGACAAGCGGAAGATTTACTGCATGTTTTTTGGTCTTGTGATCGGGCTCAGTCAGCTTGGGAGTGGCTTCTTGAATTTTTCAGACCTTTTATGCAGGAGGATTTTACTTGGGTGCATGCTATTTTGGGTGACCCTATTGCTTTTTCCTTCAACTTGGATGTTGTTTGGAATATTTTTAGAATTGGTACCTTGTTTTATCTATGGAAGTCCCGAAATAGAGCTGTTTTTTCTCAGCAAGATGTCGGACATGTCTTCTCTATTGCTGATAAATATGATATATTCTTTGATTGCTGGTTACAGATTCAAGTACAGGTTAAAAAAGTACAGGTGGAGCTACAGTACTTGCATACCCTCATGGATCATTGGGGGAATGCACCCTGCATTATGAGTCATGTGCATCTTCCTTCCCCTTCCAGGTGGCAGTAATTTCTCGACTTCTTTCTTTCCGAATGCATATTTAATACTATTTTGGCAATTGTTATTGGCAGTTTGTGGGTTGTTTCTGACACTCTTGTATACTCTTAACCACAATGGTTAATGTATTGGTTTACGGGGTGTGCTAATCCCACCCACCCTTTTTTGTATGATTAAACATTATTTTATTAATATAATGGCTTTTTCATCCAAAAAAAAAAATCTAAAGGCCCAAAGCTCATCAATTAAAGAATGGTCATTGCTCATCATGACCAAGTTCTTCTACCAAGGTTTTATCATCTATTTAACATAACAAGATAGAAAAACCATGAAAAAAGGAATACCATATGCACAAGCAACAATCAACAACTATGTCATAAAAGTCATGCTCAAGCCCCTGATAAACAAGCAAGTTGGGATGTGATTATTGCTTGTGTTATGGATGAGAAACACAAAACCCTTAGATACTCAAAGCGAGTGCATCCTCCACTACACGATTACTGCTTGGAATTATCTCAAAAAATGGAGGCTCAAATCTATCTTAAATCCCATCCCTAACACAAATCTTGGTTGCACGATCATTACCCAAAATTATCTCGTCATGTGACCCTCTTAGACAAAGTGCAAGAATTGCTACCAATAAAGAGACTATTGACCACCAAAATAAATCCACACAATTACCAAAGCCAAAATAAAAATCCACAAGTGAAGGAGAAGTCAAGGGAAAGCCACCACGAGTTTCAAACTACCCCCTTCAAATATTTAGCTTGGAATAAAGATTTAATTAACCCCATCACCTCCATACTTAACCACTAAATTCATATATTTAATAAAATCCTAGCAAATTATCAAAACATAATGGTCAATTCTCTATTTGCAAAGTTTCTCAGTATTATGGTTGAACACAAAATCAACATGTGGATAGAACAAGGAAAGAGAGCAAAAGGACAAGGAGGTTTTAGGCCAAAACATCCAACAATAGATCATTGCATTGGATTGAGATATATCATTGAAAAACCATGACAAGTAAGAGGGGATGCATATTATTGTATTGTTAACTTCAAGGGCTTTGATATCGTGCTTAGAAGTAAACTACGGAGTAGAATGAATGAACTACGTATACTAAAAATATATAGTGCAATATGTCTCTCAGAATGCTTTAGAAATGTAATTTACTTTTTATCATGACCCGCCCTATGACAATATTCATTTTATACTCCTTTCTTACAAACATTATGTTATTTAATGGTTATTGCAACCTTCTTGATGAAGCTACTCCGCTACAAATGTCCCGTAGAAGTTACCAATCCATAATATGCTCTAACAAGTCATCCCCCTATATATTCTATATACTCATACTACTACATATGCAAATAACATAAAAAAATTAATGTCAACAATCATAATTGAGTTAGGTTCCTTTGCCTTCCTCAACCAAGATTTCCTTATATAAATGGAACCAGGGAAAGTAGGACTCTCTAAGGGTATTTATATGCTCTTCCTAAGTATCCTTCTTGTCTTACTTTTACTTTGTTTCTTTTTTGCTCGAGTTCCTTTATTTTAGAGCATGGGCATATTCTCATAAATGCATATGGTTTGAAGATTCTTTCCAAGCAACATTCCTATGAATTTGGCATCAAGGTCATAGGCCCATCAATCCCTGATTATAGTGAGGCAACAATTTTTTAGTTTTCCAAAACAACCTCTAGCTAGTGGAGTGATAGTAAATTAGCTCTTGTATTGATCAAATAGGCTCACTTTCTTCTATTCTTTTTCAATAGTTTTGTTAATCAGGTCCAAGTGTTGCACCACCTCTAGTGCAAAGACATAGTCTAGGATGAATACTAGGAGTTTGATTGCTTCTTTCAAGAATCCATTTAATTGTATGAATGGAGAGTATGCTCCCAAATAGAAATATCCAATTTCCTTCCTCTTTTCCTACACTATATCCCTATAGGCTAGAGATGCTCTAGGCAACTTTTCTATCATCCTATCCATGATAGCTTTACACACACACACACACACACACACACACACACACACACACACACACACACACACACACACACACACACACACACACACACATATATATATATATTGAAATAATGCGAGGTCTTATGATTCCTAGACCAAGGAAAATCTATTGCCTTCAATATTGGGAGGGGTTTCCTACTGATTCAACCTTGTCTAGTTCTACGTTTAGGAACCACTTCTTTATTTTATGCATAATCAGCCACACCATGTATGAGGTAAATTTAGTATCTTGGAATTCTTAAAATGGGTCATTTGTAGGCTAGTTGTTTTTTCCAAGAAGGTAGCATAGTCAAGCAACTAAGGGTACTTGACCACCTCCATAATGATGTAAAACATACCCAGGTGCTCTTGCCTTATGATTTGATCCAAATCAATCCCAAACCTTTTCAGTGAGGAAATCACTAATAGTGTTCTTTGTGCATACTCCTTGAGTTAACCAACTTAAATGGTCATTCGAGCCCTTTGGCTTCTTTGGAGTTGTTTATTTTTTGAAATAGGAATCTCTCCCAAGCAACCTAATTTTTTATATTAAATTCATCTACCTATGATTTAAGGGAGCAAGGTATCCAATTGATGTTGTCATATGGTACATCATGGATTTGATGGTTGTTGGTGTGATCATGATAGGACGAGTGTTAGGTCTTGATGGGACACTGGATCTAATGTTCTTATTAAATTTGCAAGCACAAGAATGTACTAACTCTAGGCATTATCCTACCCTTAGGACCAAAAACCAATCCACCTAGAGCTTCATAGCCTATTGACTATCCAAGAGTTGCTATGATTGATCTCATACCTCCTGAAGGCTTTTTTATAGAATCTTTAGGGGTAAATATGGCATATCGATCTTTGACACTATCATAAATGGTCAATTTTTTTTTATCCCCATTCTTCCTCCTTTTAATTTTTTGGGACGTGGAGTGATGACCCTCTTCCTTTAGCCTTGAAATATTTCCCAACTTCCAACCTACCTTAGGTAAATAGTTGACTTGAAATGGGTTGTGACCTTGTTCTTCTATCACTCGATCTTCTGTCTCCAAATACAACCCTTGTGGTTTCTCCTAACTAACTAGAATTAGCTTTCCCAAGGTCCATCCTACAAATTAAAAAAAATGGTTGTGTTTGAAGGTAGACAATTTTTTGTTGTTTAGTGAATTGTTGCTTTATGTTAGGGAATCACCATATCAATCAAGGGACTTAGTTAATAAAGGTGGCAATGTTATGGTTTATTAGAATTAGATGTGAAGACAATGAATTGGAGGAAGAATAAACGAAGTAAATAAAAAAGGACATATCAAGGAACATGAGTGAAAGGTTATCTTGGAGCAATGAATTAGAGGATGAGTTCAAATGATTTGTTGTGTGGATGACTTGGAGGAAAATTGGAAAAAGGGGAATCTCAAGTTATGATGAAAAGTGAATTATTTTCGATGACAACCCATTATTAAGAACTAACCTTAATATGGTTCTCATCCAAATAGATTGTTAGGGCTTAGAGATTACATGATGGACAAAGAAAAATATCTAAGTAAGTAAATGTGGAAGTTTGTGGCTACTAGTTAGTAGTAGAGGCATTGGAGAGATGGTGAATGCCAAATTTTAGTAGTTCGTATTGGTAGTCCTTTTCCTTGATGTGAATCAAGGCAACCTCCCTCTTTCTCACTACTAGGATTTAGTGTTATTTATGTTAGGGTTATTGTTTACTCCTACAAAGTGATGCTTTTCTTTGACAATGGAATTTAACTATGATAGAATTTTTCAAAAAAATTGGGTAATCATTTTGTAGGGGTCAATGGTGGTTTGGAGGTGAATTCTATAATTTTGGATAGATAGGTTTTTAGAGCTTCAAATACATAGGATATAATAAAATACCTCTCTTTTTATCTCCTAAGTTATAGATATAACTTGCCTACCTTCATGCATATGAATTCATAATTCCTTGTGACATCAACATGACATCATTTTCCCCTTGTCTTATCCTATTCAATGATGATGAATCAATGTTTGTTTTTATTCCTTTCTTTAGACGCTAGGATTTTTAAGCATGACATCATATGGTTTGATAAATCACATCAATCATTACTAGATCAGTGCCTTAGGGTAGAAAATTTCCTTTGATAAATATGAATCACTAGATTTGATAGATTGCTAAATAGTTGGAAAAAACTTAGTGGAATCTAGGTGATGTCAACATGATGTCACTCCATGTATTAGTGAATTACTAATGCGTTCGATGAATTGGTAGGTTATACATTTAAAAAAATCAAAGCTTGTTGTATTCTATTATTTAAATCCTCTCCATTTATCTAGCTAATTCTTGTCAAAAAAGGAATTGAAGAGGAAGTGAACTAGGTGTCTCCTTTAAGATTTTCACCTAGTAAAGAATAGGATTTTTTTTTAAGAAAAGGGAAAAAATATAAATGGGAAAACAATAAGGAGAAAATATTATGTACATATCTTACAAATATTTCTTTTACTTTGGTGACTACATTGGGTTCAAATGTTTTTATGCTTTATTAGTGGCACATGAATTTTTAGAATTCATTTTCTCTTTCCTTTTTTAACTGCAATAAAACATTGAGGTGTGCTTATAATGGTGGGATATTTGTGTCTTCTGGTCCCAATTTTTGATATGTTTGGAGTGAAGGGATTTCTAAGTTCATAGGTAGTGCTACTTCTTTCCTAAACACTAACCTATATAGAGAAGTTCTAATGGAAGCCTTAGGGATAACCCTATCATCCTGTAGTGCTCCCTTCAACTTGATGTGCCAAAATTTCTTAAACTCAATAATTTACCTCTAGAGTTGGAATTATATTCCTATCGGTGGACTCTGCAAAGCCATTCCCTTGAGGGTAATAGTTCGAGAAAGTTTTCAACCAAAATCCATACACCAAGGTACATTGACACAACTTTATCCCATAAAGGGGTGTTGTTGTTCATGATTGTCATAAATAGTGCCATAAATTTGGTTATAATGTTATTCAATAGTGGATGATAGTTTTTGGATTTGTGGATTTGATTAGGACACTGCCATCCATTTAATAAATTAATCAGTAGTTGTTAAAACCCATATATGCCTTGCACTCGACATCAGACTAATTTTGCCAATGAAATTTAATTTCCTCTACTAAAATAGTTTTATAACCACAATTGGTTCCAAAGGAATAAGGTCTCTCTTTCTCCACCCACTAGAAGTAGCCAGTAAATATGGTTGAATGATAATAACATGTTTGTAGTATTATATGAACTATTGTTTGGGCAAAATAGTGACCTCCTTCATCATGGTACTCCTTTAGGAGGTCCTTGACTCTTTCTTCCCCTACACATCTCAATAGTGTTCCATCACACTCTCTTCTAAAAAGAGTGTTGTTGAGAAACACATAGTCCAAATATTTACACTTGAACCTATCCTTTTGCTTCACAATTAGCATTCTAAACATTTGTTGTAACAACATGTATCATTTAGTATCTCCCATAATTCTTCAATGAACACCACCTATTCACCAATGCAAGCATGTGCCAAGTTTTCACACAAGGCTCTTCCTTTAACAAGTTTGGTAGGATTGATCTCTATGTCAAATTCTAGATCTTGTTGATCGTTCCTGCTTTCTTCTCTCCCAACTCGCCATGTAAGACTACTAAAATGACATCCAAATGTACAAGGATAGTAGCCTTACTTTGAGATAGGTAGTATATAAAATTTCTTAGTTCCTTTATCATGTAAAATATCCATTTTATATGAAAGTGTACTCTTCATAAGTGAGAAGAACCGTACTCATAAAGGATATTATATATTCTTCTTTATCATCCTTTTGGGTTAGTACTAAGATTGAATTCTCATTGGCTCCAAAGACATATACACAAAAGTCTTTTGAAAAGTTGGGATTAATTAGAACATGATATTTGGTGGTGATAGCCTCTTTGATCTCTTGAAATGTCTATTTACCTTCTTCAGTTCAAATAAAAGAGTTTTCCTTGTTTAATATCTTGGTTATGATCCTAACCACTTGTACGGAGTTTGTGATGAATTTTAATACAAACTAAATCTAGTCCAAAAGAGATCTAAAACTTCTGATTAATGATGATAGAGATAAATATTGAATAGTTTTTTTGTTGTTTGATTTGATGGTCAGAACCTCCTTGGATACCACATGACCTAAAATTTTTCCTTCCTACATAAATAATATGGACTTACTGGGGTTTAAGGATATACCAAACTCTCTACATCTCTCGAAGACAACATGTAAATGCTTTATGTATTCTTCTCTTTCTTTAGAGAACATCGTCAGGTCATCTAAGTATTTCAAAATTATTTTACCCAATAGACCTATGAATGCAATGAACATTATCCTCTAGAATGTGTTGCTATCATTTGATAAACCAAATGGCATCCACTAGTATGTGAATGTTCCCCACGTGGTTGTAAAGGTAATCTTATGTTGATTATCATTCATCACCTATATTTGATTATATCCTAGAAACCCATCTAGTAAGGACAATAATTGTGACCTAATGACCTTTTGAATAATTTGATCATGGATAAGAGTGGGTAATTATATTTTAGAGAGACCCTATTCAAAAATTTCAAATCAGCACACAACCTTATATCTCCATTTTTCTTTCTTAGTAGGACCAAGTTGGCTACCCTTGTAGAATGTTTGATAGGGAAGATAATTTGAGCCTATAACAATTTGAGAAGTGTTGGCAATTTGAGTTATTTTATGTTTTCATTGATGTCACATGGATCACATTGAGTTTTGGTGGCAAAAGCACTTCATAAATAATCATTTATGATATTTTGGAGAGCATGGAGATATACAGGGTTTTTGTGAAAACCAAGGCAATCAAAATAAAAGGTTTTATTTAAAACCATGGAAGGCAGATTTAAAATGGGTTTTTCTTAAAACCAAAGTTGGATTTTTGTTTCATTGAAAAATGTGCCTCGATGATGGATATATTTAATTTTAAATATTTAGTTTAAATTTAAAATTATTTAAAATTTTAATTTTAATTTTAAAATTAAAAATAAAAGTAATCCACTGACATTGTCAAATATGAGGGAGAAAAATATATAAAAGGATACCTAAGGTTTATTAATCCTTAGATTTCACTCATGAATTAATGCGATTGTTGGAAAGCAAAAAGAGCTCATGCAAAAGAGGGTTAAGTGATGGAAGCGAAGAATAAATCAGACGGAGTGTAAAACCCTAGTCACATTAGGAAGTGTGGAACATTGGAAATTGGCTTTTGGATAAGGCAAGTGGTAGAACGAACATCAAGGTTTCGATTCCCCTTGGCCGCGTTAGAAGACGTTGGAAGAAAGAGCGCACGAAGCATTTTTGGTTTGTGTGAGAGGAGTGTTTTGAAGCACGTGATGTCTTTCCCTCCCAAACGAGCCTGTAGCTCATGCGAAGGCTTGGCCGTGGTTAAGGCATTGAGCAAGGAGACGTCGAGGGATCGAATCCCATCAAGGACAAAGGCAAGTTAATATTTTTTTAATATTTTATTTTTCTAAAGTTGTCCTAGGAGAAATAAGGGTTGTGATACACTTTAAGAAAAAGAGAGATTTTTGGTGATTTTCCTTTTGGAAGTATATCATATTATATATCGTTGGAAAGCTTATTTCAAGGGCTATTTGATTAACTTGCTTAGAGGGAGAAATAAGGTGTGTGTAAAGAGATATTTCTGATTTTGTAAATGGGTTCAAAAGTGAAGGTTGCTTTGTTCTTTTTCAAAGTGGATTAATTCTTGCATGAGGGGACATGGTGTATTTTATTGAGTAGGAGTAATAAGGTGTTATTTGGATATTATTGTTGTGTTATTAATAAAGATATCTAACCCCTATTGAGAGTTGAAAAAGAAATTTTGTTGAGTGTGGAAGATTTAGTGGACAACTAACAAGGCATCAAAAATGTATGAGCAATATTCTCCATTGACTTTGTTTATGGTGGTTGATTTTTGAAATATCATTGGAGAGAAAAGTCTTGATTGTGGTTTCCTTTTTTAAAGTGGTTGGTTGAATGCTTCAAGGTTTTATGGTTTGAGAGTTGTGATTAAACCTTGTTTTATAAGCATTGTTGTTAAAGCCCATTACTTGTACAAAGAACTTGAATTTGAGTTAGAGGAGAACATGAGTATCATTGTTATGTGAGAGTTATTGTTGAGTATTTTTGGAAACATTTTGAGTTGATTAATTCATGCTTGAACTAGGGTTTGTGAGAAATTTTTTATCCTTAAAGTGATTGGTTGAGTTGAGTTGATTGAGCCTAGTCAAGTGATTGTGTGAAGTGGTTGTTCAAGTTCCATAAAACAAACTTCTATATTATGATTTGGGTTGAGTTTGAGTTGAGAAAGAAATTGAGTTTGTGAATAGAACATATCAAGTCTCTAACAATTATCTTTATGCTTCTATAAGATTGAGCTAAGTTGAGATTGATTTGATTTGAGTTGAGTTGATATTGACTTGAGTTGAGATCATTTTGGATCATTGTTGTCATCCATTGAAGAGTGCATTGCCATTCATTGTTGAGTTCATCATTGAGCCTTGCCTTCATAGATTTGTGGATGAGATTTGAGTGCTACTTGAGCATGATTTATTGAGCCTTTGAGAAGGCTTTTGGGATAGATTTCTGGACAGATTTGATGCAATTTTGTGCATGATTGATTGAGCTTTTGAGAAGGCTTTTAGGATAGATTAGTGAATAGATTTGGAACATATTTTGAGCAAGTTCTTGGTGAGCTTGCTAAGCATATTTGAGCAAGTTCTTGGTGAGCTTGTTGGAGCAAAGTTTGAGCAAGTTCTTGGTGAGCTTGCTAAGCAGATTTGAGCAAGTTCGTGGTGAGCTTGCTATAAAAATTTTGAGCAAGTTTTTTGTGAGCTTATTGGAGCAGATTTGAGCAAGTTCTTGGTGAGCTTTTTGGAGCAAATTTGAGCAAGTTCTTGGTGAGCTTGCTAGAGCAGATTTTGAGCAAGTTCTTGGTGAGCTTGCTAAAGCAGATCAATGGATTGCCTAGCTAAGCATATCATTGGATTTCCTTGTTGAGCATATCAGTGGATAGACTACCTAAGAAGATCAAGATTACCTAGCTGAGCAGATCAGTGAATTACGTAGCTGAGCAAATCAGTGGATTACCTAGCTGAGAAGATCAGTGGATTTCTCATTTGAGCAGATCAGTGGATAGCCTAGCTTTGAGCATATCAAAGTAATCATTTGTATTGGGATAAGGATACCTTATTATTTATGAAATATTATAAGGAGATTATCTTGTGGACTACCCCACATTGGGGGAACCACGTTAAATCTTATCTCAATTGTGTGTGGTGATTTATGCTCTTGCTTACTATTGTTATCTATGTCATTAATGCACACTACTATATTTGGTTATTGCAATTAAGGACACTAATTGATATTGATTTGGAAATAAAGTAAAAAGAGGGTGCTATACTGTTCACCCCCCTCTCAGTATAAGCTTGTGTTCTTCAAGGAGTTCTTTTTCCATGATAGGTTAGATCTTTGGATTTATAGGCCTTTGATTTTTTTGGAAAGATTTTGCTCCTAGCTCTAGGTCTATAGTGTGCTTGATAATTCCTTGGTTGTACACCTTTAGGTCCTCATAGCTCCAAGTGATCACATCATTATATTTTTTGTAGATTTTCTTAAATATGTCAACATATTCTTAAATGCATTCATTCCCTCTTAGGATATTTTTCCCTTCAATCACGTATATCGAGCAATATGATGAAGGTTTTACTGTTATGCTAGATTTCCTTGCACTATCATTGGGGTTGAACATACTTTCTAATGTAACTAATCCTTTTGGAAAGTGGTTGTTCTTTACATGGATCACCCTATCATTAATGTTATAACCATGTTCATTATGATATTCAATGTACTAAACTGCCATGATGAGGAATTCCACTATGTTCATTGTTGTTAAATACTTGCCAATGATCCAAATTATTTAATACTACTAGCTGAAATACCATTTTCAATTCTTTTTTCCTATCCCACAAGTCTTTGAGAGGTTCAAATCTTGCTACCAACATGACCAATTCATCTACCTTGGAGTTTGAGTCTCTTGGGATAGGAATGATTTTATAAGAGTCCAAAAGCTCTAATAGTTCCTAAACCTTATGGCGATAGAAGTTTAGTTGTTGACTCTTGGCATCACAGAATGAATTAACCTAATTGACCACAAATCTAGAGGCATCACAAATTTTTAACTTTCTAGCTTCTAATTTCTCAACCTTCTATAGGCTTGTGCATGGAGCCTTATACTCTGCCACATTATTTGCATACTTGAATAGGATATGATATGCATCATTTCTAGTTTTACCTTATGGATTCGTAATCTAAATCCTAAATCTTGATCTATTTTCTCAATAGGATAGGACTTTGGTAGATTCATTCAAAACTAAGTAGTTCCCCAGCTCCATTTCTTTTCATAATCCTTCTTGGTCATCTTCATCCTATAATATCCTAATGATCATATCTTCTTTGAAATTTGTATTCCCTTTGATTGATCTATCGTCTATGAACTTAGGAAGTTTGTCCCATTTAACCGCCTCATTATTCAACTTATGAAGGAGACAATTGCTTGAAGGCTAATTCTTAATTTGGATTATTTTAGCATCCCTAGGATACTTCATGTATGTATTATCCATCACAATATAGCTATTTTAAAAGATTTTATTTATCCACTCACATGACAACAATATTCTAAAGTTGGGTAAGTTGACCATAATCACTTATTCAATGACTATTAGTGTTGGGTGCCTTACAACTATCATTAAAATATATTTCAACATGCCAATGATGTTTATCTACATGTCATCCATCTAGATAGACCTATTAGATATTTTTGTAATTATTTCCTTGAATGTGACTTTGGATATCATGGTGATTATTGATCTTGAGTCGATAAAGCAACACCCCAAAATATAGTTCTCAATATTTAGTGTGATATAAAATGGATGTGGATTCAATGTCTTTGGTTTTTGGGGCATTGAGCATATTTTTAGTATTATCCTACATGTCTTTAGGGTCTTATAAAATTAGGTTTTATTACATGGCTACACTATGTTGATTAGTACGAGAAGAATTATACTTTTTTTTCATAACTTTGCTCTTGCTCTTTTAGCACTTCTTGAAGCAAATCCTATTATCTAGGTAAGGCCAATTCCTCTAATACTCTCACTTTATCCAGGGAATTCTTGAGCTTCTTAACAATGTTGAACTTGATCCTAGCTAGATCTCCCTCATTTCTTCATGTGAAGCTCTTGAATGGTTTATTCTTCTCCAATCTTCCCTCACTAGTTAAGGAAGGGTATTTTAAGTTCCATTGGATTTCCCTTTGCAACGATTTCTTTCTAAGTACGTCTCCTTAATCCCAAACTAACTACGAATTTGCTTGAGGTTCATCATTCTCAATCTCTATTGGCCATGAATTTGTATCAAGCTTATTCCTTTTATCCCTAGTTGATTGAGGGATCATGTTGAATACCTTAAAATGAGGCTTTTGCCTTTTTTTTTGGGTTTATGGAGCATAATGATTCATTGGGGACTCCTAAGTTTTTACCTTTATGTTCAAAATTTTGTTAGAATATATATTTTTGTTCAATACAATCTTAGATTGTACCTTTACATTTGAAGCAATAGAGCCCTTGTCCTTAATATGGAGGGAAAGCCTTTCCCTCTCTAGGATGGTTGTACCTACATTAGGGTAGGGTGACTTAGGTGGTTTAGTTGGATTGTTTGGTGGTTCTAATTGCTCTTTAACTACCTTACTTTAATCTCTTGTCATGATCCCCTATTTTTGGTTAAATAGGATTGGCTATCCATCTAGAATCTTGTATTACTCATCAATGTCAAAATTTGTGAGAAAGTTATTTTTTGGATAGGGCAAATTGACAATCCATTGTTGGACCAATCCTATGGAGTTTATTATTCCTAGATTTAGAATTAAATTTTATGCAAGAGGAGGGAGGTTTGCTACTTTGTTCACCACTCTCTTGTGTTTCACCTGACACTATTGATTGTATATTAATATTTGAGAAATTTTTATTGTCATTACACAAACCAATTGGTTACATCTACCATTGCAAACCAAGAACCCTAAGGTGTTTATACCAGCTTTTATGTTGACCAAGTTATTTTACATCTAGTTAGTCTTGTTTCTTTTGCCAAAATTTAGTTTGGACATCCGATCCTTAGTGAGGTAGGAGTTCTTCAAGGTTTCTAATTTGCAGTTGCTACCATTTTTTGTTTGGTTTCCATTGTCACTTATATACACTATTTTGGTTAACCATATATTTCATCACATTTAACATTTCTTTCATCTCAAAATTCTACTTCTCTAAAATAATATTAGAATCACCAATGGTCTAAGGAGGAGCAGATGGTGAATTCTGACCTAGATGCATGACTATGTGTGGGGTATTTGGATAGATGCACTAGGTTGGACTCATAAATTGGGAATTGGATTTATGGTGGGTAGTACTTATGATTCTAATGGATTAGTAGTGGGGTTTATGTAGATAGTGTAATATATGGGTGTATTAGTTGGCAACTTCTCAACACTAATCAACACATCTTTAACTCAATCTACTTCTTCAAAGGCTCTTGATAATGTATGAGGGTTAGCATTTCAAACCATAGGGGTCAAATTGGATTGCAGATATTTGATGTAGTATGGCAAAGCTTGTTCATATAATGACATGATATTTAAATGTATAAGGTATATTGTTTACTTGAATATTTCATTGTAATCATGGATATTCTCTTAGGGATACCTTTGCACTACATTAAATTTAAAAATGATTGAATATCTATTATTAGGTCTATCATAAATTTTTATAAATGGTTCAACTATCAAAGCCCAATTCATAATAGTATTATTAAGAAATATTTAGTACCAAATGACATCTTTGTCTCTTAGAGAGTGGATGAACAATTGGACCATAATGTATTCTTCCTAGATCCTATGCACTAAATTTAGAATGGGCAATTCATTTAGATGATTAAATATAGTTTTGTTCCCATTACCATCAAAAGTAGGTAAGGACTTCATGGTAAAAGTAGGAATGAGATAATATATTATCAAGTTTAGAGGTTCTTGGTAGTCCATGACATATTATTGGTTAAAACACAAATCAAATACAAAATAATATGTTGAATGCCAATTCAAAAATCAACATGTTATGGTGTTTCCTATGTAATATGAGGTATGATAACCATATATTACATAATAGCCATTAAGAATTCATAAAAAAATAGTATAATCAACAATATCAAACTCAACAAGAATTATCGTGGGTTAAATGACACCAATAATTAATCAACCCACCTACCAGTAGCCTATCATGAACAACTAATTTATCAGGTTCTAATGTAGAAGGAAGTCCCTGCGTTGCAAAATCCTAGCAATACAATCATTGATAAATTTGGTGTAATTAAAGAAGATAAAGATCCTACATTTAAGAATAATGTAATATGTAGGGATTTGGAACTAGGGGAAAAAGAAAGATGACAAAAGAGCAAGTACCAGTGCAAAATTAGGTTAAGGTAAACAAAGGCACCATAGTGCTTAGGATGAAAAGACCACTAGCACACATAAAAGATAAAAGGGGTAGTAGCTATAGTACAATAGAAAACATAGAATTAAAATTCTCAAAATAACTCGACCAACATACCCCAAGTAGATGCATAAGATAGTAAAGGTAAACAAATGAATAAGGGAAAGAGGTCAAAAACCAAAAAGGGAAATTAAGAGGAGATAGACAAGTCCAAATAAGGGATGAATAAGAAAGAGAAATACAATTTGCAAAAGAAGGTAGATTTATGACTCATATAGCTTTCCCTCATCAATGAAGGATGCACAATGGCTACAAGGTAGTATAGAAATTTTATAATGTATAGTGAAAGTAGCTCTATTGAATTCAGATTTAATATACAAGAAGAAATAAAGAAAACTCCTATAAAAATGATCATATTAGAAGCTCTATCCCTTCCTAGAAAAAAATATCTACTTCAAGAGACCCTTAAGTAATAAGAAAGAAGTTATGCCAAAAATGGGAATTACAAGCCAAACCAACCTAGTTTTGTTGAATGATAAAACTTGATAGTGGAAGATCCTTCTAACATTCAAGTCAATGCAACAAATGTCTTTAATGCTCTAAATCCTAAAAACCTAAAGTTGTCACCATTATTTTTGACTAAAGATTGAAAATTACTTGTTAAGGAGTTGCATAGTTGAAATAAGGTTATCTATAATAATAATGCTAAAAGTCATCGACAAAGAAATGAGATTGTCCCATACCAAGACTATTGGGCATTTAATTTAGATGGATGTAACCAGAGTGAATGTCATAAGGGTTCTAAAGGATTTAATCGTGACCATAGTAAATCATCCATAAATGGTGGTAGTCCAAGAGGTAATAGTAGTTTATCTTCCCCCAAATTATGGATTGTTATTGTCAAGAGAACAAATATGTAAGCTATCTAGGAATAGGTACTTTACAATGGACTATACTCACATGAATGTACCACAAGATGGAAAAATGTTATGTACCCCATAATTGTAACCCATATTGGTATACGATATTGTATGTAAAGTGGACCATGTATTAAGTTAGAATTGGACCACATGTTAAGTTAGATATAGGTAGGAGTGTGTGTCATAGAATTATGTATGTAACTGCTTTGGAATCATGAATGTAATTATCATATAATATGTAGTCAGGAATATTGTCATAACAAATTGTCAAAAAATATGCCTGTAAAAAAAAGGATGTAACGCTCATGGGACTAGTGAAGAAATAGAATATTTTGTAAGGTGGTTGCCTCCTCAAAGAGGCAAATGATAATAATATTACTTGTCCTAAATTCCTTCATTTGTTGTTATTTGACATTTCCATGTTTCATTTAATGAATGCTTATGTTATTCGATATGCGATACTAGTGTTGCTTTTGTTAATAATCCTTGTAAACATAGTTAGAATTGTCTTTGGTACTAATTTTTTTATCTTAGTACAACTTAGAGCTAAGAATTTTAAGATGAAATATCTGTCTGATAAGAAGAGGTTCATTGCAAGTGGTGTCAGAGCACTTTCCAAGGCATAGTAAGCTTTTGTTGTGAGTAATTTTTTTTAGTTAATCCTAGGTCCAGAGGTTAGAAATGGTATTTCAACTATTTTAAAATAGTATGGAGGATCTATTGTTATTGGCTAAGAAAAATATTCCATAAAGCGTGTAGTGGAGTGATGGGTGATCAGTCTCTACTACCTAGGCCTCAAACAACATCCATACATGGAATTGAGCTCCCACATACCTTGTGTATATTAGGAGACCCCTTTTATCCAGAAATTTATATATAGAAATATATTTGGTGTATAATATCCATACTACACCAAGCATAGAACTCACAAATATTACCTTCCCATACTGATCAAAGAGACAGGTAGTGCACCCAAGGATATTTGATATATCCTCCTTAGGTAGTGGTCTAAAATATTGGATTAAGAATTATTAATCGCTGATACAATATTTAGAGGGCTATGGAGAGTACACACACCTTAACCTATAATCCGCCATTTCCTTTTTACCTTATCATAAGCAATGCTCATGGGGCAAAAAAAATGAAATTAAAAGTGTTTTGAAGAAGATACACAACCTAAAAACCCTTATTATATAAAAAGTATAGGCTATTGAAAAACATCATTTTGTGGTATAGCCCATTGTGATCATCTCATTGAGCTGATAATTTTGGTATATAGCACCCATACATATTTTTTGGGAACCCCAAGATTGTCATTTTGTTGTATAGCCCATTTTGATCATCTTTTCAAGTTGATTACTTTGGTCTATAGCATCCATATAGTTTTTTGGGACCCTTACTAAAAATAGTAACTACTAAAACAATAATTATACTTTTAGTAAATACCATCAAAGACCCAAAATCAAGCAATGGAGGTCAAAATGCATAATATGGAGGAACAACTATCCAAATTGAATGCCATAATTGAACTCCAAGGTTAAATATCTATTCTCTCCACCATGATGACATACTACCAACATAAGTAAGATACAACGAGTCAAGACATTGAAGTGCTTAAGATTAAAAATCTAAATTTTTATCGATATACTAAAAATAGCCTAGAAGCTTAAAGAGGGAAGGCTATTGATAGGATAGATTCCTTTAGGGACTTTATTGAGAAAACAATCACTAGTTAGGGAACAACAGAGGCATGACTTCTAGACTTCCTAAAATAGCATTTCCAAGGTTTGATGGGGCTGAGCCATAGAGTTGAATGATTAAAGTTGAGCAATTGTATGAACTACATGAAACTCACTTCAACCAATGGATATTTGTAGCTACTTTTCATTTTGACCTTGAAGGACTACATTGGTACCAATGGTTATGAAAACAAGTCCCAAACATTAGGTGGACATAATTCAAGACATGACTCTTTAGTCAATTTAGGCCATTGGAGTTTGAATATTTTACTTATGTCCTCACTAAGCTTCAATAAACAAGTACTATACCTAAGTATATTACAATATTTGAGAAGATAGTCAATAAAACCGAAGCTCTTCTAGATGAATTCTTCAAGAGTTTTTTTATTAGTGGTCTTAAAGAAGAAATAAGAAATGAGGTCCAAATGCTCAAGCTGACCACTTAAATGATTGCTATAGGGCTATTTAATCTTGTAGAGAGTAAATAGAATGCCCAATGAAAGGCTTCTAAACACCCAACATTTTAGAATAGAAGTTTTACACCCATAAATAATAATGCTTTGAAGGCTTCAACAATCAAAAGGCTAAGACCAAAAGATGTGTCCAATCACAAAGCCAAGGGACTCTATTATAACTGTGATAAAAAATAGGCCATGGGACATAAATACAAAACACAACGCCTCTACCTTTTGGATATGAGTAATACTTTTTCTTCTTCTACAAACACAAAGGATGAATATGTGGATTCAATAAAAGAGAAACTAAAATCAGTGGATGTAAAATCATCAATTAATAGTCCCATAGAAAAAAATTACACCCTTTCTTGAATTCTATTGTAGGAATATGGACACCCCAATGCATGATAGTCTAAATATTTATCGAACAACATAAGTTTTTGATATTATTGGACTCTGGTAACTTGAATAAATTTATTGACCCCAGTGTAGCCAAAAAAGCAAATTGTTTCATCTATGGTCATGATTGAATCAATTAAAAATTTGCTAATGGGGATATCATGACTTGTAATAGGAGGTGTCAGAATGCCTACCTATCCATAGGTAGATATTAATTTTAGACTAATATCTACATAGTCCCATTGGGACATGGATATTGTGTTGGGTTTCCCATGGCTAAGAACTTTGGGACCAGTATTGTGGGACTTCTCAAAACTTTGGATGTAGTTCACTATCAATGAAAGAACACACACCATCCAAGGATTCAAAGAGGGAAAACCCAAATTCATGACGTCCTATCAAATGTAACAACTAATTAAGAAGTGTCATAGGGCCATAATGGGTAGATTTTTACAGATGCAACTGTGTACTATATAAGATGAAAAGATGACTTCAAACTTATTAGCTATTCTCATCAAGAATCAAAAGGTATTCAATGAGCCTAAATAGCTACCTCTTAGTCAACTAAAATACCATAGAATAAAATTAATACCTAGGAGTCGACCTCAAACATTTGGTCATACAGGTACCATTATCACTAAAAAAATGAAATTGAGTAGATGGTAAAGGAACTATTGGAAGCAAGACTAATTTGCCCAAGCACAAGCCCTTTTTTAGCCCTAGTGTTACTGGTAAGAAAGAAGTATGGATCATGGGAAACATGTGTGGAATTTCATGAACTCAATAATATCACTATTAAAGATAAGTTCTCAATCTCTATGATTTATGACTTGTTGGATGAACTACATGATGCTCAATACTTTACCAAATTGGACCTCAGATCAAGGTACCATCATATTTGCATTCATGAGAAGGACATAGCCAAAATAGCTTTTAGGACTCATGAGGGACACTATGAGTTCTTGGTTATGCCCATTGATCTCACCAATGCACCGTCAACTTTCCAAGGATTGATGAAAATGGTTATTAAACCATATCTACAAAATTTTACACTAGTATTTTTTGATGACATATTGGTATACAATAGAACATGGGAAGATCACCTACAATATATTGACTAGGTGTTGGAGCTTCTACAATAAAATTAGTTGTATTTCACAATATAAGTGTACCTTTGGAGCAATAGAAGTAGAATATTTGGTGCACATTATGGCCAGAGATGGTGTAGGTGTTGATCCAACAAAGATTAAGGCCATGAAGGAGTGGTCCAAACTCAAAATATTGAAGAGCCTTCAGGGATTCCTCAAACTCATATGATACTATTGTAAGCTTGTTAAGGATTATGGCAAGATTACGACACCTTTGATAGCTATGCATCATAAGGATGTGTTTGCATAGAACAATGAAGCCAAGTAGGTCTTCTTGAATTTTAAGATTGTTATGTACCACACACTAGTATCAACAATACTTGATTTTTCCAAAACCTTTACCATAGAAAGTGACACATTAGAAGTGGTGTTGGGGGTTAGAATCATGCAAGAAGGTCAACCCCTTACATTCATAAACAAGGCCTTGTCAGGGTATAATCTCACAAAATTAACTCATGAGAAAGAGATGATGGCTATCATATTTGTAGTCCTCCATTAGAAACCATACATGTTAGGGAAATACTTCATCATCAAGATAGATCATCGTAGCCTCAAGTATCTCCTAGAATAAAGGATTTATTTTCCTAAGCAGTAGAAACATGTCATTATGCTTTTAGGATATGACTATGAGATAGTCCACCATAAGGGAAAAGAAAATATGGTCGTCAATGCCCTTTCTAGACTGCTAGAAACATGATACACCCTCTATGAAATATTCATTGTTGACTAAAGGTACTCTAGTCAAAATAATAGGATGATCCCATACTTGCAAAAATTATTTTGGACCTCTAGACAGTAGCAAAGGACCATCCTAATTATTCATGGAAGTTAGGGGTATTGTGCAACAAGCATCGAGTTGCTATTCTAGCTAGTTTAGAACATAAATCCTAGATTTTACTAGAGATTCACTCTTCTCCAATAGGGGGGTACATGGGATTCTTAAGAACCTATGAAAAACTAAAATATAACTTTTATTGGCCTAGGTTGAAGTTTTATGTAAAACAATTTGTGGATGCCTGATACATACCAATGACAAAAAGGAGAAACAATCAACACACCAGGACTGCTTTAACCTTTACCCATTCTAGAGTCAATATGGATAGATGTTTCCATGTGATTTATTGAAGGGATCCTTCTATTTGGTGGAAAATCAATTATCATGGTGATCATGGATATATTGACCAAGTAGGATCAAATTTGATCCTTAGGTCATTCCTATATTGTAAGGACATCGGCACACATTTTCATGGATCAGATCTTTTGGCTTCACAAAATTCCACTCTCCATAGTTAGTGATTGCAACAAGATATTCACTAGTCAATTTTGGGAGGTGTTTCATCACATTTAGGGAACATTGTTGAAACAAAGCATATCCTATCACCCATAGACTGATGGTCAGACAAAGGTAGTCAATAAATATCTTGAGATATATCTTCAATGTTTTATCTATGATAACGAATCCAAGTGGAATCAATGGGTTCCCTTAGTAAAATGGTGGTTTAACACTATTTTTTATACAACCACAAGGATGATACCATATGAGGTAGTATATGGTCAACCTCCTCCAACCCTTACTTCTTACTTACTAGGAATATTAAAGGTTGAAGTAGCTGACATAGTCTTTAATCAAAGGTAGGAATTCTTAGATACTTTGAAAAAAAAATTAGCAACCACTTAGAACCATAGGAAACAATAGGAAAATAAAATTCCAAGAGGGAATTTGTATAAGGTGACATGGTCTTCCTTCATCATCAACCCTATAAGCATATGTTCCTAAAACAAAAGGATCGACACAAGCTAGCACCTAAATTATATGGACCCTACAAGGTAATTCAGTGGATAGGGGATGTTGCTTATAAGTTGGAGTTGCTAATGACATCCAAGATTCACCCAATTTTTTGTGTATCTTGTCTAAAGAAGGTGGTGAGAATGCATATACAAGTACATACAATTCTTTCTAAATTATATGAAGGATCCATTCTTCTATAGCCAACATCCATTTTGGATCAAAGGACCTGATATATTTGTCTCGTGATATCATTGAAATGATTGTGTAGTGGTACGGGATACAACTAAAAGATGCCATATGGGGGCCATTGCAGGAGTTTCAAAAATAGTTTTCAACCTTTTAGCTCTAAGGACAAAATATTTTTAAGGGGGGTCGCATGTTATGTACCCCACAATTGTAACCCATATTGGCATATGATATTGTATGTAAAGTGGACCATGCATTAAGTTAGAAGTGGGCCACATGTTAAGTTAGATATAGGTAAGAGAGTGTGTCATAGAATCATGTATGTAAATACTTTGGAATCATGAATGTAATTGTCATAAAATATGTAGTCAAGAATATTATCATAGAATATCATGAAATATGCTTGTAAATATTATAAAAAGAAAAGGATGTAACCCTCACGGGACTAATGAAGAATTGGAATATTTTGTAAGGAGGTTGTCCCCTATAAGAGGCCAAAAATAGTAATATTACTTGTCCCAAATTCTTGCATTTGTTGTTATTTTAAATTTCCATGTTGCATTTAATAAATGATTCTATTATTGGATATGCAATATTAGTGCTACTTTTGTCAATAATCCCTGTAATCATAGTTACAATTATAGGCATTAATTTTTTTATCTTAGGACAACTTAGAACTAAGAATTTCAAGGTGAAATATTTGCATGATAAGAAGGAGTTTATTGCAAAAGATTATGAAAATTGAGAATAATCCCCATGTAATTACTTGTTGCACAAAATGGCCAAAGATGGAGTGCTAAATTGGAATTAATTGTGATAATTTGTAGATGAAAAAATCTTGGAGAATGATTAGATGTCTAAAATTGACATGATTTTCAACGTGCTTAAGGATGACAAATATTTAGAAGTGAACTCCAAAGAAAATAAGCTAGGGAGTTGTTTTATATCTAAAGAACCTACCAACATCCTAGCCCTAACCAGCTAACAAGCACATGGATCTAATATAACATGAATATTGTGCTTTTATGGTATTAAGACGAGAAATGGGGCTAGTGTAGGAATCTAATTCTTCGACCCACAAGGAGTGAAAATAAATTTTACCTATAGGTTATTATTCAATTGCACTAATAATGCAATCAAATATAAAACATTGTGCATAAATCATAGAAAAGCATAAAATATGAAAACCACAAATCTAAAGGTATATGGTGACTCTAAGCTAGTAATAAATCAAGACAATTTCTACTGCATCACTAAGAACAAACACCTAAAGTCATATAAGCATTGGGTATTGGATTTACAAGAAATTTTCAAAACTTATCAAGTCAAGGTAGTTTCATAAGAGTTGAACACAAAAGTTGATGAGTTGGCATCCATGGTAGCAAAATTTGATCCCACATCCAAAATTTGGGATAAATTAAAGGAGTTGGAAGTGGTATTTATGCCATTAGTCCTTGATGATTTTGATCATTGGAAAGTATTCAATAAAAAAAAAAGTAAATCATCAAGTTTCTCATCAAAGAGGCTCAGTATGTTGAGCACAAGAATGAATATGGAGATTATGTAAAGTATAGAGTGATTCAACTAAAGATAAATTAGCTTCCAAAAATTTTAATCATACTAGAAAGTTTGTTTAATCCAAACAATGGTGTAAACAAATCTAGGATCAAGATGTTCCTCCTATCACCTCATCAAGATAATTGAAGGAAAAATATTGTTGCTAGGAAAGGAGTGCACTTAAGAGGAAATTCGCTTGTTCAAAGAGATCTATGAGAAATACATAGATACCATCTCATGGTCTTATGAAGATTTTAAATCGTATGACATAAATATAATAGAACATATCATTGAACTAGAACCTTGTGCAAATTATTTTGGGCAAATAGAGGCATATGAACTCCAAATTAAAGAGTTCATGAAGGAGTTGTTAAAACTCCTATATGCCTAAATCATCTTTCTAGTCAAGCACTCCACCTAGGTAGCCAAAGTAGTGCCAGTTTGAAAAAAAAATGATGATATCATATTATGTGTTGATGACTTCAAAAATCTAAATAGGGCATTATTAAAAGACCACTATTCCTTTCTTGTCATAGACTGTGTTTTACAAAGGGTTTCTGGTTTGTAGATGTTATCAAATCCTGATGTATTCTTAGAGTATAAACAAATCTAGTTTAAGGGTGATGATTAGTAAAAAATGATATTTACTACCAAATGAGGTGCTGCTACTACCTTCTAATAACAAAAAATTAGCCATATATAATAGATTTTGCAAATCGAGGAACAACATTACAAAACAACAAAACTAACAAAATTGGAAAAATTTAGTTGTCTCCAAAATGGTTTTGATTGGTTCAAGGGAGTGATTCACTTAGAAAATGGTGCCAATTTACTTAGCAAAAGATATTGATTCACTAAACAAAGGTATAGATTCGCTCATCAAATGGTGCTAATTCACTCAATGAAAATTGTTAATTTGCTCAATAAAAGATGTCAATTTGCTCAACAAATGGTGTTGGTTTGCTCAATAAGGGGTGTCGATTTACCCAACAAAGACTACTAATTTGATAAAGAGGTGCTGATTTACTTAGCAAAATGTGTCAATTTGCTCAACAAAGGGTGTCAATTCACTTAGAAAAGAGTGTCAATTTCCTCAAAAAAGGGTGTCGGCTCAATAAAAAGTTCCAATTCACTCAACAAAGGGTGTTGATTTGCTTATAAAATATGATTGAATCCATTGTAAATATGAGTGAATCACTTGAAAATGTTAATGAATCACTTGTAAATCCAAACAAATCTCTCAAATGGGTGCAAAAATAAAAATTAGCATGGATCATGAGGAAAATCTTTCAAAAAAGATTTTTTTGGTGTTTTGTGGTGCACTAAGCATTTTTGGAGCCTTCTAAGCCTATTAGAGGTATAATTAAAGGCATGTAATATTTGGAGGTGCAACATATTTTTCAAGTTATCCCCAAATACTAGGAGTAATTATTTTTCACCCCAAGTAACTTTGGGGTAAGATTTTGTTATAAATAGGGGCCTAGGACCCTCATTGTAATAATATTTTAGCCATACAAATCCAAAACTACATTGTATGAAATCCATTAGTGACATTACCCTCCTAGTTTACTAAGTGCATAATGGTAGTGGCATGGCTTCTAACTCACTTATCATCCATTTACCAATTTCATAATCAACTATATGGGTGGACATTGATGTTGTTTGATTTCTTATGTGTCGATTGGTGACATAATTTCCTTGTTATGATCCAAAAACCACATTTGATTTCATTTCTCTTATAGGGATGGACTACATAGAGTACCATGTGGTAAATTTTAGGCATACAACACATAATACTATGTCAGACATAAAATAAGAAAAACATGCCTAGATCACTGTGGCGGCTACTGATTCCACCATGTAAAATAAATTAAAAAGTTTATTTTTGCACTTTGCTTTTATGTAATTTTCCTTTTCACCCTTTATTTTATGCATTTTAGTTTAGATTAGAGATATATATAAGGACAATGGGGAGCCAACCTTAGTCTGGAGGTTAGGGGAAGCATTTGGAAAGCCTATCAAACCTTGTTGAAACTCAAATTTGGGGGTGCAACACTTAGATTAAAAGTCAAGACAATTTCCTAGATCAACAAGTATGTTTACCTATTAGAAAATGCCTTTCAAGTTGTCAAATGAAAGAGCCACTTTTCAAAGAACCATGGACATTGACTTTGTAATACTAGTTAGTCAGATCAATACTATATATCTTGATGATTTAACTATATTTTCAAAAGAAAGACATGTAACCACCAAAAAGGCTCACACCCGATGGATCCTATTGCAAGAATTGATAAAAACAATACAAAATGCATACAAGAACAAGAAATTGACAACAAATTGATCAATAAAACATGCTTTATTTCATTATATTTGAAGCCAAATTACAAGTACATCCCTCTTAGGGATATTCATATTGATACAATTGTTACAATAGGATGTAATTGTTTCCCTCTCAAGGGTAGGTGTGATTTCCAAGTGCCTTTCAGGGTGACACAAACTGCTCTAGGGTGTCGATGACACTCTTCTTTGCGTTGAGGAAGGAATTGTATGCTTTTGTATCGCTCCAAATTTTTTGCATCCTTACCTTCAGGCTATAGGATCCGTGCCCGAAAGGAGGATGGGAAAAGGATGTCGCGGTACCTCGGACTGAGAGGACTTTGCGAAGGTCCCGCCTCTCAAGGGAGGTGTATTTTGATGATTTTTCGATGGATGGTGGGTTCACCAGGAAACATTTAATGGCGGTTTCCACGCCTAGGTTTGGAATGTGTTTTTATGTGTTCGTTTTTAGCCTTAAGCATTCATATCCTAGGTTTGGCCAAATGAATCTAAATTAATCTATATGAAAATGCAAATTTAATGAATACAAGAGAACAAATTTAAAGACAGAAAAATAGAGAAATTACAGATAAATGAAGAATACCTGATCCGGATGTCTGATGGAGATTCTGATGTTTGAAGCAGTCAGGATCATCTGGAATTCGACAGAATCATCTGAGATCAGACAAGATCGTCTGAGATCTGACGAATTCGTCAGAAGAATTCGTCAGAGACCTGCAAACAGAAAAACAGATGCAAAATACAGAGAATACTACTATGCTAACAGAGGGAAACAACACAAAATGACGAGTATGAATACTAAAACAATGGTTATGAACAGAAATTCAAACAAATTATGATATTCTAATGAGAAATTATGATCTTATCATGCAACTTAAGCTATATGGGTGAACTCCAAATGCAAAATAGTAAGCAATAAGGATAAACTAACTAAAATGTAGAGTAAAACAACAAAAGGAATAAAAGAAAGTGCAAACTCTGGGCACTGATTGCCCCCAATGTGGACTGCAGTCGAGATCGTCTCGCATCAGTATGAAATCATCTTTGATTCGACAGGATCACCTCCGATCTGAACAGGTTCGTCGACGATGATGTATGCTTGCTCCGGCTAAAAAACAATGATGAGGTACCTACAACAAAATTGATATAGGACTACTGCAAATGAAAACTTAGGATGATTTAACGTGCATGAAGCTAAGTTACAGAGAATTTCAGCCAGGGGTTGGGAAGGGAAGGTCCTAGGGATTAAATAGGCTTAGGGGAGTAGTTAGGAGGTTGGAGATCATCCCTATTTGGGAGATCTCCAACGGGGGAGGGTCTCTAACGGCGTAGACACGCTTCTACCCGGATTAGAGGCCCGTTGGAACAGAAGCTAATTGTGCAAAATCAGTTTTGCGACAAGATCGTCTGGACGTCCTAGCCCAGACGAAATCGTCAGATCTAGGGCGATATCGTCTGATCGACGATGATATCGTCAAACGGTCAAAACAACCTCTAAAAATGGCACGAAAAAGGGGGAAACGGATTACCCGACGGTTAACGGGCGGTTTGGGAGGTTAAAATTTGAATTTTAAATTATTTACTAAGGTGAATGTAATTATTACAATTTTATTGCGCCAATTTTAGGGTGCTACATTTTGCCCCCTCTTTAGCGAATTTTCTGAAGAAAATGCGTTAAAGATGAGTTCTTCTCGATCTACGAGAAAGCAAAAATTATTCCCATTTTTAGGCGACGATTCTTGGTCGAATCGTACGACAGCTTACTATGGTGCCCCCTCCGTGTTTTTACCCAAATCGAACGTTTGAGGTAAAAACGCGGAAAAGCAAAAAATTATTTTTGAATAAAATTAAGAAAAATAGGGTAAAACCCTAATTCATTTTTATTGTTCATTTTCTAGTTTTTAGAGCTCTGAAGCAAAAATGGTGGAGACGACGCACAGATCAACAGAGGTCCGACGCGGTCTACGGGTAAGAGTCTAGACTTAACTAGAATGCTTTAATTTGATTTTACATGCTTTTTAGGTAATTTTTAGATGAATTTTGAGCATCGCGGCCATTTTTGGGCCGTCGACGTCGTCGAGACGAAATCGTCTCAATTTCGTCAATTTCGCCCAAGGGCGAAATCGGCGAAAGGGGGACGATTTCGTCAAATTAGAGACGATTTCGGCTACGAAATCGGAGACGATTCTGCTCAAATTTGGGACGATATCGTCCAATAGTGGGCGATATCATCAATTGCATAAAATTGAATTTTAACTTGCATTATTAATTACTTGAATTGTTTATTAATGATTGTTTGTTGTTTTGTTGTTTATGTTGTAGAGAGGTTTGCTAAAGAGCAAGGAATGGAAGTATGGAGGTTTGAGGGATGACTTGGCCGCTCTCACACAGGCAGAGCGAGATCAGCTAGCACAGGCCGGCTTGCAGCATGTGGCAGAGATGCCACAGGTGTCTACGGATATGGGGCTACTGACGGCCCTAGCAGAGAGATGGTATCCGGGTTCCTCATGTTTTTGGCTACCGATAGGGGAGATGACTCCCACTCTAGAGGATGTATGGAGGATTCTAAGAATCCCCATACAAGGACGATTGATCACTCCTACGGCCAATCAGGGCCACGCTATGGGACGATTGTGTGGTGACCCGAGCTTCGCCCTAGAGAAGGGCGAAGTTAATATCGAGGCACTACGCCAGATGCCTGGGGCATCTAGACTCACATGGGTTCTAGCTGGAGTGGTTGGTGGACTTTTGCTATGCCACCAGAGCGGGTGCAGGGTGCCGTGGATGCTCGCAGATGTGATCTGCGACATGCGGGACCACGGCTACAGGTTCTCTTGGGGCAGCTATGTACTATGCCGGTTGTACAGGATCCTGTATGGGGTCATGTACAAGGGCGGCCGATGTCTGGTGATGACATCGCTCCTACAGGTTTGGTGCTGGGAGCACATTGTAGTGCGGAGGCCGGTAGGGCTTCCTCTGATAGGGGTAGACGGGGAGAGGCCCCGAGTCTTCTACTGGTGGCTCCGGAGAGGGTCACAGTGGCGGATCGACCTTCCTATGTCCCAGAGACTATTGGATGACTTAGTCCCGGACCAGATCACCTGGAGGCCATGGAGGGAGCATCCAGGGTGGGCCGAGGATGGACAGGAGTTGGCTCGCGTCAGGCGAGTTTGCTAGCTGCGGATGGAGAGGGGAGAGGTGGAGCTCCACCGCTATGACCGAGTTTTGTGATAGTTCGGTCTACAGTAGGGGATCCCATCTCTCAGGGATTATGAGTTTTCTCGGACTGTCCGGGATAACACCACGGTTAGCGGGGCTCCTGACATGCAGCGGTTCTGGAGCCAGGACGCGGATGATGCCCCCATCCAGCCAGTGGATGGGGACGATGCGAGGGTAGCCGATGGCTACGATGCCTGGTACGCAGGCATCCGCCCTCCTCGGATGACGAGGGCGTAGGGTCTCGATACATGCGGTTGTGCGTCGGATAGGGAGGCGATGCCAGGCAGTGATGGAGGCGGCCCGGGGTCACGGCGGGAGAGAGCCGAGGAGGCCACGAGGCACAGGAGAGGCCATGGCAGAGGGAGAGGAGGGAGGCGAGACCCCCATCTCCACAGAGGGAGAGGCCACCATCGCCCGATAAGGGCAAGGGCATTGACATAGGAGAGAGTAGCGAGATGGCTACTCTCCGGGTAGAGAGAGATCATCTCCAAGCACAGGTGCAGACTCTACAGGATGAGGCTGCACGCCATCGAGCTGAGGTGGCACAGCTCCGAGACGAGATTGCACGCCTCAGGGCACGGGGCGGAGGGGCGAGCACTAGGGAGCTGACACGGGCTATCGCCCAACTCACTTTCTACCAGACATTGTACTATCAGCTGGTGCCAGAGGCGGATAGACTACCCCTGCCAGCCAACATCGTAGATCCGATCAGGATCGGGTCATCGAGGACCTCGTCTCGATCGAGGACTAGGACTACTCAGACTGCGATGGGGCCACCTCGTCCACCTCAGGGCGGGGGAGGAGATGAGGCGGAGAGCTCGAGGGGCTCTCGAGGCTAGAGGGCTGCACAGCTTTGTACAGACTTGAGCATTGTATTATTATTTTTTTGTTGATAGAGGATTGAGTATGCCGAGGTACAGATTGTGGCATACCAATCCAGTTTTGATGATGTATATATACTGTTGATATATATATGATATGTTTTTGATCATATGACTTGTGTTATGTGTATGTTTATGATGCTTTTATGTTTGATTGATTGATTTGATAATTGGATTGAGGATTCATGAAATTATGTCGTTTTGAAAATTTATAATTTTGATGTCATGCTGTAATATTTTAAATGAAATAATCTGATGTAACAAATTGATTGTTTGTGATGTGATGTGATAAAAAATAAAAAGAGACTTCTAACAATAATTTCAAAGGACATTGTCGCTATTATAGACCATTTCATGGAGTCGCTGCTCACTCGGTCGTCAAGCTAATCCCAGTTATAGAAATATTGTTAAAAGTAAAAGAGTGCTTAAGAGACTGTCTTAAGACTTTGGTGCAATGGTGAAAATGATGGTGATGATGGTTTGTTTTTCAGATTTTCATGAAAATAGTATGCATGAAATAATGTTAAAATGATTTTTGCTAGGCATAAATTCCTAAGTGTGATAAAATTTTTGGATAATTCTTTAGGAATTATACCATCATTGCAAAATTGAAGGTTGACATAATGACATGAAATAATGAAAATGTGTTTGCTTTTTAAAAGCATAATTTGTGTAACATAATGAATTAAGTCATATGGTTTTCATGATTTTTAATAAATGGGGAATAAAAATTGTTACAATGGTTTGCGCTAGGCATAGAATATGTAGGTATAGACTTATACCATCATCGCGAAAATCAAAAAAGAGATAGTTTTATTGCATGGTTGATTTTTTAATAAACAGAAAATATGAAAATGAGGACTTGCGCTAGGCATAAAATTCCAATTTTGGTTTTGGAACTATACCATCGTCGCGAAAGTCAACCAGATATATATGTTTTGATTGTATATTTTGAAAGAAATTTTGATTTTTCTATTATATAGTTGTCTTTATGGTAAACAACTGTACTTGATTTATTCCAAACAAGTTGCAAAAATAATATTTCAAAGTATTTTGAAGACAAAAGTTAGATTTATAAGGAATCCCATGTGCATATGTGAATTCATTTCCGATCTTGATTTATCATAATGATACACAAAATCTCTCAAATACAAATGTGTGTGCAATTGCTTTGTGCATTTACCAGTTTTGAGCAAGATAATATGATACAAGTGATTTGAAGAAACCAAATAAGTGTTCATTAACCATGATGTAGATGCATATAACCATACTAGACTACTATGTAGGTCGGATTATCAAGAGCTAGCTAATCCATAAGCGGACATAGGTCTATACAAAAGAAGGTCGCTAATGTGACGGACATATCACCACGCTAGGAGTTACCCAAGGCCAAGCGGGGTTGGGCACAAACCACCTGTTATGGGGCTTACCTCACAGTTTTCGAATAATTGAGAATTCCAGGGATTCAAGCTCATCAACCCTTCTTTTCTTTTCAAAGGGTAGGGAAAGGGATTTTATTGCTTTCTTGCTTTCTGCTTTCTTTTGAACTTTGCTTCTTTTTCTTTTTGTATTTTTTTGCTTGATTTTTGAGATAGTGCTTGAAATATTGCTGTAATGATATAAAAGAACATTTTTCTTTTCTCTTTTTCTTGAACTTTTCTTTTCTTTTTCTTTGCTAGGGATACTTGCTCGGATTAGCTGTAGAGCAAGGGATTTTTATTCTGGGTAGGGGTGAGCTTGTCCTTTTGCCAATTCTCAAAGATTCTAGACCATGTGCATGATAGGATAGCAAGGGAAACTTTTCGCTCAAGAAATCACTTCTACTATGTAGCAAAACATGGAAATTACAAATATAATCATTTTATTGTGAAAAGATGTGCTTGGTTTAAGTAAATAACAAGATCAATTCTCTATGCTCAAACTTTATTTAATTGAATTTTGTGGACTTTGATATAAGAGAGATTAGTAATCATGCCGGATAAAATCAAGATATTTATTGTTGTGAGTGTGCAAGTGAGGGATTCCAAATAAATGCTAATTTATCCAAAATAATTTGAAACATATAACCGCAATAATTGTAAGAAAATATATATAAACACTTTTGAGAAGTTTTGAGAATGTTGACTCTCTCTTTCTTCTTTATATTGTTTTGGTTTCGAAAGAGTCAAGCATATTGTTGTTTTTATATTTTTATCATTATTTTGTTTTTGGTTTTATTTTTGTTTTTGAGCAAAAAATTTAACAAGTGCCATAAATAAATGCAACAAATAGTTTTGAAGATTTTGATGATTATGAATGTTTTTGATGTTTTTGGATTTTATAAATTTGAAAGAAATACAAGATAAAATTTTGAAATATTTTAAACAAATATATACAAGGATGAAATGACCAAATTTATGCATAGTAACGTTTAAGATGCAAAATATTCATGGGTTCTTTAAGTTCTTTACCATCTAAGGTAGATAATTTGTATGCTCCTGATTCAAATTTAGCAGTAATAATGTATGGTCCAAGCCAATTGGGCTCAAATTTACCTTTAAGGTCCTTAGTTGCATTTGTATTTTTTTGATTTTCTTTTAAAACAAGGTCGTCGATCTCAAAGGATCGATGACGAACTTTCTTAGCATATGATCTTTTAAGCTTGTTTTGGTAGGCACGGAGATGCTCCAAAGCATTGATGCATTTTTCATCTAGGAGTTCCAGCCGATCGAGTCTCACAATTCGATATTCATCTCCTACTTCGGTATCTTGAAGTAGCAGAGCCAAAGAAGGAACTTCCAATTCAAATGGAAAAACTACTTCAGAGACCATAAACCAAAACAAATGGTGAAGTTCCAGTGGGGGTTCGAACACTAGTTCGATAGGCCCACAAGGTTGGATATAATTGAATGTGCCAATCACGGCCAGCTTTATTGACCAATATTTTGAGAATTTTGATTAAGGTTTTGTTAGATGCTTCTGCTTGACCATTACCCCGAGGATAATAGGGAGTGGACCAGCGATGTTGAATCTTATATTTTTGGCATAATTTTTTAACATCTTTATTTTTGAAACAAGTTCCATTGTCAGAGATGAGATTTGCAGGAATTTCGAACCTACAAATGATTTGATTAAAAATAAATTTAGAGACTTGTGTGCCAGTGCAGGAAGCTAAAGGCATAGCTTCGACCCACTTCGTGAAATACTCAGTGGCGGTTATGATGAACTTGTGTCCATCAGATGACACAGGATTGATTTTGCCAATAATATCTAAGCCCCATTTAGAAAAGGGCCAAGGAGATGAAATAGCCTACAGCTCTTGTGCAGGCGCATGGACAAGGTCAGCATGTTTTTGGCACTTGTCGCAATGGCGCACATACTCATGTGCATCCGTTTCCATGGTAGGCCAAAAGTATCCTATCCGAAGGAGCTTTTTAGCAATGACACTACCACTAAAGTGTCCTCCACAAGATCCATCGTGGGCTTCACTCAAGGCTGATTTAGACTCTTCTAAGTTTAAACATCTTAATAGGATACCTTCAAAAGATCTCCTATATAAAGTATTGCCAATTATTACAAATCGACTTGCTCGTCGACGTAATAACCGATGCTGGTTTCTATTAGAATTGGCAGGGAAAGTCCCATTTTGGAGAAAATCAAATATGTCCGTATACCAAGGTTCAGGAGTAGTTTCATTGATTAGAAACACATCCAAAGGCTCTAAGCATGACTTATTTGAAGCGGGTTCTTGGAGTCGATGAATAATGATAGTGGCATATTCGTCATCTAACTCCAAGGGCAGGAGAGATGCAGCTGCGGCCATAGCATCAGTTGCACGGTTGCTAGTTCGAGGAATAGCTTCCAAGGTAACTTGATCAAATAAAGACATTAATTGTAAAACATAGGCCTTATATGGGCGTAGTTTATCATCTCTGGTTTGATAAACTTCATTAATTTGGTTTATAACCAGTTGAGAATCACCAAAAACTAAAATATGTTTAATTTTTAGCGCTAGGGCAGCTCGTAATCCAAGGATTAGATCTTCATACTCATCAGTATTGTTGGTGAAGCAAATTTCAATTTGAAGGACAAAGGTAATAAGATGTTTATTGTGATAGATATTAAAATAATAGACCCAATCTTGTAATTTGTAAAGTATAATTAGATAATTGTATCTTGAGGATTAGTGGCCTCAAGTTGGGCTATAGTTGGTATAGAACCATCAAAATAAAATCCATTGTGTAACATCTCTTCAATAGAGACATCATGGAAGATATCTCCTTCCAACTCTTCATCGGGGTCAACAATCATTTCAGGGTAAGCTATGGATAGCATGTTGCATGAAAACGATTGATTTTTAAGAGGCAAATCAACATGCCTATCCAAATAATCTTGATAACATATGAGTTGATCATCATCTTCAAAAGGAAAGGGTTGACCCTTACTAGGAAATAGGCCCACACCACAATGGGCAAGCCACGGTTCTACCTCGAAAGGTTCTTTCATGCCATTTTGGAAAGGTCCCAAGCCTTTCCCTTTATATCCCATTTTAAGCATCATGGGTTTAGCTTTAATATAATCATTGGTAAAATAACACCGAGCGTATCCCTCATGATGAGTTTTGATATTTCGAGGGATTCTTCCCAGTCATATCCTTTATAAATGAAGGCACAACTCCCGACTTGGTAAGTACTTCCCATAGGTTGTGGGAGGCCCAAAGTATGAGGAGATGGCGGTAAGTTATTTAAAAGAATTGAATCTTGCATGAAAGCATTTGTTTTTTCTGATATTAAGGTTGTGGATAAATCTGGTAAAAGTTCATCGAAAAGGGCATAAGATGTAGAAGGCTTATTACCTATATCTTGAGATGTGGAAGGTATGATAGTTGTTTCTATAGGTTTTGAATTTATAGGGATAGAACTTGAAGGATTGGTTGTAGATTTAAGATCTTTTTGAGGTTCTAGAGTGATTTGTTTAGAGGGTTGTTGATCTATATAGGAGGATGAAATTAATGGAGGGGAAATAGGTGAAGTTATGGGTGTGTGTTTCATAGTTTTAGATGAAAAATAAGAACTAGGATGTGTGGATGACAGAGCAAGGCAAAATTGCACTCCAACGGGTTCTGCCAAAGCACACATATCAAAAGGTCTAGGGTCACCATGGATAGTGACCAACTGATTTTTAAACTCAAATTTAACACATTGGTGTAAGGTTGATGGGACCGCTCGCATGGCATTGATCCAAGGGCGACCCAAAAGTATATTGTACGATGCTGGGCAATGTACAATAAACACGGTTGTTTCTAGGGTTCTAGGACCAACTTGCAATGGGAGGGTAATAACTCCACACGTTTCTTGTGTTTCGTCATTAAAAGCTTTGATAATCATATCGGTTTTCTTCATTTCATCACTTCTAAAGCCAAATCGTTGGTAGAAGTCAAAAGTGCAAATGTTTAGAGATGAGCCATTATCAATCAAGACTCGTTTGACAGCTACATCTCCAATTAGAGCAGTAATGTATAAGGGATTATCCTTATGTAAACTGTGTTGTGGGATATCTTTATCCCGAAAGTCAATACAATCAATCTCTCGAGTGATGATAGTATTGGCCATAGCTTCAGGTTGAATGTTTTGAGGTACCATCATTTGGCTTAATGTAAGCATCAACTCATCCCTATGGGTGGGAGAGGATCTTAATAAATCCAAAAGGGAAATTTTGGCCGTAGTATTGGACAATTGCTCATTAATATTGTAAGGGGGTTTAGGTTGAACATTAGGAGCATGATTCCCTTTATTGGGGTTTTTCAAAATGAATGGAGCCGATCCATCATTCTGGTTTGGTTCTTGTTGGGAATTTTGAGCTTGTTGTCGGGTGACGACTCCAATGGTACCTACAATGTTATAATGAAGACGTTGAACTGGTCTCGGTTGAGCATTGATGGCTTGTTCATTAGAAAGGAATATATTAGAAGAAGGTCGAGTAGTAACTCTTCTAGGAAATGGTTCTTCTGGAACCATAGCATCTGTGATGGGTTGAATAGGATCCGATTCATTTTCAGAACTATTCGATTGGTTTGAAGTAATGTCTAGTTCACTTTCACTATCTGATTCTATATCACTAGAATCAAAAGTTTGAAAATTATGTAAGGGCCTGGTCGTAACCAGGGATAAGGTTGTGTCAAATATTTGAGGATCCTGAATAGGTAATTGTCCGCTAATGGTTCCTACATATCGGGTAGGAGGGGGAACATTATGATGTTCGATTTGATTGGCTACCTCTTTACCATGTCTTGGTAAAGGGTGTTGAAATATGTCTAAAGTTTGATTGGCATTTTGATTTTGATTTTGGGGAACGGTCTTTTGAGTATTATTAGGAGGGTTTTGTTTAGGTTGGAAGGCTTGCACTTCCATTTCATTATTATCAATCAAATCTTGTATTTTATGTTTCAACCTTTTACAAGCGTTGGTAGAATGTCCAGGTCCTCTATGGAAATCACAGTGTAAGTCGACTCTGTATCCGGGTATAGTTGGATCAGGTTCCCGGATAGTCGGTAATTGGATCAAACCTCTTTCGAGTAATTGAGGTAAAATAGTTGATAAGGGTTGGTTTAATCTAGTGAATTCTCGAGGAGGCTTGTCAAGAGGTTTCAATATAAATTTTTTTGTTGTCTTCGTTGCATTGATATTAGCAACATTTGCTATTGTCAATGACTCCGTCACCAACAACTTGTTTGTTTTTATATTGATTTCTGGATGTTTTCTCATCATCCTTCTTCCTAAGTTGGCCTCTCCTAATGAGGGCATCTTCTACTCTTCGAGCTAAATCTATAGCTTGATCGAAGGTAGTTAAGGTAGCAATTGATAGCTCATAAGATATTTGTTCTTGTAAATTATTGATAAAAATGTCCAACATTTCCCTATAAGGCAGCACAAAGTGCAGTTTTCCTATCAATTGCCTCCATCTAGCTAAGAAATCGGCAAAACATTCATCCTTGTCTTGTTTTAAATTGTATAAATCTTTAATAGTTACATGCCTCTCGATGTAGGCACTAAATTGATGGACAAATGATTCAACTGTTTCTTCGAAGTTTCTCAAAGAATGAGTGGGCAATTGATAGTACCACTCTAATGCCATTCCACCTAAACTTTTTGGGAACATTTTTAATAATAGCAAGTCATCATGTGATATGTCATGACATGCTATCCTAAACATGCGAAGATGCTCTATGGGATCTTCGGTTCCTTTATATATAGGCAGGATAGGCATGGGAAAATGCTTAGGGTATGGTTGAGCTACAACTATGGGATCCAAAGGTTGACTACATATCTCTCGATAATTATACGAGGGACGGTAGGGATCTATCTCGGTCCATACGTGAAGCTAACTGTTTCACCATGGCTTCCGGATTACTAGTTTGCCCCCCATATTGGTTTGGTAGGGCATTGACATGGGTTTTATGGGCATATGATGGAGGAACATGAAGATTAGATGCCATGTTACTATTGTGTAAATTATTGGTAGGAAAAGTATTATGAAGGAATTTTGAAGTTGTATTATGTTGTATTCCAGATTGTTGAAAATTGGTATTTGGCTTCGTTTTAGGTTTTTGTTTACTTGAAGCATATTGCTCAATAGTTTGGCGGAATAAAGTAGTGAAGGAAGGTTTCTTTTGTGTGGGAATGATTTTAGGTTGAATAACAGGTTCCTTAGGAGGTTGGATAGCCTGTTGTTTTGACATGTTTTGAATCATAGTGACCATGTCTGTATTGGATGGCCCAGCCTTATCACTTTCTTGATCAATGAAAGACAAGGGATTAGTGCGCACATCATACATATGTTCCATGGCTGCTTGAGTGTCACTAATTTGCCCTTTATCAATACGAACTGCCACATTAAGGGCATCAATGTTATCATTGAGAAATTTCTTGAAATGATCTATGTTGTCAAAAGCAATAGTTCCATCTGGAGCTACTCTAGGGGATGAGGATCCATCCTCTTTAACACTTCCTTCTTGTTCATTATTTTCACCTAAGTCCTCTTCTGATTGACCTAGAGTTTCTCCTTCCGGATTTGGATCTCCAGGAAGGACATTTGGGTCTCTAGTTGTATCTTGTAACCAATCTTCTTCTTCTCCTAAAGTTTCTTTACCATTCCTAAGTTTAGGCATGGTGCTAAATTTTGATTTCAGCAAATATATATATATATATATAATATTTATATTTTTTTTTTTTTTTTTTTTTTTTTTTTTTTTTTTTTTTTTTTTTTTTTGAAATAATATTGTAAAGACAACAAATAACACAATAAATGCAAGAAATAAGACTGAAAGTAATAATCTAGTTTTCTATAAATAATTTATAAATATCATTAATAGGCTCGAGTTGTTCAGGAGTCATGAAGTGTTCTTCTTCAAATTGAAAGTTTTCTTTTAAAAATTTGATGAAAAGAGCTATAGTGATATTATCTCTCTCAGATCTTTGGTTGATAGAAGTAAAGCTCATGGCAATACTCTCGATATAACACAGCTCGCGGAACTCTATTCCATATTTCCCTATCTCGTAAGAACAACCTCTTGGTCTTCTACACAACCTAGGAACCGGTGCACAATGGTCTGCGTTCTCGAGGTATTCCTCGAAGGTGAACAATTCTGAAGATACTAGAGCTCTCCTATAAGCTAACCATCTATGGCGAGCTCTCTTGAAGTTCATGATAAAAAACTAGTTGATGAGGATCCAGGATTCTATCTAGGACTAGCCTCTTGATTTGCTTAAGTTGTGTGGACCTAGATGAGATGAGACTAAGTCTTCTATCAAGTTCGTTCCACAGGAATTGATTTCTACTTGTTTCAGGCACATTAAGCATAGAATTGATTTCTATGGCTGCCAATTGGTTTTCTACATTTATAGTAACTGCTAATCTTTTCTTAGGAGCTACCATCTAAACATGATTTTAAACTTTAAATGTTTTAAAATGCATCTATGTTTTAGTTGTTCTATTTTTTTTTTTTTTTTTTTTGTTTTCAAAAGGTTATGATGCATTCACGTCGGGTTCACCAAAATGTATCGCTCCAAATTTTTTGCATCCTTACCTTCAGGCTATAGGATCCGTGCCCGAAAGGAGGATGGGAAAAGGATGTCGCGGTACCTCGGACTGAGAGGACTTTGCGAAGGTCCCGCCTCTCAAGGGAGGTGTATTTTGATGATTTTTCGACGGATGGTGGGTTCACCAGGAAACATTTAATGGCGCTTTCCACGCCTAGGTTTGGAATGTGTTTTTATGTGTTCGTTTTTAGCCTTAAGCATTCATATCCTAGGTTTGGCCAAATGAATCTAAATTAATCTATATGAAAGTGCAAATTCAATGAGTACAAAAAACAGATTTAAAGACAAAAAACAGAGAAATTAAAGAAGAATAAGAAGAATACCTGATCCGGATGTCTGATGGAGATTCTGATGTTTGAAGCAGTCAGGATCATCTGGAATTCGACAGAATCGTCTGAGATCAGACAAGATCATCTGAGATCTGACGAATTCATCAAAGACCTACAAACAGAAGAACAGATGCAAAATACAGAGAATACTACTATGCTAACAGAGGGAAACAACACAAAATGACAGTATGAATACTAGAAAACAATTATGAATAGAAATTCAAACAAATTACGAAGTTCTAATGATAAATTATGATCTTATCATGCAATTTAAGCTAAATGGGTGAACTCCAAATGCAAAATAGCATAAGAAATACAGGATAAACTAACTAAAATGCAGAATAAAACAGCAAAAAGAATATGAAGAAATGCAAACTTTGGGCACTGATTGCCCCCAATGTGGACTCGAGTCGAGATCATCTCGCATCGGCACGAAATCGTCTCTGATTGTGACAGGATCGCCTCCGATCCGAACAGGTTCGTCGACGACGATGTATGCTTGCTCGGCTGAAAAACAAGATGATGTACCCGCAACAAAACTTGATAATAGGACTAATGCAAAATGAAAACTCTAGGATGATTCTAACGTGCATGAAACTAAGTTACAGAGAATTTCAGCCAGGGGTTGGGAAGGGAAGGTCCTAGGGATTAAATAGGCTTAGGGGAGTAGTTAGGAGGTTGGAGATCATCCCTATTTGGGAGATCTCCAACGGGGGAGGGTCTCTAACGGCGCAGACACGCTTCCCGCCCGGATTAGAGGCCCGTTGGAACAGAAGCTAATTGTGCAAAATTAGTTTTGCGACAAGATCGTCTAGACGTCCTAGTCCAGACGAAATCGTCAGATCTGGGGCGATATCGTCTGATCGGCGACGATATCGTCAAACGGTCAAAACAACCTCTAAAAATGGCACAAAAAAGGGGGAAACGGATTACCCGATGGTTAACGGGCGGTTTGGGAGGTTAAATTTGAATTTTAAATTATTTACTAAGGTGAATGTAATTATGACAATTTTACTGCGTCAATTTTAGGGTGCTACAACTTTATCTCTTTCAATACCTATTCCTTGCGATCAAGAAACAAAAAGAAGCAATTAGTAATAAAGGAGGCCTCTCTTGATGAGGCTTTGAAAAGAATCTTGCATAAAGAATAGCATGTAAAACTATCAATCTATGCAAGAAATGAGGAAATTGTAATATAGCATGTAAAGAAGCATGAGTATAGCTAAGAAACGTCTTAATTAACCATTAGAAAACTTGAATTGCATGAAACTAATCTAGATTAAAAAATGCAAGGAAAGGTGAAGCAAATCTACCTCTAACTCCTAAATTAATCGGTCAAATGTCTGCTAAAATGTAGATCTATGCTAGATTAAGCTAATTGCATGACTAAAAATAGAAAACTACTGCTAAAATGGAGGAAGGAGAGCATCAAACCCTAGCCACAGGTTTGAGGTGCGGTTGGAACTATTAACCGTGGCTCATAGCTACGGTTAAGATGAAAGTGTCCTTTCTCTTGCAACCAAGGCTAGAAACTCTCAAATCCTCCAAGGAATTGATGGTCAAGGGTCACCTATGTTTTTTGGAACAGTTTGGAAGTTGAATTCAATGGAATTAGTAATGGAGGTGAAGAACACAAGCTTATACTGAGAGGGGGGGTGAACAGTATAAGACCACTTTTTAATTTGCTTTAAAAATCAACTTTCAAAACAGTATAATGCAGTGTACAGATAGCAGTAATAACAATAGTAATCAAAGCAATGCACAACACACCATCCACAAAGTGACACAACAATTTACGTGGTTCACCCAAAGTGGGCTACTCCACGGATAAAACTTTTCTCTAAAAGTTATATCACAGTTCTTTGGGAAACCTTCCCAATTACAAAGTTTATGGGCACCAACCCAAAGGAGACACCTTCCCCTAGCTCTGCTCTTAGTGGTGATCCTCTAGAAGACCTCTACCTCCTCTGCCCTTAGCAAGTGGAACTCTATCCATAGAAGACACCTGTCTTCCCTGCTCTAGCTGGAGATCTCTGTCCTCAACTCTATCACTGCAAAGTCGTTCCTCAAATTTGCACTAAACACAGTCCTTCGGTCTGGCACAAATCTGTCCTCTTCCTCTTTTCTTTTTTGTTACAGTTGCACTTGGTCGAAACCAACTTTTCACAGTCTGTGCAAACACAGCAGCACTCGATCTACTTATGCTCTTCTACGAAAACATAGCAGCACAGTCTTCGCACATCCAGCGCAAACACAGTAGCACAGTCTTCGCACTCTTTGCTCAAACACGATAGCACTATCTTCGCAACCTCTGCACAAACACAGTAGCACAGTCGTCGCACACTCCATGCAAACACAACAGTCGATCAGACTTCCACTTATGCACCTCTGTGATCGAACTTCTCCCCGCACTCTATCTATGCAAATCACACTTCGAACGCACACTTCGATCGATGCCAAACTCTTCAAGCAGCCCTCCTTTTATACTCACAATCTCAAGATTGAAATCTTGATCTTAGTCGATTGTTTACCCTTCAACCACGTCGGCTACAAAACCCTACGTTGCGTCGGCCCAGATTTAACTCTGTCGGCTTCACTGCCTCCCTGTAGCTTCTGGCGTGAAACTTCAACATGTCGCGATATCGTGACATTTTTACAGCCGTACACCTTCTATAGCCTATTGTCATGAAATCGTGACACCTTGGCCTTTGTCGACTTCCTTTGTGCTTCTATCGTGAAATCGTGACACCTTTGCCTCTTGCTGACGTCATCTCACTTCTGTCGTGAAATCATGACACTTTAGTCTTCATGGCCTTCCTCTCAGCTTTTGTCATGAAATCGTGACACCTTTGCCTCTTGTTGACGTCATCACACTTCTATCATGAAATCGTGACACTTTAGTCTTCATGGCCTTCCTCTCAGCTTTTGTCGTGAAATCGTGACACTTATGAATTTTGTTGACGTCATCTGCACTCTGTCACGAAATCATGACGCTTTCGCCTTCGAGCTCTTCCTTCTTCAATTCATCGTGAAATCGTGACGCTTCTTCTGATTAAGACTTGCTAATTTTTTGTCATGAAATCGTGACACTTTCTCCAACTGCAAGTTGCCAACTCAACTTGTCATGAAATCGTGACACTTTCTGCATCCGTACAACTTCTTTGTAGCCTGTCATGAAATCGCGATGCTTTCAGCTTACAAAGCTTTCTCTATCATCGAAATCATGACACTTTGGCTTTCGTAGCTTTCTCCATTCCTGTCGTGAAATCGTGACCTTTTCTTGCTTCTCCTTTCAGACTCTTTCCTTTTTAGCATGTCACGAAAATCGCGACAGTCCTCAACTCGACCTCTGTAGCATGTCACAAAAATGTGACAGCCCTTACTTGGAACTTTGCATCATGTCACAAAATCGTGACAGTTCCTGAATCACTTTCTCTCTCTTCAATCTTGTCGCGAAATTGCAATAGATCACACTGCGGACTTTCTCTTCTGCAACATGTCATGAAATCGTGACACTTTCTTGTCCGTACAACCTCCTTTGCAGAATGTCACGAAATCATGACACTTTTCTTTCTCTGCCTTCCTGCACTGTCCGAGTCACGAAAATGCGACATGTCACGAAATCATGACAGTTTTGCCTGCTTCGTCTCTGCCTTCCCGCATGTCACGAAATCGTGACACATTTGCCCGAACTTTCTCTCTCCTCAAACATGTCACGAAATCACGACAGTTTTGCCAGTGCTTTCTCTCTCCTAAAACATGTCACGAAATCATGATAGTTTTGCCAACGCTTTCTCTCTCCTAAAACATGTCACGAAATCATGACAGTTTTTCCAACCGCCTGCATACTTTTTCTAACTTGTCTTTTTCTTGATCTTTTGCAACTGGGCTACCCTGATCTTCTTGGAAACTCACTGTCCATGTTGAAACCTTCATCAAGACACATTCTTTGACATCAAACCAAATTGCTTCAAGACCTTCTTGACATCAATGACAACATCTACACTTAGAGTAAAGGCAATGTACCCAATGTACCCAAAATTGCCAACAATCTCCCCCTTTGTCATTGATGGCAAACCTTAACTGAAAACACAAGTCAAGAGCCAAAACTGAAAACAAGCTGATCCAACAACTGAGAATCTGCCTTTGAAGTTTTTTCTCCCCCTGACTTGAAGCTCTCTTCTTCACTATGAAGCTCTCCCCCTTACTCATATCTCTCCCCCTTTGTCATCAATGGCAAAGGGTCACCTTTGGGGCTTGGGACTAAGAATGAGCCTCTTAGCTTAGTCCCTCCCCCACCTCCCGATGAGGTGATTTAAAACAAGGGTGGGAGTGAAACTCCCATTAGGCACTCATCATCATCAGTGTCTACAATTTCTTTGCCGGGCCTTCTCTTGAACTCTTTGTCAGTGTTTCTGTTCTTGTCACTTTTCTTGTTCTTGTTCTCATCTCTTTTCTTGTCCATACCTTGATCCTTGGACCTGTTTATACCACTTGTTCCTATTCCTGTACCTTGGAAGATCAGCTCTGCACTGTCTCGCTCGTGTGACCTGCATTGTTGCACTTATAGCAAGTAACAATATTATTTCTTTCGGGCATAGTTGTTCTTTGAATCCGCCTGTTCTGACTAACCCAGTTCCTGTTATTTGCCTTGCAAAAAATTGCCTTGTGCCCGAACTGATTACAAGAGTAGCAATACCCTTGAAATAAATTACGGCCCCTGAAATTGTCATTTATCTTCCTTACTTGAGTCATGCACTGCGAAGCCATGTGGCCAAACCCGTGACACGCAAAACATCTGCCGTGAAATATTCTTCTGTTTGACCTCTTGGGTCCCGAAAACTTCTTTTTCGTATTCAGAATTTTGTTTTCTATTTCTATGCATTTATCACTCATGGACTCTTTCTCTGAAATACTCTCTTCATCAGAACTCTCTTCTTTCTGAAATCTCTTACTTGATTCCCCAACCTGTTTTTTGTGTGGTTTAACAAAACCAAGACCTGTTTTATCTGATGGATTTCTTTGACTTTGGATGAGAGACTTAACCCTTTTGGAGCTATCTTGAAACCTGTACAGCTTATCCTTGTATTCTTTATTTTCCTCTTTCATGGCAGCCATTTTCTGTTCTAATTCACTATACTCAAGCATCTTAGATTCTAACTCATTCTTGAGTTCTTGTGTCTTAGCCATAGAGATGTCAAGACTTTCTATGAGTTCATCTCTCTCCATACAACATTCATCTAACTTATCCTTGAGTCTAGCATTCTTCTTTCTTTCCTTTTTCAAAACACTAAGAGCATTAGTAAGTTCACATTCAAGATCCTCTATATTATTGCATTTTGAATCATCAAGGCCTTTTTCAGATTTCTTATCACTAGAGGTGCTATCCTTTTCAAAAACCATACAAGCATCTTCCTTATCATTTTCTGAAGCATCCTCATACATACTAGCAACCAATTCATTATTTGTGCAATCATCCTCAAGGTGCCCAAAATTTCCACATCTAAAACATTTCATGACAATGAATTTATGTTTCGGTTCTTCCTCTTTTTCTGAAATGAACAACATCTCATTTTCATCATCACTAGAAGAACTTTCACTATCACTTGCTAGAACACTTACTTGCTTTGTCTAGGTAGAAGCTCTTCTTATTCTTGTGTGAATGCCTCTTTCCTTGATTGTTGTGCTCATCTTTGTTCTTTCTGTAATACCTGTGCTTTTCAGAATCCTTGCTCTTAACATCCTGTATATCTTCATCACTTTCATTCTTGGAAACAGATACAGTCAGTAGCATAATGACCAAACTTTCCACAGTTGAAACATCTTATGTTTTTCTTGCTTTTGTGTTTTCTAGAGAACTTGCCTTTCTTGCTTGTAATATGCCTCTTCATCACTAGAAGACTCATCACTCTCTTGAATCTATTTGCCCTTTGATTTCTTGGTAGCTTTGAAAGTTGCCTCTTTCTTGACATCAACTTTCACTTGAGTTCTCAGCTCAAATGCTTGCAAGAATACTATGGAGCTCATCCTTTTTCAATTTATCTAAATCTTTAGCTTCCTCAATAGCAGAAATCTTTTCACTAAATCTATTAGGAAGAGATCTTAAAATCTTATCACACACATCATTTTCAGCAAGCTCAAGACCAAGGTCTTTCATGGAGTTAACAACCTCATCCATACGAAGCATGTAGTCACTAATATTTTCATCATCATTCATTTTGAGTTGTTCAAACATACCTTTAAAATGTCTCAATTTGGCCTTTCGGACATTTGCATCACTTGTATGAACCACTTGCAATTGTTTCCACATTTCACTAGTTGTCTTGCAGTGAATAACTTTGGTGAGATCTGCCTTCCGTAAGCCTTTTAAGATTGCATTCATTGCTTTTGAATTGTTGTGATGTAGGAGCCTGTCTTCTTTAGTATAAGGACCATTTACAGGAATAGTGTACCCGTCTTCAACCACTTCCCAAACCTCATTACCAAGAGCCATTAGATAAACTCTCATTCTTGCACTCCATAGACCGAAATCTGATCCATCAAGAATAGGTGTTGCATTGCCACTTGAAAAATCCATTGTGTTCTTAACCAGTTCTTCCTTCAAGTTGTTAAACCTTTTCGAAGGAACCCGCTCTGATACCAATTGAAGAACACAAGCTTATACTGAGAGGGGGGGTGAACAGTATAAGACCACTTTTTCAATTTTCTTTAAAAATCAACTTTCAAAATAGTATAATGCAGTGTATAGATAGCAGTAATAACAGCAGTAATCAAAGCAATGCACAACACACCATCCACAAAGTGACACAACAATTTACGTGGTTCACCCAAGGTGGGCTACTCCACGGATAAAACTTTTCTCTAAAAGTTATATCATAGTTCTTTGGGAAACCTTCCCAATTACAAAGTTTATGGGCACCAACCCAAAGGAGACACCTTCCCCTAGCTCTGCTCTTAGTGGTGATCCTCTAGAAGACCTCTACCTCCTCTGCCCTTAGCAAGTGGAACTCTATCCACAGAAGACACCTGTCTTCCCTACTCTGGCTGGAGATCTCTGTCCTCAACTCTATCACTGCAAAGCCGTTCCTCAAATTTGCACTAAACACAGTCCTTCGGTCTGGCACAAATCTGTCCTCTTCCTCTTTTCTTTTTTGTTACAGTTGCACTTGGTCGAAACCAACTTTTCACAGTCTACGCAAACACAACAACACTCGATCTACTTATGCTCTTCTATGAAAACATAGCAGCATAGTATTTGCACATCCAATGCAAACACAACAGCACAGTCTTCACACTCTTTTCTCAAACTCGACAGCACTATCTTTGCAACCTCTACACAAACACAGTAGCACAGTCGTCGCACACTTCGTGCAAACACAACAGTCGATCAGACTTCCACTTATGCACCTCTACGATCGAACTTCTCCCCGCACTCTATCTATGCAAATCGCACTTCGAACGCACACTTGATCGATGCCAAACTCTTCAAGCAGCCCTCCTTTTATACTCACAATCTCAAGATTGAAATCTTGATCTTAGTCGACTATTTACCCTTAAACCATGTCGGCTGCAAAACCCTACGCTACGTCGGCCCAGATTTAACTCTGTCGGCTTCATTGCCTCCCTGTAGCTTCTGGCATGAAACTTCAACATGTCATGATATCGTGACATTTTTACAGCCGTACACCTTCTATAGCCTGTTGTCACGAAATCGTGACACCTTGGCCTTTGTCGACTTCCTTTGTGCTTCTGTCGTGAAATCGTGACACCTTTGCCTCTTGTTGACGTCATCTCACTTCTGTCATGAAATCATGACACTTTAGTCTTCATGGCCTTCCTCTCGACTTCTGTCATGAAATCGTGACACCTTTGCCTCTTGCTGACGTCATCACACTTCTGTCATGAAATCATGACACTTTAGTCTTCATGGCATTCCTCTCAGCTTTTGTCGTGAAATCACGACACTTATGAATTTTGCTGATGTCATCTGCACTCTGTCGCGAAATCATGACGCTTTCACCTTTGAGCTCTTCCTTCTTCAATTCGTCGTGAAATCATGATGCTTCTTCTGATTAAGACTTGCTAACTATTTTTGTCATGAAATCGTGACACTTTCTCCAACTGCAAGTCGCCAACTCAACCTGTCACGAAATCGTGACACTTTCTGCATCCGTACAACTTCTTTGTAGCCTGTCATGAAATCGTGACGCTTTCAGCTTTCAAAGCTTTCCCTACAACCTGTCATGAAATCGTGACACTTCTGGCTTTCGTATGCTTTCTCCACTGCCTATTGCAAAATCGTGACACTTCTGGCTTCCATATGCTTTCTCCACTGCCTATCGCGAAATCGTGATGCTGCTCCTTTCAGACTCTTTCCTTTGTTGCATGTCGCAAAATCGTGACAGTCCTCAACTCGACCTCTACAGCATGTCGCAAAAATGCGACAGCCCTTACTTGGAACTTTGCATCATGTCACGAAATCACGACAGTTCCTGAATCACTTTCTCTCTCTTCAATCTTGTCGCGAAATCGCGACAGATCACACTGCGGACTTTCTCTTCTGCAACATGTCACGAAATCGTGACACTTTCTTGTCCGTACAGCCTCCTTTGCAGAATGTCACGAAATCATGACACTTTTCTTTCTCTGCCTTCCTGCACTGTTCGAGTCGCGAAAATGCGACATGTCACGAAATCGTGACAGTTTTGCCTGCTTCGTCTCTGCCTTCCCGCATGTCACGAAATCGTGACACATTTGCCCTAACTTTCTCTCTCCTCAAACATGTCACGAAATCGCGACAGTTTTTCCAGCACTTTCTCTCTCCTGAAACATGTCACGAAATCGTGACAGTTTTGCCAGTGCTTTCTCTCTCCTGAAACATGTCACGAAATCGCGATAGTTTTTCCAGCCGCATACTTTTTCTAACTTGTCTTTTTCTTGATCTTTTGCAACTGGGCTACCCTGATCTTCTTGGAGACTCACTGTCCATGCTGAAACCTTCATCAAGACACATTCTTTGACATCAAACCAAATTGCTTCAAGACCTTCTTGACATCAATGACAACATCTACACTTAGAGTAAAGGCAATGTACCCAATATTGCCAATAGGAGGTATGTCAATTGTCAAGCTTGCTCCTCAAGCTCTTGATATCTCCATTGTTGCATGCACAGTTATCTTTGATCAATTGGACAACACTTCGTTACTCCTTAAGGGGATATAAAATTGCTCTCCAATCTGATAGGGCTCCACTATGCAATTGAGTTATTCTTCAGGATGGTTGCTCTTTGAAATTGGGGTCTTAAGTAGACTTCCAAAATCCTTGCTCTAGCTTCATGGAGAAGCCAAGAACAAGAATTGGCAGTTGGGAGGAAGCTTCTGGATGCTTCCCAGTTCGAATTGCTCTGAAAACCATCGTAAACGGCTATTGCAACTGATTTGACTTGGCTCTGGTCGCTCGAGTTTGTTACAGTGCTAACTATAGGTGTCAGTCGCGGTCCTCAATTGGTAGATTGGGGGCCATGGCTATCAGCCGTAGTCAACACTTCTAACCGTAGGTGTCATTTGCGGCTAGCACTGACTAGGAAAAGATACCCAATTAAGTGGTAAAAACCACTGCTATACCTTGGATTTATCTAAAGGTCTTCCATATGGTCTTCTAGCATGTCCCATATGAGTAGTTGCCATCAACATGACGCGTTTTAGGTGTCTATAGATGCCCCTTTTGTGATGCATTATGATATTGAACAATGCATGAGCAAAAATAGACCTCCTAAAATGATGCCAAAGGCTGCATGATGATCATTAGTCTGATCAACATTAGATGCCCCAATCATGAAAAGATCATGCATGGTTGAATCATTACCTTCGATGAGTTGAAGAACTTGATTCTAGCAAGCTTAAGTCAAAATCCTAGCCTTGGTGGGAATTAGGAGATAAAATTAAGTCTAATCCTAGCCTTAGCGACAATAGGAGACAAGATTAAATCTAATCCTAGCCTTAGCAGCAATTAGGAGACTAGCTACCCAGTTTGCTTGAATTTGATATTGATATTTTGATTATTTACCCCAAGCAAGGAGGGTGTATGATTGTCTTTGAAAATGATTCTTGAACGAATGCACTTAACAATGATTAAGCATTTAATTGTTGATTTTGATTATGAATTTGATTATTATGACTAGCCCCTCAAGCGATGAGTCAATGAGGGTAATGAAAATTAAACGAAGCAATGAGGTCGCTTGACCACTATGAATGAACTAGAACAATTGAAGACTTTAGCACTTTGATATTACTTGGCAAGGCCTAACTCAGCCATAATTTCAATTGTGAATAGTAATTGTACATCTCTATCCCATGGAGCAGTCCAACAACTATGACCTTCTTAGGGAATCAAGATGATAGCAACTCTAATTATGCTTGTGTTGAATCACTATGTTCAATGATCTCCTGAATAATTTTGATTTTTGATTTATTTAATTTTTTTATTAATTTTGCAATTTTTGAAATTTTGAACTTGTAAATATGCTTTAATTTCCAATTTTAAACTCCCTATGATGAGTAAATATGTCCATTTAGGACTTGAATGAAGAGACCAAATATTTAGAATTCTTTGGAGCTTTTGGGGATCGATACTGATAATGCCCCATTTGATGCTTACAAATGTTTTTGTTTTGATTTTATGTTATGGATGCAATGATGAATGCAATGCCTAGATGATGATGTGATTATGCTATATGTATGCAATGTACAGATGACATGCACTAGCTAGATGATAGATGTTCTATTAGATTCCATGATCTATATGTATATATGGACTATTTTGTATGCATATGGATGCAATGCTTATTGTTAAATGCATGTTTAGTTTTGATTCAATTTTATGCATCTAATTTATGATGTTATGAATGGTGAATGCCATGTATGTGATGCATATTTTACATGATGATGATCTAATGTAAATGAACCTGTATGCTTTAACCACTTAAAACATACATAATGAATGCAATACGAGTTTGATAATCTAATGGATGACACCACAAAATGTATAACAATCATGAATTGTAATTGCTATATCTTATTATGAAAATTGATAAATTGTGCACCCCTATGTGAGATGCAATGATGAATGGTTTCTATTCATAAGATTTTGTAAATTAAAAGAATATGTGCAGCATAGTTAGTGGTCATTTAAATATCATTGTTGATATCCATCCGGTATCTAACCTATGTTATGAACACTTTTAACAAACAAAATCTTATAAAAAGAAGTTGATATTTGATGATTGCATTTGAAAATTTGATTGTTGCTATTTGGGAATTTTTGAGGTTTACCATGAGACTCAAACACCCTAGTAGACTTATCAAAAGTTGCATACTGACCATACTAGACTTTTGAAGTGCAAGGCTTTTGCTAGGATAGGCCCTAACTATTCATTATCCCTATGTGTGCACATGAGTATATTAAGATAAGACACGAGTGTTCCTCGATGTCAGGCAGGATTCTTTCAGCCCATTGCTAAGATAAGGGCTCCACAAATATCTTATCTAATACCAAGTTTAGATTTTAGTTGGACTAAGCCACTAGGCAATGTAGGATACTTGAAGCTAGATCTTCCACATTCAAACATTGGTCTGCCCACAAGCAAAATGCAAGTGTATCGGACATATCGTCATGCGTAAGGTACAATAGTGCCAACAATTCTAGGGATTCAGGCTCCTTCCTTTCTATCCTTCAATTTTTGGGATACTTGCTCATAAGTAGTGAAGCAAGGGAGTCGATTCCATATTGACTCTGAACTGTCTTTGGATATTCATTTAATCTCTCTTCAAATTGGATTTCTGATCTTAATTTGATCTCCACTCGAACTTTGATTTATGATCTTCAATTGATCTTCACTTTGAACTTGATTTGAGCCTGTTTTCTGATCTTCATTTGATCTTCACTTTTTGGCATTTACATGTGATAATTTTCTTCAGAAACCTCCATTTGGGATTTAATTTGGGAAACTATTTCTGGTATATCGATCTTATGATATCAATATGGGATATCAATCTAGGAAGTCAATCTATGATATCGATCTAGGGTATCAATATTGAGGATTGATGTGGGATATCACTCTAGGATATTGCTCATTTTATCGTAAGCAAGGGATTCTGAATAGGGAACTAACTTGTCCTTTTGCCAACTGCCAATATTTCCCATACCGTCCACATAGAGGGATAAGAAAGAATAACTCTTTTTGCTTCAGGATATTCGGTCCTGCTTTGCGACTTTTATATTATCCTAGTCCTTATTAGGATTGTTTAATTTGTTGATTAGTGATAGGATTCTGATATGCTAAGGGCTATACTAACTAAACCTCAACTACAAAAGCAAAGTAAGCTTTCTACCAACTCTTGATAAGACCTCTAGGTATGGTTGAGTGACCGAAAAACCCTAGTATATATCCATAGAAACAAGATGGGTTGTGTTGAAAAAAACATTTACTCACATGAATGATGAATTATGATAAATGTAAAGGTGCATGATTGACACACAAACGTGGCATCGTTTGTACGACTAACAAACACAATTTATTCAATTATAGAATTCAACGGATGACGAATGTCTATATGCAATGCAATAATGCAATGGATGCATGAGTGAATTCAAAATTCAACTACAAATGCAAATGTTTTCGGATTTTATGATTTATCAAATTTTTTTGGTATTTTATTGCTTTTATAATTTCTTTTATTAATTTTGAGCCTTTATATTTGACTAAACGACGAGTACATGCCTTTGGAGTCTTTGGTATTTGACCAAGTGGTTTTAAGAACCCTTGGAGACTTTTTGGATTGACCAAAGAGCTAATAGACGCCTTTGGAGCCTTTAAATTGACCAAGCGATTTTTCAAAAAATCCTTGGGGCTTTTAGGTTGACCAAAGGGATTATGAGCACCTTTGGATCTTTTAGGGATTTGACCAAAGGGCTTACAAATGCCTTTGGAGAATTTTACTGAATAACCAAAGGGCTTACAGATGCCTTTGGGACCTTTTGATGGATGACCAAAGGGCTTATGATGCCTTTGGAGCTTTTTGTGGATTTTTATGGATTTTGATGTTTTGATATTTGAATTTATGATTTTTCAATTTTTTTTGAAATTTAAATGTTTTATTTGAATGCTTTTGAATTTTGATATTTTATGATTTTTTCCTATCCATTGTCCCATCGTTGATCGTGTTTTAGGTGTCTACAGTAAATAAATATACTGAACATCTTGATTTCATTTTTTCACGGGTGTATAGAATATGGGATCACACCCTAAAATAGCCATTTTTATAGTCCAAGAAGGTAAAATATTAGGACATATGTCAAAAGAGGGCCTATTCATAGATTTCAATGGGGTAAAAGTTATTTGAGACCTTTTCCTACCCACATATACAAAAGGGATCCAATATTTCCTAGGTCAAATCTAATTTGTGTCTAAGTTATAACCAATTTTGTGCAACTAGTTAGGCCAATTATTAAAATGTTGAATAAGAATGCAACCCTAGTATAGACTAAAGGAGGTAATAAGGATTTACAATACATAAAAGATTCCTATCACAAGAACCTTGATTATCATCAATCCTACTTTCTCTAAAGACTTTAGGCTCTATATGTTTGAAACAAATGAAAGTATTGTTGTAGTACTTACCTAGAAGAATGATAATAATGAAGAGCATCTCATCTCCTTCATGAATCAAGTCCTTCACAACTATGAAGAAATATACACATTCATTGAAAAATTTGTATTTTCCATTATTAAATCCCTAAGAAAATTTAAGCACTAACTATCCCAAACTAAGACCATCATCTTTGTAGTCCATTTCAATAACCAATTTGCATTGATTTATAGTGAACTAGGAGAGACGAGAGTTGGGTGAATAGACAAATTTTAGGTGTTTAACATAGAAATTAAGCCCACCAAACTCATTAGGGGTGGATATCTATGTAAAAACCTTATGATGTTTTCTCAAAAGAAGCAAGTTGTCCTAGTGGAATAAATAGAACTAGATGATCAAATAGGATGAATGAGAGATATTAGGAAATACATGGTAACTAGATAGGTCCTAGAAGAGATATCAGCTAAAGAAAAGACTCAATTTAAATAGAAAGAAACAAATTATGAAGGGCTAGATCATGTACTATTTAAGGAAGGATATAATGGTTTTATCTTGAGATGTATTTAAGAAGAAGGATAAAAACCCTTATCAATAATAACATGATTGATGCAGGAGCATCTCGGGCAGCACAACAATCTTGCATCACCGAAAAGAAAAACAAAAAAAGTTCAAAGTTTGCAAATTTTGCTAAGTATAAAATTGGTCGCGATATCGCGACACAAATGTCGTCGCGATATCACGACGTATTTTGAGAACCGTGGCAAGCGCAAATAATGGTCGCGATATCGCGACACAAATGTCGTCGCGATATCGCGACGTATTTTGAGAACCATGGCAAGCGCAAATAATGGTCGCGATATCGCGACACAAATGTCGTCGCGATATCGCGACGTATTTTAAAACCATGGCAAGCGCAAATAATGGTCGCGATATCGCGACACCAAAGTTGTCGCGATATCGTGACACTTTGGCAGTCGAAGTCACAAGCCACAAAAGTGTCGCGATATCGCGACACTTTGGCAGCCGAAGTCATAAGCCACAAAAGTGTCATGATATCGCGACACTTTGGCAACCGAAGTCACAAGCCACAAAAGTGTCGCGATATCGCGACACTTTGGCAGTCGAAGTCACAAGCCACAAAAGTGTCACGATATCGCGACACTTTGGCAGTCGAAGTCATAAGCCACAAAAGTGTCGCGATATCGCGACACTTTTGTGGCTTATGCCAAAAAAAGAAGTGTCGCGATATCGCGACACATTAGCAGACAAAGCCAAAGTGGCAGTTCCAGGTGGCAGTTCCAAGTGGCAGTTCCAGGTGGCAGTTCCAAGTGGCAGTTCCAGAGGCCGTTAAGGCCGTTCCAAGTGGCAGTTTCAGAGGCCGTTAAGGCCATTCCATATGGCAGTTCCAGAAGCCGTTAAGACGGTTACGAACGGCGGTGCAGCACGAAGCATGGATCATAAAAGGGATTTTTTTGAAGGATTCAGGGGGCTGGGAAGAGACGAAGGCTACGACTGTATTTGACATTCAAAGCACTGTGTATTTATTTTCATGGTCTTTATTGTAAAAGCTTCCATGCTTCGAAATAATAAAACTGCGTCTTTCAAATAAAATTGCATCATTTTATTTGTGATTAATTTGGCTCCCCATCAAGTGGTATCAGAGCAGTAAGATTCTGAGTGTGTTGAGCAGAGCACCGAATGTGAGGCAGCTCACACCAGGATCTGGGGTTACGGGTTTCTGAGAAACTGTGAGACAGAATGCCATCGCGAAGAAATCGTGGTGCTGGAAGGAACGTGGTTCCTGAAGGAGACTTCCGTGCATTGTAGAGACAAGTGTTGGCATTGCAGGAAGAATTGCGTAGAGGAGTAGAGCCAAGAGGAGAAGATCGTAGCGATGATGACGGAGTTGAAGACCCGTCTGAAGAGGAAGAAGAAGAAATGAGTGCCGCAGAGTCTCGAATGATTAAAGCCATTTCGTAGATTGGGAAAAGGCCAAAGATTGACGTTTCTACGTATTCTAGAAATTTAAATCCAGAAGAATTAATTGATTGGATTAATGACATGGAAGAATATTTCGATTATGAGGACGTTGAAGATCCAAATCGAATTAAATTTGCCAGAACAAAATTAAAAGGCCATGCTGGCATATGGTGGAAAGGAGTGCAGTTGGAAAGAAACCGGAGAGGAAAAGAAAAGATCTCCAGGTGGGATCGAATGGTGGAGAAACTAAAACGGCAGTTTATTCCAGCAGATTACGAATTAGATCTGCTGAGAAAAATGCAGAGTTTGCGCCAGTCCAGCAAAACTGTTAAAGAGTATACTGAGGAATTTTTTAAAATTTCTATTAGAACCGGTCATACGGAAGCAAATAAAGAAAGAGTAGCCCGTTACATTAATGGGTTGAGAACCAGCGTGCAAGAAGAATTGAGTCTGGTTCGAATGAACAACATTGAAGATGCTTACCAGTTTGCTCTGAAAGTAGAAGAGAAACTAAATCGCAGATTTGACAACAAGCAAAGAGGAAGAGGTCGTGGTGGAAGAACTGGTGGAAGAACCAGTGGAATTAAATATGATGATCAAAAACAGAATGGTGAAACCAGCAATCGCCAGGAACAGAAGGAGGAGAATGCTTACCGACCCCGTAATCAGAACAATGATTATCAAAGGGGACGAGGTAGAGGTGGACGCGGATATGGCAGAGGCAGATTCTATGGAACCTGTTTTAATTATGGAGAAGAAGGGCATCGATCATATGAGTGTCCCAAACACCAAGAAGCACCAAACAGAAGGCCTGAAGGTAATGCCAGAGCTGCGGTTGCTGAGGATGGTGTTGAATCCGAGCACTCTGAAGAAGCAGAGCACGGAGAAGTGATGATCACAAGGAGAACTTTGTTGAATGAAGAGAAGGAACCAGATCAACGAAAAAGCCTATTTTGCACGAGGTGCAAATGTTCAGGTAAAATATGTAATATTATTATTGATAATGGTAGTACAGACAATTTGGTTTTTGAGGAAATGGTAACTAAGTTAAAGTTAGATAGAAGACAACACCCGCATCCATACCGGATTGCATGGTTGCAGAAGGATCATAGAGCATTGGTCAGTGAACAATGCTTGGTCAAGTTCAAAATTGGAAGATACCAGGATGAGGTCCTGTGTGATATTTTGTCGATGGATGCTTGCCATTTGTTGCTTGGAAGACCATGGCAATTTGATAGACGTGCAGCGCATGATGGACATGCAAATACCTATTCCCTGACAAAATATGGAGTACGCCACAAACTGAAGCCATTAAAGGAGGTTGAGGAAAAGGTATGCAATAATGCTAGAATTTGTTTAGTAGATGGCAAAAAATTTTTGGATGGTATAAAGAGGGATTCAATGTGTTATGCATTAATTCCTACTATAAAAAGAGAAGATACTACTAACATTCCAGCGAGAAGTTGAACATCTGTTAGCAGAATTTCTTGATATTATATCGGACAATGTACTTGAGGGTTTGCCGCCAATGAGGAAGATTAGTCATCGGATTGACTTAATGCCAGGATCTAGCTTACCCAACAAGGCAGCCCATAGAATGTCTCCTGTTGAGAATGAAGAGTTGAACCGACAAGTTCAGGAATTGTTGAGGAAGGGTTTGATTAGAGCAAGTTTGAGCCCTTGTGCAGTGCCAGCAGTACTTGCACCAAAGAAGAATGGCGAATGGCGAATGTGCACTGATTCTCGAGCCATTAATAAAATTACTATTAAATATCGCTTTCCATTACCCAGAATGGATGATATAATGGATTGCTTGAGTGGAGCTAAATACTTCACTAAGATTGATTTGAAGAGCGGATATCATCAGATACGTGTTAGAGAGGGTGATGAATGGAAGACAACCTTTAAAACCGAGAGAGGGTTTGTATGAGTGGTTAGTTATGCCATTTGGATTGACTAATGCACCCCAGTACATTTATGAGGTTGATGAATGAAGTATTGCGTGACTTCCTGGAAAAGTTCGTGATCGTGTATCTGGATGATATTCTGATTTTTAGTAAAACATTGGATGAACATTTGTTGCATGTTCGGACAGTTTTTGAAAAACTGCGTGAGGAGCAATTATTGATAAATATACAGAAGTGCGATTTTGTACAGAAAGAGTTGATATACACGGGATTTGTCATCTCGAGAGGAGGGTCTGAAAATGGATCTGAGAAAGTGAAGGCTATCCTTGAATGGCCTGCTCCAAGGAATGTGATGAGAGGTAAGATCATTTCACGGTCTTGCCAGTTCCTATAGAAAGTTTATTAGAGACTTTAGCGGTATTTGTGCACCCCTAACGAGAAACTATGAGAGGGGATAAGAGAGAATTTAAGTGGACTGCCAAGGCGAGATACCGAGCATGAACATATTGAAGAAGAAAGTGACAGAACAGCCCATTACGGCACTTCCAGATTTTAATAAAGTGTTTCGGGTTGATTTGTGATGCCGGTGGCAGTGCCATTGGAGCTGTGTTGAGTCAAGAAGGTAAACCTGTTGCATACTTTAGTGAAAAATTGAATGATGCTAGAAAGAAATACTCTGTTTATGATCAAGAATTCTATGCTATAATTCAGGCTCTTAAGAAATGGAGACATTATTTGCTAACCAAAGAGTTTGTTTTATATATTGACCATCAAGCTTTGCGGTATATCAATAGTCAAGGTAAACTTAACCAACGACATTTGAAGTGGGTTGAATTCCTGCAGAGTTATACCTTTGTACTAAAGCATAGAAGTGGCAAATCTAATAGAGTTGCAGATGCCTTGAGTAGAAGGCATAATTTGTTGATAGAAATGAGAGTGCAGGTTGTTGGGTTTGATGAACTCAAGAGTTTATACCCAGCAGATCCAGATTTTGCAGAGGCATGGACAGCATGTGTGTCTCCTACTACTATGGATCGCACTAAGTGGTTGGATTTCATGATCCAAGATGGGATGCTGTTTCGACAGAATCAGTTGTGCATTCCACGAAGTTCCATGAGGGAAAATTTGATCAAAGAGAAGCATAGCGGAGGACTAGCAGGGCATTTTGGCCGTGATAAGACCATTGCTCTTGTTAGTGAGAATTACCATTGGCCCCAGTTGCAGCAAGATGTGACCAGATTTGTGCAGGGTTGCAGAGTGTGCCAGATGGCAAAAGGTGTCAGCCAAAATACAGGAATGTACCAACCATTGCCTATACCAAAGAGACCGTGGGAAGACATCAGTATGGATTTTGTTCTTGGTCTGCCAAGAACACAACGTGGAAATGACGCCATTTTTGTTGTTGTTGATAGGTTTTCGAAAATGGCCCATTTTATTCCATGTCAGAAGACAAGTGATGCGGTTCACATTGTCGGCTTGTTCTTCAAGGAGGTAGTCCGACTTCATGGTCTACCCCAAAGCATTGTCTCGGACAGAGATACCAAATTTGTGGGTTATTTTTGGAGAACTCTATGGAAGAAGCTGAAAACAGACTTGAAATTCAGTTCTGCGTACCATCCACAGACTGATGGACAGACCGAAGTAGTCAACAGAAGTTTGGGTAATCTTCTATGATGTCTAGTAGGAGATAAACCTAAGGGATGGGATCTAATTTTACCACAGGCAGAGTTTGCTTACAACAATTCTGTCAATCGCAGTACTGGTAAATCACCATTCCAGATTGTGCATGGGTACAGCCCAGAAACGCTTCTGAGTTAAGACCGATGGATAAAGCGAGACAAGTGCAGTGCTTGAAGTCGAAGACTTTGCAGCACACATGAAGACTTTACATGAAGAGGTCCAACAGCATATCAGTCAAATGAATGCTACTTACAAAGCCCGAGCCGATCAAAAGCGGCGTTTCAAAGAATTCCAGGTGGGGGATGAAGTCATGGTTCATTTGCGTAAGGAACGTTTTCCTCGCAAAACATACAATAAGTTGAAGATGAAGAAGTTTGGACCATGTCGGATCATAGGTAAACGAGATTCAGGCAATGCCTATGAAGTTGATCTACCAAGTGAACTGAATATTTCACCTATCTTCAATATTTTAGACTTGGTTGAATATCATGCAGGAAGTTGTAGTGAACCACCCAGTCCGGATTTGTGGAACATTCCTGCATCCACTCCAGACAAAGAAGAAATTGAAGACATACTCGACACTCGTGAAGGCAGAAGTACCCAAAATAGGCAATATTCGGAGTATTTGGTCAAATGGAAGAACCGACCTATCAAAGATGCCACATGGTTGTCCAAATCAGAGGTTGATCGTTTGGGTTTTCCTCTGACAGCCCAGAAGTGAGGATCACTTCTAAAAAAATCTACCCTGGGTGTCTGATGCAGGAGCATCTCGGGCAGCACAGCAATCTTGCATCACCGAAAAGAAAAACAAAAAAAGTTCAAAGTTTGCAAATTTTGCTAAGTATAAAATTGGTCGCGATATCGCGACACAAATGTCGTCGCGATATCACGACGTATTTTGAGAACCGTGGCAAGCGCAAATAATGGTCGCGATATCACGAGACGTATTTTGAGAACCGTGGAAAGCGCAAATAATGGTCGCGATATCGCGACACAAATGTCGTCGCGATATCGCGACGTATTTTAAAACCATGGCAAGCACAAATAATGGTCGCGATATCGCGACACTTTGGCAGCCGAAGTCACAAGCCACAAAAGTGTCGCGATATCGCGACACTTTGGCAGTCGAAGTCACAAGCCACAAAAGTGTCACGATATCGCGACACTTTGGCAGCCGAAGTCATAAGCCACAAAAGTGTCGCGATATCGCGACACTTTGGCAGCCGAAGTCACAAGCCACAAAAGTGTCGCGATATCGCGACACTTTGGCAGCCGAAGTCACAAGCCACAAAAGTGTCGCGATATCGCGACACTTTGGCAGCCAAAGCCAAAACACAAAGAAGTGTCGCGATATCGCGACACATTAGCAGACAAAGCCAAAGTGGCAGTTCCAGGTGGCAGTTCCAAGTGGCAGTTCCAGAGGCCGTTAAGGCCATTCCAAGTGGCAGTTTCAGAGGCCGTTAAGGCCATTCCATATGGCAGTTCCAGAAGCCGTTAAGACGGTTACGAACGGCGGTGCAGCACGAAGCATGGATCATAAAAGGGATTTTTTGGAAGGATTCGAGAGGCTGGGAAGAGACGAAGGCTGCGGCTGTATTTGACATTCAAAGCACTGTGTATTTATTTTCATGGTCTTTATTGTAAAAGCTTCCATGCTTCGAAATAATAAAACTGCGTCTTTCAAATAAAATTGCATCATTTTATTTGTGATTAATTTGGCTCCCCATCAATGATAAAGGATATTATTCTATGCCAACCATAGCACAAAGGATTCTGAGTATGATATTGCTTGCCTATCATATTCTTTGATTGATTTCAATGGATTAAATATTATAAAAACAATTGTATGTTCATGGGAAGAAAAATAGAAGTACCAATACCCCTAAAACCAATCATCATTGTTGAACCTTTGAAATCGTGGGGCTTTAACTTCATCGACAAGACCAATTCTTTATCCAATGCAAGAAATGGATGTATTTTAACCACAATCAACTATGTCATCAAATGGGTTAAAGTTGTGACAACCAAATCAGCTAACTAGGAAGTAGTCATATAACTTTTAGAGGATATCATCACTAGATTTTAGGATCCATCCATAATAATCACTGATAATGCCATAACATTTAAAGGGTTTAGTATGATGAAGTTTGTCCTAGAATATGGTTTTATGCTCAAAAAATCCTCCAATTATTATAAGGATAGTGGCTTAGCAAAATACACTAACACGAATATCACGAGGATTCTAAAGATCCTAGTTGATTCCTAGAGGGATCAATATACCAAACTATGAAAAGTGGTATAGGTAGACCAAGTTACACCAAGTTACACCAAAAGTGGTATAGGGCCATATTTTGATATGCTAGTCTTCAAAAAGGAGGTTGTGCTATCAGTCAATTTGGAACTCCCTTCCCTCCAAATGTTGCAACAATTAGAGTTAGAGGACATTATTTTTGAATTGATGTAAGCATGAATAAACTCCCTTCTATCTCTAGGACAAGAAATAAATAATGTGTTTAAGAGGACGATCCAAAATCATGAGGTGGTTTGATAAACAATCCATTGGGATGGATTACAACGAAGGCAACTTGGTATTCAAGTGATATGAGGATAAAGCTAAAGCAATAGGCCATCATAAATTTATCCCTTTAGAGAAAAATATGTTAAATATTCTAACTATAAGTTTAAATGCCTACAATATAACAAACATGAACAAATTATTGCTACCAATTTCAATGAATGGGTGAAGCTCTGACCTATTTGACAAAAAGCTCATATCTAAAAGAAATATAAAATATGTATATAAATCCCTCTTACTTTTGCATTTTTTGCTATTATTTTTATTTCTCTCTCGATTTTCTCCATAGGATAACCCCTTTTCTCACCCCCCTTTCTTCTCTCCATTATCAAATTCATCTTCTTATTGGCAATGGAGTCTAAGTCAAGGTAATGGAGCAAAATGCTTGTTAATTCCCTGCTCGATGAGCTAATTTGTTAAGAAATAGAATTGGTCTATTTTGGGTTGACCTTCCTACCTAATGTGTTTATGGTTAGGCATGGACAGGGTGGGATTATAAAAACCCCATAAAAAGCACTATTACCTTCATGTGCACATGAGATGAACATTGCATCCACCCTTTGCCTCACTCTCACTTGTCGTACAATCTCCATCTAGATTCCTCTTTATGCTATGATCTGCCTTGGTCTAATTGTGCCAACCTTAGTGATATTATTCATAAGCATCACATGACCATATAACTGACTGTGCATACACTCCTAACTAACTAAACCTCATCCATTGTTCTACTTGTAAAAGCCTCCCACATTAAAGCCACCTTGCTTTCACCATACTTAGGCAAATCAACCCTACCTCCTATACCTTGGTCAAACAACCCCTTCTCATATTGATTTCAAATTGTCAATAGTGTCAAAACCTATAGGGGATTTTCATCAAGCCAACTACTTTCTAGGACTGTCCACTTTAATTAAAAGTGATCTAGATCGCTTGGGAAACAACAAAAATTTATATTATAAAAAAGTGAATTGCTCACTTGAAACCATGTAGATCACTTGAAAAATAATTTTTGACCAAGAGACCCTTAATGAGAAATTTGCTCATCCACTTGTGCAAACTACACCATTTCACTTGCTGAATCATTCCAACTAAAACCTTTCCCAAGTCTATATATTCTATGATTTTCTCCCCTAAATAATTTTTTGGGAACTCTTCTAAAGCAAGTAATTTGCTAGCCCAATCAAGTGAATTGCTCTTTAGGTCAATCAAATCACTCCCCTTCACTAGAATTTGTAAAAAAAATTTAAACCCCCAAAATTTCCCGTCCTCCATCCCTATCCTAAACACCACTTTCCTCCCTCCATCCCATCATTTCTTTAGGCAAATCCTATAACTCCACCTGCCAACACTACCACCCCACTAGCATCAACTCTAGTAGTGATGATACAATTGGTAACTTTTGATGTAGGGTCCAGAAGGGCAAGAAGAATTTAAAATAGAAGAAGCCCACTCCCCCTTCTCAAAGACTCGAGGAATTATTTGATGAACCCTACATGAGGGTAGAAGAGGTAAAATACAAATACTCTCCAAGATATGTGAGGAAAGAGGCATTACGAAGGTTCAACTAAGGACTAAAGATAAACTCTTGGAGCATCAATCAATTCTATACCTCAAGGCTTGCAATGAACCTAAGGTCATAGGTTTTGAATTATCCAAAGCTAATTGAAGCAATGTACTAAAAGGTACAATTTTATTGGGAGGAACATCATAATCCTTAATGGAAAAAATAATACATTTATATTCAAGAAGAGGATGCAAGAAAAATATTGAAAGCATCAAATGATCCAACAATGTGGATCACATGTAACCCCAAGGCCTAGAAATACTACTATTACCACTTTGACCAAAACTATTGGTGGGATTTTTAATTCTACATATAAGAACCTAAATAAGGCTATTGGTTTCAACATCCACTTGGAATCAAACTGGTTCAAAGATAATGTCTAGTTGATCTTATCTAGGTTTGCAGTGGTGCTTGGGGAGAAATATAATTCATGAATGTACAAGAAACTTTTTTCCCTCCTTCATGTAGTCAAGAACTACCTTGGACATTCACAAATGGTTGAGTATGCTAATTTATAGTGGAATATGAACAACCAATTGAAGGAGTTCAAAGAGGAAAGAAAATTCACCTATACCTCCTATCTAGTTAGGCTTACCTTATACCAAATAAGGATTGGTTCCCTTCTTTGTAACTAGACTAGGTAGGTCCAAATAGGCAACCATTGTCAGTGGTGGATTGTATAGACTTACCTTACTGAGAACCAAAGAAAACATCTTACCACTTCTATGACATAATATACAATATCACAATAGAAAATATGAAATGCAAGGTACCTAGTCTTTTGGAGGATACAAAAGACTTATTGATATTAGAAGAGTGGCCTAATGGAATTACTATATGGGGATATCAAGAGATTTCATTGGCTTATTTGCCTTTTCATACCCTTTGAGCTATTGATATACATTCCCAACTATATATTCAACCTTTAATATATCATACAACTCAACTATATGGACCTAAGGTATTTTTAGGGGATATATTAAATCAATATTTTACCATTCAAGTAGAAAATCATGAAGGTCACACAAAATATATGGGGTTTCTACATGGTAATAGAGGAGAAATTTAGGGACATGAGACTAGAATAGCTTTGGGAAGTTTGGTCCTATGATATGAAGGGCAACTTCAAAAAATTTTAGATGAAAAGGGTTTGCACACCTTCTTCATGCATTAAGGGAGATATAAAATCAAGAAAGAAGTAAACTCATTCAAAGTAATAGCTCAAACCACTTTAGGTAGTGGCCAAGGCCATAAAGATGAGATTCAACAATGGTATGCCAACTCCCTGGAGTAGTATACCTTTTATGCATATGCAAATATGAAGGATAAATTTGACCTAGATATCAAGCCCAACAATTATAAATTGAAGGTCGTAAAGAAAATAGGACACTCAAGGAAGAATAACCTCATTTAACAAAGGATGTGGTATGAAATTGGAACAAAAAAAAATGCTAATATGTGATAGTCCTCTCGATGAGAAATTTTCTACCATCTGAACCAAAAACATGATAGGAGAATAAGAGGGAACAAGCAACAAGAGAATCTCCAAAGAGCTCTCCAAGTCCACCTCCCACCTTTGTACCCAAAATCATAATATCTATAGCACCAATAATGTTGGCTATTGTAAGTCTTATAATTTAGGATATAGCTAGAGAGATGCCTGTAGAAACATGAAGGTAAGCCTTGAGGGCCCATATTTAGGAATCTAGCAATGCAACAAGTAAATCAATAGTAAACACCCATGCTCAAGGCAGAAATTCCCCAAGGAGGTATTATAATTTACACCTATTTCCATAAACAAATAGAAACAATCCATTCACTCAAATATTATATGAATAGCATAAAAAAGGACAAAAGAGAGAAAGATATATTGGGAACCCATAGGAACCATAAATAATCTCTATATTATTTGTAGATAAGAATCATAACAATTTGATGCAATGGATAGAGTAATAGGGGGTATTTATACCAATACAAAAAACCCCAAATACATATATGAGTTTAATCTAAATCTATATAACAATAGGGATTAATGCTAATTATAAGTTATAATGTGGGTTTAAATATAACAAGATTAATTGTAGGCCATAGGGATTAGATAATAAAATATTACAATAAATTAAATACAATTGTATAATTATTTCCCATAGGCCTATACAAGATTATATCATACAATGTTGGCCTTGGTCATAAGTCAAATTACACTTTCAACACCCCTCATAATCTCAATAGAGGGTCCAAGGAGAGAAGACATTAGTAACAATAATATTATCCCCTCATAATGGATGTTGTAGTGGATCTCCACACTTGAGGAAGAGTCATATGGATCCCCCTTATCATTTGGGAATATGTTAATGTGAAAATACTGCTACACAAGAATCCTCTTAGGCTATACCATATTCATCACTAACACTATCAAATACTCTAGCACATGTCCAAATAATACTTTTGCAAAGACTTCATATGAGGGAGAGAAGTCAAGAGTACTCCCTCTAAAGAAAAACTAGTTCAATATTCTATAGTCAAGACTTAGAAGCATATATTTCCTTTTTATAACATACATCACCTTATTTGGAAACTTCAACTTGCCCTTAGACCACCTAATTTCCATCACCAAAAGAGGCTTTACATGGACCTATTTATGAGAAGAGCCATTACAAAATTTCAAGAGTACCTAGAAAAGAATAGAAGAAAGAAGAGATCATGAAATATTGGATCTTCATGAATAATATAATTCAATAGCCCAAAGGAGGAAGAGGGATTAACTAAAGTATATTATGAATCCCTTTTTGTATACCTCCAAGGACCCAAAATCTGCTACAACTTTCACAAATCCAATTGTATCTCCCATATATATATAGACCAAATATTTTGATTACATAACATATTGTAAGTTTTCTCTTTTCAAATAGGGCAATAGACTTTGAAGACAATCACACAAAGAGATATTCCTCTACTTATAATAAGTCCTAGAAAAAATACCACCAATGCAAAGAGCTCAAAAAATCATGCGATTTAAAAAAAAGTCTCAAAATGCTTTTGTATTCAAAAGTTATGGTTTCTAGAAGTTTTCCCTCAAAAATGACCTAGAGTGAGATTTTTGGAAAACATTAATTTTTTTTAAAATTTTTGCAAGAAAAAATAATAAGAAATATCTTCTTTTGCTTATTACATTAAACGGTAGAATACCCTTATTCCATGTATGTCTAGCTTACTATTGCCATCACTACTTGGGTTCAAAGGTATGCCCTCTCTATGAAGAAGGGCATCATGATCCATAATAGTAAAGAGCTTCAACCATTTAAATAAAAATGGTGCACAAGATTTAAACCAAGGAAATATGCCTTCTTTCCTTCTTCCATGCAAGGTACCAAAGCTCCCAAGTGGGATGAAATTATTTTAATTATCCCTCCTTTGCAATGACACCAAGTCCTCTTTGTGAGGAACATTTGAATCTCCATGAAGAAGTCAAGTCACCATTTTAAAGTCAAAGTGGTAATACTTCTTTTGTTATAAGTGGTTTATTTATATGTAAAATATGTATAAAATATTATAATAATAATGGAATATAACCTACTTATTAAAAAATAATAATGGAACATAACCTAGAATAGTCATAAATTCTCCCAAAACATAATATAATTATAGATAAAAATTTGAATCTTTCCTTTGCATCTTTTACTAGAGGTGCTAATGAAGCTTTAGGAAGTAATTCATCCTAGAAGTCAAAAGGCATATCGAAGGCTTTGAATAACATTTTGTGTGACAAAGCAATGAAGCTCCATACCCACTCTGATACCATGTTGGAAATCACACTAATTTTCAAAAATGAACACAAGCAATACATTTACTCAAATCTTATATAGAAAGTATAACAAGGTATGAAAGACAAAATTATATAATGGGTACCTGTAGGCACCATAAATAATCACTATGTTATCGATAAATAAGAATCACAACACTGATATAATGGATGAAGAGGTGGGGGTATTTTTACCAATAAAAAAAAACCCAATTAAATAAATGATTTTAATATAAGCTAACATAACAAGAGGGATTAATGATAATTTCAATTTATAAGGTGGATTTAACCATAACAAGGTTAACCATGACCCATAAGTCTTAAATAATAAGATATTACAAAAAATTAAATATGATTGTAGAATGATTGCTCATAGGTCTATACAAGATTACATCATAAGACTTATCCATAAGTTAAATTATACTTTCAATAAGAGGAACTCCTCCTAATTCGGTAATGGCCAAAAATATAACCGCCACCTCCTTCATCACCACTTCACTATCACTTTCTACTAGTCTTGCTTCTTTTTCTTCCCTTACTTATTTAATCCTTGCTTCTTCTTCTTCTCCCATCCCTTCTTATGTTGCACTTCCCTCACCATCCACCAATGAAACCATTGGTTGTCATAGAGGAACATGACATCCTACCTCAATCGAAGTTACTAACACAACCCCCATCACTTCATTCCTATCATCCTCTATCATTGTACTACAACTATTGGTCTCTTACATGATAAGTCCATCTTCATAGATAGTCTTCCCACTACTTGTAACACTATCTTAGATGGTGATAGGGACATCCACCTCTATTTTTATCATTCTCTCCCATTTTCACATAATTTTCCCAACCTACCATGTTATACCATCCACACCATCTCACCTCATAAGCAAAGCAACTCTTACTATAGGCCATGAAATTGTCCATGTCGATCCATGTGACTAAGCCTACAAAAATAATCCAGAGACCATCCTAACTGTAGTGCCTATCCAAGTATTGGTTTGGAACGTCACCATTGAGACAAAGGAAATTAATGTCTAAGAAATATTTGACTATCTCTTAGATGAAGAAAGGAAAGTTAGAAAAAATACAAATAATTGAAAGGCAAAAATTCCAAGGCTATATTAATCATGTGGTCTTAGGTGGCTCTTCCAAAAATATAGTGACAAGTCACCACCTTGGAAAATTTATCATTTTTGAAGGATACAAAATAGTTTGAATCAGCCAATCAAAACCTTTCAAAATCCCTCAAATTTAACTTTTTGAAATACAAGGACTAAGTTTTTCATAGGAGTGATCCACTAGTAAAAGGAGCAATTGGCTTGTAGGATTGAAGCACTAGTAGACTAGAACAATTCACTTGCTTTCTAGAGTGAATCACTCATGGACAAGCAGGGGGTAAAAAGAGAAGCATGGATCCCAAGGAAGATATTTGGAAAGTGATATTTTGGTATGTAGTGACACCTTAACTCATTTTGGAAGACATAATTTTTTAGGGGCATGATTAGAGGCTTGTAATATTTGGAGGTGCATCATTTGTTAGAAATACCCTTAAATCTTTACTTTTACTAGAAGTAAGAAATTTTCACCTAAGGTTACTCAGGGGTGAATATAATAGGAGTATGGGATCCATTGCAAATGTCTTTTGACCTTGAGGAATTGAGAGTTACACTTTGTGAAACCCATATTATGTTTTCTATTAATCTTATTTATGAGAAATAAATAAAACCTTTTGATTTCCATCAATGACATTGTGGAATGCACAATGGTTGTGGCACAACCTTTTTTCATATTGTCATTTCTTTCACAATTTCAACTTATAAGAATGAGGATGTATTGTTGTTATTAAATTTACTCATGTGTTGATTGATCACACACTCTTCTTGCTACAATTTCAAATTTATTTACTTTCAATCCCTCAACCCTAAACTTCATAAATTATTTTTATGCATTTTATTTTCATGCAATTAGTTTATATTAGTTAGTTTTAGAAAGGATAATGGGGAGTTGACCTAAATATAGAGGTTAGAAGAGGCTTGTTTCTTCCATACAACTTTGTTGAAACTAGAATTGAGGGTACCTAAGAAGTCAAACAAATCCCCAATTCAACACAAGGCACTTGTCACTCATGGATTTCCTGCAAATTTTTTTCAAAAAACTAGGATTTATTAAAGAATGATATGTTGTTTACTATTGAAGAGGCTAAAAATATAAGTTTATGATAATTGTGATCAATACCACCTTCATTATGTTGGTTTCCAATAAAAGTAAGATAAAATATTTTAACAATTTTTGTCCAATAAGCCTTAGTAATAAAATTTAGATCATTTTAAAATTTTGGCAATTAGGTTAAAAAGCATTTTAGATTGTGCTATATCATAAGAACAAGGTGGTTTTATTCATGGTAAACAAATTCTTGATAGTGTAATTATTTCAGTAGAGGCCATACATTTTCTTCATTCTATGAAAACCCCATGTCTACTTGTAAAATTAGATATGAGCAAAACATATCATAGGGTTTGTTGGAGTGTTTTACATGTTATTCTCAAAAATTATGGTTTTAATAAGGATTGTTGTGAATGGATCAGATGTTGTTATAACACTCTAAAGTATTCTATTTTGATAAATGGATCCTTTGTTGGATACTTTAAGTCATTATTTGGACTTCATAAAGGTGATCCACTATCTACTTATATATTTATTATTCTTACAAAAGAATTAGGGAGACCTTTCTCAAAGGAAAATTGTAAGAAAAAGTCAAAGGTATTCAGGTTACAAGTGATCCCTTCGACCAAATTGCATTAGCTCAACCAGTTAAATTCTTCAACTTTCAAGGAGAAGACCCAAGTTTGAATCTTGTAAACAATACATGTATAATAGCCAAGTTGTTTCCATACCACTATATGGTCATGACATAATATGAGTAGGACCCATTTCAATCCAATATGACCAATTTTAAAAAATAGTTCCTTTGGATCTCATCTACAGTATGTTGATGGTACTTTTCTTTTGGGTTATCTCTCAGTTAGTGAGGCCATGGAGTTTAAATCAATATCATCATACTATAAGAAGGAAACTGGACAATTGGTTAATACTATAAAACCTAAGATTCTTTTCATTAAAATTACCCTAGACTTATAATGAATAATTGTGCACTTTTTAGGGTTTAAAATTGAAGAAATTTCATCAATCTACTTAGGTAGTTTCCTTTCTTTGATAAAGAAAGAAAACAAATCTTTGGGACTAATGTTTGAATATAATGAAATCTTGTTTGGTATGTTGGAAAGGTAAACTTTAACCATGGCTAGAAGGATACAACTCATAAATACTATATTGTAATCCATCCATACTCATAATTCAAGACTGCCGATAGGTATAACATAAAAAATAAAGAGATTTTCTTTGGAAAGGATGTGAGGAAAATTTTAGGTTTCCTCTTTTTTAGTGGGATAGGGTTTGTAAAGAAAAGAATATTAGAGGGGAAGGCTTGCAAAAATGCGTATTTATGAGCTTTATCTTAGGGTTAAAACTTGGTTGGATATTATTTAAATATGAAGAAAATATTTGGGAAAAAATACTTTAAAATATATATATTCTCTTGATGAAATAAAATTATTTAAGAAATAAACTCTATCCAAAGGATAATCAATATAGAACTTCATATCAAATAGTTTACAATTGATTAAGAAACATATTAGATGGTCAATTAATAAGGGGGATTATGCAAAGTTTTGGTATGATACTTGGTTGAAGCCTTATCCTCTTATCTCTAATTCAAAAGAGCAACCATTTGCTCAAGAATTCCTGGTTTGCAAAGGTCCAAAAATTAAAGATTATATTAATGTGGGCTACCAATCTAGATAATTAATTTTTATTAATAACCTAGTTGAAGGAGAAAAATTCAAAAAAATAGTAAATGAACTTCAAACAATGCTTCAAGAGTTATATTTGTCTATTCTTACATGAAATGATAAGTTGGTTTAGAATCAATCAAAAGATGGTGGATACTTGGTCAAGTTGGGATATGAGGATTTAGAGCAATTAAAGTTTACTATTCCCAAAGACTTCCCTCGGAAGAATGTTTGGTCACTAAAATCTCTCCCTAAGGCCTCAAAATTCGTTTGGCTAATAATCCAAAGCACGATTCTTATAGGAGAGAGTCTACTAAGAAGATGATATATGAGACCTTTGACATGTGCCTTGCTGAGAAGGATTTAGAAACATCAATCATTTTACTTCTTCATTGTTCCTTTGCTCACACCATTTGGAGCTACTTTTTCAAAATTATATAAATATATTGGGTACCTCCATCAACATTGAAAGAGTTGATGAAATATTGGATTAATTATTTCAAAACTAAATCATTATCTATTTTATAGAGGATTATTTTTGTCATTATCTGTTGGAATTTATGGATTGAAAGGAATAATAAAATTTTGAAAAATAAATTTCAAAATCATGCCCAAGTTTGGAATCATATTATTTGCTCTCTTTCAAAATGTTTATAGTTATGGTGTTCATAATGGGAAGTCTCAAGTGTAGAAAAGAGGTGTTAGTTGCTTGGTTATAATATTTAAATATAGACGGAAAGGTCATTTGTAACAATGATATTAAAACACCCATGTGTTGTAGGTGAGTTGGAGAGGGTAGGGAAATACTTTGAGGGAGGAACCTGGTTTGAATTTCCACCCTACCAAACGCACATCAGGTACCCAAAATTCAATTGATATTACTGGTGCGGTCAGGACTGGGTGCGACTCCCGGGTGATTTTGATGGTGTAGAACCCCCTGGTCATGATTTCTCAGACCAAGGTGGCCCCGCAAGGGATTTTTTGCTAAATTAAAAAAAAAAAAAATGATATTAAAACAAAGGATTTGCTTCAATCTATGCAAAAAACAAAATATGTCCAAAAACTGTATTTATTAAAAATTAATCTTGATGGTGCTTCCAAATAAAATCCAAGAAAAGTTGGTGGAGGTGGTATTTTTCAAAATAATGAAGGTAAAATTCTCCTCGCTTATGATTATATGGAACTTCAATTAATAATAATGCAGAGGCTAGGTAACTTATTTTAAGGATTGAAATTACAAGTGGAAAAGAATGAAAATATATTTCAATTGAGGGGGATTAACAAGTTATCATAAATGATATAAGCAAAAGTGGATGTGAGGATTAGATTAAAAAACTAACATTATTGTTGATGTTCATGAACTATTTTTGGAGGTAATATTTTAGAAATGTGAGCATATCTATAGATAAGGAAATCATGTAGCATATAATTTAGCTAATCATGAAGCTGATCTTCATCTTGGTAAAATTCAAACGATAACTAACCGAATGAGATTTTATCTCTTAATAAAAATGATGTTAAGGAGTCGATTGTGGAAACATAATACTTTAATGAAGATGAAGAATATATTTGATAGAAAAGGAAATAAAGAATATCTTTAATAAACGGGTAAGATATATATGGTTTAATTGACCTAACATTAACTATAATGTTTTGATATTGATGCAATCTAGAAAAAGGGGGTCAACTGAACAACAACCTCCCCTTGCAGCAAAGGATTCATGGTTCACTAACACCCATTATTTAACATTTTATTTTTCAAATTGCACACACTAGATGACAAAATGATAGTAGCCAAGATGACAAGGACAAAATATGATGCTTTGAAGCTATATTATGACAATGCTTTCAAGTCAGTGCAACTTCCACTTGTACAACACGGTGCAGCTTCCACTTATAGGATGCAAATTTCACTTATACGACATGAAACAAATTTCACTTGTATGACATAGTGCAACTTCATGCAACTTTAACTTGTATAACATTGTGCAACTTTCACTTGTACAATGTATGGCACAATGCAACTTGAATGGCAAATTTTGACTTGGACAATTTTTTTTTTGAATGATAGTGTTTCCCCATTGAACAATGCTCTAAAACTTCACTCAAATGATGATTGGTTCTTCACTTGAATGGTTCTATATTTGAATGATACTCTTAATTTTTATAGGAATGATAATCACATGTTTATCCCTTGAACAATCTCCTACACATTGGTTTCTTGTCTTTACTTAACAACACTTCCACTAACACAACAATATTCCATTTCCTTTGAATTGTGCTCAACTTCCACTTGAATAGCTTATGCTTGGGTGATAACCACACTTTTTCTCCTCTAGTAGTCTTGTAATGTTGCATACATAATTGTATTGCATAACATGCAAATATAGAAATCTAATGCATTCACCATTGTATATCATACAAATAGAATAGAGTGGAATATGACTTTTATATTTCATTTTTAAATCATTGGCTGCAATCTATAGTATAATGTTTTGATTTCATTCTTAGTTCAATAGCCTTAAAAACTCCATAGCCCCACACATATCTCCCCTTCTTTTCCATTTCCTCTCATCCCTTCTATTTCAACCTATTTTTATTTCTCTTCATCTATGTGCACCCTATTTCTCCTTCCTCATCCTCCTTTATATGCAAAATTTGGCAATTACATATGGTTGGTAGTTACCCAACCTATAACCATTCGGATGCTCCTGCATCATACTCATCGGATAAGAGTAAATGTTCAATGAGCTCTAGCTCATGAACATGAATTGCTCTTCCAAGATATTTCCATTTTAGCTTGGCTTTCTTCACAAGGCCACCTTTTCTATTTTATCCTTGCTTTATTTTGAGAACAAAACCTCCTCTTATAGAATGCACTCAACATTTTTTGCACTTTGTCCCATTCCTTCACCTCCATACAACCATAACAAATATGTATTTGTTAGATACTTTTTCTTAGTGCCAAAAACTTTTGTTGAAGTGATTATGTCCTCCACAACTCTCACAAGGATGTAGGTTCCAACACCTAGTTGCTACATTTCCAAATCATCCACATTGACTACAATAAACTACCCTAGGATCTTCATCCCCTATATTAATTACTCTTCTCATAAATTTGGTCTTATCACTTTTTATTGACCTATATATCCAAGGCCTTCATTCTTTTGCCTTATATATAACATTATGGGAATTTTCATACCTCACTTATATCTTCCCAATCCTTTGCCAGTATATCCCATTCTTCTCATTAACTTGGAACCAATACCTTTGGTGTGCCTTTCAAAGCACCCAATCTCTTCATCCCCACTATTTTCTTCAATAATATGGCCTTCATAATTGAACTGATGAGGTTCATCTTCCTCTACTGTCTCTTTATCATTTTTCTCTCTCTTTCTCTATAGAAGTGGGAATCATTGCACTACCGTATTCATCATCATTACTACCAATGACCTAGATCAATTGCCTCTTTCCTATGCTTATTCTTTTACTTGTTTTTACATATTCTCTCAACATTGCTCTATCTCCCTTCAATTTTATCCTATGACCCTTCAAAAATTGTTTTTTTACTCAAGCACACTATAAGATATAACAAACATCCAGTCATGACATCACATAGTATATCATCTTTGTAAGAACCAATTTGGAAGTCTATTGTACATTGTTCATTCACAAAATTTGATTTACCTTTTACAACCACGAGACTATATAAATTTAGGTATTTAATCCTCTTCAACCCAATCTATTCTACCATATATGTAGATACTAAATCATTCATACTTTCATTGTCCATAATGACCTTACAACACTTGCCTTTCGATTTGCATATGGTTCTAAAAAGACTTATTCTTTGCATTGACTCATACACCTTCTTAGTTGGTTTTAACAATATCCTTTTCATCATAATTAACTCTTCTTGTTTTGGTTCCTCCATGTGCTTTGGTGAATCAATACTCTCTTCATCTACTTGTGTAATTTGGTTTCATGTTTTCTTTCCACACCTGCTAATCTACTATGCTCGAGGACACTCATATGATCTATGTCCTTCCAAGAACCTATAACTCTTGATAAAAAAACCATGTCCTCTAGCCCTACCAAATTGACCTTATTATCTTGATGATTCACCCTTTTCTCAAGTACTTTGGTTGAAATCACTTTGAGAAGTACTAACTTTTCCTTCTTGCATATGCTGCCCTCTACCACTATTTGATTGTTCTCTTCCTCTAGAGAATTGTCCTCTTCCTTTGGAATTGTTTTGTTGCTTACGAGTCAACTTCTCTTATGCCTTGAGTGCATATTGATATACCTCTTCAATTATCCTAATTTGAAGCATACCAATTTAATTTTATATGGACAAACTTACTCTATTTATATATCTTGTCACCTTCTCCTCATCATCTTTAATATGACCTGCTCTTATGGTTAATTTATATAACTCTTATGTATCTTCTTTCATTCCCAAATCCTTTTGCTTGAATTTTTGGAGTCTTCTAAACAATCTAATATGATAATAAATAGGTATAAAATTTTATTTTAATTTGGCTACAAACTCATCTCAAGTTTGGATTCTATCCTTCCTTTTTGTGGCCTTTGGATATGATCCCACCAAATTGAAACATGTCCCTTCAACCACATACATGCAAATTTGACCTTCTTTGGATCCTCCATAGATTCATAATTGAAGAATATCTCCATGTTTGTTATCCAATCTATCAATTCTTCACAATTCAAATTTCCATTAAAATTGGAGGTATCCATCTTTGGTTTACTTCCTATATTTGAAATTTTCCTGAATGAACCACTACTTCGATTTTTCTCCTTGCTCCTCATCTAGAGCTTTTGGATGACCAATATCCTCCTCTTCATGATCACTAACCTCTTTGAGATGAATACATATTCTTTGGGTAGTATCAATTGTTGGAGTATATTATATTATTTGGTACATGCTAATGTACCCCATGGTATATTCATGGTACATTTGTAAATAATAGATTAGGGTTAAGTCATAGTTTATAGTGTGAGTTATATTTCCCCTTTTATGTAAGTGTGAATGTGCAAGAAATGCACAAGTTTCATGTAAAGTTGTAATGTGTAGAAAATGGAAGTGTCATGTGAGTGAGAGTGAAAGTGTTAGTTGAATCTATGTGCACAAGTTCCTTATATATAAGAGTGCAAATATGTAATGTAAATATGTGCACAAGCATCTTATATTAGAGTGTGCAAGTTATAGAAGTGTAAGAGTCATGTATAGCTATGCATATGTTATAATGTCAATTATTCATCAAGTATGCAAGTATTAAGTAGTCAAGCCAAGAGTCATGAGACTTGGCATATGAAGAGCTATAGTCAAGTATCCAAAGAGTCACACTACTATGGCTATATTATGGAGGCAATACTCCATAACAAAGTGAACATCGATCACAAGGAGAACAAGTATTATAGCCTTTTGTAATAGAAAGAAAAGCAATAAAGATTGTATACATTTTGAGAAATTAATATTGTAAGTTATATTTCATGCATAGTACATGAATGATTAAGGCTATTTACATTCATATTTTTGCATATTATTGAATGTTATTTGATTTATTATAAGCCTTGTTATACATATTAATTTTCTCATATTATTCTACTCATATCATTATCTTGACCTTATTATATTGTGGCTATATTATATTTAGATCTTATGAGATATAACCTATGATATTTGTGGTAGTATTAAGGCTTAAAAAGCCATTAGTGGTATTAAAGCTACCACTAAACTTTGTCTAGATTGATAGAGTTTATTTTAACCACTATTATAAATTGATTTTATCTAGTTTGATAAAGTCAATTAAGAGTTTGTCCACTTTGAAGACAGTGAGACTCAAACTCTATTTTAAGGTCATATTGAGTAGAAAGGCTAGGGTCATTCCACTAGGTTGAAGGAAAACCAATGAAGAATATAACTCAACTATATTGAAGGAGAACCAACTTAGAAGAAATTTGGTCATTTAGGAAAGAGATATCCTGACATTAATATTGATATTGGATTCTCTAGTAAGGAGGAGAATCATATTGGGTTATTAGGTTCAACCTAAGATATTATTGATTTCAAAAATTTTGAGGGTAGATGCTTGAAAAACCCTAGAACGTCTCCAATTTTTAGATCAATTGGAGCAACATAGATCCTAGAGCATCCCTATGTATGAACGAGATTTTTGGCAAGCGACTGTGCAAGGGTTTCATATAGGTTAAGTGCAAGTAGCTCCAGAGTGAATCATGGTAGAAATGACATATATGACTACAACTGTGACTACGACTGGAGGTAGGAAAGCCAATAAGGTGAATCAAGGCAAAATTCCCATAACTGTCAAGGGTGGTACAGTTTTTTCCAACACTGAAGGTGCTGAGTTAGATTTTCATGGTTTCAAAAATACGGGGACCATTGGGGGTAAGGATACTCCTGATAAGGGACACATTCTTAATGGGTCCCTCACTCAAGACATCGAGTCCTCTTTACGGTCTTATGCTAAGAAATTGAAAGGGTCTACGAAACCTCCCTCGGGCAATGGAACCCTCTTACTCCCAACGGGTGAAGATCTGGTAATCCCTAAAATTCTAATGGTGAGTTACATTTATGTTGAATCCCATAATCTAGTGGAGAAATTTGTCAGAGGATGGCCAGATATAGAATCTATTTGGTGGTGGGCCTATACCAAATAGAAAAACCTAGGCAATATGGATTTGGTTGCACTTCCAAAGGTTTTTTTCCCCATTCGTATGAATAATGAAGAAGATGCCTCCCTAATTCTTACCATTAGTCCTTGCTTCTTCGATGGAAGAGTCACTTTTTATGAAAGTGGGATGAAGATTTCAACCCTAAGGCACAGAGCATAAATTTTTTACCAATTTGGGTTCGATTTCTAGATCTACCCCCTCAATTTTGGAATGAAGACATCTTACAGGGCATTGGAAAATATATATGCAAGCTGGTTGCAATCGACCCAGTGAATCGAGCATGCACTTGCATGGTTCATGCTAGAATTTGTGTCAATGCCAATTTGGATTCCCAGCTTCCCACTCGAATAAATCTGGTTTGTGACTCCTACCACAAATTCCAAGCCATTGAATATGAGAACAATCCTGCATTCTATATTGAATGCAAGGATCATGGCCATATCAAAATCCAATACCCATTGCTAAGAAACTCAAAGGAGATGAAACTCCCCAATACCTTTCGAAGCGGGTTGCAAACCGGGTGGTAGCAAGGTAGACCCCTACAGGGCAAGAAACAAAGTAGCCACTATCAGAAGAAGGGACAAATTCTAGAAGATACCAAAGGAAAGCATATTGAAATCCAAGATTCAGAGGATGATCATCCAAAGGTGAGTTCCATTTTTGCCTTCCAAAATCGTTTTGATGTTTTAAAAGGAACTCTTATTCATGGGTTTGAACCTAGTGAGGATGACATTACCCCAAATCCAATTGAAACCCTAGTTTCTTATCAAGAGGAACCCTAATCCTCAACCAGATATGGGCCATCCAATATTATTTTAAAACCACCACCCACCCCTGAGGTGCATACAACATCTTAGAAAAAGTGGATAAAGAAGAAAAATATGATTTTAGCCCCATTAACACTAGAAGTATCAAGAAATATTCTGTTGATATTGGTAGTGAAAAGAAAAAAAGGGAAGACCCTCTATCAATGATCAAAATAAAAAGGAAATAGAAAATGATATTGCAAATGGTACCCAGAAAACCTTATTCCAAGATCTTCTCGGTTAGGAGAAGGATGAATCAAAAAGGCCCAAACCTCCCTTGCAAAAAACTAAGGGAGGTCAAAAACTTTCCAAAAATTCTAAATGAGGATCCTCTCATGGAACATGAGAGGCCTCAACAGTGTTGTCAAGCAAAGTCTTGTTTGCACTATGAGGAAAGAACACAGACCCACTATCATGGTTCTACAAGAAATGAAGATTGATAAAAAAAAATCTAGAAAATCACAAATTCTATTTTGAAAAATGGTGATTTTGCTTTTTTCCCCACTCAAGGTACGTCTAGGGGTCTTATCTGTATTTGGAACTCAAACAAGTTAGAAGGCAAAATCATTTTCTCTTTCGATAGGATCCTCAATATGATGTTTTTTTGTAAAAGCAATCATTTCTCTTGGATTCTGACCAATGTCTATGCCCCTAACGATCCTCTCAGCCATAGGGGTCTATGGGATACTTTGAGTCATATGATAAGTGCTTTCATAAACCTTTCATGGATTATTGTTGGAGACTTCAACTCTCCCATTTTTCCTTCTGATAAGAAGGGAGTGAACCTGATACCCACTAAGAGCATTGAGGATTTTCATAACTTTGTCACTGAATGTGAGCTGATGGATGTTCAGACTAAAGGGGAAAAATACACCTGGAGCAACAAAAGAATTGGGGATCAGTACATTCAAGTAAAAATTGATAGGTTTTCTTATGTCAAGAAGCTATACCGGTGATGGGTGATGGTACTCTTATCTATCTTCCTAGAGTTGGATCTAATCATTGCCCTTTACTATTTGAAGTTGAGAAAGGCCCTTTTTTCAAAATCCCATTTAGATTTAAATCTATGTGGATACAACATCCAGATTTACAGATGCAAATTATTGAATGGTGGTAATTTGACTGTCATGGGTCCTTTATTTTTAGGGTTTTCCAAAAACTTAAGTGTCAAAGAAAATCTTCGAGTCTTGAATAGAGAAGTTTTTGGTAACATATTTGAAAATAAGGAAAATATTTTTTAAAAACTAAAAAGTATTGAACTCCAAATTCAGAATGGGTAGCTCAATGAACAACTCAAAAATGAGGAGAGATAGGTTATTGCAGACTACCACAATGTGTTGGCTAAAGAGGAGACTTTTTGAAGGCAAAAATCAAGGGCCCTTTGGCTCAAAGAGGGGGACTCAAACATAAAATTCTTTCATGCCACTACCCTAAGGTATCGAAGTTTGAATAAAATTAAATAATTAACCAGAAGTGATGGATTTGTCATCTTTATTTGAAGGCCTTTTACGAGCCAACCTTCAAAATTTTGCCTAGGCTGGTTGACAATTGCTCCATCATATACCCAGTCTGGTCACTTTAGATATGAATTTGGATCTGATCAAACCCCTCACCCCTGATGAATTAAAGAGGTTGTTTTCTTAATGCACCTTGATAAATCCCCAGGCCCTGATGGGTTTTACCCCGATTATATAAAAAATATTAGGACATAATTGGGCCTAAAATTTGTAATGCCATCATTGAACTTCACAAACTAAATCCATACCCAAAAGTATCAACTCCATCTTCATTGCCTTGTTTCCCAAAGGGCCTGTGTGTAAATCTATGTCAGATTTTAGACCCATTAGTCTTTGCAATATCCTATACAAAACTCTTACTAAATCCATGGCTACAAGACTCAAAGAGATCCTTCCTCAAATCATATACCCTTGTCAAGGTAGCTCTATCAAAGGAAGAAATATTATTGATGGTGTTATCACATTGCATGAAGCCCTTCATTCTACTAGTTGTAACAAAAAAGCTGCCATGTTTTTCAAAATTGATCTGAATAAGGCTTTTGATAGAGTTAACAAAGATTTTCTGATTGTTGCCCTTCTCAAATTTGGGTTTCATAAGGAGTGGGTTGATCTTGTTTATAACTGCATCTCTAATCCTTGGTTTTTAGTCCTGGTCAATGGATCTATAGTTTGGTTTTTCCCTAGTAATAGGGGCATTAGACAGGGAGATCCTCTATCTCTCATCCTTTTTATCATTCTTGCTGGATCCTTGGGTAAAGCGCTCAAAAATGCCTACTCCAATGACATAATTTCAGGCATTAATGCTACGTCTAATTTAAGAGCCTTGTCTCACTAGAAGTTCATTGATGATACCATCATTGCTACTCATGCTTCTGTGTGGGAAGAAAAAGCCATTAAGAGTATTCTTGATACCTATTAGGAGGTTGTAGGGCAAAAAATAAATTATATTAAAAGCAAAATCTTCTTCATTAACACTCCCCAAGAGAGATAAACTAAGATTACACACATCTTTCAATGTGTTATATATCAGTTGCCTACCCAATATTTGGACCTCCTTCTTTTTACCAATGCTCCAAAGGAATCCATGTGGAGTAACGTTATTGAGAGGATTATCAAAAAACTTGCAAGTTGGAAAGTAACCCTCCTCTCTCAAGCAACCAAATACACCCTGACAATGACTTATCTCTAAAGTGTTCCTATTTATTTCACGTTCATCTTCAAAGTTCCTGTTGCTGTCTACATGAAATTTGAGAAAATTCTAGAAAAACAATTTATGGGAAGGTACTAAGGACAGGAAAAGATTTCATCTGGTTAGTTGGGATAAGGTGTGCTCCCCCAAAAGTTAGGGGGGCTTGGGGCTCCGAAGAGTTTGTAATATGAACACAACCTTGTTAGCCAAGCAAGCATGGAAGGTTTTCACCAACAACAACCTTGAATGGGTCTCAATTGTAAACAAAAAATATCTTCAAAATCGTTGTTTCATAGATGATGATATACCTAGAGAGGGCTCCACTTTATGAAAATAAATTATCCAAACCATATCTCTAATTCAAAAGGGGATATGATGACAATTAGGCATAGGGAGTAAAATTAACTTCTGGACTAACAGGTGGATCTCTAATCAACCGCTTTTAGAGAACAATAAAATTGTTGTTTTACAACCTTTCTTGGACACTTTAATTGGTAGCAAGGTTGAAGATTTCATTGATGTTTCGTCTGATTCTAAGCATTGTAATTTTTTTTTTGTAGACACAAAAATCTAGCCACTTGTCATCCATCCAGGTCTTCTTGCCATATTTGCCCATTATTTACATATATTTATATATATTTGTTTTATATATATTGAAATATTAATATTTTTATATTATATTATATATATTTAATATATATATATATATATGTGTGTGTGTGTGTGTGTGTGTGTGTGTGTGTGTGTGTGTGTGTGTGTGAATAAATCCCAGCCATCCGATTTGACTTAATCCTAGCCATCTATCTACATCAATCCATGCCATGCACCCAAAATTAATATCCATCCTCCGATATGTTTTAATCTGAGCCACACAATTTGTGTCACTAAAAACCTAACATACCCTAGTGTGGATTATTAATAGAGGCCATTTTGATGGCTCAAAACCTAAGCAATTGGGTTTCCTAAGCAATCCAAGAGTTTTCTAAGTGCTTGCCTTGGAGTATCCAAACATTCTCACCATTTGTAGACGCAAATCGAACAACACCAAATAACTAAACTTAAATAAATGAACAATTAAAGAAAGATAAACACATATTATTGCACATAAATAAATTTGATTTTTATCGCCAGGTGGATTTCTGATATTACAACCAAATATGCCATAGATTGGGGTTTTTACAAAGTTTTATTGCTCAATAAAATGATCTCAATATGCTAGGGTTATTTGAAACCCTAGCCAAAAAATTAGGGTGGTGTCTTCACACTCGATTGATCCCAATAGAAGTGAGTGGGCTTCAAATATCCTTTGGCCGAATCACTCCAACTTAAAAAACTGCTCAATGTTTGTGTATCTCCAAACCTGCACACAGAGAATGACAGAATAGGATTAGTAGTAACTATGAGGGCTCCACTGTGTGAGACCCTAAAAAATCAATAAAAACCCTAAATGCCAAGTAATAAATTGCATACAAATATGGAAATAATGAAAGTAGTATAACAATAAAATATTTACCTTGTTGAACTTGACATTTTTTGATCCATAGTCGTTGTTGTAGGGAGATGGTGTGTAGATGCCCTAGCGACACTTGAGGGCCTTACTAGTGGATTTTGAAACACTCGTGGGTGCTTGACGATAGCAAAAAATGGTCGTGGGTGCTTGGGTATGGCAAAAAACACCTAGAGGTGCTTGGCGGTGGAAAGAAGCACCCGAAGGTGCTTGACAGTGACAAGGAGTGCCTAGAGGTGTTTGGGAGCTAAGGTGAAGATCTACAGAAGCAGATCTGGTTGTGTGGAATAGGTGGTGACATATGCAGAGGGTAGGGAGAGCAAGGACAAATGGCAAGAATTCTTGGATACTCCAGGGCAAGTACTTAAGAAAATATCATATTGCTTAAGCATCAACTGCTTATAGGTTGAGCCATCAAAATGACCTCTATTAATAATCCACACTAGGGTATGTTAGGGTTTTAGCAACACAAATTGTGTGGCTCAGATTAAAACATATTGAAGGGTGGATATTAATTCTAGGTGCATGGCATGGATTGATGTGGATGGATGGATAGGATTAAGTCAAATCGGATGGCTAGGATTTATTTACATATATAATATTTATATTTATTAAATATATATAAAATATAATATTAAAATATTAATATTAAACATATATTCAAAAATATGCCTAAATATATATAAATAAATGGGTAAAAATGGTGAGAAGACCTGTATGGAGGACAAGTGGCTAGATTTTGGTGTCTATAGATACCCCTTTTTGTACTGCATTGCATAAAATACAATGCAGTGCAAAAACACAAAACAACTGCATAGGCTAGGTGTAGAAGCAAATTTCTCTTGGGATGGAAAAATGAGCTTGAAGATAAAAGAATTAAAGAATTTGGATTTGCATAGCTTACCCCCTCAATTGGTGAATGAGTTTGCGGATGAATCTCACGAGCCAATTGAAAAATGAGTGTAATTGGTTGTGTAAAAGAATGATGTGATTGTGGATGATATGAATGATGTAAATGTGATACAATTTTTACCCCAATGAGGAGAGAGGATTGGTGGAAAATGTGGAATGATTACATCTATTTTTACCCTAATAGATGAAGGGTTTTGTGAAAATATGTCTATTTTTGCTCCAATAGATGAAGGGAGTTTTACTTAGTGTATATGCCATGATCATGTAAGATGTATCCCATTGTGGGAAAGTCAAAAACCAAATGTGGTTGCCCTAAATTTGGGGTGATTCAATGCTATTGAAGAATGTCCCTTTGGACGTCATTGATATGTAAGGATGGATATGCAAAGATAAAAATATAATTACTATGGTTGGAACCAATCACCCTAGCTAAGGCCAGTCACCATGATGACTTTCAAGGAGATGTGGAATGATGAAATGTGATTTTTTCCATGTTTTAAGCCCCATGAACTAGGCCATCAATGACAAATTTTGTGCAAATTGTTCTTGGAAAGGTTTCACATAAAAATATGAAGTACCAAATGTGATTGTGATTTCAAACAAGGAGATATAGGATGATGAAGATGACCAAGTGTCCTTATGGTGATTTATTCATCTTACCAAATTGCATGGATGCAAATCGCTGCAATCACCAAGTAGATAGAATAAACCACTAGATATGAGGTTCACTTGAATATTTGTTTGAACTTGGAAAATATGTAAATGTTATTATTGATGATTGAAAAGAATGTGGAAATGAAGTATTGATGATGAGAATGATGATTATGGATGTTTTGTAAAAATTTGAATTATTTTGAAACATTTTGGAACTTTTTTATTTGATTTTGCAACTTTTAGTTGTAAACGGAAATTATGTGTCCAAATAGGTTGTATCCTTCACAAAACCTATTAAGGTGATGAAAATGATGCATGGATGAAATATGGAGTGATTTGGTGGGAGTAAGCCACTATTTGCATTGATTGGGTTTTTTATCAATTTTGATACCAAATGCTGATTGGCACTTTCATAATCCGTAGATGTCCGTCGATGTTTGGGTGCTTTGAAAATGCCTTGGTGCATTTAAATGCACCAAGAAACACCCATGGGTGCTTCAAGGCACCTAAAAAAGTTATAAATAGCTTATAGGATGAAAATGAAGCTCATTTGTGCATTTGTGAGTTTGAGAAGTTGCATTTGGGAGATTTGGGTGAAGTGGAGTGGAGTGAGGTGAAGCAAGGAGGGCACAGAAGATATGGTGATGGAGGGAGTAGATGCAAGGACAGAAGCTAGAGCTGGAGTAAAATTTGTTGAGGTAAGTCCATTATTTGAAGTTCTCTTTGTTTTTGTGTAAAAATTTGATATTTTTTTTATGAACATGTATAACAAATGTTTTTTTGTTGTGCTAAAACTTAGGATTTTGGAGGCTCGACACTAGTTATCGCCTCTTGTATCAGGGATGAAAAAAGCATTGGTGAAGGATGAGTGGTATTTTTTGAATACTATGGGGCTAGAGGAGGTATGTTAGTCTCACAATGACACTAAGAGGGGGGGTGAATCAGTGTAGCTCTTTAAAACTTAAATCTTCAACTCTTAAAGCCGAAACAATGAAAACTTAAAACCAAGTAAAGCAAATATAACAAGAGAGCATCACACAACACAAGATGTATCGAGGTTCACCAATTTGGCTACTCCTCAAAAATTGACTGTTTGGACTCCCATCCAAATCCAGCCTTTGCAAAGCAACAACTTTACAATCAATTTACCAAGACCCACCTGGAAGGAGCACCAACCCCTGATTTATCTATACTAACAGAAAGGAGCACCAACCCCTGATTTATCTGCACCAACAAAAAGGAGCACCAAATGGAAGGAGCACCAACCCCCGATTTATCTGCACTAACAAAAAGGAGCACCAACCCCGATTTACCAGCACCAACTGGAAGGAGCACCAACCCCTGATTTATCTGCACCAACAAAAAGGAGCACCAACCCCTGATTTATCTGCACCAACAGAAAGGAGCACCAACCCCTGATTTATCTGCACCAACAGAAAGGAGCACCAACCCCTGATTCCAAGCACCAACTTGGACTTTTTGAAGCTAGAAGATTGACATAAAAATGCCTTCACTTTTACAAGACCCTGACTGGTCTATTGCTTACTCAACATCGCCCACAATTCACAAAACACACATCCTTCTCGCTCACCTATCGCGTGCCTCTCGCTCTCTTCTCGCGCTCCTCTCACGCACTTCACCGAATAAATTCCCCAACTAAAATTCTCCAAGCAACGCTCCTTTTATAACCATATTGTCTCTTTGTAACTCCAGTTGTAACTCCTCCTTTCATTTCTCATACGCCACTTGTCAATTGTAACGCCTTCTATATGTAACTCCTTTTGTATATATAGAGTAGGCATTTCGTCAAACACGTTACATGCAACGAATTGACACCATATACTCCTACCATGACTGTTCGTCTTCTCGGTCATGACTGTTCATTTTCTCCTTTGTGCATGCATGCGTTTTGGTTTTTGAAAAAGCTTTTCATTTCTATTTTGACGACTGTTCATTTTCTCCTTCTTCGACTGTTCGTTTTCTCCACCACGACTGTTCATTTTCTCCTTCTTCGACTGTTCGTTTTCTCCACCACGACTGTTCATTTTCTCCTTCTTCGACTATTCGTTTTCTCCATATGGGCATGCGTCCACTTCTTTCCACGTGTAACGTCCATCTTAAATGATTTCAAATCATTAAAGATTCCTTATGGGTCCACGTCACTATGCAGTCTTCAGTTTCACCATCCTGGTCTTCAGTCATGAAAATGCGACATGTCGCGATATCGCGACACTTTTGTTTCACTGCTGCCTGGCCTTTTCGAGTCACGAAAATGCGACATGTCGCGATATCATGACACTTTTGTTTCACTGCCTGCCTGGCCTTTTTGAGTCATGAAAATGCGACATGTCACGATATCGCGACACTTTTGTTACTGCCTTGCTGGCCTTCTTGAGTCACGAAAATGCGACATGTCGCGATATCGCGACACTTTTGTTACTCTGCCTGCCTGGCCTTTTCGAGTCGCGAAAATGCGACATGTCGCGATATCGCGACACTTTTGCTTCTCTTCCTTCCTGCCCTTTTCGAGTCATGAAAATGCGACATGTCGCGATATCGCGACACTTTTTCCTTCTCTCTCTCTCTTCGCTTTGGAGTCATGAAAATGCTACATGTCGTGAAATCACGACACTTTTTCTTTCTCTTCCTCTCTTCGCTTTGGACCGCGAAAATGCTACATGTCGCGAAATCGTGACACTTTTTCCTTCTTGCTCTCTCTCTTCGCTTTGGACCGCGAAAATGCTACATGTCATGAAATCGTGACACTTTTTCTTTCTCTCTCTTTCTCCTTGCTTTGGCCCACGAAAATACAACATGTCACAAAATCGTGACACTTTTTCTCCTTGCATTTTCTCTTCTCTTCTGGCCGCGAAAATGCAACATGTCGCGATATCACGACACTTTTTCTCCTTGCATTTTCTCTTCTCTTCGGTCGTGAAAATGCAACATGTCACGATATCATGACACTTTTTCTCCTTGCATTTTCTCTTCTCTTCTGGCCGCGAAAATGCAACATGTCGTGATATCGCGACACTTTTTCTCCTTGCATTTTCTCTTCTCTTCTGGCCATGAAAATGCAACATGTCGCGATATCATGACACTTTTTTCCCTTTGCTTTTTCGCTTCTCTTTTGGCCGTGAAAATGCAACATGTCGCGATATCGCGACACTTTTTTTCCTTTGCTTTTTTGCTTCTCTTTTGCATATGGGCCACTTCGGTCTTCTTGGACAACTTGTAACAACTTCACCCAAACATCAGAAACATCCTCATAAGCATTTAACATCACTGTACATACTCTGAGTAACCTCTGAACTCCTGTCCACTGCATCAACCGATCTATCTGATCGTGTTGACAACAATGACAATACTGTCGTTGCACCTTGCTCAACAATCTCCCCCTTTGGAATTGTTGGCAACACACGTGCAATTTCCTATAACTCTTGAGCAATTTCCTGTAACTCTTCTCCCCCTTTGACAACAATACCAAAAGGGTTGTTGTAAACTCCCCCTGAGTCCATGCACAACATTCTCAGGCAAAAATTATTACACTTAGCAAAAATCACAAATATGAGCAAAAAGATAAACAAATACACAAATGCTCCCCCTAAGAATGTGATCCCGATAGCTAGTCAATTCTTGGGAAGCGTGACCACTCCCAATGTATTGCGAAGGTACTCAAAGACTTCCTTGGGCAACGATTTTGTGAAGATATCCGCTACTTGCTCTGTTGTTGGAACAAAATCCAACTTAACCTCACCTTCCACAACTTTCTCCTACATACAACACGTTGTCGCTGTAATATATTCTGCCTCTGCTGTGGATAAGGAGACTGACTCTTGTTTCTTACTGTTCCACGCGACCAACCTATCTCCAAGATAGAATGCACCTCCATTGGTACTCTTTCTGTCATCTACACATCCTTGCTCAACTTGCAACTCTGTCGTCATGGGAGTGCTAATCATCTTATAATCCTCCATTGTGAACTTTTTAGCATAGTTTGATCAACATGCAACTCTCATCTGCGTAAAAGTTACTCCCAAATCAAAAGTGACCGACTCTCCTGGAAGCCTGCGTGTAATTTCTTTAGCCTTTTGACTGCCACCTCCTCCGTGACTAACGACTTTGCCTCGCATCCATTGTGCAGCTCAATGTCTCTGGTTTCTAATGGCTGCCATGAATGTTTTCATCATCTGCACAGGTATTGACAGTGGACCGTTACATCTAGCGTTGGAACCTCAATCTACGTGCAGTCATCAACTCTCGGTATTCTGCTTCTTGCTAGGGCATATGTCAGGGCTACTCAATGTCTTAGGCGAACGTTCTTCACGTGATTCCAAGGAGCATTTCTCCTCGCTGCGATCAAGGGATTCCTCGGGCAATATCTCGCATTTCTCAAATAATGCAAGACTTTCTTAGGTGCATAGGCATCTTGTCCTCCTTGGCGCTTCACCACCTGGGCGCTATTCTCTCAACGTCTCTGCCTTGCATGTGCCACTTGGCACTCTTGACCAACTGGGTGCTAGTGCCACTTGTTTGCTTTGACTCTGGCATCTCTTTGATAACGGCTACTTCTTTAGAGAAAATTAATGCTCTCTTATACCAAACGATGTGTTGTATTTTTGGTTAAGAAACTCACGCCTTCCCACCTACACGTTGGCAGTAATTTTCATAATGATCATGAAGAGCTTTACCATAGTCCTCCCTCGATATTGGTAGATGAATTGAGACGTACTCACAACACGGATTCTATTTTATCTACAGATTGGGAATGTTACAGGCTTCAAAACCAGCACCTGCCAGCTTATGCTTCCATGACACGACGACCTGTGCTGCATGTTCTATCTCAGATAACGCCTATCAGTTGCTGCATCGAAAACCTAGTTGTTCACCATGTTGTTCTACTAAAGCACATCAGTTTGACACTATCTGCTATTGTAACCACCATCACCAGAGAGATTTTACAATAATAATAAAAAGATGGCTCTGTCAAGCCAACGTCTCATGCTCCTGCTTATTACCTCCACAAATATCTACATGAACTGAAACACATTTTGACAACTATACGACAACTCCCCCTGACTACTTGCCTTTCATCCTCAGATAACCAAACAACATAGGAGCATTAAAATAAAACTTTAAGATTGCTCCCCCTGAGGATGTGCTACCTGGAGTTGCTTAGTGCAATAGAGGAGTAGTCTCCTTCAGTCCAAGGAGACACGATTTCCTCTCTTCTTTCTTTCTCCAAGATTTCTTGAACTTGGGCTTGAGTTTTTCAACCGCATCCCTATTTTGAACCTTTTCGTGAACTTGAACATTTCTCTTGGGTGGTTGTCTCTTGTGCATCCTTGATGGATGATTATTTTCCTTTCTTTGATGCACATGATTTCTTTTGTGTTGCATTCTTTATGTCTGATGAAATCTATTGTCTTGCCTTAGATTAGATACAAAAGTTCTTGGACAAAACCTTGCTATGTGCCCATGACCATTACATTTAAAACATTGCACATGGTGTTCAACCGAAATAACAGATGTATTTCTACCAGGATAACTCTTTGATCTATTATTCAATCCACAATAAATTGCCTTGTGACCATAATGGTTGCATCTAAAACAATAGCCATTAAAAGCATTATTATGAATAAAGTGAGAGTGATAGAACCTCTTTTGTTGTGGTTGCTTTGCTGTAGATCTCCTTTGATATTTTCTTCCTTTTGAAGATTCAACTTCAGACTTTTCTTGCTTCGATCCTTCAATAGTGAACTTCTTCTTCTCCGCATATTTGGAAGATGAAGGTTGTTCAACTTTACATCCAAGACCAAGCTTAGACATGGGGCTTCTTTGTTGCCTTATCATTTCATCTAGCAACTCTGTGCTCTTCTCAAATTTGAGATTTGTATTGGCCTCTTCTAGTTGTTTCTTCAATAAAACAATCTCCTCTTCTTGTTTGCAGCAAACAATCTCTTTCTCATTGATCTGTGACCTGAGAGTTTCTTCAATCCTTTTGGACTCTTCTACTTGCAGCTTTAGATCACTAAAAACTTTGTTAGATTCCTCTTCACGTTTGCTACATACATCGACTTTATCATCCAGGTGTGACTTCAAGGCTTCTTCTATTTTCTTGGCTTTATGAATTTGTAAGAAGAGATCTTCGATCTTATCCCCATATTCTTCCAACTTCTTGGACAGTCTTCTGTTCTTTTTCCTTTCTATATTCAACTCTTCAAGTGCAGCGATCAACTCACCTTCTAGATATACTTCAACCTCAAGGTTTTCATCACATACTTCAGAATTCACTCCTTCAACCTTTTCTAGTTCAATTTTCTCTTCCACAGGAACTGAAACTGATTGAGATGCCTTATTTGAGGAGGATCTATTCTTCTTACCCATTGCGTACTAATCCAAGATCAACCCTAGCTGATTTAGCCTGATAAGGGAAGCTAGCTCTGATACCAATTGTTAGTCTCACAATGACACTAAGAGGGGGGGTGAATCAGTGTAGCTCTTTAAAACTTAAATCTTCAACTCTTAAAGTCGAAACAATGAAAACTTAAAACCAAATAAAGCAAATATAACAAGAGAGCATCACACAACACAAGATGTACCGAGGTTCACCAATTTTGGCTACTCCTCAAAAATTGACTGTTTGGACTCCCATCCAAATCCAGCCTTTGCAAAGCAACAACTTTACAATCAATTTACCAACACCCACTGGAAGGAGCACCAACCCCTGATTTATCTACACCAACAAAAAGGAGCACCAACCCCTGATTTACCAGCACCAACTGGAAGGAGCACCAACCCCTGATTTATCTGCACCAACAAAAAGGAGCACCAACCCTTGATTTACCAACACCAACTAGAAGGAGCACCAACCCCTGATTTATCTGCACTAATAGAAAGGAGCACCAACCCCTGATTTATCTGCACCAACAGAAAGGAGCACCAACCCCTGATTTATCTACACCAACAGAAAGGAGCACCAACCCCTGATTCCAAGCACCAACTTGGACTTTTTGAAGCTAGAAGATTGACATAAAAATGCCTTCACTTTTACAAGACCCTGACTGGTCTATTGCTTACTCAACATCGCCCACAATTCACAAAACACACATCCTTCTCGCTCGCCTATCATGCGCCTCTCGCTCTCCTCTCGCTCTCTTCTCGTGCTCCTCTCGCACACTTCATCGAATAAATTCCCCAACTAAAATTCTCCAAGCAACGCTCCTTTTATAACCATATTGTCTCTTTGTAACTCCAGTTGTAACTCCTTCTTTCATTTCTCATACGCCACTTGTCAATTGTAACGCCTTCTATATGTAACTCCTTTTGTATATATAGAGTAGGCATTTCATCAAACACGTTACATGCAACGAATTGACACCATATACTCCTACCATGACTGTTCGTCTTCTCGGTCATGACTGTTCGTTTTCTCCTTTGTGCATGCATGCGTTTTGGTTTTCAAAAAAGCTTTTCATTTCTATTTTGATGACTATTCATTTTCTCCTTCTTCGACTATTCATTTTCTCCACCACAACTATTCATTTTCTCCTTCTTCGACTGTTCATTTTCTCCACCATGACTGTTCATTTTCTCCTTCTTTGACTGTTTGTTTTCTCCATATGGGCATGCATCCACTTCTTTCCATGTGTAACATCCATCTTAAATGATTTCAAATCATTAAATATTCCTTATGGGTCCACGTCACTATGCAGTCTTCAGTTTCACCATCCTGGTCTTCAGTCGCAAAAATGCGACATGTCGCGATATCGTGACACTTTTGTTTCACTGCCTGCCTGGCCTTTTCGAGTCATGAAAATGCGACATGTCGCGATATCGCGACACTTTTGTTTCACTGCCTGCCTAGCATTTTTGAGTCGCAAAAATGTGACATGTCACGATATCGCGACACTTTTGTTACTCTACCTGCCTGCCCTTTTTGAGTCATGAAAATGCGACATGTCACGATATCATGACACTTTTGTTACTCTGCCTACCTGCCATTTTCGAGTCATGAAAATGCGACATGTCACGATATCGTGACACTTTTTCTTCTCTTCCTTCTTGCCCTTTTTGAGTCACAAAAATGCGACATGTCACGATATCGCGACACTTTTCCTTCTTGCTCTCTCTTGCCCTTTTGACTCGCGAAAATGCTACATGTCACGAAATCATGACACTTTTTCTTTCTCTCTCTTCCTACCATTTTGGAGTCACGAAAATGCTACATGTCATGATATCACGACACTTTTTCCTTCTTGCTCTCTCTCTTCGCTTTGGACCGCGAAAATGCAACATGTCATGAAATCATGACACTTTTTCTTTCTCTCTCTTTCTCCTTGCTTCGGCCCGCAAAAATACATGTCACGAAATCGTGACACTTTTTCTTTCTCTCTCTTTCTCCTTGCTTTGGCCCGTGAAAATACATGTCGCGATATCACGACACTTTTTCTCCTTGCATTTTCTCTTCTCTTCTGGCCGCAAAAATGCAACATGTCGCGATATCGTGACACTTTTTCTCCTTGCATTTTCTCTTATCTTCTGGCCGTGAAAATGCAAAATGTCTTGATATCACGACACTTTTTCTCCTTGCATTTTCTCTTCTCTTCTAGCCGCAAAAATGCAACATGTCGCGATATCGCGACACTTTTTTCCCTTTGCTTTTTTGCTTCTCTTTTGGCCACGAAAATGCAACATGTCGCGATATCGCGACACTTTTTTCCCTTTGCTTTTTCGCTTCTCTTTTGCATATGGGCCACTTTGGTCTTCTTGGACAACCTGTAACAACTTCACCCAAACATCAAAAACATCCTCATAAGCATTTAACATCACTGTACATACTCTGAGTAACCTCTGAACTCCTATCCACTGCATCAACCGATCTATCTGACTGTGTTGACAACAATGACAATACTGTCGCTGCACCTTGCTCAACAAGGTAGCCCACATTGATGTGGTGAGAGCGGATGAGGGGTACCTCTCAGCCTTGGTAGAGAGGTGGGATTTGGATAGGGTAACCTTTCAAATCCCTACTAGAGATGTGACTCTTACACTTGAGGATGTATACTGCATCCTCAAGCTATCAATGGAGGGGATTCACATCGAGGTTGAATGCGATCGGGTAGCAGAGATGAAGAAGATGTTTGAAGCTAGTTGGAAAAGTGTGAAGGTGGATTATGGGGGTATTCCATACTTATCCATGTATGTGGACAAGAAATTGGATACCCTTTGAACATTGGTTATGTTCGTGTTGGCCAACATCGTGGCCCTAAAAAGTACTGGATGCAAGGTCCATTGGAACCTAATAGGGGTGGTGAGTGATATACTGGATACCTTCCAGGTGTATGCATGGGCTCCTAGATTATTGGCATAGGATTACCAAGAGTTGTATGAGGTGAGGAGGTAGGGGAGGAAGGGATTGAGTTGCAGCTTGCTACTACAATGCTTGGAATGTGAGAATTTTAGCATGTCTTGATAGGAGGGTCTACCAGTTGTAGGCTTAAATAGAGGGAATCCCTATGCTAGGATATGGGCTATGGTAGAGGAGGTATAGCCGAGTCGACCTATGTAGATAAGACAGTGATATAGGGATTTATGGTATGGATTAATATCCACCCAAGTGATATGGAGGCCATGGTGAGGTACCAGATGGACAAGTGATAGAGAGCATATACGATGGGTGAGGCAAGCTAGGAGTGTGGTTGGGAGGTACCAAAGTGAGGCTGAATATATTTAGTTCTCAGGGGTGTTTCGGTAGCTCATCAGGAGGTATTGGGAAGAGACAAGGCTACCATGTGTTGATCCATGGAGGGAGGATTGCAAGGATTATGAGGATATAGATATCCCTAATATGGATGATGTGGGGACTACTATAGAGTACGATGCATGGTTTTCTACACAACCACCATGGGCATCGACTCTAGTAGTAGGTGGTGGAGATGAGGCTAATGTGGAGGAGACCCATGAGGCTCCCAAGTGGTAGAGGCACCTTTGATCTAACATTCGAAGGAGGAGAATTAAGGGTGCGATGAGACAGGCTCCTAAGAGTGGGGTAGATGGTGGAGGTGGGGATGATGTGGAGGATATTTTAGATGGACCTCCAGGTTAGAGCGATGAGGATTGGGTGAGGTTGGAGCAGCAGGTGGCAGTGCGGGAGGTAATGGTGATGGCTCAGGATTAGAGGATCATGAGGCTCTAGGCAGAGCTAATAGAGAGGGAGCACCATCATAATGTTGACATAGCATGCCTTCAGTCTCGTCATAGGTATATTGAATCTTTGGAGGATAATTTGATGGAGCATCATATTCCACTTTCAAATCCTCCTACCTCATTTGTATCCAAGGCTGCTAGGCATAACTCTAGTCCTGGGGCTTCTTCTAGGTCACATGGGTCCTCTTGGAGGGCTTAGCTAGTGCTTAGATGCACTTTTTGTATATGAGCCTTGGTGCTCCATTGTATGTAGCATTTTGGGCACTCATTTTATATGCGATATTTATACATATATATACATGGATTTTACTTTTGTGTTATGTTTTTGTGTGGATGCTTTTGTGGAATGCATGTTTATATGGATGATTAATATGTATGATATGTTATGGATGATTAATGCAAGTGGAAATGTATGGATGATTAATGCAAGGTATAGAATGCACATGTTATAATGATCATTCATAGTATAGATTTTTTTTACCATGTTCTAGCTTTGTTGTTTAATCAAGGGCACCAACTTGGTGGCATATGACGTGGATGCCTCATGAAATGACACGAATGTTGATATGGAAGAAGATATGGATGTTGATATGGAAGAAGATATGGATGTTGATATGAAAGAAGATATGGATGTTGATATGGAAGAACTGACTATTTTGTAGATACTCAAACATACTAGTGGCATCAAAATAATTCACTAAAACTGCCTAGTCCCTTTAGGACCAAATGTGTGTGTAGTGAATTCATTTACTGAATCAAGAGCATGGAAACTTTAACTAAGTCCTCCGGGAAACATCATACACAAGTCCTATAGGAAATACTAACTAAGTCCTCCGAGAAACATCATACACAAGTCCTCCAGGCAACACTAACTAAGTCCTTTGGGCAACATCATACATAAGTCCTCTAAGAAACACTAAGTCCTTCGAGAAACATCATACACAAGTCCTTCGAGAAATATCATACACAAGTCCTCTGAGTAAAGTACACAATATCCAAGGAGTACATCAACTTACCATGCTAGGGGGAGTAAAAGAACCCGAGCCACTGAACATCATACACTTGAAAGTATTCCATGCTTACTATGATTTATATATGTATATATACATGGCTAATACACAAAAACAAAATTGCATTTCACACATTTGGATTGCATACATTTCATTTGCACACATTTCATTTCACAACATTGCATTTTACACCTTGTATTTCACACATTCCATTTCACAAATTGCATTTCATACATGGCATTCACAATCACATTTCACATTTCATATTAGGGATCACTTATTCAGTTAAGATATTAATTGGTCCAATAAAACCATGTTGCCTTAATCAAGGGCACTTTCAAAAATATCATCCATGTCACTAAATTATTCCACCAAGACAAATTGTCATTTGCAAGCCACATGTCCATAATTCCTAGGTTTTTTTGGTCACTCATCCAATCCTAGTGTTTTAAGCAAACCACAAATACATGTCGAGTTTTCTTTAGGATCAAGACACATATTCACTAAGAAAATATTGAGTTTTGGGAATTTATTCCAAAATATTCTTGAACCAAACACAATTTCACATCTTAAAAACATCTTGTGTCAAAGATGGATAACACCATACTTGGTTTGAACCTTGTAGTGAAAAGGGTAATCATTGCCTGTCCCATCATGCAACATAGTCCACAAAAATAGTGGTTTTCACCACTATCACAGTTGCTTCCAAATTCAAAATATAGAGTAGTAAGGATAGGGTACAATTCTCATCACACTTAGGTTGAGAATCCAATTCCCCAAAGCTCTAAATATTTCATCACACACCACTGATCATTGGGTTGTAAGTATCGTACTACATTTCTAGTCAGACGATTAGGTATTCATCCCCAAAACTCAAGAGATCAAAATTTATGGAATATGGAGCTAGTCTCCACCAAAGCTATAGATGTTTGACTAGCAGTGGCGTACGCTCATGCGTGGTGCCACGTCTCTTTTAAAGAGACCTCTAACTACACATACAGACAAGCTAGCTTCTTGGTCTCATCCATAATAGGTCACATCCAATTTACTCAATATGAGTTAATGAACTCACTTGCACACACATTGTTTCTTGATTACCTTGAGTCACTACAAAATTCATGATTCGGTAAATGAATTCACTGCACACACATTTGGTCCTAGAGGAAGTAGGTAGTATTTAGTGAGTTTTTTTGATACCACTAGTATGTTCGAGTCTCTGCAAAACAATTAGTTTTCCATATCGACATCCATATATTCTTACACATCAACATCCATGTCATCCCATGAGTCTTCCATTTCACATGCCACCAGTTTGGTGCCCCTGATTAAACAACAATGCTAAACATGACCAAGAAAACTCTAAACTATGAATTATCATTAGAAAACTTGCATTCATACACCATATCATTACATTAATCATCCATATATATTTGCATCCACACATTTGCATCATTCACATAAAAGCATAACACAAAAGTATAAGCCATGTATATATATAATTTGCATATGCAAATATTGCTAGAAAGTTCAAACAAGCATACAACTTGGGGGTTCTCAAGGTATCACACCTTCCCCACCAATTCAAAAAACAATTCAATCATTCATTACATCATCAAAATTCATTGCATTCAACATCATCAATTTCATTTGTCATTACACCTTCATTCAATATTTGTCAAGTACATTTACAAATACAAGTGGACCTCATATTTAGTGGTTTATCCTATTAACCTGACATTTACAACTATTAGTTATCCATGCAATATGGTAGGATGGATAGATCACCATAAGGACACTTACATTATCAAAACCCCTTCATCTATTAGGGCAAAAATAGAATCAATCATACACATGTCAAAAACCCCTTTCATCTATTGGGGCAAAAACAAACTAAATCACTTACAATTTCACAAAACCCCTTCTCTATTGGGGCAAAAATAGACTCAATCACTTACATTCATATATTAAAAAATATAGCTTACCTCCACAAAATCACTCCACATTGCATCCATAAATACATTTCTCATCATCACATCTTCATGTCAACATCATTTTCATCCATCAATCATTACATTCAACATTTTCCAAGTTCACATACAATTTCAAGTGAACCTCGTATTTAGTGGTCTATTCTATATCCTTGGTGATTACAATGATTTGCATCCATGCAATTCGGTAAGATGAGTAAACCATCATAAGGACACTTGGTCATTTTCATCATCCACTATCTCTTTGTTCGAAAACAAAGTCACTTTTTGTACCTCATCTTTAAAGTGAGACTATGCCAAGACCAATTTTCTCAAAAGCTATCATTGATGGCCTAGTTTGTGGGGCTTGAAACACGGAAAAAATCATATCACATCATTCCTTTTTCCTTGAAATTCATCATAGAGATAGGTTCTACCTAGGGTGATTGGTTTCAATTGTGGGAATTATCTGACAGTCACTAGTTGACCCTCCAAGGTTGACTATTTTTCTTTTTATTACATTTTCATCATCTTTCATTTCAACAACGCCAGAAGGCACATTCTTCAACAACATGGAATCATCCCAAACTTGGGGTAATCACATTTGACTTTGATTTTTCCACAATGGGATACAAATTACATGATCATGGCATCTACACTTGGCAAAAAAACCTTTCCTGTTAGGGTAAAAATAGAGTCAATCACATGCATCTTCCACCAACCCCCTTTCACTGTTGAGGCAAAAAATGGTGTCACATTTACATCATTCATATCATCCTCAATCGTACCATTCATTCATACAATAATTTGCACTCATTTATCAATTGTATCATGAGATTCATCCACAAATCATTCACCAATTGAGGGGGTAAGCTACACAATCAAAATTATTTTATCTCCAAGTTCATGTCCACATCTCAAAAAAGCTGCTTCTGCATCAAGCCAACATATGTGTCTTGTATTTTTACACTACATTATGTTTCACACAACACAGTACAAAAAGGGGCATCTGTAGACACAAAAATCTATCCACTTGTTGTCCATCCAGGTCTTCCTGCCATATTTACCCATTATTTACATATATTTATATATATTTGTTTTATATATATTTAAATATTAATATTTTTATATTATATTTTATATATTTAATAAATAAATAAATATATATGTGTGTGTGTGAATAAAATCTCAGCCATCCATCTTGGTCTAATCCTAGCCATTCATCTGTCTTAATCAATTCCACCTACCTAGATCTAATCTCTACCATCCATCACATTTTAATCTTGACTGCACAAATTGTGTCGTTGAAACCCTAACATGCCCTAGGGAAGATTATAAATAGGAGTCATTTTTATGACTCAAGCTCTAAATTCCTAAAGTTTTTCCTCTAAGTAATTCATGATCTAGGCTTTTAGAATTTCCTTTCACATCCCTCACCCTCACCTCCATATCCACCATCGCAGATCTGCTTCTGCAGACCCTGCTCCAACCTTTGAATGCCCCTCTGCTACTCTCGAGAACCTTTGTGTGTTTTCCACCATCCCTGAGCACCCGTGGTCATTTTCTACTACCGTCAAGTGCTCATGGGTGTTCCAGAACTTAGTTATATAGACGAGTGATCCCTCAAGAATAACTAGGGAATCCACGCACCAGTTTCCTACAACAACAACAATAGATCAAAGATCAACAAGTCAACAAGGTAAATATTTCATTGGTATTTTCATTTAAATATTATTTTATTTGCTTATAGTATTACTATTTTTGCAACTAGGGTTTTGTTGTTTCATGTATGAGGGTCTCACATAGTGGAGCCCTCACAGTTTCTACTAACCCCTTGTTATTTTCTATGTGCAGGTTTGGGTATAATATACATTCATTTGTCAGCTGCTTAAGCTGGAGTGGTCCGATATAGGATATCCAAGCCCACTCACCTCTGTTGAGATCAAGAACGAACCAGAAGATACCACCAACATTGTTAACTAGGGTTTCAGAGAACCCTAGTGTTTTGTATTGATTTTATTTAAAACAATAAGCATTGTAAACCCCTTATTTGGGGTATATGTGATTGTATTACAAGAAAGTCCCCGACAAGAATACAAGTTTATTTCCTTTGTGCAAATATTGTGTATCAATCTGCTTATCTGTTTCATTCATTTTATATTTTGTATTTTGTTTTTGCATCTTCATTTTCATATTCCAAATGCTAATGGCAAAATATTTGATGCTTCAGCTATTCTCAAAACCATTCTAAATGCAACAATCATCCCCACTAGTAATTCCCTTGACTCCCATTTTTAGGAAGAGACTGATTCTAGGCTATTCACGGTTAAATCTGCTCACAGTCTAACTATTTATTATCAAGTGGTTCAAATACCTTATGATCGAGTGTGGATTAAATATCTCATTTCAAAATTTGCTCATTTTAGCTAGTTGGCCATCCAAAATAAGATTCTAACGATTGATAATCTTATAAAAAGGGGCATTATTTTCCCTAACAGATGCTATTTGTGCATGAATGCATGGGAATCTATCAATCACCTTTTTCTGGAGTGCACTTTCTCCAAGAAAAAATTGTATCACCTTATGTCCACTTTTCATATCTCATGGGTTCCTCCTAATTTATTGAGTTACCTTTTCATCCACTGGCCAGCTCCTTTCAAAAACCTCAGATTATCTTCTTTATAGAAAGTGACCCTTCATCATATCTTAGGGCAAGTGTGGCTCGAAAGAAACAATAGGGTTTTTTCTTCCTCCTCTAAGGATCCCATATTTATTGCCAATAAAGCTATTGCCTTTGTTGTAGAAAATTCCCAGCTCTTCCCTTGTCCCAAATCTCTTGATTCTATATTGGAGTCTATTTTGTTCTCTTCCTTAAAAATTCCCTATAACTCTAGTTCTCGATTTCCATCCCCCCATCCCAAAGTGGGTACCCATTCGATTCCTTCCCAAAATGAGTAGCTAAAACTAAAATTTGATGGTGACTCCAAAGGAAATCCAAGAGATGCAGGTGTAAGTGGTCTTGTCAAAGATCATAGTTGTCAAGTTTTATGGCTTATGTTGAGTTTTTAGGGTGTCAAACTAATAATTTTGTTGAAGTTCGTGCACTATGGAGAGGGCTAGATCTTCTCAAGTATTATAAAGACAACCTTTTTATTGAGTGAGATTATTTGAATATTATAAATGCTCTTAAAAATAATAGGGTATCCAATGTCAGAAGCATTATTCAGGAAGCTAAGAAACTGTCCCAAAATTTTAATGATATCTCTATCAATCATGTGTACCATGAAGCTAACAGGCCTGCAAATATTCTTGCCAATTGGGGAGTTATCCATAAATCACTGTCTATTTAGAAAGAAATATTTCCCCAAGAAGTTTTAAATGCTACTAATAATGATCTGGTTTGAAAGATGTGGTCACAAGTTTTGGCAGGTCAACTTATCCAACGATGACTCTAGCTTTTTCAGCATAATTTGTTTCTTTGGTTCCAATTATTATGGCAAAAGTTTTCTGATTAGCATGAATTTTAGTCTTGCTATCAGTACTGGTGGTTGGTTCTCTCGTTTCCTTTCCATGAAGTATGCTATGTCCCAAGGTAGGCCCTATCAGTGGTTTTGTCTCGTGGTGGTCTTCTCCAAGCATGTCAAGTCCCTTAGTAGGTCTAGATAGTGTAATTGGATGTTATTAAACAAGGTCAATATACTTCAAGTCTCAAGATCCTATTTTTTGCATCTTACAAATTTTGAGAATCATTTTTTTAGTCAATTGGCACTCCCAATCTTATCCCAGTATTATCCTTTGCGTAGTCTATCTTGTGCCATGTTTGTATTTTCTAATGCCTATTCCCTATGGAGAATTACTAATAGGTCACCAATCACTCCAACTCAGCTTCCAAAATGATCATTTATTATGGCAAAAATTTCTATATTTACAACCTTGGTCTGTGTCAATCCATTACCATATGGTTTTATCCGCTATTGTATGTCCTAGGTAGTAAGAAGCATAGTGTCTAGTTTCTGTGGTCTTCCTTTTTCCCCAGTCTTACCAAAATGGCTCTTCTTGATCCATCTAGCCTTTAGCTTGATCCCCTATCTCAGACCTTCCTGGAAGCTCACGGTCTCATTCCTTTCCTCAGAAAGTTCAAAGGGGATGAGCAAGATATAACTGAAGCCTTTGTCAATTCATGGAATAATGGTTATGTTGTTGTGCATAACCTCTGTTTCAGAGTTACTGTTAAGCTGATGGTCAAGGTGATGTAACTTTCAACGAAAGGGTGAGCGATGCGAAGAGATCATCATAACTGGGAACCTAAGCTCTAGGGTTTCCCATTATCGTTTCTAATTTTTTTATTGCCCCTGCGTGGGCCTTTTTGAATACTATATTTCTTCCTGTTCAAGTATCTATTATAGTTTTTTCTAATATTTTGCGAGCATCCCCTGTGTGGGTTTTTGTTATAGCTCCTTTACAAGGTTTACAGGTAGTTACTTCTCTTAAGCAACCCTTGCGTGGGTATTGCTCGAGATGTATTTTTATATTTATGACGTTAGGCATCCACTCATACTTCTCTACTACTATTTGGTCCTTTTTGTTCAGATTGCAGCTGGCCAATGTGCAAGCCTGTGTCATATTATGCTATTGTTTTAGTTACCAATTTATGTACTTGGGTTTAGGACCCATTTAAACCCTGCACTTAAGCAATTTTACCTACAAAAAATATTATTTATTTCAAAAAATAGTTGCAGTAGAGATTAAGCTACAAAAGTGCGAGAAGAGTTATAGCTTCTAAGAGTGGAGTATAGAAAGCATAAAGAAGAAAGAAGAAATATAGCTATAGATTGAGAAGCATTCAGATCTTCCTAAGAGAAGAAATAAATTATATTAAAGAAAGATAATAACGGATTGAGAAGCATTCAAAGCTTCCTAAGAGAAAAGAAAGAAATTAGAAGAAAATAAATAAGACATATATTAGTCTTGAAGAAAGATAAAGAAGCACCTAGATTACTTTATATTGCTTCAAGCATTGGATTAGTATCTACATTGAAAAGAGTTGCAAGTCAATATAAAGAAAGAGGCCCTTATAAAGAAGAGAAAGAGGTCCTTATAGAGAAAATAAATATACCCTTATAAAGAAAGAAAGATGTCCGTTTAGAGAAAATAAAAAGCAATTATAGAGAAAAGAGAGAGGCCCTTATAAAGTAAAGAAAGAGGCCCGTATAGAAAGGAAATAGAGGCTCATATAGAGAATAGAAATAAAGAAGCTCATATAAAATATAGAGAGGCCTACATATGAAGAAAATTTAAAGAAAAATGATTATGATAAATATAAGAGGTCCATGATAAAGGTAAGAGGTATTTGATAGAAGAACAATCAAATCCATATTAAAGAAAAGAAAGAAGGAAGAGACATCCATTCAACCAACTTCAGAAATAAGGAAGAGGTATCCATTCAGCTAACTCTAGAAATAAGGAAGAGACATCCATTCAAGAAATTAAAGAAAGAAGGAAATAGGCCATACAACAAAGCTACAACATAAAGGAAGAATACAAAGTATTCAAAGAGCAAAACAACAACAATCATTCAAAACACTTAAGAGTTGTTGTTATAAAAGTGTAAAATACCATTAGCATTATGAGAGCTCACCTACAACTTTGTAGAAGATCAACCTGAATACCTAAAGCAACATATAAATTAGTATTACTACATAGATGTCTAACAATGAACAAAGTGTTATAGAAAAAGGAAATATTGTCTAAAGTACTCACAAAGGGGTAGTGATCATAGTAGAAGCCGAAGCACCAAAAAAACATCAACAAAGGAACAAAGGTAGCAAAGCTAAGTTGGAAGTAGAAGTGCCAAGTTGGAAGTCAACTGCTACGTTAGAAGTTGAACACTACATTGGAATTCGAGTGCTAAGTTGGAAATCAAAGTGCCAAGTTGGAAGTCAACCGCTACGTTGGAAGTCGAATGGTATGTTGAAAGTCAAGCACTATGTTGGAAGTCCAGAACCAAGTTGGAAGTCGAGCACAAGTTGTAAGGTGAAGTAATAGTAAAACCTAAGCATTAACGTAAAGGAAAAAGAGTATAAGCATCAACCAAAGAATCATAGCATCTATGTGTCAATGTGGAAGCCAAATATTTGCAGTGAATAATGAAAGTGCCAATGAAGGAGGACTTAGGTTAAACCCAAGCAACACAACTAAGAAAGAAGAATCATAACATATAAAAGGAAGTGAAATATTTGGTATCTCATGCATGCTTACACGTGGAAGAAGATAATAAGAACCTGAGAGTTTGAAAAGAAGACCATCCAAACAATAACGTGAATGTGAAGATCACACGAGGAGAGCAGTCAAAATAGAGACGTGTGCCACAACAACATAAGGTTGGTAATATTATTTTAGGGTTTATAAATTTAAGTTTGGAGTTTATTTAAAGTCAAATATAGGAGAAATAAGGTTTAATTAAGTTTGAAGTGATAAGTTTAATGAATTAAAGTTTTTAAAGTTTGGTGTGATAGGTTGTTTGTTTTATAAGATTGGAGTAATAAGGAACTTATTGGTTTTTAAAAAGTTTTTCAATAGTTTGGAGTGATAAGGAATTCAACTAGTTTATTTAGTTTTGAATTTTTTAAGTTAGAAGTTTTTGAAGAATATTCAATTTGGTTTTATTTTTGGGAAAATTGAGAATTGATTTTTTTTAGTTTTTGCAAATTTAAATATTTGGGAGGTAGACGGTTTTCAACACCAAAAGATTAAAATTTTGAAATTTTGCAAATTAAAACAGGGTGTCATAAGGTGTTCTACAATAAAAAATGATTATTGCAACATGACAATAAAAGACAAAAAATAAAGAAAGATAGTAAAAAATATTTTACAAGTTTTCTCTCAAGAAGCTACTAAAGATGAAAAATATGTGTCAAACGAAGTGATGGAATATTTACAATCTATTCTTGAAGAAGAAAAAAGGGAGAATTTTTAATACTTCAACAATGCATGCAAAGTATTCTTAATGATGCTAATGATTGTTATGAAAATTTCATTACTATACCTTTTAGTCTATGGAAAATAATATATAAGGGAATAATCACTCTAAATGTTTCCAAAATAAGAAAACAAGGAAAGGTTGATGAATTAGGGAATAAAACAATGATGAAATATGTTTGTTGTGATACAAATGATTTAAGACCTAATGAATGTTGTGATACCATAGAATGAAAACTAATGATGACTGATGCATGTTGTAAAACTAGTGATCTTCATCAAAATAAAAAAGCGAATTGTGATGCAAGTTGTGATGCTTGTGATTTGGAATTCATGAAAAAATCAAAAGAACTTATTTCTAGAGTAAATGTTACATGCAACACAAAGAATTTTAACATGGTTCATGAAGACAAAGAATGTGCAAATAGTATATGTGACAAAGAATATTGTAATATTGTAAGACAAAATAATGAAGACTTTAAACAATAAAAAAACAAATGTGAACATTGTGGAAGGCATGGACACAAGATAGAAAGATGTTGGAATCTTCATTGTTGTAAAATTTGTGGAGGTACCAATCACTCTCAAAGATATTTTTGGTACAAATAAAATGATAATATGAATCATGAATGGATAAAAATGCACAAAATACATATGATGGAAGAAATTATTGCAAGGATAACACTAAATGGATTTCCTCAAAAATATTTTTCAAAATTTAGATATGGGCACAAGAAAGGTATGAACTTCTTCAACATATTTTGAAGAAAAATATCAAAGTCAAAAATCAAAGTAGAAGTCAAGCAAGAAGATGAACTTGATGGATCTCAAGTAGGAGATCATATACATTGCAAGGTCACTTGAAGATTGAAGACAAAGATAAAGACCATGATTGAAGACTAAAGTCTTCAATAACCAAATAATGTAATATAGGGGGTGTTGGAGTATATTACATTATTTGGTACATGCTAATGTACCCCCATGGTACCTTCATGGTACATTTGTAAATAATATATTAGGGTTGAGTCATAGTTTAGAGTGTGACAAATATTTCCCCTTTTATGTAAGTGTGAATGTGGAGAAAATGTATAAGTGTCAGTTGAATCTATATGCACAAGTTTATTATATATAAGAGTGCAAATATCTAATGTAAATATGTGCACAAGTATCTTAGATTAGAGTGTGCAAGTTATAGAAGTGTAAGAGTTATGTATAGTTGTGCATATGTTATAGTGTCAAGTGTTCATCAAGTATGCAAGTGTCAAGTAGTCAAGCCAAGAGTCATGAGACTTGGCATATGAAGAGCTATAGTCAAGTATCCAAGGAGTCACACTACTATGGCTATATTATGGAAGTAATACTCCATAACAAAGTGAACATCAATCACAAGGAGAATAAGTATTCCAGACTTTTGTAAGAGAAAGCTAAGCAATAATGATTGTATACATTTTGAGCAATTAATATTGTAAGTTATATTTCATGCATAGTACATGAATGATTAAGGCTATTTACATTCATATTTTTGCATATTATTGAATTTTATTTGATTTATTATAAGCCTTTTTATACATATTAATTCGCTCATATTATTCTACTCATATCATTATATTGACCTTATTATATCGTAGTTATATAATATTTAGATCCTATGAGATATGACCTATGATATTTGTGGTATTAAGGCTTAAAAATCCATCATCAATTATATCTAATTTGGTAGTAATTCCTCTCAACATTTTGGCTATATTCATTTTTTGAGGTTGTAGTCCATGTGGTCTTCCTCTTCCTCGTGCCATTTATCTAAAATAATTCTTTGGCTCTAATACCAAATGATGTAGTTTAGATGAAGGGAGTCAACTGAACAATAACTTCCTCTAGAAACAAAGTATTCATGATTCACTAACACCCACAATGTAACATTTAGTTTTGTTTTGATTTGCATGCACTAGACAACAAGACAACATTAGCCAAAATGACAAAAAATGGTGCTTTGATGCTATATCATGACAATTATTTCAAGCTGATGCAATTTCCACTTGTATGACTGGGCTTGGTGCAACTTCCACTTGTAGATGTGATGCAACTTCTACTTGTATGATACAATGCAACTTCCACTTGTATGACACAATGCAACTTCCACTTGTACGATGAAACTTTCAATTGTATGACATAGTGCAAATTTCACTTGTAAGACATGGTGCAACATCCACTTGTATGGCACGATGAAACTTCCACTTGTACAACATAGTACAACTTCCATTCTATAGTGTATGACTTTGTGCAACTTCTAGTTATAAGATGTATGGCATGGTGCAACTTGAATGACTAATATTGCTTAGACAATAATTGTTTTGAACGATAATATTTTTCCATTGAACAATTTTCTGAACATTCACTCGAATGATGATTAGTTATTCACCTAAAAAATTATATATTTGAATGGTACTCTTAATTTTTATAGGAATTGTAGTGAAGTTTTCACTACAATAGAGCAGGTTTGTATCCTAAAGAGAATAAAAGCAAAAAATACCACTTGGCCCAACCCAATGAGGGGCCTTGAAGATCCATCCACTTGCCAAATAGTTGATTCAGAGAAAGCATCTGCAAAGAACAGTCTACACCAAATATTGATAGCCTGCTCAAAGGTCCCTTCACCTTGAGGTAAAGCTATTCACCCGAAAAGAACCAACAAGAAAATTTAGCCTTTCCAATGGTGACTAAGCCTCACCTCATCATCAAGAGAAACCCTCAAGCCTTCTTGGTATTGACCAAAAGGATTTACTTAATGATGAGGCTTCAAATAGCTCTATGGACTAGCACATTCTTGCCTAAGTAGTTGCAAATGTCTAAAATTGAGCCATCTTCCTTTTATAATTGGGTTGTACCATCCCATACGCCTAGAGGTAGTTGCTCAAGGGCATGATCAACATACCCATCAAGGGATGTCTAAAAGCCTTAAGAAAGGAAATAATGGGGATCAAAAGATTCAAATATGGATTCAAAAAGGTTAGCATGCCTTGTTGGTCCTCGAAAGGGTTCTCTAGAGGCTCAAAGGTGAGAGGGGTAAGAAGATCATGGAAGAGCCACCATGGTTTATAACCGTGCCCATCAAGAGAAACCTAGTGGAGACCTACACTTAAGTACTCTCTGATGATAGATTATCAAAGGGTCATAAACATAAATAATGGTGGAAATCAAATAAAGGGCTAACCAAAATCTAAGAAGGAAATCCATAAGAGGAATTGGACTATAAAAAATGGTTCCTAACCCATAAAAATTTTGAGAACCTACATGCAAAGGAGGAAGTTTCTAGGACTAGACAAAATTTGAGAAGACATGAGTATATCATCAACTGAAGTCAATGCCCAAACCCGTATCTCCATGAAGGAGGGTAGATGCATTAATGACCCCTCTAAAAATAGGACCATGTCACCCATGGAGGAATTTATGGTGACTTAAGTCCTCACAGCTTTGAACTTCCCCAAATTTAATGCAATATGATCCTTTGAAACATATTCAAGTTTGTTGCTATGTCAAATATCTAACTTGTGATAATTATTTGCTCCATTTTCTTTTCTCTTACTTAGTCTAGACTCGAGCCTTGAGCCAACTATATGTACAAGACCCAAGCCTCCTTTGATTATGTAAAGTTATTTGTATGAGCAAATCTGTGTTCAATATTTTTTTGTGTATAGTTAATGTGGTCATTAAATCCTATTGAGTAAAGGAAGAAATTGTATATCTCTCTTTTGGTGCATCACCCCCTATTAGATAGGCTAGGTAGATTTCAGTTCTCATACTTTACTTTTCACTACATCATTTGATTTCTTTCCTATTTCTTATTTTTCTTTGAAATGATTAGGGTAGGAGTAGACTAGAAAGATGAACACCAAAAAATATATCTAAATATAATAAATCATTCTTATATAAAGAAAATCTAAGGTCATTCGATGGGAGTTGCATCCCACACTTCCCTGAACTTCCCAATATTGGCACCTCCACATGAGGTGCAGGGCACTAGACACATCCACTATCACAACTGTGGGGGGTTATGGCACCTAGAGAGAACAAGGGGGTTGCTCTTACCCCCTAATATGAATGGTAATCACACGTTCCTCTTTTTAACTATCTCTTGCATGCAAATTTTTAATGTTTATTGAATGACACTACCACTCGCACAACAATATTTATTTCCCTTTGAATGGTGCCTAATTTCCACTTGAAAAACTTATGCTTGGACAACAACCACACTCTGTCTCCTTTAGCAATCTTGTAATCCTGCACACATAATTGTATTCCACAACATGCAAATCTAGAAACATAATGCATTCACCATTTGATATCATGCAAAAAATAGAATAGAGTGGAATATGATTTTTGTATTGCATTTATAAATCATTGGCTACAATATATAGTGTAATATTTTCAATCATGGTTCAATAGTATTCAACACCCCATAACCTCATACATGTATTCTTTATATCTCCCCTTGTTTGTCGTTCCCTTTCATCCCTTCTATTTATACTGATTTCCCTTTCTCTTCCTCTATGTGCACCGTGTTTCTCCTTTCTCTTCCTCATTTATATGAAAAATATGGCAGTTACATATGATTGACAATTACCCTGCCTAAAACTGTTTGGATGCTCCTACATAAGGTATTTTCATAGTAGTGGATCCAATAGAAGCCACATGTAGCTTATTAAAAAACAAAATCTTACATTTAATATTTTAATTATTACAATTAAAGAGCTTGTTATAGATTAAATCTACATTAAAGTTACTTGTGAAAATAAGTAATATTACATTAATAGTTTCATCTATCTTAAGAAAAAAGAAGAAGAAAAGATAAGGTAGTTATTCTCTTTTTATTTGCAAGTGAGTGAATCATGTAGTAGTTATCTTATAATAGGTATTTATTTATATTGAAATCAAATTAATATTATTGTATAAATAACTAAACATCTTGTAAATTTCTATTTTAAAACATTTCCTTGGATTGGGAGCACATACCATTATCAATGGAGGGTGAAACTATGCCACCTAGGACAATAAATAAAGTAAAGCTAATAATTTTAAAATTAAAAAATATAAGATTTAAAAATAAATCCCAAAATGATCAAGTGGCATTAGCTCAACCAGTTAGATTCCTCAACATTTCAAGGAGGAGATCCAGGTTCGAATCTTGCCAAATGATACATGGATAATATCCAAGATTTGTTGTAATACCACTGTGTGGTGACGATATAATACGGGTGGGACCCATTTCAATTATAATAAAAAATTCCAAACTTAAATTAGAAGAAAACCTCATAAAAGAAAAGCTCTCTAATAAGAACGATAAAAATCAACTTCTTAATAGAGAATGAGTTAAAACCAAAATAAGATTTAGTTAAAAAGGATGTTGATAGGGAAAAGTCATTTGTCACTCTTTTATGGAATTTTTAGTGCTATTTTCTTAGAAGTATTAGAGCAAGCAAGGAAGGATTCCAGATTAAGAGGGTCAAGCATCAAATCCAAGGAGTTGTAAGAGGCGAGTGCTCTAAATCTAGGTTATTTATACCTTTAACTAATTCTCCTTCATGATAAAATACAAATTAAATAGCTTAAAACATGTAAATATAACCTTTATATAGTATATTTTCTATAAATTTTTAGAAATTTATCTTAATATTTTTTTGGGTTATCGGCTCTACAATTTTTACAATCTACTATAATATTTAGCTAAATGGAGTTTCCTTTATTAAACTAGCATATCTTAGTAACTTCATGAAAGTTAGTAAAGGTCTTAGGTCCAAACCCTTAGACTTGTTTTTATAAGGAGTTAAGTTGTTGATTACATGTAGAAGTTGATAAATTATGAAAAGTCTTATATTAAAGAAGATTTATAGTTATATCTATAATAAGCAAAGGATTTAATTTTATCTAAGTTGAGAGTATTATTACATGTTTTTTACTTCTATTATTACTATAGAACCTTTTGATTATTGTGTTGTGGTATATTCTTGAAAAGCATAGGTGCTTTGCCTTAGGTTGTTATAAGATTGAGAATATGATGGATTAAAACAAGCCTTAGTGTTGGTATTCCATCTTTACATGCAAAATATACATCTACATTCTTCTCCATGGCATGTATTTGTGATGGATATTAGCTATATTCCTTTGAAAAATAATAATTTTCTTAATTTGGTAAGTTTCAAGAAGGTTATTACTTGAGTAATGAATGATGTTGCCTCAAGAGGAGGTGAAGCACCCTATTGATCCTAAGATAGTATCCCTTACTTTATCCTTTGTAATTATGGTATTTTATTTATAATATGATGATTAATATTAAAAGCATATTCAAATCCGTGACATGAATTCCATTATATTAAGTGGTATGGTTCAAGTATCGATGGGTGTTTAAGTTAATTTCCAACTAGTCACTTATTTTTAACAATTTGTTATAATTTTACTTCAAGTAAAAAATTTAAAAGCTATTGCTATTGCTATTGGTAAATTCTAGTGGTGTTAAGAGGGCATCACAATATGAGTATCTCCTTTTTGAATGGTTTTTTCACCATTATTATATAATAACAATTGCTAAACATTTCATAAATTATAAATGGAAGTGCTTCTTTCCTTACGGTATTAAAATTGATAATCAATTTTGCATTTTATATGACAATAAAAACTAAAATTCTACAACTAAACCATGTCAAAATGAAAAAAAATGTGCCAAATTTATGATAATAAAATATGGCAAGTTGGAAAAAAGTATAAACTTTTATTTTTATTCATTAAAAATGCATGAAAACATGAAAAATATACACTCTTTCTTAGTTATCATCAACATACCTATAAAATATACTAAAACACTCTCTCAAGGATTATGTGTAATTTGTTAGGATCCCATCCTAATACCATGATGTAATAATCCTTAGGAAACATGGGGAACACCCATGTTAATATGTTTGGTAATATTTTGTAATAGTTTGGATCTAGAAGCGCCTAGCCAAGTGGCACCCTTTTTATGTAACTATTTTTCAAGAATGTAACCGCTTGTAGGTAGGAGATTCTATCCCGAGTGGCATTTTGCATGTAAACCAACCTTGGGAGTTAGGTGCTAGAGAAATTCCTTAAAACTGTGAGGGGTAGTATTGTATGTATATTTTTGCAAAATTGAATGAAAGTATTGAAGGAGGTTTCCCTCTTGAAGAGGCCAATGATTCAGTGCTATTTGTGCACTTTCCAGGGCCATGTTTTGCTGCAACTATGAGGGTTTCTACCATTTCGATTGTTAGGTATAATATTTTTGTATTTCAGTTTTCCTTTTAATCCAGCAAAATACCAGCATAAAAAAAGTATAGTTCTTTTTGTTTGATTTTGTAGTTGTGAGGTTAGAAACCTTATGTCATGGGTTTTAAAATATCGTAGAGGAGCTGTCATTATTATCTAATCTAGATAGCCCATAAAGTGTCTAGTGAAGTGAGGGTGATCAGGCTCCAATACCCAGGCCTTAGACAACACCTGCGTATGGAATTGAGCTCCCATGTATCTTTGGGTATTTAGGGAGACCATCTAGGATTAAACAAACCTTTTACCCTAGGAAGATTTTTTGGCCTTGTATTATCCATAGTACACAGGATAGTATCTCGAAAGATTACCCTCTCATACTACCAGAGAGGTAGATAGTGTGCTTAAGGGTATATGTGGAATCCTCCTTGAGAAGTGGCCTAAAATATTGGTCCAGGCATTATTGTTCTTCATTGTGGTATAACAGAGGGCCTATGGGTATTACATACACATTTTCCTAGCATACCCTGGTTCTATCAAAATATTATCATGTAGAAAACATCTTATTATTTGAATTTCAAACCTGTTACCATACGCTTGTCATAGAAATTGAGCATACAAAGAAGACATCTCTATTCCAAAGTTTCTACATGTAAAAAATTACAAAAAATAATACAAAAGGATAATAGGTGAAAAAAATACCAGCAGATTCAAACAAGGATAAGGGAAAGTCAGTATCAGTTATATCCTAGAAATTTTTTAGTAACAGTTAGTATAGGGTTGTCAGGTCAAAATAGTTGCTTGTATCAATTAGAATTCAAACAAATAGGGAATATATATGATAGTTAGTAACAATCAACAAAGGATTGTCAAGTTATCAATGTCAGCATAGTTACTTATGATAGTCAGACAAGGAATATATGTGATAGAGTCAGACTAGACAAGCGACAATACAATGTAAGGAGTGGTCAATAGTTAGAACAAATAGGGTAGAGTGCAGAAAGGGGTGATCGATTTAGAACCCAAAATTTGAATAAAAACTCTAGATAAAAAAACCACATCAATAGAATTGAAAAAATAGCATTATTAAAATCGATGTTGTGGAATATAGCTCATTGTGATTGTCTTTTTGAATTGGTCAGTTTGATATATAACGCCCAACCATTTTTTTGGCTCCTTACTAAAAATAGTACTTGGGATGTCCAAATTCATTATTGTGGAATATAGATCATTGTGATCATCTTTTTTGAACTGATCATATTGATATATAACACCCAAGGCATTTTTTGGACTCCTTACTAAAAATAGTAACCCTTGAAACCACCTTTCTATTTTTAGTAAGTTTTACAAACAACATAAATCTTTGAACATGGCTAGTGGAACTCGACAACAGCAAGAATTAGAGCAACAAATTCAAAGCAAGGTGGATGCAATGGGCAACAAACTATGGGCAACAATAAACTTTAACCTAGAAGACAAAGGGATAAATCAAAAGTTTTCAAGAAGTTGTGAGAGTTGTCTCTAATGCAAATAGGGAATTGAAGATAGAATTGGATAGTCGCATCTCTTTTGGTTCCATGGGTCATCAGGATCAACAAGATACTAGTACAAGCAATCACCAACACCATAACCTCGATAATAATGGATTTAAGATGCCAAAGCTAGACTTTCCTAAATTTGATGAAAAAGGTCCTCAAGGGTAGATTTGTAAGGTAGAACAATATTTCACTCTTCATAATGTCCCACATTTTTTGTGGTTGACCATCACTTCCTTCAATTTTGAATCTGATGCACTCCATTGGTTTTTGTGGCTTAGAAAGGTAGATCCTAATATTCTTTGGTAAGAATTTGAACAATGCTTACTCACTCACTTTGGGCCTATAGGAGCCCTTTGTTAGAAATAGAGTCTATTCCATAATTTAGGTTATGTAAATGTATCTTCCAAGGTACATACTTATATTACTTTAGGGGAAAGTTATCTAGTTACTTCATGCAATGTAATAAGTGCACAAGTGTCATTGTGCAAGTTGTACATGTGTAAGTTATCCCTTACACAACTAGATAGAGTGTTGGCCAAGTATCTTATTTTACCTATATAAGGATGGCCTCTTAGGTAGATAGACATAGAGTGAGAATTACATAGAGTGTGATATACATAGAGTGTAGCATAGTGTGTGACACCATCCATTGGTGATGGATGCAATGTAATTTAGTAGCTTTATATTGGAGTGTTCATTTCCTCCATAGTTACATTGTAATATTTTATATTTTAGTCATTCAACAAATTTACTTTCTTTCGTATTATTTTGCATCTCGTGATTGCTATCTCTCCATGCTTGCTACATCAAAAGCTAACACCATTTTCAAACTCAGACAAACATCCACCATTAGAGAGTACCAAACTCAATTTGAAAAACTTGCCAATCACACTAATGGTCTAAAAAATGACTCTTTTCAAAGTTATTTTGTGAGTGGGTTGAAGGATGGATTTCGAGTTGAGGTTAAACTATTGAGACCTCAATCATTACCACAGGCAATACAATTGGCTAAATTGGCAAAAGAAAAATTTAAGGCTCTAGGATGCACATCTAAATTTTCTCAATCTTGACCATCTTTTCCATCCAAGCCGATGACAAGCCCTACCACTAAATCTCCCACCATAAAAAAATTGACTCATGAAGAGATGGAGAATTACAAGGCACAAGGGCTATATTTCAATTGTGATGAAAAGTATTGTCGAGGGCATAAATTTGTGCAAAAGAAAATTTTTTCTCTTGATTTAGATGAAATGCCTATCATAGAATCATCAGAGGATGAGGAATATCCTCCACAAGGGGAAACATCAGAATATGCAAGAAATTCAAAGGACTCCCCACTAAAAATCTTGGTGTATGCCTTAGCAGGGGTTTCCATGCCCAAACCATGAAAGTGATTGGCCAATTTAAAGGACAATGAGTCATAATTCTTATCGACTTAGGCAATACCCATAATTTTATTGATCCATATGTAGCCAAACAAGGAAATTTTTACATTACTATATGTAATTCCTTTGAGGTTATGATTGCTAATGGAGACAACCTTCCATGTATAGGAAAATGTTGTAATGTAAAACTTCAATTTGGGGACTATAACATCAAAAAAAACATGTTTGGATTATCCCTTGGGGGTTGTGATATAGTTTTGAGTGTAATGGTTGTGAATGTTAGGCCCCATTTTGTGGGATTTCATTGAATTGTGGATGAAATTATATCAAAAGGGGAAGAAATATACTTTACATGACATGAAAGCTAGTGCGGCACAATTTATTTCTACTCACAAGATGGAAAAGTTGTTAGAAAAATCCTCCCATGAAGTGGTGGCACAAATTTTTGCTATCACCGGTCCTGAGGAAACAAAACAAAGTTATTCACTGCAATTAAGGGGATTATTAGAAAAATATGCTTTAGTTTTTGAGAAACCCAAGGGGCTACCTCCTCATTGCTCCCATGATCATGCCATACAACTTTTTACTAGAAGTCTTCCTCCTAATATCTTTCCATACCAGTATGCTCATGCGCAAAAGTTAGAAATTGAAAAAATTGTGTAGGAGCTTCATGCTGCAGGAATTATACATTCCAACGTTAGTCCTTATTCTTCTCTGGTGTTATTAGTTCAAAAAAATGATGGCACTTGGTACTTGTGTGTGGATTATCAGTACCCCAATAGAATCACTATTAAGGATAAATTCCCAATTCTTGTGATTGATGAACTCCTTGATGAATTGCATGGGGCCCAATATTTTTCCAATTTGGATTTACAATCTGGATATCATCAAATTTGCATCAAGGATGAGGATATTCTAAAAAAAACTTTTCATACTCATGAAGGACATTATGAGTTCCTTGTTATGCCCTTTGGGTTAACCAATGCACCTTCTACCTTTTAGAGTTTGATGAATTCCATTTTTCACCCTTTCCTTCACAAATTTATTCTAGTCTTTTTTTATGACATATTGATCTATAGCCGTTCATGGGGCAAGCATCTTCAACACTTAGATCAAACACTCAAACTTTTGTTTGACCATCAAATTTATGCCAAGATGTCCAAATGCTCCTTTGGCTAGCAAGAGGTTGAATACTTGGGTCACATTGTCACTAAGGATGGTATTCAAGTGTATTTTAAAAAAATTTAGGCAGTCCAATATTGGCCTAAACCTCATACCCTAAAGGGCCTTCGTGGTTTTTTGGGTCTCATAGGCTATTACGAAAATTTGTGAGAAATTAAGGCAAGATCGTAACCCTCTTGACCGTCATGTTGTGGAAGAATTCCTTTATGTGTTCCAAGCCAGCTGAAAGGATTTTTGTTGATTTAAAATATGCCTGTATTAGCAATGCCAATTTTTTCTAAATCATTTATCATTGAAAATGATGCATTGGGTATTGACATTGGCACAATTTTAATGCAAGAAGGCAGACCCTTGTCTTTTACTATTAAGGTGCTCTCTAATATAAATTTAGGTAAATCTACTTATGAGAAAGAGATGCTTGCCATATTACATGCGGTCACTCATTGGTGCCCATATCTCATTGATTGATATTTTTCCATCAAAACCGATCATCAGAGTCTCAAGTATTTTTTAGAACAAAGGGTGGCCACTCCCAAACAACAAAAATGGGTTTTCAAATTGTTGGGCTATGACTATGACATCTCATATAAGAAGGGTAAAGAGAATGTGGTGGTCGATGTCTTATCCTAACTCCATGAGGATCAGACCATGCTCCAGACTATCTCTACTCCACTTTCACAATGGATACATCAACTTTACAAGGATCTGGGTTAGGATTATTCATTGCAAACCCTCATTTGTAAACTTCAAGAAGATCCTCATTCATACCTTGGCTATACCTGAGATGGTCAAGATTTATGGTTTCATAACCGTTTGGTTATACCCTCTTAGTCCCCCATCAAGGACCTTATCCTTCAAGAAATGCATGCCTCTCTTACCATGGGTCATTCAGGTTTTTTCAAAACCTATACCAAGGTCAAGCATACCTTTTTATGGCATGGAATAAAAAAATACATTCATACTTTTATGGTTGAATGTGATCACTACCAGCGTATGAAAGGTGATACTGACATTGCTTTGGGTACTCTTCAATATTTTTTAATCCCTGAGCAGGTATGAACACATATCTCAATGGATTTCATTGAGGGGTTACCAAAATTTGGTGGCAAATCGGTTATTCTGGTAATAGTGGATTGTCTTTCAAAGTATGCATTTGTTCCCTCTCCCACCCATACACTGCCTCCATTGTTGCCCAAATATTCCTTAACTTTATCTTTTGCCTCCATGGTATACCTCAATCTATTGTATTTGATCATGATTCTATCTTCAGCGATTACTTTTGGAAGGAATTTTTCAAGTTGTAGGGAACACAACTCAAGACAAGTTTGACCTATCATCCTCAAACTGATGGTTAAACTAAAATAGTTAATAAATGCTTGGAAATATAGCTTTGTTGCTTCACTTCTAAACATCCTACACATTGGGTTAGGTGACTTCCTTTGGTTGAATGGTGATATAACACCACATATCACACTACCACTAAGGTGAATCTATTTGAAGCAATCTATGGTCAGGCACCATCGACCCCCACTTCCTACATTCCTAGTAGTTCCAAGGTTTAAGCTGTAGATTCCACTCTTTACCAACATGATTCCATTCTTCATCAACTCAAGATCAATCTAGACATGGCTAAAAAATTTATGAAATAACAAGTTGATCAACATCACATCGAACATAGTTTTGCCATTGGTGATATGGTATTTCTTCCCCTAAAATTGTACAAGCAATCATCTCTCCAGTTGTGCAGGTGTTAAAAACTTGCCACCAAGTTCTATGGTTCTTATTAGGTTTTGCAGCGAATCGGGTCAACAACATACAAATTAGCCCTTCTGGCTAGCTCCAAGATTCATCCAGTTTTTCATGTCTTATCTTTCAAGAAAGTTATTGGCCATAGGATCCAGGTGCAGTCTACCCTTCTTGAGTTAGAAAAGAAAGGTTCCATCATCCTTGAACCTAGATGCATTTTAGATCATCGAACATGCAACCTTCGTTGTCGTGTTATCATAGATGTTTTGATCCAATGGCATGGATTAAAACTAAAAGATGCTACATGGGAACCTCTTCAACAAATTCAGTGGTAGTTTCCTCACCTTTAGATTTGAGGACAAAGCTTTCCGAAGGAGAAGGGCATGTTAGGACCCCATCCTAACACCATGATGTAATAATCCTTAGGGAACATGGGGAACACCCATGTTAATATATTTTGTAATGTTTTGTAATAGTTTGGATCTAGAAGTGCCTAGCCAAGTGGTGCCCTTTTTATGTAACTATTTTTCAAGAATGTAACCACTTTTAGGTAGAATATTCTAGCTCGGGTGGCATTTTGCATGTAAGCCAACCTTGGGAGTTAGGTTCTAGAGGCCTTAAAAATGCGAGGGTTAGTATTGTATGTATCTTTTTGCATAATTGAATGAAAGTATTGAAGGAGGTTTTCCCCCTCAAAGAGGCCCACGATTCAGTGCTATTTGTGAGATTGTTCTATTTGCATTTACTTTTCCATAGTTGTGTTTTGAGTATTAATGTTATTTTCAATATTTTGTGTGAGTGTGTTTATCTTTAATAGTAGGTTCCTAACATAATTAAAAAGTGTATATAATCTAAATACTCTACTATTAGTATTACTAGTTCTATAAGCTCCCCTCACATATTTGGCTACAATATCCTCAATTATTAGCTAATATACGTATTGGTTTGCACATGGTTTTTGTCATCCAAAGTAAAATTTGCATCCCAAGAGGTGGTTCAAGAATGCATAGTTTTGTAATCCACTATAATACATTTTAAAGCATATAGTTTGCATCTCAAGGGGTGGTTCAAGAATACATAACTTTGTAATCCACTATACCATATTTTTACATGCTTTAAATGCTTGTAAATGTTGAAATACTTTATTGAATTTTTTTTTCTTGTGTATATGCTTCTTGAAACTCATATGGATCTAGAGGTCCCACTTTTATGATAACATTATTAAGATAAAATTGGATAATAGAAGGATAGGTAACAAATATATCATTTTATTTGTTGATATCTTTTGACACTTGATCACAATATGATACTATTGTAACAAACCATATACTTAAAATACCTAGCTTATTATACTTTAGATATTTAGATATATTATAATATTTGATGCTTAGAATACATTTTTTCTTTCCTAGTTAGATGGTATTTCTATTTCTTGATATTTTGTACTAAATATCTTACAACTAATTATCACATGTAATCCATAATCCTTGACAATTTGTTAAAGAAGTTCAAAGTGGTAATAATGCCTTCCTCCTTATACTTAATATACACTGCATAGCCCAAATATATCTACTTCAAATGGAAGATGCATATTTGGTAAATCAAATATTAAGGCATGATTGATTTTGTTCTTGAACCCATAGAAGGGTTTGCCATGCTTCTTGTTCAAAATAAATATCTTGCTTTTAAATAGAGCATGCATGTGATAACAATTAAGGAATGAATTTCCTCAATAATTGTATCACTCTTATGAATCTTTTAAGGACTCTCCTTGATCTAGGTCAATCTAACATAGTTACATTTTGTTGAATCAATAATTAAATACTATCTTTTGTTGAATCAATAATTAAATATCTTATGACATATACAATATTTTTATTCTTTCTTTAAATATGTTTTAATGTTTGCTTCGTTAAAATCCCTTAATAATGCTTTATTTTTTTTTGATTTAGTACCAATATCACCTACTAAAGGATGTTATTTAACCTAACTTGCATTTTAGATTATACTATTTTTTTGCTTTATTACACAATCATCAAAAATAATAATTAATTTCATTAAGACTTTAAAAAATCATCCATTTTCAATATCATAATCTTATTTGAGTCCTTATCTTTAATTAAAATTGCTTTTGTTTCATGCAACTTTCTCTAACCATGTAAATAATAATTTTAAACTTGAAATAAAATTTTAATAACTTACAATATTAATTTTATGTACCTTCTAAAGATAATCTCCCTAGTATTAGTTGCAAGCTTAGTGTAGTGGTAAGGGCTTTGGCCTCTCTTTGAGAAGTCCAAGGTTCAAACCCCACTCAATATGAGGGGACCGGGACCCCTCATAAATACATGTGTAAACTCATTGAAAAATCTCCCTAGTATCAAATCATCTTAGCGTAATTGGTTAGATTCCTTGACATTCAAGGAGGAAAAGGCGAGGTTCAAATCTTGTCAAGTGATACATGGATAATATCTAAGCTTTGTTGTAATATCACTATGTGGTGATGATGTATCATAGGTGGGACTAGTTTCAATCCCATATAACTAATTGAAAAATCTCCCTAATGTTATCATCTCCATTTGTAGTTGAAATTATTGGGATTTACTCTAATATTTTAGTATAGGTATGTGCTATTATTAAGGGTTTAGAGGGCCGCTATGGCAATTTTTTTATATTTAACACCACTTGGCCAATATGCCTACACAAGTGTGTGCTTTAAGGATTGAAGTGTTGGACATGGAGAAGGTAGTTACTAAAGTCAATAATCTTAACATTATTTTTGTACAAATGATGATTATTCTTTTTATCCGTTTTCTTATACAAATAAGAACAAATTATTTTGTTGAAGACTTTATGATAATATGATTTTTGTGTACAAACGATGTTTATTCTTTTTAACCTTTTTATTATACAAAGAAGAACAAATTATTTTGTTGCAAACTGTATGATAATGTGATTGGATTAGATAGGCTAATACTTATATTTGAAATGGGTCAATTTTTTTGTTTTCAAAGGATCTAGTATGAATTTGGTAATGATTGACAAATGTTTCAATATTATTTATTTATTTAAAAACCAAAGAAATATTTCTACATATTTGATAAAAGAACCAATACATTTTTTAATTTAAAAAAATCATTTATATATAATTTCTAAACTCAACATACTTATTTATAAAAAAAAAGCTTACAATTATTTTTTCTTTTTCTTATTGGGACCAACTATTATATTAAATAAAAGAGGTTACTAATTTTTTCTTTTTCATTACAATATATAATATCTAAATAACCTCAATGTCTTCTTAACTATGAAAGCAATTTATTCTTAAAAAAAAACTTCAAAATTTGATTAACTTATATATATATATATATATATATATATATATTTGCCATTATATATATTTTAGAATATTTAATAACAATAACTTTAACTTTTTATTTAATAGTTTATTATGAAGTGAACCAATAATATGCCTTCCTTTTAGTTTTGACTATATGTTGGCCCTTGGTCTTCTACCATGTCTCTTGATATTTTCTCCTTAGAGTGGTTATATATAAATAAAATATATTATGGCTATTCAAATTTATATAATTTGATAATTTTAGGGTTTGTATAATGGTTCCATGATAGTTCCACCAGTTGATATTTGTGGAGGGACGTTTTTCATGGGACTGCCTAAACTGTTGAACTCGTTTCGACCATATCTCACTGAGCTAAAATTTTGAGGGTAGATGCCTGAAAAACCCTAGAACGTCTCCACCAATTTTCATATCATTTAGAGCAACACAAATCCTAACACATCCCTATGTGTGAATGAGATATTTGGTAAGTGACTATGCGAGGGTTTCATCTGGGTTGAGTGCAAGCAGTTCCAAAGGTTGGTTTTTAGGGCCTTCGAGCCCTAACGACCAATATTTTTGTGGTTTATGCTCAATATTTTAGCAGGAAATGTTGTAGGGGATCCAATATGAGTTAGAAACATACTATGAACTTGAGTGACAACGACTTCCAATTTGTTGCACAAAAGAAAATTTAAAACCATACCTTTCCACAACGTCTAGGGCAAGGATTAAAGAGATCACGAAACAAGTTTCAAGCAGTTGATAAAAAATGGCTCATATCTCAAGTGAATCTGGTGTTAAGGTACACCCACAAAATAATTCTACTATGAAAACCCCTGTCAAGGTAAGAATTTCGAAGACTCAGCCCCAAAAATGAATTTTAGGGATGCCCTCCATGGTGGACAACCTCAACCCAATGCTAATATCAATATTAGGGTTTTTCATAAACCTCTAAGAATACCTAAGATTGATCCCAGGAAAACGAAGTCAGGATGTCTTAAAGCAGCTGATGGAACTCCTATTGTTAAGCTTGATATGGGTAACATTCAGACTGACATTGAAGATTTGGAAAAAAAAGGACATAATTTGTCAGTTCGTGGGTTTTTGTTCGAGTCTATCTAATTTCAAAGTCTGGGCTGCAAAAAGCTAGAAAACTAAAGGTGATTTACAAATCTCTATTTATCCAAATGGTTATTTTCTTGTTTTATTTTCTAATAATGAAGATAGAGAGAAAACATTTCAAGGAGGCCCTTGGTTTTTTGGTAGGGCAGGGATTTTCATGAAGCCCTGGCATACTAAATTTAAAGCTAAAGAAGAGATGCCTTCTATAGATCCCATGTGGGTTATACTCTTTGGCCTCCCTATTGAATTTTGGAATCCTACTGTTTTTCTTCAATTGGAAACTCTTTAGGAACTTTTATGATGACTGCTGATTGTACTCAAAATTTTGAACATATTATTTATGCTCGGATTTGTGTTTTAATGGATTTTGACAAACCCCTACCTAAAAAGATCACATTACAATTTGGGGAAGACATTTGGGAGCAATTAGTGGACTATGAGAACATTCCTTTTCATTGTAGAATTTGCCATGAATATGGTCATTTGGCTAGTGCTTACCCAAATAAAATCCCTGATAAAAAGAAAGAAGATATAAACTCAACAGGTTTCCAAATACCTAAGAAGAAGAACACTAAAAAAAAACCAGTTATGAAGGATCAATCAAAGTCATCTACTAATATGTTTGAAATCCTTTCCACAAATGATGTCCCAAGTGAGGAAGAGGAAATAATGGAAACTGAAATCTTAGAAACACAATTTAAATATGAAGGGAAGAACTCAGAGACAGACCAACAAATCAAAGGTTTTCAACAGAAAAGAAAGGGAGAAAATTTACACAAGAAAAATAATATTTCAAATGTCAAAACTTCAAATAATGCAGGTCCCAATATAGACTCTGTTGAACCATCTAGTAAAATTTTGGCTGTGTACGAGCATTCTTCAGGGTTAGAAGCCATCTCAGATTCAATTGGCACAAGTCAAAAAACGGAGGAAAAAAATTGAAGATGGATTCGAATCAAAAAGCAGGTCGCAAGACCAATCAATATCATATGGTAAAAGAAGGTGAAAAGCTTATAGAGGAAGGTAAGATTAATGCCCTTCCCAAATTTTTTAGCCCTGGTATTAATGAAGATCATCACTTGGAATATTAGAGGACTCAAAGGGAGTCTTTCAAAACAAAATGAAATTAGAAGAATGATTCAGATAAATCATCCACATCTTGTTTTCCTTCAAGAAACAAAGATGTCAATGGAGGATATGGACTCAATTACCAGTAAAATTTGGCTAGTTGGAAAAGTGGTTTCTCTTAGTTCCCAAGGGACTTCTGGTGGCATTGCTTGTCTTTGGGACCCAAAAGAGGTAGTTATTCACCATATGGTTGGCAGTTGGGATTTTGTGGCTATAGCTATTCAAAGTAGACATTCCAACCAAATTATGCTCTACATTACTGTTTATGGTCCAACTTCTTTGGAGGAAAAAAGAAGACAGTGGAAGGATATTACTCATATTATCTCTCATTTTCCTAAAGCTTGGATCTTGATCAGAGGAGATTTCAATACCATCCTCTCTCTGGATGAGAAAAGGGGGGAAATAGAAATTTGGACAAACGCACTGACCTCATGAGAGAATATATTGCAAACCTCCATCTTATGGATATCCACCCAGATAATGGCCTTATGACTTGGTCTAACAGAAGGCAAGGCTTAGCTTGTATAATGGAGAGATTGGATAGGTTTTTGCTCTCTAAAAATTTCTTAATCCATGGTCACATTCCTAAAGTGAAGACTCTTAATAATGCTGGTTCGGATCATTGGCTAGTCATGGTGGAAATGTGGAAAACCAATGTGAGTTTATATCCTTTTTGTTTTCAATTAATGTGGCTTAAAGACATTTCCTTCAGACCTCGTGTGCAACAATGGTGGAAGGAAGGTAAACCTAGGCATGGGACTAAGATGTTCTGTTTTGCCAAAATATTGCAATACATTAAATCCAAAATCAAGACTTGGAACTGGAAAGAGTTTGGGGATGTTCATAAAAAAAACATGAAGTTATTGCTCATATTAAAAATTTGAATAAGAAAATCCATTTAGATGGCCTCACAGAGAAAATAAGTGCAGATGAAATTAAACTCACAACTCAGTTAGAGGAATGGGAAAAAAAAGAAGAAATATTATGGAAGCAAAAATCTAGAATTCAATGGCTCAAAGAAATAGATCAAAACACAAATTTCTTTCACAAATGTCTTCTAGCTCGAAGATCTTACAACTTTATTTCTTCCTTAAAATCAGATTCTGGAGATGTTGTTTATACTTGGGATGGCATGAACTCTATTGTTGATTACTTTTCCAATATTTTTGTTGCTACTCCTCTTGACTTAGCTTCACAACAAAATGTTCTTCAAGCAATATATTGACTGCTCCTGTTACTATCAATGAGCTTCAACAAGTAGTTTTTAAAATGCGAAAAGGGAAAACCCCAGGTCCTGATGGTTTTCCCATTGAGTTCTACCAAGAGTTCTGGGATATCCTTCATGTTGATTTATTAGAGGTGGTGGAAGAAGCCAGGAAAGACAGAAATTTTGAAGGTTATCAATAAAACTTATATTACTCTTGTTCCAAAAGATCAAGAGGTTGATCATATCTCAGCTTTTAGACCTATTGCTTTATGTAATGTTCTTCTCAAAATCATTACTAAAATCATGGTAGAAAGGTTGAAGCTTCTTTTGCATAAGATTATTTACCCAGATCAAGGGGGTTATGTGGAAGGACGTAAAATAGTATATGAGATAGTTCTTGCTCAGGAAGCCATCCATTCCATGGATATGCAAAAATATCCTTCTATGTTCATTCGGTTAGACTTATCCAAAGCTTATGACGGAGTGGATTGGCACTTCCTTATCAAAGTTTTGAGGCAATTTGGTTTCCCTAAGGATTGGATGGATTAGATTATGGGATGTATCTCTTCAATTTCCTACTTAGTTCTTATCAATGGTAGACCTTCTCAGTCATTCCCAGCTTCCAAATTTATTAGGCAAGGTGACCCGCTATCCCCTTATTTATTCATCATTCTTGCTAAATGCTTGGGTAGGACTATAACCAAAAAGAGGGAAAACAAAACCCTTGAGGGAGTTACCATTGCTCATGGAGCTAGACCTATCTCTCATCTTAAATTTTTGGATGACTCTACTCTTTTAGGTAAAGCTACAGTTAAGGAAGTTTCTAATATTAAGCAAATCATTAGTCATTTTTCTAAGGCTACTGGGCAGTTGATCAATGAAGACAAATCTAAAGTTATTTTCTTTCACTACTCTGCTAGACAGGAATTCATGGTCTTGGATAAATTAATATATAAGAAGACCTCCCTTCCAATCACTTATTTAGGTATTCCCATAAATATTCAAAGGCAGAAAAAGAAATATTGGAATTGGTTTTTGGACAAAGTCAAGAAGAAAATTGGAAAGTGGACCAATAGGTGGCTTTCTTCTGGGGGTAGAATCACCTTGGTAAAATCAGTCCTTCAATCTATTCCTATTTATGATTCTTTCGTTTTGAATATCCCAAAGGTTGTTCTTCGAGAATTGGATCAAATCAGTCATTGTTTCCTTTGGAGTGGTACTAAGAAGAAAAGAAAATGGGCCTTGGTAAAATGGGATACTTTATGCCTTCCTAAGAGTGAAGGGGGGTTAGGATTTTGGTCTTCCATTAATAATAACAAAGCTTTAGCTGCTAAATTATATTGGAGGATGTTGCATAACCCCAATGCTCTTTGGGCCAATAATATATGTGCTAAATATGCTGAGAACAAAAGTCCTGAAGACCTTGTTCACTATCAACTTCCTACCAAAGGTTCTCCCATTTTAGCAGTTCTTAAGACTGGTGAGGATTTGATAAAGAAAAAATTATTTTGGATCATTCATAATGGTCAATAGGCAAATGTTTGGATAGATTCTTGGGATGGTCACAAGCCTTTAATAACTCAGTTTCTCTATTGGAGGCCTTGGATGGAGGAGCTTCACCGAGCTAATTGGATAAAGGTGTCTAATTACTATCGGTACCTTACTGGTAATTCAAAGGTTGGTAGATATTGGATCCCTATTGAGTACTGGCCTACTCAAATCCCAGAAAGGCAAAGACAAGATATCCAAGGCATCCTTCATATGAGATCCCTCTCTTGGTCCCATGAAAAAGATTGTTTTGGATGGAACAACACTACTAAGGGTGAGTATTCAGTTGCTCAAGGTTATTTGATCTTATGCCATAATAATCCCAACCATTCTTCTGACATCTTTTCTCGATTGTGGGCTCAAAAGCTCCGGCCTAAGGTGAGGTTCTTTAATTGGCTTTTATTGCATCGTAGGGTGCTTATTGGTGAGCAACTTATGAAGCATGGTTTTCATGGCCCTTTTAGATGTGAAATGTGTGAAGAGAATGTAGAAAATCTCAATCATATTTTTATTGAGTGTACTTTAGCCTTTGAGCTATGGAGGAGAATGGCCACTTTACTTGGCTTACAAGTGGTCCAATTTTTTTACTTTTGAACAACTTTGGAGGGATTGGCCTAATGAAGAGGGTGTTGATCATTTTATTAGGCAGTTAATTTGGATGGGTTCTACCATTCTTCTTTGGAATATTTGGAATGAAAGGAACAACCAAATTTTTAATCAAGATAGGAAGGATATTCACTATATTTTGGCAAAATACCATAGCCAACTTAGTTGAATCAGTCCATCAACTCCTTAATCACCCCCAAAAATCCCACCAAAGATGGGATCAAGTGATGCAAATATTGAATATTAAATATTCTAAGGGCAACCAACTTAAAGGGAATGTGAGTATTAGTAAGATGGATAGGACAAGAAATTGGTAACCTCCTCCTAAGGATTTTGGAAAAATCAATACTGATGGAGCCTGTAGAGGTAACCCTGAAAAAGCCAGTGTGGGAGGAATTGGTTGACTTTCAGATGACTCCCTGGTTTTTGCTTTTGCTGAGAATTTGGGTATTCTTTCCAATAACCTTGTTGAGGGGTATGGTATCCTCAGAGGCCTTCAAGAGGCTACTAAGGTTGGATGGGAAAAGGTGTTAGTTGAGTATGACTCTCAACTTATGATTAATCTCTTGAAGATTCCTTCTAAGAATCATAAGGTGGATTGGAGAATAAAAAGAATTATTGAGAAGATTCAATTAATCTAGATGGGATTTTTGAAAGTTGATTACAATCATGTGGTCAAAGATCAAAACAAGAGTGCTGATGCTTTAGCTAATTGGGCTTTGGACAAAGGTGATCTTACTTGTTATGGCCACCTTCCTAGATGGTGGGCTTCTCAAATTAGGGAAGCTCTTCTTTCTATCATTTCTTTGGATGGCTCCAGTTCTGAAGGTACCTAGTTTCTTCTTGTTTTTTTTTTTCGCTTCTCTTTGGTTCATTCAATTTTTTTTAGTTCCCTAGCTCATTCTATTCTTTATTTTGTTTCCTTTATTGATTTTTGCCTTAATAGTCTTCTGGTCTAGATAGGTCATTGTTATGTTCAATTTTTTTTTTTTTTTAGTTTTTTAAGATGGGTAGGTTCTTTTGTTTTGTTTTGTTTTTGTTGTTCTTGTGTTTTTGTTGTTTTGCATTTTTTTTTTTTTTTATGTTATTTGTTATTGTTCTTTTGTTTTTTTCGTTCTTGTTCTTGGGTTTCTCTTTGTTTGTGTTAATTCGTGTTTTTATGTGTGGGTGTTTTATATGTTTTTTGTTTTTGTTTATTGTCTGTTGTTGGTTGTTTTTTATTTTTATTTTTATTTTTTTTCATTTTTTTAAGTTTTGGTTGCGTTTATTTTTCATGTTTTTTTGGGTTATGTCTTTGTAGTGTTCTGTTGTTTTTGTCTTGTTTGTGTTTTGTTATGTGGTTCTTGTGTTTTTCTTTGTGGTTAGTGTTGTGGTTTCTTTTATTTTATTGTGCGTGTTTGGTTGTGCTTTTGTTTTTGACACACTCAAGGAGCATGTTTTTTATTTTATTTTATTATTTTTGTTGTTATTACTTATTTATTTACTTGTTTTTAAATTGGTTTTGTGTGTTTGTTTACTCGTTGAGTATGTCAAAGGTGGTAGGCCAGGTCCGAGTCCCGATACCCCTGCCTCCTTGGGTCTTACCCGAAAGTGGCATCCCTTTTGGGGTGTTTTCCACAAATAAAAAATAAAAATAAAATTAATAATTTTATGAATATTGAGTGATTAACTAATTTTTATTTAGGTTATAATTTTATTTTTATTAAGAAAAATAACACATAATAGAAAACTAGAAATCAATTAGAAATACACGAGTATTTATAATGATAATGAATCAAAACCATAGTATATAATTATTGTTAAATTTTCAATTTTAATCTTGAAAGAAATATTATATTAATATGTCTTCGGGTTCTCATCAAAGAAACCTATGTTCAAACCATACTATACATGCAATGGATGTGTGAGTGTGTTCAACAAAAATAAATAATTTTCAATTTTACTTTTATGATATAAAATATCCAAATACCTTTCTCATAATAAAAATATTTTTTTATTAATATAAAATTTTTGTTTAATTCTTTAACTTAAAAAAATTAATATTTAAATAATCTAAAAAATAAATATATAATTACCACCGATAATACAACCATATAATAATAAAACTTTTCAACGAGGAAAGTATAAAACAACTTTTCCTGATTCAGTATGGCTTTAGTTGGCTTGTCGATTAAAACTTAAGGATATTGTATGATTTGATTCCATGCTTCCCAAAACCTTTATGGGTATTATATCTTGGCTTATATTTTTCAACACCTTAATGGTTGTATATTTAATTTAATATGATATTATGGATTGGCTTTGGTCAACTATTGACTAGGCAAATTGGCCCTATTGGCCCACTGAACTATTGAATTATGGATTCCAGGTTTCCTATGGATTCCAGGTTTCCCAAAACCTTTATGGGTATTACATCTTGGCTTATATTTTCCAATACCTAAATAATTATAAATTTAATTTAATATGATATTATAGATTGGCTTTGGTGAACTATTGACTAGGCAAATTGGCCGACATGATGAGATATTATGAAATGATAGGAAATGATGTGGTCATTATCCGGCTCGTCATGAAGCATACTTTTTTCCTTTGGTCTTTGTTTTTAGTATTATCTATACCGACACAAATTCTTGTTTTCAACTCAAGTAATCATTCCTGCCTGCCATTCTCTTTCGCTATGTAATGTAAAGTTTTAACTCAACTAGCAAGACCATTGCAACAACTAGCTGATCCGGATCTGCAAATTCTTCTCGAGGTCATTGCTTAACTCTACCGATGGATGTTGATGGATTGGTAGTTGTTTGTTTGGTCGGTATTTATTAAGAAGAGACTTAAGTTCAAACTTTGGGGTATGCTTGTGGTAAAGATAGTAGTATGTTTTGAATTTTTTAAATGCGTGCCAAACTTTGAACAACCGGTGGTCCCCTTACATCGGACAATAAGGAAGTGGTATAGGTTTATTGAAAGATAATTGTACGAATCTTAAACAAGGGTGGTTCCCCTTACATCAGATCAACAATAACGAAGTGGTATAGGCTTGTTGAAAGCAGCCCCTATGGTTTGAACCCTGCACTTAATAGTTACTAGAAATAATGTGGATGTAACCAACTCTCTTATATATAAAAAAAAAAAAAAAACCAAGACCATTATTTTTATTCAAAAACTTTATAAATTTTAGTTTGTTAGAGAAAAGCAAAGTTAATAAAACCTCAACAGTCTAAAGAATCAATAGAATGTACTAGTAACTACTACTAATCGACCTATCTCTTTCAAATAAAACAATATATATATATTTTAAGTAGTACAAAGTAAAAATGACACAAGTGAGAACCACACTCCCTAAATAACATAGCAACAAGAACCTCCATGTTTTTTAATAAAACAACGTAACCTTAAAATATTTACACACCAAAAAAATATATTTTTTATAATAAAATAAAAGATTTATTTTCACACCAACAAAATATATATATTTTTAATAAGTAAAATATTTCTTTCAATAAAACTTTATGCCGCAATTGTAAGAATAAGACAAAAACTTAATCACCTTTTGACGAGCCTTTCTTTTCATATTTACAAGTCATATTGCATTTTTGTCAAAGGGCAGCTGCAAAATTCCCTTTCCAATAGGTGGGATGTAATAAGTACACAACCCATTAACTTTTTGAATACTTCAAAGAACTATAAGTTTAAAATATTGATATAAATATACAGCTGGATGCAGCGCAATTGTTTGGGTTTTGGCTTTTTTTTTTTTGGGAGGTCCAATGTTCAAACCGTGACATGGGTGAGTGTGTGAGAGGTTGGGTGTGTGGTGGCTTTGTGTTAAATTTCTTATTGATAAGTATAACTCTCGGCTTTACAAGGGGTCATAGTTGAGAGGAGCCCTCGGTCATAGGAGTTTCTCACAATAACCAAATTAAAAAATATATATAAATATAATTATATTCTATATTATATTATATAATAGTTAATTTTAATATTAATTAATTATATATTAATTATAATTTTATTTTTAAAATAATTGTTGTATATTAATTGAGTGTTTACATGTATTAAGTTTTGGTTTTTCATTTTAATTTTAAAATAGTGGAGTTTAAAATTAAGTATTAAATTAAATGGTATTAGTTTATGTTAAATTCTTCGATTTTAAGGATAGTTCAAATCTGAATCTTATCAAAACAATATATGTTTAATAATCAAGTTTTTGTAATTAAGTTTTAATACTATATTTTTATTTTTATTTTTATTTATCTATATGATTACTAAAACAAGATGGTTGGTTACAATCAAGGATACAAATCCATGCATACATATAAGAAGAGCTATTGAATTTGAACTTTAATCTCATTATAATTAATGTCATACCTTAGTGCTTTATTGAATGTTATTGAACTTACCTTAACCTCTTATCAACAAAGATTTTTTTTAAAGAAGTTTCTCACATTAACTTGTATGCGTCATAGGATTTTCTCACAATAACCAAATTTAAAAATAAAAATAAAAATATTGATATAAATATAATTATATTCTATATTATATTATACTATATAATAGTTAATTTTAATATTAATTAATTATATATTTATTAAAATTTTATTTTAAAAATAATTAAACTAAAAGGTGATATAAGTTCTATAGATTTTTAAAAGTTTATATAGGAATTCATTTTTGGGAAGGTATGTTGGAAGCATTAAACTAAAAGTAAGTAGATTCAAAATCATGAAGATATTAACACTTATAATAGAATATTATGTACTAGCATGAATTGAGAGATTTGAGTGGATTTAGTTGTATATATTTATTTCAATTGATCATCTTGTTGAGATTGATTGCCTAGATATCTTAACAATTTACTCAACTTAAATCTTTAATACATTTTTTATTTTATTTTAGAATGGTGATTAATGGGATTCTTGTTTTTGGCCTATCAATTTCTCTTATGATAATATTACAATGATTTAATTGGTAACATTATTCTTCAATGGTGGTTAATTTTTATTAATGGTTTGTTATGATGGGTGGGCATTGCCTAGTTTTATATAGATTAGTGTTTTCAATAGTTTGATGGTGGTTTTTTAAATGATCATATTTTATGGTTATAATGCATGGATTGTGATGGTGTGCAACATTGCAGTTAGGTTTATCTTCTATATATATTAAGGGTGACAACTTCATCTTTGATAGCTCATCCCTTCATAACAATGGTAGCTTATATTTGCTGTTGATGGTCATGTCCTTTCTATAGGTTATGTTTAAATTCCATAAGAGGAATGATGATACAATACTTGCAAGTAAATATTAAGGTCATCACTAAATTTATTGTGTTAGGATGTCTTCTGAACAAACACACATGATTAGTTAATATAGTATTTATATAGATGCTTTGTTTAGCACATATATAGATTATATCTACAAGATACAAAATCATCATCCATAATATAATATAGCTATATAGCCCTTTTCAAACACATGCTTTGTTCATGTATAGAGTGTCTCTACAAGATACATAATCATCATCCACGATATAAGTTATATAGGCCTTTTCCTCTTTTGAGAAGGTTTTGGTTATAACTAGTATAGAGTAGAATAATTACTAGATTAATTTATTTAGTTGTAAATTACATATCAACTCAAATGAATTTAACTTTTGATAAAAATATTAATATTTTATTTATAAATAAAATAATGAATCAATTGCTTCACTCTTATTATCATAGAAATATCCATCAAATATGATTGCTTCTATTTATCATCTTTTTAAATTATTGGATCTTTTAATGAAATTTATTGATAGAATATTTCTTGATTCACTTATTAAAATATAAATTATAAATATTTAATAATTAAATGATTCCAAAATTGTTTGAATAGATGAACTTTTTTTTTAAGTGAATTGCAAAATTGTCTAATACATTTTGTTTTGGAAAATGTTACATCATGTATTTAGTTGAGAAGTTATGATCAGATGGATGGTAAATAGTTATCGAAACTTACCACCATATTATTTTTTCAATTAGTTAAGTAGGATTAAAACAAGCCCCACCTGTATTACATCATCACCACATGGTAGTATTACAACGACTTGGCTTTTATCCATGTATCACTTGACAAGATTCGAACTTGGGTCTCCTTAAAAGTTGAGGAATTTAATTGGTTGAGCTAATACCATTTGATTGACCACCATCTTCTTCCTTGTACATATACATTTATTTTGATAAATGAAAACTTGCCAATATTATATGTTGGTCCTATCATGTGGTATCATAGCAATTATTAACTTTTAGGGATGGAAGTTTGTGATTGTGGTGTGTTTGTCGGTTTATGAATGAGAGTGTAAATTGTCTCTAAGTACGAGCATTTATTTTATACAAAGCAATAGTGAAAATTATTGATCTTTGTGTCGAGGAGGCACTAATCAAAAGCCCTCCTAATTTTATACAAATCTATGTAGCATTTATCAAAATATTAAGTTACTAAAGACTATTGAGCGTGCAAATGTTGCTGAAATCAAAATCTCATACTAAAGATAAAACCAATGTTTGAAGTTGTTTTTTGTACATACATAAATGATAAAATGTTTCTATTGAAAACTTTTTTACTAATGAGAGTAATATTTGGAAGAAAGCATTATCGTTGATGAATGAGGAGAAAGATATTCCAAGAAGGTATTTGCATTTCTTATGATGTGGTCAATTTATTTTTATTTGATCCCAAGAATTACATACTTGCATGAAGTAGCTATTGCCAGGAGCATGAAGTCCCATCATGTAAAAGGACAACCTAGAGTGAGATAAATATTGACATTATTTTAGACATTTGTTGAGATATATTTTAAGATAATTGTAATAACAAGTAAAATACTCTCTTCACTTCCTATTCTGAGAGAGAAATTTGTGGAGATGCATGTTCGTCCACTTAATTGATATTTTATTCAAATAAAAGGTAGACATCTAGCATGCAATCAACACAGTCTGTCAAAGGCACTAGTGAACTATTGTATATTTCTGGAATAAATAATATGAGCGAGGCATTAAGGTGTTACTTTATGAGCAATTATAGAGATGACATAAAGCAAAGATATAATGTTAAAGCATATGCATTCATGCATCCTACCATTTTAATATTGAAGATGTTGAAGGAAGATGTGTAATCAATGTTTGAGAAGAATGTGTCAAGGAATGAATATTAATGAAACATGAATGAGGGTAATTTTATGATGCTTATTGCATTTAAACATGATATGTCAAATATTTATATGCAAATTGAAGATAGATACAAAGATAAAACACCTAAAAAATTATCGTCTACACTTGTGAAGTCAATTACAAAAATAAATTCAATTTACTATAATATGGTTGGATTGATAACTAGTATGAGATATTTGAGATTGATGTACATGGAGAAGAGAAGACAATGGAACATAGAACTTTTGGTGGACATAGAGGAGGTTCATTTCTAGAGGAAAATGACATCTTAAGTTGTTATATAAACACTTGTGTTCCCTGTAGTTAACATATTTTCTACACCATGGCAAGCATAGGTAAGTTGTTGGAGAATATTACATTATATGGTATATGCTATTATACCCCCATGGTACCTTTGGTATAATTCTAAATATTAGATTAGAGTGTGAGTCAATAGTTTAGGAGTGTGATTTATTCCCTAATATATGTGTCTATGTGTAGGATGTGCACAAGTGCCATATAACAATGTGTGCATTAGAGTGAGAAAGTGTGTAAGAATCATGAAGTGTGTAGGAGAGTGCAAAGTGTCATAGAGTAAAGTGTGCAAGTATATAAAGAGTCAAGAGTCATGTATACAAGTGGTAATATGTGAAGCCAAGGGACAAGAGAGGTTTATCTTATGTGTGGAATAGGAAAGGATGCATCTCTTGGATATGTGATGAAAGCAATAGAGTTCAAGAGCCACCTTTATAAGGTTATATTATGGAGACAAAGCTCCATTAGATGACATTTGAAGATACACATATATTTGCATATTTGAAGCTTGTATACAAGTTGAGTACTATTTTTGTAAGATTTTTTCATGTTATTTCATTAATAATATTGACCATCTATTTCATATTATTATTATTTTCATGAATTTTATGTTCATTTATATTTTCCATTGATCAAATATCTATTTTATATTTGATTCTAAATATTGGGACCTGTGATAATTTGACCAAAAAATCCAATAGTGGTATTAGAGCTACTTTGAGTAGTCTTTATTGCTAGCATTAGGAAAAAAATCTAGTGTGAATATTTGAAGAGTTTTGGAGTGATAGGATCCAAGACAAAATCTAACATTAGATAAAGTCTTTAGTGTGAAATAAATATTGAATTTAGAGATAGATCCATATGAAGGAAATGTAGGTCAAAGAATAGAATTTCAGGTTTTCTATTACCCTAAGATTATTTGATATTTTCAGGCAAAGATTATGAGTCCATTGAAGAGAACATGGACTAAAAAGAAGAAGATAACATTCGTCATTTAAGGAATAATTCGGGCATCTAGAGTATAGAAGGTGGACAAAAAAATATCTATTATGGAGGGCTTGCTATTAAAAGTAGGCTAAGATAATATTTCGGCCATGTGTGCCTAATAAAGAGAGATATTTAGCAAGGAATTTGACTGTGAAGATGCAATATTTGATTGAATTGGAAGGTTATTATATGGAATAATGGAATCAAGCCTGTGAGAGAGAGCCAAAGAGAAATCAACCATATAATCAAGTGTTTGCAAGAGAGCAAAAGTGAAATTGACCATATACACTTGCCAAATAGCATCTATGATTGAACCAAAGAAAAATGGGTCATAAAATTAAGCTAGAGCCTATGAAGAGCCAAAGTTAAAATTGGTCAAAGAATTAAACTAGTGCCTTTATAGGGTTTAAAATATAATATTTTATATTAAGCATGTGGCCTGATTAATATTAAATGTAATATTGTATTCATGGCCACTTTTCAATTAGATGATTAAGTAAAAATTCCTTGATTATCCATATAATTTTTGTACATGGCCACCTTAGGTTTTATGCTTGACAGTTGGGCCTCCAGGTGTTGGAAGTATTGCATTATTTAACACCCTTGTAAATATTAGTTTGGTGGTTGATTTATATTTTATATAATGTATGTGTCAATATGAGGAATATGAAAGGATGCATCTCCCAACTGTTAGAGGAGAGCAACAATCGAGTACTGAAAAGTCATGAAAAATTATATATTGGAGACATCTCTCCAAGCAATTTAATCCACCATAATAATTCTTGTAATCCTATGATAAAGAATATATTAGAAATATATTTGTGATATATTCCATTTATGTAATAAATTATTATTTTTATGTGAAACATTTATGTGATTTATTCTTGATATGAGATTTATGAAAGAAAATAATCATGGGAAGCTAAGTCACTTTATTACTTATTTAAATCATACTTTTTTTTTTTTTTTTTAAATCGACAAATTTACATATTCAATTTTTTTTTCTAACCTATAATTGGAGGGATTGTTTGAAGGGATTTTAAAAATTGACAAGTAGAATTGTCGGAATTATATTTACAAAAAAAAAGAAAAAAAAAGATAGTTGGCAACATATGGATTTTAGAGTGTAGCATACATAAAGTGGCAGAGATAGTGAAGAAAGATAACCGACAACATATAAATTTTTTTATCATAGCATTTAAGATAGATTCATTTTTTGTAGAAATATAACTGAAAACATATGGAATTAAGAAGTTATAAGTTTTTAAGAAGAAAGTAAGCAACCATATAGTAAACCCATGCAACCTAAGATACAAGCAATTATGCGTAAGGAGTCTCTGTTAAGTGTTGGCCATCATTGAAGAATCACTAAACCTCCAACACATCAATAGCTAAGTTAAAGAAGAATCAAATAAGAAAGTGAAAATAGAACTATAGTTTGTGCTAACATAGAGCACCAAACCATCAAGAATGAATTAGAAGATATAGCATCCAAGAATTGAAAGCAACGAGTTGGAGCATTGAAAGCAGTGAAGTGTAACGAAACATTTGAGTGCAATTGAGTGCAACATCAAAGTGTAATGTTGCATCCAAGTTCAACCAAGACTAACATCTAAATTGGAAGATTAAAAGCCAAGAGTCGAGCAGAAGAAGAAGTGAACCAAGATCCAAGTAGAAGTGAACCTGAGATAAGATCCAAGATAACCAAGAGTCTAGTAGCAGTGAAGAGAGCAGTTGAAGATACACAACAAAGTAGAAAATTGAGCAACACCAGGCAATACATTGATTGAGTGATAGATGAAGGAAATGTAATGGGTAAGAGTTATATCAAAACTCATTACAGAATAATGAGATGTTTCTTAATAACAAGCAACAATTTGAGCTTGAAACTTTACCTCTCATGCATGGTTATATGTGTAGAACATCAATCAAATCTCAACAGCTAGATAAGAGAAAGTGCAAAATTTGGAAGCCTTATAAGAAAAGATTCCACATAGGAGAATTGGAATTTATGTGTGCAGGTGTCCAAGCCATGCAATATTGTATTTTAGGATTTTAATAATTAATAGCTTATATTAAGTTTGGAGAGGTTAACTACGAAATATTTAATTTGCTTATTGGAGTATTAAGGATTATTTAGGTTTTATTTAAAGTATTGAGATTATTTGATTGTTTAGTATTTTGGAGTGATAAGTAGTTTAGTTTTAATTATTGAGTTATTGGAGAGATAGTTTTATTAAGAGTTTTTTTTTTTAAATTAATAAGGTTTTTAAATTAGAAATTTATTTAAATTACTTTCATAGTTTTTTGAGAAAATAGAAAATTATTTGAATTATTGAATTATTTGCAAATTTAGTTATTTGGGAGATAAAAGGGCTTCAACCTCAAACTTTAAAAAATATAAATTTGCAAAATATTACATTTGAATTATTATGTTTTTTTGATACATAGAGGAATCAAAAACTACATTTCATTTTTGAACAACTGGTCACAGGGTCAAGTTGCATTACCTTCGATTGTAGTGTCAAATCATGGTGCTACCACTATAACCCCTATCTCACCTTGGTAAACACGACCTGGAGTTAGGGAGACCCCCGATGGCTTAGGGTTGTGAAATCCAAATGCAAGGTGACGACATACCATATTATTGATGCAAAAGAAACATATATGAGGTGCAGATGCTAAGTCCTACGAATGCGATGAACAAATGCATATAGGAAATAAAGCATAAATGAGACGAGATGTAAGCAAAACAAAGTGGGGCCTCTTTTATTAATGTTTCTTTCAATCTGGTTACAATGCGTCCCCCCTCTAGGGCTCAAAAATTTTGATACATTTCGTTACATCAATGGATGGTACGCTTCCAGTGTCTTTCGCATACCCACATTTGAAATGGGTGGGCCAAATGTTGCTGCCGCTTGCATCCATGTGTTCGTGGTTCCTTTTTGCCCCTTCGATGTTCCTGGTGGTGAGATCCTATGCACAAAGAAACAAAAAATAGTTAATAGCATATGCAAATATTAGGAAAACATGCAATCCCCAAAGCCTCCGACCGGTTAATGTAAAAAGGAATTAAACGATGGTCAAAACATGTCATAATGAACCCAAATTTTGATAGAAGCATCAAGACATCATCAGGGACCCATTGAAAAAAGAACAGTCAAGAAATCATGCATGGATTTCTAATCGCTCCGGGGTGGGACGATTAGGACTGTCACAAAATGTGCAAGAGAGACCTTGCAAATGTCCTACCCAAAGGCCTCCAAAACTCTTGAAAACTTGGGGTTAGGCTAAAAGGGGCATTTTGGAATGACCCAGAAGGTTAGATTTGGCATATTTTTCCCAGATTGTCCTGTATTCGAAAGTGCTCCCTGTATGTTAGTAAACACATAAAATGATAAAAACACAATCAAATCAAGTCAGAATGACATGAAACTTGAACAAAAACATAAGTACATGAAATATGATAGAATGCAAAAAGGACAGTAGAGAAATCCTTTGCAGATTTCTAATCTCTCTTGGGTGGGACGATTAGGACTACAGTAGTGTGGGGGGTGCCCGGGGGCAGGACACCCACCGTTTGGGGCTTAGTTTTGGCACCAATCCAGGTGGGATGGGTCCAAAACCTCCTATGGAGTTGTGTCAGTGAATTTGGTGTGGGATTGTGGCTGATTGCTTGGGTTTTGGGTCGAGATTGCATTCTTAGTGTTCACCCGATAACCTCTCTTCCAAAAGAGAAATTAGGGATGTAGGAAGCACAAAGGGGAATGGGGGTACAATTTGGTAGCACTCTGTTGCTCCAAATGCTCTAGCTCTATTCTCCTTTTGGGGTGAGGAGGCTCACATTTTTATAGACCTTAGGGGTCTCCTTTGAATGCACATGCGAGGGCACCACTTGGCTCACCATGCCTTTCTTGGGGGAGAGAAGATTCCTCCCTAATTTAGGGCCTCCATGATCAAGGCATGCTTGACTGAAGTCCCTCTCTCAGATTTGAAACCGTTCCTCACAATTACATGCCTTGAAGGCGAAGTTGAGTGGTGGATCTGGGATGCCATTTGTCAAGGCTTGACTTTTTGCCAGTCAAACCTGCTATTCACCCCACCCTGGAGCGATTGCTGCTAATCGTCCTGGGGTGAGGCGAATAAGATTCTAATCATCCTAGGGTGGGACGAATAGGGAGCAGAGTCCTCAAAAGGTGCCAAATTGACCTCTGACCTTCCAAAATTGATTTGGGAGTGGTTAGGACCACTTTTTAACCTTTGGAGGCTACCCTAGGGGGTATGTATGCCAATTCGATCAGTTCTTGTAGTCACATAATTAGATTGGTGTTGTTTTGGTGTCTACAGATGCCCCTTTTTGGGATGCATTGTGTGTGGCACAGTGCTGAGCAAAAATAGATGACCAAAGCACTTAATTATTAGGGTTTCTCAGTAACCTAACCAAATTTTGATGCCCCAAGTATGGAAAGGGCACACATTCTTGAATCCTTGCTTCTGATGAGCTAAGGAGCTTAAGTCAAGTGTAACCTTTTTTGATGAGGTGTACTTGATCTTGGACATTGTTCAGTCATGAATAGGCAAAGGGTGCAACCTTTTGTCTGAGGAACCTTGTCTTCATGCTTCTAGAATGCCAAGTGTTTTTTTAGCTTGTGATTATTGCTTGTTTGCTGCCCCAAGCAGGAGCGTGATTGTCTTTGTCAATGATTCTTTGAATGCATGCCATTTCCTTGATTGAGTGTGTATTTGTTGATTTGGTGCCTAAGTGTGACTACCCCCTCAAGCGATGAATCGATGAGGGAATGACCAAGATGAGAAAAGCGACGAGTCGCTTGACCCAAGATGACGTTTGTAAGGGTGCCTTCAATTGTTTTTCATTGAATGCCTAGCAGTTTTCCAGCAATCGGACCTATTTTTGGTGGGTTTTGACCCTTTTTGTGATACTGATTGGGGTAGATATTTTCGAAAATCCTCCTTCTCGTGGAGCGGTCCGACTATGCTAGCCTTCTTAGGGAGTAGGATAGTGAATATTTGTGACCCTGACGGTGGTTTTGCATGCCATAAATGTCTGGTGCAAAGGCACCTTTGTTCGACAGATTTATTGTTGTTTTTGGTGCATTTTTTGGATTATGTTTTTGTTGCTTTATTTCTTGCTCTATAATCGTCCTAGGGTGGGATGAATACCAATTTGGTAATCTTCCCAGGGTGGGACGAGCGCTAACTAGAGCGCTCGTCCCAGGGTGGAATGATTACAGGCCTAACAGTCTATAAAAGAACCAAAACTAGGTTTTGGGATCATTTGCAACAATTTTTTCTTGGCGATTTGGAGTAGTGAGGAGGAGAAGTGCGAGTTTGCGTAGCGGAGCGCTGCCAAAATTTCATGGACATCATGAGTGCGAGAATCGGATCTTTGAGCGTAGAGGCCGAGGCGAGACCGGTATGATGTTCCTTCTCCCTTCCTGTTATTTGTTTTTGTTTTATATGAAGTTAAACTCGCATATAAATTTTTGTTTGTGTTATTTTGTTTTTGTTCTCATTAAGGTTAAAAACCCTAATAGGATGTTTTGTTTTTTGTTTGATGTCATTTTTTTGTTCATACTAAGGTTGAAACCCTAGGACGATTTTTTGTTTTGTTTTGTTTTTTGTTCACACTAAGGTTGAAACCCTAGGATGAATTTGTTTTGGTTTGTTTTGTTTTTTTGTTCACACTAAGGTTGAAACCCTAGGATGAATTTGTTTTGGTTTGTTTTGTTTTTTGTTCACACTAAGGTTGAAACCCTAGGATGAATTTGTTTTATTTTGATTTGTTTTTTATTTGCACTAAGGTTGAAACCCTAGGATGAATTTGTTTTGGTTTATTTTTTTTATACAGTTATTGTTTTTGTTCACACTAAGGTTGAAACCCTAGGATGAATTTGTTTTTGTTTTGATTTTTTTGTTGTTGTACAATTATTTTAATGTCTGCGATCGTTGTTGTACAGTTTGTTTTGAATGTTTCTGTGCTTTTGTTTTACTTTTGTTTGTCTGTACTTTTGTTGTACTTTTATTGTTCTGTATTTTTTGTACTTTTGTTTTCCTTGACTTTGTTTTTCTTCTGTATTGTTTTTGTTGATATAAAGTATGTACTTAATATCGTTTGCTTTTTTTATTGTTTTTCAGGTTGTGAAGAGTCGGTACCGCCAGTCGACTATTTTCTCTGATGCCCAGGAGGCCTTGACAGTTGGGGATTGGGAGTGGCTTGATGCCCTTGGGCTCAAGCAGGTGACGCGTTTGGAGCCTGTGGTGGGGGATCGGGCATATTTGACTGCCCTGATCAATCGGTGGGATCCCCACACCAATACTTTTCATCTCCCGATAGGGGAGATGACGGTGACTCTGGAGGATGTGTATCGAATTCTGTGGATTCTTATAGATGGGCTTCCTATCCGGATGACCCACCGGGACCAGTGGACAGCAGTACTAACATGGTGTTTTGGTCGAGTGGGGGAGATGGGGGTGGAGAGGGCTATGGAGAGGGTTGAGGCTAACTGCTAGATAGGCGGTATTCTAGTGCGGTGGTGGCTAGAGAAGGGCGTATTGGGGGTGAGGCATGCTTTACTCATGGCCCTCATTTCCAATATGTTGCTTTCAGAACTGTTCAGGCGTGAGGTTCCCTTGGAACTTGCTGGAGTTGGTTTTCACTTTGGTGGAGTGTCTGACATCAGCTCCACTTATTATGAGGTGGGGTCAAACGTTGTTGGCATAGTTGTACGACGAGTTGTACGAGGTTCATTGTCGGAGGCGAAAGGGGATCGGGTGCAGCTATCTCTTGTAGTGCTGGGGGTGGCAGCACATAGCTGTGGAGCGGCCACAGGGTTTGCCTTGGACCACCCAAGGTGAGATGGTGGATCGAGAGATTGGGTATGCCAATCTGTGGCAATGATCAGAGGAGCATGGACAGAGTCGGCGACGGGTAGGTGATGTAGGTCACTATACTGACGCCTTCTCTTGTCTGATGCTAGGGTAGGTGTTTTGGTGACCGTATCGGGACTATCCAGCCTGGCCTAAGGCTGGAGAGTGGCTCCGATGGGTGCGTAGGGGTAGGTGGCTGATTGGGCATCATGGGACATAATAGGAGTACTTCCCGTATGTCCGGGTGACACGGTAGTTTGGGGTGCACCAAGGATTTCCTGGTGATCCCTTGATCTATCGATGGTGTGGGGATGAGAGGACCCTAGTCTGGCCGATCATTGAGCCACTAGGCGAGGGGTCTGATGCAGTTATTGATGTACCCAACATGGACGATGTCGGGGTAACTGCAGAGTATGACCGATGGTGGACTATGCGGCGATGGTGGGGTGAGGGGCCTTTGGGGGCGCAGAGGTGGTAGCAGTAGGAGGTGGGGGTGCAGAGGCACCGGTGGAGGGTTGGGGGGCTCCGTTGGATGATGCGAACATGGTGGAGGTCGATGACTTCACTGGTGATGGAGATGATGCGGGGGTTTCGGAGCAGCCGGATGTACAGGATGTCCCGGAGTAGTGGGTGTCGGAGCAGCAGGCCGTCCCGGAGGTGCCCATGTCGTAGGCTATCCCAGGGGATGTGGAGGTTGGGTTTCGTGTTGAGATAGCATGATTGGAGGATCTTTTGCGGAGACGGGATGAGGAGCATAGAGACGTATTACAGGAGAGGGATCTCCTACGGGCTCAGTTGGCACAGTGGGACAATGCATTGGTTGTGTACCACCGACGAGATGTGGAGTGGGGGTGGTATCGGGTGGAGTTAGAGACAGAGGTCATCCGCCTCGGTGGACAGTTACCTAAGCTCGATGGAGGTGGCTCATCACATCGCATGAGAGGTAGTGAGACTGAGCATTCTGCATCCTCTCGTCATAGGTGGCTGGATGAGGGTAGCATTGGTGGGCATGGTGCGCGGGCTAGCAGCAACCACCCTGAGAGGTCCCATAGGACCCATACTACTGGGGTAGTTCCAGTCGCACCGATCCTATGTGATCATGGTGGCCGACTCCCTAGGCTTTGGGGATTTTGAATTTTTGGTTTTTTGTGAGGTCAGAGGACCTTCTTATTGTAGCCTGAGGGCATTTTGATTCAATATATATACATGACTCATTTTTGGTTTGATGATATGCTTGTCATGATTTATTGTTTCTTTTATGCACCTTTATTTATGTTGGTGTATGCATATGCTATTATGAATGCAGATGATGTTAGCTATATGATATAGATGTATGCATATGGAATGGATGGAATGATTTGTTGGTATACAGGCGATGGCACCATAGACTGTACATGATTTACTGGCTTTCTATACTATGTGATTGCTTTATGGAATAACTTTGCATTTGTAATTTTTGTTTTGTATTTTCGGATGGTGATGCAAGTAATGAAATGTACAACAATTGTTTTAGAAGGTAGTTAAGGTTTTTCTGAGACTCAGATGCTTTAACTAACTAATCAAGACTGTACATTGTCTTACAAGACTTTCAAACCAGGTATGAATCAAACTTGAGTTTGACCAAGTTATTTCACATCCCTGTGTGTGCGATTGAGTTCATTTATGTGGTATTCATAAGGATACCACCAGTGTCAGGTAGGCTGTCCACCAAACCTATACTGAGGATCACCTAATTAGCTCCACTAATTCCTTTGTTGCATTTAGTAAGATTAATCCACGTTGCAATCTATGATACCATAAGCTAGCTCATCCACATGCAAACATTGGTCTACACACATGCAAAATGTGATAGACATATCATCATACGTTTAGGATACCGCCATTTCCAGGTAGGCTATCTACCAAACCCGTAATGAGGATCACCTAAATGGTTTTTCGAATGCTGAGAATTCTAGGGATTCAAGCTCAGGCATCTTTCGGTTGCTCAACTTGTTGGGATACTTGCTCTCATACATAGTGATGAAAATCACTGTTTATTTTTCTCTTTTTTTTTTTCTTGAGCAAGGGGTTTGAGTAGTGGTGATAACCACTGTTATTTTTTGTTGTTGCCTTTTGAGGATTTAGATTTTGCATTTTGATTTCAAAGTTGAGCTTGTGGGTTTTTGGCTTGTGAATGGCATTGATCCTTTTGGCCTTGGGGATGACTACCCATCCTTTTCAGGGACGTGTAGTACGAATCCTTACAACTTTGGGAATCAAAGGTGGTTGGGAATTTTGTTTTAGAATGGCATTGATCATTTAGGCCTTGGGGATGACTACCCATCCTTCTCAGGGGTGTGTAGTACGAATCCTTATGACTTTGGGGATCAAAGGTGTTTTGGGATTTTTGATGGTGGACTTTTGGGATTTTGCTTGTGAATGGCATTGATCCTTTTAGGCCTTGGGGATGACTACCCATCCTTCTCAGGGGCGTGTAGTATGAATCCTTATGGCTTTGGGGACCAAAGGTGTTTGGAATTTTTGATAGTGGTGAAAACCACTATTTATTATGGGGAATTGGATGGGGAAGAGCTTGTCCTTTTGTCAATTCTCAGCATTCTTGAACCATTCGCACAGGGGGATGAGCAGGATAACGTTTCACCTATGGTACCCTAGACTGCTTTGTAGGTTTCATCTTGCATTCACACAACTTGGGAATTTTTATGTGTTTTAAGCTTGTGTTGGGATGCTATGTAACAAGGCGTGATCCAAGTAAAACTCTACCTTGTAAAAAATATGTCTGACTTTGTACAACATTTGACTAGAAATCTAAAGATAGTTGAATGACGAAACCCTAAAGACATTAGAAGACAACTGACTATGATATGGCGAAAATGCGAAGGGCATTATTCTTGATGGATCTTTTTACAAAATGGATTGAATTTGGAAAATGATGGAATTGCCGAGTAATTACAGTCTATGGTGCTTTTGACATGTATGACCAGCAAATATGCAATGTATGTATGGGATGCCTAATGCAACTTTTGTTTTCTTTTTGGTGTTTTGATTTTTAAGAATATGCATGAAAGTGAGATGCAATTTTTTTGTTATTTTTGATTATTTGTTGTTTTTGAATATTTTTTATGGTGGTTTAACCCGAATGGGTGCGGACCAAGTGATTCTTATGGATCCTTGGAGGTTTTGACCAAAGGGATTATAGATACCTTTGGGGCATTTTGGGTGACCAAGTGATTGTGGGAACCCTTGGAGATTTTGGTTGGACCAAAGGGATTATGGATACCTTTGGGGCATTTTGGGTGACCAAGCGATTGCGGGAATCCTTGGGGCTTTTGGTTTGACCAAAGGGATTATGGATACCTTTGGGGCATTTTTGGTGTTGACCAAGCGATTGCTGGAATCCTTGGGGCTTTTGGGGTGGGCTATGGCTTCTCTAAATGTTGAATGGCCTCAAGTGACTGATGTTCAAGGGTTCTAGTTCCTTGATTCCTTCAAGAGAGGCGAGTCGGTATGTTCCAGGTCCTATTTTACTATCGATTACATAAGGACCTAACCAATTTGCCATGAACTTGTCCCTTAAGTGGGGCGGCAAGTTAGAATTTTGTTGGTTCTCTTTTAAGACCAGGTCACCAACCTAAAAGTCCCTCAGGTGAACTTTCATGTTGTATGCTTTCTTAAGTCGCTCTTGATAGATACGTAAATGCTCGAGAGCATTGACACGTCGTTCATCGAGTAACGTAAGCTGGTCTAACCGGGCTTGTCGCGCAGTGTCATCATCGATGAACTCTTGCATTGATATGCACAGGGAGGGTATTTCCAACTCGAGAGGCATGACTGCCTCGGAGCCATACACCAGCAAAAATGGAGTTGCCCTAGTGGGTGTCCGAATGCTAGTGCGATAAGCCCATAGTGCAAGTGGTATTTGGATGTGCCAATCCTTATGATTATCTGCGACCATATTTTTAAGGATGGCAACTAGCATTTTGTTTGACGCCTCTGCTTGCCCATTTGCCTGTGGATAATAGGGTGTCGAAAAACTATGCTGAATTTTGTACTTTGTTGTCAAAGCATGCACATCTTTGTTCTTAAATGACGTCCCATTATTCGAGATGATCTTGGATGGAATACCAAAATGACATATGATGTTATGTAAAATGAACTCCGCAATGCGAGGCCCAGTCGTAGAGGTAAGCGGAATTGCTTCCACCCACTTAGTGAAGTACTCTGTGGTCGTTATGATAAACATGTGATGACCTGACGATGCAGGGGAGATCTTTTCGATGAGATCTAAGCCCCACTACAAAAATGGCCAAGCTGATTGGATCGGCTACAAGGCCTAAGAAGGTACATGTGTCAAGTTAGCATGGTGTTGACACTTCATGCACTTTTGCACATATGCGCAACAATATCGCTCTAAATATGGCCAATAATAGCCCATGCGAAGAATGCACTTTGCGATGGCCATACCGCTGAAGTGGCCATCGCACGTACCATCGTGCGCTTGGGTGATCGCCCAAGTGGACTCTTGTTGGTCCAAGCAATGGAGGAGGATCCCTTCGTAGCTCCGACGGTACAAAATGTCTCCTAGCAAGACATGTTTTGCCGCTTTCTATTTGAATGATATTTTTATGGCGTGCGACAATCCAAGTGGGAGGCTACCTAACTTGAGATAGTCTCTTATGGGTGTGTACCAATCCTGCTGATCAGACACCTCGATGGTATGAATGGCCAATCCCTCTTGAAGTTCATCCCTAGCAAAAGCTGAGCGGGAAAGAACTTGTAGAAATAGCGTTGTGTTGCTATTAAGAGGGGTTGGGGAGAACAAGGACCCCTAGTTGGCGTGATTCAGACTATCATGGATTCGAGAGAACCTATCCTGAGATGGTTCAATCTGGATCAGGTGGATTCCTAGTGTTATGTCAAGCTTGCATGCTCCATCATGGATTGCGATAATGTTTTGACTTGAATGGTTGTCATTTCACCAGAAGGGTCTTGCGGGATTAGTGACCCCAAGGAGGCCATAGTGTCCGCAAAATGATTCGATGATCGAGGGAGTGCCTCGATGTCATACCATTCAAGCTTTGCCAAGAATTTATCCACAAGGGCTTTGTAGGCCTGTAGAACTGGGCATTTGCATTGGAATACCCCTTTCACTTGGTTGACAATTAATAGCGAATCACCAAAGATATTCAAGCGTTTGATGTTCATGGTGATGGTTGTATGAAGACCTATGAGCAAGGCTTCGTATTCAACATTGTTATTGGTGCACGGGAAATCAAGTTTAAATGATAAAGGCATTGGAGCCCCTTGCGGTGTGAAAAACATGATTCCCGTGCCACCCCCTTGCTCACATTTAGAACCATCAAAAAATAAGGTTATGTCGGCTTGTGACTCAGGCTCATCAGAATCTGGCGATTCTAAGACATGGAAGACCCCATCATCGGGTAGCTCTATGGTCAGAGGCTGATCGTCTTTGAGAGGAGCCTCTGCTAGTTGATCGGCGATGACTTGACCTTTGATGGACTTTTTTCCAATGAATTCGATGTCAAACTCCGTCAACAACATGATCCATTTCACCGTGTGACTACTATGATAAGTACGACTCATCATGTACCGTAATGGATTCTCCTTAGACACAACATACGTCGTATTGCTCAGCATGTAATGGCATAGCTTTTTGGTGGCAAATACCACCACCAAGCATAGCTTCTCAACGTATGCATAGTTAAGTTCATAACTGACCAGGGTGTGGCTAAGATAATAATTAGCCTTTTCTTTATGTAATTCATTTTTCTGGGCTAGCATGGCGCCCAGTGCCACCTCGAGCTGAGATGTATAAGTAGAACGACACTCCTGGTCTAGGTGGTGCCAATACTGGTGGTGAAGCCAAGTATTATTTGATGTCATCGAAGGCTGACTGGCACTCGTCATCCCAATGAAATGCTACCCCCTTGTGTAATAATTTATTCATGGGTCGACACTTGTCAGATAACTGCGCTATGAAGCGCTTGATTGACACGACCTTACCCTGCAAGCTTTTGAGCTGCCTGATGGTGGTTGGGGGAAGCATTTCAAGGATTGCCTTGAATTTATTTGGATCTACCTCGATGCCTCATTTTGAGACTATGAAACCCAAGAGTTTTCTAGATGTGACACCAAATACGCACTTCTTGGGGTTTAGCCTAACCTTGTGTTCGATGAGGCGATCAAGGATCTTGCATAAGTCATCGAGATGATTTTGGCACAAAAGATATTTGGCCAACAAATCATCCATATAATCTTCCAAAGTTTTATGCATGTGATCATGGAAGATGTATGTCATAGCGCGTTGGTAAGTGGCACCAACATTTTTAAGGCCAAAGGGCATGACCTTATAACAAAATGTCCCCCAAGGCATCGTGAACGCCATTTTTAGTTGATCATCGGGATTGATACGAATCTAGTTGTATCCCGAGAAACCATCCATGAGGGAAAGCATTTCGTGGCCTGTTGTAGCGTCTACCAATGCATCGATGCTAGGCAAGGGGAAATCATCCTTGGGACTCGCTTTGTTTAGATCTCAAAAATTGGTGCATATGTGAATCCTCCCATCCGGATTTTTGATGGGTACCATGTTGGATAGCCATGGTGGGTAATCCACGTAGATGACAAAATGTGCATCCAACAACTTTTGTAACTCATATTTGACCATTAAGGCCACTATTGGGTGCATCTTACGTAGCTTTTGCTTGACTGGCTTGACTGTCGGATCAAGTGTTAGATTATGCGTGACTAGCTACGGATCTAGCCCCGGCATGTCTTTGTAGGACCATGCAAAAACCTCCTTCTTATCTTTGAGAAGGGTAATGTAATCGACTTGCTCTTCGGGGGATAAACTTACCCCCAACTTGATGATTTGTGGATTCATTGGATCAGAACCGATGTCTACGTCAATCGTCTCTTCGACTGACATGTGGGATCCGTCCTCCAACTGGTGTGGAGTTGGGATCAGGTGGATATCATTCGCTAAATTTAGATCTACGTTGGGAACGTCGGGTTCCCCTTCAGCATGGAAGATATCTTGAGTCTGTCCTGGGGTGAAATGAAACATCTCACCGCAAGGCCAGTACTATGATGGGGATGGTGGTGAGTCAGCGTGATCCCAGTCTATGGCATCTAGGTCTAGATACAATGGTCATGTTGGATCGACTGGATTGTGGATGGGGGCGGTTAAATCAATGGAGATCATGTTGATGGAATGAATTTGGTCTCCATTACCATGTGGGTGTTGATTCGGATATTCTTGGTTATCCTTGTGCCTCGGATCTGGCTCTGTGGGTACTAGCACAAAAGGATCGGCCCTATGTGTGGATAGAAGGACAGGGTCTACCCTTGGCACTGGTGGCCCTATAGGGTCTCTAAGTGGGAGGTGGTCTCTGTATGCCCGAAGTGGTGGATGAAGCACTTGGTTTAATTATACTTGGTTTAAATGCCACCTATGCCTTGGTCCCATATTTAAATGTTCAAACATATCATCGATGTCTATGGGGTATTCCTGTTGCCTCATATGGTTGAGATATGCCATCTCAGTCTCATCCTCATAGTCGCTATCGAAGATCCATAGGCCTTCATTTGCTTCGACAACTATGTGCCCCTATGGCTGGTATAGCCTCCCACTAGGCATTTCTTGATCACTTGGCCTTATGGCCGGCATGGGAGGCTCATTTTGTTCGAGCATGTTGATTTGGCCCCTTCTGGGTTGTGTCGCTCTCTACGGGAGGGCTGGATTCTCTAGAGGTGGCAATTGCCCAATTGGAACATTAAAGGGGAACATTGCCACGAAGTCCTCTTGATAATCGTCGATGGGCGTCACCTATGAGTGATTGCTATCAGACTCAAATGGGTCCCAAGGTGCGACCTCATAATCCGACTCATCTTTTGAAGAGCTCTCTTGATTTTCTTCATATCTTTCTTGGAAGTTACCTCTTGAACTTTCCCCTTTCTCGATCAAAGGGGAGGGGTTGTTGAGGTCAACAAGGTTTGTTGTTACCAATGGGAAATAATTCCCCAATGTGTATGTAGTGTTGGGATTGGCATATGGATCTTGTGCCAACCCATCCTTGTTGCCTAGACCTAAGCCTTGCATGGTTTCTACCAAGATGTCAAGGGGCAAAGGGTGGTTGAACCCTACTCCTGATTTATCATATGGCATCTGGTATCTTGGTTGACAAAGAGTGTGCATTCCTTGTTCATATCTGCCCAATCCATATCCATGCCAATTACATTGGTCTAGGTATTTCAAGGCGAAGTCTGGGTTGGAAAGATAATCAAAATTCTCAGCAAATGGCTCTTCATCCTCTTCCTCTTGTAGGTAGGGTTCCAGGCCGTTCTCGAGGCCCCCATATACAAAGTTGGTCTAATTTGGTGGGTAACCTAAAGGGATGATAGTGTCGATGGGGAGGCGAGGTCTCCCCATGTCTTGCATGGATTCGAGTGTGGGTGTTGCCATAATGTTCTGCACTAGGTACTCCCCTAGGCCTGTATTGGCCATTTCAATGGTAATCATCGGTGGTTGAGGGGGAGGGAATGGGAGTTCTCCCTGAGTCCACTCCATGTTGGGTGAATCAAGTGTCTCGACTTCCATTCGGCTAGGTACCTCCTCGATAGAGATGGTTGAGACTAATGGTGGTGCCTCCTCTAGGGGCTTCTTCCTGTTGTCCTTCGGTGTGGCCACCATAGGTGGCATTGTTGGTGAAGGGACAGACGACGAAGATGGGCCAGGTCGGTTACTTGAGGGACTCAACAGCGGGGATGTAGGCGGAATCGGACCCTGAGTGGACGGATTCAATTGAAAGTCCAAATGTGTCGATGGGAGGGTCGATTGTGGCATCAGCTACATCGCATTGCAAAACTTAAAGGGCTCTAAGTCTATTGGGACTACATGTACTTGCCCTTTGTATGTGTATTTGAGGCATTGATGGGCTATCGAAGGGACACACTTCATGTCCTTGATCCAAGGCTGGCCTAGCAAGATATTGTAGGCCATCTCACCCTCAAGGATGTGACACAACGTAGGAATGGTCTTTTGTCCTACTTGGATGGGCAGGACAATTGTGCCAACCATCGAGCATAATGCGTCGTTGAATGCTCGAAGAGTGTAGGTGGATGCCACAATGTGGGATGCTGGCAACTTAAGATGTTTTAATGCCACTATCATGATTATGTTGCTGGACAAGCCAATGTCCACCAACACCCTCTTGAATGGAATCCCGTTGACCCGCACGATGACGTGCAGGGGTGGATCCACCATATCACTAGTCACCAATTTCAGTTCATCTTCCCTAAAGGTTATGACTGGTTATGTGCATTGTCTCACATGTCCCACAAAGTTGTTGAAAGAATTAGGTTCATGGGGCTGTAGCTCAATGGCTTTGAGTATCTCCATCAGAGCCTCCCGATGGGGCGATGATTGTTGGATGAGCTCATAAATGGAGAGCCTAGCCGACGTGGTCCTTAAAATTTGAGTAAGCTTAGTTCAAATCATGGCCACTGGTCTAGGCGGGGGAGGTTGCGTAGGGTGTTGTGGAGGTTGTGACATTGATGGAACATCTCCTGTAGCTACAATGGGTGCAGCCATGTTTGGGTATCTTTTGTTCCGTGTCACGATGCTTATCATCCCCATGTATCCTTGCATGGGGCACTTTTGTGTTACCTCATTTACTTGTAAAGTCTTTGCCTGCATGTCATGGGAAGGTAGGGGGTCTTTGAAGACTTCCATCTATTGGTTGCTCAGCGCTACGGGATTATCCACCGTGAGCGTTTTGTTGTCTATCAAGTCTTGTACCAAGTTTTTGAATTTCCAACAACTAAAGATGTCATGTCCTTTCTGTCGGTGGAATATACAATATAAATCTTCCCTATAGCCCTTGGTTTTTGGCACGTTAGGGTCTATGGGTCAACTTTCTGGTAAGTTTATCAGGTTTACCACGAACAAGCGGTCAAACAAGGAGTCTCTAGACTCCGTGAATTATGTGAATTGTCGCTTAGGGTGACGCTGCTGATTTTGCTCTTGTTTGTGGTTTTCTTTTTCATAGTTAGCAAGAGGAACTGCCTAATAATTAGCCTTTGGGGGTTGTGTCATTTGTGCAGGTGGTGGTACAGTTATGGCAACCTGATTGACTACGACGGGTTTCGGTTGCGTGGGCCCAATTTTGGCATTTTTGGTCCACTCCTTGCATGGCTTGGCAATCTCGTCGTCTTGAATTTTGATCTCCTCAATTATCTTGGCTTGCGCCAGGGCTTCTTCTAGGGTGGCATATTGCTACAGCTGCAATAGCACGAAGATCGACCTTATGCAACTCTTTGAAAACATCTGAGTCATGTCGGCCATGGGAGGGAGGTAAGGTAGCTTTGAAAGCAATGTCCTCCACCGATTCCCATAAGCGGCTATGGTCTCATCATCATACTTCTTAAGGCCAGCTAGGTCGCTTAAGGATGCCTTCTTCTTGGTGTTGAAGGCAAAACATTCAAGGAACGCGTCCACTAGTTGGTCTAGATTGTTGATGCTATGCTTCGGCAATTGGGTAAACCAATCCGAGGTAGGGCCTACGAACGTGGTTATAAATGTTCTTAGAAGCAATGCATCATTGTCCTGAATGCCAAAGCATTGACTCAGGAACCTCGTTACGTGCTCTTGGGCATCCTCATCCCCTCTAAAAATCACCAATTGAGGCATTTTGAAGTGGTTGGGGTATGGGGGTGCCAAAACTGAAGGATGCATAGGGTGATTGCGAAGCTGGCGTAAGGTGGGCTTTTGGGGCCCTGAAGTCTTAGTCTCCACAGACTCTAAGCATTCTAGCAGTGCTTTGTATGCATCAAAGGATTTGATTTCCTCTTCTTTGGTTTGTTCCCATTGTGCATTGTGAGGAACTTGAGGCCTATGGAGGGGTAGCCGGGTAGTGCCCCCCTAGCCTTGGTAGGGCGTTTCAGCCCGCTCTTCTTCTTGCTCAAATTCTTCATAGGATTCTTGAGGAGTTTTTGGGTGTGACCTATAAACATGGATGGGTGCCCATGGAAGACACCCATCATTGGTTCTAGGGGTGGCCTCTCGCTCAGGTCTAGGAGGTCTTGGAGGTAACACTTGATAAGGTCATGGAGACCTATCTCGTACTAAGGGGTTGTGCCTCTCATAAATTTCTGTCCTATGCGTGCGAGGGGTTGGAATCCTCTCATGCATAGTGTTCTGGAGCAACTCATCTGTCTGGCATTGAATGCGCTCTTTGTTAAGATGATACAGTTGCTCTAACTATTGCTGATCTTGCCTAAGCTACATGATTTGCGCTTGGTGGGCGGCATGTTTGGCAAATGCCAAGTCGATTTGTTCCATCGTCCTAGGTCTAGGAGGCCTAGATGCCTCCCCTACATATCTATCTCGGTCATGGTGATATGAGATCTCTATGGGTTGCTTTCCTCTGTCGAGGTTAGCAGCATTCACCTGAGGCTCTAGCCTCAATAGGTGATCTTGATAATTAGTAGGTGCAGAGGTGCATTGCTCCCACGCGGTGTATTGCTCTTGAGGAATATACTGGTTTTCCTCGTGCTCCCTTTCGTACATGTGAAAGGGATGGGCGGAGTTGGCTCACCCTGTCTGAAGAGCCTTGCGCTCTAGATTTGGCCTATTAGTTCTAACAGTAATGAGGGGTGGAGGAGGAATGATATAATCATGTGGTCCCTCCTTATGAACCCTATGCTACTCTAGCGCTTCATCGCGTAGTGGCCACTCATAATGAGTGTCTAAGGGGGCCTTCCCATGTGTGTACTCCTCTTGAGAGGGTCTGTGTTGAACGGGAGTGCCCCTCAAAGGGGTGCCTCTATAGTCATTTTCTATAGTGGCATAGTGTGGACCACGTTGTGGGTTAGGCTGCCAAGGTGGTATAACCAAGTCCTTGGGGCTATAATGGAGGTGACTTGTGCCTCCTTGTACACTTTTTGCAACTTCTGCCCGTGATTGGGCTTGGCTATGGGTATACACCATGGTGGTGGTCTTTCTAGAAAGATATGTGTATTTTTTTATCTCCTTTACAAAATTTTTATGCTACACCAAACAAAGGGGGACCACACAAGCAAAGAAATGATTATCTCGTTTACAGATTAAATGTGTGCCCTAGATCTAGTGTGTTTGATTTTTGTTGTGTGAATCTCGTAAAGGAAACTTTGTTATACATGCAGAATGAGGGCTCTTGTATCTCCAAAATGGTTGCCCCTTCAATATACCATTTCCAGGTCGTTATACCAAACCTCTCAATATACCCGCCCTTACGTGAGGGAAACTATTGGTATGCGAGAGCAGAACAATACGTGGAACATAGGTGGTACGGAAGGGGGATCGCTCTATTTTTGACACCTACCATAGAAGACTTATCCTCATGCATGGGGAATCACCCCCGTTACACTTGGTCAACTTTCTTCAGGATTTACGTCTAGCAACAGTTGCGATCAGGGTAAATGTATGCAAAATCCAAGCCAAGGTGGTGATGAAATCCACCGTTGGTCTTGATCAAGTGTTGGGGTATTAAGACCAACTCCTTGATGTTAATTTTATTAGGTGGTGTGTGTGGTTCCTTTTAATCATGCAAAGAAAGAAACATACAGCAAAATATGATTTTCACTAATGCAATGCTCTAAAGTACGTTTTAATCTTTCAGAAACAATTAGCAGCAAGAAGGAAATCACAAAACCTACCTAGAACTGACACCTATGATGAGGACTTGCCATTGGTGCAAGTATCATGCAAGCAAACCAGAGAAGAATGCATCCCTAATTAGGTTCCTTCCATTTAAGTTACTCTATGTTTTTATTTTTTATTTTTATTTTTTTATTGCAATAAAGCAAAGAAAACAAAAATCTACAAAAATAAAAAATAGAAAAACATAGGGGATGTTCAGAAGGCCTACCTCTTCTCTGTCCAAACTAGATGCCTCTGAGTTTTTGCTCAAAAAATGCACAAAACTCTAATCGTCCTGGGGTGGGATGAATAGTAGGTCTGTATTCATCCTGGGGTGGGACGAATAGTAGGTCTGTATTCATCACAGGGTGGGATGAATATGTATTCGTCCCAGGGTGGCACGAATTCCCGGTCTGTATTCGTCACAGGGTGGCATGAGTAGCAGTCCAGCGCCCGAATGAGTAACACCTGCAAAGAATCCATAAAATTTTGATCAAAAACTTGATCCCAATAGTAGGGGATAGGGTCCCATCATGATCGCCACTAAAATCTGAATGTGGGGTGACAGTGTACCAGATTATTGATGCAAATGAAATAGATATGAGGTGCAGATGCTAAGTCCTATGAATGCGATGAACAAATGCATATAGGAAATAAAGCATAAATGAGACGAGATGTAAGCAAAACAAAGCAGGGCCTATTTTATTAATGTTTCTTTCAATCCAGTTACAATGCGTCCCCCCTCTAGGGCCTAGAATGTTTGATATAGTTCGTTACATCAACGGATGGTACGCTTCTAGTGTCTTTCGCATGCCCACATTTGAAATGGGCGGGCCAAACATTATCACCACTTTCGTACGTGTGTTCTTCATTCCTTGCTTTCCCTCTAGTTTTCTTGGTGGTGAGATCCTGCACACAGAGAAACAACAAACAGTTAATAGCATATGCGGATATTAGGAAAACATGCAATCCCCAAAGCCTTTGATCGATTAATGTAAAAAGGAATTAAACAATGGTCAAAACATGTCATAATGAACCCAAATTTTTATAGAAGCATCAAGACATCATAAGGGACGCATTGCAAAAAGAATAGTCAGGAAATCATGCATGGATTTCTAATCGCTCAGGGGTGGGACGATTAGGACTGTCACAAAATGTGCAAGAGTGACCTTGCAAATGTCCTACCCAAAGGCCTCCAAAACTCTTGAAAACTTGGGGTTAGGCTAAAAGGGGAATTTTGGGATGACCCAAAAGGTCAGATTTGGCAGATTCTACCCATATTGTCCTGTATCCGAAAGCACTCCTTGTATGTTAGTAAACGCATAAAATGATAAAAACATAGTCAAATCAAGTCAGAATGACATGAAACTTGAATAACAGCATAAGTACATGAAATATGATAGAATGCAAAAATAATAGTAGAGAAATCCTTTGTAGATTTCTAATCGCTCCGGGGTGGGGCGATTAGGACTGCAACAGTGCGGGGGGTGCTCGGGGGTAGGACGCCCACCGTTTGGGGCCTGGTTTTGACACCAATCCATGTGGGATGGGTCCAAAACCTCCTAGGGGGTTGTTTCAATGAGTTTGGTGTGGGATTGTGGCCTATTGCTTGGGTTTTGGGTTAGGATTATGTTCCTAGTGTTCACCCGATAACCTCTCTTCCAAAAGAGAAATTAGGGATGTAGGAAGCACAAAGGGGAATGGGGGTACAATTTGGCAGCACTCCGTTGCTCCAAATGCTCCAGCTCTGTTCTCCTTTGGGGTGAGAAGGCTCACCTTTTTATAGACCTCATGGGTCTCCTTTGAATGCGCATGCGAGGGCACCACTTGGCTCACCATGCCTTTCTTGGGGGAGAGAAGATTCCTCCCTGATTTAGGGCCTCCATGATCAAGGCATGCTTGACTGAAGTCCCTCTCTATGATTTGAAACCATTCCTTGCAATTGCATGCCTTGAAGGTAAAGTTGAGTGGCGGATCTGGGATGCCATTTGTCAAGGTTTGACTTTTTTTCAGTCAAACCTGCTATTCATCCCACCCTAGAGCGATTGCTACTAATCGTCCCGGGGTGGGGCAAATAGGATTCTAATCATCCCAAGGTGGGACGAATAGGGATCAGAGTGCTTAAAAGGTGCCAAATTGACCTTTGACCTTCCAAAACTGATTTGGGAGTGGTTAGGACCATTGTTTAACCTCTAGAGGCTACCCTAGGGGGTATGTATGCCAATTCGATCAGTGCTTGTAGTCACATAATCGGATTGGTGCTATTTTGGTGTCTATAGGTTGGTACCGCCATCATCAAGTTGACGCACACTCAATGAACTCAAGTCAAACTACTACCTTTTCCATTGATTGGGCATGCCCATGAGGTTTGAACCTAGGTCTCTTCTTGGTAAGTGCCCAACTTCTTACCAATCCATCTAACCCTTGCGGATAGTTGAATTATTATTTTTAACTATAAGAGATATAAGGTGGAGTTAATTATTATTAAAAAAAAAATTAACTAGGGAGTTAACAAACCTAAACACCAGAGAAAACCAAATAATATTGTTGTTCTGCAACTCAAATAAGCTCATAATTTGTTTGCTCTTCGACTCCAAAGCATGGGAACACAAATAAAATCATGCCATCTATGAAGATGAGGGAGAAAGACAAAGAGATAAGAGATCACAGGTTCAAATCCAAGGAACGAAGGGAGAGGAATACTTAGGGTTTGAGGGGAGGATGTTTTTTCTAGTGTTACAGGTGCTAGATTTTGCAGGTAAGCTGAAAGAGGAAGATGAAGGGATCAGAGCTCATGGGTTCAAATTTGGGAATAAACAGAGATGAATACCTAGGGTTTGAGGGGAGGCTATTATTTTTGGTGTTGCTAGTGTTACAAGTACCAAATTTTTTAGGTAAGCTAAGGGAGGAAGATGAAGATATTAGAGCTTACGTGTTCGAATCCAAGGAATGAAGGGAGAGGAATACCTTGGGTTTGAGGGGAGGCTATTATTGTTTATGTTACAGGTGCTAAATTTTTCATAGATGTGGAGAGAATCGATAGGGCTAGGGATTATTGTGGTCATGTGATGGTGAATAGTCATCGCTATGGGTTGAATCCTCAACTAGGAATGCATGATCAAAATCCTGGTGATGGGGATCCCTTATTTGGTCATGCAATAGGTGATGAGGAGTTCAATGATGATGGTTTAGAGGACGCTAATAGGGATGATGGTCATAAAACAACCAAGAATTTATGAGGCCCTTCTTCGAAGGACCCACCTTGAAATGTACCACCTGACTCCTTCGCGGATAAAGTTCACAATGAAACGGGTTTTGGACTAGTTACTCAAGTCTTGATTCTCTTTACTATCTTAGATCATGAAGTTATTTTTCCTCTTGAAGCTATGTCACATCTCATATCCCAAGAATATTTGTCTCTCATTAGCAAATTTGTTGGAGTGTGGCCAAACATCGAATCCATTTGTAAATGGGTATTCTCAAAATGGTGCCCTATCAAAAACATGGAGCTAGTGGCATGCCCTAGGGGTTTCTTCATGATTCGACTGAACAATCCCCAAGACACAAGTAAAATTCTTACTGGTGGTCCATGGTTTTTTGGATGTAGAGCCCTATTTCTCCATTGGTGGAGAGAGGATTTGTATCCATAAACATAAAGTATTAACATGGCATCGATTTGGGTCAGGCTACCAGGTTTACCTACCCACTTTTGGAACCTAAGAACTCTTAAAGCCATAGCCCAATAGATTGGGTAATTGGTCGCCATTGATGCTGCCACGAAGGAAAGATATTGGTTGACTAATGCTCACATCTGCATCACAACCAACCTAGACTCTTAACTTTTGACCTATGTTGATCTATTTTTAGGTTCATACCGTAAATGACAAGTTGTTGAATATGAAAACAAACCCGCTTATTGTATTGAATGTAAAAATAGGGTAACCTAGGGGTTTAATACCCACTATTGAAAAAGAATCAAAGAAATATGGATATCAAGGTAGAGGAACGATGAACAATGGTAATGGGCAAGTATTCTACCATATCCAGAGAAAGAAGTAGTTTGACAAAGGTAAACAACCAATAACCACCCACCAAACAACACTTCAAATTGGAAACACTTCAAATATGGTAAGATCTTTGTTTGCAAATTCAAATCCTTTTTTGTAGTTAAATTCGTCAAACACCTCCCATATAGAGGTTGTTACAGGTAATGAGTTAGAGCTAAATCCATCTGTGGACATTCCAAAAAACCCATAACCTTAGGGAAATCAACCTAAAGGTCTAGGGGTTTATAATGTAGATGGTCATTCTCCCTCAAATTCGGGACCCTCATGTCCTCCCTTGACCACTACTTCACTAAACCAATCTTATGATCCACTTCTCAAATTAAATTTAATAAATTTTCCAATTAACCTGGTAAATTATCCTATTCTTGAGGAACTAACCAGTTATCCAAAGTAAGCTTTATCCCCTATCTATGATGAAGCTTATTGTGCCCCAAAGTAAATCACATGAATCCAAAAGAAATATGTAACAACTGATGTCGACAATGGGAAAAAGAAAGGACGACCATCCATCTAGGATGCTAGGAGGAAGGAGACAAAGAATGACATTGCAAATGACACTCAAACCACCATTTTGTCATCTCTTGCAGACCAAACTACTACTGATATACTGAAAGAAGAAGAAAAGTGACCTAAACCACCCTCATCTCAATGAGGAGGGGAAAAAATTCCTCATCAAAAAATCATATGTTAATATCCTCTTATGGAACGTGAGATGCCTCAATGGCCCATCCAAGCAAAAGTTGGTTAGATATATGAGGAAGGAATTAAAACCTGGCATCATTCTCCTATAAGAAACCAAAACAAATATGGATAGCAGTGATAAAATAGCAAAATATATATGGAAGGATAGTGAATTTGTGTTCAGTCTAACCAAGAGCTCTTTAGATGGACGTTTTTATATGTGGGACCCAATCAAGGTTTAAGGAAGACTAATAACTAAGAATGACAAGGTAATCAACATGTTATTTTTCTATAAAGACACTCAAATTCAGTGGATACTGTCAGACATCTATGCCTTAAATAATTTGTTGGGCCATCGTACCTTATAGAATGATCTAAGCCATATGAGGAACAACTTCCAGAATGAGTCATGGATGCTTGCTAGTGATTTCAACACTCCTCTTTTCCTAAAAAAGAAAAAATGAGGAAACACCATCATTTTTAGGTGTCTTGAAGACTTTATTGATTTCATTAAATAAAATGAACTGATGGATTTTCAATTGAAAGGAGAAAAATACACCTGGAGCAATAGAAGAATAGATAATCAACTAATCCAACTAAGACTTGATAGATTTCTATTATCCAAGGAAGCAATTTAGTTCTTTGGAGATGCAACTCTTCACACTCATCCAAAAAATGGTTTAGACCATAGCCCCTTAGTTATATAAAGGCATCAACAAGCTCAAATATTTAATATGCCATTTAGATTCGGATCAATGTGGCTTCAACATGAGGACCTAAGAAGTTGCATTTCAGATTGGTGGAGTAATCCTTTCTCAGGCTCACCATTAGTCTAAATAATTGAAAACTCCACTTTATCAAAGGAAATCTAAAAATCTAGAACAAGGAGGTCTTCGACAATATTTTCCAATGCAAACATAAAATTGTTAATTAGCTAAATGTAGTTGAAAATAACATCCAAAATGGGAATCTGGAACTTGAAATGAGGTAAAAGGAAAAAGAACTATCTGAATAACATAACATCCTGGCCAGAGAAGAGATTTTTTGAAGGTAAACCTTTTGTTCTCTATGGATAAAATAAGGAGACTCCAACACCAAGTAATTCCCTGCATCAACTCTCAAACATAGGTATTAACAAAATTAAAGAGCTCTTTCGAAGTGATGGTGCATCCACTTCAGATATTCTTGAGATAATACAAGAGGTTGTCGATCACTTCGAAGATATTCTTGGCCCTTGTCATCCATGCTCATATCAGGTGCAAAATGCTCTCCTTCAAAACATTCCAAATATGACTTTCCAAGATTTCAATGCTAGTCTCCTTAAATAATTTACCTTCAAAGAAATTAAAGAGGCACTATTCTCAATGCACCCTGATAAATATACTAGACCTAACAACTTCCCTCCCAAATTTTTGAACACAATCTTATACTGAGAGGGGGGTGAATAGTATAAGATCAACTTTTACTTTTCTTTCCAAATGATAACAATAATAATATCAATGCAGTAGAATAAACAATGCACAAATCATCACACACATGAGAGACAATTTTAACATGGTTCACCCAATGTGGGTTACATCCATGGAGAAAATATTTCTTCTAAATTTTCTCAACAAATCTCTTGGGAACCAAATTCCTATTACAATTTTTATGGACTTTTGTTCAAAGGAGATCTCAATCCCCAATAATCTAATTTTGTGGATCTCTCTCTACAAGAGGACTCTATCCCCTTTGCTCTGGTTTGTGGATATCTATCCATAGGAGAACTCTATCTCCTATACTCTGGTACATGGATCTCTATCCATAAGAGAACTCTATCCCCTTTAATATGGTTTGTGGATCTCTCTCCACAGGAGAATCCCTCTGCTATGGTTTGTGGATATCTCTCCACATAACTCTATCCCCTCTGCTCTAGTTTGTGGATCTCTATCCACAGGAGACAATTTTCCCTTCAACTAATTCTTGGACCTCTATCCATAGGAGAACTCTATCTCCTTAGTTGATTCATGGACCTCTATCCACTAGAGAAATTTATCCCCTCTCTGGTTTGTGGATCTCTATCCATAAGAGACTCCTTTTTGCTTTGGTCAAATCTAAAGACTACTCACTGCTCAGATCGAAATTGCCTCAAGCCTTCACATAAGACTTGCTCTAACTTTGCTCAAATTTGTTCTAAGCCTTCACCTAAGTCCTGCTCAAACTCTGCTAAAATCTGCACCAAACCTCGTTGCAAGGTCAACACAAATCTATCTCAAATCTGCTCTATAATGAACACCCCCACTTGCTGGTTTTGAGTTATTTTGGTTTGTGCTTGTTTATTTTTGTAATGAAATGATTGGTTTTGCTTGTTTAGTTTGAGATATTGACTTGAATTTCATTCATAATGCAATAAGGAAACAAATATTTGAATAAACGATACATTTGTAATAAGGAGATTTACTTATTTAATTTTTTGACCTAGAAGTACAGGTCTGTATTTGCACAACAAACCAAAAATTACACAGTTGAAACGTTCATTTGCTCGTAACTCGATTATCGAAACTCGAATTCCTTCCTCATAAATTGTAGTTGTCTCTCCCAATGAAGCCACCCAAAATGTAACCTTCAAAAATATGTATCCAAGCCTAATTAATTACTGCACACACCTCGAGGTAGCTACAGGTAAGATGTACGGTTGCTTTGAAGGGTTTGACCTTGCCTTGAAATTCATGCCTCACTCTAAATACCTTCAAAATGCCACTAAAATGATCAACTAGTGAGCCAAAGATATTGGTAAATTACCCTGAATGATTCGATGGGATATTTCCCTGTTGTGAGCAAATGACACGATTCTCTAAGAACCCATATGTTGTATGACCTGCTCCAGTATTGCATCTATCACTCCAAAATCAATCAAAATGGCACTGACCCAGATGAAGTATAGCCAAAACAATATAAACCAGATGATCAGTTCATCAAACCAGATGAATTAAAAATTTTGCAAACCCTTGTCTACCTTTGTTAAGCTTAGATAATGTCTCTGTGATGATAAATTCAATCCTTGATCAGCTAGAGATGGTCTCACACATCTGAAACTGATAATCTTGTTGATAAATCCACTCCCAACAAGTCTTGTATATTCTCTGACGAAAATATCTGCAACTATTCACAAAAAACACAAAATATCCACATGCCAAATGAGACCCAACGTAAAAATATGAGGTGAGGGTTGAATTAGGGTTTGGGTGCCATATTTGTCTTGGGTTTTTAAAATTCAAATGATGTCTTTTAATACATGTAAAGAGGCCACACCCACCCCCATGTCCTAGTCGAGTCACTTTTTACCTTTTAAGTTATAACTTAACATTATAATTCATCATTATAAGATGTTTCCCTTTCCTAGTGAGCATCTGCCTTGGTCAACACTTGTAGTTGATAGAATTAAGCCCTATAATTGGTAAAATATCCTGTGCTAAGGTAAAACTGACCTCCTAAACCAAAATTGAATCTCTACCATGGATTAAAATAGTGATATCTTCATCAAATTGATTCCCACACCATTATTTTTATCCTAGGGGACCCCCATGACTAGGCTAATAGGTCCTTATTTCTCCTACTATTGAGAAGGGGACACTATAGTCTCCCCTTCCTGAAATTGCTTGTCCCAAGCAATTGGAAACCTAGAGTCTGAAATATTGGCTCTCCCTCTCATGTGGCATCTTCCTCAGGTAAATATTTCCACTTGATTAGATATTTCTTAATGGTTCTCCTCCTAAGGGTCCATTCAAACTGGTCAATCACTGCTTTTGGAATTAGTACCAACTTGCCTTATTCTTCCAGAGGTGGTAAATCTATTGAGGGTGTGACATTGTGTCCAAGGCCTTCTTGAGGCATGACACATGGAACACATTGTGTATCCTACTGATCTCTGGTAGCTACAACTCATAAGCTACCTCACCCATTCACCGAGAGACTCAAAATAGGACATAGAATCAGGGTTTGAGCTTCTCAGCTCCACTCCTCTTCAGTGATGACTTTCTGAATAGTTGTAGTCTCAGATAGAACATATCTCTTACCTGAAATGTGTGTTTAATTATCTTTTGATCAACATATTTTTTTGCTACTCCTGTGCCTGTCTGATGTTCTCTTGTAATGAAAGTGTTATATCTCGTGTCTCCTATAGAAGATATTTGGCTTTGGAAACCCGGTCATCACCTAACACAAAATCCATGAAGCTAGGAGCTTCATACCCATACAAGACCATGAATGGGGATATTTTTATTGACATGTGATAGGATGAATTATAGCAGTACTCACTCAGATGTACCCACCTAACCTATACATTTTACTACCCCAACACATAATTCCTTAAATATCCTTCTATCCATTTGTTGAAAATTTTGGTCTGACCATATGTTTGAGGATGATAACTTGTGCCAGGTGTCAACTCTATCCCACACAATATAAACAAATTTTTCCAAAAGAGACTCATAAAATTATTGTCTCTATCACTGACTATGGACTTAGGTAGGCCATGCAATCTGAAAACTTCCCTGAAAAAGAGTTCAGCCACCTGTGCTACTAAAAATCCTATGGTGGTAGAAAAGAAATGGGTAAACATGGTAAGTCTATCTACCACCACAAATAAAGAATCCTTTCCCTGTGCCTTGGGAAGTTCTGTAAAGAAATCCATAGATATACTTTCCCATTTTTGTGAAGGAGTGGGAAGTGGTTGTAGTAAACCTGCTGGAAAAGTATGCTCATGCTTGTTCTATTGGCACATAGAACACTCTAGGATGTACTGCAAAACCTCATCCTTGAGTCCTCTCCAAGAAAACCTCTCATGGATCATCTTTTAAGTCTTATAGTAGCCAGGGTGACCAATCATTGGTGCATCATGTAAAATCCTGAATATTTACCTCTTGAATTTGAAATCTGTAGGAATCAAAATTCTCTTTTGTAAAAAATCACATCCTCCCTGACAGTATATCTATCGTCATCCTATGTACTATCCAATACTCTGTGAGAAAACTCATCTTTGGCATAGTCTGCCGTGAGCTTAGGCCTCCAATATTCTAAAATATCTATCAATGAATATAAATGTGGGCATATAGACAGTGCATCTGCTACTATGTTCTTCTTTCCTTTCATATATTCAATGTCAAAGTCATAAGCATGTATTCTCCTTACCCATTTCATTTTCCTATAATTCAAGTTCTTCTGTTTCATGAAATATCTAAGGCTATTATGGTCAATTTTTACAATAAATTTCCTACCCACCAAATATTGCCTGAATTTTGCTAGTGCATGCATAATGGCTAGCATCTCCTGATCATACACTGAATAACTCATATCTTGTTCCCTCAACTTCCTACTCTCGAAGGATATTGGATGCTTATTATGCATCAACACTGCTCTAATTCCCTCTTCGGATGCATCATACTCCACCTAAAATGGTTTGGTGAAATCAAGTAAAGCTAAAACTATATAGCTGCTCATAACCTACTTAAACCTATCAAACACCTATTGTGCCCTTTTTGACCATTAGAATGCTCCCTTCTTTGTTAAATATGTCAAAATGTTGGTCAAATATCTGCCTAATCAATAAACACTGCATTTATGCACCCTAGATACGACCAATATTGAAATACTGAAGGAAAGATATGCCCTCCGTGCCAATCTCCAGAGAGGGCTAGTTCCCGAACTAAATCCTACAATGGTAAAATACTAGGGATGCAGAAAAGAAATTGGAAATAACAGAAAGATATGGGAAATATGGCCATAAGATGAAGTACCAGACTGGTGTTAGACTAACTAGCAAGAAAAAACCCAAGCACAAATTAACATTTATGAAAGAAAATAGAATAGAATAGGCTCATAATCTTGCCATAGCAACTATCAAAATGGTACTCCAGCATTCACCTTCTCATTAGCAACTTTAAATCCAATGATAGAATTTAAATACAACAACAAACCAGATAGATGAATGGAAATAGAAGCATAATGTACAAAAAGTAATCACACACAAGACCACTCATGAATTCAAAAGCTTGATGCCTTCTGTTAATGCAGACAACTTACAGAAATCTCTCGCAAAATGTCTAACTCCCACCTATCTTTTTACAATGAAATTTTCCTAGTATTTATAGAGGTTTTCGCCTCTTTCATTTAATACATATGAAAGAAGAATGCCTCGGGATCAAAGACATAATTAGCAAAATCCTCCTCAAATTATTTGAAAATCAATTTGTCTAGGGAACAAATTCCCAAAAATCTAAACTTCGGATGAAGGTGCGCATGTTAAGAGAAAACATTAAATTCTTTGGATAACTTCTAATACATTGGAAATCATGAAAGCTCGTTTCTCTTTGCCTTCCTCTTCATGATACACAAAATGGAGTAACTGAGGGTGCATTTCATTAAATGCTAAATTCAATTATCTTGACCAAGTTCATGTTCGCACACATTCACTTTCACCTCGAGATCTATTTTGACCCTTTGCAAACTGAAAAGGTGCACGCGACACTTATAAAACACGTTCACCTCTAGAAAGGGCGAACGCAACCTTGCTTTGCCATATATGTTGGTTCACCCATGGGAGGGGCAAATGACATGTTCGCCCCTCATCCAGGGTGAACCTAAATTGAGTTTCTTCTTGGGCGCACACGCCACTACATATTTCCAAGGCGCGTTCACCCCTAAGAAGGGCAAATGACATGTTAACCCCTTTGGAAGGGCAAACGCGACCTTGTTCTTTTGATATTTCACCTTTATGAAATTTTTGAACTCGTTCACCCCTTTCAAGGGCGAATGGAGCATTTGCCTCTTCCTTGGGGCGAACGTAAATGCATATCAAATTTGTCAAGTTTTTCCTTAGGCCTTTATCTTCTTCATTTTTTTGAAATTCAGGCAAACATTTATTTATTGAATTTTATAAGGAAATAAACTCAAAAGGGATTTCCCAAAATGCATTAGAACTTGGCGAACAGGAAATTATTTAAAATATTACATATGGAAGCCAAAGATGCAAATATGTATTGTCTATATACTGTCGCCACATTTAAACATTGAATTCAAAATCTTTAAACAAAATTCCCAATGAATACAAAATGGCCAACATTTCTTGGCGACTCATGGGGTATCCAGCTCGCATGGATGCAAGCGATCCCAGGACTTTATCCATTGGGTGTAGAGTCTATCTCATTTTTTGGTGGCTGCCTATGCACGCTCTTGTCTCTCTACCTCCGCTGTGACTCTGAGCACTTCAGCACGTTCAGCTTCCTCTATCGCTTTCATCACTGCTTCACGGTCTACTGTCGCTTTCTCTTATTGCTCTACAATACTCTCTGAAAGAGCCTCATAAGTGCGAACAACATCATGCCAAGCTTCGATGGTGAATAAGCAAGAAAAACTAAGAGATTGATAAGCGATACAAAGACTTTGCACATCCATCAAGCTGAGGTGCTTCAAACATTGGGCCAATTTATAAAGAGATAGCTCTAAGCACGTATACTTCTACATCAAAGGCAACACTTGCACTTCAGTATGGGGCTCATCCAGGTGTTAATGTCTGTAGTATCTTCAATGAATGCACTCCAGAGCTCTTGCAATTGCTCCATCAAAAGAGGCTCACCCCATTCATCTAGGAAGGTAGTGAAGCCCAGCCGGTCCATAGTCTCAAAATGAGACATTGAAATAGTATTCTCTCGCTCAATAGTATCGAGGATAGCTCGCCCTTCATTTATAAGATCCATGTGCTAAAAATAGCTTTATAGAGTTACTCGTGCTCGAGACCAGACATAATCCATCTCGCTGAGAGGGCGAATATGTAGATGCGTATTCAAAAAATCTTGAATCTTCATAGTTGTCTCCATATAGGGTGAAAGCAACTCCTCCATAGAATCAATCATTTGTTGCCCAAGCTGGATCTGTATCCCCGCTTCCCATAAATACTGCAACACCTTGACAACATGTGCGGCCAACTTCATAGAATTTTGGATGGAGCTAAGGCGAATGTCTCTTACACTATCACACAAAAATCTCGCAACAGGTGTGGCCTTAGCTTCAAGATGCTTCTTGAGTTCTTCTACCTGTTGCTGAAGGTTATGCATTTCAATTCGAGCAGCATCACACTTCTTAGAGTGCACCTTGACTTGATTGCACAAATACTCATTTTTAGTGGCCATTTTTCTTCTGTTGCCTTACTCTTGGCCAATGTGCTCTCAAGCTCCAACACTTTATCTTGCACCTCGAAATATTTTTCTTTATAGTACTCCCCATGCAAATACAACGAGCTCATATCTACTTGCATGTTACCCATTTTTTCAATGGGATCAATCCACGTCAGATCTTCAGTGATAGTTTTAGAAACATAATCTTCAGGTTGCAACTCACCTTGGGGTTTCTTACCAGTGGAGTGAATGTTGTCACATGAGCCTCCTTGGAAATTGGATCAAAATCCACCTTCTTGATCGGTCGTGCCAGTGCCAAAGCTTCATTTCGTTGCATACTCTTCAACCATTGGGAAGAGCTCAAGTGTGCTCAATTTAATTTTTCAATGCTTGGCTTCTTGCAGGCTACCTACACATCTGGAACAATCTGTAGCTCCAAAAAAGGTGTAAATGGGACAAATTTTTTTGAGCAACTAGGCCTAGTGGGCACAGATGACACGAATTGAAGTGGAGGAACGGATACAGGAATGGTGGAAGGGAGAGAAAGGGTGGATGAAGTGGTAGACACAGGTGCAACTACAGTTATGCTAATCCTAGACACAACTTGTGTACTAACAATCATAATGGTATAAGAAGTGATGACCGAGAGAAGGGGACAAAAAAAAGGATTTGTCCCTGACGCATACAAACTAAAAGAAACATAGGACAAAGGAGCGAGAATGAAAGGAGCAATAATGATTTTAGAAATAAAAGCAGTAGAAGTAGAAGAGGGAACCATGTAAAATGAAATATAAGGAATACCTAAGGATGGGGAGATAGAAAGTGGAGGGGACAAAAATGTAATAGATGGGACTGAGAAATAAATCACAACGTGTTCCATGAGAGAAATGGAAGAAGAGGGAAACGATGACATACCTTGGGGTACAAGCGCCACTTGTTCTGTGGATGGGGGAGGTTGTGCAACTACCTCCTCTTCTTGATTTACCTCTTGTTCACTAACATTGAGGGCTATTTCATCATTCAGAATCTCAACATGAGAATTTTCAAAAAGTTGCTCGTCCTCCTCTTGCTATGCCATCAGAAACATTTACGCTACTAAAGTAGGAAGCTCAATATTGGGTGAAGGGCACATTGCCAGTATAGAGGTGACTATAGAACTTGACGTAGTAGGAATAACAGTACCCAAAGACATGGGCAATGTAATAGTGAATATAGTGGTTGCACCAGTGCGAGGTCATTTAGCTGCTTTAGGAAATGGAGGTGCCATCGACTTTTTCTGCTACTTAGGTGCGGGAGCATCCTCCTGAGGGCGCTTTATTATTTAAGACCGCCTTTGGAAAACATATTTTTGTTCTTCTTCTTCCTCTTCATCCTTGGCTTCATCCTCAACCGTAGGACTCTCCTCCTCAAGTTTGCTTTCACCACTTTTAGACTGCTAAAAACTTTGTGGTAAAATAGTAGCAAAAGCAACGGGTTGATAGGATTCCACGAACCTATCAAGCTTCAACCCATAAGTAGCATACGACTTCCTTCGATGAATGCGCATCACCCACCAGTTCATAATTTTCTCCTCCTTCCATTTAGGATTTACTTCTTTGATGGTTGTGAACAAAATTGGAGGAGGAATATGTGTTGTATTCTTCTCTGGATTATACTCCGCTTCTTTCTCATAGTAATCATGCCATGGAGGAAGGGAGGGCATCTTCTTTATATGTCAGTTCATATCTGGACCATCAAAACTATTTTGCCGCTTCTAAATATTTGGGCATGGGAAACAATGAAAGATATTTGCCTTAATAAGTTCCAAAACATTTTTGAGGGGGTCATATCGTCAACGTTGTGGCAACTCAATTAGTCCTAGGTCCTAAAGCGCCACCTTCAGAAGACAATTTTACCTAATCTGGTTCACTTCTATACTTTTGAATTTAAAAGGCATAGTACAAGTTGTCTTTTTTCCTCATTCAGAGCCGTATATGTCATTGATATAATCCATATGATGCACAACTTCCATTGCAAAAACACACGAGTAGCAAAATAAGGCAACAAAAATGGTTTACTTGTATATCCAAAAATTTGAACAACCATGCCCTGAGTGAGGAAAAATATGTTGCCCTTCTCTAAAAAAACATCTCTCAAGTCGTGCGACACTCGATCACAACTGCCATAGAGCAATTCAATGGCAAGGCTCAAAAACCAACTATTAAAGTTGTAGATAGACTCTTTCTTCGTTAACACCTGGGTCTACTTATAAATCGGTAGGGGATCATTCTTTTTTCCCATATGCATAACAACAATAAAATAAAAACGTCGCTGCATCTGGAAGAAGAAGAACCATACCAACAGCGAAGTGTAACGAAATGATCTGGAATTTCCTTCTTACAAATTTTGCAACTGAGAATTGATTCTTTGAGAAATAAATTTAGCCCAATCAAAATAAATCAGATTTCCACCCCACCTCATAGCAGCGGGAGAATAAAACTCTACCTTGCAAATACATTGAACCATAGCTACTTGCCATTTATGCACCGTTTCATCTGAGGTCAACCCAGCAATCCAGACAAGCATGGAATAGACGTCCTGGCACTTGAACTCTGAAAGAGGTTTAGGCAAATTTGGCAGCTACCCCATTTGTGGCTCCTTGATGAGCTGAATTTCCATGAATTGTCTTATAGCAACTGTTGAAACATACTTATCTTCTTGCTCATCGTATGAATTTTCTTGCTCACTGCATAACTCGATGTGCTTACCCCAAAAGCAAAATCCTTTCAAACCTCATTCAGTGTAATCGTAAATAGAATATCTTGCCTGGAACTTCGAATGGCCCTAGTAGAGGAGTCATAAAATTGTGCAATTAACTGGATAAGCTTGGGGCATGGGTGCACAGGCGAACAAAGATACCATGAAAGTTGTGAATTGTGAGGCATTGTGAACCATCTATTGTAGGAAATCCCCTGACTTACTACAGCTTTGACCTCTTGCCTCAACCGATCAACTCCCTTATGCGTGATCAAACAATCACCAATTTCGGCCATTTTATCTTCATAGGGATCCAAGTCAACATAATCATTCTATCGGGCTTTCTTAGCCCTCAAACTTCTTTCTCGTTTCTTAGCTGGCTTCGCTTCTACAACTTCCTATGCCTCTTTTGGTTCTTTACTACATCTGCCCATCTTGCTAGATAAAAAGTTGTGACACTTCTGCAATTTCCTACTCTGAGACTTTCGAAAACTCCTCTGCACTTCGAAACACATGATACAAAGAAGCAAAAATTTTAAAAAATAAGGAAAAACAAAATTTGCCCTTTACCTCCTGGAATTTATAGAGGCACTATCAACTGCTGCAGTAAATACAAAATTAATTGCATGCACGTCTTCAGAGAGAAATGTTCTTCGAAAATTGCTCAAATATCCTTTCCAAGGCGCAAAAATCCTTTTCTCTTATTCACCATCGGATTATCCTGAAAAAAATCCTGCCCTCTGTCCTGCATAATCTTATAGAAAAATGTGCCCTAGTGTCAGAAGCTTGTTAGGGAAACCAACCCAGCCATTAATTATCCAATCATTAATTCTGACTGTGACCTTGAAAAGCTCAATCCGAATGCTTCCCTCGTTTGAAAATCATTACTTGAATTCAGTGCCCACTACTTCTGATTATTGCCACGTAATCCTGGGATGAATTAGTTTTCCAAACGTGCTTCTGGGAATATCTTCTTCGACAAAACCTTTCACGCACTTATAATTTCATAGGTGATTCTTGTCTTCATGCGTAAGTGCTTCATTCCATGTGGTGCATGTGTTTTAAAACTTCATAGTGTGCCTCCCTTTTCTAACAACAGTTTTTCTAAAAAAAAACAAAAGCAAGTTTTTCTATGCTTTTTTTCCCATTTTGTTCTTATCTTTCTTCCATTATATATATATATATATATATATATATAGAAAGTGCCATGCACAATCCTTTTTTTTTCCTTTTTTTCTCTTTTTTGCATGATGACATCATCAAAGTGTGTTCGCTTTAGAGACAAGCGAATATGACATTCAACTCTTTCAAGAGGCGCACACGAAGGCCTATTCGCTACTTTGCCAATCTTGAGTTCCATTTTTCAGGCGAACAAATTTTTAACGATCATTATTTTATTTTTATTTTTTTTGTGCTTTTTTTTCCTCTTCTCTTTTAGAAACATATTTATACTTATGCAGAATTATCAAAAACACAAGAATATTTACATATATACAGGGTGTTACCTTCGATTTTGAAATTATGAAATATAAGCATTCAGATGAAGACCATTCACTGGAATATGAAGCTTGTACCCTTCCATGTCACAAAGTCATAATGCATTAGAAGGGGTAACATCAGAAATTCGAAAAGGTTCTTCCCATATTGCATCAAATTTATGATGTTTTCCTAGCTTTCATGGTTATGCATAAGGGGTAGTACCGAAAAATTATTTATCAAATTGGGGCGAATCAACGTGAAAACTGTATAAACTATGGGGCGAATTTTTCAAATTTTTGAAGAAAATTTTTCAAAACATGGCAATTTTTTTTTCAACTACAAGTATCAACAAAATTATCAAAATGTGACTGGTAGAAGGTGACTGACAGAAGGCAACTAGCAGAAGGCGACTAACAGAAGGCGACTGACACAATGCGACTGGTAGAAGGTGACTGACACAATGCAACTGGCAAAAGGCGACTGACATAAGGCAACTGATAGAAGGTGACTGACACAAGGCGATTGAAACAAGGTGATTAGCAGAAGGCGACTGGAAAAAGGTGACTGATCGAAGGTGAATAACACAAGGTGAATGTCACAATGCAACTAGCAAAAAAGGGACTAGCAAAAGGCGTCTGAGACAAGGGGACTGACACAAGGTGAATTGCAGAAGGCGACTGACACAAGGCGACTAGCACATGGTGAGTAACACATGGTGAGTGGCACATGGTAACTGCCATATAGTGAGTGGTAGAAGGTGAGTGGCACATGGCGACTGACAGATGGCGAGTGGTGCAAGGCGATTGACAAATGGTGAGTGGTGCAAGGCGACTGACAGATGACGAGTGGCACAAGACAACTAGCAGATGGCAAGTGGAACAAGGCGACCGCCATAACCATAAATAAGATGGTGCCACATGTCCTGCCTTCTGCCATGTGTCGTTCATGCGTTAACTCCTGCCATGCATAAAATATATAAATTCATTTACAAGGTCATTTGCAGGGTCATTTGTAGCTTTTCCCAAAGCAACTTTAAAACCTGTTTTTAACATTTTTAGGGCATTTTCCACAATGGTTTTAGAGCATTTTTAGTACATTTATAAGCAATTTTAGTGCGTTTTGACAACATTTTTAGAGCATTTTGGCAGCGTTTTGGCATTGTTTTTATAAGGTTTTGTCAGCATTTTCCTGCTTTTTAGATATGGCTAGTTGTTCCTCCCCTCTTCCATCCAAAGTTCATTTCAAGTACACCTTCTGCCCCAATCTCAAGAGCATTTTAAACACTCTTGATAAATATTCCTAGTGGATTTACACCACTAGACTTGCTGGTGTGTTGAAGATGCCTCAGTTGAACATTAACATTTAGTTGATGCAATAGATCATTTCTTGTTACAACCATGACGTGTCCACTATTTTGATCCGTGTGGATAACAATGAAATTGTTTTTTCGGTTAAACCCTCCAATGTGTAGCGACTAATAGGGCTGCCATTTTTGGATGGTGTACTGGTGAACAACCAATACGCCTTAACCGACGATGATAAATCCACCCTAGGAAACCTTTACGCTATTCATCCTGACAATCTAAAAGGTATAATTTGAAAATTTATTTTTTATTTAACATTAAATATTGTTCTGCTATAGTTTCATTTCTCTAAAAATGTTCTCCTTGTTTTATTTTTTGTTTTCTAATAATGTTCTCTTTTTTCAGTCAATTCTTCTAAGTCCAAAATGGGCTTAAACATTTCGAATGTTGGAGACAAATTTATATATGCTTGCATTGAATTTTTTTAGGCAAGGCTTATTCTGCAGGGGCAACCTAAAAAAATGTCTTTTTGGGCACTTTCTTTATTTGCTTCATTGTATTGATGGCGATAAATTTGACTGGTGCACGCACATTTCCAACCGCCTGAAGCACGACCTTTTGAGTGCCCAAAAAATTCAAGCATCTGCTTACACAATGACTACCAACAATTTTATTCTTTGTTTATTTCAGGAAGCTTATTTCAACCTTCAACAGAGCACTCCTCCCACTACATTGCACCCCAGTTTGTTGTCTATTGGCATGTCTGATGGTGAGACAGGTAAAAATATTTTTTGAAATATCTTTATTTTATTTTTTTAATTTTATCTTTTTATTCTCTAATTTTTTTTTGAAAATATAAAAGAGCATCTCAGTCTTCAATTAAGAGGGATGCCACATTTAGGATTTAGGAAGTATCTGCTGATTCTGACATGCAATCGTAGTCATCACCAATGACTTCCAACAGCCGTGTGAGGTCTGATGATGGTCAGATTTAGCATACACTTGCGACACCATTTACTGGAGAAACAATTACAGTCAACGTAGAAGAGGTTACCTCCAACCCACAAGGTAACCTTACTATGCATTGTTCAAAAATGCTTTTTTAAATGATTTATTTTTTTGACTTAAAATTATGTTTTTTTAATGTGTTTTATGTATTTTTTAGACAAAGGGCAAATGGTTGAAACATCAATGGTTGTAGAGTCTGAGTCAGGCATGTATATTTTGAATAATTATTTTTTAATGCTATTGTTATTTACAAATGATTTATTTTATGTTCTTGTGTGAAATTTAACAGAGGGACCTCGTAGATTCAAAAGGCTAAAAAAAAGGATGGCTCCACCATCTCATCCTCCATGACCACAACCACAATCACAACCATAGCCACAGACACAGCCACAACCATAGCCATAGCCACAACAGCTTTAGATCCACCCAAAGCAAGTTCAAGTCCATCCACTTCAGGTTCCACCTACGAGGAATGAATCATGCATGTGTGGTAAAACGTTCCTCACATCACCACCTCACAATGAAAGAAGTGCTACAAAGACACAAAATGTGTCATCATCTAATATTTTTGTTGTACCGATATTAAACTTGGAGATTTTTTCAAATGTTGAGAGTGCATCTCAAATGCCCTCGGGAACTCTTGATTGTGACTTTCTTTATCAGGGTATGAATCCTAAAAATTTCCCTTTAAAGGCAAGTGATATTCTTGAGGATGAAGAGGGCATTGATGGAGAAGAATATGATGTAAATGTATATGCCACCGAAGTTTCCCCCTTCACCCCACAACAAGTCCTCGCTCGTATTGTTACAGAAGATGATATCCTAAACGTTTCTGAAAATGTGTTATTATCCGATGCATGTAAAGTTGTTCATAATACTCTTATTTCGAATATTGATAAATTGAAGGAATGGGAATATTGGGCCAAGGTTTTTATTAAAGACATCAATGGCCGATATAATAAATTTTTAAAAGGAAAAGAGATGTTTCTCAAGATGGAGAATGAGCCCCAAAAGCTCGATGCCTTGCTACTAAAGTTGAATCTGGCACTATGGAGACCGAGTCTACATACAGAGATGAAATTCTTGCCATTGTTATGAATCATTTAGAAAATCTCAATGCAAAATCCCAAGAATATTTCAAAGAATGGGCACTTGATAAGAATAAAGTAGCAGTTGTAGAAACAACACGACTTATAGCTGATGTAAGTTCTACATCTAACTAAAAAATATTTTTTTTGTTAAATATATTTTGTTATAAATATTAACTTTTTTTTTAATTTCTATTTTGTAGTCTAATTTCCAACACCTAAAGCAACAAGTCAGTGCCATGAAAGTTTTAATCAAGACTGCCAAAATTAACATTAATAATGCTATTGAATTGAAGAAGAGGTTACAACAGAAGGTTAGAGAAAATAATTATCTAAAGAAGGTTATCAAATATGGGGGCTTGGATGTCGAGGCTAAACTGAAAGAAAAGGAGAAGGAGTTGAATGCACCTTTCAAAGAAGATCTAGCGAAGGAAGAGAGTGCCTTGTTATCGGGGATCAACACTACAATAGAAAGTTTGGTTAGGGTTGGGGCATTAGAAGAAAATGATATTGAGGTAGATGTGGGTGGACCTTTAGGAAACATTGAAAAACAATAGATCTTTGTTGTGTTGGGTTTCAAGTGAAACAAAAACTCTTTATATCTTTATAGTTTTATAAATATTTAAGACTAATATTTTTTTGAAAATTGAAATCAATGTTAGAGGCAATTTCTGAAAAATTCATATTATCATTTTGAAGTTTTGTTTTTAATTATTGTTATGTTTTAATTTGAAGCGGAATAAATAATGTTTGATATGTTTTTTTTGATATGTTTGATATCCTTTTTGAGAATTGAAATCAATGAATGAGACTATTGTCAAAAAATGTTTTATCTATTGGAAATTTTGTTTTCAATGTTGTTATGTTAAGATTATATGTGTTGATGTATTAATTAATTTGAAGTGGAAGAAATAATGTTTGATATGTTTTGTAAATTGCAAATGAATGGTATCATTTTTTAGAATTGAAACAATGAATGAGACTATTTCTGAAAAATATGTTATCTATTTGCAATTTTGTTTTGAATGTTGCTATGTTCTGATGATGTGTTGATGCATTAAGTAATTTTAAGTGGAAGAAATATTGTTTGATATGTTTTGTAAATTGCAAATGAATGGTATCATTTTTGAGAATTGAAACAATGAATGAGACTATTTTCGAAAAATGTGTTATCTATTGGAATTTTTGTTTTGAATTATGTTATGTTAGGATTATATGTGTTGATGTATTAAGTAATTTGAACCGAAAGAAATAATGTTTGATATATATTTTAAATTGTAAATGAATGGTATCCTTTTTGAGAATTGAAACAATGAATGACTATTTCCGAAAAATATGTTATCAATTGGAAATTTTAAGTGGAAGAAATAATGTTTGATATGTATTGTAAATAACGAATGAATGGTATCTTCTTTAAATATTGAATTCAATGAAAGAGAGTATGTTTTGATTATTTATGATGTTGTAAAAGTTTGTTGTTCTTAATTTGAAGTGGAAGAAATAATGTTTGATATGTGTTATCTTTTTAAAACTTTGTTTTGAATGTTGTTATGTTTTGATTGTTTGTGATGATATATTAAGTAATATTGAATTATGTGAATGCAGTAAGATGTTATTTTATGTTATATGAATTAATATGAAATGTCAAAAAATACAACATAGGCAATTAATTTCACGAATAACAAATATTACAAGAAAAATAATGTAACATGTGAAATCAAATCAAATGATAGCATCCTTTCATTCAGATATGTGAAATCAAATCAAATAATAACATGTGAACTCAAATTAAATCAAATGAAAACATCATTTCATTTTGATATGTGAAATCAAATAAAATGATAATATGTGAAATCAAATCAAATAATAACATGTGAACTTAAATAAAAACAAATGATAACATACTTTCATTCTAATATGTGAAATCAAAACAAATGATAGGATCCTTTCATTCTGATATGTGAAATAAAATCAAATGATAACATACTTTCATTCAGATATGTGAAATCAAATCAAATAATAACATGTGAACTCAAATTAAATCAAAATAAAATATCATTGCATTTTGATATGTGAAATCAAATCAAATGATAGCTTCCTCTCATTCTGATATGTGAAATCAAATCAAATGATAATATGTGAAATAAAATAAAATGAATGCATCCTTGCATCATAATGCTGGAAGTTGGAACAAAATATTTTTAGATTGTACAAAATGTTCTGCACTCATTTCCAAAAAATTTGTCATCACAATATGACCAGTGTTACCATCATCCTCATCATTATTAATATTCATTACACCTCTTCTCTCTGCCAAAGAACTCCAATGTGACAATGCTCTTTCGTAAGGAAACTCCTCCACATCATAGGTCGACACATATACTCTCAAGCAGTTCTCCAAATTTTTGTCCAACCTATTTCAAACTTTAGATTTTATATATGAAAGTGCACTGAACACCCTTTCATCTTCCACGGATTCCAAAATCATCGTTTGACATAATTCATATAAATGAAAATATTCACTCATAGTATGTTTTAAGATAGCACTTGGTTGTAATATTCTCCACAAACATGAAATAGAACCTGCTTCATGATGGTTAGAGAGCTATGAAACTTGTGATGCGTAGTCATTATACCATCATTAATTCTCAATGAATTTGTCAATCTAGGGCTGTGTACAAGGCTATCTACGGAAGAAGAGGCAAAATAGCTATAACTTAGGTCAATCTAGAGCAATAGGTCTTATTGGTGAAACCAGTTGTGTGGGGGGTTTTTAGGACATTCCTATTTCTAAATTGCATGAATTAAACCTTAATCTAATTGCAAAAATGGAAACTAATCATTAACTACAGAAATGAAGTCTTGATTTACAATTGCAGAATAAGACCTAATTATGTTGCAGAAATAATAGTTGCAGAATTGAAAGTCTGATCCTAATTACAAAAAGGAAATCTATTTACTTTTGCAACAATGGAAATCTAATTATAGCATGGAAAATAAAACCCTGTCAAGACTCTGTAACAGAAGGTTGTCAATCTTCTGTGCAGGGATTGACAGCAAAACACAAAATGCAAAAAATTGTTGAAAACAACAAATTCTGAAAATAACAGTCTAAAATAAAATGAAAGCTTTGTTAAAAGTAAAGAGTACAGCTAAAACATTAAGCACAAGATTAATCTAAGCATAAATAAACTAAGACTGCAGATATTGTCAGCTATTTACAAGCAATTGAAATAACAAGTTCTACAACTCATTCTATTGTAGTAAAATCAAAATAAAAACCTGCTGTTAGTCCTCCTCCTAGGTCTGGAAGTGGCCAACCTCCTTGTCCAGAAGAAGGTATGAGTCTCTCTCTCTCTAGATCTTAATCACACTCATTTACAAGCAATATGAAATAGAACTGGTGCACTTTATTGATTAAAGAACATGATTACAATAATTCTACTGAAAACCTGTTATAGGACTGTAACAGTCAAATTCTACCTATTTTCTGCTTTTTCCTAGCTTCCTTACTCTCTCTACATATATTACCAGCTCAACCTGAACGGGAGCAATATTTATAGATGTCCTAAGGTCTAATTACAAACAAAGAATATCTCAAAATATCTAATCCTACAATGCTGCAACAAATTCTGGTTTTATGCTAGAAGAAGATTAAAACTTGATCTTTCCCTTAATGATGGCTTTGGTCGGCAATGACGGCAAAGACAGATGGAAGATATTTTCCTTTACCTTTTTCAACCTTTATTTCCATTTTTCCAGCTTCAAAAATCGGTCAACAATTCAAAAAGCACATTCTGTTTTCATTCCGAAGATAAGTGGCTTCATTCCGAAGACAACACAATTCTCATTCCGAAGATCGCTCATTCCGAAGATACTACAATTCTCATTCCGAAGATTTGCTCATTTTGAAGATAATGCATTCTTCATTCTGAAGATCTGCTCATTTTGAAGACGCTGTGTTCTTTCATTCTGAAGATATCTGTTCATTCCGAAGATACTTCGGAATGAACAAATGTGTGTTTTTCTAGTGATTTCTTTTGCATGTCTCAGGTGGGTTATCTCCTAAGATCAAATTCCAATGGTCTTCATCTCTTTCCACATGTGAATTCCATGCCTTGCTATTTATGGACAGCTAGCTGGAATTTACATGGGAAAGACCAGCTTTCTTTGCACAGCAACAGTTTGCTTGCATTGTTGCAAGATTTAGGTGAAATAAATGCTTGAGACATATCAAAACATGATTAGTGAAATGCTGCATTATTCTAAGCATATCCCATTTTAGCAAGTCATAGGAAAAAGAACACAAAACTATGCAAAAAGCTGTAAAAATTAGCATATAATATTCCTAATACATTGATCATGCAAAATGGTTAATATACAACATATTGAATCAACTTAACTAACATATCAGATAAAACATAAGAGTTTATAGGTAATTTTAGTGTTCAAAACATGTTATGATTGAGGCATTTCCAGGCCTCATCATTTTCCCCTCAACTTATATTAATGCATGCCCTCATGCATTCTGTTGGGCTATGGAATCACATATGTCCATGTTTAGATTCCATGACCTATAGAATAATTTCTTGCCTATATAATACCCCCTATTTTCCTGAATGTTTCTAAGCCAGTCTTCAAACTGTTCATCAGGTTGGGCATCTTCCTCAAAGTAGAATGGAACTAGAGTAATGATGGTTGGAGGCCTAAACCTAAGACCTATCCAGTTATGTTGCATGATTTCAATCAGCTAGATTACACCTTCTGCTCTTCTTTTGGACCATTCTAAGTTGATGGGGGAGATGGGTTCTCTTTTTTGTAAAGACATGGAAAGTTCATCCCATCTGTTTTTGCACACTGACAATGCTGGGAAAAAATTATGATCACAGAAATTGTTGAATCTGGCCACACAGTCCCTTAAGTTGTTCAAGTACATCCTCTTTACATCATCCCTGTTCATCATTGAGAAGTGTTGTCTGGTGATAACTGGGTAGTTTGGCTGGATTGCTCTGACTAACAACTCAGTCCTTGTTTCAATCTCTTTATTTTTCTTTTTCTCTTAATCCCAGTAAAGTTGATTCTGCAAAGTAGACATAAATGCTCTCAGCTGAACATCCCCAATGTAAATTTGAGGATGAAACTCTACTTCCTCTAGAATGAAGAAGCTATGCAAAAATTGTTCACATAGGAGATTTTTCTGTTCTATGGGGCTGTCAAAATATGCCTCCAAGAAACTTGCAGGTGTGTCCAATTTATATGGGAGGTTTGAACTAATCCTCATGACCTGCCATCTGAGGTATTTTTCCTTCAAAATAAGGTTGTAAAATCTGGCTGGTCATCTAAATTGGACTAAAAATTTAGCAATTTGACATAATTCAGACACCTTTTCTTTTAATGTTTGGTTTTCAGTTTCTTTTGCCTCTAGCTGTTTCCTTTCCAATTTGAATTTCTCAGTCTTAGTGGCAAGCTGCTCATATATAATCATCCAATTGGTTATGTCTGCATTGTACTGCTCTAGAGACACAGTATTAGGTGGTCTGACTATAGGTGGAATCCTAGGTAGCAGATCAACTTGAACTCCTTTTTCTACCACTTCTACTGGTTGATTATCTACCAATAATTCTACTTGTACCCCTTTATTTGCTATTTCTAATGGGTTGTCATCAGATAGTAATTCTACTTGTACCCCCTTATCTGCTATTTCAACTGAAGGTGTAATTGTTTGAAATAAAGGGACCTCAATAGGAGTACTTACTTGAACATTTTATTACTACTGGGACTATTCTTGTGTTGGTGGCTCATCTCCAGTATTTTCTATTATGCTCTTTGCCATTTCTAAAGATTCTTTAGAATGAGAAGGCAATGCTTCTGAATGAGAAGGCACATTTTCAGAATGAAAAGGTGATTCTTCAGAATGATCTCCTATGTCTACCTTAACAGAGTCATCTACCCTAGATAAATCCATAAGCAATTGAGCCAAATCATCTTCATCAATGGATACAGTTGGTTGTTTTTCAAACTGTGCTAGCTTCTCTCTTAGTTCTGCCACTTCCTACTGTAACTCTGCAATTATTCTTTCTTGCATCTCAATGATGTTTTCTTTCTCTAAAATCCATCTAGTCTGTGTCTTGACAACACTCCTTGCTGCTCTCAGCTGCTCTATGATATCTTCTTCTTCTATTTTTGCTTCAAAATCAGATGCAGACAAGTCAGCTTCAATAGGCTGCTCAGCAACTGGTTCTTCTTTTGCAACTTCTGTCTGCTCCTGTTCAGGAGGATCTATGAAATTGTTCATCATTGCATCTACTATTTCTGTGGCTTGTTGAACTGTATCCGCCTCTAGATTATCCTGCCTAGCCTCTTCCTCAATTATCTATTCAGGAAATTTTGGAAAGTTTTCAGGGTCTGGTTGTATCTCTGTGACATCTAGACTGCTTTGTCCATATTCTTGTTCTATGACCTGGTCCGTCATTTCCCTTAAATGGAGTCTTGTAGACCTTCGAGTTCCAGATGCAAACTTCTTCTTTTTGCTCTATTTTTTGGTGACAGCAGGGGTCATGGGGTCAGTTTCAGATGTCTCTGTTTCCCTTGTTGTTTCTTCCCCTGTTGGGCTAGGTGCTTCATTTCTCGGTTCTGACAAATCAATTGCAACTTTAGAAAAATAAACCTTTTTCCATCTTTCTATTCTGCTTCCAGTTCCAGATCCTCTTCTCTTTTGTTTTTTTGCTTGTGAAGTTGAAGGTTCTAGAGCAAGGTGTTCTGCTGCTGCTATTGGGTGTGTTTTTGTTTCTATAACAGCTTCTATAGCACCTTCTGCAGTTTCCTCTACAACATCTTCTACAACATTTTTTGTAGTAGCTATTTCTTCTTCTACAGCAACATCAGCAGTATCTGTTTCTTCCTCTTCACCCTCATCTCCAAAAATTACATCATTTAAGGTGGAGTAAAACCTCTCAAAACTCCTAGGGTTTCCTCTAAAATGGTGCTAGCAAACTAGTTTGATAAGACCATGGTGGCGAAGACTTCTTTTCCTTCCTGATAGCTTTTTGCTATGTTTTTTAATTCTTGGTGCGAGTATAGGGGAAGATTTACCCTAAACTCTGGTTGTTGCCTACCATGTCTGAGATGATTTAGAATTTTTATGTAATGCCCTGACAATAGTACATACTACCCTTCACAGGTTAGAAATTTGATTACCCATGTGGCTACTTCATCCCAGGGTTCCTGCAGGCTGGCCCTTTTTAACCCTTTGCATGTGTTGTTATGGGTTAAATACTCTGGATCTCTATCATTTTCTTCTACAACTTGATTAACTACATTTGCCAATGTATTCTTGCCAGATCTAGAAATTGAAATCCCTTCTAATGGCAGCTTAGTAATCTGACTTAAAATTTTAGGGGTTACTGTTGGTCATCAAATCTACACAGGAAAGGACTTTCGGTGGTTTTGCATGCCCTGGACCTGTGACCAACATTGAAAGGCCAAGGGGAAGAGATGCCCCTTGTGCCAATCTCCGAAGAAAGGCCGGCTCCTATACTAATCTACTTTTGGGGTTTGAGACAAGAGTGCAGGAAAGAAATAAACAGAGTAAGGGTTAGGAAAACAAATAAAAAAGGGTAAGGGTTAGAGAAATAAAATAAAAGAGTAAGGGTTAGAAGATGATGATTTAAGGTGGGAGAGAACAAGAAGCACGATTACTCGCTAACAACTCGAATAGCAGCAAGAAATACCAAGAATAACATGAAGGAAATGAAATGCCAAACTTTCTATGTATCCTCTAGACGGGTTCATAGGGTTCTCCTTTCCCTCTCGTTGGAATTCAGGATTTAGAGTAACAACGATTGAGATAAGGGAATAACAGAAACCTCAATCCACCAGGCAGCATAAAGGAAAGCGACAAGGAATTTTTGCTCTCCTATGTATCCTTCAGGGTGAATTTCAAGGGTTCAGTCCCCGATCGCACATCGGATTCAGGATTTAGAGTCTCGATACGCAAAAAAGAAAATACAAAAGAATTAAGCACATAAGGCAGCATAAAAGAGAGAAATAGAGCACAAAAGGTCTTTAGTATTAAACACAGGACATCAAGTTACAACAACTTTCTAGCAGAAAGTTCCCCCATTTTTACATTGCAAAGCCTAGGTTTTTAGAGAGGACCCGACCCTCTGAATCATTATTACAAAAGCGACAGAGTACACCCTCGGGACCTGAGAAATTGACTCCTCGCTACTGCTATGGATGGTCTCTCAAATCGGCTACCAAAATTGGTAATGGTGACCGAGTCAGCTGGGGAAAGTCGCATTAAATGAGCCACTTGGGCGTCCTTGGATTGTAGGTACGGTGCTCAAGTGGCGGCCATGCTTGTCGGGTTCTTCTTCATGGACTGATACTTCGCATCCAATTGCCAAAAATGAGCAGCGAGCTTATCGGGCAAGAAAATATGCATTTATGAGGCTCTTTGATTGCCTCGAGAAAATGCCCAACTTGGGAAGCATTCCTAGGAAGTGCCTCGCTGATTTTTGCTTCACAAAATTACTTCGGGGGCGTGGGGTGCCGAAGCCGACCTCCCTCTATCCTTCACTGCTTCACAGGAAAAATTGCTTTGCTAATGGGTTGGGAAAAGCGCTTCGGGCCAATCTTCTTTTGAAACGATGGTTCGGGGGAGTTTTGGCCGAAGCACTTTCTCGACCTCTACTACTTCGGGTGAAAACTGGTCGAAGTGGATTTTAGAAATACTTTAGGCCAGAAGTAATTTCTTTGCCTTAGCTGATTTGGGATATCTTTTCTTCTTCGACGAAGTTGCTTGGATGTCGCTTCGCAAAAACTCTTCACCCGAAGTAGTCGTTGGGAATGCTTCGGGTGTGAAGTGTCTCCTTCGTACTTTTTTTTGGTGAAGTTCTCACCCGAAGTGATGATTTGAAGCACTTCAGGCCTGAAGCTATTTTTCCTTTCATTTTGTCCACTAGGGGGCGATAGGGAAAACCAAAATTGCTATAACTTATAAACAAAAGAAAACTTTCAACAAAACAAATATCATACAAAGTTTTAATTTTTCTGCCCCTTGGTGGAATGTGACAATATTGTCAACATTCTTGGCGGCTCACGGGGCAACGAGCTCGTCTCGGTGGTAGAACCCTCAGCTTTTATCCATTGGGCCAGAGTTACCTCTAGATCCTTCTCTTTGTTCCTTTTCTAGGGGCGCTTTCACAGCTTGTCCTTCCTCTTCCTCTTCTCTCTCCTCTTCTTTCACCACTACTTCTTCTCCTCCTGTCGCCATTGCTTCTGCTACATCTTCAACTATTGGCAACGAGGCCAGGTGGATGCGTATGTCTCTTAAGGTTCGACGAACCTAAGACCAGACGCCTTTCATGAACATCTCTTGATCTTCCAGGGATTTGACCAGAGCACGAAACCTATCGATCTGCCTGATTTTTACATGCTGGGACCTGGTATACAGATATTTTAAGGAGGCGATGATTCTACAATATTTCAATATGTAATCAGCAACCTGCTTCTCTATTATTGGTTCGGCCCACTTGTCTATCTCCGAGATGTTGCCTTCAAACTACTGCCACTTCGGCATGACTTTCTCCTTGGCTAAGGGCTTCCAATAATTATCCATGAAGCTCGAGAAGCCTAAGGAGAAGAGGTCCTCGAAGTAGCCCATTGGCGCATGCCTCTTGCTTTCAAATGCGTCTAGAAATATTTTCACCTTTTGAGCTTTCTTGGCTATGGAGAAAAAGGCACGAACTATGGCCTGGGCTATTGACCAATCCCTTACTGTCCGACCCATCGCTGCGAGCTTCAAATCTTGATACCTTGCATCTTGGACCTTGAGGGCTAGCTTGAGTCGAGATCTGACATTCTGAATGACCTCTTAGATGATTGGCCTTCCTTCGATGGCGGCAACCCAGGCCTCTATGGTGTAAACTAAAACTAAAAGGGCACTGACAGCCTGAGACTTGAAATTTTTGAGCAGATGTGAGCGAATCTCCTTGATTTTGCTCCTGTCAAATAGCCCTAGGTCTTCCTTCTCATGCAGCTGTATTTGAGCTTGCAATATCTTACTTTCAAGCTCCTTGGCCCTAAAATCATTTTTGGCCTGCCTTTGTGCTTGATTCTCAGCTGTGCACTCCAGCTGTTCTATCCACAGCTTTAGGGCGTGCACTTCTTTCTTCATCAACTTGCACTGCTCCTCGGCCTCTGCCAATTTGGAGCGAGCCCTTACTAGCTCCTCCTCCAGCTTGATGTTAGCATTCTCGGCTTTGAACCTATGCTTGTTGGCAATGTTGGCATGCGCCTTGAAGGTCTCGATTCCAATGTGCATAGAGGCGGACTCCTTGTCCACTTTCAGATGTTCCAAGTCCTTTTCTTTATCCTGATATTCATAGTTCATTGGAGTCATTTCATCTAGGGGCTTCTGGACTTTGGGTATCTTCTTTACTTTATGCAACTTTCTCACCTCGAAATCAAAGACGACACATTTCTCAACTTGAGCGAGCGAGTGCCCTTTCTTCTTTCTTGCCTCTTTTAACATTCTCTCTATGTTCTGTCGGGCTTGGAGGAGTTTTTTGGCCAAGGGGGATTCCCGTATTGAGGACAGCTCGAAATCGAATGTGGCTGGGTCTACAACCGAGGGATTGAACAAATATAAGGAGTTGAAGGGGATAGCCTCACTCGAAGGTTCGACAACAGGGGTGACGGGGGCTTCGGCAAGTGGGAGCACATTGTGTACAATGGAGGAATGAGCCTCGAGTTTCAATACTAGACTATTAGCTTCACCCTGGTTGATGACTGGAGGATTGGCGGTGTGGCTGGGCGAAGTAACTTCGACGGGTTTGTCCTGGTCGAAAGACTCGGGGGGAGTAGTTAGGGACACGATGTAAGAAGGTGACTGACCTTGTGGAGGTAGGGTGGATAGGTGAGAGCTTTCGGCCAGGGTCAGGGTGGACTTACGAGCAACCAGAGCATAAGGTGAAGAAAACTTACCTGCGTGCCCTCCTAGCAGAGCGACCATGGTGATCTCCTGAGTGATTGGCTCTTGTTCCTTCTGGGCCTCGGTACTTTCAGCGTCCATGAATTCCATGAGTTCCTTCATGTTAACGACATCTATGTTTGGGATCGTCTAGGCACTTGGTGGAGTTCCTCCGTCATTTGCTTCGGTCGAGCCCGATACTGATCTTTTGGCAGGGGCACTCGGAGTGCCTGTACACGGTCGCTTTGGGAAGTTCGGGGGTGCCTGTGTAGGTTCTCGCTCCTTTCTTTTCTTCATCTTGAGGGGTTACTTTGATTCCTTTATTGTTGTCTCTAGATCTTCGGATGGACTCTGTAGTACAGCTTTCAGCGTGGCCCCGATTGCTTTTTCCTTAGGGACATTATCAGTCCTTCCAAGGCTTTTGCCCAAACTTGGGGTGGCCGATGGAACAAAGTCGGTGAAGGACAAGGGTTCCCAAGACCCAATATTGGTCTGATATACAATTACGAATTCCCTGTCCATTTTTAGAAGCCCATAAGAATTCATATTTCAGCGATGGACTCTCATAATTCACCATTCTCTTAACTGCTCCTCATCCCAGTCTTTCAACTCCTCTTTTAAATTGTCCTTCATTTTTCTCCAAAAAGTGGAGTCAGGAGTTGGGAATGGGTACTGGTCTGGGTTGAATTCGACCTCCATAGGATAGAAGTCATGCCAAGGAGGCAACGTCCTCATCTCCTCTAAGTGCCACTCCAGGTCCGTACCATTGGGGTTATTCCTCTACTCCAAAATTTTGGGGCGAGGACAAACGTGGAAGTTTTTGCTTTTCAATCATCACCCCCAACGGGTCGTAGAGCCACCTCTGTGGTATTTGAAGCAGACCAAAATTGGTGAGCTTCTCCTCTAGGTATATGTTCTACTTCAGGGCAAAAACTTCGATCACTCCCATCTTGAAGGGGAAATCGTAGGTGTGTGCCCACTTTCGCCCGTGGCCGTAGGCTTCGTCGGTCGCATCACTTTGTCGAACAACTTCCAAGGCAAATTGGTACTCCAAAGGGAAAAAGGGTAGCAGGAAGAGCTTCCTTGTGAATCCAAAAATGCAGATCACAAGCCTTTGTGTCAATTAAAACACATCCCCCCTTTTCTTCAGTACTACTTTATCTCTAAGGTCGAGAGGCACCCGGGGGCTAGACTTTGTCAGAACGTGCATCGTAAGACCCAAAAAATGCTAATTGAAAGGGTAATAGGACTTTGACCTCAGCAAGAGACGGGTCCACTGATATACAGGCAAAGGGATCCCATCCTTGTCGACTGGTGAAACATCATAATGGTGAAGGGCTTTATGTACATGAAAGAAGAGCCAAACCAAGAAGGAACAAGGCTGGAAGTGCGGCTCCTTGCTAGCATACTTCATGGATGTCAACCGCATATGCAGATTTTGGGCCACCCATTCTACCCAATCAAAGAAAACTGGGTTGGTGTTCGGTCGTGAAGCGTCGGGAGCGTAGAACTCTCCTCTGGAAATGCATTCAGCTAGCGACACATGCCATGGGTATACCAAAGTATTGCTTGACAAGCCTCCCACCCATGCAATTATAGAGAATATATCTGTGTTCTTGAAGGCCTCCAAGGGCAGGGGCATCTGGGGATGCTTGCCAGAAGGAAGTCCGCTCTTGAGGTTTTCACGCAAAAAGCTCAGAATGAAGGGATTAGAGGTGAACTTATCCATTTGTTTGCTCAAGCTAACATTACGAATGGTATAGCCTTTTGGTGGCCTTTGCTGTGGTGCGAACGCTGCCTGCACATCCTCCTTCAGAATGGAAAACAACTTTTGACCCGAGGCATCCAACACCTGTCTGGTTTGTGGTTGGTAGTTCTGAGCGATGGCGTACATGAGCTCGGGGCAGTGATGCATAGAAGGAACTAGATACCAGTATATGTGGGAATAATACATCGCGGCCCTCTTGTTCTCCACCGAGAGCCTATTTCGCATGAAGTTGATGGTATGTCGAAGCTCGACCACGGTTCTTGAGAGCTCTGGGTCTCTGATTTTCACCCACTTATTGACAGGTGGTTCTATGCTGGGCTCGTCATCGGACTCTTCCCTTCCTTCCATCACTTGTTTTCCTGGGTGTGGGGGAGGATTGACCCTCCTAGGTCTCTGTTTCTTTTCTTCTATGGCTCTCGCCTTCTCTGGAACCATCGTCTCTAGCTCTTTTCCTTTCTGAGTGGGGTTCTTCTTTCCCATTGTGAACGATCGTAGCAGAATAACTTGTGAGGTAGAAAAGTTCAGTACCTCAAAACAAGGGATGGGATAATCATGGCGAATAATGAAACCTTTGATGCAGAAGCTCTCCGAGGTGACAGAATGCAAACTCGACTCTCACACTTGCAAATGGTTTGTTCTTAATGGGCATCTGCATTTTATAGCTTCGAAGGGCAACTTTCGACATTTATGGCAACTACCATAATTACTTTGCGGGCCTAACCTGAAAGTATCACTATGGTATCTGATTGGCCATATGGCGGCATCGTACGTGAGGTCATGCAATTCGATGATTGGTTTTTGTATTGGGAACGCGAATCGCTGCCACCTGGTACCCTTGCGTGGATTTTCGGTTAACGAACTGCCTTAGGATGAGTGTCATTTATTTCGTATTGAGTTCATCTGCTTTGGCCCCCTTTTGAGGCTGCTATCGACACGCTCCCTGAGGCACATCTTAAATGTGTCTGCCTCGTATGCGAGGTTCGACGATATGGAGTTGGCAAAGAAAATACTTCATCATGAAATTCTTCTTCGGGCTTATTTTCTTCATTTCGGGCCCAAAGTTCTCCTTCGCCACGTTGTTGCTTCGGTTCACGAGTACCGCCAACCAAAACTCGTTTTATCGAGGAGGGCCTCACCAAGAATTACTTCGAACAATGTCCTCGACACATTTCTTTAGTGAAGCATTTTCCACGTCCTTGATTTACGTGTGGTTTGGTTCTACGAGGATGAACTACTTCGCGATGAACTTCCCTTCGTCGGCTACTTTGGACCGAAACCCCCCGAAGGCGATTCCGATCATGCTTTGTGAAGCCCAAGCCAGGAATCTAGCTTTTGCGGTTGAAGTGGCGCTTGCTCTCCGCGATATTTTGAACAGAGTACAAATAAAGAACTGAAACCCTATATACAAAGACATGCAATTTTTTTTTTTTTTTTTTAGAGCACACATACCTCAGCGATTGAAGGTCTTCAGGTGGAGACCATTGACGGAGATTGGTAAAACTTGGCCATTCACATCTTTGAGGATGAAGGAATTGGCCGAGTTCACTTTTACTATTTCAAACGGTCCATCCCAGAATGCATCCATTTTGTCATGATTCCCAGGCTTGGCCTTCCATGAATCCCACCTCCATACCAGGTCTCCTACTTTGAATGTGTGATCATATGATTTCCTTTTGAACCATTCCCGGGTTACCTCAGCATGTCGTGCGAAGTTCTGGTAGGCCTTTTGATGCTCCTGTTCTAGTTGTAGTAGCTAGACCAAGCGTTTCTCCATCGGGTTGGCTCCATCTTCTTCTAACAGCTATAATGCAAAAATCTCAATGTGAGTGGGCAGGATGGCCTCTTTGTCATAGACCAGAGCATAATGCAAAGTCTTGATTGACCTTCTGAGAGAAACCCGATCATCCCACAAGGCCCGATCTAGAAGGAGGTGCCAAGTTCTTTTGTTTTGATCGATCAGCTTTCTCAGTATCCTCAACAGGGTTTTGTTGGTGGATTCTGCCAATCCATTGCCCTGGGGGTAATAGTTGGAAGACACCTTGTGATATATCCCATACTTGAATAGGAACTTGTTGATCTTTGCACCCGTGAAACCAAGACCGTTATCTGTAATAATTGCTTTGGGGACATCGAAGTGGGTAATCAATCCTTCCAGGAAGGTGACGACGGTATCTTGATCGGCATGTTTTGTGGGGACTGCCTTGGCCCACCTGGTGAAGTAATCAGTTGTAGTCAAAATGAATTTGTGTCCAGCAGAGGATTTTGGCAATATGGCCCCTACGAAATCTAGTCCCCATTGCTAAAAGGGGGTTTCCACCTGTATCAGTCGGAGGGGCATCAAAGCATTTTTGCTTCGATCGGCGAATCTCTGGCATTGCTCGCACCTGTGGCAAACAGAGAAGGCATCGACAAAGAGTGTGGGCCAATAGTAACCGCCTTGATTATCTTTAGCATCGTCACTCTTCCAGCAAAGTGTCCTCTAGATAGCCCTAAATGAAATTCACCTAGGATTCTCCTCTTATCATCATATTTTATGCATCTGAGGAGGATGTCGTCGATGTTTCTGAAAAACAGGCCTTCTGGGCGCATAGTGTATCGGGCGGACCGCATCCTGAAATGTCTTCGCTGTGAAGCATTCAAATGTGAGGGCCATCTATCGGTGTTGAAATATTCCACTATTTTACTAACCCAATATTTCTCGTCCTCTTCCTGATTAGCGAGGCATTCTCCCGTTGGCAAGTCATCCGACTGACAGTCTGTTATTTAGGTCGTTGCGTTCTTTGCCAGCTCTTGACATAATGCACGACCACAAACTAGTTTGGTGGGTTTGATATCAATATTGAACTCTTGGATTTTGCTTACCCAACCAGCTCTCTTACTTCCTAGTTCCCCTTGAATAATGAAACTATGCACATCAAGGTGAATGACGAAGACTGTGGTTCGACTCTGAGAAATGAATTATTTGAATTTCTTGAGAGACTTCATTACTACATGCACTTGACGCTCAATGAAATTGTACTTCTCTTCATGGGGATTAATTATCTGGCTGAGGAACGCGATGGGACGTTCCTCTCCATCTTCCCCCTTTTGTGTTAAGACTGCGACATAGCTTTCAGGTTCTCCTATTGCATACAGGATAAAATCTTGACTGTAGTCGGGGTTGATCAAGACCGATGCCTAAATAATTCGGGCCTTGATTTCTTTGAATGCTTTTCTCCTCTCTTCTGTCCAGATGAATTCTGTGCCCTTATTTAAAATCTCAGACATCAGCTTAATGACCTGGGTGAAGTCTGGGACAAACTTCCTTACGAAGTTAATCTGACCAAAGAAACATTGAAGGCCCTTTTTATCCGCTAGGATTGGGAGTTTCATCAGAGCTTCGGCTCTGTCAGGATCCATGGTGAGACCCTTTTTTGAAATTGCGTGTCCCAGCAGCTTTCCTTCGCTGACTATGAAGATAGAATTTTTTGGATTGATTGAGATGCCAAATTCTTAGAATTTTTCAAAAATTTGTTGAAGATGTTCTGGGTGGTTCTCTCTCTTTTGGGAGAAGACGGTCATGTCATCCAAATAGATAACGATAACCTTGTTCAGAAGCTCACCAAAAGCTAGGTCCATTGCCCTTTGGAAAGTGGCTCCCACGTTCGAGAGGCCAAAAGGCATTCGCTGGTAGGCGAATGTGCCCCACTTGGTTGTGAATGCGATCTTATGCTGGTCTTCATCCCTGACCCAGATTTGATTATATCCGAAGAAACCATCAAGCAGGGAGAATCGTTGAGCTCCAGCCATCGAATGCAAGATCTGATCGATCTGTAGGAGAGGATAGTGGTCCTTGAGGGAAGCATGATTCAGGTTGTGAAAGTCCATGTATAACTGGATGTCTCCATTCTTTTTTTTGACAGGTACCAAGTTCGCTATCCAGGAAGAGTGCTTGATGGGATAAATGATCTTTGCTTCGAGCATTTTTAGCAGTTTGGCCTTCATCAGGACCTCGATATTTGGATTAACCGGCCTTTGCTTCTGTCAAAAAGGTTTGGCCCCTTCTTGTAATTCGATTGTATGTTGTATCAGCTACCGATCATATCCCTTAAGGTCGTGATAAGACCAAGCCACGATATCTGGGTACCTCTTACACAAACATTGGATTTTCTCTATTTCTTTTGAAGTACAATCGGTCCCGACCTTTATTACTTTCCCAGGTTCCAGTTCTAAATCTTGATATTGTTGCACGTTGATCTGGATCCTGTGGGAGAGCGATCGATCATTTTGATCGAAAAGGCTCTCAAGCATGATCAATCCCTTGGGAACGTGGTTGTTCTTCAACTGGACCAATCCTTTGTATTCTTCCTCATCAGTGCTTCGGTCTTCGATTGTAGCGGTTTCTTGGATCATGAAATTGACAATCTGTTCGTCGTTGTCAAAAACTTGCCAGTGTAAATCTCTGTCCGGGACAGAGGGTCTATAGATCATCCTTACAACCTTCGGCTTATGCACCATATCATCCACTGGAGAATATCAGGATGTGATGGATGCTAAGACATCTGCATGTCGATTCTTCCCTCGTGGAATAGATTGTAGATTGAGGGATTCAAAATGGTCAAACAAGTCCCATACCCTATTGCAATATGATTTAAGATAGTGCTTCTTTGAAGAGCATCTATTGGTGACCTGGTTGCAAACTAGTTCAGAATCTTCAAAGATTTGAAGGTGCCTTATGCCTATCTTGTCAGCTTTCTTGAGTCCTAAGCACAAGGCTTCATATTCTGTTGTATTGTTGGTGTAGCTCCATGTCAATCGATAGCAATATTCCCTTTGCTCACCGAATGGAGAAATCAAAAGGATTCCTGCCCCGACGCCATTTTTGCATCGAGCACCGTCGAAGAACAATTTCCATTGTCCTTCTTGAATAGAAACCTTTCCCTCCATTTTGGCTGGTTTCTCAAACTTGGCGATGGTGTAGCACCCCACCTCAGTCTCTATCATGGCATTGAAATCTGCCAATGATTCATCTTCACAACACAACTATGTGAGGGATTCCTGGACCAAATCCACTTGCTCTAGTTCCTCCACGATCGTATGCACAGGGCCACTGCTCTCTTCCTCGGACATCTTCTGAACCAAGAACGTAGAAGGATTTTCATTATAGATCTTCACCTTCTTCCCTTTGAAGGGGATCTCCAGATGAGTGTAGTCGATGGACAGATATTCGCCCAGCTTTATCATGAATTCCCTTTACAGGCACATGCTGAAGTAGGGCTCAAGGTCCACGACTACCACTTCTTGTATGACTATGATTTGGGGCATCTTATGTAGCCAAATAGGAATGTCTTTGATGACACCTACAGTCTTCACTGGGGTACCGTCCAACTGGAGGACTTCGTTACTGCTTCGTGTGTATTCCATGCCTATTTCCTCGCATACTACCTTTCGCATTACTGTCGTCGTGGCTCCAGAATCTATCATACAGTTATGCATGATATACCCTTCCATTTGTAAGGATAAGTAGAATGGTGGTGGTCTATTTTTCCCCGTGATGGATGTGGACAGGGTCTGCACCAGGGCGAGTGGCTTTGCCTTCTTTGTATTGATCCTCTTCAATAATTATTGTAGCAGGTCCACTTGTCCAAAAAGTTGCAGAGCATCATACAAACTAATTTTGGCTGGAATTCTCTTCAACTCTTCTACAATGTTATAGGCTGGGGAGCTATGCACCTCAGGTTCCTTTCTCGGTTCGTACTTGGTGCGATATTGCTCTATCGCTTCGACCCTTTGTCGCTTGGTGAGCGAGGGAAACTTGAGCTTCTCCTTAGCCTGTTCTTTGGTTTCTGCCTGAGGTGGTTCGGCAGTGGCCTTTTGGGCCTTTTCCTTGACTAGAGCTGGTGGAGGAGCTTCACTCAAGGCTGAAGAGGACATTTTTCCCTTCTCAAATCGAGTGTGTACCTTCAAAGGAGCCATCTGAGTAGCATCCACCTCTATCGACCTTTTACCTCCCCTGGTAAGGACTGCGACTGGCTCTTCCTCATCGATGGACAAGTTTTGATCCAATTGTCTGATGACGTTGACTTGACCACCTTGACCACTGCTTGCTAGTGTCTACACGTAGTTTTGATGCAACATGCATGTATTCTCCTTGTGAGGGTCATTACACATAGAGCACCAATATACATGATCAGAAGTGCTTGGGGCTTCATCTATCGCAACATTTCTTGTCAAAGTTTTTCCTTAATGGACCGCTTGATCTTTGGTAAGTGCGGGCATGGGATAATACCTTCTTGGTAGAAACTCTTGTTGCGCTTGCTTATTCTTGACAACGGTCATGTCGTTGGACAAGGTCTGCACTGTGGCATTTAAAGATTGCATTTCTTGCAGTATCTTGGCTTGCATATCATCGACCTTGGGAACTGATGGTAAAGAAGCCATAGTCGGTATCGAAGGTAGGGCAGGATGTTGGAGGGGTGTTGGAAACATTGGAAATGTTGGAGTGATGGTGGGTGACGTAGTTGAAAGTGTGGGGATATGTATCTATGGAGCGGTGATCTGCGACACAATAGGATTCGGGTTCCAAGATGAGATCGGATATGCAGGGATTGCAAAAATTTGTGGAGCGACTGCGCTCGCATACTGGGCTTGAAGAAACTCAGGGAGTATGGGCATTGGCATTCTTTGAGGGATTTTATAAGGAACTCAGGGAGTATGGGCATAAGCATTCTTTGAGGGAGTTTACCCACGACTATGAGGTCTATTTTTGCTTTCTTAGCTAACCCATACAACTCTGGAAAAGTATTGACATTGGAGTACCTTATCATAAGACCGATATCAGGGTTGAAGGCCCAAAGGAAGTAGTACACCATGGATTCGTTAGTTGGGCAAAGTCCAACTAGGACTCTTTGCCAGGTTCGAGCGAACCTAACATTGAAGTCTGCAATATCTTCTTGTGGATGTCTTTGGATTGAAGTGAATTGCTACAGAAGAGAAGTTGGATCGACGGACTCGTTGAAGCCTTGCATCTGCCCAACTAACTGGTCCCATCCTGTGATAGTGTCGGATGGCAAAGATCTGTACCAATAGAGGAGATTTCCTCTAAGGGATAGAACTAGGAGCTTCACCATCACTCGCTCTTCTATGATATCATGGATTGCCACCAGGGAAATGATGTCCTGGATATGCTCTAGAGCAGTCTTTCTAGTTTCATTGAACGTCGGGAGCTTTTTGATTGCAGTAGGTGGAACTTGCCCTTGGCCCATGAGATTCAAGGGTGACAAAGAATTCCATGTTGGAAATAATCTGGGCGATGGTTGCTGCTATTGTTGTTGTTGTTGTTGTTGCTGGGCCATATTTGTGCCTGGGTTCTATGGAACCGAAATCCTCGAAGTCCCTCTTGGGTTGCTCGTCGGAAGGCCAATGGGAACGGAGGCACTAGGATGCTTTGATGAGTTGGGAGGATTCAAAGGAAAACTAGTTGTTGTGCTATAGAAAGTTAGGCCTTGCTCGTCAAAAGCAGCCTCTTGCGAGGATGTCTTGCGTATATTTTGGGGTAACTAACCTAGAGCGTTCCCCAAAGGCATCAATATCAAGCTCAAAGAACTTGGTTTCCTCTCCTCTATTCCTAACTCTCCATCTTGTTTGCATGAAGGCACAGGCTTTAGTACTAGTCTTTACGACTTGAAGATTATCGGGTAAAATAGAGTCGCCAGATGCTAAGAGTCTCTTAGTAATGAGAGCATCGATTCTCACTACTACTCAGTGGATGAGACTAACCAGATCTCATCGGGAACTTGTTAGAACTACTGGCTCTAGTGAAGACGAGCTAGAAATTTTCTTAAATATGGGACCTTGTGTCCCACCGGGCATGCCAGAAACTGTTGGTCATCAAATCTGCACAGGAAAGGACTTTCGATGGGTTTGCATGCCTTGGACCTGTGACCAACATTGAAAGGCCAAGGGGAAGAGATGCCCCTCATGCCAATCTCTGGAGAAATGCTGACTCCTATACTAATCTACTTTTGGGGTTTGAGACAAGAGTGCAGGAAAGAAATAAACAGAGTAAGGGTTAGGAAAACAAATAAAAAAGGGTAAGGGTTAGAGAAAGAAAATAAAAGAGTAAGGGTTAGAAGATGATGATTTAAGGTGGAAGAGAACAGGAAGCATGATTACTCACTAACAACTTGAATAGCAGCAAGAAATACCAAGAATAACATGAAGGAAACGAAATGCCAAACTTCCTATGTATCCTTTGGATGGGTTCGTAGGGTTCTCCTTTCCCTCTCGCTGGAATTCAGGATTCAGAGTAACAACGATTGAAATAAGGGAATAACAGAAACCTTAATCCACCAGGCAGCATAAAGGAAAGCGACAAGACATTTTTCCTCTCCTATGTATCCTTTAGGGTGAATTTCAGGGGTTCGGTCCCCGATCGCACACCGGATTCAGGATTCAGAGTCTCGATACACAAACGAGAAAAGACAAAATAATTAAGCACAGAAGACAGCATAAAAGAGAGAAATAGAGCACAAAAGGTCTTTAGTATTAAACGTAGGACATCAAGTTACAACAGCTTTCGAGTAGAAAGTTCCCCCCTTTTACATTGCAAAGCCTGGGTTTTTATAGAGGACCTGGCCCTTTGAATCATTATTACAAAAGCGACGGAGTACACCCTCGGGCCCTGAGAAATCGGCTCCTCGCTACTGCTGCGGATGATCTCTCAAATCGGCTACCAAAATTGGTAATGGTGACCGAGTCAACCGAGGAAATTTGCATTAAATGAGCCACTTGGGCGTCCTTGGATTGTAGGTGTGGTGCTCGAGTGGCGGCCATGTTTGTCGGGTTCTTCTTCATGGACTGATACTTCGCATCTAATTTCCAAAAATGAGTAGCGGGCTTATCGAGCAAGAAAATATGAATTTATGAGGCTCTCTGATTGCCTCGGGAAAATGCCCAACTTGGGAAGCGTTCCTAGGAAGCGCCTCACTGATTTATGTTTCACAAAATTACTTCAGGGGCGTGGAGTGCCGAAGCCGATCTCCCTCTATCCTTCGCTGCTTTGCGGGCAAAACTACTTCGCTAATGGGTCGATAAAAGTGTTTTGGATCGATCTTTTGAAACGGCGGTTCGAGGGAGTTTTGGTCGAAGCACTTCCTCGACCTCTACTGCTTCGGGTGAAAACTGGCCGAAGTGGATTTTAGAAATACTTCGGGTCCGAAGTAACTTCTTTGCCTTAGCTGATTTGGGCTATCTTTTCTTCTTCGACAAAGTTGCTTGGATGCCGCTTCATAAAAACTCTTCACCCAAAGTAGCCGCTGGGAATGCTTTAGGTGCGAATCGTCTCCTTTGTACTTTTTTTTGGTGAAGTTCTCATCCGAAGTGATGATTTGAAGCGCTTCAGGCCCGAAGCTCTTTTTCCTTTCATTTTGTCCACCAAGGGGCGATAGGGAAAACCAAAATTGCTATAACTTATAAACAAAAGAAAACTTTCAACAAAACAAATATCATACAAAGTTTTAATTTTTCTGCCCCTTGGTGGAATGTGACAATATTGTCAACAGTTACCTCAATAGTCATGTCGTTGACGTGTGCCCGGTTGTTTCTGAACATGTGGGCGAACATGTCGGCCAAGTCTTCAGAGGACCCATTAAATTTATCCAAAAATGGCATAAGCCTTCCATCTTCAAAAATCTGCACCACTTCTGGATTTTCTTGGAGATGGGTGGTGTCTGCCGGTTCCATTTTTGTTTTTTGTCCCATTTTTTTGCCATAAACTGCTCTCTTCTGCCACTATTCCTTTGCTGGATCTCTAATTTCTGGCATTTGCAGATTTGCAGGGTTTCTGTGTCATGCAAGGTTTTTCTCTGTTTTTGTTCTTCGAAATTAATCGTAATCTCTGAGCACTATACTTCGTAATAATTTTGCATTTAGCAAATATGTCTTTGAAAAGAAGAGTGGCACACGTTTCTATTTTTTGTTGTGAACACATGTCCATCAACGATTACACAAATGTCCTTGCCGTCAGATCCACCTTATTCGCTTTTAGTTTTTCTGTTTAACCTGTAGATTCTCACGTGCATGTTTATTGGCATCAAAAATTGGTGGCATATGGTTGGTCACGTCCTCTGTAATTCTGGTATTTTCCAATGGGTGCAAAAACAAACCATGTGCTGACTGACATGTGTTCCTTTATCGTATGTGTCAAAAGAATTTTCACTTGATTGTATTTCTTTCCTTCTCTGGATGCCATGTGGAGATATTACATTGAATGTTCTTTCCGAAGATTAGATTCCGAAGATTATGACTTCATTTTGAAGACAGGCCTTCATTCCGAAGACAAGTCTTCTTTGCAAATTTAAATCTTCATTCCGAAGATTAATCCTCATTTCGAATATCAATCCTCATTTCGAAGATTAGGCTGTATTGCAAAGGTAAATCGTCATTCCGAAGACAGATCTTCATTCCAAAGATAGATCCTGTTTCATTCCGAAGACAGATCCTCATTTTAAAGATGATGCAGCAAGTCATCATTCCGAAGACCAAGTTTCATTTTGAAGACAAATTGTCATTCCGAAGACAAAGTTTCTTTCTAAAGACAAAGTGCAACATTCATTCTGCTGTCATTCCGAAGACAATTTCAATCCGAAGATAATACAGCAGGCACTATTTTTGGCATTCTTGTTCTGAAGATTAGGCATAAATTAATATTTTTATTTTCAAAACATGTCTTAAGTATGCCAACTCTTATGAATACCTTTTATGCTAATGGTTAATTGTCATATACTATACACCAATCATTTTACAATGAAGAAATGTAAGAAATATATACCTGATAAAAATAATTAATGCCAGTTTTGAAGAATGACTGCCTTTGTTGATGTTCTACTGAGATTTTCTGCAACATTTCAAAACAAGTGCACTTGGTGAATTTGTACAATGATGGGTCAAAAATTTCTCAAGGTTATGCATGCCAAAAAACTGGTTTTCATGCATACCAACCCAGTAGTGCCTTAAGAAAAGGTTTTCACTGCTGAGTTATTCATTTTTCTCTCTTTTTTTTCTTGATTTTCCCCGTTTTTTTCTTTTTTCTTTTTTTTTTAAATTTTTACCTCTCCTTTTCTCTCTTTTTTTTTTTCTTTTGATTCTGACTATGCCCATGAAGGAATTTCATGATTTCCCCTGAAACCATGCCCATGAAGGAATTCATACTCAAAATTTATTCATCTTTTTTTTTTTTGTTTTTTTTTTCTCTGATTTTTTTGTATTTTTTGCTTTTTCTTGAAATCCATGATCATGCTGATTGTTTTGAAGTGGAAGAAAGAATCTCTTCCACCTGTTGTGTATCCAAACTATCAAGTTGCTGCAAGAATTCTTCTTTAGTCAAAGGTGTATGGTACACCCTTAGGCGATGTCCATTTACTACCAACTTCCTTTGTGATCCATCAATAGGAGATAGACGAGCTGCTCCATTGTCAAATACCTCTTCAATCTAGTAAGGACCCAACCATCTAGTTCTCAGTTTTCCAAGGAAGTCCTCATAGCGAGAATCAAACAGTAAAACCCAATCTCCTTGTTGAAGTTTCCTCTGCTGAATGTGACTGTCATGCCACAACTTCCTCTACTCTTGAATTACCTCAGTTTGGTGTAGAGCATTCAATCTAAGTTCATCCAATGCATTCAGCTACAGAATCCTGTCTATCTGTGCCTGCGACAATTCAATTCCAATTTCCAGTGCTCTGTGCAATGTTAGTAGCTCAAATTCAATAGGTAAGAGAGGCTTTTTACCAAATACTAGTTCATAAGGTATGAATTCTTTGTAGTCCTAGGCAAAAGCATAAACATGCTTCTGCAAGACAGCTATCAATTTTTCTTCCTCTTCCCTAGTAAGATGGCTATAAATGTTCTAAAATTTGCCTGACTGGACTTCTATTTGATTCATATTTAGAAGGACTAAATTCACTCCTTCATACCTGGTGATTAGGGGATTAAGAGGACATTGATGAGATGGGAGAAGAGAAGCAGTTTCTATTTTATTGCTGTTTGAGGGAAGCATATCTTGTATGGAACAGTGAGAAGAAAAAATCAGATGATGGTGCCATCCATGTGGTAGTGAAACAGAGTTTCCCTATGATAGTACAGATGGTTCATCTTCAAATTTTTTATTCTCCTCATTACTTAACAACTATTGGATATTTGTTGCTTCCCCTTCTAAACCTTGTTCATGTAGAACATTCATCAGATTTGTTTTATTTTCTAAATTTTCTATGTCACTAAGGTCTTGTGTGTGTTCTTTTACTACTAAGGTAGCTAATGTAGAAATGACCTCTTCTAGTTCTTCATCTGAGTCAGAAAACCATAACCGACCTAAAAATTTGCTAGATGGTTTTGCAGGAGGACATAAAGAAATCTGTTTCAGATCAATACCATTTGAAATAGTCATATTTCCAGATCTGTAGTCTATGAAGGCTGCTACAATTGCAAGCCAAGGTCTTCCCAAAATAATGGGATATCCATGTGCTGAATTTCTTGGCTGTAAAATCAAAAAATCTGCAAGGAATTCCCAAGAAGAAATTTCTATAGGGACATCTTCAATGATACCTTCAGGTTTTGCAATTGACCTATCAGCCATTTCTAAAACTGTAAATGTGGGGCTGAGATGTTTGAGCTGTAATTATTTCATTGTATCCTTGATCATGACGTTTATTGCAGCTCTTAGATCTACTAAAACATTTGATATTAGTACTGAACCTATAGTAACTGTGATAACTGGACTTTCTGGGTCACCATACTTTAGAGGTACTAGTTTTCTAGATAAGAGATCAGCTATCTTTCCTTCAACCTGCATAGTCTTGGGAAATGCCTTCTTTTTTCTTCTTGCTCTTTTAATGCACAAATTTTGGATAGTACTATTGATCTCCGGTATTTCCTGAATGCCTTGCAATAAGGGCAATGATATAGTCAACTTTTTGAGTTCTTTGACCAATTCTGACTCAGAATTTTTTGGTATTGCATTGAATCTTTTAGGATATGGAATTATCCTTGGTATTTGTTCTGCCTGTGGTTCTGTTTTTGTCTCTTTCTCTATTGTTGGTTGAATTTTCTCTGGTTCTGATGATTCTTGCTCTTTATTTTCTTTGATTTCATTTGAAACTGGTTCAGGTACAACCTTTCCTAAACGAAGTTGGATGTTACTACAATCAAGAACATTAATTTCAACATTTTCTTTAGCTTCAGCCACATAAATAGGAGGTGTCTGTCTCATGCTATTTGCATTAGTGACTGGTTGAGCTGGCAGTTGAGGTTGTTTCACTTGCTATGTTTGTTGTTGTTTTTCTTGAAAATTTTGATTAGGTGCAAGCAACAAATGCTGAGTTTGACCTTGATTCCTTTGCTGCCTTGGATAGGACTGGTATTACTGACTCCATTGTGGTTGGTTTTGCATCCAATGTGGATTAGTCTAATTTTGATTCTAGGCTGGATTGTTTTTATTCTAAGATGGGTTGTTTTGATTCCATGAGGGGTTGTTTTGATTCTGATTCCAGGCTGGGTTACTCCAATTTGCTTGTGACCATTCTTGAAATTTGTCCATTAAGGATAATTCCAAGGAAGTTGGGGTGGTTCTGATTGTCCCCAAGGCATAGTACCAAGATTATGCCCCCAATTTGTAGGAAAATGAGGGGGATTTTGGTATTGAGAGAAATTTCCCCCTTGTTTTGGTCCAATATAGTTGAGTTCCTTAGTCTGATTTTCTAACACAGTTTTGAGTTGTGGTAGCAGGGGGCATTGATCAGTTGAATGATTTTTTGAACAGATACTACAAATGGCTGAGATAGATGTTTTATTCAAAGGACATTCTTGCAAAGCATGTTTATTTCTACATCTTGGGCAATAAATTGCCAAAGGTTCTATTTTTTTGCTTTTGTAGACATTTCCCCCAAAGTAGTGTTTAGGTGCACTAGAATATCAGTTTTGAAATTTGCAAGTTCCTCTATCAGGTCCTTCACATCAGTGCCATTTGTGCAACTTTTTCTTCTTCTCTACTTAGTGCGAGAGTAATTCCTACAGAGATCCATAATTTCATCATTACTAAGAGTGGTTACATCCCCTTTTCCCATCAAATCCAAAACTTCTCTAGATTCATCTTGCAATCCTCTAAAAAAGATGGTTTTACATAATTTTGGTTCTACAAGTCCACATCTCCTTTGAACAAAGGAGAACCTATCAAGATAATCTTCCAATGTCTTATCATCTTCCTACTTGATTATGAATAACTCATCTTTCCTATTCCTTACACGGCAATATTCTTGATATTTATCTAAAAAGGCAGTTTCCATTTGATCCCAGGTTATTATGGAATTTGGCTCTAAGCTCATGAACCAGCGTAATGCTGAATCCTTGAGTGTTGATGGAAAAACCTTAAGTTTTTGATTGTCATTTATATAATCATAGGTCTAACACACTACCTTGAATTTAAACAAAAACTGATCAGGATCTTCAGATACAACACCTCGGAAGGTTGGAAGTATTGAAGGTGAAATGGTTTTCATGGGATAGTTTTGTGTTGGATTTAGACGAGATAGGATATTCAAATGTTCTGGAAGGTTGGAGCATATCCTGATCATCTCCTTCATTATGGACATAGCCATGTTGGCCATCTATATTGCCTCCTTCTGCCATAGTTTCTTGTTTGTTGGGAGAAGTTAAATCTTCCCAAATTGTTCTCTCAAGAGGTCCAAGCCTATCTGTTGATGATGAGTCTGATGAATTTGCTTCCTTAGGATATTCTGATGATGATAAAATTGGTGATTTTCCTTTCTCAAAATATTCTAATGATGGTGAGACTGGTGATTTTTCTATCAATATTTTTGGTAGTTCAAACACAGGTGATTCACCCCTTAGGCGTGAAGATCTCCTTAATGGAACAAGCCAGGGGATCCTTTGGGGTAGTTCTACCTTTTTCATCCCTAGACTTACTCATTCATGTTTACTCTTAAATGACATAAATTAAGTCAATAATTGTTATCTTCCTCAGCTATTGTATTCAAATTTTAACCTAAATTTTCATAGCTTAGTCTGATTACGACTATTGGACTATTTTTTTTCTTCTGACAACAATATTCCCTGAAAATGGTACCAAAATGATGCGTAGTCGTTATACCATCATTAATTCTCAATGAATTTGTCAATACAGGGTTGTGTACAAGGCTATCCACGAAAGAAGAGGCAAAACAACTATAACTTAGGTCAATCTAGAGCAACAAGTCTTATTGGTGAAACCGGTTGTGTGGGAGGTTTTTAGGACATTCCTATTTCTAAATTGCATGAATTAAACCTTAATCTAATTGCAAAAATGGAAACTAATCATTAATTACAGAAATGAAGTCTTGATTTACAATTATAGAATAAGACCTAATTATGTTGCAGAAATAACAGTTCAGAATTGAAAGTCTGATCCTAATTGTAGAAAGGAAATATATTTACTTTTGTAGCAATGGAAATCTAATTATAGCATGGAAAATAAAACCCTGTCAAGACTCTATAACAGAAGGTTGTCAATCTTCTATGCAGGGATTGACAACAAAACACAAAATGTAGGAAATTGCTAAAAATAACAAATTTTGGAAATAACAGTCTAAAATAAAATGGAAGCTTTGCTGAAAGTAAATATTACAGTTAAAACATTAAGCACAAGATTAATATAAGCATAAATAAACTAAGACTGCAGATATTGTCAGCTGTTTACAAGTAATTGAAATAACAAGTTCTACAACTCATTCTACTGTAGCAAAATCAGAATAAAAACATGCTGTTAGTCCTCCTCATAGGTCTGGAAGTTGCCAGCCTCTTTTTCCAGAAGAAGGTATGAGTCTCTCTCTCTAGATCTTAATCACACTCATTTACAAGCAATATGAAATAGAACTGGTGCACTTTATTGATTAAAGAACATGATTACAATAATTCTATTGAAAACCTGTTATAGGATTGTAACAGTCAAATTCTACCTATTTTTTGCTTTTTCCTAGCTTCCTTACTCTCTCTACATATATTACCAGCTCAACCTAAATGGGAGCAATATTTATAGATGTCCTAAGGTCTAATTACAAACAAAGAATATCTCAAAAGATCTAATCCTACAATGCTGCAACAAATTCTGGTTTTATGCTAGAAGAAGATTAAAACTTGATCTTTCCCTTAATGATGGCTTTGGTCGGCAATGACGGCAAATATATATGGAAGATCTTTTCCTTTACCTTTTTCAACCTTTATTTCCCTTTTTCCAGCTTCAAAAATCGATCAACAATTCAAAAAGCACATTCTATTTTCATTTCAAAGATAAGTGGCTTCATTTCGAAGACAATGCAATTCTCATTCCGAAGATCGCTCATTCCGAAGATACTGCAATTCTCATTCCGAAGATCCGCTCATTCCGAAGATAATGCATTCTTCATTCTGAAGATCCGCTCATTTTGAAGACGCTGTGTTCTTTCATTCCGAAGATATCTGTTCATTCCGAAGATACTTCGGAATGAACAAATGTGTGCTTTTCCAGTGATTTCTTTTGCATCTCTCAGGTGGGTTATATCCTAAGATCAAATTCCAATGGTCTTCATCTCTTTCCACATGTGAATTCCATGCCTTGCTATTTATGGACAGCTGGCTGGAATTTACATGGGAAAGACCAGTTTTTGTTGCACAGCAATAGTTTGCGTGCACTATTGCCAGATTTAGGTGAAATAAATGCTTGATACAAATCAAAACATGATTAGTGAAATGCTGCTATTATTCTAAGCATATCCCATTTTAGCAAGTCATAGAAAAAAGAACACAAAACTATGCAAAAAGCTATAAAAATCAGCATATAATATTCCAAATACATTGATCATGCAAAATGGTTAATATACAGCATAATAAATCAACTTAACTAACATATCAGATAAAACATAAGAGTTTATAGGCAATTTTAGTGTTCAAAACATGTTATGATTGAGGCATTTCTAGGCCTCATCAACTTGAGCAGACATTGTTATTCCAAAACAGTTGGATTGTTTTGTCAAAAGATCTTTGTTTAGAATGCCATTGACTACAAAAATTTGACTAAAATGGCCAGCAATTTTGCCCATGTATTTGAGGAACAAAGAATTTATAATCTGGTATTCATTACAAGGATCCCAAAACATTGGATTTACCACACCCATAGCCTCTAGCAATTCATCTCTTTGAAAATGGTCTCTGATTTCTTTTGTTAATGATTCTGCAATTTGTTTTAGTTTAAGTTTTGTATCATCCACAACCACATGAAATCTATTGTAGGTTATGGGAATTTGCTCAACTTCATTTGTAGCTATATCCAATTGCACACCATAACAATATAAAGGTATTTCATTTTTGCGAACATTAATACACAAATGATCGTTAATATTGAACTTCAAAAAGCTTCGAGGACTATTCACACTTGTTAATGCTCTCCAACTCTCAAATAAGGGATCCATAAAATTTTGACCAGATGCATACATCATATCAATATGCATGCAAATTTAAAATCCACAATATAAATCGATCTTTCTTGTGCAATTTTGATCAAAGTATTCATTTTTTCCAACATTGGAAGAATTCCACACAATGTGAGAAGAGTTTCAAAGTCACTCATTCAAAAAGTAAATCTTTAGCCTTATAAACCACCCTACGATTTGCATACATAAACCCTATCAAGGATTGATATTCTTTGAAAACTCTTAATGCGGGTAGATACATCGAAATCCACCTGGTATCCACATCTTTCAACAATTTTTTACCTTCGGTAAATCCTAGTACAAACTGTTGAAACTATGAAAATATTTTTGGACTACGTGAAAAATATTCATGAATTTCACGGACAAGCTCTTCCACTCTGGAAAAATTTGTAAATTTATCCACAATTTTGTATGTAAGATTCATTTTGTGAGCCATGCAATGAATAGGGATGAAATATGGGGCAACCGATGTTTGTAGTCTAACACAAAGACCATTCCTGTTTCCTTGCATTGTAGTAGCACCATCAACTCCTACACATATTAACTTAGTGGCTATTTCAATTTCATTCACTCCTGCTTCTTCTTTTAAACTAGTTACAACAACATTGTAAATGTTTTCTGCATTACAATTTCCACCATTTTACGTATTCCTAGTAAATGAGGTTGCCTTGAATGATTTTCCAATGTGTAAACATGCATGCAAATCCAAGATGTATTGTCAACTGTAGTCACCTCATCAATTGAAAGTGAAATGAATTTTACCTTTTTTACTTTCTCTCTGAGGTCATTTTGCTCAACCAATGATAGACATTTTTCCATTTCCCAACCACTTAGATCTGACCAATGAGCATTGGGTAAGTTCTACACATTAGCTAATCGAAATAGAGATTTATAATCTATGAAATTAGACATAGGTCTACCATTCTTAAGAATAGAAAATACAATAGAAAACTGCAAACTTTTTGAAGCTAAAATTAACTTATTCATTTTTTGAAATTGGGATTGAATCGTTGCACCTTTCTTAACCAATGTTTGCTTTTGTTTCATTTCTTTATCATATTCTTCTACATATCTCATATGTGTGCACTCTTATGCATCCTTCCACCTATAAATTTTTTGTGTTGCCCGATCACCTTCTTTTGTTTTGATATAAACCTTTCCACAATGTTTTTCTATTGTATCTTTCTTAAGTTGCAATCTATGCTTCTTTCTGTGTTTCCAACTGCAAATTACGCATCTTAATTCAATTATATCATCACTACTATTCTTTGGTATCATTGGCTCAATAAATGGAAATTCTGATATCCAATCAGGCTGAAATGATCTGTTAATTTTCCACCTAGATAACCTTGCACGTTTATTTTTTTAGATGAAGGTTCTACAGAAGTAGGGACTGCATAAGAACTATTAGTTTCTTTTCCACTTGGTGTGTTCGATTCAATAATATCTTCATGTTTTTGTTCGATTTGATTGAGATTATCTTCATGTGTGGACTTTTAATTATCGTGGATATGTGGAAGTGGAGGAATACCAAGGTTAACAGTGTTTTCTGTAGAGATAATTCTAGTGTCAATAGTAGATTCATTATCACTATGGCATTTAAAAGCATACTAGTGTTTTCTATAGATAAAAGTGAACAAAACCATCAACCAAAAAACACACTTCTTTATGAATTGAGGATATTATATTTAAAATTAACAAAGTAAAAAAATTAACTGGTGAGTAAAGGTGTTCATAACTTCAGTTTGTGCAGATGTTTATGGCAGACTAGGTTTTGAAATATTATGAAAGTATTTGAGGATACTCCTTTTATTAGGAGACTCTCCTCCCTTCTTTCCACTGCCTGTAGTTGACAGTTTTACCTGTATGAACAGAAGAATAACATGAGCAAAGAACATAATTTTTAAATATGAAAATAATAGGTGTAAAAGAGAACTATTGCTAGAGACAACAGAATCTGTGACTGTCCCATGAATATTTTTCGTAGGCAGAATAAACCTCCTTATTGAGTGTCCATTAATAAAATGAAAAATGAAATTTAATGGTAAAAGAAGCATATGAATAAATTGAGTTACCTTCTGCCATTCACCTTCTACCAGTCGCCTTCTGTAGGTCGCCTTCTGCTAGTCACCTTCTGTCAGTCGCCTTCTGTTAATCGCCTTCTATCGGTCGCCTTCTGCTAGTTGCCTTCTGCTAGTTGCCTTATGCCAGTCGCCTTATGCTAGTCACCTTCTACCAGTCGTGGACTCTGGTTTTGTCAGTACTCTACTTTGTATCGCTCGCTATCCAAAAAAAATGTTGTAATTGTATGGGAGTCGTTGTTAGGGTTAGTTATATATAATGGGGTACAAGGGGCAATTTGGGTGAGATAATTCTTATTTTAAATAAATTTAGGGCAAAAATTGGGGGGGAAACCTTATGACAACGGGGAAAATTTACCCTAAAAAAAATTAGATTCCAAAATTTTTGGGTGAACGGGCCAACCTCTATGGTCCCAAAAATCACAAAATTGACATTTTGGAAATCCAAAAATTTGCACTAAATTGCGAAATTCGCCACTAAGCAAAACCCTACTGGCTTTGATTTCTTCTCGTTCCATTTTAATACCAAATCGCCCACCTGGAAACTTTGATCAGATGTTCTTTTCCCGAATCACTTCTTCATCTCTGCAACATGTTCTACAAAGGCATGGTAAGCTAGCTCCTTTTCTTCTTCTAATTGCAACAACTACGCCAATCTTGCCTCCATAGGATTATTTTCTTCGTTTTCATCTTGGAACATCTGCAACGTTTGGAGCACAGGGAGCTCAATGTGAGTTGGAAGAACAACTTATTTCCCATAAACTAAAGCATACGGGGAAGTTTTTATAGACTTCTTCACTGAAATGCGGTTAGCCCAAAGTGTCTGATTTAATAACAAATGTCAACTTCTCTTATTGTCGCCCATTATTCTTTTTAGAATCCGAATCAAATTTTTGTTGGTTGATTCAGCCAATCCATTCCCCTGTAGGTAATAATTGGAAGAGGTTTTTAGGTAAATACCATATATTCTAGCGAATTCTATAATTTTAGCTCCAATAAAGGGAGTACCATTGTTAGTGACTAAAGAATTTAGTATGTTGAAATGAGTGTTGAGGCTTTCCATAAAATAAATAACAGTCGCCTGATCTTCTTTGTTGGTGGGTATAGCTTCTGCCCATCTGGTGAAGTAGTTTGTCGCGATCAAAATATATTTATGTTCTACAGAGGAGTGCGGATCAATAACTCCTATAAAATCAAGACCCCACTATTGAAAGGGTGATTCCACCTAAATCGGATGCAACGGTGATGTTTCTTTTCTATCTCGACCCACATATCTTTGACAACTGTCGCACTACTGGCTTATCTTATGTGAATTAGCAAATAGAGTGGGCCAATAATACCCCATCCTAATAATTTTTAGAGCCATATGTCTGTCTTCATAATGCCCTCCTAATAGCCCGAAATGGAACTCTTCCAAAAAAATTTCCTTCTTAGAATTGTTTACACATCTAAGGAGTATACCATCAATATTCTTATAATATAGTCCATTGGGAAATAGTGCATACCTGAGCACTTATAATCTGAACCTTCGATGCTAGGAAGGGTTAAGGTGACTCGGACACCTTCCAGAAATAAAATACTCAATGAGTTCCTCGGTCCATTCTTTATCGCCTGCTGCACTATTCACACAAATCACATCTTCATGAATTGTCTCAACAACGGTGCTTTTTGCCAACTCTTGACACAGAGCGCACCCACGAACCAATTTTTTCGTCTTGATTTCTATATCATACTCTTGGATCTTTGAGACCCATCTGGACCTCTTATCACCTAGTTCTCCGTGAATTATAAAATTTTGAGCATCAAGATGAATGACATAAACCACAGTCTTACTCTGAGAAACAAAGTGGTGAAACTTCTTCAATGCTTTCATAACTGCATAAACCTGCTTCTCTATAAAAATGTACTTTTCCTAGTGTGGTGCTATAACCTGGCTTAGAAAAGCGATAGGCTTTTCTTTGCCATCATATTTTTTTTGTGTTAGCATGACAACATAGCTCTCCTACTCACCTACTGCATAAAGTATAAAGTCTTTAGAGTAGTCAAGGTTGATCAAAACTGGTGCTTGAGTAATCCTCTCTTTGATTTCTTGAAAAGCTCGCTTCTTGGTTTCTGTCCACTTAAACTCAACATTCTTCTTCAAGAGCTCAGTCATGGGCTTGCCGACTTGGGCAAAATCAACATTAAACTTACGAATGAAGTTTATATGTTCAAAGAAGGACTGCAAGTTTTTCTTATTAGCTGGCAATGACAATTTCATGAGTGCTTCAGCTCATGCAGGGTTTATGGCCAATCCTTCCTATGAAATAACATAGCCCAACAACTTCCCTTCCTTGACCGCAAAAATTGACTTCTTCGGATTTATGGAAATCCCAAATTCTCGACACTTCTCAAATATTTGCCTCAGATGGAAAACATGATTTGTTCTGCAAAACACTGTCATATCATCAAGATAAATCATAATGATTTTGTTTAGCAACCCACCAAAGGTGATGTCCATGGCTCTTTGTAAAGTAGCATCGGCATTTTAAAGTCTAAAGAGCATCCGTTGGTAAGCAAACGTGCCCCACTTAGTTGTAAATATCGTCTTGTATTGATCTTCATCCTTAACCCAAATTTGATTGTACCCAGAGAAGCCATCCAGCAAAGAAAATCTCTGAGCACCAGCCATAACATGAAGAATTTGGTCTATCTGAGGCAGAGGATAATGATCTTTGAGTGATGCCTGATTTAAATTTCAAAAATCAATGCACAAGCGGATGTCCCCATTCTTCTTTCTTATAGGAACCAGGTTTGCCACCAAGGTGGAATGCTTAATAGGGTAAATGATCTTCATCTCAAGCATCTTCAGTAATTCTGCTTTCATGAGGACTTCGATCTTGGGATTAACAGGGCGTTGCTTCTACCGAAAAGGGTTAACTCCTTTTAGCTCAATAGTGTGTTGAAACACATTCTTGTCATAACCTTTCAAGTCCTGATAACTCCATGCTACAATATCTAGATATTCGTAGCACAGGTTTCCAATGCCTTCAATCTCATTTGCTTCACAATCGGTACCAATATTGATGATATTTCCTAGCTCCAACTGCAATTCTATGTATTCTTTGGCATCCACCTTAATCCTATGTTTATCAGTCCTATCACTTTGATCAAATAAACTTTCTAGTGAAATCAAAACTCTAGGAATATGATTATTCCTTAGCTGAATCATTCCTTCATTTTCTTCCTCCATAAGAATTCTATCTTTGACGTTGGAAGCTTCTTTGAGCAAAAAATTCACTATTTGTTCATCATTATCAAAAACATTCCAATAGAGACCCTTATTTGGAACGGAAGGTCTATAAATCACCCTCACCGTCTTGGGCTTTCGGACCACTTTCTCAGAAGGAGAATAATTAGCACCCAGGGAAGCTAAAATGTCGGCATGTCTATTTTGTTCTCGAGGAATCACCTGAATATTCAAAGCTTTAAATGCTTCCAAAAGATCCCACACTCTGTTGCGATAAGCCTTCAAGTAATGTTGCTTTGACATACATCTATTTGTAACTTGATTAACTATAAGCTCGAAATTGCCAAAAATCTATAGTTGTTCAATTTCCAACTTTTTGACTTTTTTCAAGCCAAGGCATAATGCTTCATATTCAACTGCATTATTTGTATAGCTCCAAGTCAATATGTAGGATTAAGTTTTTTGTATGCCTTTAGGGGAGACCAACGCAACACCTTCTCCCGCACCATTCTTACATCGAGTGCCATCAAAGAAAAACTTCCATAACTGATGAGAAACAGGTTCTAGGGGCTCAAGGACTGCTCTTGGGACTTCTTTGTCTTCTGAATTGAATAACAACCAATATTCATTCCAATCATAGCATTGAAATCTGTTAGTAGAAACTCATCTTCCAAGTGAATCTCCTCAGGCGCTTCTTCAACCAAACCAACATCTTCCAATTCTTCGGTCATCATGTTCACCGCACCTGGGACTCGTTTTGCCTCCTATATCTTTTCAATATGAAAATGTGAGGGCTTCTCATTATGAATGCGAATTCGCCTACCCTTGAACGAAATCTCCAAATGTGAATAATCTAGGGAAATATAACCTCCCATCTTAGTTGTGAATTCTCTTGAAAGGCACATGCTAAAGTAGGGCTCTAAATAAACAACCACAACTTCCTGGATGATAGTAATCTACGGTATGATATGGAGCAAAATTGGAATGTCCTTGATTACTCCAACAGTCTTAACTGGCATACCGTCCAACTCTAATAATCTTGGACTGCTCCTCGTATACTCCATTTCCATTATCTCGCATACCACCTTTGGTATGACAGTAGTGGTAGCACTAGAGTCGATCATACAATTATGCATGATCCACCCTTCCATTCTCAAAGATAAGTAAAACGGGGGAGGCCAATTTTTACCTATCACCAAAGTGGGGAGCGCTTGAGACGATACTATTTGCAAATGAACCTTATTTTGGTCTTTAGCGATCTTCAGAGATTCTTGCAACAAATAAATCTCCCAAGGTAATTGCAATGCATCATACAAGCTAATCCTTGTTGGGATTTTCTTCATTTCTTCCACAATACTGTAGCCACAAGTAGGTGAGACATTTTCTTTTAGGGGTCCCTCAAACTTATCTTGATACTGTTACGTAGCCTCTACTCTTTACCTTTTTTTTAATGAAGGATACTTGAGTCTTTCCTTAGATTGCTCTTTTGTCTCACTAGGGACTGGAGCAGTGGTGATGCGTTGCGAAGTCGAAGGCTAAGCTTGCAATTTATCCTATACTTTATCTTGTGCTTGCTCAGGTGATGAGTTTTTTGACTTGTCAGCATCTGGAATCTTTATTAGGGATGCCCGCTTCTCTTCCTGCACTTTTGGAGCCATAAGTACTTTCAAAGGTTGCAAGTCTACAGGATCAACAGTCACTGGCCTCTTTCCAAACCTAGTGAGGACTAAAACTTGCTCTAGAAACGACACCATACAATTATGCTCCACTTCTCGAATCATATTAAATTGCCTGCCCGACGAACTTTCTACTAATGTATGAACATAGTTCAGATGCACCATACATGTATCTTCACCATGAGGATCATTACATGTAGAACACCAATATGTCCTTTCGAACCCATTAACCTCATCATTTATTTGAATCATGGTGTTTTTCTTGGGTCCCCTACTAGTAGATGCTTGCTCTTGGGTGATTGGTGGAGTCTAAAACCTTCTTGATTAGAACTCAGCCTCGGCTTGCTTCTTCCTCACAGTTGTAAGCTCATTGGATATCATCCTCAAAGCCACATTATTGGATTTTACTTCTTTTAACAATGTCGTGAGGGGATCTGTATTGGGTGACGGAGTTGGAACTGGTAATGGCAAGGGTGCTTGCGGTGTAGGTAAGGGTAAAGGGGTTGGAGGTACTGGCAATGTTGGAAAATAAATGGATGAAGGCTGTGATGGTATTGTTGAAATGGGAAATTGTGAGAAGCTCATAGCAGATGACTGTGGGACAGGGATAGGAGCTACTTAAGTGGATCCCAAATTCTATGAAGGGACTAGATACATCGATGATATAGGCTGCAAAAATGCATTAGAGTAAAGATATTGTGGCAGATCAGGGAGAATAGGCATTGTTGCCTTCAGAGGAAGCCTACCTACAACAATCAAATCTGATTTGGTCTTTTGAGCTTGTGTATAGAGATCTAGGAATGTGGTCATATTAGCCTGGTGCACCGCCATACCGATATCGATACTGAGTGCTTGAAGATAATAAAATGCTACTGGGTTGGCCACAAACCATTTGGAACCCTATGCCAGCTTCACGCAAATTGATCGTTAAAATATACAAGTTCCTCTTGCAGATGTCTTTGAATCAAGGTGAACTGGTGCAACAGAGAATATGGATCAGCTTGCTCATGAAAATTCTTAATCAACAATTCTGCCAATTGATCCCATGAGGTAACGGTACCAGGCTACAAATACCGGTACCAATACAACAATTTCCATCTTAATGACAAAACCAAAAGTTTTATCATCACATCCTCATCAGTTATATCATGAATAGTTGCAAGAGAGGCCACGTCTTGGATATGCTCATATGCAATTTTTCTAGTACCATCATATATGGGTAAAGCCTTCAGAGCAACTTGAGGTACGAGATTTTGTGCTTGAAAATTCAGCGCTCTTGAGCTATTCCAAGCTAGAAATTGCCTTGGAAGATGTTGTTGATGTGGTGGAGGATTTTGAGCCATGTGAATAGGAATATGGGGAGTAGGTTGTGGGGTGCTAGTGGTTGTACTAGGCGGAGGCTGAGGAAAATTGGTGGTAGTACTTATAGGACTTACAGGAGTGGAAAACACACCAGCTAATCGGGAAGATGAAACATATGGTATGGATGAGATATGAGGAAGTGAAGATGTTTGTCAAAAAGTGGCTATTTGAGGATGCTATCATAGCCTTTGAATGTCTAGTTCATAAAATATAATCTGATTATCAGGATTCTTGGCTTTTGATCTTATATTCATGAGAAATAGCTTTTACCCTCCTCACGCTTATGGATTTTTGGGTAAATTTGAGTCGCCATATGTTCTAATCTCAAGCAGGAAGGCGAACACCAAACCTAGCACTATTGAAAATGGAACCTTGAAGGTCCCATCGAGCGTGCCAAAAACTGTTGGTCAAATATCTACCTAATCAATAAACACTGCGTTTATGCACCCTAGATATGACCAACATTGAAATGTTAGAGGAAAGAGATGTCCTTTGTGCCAATATCTAGAGAGGGCTGGTTCCCAAACTAAATCCTACAATGGTAAAATACTAGGGATGCAAGAAAGAAATTGGAAATAACAAAAAGAGATGGGAAATATGGCCATAGGCCGAAGTACAAGACTGGTGTTAGACTAACTAGCAGGAAAAAACCCAAGCACAAATTAGCATTTATGAAAGCAAACAGAATAGAATAGGCTCATAATATTACCATAGCAAATATCAAAATGGTACTCAAGCATTCACCTTCTCATTAGCAAATTTAAATCCAATGATATAATTTAAATACAATAGCAAACCAGATAGATGAATGGAAATAGAAGCACAATGTACAGAAAGTAATCACACACAAGACCACTCACGAATTCAAAAGTCTGATGCCTTCTATTAATGTAGAGAGCTTAAATAAATCTCTCGCAAAATGTCTAACTCCCTCCTCTCTTTTTACAATGAAATTTTCCTAGTATTTATAGAGGTTTTTACCTCTTTCATTTAATACATATGAAAGAAGAATGCCCCGGGATCAAAGAAATAATTAGCAAAATCCTCCTTGAATTCTTTGAAAATCCATTTGCCTAGGGAAAAAATTCTTGAAAATCTGAACTTCGAATGGAGGTGCGCATGTTAGGAGAAAACATTAAATTCTTTGGATTACTTCTAATACATTGGAAATCATGAAAGCTTGTTTCTCTTTGCCATCCTCTTTGTGATCCATAAAATGGATTAACTGAGGGTTCCTTTCATTAAATGATAAATTCAATTGTCTTGACCAAGTTTCTATTCACCCATGTTCACTTTTGCCTCGAGATCTATTTCACCCCTTTGCAAACTGAAAAGGCGCACACGACACTCTTATAAAACACGTTCATCTCTAGAAAGGGTGAATGACACGTTCGCCCCTATGGGAGGGGGAACATAACCTTTCTTCACCATATATGTTGGTTCACCCATGGGAGGGGCGAACAACATGTTCACCCCTCAACCAGGGTGAACTTGATTTGAGTTTCTTTTCAGGCGTGCACACCACTACATATTATCGAGGTGTGTTCACCCCTAAGAAGGGCGAACGACGCGTTTGCCTCTTTGGAAGGGCAAACGTGACCTTGTTATTTTTATATTTGAAAGCACGAGGATACGGAAGCCCATAGGCGTACCGGGTGCGGTGCAAACAAAAGCATACGAAATGCTAAGTCCTACAAATGAACAAAGGACTAAAGTGCATGAAAAAGGGAAAACAAACGAACTGAAATGAGATATAAAGCAAATGTAAAGTGCAGCCCTTATTTTTATTAATTTTGCTTTGAGATCAGGTTACAATATGTCTCCTTCCTTTTTAGGAGCTAGGAGCGTTAGATATAGTTTTGTTACACCACGGATGGTACGCTTCCCTTCGGGATCTTTCGCGTGCCCACATTTGAAATGGGCGGGCCAAACGTCATCGTCGCTTGCATGAATGCATCTGTAGTTCCTTGCTGCCCCTCCGGTGTTGAGATCCTATGTTCAAAGAAACAACAAATGATTAATAGCACCTGCGGATGGAGGGAAATATGCAATCCCCAAGGCCTCCGATTAATGCATGCATGAAATAATTAAAATGGTAATCAAAACATGTCAGAATAAGATGAAATTTGGACAGAAGCATGCAAACACTATCAGGAACACACTGCAAAAGGAACAGTCGAGAAATCTATTGTAGATTTCTAATCGCTCCGGGGTGGGACGATTAGGACTGTCATAAAATGTCAAAAAGCAACCTCCTAAATGTCCCATCCAGAGGCCTCCAAAACACCTACAAAGTTGGGGTTAGGCAAAATAGGGCATTTTGAGACGACCCAGAAGGTCGGATTCTACAGATTCAGCCTCGATCACCCTGTATCCGAAGATGCTCCCTGTATGTTAGTGAAGGCGAAAAACAATGAAAACACAGTCAAAACTCATCAGAATGGCATGAAATTTGAATGGAAGCATATATGAATGACATAAAATAAAATGCAAAAGAAATAGTAGAGAAATCTGCTACATATTTCTAATCACTCCGGGGTGGGGCGATTAGGACTGCAGTAGTGCGGGGGCACTCGGGGCAGGACGCCCATCGTTTGGGGCTTGGTTTCGACACCAATCCACTTGGGATGGGTCCAAAACCTCCTAGGGGGTTGTGTCAACAAATTGGGTGGGGTATTGTGGCCAAATTTTTAGGTTCTAGGTCCGGATTGCGCTTCCAATGTTCACCCAATAACCTCCCTTCCAAAAGAGAGATCAAGGATGTAAGAAGCACAAGTGAGGGGTGAGGATGTAATTTGGCAGCACTCCGTTGCTCCAAATGCTCCTGCTCTATTTTTTTTTGGGGTGAGAAGACTCACCATTTTATAGACCTGAAGGTCTGCTTTGAATGTGCATGCAGGGGCACCACTTGGCCATCATGCCTTCCCAGGGGAGAGAAGATTCCTCCCTGATTAAGGGCTCCATGATTGCCTCTATGACTGCCCCTTTGAGCTCAAAAATGCTCACTCGCACTCCCATGCATTGAAGGTGGAGTTGAGTGGTGGATCTGAGCTGCCATTTGTCAAGGTTTGACCTTTTTCCCGTCAAACCTGCTATTCGCCCCACCCTGGAGCGATTGCTGCTAATCGTCCCAGGGTGAGGCGAATAGCAGTCTATTCGCCCCAGGGTGGAACGAGTAAGGAGCAGGGTGCTTGAAAGGTGCCAAATTGACCTCTGACCTTCCAAAACTATTGTGGGAGTGGTTAGGACCACTGTTTAACCTATGGGGGCTGCCCTAGGGGCTATGTATGCCAATTCGATCAGTGCTTGTAGCCACATGATCAGATTGGTGTTGTTTTGGTGTCTATAGATGCCCCTTTTTGGGATGCGCTATGCGTGGCACAGTGCTGAGAAAAAATAGATAACCAAAGCACTTAATGATTAGGGTTTCTCAGTAACCTAACCAAATTTTGATGCCCCAAGTATGGAAAGGGCACGCATTCTTGAATCCTTGCTTCTGACGAGCTAAGGAGCTTAATTCAAGTATTAACCTTTTTTTGGTGAGGTGTTACTTGATCTTGGACATTGTTCAGTCATGAATAGGCAAAGGGCGCAACCTTTTGTCTATGGGAACCTTGAGTTCATGATTCTAGAATGCCAAGTCTTTGATCAGCTTGTGATTATTGCTTGTTTGTTGCCCCAAGCAGGAGCGTGATTGTCTTTGTCAATGATTCTTTGAATGCATGCCATTTCCTTGATTGGGTGTGTATTTGTTGATTGGTGACTAAGTGTGACTACCCCCTCAAGCGACGAATCGATGAGGGAATGACCGACATGAGAAAAGCGACGAGTCGCTTGACCCAAGATGACTTTTGTAAGGGTGCCTTCAGTTGTTTTCCATTGAATGCTTATGCAGTTTCCCAACAATCTGACCTATTTTTGGTGGGTTTTAACCCTTTTTGGGATGCCTTTTGGGGATGAAATTCTCGAAAATCCGTCCTCCCGGGGAGCGGTCCGGCTATGGTAGCCTTCTTAGGGAGTAGGATATGGATAATTTGTGGCCCCGACGTCAGTTTTGGATGCCAAGAATGTCAGGCGCAAAGGCACCTTTGTTCGGCAATGTTATTGCTATTTTTGGGTGGGTTTGGACCCTTTTTGTGACGCCTTTTGGGGATGAAATTATCGAAAATCCTTCCGCCCGTGGAGCGGTCCGGCTATGGTAGCCTTCTTAGGGAGTAGGATAGTGAGGATTTGTGACCCCAACGTCGGTTTTGGATGCCTTGAAGTGCAGGCGCAAAGGTGCCTTTGTTCGACCGTTTTATTGCTATTTTTGGTGCATTTTGGATGCAGTTTTTGTTGTTTTTGATTTTCTTGCTCTGTAATCATCCCAGGGTGGGACGAATACCAGTTTTGTAATCGTCCCAGGGTGGTACAAGCGCTAACTAGAGCACTCATCCCAGGGTGGAACGATTACAGGCCTAAGAGCCTATATAAGGGCCAAAACTAGGTTTTGGGCTCATTTGCACTTTGTTTTTCTGGCGATTTGGAGCTGTGAGGAGGAGGAGTTCGAGTCTACGTAGCGGAGCGCTGTCAAGATTTCACGGATACCATGAGTGCACGGACCGGATCTTCGAGTGGCGGAGCCGAGGCAAGACCGGTAGGTGCTCCTTCTCTTTATTTTGTTTGTTTTTATTTTACAGTTTAAAACCATAATTAATTTATTTTGCATTTCGTTTTTCTGTTGAAACTAAGATCAAAACCCTAGTTTAATTGTTTTGTATTTGTGTTTTGTGTGGCATTGTTTAAACTAAGATCAAAACCCTAGTTTAAAAATTTTGTTGTTATTTCATTTTTTTAGTTTAAACTAGAGTTAAAAACCCTAGGTTAAAATTTTTGTTGTTGTTTTGTTTTTTTGTATTAAGTTTAAACTAGAGTTAAAAACCCTAGGTTAAAATTTTTGTTATTTTTGTTTGTTGATTTTTTGTGATGTTTAGTTTAAACTAGAGTTAAAAACCCTAGGTTAAAATTTTGTTTTTTTTTTTTTATAACTAGAGTTAAAAACCCTAGGTTAAAATTTTGTTATTTTGTTTTTTTGTATTAAGTTTAAACTAGAGTTAAAAACCCTAGGTTAAAATTTGGTGTTATTTTTGTTTTTTTGTGTTTTTTTAGTTTAAACTAGAGTTAAAAAACCCTAGGTTAACATTTTGTTTGTATTTTGTTTTGCGTTGTTTATTGTTTTTTTTTTTTTGTGAATGTTTGTACTGTACATTTTGTTAATGTTGTTGTGCAATTTATGAAATGTTGTTGTACAGTTTGTATACATTGTTGTATATTTGTTTTAGTGTTGTACAATTTTTTTTTGTGTCATGTTTTAATGTTTTTTTTGTTGTTTGGTTTTGCAGGTGGTGAAGAGTCGGTACCGTCAGCCGACGGTATTTTTTGAAGCACGGGATGCGCTGACTATGGCGGACTGGGATTGGCTTGATGCCCTTGGGCTCAAGCAGGTGACTCGGTTAGAGCTTGTGGTGGGGGATCGGGCATATCTGACTGCCCTGATCAATTTGTGGGATCCCCGCACCAACACCTTTCATCTCCCAACAGGGGAGATGACAGTGACTCTAGAGGACGTTTATCGGATTCTATAGATTCTGATAGACGGGCTGCCCATTCGGACGACTCCTCGGGATCAACGGATGACGGTGCTGACACGGTGCTTTGGGCATGCGATGGAGATGGGGGTGGATGGGGCGGTGGAGAGGGCAAAGGGGGACTGCTTGATTGGTAGGATTCTAGTGCGGTGGTGGTTTGAGAAGGGCGTGTTGGGGGTGAGGCATACATTGCTTATGTGCCTCATCTCCAACATGCTTGCTCTCGACTCCTCAGGTGCGAGGTTCCCTTGGAACCTGCTTGAGGTAGTGTTTCGACTGGTGGAGTGTCCGACGGTAGCACCACTGATTATGAGGTGGGGTCAGACGCTACTGGCATAGTTATATGATGAGTTGTACGAGGTCCGCTATCGAAGGCGGAAGGGGATTGGGTGCAACTACTTGTTGCAGTGCTAGGGATGGCAGCACATAGTTGTGGAGCGGCCGTAGGGGTTGCCTTGGACCACTCGGGGAGAGATGGTGGATAGGGAGATTGGCTATGCTACCCTATGGCAGAGGTCCGAGGAGTAGGGGCAGAGTCGGTGGTGGGCAGGTGTCATGGGGCACTATGCTGATGCCTTCTCACATCTTGCTCTAGGAGAGGTGTTATGGCGGCCATACCGGGACTGTCCAGCCTGGCCTAAGGCTAGGGAGTGGCTTCGATGGGCACATAGGGGGAGGTGGCTGATCGGGCGGCATGGGACCGAGCAGGAGTACTTCCCGTACGTTCGGGTGACTCGACAGTTTGGGGTGCACCAGGGATTGCCTGGTGAGCCCTTGATCTATCGACGTCAGGGCGATGAGAGGACTTTGGCTTGGACGATCATTGAGCCATTGGGTGAGGAGTCGAATGTAGTGATTGATGTCCCCAACATGGACAATGTTAGGGTGACTATAGAGTATGACCAGTGGTGGACGATGTGGCGATGGCGGGGTGAGGGGCCTCTAGGAGGTTTGAATGTGGTAGCTGCAAGCGGTGGGGGTGCAAAGGCATTGGTGGAGGGTTGGGGGGCTCCACTCGATGATGCAGATATGGTGGAGGTAGATGACCTCACTAGGGATGACCTAGGGGTTCCGGAGCAACCGGATATACAGGACGTTTTGAAGCAGTGGGTGCCGAAGCAGCCTACCATCTCGGAGATGCCCATGCCCCAGGTAGTCTAGGGGGATATGGAGGCTAGGTATCATGCTGAGATAGCACGATTGGAGGAGCTACTACGGAGACGGGATGAGGAGCATAGTGTCGAGAGGGATCACCTACGGGCTCAGTTGGCATAGTGGGATGAAGCATTGGCTGCATACCATCGATGGGATGTGGAGTGGGGTCGGTTCTAGGTGGAGCTGGAGGTCGAGATTATCTACCTTGGTGGGCAGTTACCTGAGCTCACTAGAGGTGGCTCTTCACGCCGAATGAGAGACAATGAGATTGAGCAGTCTGCTTCCTCTCATCGCAGGCGGGTGGGTGAGGGTAGCGCTAGTGGGCATGATGCGAGGGTTGGCAGTAGCCGCCCTGAGAGGTCCCATAGGACCCACACCACTGGGGGTAGTTCCAGTCACACCGATCCTGCGTGATCATGGTGGTCGACTCCCTAGTCTTGGGGTTTTTGAGTTTTTGCTTTTTGTTGTGAGGTCAGAGGACCGACTTATTGTAGCTTGTGGGCATTTTTGGCGATATATATACATGACTTTCTTTTTGGTTATACACTTGTCATGATTTATTGTTACTTTTATGCACATTTATTTACGTTGATGTATGCATGGGTTATTATGAATGCGATGTTTCTATTTATATGATGTATGCATATGGAATTGATGAAATGATTTGTTGATAACTTGGCGGCGGCACCATAGACTGTACAGGATTTACTGGCTTTCTGTACTATGTGATTGCTTTGTGGAATGACTTTGCATGTGTGAAAAAAAAATTTGTTTTGTATTTTTCGATGGTGATGCAAGAATGGACATGTACAACATTTGTTTTAGAATGTAGTTAAGGTTTTTCTGAGATTCAGATGTTTTAACTAACTAGCCAAGACTATACATTTATCTCACAAGACTTTTGAACAAGGTACGAATCAGACTTGAGTTTGACCAAGTTATTTCACATCCCTGTGTGTGCGATTGAGTTCATTTATGTGGTATTCATCAAGATACCGCCAGTGCCAGATAGGTTGTCAACCAAACCTGTACTGAGGATCACCTAATTAGCTCCACTAACTCCTTTGTTGTATTTAGTAGGATTAATCCATGGGGCAATCTAGGATACCATAAGCTAGCTCATCCACATGCAAACATTGGTCTACACACACGCAAAGCTAATGTGATAGACATATCATCATGCATTTAGGATACCGCCATTGCCAGGTAGGCTATCCACCAAACCCGTAATGAGGATCACCTAGATGGTTTTTTGAATGCTGAGAATTCCAGGGATTCAAGCTCAGGCATCTTTTGGTTGCTCAACTTGTTGGGATACTTGCTCTCTTACATAGTGATGAAAATCACTGTTTGTTTTGCTTTTTTTGTTTTTCTTGTTGAGCAAGGGGTTTGAGTAGTGGTGATAACCACTGTTATTATTTTGATTTTTGATTTTGCATTTGGATTTCAAAGGTGAGCTCGTAGGTTGTTGGCTTGTGAATGGCATTGATCCCTTTTGGCTTTGGGGATGACTACCCATCCTATTCAGGGATGTGTAGTACGAATCCTTACGACTTGGGGGACCAAAGGTGATTGGGGATATTATTATGTAATGGCATTGATCCTTTTGGCCTTGGGGATGACTACCCATCCTGTTCAGGGACGTGTAGTACGAATCCTTATGACTTGGGGGACCAAATGTGATTGGGGATATTATTATGTAATGGCATTGATCCTTTTGGCCTTGGGGATGACTACCCATCCTGTTCAGGGATGTGTAGTACGAATCCTTACGACCTTGGGGATCAAAGGTGTTTTGGGATTTTTGCTAGTGGTGAAAACCACTATTTATTATGGGGAATTGGATGGGGAAGAGCGTGTCCTTTTGTCAATTCTCAGCATTCTTGAACCATTCGCACAGGGGGATGAACAGGCTAACCTTTCACCTATGATACCCTAAATTGCTTTGTAGGTTTCATCTTCCGTTCACACAACTTGGGAATTTTTATGTGTTTTAACTTGTGTGGGGATGCTACGTAACAAGGTGTGATCCAAGTAAAACGTTACCTTTGTAAAATCTGTCTGACTGTGTACAGCTTTTGACTAGAAATCTAAAGACAGCTGAATGATGAAAAACCCTAACGACCTTAGCGGACAACTGATTATAATATGGCAAAAATGTGAAGGGTGTTATTTTGGATGGGTGTTGTTTACAGAATGGACTGAATGTGGAAAATGATGGAACTGCCAAGCAATTACAGTCTATGGTGCTTGTGACATGTGTGACCAGCAAATATGCAATGTATGTATGCGATGCCTAATGCAGTTTATTATTTTTTTTGTGTTTTGATTTTTAAGAGTATGCATGGAAGTGAGATGCAATTTTTTTTTTGTTATTTTTTATTATCGTTTGTTTTTGTTTGTTTTTGAATATTTGTTTTTGACCAAGCGATTGTGGGAACCCTTGGAGCTTTTGGTTTGACCAAAGAGTTTATGGATACCTTTGGGGCGTTTTAGGTTGACCAAGCGATTGTGGGATCCTTGGAGCTTTTGGGGTGACCAAGCGGTGGTGAGAACTCTTGGAGCTTTTGGTTTGACCAAAGGGATTATAGATACCTTTGGGGCATTTTGGGGTTGACCAAGTGATAGTTGGCATCCTTGGAGATTTTTAGGTTGACCAAGTGATTGTGAGAATCCTTGGAGCTTTTTGGGTGACCAAGCAGTGGCGAGAACCCTTGGAGATTTTTGGGTTGACCAAGCGATTGCTGGAATCCTTGGAGCTTTTGGGGTGGGCTATGGCTCTCTAAATGTGGAATGGCCTCAAATGACTGATGTTCAAGGGTTCTAGTTCCTTGATTCCTTCAAGAGAGGCGAGTCGGTATGTTCTAGGTCCTATTTTATTGTCAATTACATAGGGACCTAACCAGTTTGCCATGAACTTGTCCCTTAGATGGGGTGGCAAGTTAGAATTTTGTTGGTTCTCTTTTAAGACCAAGTCACCAACCTGAAAGTCCCTCAAGTGAACTTTCATGTTGTATGCTTTCTTAAGTCGCTCTTGATAGATACGTAAATGCTCAAGAGCATTGATGCATCGTTCGTCGAGCAACGTAAGCTGGTCTAACCGGGCCTTTTGCATAGTGTCATCATCGATGAACTCTTGCATTGATATATGCAGGGAAGGTATTTCCAACTCGAGAGGCATGACTGCCTCGGAGCCATACACCAGCAAAAATGGAGTTGCCCCAATGGGCGTCCGAATGCTAGTGCGATAAGCCCATAGGGCAAGCGGGATTTGAATGTGCCAATCCTTATGACTATCTGTGATCGTATTTTTAAGGATGGCAACTAGCATTTTGTTTGACGCCTCTGCTTGCCCATTTGCCTACGGATAATAGGGTGTTGAAAAACTATGCTGAATTTTGTACTTTGTTGTCAAAGCATGCACATCTTTGTTCTTGAATGATGTCCCATTATCCGAGATGATCTTGGATGGAATACCAAAATGACATATGATGTTATGTAAAATAAACTTCGCAATGCGAGTCCCAGTCATAGAGGTAAGCGAAATTGCTTCCACCCACTTGGTGAAGTACTTTGTGGTTGTTATGATAAATGTGTGATGACCTAATGATGCAGGGGAGATCTTTTCGATTAGATCTAAGCCCCACTACAAAAATGGCCAAGTCGATTGGATTGGTTGCAAGGCTTGAGAAGGTACGTGTTGTGGCTGATCCACAACACACCCCAAAATTGGGGACCCACCTTTTTTGCAGGCTTTCAAAGAAAATCTCAGTGACCCAGATGCTAAAAATCAAGAAAAAGGGGCAAAATTGCACAAGGATGAAAAGTGTCGCGATATCGCGACATGTCGCGCCATCGCTGCCGAAAAATGAAAAGTGTCACGAAATCGCGACATGTTGCTCCGTCGCGGCCGAAAATAGAAAAGTGTCGCGAAATCGCGACATGTTGCTCCGTCGCGGCCGAAAATAGAAAAGTGTCACGAAATCGCGACATGTTGCTCCGTCGCGGGAAAATGAAAGGTGTAGAAATGGACATGTGGAAAATGAAAAGTGTCACGAAATCGCGACATGTCGCAGAATCGTCACGGCCAAAGAGGAGAGAGAAAGAAAAAGAAAAGGTCGCGAAATCGCGACAGAGAGGAAGCGGAAAGGGGCACGAAGCGAAAGGCGTAGCGAAATCGTGACACGTCACAAAATCGTGGTCAACCTAGTCAGCGGTAGTAGGGGGCGAAACCGTCGCGAAATCGTGACGTGTTTGATTTTCGTGGCTTGCAAGCGAGTGGAAGGCATGAAATAGAAAATGGTAGTGAAATCACGACAAAGCCAAAGGCTACAAGGCCCGATAGTGTAGCGAAATCATGACGAAAATCGACACAAAGCTCATAAGCCAAAAATGGTAGCGAAATCGTGCAACTTTTGAGAAAGCGTGCCCACCAGACAAAAACGTCGCGAAATCAGAGATTGAGAACCATGCAGAAAGCCGAAAATGGTAGCGAAATCATGCAAATTTTGAGAAAGCATGCTCGCAAAAATGTCGTGAAATCGTGATAGGTTGCAGCCAAAGGAGTGCAGAGTGAAAAACGTCACGATTTCGCGACAGGTTGCGGCCGAGAGTGTATGAAATAGAAAAGCGTCATGATTTCGCGACATGTCAGATTTTGTGACATGTCGCGTTTTCGTTGGGCAAGAAGGCAAGAAGGCTGTTGGTCGAAAAACGTCATGATTTCGCTACCTGTCTCATTTTTGCTGTGCTGGCAGAGGAACAAGCTGCATGCATAAAGACGTCATGATTTACATGGGGCCATTATGAAACATGTTGGAAATGCAGAACACGTGGCATACAGGTGTCAGAGTTGCAGAAGCGTTACATGTAATAGAAAATTTCGAACATTTCGACATCGAGCATGAATCAAAAGCAACGAAAAGGTGAGGAATTTGAAACGACGCATTCTGGGAGGTGAAACGAAGCGACACAGGGTGAACCGAAGAGCCGTATCAGTTAGTATAAAATCAGAAGCATAGATCGAACAGAGGGTTGGAAATTGTTGCTAGCAGAGTTGCAGAGACAAGGGCTGCAAGCCATTCTGGGCCTGCACTTGGAGCAATTTCCTTCATTTGTTCTGGATTTGTTATACCTGGAACATTCTGTCATTGTAACTGATATACCATTTTAATACAAAAATACAGAGAGTTGGCATCTCATTGATGAGAAAGAAGGAGTCATTTTTGCATGCATGATTTAATGTTTATCTTCCCCTTTCAGATTTTAAGGTTTATAGATGGAGTTTAATGCGAGTTCTCTCGGTTGCTTCATGCGAATGCCTAAAATCTAAAATTACAGTAAAACCCTAGAAACCCGCACCTAGCTTATCAGGATTGTGCGAATGTGCAGATTCAATAGGTTAGGTTGCATGTAGAAAACCTCATTATCTTCGGTTTCGTCGAATTGAGATGGCAGCATTCTGAGCGTAGTTTAGTTTACTATTCTTTGCATTTTCTTTTATTCACAATTCTTCATTTTATTTTTTGCATTTTAATTACTGTAATTTAAATAAATAACTGAAAATCCATCAAAGCTCAAGATCAAAACAAATTCATCTCTTAGATTTATTCACTTTGAGTCCACTGCAAATTCAAATTAAAATAAACCACCAGGCCCCTTGTTAACATCCACTTGCAACCCTAAGGTATTCCCAGCATTTAAATTGAATAGCATCATTGGTAAACAAAGAACCAGCATAACAGGAACCTTGGAGAAATTATTCTGTTATAATTTCTTTGCAAGCAGAGGATTTTGGGACTCAGATCCTACCGGAGAGTGTGCTTTCACAATTGGGTGAAAACACCACTCAACAGATTGGCGCTAGAAGGAGGGCCCGAATTGGTTTACTTTATTTTGATTTTCATACATGAGTAATATCTTTTTGATTTAATTTTGAAATCATCTCTTAAATCTCACAAACAGCTAAACTGCAGCTTTTGTTTTTCTTTTGTTGCAGGTTTTCTTTGAAATAACCGAGGGTTTCATCAGCAAGGCTGGACCCACCGCGTCGTATTGCGACCAGGTCCCAAACAACCGGGGAAACCATTTTTCATGACCTTACGCTCATCGGTACTCCCAAGAATAAAACCAAGCAAGTCGTAAGCTTACCAGTCACAAAAGCCCTTTTTTCTCCAGGAACATCGAGTGGACCTACACCAGTGATACCCGTTGCCACTAGTGTTCCTATTGTCAGTAATATTTCTACTGCTCTTGTAGGGTTGTCCTCATCGATTTTGAGTCAAATGGCTCAACCTCCAGCAGCTCCTTGGTATGGAGCTAACAATATTCCTTTGAACATTGCTGGGGATATCCATGAAATCCCCAAGAACATAGAAATATTTTTGCCTAAATACAAACCAGATGGCCTAAGAATAGTAGAAGAACATATCCAAGCCTATAGGGATGTTTTAATTAGGCTGCAAGTCCAACATGAAGATGTGGCTTGCAGACTTTTCCCCATGAGCTTAGATCCAATAGCATATGAATGGTATATATGCTTACCAACTGGTTCAATCACTTCATGGACGCAAATGGAGAATGCCTTTGTTAATCAATTTAGGTCACCCTTGGATCCCGCAACCATTTACAATCAATTTATTACATGCAAAAGGGGCCAGGGGGAACCTATCAGAACATTTAATCAAAAATTCCAAAAGTGCTATAATAGAGCAGTTCGACATTTTGCCATCGATCCCGCAGTGGCTTTGCAGATATATTTTGGGGCATTGGACCCCATGACAGCCATGTTTGCAAGACGAAATCCTCAAGTCACCATGCTAGCTCTAGCCTATAATGAAGCCATGACCATCGAGCAACAAATGACACCACAGGGCTATGGGTTTCCCCAGATGCCTATGATGGGACAGTATGCTCCATATGGTCAAGCTCCCTTGGCAAATCAGATCATGGCACCGCAAATGCCAAGCATGAACGCCTTCCCATATCAGCAACCGTATCCACCAAAGACCTGCGTATGCACCCATTCCAATCCAACCAATTACATCCATTCCACCTGTTCCCGCATTTTTGCAGAATAGTCAATCGACTATGCAAGGAACCAGCCAAGTTAATTCTCAGGCTATAGTTCCTTTCCCAAATCCAACTCCGATTCAAAGTGTCAATCCATACGGGAATCAAATTCCTCAAAACCCGACCCAAATGTTGAATCAAGACCCCACCAATTACGCAAATCCAACGGGGGTTAACAACAATGTGATTCCACCGAAGGAGATTTATTCAGAGGTCGAAGAGCTCAAGAAAATAGTTCATAAGCTGAGCAATGACATGGTTCAAAAGTAGAAGTATGAATCCCATGCCCCTCACTCAAATCAAAATTTTAACAATAGAGGGAGACATTGGAACACAAAGCCAAACAATGGGGGAGTACCCGCTCCCATTGCTAATCAACTAGATACTTCTGCAGGACCTAGTCAATCCAATTCCCTTTTGAATCTTTCAGATTTGGCATGGGAAAGGGGGTGTAGGTTGCACAACACAAAAGAACACAATGAGAGGAATTGTCCTGAAATTGCTAGATACACTCATTGTCTTCAGGCACAAGTTGATGATTTGGAACTGGTATCAAATGAGGGTCCATCGCAACATCAAGATGATAACATTATGGTGATGGAAACTGTATATCATCAAGAAGGTGAGAGTGAGGAAGAAGAAGACAAAATTTTGGAACAGGAGGTGCAAGCTTTTCGAGATTTTAGAAAGGGGAATCATGGATACCATTTGAGAAGTAAATCTAAAGCCCCTAAAACCTCATCAACACCTCCAAACAACTCTATTCTTCCTCCGGATACTAAGGCAAATAATAATCCTCCTCCTCCACTCAGAAGAGAAATGTCTAATGACGTGCAGAAGATAGTCAAATTCGAAAAACCAAACTATGACATAGTGGAGGATCTAAAGAAGTCCAAATCTAGCCTTTCGTTCTTGGACGCGGCTAGATTGCCTGGCCAAAAGGAGGCGTTGATAAAGGCTCTGAACTCACCTGATCAAATGTGGAAGGGAAAAGGAGTTGAGTCCCATCTGATTTTACGAAAGGAGAGACGGGATGTCCCGCCATTCTTATTGACTCGAGAATTGCGGGTAAGAATTTGCATAACCGTTTGGTGGACACGGGTGCCACGAGCAACCTCATGCCTTCGGAGATATGTCAAATGCTAGGTCTCGCAACCTGTTTCATCCAAATGCAAGGTCCTGCAATTGGACCGATCGGAGGTAAATGTGGTAGGGACCCTATATGATGTCAAAATTCAATTAAATTCTGAACCCAGGGTCCAACAGGTTGTCGACATTCTGGTTGTTAATATCCCAAGTAGATATGGAATGCTACTTGCGAGGGATTGGATGAAAACTCTGAATGGCTATTTTTCAACAGACTGCTCACATATGTGGCTACCCTGGAAAGGAATTGCAAATCAAATCAGAGTGGAAAATGAACCGAGGCTCAAAGAAATCATAACAAAATTTAACAAGCCGAATGAAGTTCAGTTTTTTGAGCCATAATTGGGGGTTTATGCACTTGATGTTGAGGAAGCTACTGAAGAGCCTAAAAAGGAAACATGTCATGGTGGCTCTTCTGAGGAAAATGATTGCACATGGTTGCTCAGGTTCGATGGATCAAAATCTAGACAGGGAGCAGGAGCTGGAGTCGAGCTCACTGGTCCAGGAGGTAAACCATTATTGGCTGCTTACAGATTGCAATTTCCTTGCACGAACAATGTGGTAGAATACGAAGCATTGATCTTTGGTTTACGTCTAGCATTGAGCAAGCATGTTAAATGCTTGAAGGTTTTGGGAGATTCTGAGTTGGTAGTCAAGCAGATCAAAGGACAGTATACATGCCGTGACAGGAGACTGAGCCTTTATAGAACTAGGGTTATGGACCTCATTGAGGAATTCGACGCATTCAATATAGCCCTTATTTCTAGAAAAGGAAATCGAATAGCAGACTCTCTTGCAGTCGCCACGGGCATGTTAAACCCGAGTGGATATAAAAAGGTGTAAAAAGTTCTCCATTGAATTGGTTCCTTGTCCATCAATACCCGATAATGTCAAGAATTTCCAGGTTTTTGAAAATGACAGACACATCTTCAAATTTGTCACGAACTCGGGTATTTTTGAAAATCAGGTGATTGATGAGGAGCAAAGGTGGCAAGATGAAACAGAAAACGAGAGTGAAACCGCATGTCAATCCAACAAAATACCTAAAGACGTGGTTTCATTGGAGAAAATGTTCGACGTGGGATACAAGACCAAGAAAGAAAAAGGGGTCCCACTCCCCAAAGATGCATGTGATTCAATTAATCTAGGGAGTGCAGACAATCCAAAGGAGGTGTACATTGCAAAGGCATGTACAGATGAAGAAAGGAGCAACATAATACAGGCATTGAAGCATTACATAGATTGCATTGCTTGGAATTACAATGAGCTGAAAACATACAACCAAGACATTATCACACATACCATCCCTTTGAAGCCAGACTCCAAGCCTTTTAGGCAAAGACAACGAGTTGTTAACCCGCTATTGGAGCCTTTGATCGAAAAGGAGGTTAAAATATTATTGGAAGCGAAGATCATATTTCCTGTTAGGCACTCAACCTGGGTTGCTAACCTCGTTCCAGTAAGAAAAAAGAGTGGAGAGATTAGGCTGTGCATAGATTTTCGAAATCTTAATAAAGCCTCTCAAAAGGATAATTATCCATTGCCATCAATTGATGAAATTCTACAAACGGTAAATGGATCTGAAATGATGTCCTTTCTTGATGGGTATTCTGGATACAACCAAATTCTTATACATCCAAATGACAGGATGAAAACAGCCTTCACCACCAAGTGGGGGACATTTGCATATAAGAGAATGCCATTTGGACTGTTAAATGCTGGTGCAACATTTCAACGCGCCATGGACTATGCATTCAAAGGGCTTATAGGCAAATGTATCATCGTGTATGTGGATGATATTCCAAGTATTCTCAAAGAAGAGAGAAGACCATGTCAAAGATTTGAAGAAAGTGCTCCAAAGATGCAGAGAACATGGAATTTCCTTAAATCCCAAAAAGTGCATTTTCGGAGTAACAAAAGGAAAATTGCTTGGTCACATCATTTCAAAAGAGGGCATATCCATTGATCCAGAAAGGATACAAGCTATCCAAAATTTACCTCTCCCAGGTAGTAAAAAAGAACTGAGATCTTTCTTTGGGCAGGTTAATTTTGTGAGGAAGTTTATCTCGAGCTTTGTCGAGATAGCCAAACCTCTGAACAAGATGCTCAAGAAAGATGTAGAGGTCAAGTGGAACGAGGAAAGTAGGGTGGCCTTTCAGAACATCAAAGATGCCATTTCCAGAGCCCCTGTCCTCATAAGTCCAGACTATTCTAAGCCTTTCTATATTTATGCTTTCGCATCAAAACACTCTTTCGCGAGTGTCTTAACCCAGAAAGGTGAGGATAGTGCTGAAAACCCCATAGCATTTTTAAGTGCCCCTCTAAAAGATGCTCAATTAAGGTATTCAATCCTTGATAAGCAGATGTACGCACTTTTTAAAACGGTGAAAAAATTTAGGCATTACATTGTGCACAGCAGAGTTATTGCCATCGTGCCTGACCATGTTGTTAAGACCATGTTTTTACAAAATGAACTAGGTGAGAAAAGAGGGAAATGGATTTCCACCATCCAAGAATTCGATCTCGAAATCCAACCTATGAAACTAGTTCGAGGACAGGGACTGGTGAAGGCGATCGCTGAAAATAATCCGCAAATAACATGCCAATACTCGAATACATAATACATTGCTAAGGATGACTGGTATGTTGATATTGTGCAATTTTTATTGAATGGTAAGTGTCCTTCTAATCTGAATTCAACCCAGAGAAGAGCTTTAAGGCTTAAGTCTATCAATTATCTGATGAAATCTGGTGTTCTTTACAGGAAGAATCATGAAGGGATCTACCTGAGGTGCCTGAACAAAGAAGAAGCTGCCAGGGTGTTGCAGGAATTTCACGGGAAACATGGAACTGGTCATGGTGCGGCAAATGCTACAACGCATCAAATCTTGAGAGCCAGGATACTACTGGCCCCACATTTTCAAAGATGCACATGCCCATGTACGATCTTGTCATATCTGTCAAGTGGCTGCCAATAGAGAAAGAAATGCAGCCATGCCATTACAACCTGTAGTTGAAATGAGACCATTTGCACAGTGGGGACTAGATTTCATTGGGGTTATTAACCCAAATTCTTCTGATTCTCATAAATTCATATTGACAGCTACAGACTACTGTACAAGGTGGACATAAGCGATTCCTACTAAACATGCCACCACAGACGTTGTAATAAAATTCCTTGAGGACCATATTATAACAAGATTTGGAATGCCCGATTCTATTGTCAGTGACAATGGTAAAGCTTTTATTTCTACACAATTTGCAGATTGGGCATATGACAACAAAGTGAGCTTAAAATTTGCATCCAATTATTATCCTCAAGGAAATGGTTTGGCCGAATCTTCAAATAAAAATTTGTTGAATACCATTAAGAAATTGCTGGAAAAGAACCCTCGGGATTGGCACAGCCAATTAAAGTTTGCCCTTTGGGCAGATAGGACCAGAGTAAAGGAATCCATAGGGAATACTCCCTATCATTTGGTCTATGGGCAAGACCCGATATTTCCTGCAAATTTGAAGTTGCAGACCTTGCATTTCATACAAGAGTACTTGGGGACAGATGATCAAGTTGAAGCCAGGTTAAGTCATTTGCTGCACCTTGATGAAAAGAGAGAAGAAGCCATGAATCACATGAATAAACACCAGGAAGTTATCAAGAGATGGTTTGACAGAAGGGCTAAAATTAAGTCCTTCAGAATTTCAGATTTGGTATTACTATGGGACAAAAGACATGAGGAAAAAGGGAATCATCAAAAGTTTGATTGTCTTTGGTTAGGCCCCTATCAGATTTCAGAAATTCTCGGGAAAAATACCTTCAGGCTAAAAACTTTAGAAGGGAAAGATTTTATGCTACCGGTTAATGGGCAGATTTTAAAGCATTATTTTAGCCCTTAGGTTGTGAGAGTTTGATGTTATTCTTTTCGGTTTTGGTGGAGATTTTCAGATTTTGTTTTCATTTTTTAGGATTGTTAGTCTAGTTAGGATTTAGGTTGTGGGTTTGATTTCAATTGACATGTTTTGTTTATTTTTATATAAAAAATAAAAAATAAATAAAAATAAAATAAATAAAAAAAATAATAAAATTGAGATGTCAACTTATGCTTAAGACTAGGAGAATATGAAATATTGGAATTGTCTTGTAAAAGCTCCACAAGTCACACAAACATTTTAAGTTATATCGTTTGAAACTTGTGATGCATGAAGTAGTCAGTTTTGTATGGCAAATAATTTCATCTGCAATTCAAAGATAATGCATTCATGTTACATCTCACTTTACATATACATTCCATCTTAGTTGCATATGCATCTTAGGTACAAATCATTAAAGTATGTCAAATCCTCTTAGGGTTGTGTTATAACATAAATGTAAGAAAAATCCTAAGGTTGGAAACTGAGTCTTGAGATATCTAGAACCAAGCACGTCTTATACATTAAAAAGGATCTTGAGCAAAATGATCAAAACCTAACTTGGAAGAAAAGGTTGGGCGAAAGAGGTTTTTCATGTCTATCCTATTATGCAACATGATCCTTAAAACAGTGGTTTTGACCACTTCCATAAAGCTTAAAGCCTAAAATCAGAGTAGTAAGGATAGGGTTAAATCCTCATCAAACTTAGGTTGAGGATCCAACTCCCCAAAGCTTTGATTTGACCTACATGGAGTAGTAAGGATAGGGCATAAATTCTCATCTCGCTTAGGTTGAGAATCTGATTCCCCAAAGCTCTTATGTCTCATTTCATAATAAGTCTTGGATTGGAAGGATCGTACTACTTGTCCTCTGCAAAGGATGGGTAGTCATCCCCAAGGTCTAAGCAATAAATTAATATTTTCCATTTTTATCCAAAGCTTGGATTGGAAGGATCGTACTACATGTCCCTAGCAAGGATGGGTAGTCATCCCCAAGGTCCAAGAAGTAAAAAATTAATTTTTCCCATCTCATATTTATTTTGGATTGGAAGGATCGTACTACTTGTCCTCTACAAAGGATGGGTAGTCATCCCCAAGGTCCAAAGAAATGAAGATAAGTTTTGGATTATGGGGTTAAGTGTGCCCATGCATGGCAACATGTCTTGTCTAAAAAACAAGACCACTGATTGTCCAAAGGGTTAGACTAGCATGACCATTTCTTCCATAATTGGTTAAATTATTTTGCTCAAAGTGAGGTAATGAACTCTAAATCAGAATAGTAAGGATAGGGTTAAACTCCCATCTTGGTTAGGTTGGGAGTCTGATTCCCCAAAGTTCTGATTTCACATTCACTTGCACATGGGTTCAAGATAGTAGGGACTCATAACCAACTTTGGGATATAATAAAACAATTCATTAGTGGATCCTAAGAGGGTTTGGCAATCTTGAATGTTTGTACATGATACTAGAAGAAGGACTATGCCTTTTATAAAAGCAAAATCTCCTAGCATATTCATTAGGTTACACAAATCATTCACAATCTCACATGCATTCATGTAAAACTGACAATGGAATGTTGATCAATTTCAAACGATAGGGAATGAAATTCATTGCACACACTGAGCTAATACTTGATGATTCTGATGATTCATGTACTTCTGATCTTTGGGCATTTGTTTATATTGCTTATGTGCTAACACATGTTTTCGAGTTTGTATATGTTTCAGGTTGGGTTCTCACTAAAATGCTCAAGAGCATTTGACAGTAGAGTCACCATTTGTTGTGGCTGATCCACAACACACCCCAAAATTGGGGACCCACCTTTTTTGCAGGCTTTCAAAGAAAATCTCAGTGACCCAGATGCTAAAAATCAAGAAAAAGGGGCAAAATTGCACAAGGAAGAAAAGTGTCACGATATCGCGACATGTCGCGCCATCACTGCCGAAAAATGAAAAGTGTCACGAAATCATGACATGTTGCTCCGTCACGGCCGAAAACGAAAAAGTGTCATGAAATCACGACATGTTGCATCCGATCAGGCAAAATGAAAAGTGTAAAAAGTGACAGGAAAAGAAAGGGATAAAAAAAAAATGAAAAGTGTCACGAAATCGTGACATGTTGCATCGATCGCGGTCAAAAGAGGAGAGAGAAAGGCAAAATGAAAAAGGATCGCGATGAAGAGGAAGGAGAGAAGGCGTAGCGAAATCATGACATGTCGCAAAATCTGGTCAACGCAGTCAGGCAACGAGTGGGGAGAACCATCGTGAAATCATGACGTGTTTGATTTTCATGGCTTGCAAGCGGGTGGAAGGCATGAAATAGAAAATGGTAGCGAAATCAAAGAAAGGAAAGAAAGAAAATCGTGAAAAGAGCAAAGGTAAAGAGTGTAGCGAAATCGTGACGAAAATCGACACAAAGCTCATAAGCCAAAAATGGTAGCGAAATCATGCAAATTTTGAGAAAGCATGCCTGCCAGAAAAAAATGTCGTGAAATCGCGACAAAGTGGAACAGAGAGAAAAGTGCGAAATGAAGAGAAAGAGGAGTGAAAAATGTCACGAAATCACGACAGGTTGTAGCAAAGGAGTGCCGAGTGAAAAACGTCATGATTTCGCGACAGGTTGCGGCCGAGAGTGTACGGAATAGAAAAGCGTCGCGATTTCGTGACATGTCACGTTTTCGCTGGGCAAGAAGGCAAGAGGGCTGTTGGCCGAAAAACGTCGCGATTTCGCGACCTGTCTCATTTTCGCTGTGCTGGCAGAGGAACAAGCTGCATGCATAAAGACGTCACGATTTACATGGGGCCATTACGAAACATGCTGGAAATGCAGAACACGTGGCATACAGGTGTCAGAGTTGCAGAAGCGTTACATGTAACAGAAAATTTTGAACGTTTCGACATCGAGCATGAATCAAAAGCAACGAAAAGGCGAGGAATTTGAAACGACGCATTCTGGGAGGTGAAACGAAGCGACGCAGGGTGAATCGAAGAGCCGTATCAGTTAGTATAAAATCAGAAGCATAGATCGATACAAGGGTTGGAAATTGCTGCTAGCAGAGTTGCAGAGACAAGGGCTGCAAGCCATTCTGGGCCTGCACTTGGAGCAATTTCCTTCATTTGTTCTGGATTTGTTATACCTGGAACATTCTGTCATTGTAACTGATATACCATTTTAATACAGAAATACAGAGAGTTGGCATCTCATTGATGAGAAAGAAGGAGTCATTTCTGCATGCATGATTTAATGTTTATCTTCCCCTTTCAGATTTTAAGGTTTATAGATGGAGTTTAATGCGAGTTCTCTCGGTTGCTTCATGCGAACGCCTAAAATCTAAAATTACAGTAAAACCCTAGAAACCCGCACCTAGCTTATCAGGATTGTGCGAATGTGCAGATTCAATAGGTTAGGTTGCATGTAGAAAACCTCATTATCTTCGGTTTCATCGAATTGAGATGGCAGCATTCTGAGCGTAGTTTAGTTTACTATTCTTTGCATTTTCTTTTATTCACAATTCTTCATTTTATTTTCTGCATTTTAATTACTGTAATTTAAATAAATAACTAAAAATCCATCAAAGCTCAAGATCAAAACAAATTCATCTCTTAGATTTATTCACTTTGAGTCCACTGCAAATTCAAATTAAAATAAACCACAGTGCCCCTTGTTAACATCCACTTGCAACCCTAAGGTATTCCCAGCATTTAAATTGAACAACATCATTGGTAAACAAAGAACCAGCATAACAGGAACCTTGGAGAAATTATTTTGTTATAATTTCTTTGCAAGCAGAGGATTTTGGGACTCAGATCCTACCGGAGAGTGTGCTTTCACAATTGGGTGAAAACACCACCCAAATAATAGCCCACACAAAGAATGCGCTTGGCGATGGCCATATCGCTGAAGTGGCCACCGCACGTACCATCATGTGCATGGGTGATTGCCCAAGCGAACTCCTACTGGTCCAAGCAATGGAGGAGGATACCTTCATAGCTTCGATGGTACAAAATATCTCCTAGCAAGACATGTTTTTTTTATTTCTATTTGAATGATCTTTTTGCGGCATGTGATAATCCAAGTGGGAGGTTACCTAGCTTGAGGTAGTCTCTTATGGGTGTGTACCAATCCTGCTGATCAGAAACCTTGATGGTATGAACTACCAATCCCTCTTGAAGTTCATCCCTAGCAAAAGCTGAGCAGGAACGAACTTGTAAAAATAGCATTGTGTTGCTATCAAGAGGAATAGGGGAGAACAAGGACCCCCAGTTAGCGTGATTCAGACTATCATGGATTCGAGCGAATCTATCTTGAGATGGTTCAATCTGGATCAGGTGGATTCCTGGTATTATGTCAAAGCTTGCACGCTCTATCATGGATTACGATAATGTTTTGAATTGAATGGTTGTCATCTCACCAGAAGGGTCTTGCGGGATTAGTGACCCCAAGGAGGCCATAGTGTCCGCAAAATGATTTGATGATCGAGGGAGTGCCTCGATGTCATACCATTCAATATTTTCCAAGAATTTATCCACAAGGGCTTTGTATGCCTCCAGAACTGGGTATTTACATTGGAATACCCCTTTCACTTGGTTGACGATTAATAACAAATCACCAAAGATGTTTAAGCATTTGATGTTGATGGTGATTGTTGTTTGAAGACCTATGAGCAAGGCTTCGTATTCGGCATTGTTATTGGTGCACAAGAGATCAAGTTTAAATGATAGAGGCATTGTCCCACTATGATCACCACTGAAAGCACAAGGATACAGAAGCCCATAGGCATACCGGGTGTGGTGCAAACAAAAGCATATGAAACGTAAGTCCTACAAATGAACAAAGGACTAAAGTGCATGAAAAAGGGAAAACAAATGAACTAAAATAAGATATAAATAAAATGTAGAGTGCAGCCCTTATTTTTAATAATTTTTCTTTGAGATCAGGTTACAATACGTCTCCTTCCCTTTTAGGAGCTAGGAGCGTTAGATATAGTTTTGTTACACCACGGATGGTACGCTTCCCTTCAGGATCTTTCGCATGCCCACATTTGAAATAGGTAGGACAAACGTCACCGTAACTTGCATGAATGCATCTATAGTTCCTTGATGTCCCTTCGATGTCGAGATCCTACGTTCAAAGAAATAGCAAATGATTAATAGCACCTACGGATGGAGGGAAATATGCAATCTCGAAGGCCTCCGATTAATGCATGCATGAAATAATTAAAACGGTAATCAAAACATGTTATAATAAGATGAAATTTGGAAAGAAGCATGCAAACACTATCAAGAACACACTGCAAAAGGAACAGTCGAGAAATCTACTATAGATTTCTAATCGCTCTGGGGTGGGACGATTAGGACTGTCATAAAATATCAAAAAGCAACCTCCTAAATGTCCCATCCATAGGCTTCCAAAAAACCTACAAAGTTGGGGTTAGGCAAAATAGGGCATTTTTAGATGACCTAGAAGGTTGGATTCTACAGATTCAGCCCCGATCACCCTGTATCTGAAGATGCTCCATGTATCTTAGTGAAGGCAAAAAACAATGAAAACATAGTCAAAACTCATCAGAATGGCATGAAATTTGAATGGCATCATATATGAATGACATAAAATATAATGCAAAAGAAACAATAGAGAAATATACTATAGATTTCTAATCACTCTGGGGTGGGGCGATTAGGACTGCAATAGTGCATGGGGCGCCCGGGGGCAGGACGCCCGTCGTTTGGGGCTTGGCTTCGACACCAATCCACTTGGGATGGGTCCAAAACCTCCTAGTGGGTTGTGTTGGCAAATTGGGTGGGGTATTGTGGCCAAATTTTTGGGTTCTAGGTCTGGATTGCACTTCCAATGTTCACCCAATAACCTCCCTTCCAAAAGAGAGATCAAGGATGTAAGAAGCACAAGTGAGGGGTGAGGATGTAATTCGACAGCACTCCATTGCTCCAAATGCTCCTGCTCTATTTTTTTTTGGGGTGAGAAGACTCACAATTTTATAGACCTAAAGGTCTACTTTGAATGTGCATGTAGGGGCGCCACTTGGCCATCATGCCTTCCCAGGGGAGAGAAGATTCCTCCCTAATTAAGGGCTCCATGAATACCTCTATGACTGCACCTTTGAGCTCAAAAATGCTCACTCACACTCCCATGCATTGAAGGTGGAGTTGAGTGGCGGATCTGAGATGCCATTTGTCAAGGTTTGACCTTTTGCCCATAAAAAAACCTACTATTTGTCCCACCTTAGAGTGATTGTTGCTAATCATCCCAGGGTGAGGCGAATAGCAGTCTATTCGCCCCAGGGTGGAACGAGTAAGGAGCAAGGTGCTTGAAAGGTGCCAAATTGACCTTTGACCTTCCAAAATTGTTGTGGGAGTTTTTAGGACCACTGTTTAACCTCTGGGGGCTGCCCTAGGGGCTATGTATGCCAATTCGTTCAGTGCTTGTAGCCACATGATTAGATTTGTGCTATTTTTGTGTCTACAATATTTCACCTTTGTGAAATTTTTGAACTCGTTTGCCCCTTTCAAGGGCGAATGGAGCATTTACCTCTTCCTTGGGGCGAACGTAAATGCATATCAAATTTGTCAAGTTTTTCCTTGGGCCTTTGTCTTCTCCATTTTTTTGAAATTTAGGCAAACATTTCTCCATTGAATTTTATAAGGAAATAAACTCAAAAGGGATTTCCCAAAATGCATCAAAACTTGGCAAACAAGAAATTATTTAAAATATTACATATGGAAGCCAAAGATGCAAATATGTATTGTCTATATATTTCTGCCACATTCAAACATTGAATTCAAAATCTTTAAACAAAATTCCCAATGAATACAAAATGGCCAACACAAATTTACCACCAACTATGAAAAACTTTGACAAACCTATGGTAAAATCCACACAAATCGAAGAATCCACCGAGTTGTGTTAGGTTTGTGGGTGTTGGCCATTCAATGATTGCCCAAATTTTCTCTGGGTCTACTCTAACTCCCTATGCACTGATGATAAGACCCAAATACAATAATTGGTCATCCCAAATTCACATTTAGTCTCTTTAGCATAAAGAAACTCTGACTCCAAAATACTAAGCACCTCTTCAATGTGTACCAGGTGCTCTTCCCATGATCTACTATAGACCAAAATATCATCAAAGAATACTAACACTATCTTTCGGAGATGTCTGATAAAAATCCTATTCATTAAATATTGAAATATTTTTGGGGCCTTAGTTAACCCAAGGGCATGACTAAAAACTCAAAATGGCCATAAAGACACAAAAAAGCAATCTTTTCCACATATGATTCCCGCATCCTTATTTGATGATATCCTGATCTTAGGTCTATTTTGGTGAAGTATTTGACACCATGTAACTCATCAATCAATTCATCTATTCAAGGAATTGGGTATCAATTTTTTATGGTCTTTTTATTGAGAGTTCGGTAATAAATACACATACACATGGACCCATCCTTTTTTACCAAAACAAAAGAGGATGCAAATGGGATTTTGCTTGGCAATATGTATCCCATATTAATTAATTTCTTGATTGCTCTCTATCTCATCCTTATGATGTTTTGGATGTCAATAAGGAGTGGTAATGATAGTTGTAGCTCCTTCCTCAAGCTCAATAATATGCTTTTTACCCCTGTCTAGTGGTTGCCCTGGTGGTATATCACTAAATACCTTATTGTATTTATTGAGTATTGCTTGGATGTTTGGATGATATGTCTTGTGCTCCTCCTCTATAATTGCAGGTAAAATAACACAGTGGGCTGCCCACTCTTTCTGATTATGCCTCCTAAACCTCTCCATACATTTAAAAGAAACAACACGAGGTTCTCCTGTTGACATCCCTCATAACACCACCTGTCGACCATTCACCTCAAACTTCAACTCCATTTTATTTAAGTTGAAGGTAACTTCACCCAATGTCTACAAACACTGAATATCCAACACTACATCCAAACTCTTTGTGCTGACCACAAAGAAATCATCACATACTTCATAGTTTTCTAGAGCAATCTATAACTATGGTACCTTCCTGGTGTAGGTAATAGATAAACCATCGACAATAATTACTTTGAACTCATCTACTTGAAGAACACAAGCTTATACTGAGAGGGGGGTGAACAGTATAAGACCACTTTTTACTTTTTCCTTCAATTCAACTTTCAATTCAATATTATGCAGTGTATAGATAGCAATATCAATAGCCGTAATCAAAGCAATGCACAAAACACCATCCACAATAGAGACACAACAATTTACGTGGTTCACCCAATGTGGGCTACTCCACGGATAAAATATTTCACTAAATTTTATCAAACCAAATTCTGGGAATACCTTTCCCGATTACAATGTTTATGGGCACCAACCCAAAGGAGACACCAATCCCCTAGTCTCGAGTTCTGGCTGGTGATCCTCTAGAAGACCTCTGCCTCCGCTGCCCTTAGCAAATGGAACTCTATCCACAGAAGACACCTGTCTTCCCTACTCTGGTTGGAGACCTCTATCCTCAACTCTATCACCTCCAAAGTTGGTCCTCGAATTTGCACTAAACACAGTCCTTCGGTCTAGCACAAATGTCCTCGTTCTCTTTCTATGATCTGCACCAAACACAGTCCTTCGATCTAGCACAATTATCCTCTCACACCAAACACACCCACAATTTCCTCGAATCTGCACCAATCTCTGTCCTCAATTGGTCCTCAAATCTGGTTCACAAAAGTGGTTCACAAGCTTTCACTAAAGCTTGCTTGATCTTCACCCAAGTCTTCACCAAGACTTGTCTCAGATCTGCTTTGCAAGTTCTCACTAGAACCTGCCCAAACTGCTTCACAAGCTCAAGAAAAGCTTGCTCAAATCTGTGCAACAATCCCTCTCAATGACTTGTCCAAAACCATCAAAGCCTATGCACTATCATCGAACGTCGCAAAAATGATGCACCCAATAGCTTTGTGCTTTTTTGCTCTCTGTGCGCTCTTGCTTCGCACTGAGCTCGATTCGGCATGACTTGCTCTCTACACACCATGGACTTAACTTGCGCAAGTTCGATTGAATTTCACACTCTGCTTCTCGACGATCGAACTTCTCCCCCGCACTCTATCTATGAATGTCGCACTTTGAACGCACACTCAAAATCGATACCTTAACTCTCCAAACAGCCCTCCTTTTATACTAACACTTTCAAGATCAAAACCTTGATCTTAGTCGACTGCACACCCTAAACTACGTTGGCTGCAAACCCTAATCTTCGTCGGCCCAAATTTAACTTTGTCGGCTTCACTACCTCTACAACTCTTCTGTAGCTTCTACCGCGAAACTACAACATGTCGCGATATCGCGACACCTTTGCAACCGTACACTATCTTATGGCTTTTGTCATGATATCGTGACACTTTAGCCTTTGACGACTTTGACTAAGCTCTTGTCGCGATATCGCGACACTTCTCGCTTTCTTACCCTCTTCTCGGCTTGCACCAGCGAAAGTAGAACATGTCACGAAATCGTGACACTTTTGTTGCCTTATGCTTTTCTCTGCCTTACGCCCACGAAACTGGAACATGTCATGAAATCGTGACGCTTTCGCCTTCGAGCTCTTCCTTCTTGAATTCGTCGTGAAATCGTGACGCTTCTTCTATTGAAGACTTGCTTTCTATTTCTGTCATGAAATCGTGACACTTTCTCCAACCGAATGCTGCCATCTCAACCTATCATGAAATCGTGACACTTTCTGCATCCGTATGCTTTCTCTTCAACATGTCACGAAATCGTGACACTTTTTGCATCCGTACGTCTTCTTTGCAACCTATCACGAAATCATGACAGTTCTCATTTCAGACTCTTCCCTTTGCTGCATGTCACGAAATCATGACAGTTCTCACTTCAAGTTCTGCAGCATGTCATGAAATCGTGATAGTTCTCACTTTGACTTCTATAGCATGTCACGAAATCGTGACACTTTATCTTGCTACTTTCTCTCTCTTCGAACTTGTCACGAAATCATGACAATTCACACTACGGACTCTCTCTTCTGCATTATGTCGCGAAATCGTGACACTTTTTCTTTTGGACTCCTTCTCCTACAACATGTCGCGAAATCATGACACTTTTTCTTTCGGACTCCCTCTCCTGCAACATGTCGCGAAATCGTGACACTTTTTCTTTCGGACTCCCTCTCCTGCAACATGTCATGAAATCGTGACACTTTTTTGTCCGTACAATCTTCTTTGCAATATGTCGTGAAATCATGACATTTCTGACTCCGTACATTCTCTCTCCTCTTTGAGTCGCGAAACTGCGACATGTCGCGATATCGTGACACTTTTCTCAAATGCTTTCTCTCTCCTACTTAAGTCGTGAAACTGCGACATGTCACGATATCGCGACACTTTTCCAACTTACTCACTTTTCCAACTTACACTTTTCTTTCGAACCTGTCAGCTTGGGGTTTGCCAGAGACCTTTGAAACTGTCATGCCGTAACCTTCATCAAAACAAATTATTTGACATCAAATCAAATTCCTTCGAAAGCTTCTTGACATCAATGACAACTTATACACTTGAGCAAATGCAATGTACCCAAAGTACCCAAAATTGCCAACAATCTCCCCCTTTGTCATTGATGGCAAACCTTTACTAAAAATGCTTCTCAAGAGCCAAAACTGAAACAAACTATGCTAACAACTGACCAACGTCCTTTGAAGTTTTGCTCCCCCTGACTTGAAGCTTTCCTCTTCACTTGAAGCTCTCCCCCTTACTCATATCTCTCCCCCTTTGTCATCAATGGCAAAGGGTCACCTTTGGGGCTCGGGACTAAGAATGAGCCTCTTAGCTCAGTCCCTCCCCCACCTCCTGATGAGGTGATTAATTCTGGGGTGGGAGTAAAACTCCCATTAGGCACTGATCATCATCAGCGTCTATAACTTCCTTGCCGAGCCTTCTCTTGAACTCATTGTCCATATTCCTATTCCTGTTCTTGTCATTGTTCCTGTTCCTATTATCATTCTTGTTCTTATCCATGCCTTGATCCTTGGACCTGTTCATACCACTGTTCCTGTTCCTGTACCTTGGAAGTTCAGCTCTACACTGTCTAGCTGTGTGACCTCCATTGTTGCACTTATAACAAGTAACAATGTTATTTCTTTTAGGCATACCTGTTCTTTGAATCCGCCAGTTCTGCCCAAACCTGTTCTGACCAAACCTATTCTGGCCGAGCCTGTTTTGATCAAACTTGTTCCTGTTATTTACCTCGCAATAGACTGCCTTGTGCCCGAACTATTGACAAGAGTAGCAATACCCTTGAAAGAAACTAGCACTTCTGAAATTGTCATTTACTTTCTTCACTTGAGCCATGCAATGTGCAGCCATGTGACCAAACCTGTGACACGCAAAACATCTGCCATGAAATTTTCCTTTATTTGACCTCTTGGGTCCCGAAAACTTCTTCTTCTCATTCTGAATTCTATTTTCTATTTTTGCGCATCTATCACTCATGGACTCTTTCTCTGAAATACTCTCCTCATCAGAACTCTCTTCCTTTTGGAGTCTCTTACTAGATTCCCCAACCTGTTCCTTGTGCGGCTTAACAAAACCAAGGCCTATTTTATCTGTTGTTTTTCTTTGACCTTTGATGAGTGACTTAACCTTTTTGGAGCTATCTTGAAACCTGTAAAGCTTATCCTTGTACTCTTTAGTTTCCTCTTTCAAAGAAGCCATTTTCTATTCTAACTCACTATACTCAAGAACCTTAGACTCTAACTCATCCTTGAGTTCTTGTGTCTTAGCTATAGAGAAATCAAGATTTTCTATAAGATCATCTCTCTCCATACAACATTCATCTAACTTATCCTTGAGTTTAGCATTCTTCTTTCTTTCCTTTTTCAAAGCACTAAGAGCATTAATAAGTTCACTTTCAAGATCCTTTATTTGTTTGCTTTCTGAATCATCAAAGCCTTTTTCAGATTTCTTATCACTAGAGGTGCTACCTTTTTCAAAAACCATACATGCATCTTCCTTATAGTTTTCTGAAGCATCCTCATACATACTGAAACCAAATCATTATTTGTACAATCATCCTCAAGGTGACCAAAATTTCCACATCTAAGACATTTCATGATAATGAATCTATGTTTCGGTTCTTCCTCTTTTTTTGAAATAAACAACATCTCATTTTCATCATCACTCGAAGAACTTTCACTATCACTACTCGAACACTTACTTGCTTTGTCTAGGTAGAAACTCTTCTTGTGCTTGTGAGAATACCTCTTTCCTTGATTGTTGTGCTCATCTTTGTTCTTTTCGTGATGCTTGTGCTTTTCAGAATCCTTGCTCTTAGAATCCTGTTTCTCTTCATCACTTTCATTCTTGGAAACAGTACAGTCAGTAGCATAATGACCAAACTTTCCACAATTGAAACATCTTATATTTTTCATGCTTTTGTGCTTTCTAGAGAACTTGCCTTTCTTGCTGTAATATGCCTCTTCATCACTAGAAGACTCATCACTCTCTTGAAGCTGTTTACCCTTGGATTTCTTGGTAGCCTTGAAAGCTGCCTCTTTCTTGACGTCAACCTTCACCTGAGTTCTCAACTCAAATGCTGCAAGTATGCTATGAAGCTCATCCTTTTTCAACTTATCCAAATATTTAGCTTCCTCAATAGCAGAAATATTTTCACTAAATCTATTAGGAAGAGATCTTAAAATCTTATCACAAACATCATTTTCAGCAAGCTCAAGACCTAAGTCTTTCATGGAGTTAACAACCTCATCCATACGAAGCATGTAGTCACTAATATTTTCATCATCATTCATCTTGAGTTGTTCAAACATACCTTTGAAATGTCTCAACTTGGCCTTTCTGACATTTGTATCACTTGTATGAACCACCTGCAACTGTTTCCACATTTCACTAGTTGTCTTGCAGTGAATCACTTTGGTGAGATCTGCTTTCTGTAAGCCTTTCAGGATTGCATTCATTGCTTTTGAATTGTTGTGATGTAGGAGCCTTTCTTCTTTAGTAAAAGGACCATGTACAGGAATAGTGTACTCATCTTCAATTACTTCCCATACCTCATTACCAAGTGCCATTAGATGAACCTTCATCCTTGCACTCCAAAGACCAAAATTTGATCCATCAAGAATAGGTGTTGCATTGCCACTTGAATAATCCATTGTGTTCTTTACTAGCTTTTCCTTCAAGCTGTTAAACTTTTTGAAGGCACCCGCTCTGATACCAATTGAAGAACACAAGCTTATACTGAGAGGGGGGTGAATAGTATAAGACCACTTTTTACTTTTTCCTTCAATTCAACTTTCAATTCAATATTATGCAGTGTATAGATAGCAGTATCAAAAGTCGTAATCAAAGCAATGCACAAAACACCATCCACAATAGAGACACAACAATTTACGTGGTTCACCCAATGTGGGCTACTCCACGGATAAAATATTTCACTAAATTTTATCAAATCAAATTCTGGGAATACCTTTCCCGATTACAATGTTTATGGGCACCAACCCAAAGGAGACACCAATCCCCTAGCTCTGTTCTGGCTGGTGATCCTCTAGAAGACCTCTGCCTCCGCTGCCCTTAGCAAATGGAACTCTATCCATAGAAGACACCTGTCTTCCCTACTCTGGCTGGAGACCTCTGTCCTCAACTCTATCACCTCCAAAGCTGGTCCTCGAATTTGCACTAAACACAGTCCTTCGGTCTAGCACAAATGTCCTCGTTCTCTTTCTCTGATCTGCACCAAACATAGTCCTTCGTCCTTTCCTCTTCTCTTCTATCTGCACCAAACATAGTCCTTTGGTCTAGCACAAATGTCCTCGAAACTGCACCAATCTTTGTCCTCAATTGGTCCTCAAATCTGGTTCACAAAAGTGGTTCACAAGCTTTCACTAAAGCTTGCTTGATCTTTACCCAAGTCTTCACCAAGACTTGTCTCAGATCTGCTTTGCAAGTTCTCACTAGAACCTGCCCAAACAGCTTCACAAGCTCAAGGAAAGCTTGCTCAAATCTATGCAACAATCCCTCTCAATGACTTGTCCAAAATCATCAAATCCTGCGCACTATCACCGAACGTCCCAAAAATGATGCACCCAACAGCTTTGCGCTTTTCTGCTCTCTGTGCGCTCTTGCTTCGCACTGAGCTCGATTTGGCATGACTCGCTCTCTGCGCATCGTGGACTTAACTTGTGCAAGTTCGATTGAATTTTGCACTCTGCTTCTCGGCGATCGAACTTCTCCCCCGCACTCTATCTATGAATGTCGCACTTTGAACGCACACTCAAAATCGATACCTTAACTCTCCAAACAGCCCTCCTTTTATACTAACACTTTCAAGATCAAAACCTTGATCTTAGTCGGCTACACAACCCTAAACTACGTCGACTGCAAACCCTAATCTTCGTCGGCCCAAATTTAACTTTGTCGGCTTCACTGCCTCTGCAACTCTTCTGTAGCTTCTGCCACGAAACTACAACATGTCGCGATATCACGACACCTTTGCAACCGTACACTATCTTATGGCTTTTGTCATGATATCATGACACTTTAGCCTTTGACGACTTTGACTAAGCTCTTGTCACGATATCGCGACACTTCTCGCTTTCTTACCCTCTTCTCGGCTTGCACCAGCGAAAGCAGAACATGTCATGAAATCATGACACTTTCGCTGCCTTATGCTTTTCTCTACCTTACGCCCATGAAACTGGAACATGTCACGAAATCGTGACGCTTTCACCTTCGAGCTCTTCCTTCTTGAATTCATCGTGAAATCATGATGCTTCTTCTGTTGAAGACTTGCTTCTATTTCTGTCATGAAATCGTGACACTTTCTCCAATCGAATGCTGCCATCTCAACCAGTCGTGAAATCATGACACTTTCTGCATCCGTACACTTTCTCTTCAACATGTCATGAAATCGTGACACTTTTTGCATCCGTACGTCTTCTTTGCAACCTGTCACGAAATCATGACAGTTCTCATTTCAGACTCTTCCCTTTGCTGCATGTCATGAAATCGTGACAGTTCTCACTTCAAGTTCTACAGCATGTCACGAAATCATGATAGTTCTCACTTCGACTTTTGTAGCATGTCACGAAATCGTGACACTTTATCTTGCTACTTTCTCTCTCTTCGAACTTGTCACGAAATCGTGACAATTCACACTACGGACTCTCTTCTGCATTATGTCGCGAAATCGTGACAATTTTTCTTTTGGACTCCTTCTCCTACAACATGTCATGAAATCGTGACACTTTTTCTTTCGGACTCCCTCTCCTGCAACATGTCATGAAATCGTGACACTTTTTCTTTTGGACTCCCTCTCCTGCAACATGTCATGAAATCGCGACACTTTTTCGTCCGTACAATCTTCTTTGCAATATGTCACGAAATCGCGACATTTTTGACTCCGTACATTCTCTCTCCTCTTTGAGTCGTGAAACTGCGACATGTCGCGATATCGTGACACTTTTCTCAAATGCTTTCTCTCTCCTGCTTAAGTCGCGAAACTGTGACATGTCGCGATATCGCGACACTTTTCCAACTTACTCACTTTTCCAACTTACACTTTTCTTTCGAACCTGTCAGCTTGGGGTTTGCCAGAGACCTTTGAAACTGTCATGCCGTAACCTTCATCAAAACAAATTATTTGACATCAAATCAAATTCCTTCGAAAGCTTCTTGACATCAATGACAACTTATACACTTGAGCAAATGCAATGTACCCAAGGTACCCAAAATTGCCAACACTACTTCAACTATATCTAATCCCCTTGGCTACCAATCCCTCATCAGTGAAGTTGTGTGTGGTTCCCGTATCAATCAACGTTACCACATGCTTCCCCTTAAGAACACTCTATATTCTCAAATATTGGGCTCCCTGAACACTATGAATATGAGCTAGAGTGTTAGTTTCCTTACCTGCTTGATCATGGGTGGTCTCTTGGTCTTCTAAGGAATGTTCATCCTCATTGTCCTGATTTTCTGATTGCTGATCAAAATTTTTAGAATTAGTTTCATCATCTGAATGATATTATATCAGTTGTAACTTACCCTTAAACTCACATTTATGCCCAGGAGTCCATGCATTTTTGTAATTAAAACATAACCCCTTAATTTTAAAGTTCATGAAGAGTGTTTGGATCTAAATTTTTGAATGTACCCTTTTGTTGGTCAGTGTTCTTTGTGATTGGTTTTTGCTCCTTCTCTTTTTTGAAATCCTTCCCTTTGTATTGACTCTTAGACTTGTATGAAGTGACTTCCTTGTCCCTAGCCTATCTAATGGCATCATGCAAGGTAGTTGTGTTGAATGTTGTGACCCAACCTCTCAAAGGTTTAGATAACCCATACATGAATAAAACCACCAAACATCTCTCTAACATATCTATGACCATCACTAACAAGCTTTAGAATTTAGTTATGTAGCAGTCCACTGAACACCATTATCTCAATTGTGCCAAATCCTTGGATTTCAATTCTTGTTCCTTCCTATCAAATCTCTGCATAAGTCTCTCAATGAACTCAACATAAGTATCCACCCTGTCATGTCCTAAATTTTGCATACCATGATGCCACCAATCATGGGCAACACCTTCCAAATGCAAAGTGCAAAATTTAATGGCCTCGTCTTCTATCATTGGGTTCAACTGTAAATAAGTTTTCATTTTTTGGACCCAAGCCTTAGCTATCATTTTTCATGATGCATCAAAGAAGGGCATGTAATTTTTTCCTATCCTCCTCTATATTTTTGGGCATCCCTGAGATGTAGACTGTACAGGATCTCCCTGTCCCTATTGGAATTGCCCCTATTGAAACTATCCCTAGTGAACATGCCTTCCCCTATTTCTAGGAGTTTACCTGTTACGAGTGTCCACAAAGTCCCTGAATGACATGAGATTCTGAAAATCAGGACCAAGTGCCTCTCACTCATGCTTGTACTGTTGATACTGATCTACCACTAAAATGTATGGTTCCTCTTCTATTGGGATCACTACTAGGGACACTGGAGGTTCAAGATGTGGTAGAAATTTGAGCATAAATGGTCTAGAGCTACTAGCTCTCTTTGTCCTGGTATGAGTGACCACCCTGTTAACTGCTAATTCCTCATTTCCCATTTCTTGTCTTGCGTTAATTTTTTCAATCAGTGGGCCTTGTGCATTAACCAAAATATTAATCCCATGTACCTATTGTGTCATCAAACCCACTAATTGTTCCCAACTGTATTGCATGTTATACTGCGTCAGTCATTTTCCTCTATTTTATTTTATGTATTTCCATCCCCCATGGAAATAGATGGTATGGAAAATAAACTTGTGGATATTCCCAATATGTCAGTTACTCTCTAATCTAGAGGAGGTTTGGGTCACTTCTTCTACCTATGCTACCAATTAAATCTATCCTGTTATACTTTTTTCTTCTCCCTCTCAAAATCCCATCTGTCCCTCACTCATGAAACATGGGCTTCACAGGCTGGCAGGATTAAGTGGCTCTGATACTACTATAATGAACACCCCCACTTGCTAGTTCTGAGTTATTTTGGTTTATGTTTGTTTGTTTTTGCAATGAAGTGATTGGTTTTGCTTGTTTAGTTTGAGATATTGACTTGAATTTCATTCATAATGCAATAAGGAAACAAACATTTGAACAAATGATAAATATGAAATAAGAAGATTTATTTATTTAATTTTTTGACCTAAAAGTAGAGGTCTATATTTGCACAACAAACTAGAAATTACATAGCTAAAACGTTCATTTGCTCGTAACTCGATCACCGAAACTCTGATTCCTTCCCCATAAAGTGTAGTTGTCTCTCCCAATGAAGCTGCCCAAAATGCAACCTTTAGAAATATGAATCCAAGCTTAATTAATTATTGCACACACCCTGAGGTAGCTACAGGCAATATGTACGACTACTAAAGGGTTCGACCTTACCTTGAAATTCATGCCTCACTCTAAATGCCTTCAAAATGCCACTAAAATGATCAACTGGTGAGCCAAAGAGATTGGTAAATTACCCAAAATGATTTGATGGGATATTTCCCTACTGTGAGCAAATGACATGATTCCCTAGGCACCCATATGTTGTACGACCTACTCCAGTATTACATCTATCACTCCAAAATCAATCAAAATGGCATTGACCCAGATGAAGTATAGTAAAAAAAATATAACCCAGATGGTCAGTTCATCAACCCAAATGAATTCAAAATTTGGCAAACCCTTGTTTGCCTCTGTTAAGCTCATATAATCTCTTCGTGATGAGAAATTTAATCCCTGATAAGCTAGAGATGGTCTCACACATTTGAAACTGATAATCCTACTGAGAAATCCACTCCCAACAAGCCCTGTATATTCTTTGACGAAAATATCTGCAACTCTTCAAAAAAAACACAAAATCTCCATATGCCAAATGAGACCCAATGTGAAAATATGATGTGAGGGTCGAATTAGGGTTTGGGTGCCACATTTTCCTTGGGTTTTTAAAATTCAAATAATGTCTTTTAATACATGTAAAGGGGCCACACCCACCCCCATATCCTAGTCAAGTCACTTTTTACCTTTTAAGTTATAACTTAACATTATAATTCATCATTATAACATGTTCCCCTTTCCTAGAGACTATCTGCCTTGGTCAACACTTGTAGTTGATATAATTAAGCCTTGTAATTGGTAAAATATCTTGTGCCAAGGAAAAACTAACCTCCTAAACCAAAATTGAATCTCTACCATGGATTAAAATAGTGAGATCTTTGTCAAACTGAGTTCCACACCATTCTGTTTAGCCTAGGGGACCCCCATGACTAGGCTAACAGGTCCTTATTTATCCTACTATTGAGAAGGGTATATTACATGCTCTCTATCTCTACCCAAATCTACACCAAACCTTGTTACAAGGTTAGCACAAATTTGCTCCAACTCTACTCATAAATCTGTCTCAATGCTATTTCAAGTCTTCACAAGACTTTCTAAAACCTACCTCAAATACTCCAAGTCATCTCATAAGACTTGCTCAAATCTACCTCTAAGCTACTCCAAGTCTTCTCACAAGACTTGCTCAAATCTGCCTTAATGTTGCTCCAAGTCTTCTCACAAGACTTGTTCAAATCTGCATCAATGTTGCTTCAAGCCTTCTCACAAGACTTGCTCAAATTTGCTCCAAGTCTTATCACAAGACTTTCTTAAATATACCTTAAAGCTGCTCTAATTCTTCTCACAAGACTTGCTCAAATATGCCTCAATGTTGCTCACAGAACCTACTTAAATATTTCCAAATCTCGCATATAAACAAATTCTTATATCTCTTTCAAAAATACTTTCTTCAACTAGGCAATTTAGACATATTCTACTTATAATTCGTCTAACCTCTAGAACATATAGATAATTATATGCATTATTAAATACCCAATATGTTCTTCACATTCACAAATATTGCATTCATCCAATCCAATCTCTACCTCTTGCAAAATCCCTTTTCAAATCAAATCAAACTAGTGTATAACTTGTTTCACAAAACTGGTCTATCTTTCTTGCAAATTTGCTCTCAAACATCAACCACAATAATGCACAACTACTTCACAAATTATTTCTAGAAGAATGCTCAATTTTTCTCAAAATCCTAACTCAAGTGTTTCCAAATTCACTAGTCAATGATGCACAACTTGCTTTCAAAACATAGCTCAAATATTTCCAACAATACACAGTATCAACCCTTTTATCTCCACCTTATAATTTTGAAATTATCCTCTTTTTATTTTCTCAAAACAAGGCTTTTAATTTAATAAAAACCTTTTAATTTTCCTTCACCATGCCAAAATTACACACAATAATTTTACCATAAGACACCTTATAAATCCTACTTTAAAACACACACAATCATACAATAAAAATCCTTATCACACCTTATTTCTCCTTCTAAACAAATTTTAAATTATAATATCAAAAATCCTTTTCATACCTTATTTCTCCTTCCAAAAGATTTAAATTATAACACCAAAAATACCCTTTACACAACTTATTTCTCCTATATCAAATGTGCAAATATTAAATACCAACTTAACCTTATAACTCCACAAAAATCAAAATGTAAATTAAAAATTTAAATACCTCCTTTAATTTTCCCTCAACGCGATTCGAACCTCTCACCTCGTGAGAGCAAAGCACCCAACCAAGGAGCCACGACTGACTGCGCTAGCACAACTTGTGAGAGCTCTAAGGCACAATCTACCTTTTATACTCTTCTACCACGTGTTTACCCAAACTAAAACAAAATGTCTACGATGGGTTTCGACCCTGAAACCTCCTCTTTGCAACATATTCTCGCCGGCTCAACCACCAGCTGGTCTCGCTAGATGGATGAGTTTAGAATGCATACTCACTTGAATATGATACCTCCACTTTTACCTCAAAGGACTACACTTTGTCTCCTTTATTTTTCTATTTTGAATGCACGAATGTTGAGCAAATTATACACAATTTTTTCACACCATTCAAAATGACCTTAGGCAATAATATTTATATGCTTTAATTTGTCTTCATCCAACGTCGATGCTCTTGTTTTTCACCTATATGATATCGACCATTTTATAATTTGAATTTGTCTTCAATTTCTTGGCGCTCAAACATATATAAAAAATTTTATATTATGATAATAAAAATATTATAATATTGCTCCTTTTGAACCTTGCCTTTATAATTAATATTATTGCCTTTAATAATATTAATAATATTAATTCTTTTGAGCCTTGCCTTCATATTTAATATTATTGTCGTCAATAATATTAATTCTTTTGAACCTTGCCTTTATATCCTTTTAAACCTTGCCTTCATATTCTTTTAAACCTTGCCTTCATTTTAGACCATTGTTCCAAAGAGCCTTTAAACCTTTTGTCCTTCATTATAATATCCAAAATTTAGATATTATAATGCTTTTCTTCAACCAATATTATAATAATAAATATTATAATATTATCAATCACAACCACTGACATCTTCTCTTTTGACATCAACCTATGGCATCAATCCTTAGACATCAATGACAACACACTATACTAAAAATTTTCAACAATATCCCCCTTTGTCATTGATGGTAACCCTTTCTAAAAATTCCTTTTCCAACCACTGGATTCCAAATCTGCTCTCCCTGAGAAGCTGCCCCCACTGACTAAATGCTCTCCCCCTTACTCAAATCTCTCCCCCTTTGACATCAATGGCAAAGGGACTCCTTTGGAGCTAAAGATAAGACTTTTAGCTCAGCCCCCTACCACCTCCTTTCCTTGAGGTGATTAATTTTGGGGTGGGGGTATCTCTACTCCCAACATACATTGCTCTTTTTCTTTGTCAACCTTATTTTTCAACACTTTTGTAATCATACCCTTTTGATCCCTTTGAATATCCTTGTTCTTTCTTGAATCTGGAAATTCTAGAAACTCTATTCTACATCACTTGGCCATATGCCCAAGATTATTACACTTGTAACACCTAATGTTGTAGATCTTGGAAGGTGTAAGTGTCTTGAAGTTTCTCTTGGTGAAGCCATAATCATTTCTATCATGGACCTTGTAGTAGATTGCTTTATGACCAAAGCGATTACAAAAGTAGCAATACGTTTGAAAGAAATATCCATCTTTGAAGTTCCTCTTAGTGAAACCATACTCCTTTTCATGAACCCTGCAATGCATAGCTTTGTGACCAAAATGATTACATGAAAAACAATGCCCTTTGAATAAGTCTTGTTTTGAAACCTCTAGTCTATTAGTCCTTTCTTTGCCTTCTATGTGATGATCCTTGTTTCTTGTTTGTGCATTGTTTCCTTTCTTAGTGAAGCTTTTATTCTTCAACTTATTTGCATTAGTCTTAATTTCTTCTTCACTCTTTTCCTTTGAAACTTCCTCTTCTTTTGAGATTGAGCTTGACCCTTCTTATTACTTCCCTTGTCCTTCTTCAAAACAAAGTCCTGTTTTGATAGATGAATATCTTTGTGCATTGAAAATTTTATCCAAATTTTTTGAACTTTTCCCAAACTTGTGTAGCTTGTCCTTAGAATATTTCACTTCCATCCTTAGAGAAACCACATCATGTTCTAATCTTTCACATTCTAACTCTTTTACCTCTAACTTTTCAACCATAACCTCTTTAAATATCCTTGCCTTATCTTTTGAGTTTGTGAGGTGTTATAGAAGCTTTTGTTTTTCTTCCTCATGCTCTTGAACTTGAGCCTTTAGTCTTGAATTTTTCTTTCTAACTCTTTTCAATTCTCTGAGAGCAACAATAAGTTCTTCTTCTAGATCAACTATGCCTTCCTATTCATTTTCAGAATCTTTCTCTTCTTCTTGGTTTTCAAGAGCATCTTCATACCCTTCTACTTTATCTTCAACAGGAGCATTTTCTTCTTCTTCTATTGCCAAAAATAGAATCTCTTCTTCTTCACTATCTGAGAGTATTTCATCACTATCACTTGAAGTATTGCTTGCCTTGTTAACATAAAAACTCTTCTTGTAACTTTAAAAGAACTTCTTTTCATGCTTGCCCTGACCATACCTTTTTTCCTTTTCATACCTAAATTTTCCTTCTTCCTTTTTCTTATGATCTCATTTCTCTTCACTGCTACTGCTTCTGGCTTGTGGACAATTAGATGCATAGTAACAAAAATTACCACAATTAAAAAAATTCAGAGTCTTCATACCTTTGTGTTTTCTTGAATCCTTTTTATTCCTTCTCACATAATTAGCTTCTTCATTACTGCTTGACTCACCACTTGATTTTGGTTTCTTATATTTTGTTTTCTTTGAAGCTTTGAAGGATACCTCTTTATTGGAATTGGGATCTTTTACTATTATCATCTCATAATCTATGAGAATTCTATGTAACTCATCCATAATCAACTTATCAATATCTCTCATCTCTTCTATAGCTAAAACCTTTGCATCATACCTTATAGGAAGTGATCTTGATACTTTCTAAGCAACACTGGAGTCTTCAATTTTGAATCAAAGTCCACGTATGGCATTAACAACCTCATCCACATGAATTAAGTACTGAGCAATATCTTCCTCATCTTCCATATTAAAATCTTCAAACCATTTCTTGTGGTTTTATAGTTTTGCCAACTTGACCTTGTTATATCCTTCATTTGTTTGCTTCTATTTGTCCCATATCTCTTTTGTTGGTTTGCAGTGCATAACTTTCACAAATTATACTTCACATAATCCACTTAAGATTCTATTCATAGCCTTGGTATTATTCACATTTAACTGCTTACCATCCTTATCTGTGGGATTGGCTGTAGGTGTGAACCCATCCTCAATAGATTTTCATGTCTCATATCCTTGTACCATAAAATAAGTCTTCATTCTTATACTCTAGAAAGCATAATTGTTCCAATCGAACAATGGAACCTTGGTTTATGAAGATCCACTCTAAGATGCCATCTGTGTTCCTATAATATCTTCCTTAAAGTTGTTAGACTTTTCCAAAGGAACCTTCTCTGATACCAATTGAAGAACACAAGCTTATACTAAGAAGGGGGTGAACAGTATAAGATCAACTTTTACTTTTATTTCCAAATTATAACAACAATAATATCAATGTAGTAGAATAAACAATGCATAAATCATCACACACATGAGAGACCCAATTTTAACGTAGTTCACCCAATGTGAGTTACATCCATGGAGAAAATATTTCTTCTAAATTTTCTCAGCAAATCTCTTCGAAACCAAATCCCTATTACAATTTTTAAGGACCTCTATCCAAAGGAGATATTAATCTCCAATGCTCTAATTTGTGGATCTCTCTCCATAGGATAACTCTATCCCCTTTGCTCTGGTTTGTGGATCTCTCTCCACAGGAGAACTCTATCCCCTCTTCTCACAAGACTTGCTCAAATCTACCTCAAAGCTACTCCAATTTTTCTCACAAGACTTGCTCAAATATACCTCAATGCTTCTCATAAAACCTGCTCAAATATTTCCAAATATTGCATACAAGAAAATACTTATATCTCTTTCAGAAATACTTTCTTCAACTAGACAATTCAAACATATTCTACCTAGATTTTGTTTAACCTGTAGAACATATAGAGAATGATATGCATTATCAAATACCCAATATGTTCTTCACATTCACAAATATTGCATTCATCCAATCCAATCTCTACCTCTTTCAAAATGCCTTTTCAAATCAAATCAAACTAGTGTTTAACTTGTTTGACAAAAATGGTCTATGTTTCTTGCAAATTTGCTCTCAAACATCAACCACAATAATGCACAATTACTTCAAAAATTCTTTCTATAAGAATGCTCAATTTGCTCTCAAAACCCTAACTCAAGTGTTTCCAAATTCACTAGTCAATGATGCACAACTTGCTTTCAAAACATAGCTCAAATATTTCCAACAATACACACTAATCAACCCTTTTATCTCCACCTTATAATTCTGAAATATTTGCTCAACCAACTACTCTAGAGAAGTAATAATGTCAACATACCTCTCACTTTGCTTTGATGAAAAATACCCTCAAAACCTGTTCCAAAATAATTTTCTTTTTTCCACTATAAGAAGTTAGCCAATATTCTTTTCAAATCAAACACAAAAAGTTGTGCACAAAATTATCCTCTTTTTATTTTCTCAAATCAAGGCTTTTAATTTAATAAAAACCTTTTAATTTTCCTTTGCCATGCCAAACTTACACAATAATTTTACCATAAGACACTTTATGACTCCTAATTTAAAACACACACAATAATACAATAAAAATCATTATCACACCTTATTTCTCCTTCTAAAAAAAATTTAAATTATAATATCAAAAACCCTTTTCATACCTTATTTCTCCTTCCAAAAAATTTAAATTATAACACCAAAAATACCCTTTACACAACTTATTTCTCCTATATCAAATGTGCAAATATTAAATACCAACTTAACCTTATAACTCCACAAAAATCAAAATACAAATTAAAAATTTAAATACCTCCTTATAATCTGCCCTCAATGCAATTCGAACCTCTCAGCTTGTGAGAGAAAAGCACCCAACCAAGGAGCCACAATCAACTACGCTAGCATAGCTTGTGAGAGATCTAAGGTGCAATCTACCTTTTATCCTCTTCTATCGCGTGCTTTACCCTAACCAAAACAAAAGGTCTATGATGGGTTTCGAACCCAAAACCTCCTCCTTGCAATGCCTTCGCATTGGCTCAACCACCATCTGGTCTATCTGGCTAGACGGGTTTAGAATACATACTCACTTGAATATGATGCCTCCAATTTCACCTCAAAGGAATGTGTTTCCTCTCCTTTCTTCTTCTCTACCGAATGCACAAATGTTGAGTGGATTATACACAAATTTTTCACACCATTCAAAATGACATTAGGTAATAATATTTATATGCTTTAATTGGTCTTCACCCAACGTCGAAGCCTTTTTTTTTCACCCATATGACATCAGCCATTTTATAATTCGAATTTATCTTCAATTTCTTGGCGCTCAAACATATATAAAAAAATTTATATTATAATAATAAAATTATTATAATATTGCTCCTTTTGAACCTTGCCTTTATAATTAATATTATTGCCTTCAATAATATTAATAATATTAATTCTTTTGAACCTTTCCTTTATATCCTTTTAAACCTTGCATTCATATTGTTTTAAACCTTGCCTTCATATTCTTTTAAACCTTACCTTCATTTTAGACCATTGTTCCAAAGAGTCTTTAAACCTTTTTTCCTTCATTATAATATTCAAAATGTAGATATTATAATGCTTTTCTTCAACCAATATTATAATAATAAATATTATAATATTATCAATCACAACCACTGACATCTTCTCTTTTAACATCAACCTATGGTATCAATCCTTTGACATCAATGACAACACACTATACTCAAAATTTCTAACAAATTTTCTAGTATTTCTGGGACATAGTAGGTCATGATAACTCTACAGATGTCCAAGACTTCAAATGTTGCAATATTCTTCCAAGGGATGTCAATTCCACATTTTTGGCCCTTTTTAAAAAAACCCACAACAGTCAGTCCATGTCTGACTTTAGGCCTAACAGTTTATGCAATGTTATTTATAAGCTCATTTCTAAGGTTATTGCAAATAGATTAAAAGAAGCTCTCCCAATCATCATTGATCAATGTCGAGGTAGCTCTGTCCAAGGCAGATTTATAACTGAAAAAATAATAACTATTCACGAAATCATTCATTCTATCTCCAAAAGCAAAAAATCAAGAATATTTTTTAAATTAGACATGAACAAAGCTTTTGATAGGGCATCTTGTTGGACATTTTGAGTCGCTTAGCAAAAATTTGTCATTGATGTCAAACGGATCTATGTAAGTAAGCATTATGTGTGTATTCCAAAAGGAGCTTCAAGGGAAGCTTAGCAAAAGGTTTTATTTAAAACCATGGATGGAATATTTGAAATGGGTTTTTCTTAAAACCCAATTTGGCTTTTCGTTTCATCAAAAAAGGAGTCCCGGTGACAAAGTTATTCAACTTTGAAGTTTAAGTTTTAAATTTTAATATTTTAAAATTTAAATTTAAATTTCCAAAGTGGAAATTCCCACCGATGTCATCAAATTCGATTAAAGGCCAATGTATGAAAATTTAAGGCAATATGTATAAATACCATTGCCAAAAATTTATTTGGCAATAATTCGAATGTGTGTGAGTTTCGTTTGAACAAAGAGAAAAGATATTTTAGCGCAATCGAAACCTGCGAAGAAAGGGAGAAATATAAGGAAGGGAGGACCCTTCCCATACATCGTAGGTGCTTGTGGCCTAGTGGAAAGAATTATGCAGTCAATTTGTTGAGCACCAAGAGATTCGAAGTTTGAATCCCACCAACATTGGTTTTTATGAAGTGGAAAGGAAGTACACATTTTGGTGCACATGTCTTCTAGGGCACGTTTGGAGGAAGGAAAGCATAGTGGTTGCACTCACCATTTCATGTGAGCGGTTGGCTCACGTGGTTAGTAGCACCATAGTTAGAGTGGTTCTTGGACAGTGACAGGGGATCGAATCCCACTGAGAATAAAAAGGCAAGTTAAATTTTTATTTTAATATTTGTAAGAAAAGCTTTGAGGAGAAATAAGGCTTATGAGTTGTTTTAGAAAATTTTGAAATTACTATTCCTTTTAATTTTGGAAGGGTAGCATATTATATATCGTTGGAAAGAATTTTTCAAGAGTTACTTAATTAACTTGCTTAGAAGGAAAAATAAGGGTTTTGTAAGAAGATATTTCAGGTTTTTTCAAGAAGTTTCCAAAAGTAAGTTTGATCCATTCTATTGAGGGTTTATTTCTTGCATAACAGAACTTTGGTGGATGTTAAAATAAAGTAGGAGTAATAAGGTGTTACTTGGATGTTTTTGTTGTGTTATTACTCTAACCCTTGTTGAGAGTTGAAAAAGAAAGTGTGTTGGGTGAGACAGATTTTGTGGACAACAAATAAGGCATCAAAAAGGTATGAGCAATATTCTCCATTGATTTTATTTGGGTGGTTGATTTCTGAAATATCATTGGAGTGAAAAGGATTGATTGTGGTTTCCTTTTCAAAAGTGGTTGATTTAATGCTTCAAGGTTTTATGGCTTGAGTGTTGTGATTAAACCTTATTTTATAAGCATTGTTGTTGAAGCCATTGGTTGTGCAAAGAACTTGAACTTGAGTTAGAAAATAACATGAGTATCATTGTTATGTGAGATTTATTGTTGAGCATTGTTGGGAATATTTTGAGTTGATTGATACATGCTTGTACTAGGGTTTGTAATAAAGAGTTGTTCCTTGTGGTGAATAGTTGAGTTGAGTTGATTGGACCTAGTCAAGTGGATGCAAGTGGTTGTTCAAGTTCCAAGAAACAAACTATTCTTTATTCTGATTTGAGTTGAGATTGAGATTTGAGAATAGAACATATTGAGTCTCTAACAATTCTCTTTATGCTTCTATGAGATTAATTTGAGTTGATATTGGAATTTGAGTATAGAACATATTGAGTCTCTAAAAATTCTCTTTATGCTTCTATGAGATTGATTTGAGTTGAGATTGGGGATTAAGTATAGAACATATTGAGTCTCTAACAATTCTCTTTATGCTTCTATGATATTGAGTTGAGAAAGTGGTTGAGCATTGAGTATAGAACATATTGAGTCTCTAACAATTCTCTTTATGTTTCTGTGAGATTGGACAAGTTCTGTGTGGACTTGTTAAGCAGATTTGAGCAAGTCTTTGAGAAGCCTTATGGATTGATTTTGTGTAAGCTTTTGTGAAAGCTTGCTATGCAGATTTGAGCAAGTCCTAGAGAGGACTTATTGAGCAGATTTGAACAAGTTCTGAGTGAGCTTGTTGAGAAGATTTGAGCAGGTTATGAGTGAACCTATTGAGCAGATTTGAGCAGGTTTTGAATGAGCCTATTGAGCAGATTTGAGCAGGTACTGAGTGAGCCTATTGAGCAAATTTGAGTAGGTTCTGAGTGAGCCTATTGAGCATATTTGAAGAGGTTTTGAGTGAACCTATTGACAGATCTTTGAAGGTGACAGAGTATAGAGGACAGAGTCTCAGTTGATAGATATCCAGTAGCCAAGACAATTGAAGACAAATCTGAGTGAGGAGTCTTCAAGTGGAGAGAGATCCACAAGTCAGTGTAGCAAAGAGACATAGTCTTATCAAAGATCACTAGCCAGAGCAGAAGGAGAAAGAGTTCTCCTATGGAAGAGATCCATAAACTTGAGATTAAGGGATCAATATCTCCTTTGGACAGAGGTCCATAAACATTGTAATTTGGAAGGATTCCCAAGAGATTGATTGAGAAAGTTTTAGTAAAATATTTTCTCCATGGAGTAGCCTGTATTGGGTGAACCACGTAAATTATGGTGTCTCTATTGTGTGTGATTATTGGTGCATTGCTTTGGTTATTGCTATTGATATTGCCATTTATTATATTGATTAATAATGTTTGAGAAAGAAAAGTAAAAAATGATATTATACTGTTCACCCCCCTCTCATTATAAGCTTGTGTTATTCATATCTTGGGATTTTCTTTTTTATTTTCTTGCCAAATTTGGGTTTCATGAGGTTGGATAGCCATAATCAAAGAATGTGTAACCTTGGTATGGTTTTATGTCCTTGTTAACAGTTCTACTGTAGGATACTTTCCAAGTTCAAGAGGAATCAGACAGGGGGATCCCCTCTCTCCTTTTATTTTTATTATCATGGCTGAATCTCTAGAAAGATCCCTAAAAGAAGCTTGTTTGTGTGGTCTTATTTTTGAAATAAAACTCTCTTCTCAGTCCAGAGCTGTCACCCATCAACAATTTGTTGATGATACTATTCTAGCCTTGTTGTCCTTTGTTCCAAAAGCTAAAATAATAAAAAAACATCCTCAATTACTATGAGGAAGTAGCTGGTCAAAAGGTGAACTATGAGAAAAGCATAATTTTATTTCTGAATACACCAGTCTAAAGGCAGATAAAAATTATGAGAATTCTTGGTTGTAAAATTTCCAACCTCCCTTATTCTAGGTCAACATGTCAGAGAATTTATGGAATAATGTCATTGATAAAATTTTGAAGAAACTTGCAAGCTGGAAGAAGGTATTGTTGAGTCAAGTAGCAAATGAAGTTCTCATCAAGCTTGTCTCCAAAGCATACCTATTTTTTATGTCCATATTCAAATTTTTTCCAAAACTATGCCAAAAAGTCAAACAAATTCAAAGAAACTTTATGTGGTCCCATAAATAAAAATCGAAATAGGCTCTCTTTAGTTGCTTGGGATAAAATTTGTTGGAAAAAAGAGAGTGGAGGACTTGGTTTTAGAAGAGTTCACCAAATGAATCTAGCTCTGCTAGCAAAATAGGGATGGATAATTGCTTCAGATGCCTAATATTCATGAAGATATATAATCAAAGGGAAATACCTCCATCAAAATACCTTCATGGATGAGGTCCTAGTTCACAATAGATAGTACTTTTGAAATTCGGTTGTCCAAACTAAATACATTCTGAGAAGGTGTCTAAGATGGAAACTTGGCAATGGTAGAAGCATAAGGTTTTGGGAGGATCCATGGCTAAAGGATTTCCCTCTCATCAAGGACCAAAATTTAGCAATTCTAAAGCCTTTCACGGACCACCTGTTCGGTAGCCAAGTGTCTAATTTCATCACTCAAAATCCCAATGGCCAGCAATGGAAATCTATTTCGACTGACAATCTCAATCTTGCTTGCAAAAATGCAGTAGTAGCCTTAGCAAATCGTCTTAGAGTGCACGTGATCCCAAGAAACCAATAGAGAGACACCCTTATTTGGAATCCCTGTGAAGATGGGTAATTTTTAGTTAGATCAATATATTACATCCAAGGTCCTCTTGTTGCCAGATGACCCCTTGCAAATTTTGTGTGGCCCAAAAATTTGATTCCCAAAGTCTCTTTTTTTTGTGTCTCACGTCCCAAAATAAATTTTAACTATAGATAACCTTATAAAAAAGGTATGTTTATTCCAAATAGTTGTTGTCTTTGCAACTCCAATTGGAAATTCATCCAACATCTATTTTTGGAATTTCCCTTTTCCAAGTCTATCTTAAATGCCCTCTTTGAGATTTTTAATGTTGCTTGGGTCCAACAACATTTCATTCCTCTCCTCTTTGAGCAATGACTGAATCCATTTTCCAACTCCCAGCTCAAGTTCCTTTGGTCCATTTACCTCCATCATTACCTTTGGCAAGTCTGGTTGGAATGTAAGAACAATTTTTTTAATGATTATAGTAGAGACCATAAGTCAGTTCTTTCCTGCATCATTTCCTTTGTGTCAAAAAATGCTCAATTGGTGTCATTTAAAGAGTGTCCCAGACCTGGTATTGAAACTCATCTATTTACTTTCTTTAAAATTAGGCACATTTCAGGTAGGGTCTCCAAATACCAAGTGGATAGATCAAGCATCATATGGACCCCCTTCCTCTTGACTGGAAAAATCTCAATTTTGATGGTGCAGCAAAAGGAAACCCAGGCAATATGGGTAGAGGAGGTATAATAAGAAATGATAGAGGAGAAATTATCATGGCATTTGCAGAGAATGTCAAAATTTAGATGAATAATATGGCTAAGGTGAGAGCCCTCCACCAAGGACTAACAGTGTTAAGTGATCTTGATATTGACCAACTCATGGTTGAAGGAGACTCCAACCATGAGTCTAAGTGATCTAGTTCCTTATATGATTATGAAATAGAAATGCCTAAAGTAGAAAGAAACCACACACAGAAATCATTTGCATAGTTAGAAGCCAGAAACCTTCTATTTACGCAAAAAACTCAGTGTTTTTTTGAAGAGTGTCTATCCTCCTTTATTACATTGAAAATATCTAGTATTTATAGAGGTTTTCACCTCTGTTCATTTAATATACAAAAGACAAAATGTCCCTAGATCAGGAACTAGCAAGAGGAATTTTCTCCTCAAAAATATTCCTTTTGTAGCGGCAATCCAACTTTTAAGGGAAATTCTTGGGAAATCAGCAAGTTTGGACATCGGTGCATAGAAAACTGCAAATATGGTCATTGAATTGGTACCTCCATTGTGCCTTGGAAATTCACCCTCATCAAGAAATTCCACCATACCTGAGTATTGCTTCGAAAAGAGGTGAATTAAATAGGGAATGTCTTGGAACTCATGAAAATCATCCTATGATATTTAATCCTGCACCCTTCCAACATAAAATTTGGGAACATAACGCCTTTCATCACAATCATTAAATTATCACCATTCTCAAGATCGAGCACCTTCGAAAAACCTGCATGGATGCATGAAAATAGCTTCGCCCGAAATGGAGTGATAGGTAAAGTAAAAAAAAGCGCATTTCCACTTACTTTTATTCATGCTTGCATTTTTGGAGAACAACCATAAATCAGCAACCTTTAGTTTCGCTAATCCTTGGTCTTTGAATGACACTTTGCATCTGTTTCCTCCAATGTTTCCCAACGCACAACCCACAACCTGATTCATTTTAACACTTTTTGCATTGCATTCGTCTCATAATCGTGACAAAAATCACCATTGAGCAAATATTAGTGATACACCTTGTTATATGTCTTTTTTTTCACTTTAGGTGCTTCAAAATGTCTTTCATATAGTTTCACCCCGAGGAGGGGCAAATGGGAGTTTCACCCCTCACCTGGGGTGAAAGCGTTTCTGGCTCTTTCCTTTTAGAAAATCTTTGCCTTAAAAATTCATAAAATATAGGCTATTGCCCCAAAGAAGGGCGATAAGGAGTTTAACCCATATTTTGGGATGAAAGCATCTTTTCTCATCCCTTTTAGATCTTCCTATTGCATGGCTTACAACTTTCACCTTTTTTTGGTGCGCACTTCTATCCCCAAACAATATTGGTTTTGCATTTACCTTTCATCTTTGGATACCTTTAATTTGTTCCTTCACCTCAAAGAGGGGCAACTAGGAGGTTCACCCCACACTTAGGGTGAATGCTTTGTTGACCGTCATCACCTTTAAATTCCACGAGGCGTCTTTCATTTGAAATGGTATTCACCCCCAAAGAGAGGCATATGGAGCTTTTTGTCCCACCTTTGGGGTGAAACTCTTTTAAAAACCTTATTTTATGTGCGGCACCCATAATATACTTTTGGACACTTTTGCAATGTGTTGTTGTCCCAAGGTGGGGCAAAAAGGAATGTTGCCCCTCACTTGGGGCGAAATTCTTCTTGACTTTTCCACCGCGCTACCTTGGTAATTTTCTATTATTTTATCCTTTCATTTTAAAATATGTTCACCCCAAGGAGGGGCGAATGGGTCTTTCACCCCTCACTTTGGGTGAAAACACTTTTAATTCCATAATTTCATAATCAGGTGGTGCGCTTTTTGCTTTGTATTGTGGTTTTTCCCCACTGAGGGGTGAAAGGGCCTTTCACCCTTCTTTTAAGGTGAAAGTCTCTTTAACTAGTCAACATCTCATATTTTCTTTTGAGATTCAATGCCTTATTTTTAAATGATGTTCACCTCAGAAAGGGGTGAATGGAGCTTTCGCCCCTCCCTAGGGGTGAATGCACCCTTAGTTGCTTCCTTATCCCACCATGGCATCCCTAGCAAATTTTAACGAAAAAATGTTTTGCCCCAAGGAGAGGCGACAAATATCTTCGCCTCTCACTTGGGGCAAAAATACTCAGCCTTTTAAACTTTGTGTGCATCACATCTCCAGGTTTGCAAATTATTTTTGGGAGCATCCATCAAAACTGATTCCTGCTTCTTTTCCAAAATCATGGGGAAATTATTTTAACTTATTTTAATTACAGGTGCACCATTACTAGACATTTTAAACTTTACTATTCTCGACACCCAGTCCATGAGAATTAAAATAAGGAGATTAAAACAAAAAATATTTGCAATAAAATATACAGAAAGGAACTGCTGCATTCTTCATTAATCATATCTTGCTCCTTTTACAATAAAAACTGTCAATAAAATTTTAACAAAATTTAAATGTGGCAGTGTCAAAATTACCAACAGTTTGTCATGCTTCTTGTTCAAAATAAATATCTTGCTTTTGAATGGAGCATGCATGTGATAACAATTAAGGAACTCAATATTTGTGTTACTCTTATAAATATTTTAAGGATACTCTTTGATCTAGATTCATCTAACATGGTTAAATTTTGTTAAATCAATCTTCAAATCTCTTCTGATAACATATACAAACAATATTTTTATTTCTTTTTTAAATATATTTAAATGTTTGCTTTAGTAAAATTCCTTAATAACCCTTCATTTTTTTTTTCATTTAGTACCAATATCACCTATTGAAGGATGTTATTCAACCTACCTTACATTTTAAATTATATATTTTTTACTTTATTACACAAGTCATAAAAAATAATAATTAAGTCCCCTAGGGACACCCTAGTGGTATGCCATTAGATTGTTATCTAGGCTGCCCCCTGGGAGTGTGGCCCCTAGTTGTGCCACCCATTGTACTTCATCTTATTTCAATAATAATAATAATTAAAGTCATTAAAACTTTTAAAATCATCATTTTCTACTACCATAATATTTTTTTTTAGTAAGCATCTACTATCATAATCTTATTTGAGTCCTTATATTTACTTAAAATTGTTTTTAATTCATGTATCTTTCTCTAACCATATAAATAATATATATATATATATATATAATAAGTTATGTATGGCTTCTATTGGGGGCCACTCCCATTACGAAAATAAAACATTATATTGCTCTCATTACATTTCTAACAAGTTAATTAAAGCATATCCAACTTTGTCTTTCTATCAAAGATATTCTTTATTTACCCTTCTATCAAAGATATTCTTCATCTTCCTCAAACTGCTAAGTTTCCATAATCAGTTCCATTTATATCAAATGCCTTCAAAATTTTAAAATTTTTCAAGATGATATTCAACACCGTGAATGGCTAAAATATTTGTTGCCCAACTTCTATATCCAAAAATATCTTGTCTATAACAACCTCACAATTTTTTAATACCTTTTTTAGGGTTCTCATTATTTCCTCTAATATTCTAAGATATTATTTTCATTATTATTTTTTGATTTTATTTATGGGTTTAGCCCCACTTCTTGTTAACACTTGTGATATTTGCCTTTGTTTTCCCATATCAATATCCCTTTGTGTTTCTTTTTCTATTTGTTTTTCTTATTAGGTCTTCCTCTTATTTTTTCATTCTCATCAATACTTTCATCTTCATCAATCTCTTCAATCTTCTCACAATTCTTATAGTAAGAATTATTGTCTTTAGCTTTGCCTTGTTCTGAAGGATCTGAAGTGCAAGGAGTAACCTCAAAAGCACAATCTTCTTTATATTTTCCTTGAGATCCTAAAGTGCAAGGATGCTTCTATAGCAATTACCTTCTTATTATGCCCTAAAAAACCTAAATTGTTATGGGTTTCCTCCAACCTAATTTCTATATTATTCTGCTCTTGAAGACTTAAAGTGCAAGGGATAACATCTTCACCATTTTCACTTTTATTACCTGAAGAGGATTCTAAACTACTTGAGGAAAATGAAGATGATTTACCTGGAATAAACTTGACCTTTTTAGTTGTCTTTATTTTGTATTTTAACTCTACATCTTCCTTTGCACCTTTAATTCCCTTTTAAACTTGTCAATTGATATTGTCGATATGATTTATTTGCCTCTTCATTTGGAGTGGAATATCCTTGATCTAATCTAGTTTCTATGATTGAATGGTTTCCTTGCTTTGTCTTGAATTTTATCTCATGGATCAAATTTTTTATCTCTTTCTTCATAGTTTTTACTTTGCAAACTCTTGCCATGTGTCCAATCTTAAAATAATTGTGGCAACGAAATATCATATTTTCATAATCTACTTATTGATCTCATTCTGTTGATTCAGATTTAATCTTAATGGATTGTGGCAAAGGTTTTGAAATATCCATAAAAACACATATTCAAGTATATATAGCATGCTTTTGTTCCTTATTTGTTGGTCCTTCCTTGATGAATTCCCCTAGGTTATTTCCAATATTTTTCAAAACATCCTTATTTATAAGTTGATATGGAAGTCCAAAAAGCCTAACCCACATTGGAAGCTTCTTAATAGTTTTTGGTTCAATAAAAATAAATGTATTCCATGGTCTCAAATAAAGTGCATCTCTTACCCTAAACCATAGGCCACCAACCATTATTTTATCCCTAATTTATGAACTAGTAAATATGATGAGGAAAAACCCTTTAGGAAGAAAATTCATGAAATAATTTGAATTCAATCCCCACTTCCACTTGATCCAATTTTGAATCTCCAGAAACCTTGGCCATGATCTATAGAACTTACATATTAGCCCTCTACTTTTAAAACCATTATATTATGCTTAATCATTTCATCCTTGATACTTACTTTTGGTGCACCATCTGCTACTTGGATCGAAGTTACCATGTATTTGCTCTTCTAATTATCTCCAGCTTGGGACTTCATACTTCCAACTAGGGAATTTTTATTTCTAGCTAGGGTATCTTGAATTCCCATTAGAGCTTTCAAAAATGACTTTCCTTACATAATAGCTAATGGGGATTGCTCTTGGCTTGCACTCCCTCTTGGTTCACACTCTCTCTCTGCTCGCACTCGCTCTTGCTCTTAGCTTGCACTCTCTCTTACCTCACACTTAATCCCAACTCGCACTCCCTCATAGCTCATAATTTTCCATGTCTCTTCTTTTTCTCGGTATTCCTTCACTTCAACAAATTTTTGGAAACAATGTTCCACAAATTCATGGTAAGGGTTTCAAGCTTCGATGCACTTTGGATGAATTCGTCACTCTTTTACAATGATTAAATCTTGGCTTACACTCCCGCTTAGTTTACACTTCCTTTTGGTTTGCACTCTCTCTTGCCTTGCACTCACTCCCAGTTTGCACTCCCTCTTGGCTCACAATTACCCTTGTCTCTTATTTTTTTGGGTATTCCTTGACTTAAATAATTTTTTGGAATAATGTTCTACACATTCACGATAAGGGTTTGAAGCATTGATACACTTTAGATGAATCTATTGCTCTTCTGCCATGACTGAATCTCAGCTTGCACTCCCTCTTGGTTCACACTCCCTCTCTGATCTCATTCACTCTCAACTTGCACATTCACTCCTAGCTCATACTCACATTTAATGTTGCACTTACTCCTAGCTTATATAAATAATAATATTAAACTAGAAATAACTTTTGAATAACTTAAATATTAATTTTATGTACCTTTTAGAAATAATCTCCCTAGTATAAAATGGCCTTTGCTCAACTAGTTAGATTCCTCAACATCCAAAGAGGAGATCCAGGTTTAAATATTGTCAAGTGACATATGGATAATATCCAAGCTTTGTTGTAATACCACTATGTAGTGATGATGTATTACAGGTGGGATTAGCTTCAATCCCATATAACAATTCAAAAATATTCTTCTTAATATTATCATCTTCACTTAAAGCTAAAATTATGTTAGAGTTAGAGCATATTACATCATTTAGGTCATGTAAATATACCACCTTTGGTACATAGTTAGAGTAGGAGATTAATTTAGGGGGAATTTAGGTACTTACTTCAAGCAATGTAATAAATGCACAAGTGTCAATGTGCAAGTTGTAATGTGTAAGGTGTCCCCTTGTACAACTAGGTAGAGTGTTGGCCAAGGAATCTATCTTCCTATATAAAGGGCCTCATAGAAATAGTAAGTACATATCAAGTGCATTATAGTAGAGAGTAGTAGATAGTGGTAGAATTCATGTATGGAGTATAATGTATCTCTTTAGCTTATATTAATGGAGTGACCATCACCTCCATACTGCATTGTATTTTCACACTTTCTATTTATAGTATCTTTTAGTCATATTGCATAATCACTTTCTCTCATATTTTATGTATCTTATTAGGACATGTGTTAGATCTATCCCATTGCATATATCCTCAAAAGCTAATAGTGGTTTCATAGCCACGGTGAATCAATAATAGGAGGGCCTACATCCATCGTAGTTCCTCTACATTTTTGTAAATCAGACTCGCCATTGTGCATCATCACTTGCTAAAGTCAAAAAATTCGTGTAGTTCAATAGGAATAGGGAGAGTCACCATTTTTAATGTTGTTCTACATCTTTGTAAACCAGATCTTCCATTGTGCATCGTTGCATGCAAACTCTACCATTAGGAATCGATTGATAGAAAAAACCACAGTAGTCAATAGGATTAGAGAGAATCACAAGTGAGAACTAAAATAAATCTCAGCTACAGAAATTCTGAGATAACATTTTGCTAGAATATTTTTACAAAGTTGTAAAAAAACTCTTGAAGACTAGGACTTAGAATTCATACCACTAGATTGACAAATCGATTAGTGAAGATTATTATATCCAAAATTATAATTTCTTTCATTCTAGTTTCTAACAACTTGTTGCAATAAAAGGAGATTCAAAAAAAGGTTGGGAAGCTTCATACAAGAGAGATAAGAAGAATATCTTCTTAGAATTATTCTAGCACTTGCAACAACAAGGAGAAGACTGAAGATTTCAAAGACCTCAGAAAATGGTCTCATTACAAGAGTTGCAATCGTGTAGATTGCAAAAGAGAATAAAAGGTCATAGTAGCCTTATAGTAGACTCAAGGAAGAAGAGACTCTAGAAGATGAGTCAACGAGGAGATAGGAGATTGGTGATCTCCATTCAAGACCAATACCTGTAGAGTGTAGAATTAGAAAAGACCATAGAAGCCTTGATCTAGAAGAAAGGGCCATAGAAGCATTAATTCAGAACAAGACTTTAGGGAAGAGTTCTTGATTCAGAAGAAGACTCTAGAGAATATTTCCTAAAGAATAATTCAAAGAAGAGTTTCTGATTCAGAAGAAGAGTTATTAATTTAGAAGAAGACTTGACTCCAAAGAATAATTTATGAAATAGGATATTGGTGATCTCCATTAAAGCTTGCAAATTTTAGAATAAATGAAGAACTAGCAAGGTCCCATTACATAATCTAGAAGCAGTATATCTCAAATATCTAAGAAGATCTCATCACCAAAACTTCTAAAAGTATAAGGTTGAAGAAAAGGTCTTAGTTGAAATACCAGAGAAGCTACAAGATAGAAGACCTTGGATAGGTCTCAAGGAGGAAAAGAAGAAGGCTTGGAGAGCCTTATTGCAGAGCGTATAGAAGCATCATTGAAAGAGTTCCTAGAAGAACTCAATGAACAAATCCACTACCAAGGAGAATCTCTTGATAGTGAAGGACTTGGGATAATTATCATCATCCTAAAACAAGCCCAAGAGAAGAAGAATTTTGCAAAGAGTGCCAAATCCCAAAGAACAATCCAATGAAGACCTCAAGATATTTAGAATATTGAGAATAAGAAGATCCTATTTGAAGTTAAAATTCAACAAGAAGATTGAATGAATATTTAGACAGAAGAAGCCTACCAAATCCAAGAGATTTGGAGATTACCTCTCACAGCAAGAAGGTACATTTCAAAAGCAAGGACTTTATGAACCTACTACATAAAATTGAATACCACTAGAAGGATAAAACCACAAAACCCTAGGCTCAAGATAGAAAGTTCAAGACCACTTGTTTGGTGAAGTAAGAAGTTTTTTTGGACAGCCAAAAAGTTGTGAGTTCATCCATTACAAGGCAACAACTTGGTGAATCAAAACACCAAGATTTACATCTATGACAAAAGCCATTAAAGGTAAGCAACTAGGATGCAATTAGTTAAACTTCAAATTAGGGTTCATTATCAATTTCCATTAAGCACCATATTTGAATTAAATTTGCAAGGAGAAGGACTCATATTATAGTCTTCAAGAAAGTGTAAAAAGGAGAGTTCATTTTAAGATATATTTGCACATTAAATAGGCTTGGATATTTTTTGAAAGAAATAAAATTATCACCTACCTATCATCTATCTAAAAAGTAAGAAGACTATACCCTACAAAATTGATTATAGTAAAAATTGTAGATTATTCATTAAGGGTTCTTTATAGATTACTCTTAAAATTTGAAGAGATTATTAAGTGTATTTAGAATTATTTTGAGAGTTTATTTATAGGAGCAATAAGGTGAGATTATTGTTACCATTAAAGTGCATTATTAATCCATTAGGACTATACTAGTTGATGTTTAACTAGTTACTCTCAAGAAATTAGTTTATGTTTTGATCGTAAAAGCACAAAACTAGCACAAAATCTATAGCATTTCATGGCCAAAAGAAGCCACCAATACAAGTCAAAATGTGGAGATGAAGCCACCATTAAAGTCCTTGAGAGAAGCCTCAATTCTAGACTTGGTGAATCTTAAGATTCAAGGAATAAAATGCAGAAATCCTTAATTTAAAATCAGCATATTAAGAGTATCTTATTAGCTTGGATTAACTCTTATTAAATTATCCAAATAAGAGGATTAGTGAAGGCAAGGATCTACTGGATCAAAATAAAAAATGATTTCAGAAAAAAAAAAAGGTTCATACTGGTGCAAATCTAACAATTAAAAAACACCTCTTTTGTTCCTTAAAAAAATGGATAAAAGGATCTCTCATTGTAGGAAACAACATGACCATTATCTTAATAGGTTTTAGGATAGAGTTTGAGCAATATGAAAAATCCACTGAAGAGCTCGCACTTCTCAAAATCAAGGTGTTTAAAAATACCATTTATCCATGTCCAATCCAACCCTAGAAGCAAGTATTTCACTTGTTGTAGACACCTAAAATGCGTCATGTCGAGGGTGACTACTCATATGGACATGCTACAAAACCATATGAAGGATCTTGGATAGACTCCAAGATAGAGCAGTGGTTCTAACCACTCAATTTAGGCATTCTGGCCTAAGCAGTCTGAACCATAGCCCAGACCTATGGTCTCCAGTCTGAACCATGGTTGACACCTACGGTCTATAGTCTGGACCATAGCTGTGACCTACGGTCTGAACTGGAGTTTAGTTAGGCCTTCCATCCGAGCCAAATCGGTTGGAACGGCCAAGAGATCTAGAAGGAGGCAGTTGGAGGATGGAAGATTCCAAAGGCTTCCATCCCAACTGTCCTAACCAACCTTCTTGGTCTTGGCTTCTCCATGAAGCCACCCCTAGCCCTAGGGGCATGCTATAAGTACCCCCATTTTTCAATAGGGAGGAGAGGATGAAAGAGAGATAATTTGTATAGCGAAGCACTGGCGAATTATCGAGCGAGCTAATTGATCAAGAGAGCAGCGAAGCCCTATCAAATTGCATAATGACCTTGTGCATTTGAGAGCCCCTTTGCTATCCATTCAAAGACCAATTAGCCATGGATGCCCTAGGTGCCTAGGAGGATCAAGAAATGCAAATTCGGGTGAACGAAGGCCCTTCATAGTGATTTGACCACCAAATCTATCAGAGGACGACAAAGGCGACCCTTGAACATCAATTCGGACAAGGAGGTCAAGCCCACTGCCCCTAATTCTGAGGGCAAACACATCAGAGGTCAAACCATGGCTGTCAACCATGGTTTACAGTGCAGACCGCCCCTCATAGCTATGGTTTGCAATAGGTTAGAGATCACCTTACTCAGTTCGCTTTTTACCGCATAGATTAGTCATGTTAGTCTTTTCATAGGTTTAATTGCATTTTTAGAGAAACTCTGACCGTAGGAATTAGGCATTTTATGCGTTGTAGTGGGTAGGAGTATATTGGATCTTTTTGATGTTTTATTGCTTCTAATTCGATATTTTTTCAATGCATCATGTGCTTATTCATGTCTTGTATGTTGTAGTATAATTCTTGATACGATTAGAATAGCTTAAAACCTTTCTTTATGCTTTCTTGTTTCATTAGTTTAATGGTATTTACATGTATGATTCTTTAAAGGGCCTCATCACGAGAGGCTATCAATCTCTGTAATCGTGCATTGTTGTTTCTTGTTCATAGGGAGACAGGTGCAGAAAGGAGCCTATATCATAATCCTTCCACATCGCGGAGAAGGGGGTTAGCTCTACCCCAAGGCAGTTTGTGAGTAATCACCGGAGCAACGTACAAGCGCGCCTACCCTGTTGAGGGCATTGGCAATTGTAAACATCTGTATCATCTTTGGAGTGACCCTGAGGGGGCATTTTTGTAACCCGAGATCCTTTGAAATATCAATACAAGAAAACTTTGCATTAGTTGGCTTTCTTTGTTCGATTTGTGCATTTTTGTGTGGATCTTTGTGTTTTACGATGGTATAGATCAGTACACTAGCTAGGCGAGCACTCCGTGGTTACGTCAGATGGTGATCATGGTGGAACCCCACAATTTTAGCCTTGAATTCTGACTATTCTTGGCTTTTTCTTTCCATAGGTGCTAACCACAGCTTTCAGCTATGGTTATTTTTTGGCCCATAGCTGTAACCTGCGGTCTCCACTGCAGCCCGTAGGTCGGACCTACGGTTCATAGAGGAAGAAGCAGACAACAAGGAAATCAGTGGGCAATAGAGCAGGAGCTGAGGTAGGTCCCAATTTCACCTTCTGTATTGAACTTTCTGCTCTGCATCTTTCCAGAGATCATCGAATCACTGCAAATTAGGAACAAAAATATAAGGGGTCAATGAACAAGTCCTAGTTTGCGTTCGATTTCCGTTCAGTGGAAAGGCGTTGTTGGGAATAGCGGACCTTTGAGTGTAGTCTACCCCTAAATACAATGACCTTGATAAATATTGTGTGTCGTTTGCATGCTTGAGGTCCAATCAGCGGCCATGTCATTATAATTGCATCGTCAAAATATCATGTAGGACATTAGCATGCATTATTTTTGAACTTGAAACGTTCCTTCCTTTTTTCATGTACATCATGTAGGAATGGTCATTATGCTCTGTGATGCATTTGTCATTTTTGCAAAATAAAAGGAACCACACACACCACGTATCATCTAAACATCAGTGGCATTGGGCTCTCACATCCAACCCGCTTGATTGAGATCAATAGTGGATGTCATTACCACTTGGTTGGCTCATTTGAAATTGTATTATCGGGACCCGCTCATTGCCAAGGCTGACCCAAGAACTGTCCTATCCATGCAAAATAGCATGCACTCTTCTTCGAAAGGGTGTATCGCTACGCACGGTGTGTTGGGTGAGGGTTGGTAGTACCTATGCTACTTCATTGAGTATGGATGTCATTACCATATTTGGCTTGTGCGAGTATATAGGTGAAAGCCAATTTAACTGAGTTTAAAATCCAACAATATTTCAAAACACGCGAGAGTTTCTAACACTGATACAACACATCTGAAAACAACATCAAATAGTTTAGGGCTCACAATCAAACATTTAAAAGAGATAATCACCATTTTTTTACATTGTTTGCATAATAAAATACATCTAGACGTCAGGAACACAAATGGTGAACACACGGGGTGATCGACAAAGGTCTAGGACCGATGCCCATGATCAACCCCCAACTGGTTCACAACAGCATGTGTCGAGTCCTCATACACATGAGCGAACCGAATGATGTTCGGCTAGCATTAGAGGTGACAACTCGACACGGGGAGATCCCATTGAGTGGACCCCCGATAGAGGAGCTTTAGTACACTCCTCTAGGCATAGGACTGAGCACGAAGCTTCTCAACATGAGGATGCTCTGCCCCAAAGCCATTATCGAGACCGCACTACACGCGCATCCATGGGATCGGCCAAGGAATATGTGGTGTAGGGGACCAAGTTGGTTCCCATATGTACTAGGTCCACAGGAGGTTCTAACCCTCCACCATCAGAGTATAGATGAGTCAGAGATCCACCCATTCAGGGGCAAGAGGACAGGCTCACTTTCGAGCATAGGTCCACCCATACTCCCATGCGTGGCTCACCATGCAAGATCACCATTGATATATCAAATGTGGGAGCTAATGGAACACCACCACATGAGCGGTGGAGGTCTAGACAGCTAGATGGTCTAGGTAGTGTTCTTGAGCAGCTAGGCTACAAGCCTATAACTCCACCCACTCATGCTCCGAGTGAGCATAGCGGTAGTTGTATCAAGATCACTAGAGAGCATGGAGAGGCTTCTAAGCACCCTCATATCACACGTCCACCATCCACACATCTGTCTGATGGGTACAGAACCCATAAGGTAGCTCGCATAGAGCATGCATATCGAAGGCCTCCTACGATCGACCAGATCGATAGATCACATAGACTGGTGTCCGAGCAAAGATGTCAGCTACTCCAAGATCAATTGGATGATGCTCGCCTAGAGAGGCAGCATATTGAAGATGAAAATATTCAAGCGCAAAGGCTCTTACGATAGAGATTATATGAGCAGCGCATGCATGAAGAGCGTATTCTAGCTTAGAAGGAGCGCATAGAGTAGGAGGATCGGCTAGCCAGGGCTGGCCTATACCCTCCCGAGGAGCATAGAGAGCATGTGCATAGAAGGGTTGTGTCCCTAGCCGATATGCATGAGGAGCGAAGAGATGCTCGTACTCATGTCAGTGCCCAATAGAGGGAGCGACTGCCATCACTCAATGATCTTAGATAGAGGCAGCATGAGCACATAGATGCAGATAGATACGATCAGGGGTACCCTAAGAGTTGTCGAGTTGAGGAGGAGGAAGAGCCATGTCCTCCACCTCCCCCAAAGAAGATATTACCTCCTAGACCACCTCCATGGTAGCTTAGGGAGGAGGACTTTTTGTCTTCTAAGGCGTACAAGGTTTTGGTCGATAAGGTCAAAGCAATAGAGAGGCAAGGCGTGGCTATGCAAAATCCGACACTGAGGAAGATACACAATGAACCTCTAGACCCCTCGGTGCCTACACCTCCATATCTCGAGCATTTTGATATGCCCCGATTGGAAAAATTCAAGGGTGATGAGGATGCACAAGAACATGTTACGAGTTTTCTGGATGCTTGTTTCTAGATAGAGAGTCAGGATGCCTTGTTGTTGCGCACTTTCATTATGACACTTTTTGGCCCGACCTGAGAGTGGTTCAACCAACTGAAGAAACATAGTATTACTGGTTTTGAGTAGTTGGCCGATGCATTTCTTGAATGTTATTCATTTGGCATCAAGAAACAAGCCAACCTTTTTGATTTGGCTATGCTAGCTCAACGTGACGATGAGCCCATCGAGCAATACAAAAAGAGATGGCATAGAATAATGGCAAAGCTACCATTCCCTATTCTTACAATTGAACTAACCCGAATGTTTACAAAGAGTTGTGCCAAGCACATCTCGCTACTATTGCAGCTACAGTAGTACCCTACATTCGAGGAAGCTATGGCGCAAGCCAGGGTGATCGAGGACATCAAGTTGCAAGAAGGCAGCTTGAAGCTCAAGACCAGGAAAGAGGGGTTTAAAAAGAGTACTACGAAACAACAGGGCAAGCAGGCCCATGTGAATCAAGTAGTACTAAATCTCAGAGGAGAAGACAAGGGACAAAAAAAGCCTAATTATCAGGCTCAACCTCCTCCTACGCATTACGAGACACGCAAAAACAACTATAAGGGCAAAAACAAAGAAGAGCGCCCACCTCGCCAGTTCACACCCTTGACGGAATCGATGACTTCGATTTTTCATCAACTATGCGAGGCCAAGGCCATACGATTGCCTGAGGTCAAATTAGTAGATCCGAATGTGCCAAAGTCAAAGTGGCATCAAGATGATCTGTTCTGCATATTCCATAGAGTGAAAGGCCATGACATCGAGACATGTTGGTCCTTCAAACACATCATGCAGAACATGATAGAAAAAGGAGAGCTGGTAGTACCAAGCAACCCATAGGCACCCGACAATAGAAACATGGGGATTTTCAAGAATCCATTACCTAATCATGAGGCACCTCGTAACAATGCCGACCAGGTCAATCAAGTGCGAATCGAACCACCTACCCAGGGGTTCGTAGGCATGGTCAATGTTGTTACTAGACACAGGAGATACGATCAACCGAATCGACCTCATGCTCCCATTAGAATACAAGCTACACCGGATCAATGACCAGCTCAGAACATTCCAGGCCCACCAACTAGACCGGTGGTGACCATAAGGAGCAAGTTAGTTCAGAACCTGCAGATAGCTCCTACGAAGTTGTCAATATATGAGCTTATTCAGTAGTCCCCTAGACATAGGGAGACTCTTATGGACATTTTGAGGTCCATTGAGGTACAGTCCCAAGATGCCCATGCATTTACAAATTTTGTGGGACATGTACAATAGTGTCAAGAACCCACGATACAATTTTATGATCATGAAGTGAGGATGGTTCCTACTATTATGGCTGACCCACCATTGCATATTATCACGTGTGTTAACCACATGCCTTTCAAAAGGGTCTTGATCGACACTGGGTCCTCGATCAATATAATCATGACCAAGGCACTGAGCCACCTCAAGTTACCCAAGTCACATATTGTGCCTACCACCTTTACGTTGAGAGCATTTAACGATGCGCTATGCTCGATGGTTGGTACAATTGTTCTACCTATTCAGGTGGGACTCAAGACCATCTCTGTGATGTGTCACGTGATAGAGGGCGCCATGCAGTACAACATTCTGCTCGGGAGGCCTTGGATTCATGAAATGCATTGCATCCCCTCTATCTTGCATCAGTGTGTGAAATACATTCATGAGGGACAAGTTCACGTAGTGTCCTCGAACGAAGAACCATTCAAGTTCATGAACTTAGCATATTTGCCTGGGGGTTTTGTACTCCCATCGATGCACTTGGATATCTGACCTGTCTCGTCGGTTAAGATTCCAATAGGCAAACCAGTAGCCCATGCTCAACCATCGACATCTATGTCACATAGATCTGAGCATATGACTGCAACTTCTCTAAAGCCGACTGCATCGACGATGCACCAGCAAGTCGAGAAGCTAAAGGTGAAATTGGGTGAGAAAGTGGAAAATCATGTGCCTAGACCAGTCGCCAATGAGACTCCCACTCCCATGGATGTGGAAGAACCTCAAGACAAAGTCGAGGAGGCACCTCAGCCTGCTTCACCTGCATCTTCAGTAGGGTCATCTGCACCGTAGGTGACCGTTCATCTGGCCAACACAGGGTTGGGTGAGTATCTTGTGCAAAATGTTACTTTCGGACCTATCCTAAAAATTGCACAAGAGATGGGCCGACCGCACGCCCATCGATTTTTGATTGGATCTATAGTGCCGTTGGGTGAGCCACCCAACCAAACAAACTTCGTCTATGTAGGGCTGGATCAAGCACCCACCAGAATGTCCATAGATGAGGATGATGATGAGCCATTCACTATGAATGTGCGCTATCTGTCCAACCCAAAATATGCCATGCACATTTTTGAGTCGTATCATTGGCATGGGCATGACCTGGGTCTTTTCAAACAAGGATGTAGAACTCCGCTCGAACCTCATTATCAGTTAGCTACTGATAGGTTCGGGTTAGGGTTACAAGTATAGGGTCATGATGATTTGCTTGCTGCATCCTTAGATCGCATGTACTTGAGTCTAGGGGATGATGTGGATTTTACTCCATATCACCCCGATCCTTCCAGCTGTTGGAGGACTCGCCAGATGGTATCGTTTGTTACCATAGGGCCGCCTGATTCATACCATGATGGGCCCTTAGAGGACAACCCTAGAGACAACCTGGGTAATCAAATCCGTGGTGCTACCAATGACACTGGTATGCAGGGGCATGACCCCCATGCTGTAGGCGATCTCGAGTTAGGAGATCTTTGCGATGATGATGGAGAGGAGTCCACCTCCGAGATGAGTGGACCTAGTTATGATGTAGATGATGAGTCCTCAAATGATGATCAATCTGAAGAGGAAAGCAAGCCGACCTTTCCAGGTCCAACGTTTATATGCCATCTACTGCCTATGGAACAAGTGGAAGAGATGAACGAGCGCTTCATAGTCGATAGTGATTATAAAGATGAAATAGAGGAGGCTTACTTAAAGCCTCACCCAATGGATCTCCCACTGTGCATAGACACAATAGAGTGGCCCATCCATGGTAGTGACCATAGTGATGTAGATGAGAGGATCGATTCTAGGCTCGTGTATCCACAATATCTATTGCCTAGGGAATCAAAGCATGTTATGGAGGAAGTCCCTCCCAACACTGAGTGCTCTGAGGAAGGAGTAGCACTAGTTTACATGGTAGTATCATATATATGATCATTCTATCAAATTTATCTGGATAGTGATGATAGCGATCGTAGAATCAGATACATGGGACCACATCTGCCTAATCACTCCTTAGAAGAGGGGGGAAGTGATGGATTGTATTTGTACAATGATGATGAGGACTCGATGGAGATGGCCTATTTGGGACCTCACCACTTACGCAATAGGCCTCCACCTAGAGGTCCCCCACCTATTACAGCTGTAGGTTTGCATCGGGAGATTAATCTCCATCGTAGCCTGAGGGAAAGAAGAGAGCTCGAAGAGAGGTATCAGGAACTCTTTCCCGATCCACCTACGTACGTGGAGCTCCTTGAGCTGAGAGATCCCATTCTATAGCCAGTGCATCAGGAGGATCCAGTTATATGGGCATCCCATAGAGAGGATCCATTTGTGCTCGTACCATCCAAGCCAGATCTCGGGTATGGAAGCTACGCTTCAGAGATAGAGTTTTGTCCATGTGGTTCTAGAGATCAATTCCATTCCATCAATATGGTCTCCATCGATTTGACCACTCCACTCCACAATCCAGCAGATCCATCCAAACCACTACATCTGAACATGGATGCTATCGATTGGGATCACGTTGACTCACCAGTCCAGCTTGAAGATTTCTTCCCAAATGAAGAAATGCTGCAACCATTTCATTTTGCACATCGAGCTCATGATGTTTGTCACACCGAGAATGCTTCCCAAGAGGAACATGTGAACCCGGTTGATGACATCCATCTGATTCCTATGCCTCACCAACTTGAGGAGGGATCACATATGTCAGTAGAGAAAACCTTCGATGTGGATATCAGTAAAGATCCCACCAATCCAAAGAAGGTTAGATTTGGAGAGAGTCTCACTCGGATGAGCGTGATAGCATCATCCCTCTACTGAAAGAGAGACCTGATCTCTTTGCTTGGACTTACAAAGACATGTCGGGTCTAGATCCAAAATTGGTTACTCATAACCTTTCGCTAGATCTGTCGAAGAAGCCAATCAAGCAAAAACTCAGAAAGATGCATCCAACAGTAGCCTTAATGGTAAAAGACGAGTTGCAAAAGTTGTTGGACGTAGAGTTCATCATCTCCATCGACTATCCAGAGTGGGTCTCCAATATGGTGCCCATAGGAAAGCCAGATGGAAGGGTCCGTATTTGTATGGATTTTAGAGATCTCAACAAGGCAACACCCAAAGATTCATTTTCGTTGCCAAATATCGATGCTCTGGTAGACGCCACTACAGGTCATGAAATGCTCTCCCTTATGGATGGTTTTTTTGGATATAACCAGATTCGGATTAAACCCGAAGATCAGCATAAAACCATGTTCATAACGCCATGGGGGACATTTTGCTACAAAGTTATGCCATTCGGTCTTAAAAATGTTGGTGCCACATATCAGTGGGCTATGACATATATCTTTCATGACTACATGCATAAAATCTTAGAAGATTATATCGATGACTTACTAGCTAAGTCGTTGCTGCGAGCAGAGCATGCAGAGGTCTTAAGGAAGGTCTTCGATCACCTGATAGAGCACAATGTCAGGTTGAATCCTAAGAAGTGCGTATTTGGCATAACTTCAGGTAAACTCTTGGGATTCATCATTTCTAAGTGAGGCATCGAAGTAGACCCAACAAAGGTCATGACTATTCTAGAGATGCGTCCTCCCACTAATATCAAAGAACTAAGAAGCCTTCAGGGCAAAGTAGCATCCATAAAGTGATTCATCGCTCAATTATCGGATAAGTGTCGACCCATGAATCGATTGCTACACAAGGGGGTCCCATTTGATTGGGATAAGGACTGCCAAGCAGCCTTTGCTGAGATTAAGCAATACCTAGCAACGCCGCCAGTACTAGCTCCACCAAGGCCAGATGAGCCTTTTTTGCTATATATCGACAACCGACTTTGCATTAGGGACCATGTTAGCCCAAAAGAACGTGCAAGGCAAAGAGCAAGCCGTATATTACATCAGTCGCACCTTGGTGAGTTATGAGTCAGGATATGCATATGTTGAAAAACTTTGTTTAGCAGTAGTGTTCGCTACCAAGAAATTGTGGCATTACATGCTAAGTCATACCACATATGTTATATCAAAATAGAATCCTTTGCAGTACATGATGAGCAAGACATATCATAACACACGTACTGCAAAGTGGATCATGCTATTGATAGAATTTGATTTGCAATTCATCAGCCAAAAGTCCATCAAGGGACAAGTCATAGCTGATCAATTGGTTGAGGCACCACTGTCCAATAGTAGGCCTCTAACCATTGAGCTTCCAGATGATGTGGTCTTCATAATATCTGAAGCTCCCGAACCCGAGGAACCAGAGAATAATGCTGATATGACATTGTTCTTCGATGGTTCGAAGTGTGAGCAAGGGGGTGGTGCAGGAATAGTGTTTTTCATGCCACAAGGAGCTCCAATGCCCTTGTCATTCAAGTTAGACTTTTCGTGCACCAACAATAATGCTGAGTACGAAGCCCTACTTTTGGGCCTCCACACAGCCATCGCCATGGGTATTAAAAGACTAAACATTTTTGGTGATTCTCTGCTCATAGTTAACCAGGTTAAGGGGCTCTTTCAGTGTCGATGTCCCATGCTGAAAGCCTACAAAGATCTTGTTGCCACTTATCTGGCTAAACTTGAATGGTATGACATCGAGGCAATCCCTCGTTCATCAAATAGGTTCGCAGACACCATGGCATCTTTGGGGTCCTTGATCCCTCAGAATCCTTCTTCCGATTTTACTACCATCCATGTTAGAACGCTCTCACACCTAGCAATGGAGCGTGCAGCCTTTGATAACAAAGAGTCAATCAACATGATTGTCATGGAACCAACAACTGATTGGTTTCGTAGAGCGGAAGACTTTCTTAAGCAGGCACCCTGGGAGTCATTGACTTCTCAGAGTCCTACGGGGAGTGGTACTACCATTCACCACAAGGTTGTTTCCCAGTCTGCATTTGCAAAGCTAAATACGTAGGGGGAGCAGGCCATCTTAGCAGTCGAAGCTGAGGCTTGTCAAAGCTGGATGTTGCAAATCCAAGACTTCCTAAAACTTGGTATGATTCCAGAAGGATTGTCATGTGCCGCAAGATGCACATTTAAATAGAAAGTGACTAAGTATGTCTTGATAGGAGATATTTTGTACCGACGTAGCTATGAAGGAGTCCTCCTTCGATGTCTTGAGCCCCAAGAGTCATCTTGGGCAATCTCAAAGCTCACGATGGTACGTGCGGTGGCCATTTCAGCGGCATGGCTATCATCAAACGCATCCTTCACATGGGTTATTATTGGCCCACTATGGAGAAGGATTGCAATGTGTATGTCAAGAAATGCATTAAATGTCAGCATCATGCTAATCTTACGCACTTGCCATCACAGGCCTTACATCCCATTCAGGCGGCTTGGCCATTTGCTCAGTGGGGACTAGATCTGATTGGCAAGATTTCCCCTCCATCATCAAGCCGACATACATTCATTATCATGGCTACTGAGTATTTTACAAAGTGGGTGGAAGCCATTCCCCTTACAATGACCATTGGAGCTCGCATCATAGAATTTATTCTCGAGCATATCATATGTCATTTTGGGATACCATCCAAAATAATTTTGGATAATGGAACTTCTTTTAAGAACAAAATTATGTGGGCTTTAACGTCTAAATACCGCATTAAACATAGTTTTGCAACTCCATATTATCCACAAGCAAACGGGCAAGTTGAGGCCTCAAACAAGACTGTGGTAGCCATCTTGAAAAATATAGTGCAAGAACACCACAAGGATTGGCATATACAGCTGCCCCTTGCATTATGGGCTTATAGGACTAGCATTCGGATGCCCATTGGGGCAACACCATTTTCACTAGTATATGGCACTGAGGCCATTATGCCCTTAGAGTTGGAAATTCCAATGCTGCGCATCGCATTGAAAGAGTTCATCGATGACGACACCGCATGACAAGCTCACCTCGATCAATTGACGTTGCTTGATGAACATCGCGTGAATGCCCTTGAGCATCTCCATGTTTATCAGAAGCGATTAAAATGAGCTTACAATATCAAAGTCCACCAGAGAGACTTTGAAGTTGGGGATCTTGTGCTGAAAGAGAACCAACAGAACTCAAATTTGTCGCCTGACATGCGAGACAAATTCATGGCTAACTAGCTAGGGCCTTACATCATATCTAAAAATATTGGTCTAGGTACCTATCACCTAACATCTCTAGAGGGTGTGGAAGAGCTTGAGCCTCTCAATATCATCCATCTTAAGGCGTTCTATGCTTGAGAGTGTAGTAAAGGCACCAAAGGATTTCCAAAAAAATTGCTTGGTCAACCCAAAAGCCTCGAGGGTTTTGTCTAAACCGCTCGGTCATCCCAAAAGGCCCCAAGCTCTCTGATTAAGAAGCTTGGTCAAGTAAAGGCACCAAAGGACTTCCTTTGGTCAACCCAAGAATCCTTGAGGGTTTGTCTAACCTTTCATCCCAAAAGGCCCCAAGCTTCTTGATTAAGAAGCTTGGTCAAGAAAAGGCACCAAGGATTTCCAAAAATTGCTTGGTCAACCCAAAGGCTCCGAGAGTTCCTATAACTTCTCGGTCATCCCAAAAGGCTCCACGCCCTCTTGTTGAGAGTTTGGTCAACTAAAAGGTTCCAAAGGCGGTTGTAAAACCTTTGGTCAATTCAAAAGGCTCCAAGGATTTCTAAAAATCACTTGGTCAACCCTAAAAAGCTCCAAGGACATGTACTCATCGTTTGGTCAAATATGAAAGCTCAAAAACCTATAAAAATCAAGAAAAATATATAAAAGTCCAAAAAAAATTGATAAAGCTTAAAATCCAAAAACATTTGCATTTGCATTTTGCATTTTCATTTGCATTCACACATGCATTCACATCATCATATTGCATTTAGGCATTTGTCATCCATTGCATTCCATAGTAGAGTGTAATGCGTTTATCAAAGTTTTACAAATAGTCACATGTTTGTATGACAATCATGCACCCTTGCATTTATCATAATTCATTGCATTCGTACACGATACCTGTTGTGGAGACCTATGTATGTATATTAAGTTTTCCTGTCACTCAGCCATACCTAGTGGGTTCTTCAGATATTGTAGAAAGCTTGCTTTGCTATTATAGACAAGGTCATTAGTTGGGATAGTGCTTCAACATATCAGAATCCCATCACTAAGCAAAACAATATAAAATCCTGCTAAGACGAGAGAGGATGAAAGCCGTGAAAGCAATCTTAGGTATCTAGAGAGATGGGTCTCACGACCTGCTTATCTTGCAAATAGTCGGTTTAGAAAGGTGTACTTTGGCAAAAGGACAAGAATTTCCCCTATAAATCCCAAAGTCACAAAAGTTAAATCCCAAGTTACAAAGTGCAAAAAATATACAAATTTCAAGTTCAAAATATAAAGTGACATAGTGAATCAAAAGCACTATAAAAATCCCTTGCTCAAAGAAAATGGTAACACGTGGACTAACAGTGATTTTTATCACTACATCTGAGCAAGTAAGAAGGGTGAGAACTTGAATCCCTGGATTGTACACCTTTTGAAAGCCATAGAGTGATCCCCGATCGTAGCAATGGGTTGGAAGAGTCCCACCTACAATCGAAGGGGTAGTTCTATTGGGTGATCCCCAAACATAGCAATGGGTTGAAAGAGTCCCACCTACATTTGGAGGGGTAGCCCTGATCAATTTGCAAGATGAGCTAGCTCTAGGTACTTAGGATTGTCTAGTTGTATAAGTCTAATCAAAGCTGAAACAAGGATGATACAATCGTATGAGGAACCTTATCTCACATATGGGTTGAAAGAGTCCCGACTGACATACGGGGTATGCTTACGATCTATCTAAAAATACTCACATGCACACACAGGGATTATGAATAGTTGGGTCTGTCACGGCAAAAGCCTTGTCCAATATAAGCCTGGTATAGTTAGTATGTGATTTTTGGAGAGGTCTACTAGGGTGTTTGAGTCTCAAGGAAAACCCCAAAAACATGCTCCAATAGCAACAAGATACCACATATCATTAGACTACAGAAATACGAGTCATTCATTAATCAAAATGCATTTTACAAAGTACAATCAAATATATAAGATAGATACCGCATGAAGATCAGAAATGATGTTTAGACGGCCATTGATTATATAGTACGAAATGACATAACCATTCATTAGCATGTCACCAATCCATTTCACTGCATTTCATAAATGGGTGATTAATTGATTAAGTTCTTGTAATGAGAATTATCAATAATTTTGCATGATTGTTATACATTCTATGGTGTCATATTTTAAAAATTGATATACATAGTTTACATTCATTCATTATGTTTTAAGTGATTAAAGCATACAGGTTCATCTCCATTAGATTATGATTCCGTACATAATGCATTACCATACATTGCATAGCATATCATAAACTGCATAAAATATACGCATGCCCACAAAGCAAAAATAAATATGCATTAAAAATAAACATCGCATCCATCTACATACATCATATGTCACACATCTAATCATCTAGATCACTACATATCATCATCATAAAGTAGAAAAGCTATCTCGTGCATGACATCCATACATCGCATCATATAAACATAGCATTTAAATACGCATTGCATCCATGTGCATCAAATAAACATAAAATCAAAAATTAATAAATACACATGTACACATAATGAGCCATGAAATATCATATCATATATATATATATGTGTGTGTGTGTGTGTGTGTCCAAATGAGTACATAGGGAGTACAAAATGCCCGTAGGCTACAACTGTGTAGGTCCTCGACCTTACACACAAAATGATACATCAAAACTATAGTAGGCAGCTGCTATAAATCGGATCTAGGCTGCTCCCCCTGTACTGGAGCTCTCGTCGCCTCCCTCTGCACTATGCTCTAGAGCCTACTCTCCTGGATGACCTAGCACCTGTGGTGGATCCTACTGTGGATCCTGCCTATCGCCAAAGCCTAATGCACCCAACACATGGGAAACTGGTAACTATAGTAGGCTAGTCCTCTGGCTGGAGGCCCCTGATGTCTGCCCTGGATCTCTAGCCCTGGCCTACGACCTCGCTGTGTGCGTGCTAGAGGACCTGTGCGTCCTCTCAGTCTGATGAGTCCTATGACTCGAGCTCACTATGGACTTCCCTGAGGTCCTGGACTTGGTACGCTGCGACTCTACTACAAAAGGATCCTCAAGAATCGATAGCCCCTGCATCTCTATGTAGCCGACCAACTGATCAACACGGGCAAGCCAGGCTGCATGCATCTCATTGGTCCTCATGACCATACCATGCAGTCGCATCACCTCAGTAGTCAGATCTTGTATAGTTGGTGTACCTACTGTTGGTACCATAGGAGGCCCCATAATAGCTCCCCTCACTGCTCGCATGAGATCCCACTCTACCTCTGCTGTAGTCCGCTATGCCTATGCCAACTCTAGGGCAGTCTGTAGTCTCTGCACCTGGGCCTCTACGTTAGTAGCTCGAGTCATGAGCTCCTATATCTGGCCCTACGCCTCAGTCAAGCGCCACTCCCTATCAGCCACCTTCACCTCTAGAGTGGCGATGGTGGTATCTCTCTCCCGTTGCTGCATGTGAAATCACCCAATCTGACTCTACAAGTCAACAACCTGTGCTAGCAGCTGTCCCTCTATGCTATTAGGAGGGACCTCACCCTCCTCTGGAGCATCCTCCTTAGGGTCGATCTCTGGTAGGTCCTCAATGGCGGCCTCTATGCCCCAACCACCCTCAGTACGCTGGCACACCCTACGCCCGTCAGGATCTCGCCTCCCTGCCTCCTAGCTCTCAGCCTAGAGGCCCGATATCGTGCCATCTAAATAGAGACCACCACCCATCATAGTCAGGTGTGGTCCCAGCAGCCTCAACTCCCACCTCTTGGAAGTCATTAGGTGCATCTCCTAGCGGTGGAGGAACTATCAGTGGGAGATCCCTCTCTAGAGCCAGGCGTCTGTACCTCAGGGGCATATCTGGTAGGTCCTACACCATGCCAAACTATCATAGGACATGAGAGAAAAATTGATACTCTCTCACCTCTAGCTTACGCTAGATGAGCCATCTATCTCGATGGGCCCGTCGCAGCCACTCGTCCACCTCTGGCCATACAGGACAATCCATGTAGGGGCGCCAGACGACGTCCCCTGCCCAAGTGCCACAAAACTGATGATGTAATGTTGCGTGTCCCCAGCATGAGCCCTACTATGGACACCCTCCTTAGCACGAGGCTAGCAGGTGGTGTAGCATTGATGAGCGACATCTAGGGTAGTGATGCATAGAGGTAGGTCAGTAGGATGCTCGATCTAGATATGCTGCCACCCCCAGATCTGTAGCAAAAGGCTACAGCTGATGCCCTTATGGCTCTGCTCCGTAATCTAGTACAGCTCTCGATAGAGCTGACATAGTAAAGTGCTCCCCTAGGCTAGTAGTAGTGGCTCCTCCATCGAGCTTTGAAGCACCCTCCAAGTAGGGGCTAGCATGTTCCAGGGAATCCTCATGCCCGAGGAGTCTAGAAGGACAATCTGAATGATGAGGTGCATGAAAAGGGCCTCTCGAGTAGAGAAGACGTCATCCTAGTACCAGTCCTCGATGTGCACTCCTCCATGGTCTGCATCATCCTGTGCGTCGATGCTCTGACCATCGAAGATGGTAGCAAAAATGGCATCCTTTTCCATGTAGGTAGAGGAAATGATAGCCTCACCATCGATAGGGATCCTAAAGATCCTGTAGACATCCTCTAGTGTGATGGTCATCTCACCAGGAGGTAGGTGAAATGTGTTGGTCCACGCATTCCAGCATCGGGCCAACGTAGTAATATAGGCCTGATCTACCCTAATGGTGGGTAGATCCATGACATAACCAAACCCGACGGCTCGAAACCATGCTCGGTCATCATCTGACAAGGCCTCGCGAAGAGTCCTCATCAAGTCAGGCTCCCGTGCTCTAGAAGTTAACTTTTAAAAAAAGCAAAAAAAAAAAAAAACATAATGTAAGCTAAATCTAGCTAAGCAGAGCTACTGAAAACTAAAAAATAAACAAGCAATTGTAGCCTGCAATTGCAACTTGCGGTCCCAATTTGCAAATTGGGAACCGCAACTGCAAATTGCGGTCTCCAATTTGCAAATTGGGAACCGAGCTAACTTGTGGTCCCATTTGTAAATTGGGGCCATAGTGAAACCTTGGTTCCCATTTTGCCACCGGGCTGCTCACTCGTTTGGCACTAAACCCACCGGGAAGGTTTGAAAAGGCAAATTAATGACTCCTAGTGCATAAAAAGCAAAATAAATTATCAAAATTGTAAATTTGCTAACATTAAAAGCACCAGGATCAATCCAATAAATGCAAAATTAAACAAAAAAAAATCAAAAAAATGAAAAATCAAATGCGCCTCGTATTCAGTGATTTATCCTATAAAATTGGCGGTTGCAGCGACTTGCGATCCATGCAATCCGGCAAGATGAGTAAATCACAATAAGGACATTTGGGGTAAAATTGTCATTTCTTTTATGACATCTTTTAGCAAATCATCGACAATATGATTCAACACAAGTCTTCTTGAATTTGTATTATCTTGACTCTCTAAGATGGCTATCATAGCCTGACTTCTCCATGGGAGAGAGATGTGCAAATACTACTAAGCGTTGCAATAATAAGTTGAACTAGGCCTTGCCAAGGCATTTAAACGTCTCAAATCTAAAGTTGTTCAGGATCATTCATTATGGTCAAGTGATTTCGTCACTTCAGACATTGTCATTACCCTCATCGACTCGTCGCTTGAGGGGGTAGTCATAATTTCATGTCATAATCAAAATCAATAGAAGATCCTAGAGATCGTAGATCCCTTGATCTTGTCAAAATTGTGTTCATCCTTGTGAATCATTGCTAATAGCTATCATAAGCTTCCCCCTCTGCTTGGGGTAAATAGCAAATATGAAATTTCATTTGTAGCTCTCATCCTTCGGTTATATAGGCCTAACTCCTATTGTAGCACCAAAGCTACCCGAATGTCTGATGATGAGTGCAGACCTTTCAAATGTAAGCCTTCCCACATTGGAAGCAATGATTCCAGGATGTGCATCCTTTTGCTGGACATGGGGCATCTAATGTTGATCAGACTAATGATCATCATAGAACCTACGACATCATTTTAGGAGGTCTATTTTGCTCAGCGTTGTTCGATCTCACAATGCATCTCAAAATGGGCATCTATAGACACCTAAAATGCATCATGCCGAGGGCGACTACTCATATGGACATGCTACAAAACCATATGAAGGATCTTGGATAGACTCCAAGATAGAGTAGTGGTTCTAACCACTCAATTTAGGCATTCTAGCCTAAGCAGTCTGAACCGCAGCCCAGACCTACGGTCTCCAGTCTGAACTACGATTGACACCTGCGGTCTGCAGTCTGGACTACAGCTATGACCTATGGTCTAAACTGGAGTTTAGTTAGGCCTTCCATCCGAGCCAAATCGGTTGGAACGGCCAAGAGATCTAGAAGGAGGCAATTGGAGGATGGAAGATTCCAAAGGCTTCCATCCCAACTGTCCTAACCAACCTTCTTGGTCTTGGCTTCTCCATGAAGCCACCCCTAGCCCTAGGGGCATGCTATAAGTACCCCCCATTTTTCAATAGGGAGGAGGGGATGAAAGAGAGATAATTTGTATAGCAAAGCGCTAGAAAATTATCGAGTGAGCTAATTGATCAAGAGAGCAATGAAGCCCTATCAAATTGCATAATGACCTTGTGCATTTGAGAGCCCCTTTGCTATCCATTCAAATACCAATTAGCCATGGATGCCCTAGGTGCCTAGGAGGATCAAGAAACACAAATCTGGGTGAACGAAGGCCCTTCACAACGATTTGACCACCAAATATGTCAGAGGACGACAAAGGCGACCCTTGAACATCAATTCGGACAAGGAGGTCAAGCCCACTACCCCTAATTCTGAGGGTAAACACATCAGAGGTCAAACCATGGCTGTCAGCCATGGTTTATAGTGTAGACCACCCCTCATAGCTACGGTTTGCAATAGGTTAGAGATCACCTTACTCAGTTTGCTTTTTACCGCATAGATTAGTCATGTTAGTCTTTTCATAGGTTTAATTGCATTTTTAGAGAAACTCTGACCGTAGGAATTAGGTATTTTATGCGTTGTAGTGGGTAGGAGTATATTGGATATTTTTGATGTTTTATTGCTTCTAATTCGATATTTGTTCAATGCATCATGTGCTTATTCATGTCTTGTATGTTGTAGTATAATTCTTGATACGATTAGAATAGCTTAAAACCTTTCTTTATGCTTTCTTGTTTCATTAGTTTAATGGTATTTACATGTATGATTCTTTAAAGGGCCTCATCATGAGAGGCTATCAATATCTGTAATCGTGCGTTGTTGTTTCTTGTTCGCAGGGAGACAGGTGCAAAAAGGAGCCTATATCATAATCCTTCCACATCGCGGAGAAGGGGGTTAGCTCTACCCCAAGGTAGTTTGTGAGTAATCACCGAAGCAACGTACAAGCGTGCCTACCCTATTGAGGGCATTGGCAATTGTAAACATCTGTATCATCTTTGGAGTGACCCTGAGGGGGCATTTTTGTAACCCGAGATCCTTTGAAATATCAATACAAGAAAACTTTGCATTAGTTGGCTTTCTTTGTTTGATTTGTGCATTTTTGTGTGGATCTTTGTGTTTTACGATGGTATAGATCAGTACACTAGCTGGGCGAGCGCTCCGCGGTTACGTCACCTACAATATTGGAGCCATTACAAGAGGCTATTATCATCTGAGTCTACATAGACAAAGGAAAATGTACAAAAGATGATTATCTATGTGGAATAGCACTATCAAGCTAAGCATAAGGGGCTACTACAAAGGATACAAATTAGCTAACAAATAGGTTACAAAAGCTACACAAACAACATATTACAAGCATCAAGGTATAAGGGAAAAAGTGTTATACCCAAGGCTATTACTTGGAGAGAATGACCACTAAAAAGGAGCACAAAAAGCTACCACAAGATCATCATTAGGAGTGTCATAGAACCTTGAAGAATTACACTTGAAACCACCCATTATCCTCATCAAGACAACGTGCAAAATGAGAAGAGGAAACACTTGCATTCCAAGAAACATAGCAAGCCAACGTACAATACAAAGATATAGGCAAAGATAGGGTTACAATGCTCATCCTTCGAGCATTAGAAGAAAGGCTTGCATGCACAAGCCTTGAGTGCCACTTGGTACAAGAGTTCTAAGCACCCCAACATTTATGAATAATCTAGTTCTCACCTAAAAAGGAGTTACAAATCTTTGGGAGGTTACAACCAAACTCATCATTGCATAAAGGTAAGTTGGAGGAATATCATCACCTACTTAGTAATTCCCAAGTGACACTTGTCCACAATTTGCAAGGAAACAATCCTATTTAAGGCATCCATTTTGGAGGAGAGAAGAACAAGGTCAAATAAAATCAATCATTGAATGGCATGAAGCACGTTCATAGGAAGGAGGCTAATTCAAGCCTATGCGCAATTCAAAGGTGTAAGTTTGTATTTAAGAAGTTATCATAGACCAACAATACTAGCATCCCATTTGTGGAGGATATTTTCATAGACCAAGCATTCCTTAAGGATAATATCGATGTCATCTACGGGGGAGAGAAGTGCTACTCAAGGGAGAAACTAGTGCTGGTCAAAGAAGACATTGATTACCCATGAGCACCTGAAAACATGAGATTTCGAAAATAAAAGGAAAATTATAGCTATGCAATGTAAAACAAAATATAACTCTTTAATCATATGCCTTTGAAATGCACAAAACAAAGAAAAGAGACGAATCAAAAACGAAAGAAAAGAAGTATGGAAAGCATAGCCCTTTTTATTCAATTCTCTTAACCTCGGTTACAAAGACGTCTCCTCCCTTTTTAGGGGCTAGGAGGATTAGCATGTTTCCATTACAATCGTCTTTAGTGATCTTCTTTCCACGTGCCCACATGCAAAATGGGCGGGCCAAAGTGTTGCCGCCGCTGGTGTTGATGAGTCTTTGATCTTTGCTGCTACTCCTGCGTTCAAAGAAACAACAAAGGCGTTAGTAGCACCTGTGTTAAAATAAAGCATTCGTGAGAGTGAAATGAAATAAAACCTGCATGTTGATATGCTTGCAATCAAAATCCCGAAGTCATTATGCAAAAGATCCCGATGCTATTATTATGCAAAAGAAATAAAAACCGAAATCATAATGCAAAAGAAATAAAAAAAGAACAGTAAGCTTTGTCGACAAATTAATGGATCCATGGATCCGGATTCACGTTCTCCATAAACACCCAATGACCTCCCTTGTAGAAGAGATCACGGATGCGGTAGAAGTGAATCGAAGGCAGAGCGTCTGGCGATAAACGGGCAGGGCTTCGCTGCTCCAAACGTTTCTTCCTCTTTTTTTTTGGTGAGAGAACTCTGCAATTTATAGAATTCCCAGGGTGCAGTTGTTATGGGCATGCAGGGATGCCAGTTGGTGTTCATGCTAGTGCGTTATGGGGGAAATTCTTCCTGTCTGGCTTGCCCATGCTTGTCTGCGTGACAGTCCGCTGGTCGTCCACTCGCGCGCATGCGAGGCAGGGAGCCGTAATTGACTGACTTCCACTATCAATTGTTTAATGTCCACTTTTATTTTAATGTGACCTTGTTAATTATGTTTAATGTCCACTTTTAATTGTCTTAATGTCAATTTAAATTGTTTAATGTGCCATTTTAATTGTTTAATGTCCATTTTATATTTTTGTTTAATGTCCACTTTCATTTGTTTAATGTCTACTTTCAATTTGTTTAAAGTCCGCTTTAATTGTTTAAAGTCCGCCTTTAATTGGTTTAAAGTCCACCTTTATTTGTTTAACGTCCTTTATTTGTTAATGTTCACTCGCAAAGGCAGGAGTTTGTCGCGATATCGCGACGCGATATCGCGACACCAAGAAAAGAAGGCAAAGGGTAGGAGTTGTCGCGATATCGCGACGTCGCGACGTCGCGACATCGCGAGATCGCGACATCACGACCGTCGCGACATCGTGACCATCGCGACATCGCGACGTCGGGACATCGCGACGTCGCGATATTGCACGACGTGGTGCAAAGGCAGAATGGTCACCAGATATGCACCCTGGCGCAAAGGCTTCAAAGTGCATTTCATCCCGTGGTGAGACGAATTTGAAGCAGTGTCTGGAGCTGCCAAATTACTTTTTGACCTTCCAAAACTGCGTGTAAGTGGCTAGGACCATCGTTTGACTTCCGAGGGCTGTCCCGAAGGTTGTGTGTCAATGCGATCAGTGTTTGCAGTCACGTAATCGGATTGGTGCTGTTTTGGTGTCTACAGATGCCCCTTTTTGGGAAGCGTTGCGGGTGACGCAGTGCTGAGCAAAAATAGATAACCAAAGCACTAGTGATTAGGGTTTCTTAGTAACCTAACCAACTTGTGATGCCCCAAGCATGGAAAGGGGATGCATTCTTGAATCCTTGCTTCTGACGAGCTAAGGAATTTGATTTCAAGTATTAACCTATTTTGGTGAGGTGTGACTTGAACTTAGACATTGATCAGTCATGAATAGGCAAAGGGCGCAACCTTTTATCCACGGGGGAACCTTGAGTTCATGCTTCGGGAATGCCAAGCGTTTGATCGCGTTTGATCGATTTGTGATTGTTGCTTGTTTATCGCCCCAAGCAGGAGCGTGATTGTCTTTGTCAATGATTCTTTGAATGCATGCCATTGCCTTGATTGGGTGTGTGTTTGTTGATTGGTGACTAAGTGTGACTACCCCCTCAAGCGACGAATCGATGAGGGAATGACCGCCATGAGAAAAGCGACGAGTCGCTTGACCCGAGGTGACTTAGGTTAGGGTGCCTTCAGATGTTTGTCCGTTGAATGTGCAAGCAGTTTTTCGACTTTTGGACCTATTTTTGGTGGGTAAAAACCCTTTTGGTGATGCCATAATGGGGTGAAAGTGTCAACAATCCGTCGTCCCGTGGAGCGGTCCGGCTATGGTAGCCTTCTTAGGGAGTAGAATAACGACCATTTGTGCCCCGACATCGATTTTCTATGCCAAGAGGTTAAGTGTAAGAGCGCTTGTGTCCGGCCATGCTTATTGCTTTGTTTTTTTGTGTTGCATTTTTGTGATGTTTTTGTTGTTTGGTTGTTTTTGTGACACCATTTGGGATTAAAATTGGCGAAAATCCGACCTCCCGTGGAGCGGTCCGGCTATGGTAGCCTTCTTAGGGAGTAGGATATTGATAATTTGTGACTCCGACGTCGGTTTTGTATGCCATTGAATGTCAGGCGCAAAGGTGCCTTTGTTCGTCACTTTTATTGCTTGTCGTCTGTGGATATTTGTTGTTTTTGTTGTTTTGATTTTCTTGCTTTGCGTATATGTCATTATTTTATGTTATGCACAATGATTGATGTTGATGGATGCATGCTTATGGTAATGGATGTATATGGTATGATAAATGCAAATGTTTTTGATATATATGTGATATGCAAAATGTAATGGATGAAATGAATTTGTGTTGTTTGGTTAGGGCACCATAGACTGTTTAGGACTTTGTGATTTTGTGTTTATGCGATTGCTGTGGTAAATGACTTTGCATGTATACATGTGGTTTTTTTTGTATTTTTTGATGGTAATGTGAGGATGAAAAGTAGCGCAGTTGGTTTAGAAATGTAGCTAAGGTTTTCTGAGACTCAGACGGTTTTAACTCACTAGCCACGACTGTACTTTATCTTACAAGACTTTTGAACAAGGTATGAATCGGACTTGTTTTTGACCAAGTTATTTCGCATCCTTGTGTGTGCAATTGAGTTCATTTATGTGGTATTCATCAAGATACCGCCAGTGCCAGATAGGCTGTCAACCAAACCTGTACTGAGGATCACCTAATTAGCTCCACTAACTCCTTTGTTGTATTTAGATAGATTAATCTGCGTTGCTCTCTAGGATACCATAAGCTAGCTCATCCACATGCAAACATTGATCTGTACACGAGTTAATGTGACAGATATATCATCGTGCGGGTAGGATACCACCATTGCTAGATAGGTTGTCAACCAAACCTGTAATGAGGATCACCTAGATGGTTTTCGAATGCTGAGAATTCCAAGGATTCAAGTTCAGGTTATTTGTTGGCTGAATGATTTGGGAGACTTGCTCGTCTATATAGTGATGAAAATCACTATTTATTTTTCTTTTTGAGCAAGGATTTTGGATAGTGGTGATAACCACTGTTAATTGATTTTGTATTTTGAGCAGTGTGAGTTTGGGCTTGTGAATGACCTTGATCCTTATGGTCTTGGGGACGACTACCCATCCTTTGCAGGGACGTGTAGTACGAATCCTTACGACTTTGGGAACCAAGGGGGTGATGGAGATTATGAAGTAGGGGCATTGATCTTTTAGGCCTTGGGGACGACTACCCATCCTGGTTAGGGGCGGATAGTACGAATCCTTACAACTTGGAGACCAAAGGTGAATGGAAAGTGTTAGGATGATGATTTATTGGAATTTTGTTCGTGAATGGCGTTGATCCTTTTAGGTCTTGGGGATGACTACCCATCCTTGGCAAGGACGTGTAGTACAAATCCTTACAACTTTGGGAACCAACTATGATTGGGATTTGGTAGTGGTAAAAACCACTGTTTATTAAGGTGAATGGATAGGGAAGAGCTCGTCCTTTTGTCAATTCTCAGCATTCTAGAACCATTCGCACAGGGGGATGAGCAAGATAACCGTTTCGCTTATGGTGACTCGGATTACTATGCAGGTTTCATCTTTCGTTCACACAACTTGGGAATTTTTATGTGTTTTAGCTTGTGATGGGATGTTACGTAACAAGGCGTATCCAAGTATAACTCTACCTTCGTAAAATCTATCTGACTTGGTACATTACGTGGCTAGAAATCAAAATGATGACTGAATGATAAAAACTCTTGATACATTAAAAGACCACTGACTCTAGTGTGGTAAAAAGCAGTGAATGGCGTTTTTGTTTGCTTTTTTATAAAATGGAAGAATGTGGAACAAGATGGACTGGCGGAGTAATTACAGTTTATGGTGCCTTTGACTTGTACGACCACAAATATGCAATGTATGGATGCAATGCTTAATGCAGCTATATATTTTTGTATTTTTGATGGATTGATTTTTGTGAATATGAAGATGAGATGCGAGAAGAGCTCTCTATTGATGAATTTGAGCATGCCTAGAAATGAGATGCAAATTTTTTTTTTTTTTTATGATTTTTGAATTTTGACTTTTCTTATTTTTGACCAAGCGATTTATAGGAATCCTTGGAGCATTTTTGGGATTGACCAAGCGATTTTAGAGATCCTTGGAGCGTTTTGGGATTGACCAAGTGATTTTAGGAATCCTTGGAGCATTTTGGGATTGACCAAGCGATTTTAGGGAATCCTTGGAGCATTTTTGGGATATGGCTTTCCTAGATATGGAATGGTCGCAAATGACTGATATTCAAGGGTTCTGTTTCCTTGATTCCGTCAAGAGAGGCTAGCCGGTACGTCCCGGGTCCTATTTTGCTATCAATGACATATGGACCTAACCAATTTGCCGTGAACTTGTCCCTTAGGTGGGTCGGCAAACTAGAGTTCTGTTGGTTTTCCTTCAAAACCAAATCACCAACCCGAAAGTCCCTCAGGTGAACTTTCATGTTGTAAGCTTTCTTAAGTCGCTCTTGATAAATACGTAAATGCTCGAGAGCATTAACGCGTCGTTCGTCAAGCAACGTAAGCTGGTCTAACCGGGCCTGCCATGCAGTGTCATCGTCGATGAACTCCTGCATTGATATACGTAGGGAAGGAATTTCCAACTCGAGAGGCATTACTGCCTCGGAGCCATACACGAGCGAAAATGGAGTTGCCCCAGTGGGCGTCCGAATGCTGGTGCGATAAGCCCATAGGGCAAGCGGGATCTGAATGTGCCAGTCCTTATGATTGTCTGCAACTATCTTTTTAAGAATGGCGACTAGCATTTTGTTGGACGCCTCTGCTTGCCCATTTGCCTGTGGATAATAAGGGGTTGAAAAACTGTGCTGAATTTTGTACTTTGTGGTCAAAGCATGCACATATTTATTCTTGAAAGGTGTCCCATTATCTGAGATTATTTTGGATGGAATACCAAAATGACATATGATGTTATGCAAAATGAACTCCACAATGCGGGGTCTTATCGTAGAGGTAAGCGAAATTGCTTCCACCCACTTGGTAAAATACTCTGTGGCCGTTATGATAAACGTGTGATGGCCTAACGACGCAGGGGAGATCTTTCCAATTAGATCGAAGCCCCACTACGAAAATGGCCAAGCGGACTGGACTGTCTGCAAGGCCTGGGAAGGTACGTGCATCAAATTGGCATGATGTTGACACTTCACGCACTTCTTGACATATGCGCAACAATCTCGCTCTAAAGATGGCCAATAATAGCCCATGCGAAGAATGCGCTTTGCGATGGCCATACCACTGAAGTGGCCACCACATGTACCATCGTGCGCTTGGGCGATCGCCCAAGTGGACTCTTGTTGGTCCAAGCAACGAAGGAGGATCCCTTCATAGCTACGACGATACAAAATGTCTCCTATCAAGACATACTTAGCCGCTTTCTGCTTGAATGTTCATTTTGCGGCATGCGTCAATTCAAGCGAGAGATTACCTAACTTGAGGTAGTCTCTAATGGGTAAATACTAGTCCTGTTGATCGAAAACCTCGATAGTATGAACAACCAATCCCTCTTGAAGTTCATCCCTAACAAATGCTGAGCGGGATAGAACTTGTAAGAACAGCGTTGTGTTGCTATTAATGGGAGTAGGGGAGAACAAGGACCCCCAGTTGGCATGTTTCAGACGATCGTGGATTCGAGAGAACTTATCCGAGGATGGTTCAATCTGGATCATGTGGATTCCTGGCGTCAAGTCAGAGCTTGCACGCTCCATCGCGGATTGCGATAAGGTTTTGACTTGAATGGTTGTCATATCACCGAAAAGGTCTTGCGGGATTAGTGACCCCAAGGAGGCCATTGTGTCCGCAAAATGATTCGATGACCGAGGGAGTGCCTCGATGTCGTACCATTCAAGTTTTGCCAGGAATTTGTCCACAAGGGCTTTATAAGCCTGTAGAACTGGGCATTTGCATTGATATACCCCTTTGACTTGATTGACAATTAACAACGAATCACCAAAGATGTTAAGTCATTTGATGTTCATGGCGATTGTTGTCTGAAGACCTATGAGCAAGGCTTCATACTCTGCATTATTGTTGGTGCATGGGAAATTTAATTTAAATGACAGGGGCATTGGAGCGCCCTGCGGTGTGAAGAATACTATTCCCGTGCCACCACCTTGCTCACACTTAGAACCATCAAAAAATAAGGTTATGTCGACTTGTGACTCGGGCTCATCAGAATCTGGCGATTCTGAGACATGGAAGACCCCATCATCGGGTAGTTCTATGACTAGAGGCTGATCGTCTTCAAGAGGAGCCTCTGCTAGTTGATCGGCTATGACCTGTCCTTTGATAGATTTTTGTCCAATAAATTCTATGTCAAATTCCGTCAACAACATGATCCATTTCGCCGTGCGACTACTATGATAAGTACGACTCATCATGTATCGCAATGGATTCTCCTTAGACACAACATACGTAGTGTTGCTCAGCATGTAGTGGCGTAGCTTTTTGGTAGCAAACACCACTGCTAAGCAGAGTTTCTCGACGTATGCATAGTTAAGTTCATAACTGACCAGGGTGCGGCTAAGATAGTAAGTAGCCTATTCTTTGTGAAGTTCATTCTTCTGGGCCAGCATGGCGCCCAGTGCCACCTCAGTAGCCGAGATGTATAAGTAGAACGACACTCCTGGTCTAGGTGGTGCCAATACTGGCGACGAAGCCAAGTATTGTTTGATGTCATCAAAGGCTGACCGGCACTCGTCATCCCAGTGAAATGTAACCCCCTTGTGCAATAATTTGTTCATGGGTCGGCACTTGTCAGATAGCTGCGCTATGAAGCGCTTGATTGACGCGACCTTTCCCTACAGACTTCTGAGCTGCTTAATGGTAGTTGGGGGAGCCATTTCAAGGATTGCCTTGACTTTCTTTGGGTCCACCTCGATGCCTCATTTCGAGACTATGAAACCCAAGAGTTTTCCAGATGTGACGCCGAATACGCACTTCTTGGGATTCAGTCTGACCTTATGCTCCATGAGGCGATCGAGGATCTTGCTTAAGTCACCGAGATGATCTGAGCGCAAAAGAGACTTGGCTAACAAATCATCCATGTAATCTTCCAAAGTTTTATGCATGTAATCATGGAAGATATACGTCATGGCACGTTGGTAGGTGGCGCCAACATTTTTAAGGCCAAAAGGCATGACCTTATAACAAAATGTCCCCCAAGGCGTTGTGAACGCCGTTTTGAGTTGATCCTCAGGATTGATACGAATCTGATTGTATCCCGAGAAACCATCCATGAGGGATAGCATTTCATGACCCCGCTGTAGCATCTACCAACGCGTCGATGCTTGGCAAGGGGAAATCATCCTTAGGACTCGCTTTGTTTAGATCTCAAAAATCAATGCATATGCGAATCCTCCCGTCGGGATTTTTGACGGGCACCATGTTGGACAGCCATGGCGGATAATCCACGCGAGATGACAAACTATGCATCCAACAACTTTTGCAATTCATCTTTGACCATCAAGGCCACTGTTGGGTGCATCTTACGTAGTTTTTGCTTAACCGGCTTGATTGTCGGATCAAGCGTTAGATTATGCATGACTAGCTACGGATCTAGCCCCGGCATGTCTCTGTATGACCATGCAAAAACCTCCTTCTTCTCTTTGAGAAGGGCAATGTAGTCGGCTTGCTCTTCGAGGGATAAGCTTACCCCTAGCTTGATAATCTATGGGTTCATTGGATCTAAGCCGATGTCTACGTCAGTCGTCTCCTCGACTGACATGTGGGATCCATCCTCCAACTGATGTGGAGTCGGGATCAAATGAATATCATCAGCTGAGTTTAAATCTACGTTGGGAACCTCGGGTTCCTCTTCAGCTTGGAAGATATCCTGAGTTGTCCCTAGGGTAAAATGAGGCATTTTATCGAAAGGCCAGTACTCTAATGGGGAGAGGGGTGAATTGACGCGATCCCAATCGATGGCATCTATGTCTAGATGCAATGACCATGCGGGGTCGATCGGATTGCGGATGGGTGCGGTCAAATCAATGGAGATCATGTGGATGAAATGAATTTGGTCTCCATTACCACGGGTGTGATAACTCGAACATTCTGGATGCTCCCTATGCTCTGGATCTGGTTCTGTAGGGACGGGCATGAACGGATCGGCCCTATGTGTTGATAGGAAGACAGGGTCTTCCCTCAGCACTGATGTCATTATAGGGTCTCGGGGTGGACGGTGCTCATCGTAAACTTGGAGCCACGGGTCCAACACTTGGTCCCACCCTGCTGGGTCTACGTACCATTCATGTCTTAACCTTATGCCTAGTTGTGCCATCAGTTCTTCATGTGTTACAGGGTGATTGTGTCGTCGTGCATGATTAAGATATTCCATCTCAGTTTCATCTTCGTAATCATTGTCGGTGATCCAAAGGCCCTCGTTGGCCCTGACAGCTGTCTACGACATATTAGGCTCATCTTGTTCGAGTAAATTAATCTGATCCCATTGCAGTTGTTCCACACTCGATGGGGGGCCTGATTCTCTTGACATTGCACTGGTTCAATTGGAACTTCTAAAGGGAACAATTTCAAAAAGATCTCTGGACACTGTTTATGCTTTCCTTGTAAGTTAGTGTCCGAACTTTTACCTCTCTCTATCAACGGAGAAGGGTTATTGATGTTACCAAGGGTGGTTGTTGACCATGGGAGATAATCTCCCAATGTGTACGTTGTGTTCGGGTTGGCATAGGGGTCTGATGCCAATCCACCCTTGTCGCCTATTCCTAGGCCTTGCATGTTTTCCACCAAGATGTCTAAGGGCAGGGGGTGGTTGAACCCTACTCCCGACTTATCATACGGCATTTGGTATCTTGGCTGGCGCAAAGGACACGCACCCCTTGCTCATACCTGCTTAACCTGTATCCGTGCCAATTGCATTGGCCGAGATATCTCAGAGCGAAGTCTGGGTTCGATAGATAATTGACATTTTTGGCAAAAGGCTCTTCGTCCTCGTCCTTTTGCTTGTATGGTTCGACACCATGATCAAGGCCCCCATACACAAAATTAGTCTCGGTTTGGTGGGTAACCTAAAGGAACAACTCGTCCCTATGGGAAGGCGAGGTCTCCCCATGTCTTGCACTGGATTCTAGCGCGGGCGTTGCTACAACATTCTGCACTAGATACTCCCCCAGGCCCGTACTGGCCATTTCAACAGTAATTGTTGACGATTGAGAGGGAGGGAATGGAAGGCCTTCTTGATTCCATTCCATGTTGGGTGGATTAGGAGCCTTAGCTTCCACTGTGCTAGGTATCTCTTCTGTTGAGATAGTTGATATCGTTGGCAACACCTCTTCTAGGGGTTGAGATTCTTCCATGATTTGTTTCCCTTTGTCCTTCTGTTTAGCCATGACAGGTGGCGTTGGTAGTGAAGGAGCAGATGATGAAGATGCACCTGGTTGGGGTTTTGATGGATTAGTCACCAGTGGTGCTCGTGGCATCGGACCCTGTCTAGATGGATTTAACTGGAAATCCAAGTGCGTCGATGGGAGGGTTGATTGCGGCATCAATTGCACTGCATTGCAATATTTGAAGGGTTCTAAGTCCATCGGGACTACATGTACTTCTCCTTCAAATGCATACTTCAGACACTGGTGAGCTATCGAAGGGACACACTTCATGTCCCTGATCCATGGTCGCCCTAGCAATATGTTGTATGCCATCTCGCCTTCCAAAATATGGCACAATGTGGGTATCGTCTTTTGTCCTACCTGGATGGGTAGAACAATTGTGCCGACTGTCGAGCATATCGCATCGTTGAATGCTCACAGTGTGTATGTGGAAGCCGTGATATGAGAGGCTGGCAGCTTCAGATGTTTTAATGCTGTAGTGGTAATGATATTACTGGACGAGCCAGTATCTACCAACACTCTCTTGTACGGGATCCCGTTGACCCACGCGATAACGTGCAGGGGTGGATCTGCCATGTCATTCGATACTATTTTAACTTCATCCTCTCTGAAGGTAATGACTGGCTCCGTACATCGTTTTACATGTCCTACGAAGTTATTGAAGGAATTTGCTTCGTGAGGCTGTAACTCGATGGCTTTCAAAATTTCCATGAGAGCTTCCCGATGGGGTGCTGACTGTTGTATAAGCTCATAGATGGAAAGCCTAGCCGATGTGGTCCGCAAACTCTACGTGAGTTTGGTCCGTATCGTGACCTCGGGTCTAGGCGGAGGCAACTACACAGGGTGTTGTTGAGGTTGCGACGTTGTTGGAACTTCTTTTGTAGCTGCCTCGGGGGCAACTCCTGGGTATTTCTTGTTCCTGGTTACTATGCTGATCATTCCCACATACCCTTGCATGGGAAGATTCTGTTGCACCTCATTGACTTGAAGAGGTTTTGCCCATACCTCGTGGGTAGGCAAAGGGTCCTTGAATACCCCCATCTCGCTGATTATTTGGTGCTATGGGGTTGTCCACTCACCAATGTCTTGATTATCAATCAAATCTTCCAACATCAATCCCTTGAATTTCCAACATGCGTTTAGGTCATGTCCCCTTCGCTCGATGGAATCTACAATATAATTCCTCTCTATATCCCTTAGGCTTGGGAGCGTTAGGGTCTACAGGTTGGATTTCTGGAAGGGTGATCAAATTTGCCGTCGACAAGCGGTCAAATAGGGAGTCCCTAGACTCCGTATAAGGGGTGAATTGTCGCTTAGGGCGACGCTGCTGATTTTGCTCTTGTCTCGTGTTTTCTCTTTCATAGTTATTGTGAGGCACCGCTTGATAATTAGCCTTTTGAGGCTGTATTTCTTGCAGGAGGCTTGGGGACATTTATAGCAACTTGATTAACCTCAACGGGTTTTTGTTGCGTAGTCCCTGTCTTGGTGTTTTTGTTCCACTCTTTCTTTTTAGGTTTGGCGATTGCGCCCTCCCCTATTTTGATCTCTTCGATAATTTTGGCTTGCGCCAAAGCTTCTTCTAAAGTGGCATATTGCTGCAGCTACAATAGCCCAGAGATCGATTTCAAGCAACTTCGTGCAAACATCTGTGTGAGGTCGGACATAGGGGGAAGGTAAGGTAGCTTGGAAAGCAGAGTCCTCCATCGATTCCCGTAGGCCGCCATTGTCTCCTCATCATATTGCCTGAGGCTAGCCAGATCACTCAGTGACGCCTTCTTCTTGGTGCTGAAGGCAAAGCGTTCAAGGAACGCATCCACTAATTGGTCTAGGTTATTGATGCTGTGCTTCGGTAACTATGTGAACCAATCCGAGGCAGGGCCTGCGAATGTGGTTATGAATGTCCTAAGCAACAATGCATCATTATCCTGAATGCCAAAGCATTGGCTCAGGAATCTTGTCACATGCTCTTGAGCATCCTCTTCACCCTTAAAGACTGCCAACTGAGGCAACTTGAAATGTTCGGGATAAAGAGGTGTGGGCACTGACGGATGCACCGGATGACTGCGGAGTTGTCGTAACGTGGGCTTTTGGTGCCCAGAAGCTTTAGTCTCTACAGACTCCAAACGCTCTAATAGCGCTTTGTATGCATCGGAGGATTTAATCTCCTCCTCCGTAACTTGTTCCCGTTGTGTGTTACGGGCAACTGGGGGCCTATGGAGGGGTGGCCGGATAGCACCTCCTCTGCCTTGATAGGGCATTTCGGCCCATTCTTCTTGTTCATACTCCTCATAAGCTTCTCGAGGAGTTACTGGGTGAGCTCGATGAACAGGGGTGGGCGCCCGGAAGGTATCCATCGTTGTTCCTAGGGAGGGTACCCATCGTCATTCCTGGGCGTGGCCTCCCGCTCATGTCTAGGGTGTCTTAGAGGCACCTCTTGGCGAGGTCTTGGAGACCTATCATGCACTATGGGGTTGTGCCTCTCGTACCTTTCCGCCCTCTGTGTTTGGGGGGTCTGAACCTTTTCAGGCACAGTGGTGCGGAGCAGCTCATTTGTTTGGCACCGAATGCGCTCTTTATTAAGGTGATATAATTGTTCTAGTTGTTGTTGATCCTGCTCAAGCTACTTGATCTGCGCTTGGCGGGCGGCATGTCTAGCAAATGATAAGTCAATTTGCTCTATCATTTTGATTCTAGGAGGCCTAGTCGCCTCTCCGATGTATCTATCTCGGTTTTGAGGATCCGAGACTTCTATGTGGCGCTTCCCTCTGTCGAGATTGGCGGCATTTACTTGAGGCTCTGGCCTTAGTGGGTGGCCCTGACACCTAGCGGGTGCGAAAATGCATTGTTCCCATGCTGTATATTGTTCTTGAGGAAGGTAAGGGTCTTCCTCGTGCTCCCGTTCATAGGTGTCAAAGGGGCGGGCGGAGTTAGCTCGCCCTGTGTGGAGAGCCCTGCGCTCTGGGTTTTGTCTTTCAGTTCTAACAATGATGGGAGGCAAAGGAGGGATGCCATAGTCACGTTGTCTCTCCTCATGGACACTGTGCCTCTCTAGCGCTTCATTGCACGGTGGCCACTCATATCTAGCCTCTAAAGGCGGTCTTCTATTTGCGTTGAGTGTCACACGTAAAGGTTCTTCCCAAAAGGGGCTGTGTTAGAATGGGCGTATCCCCTAGAGGGGTGTCCCTATAATTCCACCTAGACATGGAATGATGTGGATTCTCTTGTGGCCCAGATCGCCAAGGCGGTATGACCAAGTCTTCAGGGCTAAAGCGAAGGAGACTTGTGCCCGCTCCTTGTGCACCTTTCGAAGCTTCTGCCCTTGATTGGGCTTGGCTACGGGTGTACACCATTGTGGTGCTTTTCTACTAGCTAAGCAGATTTTTATCTTTTTTTGTTTATGATTTTTGATTTTTTTTTTTTTTTACACTAAGCAGAAATGAACACACACATACGCAAACGGTGATTATCTCTTTTAAAGATTAATGGTGTGTCCTAAACTGGTTTTAGTGCGTTTTGATGATTTTGTTTTGTTTTTTGAAAATTTTGAAGAACGTTTAAATGCATTATGAAGGCTCTTATGACTCCCATAAATGGTTGCCCCTTCAATATACCATTGCCAGGCCGATATACCAACCTCTCTATATACCCGCCCTTACGAGAGGGAGACTATAGGTACGTGAGAGCAGATGGTACGTGGTACGTAGGCGGTACGGAAGGGGGATTGTCCCGTTTATGACACCTACCATAGAAGACTTATCCTCGTGCGTTAGGAATCACCCCAACGACACTCGGTCAGCTTTCGTCAGGATTTACGTCGAGCAACAGTGACAATCGGGGTAAATGAATGCAAATATCCAAGCCAATGTGGTGATGAAATCCACTATTGGTCTTGCTCAAGGGTCGGGGTTTTACGACCAGCTCCTTGGTTTAAATATACCACGTGAGTGTGTGGGGTTCATTTTAATTTGCAAAAATTGAAATAGGCAAACAAAAAGGAAACTTTCCTAAGCCATACAAAAACTAAAAATCGAAAAACAGAAATGAAATTTGATGAGTAGAGTATTAATTTTTTAAAAAAAATTTTTTTTTTTTTTTAATTTTAAGGATAAAACTTTCCCTAAGAAGGCAAAATTAACAGGAAACAGGAACAGAAAAATAAAAAAATAACAAGAACAGTTTTAAAACCCTTACCTTTCTCTCGCTTAAACTTGTTGTTTCGATCTTCGGCTCTAAAATTCGAAAAAAAAATCAAAAAAAAAAAAAAAAAGGTACTGTAAGCACAAAAACACAAGTTTTAATCAGTTTCTATGATCTCAAAATTCAGGGGACAGGGTCCCACCATGATCGCCATTGAAAGCACGAGATTTCGGAAATAAAAGGAAAATTATAGCTATGCAATGTAAAACATAATATAACGCTTTAATCCTAATGTGAAATGCATGAAATAAGAAAGAGACTAATATAAAATGAAAGAAAAGAGGAGAAAGCACAGCCCTTTTATTTAACTCTCTTAATCTCGGTTACAATGACGTCTCCTCCCTTTTTAGGGGCTAGGAGCGTTAATATGGTTTCGGTTACAATCGTGATAATGATCTTCTTTCCGCGTGCCCACATGTAAAATGGGCGGGCCAAAGTGTTGCCGCCGCTTGTGTTGATGAGTCTTTGATCTTTGCTGCTACTCCTGCATTCAAAGAAACAACAAAGGCGTTAGTAGCACTTGTGTTAAAATAAAGCATTCGTGAGAGTGAAATGAAATAAAACCTGCATGTTGATATGCTTGCAATCAAAATCTCGAAGTCATTATGCAAAAGATCCCGATGCTATTATTATGCAAAAGAAATAAAAATCGAAATCATAATGCAAAAGAAATAAAAAAAGAACAATAAGCTTTGTCGGCAAATTGATGGATCCATGGATCCGGATTCACGTTCTCCATAAACACCCAATGACCTCCCTTGCAGAAGAGATCACGGATGCGGTAGAAGTGAATCGAAGGCAAAGCGTCTGGCGATAAACGGGCAGGCTTCGCTGCTCCAAACGTTTCTTCCTTTTTTTTTTGGTGAGAGAACTCTGCAATTTATAGAATTCCCAGGGTGCAGTTGTTATGGGCATGCAGGGATGCCAGTTGGTGTTCATGCTAGTGTGTGATGGGGGAAATTCTTCCCGTCTGGCTTGCCCATGCTTGTCTGCGTGACAGTTCGTTGGTCGTCCACTCGCGCGCATGCGAGGCAAGGAGCCGTAATTGACTGACTTCCACTACCAATTGTTTAATGTCCACTTTTGTTTGTTTAATGTCCACTTTTATTTGTTTAATGTCCACTTTCTTGTTTAATGTCAAGTTCATTTGTTTAATGTGCACTTTTAATTGTTTAATGTCCACTTTTAATGGCGACTTTCGTTTGTTTAAAGTCCGCTTTCATTGGTTTAAAGTCCACTTTTGTTGGTTTAAAGTCCGCCTTTAATTGGTTTAAAGTCTGCCTTTATTTGGTTTAAAGTCCGCCTTTATTTTTTTTACGTCCGCCTTTAATTTTTTAATGTCCACCCAGGCGTAAAGGCAGGAGTTTGTCGCGATATCGCGACACCAAGAAGAATTCAGGGCGAAGGGTAGGAGATATCACATCGCGACCGTCCTGACATCGCGCTGTCGTGACATCGCGACTGTCGCGATATCGCGACGTCACGATATCGCACGACGTGGCGCAAATGCGAAATGGTCGTCAGAAATGCACCCTGGCGCAAAGGCTTCAAAGTGCATTTTGTCCCGCAGTGAGATGAATTTGAAGCAGAGTGTCTGGAGCTACCAAATTACTATTTGATCTTTCAAAACTACTGTGTAAGTGGCTAGGACCACTGTTTGACTTCTGAGGGCTGCCCTGAAGGCTGTGTGTGTCAATGCGATCAGTGTTTGCAATCACATAATCGAATTGGTGTTGTTTTGGTGTCTACAGCACCATAATCCATAAGGTTTCAAATCCACCACCTCACAACATCAAGGTAAGATAATCTAGAAGGGTTATTAAGGTAAAATCTGATATTATTTACTGCTTGCTTTAAACCAAATTTTTATTAGAGTTATAAGGGTACATTATATTTACTATTGCAATCATCCATTTAGCATTAGTAATATATTAAACAAGTAGATTTCAAGAATATTTATATTTTTAAATAATAAAGTAGGAGGTATAAGGGTTTCAACTTGGAAATGAAAACCCTATTATTGCAAATATTATTGTTTTCTAATATTCCAAATTTGGGAGTTATAAGGAATGCTACACCAAATAAATTATTGGAATTTAGAAATATTAAATATTAAATATCAAAGGCTATAAAAAGAGGTTCATTAAGGATTATCAAGAGTTGGAAATTAATTGGTATACTTGTCATAAAAATATATTAAAGGAATAAAAGAAATCCAACCATTAGGACCTCATCAAATTAGAAAGTTCTTAAGTTCAATAAGAGTAATAAGGTGTAATAAAGTAAATTATTCTATTTACAAAACATTACAAAATCAACTCAAAAATTAAACTACTATTCTCAAAAAACACTTTATCAATCATTTAGCATATCAAAATCACTAGGGAGACATAAGGTATTCTACAAAACATAAATTTCACAAAGGTATCATCAAATCAATACTAGGGAATTTAAAAGAGGACCACAAGGATCATCATGGCATCAAACAAATTCTTTCTTGTAGAATCCCAATTACTTAAAGGTCCAAATTATTTCTCCTATAAAATAAGGTAAAAATAATCTTAGTATATGAAAAACTTTGGGAGATAGCTCAAGGAACAACAAAAAGACCAAGCACAGGTGATACTGAGATTCAAAAGTTTGAATAAAATGATGAAAAAGCTCTAATGATAATAACATTTGCTATCACTGATGAAATACAACCTTATATCAATTCAACAAAGACATCTACAGAAGCATGGAAAATCTTAGACAAGATATTCAAAGAGAAAAATAATACCACTATCCTTCATATTCAAACTCAACTACATTCCCTAAAAAAGAATAGTGGCGAGAGCATAGAACTATTCCTAAGGAAGGTAGCAGATATTAAAGGGAAATTATTAACCCTAGGAGAAGAGACTAAAGATGAATTTTTTACTCAAGTAACCATGAGAGCACTTCCATACAACTAAAACATTTGGTTATATCTTTACAAGTCCTAAGTAAAGATACTTCTTTTGATGATCTAATAAATATTCTTTAAGAATATGAGGTTGATAATACAGTTAAATATGAAATGAATATTATCCACAAGGAAATATTGCTTCATCATCAAAATGACGAAGACCATGGTATAACATGTATTCTCAGATATGTAAAAGAAAATGTCATAGTACTAACTATTGTATATTAAATCCCAAAAGTCATAATCAAGGAAATCATATGAACAATAGAAGTAGATTTCAACCACGATAATATCAAAATAATCCTCATCAAAAGTAATTTTAGCATCCAACCAATTATTCCCAATTGGAGTATCAAAAATGGAATCAGAAAGGACACCTAGCTCAAAGGATAGAAGAAATCAAAGAACTGGAAGAACCTACAGATGGTTATAAAGTCAAAGCTCTTTCAGCAAGAACAAGAGGTTAATGAGACTTGAATAGGTTACAGAAAATAGATAAGGAGAATACAAACTCCAAGACCAAGAAGAAGATCCATATTGAAGATTGAAATCTTCAATACCCAAATAATGTAATACATGGGGGTGTTAGAGTTAGAGCATATTACATTATTTGGGTCATGTAAATGTACCACCTTTGGTACATAGTTAGAGTAGGAAATTACTTTAGGGGGAAATTAGCTACTTACTTCAAGTAATGTAATAAATGTACAAGTGTCAATGTGTAAGGTGTCCCCTTGTATATCTAGGTAGAGTGTTGGCCAAGGAATCTATCTTCCTATATAAAGGGTCTCATAGAGATATCAAGTACATATCAAGCATATCAAGTGCATTAGAGTAGAGAGTAGTAGATAGTAGTAGAACTCCTGTATGGAGTACATTGTATTTCTTTAGCTTATATTAATTGAGTGACCATCACCTTCATACTACATTGTATTTTCACCACTTTCTATTTATATTATATTTTATTCATATTGTAGAATCACTTTCTTTCATAGTTTTTTAATCTTATTAGGACCTGTGTTATATATCTCCCATTGCATATATCCTCAAAAGCTAACAAATTATTGGTATTTATTCTAATATTCTACAATAGGTGTGTGCTATTACTAGGGGTTTAGAGGGCCATTATGGTCATTTTTCTATATTTAACACCACATCACAAATATACCTACACAAGTGCACACTTTAAGGATTGAAGTGTTGGACATAGAAAGGATAGTTACTAAAGTAAATTATCCTAACATTATTTGTGTATGAATGATGCTTATTATTTCTAGACTTTTTTCCTATGCAAAGAAAAACAAATTGTTTTCTTGTAAACTTTATAATAATATGGTTGGATTAGATAGGCTAATTGATCGGGATAGCAACTAAAAGGTCATCTACAGGAAGTGTGGAAGGAGCTTCGCGTAAAAAAAATCCTCACTTCAAAGCAATCAACACTTTTTGGAACAAAGTATGGAGGACAAATGGAGTAAGGTCTATATTTTTAAATTATGGATGAAATCCATGGAAGCTAGGTGAATTTGGATGGCTTCATTCCGTGCATCTCAAAAATAGATTTTTGATACCTTTTTAATCGCTCGAAACAGACAAGCTAGGCTAAAGTTATACCTAAAATACACCTACAAGCGTGTTACATACGTGTTTGCACATGAGTGAATAGTAACAGGGAAAAATAATGAGTGGGTTATAAATACCAACACTCAAATAGGAAAAGGATCTTTTTTTGGACACACATGGTTAGGGTTTAATTGATACATTCACATTTGGAGAACCCTAGAGGCAAAGGAAGAGGAGGCAAGAGTAGAGATTGGGGAGAACAATCTGAAGAATACAGCCAACTGAATATCAATAAGGAATTGTATCAGTTTTAAATCATAATAACAATCTGTCCAATTTATTTGTGCTGTGGTTTTGCCCATTTTGGGATTTTCACATTAAAATATTGTGTCCTCTTGTAATTTGTGATTGTGTGTGTGATTTCATTCCTGCCATTTTTTAGTTTAATTCTAGTTTGATAAGTAGATCAGATATCTGGAAATATACAACATAATTCATCTTAATCTAAAGCATAAAAATATAAGCAAACATACATTTCATTAACCTAAGCTAAAGGATTAAGCAAGATCCATGATCTATTTTGAGGAAAGAATCAAGATTTAGATCTTTACAGATCAAGTTTGGTATCAGAGCAGGTTTTTTTGAAAAATTGTATATGTAAGGTAAAAGTTCTCAAGGAAAGGACTTAACCCCATGCAACCCAGATATTGGGAGAAGAAGGATCGTATTTGAGAAAATGATAGAACAATCATAACCTAACTCTCCAAAAATGTCCAGCAAGGAATTCTAAAGAATATTTTTGGAAATGGAAAATACTCTCTAAAGCTTGATGAAGATGATGCTTTCTAAAGAAGAAATGAAATCAAGGAAAGGAAGGAAGAAATTAGATTCAGAATATGAGATTGAGTCTAGCGCTTCCAATGGTAAGAAAGAGGAGGAGGTTGAAGGATCCCACTCCAAATAGCCTGAGAATGTCTCATCACAACCCTTGATAGTAAATCTATTTAAAATGGAGGTAAAATTTGATATTATAACCTATGAAGGGGAGTTAGATCCTAAAAAAGTAGATGAGTGGTTGAAGAAATTAGAGGTTTACTTTAGTACTAAGTATTATACAAAGGTATAACAGATCAACTCTCCTACATTGAGATTGGGTGGCCATGCTCTCACATGGTGGGAGGTGTACTCAACAAGATTAGCAAGAAATCAACAACCATCTATATAAACATGGGTAAAATTTGTGAAGACTATAAGAGCTCAGTTTTATCCTATTAGCTATCAAGAGAAGATGAAGGAAAGATGGCGATTTTTGAGACAAAGGCAGGGTCAAATAGTCCAAGAATACACCACAAAATTTATAAAATAAGCTATGTTAATGGGCATTAATATCTGAGATCCTAAAATTTTTAAGAAATATAAGTGTGGCTTGTCTTATCAAATCAGGATAAAACTATAATTATTTGATTCCAAGGACATTGATAAGGCATGCATCAAAGCCATATACCTAGAAATGAGGGTCAAGAAATCCAATAAACATAAAGGATAATAAGACATCAATTTTATCTAAACCCTCCAAGCCTGTAGAGAAAACCAAGGGTTCTAGCAGTAAAGGTATGAATAAATAAATGGCTACAACCACCAAATCACAAAAGGGTGAAAAGAATTGCGAGTAATGTAATGTTGACACTCATTCAAGTGAGGACTATTGGAAGCTACACCCTAAAAAGAGGCCAAAATGGTGGAACAAGTAAAAGAAGAAATCTGCTAATTCTGCCAAAAATATTGAGCAGGGGGAAGAATGGTGTTTTTAGGAAGAGGATGAAATAAAGATAGTGTGTGCTACTAGAATTAAGCCTTTAAGTTGGGAGTAGATCTCTAAGAAGGAGGAACAAGCTTCAAAATCCAAGAAAGAGGAGTTATTTTGGGTCTACATATAAGTGTAGAGGATGAAAGTTATAGCATTGTTTTACATCAAATCCCAAAGGAATTTAATTTCTGAGAATCTAGTGAAGCATCTGGGATTGGAGGTTTTGGATCATTCACAACCATACCCGTTGGGATGGGTGCAGAAGGATGTGGAGCTACAAGTAACCAAGCAATGCACTTTATAATTTTCTATCAAAGATAAATTCCATGATTCAATTACTTATGATATAGTACCTCTTGATATGTGCCAAGTAATTTTTGGTAGCCCATAATTATGGAAAAGAGAGGCTTTGTTTAAGTGGAGGCCCAAATGTCTGGGAGTTGAATAAATATGGTGATTAATCCCAGTAGATTGGAAAAGAATTTCCAACTTGTGATAGCACAATAGGCCAGACATTTGGTGAATGTCAGCAAGAGATTCATGTTATTGATGATAAGAGGTGTGGATGGTAATGTGTATATCAGTAAGGAGGTGGAAGCAACCAATTGTACTCCCCAACAAAATAAGTAATTAGAGGGATTGTTGCAAATATTTAGTCGACAGATTCCAAAACCAAAAGGCTTACCACCAAAGAGAGTAGTGGAGCACGAAATTCAACTCTTACTTGATTCGTCTCTGCCTAATATTGGGCAATATAGGCAGTCTGTAATTGAGTCATATGACGTGAAGAAAAAAGTTCAAGAGTTACTAGATAAGGGTCTGATTCATCCTAGTGAATCCCTAGTTGGGTCCCCAATTATTTTAGTCCCCAAGAAGGATGGAACATGAAGGATGTGCATAGATTATAGGGCACTCAATAAGATAACTATTAATAATTTGTACCCATTGCCACAAATTGATGATCTATTGGACCATTTAAAGAATGTAAAGTATTTTACTAAGTTGGATCTAAAATTAGATTATCATCAAATTCGAATGAAGAAATATGACAACTGGAATATTACATTCAAGACCAAGCAGGGTCTGTTTGAATGGTTGGTGATGTCATTCAGATTAACAAACACTCCAACTACATTCATGAAGTTGATGAATGAGATTTTGAGACCTTTCCTGGATAGGTGTGTCATTTTATTTATTAATGATATATTAGTTTTCAGTCCAACATGGGAAGAGCATATTTAGAATTTAAAATCAGTTTTTGAAGTGTTAGCAAGGGAAGATTTAAAATTAAATCTTAAAAAGTATGAGTTTGGAAAGAAGTCTTTAATTTATTTGGGTCATGTAATATGGCATGGAGAACTCAGAATAGATTTCTCCAAGGTGGCTGCCATAAGGAATTGACAACCACTCAAAGAGGTAATGATTATATATTTGTTATAGTGGACAAATTTAGTAAAATGACAATTGTTATGCCATATAAGAAAACTATTACAACATAAGGTATAGCCAAATTAATTTTTGAACATATTTTTGTTCATTTTGAATTACCTAATAATATCATTTTAGATAGAGATACTCGCTTTCTCAAAAAAAATTGGCTTGCATTATGGGGAATATTGGATACTAAGTTGAAGATATCAATAATATTTCATCCACAAATAGATAGATAAACAAACGTGGTCAACAGGACAATTATGCACTTGCTAAGGGGCTATAATCAATGAAGTCGAAAGATACAGGATGATAGTCTAGCATATGTTCAATACTGCTACAATTGAGAAATACAGTCATCTACGAGATTATCACCATTTGAGGTGTGTTATGGGTTTCTACCTCATTCACCTTTTGATGGAGCCTTTGAGAGTGGGCAAGATCCAAGTAGCTCAAAGTCAAAAGGAGAGAAAGCATTGAAGTTCATTTAACATATTCAGCTGATACAACAAAAAATAGAGGAGAAACTAAAGCAAACTCAACAACACTATAAGGAATGCCATGATAAACATAGTGTAGCTCATGATTTCCATGTGGGAGATCTTGTATAGTTGCATTTAAGCAAGGAATGACTAAAGATAAAAGGTAAAAAATTGAAGACTATCAGATATGGGTCATTTAAAATTTTTAGGCCAGGTTGGACCAAATGCATTCTGACTCGAATTGCCAAGTTATATGCAAATGTACTATGTTGTCAATGTGGAAAACTTGAAGTTGTTTAAGCCCTCTTTGTTGGATGAGAGGAAAGATACTCCAATATTGCCTAAGTTGGATGATTTAGTCTCAGCTGAGTTTGATAAGGTAGTAGAAGATTTAATTATATATAGAAAAATTTGGACAACATGCCAAGAGCAGGAAGAATTATGGCTGGTATGTCCTAAGGGAAAAATGTTAAGCAAGGCAAAGTGGATCTCCAAGAAGTAAACGAAAAAACAATATCCCCATTTGAGTAAAGACAATTTTGAGGGATCAAAATCCTCTAATGGGAGAGGTCTTGATCAGGAGAGCAACTGAAAGGTCATTTACAGGAAGTGTGGAAAGAGCTTCGTGTAAAAAAAAATTCTCGCTTCGGAGCAATCAACACTTGTTGGAACATAGTATAGAGGACAAATGGAGTAAGGTCTATGTTTTCAAATTTTGGGTAAACTCCATGGAATCTAGGTGAATGTGGATGGCTCCATGATGTGTGTCTAAAAAATTTCTTTTCGACACCTTTTGAATCACTCGAAACGGACAACTGAGGCCAAAGTTATACCCAAAATACATCTACAGGCGTGTTACATACAAGTTTGCACATGATTAAACAGTAACAGGGAAAAATAATGAGTGGGTTATAAATACCAACACTCAAATAGGAAAAGGAAATTTTTTTGGATACACATTGTTAGGGTTTAATTGCTACATTTACATTTGGAGAACCCTAGAGGCAGAGGAGGAGGAGGCAAGAGCAAAGATTGGGGAGAACAAGCTAAAGAATACAACCAACTAAATATCAGTAAGGAATTGTATCAGTTTTGAATCCTAATAACAATCTGTCTAATTTAATTGGATCGTGGTTTTATCCATTTTGGGTTTTCACGTTAAAAAATCTTGTCCTCTTGCAATTTGTGATTGTGTGTGTGATTTCATTCCCGCAATTTGTGAGTTTAATTCTAGCTTGATAATTAGATCAGATGTCTGGAAATATACAACATAATTCATCTTAATCTAAAGCATAAAAATCCAAGAAAGGATACATTTCATTAACTTAAGCTAAAGGATTAAGCAAGATCTTTGATCTGTTAAGAAAAGAGTCAATATTTGACTCTTTACAAATCAATCACTAATATGTATATTTTAAATGGGCATTTTCTTTTGTTTTTAAAAGAATAAAATCTTTTTACATGTGTCTGATGGGAACAACGCAACGGTTTAGGCTTTGACTCTTCTTCGGGAGGTCCAAAGTTCAAACCGTGACGTGGGTGAGTTTGTGAGGGGGTGGATGTGTGGTGGTTGTGTGTTAAATTCCCTATTGATAAGCATAGCTCTCGACTTTAAGAGGGATCATAGTTGGGGGGAGCTTGCCCAACCCTGTGTGTTGGTCGTAGAAATTTCTCACACTAACCAAATTAAAAAAAAATCTTTTTACATGTATAATATTTAATAAAAGAAATAATAAATTTTAAAATTAAAAATAAATTATTTATATAATTTTTTTTTGGTTAGGTTATTGTGAGAAATATCTATGATCGACGTACAAGGCTGAGCAGTCTCCTCCCAACCATGACCCCTCGTAGATCCGAGAGCTATACTTATCAATAGAGAATTTAACACAAAGCCATCACACACCCACCCCCTCACACACTCACCCACGCCGTAGTTTGAACCTTGGACCTCTCGAAGAAGAGCCAAAGCCCCAACCATTGCGCTGCACCCCTAGGTGCAATTATTTATATAATTTTTAAATTCCATTAAACTTATTTATAAAAAAAATTACAATTATTATTTTTATTATAATATATAATATCTAGCTTCATCGAGGAAAGGAATTGCTCTGAGAATCCCAAAGGGAGAGGGGGAGGGTCCTGCTTCCTCTCCCTGCTCCCCTTCCCCTAGTTCTTGCCCAGTCCCTGGATCATCCCGAGTCATCCCACTCTGGGAATGCTTTATAGCAGATGATCTCCTTGGGGGGAGATCCTTCTCCACTTTTTGCTCCTTTCCTAGTAGTTTCAAGGTTTCCCTGCTTGAGCCCGTGGTCTAGTGCATCCCAGGGTTCTTCTAGGGTTTCTTGCATGTTTTCGAGATCCCTTCCCCGTTCTCTCTCAGGATTTCCCTTGGGGTATTTTGTAGGTTTTTTGCTTGGATCCAGTTCCCAGGGCCTCCTAGGTTGGTGGTGGTGGCAGGTTGGGTTTTTGACTGCTTCCTGGTGCATCCTATGAGGTCCTCTTTGCTTCGGGGTTGGTCTAGGGGGGCAGTTTCCTCTTTTGCCAGTGACTCCTCTCTAGGATGCCTTTGGTTGTTGTTGGTCTCGTCCCTTTGGGTAGGACCCTTTTTCGTTTCCCGTTCGAAGGTTTCTTCTTGCTAGATTTATGTTTTGGTGGACACCCAGAGCATTGGTTGCCCTTGGGGGTGGGCCTCTTCCTCTGCCTGGGTTGTTCTCAGTCCTAGTCCCAATTCCCTAAAGTTGTTCGTGTGCAAGGATGGGGGGTCTTGGTCTCTTCTTTTGGGGTTCTTAGGGTTTCTGCTACATGTCTCGATCTTGGGGAGGGGACCCATGATCAGTGCATGCAGACCCTGGTTCCCCCAAGTTAGGCTTTTGAGGATCCCATATTTGTGTTTGTTACCGCTTCTCGCTTGGGATCCTCAGGTTTTCTATTTCGGTTCCTATTCGGGGGCTTCTACCTTCTGGTCCTACTTCTCGATGGACTCTTAGAGCATGTTCTTGGCCTTGGGGGTGGGCCTCATCCTATTCTTGAGTGGTTCCTAATCCCAGTTCCAGTTCCTTGGATATGTTCGTGAGCGAGGATGATGGTTCCTGGGCCTTTCTGTTGGAGTGGTAGGGGTTGTCTTTTGTTTTATCTGGTCTGGGGTTGGATATTAGTGCATTTACAGTTGTCCCTCCTTCCTCCTTCAGTTTTGGCTTCCAAGAATCCTCTCTTTGCACATGTTGATGTTGTCCTTGGATCCTTTCAGCTTCCTCGTGTTTCACCTTGCTATGCACGGGGATATCTTTTCTTGTAGATATCCCCAGTAGTGTTGTTCCACTTTACAAGATCAAGAAAAGGCTTCTCGTTGTTTATCTTTGAGAATCCTGATGCCATTTTCCAGGCTGTCCCGCTGTTGCACCCTGGACTGTATCTCGATGCTGCTTGCTGCTTTGCTCGTGCGACTACTTGCTACTCTGCTACACCCTGGGGTGCCTCCCGGGTCATCCCTAGACGAGGATCTCCTCCAGTTTTCTAAAAATTCTTGCTTCTGATTTTTGGGTAGGATATCTGGTTTCAGGCTGTTCTTGGCCTTCCCGCTTTCCCTACTCAGGTCTAGGCAGGTGCGTTGTATCCACCCCCAAGAGGATCCCAGACTGACTGCATTAGGAGGATGGTGTTTTGGCGAAGTGGGTATCACTAGTTTGTATTAGAATCTGGTCTTTCTACTGGATAAAAGGTTTTTCTTGGCTCTTTCTCTTTCGATTTATGTTTATTTCCATGTACTAAGACATTGCCTAAATTCTCGGTGCTACGGCCCTTTTTGTTATAAGGTTTTGGGATCCTCTTAAAAAACCCAATTTGTATATAAAACTCAACTTAACAAAAAATAATATATAATATCTAAATAACCTCTAAATCTTCTTCACATTAAAAATCATTTATTCTTTAAACCAAACTAAATAACTGATACTTTTTCATAGAATAACTAATAACATTAACTTTAACTTTTTATTAAATAATTTATTATGAAATAAATGATAATATATATATTTTATCTGCTCATGTAGAGGAGTTGGAGAGCAAAGTGAGTAGTTAAAACTCTCCAGTTGAAATCGAGATGCCCAGGCTCAAATCTCTCCCCTCACATGTTGTGGATATGTTATGTAATGGTTATATCGTAACAACATAATAAATATATATATTTTTAAAAGGAATCGGTAACTACCTTTCCTTTTTAACAACTGGTCATAAGGTCAAGTCGTATTACCTCCGATCATAACGTCAAATCATGTGCTACCACTATAACCCCTACCTCACCTCGGTAAACACGACCCAGACTGAAGGAGACCCCGATGACTCAAGGTTAGTACCGTCGTCATCAAACTGACACACACTCAACGGACTCTGGTTAGACTACTACCTTTGCCTTATATTGGGCATGCCCGCAAGATTTAAACCTAGGTCTCCTCCTGGTAAGTGCCCAACTTCTTACCAATCCATTTAACCCTCGCGAACTTTCAAGTTTTGCTTATAGTTTTGGTAATACGAGTGGTTAAATAATTTTTATTTAAGTTATAATGTCGTTTTTTATTCCAAATCAAAAAAATAATTTTATTTTTATTTAAAAAAAGGATAATATAAAATTAAAGATTAATTAATAGTATATAAGTATTTATATTGATAATGAATCAAAATGGTAGTATACAACTATTGTTAAATTTTCAGTTTTAATATTAAAAGGATATCAACATTTTTATAGTAATTGGGTACATCAGAGACCTTCATATGAGACTACTCCACCTTTCCCGTGAATCAAACTTGAGTCTTTATTAGGAGAGCCTAATGTCTTTATCATTATCATGTTTAGACAAGGACTATATTGTACTAATATGTATTTAGGTTCTCATCAAAGAAACCCAAGTGAATGTGTGAGTGTGTTCAACAAAAATAAATAATATAGAACATTCAAACATAACAAAAATATATGAATTTTTTGAAGTGAAATACAAAAGCTGACGGTATGAATTCCAATTCTACCTTTGTGTGCGTGCTAGATTGACGATGACGTTATGAATCCCGAGCATCAGGTGGTTCATTTCATATCAGATTATAAAACAACAAGATGAAATAGGTTTGGTGGATGCAGCCCCTATGGTTTAAACCCCGTACTTATCAGCTACTAAAAATTATGTGGTTGTAACCAACTCTCCTATCAAAAAAAAAAATACAATAAATAACACAATTAAAGTTACATTCACCATGGTTCAATAAGACCTTACTTCAGGGCACAACAGGAGCGTTCCTGTGATTTAAACTTGAACGCCCAAAATAACTTACTAGGATGTTTGTGTAAGACATTAAAAAATATTTTAAAAAAATTAATATTTAAATATTAATTATCAAGTCTGAAGTGTAGATCAATTGGTTCATCCAAACCCTATAAAGGGGCGAAGGTCCAAGGTTCAAATCTCGAGCACGCTTGTCCCTTTTCTGGTGCTTTTAGCGGCATAAAAGATTTAAAATGATTGTGACATGGCGGTTATAGGAACGGACTGCGCGAAGATCTGTGTGGCAGCTTTCGGGACGGACATTGCAGAATACTGTGGCGACCATAAAAGCTGGACAGCCTACCCGGATTCGTGGCGGCTACCGATTCCACCATTAAAAATAAATAAATAAATATTAATTATCAAAATATTATAATAATATATAATTATAATATAATAAAAAATAATAATAATTTTTATCACATAGAGTAATCAACAAGTAAAGTATAAAACAATTTTTTTTTCTGATTCCGTATGGCTTAGTTGGCTTGTTGAATAAAACTTAAGAATATTGTACGCCATGCTTCTCAAAACCTTTATGGGTATTACATCTTGTCTTATATTTTTCAATACCTTAATAATTACATATTTAACTTAATATAATATTATGGATTGGTTTTTTTGAACTACTGGCTAGGCAAATTGGCCCACAAGATGGGATGTTACTAAATGATAGGAAATGACGGGGTCATGATGAAGCACACTCTTTTTCTTTGGTCTTTTGTTTTGAGTATTATCTTTCGTAACAGAAGTTCTTGTTTTCAACTCATGTAATCATTCCTGCCTGCCTTTCTCGTTTGCTATGTAATGTAAAGTTTTACCTAAAGACAATATCTTTTTAATTGTAAACTGAAAGATTTATTTTAATAAAACTCTTTTAAAATCAAGAGAAAGCTTTAACAGGAAAACAATTGAAAATTACAATCTTTTGATGAGCCTTCCTTTTCATATTTACCAGTCATATTTTGCATTTTTGTCAAAGAGCAACAATAGGTGGATCAGGAGAACCACTCATTGATATAGAGATGGTAGAACGTTCTATTTATTTGAATGTTTGTTAATTTAAATTAATATGTTCTAATTTTAAGTTTTTTAGGCCTTTTCGATGAAGTAAATGTTTACGGAAATAGACATAAAAATGTTGTTGATTCTTCTATATAAGGAAAAAAAAAGAGGTGAGACATAAAGAAAGAAAAAACCAAGGTGGAATATGGAAACTTTGATTCTCTTGTATATAAGAAAAAAACCGAGGTGGGACATGGAGACTCTCCTGTATCTCAAAGAAAAAATACAGAGGTGGTGGAGACTCGTTGATTCTGGTAAAAAAAAAAACCTAGGTGGGAGTCCCCGTATATATCAAAGGGAAAAAAAAAAAAAGAGACTCTCTTGAATTAAAAACTGACACAACCCATTAATAAAGGATATAGCGCTAGTTTTTTTTGATGGAGACTTTGTGGATTCTTTTATATATATAAACACACAACTCATTAACTTTGTTAAGGCTTGTCGACAGATGTCTACATATAGTTGTCTTAGTGGTTAAAGATGATGGTTGTTTCTTAAGTGGTCTTGTGTTCAAACTCCTTGAGGGTGGTTGTTGATGTAATTTGTAAACATTCTCCTTAAAAAAAAAAAAAAACTTTGTTAATGCTTTATAAGTATACATTTAAAATATTAATATAAATATAATTATATATTATATTAATTCTAATATTAATTAATTAAACCACTCTTGAGTGTGGTGTATGCCAGTGAGCTTGTGTACAAGAAAACATATTAATTAATTATATATTTATTATTATTTTTTTAAATTAATTGTTTTATAATTAAATGTTTACATATATTAATTAATTTGACCGATTTACCTATAAAAAGACAATCCATTAACAAAGATTATAGTGGTAGCTTTTTATAGAAACTTTATAGATTTTCCTGTACATTTAAGAAAAAAAGAGGTGTAACATGGAGGCGTTATAAATTCTTCTATATAAAAAACAAATTTCAAACTATAAAAAACAAACATAAAAACAATTTTCAAACCATTCCTATGTGCTGCTATATGCTGGTCGACAGGCCTTCATTCCTCCTACACCTACCTTGTTGATAGGGGTTCAAACCTCTCTAAAAATCTTATGTTTACCCTGAATAATTTTCAAACCACTGCATACCTAGAAGGGGATAGGTTGGATGATAACGGTCGAGTGACTGCCAGTTGGCTACACCAATTTAATGCCATGGAAGGTCGGAAACCTGTTGATTGTGCTTTACCCAACGGACTTAGGGTTTATAGAGGCAGCCCATTCATAGAGTTACAGAAAAATATGAATAATAAAAAAAAACAAACATAAAAACACAACCCATTAACAAAAGTTATAATGGTAGTTTTTTTTTTTTGTTATTGTGAGAAACCCCTATGACCGACTTACAGGGTTGAGGAGTCTCCTCCCAACCATGACCCTTCGTAAAGTCGAAAGCTATCATGACCCTTCGTAAAGACGAAAGCTATCAATAAGGAATTTAACACAAAGCCACCTCACACCCACCCCCTCAGACACTCTTCCACGCCAAAGTTTAAAATAGTGGTAGTTATTTTATAAAGACATTGATTATGTGTATATAAAAAAACACAACTCATTAACAAAGTTAATGTTTCAAACAAATATACATTTAAAATATCAATAATAATATTAAAATATTAATAATAATATAATTTTATTTTATATTTATATTAATTTTAATATTAATTATATATTTTTTAAATTTTCATTTTTAAAATAATTATTAAGTGTTAACATATATTAAATTTTAATTCTTCATTTTATTTTTAATAGCATAATTTAAAATTAATTATATTAAATTAAATGGTATTAATTTTTATTTAGTTTTGGTAATAATTTTCATAATATATAGGAAAAAACACAACTCATTAATTTTGTTAATCTTTCATCAAGTGATATTAGTTTTTTTTGTTTTTTTTTTAATTTGTGGAAAACATCCCAAAAGGGTTAAGTGATATTAGTTCAATCGGTTAGATTCCTCGACATTTTAAAGAGAAGATCTAGGTTTGAATCTTGTCAAACGATACATGGAAAATATTAAGCTTTGTTGTAATACCACTATGCGGTGATGATGCAATACGAGTAGGGCCCATTTATATCTCATATAATGCTTCAAACAAAGTACACGTTTAAAATATTAATATTAATATCCCAAAGACAACACAACGTTTAAGGTTTTGATTCTTCTTCGAGAGGTCCAAGGTTCAAACTACGACCTGACGTGGGCGAATGTGTGAGGGGGTGGGTGTGTATGGCTATGTGTTCGACCCCTATTGATAAGCTCAACTCTCACTCTTATGAGAGGTCATGGTTGTGTTCGGCCCTTATTGATAAGCTCAACTCTCAGTCTTAAGAGGTCATGGTTGGGATGGGGATGTGTAGTAGGTCCAAGGTTCAAACTGCGATGGTGTGGGTGAGTGTGTGAAGGGGTGGGTGTGTATAGCTATGTGTAGCAGGTTTTAGTTTAAATATTTTAAATGTTTTTGTTAATGTTAGCTTTTTTAATAAAAAAAAAAAATTGTTTACAGCGTGATATGTATGACCTCTTTGCCTCCACCTCCTGTCTGCCATTGTAGGAACGCCTCTCGGCGTAACTAGTCTTCGAGACGACTCGTGGGAACCATTAATTTAAAAGTAAGTAGATTCGAAATATGAAAAATAAGTTTAAAAAAAATAATGTAATTTTTTTTTAATTTTTTAAAGGTTTATGTGAAAGGTAAGTATGTATAACAAAAAAAAATATTAATAATATTAATTGAATTAAACTAATTCAGTTTTAATTTTTTATTTAGATTGGTTGTTTATATAACTGAATGATTTACTTAAATAATTTTTTTATTTTATTTTAAAATAATTAATACAAATTTTATATATTTTTTATTTTATTTTAAAATAACGATAACTAAAATTTTTGTTTTTATTTTTATTTTTTTAATGATGTGTTTTTTTAATTAATCGTTGGATGGGTGTTACCATCACAATCAATGCGTTATAACCTCATAATATAACCACTTTAAAAAAAACCACCATCAAACTACGGTAGGCAACATTGTAGTTAGGTTGCGCCTTCCAAGGGTAAGAGCCTTATCTTTGGTTGCTCATGGGCTTATATTTACTTTTGATGGTCGTCCTTTTTATAGGTTATCTTTAAATTTTTATAAGAGGAATGATGATATAATAGTTGTAAGTAAATATTAAGGTTATTACCAGATTTATTGTGCAGGATGTTATATGAATAAACACATATGATGAGTTGATCTAGATTTTATACAGATGTTTTGTTTAAGACGTTTAAATTATATTTATAAGATATAAAATTATAATCCATAATATAAGTTATATAATATTTTTTAAATATATGTTTTATTTAGATTTTTAAGGGTTGGTGGATTGGTAGTTGCTCGTTAGGCACTTATTAAGAAGAGACTTGGGTTCAAACCTTAGAGGTGTCAATTTACAAAGGTAATAGTTTGCTATGAATTCTTTGAGTGCATATCAGATCGACGATGGTACGAATCTCGAGCGACCAATGGTCTCCCCTCATGTCGGGTCAACAACAACAAGGTGAAATAGGCTTGTTGGAAGCAGCTCCTATGGTTTGAATCCTGTGCTTATCGGTTATTAAAAATAGTGTGGTTGTAACCAACTCCCTTATATATATATATATATATATATATATATATATATATATATATATATATATATATATATCTATCTATCTATCTATCTATAAGATACAAAATCATCATCTATGATATAAGTTATATAGGTATTTTCCTCTCCTGAGAAGCTTTTGATTATAATTATTATATCATATTTTTTAGCAGAATGATTATTAGTTTTATTGATTTGGTTGTAAATATTTTATGTATAAATAAAATAATGAATCAAGAATCAACGTTACTATAATGGTAAGGGATTTGGCTTCTTTTTGAAAGGTCCAAGGTTCAAATGCCACTCAGTATGAGGGGATTGGGACTCCTCATAAAAACATGTGTAAACTCATTGGATCAAGTGGCATTAGCTCAACCGGTTAAAATCCTCAACATTTAAAGAAGAGATCAAGGTTCAAATTTTTCCAAGGGATACATTGATAATATCCAAGCTTTGTTGTAATACCACTATCTAAATTCCTCAACATTTTTTTTTATTTGTGAAAAACATCCCAAAAGGGATGCCACTTTCGGGTAAGACCCAAGGAGACAGGGGTATCCATTCTGCCAAAAATGCCCAGGACTCGGACCTGGCCTACCACATTTGACATACTCAAGGAGCAAACAAACACACAAAACCAATTTAAAAATAAGTAAATAACAACAAAAATAATAAAATAAAATAAAAAACATGCTCTTTGAGTATGTCAAAAACAAAAGCACAACCAAACACGTACAATAAGATAAAAGAAACCACAACACGAACCACATAGAAAAACACAAGAACCACATAACAAAACACAAACAAACAAAAAACAACAGAACACTACAAAGACAACCAAAAAAAACATGAAAAATAAACACAACCAAAACCTAAAAATTAAAAAAAAAATAAAAAAAAATAAAAAACAACCAACAACAGACAATAAACAAAAAAAAAACATAGAAAACACTCACACATAAAAACATGAATTAACACAAACAAAGAGAAACCCAAGAACAAGAACGAAAAAAACACAAGAACAATAACAAAAAACATAAAAAAAAAAAAAAACACAAGAACAACAAAAAACAACACAAAGAACACAAAAACAAAACAAAACAAAAGAACCCACCCACCTTAAAAAACTAAACAAAAAAAAAAAGAAAAAAAAAAATTGAACATAACAATAGAATTAGCTAGGGAACTAAAAAAAACTAAATGAACCAAAGAGAAAGAAAAAAAAACAAGAAGAAACTAGGTACATTCAAAACTGGAGCCATCCAAAGAAATGATAGAAAGAAGAGCTTCCCTAATTTGAGAAGCCTACCATCTAGGAGGGTGGCCATAACAAGTAAGATCACCTTTGTCCAAAGCCCAATTAGCTAAAGCATCAACACTCTTGTTTTGATCTTTGACCACATGATTGTAATCAACTTTCAAAAATCCCATCCTGGATTAATTGAATCTTCTCAATAATTCTTTTTATTCTCCAATCCACCTTATGATTCTTAGAAGGAGTCTTCAAGATATTAATCATAAGTTGAGAGTCAAACTCAACTAACATATTTTCCCATCTAACCTTAGTAGCCTCTTGAAGGCCTCCGAGGATACCATACCCCTCAAGAATGTTATTGGAAAGAATACCCAAATTCTCAGCAAAAGTAAAAACCAAGGAGCCATCTGAAAGTCTACCAATTCCTCCCACACTGGCTTTTCTAGGGTTACCTCTAGAGGCTCCATCAATATTGACTTTTCCAAAATCCTTAGGAGGAGATTGCCAATTTCTAGTCCTATCCATCTTACTAATACTCACATTCCCTTTAAGTTGGTTGCCCTTAGAAGATTTAATCTTCAATCTTTGCATCACTTGATCCCATCTTTGGTGGGAGTTTTGGGGGTGATTAAGGAGTTGATGGACTGATTCAACTAAGTTGGCTATGGTCTTTTGCCAAATATATTGAATATCCTTCCTATCTTGATTAAAAATTTGGTTGTTCCTTTCATTCCAAATATTCCAAAGAAGAATGGTAGAACCCATCCAAACTAACTGTCTAATAAAATGATCAACACCCTCTTGATTAGGCTAATCCCTCCAAAGCTGTCTAATTGTCTAATGTACTAAAGAATTGCTTTAAATCTCAGTGCTATGACCCTTTTTGTTATAAGGTTTTGGGGTCCTCTTAAAAAACTCAATTTGTATATAAAATTATAGTTACTTATCAAAAAATAAATAATATCAAGAAGTGATTTTCCTAATTAAAATGATGTCAATAAAATGATTTTTCTAATGAAAATGTTGTCAAAAAAGTGATTACAAAAACATAACTCTTTGAAAAACATAAAATAATATCTTTAATAAAAAATAAACTAAATATGCATTAATTAAATTGATAATATAAAATTTTATTTTTTATAAAAATAATCCTATTAAAAATCTCACATAACTTATTAAAAAATTATATTAAAATTTTAATTAAATTAAATATTAACTTCAAATATCCTTTATAATCTCTCCAAAAAGCATATTATTAAGCTTATCATCAAAGTTTTAGTATACTTTAAGTTTTAGTATTGTTAAGCTTAACATTATATGAATTTTCAACTTGTGCTCTTGTGAGCTCTAAAACTCATGGGACTATATTTTTTATTTTTTTAAAAAATAAAGTAAAATACAATGCTTGGTATAATTAAAAAATACATTCTTTAAAAATATAACAAAACACAAACTTTTTCTGTCATTCAAATTTAAATATTTTTTTGAAAAACAATTTACCCTTCAAAATATTAAAAATCTATTTATTATTTATGTGGTGCTCAAGGTTCATGCATCTTGTAAAAGTTCCAGCTTTTGGAAAAAAAAACAAAAACACCATCCCTTAGAAAAGAAGAAAAAACCACCCCATCCCAATGTGAATCGCGGATTTGAGGTCGACATAAAAAAGCGTAACACGTGCCTAGATATGTAGGATCTAATTGTTGAATCCAACCATCCTTAACAATCTGACCAACTTCCTTATCCTTTTTACTCATCTTCCCATGCATTCCATGACCCTTTAACAACCCATCATAATCCTCTAGTTGAGAACTAAACTCCGTCCAGAAATAATCCCGTGCAATTTTCATGTCAAACAAATTAAAATTAAAAAAAGCGACCCCAACATATCAAACGATTAGTTATGATTTTTCGCTATTATTATTCAATAATTTCAGCTGCGAATCTATAAATATAAAATTAAAACAATCTAAAAGATAATCTTAAATAATAATCCAACCTAATTCATGAACAAAAACACTTGGCATGGCACAGCTTGTACGTCCCATCACCATCAAGCATAGAATTGAGAGGGACATAGTCTAAGGGTTAGGTGCCATCACCATCAAGCATAGAATTGAGAGGGCCATAGTCTAAGGGTTAGGTGCCGATAAAATCGGCATCCGAAAAATATACCATATTTGAAAGACTACTTTAAAATAATATTGAAAAAAATTACTTTTATAAGTTTTTTAGGTTACGTAAAAAAAATTGGTTGTTCTCAACAGCGTATTCATCTCGTTATTGTTGACCCGATACGAGATAGAGACCACCGATTGGTCAGAGTTTATACCATCGTTGTCGGTCTAGCACGTACTCAAAGGATTCAACACGGACTACTACCTTTGCTAAAGCTGGTAGCATGATCCAAGGTTTAAACCTAGGTCTCTCCTTGGCAGTTTTTTAAGAAGGTTTAAGGTTCATGATATATAGGCTGGATAATACCTTCCATGGGTCAAGTTGACAGAAGGGGATAGGCTATGTCAAGTTGACAGAAAAAGATAAGTTGGATGAGGCACTCGAAGTATTGAGCACGGACTATTACTTTGCAAAAGCTGTTTTGCAAAAGCTGTTGCGTGCCCCCAAGGTTTGAACCTAAGTCTTTTCTTGATAGTTTTTTTTAAGAAGATTTAGGGTTCATGGTATATGGGTTGGACGATACCTTCTATGGGTTAAGTTGACAGAAGGGAATAAGTTGACAGAAAAAGATAAGCTGGATGACAACTATTTGTGGATCAATTAACTTCTACCGGACGAAGATCTCATGTTACTGATTTTCTTGGATTAAAAAATATATAAATATTAGAAAAAAATTAAGTGGTACTTCAAACGTCAGGCGTCAAAATACTTTAACGTGGCCAGATATTTTTACCGCGTCTGTTCACTTGGCCAGGGACTTTCGAGGAAGATTCGGAGCATATGTCGAGCGTTCGAGTCGTGGGAAAGCAAGTCGATGTACATTTTTGTTTGTTTTAGTAAGCGTGCCTTTGATTACATTATCACAGTGGACAGCTCGCGGTACAAGGTCCCACTAATTTTCCCGGCTTCGTTGAAAAACAGATGAAGATATGACGGGTTCTGTATTTTAATAATGAGGCAGATACGTGCTAATGTTTAAAGCTGCTGGTTACAATAAATTAGAGTAAGGGTTTTGCAACACGCGTCCACCCAGTTCTCTTGAAACTACGACGGGGACTCGATTCCCCGACCGGTTCGACTGCAAATCTGAACTTTCAAGCCGAAAGCCGGGGCATTTCGTCGAGTGGACTGCGTTTCGAGGTAGCGATTCTTTTCTTGGAGAGAATAGGCTTGATTTTTTTTGCACTTTAATTTACTGTTGTTTCTTTGTGCTTGAGGGATCCTAGATGAGAAAATTATGTCAAAAAGCTTAAAGCGAGACTTATTCATTATGAATTCACCTTTTCCCCTTCTCTTTCTGGAAAATTTTGTCATGGAGGAGCAGATTTGTTGAACAATTTTTGAGTTTTTTTGGTTCCCCTTTTTGCATTATTGAAACAGGATTTCAAACTGCTTCATGATTTAGAACTTTAATCAAGTAAATGTCCAAAAGGACGTAATTTTGATTCAATAATGGAATAAACCACAGGTCTCATGGATCTTAATAAGAGTCTCTGCCTGCCCTGTGCAGTTAACTGTGAAATTCATATGGAGGAATATATGCGGAAGCTATAATATATTGTTGTGTTAAAAATATTTACTTATTTAGTGAATGATCTTTTATTAGCCTGGGGATTTCTACCATGATTCGAGTCCTGAGAACTCCAACTACTGTTTGTCTGTTTTATGGCTAGCGCTACAAAATGAAGTCGTTGTCTTTTTTAGAAAGGCAGATGGAACTCTTTCACTCTAAAGTCGTCGGGACAAAAACAGTATTTAATACCACAACATATATAGTGCCTGGTGTGGTGACAGAAGTTGTTGCGTGCGGAAGTCTAAAACCACTGCTTGGAAAAACTACATTCCCATTTTTCGACGTACGCCAGACCATTTCTATTGAAACCGGGCTGTGTGGCCTTAGTAGGAGAGCAAGCTGTGCCGGGATTCGACCATCCGACCTCTCAATATCTAATTCTAAGCTTCTAAGTTTACGGCCAGAGGGGGTTCATCGTCTGGATCGTACGTCAAGGTAACGGTTCCCTTCCGCCGCAAAGTAGACAATCTTTGCACTTTCATGTTCTAAATCTACCGTCTGAAACATCTTTAAGTTTAAAAACAAAGAATCTCTGTTTTGAGCGTGTCCTTTCAATTTGCTCTTCCTGCTTCACAGAAGTGTTTTTTTGCATCAGAGACCTAAAATAAGAAGAAAAAAATGTTAAAAAAAAAAAAGACTTAATTTTCTTCAACGGGGCAGTTTTGAATTCATTAAGCTGAAAATTTGTAGTATTTCGTTATGGCAAGTGATGATCCGAGTCCATTGAGCTTCGAAATTTGCTCTTCCGCCGCAAAGTAGACAATCTTTACACTTTCATGTTCTATATCTACCGTCTGAGACATCTTTAAGTTTAAAAACAAAGAACCTCTGATTTGAGCGTGTCCTTTCAGTTTGCTAAACCTTCTTCACAGAAATGTTTTTTGCATCAGAGATCTAAAATAAGAAGAAAAAAAATGTTCAAAAAAAAAAAAAAGACTCAATTTTCTTCAACAGGGCGGTTTTGAATCCCTTAAGCTGAAAATTTGTAGTATTTCGTTATGACAAGAGATGATACGAGTCCATTGATTCAAAATTTTTAGCCGCTTCGAAATTTGCTCTTCCGCCGCAAAGTAGACAATCTTTTCACTTTCATGTTCTAAATCTACCGTCTGAAACATCTTTAAGTTTAAAAACAAAGAACCTCTGATTTGAGCGTGTCCTTTCAATTTGCTCTTCGTGCTTCACAGAGGTTTTTTTTTTGCATCAGAGATCTAAAATAAGAAGCAAAAAAATGTTCAAAAACGAAAAAAAGAAAAAAGACTTAATTTTCTTCAACGGGGCAGTTTTGAATTCATTAAGCTGAAAAATTATAGTATTTCGTTATGACAAGTGATGATCCGAGTCCATTGAGTCAAAATTTTTAGTTGCTTCGAAATTTGCTCTTCCGCCGCAAAGTAGACAATCTTTTCACTTTCATGTTCTAAATTTACCGTCTGAAACATCTGTAAGTTTAAAAACAAATAACCTCTGATTTGAGCGTGTCCTTTCAATTTCCTCTTCCTGCTTCACAGAAGTTTTTTTTGCATCAGAGATCTAAAATAAGAAGAAGAAAAATATTCAAAAACACACAAAAAAAATACTTAATTTTCTTCAGCGGGGCGGTTTTGAATACATTAAGCTGAAAATATGTAGTATTTCGTTATGACAAGTGATGATCCGAGTCCATTGAGTCAAAATTTTTAGTTGCTTCGAAATTTGCTCTTCTGCCGCGAAGGAGACAATCTTTTCACTTTCATGTTCTAAATCTACCGTCTGAAACATCTTTAGGTTTAAAAACAAAGAACCTCTGATTTGAACGTGCCCTTTCAATTTGCTCTTCCTGCTTCACAGAAGTTTCTTTTGCATCAGAGATCTAAAATAAGAAGAAAAAAAATGTTAAAAAAAAAAAAAAACTTAATTTTCTTCAACGGGGCGGTTTTGAATCCATTAAGCTGAAAATTTGTACTATTTCGTTATGACAAGTGATGACCCGAGTCCATTGAGTCAAAATTTTTAGTTGCTTCGAAATTTGCTCTTCCGCCGCAAAGTAGACAATCTTTTCACTTTCATGTTCTAAATCTACCGTCGGAAACATCTTTAAGTTTAAAAACAAAGAACCTCTGATTTGAGCGTGTCCTTTCAATTTGCTCTTCCTGCTTCACAGAAGTTTTTTTTGCATCAGAGATCTAAAATAAGAAGAAGAAAAAATATTTAAAAACAAAAAAAAGACTTATTTTTCTTCAACGGGGCGGTTTTGAATTCATTAAGCTGAAAATTTGTCGTATTTCGTTATGACAAGTGATGATCCGAGTCCATTGAGTCAAAATTTTTAGTTGCTTCGAAATTTGCTCTTCCGCCGCAAAGTAGACAATCTTTTCACTTTCATTTTCTAAATCTACCGTCTGAAACATCTTTAAGTTTAAAAACAAAGAACCTCTGATTTGAGCGTGTCCTTTCAATTTCCTCTTCCTGCTTCACAGAAGTTTTTTTTGCATCAGAGATCTAAAATAAGAAGAAAAAAAATGTTCCAAAAAAATAGAAAAAACTTAATTTTTTTATACGGGGCAGTTTTGAACTCATTAAGCTGGAAATTTTTAGTATTTCTTCATGACAAGTCATGATCCGAGTCCATTGCATCAAAATTTCTCTGTCATAGATGCATTATAATCAGGAATTTTGATGACACAAGAAAGATGCGTCTAAGAACAATATTTACTGTTATCACTCTTCTCGTCCTCCCTTTTCTTATTAACTTCTGAAATGTTTATTGAATTAATATTTCCTTCGTGCTCGTTTTCGTTTAGTTGCTTGTAGTTTTTGTCGTTCTTTCACTTAGCTTGCATACTAAGTTTTTCATTGTGAACCTCTCCGTTACTAGTAAAGTAAAATAAATTTTAATTATGCATGTCTTGTAGTTTGCTATTATTAAAATTTTGTAAATAAATTTAAATTAAGGGTGGTTCAATTAAATTTTGTTTGTTAAATTTTTTATTGATAAACATAGTTTAAAAATTCATACTGTTCAACCCAATACATCACATTAACCAAAATAAATAAAACTAAAAAAACACATCTATAACTAACCATTCATTAAAAAAATATAAATCAGCAACTGCAATAAAACCTAGTTTGGGAATGAAATACATGGGCATATTCACTATTGACATTGTAACTAATTTTAAAGGTGTTATTCGTAAGCTACGCTTGTGTTTTACCTGCTAAACCAGCGCCCTTAGGTTGAGTATGTATAAGATACTCTTTCTTTTTTACTTTTTCCCCTCGCATCCGCGAGTGATAGCAGCTTGTTTTAAGGTGTTATTGGTAAGCTACGCATGAGTTTTACCTACTAAACCAGCGCCCGTAGGTTGAGCATGTATAAGATATTCTTTCTTTTTTACTTTTTCCCCTCGCATCCGCGACCCCATGCGCGAGTGATAGCAGCTTGTCGATTAGTGTAAAAGTATCGATTCTGTTGGTCGGAATGTCGTCATTTTTCGAAGGCATACTCCCATTTCTTTCCTCGCACGTAAGTTTCGCATGTCCTCGGATCCTCGATAATCATCTGGAATGGAATGAAATAGCGGCACACTGCCCCACTTTTCATCGTCGTTTCATCTGTCCAAAATGGGATCCGTAAACGTCCTTTAAACGGAATAAAGTAAAGGGGCCCTCTAAATTTGAAATTTTTAGTTGGTTGAATAAAAATAAAGTTAATGGAACAAAAATAATGAAACTCGATATTTTAAGAATTGAATTAAATAATTTATCAAAGATAAAATCATTGAAACTCTTCTAAGAGTTAATTGAATAATTTATCAAAAACAAATTCAATAAAATTCCAATTTTTAAAATTGAATAAAACAATCAATCAAAATGAAATCAATATAACTCGATTTTTGATAATTAAACAAACAATTCATCAACAAAATGTGTTTACTAATAAACCTATCTTTTGAAGTGGACAATTCTTCAACAATAAACCAGCCTCTACCCAAAAACTTATCTCTATTGGCCTATCTCTTTCAGATAGCAGTTCAGACAGAGCAGAAGGCCTAATAGTCCAGAAAGCCTAATGGTCCCCAGAGGTCATAGTACATTTTTCCAACACATCATACCTAGTTTTTCGGAAAGGCGAGTTCGAGAAACAATGTGTTTTTAAATGTCTTGGCTTTTCTTCGAGTCAAAACAATTGTTTATTTTAATTTTTTCATGGATTCGTATTTTTTTATATTTCAAGCGACCAGTCACGTTTTAGACTGGAAATTCTTTCACCATTCTAAAATTTCTTCGCTCAAAATCAATAGAAAGTTTTAGCTGCTCCCCCATTCGAATATCTGACTCCTCGCAGCTCTACCCCGATCAATACGTTTAAGCCGTGGGTGCATTATATTAAAATAAGCGCCATCTGGCGTGTCAGTCCCTGTGGGGCGTTTAAGAAAAAAAAATATTCTAATCCACAAGTCCTGTCCATGTGCAAAGCATTGCAATTCTGGATAATTCCTGACACGGATATGCTAGGTTGACTGCCATATGTCTTCACTTCCTGATGATACTTGTCATTGTTCTTATCGCCCCTTCTGACTTCTCCATTTTCCCTGTAAGATTCTGACAAATGTCTCCATAGATCAAGACGAATATTTAACCATGTGGTTTCTGTGGACCTCCACGTTTCGTTTTCGAGTCACAGTTCCTCTAATTTACTTTTCAAAATTCACTTGAACTATTGGAAACTATTAAAAATAAATAAAACATATCCACTCGTATGTCGATCGCATAACAAATATATAAAATATGGGTAAAAATAAATAAATAAAACACTTCTTATTTGGTTTATCGTCCCAACTACAAGTGACCCCTCGGAGGGAGACGAGTTTGTCGGACGTAGTAAACCGAAATCCTGGTCACAATGGCGGCGAGGCAAGCCAAAATTTGAAGTGAGCCTCTAATAAATGTGTTGAAAGCGCCTCAGCACGATTGAGGTTGTGGCTATTTTTAATTTTTTTTAAATTAAATGGTGGATAGTCACCATGAATCCCGGAAGTTGTTAAACTACCATGCACCAAGACAAGCGTTTAAGTCTACGAGACACTAGATTTGAATCTTGGATCTCAAATTTAAAAAAAAAATTATTTTAAATGTTATAGGAGGCTTTTTGGAATTTAAAAATTCGCATGTTGTTAATCTCTTAGGTATATACCAAGAAGATATATAAAGAATTATAAACTTTTGTAAGATAAAGTAAATGGACTCAATTTTTAAGGAATGGGTTTGAATTTTGGTATAAGATATATTATAAGGGTATTTTGCTGGGTAAAAGTTTTTAAATAGGTTTGATCTTTCATGTAATAATTTGAACTTAAAATGTATGTTTTGTTTGAAATGATTTAAATCTAAAATAAATGATTTAAATCTAAAATATGTTAAATAAAAACCTAAAAATACACCATTATAATATCCATTAGATCAAATCCTTTATACAATAATTTATAAAACCTAAAAAAAATATAACTACAATGGCAAAGGAACCATTTAAACACGTTATAAGCGAGGGTTATACAGACAATTTTACATAGATAAAGGGACAACCGTCTCTATAATTTTACATAGATAAAGGGACAACCGTCTCTATGGAGAAAATCGTGCGCTGTGATTTTTGTTTAATTGTATAGATACATATGTGACTCGTGTATCTTTTAGTGTAGATGCCATCGCGATGTGGAAAACAACAAAATTATAAAAACACCCACCCAAATGTCAATCATGACCTTAGTTACAATCTATGGGTATACATCACACTCAGTTAAATATGTATTTCTAGGTTTTTTCTAATATACTCCTGTTTCTATCTATCAAGTGGAACCTTGGGACAGCATGGGAGAGCAACTCAATTCAATAATAGATGCCCTGTTCAATAATAATAGCTTGAGAAGTTTTTAAGTCTATAAATAGCCTCTAAGTTTTAGCCGCGATATAAATTGTTTATATTTGTTATTAAGCAATTAAATTATATATTTAAATTTATTATATATATATATATATAAATTTTGGTTTGATTAGTGTGAAATTTTTATGGTAAACGTATAGAGTTGAGTAATCTCTTCACAATCATGATCTCGAGCTATGTTTATCAATAGGGAATTTAACAATCAACCACCACATTACTCACCCCCTTAAACTTTGGACCTTCCCCCCGAAAAAACCAAAGCCCAAACATTTACGATGTACCATGGAACAAATTTATTATATTTTTATAACCTGTTTTTTGAAATTATTTTGATTTAGAAATAAAATTTTATTTTTAAATAGATGTGTTTTAAATTAGTTTTTCTATAATTAATATTTTGAGATATTATATGATCATGTATGGTTACTTTGTTTTTTACAATGTAATTTTTTAATAAGTAACTATTTCACAGTTTAAAGATTTGATGAGATGAATGCTTATTTTTTTTTTAATTTTAATTTTTAGAAAGTAATTATTTAATGGTTTAAAGATAAGTTAAAAGAATATAAGTTATAATTATTAAAGAAATTAACTCTTAAAAAAATTAAGTTGTATAATTAATTTTAAATGGTTGATATTTTATTAATTAATTTATATTATTATGTCGATAAGCGTCTTACAATGGCAGCCAGGAAGGTCAGTCACGCCGTAAACAATATTAATATTTTATTAAAAACGCCGACATTAAGAAAATTATCCGCCGACATTAAGAAAATTAGTTTTTCTATAATTAATATTTTGAGATATTATATGATCATGTATGGTTACTTTGTTTTTTATAATATAATTTTTTAATAAGTAACTATTTCACAGTTTAAAGATTTGATGAGATGAATGCTTATTTTTTTTTTAATTTTAATTTTTAAAAAGTAATTATTTAATGGTTTAAAGATAAGTTAAAAGAATATAAGTCATAATTATTAAATAAATTAACTCTTAAAAAAAATCAAGTTGTATAATTAATTTTAAATGGTTGATATTTTATTAATTAATTTATATTATTATGTCGATAAGCGTCTTACAATGGCAGCCAGGAAGGTTAGTCACGCCGTAAACAATATTAATATTTTATTAAAAAAGTCGACATTAAGAAAATTATCCGCCGACATTAAGGGTTACGGTGGATTTAAAATATTTAAACTATTTAAACTAAAATGGTGCCCAAAATTTCTAATATTATTTGCTTCTCTCCTCGAACTCTTCTCTCCGCATCTCTGAAACCCTAAGTTTTTGCAGGAGCAGCATACAACGCCACGCCAGGCGAAGAGGGTTCTATCGCTGCAAAAAAAAGTAACATCACATGTACATTTTCTATCTCTCTTGCGCTATGTATTCTGTTTCTATTAATTACATTCAAATAATTTCGTAGTTCACCGATTAAGATTCTGGATCGAAAAACCTTTTTAATTTATTTCATTCAAAACATTTAAACTTCGAAAACATCCAACATTTCAAATTGCGTTTCACGTCATATTGTGCAATCGTCAAAGTAGGCAATGCAAACATGGTCGACAACATAACATACCCATTCTCAATGTTACTTCAAGGTTTTTATAACATGCACAAAATATTTAAAGAAAAAAATCCAAAAGCGAACTGTAGACTTGCGGACTACTATTGACCAAACAATGTCGGAGAGAAAACGTCGTTTAACGACATTTTTGACACCAAAGAAGCCCGCAACAACTCCAATACCTGCTAAAACTATGCATTCATGATTGTACAAATGTAAAATAAATATTTAAACAAGACAAAGGAGGTCGAAAAATAAGCTAGACCTGTTAATGGAGCATTAGGCTATATTCGAAATATAGTCTATAAACCTAAAAGGTCTCCACCAATCAACCAACATATGTTTTGGTGGAGTTCGATAACTACATAGGGATGGTATTTGATGATACATCTCCTTGAATTGTTCCAATTACACCAGTAGAAAAGGGAAAGAGAAGACAACTTCCATTAAAATTAGCTTCGGGATTGACAATTCATAAGTCACAAGGTTTGACATTGAATAAAACAACAATTGACATAAGACAAACAGAAAGACAAGGTTTAACTTTTGTTGCCATCTCAAGAGTTAAGGCATTGGAAGGACTTAGAATAATATCACCTTTTTCATATGATCGATGTGAAAATTGAAGTCGAAAAAAAGAGTTGCTAAGAGAAAGGAAGAAGAAGAGCGACTGAAGTCTTTGGAGCTTAAATGATTGGCTCTAGCCAATCTATGAAAAAATAAGGTATTTATCAACATCAATCTTTGAAATACTAAGGTATTTATCAACACCGCCTTTTGAGATTTAGATTTGTTATCACTTGAGCATTTTCATCTCGCTCAAAGCTATTTTAAATATTTTTGGATTGTTATATTTATCAATACATTTATAAATATATTTTTTAAAATGTCATTGAAAAATATTTTAATATAATAATTGTGCGGCCGCGGATGCTACTAGCTTAGATATATAAAATATATATATCTATAAACGCCGAGAGTTATCAATCTCGAGGCGCCTATCTCATTTCTTGGGGGTGTGATAGATAGGCACCTCGAGATTGATAACTCTCGACGTTTATAGATATATATATATTATATATCTAAGCTAGTGATTAACTATTTTTGTGTGTGAAGAACAACAATAATTTAAAAATCATATATAAGAAGTATAAGAAGTATGATTATGGGTGATGTGACTCGGGTTCAATATCTATGGTGGATGTGTATAAGAAGTATTATAAAAAAAAATCATATATTAATAAAAGGTAAAAGGTAACATAAGGAGATCTTTATTCCACGGGTAGCAATCATTCGGGCTTTGGCTCTTCTTCGAAAGGTCCAAGGTTCGAACCGCGGTGTGGGTGAGTGTGTGAGGGGGGTGGATGTGTGGTGGGCTTTAGGAGGGGTCATCGTTAGGAGGAGACTGCTCAGCCCTGTGCGTTGGTCATAGAAATTTCTCACACTAACCAAATAAAAAAAAACTTAAAAGAGATCTTTAATATTGATGTTTTATAATATTTACCATGTGTGAGAGGGTGGGGTATGTGGTGGATGTGCGTTAAATTCGCTATTGATAAGCATAGCTTTCGACATTACAAGGGGATATAGTGAGGAGGAGTCTGCTTAGTCCTGAGCATTGGTTGTAGGGATTTATCACACTAACCAAATAATAAATATATATATTTACATTATCATATTCAAAATGTTCATATGTTTTCTAATGTCTCATTAAAATTTAAAACTTTGTGCACCAATCAACAAAATCTAAGTCTTTATGTTACTTATGAATGGTTATTTTTTAAGATTTTTTTAATAAATTTGAAATTTTATTTCTTTTCATTTTAAATTTATTTAAGACAACTTGTTCTTGTTTAAAATAAAAGTTAATATGGTTATCTTTGGGAGGTTCAAGGTTCAAACTGTGGTGTGGGTGAGTGTGTGAGGGGGTGGGTGTGTGTACGGCTGTGTGTTTGGACCCTACTGATAAGCATAACTCTCGACTTTACGAGGGATCATGGTTGAGAGGAGACTGTCCAACCTTATGTGTAGGTAGTAAGGGTTTTTCACACTAACCGAATCTAAAAAAAATGTTAATATGGTTATAAAAATTGTTTTAAAGGTTTGGCCAATATTGTCAACATTCTCATGTGTATATGTCATCCCCAAGTTTTTAAGAGCCATACTTAATCCTGATTATTGATTGAATATGTATATGTCATCCCCAAGTTTTTAAGAGCCATACTTAATCCTGATTATTGATTGAATATGTATATGTCATCCCCAAGTCTTTTAGAGACATACTTAATCCTAGTTATTGATTGATAAAAACTAGTTGGTTTGGTCAACATTGTAAAGTGTTATATCATTTGAATGTATTTTATGAATTTTTTGAATATATATTTAATTTACTCATTGTTATTTTCCAATACTATTAATGATATGAAAGGTTTTAAATATTTATTTTGGCCATATATATATATATATAATTAATTAATTAATTAATTAATTAATTAATTAATTAATTAATTGATTAATACTTCTTATACGTATCCACAGTGAGTTTGACCATATATTTATTTGTTGAATAATACATATCCGCAGTAAGTTTGACTAATTTTTTAATCATCAACCTCGTCCTATCTAAAATTTCAATCTAATTATGGTTTTTTTTATTGCTTATTGTCTTTCCAAAACAAAGTCATTTTCACTTCTCTAAACTCTATAGATGGTTTAATTATATTCATCACACATATAGAGACCTTTCTTTTCTCCTCAAAGAGGTCGTCTCATTTCCTCTTTGATTGTCCCTCTCCTAATTTAAGTTGATAATTGTGGAATTTATAGTATTTTTCTTTTCTTCATATAAAATAAACAAGACAGAAGATGTTAGAGAACATGGAACATAGGACTTAATTAATATTTATTTTATTTTATTTTTTATTGTCCCTTTTCTCCCAATTTAAGTTGATAATGGTAGAATTTATTTATTTGACAATTATTCTTAATTAAAGTATAGTTCAGTAAGATATAATATTTATTTGATACATGATTCGTTTTAAATTTAAGTTTATGAAAACTTATCTTTATAAGATTATTATTTTTTTAACATTTATAAATATGTTCTTTAACCTTTAGTTTGATTTCAATATTAATAATTTTGTTAGCAAAACTTGTCTACTTGAAACATATAAGAACATATCTAATAATTAAGACTTTGTAGGACACCTTAGTGGTATGGCCTTGGGATCTCATCTAGGAAACCTGAGTTCAAACCACTACAAAGTGTGTAAGTATTTAAAATAATAATAATAATATCTATATGTTTAATAATATATAGATATAATTATGAAAGGAGGGTTTAGAAAGTGTTACCTTTTCCTTTTTACATCAACTTAGTCACATTAAGCTATATTTATTTGGTACCACCAAGATTTGAACCTTGGTGTGGGTTATATCATCGAATGTCTCAACCATTGAAGCAAGGCCTCATAATAATATCAAAATACATTTATAATAATAATATTTATTTGATAATTCTATAAATTGCATATAGTTGATTATAATCATAAATCAATTTAAAATACTTAATTTTAACCATTCATTCTCTAGTAATAAGCACCTAACACCTTTCTTTTGGAGAAGGATTTTGTAAAATTATTTGAGATCTTTTTATAAGCTTTGAAGAGAAAAAAGAATTCACTATCAATTTTGAAAAGCATCCTACACCTAAGGCTTTCAAGGACCCCTTTCAATAATGCATATGCTAAGATATTTTTAATTATCATTTTTTATATATTATTTTAATTAAAAGCAAAACATTAATTAAAATAATAGTATAATTTTATACTTAAAAAATAAAATTAGGATTTGTATTTAATTTTTAATTAATTATTTAGAATTATACTAATATAAAATAGAAAAATTAATTGATTACATGAAATTGAAATAATATGGATCTTATCTTATTTTTTTAGGTTTATTTAAATTAGTGGACAACTTTACCCTTTTCAAATTCAAAATTTGAATTTAAATACTTTATTTGGAGTATTTACGTCTTTACCATTAGGCCCTCTTTAGGTTCTTTATGTATCAAATTTGAATTTAGATATATTATTTGGAGTATTTAAGTCTTCACCGTCAGGCCTCCTTTAGGTTCTATGTGTATTATATCATGCCTACATAGTTGAAGTATTTAATTGGTTGAACTCATTGATTTAATATTAAGATTGGTCTATGTGTTTAAAATATTAGTTTATGGTGGGAAATTATTTACACCTACAATTCTCTATAGTCTCATGGAGTTTTATCCATGGGATTGGAACCTTTGGTTTCAAAGTCTTTACTCTCCACCATTTGCTCAAACCCTTTGTGCAGTATATTTATAAATTTTCTATAATTTTTCCTTAAACCCAATAAAAATATTTTATTTTTATTTATTTTTTTGATTTGGGTAATACGATAAATCCCTCTGATCGAGGCATTGGGTTGAGCAGTCTCCTCCCAACCATGACCCCTTGTAAAGCCGAAAACTACACTTATCAATAGGAAATTTAACACACATCCATCACACACCCACTCCCTCACACACTTGCCCACACTACGGTTTGAACCTTGGACATCCCGAAGAATAGCCAAACCCCAAACTGTTGCTGCGCTGTCCCTCTTATTATACACTATTTTTTTATATTTATATACATAAGAGAGTTAGTTACAACTACATTATTTTTAGTAACTGACAAGCCGGTTCAAATCATATAGGTTATTTTGAGTAATTGACAAGCGGGTTCAAACCATAAGGACTACTCACAACAAGCCTATTATTATACACTATTTTACTATATTATAATTTTTAAAAAATTTACTTTAAAATAATAAAATTTTAATTTTTTTTTATAGGTAATAAAATTTTAAATTTTACCATGGCGTGGGTGAGTGTGTGAGGGGGTGGATGTGTGTTCATTAAAAAATAAATTAAATTAAATTTTTTAGTATAGATTATTATAGATTTAAGTTGAATAATCGCAACCATTAGTCAAAGGAAATTTTGAGACCTTAACCCATACAATGTATAATTGATTAAACATTTTTCACCTTTTAACTTATATTATATAAGTATATAGCTTACAATTATGCTTACATAAATTTGTTTCAACTTATATATATTTTTTGAATTTAGTAAAAAACTTCTTGTGAGGCCGTTTTGGTCTGAGAAACCATGAGCAAGGGGTTCTACACTGTCAAAATCACCTGGAATTTGCGCTCGATCCTGACCATGACTAAGGGGTTTTACACCATCAAAATCACCCAAGAGTCTCACCCTGTCCTGATCTCACCATTATAATCAACTGGATTTTGGGTACCTAATGTGCATTTGATAGGGTAAAGATTTGAACCAGGGACCTTCCTTGAAGGTTTGCCTTACCCTCTCCAACTCACCTACAACAAGTGAGTTTGTTTCAACTTATATTATATAACTTTATAGCTTACAATTATGATTGCATAAATTTGTTTCATATGTTTAATACCATAATTAAGAATAAGTCCAATTATCCTATGAGTGTGGTCTACCGGCAAGGATGCCACCTACATTCGGCAAGGATGCCACCTACATTATCGATGATGTGACCCAAGTTCAATCTCCATAATGAATTTGTATAAGAAATATTACTTTAAAAAAAAAAATCCACAAAAAACATGTTTTACATACTTGATAGTCAAGGGAAATTTTTGATTGCCTAAACCAATTGATTAAACATTTTCACCTTTCAACTTAAATTCTATAATTTATCAAGCATTTTTCACCTTTACATTATAGCTTACAATTATGCTTACATAAATTTGCTTCATATAATTAATACCATAACTAAGAGTAAGTCCAATTTAAGAAGGAAAAAAACATGTTTTTGTAGTTGTCTGTGGTTTTGTTAAGATTTAAATTTTCTCTTTTGAGTGGTTTTGATAAGATGTTCAAAGATTTAAAGTGAAAAAAATAAGGGTTAAATTTAATAGGTAAATTTTTATATTTGATTAAATTGTATTAGTTAAATTAGTTAACTTATAAGGAGAGTTAAGTTTGAATCCTATCATATGATACATGCATAATCTTTAAGTTATTGTAATATGAAATGAAATGAAAGATTTTAATTACGTCCGCGAGACCCAAATATGGTTTATGGGACCTCAAATATGGAAGTACAATTACTCAAATCATATCATATGATCTTTAATATCTTTGAGAAGGTTGTTCCTTCTCCTACTGATTTGTGTTAGCAATTCTCCAACTTTTTTTATTTTATTGTCTTCAAATAAATCTGCCATAAACTCGTTTCCAAGTGTTTCTTTGTATTTGTCACGGATATCTGAAAAACTCGAGCATTTATAGATGAAGTGTTCCTCTGTCTCTACTGCCCCCGTGTCTGCATAGAGTACATATCCTTTCTTCCCATTGTTCTTTGGGCGTTGTCCATCTCCCTGTTTCACATCTAAGCCTATGAGAGCTAGTCCTTATCTGAGCAATGAGTATTTTTTCCGTCCACTTGATTTCAGCGCCTATATACACTTTTTCCTTGTGGTCATACATTGGGTTAAAATTTGCAATATAATATTGTCTTTTCTTGTTTGCATTTTTCCACATTCCACTTTTGAACTTTTCATTTACATAATTTTTTGTCTTTGTTGATATTTGGGCATTCATTTATGTTGATTTCCCAACGTTTCATCCATTTCTGATTTTGTTTCATCCATATATTCTTTTGCTTATGCAACTCTTCGTCCCTAGCTGCCCTAGGCCATCTATCATTTGTCATGTTTTCTGTTTTTTTCAAGTAACATAACAACTTGGTCATAGCAATTGCTTCTAAAGGGAACATTCCAGTTTCAACTAGAATAATTTCATAAGGGGTTGTGGCCTTAATTTTGAGAAAGTTTGTGATTAGATATTTTTGAATCATTTTTATTTGCGTCCATTTTGCATTTGTTGTGCCACTAGCCCACACCTCGCAACCATACAACAGAACCGGTGTAATAAGTAGGCCAAATAAGACCTTGGTGGTCTTCCAGTCCCACAACTCGGCATTCCTACACCTGTTTTGAAGTGCATATAGTGCTCTCCAACCACTTTGAGTTCTTTTCATTCTACATGTATTCCAATTAAGTTTGTCATGAAAGTCTATGCCCGTGTATTTGTATTCTACTACTACATGAAGCGGTTCTCGCAAACTGAAATTTGAGTTGTTGCTTCTTCTTTTTTGTTGAAAAAATCATAATTTTTGTTTTGCTCATGTTCACCTGCATCCCAACTTCTTTACAAAAGAGTTCTAGAGCTTGAAGATGATCTTCTAGATATTTGGTTGTTTTGGCCACAAGAATTACATCATCTGCATACATGAGGAGTTTTACCACATATTTGGCTAAATGCACACCCTCTCCCCCAAATTTGTTTATTCATTCTTCTAAATGTACAGCCCAAATAAGGTCGAAGATAGAGGGCAACCTTGTTTGACACCTATGTCACTACCAAAACATTCAGATAACCCTTCCTGTGTTTTGATTCTAGCCTTTACATGCTCATATAGTCTGTGAACTGCTGCCCTTTAGTGAATTGGAACCTCTAGCTCTTCCATTTTGCTCCATAATTTTTTCCTTGGCACTGTGTCAAATGCCTTTTTGAAGTCTACAAAACAACAAAAAGCCTCCTCTTTTTTGTCCCATATTTTTTCCACTGTGTCTAAGCGTGATACAGTGATCAATAGTTGAGTGCTTGGGCCTAAAACCTGCTTGCCCCTTTGCTCTCTTTCCCTTTTTTTCTGCCCATATACCGATCCTACGCTCTATCATACTCCCAAACAACTTTGCAAAGAGAGGGTTGATCATGATAGTTCGATAGTTTGAGGGATTATTTACATCTCCACTTTTAAACAAAGGAATGGTCAAGCTAGTTGTCCACTCGATAGGGAAGCCATTTTGTATGACCTCATTGAAAATTTCTTTGATTTGCGGTGCCAAGATATCTACCCCCATTTTATATGCTCTACTTGAAGATTGTCTATGTCACGGGCTTTACCAGTTGCTAACTTTTTTATCCCTTGAATAATGTCTTAAGTTGTGAAAAGTTCTTTCTTGACAATGATAGTAGGGGGTGTCTCTTGCTGGTTACTATGCTGATACAGTTGTTTTGAATACTCCAACCACTGATTAACTATTATGCTATTTTCAGTTTGCATCATTTTCACGCTTAGTTCCTTCTAAAATTTCTTTGGTTCATGCTTCCCTAAGTAAATCAATTCTTTCCTCCTTGTTCTAGTGTATTCTTCTTTTTTTGCCCTTACCAGTTTCTCATATGCTTTTTTGTTTGCTCTTGTTTTACCCATTGGTTCCTATAGTAATCTTCGCATTTTTTTGCAATCTTCATCAAACCATGGGTTGGTTGGGAAGTTATTCTTTTATTTCTTTTTATGTTTAGCTCTCTTGCATTTGTTTAGAGCTTCTTGAATAATGTGCATTAACCATTCAATCTTACTGTAATCTCTACTACTGTGATGTAGTTCTTCCCTTTCCTATAACTTGTTATTTAATACTGCTCTAAATTTCTATCGATTTTCATCTATTAAGAGAATGTTTCCCTTGTGAGGATATTTATTTTGATTGCCTTGCAAGTGTTTTTCCCTTGGTTTGTCTCCATGCATTCGAAGTTTCATAACAATTGGGTTGTGATCTGACTTAAGTTCCATCGGAGAATCTTCCACTTCTAGCTCCTCTATTTTTGGTATGTAATTCTGTGAGCATATTACATAGTCTATTACACTTTGACCCTTACATGTTTTGCATGTATACTTTCCTGGATTTTTCCATTTGTTCATCCCATTGCAAATAATCAAATTGTATATGCTACAAAGACCTAACAACTCTTCTCCATATTGCGTGATAGCCCCATGCTCATCTTCTGAAGTCCTGGTCCACTATTGATTTTCCTCTTCTGGCATCCAACGAGGATTAATCTCAATATCTTTGTTACCTTCTAGAATGTTAGCTTGCTTATTTGTTGTCCTTGCATTGAAATCTTCAATTAATATAATCTCCCCCAACTTACTGTATATTGAAATGTCTCTTTTTAGGGAGGAGTATGGATCTTCTCTGTTAAGGTCATGTTTCTTATAGAATTTAGAATTCTTGGGAGCAAAATAACATGCTGCTATGCTAATAACTGACTTATTTTCTAGGATCTTTATCCAGATGTACTGTTTGTTTTCATCTTGTTTTTCCATTTTAATAACCCTATCCCATTCCTCTTTTATTAAAACCATAATACCCCCATTCCCTTTGCCATTTTCTATTGCTTTATTCCATATTGCTATTTTTTTGTATCCCACAAATTTTGGAGTCCTACATCCATCGTGTTCATGTGTTTCCGTCAATATGATTATATCGTTGTCTCTAGCAATGGGCCCTAACCCGGGTCCTCTTCTCCAAGGGAAACCTCTACAATTCCAACTTACCATTGTAAGATGTTCCCGGGTGGGCCATACTCCCTATTTGTTTTGGATTTGTTTAGATGTGATGTATGCCTTTCCATTTCCTAAATATGCCTGTTTCCCTTCATTCCTTGCTGCCCTCACCTTTTCCCATTTCTTATTTCTTTCTTCCTGCTGTAAAAATGTTAGGTCATCATCTAAATAAAATTGTGACCCTCTTAGCATGCCTCTGTTTTTAAGTAACCTTATTTTATCCTCATAGCCCATCAATGTGACCCGAATATGTCTATCTCTGCCTCCTCCTCTCAGCCTACCAATTATGCTTGCTTTTTTTATCTGACCCTTCCATTGTAATCGATCTGACAAGAAGTCCCTGGTTAAACGATTTGTGTCTTCCCTGTCCCCATAATCTTTCAACCCTTTGATGATTATATTTGATAACTTCTCATGTCTTTCTTTCTCTTCTGTTATTTGAATTTTTACTTGCTTCTCTATCAACTCTTTTTGTTGATTGACTGGTTCTTTTACTACTTGAGACCATGCCTTTGCCTTTGCTAATTCTTTTCGTAGCTCATTTTCTCTTGTTTCCATGTTTTGGAGTGTTTTTTTGTACCTCTTTTATTTGATTTGCATTTGTTTTTTCCACCTCTATTGCATCATTGATTGTGTTTTCTCTTCTATTAATATATGGTCACAATGTAATACAGGAGAACATGTTTTCATCTCAAATAATCAATTTTTTTAATAGGTTGAAAAGTTGGGTATATCTAAACATTGATATAATCAATTTAAAATATATAAAATGTAATTGTTGGTGGATGTAAATTATTTTTTATTTGATTAACTAATTATGAGATATGTTTTAATTTCATATAACTAATTTAAAAAAAAAAATTATATATATATATATATATATATATATATATATATATATATATAATGCAATGGTTTGTGGATGTAAATTATTTTTATTTGATTAAGTAAATATATATTTTTAAAATTTTTTATTTGAAAACATATATAGTTGATCAATTATTTTATTTTAGTTTCTAATAAGGTTAAGACAACTTACTTAGGTGAACCACTTACCATTAGTATATAGTGGCCCTTTGCAACTATCTAAGTTTAAACTCGAGTTTTTTTTTTATTTTAAATAACTTGTTTTAATTATTTAAGTTCATTTTTGTGAATTTACATAGGTTTTATGAGGGAAATGAGGAGTCTTGGTTCCCTCATACTGAGTGGGGTTTGAACCTCTCAAAAAAGGCCAAAGCCCTTACCACTGCAGTAAGCATGCAATTTGTTTTCAACGAGTTTACATAGATTTTTAAGAGGGGTCCTGGTCCTTCCTACTAAGTGGGGTTTGAACCTTAAACTTCTCAAAGAAAGGTCAAAACCTTTATTTATTTTTAATAATTAATGAAAAGCTCTAAATAATATTTATAAAGAAAAAACCTCACCTATGTGAATTGAATTGTTAAACGGGGCAGTTTTGAATTTGTTAAGCTACAAATTCAAACATGAAAGAACCTCATCTGTATTACATCATCACCATGTAGTGGTCTTACAACTACTTGGCTATATAATATGTGTACAATTTGATAAGATTTTAATCTAGGGTTTTAACCATTACTAATGTCATTTGATATTTAAATATTTATTTTATTTTATAATTAAAAATTAAATGAAATTGGTTAAATTTTTAACTTTTAAGAAGGAAAACTAAGTTTAAGTCTTTACATAGAATATCCCTATGTGATCATATAAAAAAAAAAAACTTTTAAAAACTAATTATTTTAGTGTTAGTGCTATATACCATTTCATACATGTATATATTTTGTGTGAATTTTTAGATTTATAACAATTAAAACACATAAACTTGAATGAATATTATCCATATATAGTTTGGTAACTAACCATTGAACAAATACCATTTAATACAAATATGATATTTTTTTAAATTATAAATATTACAATTAAAAAAACACAAACATTTGAAAAAAAATAAATCATAATTTAAAAAAAACAAATTTTTAATAAGTTCACTCTGTCAGGCAGTCGTGGTTTGAACTAGGTTATGTTCTTAGCAATTCTACATGAGAGAAGGAATATGTGAGGTAGACGACCGGTCATTGTTATTATAAATATATAATTGATATATGTTTTAATTATTAAAACGATGTCTTTACACGTGTAAAGAAAATTGGTGAAGGTGGACCAATGAATTTCATGATTAAAACAAAGAAATACTGAACTCATTCTTTGAGGCTATCCAAAAGTTGTTATTACACTCATTTATCCGTCCTATGGATATTTTTGTCGGTTACCGCTTTCGTATCCTTCCTCGTCAATGGCAACTTGTCCATAGGAGGAAAGATAGACAGCCGTAATATTAGCTGTGATAGCGATCATCTTTAGTGGAAGGATTCTTAGACTACACGTAAGACTCATGCTCCATCGGATTCCCAAGCGGACGGCCGTGATTCATACGCTTCAAATGAAATTGCGGCGGCGCACCCCACTTTTTCAAGCTTTCACATCCATGGAAAAAGGAATCCAAAAAAGTCGTTAAGTCTGCTGTAAACAATTTCTTACAGACCGTGAAAATCAGAATAACACCAAGTTTCACCATTCTTCGAACAAAGTCAAGTTTCACCCGTGTTCGCTTTTTTAACCTGACTACAGGATTTTCACATATAGAGATTGTGCGTCCAGAGTTCGAGTCCTGTGAATTCCATGGACATTCTTCTTCAGCTCTACTCACGGGGAAGTACATGGTCACATTTTTATTTCCTTTGTCTTGTTGAAAACGGACAAAACTATTTGTTCACTCTGCAAAGTCGAGGGGGAAAAATAGTATTTTAGGTCCGAAAACACGGTGACTGCTGTAGCAAATAAAGAGGAAGTTACGTCATAAAGTGTAAAGCTGATGCTTGGAAATAATTACGAGTAAAGCTCTTTTTTACGTAAGCTCAAGAATTCAGCATGATGTCGGGCTCCTAAGCCTCAGAAGGGGAGTTAGCTCCGGAGACTTGATCACCCGACCTGGCTGTTTACAATTGTGAACTTTTAACTTTACAGGCGGAAAGAATTCATCCTCTGAGCCACAGGTCAAGGTATCGATTCTCTTCCGAGACATAAAAAACTTGATTCTTGCACTTTGAGGTTCGAATTTTAGGCTTTATAAAATTTAATGTAGTAGACGGAAAATTCTGTAAATCTTTAGTCTGTTCTCCAGGGAGGTTTGAAATCAAGTTGGTGTAGTTGGCCTTATAGCGAAATCTTTAGTCTCTTCTTGGCCGTAGGTTTGATTTCAGGCATGGTTCTAATATAAGCGCGAAGAAGAAACTTTTCATCGTTTCTTTGAATATGTGTTTTCGTTTTCCCCTTCAATTTGTTCGTTCCGCTTCCTTAGCTTGTTTTGATCTGCATCAGGAATATGCGATAAGGATAAAGAATGTCAAAAGGGCTTAAAGGGAAGCAATGTTCGTTATGACTTTTGTTTTCCGCTTCGCTCTCTTGAAATTTTTTGTCTTGTAAGAGCGCCTGTGTTGTAATACTACTCCGATGGTGTTTCCGGAGGTTTCTTGGGCAAAATAGACATTGCAATTCTAACTCACAAGAGCAGTCCACCTAATAAAAATTTCAAATTGCTTAGGAATTTGCTAAAGAAAAGGCGCATTTATTTTTATCCAAAATTGATGAGTGTCTTTAAAAAAAGTGTTATGTCAATAGTTTGAGAGAAAGTGCAATAAACCATAAGTGTCATCGGTCATAACGAAAGTCTTTGCTTTTCAGCTCTCTGCAATTCCTGGGACCAATATGCTTATTAACAAGTTTTCGGGGCTTTTGACATGAAGAATGCTTAAAAATGTTTTTTCTCTATTTCTTTTTTATGACTTTAGTATGTGGTAGAATTTTGAGGAGCGTCTGCAATGATTTCAGGAATAAATAAAGTTACATTACGCTTATTGTCTTTCTTTTGCCCTCCGAGGGCTTGCTACACTAATATTATCATAATCACCTTTTTGTTGTTTTTCCCATATGTTTTTTTTTTCTGAGATTCAGTAGGCACTTCCATTAGAAACCCGGATTATGTGCTTTTTCGAAGTACTATTAGCCTTTATTTGGACTAGTGGATGATACTATGCAATTAAATTGAACATGAAAGAAAAACGGCAAAGCTCAGGGCCCTCTCTATTAATTCTATCCTTGTGAAGTTTTATCATCTTCTGTAAAATTTGCCAAGGTGATTGCGTTATTCTATAGAATTCAACTGGTAAAGTGTGTTGATTGAAAAGTCTTTAGTTGATCTAGCCATGCCCAAGCCCATTCTCCTGATGTATTTCTTGCAATGGGGTGGTGCAGGTTCTTGCTTTGCTTTTACTTGAGTGAAATTTTAGTGTTAGTTGGATTTTGAAGAGCCGCAATCGAGCCCACTTCAAAACACATTGAAATACTTTCCCAAAAAGGGTTTTCTGTGCAAAGCAAGGAAACAAGTCATGGTGGACGGTGCTGTTAATAATTCACATTCATGGTGGTGGGGAAGCCATGCAAGTCCAAAACACTCAAGATGGCTTAAAGAAAACTTGGCAGGTATGCACCACTCTTCAGACACTCTATACACACACATTCTTACTGCACTTGCATAGGTACATTTACATATTGACATTCTATTTAGTTTTGTGCTTTAGCGTTGATGAATAAAACAAACAAATGAAACTCGATCAATATTGTGAATTCCAGCCTTAGTTATAGGATGGGACGTGTGTTGTGAAAATGTTAAAAACTTACAATAAACCAGAATGGACTTAATCATCAAAGTTCCATAGGAGTAATGTCATGAGTAGAGTAGACGTTTGACAATAGTAACATTGGACATTGGGCATGCCTTTAGATGTCAAGACAGTCCAGTGCTTAGAGATATTAAGAAAAGATGGAATGCTTATTTGTTACCTACTTGTTGCAGAGCTCAGGTATAATCCCTATCCCCTGTCTCCAACTTGCATTGCCTTTTGTCCTCATCCACAGAAGCAGCTGAATCCTTGCCTATGATTATAAGTAAGACCTGTACAAATCTCATTGACATGTGCACACACGTCCATGTGAATTAACTGAAGGGGGCTACAGCAACAGCGGTGGACATAATTCATGCATCAGCAGAAACTTTAGAATATCAGACAATAAATTATCTCAGAAATCAACAGATGACAATGTGAACTTATAGTGTTCTATCAAATGCAAAATTGCATAGCTTTATTTATTAAGTTTGGATCTCTTTATATTCCCCAATTAAGAATTTCATCACCACCTCTTAAATAGAAGAGTTTACATGCTTTACTTCTTTGAAGCTAAGAAAAAGCTTTTTCTTATTTTATATCTACTCTAAAGCTACTTCTCATGTTTTGTTACAAATAACTTATCTAAACAGATTTTTTCCCTTTCAATATGATGCCCCTGAATTATTGAACTATGAACATTTGCTACTGCTTCCTATTTACACTGTTTTCCTCTATTATTTAGCCAGTGCTAGAGTATCTACATTGATGCCAGCTAGAATATCTAGATTTGATGCCTAATATATGACCAACTTTCATTGCAGCCCACTTGGAATACTGTCCTCTTCTTTGTGTTTTCTTGTACTCGAGATGTTTAACTTTCTAGTTTATTCAAGCTTGTTCTTTGTTTTGTCTGACGGTGTTGTACAGTTTCTTCTTAGTGTCCTCTTGCATTGCAGGTGGTTAACTTACTAGCTTCTTAAAGCTTTTTTTTGTCCCTTATTAGTTTATGGGTATCTTTTCCCTTTATTCCATCTGTTCTGTTTGGTGATGATTATTAAGGGTTTCAAGACATTATTAATTTACAAGAGGGCCATTGGTCTCAAGAATCACTCAAGAAAGTGTTGATGTCAAGAATCACTCAAGAAAGTGGCTTTTAAGCCCTTTCTCATCTCCTAGAGATTCTGTAAATCTGTACCTCATGCCCCATTTGGGAGCATTTCACATTATTGAGCATCAGAGAGATTCTTCCTCTAGGGAACGTTCTGACTTTATATCTGAGGGCAGCCTTCTAATTTTTTTGTATTTTCTTTTGCCACCACCTTAAAGCGTCTTTTTATTACAGAAATTTCCAACAGATCTTTTCTTCTATTGCCTTGACGAAGTTCTCTAGTTGTCTCAGTTCTAGTACCCATGTTCGTTCTAGCTTACATATGATCTTTAAGGTGACCAAAGCTAGTTTCTATGTTAAAGATGTTGCCCCATAGGTAGTCTTTCTGGATCCCTTCAATGTCTCCTTGATGAGGGTTATTCTTTGAGCCAAAGTCAGTCACCTAGAAGTCCATTTTCCAAAAATTGATTTGGCAAGAATCTCCTCCTACCCCTATTTGCTTTTTGAATTCTTCCCCAGGTGTGTAGGGAAGTATTTGAAGAGTAAGTAGCTTGCCTCAAAATTCACAATTCTCTTGATATTTGCTTGAATTCCCACAGGGATATGGAAGAAGTAAATCATAGATTTGTTGTTGCTTATATTACCTGAAAAAACCTCTTGATAATTGCTTAAGAGTTTCCTACTGTTTCGGTCTTCTTTATTTATTATCTTTACTTATATTACCTTGAAAAGCATGTCCATCCCTTTGGCTACAAGAGAAAATATAGAGTGTCAGTTTGCTTTATCCTCATGTAAGGAATAAAAAGTTTTGAGGTTGAATCAATCATCGTCACTAAATAAGAAAAAATAGGGCGACACATGCCATTGTGAGATTTCTCAGAACCTTCACTCCCTTAAGGAAGCCAAAACTCCCATTATTATTTCTAGAAATGTCTATCTTAATTTCTCACAACCTTTGACACTTTAAGTTTAATTGATATGTCCCCATTGATTAGTTTCAAGGGTGTGAATTAACTCCTAAACTAACATTATTCTATCAAGAGTCTACCTGCCTTGGACAAAATCTCCTTGCTCTGAAGTAGATCACAAGATTCCAAATCTTTTTCAACCTCTTGGCCATAACTTTGGAAATAATTTTCGAAGTGTTGCAAAGACCGATTGATTGAACAATTCAAATATCCATTGCCTCTTGCACCTTTGAGACGAGCACCAAGGAGGTAGAGTTAAGGAACTTTAGGATTTGTTTTGATCACGTGTCTATGCTACACCTTTCTAGGTTTTTTGTTTTACTAGTTTCCCATTATTTTTGGTAGAAATTGAACCCATCCAGTCCTGGGGGTTTGTATGCCTTTTATTCAGAAAATAACTTTCTATTGGGTCTTGCTTCAGTTGCTCTTAAACAAATTGCTGAAATAGTTTCATGGTAAGCTTTGTATCTTTTTGAGCTTTTTCTCTACTTCAACTTCATCATTATTTAAACAATCAATTTGATCCACACTTCTTTTGTCACTGACTCTTTTATGGACAAAGTATTCCTCTCTTTCATTTAGCTGTTGAACCCTTGATTTCTATATGCAGTACATCTTTTTAAATTTTAAGTCTTCAACTTTTACTAGGATCTTGTTTTCCTGTTCAGCTAACGGCTTCAATAACTCCTCTTTCAAAACCATAAATTACGTGTAGATGAACTCCTTGGCTAGTTTGTTTCGTTGTTCAAGATATCCCCCAAATAGGATTTATTCCAGTATTTGAGGTTTACCTTCAATAAATGCAGTTTTTCATGTAATTTGTACATTTTTGTTCCTTACTTTGAGGCACCTTCTTTCCACCATTGTTGGAATAAACTTCTCAAGTCTGGATAATTAATCTACATTTTGACAAAGTTAAAAGTAGGTTTAGGAGACTTTACCTCTTTAATCACATCAAGTAAAAATGAACAGTGGTTGGGAGGTGCTCCTATTAGAATGAAAGATCTGTAGTTCTGGGTCAGAAACAAGGTATTAGATCACACCGAGAAGCAGTCTAATTGTTCAACCATGAATGCTCTTCCTCCACTGCTATCACTCCATATGAACACTCCCTCCTTTAGGACAATATCAATTAAAGCATGGTGATTGATGAAATATCTGAAAGAGTTAAATTTTTTATTTTTTACTTCCAGATTGAGAATGGCCTTGAAGTCTCCACCTGCTAGCCACTTCACAGTGAATTTAGGGTTCTTTTATAGTAACATATTCCCTTATGTGTCTCTTGATGCATGTACCTTTAGGACCATGGGACCAAGCTTGGGAGACCAGATGGAAAAAACGAGCTAGGAATGTAATTGACCATATATTTTGTATAACTTTTTTCATTGCTACCTTTCTTGGGTTAGAAAGTATAGACAACCCTCCTTCAAAACCATTTGGTACCATTGCTATATGCTCTACTTCTTTCTAAATCTTTGTAGCAGTATTCACCATGTCAGGTTTTACAGCTACATGACAACCTTATTGGGATGGTTCTGAATCTGCCTTGCACAGTTTGCAAAAAGAATTGCCAAACTTTCATTTTACTTGTAATGCAGATGGCATGTAACTGATGGTTCCTCAACGTGTCATTCAAATAATGCCTTTTCTGAGAATGGTGACTTTGTTAAATTTTTTTAACTTTTGCATGTCATATTGTTTCTTCATGAGATATGTTTGCCTATATTGCTGTTAAAATAATAAGAAGGTAATGCGTTGCTTTTTAAATTAAAAAGGTGGGCAGTTTTTATGACTAATGTTTTATGGTTTTGTCTTCAGACATGGATCTAAAAGTTAAGGACATGTTGAAACTTATAGAAGAGGATGCAGACTCATTCGCCAAGCGTGCAGAGATGTACTATAAAAAGCGACCAGAGCTACTTAGCTTAGTTGAAGAATTTTACAGGACTTATCGAGCTTTAGCAGAGCGATATGATCACATTACAGGGGAGCTGCATCAAGTACAGTGTAGCGTGGGGGATGCATTTCCAAACCAACTACGGAATGAATTGGATAGTTTTTCTCCTCATGCTTCTCTTTTAAACAAACAAAACCAGGACCATGCGGGTAAAAAACTTGAAGGATTTGGTTCTGTTATGGAATATAGAGGTCATGAATGTGTTGAGAATAAGGAAACTGCACATGCTTCAGCTTGCTTGAATGAAACAGGAAAGATTGATTTCAATGAAATAACAAAGCTACAAAAGGAAATATCTAGTTTGCATCAAGAAAAGGAAAAGTTGAAAACAGAGTGTGAAAAAAGAGTCCATGAAGTCAGGGAACTTGAAGGATTTGGTTCTGCTATGGAAGATAGAGGTCATGAATGTGTTGAGAATAAGGAAACTGTGAATGCTTCAGCTTGCTCAAAAGAAATAGGAGAGATTGATTTCAATGAAATAACAAAGCTGCAAAAGGAAATATCTAGTTTGCATCAAGAAAAGGAAAAGTTGAAAACAGAGTGTGAAAAAGGAGTCCATGAAGTCAGGGTTGTTCAGGAACAATTATTACAAATGCAAGTAGAGCTGCACCATGTTCAAGAAGAGAATCATAAGCTTATTGGAAATTCATCATCATATGTGGCACAGATCAGTGAACTTCAGGACCAAGTGTCTGTGCTTAAGAGGCAGAATGATGCATATGTAGAGGAAGCAAAGGTTGTAAGTCAGAAGCTTCAGTCTGAACTTCAAGAGAAGAATAAACTCATAATGGAAATACAGAGGTTGGAAGTAAAGTTGCATGAGTTGGAGAGACGAACAGAAGTAAAATCTGAATGCTCAACACCTGATCAGGGAAGTAACAGGAAAAAATTTGCCAATTTACAAGATGATCTTTTTAAGTTACATCATGAGAATCATAATCTCAGGATGCAAGTCATGACAGGGGTTCAACAATTGCAAAAGGCCAATGAAGAAATCCAGAAGTTGCACCACTCTCTTTTAAAATCACAAGCAGAAAATGATACTATGATTTTACAGTATCAGCAAAGTTTCAAATTGTATGAGTCCGCTGAAAATAGGGCAAAGGACCTACAGATAAGAATGGCCTTTTTACAAGAGGAAAACAGAAGAATCATAGATGAAATTGCAGGTGCAGTTTTGCGCATGAAGATTACAGAAGGAGCACACAATTTGGAGAGAGAAAAAAGTGCTTTTCAGCAGAATATTTGGCATAGAATCCAAAGGACAGATTTTTTACAAGGTCTTCGAGCAAAGCAAGATGAAGTACAGAATCTTGGCATGGGAATTCTAGATGAAACTCAACAAATAGTGAATTTCGATGCTGTTATTAAAAATTATCAACAGTCATTGAGTCAATCCCAAGAACAACAAAATAAGTTGTCAGCAGAACTTCAAGCTGGAAATGAGAGACTGAAAGATGCTGAAAAAAGAATAAAGGTTTTAGAGGAAGAGATTCATAATTTGCATAGGGAAAAGGACAATCTTAAGGAGGAATCGTCATCTGCAGTTGTTTCTATTAAGAATCTAGAACAGGAAGTCTACAAGCTCAAACAAGAGAAAAGTAACTTGTTAAATGAGGTTGCATTTCGGTTGGACCAGAGGGATGCATTACAACAAGAGCTTTATTGCTTGAAGGAAGACAGAAATGATCTTGACAGAAAGTATCAGACAATCATGAAACAGATTGAGTCATGGGGACTGGATGTTGCCAGCATTCAATTGGTTTTTGCTAGTTTGCAAGATATTAGAGAGAAACTGAGGGAGCATAGGCAAATACATGAGGATGAAAATGTAACTCTTCTTCAAGTTCTTCAGAAAATGGAGGAGCTCCTAAAGAGAATTGTAATCCTAGAAAATTTGGCAACATCTCATCAGTTGCAAGCCGATAAACTTGAATTTGAAATGAAGCATCTCAAACATCACATTGAGGATTTACAAAACGAAAAGGCTGAACTATTGAATGAAACTAAACATCAATATGGTAGAATCACAAATCTGGAAGAAAAGTTGGAAGATGCCAACATTCTCTATTCCCAATTGCAAAAAGAGAGCCAGCAGCATGAGTATGAATTGGCAGATGCACTTGAGTGCATGAAGCACCTTAACAAACAAATATGCAGTTTGCAAGGAGAGAAAGAAGTACTTCAAAATGAAACTGTGCAGAGCACCCTTCAGATGAGTTACGCACAAAAACAGGTTGATTTGCTAAAAGAAGAAGTGGAAGATCTGAAAATTAAATTAGAGGAAGAGATCAATAAGGAGCAGAAGTCAGAGACTGAAATAAAAAAATTAAAGCAGACAATGTTTGAAATGGACAATAGAAATCAGACCTTGTTAGATGACTACCATACACTTGATGAAAAATTTGGCGCTGTAGAGGAAAAGGTGAAGAAGCTGGAGGAAACAACTTTGAAGCAGCAAATAGAAAATGATATGTTGCTGCATAACTTGTCATCTGCAATAGAATTCAACAGGGAGTTAGAACCAGATATTCAAAAGCTCCAAAAGCTTCTTGGTGTATCTTGTAATGCTGAAGGAAAATTGGATAATGCTGGTGCCGAAGCCACAAAGATGTTAAAAAGCATAGTTGTACAAGTCCAAAACCTGCAAGAAGAACTCACACATTTTCAAGAAGAAAATCAGAATCTTCGTAATGATGCATTGGCAAAGAAGACACATCTAGAACAACTTCAAAGAAATATATTTGTTCTCTCTTCCGAAAAGGAATCCATCAAGGAGGAGGCTGCCGTTGGGCTTGAAAATATTACGAGTCTACAGAAAGAAAATTCTCAATTACAGGTGACAACTGATTCCCTGAGAATAAACCTAGAAGCCTGGTTGGAGAGAGAGGGAACCCTAATTGTAGAAATTCAGAGTCTGCAACAATCTTTGAAAAGTTCTGTAAGTGCACACTTGGCACTCGAAGGTGAATATCAGAGAATACTTGAAGAACACAATTCCATGAAGGCATGCCATAAAGAATCAGAAAGCAAGCTTTTGAAAACAGAAGAAGAAAATCAGACTCTCCTTATTGAAGCATTGTCACAAGGTAGTCTTGTCAGCTTGCTGGAGAGCCTAATTGTTGAAAAGGTTGAGAATATGCAGATAATGAACCTAGAAGCTGGGTTGGAAAGAGAGGGAACCCTAATTTTAGAAATTCAGAGTCTGCAACAATCTTTGAAAAGTTCTGTAAGTGCACACTTGGCACTCGAAGGTGAATATGAGAGAATGCTTGAAGAACACAATTCCATGAAGGCATGCCTTAAAGAATCAGAAAGCAAGCTTTTGAAAACAGAAGAAGAAAATCAGACTCTCCTTATTGAAGCATTGTCACAAGGTAGTCTTGTCAGCTTGCTGGAGAGCCTAATTGTTGAAAAGGATGAGAATATGCAGATAATGAACCTAGAAGCTGGGTTGGAGAGAGAGGGAACCCTAATTTTAGAAATTCAGAGTTTGCAACAATCTTTGAAAAGTTCTGTAAGTGCACACTTGGCACTCGAAGGTGAATATCAGAGAATACTTGAAGAACACAATTCCATGAAGGCATGCCTTAAAGAATCAGAAAGCAAGCTTTTGAAAACAGAAGAAGAAAATCAGACTCTCCTTATTGAAGTATTGTCACAAGGTAGTCTTGTCAGCTTGCTGGAGAGCCTAATTGTTGAAAAGGATGAGAATATGCAGATAATGGAGGAACAGCTAAACAGTTTCCAGGAAAAGATTGCAAAAGTTGAATGTTGGCTGCAGAGTGGTGGTTCAACACCACAGCTGCGAGAAGCTGAGATTTGGCAACTTCAGGAGTTTATAGGTGGCTTTCGGGAAGAGGAACAAGGGATAGTTCAGGGTACACTTGATGTGGTTCATGGATTAGATAAGAAATTGGATCTGCAGATACAAAAAGGAGCTAATCAGGTTAGAGGAAGGGGTGAAAATGTTGGAGAGCTTTGTCAGGAAGGGACAACTCTTGAAATGACAGAGAAGGAGATTCAACAAGAAGTACCCATATTGACAGAGGAGGGCCTCCAATTGAAATGCCATGTACCTGTTAAGTATGACATTAAAATAAGTGACATTTTGCATGACTTGCAAGGGGAAAAACAGAGAGAAGATGATAAGATATCTTGTAGGTCCATTCAGAAAAGGGAGTTACACGCGATGCCAATGGGAACACAAGCTCAAGGAGGAAAACCTAGAAAGCTGAAAGCTGAAAGATGTTATGAATCTCCAAAATCATCACTATCAGAGAAGACATATTTTGAAGATGAACATTGGAAGAATGAGGATGGGGATACGTTACTGACAGTGGCTTCAGACGTACATGGTTCAGATGCCAGAAGTGAAGTACATGACTGCAAGTCACAGGTTCCAGAACCACAGATTCTAATTACAGACTTGCAGCAAGAAAATATTGAATTGAAATGTCACAGATGGAAGAAAAATGCAATTGAAACCATTAAGGGAAAAGAATATCCACAGGATGAAGAACAAAATTCAAAGTTGAGGCTTGTAGAAAGGCATTTGGATATTCATGACGATAAAGATGTTCTTTTTGATGAAGAAAGGGGTGGAGAAAGTATTGAAGAAAACTTAAGGCATGATATATGTTGTTTGCAGGAACTAAACCAAAAACTTTGGACTAGGTTTGACTCTGCAACGCAACAATTTAGTAAGCTCCAGATCAATTTCCAAGAATTACAAGAAAAGTTTTGGAAAACTATGCTAGACAATAAGAAAGCAACAGCTGATGGACAGAAGGGGAAACAAACCAATGACACTGAGAAGCAGCTTCAAGAATTACAGGATGAACTTCTTGTGTGGTTAGAATGCAATGATATGCTGACAAAAGAGGCGCAAAACAGGTTTGCTACCGCACATAGATTGCAGGCAGAGCTTTCTGCTGCAAAGGGAGGCCACTCAGGAGATAAATGTGAAGAAACGGAGTCTGCCTCCAGTCAGGAAGAAAAGTTGCAAAATGAAGTCCTCAGCATCCAGGAAGAAAGCAGTAAAATTGCAGATGTGCTACAGGCTGGATCAGATCAAGCACGAGGATTAAAATTTGAGGTGGAAAAGATTCTACTAAAATTTCAAGGGGAAAGGAAGATATTAACGATTGAACAACACAAGAAGGCACACATTCCAAGAGTGAGAACCTCATTAAGAACGTTCCTCTTTGGAAAAGAAGAGCAGAGGCAGAAGCGGCGAGGTGCTTGGATATGCATGCATCCTGTTATTAATGAATAAGTTGAAGCTTGCAAGGTCCCATTCTTCAACCATTTCCAAGTTTTTGACATGTAAAAGAAAAGTCATTATATGGTGTTGATCTATTCTCCATCTGCACTTGTGGAGTTTTTGACATGTAAAAGAAAAGTCATTATATGGTGTTGATCTATTCTCCATCTACACTTGTGGGTGCCAAAACTTTGACACAAGTGCTGCCTGGACAGAAGGGAGGAGAAAACTGAAAAGGAATGGTTTTCATCTTCTCAGATACAATTTTAGCCTAGACAAATCAAAGGGCTTGGATGCAGAGAATCAGTTTGCAGGCACTTGCTTGTGACATTGTTTTGTAAATTCAAGAATATACTCTAGCAGGAGGCAAAAATTGTATGCATTGGCTTATTTGTCAGAACAAGATGGCTGGAACTCCTTGTAGACAATTCTCATTGAAGTTAATTGTGAGGACCAAGTTTCTGAAGTTTATGTTGCATTAAATTTCTGTTGTGGCCATCTTACATTGCTGCAGCATTGTTTACTGAGACTTGATAAAGATGCCATATCCAGCTTCCCCAGATGGAGATTGTGTGCGTCTTTTGAACTCTCAAAACCATCAAACTGGATGGGATGAAGAGGATTGTCATCTCCTCATGACCAGGAGGTTGGTTAGGCTCATGGTGTCTCTACTGTCTGTTATCCTTTAGACCCTGTTAAGGGAAGGTAAAGTTTTTCCATGCATGGGATAATTGGCCTTGATTAACCTGCACATTACTTTCTTAAAAATGCTAAAAGAAATCAAAGTGTACAAAAAGAGATTTGCTAGTTTTTTGTAAATATCTTCAACATATGATTTTGTCATAAAAGTAAATGAAAAAGGTGAGATTTTTGTTCATATTAGGGGTGCCACTGTACTGGGACTTTTTATATAAAATGAAGGCCTTGATATGAGCATGTAACGTTATGATTCAAAGTTGAATTGTTCCTTAGTTGACCTTGGCCTTTTAACATATGTTTTTGTTGTCACTGTTGTATTTTAAGATGAGACTGGTAAATCTAGGAAGGTAGACTTTAAGCTTTATGGTAGATTCACAATGAGATATCTATCTATTTACATTTATAGCAGATGGGATTAATGTGCGATGTTTCTCTCTTTCTGTCTCACAGAGAAATAGAGAGAGCAGATGGGATTAATGTGCGATGTTTCTCTCTTTTTGTCTCACAGGGAGGAAGAGGGAGAGGGAGAGGGAGAGAGAGAGCATGAGATTCATGTGATGTTGTTAGCATAATATGTGAGTCATGAAATAGCATGGGGAGAGGGAGAGAGAGCATGAGATTCATGTGATGTTGTTAGCATAATATGTGAGTCATGAAATAGCATAACATTTATTGACTCCATATTATCAAACACCCTTACCGTAGAGTAACCCTGTATTATGTATCTTCATCATATAGCTGCACGCCTCCTTTTAGGGTATCTTTGAGTCACGTTTACTTGATTTTGGGTCCTTTATGACATACGCGTACTTGTACTATCCTAGAGAGTTTAATTGGGTTATAATCAGTGTACCACCTGTATGACCCCCCAAAACTCCATGGCCCTGGCTGCATATCTCCCTATTCCCTTTTTCTTTCTCTTTTGTTTATTTATTATTTTGGCAGGGGTTGGGGGAGAGTGGAGTGTGATCAAGGGAAGATGAGATTTCCCCTTTGTTTGCCATTCAAGCAACATTTTTCTTGGGCATAAGCTTTCAAATGCAGTTTTTGTGTAATCATCATGAACTTCGATGCTTTTCTGGAAACTTCTGAGCCATGCATAATTTGTGGGAAAAATGAATTGTGCTTATAATAATTGTATTTTGTTTTTATTTTTGTGTACAGTCATCCTTTTTGCTGTCCCATTTTTCTTAGGATTTGGTGAAACCTCCAGGCATCCCCATTGCATCCCTATGTTTCCTTCTTCTCCATAAACAGGGACTTGGTAGAAGTGGCTTGATTGAACGTCAATTGTGAGTTCTCAGTTGACCATTTTTATTACTTTAGCACTTGAGTAATCTGAACTCATTTTCCCTTGGCCGCTTCCATGAGCATGAAACCCTACTATTATTTTGTGTCAAGGAATATATAATGGTTTGGTTGGTTCCCAGGCCAGATTTCTTTGCCTTAGGGTTGGATGCTTCTACATGGCATGTTTCTGTAGAATATTTTCCTTTTCCTGTTAAACGGGTCCTACCTGGTTAAATATGACTAAATATTTTGAAAGTTTTTTTACTAAATTGAATTAGGTTACATTAGTACTTTAACATCCTAGTGACCTGGTTATCCATATGCTTTGAACTTTTTTGGTCATAATGGTTGCATTACCAAAGTCTTACTAGTATTTCAATCATTAGATCTTGTTTTCCCCACAAGAATGTGCAGTTTTGCAATGCAAAAACCTAATTAGCTTTTTAAAAATTAAAAAGAGCATATTGTTTCAATCTGATTGTGACCAGTGCATTGATCAAGAAGAACAAAAATTAAAATGCCAAAGTTTCATGGTTTGTGCATATTTTATATTTTGACAGAAGTATCAGCATCCATTTTGACTTTATTGGGAAGTCTCGCCATACTTGTCAAAAAAAAGTTTTTTTCCCTATACAAGGCAATGCTATTACAAGATTTAGAGCATCACGAAGAAAACTTGTGAGAAATTGTTTGAGAAACAAAGAGAAGTAGCCAAGTTGTTCCTAAGCATAGATCTTATCCTTTGAGAACTTTAAAATCCTTTGAGTTAAATTCATATTTTATAAAGGTGCAATATAGGAAAGTATAAGGCCAAGGTTCAAGTTCCATTGAAAGAGGTTGTGGAAATCTATGTATTGCTCTACAATTTATAGTATCGAATGTTAATTGTAGGTCAATAGAGGGAGATAATGTTGCATCTTAGGAATTTGGAGGCAGACCAATTTTTTTGACTCCAAGTCAAAAAGTCTAGATCTAGTAGTTAGAGTGGTTTCCTTTTCAAAGCTCATAGGGAAAGCACATGTTAGTTGCGTCTTGTTGAATTGCATAGATGTATGTGCTTGTGAGGTCACATTTCAACAATTGGAAGGAAAGAATGTATTCTCTCTAACTAAATTTAGGCTTGCTCCCCACTAATTATACTAAACTAAACTAATCTAAATGCATAAAAGTAAACTTGAAAAGAAAAGGGTGTGAGAAATGGAAAGTAAATGCAATAAAAGAAATATGATTGTAATCATAGCAGGATTAATGTCGATCAACCAACACATCTAGAGGGAATTGAGTTCAATGTAATCCAACCAACAAATAATCAGCCACAATAGAAGAAAGGACTAACAGAAAGGAAAAGGACAATGCCACAATCACTATGCATTCACAAATTGAAAGGTTAGCAATAATCAATTAGTAAATCTCATGCACAATCTTTCTATTAATGGCAAAATGATCTCATAAGTACAAGGAGTAATCACAAATTGTATCTCTTATCTTTCTCAAATGGCCAAAAATGCCTTAAAAATGATCTCTTGGCTCTTATTTATAATAAGAGTTTTACCCTACTTCTAATCCTTGATTAACTCAATTAACCTTTGGTTACATCAAATTAACCACAAAAAGATAACAAAATCATTTTCAATTAGTTATCTTGGGATCCATGGTTCAAAACTGTTGGGACTAAAAAATAAGGCACACTTTATTTACAAGTTATCTTACAATATATAAGCATCAAGCTTAGGAGGGAGATATGACAAGTGTCATAAGCTCCACTCCAAGTGTCTTTCAGAAGACACCACTCCAACTCAAACTGAAGACAGGGACAAGTGGCAGAAGACAAATGTCAACTTGTCAATTATAGGCATAGTGCACATTATAACAATAATAATATTCTAACATTCCCCCTTAATGTGCACTATCCTAAAAAGATAAGTCAACATTAGATAACATTCCCCCTTAATGTTGACTTCTTTTACATAGATATAGCAAATTGCTAAGCTGAGAAAACTTGTCTTTCCCAAGTGACTTGGTGAAGATGTCTGCTACTTGATATTGAGTTGGTACATACTCCATGTGTATAATGTCTTCTTGGACCATTTCTCTAATGAAGTGATGATGGATCTCAATGTGCTTTGTTCTAGCATGGAAAAACTGGATTCTTGGTCATCTTGATGGTACTTTGATTGTCACAATATATATATGTTGGACCATGTATGAATAGCCCAATATCCTGAATTAATTGCCTCAACCATATTGCCTCCTTAGTTGCCTCAACTGCTGCTCTATATTCTGCTTCTGTTGAAGATAGTGAAACTATGTTCTGCTTCTTTGTGCTCCATGAAATAGAGCCTTGGCCTAATTGAAAGCAATAACCTGATGTAGATCTTCTAGTTTCAGGACAACTGGCCCAATCTGAATCTGTGTATCCAATCAAAGAAAAATTATCACTTGATTTATACATAAGGCCATGATGAGGTGTGGCCTTTAGGAATCTCACAATCCTCTTAGTTGCTATCCAATGGCTCTTCTTAGGATCCTGCATGAATCTGGAAATAAGGCCAATTGAATAGCAAATATCTGGTCTAGTTGAAGTTAAGTAGATCAAACTTCCAACTAGTTGCCTGTAAAGTGTACCATCAACCCTTTCTTCTTCATCATTATTTACCAATTTCAATCTAGTTTCCATGGGAGTTAGAGAGGGCTTACACTCCTCCATGCGAAACCTCTCCAAAATAGACTGAATGTACTTAGTCTGTGAGATAAAAATCTTACCAGGTTGTTGCCATACCTCTATTCCTAAGCAATAGTGGAGGAGGCCTAAATCTGTCATCTCAAAGTTCTTGCATAAGTCCTCCTTGAGCAACCTTATTCCTTCTATGTCATCACCTGTAATGAGAAGATCATCCACATACAATGTAACCAAAATGATGCGGTTCCTCCAATGTTTCACATAGAGAGTAGATTCTGCTGTAGATCTAGTGAAACCAAGGTTGAGAAAATAGGAGTCAATCTTTGCATACCAAGCTCGGGGTGCTTGCTTCAACCCATATAGAGCTTTCTTTAATCTGAGGACTTTGTTGTTTTGGCCTTCAACTGTGTACCCTGGTGGTTGTTTCACATACACTTCCTCCTTCAAATGACCATTGAGAAATGCACTTTTGACATCCATTTGATATATTGGCCAATGTTTTTGAGCTGCCATAGCAATAACTGTCCTGATTGTAGTCATCTTAGCCACAGGAGCAAAGGTCTCCTCATAATCAATTCCCTCTTGTTGCTTATAGCCTTGAGCTACTAGGCGAGCCTTGTAGCGATCTAGTGAGCCATCTGCTTTATATTTTGCTTTGTATACCCATTTTGTGCCAATGGTATATTTTCCTTTGGGTAAATCAACTAACTCCCAAGTGTGATTTTTTTCAATGGAATCTAATTCTTGATCCATGGCATGAACCCATTTAGGATCACCAAGTGCTTCTTTGACATTAGAAGGTTCAGTTTGGCTAAGGACTTTGGCCATTAGGGCATAATTCACTTGGTGTCTTAGGGTTGAAGGCCTTTTACCTGTATAGGTGGGCAAATGATTTTGGGCTTCATCTATTGTGGCTTGAACCCACTTGGGTAAAGGATTGGATGATGTTACTTGATCATTAGGAGGAGGAGATGGAGGACATGGATCATTTGTAGGAAGTTCTTCTTGTGGATGAATTTCTTGATTTATGAGTGAAGGAGAAGGACTAGATGATATTGTATGCATGAATGGAGCAACTATTTCATTAGTTATTTCTAAAGTGGGGGCCTTAGGAGGATTATATGGGGGATACTCATGAAAGGTAACATCCCTAGATAAAATGATTTTCTTGGAAATAGGTTCATATAATTTATATGCATTGGCACTATCACTATAGCCAACAAAGATGCATTTTTGGCTCTTATCATCAAACTTCTTCCTTTTCTTATGAGGAATATGAGCATAGGCATCACATCCAAAGATTCTCAAATGGCCCACATAGGGCGTCCTTCCACTCCATGCTTCTTCAGGTGTTCTTTCATGTAAGGCCTTTGTGTATGACCTATTAGTCAAGTATGCAGCAGTAAGAACAACTTCTCCCCAAAATGAGTTAGGTAATATAGCAGCATGTAACATTGATTTTGCCCTATTTGTGATTGTTTGATTCATCCTCTCAGCAACTCCATTTTGTTGCGGGGTATAAGGGGTTGTGAATTGCCTCCTTATCCCATGATACTTACAAAAATTAAAGAATTCATTGGAGACATATTCTCCACCATTATCTGATCTTAAGGTGGAGATTTGATAGCCACTTTCTCTTTCAACAAGTGCGATGAATTCTTTGAACTTATCAAGGGCTTGCCACTTATATTGAATTAGGTAGATCCATACCTTTCTGTTGTAATCATCAATGAAAGTGATGTAGTATTTAGCCCAGTATAATATTGAACAGACATTGGCCCACAAATGTCTGAATGAACCAATTGCAAAGGTCTATTGGCTCTCCATGCCTTTCCTATTTCAAATGGTTGCCTATGGTGTTTGGCTATTACACATGGCTCACAAAAACATTTTGACTCCTTAAGATGTGGAAGTCCTTTAACTAATCCTTTTGTAGCCATCATTTGAAGATTATTAAAATTTAAATGTCCCAATATTTCATGCCACATGTACTCCAAAGAGAAAGTAGTTGTTGTATGCAAAGATGTTTGTGTTACAGATTTTGTAAGGAGGTAGTAAACACCATCCTTTTTCACTCCCATGGCCTTGACATTGCCATTGGGTTCCTTAATGTAGCATTTGTCTTTTTCAAAATAGACATTATAGCCCTTATCTGTAAGTTGTCCAATAGAAAGAAGACTCCTTTTAAGACCAGGCACATACAAAACATCTATTGCAGGAACATTATTACCATCATGCAAAGTAAGTGGTGCCTCCCCAACACCTTCAATGGGTAGAGCACTTTCATCACCAAAAGTAATGAATTGATTTGATGTAGGTTGAACCTTGGTCAACCAATCTTGCCTTCCTGTCATGTGCTTTGCTTGCTCCAGAATCAATATACCAACATTCTTTATCTTCAACATTAACTTGGTTGGCTGCATACAATGTGTTCAGATTATTATTTTGTGGTTCTCCCTATTCTCTTTGCCTTTTATAGCAATTAGCAACATTATGATTCCATTTTCCACAATATTCACACCCTTGTTGATTGTTGTTTTAACCCCCTTGAGGTCTTGTTTGCCATCTTGGTTGCTACTAGTACTATTGCTGATTTGGTTGTTGATGGTACTGCTGATTTGGTTGTTGTTGGTACTTTGTTGATGTGGTTGTTGATGGTACTATTGATTTGGCTGCTGTTGGTACTATGTGTATCTCTGATGTTGTCTACCCCTTTGATTCTGATTATGCTGATTTTGACCCTTGTTTTGTTTAGGCTGTAAAGTTGCCTTGGTGGCAAAAGTTGCTGATGTGGCTTCAATTTCTTCATCTTTGATTAGGGCTTGCTCATGTTTCTTAAGTAGGATCTCAATATCCTCAAGTGTGGAATTCATTGTTTTACCACTCAAGTCTAACATGGTAGCATAGGAGTGAAACTTTGAAGGAAGACCATGCAACATTATTGGAATTAACTCATTATCATCTAGGGTTTTACCAACAACTAAGAAATCATTCTTAATAGACTTGACTTCCATAAGATAATCGGTAAGTGAGCCTTTCATACATAGATTGTGCAATTTTTGTTTGAGATACAAAATATTATCTTGACTTGGCCTATCAAACAATCTATTGAGAGCATCCCATGCTTGTTTAGGTGTTTTTGCAGCCCTTACAGTTTCTTTGCATTGAATTCCTATAGCTAGCTTGATTAGACTTAAAGCTATATTGGAATTCTTCTCAAATTGTGCTTTTTCTTTAGGGTCTGTAGGTGCAGTGAGTGGGTCTTCATTAGCCTGCCTATCTTTCACAAAGTCCCACATGTCATTCATCATTAATATTGATTCCATCTCATACTTCCAATTTGCAAAAGTTTGTGCTCCTTCAAGTTTCTTTGTAAGTCCACTTAATAGATTTGTAGTAGCCATGATTTAGAAAAGGATCAAAAGAAAAGGGAGCTCAACAAAGGATGAAGTAAGAATGACAAATGCCAAATTAGAGCCCTCAAAAAAATCTAGGGTACACCGTTGAAGATCTAGAGGAGGGTTCGCCTAGTTTTTCCACTCTGAATCTTCAAGTGATTCCAATAGTGGGAGGGTTAAGTTGAACATAAGTGCCTTTTTCTATCCAAAGAGAGTAAGAATTAGAATTTTTCCAGACCTTTATACCAAACTTCTCAATATACCCGCCCTTACGTGAGGGAGACTATAAGCATTTGAGTAGTTGATACGTGGAACATAGGCGATTATGAAAGGGAATAACTTTCCAGACCTTTATACCAAACTACTCAATATACCCGCCCTTACGTGAGGGAGACTATAAGTATTTGAGGAGTTGATACGTGGAACATAGGCGGTTATAAAAATGTGATGCTTGCTTTTTGTAGAATTGTTACAATAGATGTGCCAATGTATTATTGCTTTATAAGAATTTGCCTGTATGTGTTTGCTTGCTTGTATATGGCTTAGTGTCAAGTGTGTATGAAATGGAACTACACTTGATTACAATTATAAAACCCAAAGTCATGCAAGGGTAATAGCAAGCATAAAATGTAGACAAAGCCCAAATAGAAGATGCAAGCAACAAACACCTAGTGGCCAAGAGAGTGCCACAAAATGAATCCACCGACAAGGGACAAGGGGCCCTAAATCACCCCTTAAGTTGATGATTTGTATTTGGCTAAAAACAAATTAGCCCCAAATGTGCCTCCAAAATATGAGACAATATCAATGCCTCCTTTTACAAGATTGCCTTCAAACTTGCCAAATTCAATGAATGACTTGGCATAATGTCCCCCCCAAAGACTTAAAATTGAGATTCCCACAAGTTTGCCAAATATTTTGTCAAGGAGTGTCGGATACTACCGAAAATGCACTCCAAATTACAATGTCAATTTCAAACTTCAATTTAGCATATTAAATGATTTCAAAACTGAAAATAAACTGCACCAATGGATTCCCCTCAAAAAATCCTTTCCAACGACTATATATAAGGCTATAGTCGGTTACAATTTGACCCTTGATTTTAAGAAAATACAACAAGACTTCTTAGAGGCAAAAAACAGGACAGATTGCCCTCTACAAATTTGAAATTTGAAATTTTGGCTTGAAACTGTTTCGGCGGGAAAATTTTGAAATGACCGAGCGGGAAATTTTGGAGGGAATGACTGAAAAATTTGCAATCTAGCTTATTGTTACCTACTACAGCTGTAGATGTTTCTCAATCCAACAATTGGCAACTGATGTGCCTTAACAAAAAAAAAATATTTTTCCGCAGTCCCAAAACTGCTGCAAACAACCAACTTTGAGCAGTTGTAACTTGCTCAATACATTACCGAATTAAGCAAGTGAGTACTTGATGTTGTAGTACTTCTCATAATCTATATGATGGTGCAAAAACATCAAGAAAAGGACTGCTAAAAAAATTAATAAAAAATTTTCCGTTTCGGAAAAAATCGCGCAGGAAAAAAATAGCTGCAATAGTCCATCTTCAAACAACCATATCTTGCTCATTTCTTGTCGGATTTTTGCATGCGAGTACTCGATTTTGTAGTACTCCTCCTGATATACGTGCTGGTGTACTCAGATTCTGAAGATGACTACTCTAAAAAAATTTGCTACTGCAAAATGTGACGTTTTTTTTTTTTAAATGTGCCTTCACCCTAAAAAAAAATAGCCCCACATTGCCAGAATCGCCAAAACTCTTAAAAAATTCTCTCCGTTTCTCATTCACAGGATCAACTTAGCAAGTGAAGAGGATACTTCGGAGAAAAAATTCAATCCTAAAAAAAACTCTCAAACCCTAAGGGTCCCCATAGGCGGATTTCACCGCTCTGATACCAGATGTTGGGACTGAAAAATAAGGCACACTTTATTTACAAGTTATCTTACAATATATAAGCATCAAGCTTAGGAGGGAGATATGACAAGTGTCATAAGCTCCACTCCAAGTGTCTTTCAGAAGACACCACTCCAACTCAAACTGAAGACAGGGACAAGTGGCAGAAGACAAATGTCAACCTGTCAATTATAGGCATAGTGCACATTATAACAATAATAATATTCTAACATTCCCTCTTAATGTGCACTATCCTAAAAAGATAAGTCAACATTAGATAACAAAAACGTGCCATATGTTGGAATTCACAATATTTTCAAAAAATGAACAGAAACAATCCATCCACTCAAATCTTATATAGAAAGTGCAAATAGACAAAATAAAGAAAAAAGAGAGATTGGAGGGTGCCTGTAGGCACCATAAATAATCATTGTATTATCTGTGGATAAGATTCACAACACTGATGATGAAATGAAGTGGTGGGGGGTATTTATACTAATACAAAAACCCCAAATACATAAACTAACTTAACCTAAACCAATATAACTAGAGCGCTTTAAGGTTAATTACAACTAAGAAGGTGGGTTTAACCATAGTTGAAAAACTCACAACTCGCGATAAGCTCGGTAGCCTAATTTTGGAGATTTCATTGGCAACTTAGAAAAATTCTGTAAAAAAATCGGAGAAATTTTTTCCATTAAAAATAACATTTTAAACAATTGAAGAGTCAAAGAGTTGATTTTATATTAGATATTCATAAAAAAATAGTACAATTATAGTTCATGAATCAACAAATCCAACTAAATACATCATAGAAAGGCAACATTTTAAATTACGAAGCAATTTTTAAACTATTTTTTGTTTTCCCTTCCCCTCCCTCGCATTAGATGGTTGGCCTTCGTTTTGAATTGGTGGACAAATTGAAGGCTTCTTAGGTACATATGATCATGGTATATCTATTTTAATCCTCTTAAATGTTTTGCTTCCTCCTTAAGTGCCACAATGTCCTTTGCAGTAAACTTGGTATCCATAGGACTCTTGGCAATCCAATCACATAGTGGATCTAGTTCATCCAATTCGATTGCCTTGAATCTCCTTGAATCTATGTTCAATCTTAGATGTGATCCAAAAAAAGATTTAAGAAGATTGTTTTTACCTCTTAGAAGAATTTCCACAGTGATGCACCTTGTCGGAGCAAAAACTTGTGAACCGTACGCCTGTTTGCCTTGAAATTTAACAGGTGGTTCCACGTGCGTGTTCTGCATCAGGATGATCTTTGATCCTCCTGACCCTCCAAAAATCATGTTTTCAGGACCTAAATCCGACATCTAGTGCCCCAAAATTAGCTTTTAGAATAGGTTCCCGAGTTTTTTGGGTTTTTTTGGTTGTTAGAAGTTTATTATCTTTTGTTATACCTTAAGTTGAGACCTAATATTTTAAATTAAGGTTCATTATTTTTAGCAGTTTTAGAAAAAAGACATTTTTAGGGTTTCTTTGGTTTTCGGTTGCTATATGATGGATGGTAATATTTTGTAGAAGGGGGTGTGAATTCAGGAATAAGAAGAATATCAATTGGCAGTTTTTTTCCATTATTGCATTTGTGTTATGTGATTGGAGTCCATTTTGTTGGTCTCTTGTAGTCGAGTTTACACCACGCAATTGGAGAGAAGGAAAAATGAGCAAATGAGAAGAAATAGGTTTTTAAAACAAATTTTTACTTTTTCCTTGGTTTTTGTGACTACAATTGATTTTCTCGTGAGAATTTGGTGATTTTTTGGCAGAATTCTTGCCACGAGTTAGCAAGTTTCTTTAAAAAAAATTGTAGATTGTGATTTCTTGCGAGTCTTGTGGGAAATCGCGAGCTCTTGACAATTTTTCTAACTATAGGTTTAACCATAACATTGCTAACCATTACCCATAGGACTTACATGATAAAATAATACAATAAATTAAATACATTGTACAATGAGATGCCCTTAGGCCTATCCAAAATTACATCATACAATGTTGGCCTTGGCCATGAATCAAATTACACTTTCAACACCCTCTTATAATTTGAACTGAGGGGCGAAGGAGTGAAGACATTGTTGATAATAATATCTTCCCCCAATAATAGATGTTGTAGTGGGCCTTTGTAGTTGAGGTAGATCCTTCAAAATCTCTCTCATCATTTGGAAGATGTTCACCCATATTCAGGAACTCAACTTCAATCCCTTGCAATTTTAGTAAGCAATTTTTTGTTGGGTCCCTAGGTCTTAATCTCCTTTGATTTGAATTCCTTTGCATTAGCCTGTATTTGTGAGGTGGCACCACAATTCCTCATTGCCATATGAAAATAAACTAGGAGAGAAATTTGATTAAGAATAAGAGTTTCTTAAGATTCCATAAAAATAGGAATCATATGAACCACGATGTTTAACATCTAAAAAGAAGGGAAAATATTAGCCATGACAATCTTCAAGCATTTGTATTATCTTACCTTTTAACTCCAAAAGATGCAATATTTGATCTTGATGTCTTAAATCTCGCAATATAGCCTTAATGTTATCAAACTCAACCAATTTGATAGAAGAAAGCTCTAATTCCAAGTGACTTACTTCGGTAGTATTATCTTTTCCAAATAACTCATGCAATTTTTACCATACTTTAATAGGTTCACTTTCTTATTTGATTTGGAAAAGCAACTTTGGTTCAATAAGGAAAATAGGCCATGAGTTGCTTCTCTTTGGTGGTGAGCTCATCAAGGGCTGCTACTTTATCTTAAAATATGCACCATAGGTTCTTATTATGTAGCAGACCAATCATTTGTGTTGAGAAAATATTGTAGTTTCATCCATTAAAGCGAGTAACAAGGGCTTGATGATCCATCTTACACAATATAACCCTTGACACTACAATTGGACCTTGAACAAATGGCACAGTGTGTATAGCTTAAAAAATGTACGATTTGAAAAATTTGGGCTCAAAACGCTTCTATATGCAAAAGTTATGGCCTCTAGGAATTTTCCCTAATGGACCCCAAAAAAGAATAATTAGAACTCCAAACCTTAGAGAAGCAAAATCCAATTACCTACTACCACTTGGCAACTCGTGATTCGCATGTGTCATCCACTTATCACTAGCCACTTTAGTGTTGTTGAACCTATGTGACTTCAACAATTAGACAAACCCTGATTGGTTGGAAGGATTTAAATAGGAAAAATAAGTTGTTTCATGATGCTAAACATGGTTGTCGATAGAGATTTCGTCTTGAATTGCAAACATACCAAGGGACTTTGGAGAGATTTGAACAAGAGTCTCCTCTGCATTAAAGCCAATTTGTTGATCAACCATCTACAGTCACAATTGGGGAGGAAAAGGCCTTCTATTTTACTTGCACTACTATCAAGTGACAACAAAGGAGACAGTGTGCAGATAAAACACACAACCTTGGCCTCCTAGACATGTTCCATTGTCCATTCCACCAATGCGCTCTTGGGTGATGACGAGCTTGAATTTTTTGTAGAACAACACCTACCTGACCTTCCTTTGCAAAAAGCAACAATGGTATGACTTGAACCTTTTCCCTTATGTTCCCCATGCATAATACAAACCACCATGCCAAATCAATGTTTATGGTTGGAATTGAACTTTCATAAGATGTTGGTTTCCTCTCAGCCACAAACTGCCACAAACTGAAAAAGTCATCTTTCCTTCAAAAAAATGAGCTTGGAGCGATTCAAACCCAAACTTTTGGCAATAAAATGCCTTGAACCCTAACTGCAATAGCAGCCCTTATAGCCACAATGTGGCATGCCCATTCTCCTTGAAGAAGGGCATTGTGTTCCTCTGCTAGAAACAGTGCCAAGCCAATATGGAAAAGGTGCATGATTTTGACTTCAAAAATGCACACAAATTCTAGTTTGAATTTTGGCTCTTCTTCCCTCTTTTAACCTTAGTGTTTTTGAGGATCTTGTGCAACATGAGACCGTGGTCTCTCTAATTTGGACTTCTAAATCGTCTTTTGGAGGAAACAAGATATTTAATTTTCAAAACTTTCAAAAAGATGGAAAAATCACAATAGAGAAAAACTAGCTTTTTGCCTTTTATGCAAAAATGACTTATGATACTTTGAGGAGAGATTAATATTGGGATTCATAAGAAGAATTGAAGGCTTGGAATGAAATTTCTACGTGACCAAGTGAGTCAAATCCATACCTTCTTTGATACTATGTTGGAATTTACAATATTTTCCAAAAATGAACAAAAGTAATCCATCCACTCAAATCTTATTTAGAAAGTGAAAAAGGATGAAATAAAGGAAAAGAGACAGATTAGAGTGCAACTATAGGCACCATGAATAATCACTATATTATCCATGGATAAAATTCATAACACTTCGATGATAAAATTGAGTAGTGGGGGTATTTATAGTAATACCAAAACCCCAAATACATAGATAAAATCAATCTAAGTTGACATAACAAGAGGACTTTCAGGTTATTTACAAGTTAAAAGGTGTATTTAACCATAACATGATTAACTGCAACCTATAGGGCTTACATAATAAAATAATATAATAAATGAATTTCATTGTACAATGAGATGCCCTTAGGCCTATTCACGATTATATCATACAATGTCATCCTTGGACATGAATCAGTTTACACTTTCAATACTATATCCATCCAATTCACCTGCTAACCCCAAGAATCGCTTGGTTGTTGATGCTTCATTGTCTTACTAGTATTTGCTAGCTTGTGGGTGATTTGCTAGCATATGTTGACAAATCATCAAATCCTAGATTTGGTCAATTTTTCATATCTTCTACTTTGATCTTTAGCTTGGAATTCCAAAATTTGCCTTGACTACCAATTCAAGTGTGCTCGAAATTTGACTATAGACTCTATTATTGAGCATCACCTTCTACCCTGCTTTGTATCCTCTACTTGCATTGCCAGTTCTTAAATTTTGAAGCAATGGTAGCATCTTGGTACTAAGTCTTGGGTGACTTATAGGGACATCAAGCCTGATTGATGATAGATCCCAAAATGGCCTTACTTCATTGGGATTGAAGTTTATCAAAATTTTGTGAAAATAAAAAAAATGCAATATTATGGAGATGCCCTTTTTTCTTCATTTTAGTGGAAGGCATTTGTAATGCCTTCCACTCATCATCATCAAGAGTCTTGATGCTCTCCATACTTGTCATAAGCGTAGCTAGGTCATCATACTCTTCTTTTGATAGGTCCTTTGTTTTTGGAATCAACTTGATTCCTGCTAGCAGTGTTTTCAGTTTTATGATAACATTAGGAGCTAAAGTTGTTGCTTTCATAAGAGAAATCCTATCTGCCTTTGTGAAGTTTTTTTTTCTTCAATCAAGGTTGTATATTGGTCACCAAGCAAGATTTCGTGTTGGATAGTGAGGGAATTTGGGAGCCCACACTTATCTTCTCTGCTATATTCTTTAGACTATCATAGGAAGCCTTGTAGGTTTCCAAGATTTGTTATTAGAGAGGTATATTCATGAGGCAAACCTACAATATTTGCTTATTTGGTAACCCTTGCTACTAGAGTTGTTGACCAGAGACCTTGTGGGTGTGCCTCATCATCTCTATGTGGTTTGTGTTAAAAGACAATTTCGATTCGGTATTTTTCACAATAGACTAAGCTTTGCTAAGCAATTTTTTCATATTTTTGAACATGTTGTAGACACACCTTGGCTTGCCCTATTTTGTCCAAGATCTAGTCCTATAGAGACTTGATTACATCAATAGCTAACTTTTATCTTCATCTTTTCAATTTCTTTCTTCAAGCTCTTTTTAGTTTGTTTTAGCTTCTCAAATTCTTCATCTTTTTATTTTGGTATCCTAGCCACCTTTTGTTTTTCTGTCTCTAGTCAACTTGCCAAGCCATTTTGTTTATGTTCAAGTTGTTTCTTCTCCTTTATTTTCTTAAACAACTTGTTATTTGAGCTCATCCTTTTCTTTTCTCAAGGCCTCCAACTCATTCTTTATCTTGGTGATTCTCCTCCTTCCTCTAATTTTTATCTTTTAATGCCATTACCAACTCCTAATTTTGCTTTTTGTTGTCTTGGACTTTCCTAATCATCTAAAGGTACTTCAATGACATGGCTAGATTTACTTGGTTTGAAAACTATATCAGCCCTATGGGTCCTACTGTTGAAGATGGAAATCGACAATTGCAATTTGTGCCCATGACTACAGTTCAACAAATAGATGGGGAAGTTTCTACTCTCCCCAACATCCAAATCTCAAGTCGATTCCCTTCTACTTTCTAACTAGTGCTGAAAATAAATAAAGAAATTGATCTAAAACATGCAAAAACCAATAAGCAATCTGATGTAGAAAACAAATTTAATCTACTTTGTTTGAGAGTTAAGGGTGAAAGAGAAAGAAAATGCAAAAATACGATCAAAGCCGGAGAGAAGTTTAGATTTAGTGCAATTGGCCTTCTCAGCAAAAACCAAATAACTTTATCACGTAAGATTTTTGAATACTTGCAACAACAATCAAAGAGAACTAACGGGGGAAAGAAGGGCAACGCCATTGTTTTCACACATTCATAAAGCAAAGTTCAGAGACATAATAAAGTATGAATACCACGTGCAACTTTATTGATTTCACAATTTGAGTTTACAATTCTTACTCCAAAAGGTGGCTTTGGTATTACTTCTAAGGCCAGAGGACCATTGTAATGAACATTTAGCTCTTATTTAGACTTCAACTTGTAGCCAAGAAATGAGCTATATACAATGAACCTTGGTGATAATCACAAGGTGATTACATTATTTTTATTTATTTAGATAGACAGAGTGAGGTGCCTTCGCAACGAGTCACTTGGAGAGCAGGTCACTATGAGAGTTAGGTGCATGGAGAGTAGGGTGCCCAAAGAGTAGGATGCTATGAGAGTGAGGCACACAAAGAGTGGATCATGAGGCATCCAAAAAGTGAGGTGCCCAAGGAGTGGGGCACTATGAGAGAAAGACGCCCGAAGAGCAGGTTGCTCCAAGAGCGAGGCGCTTGGAAAGTGGGTCACTCCGAGAGTAGGGCTCCCTCTTCCAAACGCTTAACCAATTCTTGATTTCTACTCTATTATGCCTTCTACCTCAACTTGTGCAACAGACCTCTGTTTGGGAAGAAATATTGCTCGAAAAGTGGGTTGTTCTGAAGAGTCAAATGCTCAATGAGCAAGATGCTTTAACGAGCAGGTGCTCTACGGAGTGAAAAATGTTCAAGGTCTCTTCACGTAAGATTTTTGGCGAATTATGAAATCTGTCTTGGTCTCTTCACATTTTTATACTAATTGAATGACAAAAAGTGTTGATAGAATTTGTTCTAAAAGCAATGGTAGTAGTCAAGTACTACAATTTTAACTTATGGGGACATCCATCTTGATTGATGGGAGATCCTAGATGGTGCCTTATTCTTGAGATAGCCATGGAATAAAACTGATGTTTCTTAAGGGAAGTGTGTTAGTGCTTGCAACAACTTGTGGATTTATGAGGGTACGAATACTAATGTTATGTTGGTGACAAGAAGAAAGAAAAGTGAAAATAGAATAAACAAAGGAGGTGGCAGTCAAGTGATTTTGAGGTATATGGTGGAAGGAGGGGATGAGACAAAGCAGAACCTAAGTGTCACTTGCAAGCGCTTTTTTTTAAGATAGGTAACGGGCTGCCAAATGCTTTTGATTACCAACAAACTAGTCTATTGCGTTCAAATTCTTAGACACATTATACACAATTTCACAAGGATCTCAACTAGTAGAGGAGGACCTATGTAGTGATTCTGAACTATATACTGCTACATGAGATATGCTTTGAAGCACAAAGTGGAAACTATGCACCAAGCATTACGACTAAGCAAGTAAGGCTTACTCTCCAAAGTCTAAGGATAAGGGAACTCCATTGCCTCAGCAATTCCAAAAGCTTTTTCCCGTCCAAAGATCTTTTCCACAATAGCTAATGCAAACTCTACAACGGTTCCAGGACCCCTGCTTGTGATCAAATTCCCATCAATCACAACTCGTATCCACTGCACTCTGATCTGGAAGCTTCTGTGAGAAAGCTGGATGTGTCGTGGCCTTCTTTTCCTTCAGCAAACCATGTGTCTCTAGCACTACAGTTGGAGATACACAAATCGCCCTATATGCCTCTTTGACTCTATGTGTTCTCTACGCAGATTTGTCAAGGATTCTATTTTGCTTAACCTTTCAGCTCTTGGCATTTCACCTCGCAACACAATCAAATCATATGCCAATGATGTAGTTTCATCCGTAAGCTTATCTGCAACAATTTTCACCTTTCTAGATGACACTATTTCCAGATCCATATTTGCTCTCGATATCAATAATTTTAACAGCTTCCATCTCCTCTAAGCCATTTTATTTTTTGTTTGATGGGTGAAAAGGAAGCCAACATGACCCAAACATTGAAGGAATCCAATCAGGATAGCCTGCAAGCACTCAGCCGCTACAGAGTGGCCTATCTCGATTTGGGTTTCCTCTGAGCCATTTTCAATTGGAACTAGAACTTGAGGATTTGTAGTAAATGAACACTCCACTGGATTATACTCATTTTTGGTCACATCACTCCTATCTTGGGCATGCATTACCATAGGCTTTGAAACCTCCTCTGCTTTTCCTTTCCATATAACTGTTCAACAAACGACAGAGCAAACTCCATCGCTGTGCCTGGACCACGACTTGTGGTTACTGTTCCATCTTTATGAACCCTGGATTCAACTGTTATTGATGAAGACAACTTGTCGATGAATGATGGGTGACATGTTGCTTGCAATCCCTTTGACAGACCCCAATTCTGAAGCACAACAACACAAGCTGCACATTTAGCACCATAAAGTCCACCGTTTGCTCTGCTTGTTCTTAGTGATGCTTTGTAAAATTTCAGAGTCCCTAAGTCTCGAGGAACCTGGCATCCCTCCTGGTAAAACGACAAGATAAAAATTAGCCCAAGTGGAGATTAGTGTGTCTGCAACAAGCTTCACCCTTCTTGAAGCTTCAATTTGTAGGTCATCTTTCCCAGATACAACAGTCACATCCGATCCAGCTGTTCTTAGAACATCAATCAAAGTAACAAACCCCATTTCGTCGGTGCCAAAGCCAATTGAAACTAGAACCTTTTTTTGTGCAGTTGCCATTGCAGAAACCGAGGGTTCTACTTGAGCTAATGACGATGATGCGCAAAATTTCCCTCTAAACTTAAGCCTAGCCGTAGCTGCAAACTTAACCCGAACCATCGATTCACTTTATCCTGCGGTTTTTATTTATTTATTTTTCTACTAAATTTTGGGCAAGGACCCATTCAGCAAGACGCTCCAGAACATTTGTTTAGGGTTCATTAGTGACTGCTCTCCCTGAGCAGTTATTTTTATTGACCGACTCCGAAAAATAACCATCTTTTTTCTTGACACAATTGTTTCAATTGGGAATATTTTAACACCTACAAAGGTAAAGTACGCCACTTGCATTATCGGTAATGTGATCTGGGTTCAATTCCTATGATGGATGTGTATAAGAAGTATTACTCAAAAAAAAAAGTTTGTGAGATGGCATGAACAATTTATTGTCAAGAAGTTTGTTCTGACTTTATAGGCTTACTCTAGCCAGTAATATACACCGCTTGATCAAATGGATGAGTAAAATTGAAAACAAAATTAAAGTCTTATAAGCTAGAGTTGCATTTGCCCATTTGATTTCTCCCTGGTTTAAAGCTTGATATTCCCTTAACTTGCATCATTTTTAGAATAATGATCTTTCTATTGCTTAGCATGGTTTCTTCATATGATTTTTTTTGGTACCCATGGAACTTGTAGATGTATCTATATTTATTGCTCGAACAATTACTCTAGCAAAAAAAATATTTTCATTTATGCTACAAGCTCTTCCTCTTCCAATGAAAATACGCATGTCATACACTCTGCTTTGACCTTCAAATTCTTGTCTTCCAAATCCTCATTGTCCACCTCAAGTTCTCTCTCTAGTTCATAAGATCTTCTGCTAATTTGGTAGTCTTTTTTTAGAATTTTCTCTTTGAATAAAGGAAACACTTCCACCAATGGGGGTTTGTCCAATGACTCTTTTAGACTCTCTTGTGTTCCTCCCCTTGTATCGTTTCAATAGGGCCCAATGTATCAATCTCATGTTCTGGTTGTAGATTTGCCTTTGTCACTTCTAAAAATTCTTCTATTCTATTCGACAGGACAAACACTTCAGTCTCCTCTATTAGCTTTGGGCCGTCTTCAGATTCTTCTTTTACTATCTTAGGCCCCATCATTGGTGAAGGGGACATAACTCTTGATTCTCATGAAGGGAATCTCCTACAACAATTATTGACCCATAAAAGTGGTTACTATACATGACAACACTTTGGAAAAATACGCAATTGCCCCCCACTAAGGATGTTTTGGGTATTACATAGACTTACATTATGTCATATTGAGTCATTGCCAGTTGGTTCATCATGGGTTGATAAACCATTGGTTGACTAAATACAATGGGTTGATTCAAAATATAGTTTTGTGTTTGATTAGTCATCTAAAAATTTTCTTATTGGGGTAACGACCAATTCCTTTGATCGAACATCTAAAAATATCCCTAGTGAGGGAAAGACATGTTCCCTTCATCGAGTTTCAGACTCGTGTATAGTATGACTGAAGAACTAAAACCATATACTTGAGTTCATTTAACTGCATTTGCAATTCTTGTTCTTGGGGGATTGGTTGACATTGGGGATTTCGAGGAAACAATGGATATTGAGGCAACTATTGAGGGGAAGGGTGTTGGATTTTTAAGGTGGGCATTTAAGTTACATGTGTTGGGTACCCTTACTAAGTAAATGTTGCAAGGTTTTGTTGGTGAATGAACGAGTATATTGATCACTACAAAAGATCTAGTAGCATGGGGATAATTTTCAAGGAAACTAAATTGAGATTCATGAGTTGATTAAAAAAGGCAATATATTGAATGAAGACTACGCAAAAGCTTTCAAAGTTCTTAGGAAAGGCAAAATTAGAGATGTGATCTGAAACTAATAGATAATTGATTAAAGCTCTTAAAGTTTTTAAAGAAACTAGATGGATTGAATTTAAGAAATACTGTATCCCCATGGGATAGAGTTAAATCAAAATTATTGTATCTAAGTATGCACCATGCTTCTTTTTAGTTCAAATTTTGTAATATGTAGGTGTTGGAAGTGATATTTCTAGTTGAAAAATGTAAAAGGTTTGGGTCCCTTTCAAAACCCCTTCATTTACCATAGTAATAATAATAATAAAAATCATTACTATTGGAGGTTAGTGCTACAAGATACCAGAGGTATATTCTCCTACCTCTTATTAACTAATGCTAAACAACGTTGGAAGATGATAGCCAAAATAAGGAAATCCATTCTTTTGATGATCAAGTATCAAAGTAGGACTATGGATACATCTATCATAGACTCAACACAATAGAAGAAGATGGAACAAATTGTAGTGGAATATGATGACTTGTTTAAGTCGCCAATTGGGGTTCCACTTCATTGTGAGGTGAAGTATTACATTGATTTAGTTCTTGGTCCTCCTTTTCCTAATGCATCTATTTATCATAGATTTATCTTTAAAATGATGAAATTAGGAGGCAAAACCAAGAATTGATTCAAAATGGGCATATCAAACCAAGTGCTTCACCATATTGCAATGTAATTGTCTTGGATCTAAAAAATATGGAATGTGGAGACTTTGTATTGACTATAGAGCATTGAATAAAATAACTATGAAGAACTGCTATTCACTTCCTCAGATAGATGACTTGCTAGACCAACTCCATGGTGCAAAGTTCTTCATAAAATATGATCTCAAATTTAGCTATAATCAAATACCCATAGAGTTCCCATTGAAGTATGAAATACTACATTCAAATAAAAAGAGGTTTTATTTGAGTGGTTCATTATGCCTTTTGGCTTTACCAATGAACATACCAAATTCATGTGTCCCTACACTAATTCATTTGTGGTAGTCTACTTAGATGACATTATCATCTATAGTAAGACATGTGAGGAACATCTGCAACATGTTCAATAGGTACATTAGACTTTTTGAAGATACAATCTAATGCTAATTTGGATAAGTATTCATTTGTCATGACAAAGATCTAGTACCTTAGGTATAAAGTTGACAAAGAGGGAGTTCATGTTGATTTTGAGAATATTTAGGTAATTAGTGTTGGACCTACACTAAAGACACTAATAAAGCTTCATAAATTTTTGGGTCTCACAAATTTCTATCAAATATTTGTATTGGGGTTCTCATACATTGCTTGGACACTACACCAAGTGATGAAAGGATGTGCCAAATCCAAGTTTTATTGGCGAGAAACACAATAGAGGGTATTTGAGAGGTTGAAGGACCAATTGTGTTTAGATCCTACACTTTCTCTACTAGATTTGCATCAACCTTTTGAGATAATGACTAATGCATTAGGGTACATATTGCGAATTATCCTCACACAACATGGTCATCTAATTGCCTATCACAATGAAACATTGAACAAAGTAGTTTCAAAATACCCTACATATGACAACACACTTTATTCCATTATCCAAGCATGTAAAAAGTGGAAACACTACATATTAGGTAAGGAAACCATAATTTATATACATCACAAGTCTTTAGAGTTCATATAAATGTAGAGAGATCTAAGGAATGAAAGACATCAAAAGTGGGTCACATATATCCAACAATTTCATTTGATCATCAAGCACAAGAAAGAGAGTACTAATTCAGTAAATTTTTATTGATCTGACCTCTAATCATAGTACTCAACACTATTCTTGATTTTTATGGACATGATACTTCCAATTGGTCCACCTTGTATAAATTAGATTCTAATTTTGCAAATGCATACCAAGCTCTTCTTATAGGTAAGCTTGATTTTTATTTTTATATGCAAGATAACCTCTTTATCACATGAGACATATTTGTGTATCAATGAGTGAGCACTAAAAGATGATTTTGGAAGCACACTTTACTAAAGTAGTAAATCACTTTGGGGTGTAAAAAACATTGGTATTTCTTCAAAAGTACTTCTATTGGTCCAAAATGAGGAATAATGTTGAGAGGTATATCAAGTCATGTACCCATGCTTTATTTCCAAAAAAGATTAATAAGAAGTAGGGACTATACATCCATTATCAGTGCCATCCAAGCCTTGGTAATCTATATCCATGGATTTCCTCTTAGGTTTTCCCAAATCCAAACATAATAATGACTGTACTTTTATGGTAGTTGATCATTTTTCAAAAATGACTATCATGATTCCTTGTAAGAAATCATTTTAGTTGAGGAGACTGCTAAGCTATATTTTGGTCATATCTGATAGGGATAGTAGATTTTTGAGATTTTTTTGGTCCATCCTATGGAGAATGATGGACACCAAATTGAAGATCCATAATATTTCATCCTCATATTTAAGGCCAAACAAAGTTTTTGAATTGATTGATTGCACATCTTCTTTGAATGTACAATTCAAAACATCCACACACATTGAATGAGAGCCTTCCCTGCATTCTTATGGGTACAATTGATATCTTCACTACTCTACTAAACATAGCCTTTTAATGTCTATTTTGGTTTTCAACCCTTGGAATCCACTAATGTAGTTCTTCCTATGCAACCCATGGAATAATCACCTCATAGATAAAAATAAGCAAAAAAGGCACTACGGTTTGTGGAATAGATTTAACATATATAACAATTGGTCTATGACCTATTGGAAAAGATATTTTAGAAATATAGTCAATAACATGACCAAAGTTAGGTCCTACATGAATTCAATATTGGAGATAAGGTATGGTTATGTCTTTAGAAAGATAGACATGTAGGACCCCATAGGAAGATCATACTTCATTGCGATGGATCATACACCATCACTAAGAAGGTGGAAGATAATGCCTTTGAATTAAATCTTTCATATTATCTTGGTTTACATTCAATATATAATGTTGAACTTCTCAAGCTATAGTAGTAGAAGAGTTGGACATTAAAGAACTCAATCTATACAATTTAGCACCATTGGAGGAGGATTAGATTGTCAACACATGGACTAAGACATCCAAAGGTAAGCCATTCAAATATATGGAGTGGTCAAGCTAGGAAAACTTAGCCACCCAGGGGAATAACTCACAAAAATCAAATAAAAAAATAGTATTTGCACCTACTGTCACAAGTTGATGTAATGGGAACCATTGATTTTCAATAGAAACCATTGTTTTTCAATGGAAATCATTGCTTTCAATAGGAAATGAATGATCCAGACATGCAATATTTTTGGGGCATGGCTTTGTGCTAAAAAATACCCATAAATTTATTTTTATCCTAACCACACTATTGGGGACATAAAATTGTATCACTCAATTTTGATCAATTCAAGAAGCATTGGAAATATTAGAGAGAATAAATTTTTAGTAGGCAATGATGTCATAGACAAAGAATTTTTTCATAAAGTTGTTGGCAACTTTGTCTATGATAGAGTGGTCTATTGAAATTGTTGTAAAATGATGTGATTAACATAATATCAATTGATATTTTATGGAGTGTCGAGCAATCTTCTCATTATTCATAGAGTCACAACCCTCTACATCCACTCTACCTCCACAATCATAGGCTAATTATAGAGGAAAGTAGATAGTGGATGCCAAACCAAATGTGACCATTTCCACCATACATGCTATACTAGAGGAGTCACAAGAGGGGTAATGCCTATTTCACTCACAAATGAGTCAAGGGTAGTCCATTAAATTTTATCATTCATAGTGGGAGTCAAAAGAATCTAATTTTTGCTCAAATGGTAAAGGATTTGAATCTTCTTGTCATACCACAAACCATATAATGATGGATGGTTATAACAAGAAATTTATTCGTGACACTCAATAATGTCTCCTCTCTTATACCATCAAGCCCTGCAAAGATAAAGTTTTGTGTGATGTGTGCTTAGATGTTTGTGATGTAATTTTGGGCCACCCATTTGTATGGTAGAAGCATGGTGTTTATAATTCTAGGTACTGAAGTATCACATCATTATTGAAGGTCAACATCATAGGATACTAGAGGTATCTCCTCCTGCCTCTATTTACTTAATAATTGCTAAACAAAGTAAGAAGATATAAAAAACAAATAAATTCATTTTGTTAAAGGAGGGCTGTTTGCTACACCTATCATAGGATATATATAGCAGAAGTAGATGGAACACATTGTAACCAAATATGATAACTTGTTGAAGTCACCAACTTGGATTCCACTTTATTATGAGATAAAACTTTCTATTTATTTAGTTCCTAGTTCTCCTTTGTCTAATGCACTTGTTTATCATAGATAAGTCCTTGAATATGATAAAATCAGGAGGAAAATCTAAGAATTGATTCAAAAGGAGCATATTAGTCCAAGTGATTCACCATGTAGTGGTCAAATTATCTTGGATCTAAAGGAATATAGAACATGGAGACATTGTATTTATTATAGAGCTTTGAATAAAATCATATTGATGAATCATGCTATCAATTACCTCGAATAGATGACTTGTTGGACTAGTTCCATGGTGCAAAGTTGTTCATGAAAATTGATCTCAAATCCAATTATCATCAAATATAAATCCCAATGAGGTGCGAAAGACTACAATCAAATACAAGGAGGGTTTATTCAAGTGGCTGGTTATACCTTTTGGATTTTCCAATGCACCTACCACATTCATGAGGATTATGGATGACATATTGCATCCTTACACCAACTCATTTATGGTAGTATACTTAGATGAGATTCTCATCGATGGTAAGATATGTGAGGAATATTTGCAACATGTTCAATAGGTATTGTAGACGCTCTAAAGACATAAGTAATATGCTAATTTAAAGAAGTGGTCATTTAGCATGACAAAGATTCAATAACTTAGGTATATTATTGACAAAGAGGGATTCCATGTTGGTTTTGAGAAGATTCATTTAATTAGAGATTGACCTATGCCAAGGAATCTAATAGAGCTTTGAAACTCTATGGGTATTATTGGATTTATAAGCCTTATACTACCACAAGTATCATAGGACTCAATATAAAATAGCCACAATATAATAAAGGTCAACATAATAATAAGAGTAGAAAAATATGAGCAAATTATTATATATATAAAGGCTTATAATAAATCAAATAACATTCAATAATATGCTAAAATATGAATGTAAATATCTTGAATCATACATGTACTATGCATGTAGAACAACTTACAATATTAATTACTCAAAATGTATACAAGCTTTATTGCTCCTCTTTCTGTTACAACAATGAATACTTGAGTTACTTGAATTGCTTTCCTATGGAGCATTGTCTCCATAATATAGAAATAGTAATGTGACTCTTTGGATACTTGACTATTGCTATCCATATGCCAAGTATCATGACTCTTGGCTTATCAACTTGCCACTTGCTTACTTGATGGACACTTGACTCTATAACATATTCACACCTATACATGACTATTACACTTCTTACTTGGACTCTCTAATCTAGGATACTCATTCACATGTTTACATTACATATTTGTTCTCATATATACAAGAAAATTGTGCACATTTACTCAACTTACACTTGCACACTAACTCACATGACACTTGTGTATTTACTACACATTACAACTTTACATGACACTTGTGCATTTCTTGCACATTCACACTTACATAAAAGGGGAAATATAAATCACATTCTAAACTATAGAATTAACCCTGATATACTATTTACAAATGTATTATGAAGGTACTATGGGTGTACATTAGCATGTACTACATTATGTAATATACTCCAACTTGCCAATTTCTTATTGGGATTCACATACATTGCTTGGCCACTACATCAAGTGACTAGGAGGTGCTAAATCCAAGTTCAATTAGGGATATACACAACAATAGGGAATTTGAGGGGTTGAAGGATTAGTTGTATTCAACTCCTACACATTGCATACCCAATCTACATCAAAATTTTAAGGTGATGAATAATGTATGAAAGTACTCATTGGGAGTTGTTTTCACACAACATAGGCATCTAATTGTCTATCATAGGAAAACATTCAATGCATAGTTTAAAAACACTCCACATAAGAAAAAGAGTTCTATGTGATTGTTTAAGTATATAAATAGAATAATCACTACTTCTTGGGTAAGGAAAACCATCGTCCAAATAGATCATAAACCTCTAGAGTTCATCAAGCACATAGTAAGCTAAGGAGTGAAAGCTATCAAAAGTGGGCTACATATCTATGACAAGTTATTTTGATCATAAACCATAAGAAAGAGAGTACTAATACAACAATAGACTATTTGAGCGAATCTCCAATCATAGTGTTCACTACAATTCGTGATTCCTATGGGCATGATGCTTCCAATTGGTGTATCTTGTATGAATTAGATTCTAATATTGCAGATGCATACAAAGATCTTCTTATGGGTGAGCATATTTATGATTTTTATTTGAAATATAAACTCCTCTACCACATGGGTGATATTTTTGTACCGATTATTAAGTACTTAAAGATGATTTTGGAATCCACTTAAATAAAGTAGCAAGTCATTTTGGGGTGGAAAAAATATCGATAGCTTTTCAAAAGTACTTCTGTTGGCCTAGAATGAGGAATAATATTGAGAGTTACATCATGCCATATACCCCCATTATTGTTTCCAAACCAAACAACAAGTATGAAATATATACCATTGTTAGTGTCATTCAAGATTTGGGAATGAATCCATTGATGTCCTCTTAGGTTTTCCCACATATAAGCGTATAATGTTGTGTTTTTGTGGTAGTTGATTATTTTTCAAAAATGGTCATCATGATTCCTTATAAAAAATCCAAATAGATGAGAGACTACAAAGATATATTTTAGTCATATGTGGCTCAACTTTGACTTTCCAAAGTCCATTGTATCTAATAGGGATAATACAATTTTGAGTATTTTATGGTCCACCCTATGGAGCATAATGGACACTAACTTGACCATATCCACATCTTTCCATCCTCAGACTAATGGCCATATAGAAGTTATCAAATTGATTTATTGTACTTCATCAAATGTATAATTCCAATCATCCACACATATGGGATGAGGGCCTCCCTTACATTCAACATATGTAAAATTGAGCCCTGCATAGCTCTACCAAACACAACCCTTTTGATGTCTATTTTGGATTCCAATTCTTGGCACCCATTGATGTAGATCTCCTTACTCAATCCATGAAGTACTCATCTCATAGATAGAAAAAGAAAGAAAGAAAACATGATTTGTGGAATAGATTCAACATATCCAACAATAGATCCATGGCATATCGAAAAGATAAATAAAAAATATAAGCAATTCCATAACCAACATTGGGTTCCACATCGGTTCAAGGTTAGATATAAGGTATGGTTACATTTTCAAAAAGACCTCTTAGTTATGGACCATACACCATCACCAAGAAGGGGGTAGGGAATACCTTTGAATTGAATCTTCCATATTATGTTGGTTTGCATCCAATATTCAATGTTGAACTTCTCAATACCAATAAGCCACTTCTATTAGACACTTTTATAGTAATATAAGAGTTGGAAATTGAAGAACTCAGTGGATATAGATGTGACCTTTTTGGAGCAAGAATTTACACATGAAAATACCTGGTTTTTTTATTATCATAATCATACTATTAGGGGCATAACCTTTTGATTAGGACTCTATTTTTATAATTCAAAAAGCACTATAATGATTAGAGAGAGAAAAATGAATTATAACTCTTGTATATGAAAATTCCCAATAAGTTTGTTGAAGAAATGATCTAGAAGCCCTAAAAATGTCAAATAAAATATTTACTAGAAATAATAATTTTATATTTTTAGATTTTCTAGCCAAAATACATCTTTAAATATGTTGATATATTAGTAGAAGATAAAACCCAAAATCACAAGAATATGTATATAATTTTTAAATAAAATCACTTTGTAATTCTTGGAAGGTGAATGACCACAATGTTACATGGGTGACCTTCTAACTCATTGAAGGTGAACCACCACATTTCCATATGGGTGACCTTCCATATTCAATATGGTGGATTTCTAATGCACCAAATTTAATGTATAAAGAGAGATGCACCCTTGATTATAAATACATGAGTAATGGATGTAATGTTATAGCCTCTCATGTCTTCTTAGAGATTGCTTGCATTTTACTCTAGTTTTGGAACAGTAAAATTGTTATGCTATTTTTCTTATACATTTTTGTGTTCTAGTTTGTTATAATGAATTGTAATATTTCTTGATTGATCTTAACTTATAATTTTTAGTTTTAGAATAACTAAAATTCTAACTTTGGAATCAGTGGTATCAAAGCAATTTGTTTTTTGAGTATATCCATAATCATAAGATCAAGATATAATTTTTTTGGTTATTAGAGGTGAGATACCTCTGATTACCTGCCTTTCCATTACAAATTATCTTAGGTGAGAACTAGAATGGACAACATTGAGAAAGATGATTCTTTCAAGAATATTTTAAATGAAGCCCTTGTAAAATAAAGGAATGAGATGATGGATTTATTTACTCAAATTATTCAATGAATCCTTGTGTCAAAATTTGTAACCTTCTCTACACAATTTCTCACTACCCTAGAACCATTCAATACTCCCATACCTTTTAAGGTGTTGGTGGAATTTGATATTCTAACTTTGAAGGAAAAATTAATGCTAATGCTTTAGAAAATTGGTTGGATTGGTTATATTTATACTTTTATATACATAAATTCACCATTAGTGAGAAAAATATTCTTACACTCTTGAAATATATATTATCATTTTAATATTGGTTGAAAACATATTGTAATAGGGTTAAAAAAGAGAATGAATATGAAGTAGTGTTCACATGGGATTATTTCATGGAGGCTATCAAAAAACAAAAATAGAAAATGAGGAGCAAATAACAAAAATAAAAGCACTAAGTACTAGCCAAAGAAAGATGAGTGAATCTCCAAAGAATCAAGACTAAGTAAGTCAATCTAAAATAAAAATGGAAGTAAAAAAATAATCCTAAGAAAAGAATCCCTCGAAGGCCAATACTAACAAATGATGTAATTTTCACAAGAGCAATTGATTTTTTAGAGAGGATTATTAAGTAATTTAGTTATTGTTTGCATAGAAGCAACCTTTCATATCCAATACATCACCACCTCCACATCTATAGGCTAAGGATAGATGGAATAAAATCATGGAAGCCAAACCAAATATGACCATTGCCATAACACATGCTACACTAGAGGAGTCACAAGGGGAGGAACACCTATTTCACTCAAGAATGTGGGTCAAGAGTGAGAAATTACATTTTATTATTGATTGTGGGAGTCAAAATATTATGATTTTTGCTTAGATGATGAAGGATTTGAATCTGCATATCACACCACACCCACAATCATATAATGTTGGATGGTTATAAAAAGGGAGAGATATTTATCTCACTTAGTAATGCCTCCTCTCTTATGCCATCAAGCCCTCCAAAGATGAAGTTTTGTGTAATGTTGTGCCCTTGGATATTTATGATATGATTTTGTGCCAACCATTTATGCAGAAGAGACATGACATTTAGGTCCCAAAGTGTCATAATAACTATTAGAGGCCATTGTTACAACATACTAGAGGTATCTCCTCCTACATATATTTCCTAAATTAGTATCAAATAATGCATGATGATATTCAAAATAAGGATATTCATTCTATTTATGGTCAAGATGCAAAGTATGAGGACTATTGGCACATCTATCATAAGATTTATCACCAACTAGGGTTTCACTTCATTGTGAGATAAAAATTTCTATTGATTAAGTTATTGGTTCTCATTTTTCTGAGGAACTTGTTTATCATAATTCAATCCTTAAAATTATGAAGAGGAAAATCCAAGAATTAATTTAAAAAAGGAGCATTAGATCAAGTGCTTTACCATGTGGCAATATAATTATCTTGGTTAAAAAAAATGGATGGATATTTTTATCGACTATATATATTTGAATAAAATCATTATGAACAACCACCATCCACCCCATTAGATAGATGACCTACTAGGTGTAGCACCCTAAAATTGGCGCAGTAAAATTATAAAATTTACATTCACCTTAGTAAATAATTTTAAATTCAAATTTAACCTCCCAAACCGCCCGTTAACCGTCGGGAAATCCGTTTCCCCCTTTTTCGTGCCATTTTTAGAGGTTGTTTTGACCGTTTGACGATATCATCGCCGATCAGACGATATCGCCCCAGATTTGACGATTTCGTCTGGACTAGGACGTCCAGACGATCTTGTCGCAAAACTAAATTTGCATAGTTGGAATCTGTTCCAACGGGTCTCCAATCTGGGTAGAAGCGTGTCTGCGCCGTTGGGACCCTCCCCCGTTGGAGATCTCCCAAATTGGGATGATCTCCAACCTCCTAACTACTCCCCCTAAGCCTATTTAATCTCTAGGATTTTCCCTCCCCAACCCCTGGCTGAAATTTTTTGCAAAGTGATTCCCTCTACATTAGAACATCCTAATCTTGCATTTGCACTAGTTCCACATCGATTTTATTGTAGGTACATCATTGTTTTTCAGCCGGAGCCAGCATCCATCGTCACCGACGAACCTGTTCAGATCGGAGGCGATCCCGTCAAATGCGAGACGATTTCGTACTGATGCGAGACGATCTCGACTCGCAGCCCACATCGAGGCAATCAGTGCTTGGAGTTTGCTTTTCTCAACTCTGTTTCTGTCATTTTATTCTATAAATTAGATTATTTATTCAGTTTTTATGTTATTTTGCATTTGGAGTTCACCCATTTAGCTTAGATTGCATGCTAAGTTCATGATCTGCTATTAAAGTACAGTAATTGGCTTTAAATTATGTTCTTAAATATTGTTCAGTATTCATATTGCTATTTGGTGTAATTTGCCTCTGTTAGCACAATAGAATTTCTTGTATTTTGCATCTGTTTTCTGTCTTGCAGGTCTCTGGTGAATTCGTCTGACGAATTCGTCAGATCTCAGACGATTCTATCGGCTTCGACGATTCTCGTCGGATTACGTAGCGATTCTCGTCGGATCACGAGCGATCCAGACCGCTTCAAACATCAAAATATTCTTCAGACATCCGGATCAGGTATTCTTCATTGTCATTCTATAAAATTCTCTGTTTTATGCTTTCAAATCTGTTTGTTGTATTCATGAAAGTTGCATTTTCATGTAGTTTTAATTTAGATTCATTCGGCCAAACCTAGGATATGAATGCTTAAGGTTAAAACGAACTCATCAAACACATTCCAAAACCTAGGCATGGAAACTGCCGCTAAATGTTTCCTGGTGAACCCACCATCCGTCGAAAAATCACCAAAATACACCTCCCTTGAGAGGCGGGACCTTCGCAAAGTCCTCTCGATCCGAGGTATCGCGACCATCCTTTTCCCATCCTCCTTCCAGGCGCGGATCCTATAGCCTGAAGGTAGGGATGCGAAAAATTTGGAGCGATACATTTTGGTGAACCCGACGTGAATGCATCATAACCTTTTGAAAACAAAAACAAAAAAACAAAAAATATATATATACAAGAAAAACAAAAACAAAATCATCATTTCAAGTTTGTATGTTTTAGATTCAATCCTAAATAGTAGATGCTAAATATTACTTTTAGAAGTACTAAAGAAACCATGAGTTTTTACTCAAATCAATATGAGTCCATCAGTAATGTTGGAAGAATTCAGCTAAATACATTTGTTGATTATGACCAACCTCATCCCTATTCAACATCACCTCCATCACACTCTTCTTATTTTTCATCCATAACCCAACAAAACAATCCCTTTGCCAATCCTCTTCATAATGATATTATCTATTCTCCCATATATCCATATTATGTCTATCAACCCACATACAATCCTCCTCCACCTTTTCAATATTCTTCTTTCAATACAACACATCCATTTCAACAAGAAAATACTTATTCTTCCAATTCTACCATGCACTCACCTCCTACATCGCAATCTTCCTGTCATCATTCTACCCATAATAAAGAAAGTAGAGGTGAGAAACCATTAGGTCCTTTTATGACAAAATTCCTAAGGCATTTATCAAAAACCTCTCAAAAACCTTCATCACGTAAATTTACTAAGCTCAATCAACCAATGGATATAATTCTCAAGTATTTACTTGATACAAATAGGATTGAACTGCCTTCCATAAGACAACCTGATACCACAACAGATTGGTTTAAACCTGAGCTACATTGTGAATATCATAGAGTAGATGGACATATGACACAAAATTGTAAAGATTTAAGATGTGCAATTCAAGATTTGATTGATAAGGGTCTTTTTAATATAAAGGAATTACAATCTACAACTGACTATAAATCTTCAGTAAACAATCAAACCCCTACACAACAAATACCAATAATCAATCAAGACATGGGGATCTCCCAAGAACCCCTATTCAATTATCAACAACAAGAAACCAATCAAATATTGCATGTTAATGTGTCCCATCATGATGATATTATTAATATTGTAACAAAAACTACAAATGAGCAACCTCAAGTTCAATCAACTCAATCCGATATTCAAGATATGGATTCCTCATTTGACCAACTTTCAAAACTATCTTTGGCTCTAGAGAATGATCCAAAATGGAATGTAAGCATAGAAAGCTCATATTTAGAATCAAGATCTCAATCTGAAATCCACTTTGATAATCAACAACAAGTGATTAATCCTCAAGCAAAGATATCCCTTTTAGAAGTATTACAAATTGCTCATAAGGAAATTTTGTTCAAAATACCTAGCCAACAATTTGTTCCTCATCATATTTTCTCTAAGAACATAATTAATGGTATAAACCCTCTTGAGGTTAACCATATTTCATTCTATGATGAGGATATTCCTTCCTCTACTCCACAAGAAGACTCCTATCTTTACATTATCGGATCTAGTAAAGAAACACTTGTTAGAACTATCATGGTAGATAATGACTCCTCTCTTAATTTATGCACTTATCAATTATTCCAAAAACTCAAAACAAAGGAAGAAGATCTTAATGAATCAAATGTTCTTATAAAATATTTTAACAATGAAATTCAAGAAGCTCAAGGTACTATAATTATTCCCCTTAATATTGGATCCAAGATCCTGGATATTTTATTCTATGTAGGATATTGTCCTTCACCTTACAACCTATTTCTCCAGAGTCCTTGGATTCATACGATGAGGGTTTTCCCTTCCACTCTTCACCAATGTTTGAAGTTTGAACTTGCAAATAAAATTGTTACCATACATGGTGACCCAACACCATTTGAAGAATATTTAACGGTTGAAACATCAAGTTCTATACATTCTCTATTGTCACAATTATCTTCTATCCATCACTTTTCTTCATCCATATATGATCATCCTTTGTTTCCAAATAACATATGCATATCTTTCACATATACTTTCTCCATCTTATCAAGACTTGGAATATAGTGATAAGAATGAAGAACTTTCTTATCCTTCTTACATTTTATTTTGTAACATGATCAATTTTCCACATATAAAAGTCAAATCTTTTGCTACATTATTCTACATTATAACAAAGCTTTTGTTATCACTACCTTTTATTCATCACCTTATATTCTTACCTTCACCTCAACCAGATTATCCTTCAAAACCTCCTTTGATTTTGAAGCAACCTTAGACATGCTATACTCAAATAACCTTGTATAGTGTATATAGATCATCTTGTATATACCACCAATTTCAATTCATAAATTAAAATCAAAATACAAAAAAAAAAAATCAAAATCCTCAAAATCTTCAAAAAAAATACTAATGCAACTAAGGACCTTAAAGGTAAGTTTGAGCCCAACTGGCTTGGACCATACATTATTACTGCAAAATTTGAATCAGAGCATATAAATTATCTACCTTAGATGGTAAAGAACTTAAAGAACCCATGAATATTTTGCATCTTAAACGTTACTATGCATAAACTTGGTCATTTCATCCATGTATATATTTGTTCAAAATTACTATCTTATATTTCTTTCAATTTATAAAAAATTCAAAAACACCAAAAACATTCATAAATCTCCAAAAATCTTCAAAAACTATCTATTGCATTTGTTTAAGGCAGTTGTTAAATTTTTTGCTCAAAAATATAAAAACAACAATATTCTTGACTCTTTCGAAACCAAAACAATATACAGAAGAAAGAGAGAGTCAACATTCTCAAAACTTCTCAAAAGTGTTTATATATATTTTCTTACAATTATTGCAGTTATATGTTTCAACTTATTTTGGATAAATTAGCATTTATTTTGAATCCCTCACTTGCACACTCACAAAAAATAAATATCTTGATTTTATCTGGCATGATTACTAATCTCTCTTATATCAAAGTTCACAAAATTCAATTAAATAAAGTTTGAGCATAGAGAATTGATCTTGTTATTTACTTAAACCAAGCACATCTTTCCACAATAAAATGATTATATTTGTAATTTCCATGTTTTGCTACATAGTAGAACCGATTTCTTGAGTGAAAAGTTTCCCCGCTATCCTATCATGCACATGGTCTAGAATCTTTGAGAATTGGCAAAAGGACAAGCTCACCCCTACCCAGAATAAAAATCCCTTGCTCTACAACCAATCCGAGCAAGTATCCCTAGCAAAGAAAAAGAGAAGAAAAATTCAAGAAAGAAGAGAAAAGAAAAATGTTATTTCAGCAATGTTCCAAGTATTATCAAGCAAAAGAAATACAAAAAGAAAAATAAGCAAAGTTCAAAAGAAAGCAAGAAAGCAATAAAATCCCTTTCCCTACCCTTTGAAAAGAAAAGAAGGGTTGATGAGCTTGAATCCCTGGAATTCTCAATTATTTGAAAACTGTGAGGTAAGCCCCATAACAGGTGGTTTGTGCCCAACCTCGCTTGGCCTTGGGTAACTCCTAGCGTGGCGATATGTCCGTCACATTAGCGACCTTCTTTTGTACAGACCTATGTCTCGCTTATGGATTAGCTAGCTCTTGATAATCCGACCTACATAGTAGTCTAATATGGTTATATGCATCTACATCATGGTTAATGAACATTTATTTGGTTTCCTCAAATCACTTGTATCATAGTATCTTGCTCAAAACTCGGTAAATGAACAATGCAATTGCACACACATTTGTATTTGAGAGATTTTGTTTATCATTAGGATAAATCAAGATCGGAAATGAATGCACATATGCACATGGGATTCCTTATAAATCTAACTTTTGTCTTCAAAATACTTTGAAATATTATTTTTGCAACTTGTTTGGAATAATCAAGTACAATTATTTTTCACAAAGACAACTATAGAATTAGAAAAATAAAAAATTTCTTCCAAATTACACAAATCAAATCATATATATCTGGTTGACTTTCGCGACGATGGTATAGTTTCAAAACCAAAATTGGAATTTTATGCCTAGCGCAAGTCCTCATTTTCATCTTTTCTGTTCATCAAAAAATCAACCATGCAATAAAACTATTTTTTTGGATTTTCGCGATGATGGTATAAGTCTATACCTACATATTCTATGCCTAGCGCAAACCATTGTAACAATTTTTATTCCCCATTTTATCAAAAATCATAAAAACCATATGACTTCATTTTACACAAATTATGCTTTTCAAAAGCAAACCCATTTTTTCACTATTTTTATGTCATTATGTCAACCTTTAACTTTGCAATGATGGTATAATTCCTAAGGAATTATTCACAAATTTTATCACACTTAGGAATTTATGCCTAGCAAAAATCATTTTAAACAATATTTCATGCATAATATTTTTCATGAAAATCTGAAAACAAACCAACCATCATCATCATCATCATTTGCACTATTGCACCAAAGTCTTAAGATAGTCTCTTAAGCACTCTTTTACTTTTCGCAATATTTCTATACTGGGATTAGCTTGACGACCGAGTGAGCGGCGACTCCATGAAATGGTCTATAATAGCGACAATGTCCTTTGAAATTATTGTTAAAAGTCCCCTTTTATTTTTATCAAATTATTGCATCACAAACAACCACTTTGTTACATCAGATTATTTCATTTAAAATGTTATAGCATGACATTCAAATTATAATATTTCCAACGACATAATTACATGAATTATTAAATCAATCAATTAAAACATCTAAAAGCATCATAAAAATACATAACACAATACAAGTCATATGATCAAAAATATATCATCTTATATATCTCAAAAAAATATATACATCATATCCACCATTTCTGCTTCAGAGCTCTAAAAACCAGAAAATGAACAGTAAAAATGAATTAGGGTTTTACCCTATTTTTCTTAATTTTATTCAACAATAATTTTTTGCTTTTTCGCGTTTTTACCTCAAACGTTCGATTTGGGTAAAAACACGGAGGGGGCACCATAGTAAGTCGTCGTACGATTCGACCAAGAATCGTCGCCTAAAAATGGGTATAATTTTTTGCTTTCTCGTAGATCGAGAAGAACTCATCTTTAACGCATTTTCTTCGGAAAATTCGCTAAAGAGGGGGCAAAATGTAGCACCCTAAAATTGGCGCAATAAAATTATAAAATTTACATTCACCTTAGTAAATAATTTTAAATTCAAATTTAACCTCCCAAACCGCCCGTTAACCGTCGGGAAATCCGTTTCCCCCTTTTCCGTGCCATTTTTAGAGGTTGTTTTGACCGTTTGACGATATCGTCGCCGATCAGACGATATCGCCCCAGATTTGACGATTTCGTCTGGACTAGGACGTCCAGACGATCTTGTCGCAAAACTAAATTTGCATAGTTGGAATCTGTTCCAACGGGTCTCCAATCCGGGTAGAAGCGTGTCTGCGCCGTTGGGACCCTCTCCCGTTGGAGATCTCCCAAATTGGGATGATCTCCAACCTCCTAACTACTCCCCCTAAGCCTATTTAATCTCTAAGAATTTTCCCTCCCCAACCCCTGGCTGAAATTTTCTGCAAAGTGATTCCCTCTACATTAGAACATCCTAATCTTGCATTTGCACTAGTTCCACATCGATTTTATTGCAGGTACATCATTGTTTTTCAGTCGAAGCCAGCATCCATCGTCGCCGACGAACCTGTTCAGATCGGAGGCGATCCCGTCAAATGCGAGACGATTTCGTACTGATGCGAGACGATCTCGATCGCAGCCCACATCGAGGCAATCAATGCTTGGAGTTTGCTTTTCTCAACTCTATTTCTGTCATTTTATTCTGTAAATTAGATTATTTATTCAGTTTTTATGTTATTTTGCATTTGGAGTTCACCCATTTAGCTTAGATTGCATGCTAAGTTCATGATCTGCTATTAAAGTATAGTAATTGGCTTTAAATTTTGTTCTTAAATATTGTTCAGTATTCATATTGCTATTTGGTGTAATTTGCCTCTGTTAGCACAATAGAATTTCTTGTATTTTGCATCTGTTTTTTGTCTTGTAGGTCTCTGGCGAATTCGTCTGACGAATTCGTCAGATCTCGGACGATTCTGTCAGTTTCAGACGATTCTATCGGATTGCGACGATTCTGTCAGATTACAGGCGATCCAGACCGCTTCAAACGTCAGAATCTTCTACAGACATCCGGATCAGGTATTTTTCATTGTCATTCTGTAAAATTCTCTATTTTTTGCTTTCAAATCTGTTTGTTGTATTCATGAAAGTTGCATTTTCATGTAGTTTTAATTTAGATTCATTCGGCCAAACCTAGGATATGAATGCTTAAGGTTAAAATGAACTCATCAAACACATTCCAAAACCTAGGCGTGGAAACTGCCGCTAAATGTTTTCTGGTGAACCCACCATCCGTCGAAAAATCACCAAAATACACCTCCCTTGAGAGGCGGGACCTTCGCAAAGTCCTCTCAGTCCGAGGTATCGCGACATCCTTTTCCCATCCTCCTTCCAGGCGCGGATCCTATAGCCTGAAGGTAGGGATGCAAAAAATTTGGAGCGATACACTAGGCAAACTCCATAGTGAATAGTTCTGCACCAAAATTAATCTCAAATTTGGCTATCATCAAATATCCATAGATTCCACTGAAGAATAGAAGACACTATTCAAATACAAGGAGGGTTTATTTGAGTGGTTGGTTATGCCTTTTGGCTTGAACAATGAATTTGCCATATTCATGAGGATGCTCATTTGTGGTAGTCTACTTAGATAATATTCTCATCTATAGTAATACATAAGAAGGACACCTACAACATATTCAACAAGTATTTTATACTTTTGGAAGACACAAGTTATATTCTAATTTGAAAATATTTTTATTTGGTATAATGAAGATTTAATACCTTGGGTATATTATTGAAAAAGAGTGAGTCCATATTGATCTTGAGAATATTTAGACAATTAGAGAGTAGCCTACTTTTAAGACTCTAATACAGATTCACAACTTTTTGGTTTTTACCAATTTCAATTGAATATTTGTATTGGGGTTCTCACACATTGCTTGGACACTACACCAAGTGACTAATTGAGGTTCCAAATCTAGGTTTCATTAGGAAGACACAACACAAAGGGTATTTAAGAGCTTGAAAGATCAATTGTGTTAAGCTCCTATGATTTTTCTTCTTGGTATACACCAACTTTTTGAGGTAATAAAGAATGCAGTATAGTACATATTGGGAGCTATCCTCACACAACATGGGTATCCAATTGCCTATCATAATGAAATATTTAGTGAAGTAGTTCAAAAATGCCCCACATAAAAAAAATATCTTCATCCCATTGTCCAAACATGTAAAGAGTGGAAGCACTTCATATTAGACAAGAAAATCATTATCCATATAGATAACATAGCTCTAGAGTTCATTTAGATGTAGAGTAAGATAAGGAATGAAAGACATCAAAAGTGGGTGATATATCTATAACAATTTAATTAAATTATTAGGCACAAGAAAAGAGTTCCAATTCAATATTGGGTTATTTGAGCTGACCTCCAATCATAGCATTCACCACCATTCTTGGTTCCTATAGAAATGATACTTCCAAGTGGTCCACCTTGTATGAAGTAGATTTTGATTTTACAAATGCACACCAAGCTCTCTATGTGGGTAGACATTTATTTATTTATTTTTATTTGTAATATAACCTTCTCTATCACATGAGACATATTTGTGTACTAGCCAAAATATGATCTAGGAAGCCAAATTTAATAAAGTAATAGGATACTTTAGGGTGGAAATAATATTGGTCATTCTTCAAAAGTACTTCTATTGGCCTCATATGAGAAATGATGTTGAGAGGTATATCAAGTCATGTAACTCATATGCTATTGCCAAACTAACCAACAAGAAGCAAATATTGTAGACACCATTGTCAATGTCATCCAAGCCTTGGAAATTTATCACCATGGATTTCTTCTCAGGTTTGATTGCATCTAAGATTGTATTTTTATAGTAGTTGATCATTTTTAAAAATGGCTATTATGATTCATTGTAAAAAATTCATTTAAGTAGTGAAGACTACTAGTCATGTGTGTCTCAAATTTGGCTTGCTAAAGTCCATTGTATTTGATAGGGATAGATATTTTTTGAGCATCTTCTAGTCCACCCTATGGAGCAGAATGGACACCAAGTTGACCATGTCCACAACCTTCCATCCTCCGACTTTATACATCTTCTTTGAATGTACAATTACAAGCATCCACAATATGGGATGAGAGGCTTCCCATGTTTGTTCCATGTTCCAACCCTCGAAATTTAGTAATGCAACTCTCCTTGTGTAACCCATAAAGTACTCACCTTATGATATTTTTTTTCTCATCTCAAGGGAATACGTAGAAAGGGAATACATATATTATATACAATTAAAGATTAAGAACTGGAAAACTATGTATACAAGATAAATAAAACTAAATTATAGATTTGGAAATCTATAAATAAATTAAATTATAATGGAAAATAATTGCATAACTAAATCACACATAATAGCTAGCTATAGGAAAACATGAACAATAGAACTGAAATAGTGTACTCAAAACTTTGGATAGCATCTAACTATTGCATATAGAAACATGAAAATATGTTCATGGAGGTTATTCTAAATAAGACACTTGTAGTTGGCATAAAATTCAAATATAGGCATAGTTCTCCTATGGAAAGAAGAAAGAAATTATATGTTTAGAATTAAATTAAATGGTAGATATTCCTAATTGAACTCGATGAAATATATAAAAACATCCATCGTCTATTTTATTACAGATTTTGGCTATAGAACCACACTTGACTATTTTATTGATCAAATTACAACTTCAACTAATGGACTAATTAGCTTCTACCCTATACTATATATACAATTTAAAGAGAACCATGAAACCTCCCTGAACTATTTACTAGATCTTAGGGTGTGTAGTTGGAATTATCATGGTCACATTCTACTACAACATAGAAATATATAAAATAAAAATACATTTTGTTTGGATTTTATATATTTTGGAGAGTTGGAAATCTATTCTTGGATGGACAGGGCAATTTATAGAGAAACAAAATAATTTACTAGATATATTATAGCTAGCATCTCCTAGTAGTTTCTTATTGTTAAAACAACTATCCAATACCTAGAAACATTTTTGTTCAATTTAAATAGTTACAACATCGTATTTTCTATTTGTCAATCTATAGATCAATATATTTATTATTATCCTCATAAACAATGTACATTCAAAGAATTAGAAGTTACTAGATAGTTTTAATGCATTTGCTTGATGCATTTCCTATAGTTCAACAATTGCATGTTTGACATGGTGACTTAAAATTTTGGCCACATCATCTATTTATTTATCATAGTGTGTTTAGGTATCTATAACATACAAAGAATATTGGATCACTTGGGGTGATCCAATTAGCATCATCACACACCATATTATAGAAAACTTTATGCAATAAAACATTCACAATCTAGTAAAAACTATAAACTTATATTAGTTTGTATAAAATACAAAGTGATTATCATTTTATACAAAACATATGATTAATCCATCATTGAGTACAAAACTATAAGGTTTTTAATAGATGAGTTATTTGAGTGAATCATCATCTTCCCTTGCTTATACTATTGCATGTCCCTATGCAATGCATTTTAGGTTTATTGTCTGGATTGACAAATTTACACTTTGTGGTCATATTTATTCTATGACATTCTAAGCTTGCACTAATCCCATAGATCAGAAGGCATGGGATAGACATGTGAAATTTTTCTCTAATATCCTCTACCCTCTTGAATTTCCTTCCAATGCCATAGCTCATATGTAGGAGATAAGCGTATTATATTGGTGCAATCAACAAATAGAGTCGATGACATCAATGATTTAAATCTAAGTCCTATCCACTAATGCCCCAAAGTTTCAACAATTTCCACATATGTCTTGGACCTATATAGTTCCTTTAAGAATTTGGGAGTAATTAAGGCTTCCCATAGTTTTTTTGATATTTTTATAAACATCTACAGAGTAGATTTCTAGAAGTTTTGCATGCAAGGCCTATACTATCCATCATGACCTATGAGGCAGCCTCATGTTTTGAATAGGGCATGAGGTGTTTAGAATTTTATTTGTTTCAATTTGCATTAGACACATCCTACCTTGCTATTTCATTTTGTATAACATAACAAAAGACTCATATGACTACATCCCCCACAAAAATGTTAAGATTCAACGAAGTAATTTTGGTTAAATGTTGTGCAAATAAAACACAAAATACATTCTAATTCTCTATAGGAAGAAAGAAGTAAACTTGACTAAGTGATGATGAATCCAGGTTGTCTAGGGGATGAAATTTATTTATCTAATTGATTTGTAGTTTAATCCAATTTTCCTTAAAATACATACAATAGAATCTGGAAGGAGGCTTATAGTTATCCATCTCCTTTGCAAGAGTGAATGTAGTAGAAATAAATTACTTGAGTCTCTTAACATCCTTTTACTTATTATCCTTGTTGAGAGAAATTTCCATTTTTTTTTTATCATCTTAGCAAGGTCATAATTCTACTTCACTAATATCTTCTTGAAGGTCTCATTTGGATTTCAAATATTTATCATAATTGACCAAAGAAATGTAACCTTAGTTATATGATTCTACTTCAACATTCCATATAGAAACCTTTCCTTTGGAAATTGTTAACTGTAATTGCAACTTATGGTATCTTCCATCTAACTCCTTCAATGAGAAAGTTTAGCCTTGGCTTGAGCTAACTCTTCCCATAGTCTATGAATATTTTTCTCAAATTTAGCGAAAGAATACTCAGAGATTGTTTCTATGGCCTTGGCTACAACTATGAGATTCTTAGAAATTTATTCAATTTTCATGGACACTATTTTTCTTTCAAGTTCTATATCTACCTTTATAGGCTTTCCTCATATGATTATTTTTTAGATTCTCACATCTAATATCCATCATCCTCAAAAAGCTACATGAGTTGATATTCTTCAATTTGCTCTATTGAATGAGGGTTTTTAACCTCTAAATCCTTTAGTTCCTCTTAATATACCATTATTTTGGCTCTAGTTGGTCAAAATATGGCTGGGGTTATTCTCACTATCTAGACCCAAAACCTTGTGACTCCATCTCTACAAATTCTTGTGAAGTTGCCTATGTCAATGTTTCCAAGGGGTCCCCAACAATCCTTCTTGCCAACACTTTGTGTTGTATTTTAAGGGATTGTGGTAAAGATGTTTCTTTCCTATTTTTTGAGGATTTTTCTACTTATCAATGTTTCTCCCTATATTTATGCCTTTGTTCCCTAAAAGTTTCACGTGGCTCCTTACTTCCTCTAGCTCTAAATCCATAATTGGTGTATCAAGGGAAGAGTCCATGGAAGCTATATAATCACCCTTTATAGTTCTCAATCATGAATCCCTTATTTTTCTTAGGTACTAAGGACCTTATGTTTTCTAAACACCCATGAATTCATTCTTTTTATTTTGGACTTATGGGTTATATTAAATACTACTTTGTTTTGAAAATAATTTTTTGTCTATTTTTGAATTCTTCACTTCCTCACATATTTTCATAAATATTGCCCATGTAACCCTAGGATTTTTCTTGGGCAGGGAAATTTTTTAATCAAAAGAATCAACACATGATAAGAAATAATTGTTTCCTTTCTTTCTTGGACCTTAGTAGCCCTATCTTACAACAATTTGAAAAGAAAATTTGGAAACTTGATTTTTATCTCCTCAAAAAGATAAGACATGATACAAAACGGTATGCAAAAATAAGCATGGAATCCTTTATAGGGAATTCACCTTAAATTATGGATGAATATCTCATCCATGATGTTGGTAGTGAATCCTGCTTGATATCCTTTGGCTTGACATCAATCTCTCCTAGCATATAAATTTTCAACTTTAGTTTTATACCATCTATCTCCTTCAATGATCAATCCTATATACTCTACAATAAAATTATTTGTAACAAGGATATTAATATTTTCAATCCATTCCAAATTTTCTCATAATGCCCTCATGAATTATTTACAATTCCCTCTTGATATTTCATCAAGTACAAATAATTTCATCCATCTTGTAGTTTTAAATATTTGTGCTATTTGCAAGTTTCTCCTAACTTTCTTTGTATCTACTATTGTCCATACTTCCATTTTTGCCCCATTCCTATGAAAATAATTCCTCTACAACACTTCCTACTGATTTATAGTTTTTCTTCATTACATATCTATGTATGGCAATGATACCTAGGGATTTTAGAAAAAAATATATAATTATTGTGGTACATACCTCATAGTTACTTCAATCAGGTGAGAGTGCCAATCACATGGCCGTGGTGATATAGTAGATTATGTTTTCTAAAATTATGATGGTCAATTGTGTGAACCATAATTGAGTGAAAAGCTATCCATACATCATGTGTCTGTAATAGAATTTTGATGAAATATATTTCCACCATGTCCTAAACACATATCCAACATTGACATCTTCCCCCACCTAATCATGATATCATTTTCAATGGTCACAAGTTAATGACAAAAAATCTATAGGATTGTGATATAATTTACGAGACAATTTGCATGTATAAAAAGATGAAACCAATGGTAGACAATTAGAAAAAATAACATATGGTGAAAAAGAGGTGGATAACAAGCAAGCTACACTATAAGAGAAATAGCTACATGAAGTAGGATTCTTAGGATATGAGAAAAATAATACACGATAGGAATATCCCATAGGAAATCATATATACAACAATGATAATCTTCTTTTGTGTATGCATAAAATAATAATATTTATAGAAATTAGGATATTTTATCTAAATTACCTGAGAATTGGGTGAGCCTATAGATATCAAATTAGGATGTGAGCATGCAGGATTTTTTTCTATAAGTAGTTTTTTTTAAGGAGATTTTAGCCAACACGATGGGTTTATAAAGTTCTTCCCCTTGACAGCACCCAAAATGGGTTTTCACCATCAAATTTTTTTATGATATTAAAGACACCAAAACCTAGGCATCCACAAAATCATCATTTGCACCCCACATCACAAATTTTGCATGATAGAATTATATACCTATGTTTAAAATTAGGTGTATAAAACCCTGCATATTAATATTTTTTCTAGATTTATTAAATCTAGAAAATTAGCCTAGGATACCTTGCTTAACCACTAGACATATGTCCTAGCCACCTCACTACCCCACCTTGCCACATCTCACACATCCTTGTCCCATTTATCCTTCACATGGGACAACCCTTACACCTCACTCCACTTGCAACCACATCACCCCAGTTAAGTGAGACACCCTGGGTGATTCACTCTAACTGTCCCTTCCATTTGGTAGCCCTGGATTGTCACTTGAAAATCCTGGCTTGCCACCTCCCTTTTCCCTCCAAAATCCTAAGGGGCCTATAAAGACACCTTCACCCGACCAACCAAAAGAGGCTGAGTACACATACCATCAGGCTACCAAAATAGGACCGGGAGCTCACACGCATCTTAAGGAAACCAGATATCTAAAGCCCCAAAGCCTCATTTTGGAGTCTTCTACCATTCAGTAAAAACCACTCATCCGCGGTTACACAGTCGAAACCGCCTTTGTGTGGTTTCCCCACCACCCGTTCATGGTTTACCAGTCCAAACTTTGCATCCACAGTTTATCAGAGCCAAAAAAATATGATAAATCTGTTGAGTGTTAATTTGACCCTCTTGTGAAATTACACTCTCCCTTAGGGTTTGGATTCCAAAACCCTCTCTTGCAAAGAAGTTAAACAAACAACTTCTCCAAGGTCTCCGCTATATTAGCATTTGCATATGTGTATTAGTACTCTCAATAAAAATATATCTATTTAATGCTAGGAACACCTTAGTGATTGCAAGTAACTGTAAACAAGGGGTATTTGTTGGTTTATTTTACCATGCTAATTTAATGATTGTTCATGAAACCAAAATAAGAGTAATTTAATGCTAGGAACACCTTAGTGATTGCAAGTAATTGTAAACAAGGTGCATTTGTTGGTTTATTTTACCATGCTAATTTAATGATTGTTCATGAAACCAAAATAAGAGTAAGTGTGAATTAGCCCTCATATGACCACGATGTAGCCTTAATCCTTTTATCTTGAGGATTTTAGGGTAGATTTTATCTTCTTTATTAAGTGGATTTTAATCAAGTTTTATCTTGTATGAAATCCTACTTTTAAACATGCAAATGAAGATCAAATCTATCCATAAACATAAATCCGAAATAATGAATAAGCTCCTTGAATATAGATTCTTATCATGAAGATAAATATAGCTTTTGATGTGATTACATAAACTATACCTCTTTGGTGAAATTAATTTTCACAAAGAGATGATAATTTATTGCCTTAAAATAGAGGCTTTAAAATATCACTTTAATCATCCCTCTTAAATGAAATCAGATTTTCATAAAGAAGAATAATTAAATGCTTTAAAACGGCCTTTTAATATAACATATAAAAATTACCCCCCTTTCATGAAATCCAAATTTTCATGAAGAAGGGTGCATTTATTGCCCCAAAATGATCTCTTATGAAATACCATAAAATTGACCCCCTTCAATGAAATTGACATGGTAAGATCATCTTATACTTGCAAATAACATATGAAGCTGAAAAAATTTAATTTGGCTTCAAAATAAAACAAAATATGAATTTCCGAAATTATAAAAATGTGCATCAAACAGTCATTTTCAAAAATTAATATAAAATCAACATGATCTCGGAATGAGTCCAAATCTGTTGCGTATGATAGATTTTACATCATTCTTCACAGCCATATAATTATTTTTATCATTTTATTTTTTTATGATTTTTATTTTAATGCCTGAAGTTTTAAAAAAAATGCAAAATGAAAATTTCGAAAACAGAAAATAAAATCTAAAAATAAATTTAAATGCTGAAAACAAACATATGCAAAGCATTTCCAGTTTGATGGCATCTCGTCCTGCAAAACCGAAGCTGTGAGAAACTCTTACATGCAACCTATTATATTCCAACCTGCATTCACACAATCGAAATAAAACAGGTGCTAGCTCCTAAAATACAAACATAAATTTTAAATCCCAAATATTCGCGTAATCTATAAATTCAAAATCTGAAAACAGAAAAATAAGACAATGAAAATCCAGCAGAAAATTTTCTTCTATTTTAACAAATAAAATCCAAATTTTTGAAAAGCTTTTGCATTAAAAATATCCCCTCTTACATTTTGGCAGCATCTGGCCTTCAAAAGGTCCAGCCTTTTTTTCTACGCATCCTTCTGGTTTTTAAAGTTTTCAACACCCTTTCCTTTCATTGAAAAACCTCTTCGTTTCATGTTGCTTGGGCTTCCATTATTTTTTCATTTTCTGTTCATTGATGTTTTATTTCATTTTCCATACATTTGTCTTTGTCTTTTCGTATTCCAACGTTGTCTTCTTTCTTCGTTTAATTATTAATTTGGCATTCCCCTTTACACAAGAATGTGGGTAATGTAAATGTTTTCTATCATGGCATCCACAGGTCCATACGTATCTTTAATAACTGTCACTGCATATGAAACTTCCTTTACTATCATCAAATATTTCACCATGTTAATATTGTCTTTGCACACTTAAACAAACACTATACGTGGACAAACCACCTCACATTTCGTAGCCCAAACTTTAATGCTTACCCTGATGCATTATCCGTAATCATGACCTAGGCTGTTTTTATTTAATTGCATGAAAGTATAACAGATCTGATGGCAAGGTGGATTCTTAAAAATGGATTACTAATACTGCTGCCCTCTATGCACTCGACGTCATTGAACCTTTCTCCGTCACAAACATAAATGTGGCAAATGACCTGGCCACCCACTGCGTACTCCGGTGTCCACTACTCCCATTTGTACACGTCGTGGCAACATTCCAATCGCATACGTTGCACTTAATCACCTTCGGTACAGTGAAATGCTCTGCACAATAGACCCTGGTTGCCTCCAGCTGGAAACTTTCCTTCTGTCATTGTCATTTTTCTAACCGGCGATCCATCTTTCGACAGCGTCTCCCATATTATTATGCATTCGTCCGCCTGGAGTGTTCCCCTATTATGGCCATCCATACTCGCTTCCAAACTGTTACGATTCCCCCTGGCTGTTCGAACTTAAGACCAAGTGCTTCACCTGCGTTATTTATTTTTATTTTTTTACGTCGAAGGCCACCAAACTCCTCGCTTTTGGCTTATCAGACTCCTCTGTATCAAGGTCTACGTCTTTTCCCAAGCATACTTTGACACCGCGGTGTCTTCTGTAACCTGCAACACCAACATGCATACTTGAGTTAAAACCTTAATTTAAATAAGACCCGCGGTAATGTAAAGCAAACCAATAGTCCACCACAGTAATGTAAAGCAAACCAATAGTCCACCCCAGAACATCTTTGCTTAGACTATTAACATGCATATCATATATATATATATATATATATATATATATATATATATATATATATATATATAAGAGACATATTTTATTAATATTTTTAATATATATATATTTTTTATATTATAATATCTTTTATCACCTCTCTATTTTAAAAGGGCACTCGACCGGGCTCCTCAGTGGGGGAGGGTGGAGGGTGGTTTGCGCCGCGTGACCCAAAAAGGAGCTTTGCTTCGTACTTATTAAATAATAATAAATCCAATGACAATTATTTATTTATATCCATTTTTTATTTATTTTTAATTATTATTATTATATAAACATATAATAATAATATATATATTTTGATATTGTCATTAGTTTTATTGACTTTTTTTTTATTGAAACTAACAATTATATTCAATAAAAATAAAAATATTCTTTTTATTAATATGTACATTAATTCATTTTTTATTATATATATATATATATATATATATATATATATATATATATATATAATTTTTACTTTTATTTGATCATTTTTATCATTATTATATATAAGATATACATAATAATAATAAATTCTTTATTTATTATTATTTATTTTTTTACTATTATTATATAACAAATATAATAATAATAATGATTTTTTTATATATAGTTTTTTTTTTTAATTTATTAACATATCCAAATAAATAATAAATAAATAAATAAATAAATATATATATATATATATATATATATATATATATATATATATATATATATATATATATAAACATTTTGTTTCCCTTCCTTTCATTACGTTTGATTTAACTAATTACGCGAAAGAGGATTTGAGTTGGTTGAATGCACACAATTTAACTTATTAAAACCGACCTTTAAAACCGAATCCAACACTCTAACATGACACCACCAAGCATTGCTTCATAAAACAAAGAGACATTAGCAACTTTGAACCTTGGAGAAATTACAACTTGAACTCACAGGCAAGGGATGATCAAAATTATCGTTCCAAGAATACCAAAACACTCAAAACACAAAAACAAAAAGGTGGGTCCCCAAACTTTGGGGCTAGTTGTGGAACAACCACAACAAATGACAACTTTGCTGGGAAATGCTCCGGAGCATTTCGGTAAGAACCCAACCTGAAAACACACAAAACCCAAAAATTAAAATTACAAGCATCAACAATTATCCGAAGAATGGAAATAGACCAAGAAGACATGAGTCATCGAAATCATTCAACATCAGCTCAATGTGTGCAACGTGGTTCATTATTTATTGTTTAAAACTATTCAACACTCGATTGTCAGTTTCACATGGATGTTTGTGTCTTCATGATTTATGCACATTAGAACCTGAAAGATAGACATGGAAATGAATTAAGGCTACATCGTGGTCATATGAGGGCCAATTCACATTTACTTTTATTTTGGTTTCATGAACAATCATTAAAGTAGCATGGTAAAATAAACCAACACATGCCCCTTGTTTACAATTACTTGCAATCACTAAGGTGTTCCTAGCATTAAATTGATATATTTTTATTGAGAGTACTAATACACATATGCAAATGCTAATATAGCGGAGACCTTGGAGAAGTTGTTTGTTTAAATTATTTGCAAGAGAGGGGTTTGGAATCCAAACCCTAAGGGGGAGTGTAATTTCACAATAGGGTCAAATTAACACTCAACATTTTGGTGCTAGGAGGGCCTGAACTGGTTTACTTTATGTTATTTATTCTAAGCAATTCATGCATTGGTTTTCATTGATCTAGCGCTTTTGGATTGTTCATATATGAATGATATGATTTGGTTTAATTTTGAGAGTTTAATTGCTAAATATTTCAAGTTCATTTGATTAGCATATTTGGTAATCTTTTAGCACTCAACACTTTAGGAGCTAAGAGGGTTTGAGTTGATTTATTCTATTGTTATGTAGATGCGAATTGCTCATGTTGAAAGATTTATCTTAAGACATTGGTCTTGACTAATGAATTTTTTTTGATCACTTTCATTGATTCTAACATTCTCTATTTGATGATGTGTTAATACTAACATTTTGGCGCTAGGAGGGTTGAATTGGTTTATTTTGTTGTGATTTTAATTGCCATAGGGATTTAAAATTTAGAATAATTCATGCCTTATGATTATATTTAGACCTCTTTTAACACACAACATTCTAGTGCTAAAAATAGGATATGAATTGTTATTCATTGATCTAAATTTTTTTGATTTTTCATACATAAATAATGTGATCTAATATAGTTTTGAAAGTTTTGAATGGCTAAATATTTCAAGTTCATTTGTTTGGCATCTTTGGTTTCCTCTAACACTCACACTACGGGAGCTAGGAGGATTTGAATTGATTTATTTTATGGCCATTTAGATGCTAAATTGTTCATGTTACTTGAAAGATTTATTTGCAAAACATTGGTCTTGACTAACGAGATTTTGTTTCCATATGATTACTTTCATTTGATTCTAACATTCTCTATTCTCAATGATGCATTAATGCTAACATGTTACAGATTTGAGAATGTTCTTCAATTTCATGGTTTAATGGATACATATCTCTTGGTTGATGCTAACATGATTATTCATATGTTACATGTTTGAGATTGGTTGGTCATTTCATGTTTCTTTGTAAGAAATCTTTATTTGACTAACAAATTGGTTTTGAGGTTATCCTTTGAGTTTCGCTAATGGCTACAAATACTATAAAGTGGTATGGGGTACATGGTAATCCTTTGAACATTAGTGGAGATACTCATGACTTACCCAAGAACATAGAGAAACTTTTGCCCAAGTTTAAGCACAATGGCACAACATTAGCCGAGGAGCACATTTAGTCCTATGTGGATATCCTAGTTAGATGGAATTTTGAACATGAGGATGTGGCATGTAGATTGTTTCCTGGGAGCCTAGATGAGGTAGCATATGATTGGTACATCAATTTACCCACTAGCTCTATTACATCCTAGGCCCAATTGGAAAATGCCTTTATCAATCAATTTAGGTTGCCCATTGATCCTCTCATGATGTATCAACAATTTGCTTCTTGCAAAAGGGAACCTAATGAGCCAGTGAGAATTTTCAACATGAGATTTCAAAAGCTCTATGTGAGATTAATTGCTCCCTATACTATTGAGGAGAGTGGTGCTCTTCAAATATACTTTGGGGTATTGGATCCATTATTTTCCATGTTCATTAGGACAAATCCTTTGGTCACTAATATTGCATCGGCCTACATGGAAGCTATGATTATAGATCAACAATTGAGGCCACAAGGTTATGGGATGGAACAATCACCTATGGTAGGACAACTAGGGGCTTGCAATCAAACCTCGGTGGTAAATCAAGCATGGGCACAATAGAATTTGATATCAAACGTTTTGCCCTACAATCAATTTTACCATACCATACCCACTTATTCTCCCACATGTACATATACGAGTACATCTATCCATCCAACCATGCCACAATTAGAGAATCATGGGGTCACTTATGGAGCCATTACAATAAGTGTTCAGGCTTTGTCTTTTGATATCAATCCAACTAATCCTACTACTTCTACTACTCAACCAAAGAAGCTTACATCAAAAGTAAAAGAGCAAAAGAAGGTGGTTAAGAAGTTAAGTAGAGATGTGGTTTCATCGCGAAAACGAGCACATCAATGTATGCATCCAAATCATCCTAGGAAGAAAATTCATAATGCTAATATTTATGATACTTCATGCTATGCTTCTTTAGGTGATAGAAGAGATTTTGATGTGACTTATGTTGAATTAAATGCCTATTCAGAATGCCTTGAAGAGCATGAAGATTTTGGAGAAGAAATTCTATGGATGGGTAACAAGAAGTTGGAATCAAATGATCATCATTTTTTTGTGGAAAGAAAATATCTAGAATCATTACCCATAAATGAGGATTTGGATAAACAAACCTATGAGGATATGATTTGGTCATTTGTACTCGCAAAGGAAGACTGAAGTGACTATATGGAGCAATATGTAAAAATTGATCCCATTATAGAAGCTCCTAAGCCATAGAAAGTGTTTGAAAGTGAATTTGAAAGAAAATCAACAAATTAATTTGAAGACATAACCGAATTTCACCACTTGTTCTCGGAAGATACTTTGGATGATGTCATTGAAATTGATGGTCAAAAATAAAGTCCACACCTTCCAAATTGTGATAGAATTGAATCATGGGTTACAAATTTGGATTATGATAGCTTCATAAATTTGAATTCAATAAATAACCCACTTTTGGAAATAATTGAACCATCTAAGGAAGGTGAAGATGAATTGGATGAAAAACATGTTGATGAATCATAATATGATGAAGAAGTAATTGAACGTCACAACTTGATTTTGGAAGATGATTACTATGATTCTTGGAATAAATGGGAAGAGCATGCTCGCTCTAAATATTCTAATGAACTTTTTATGTCAATTGATATGCAGGATAATACAATTATTTTCTCACATGAGGATATTACAAATCCTATACAATCTGAGGAAGTTTTGGAAGAAGAATCAAAATCTAATCAAGTTTTGGAAAATGATAATACCATGGATAAAGTGGGAGAACCATTTGCTTTGGGTTCCTTTGAAGGAAAAGGAATTAAAAATCTTGATTCACTTAATGATTCTACAATGTATATGCCATGTCATAATGAGGAAATTTCAAAACCTGAATGGTTTGGGTTTGATATAACTGATGATCCAATTGAAAATCTCACGTTATCTAAAACAACCCAAGTTATTGATCGTGGAGATGTGTTAGTCAATCCATCCCTAGATAGACAAGACCTATGGTTTGAAAAGGATGGACATGTTTTTAATTGGGTGCCTAATTTTGGTGTCTTTAATAAACAGGTATTCAATGATGATGAAAGGTCATTTGTGGTTGACAAAGAATTTGTCTTAATTTTTCCTCACACCACTAATGACATCGCATTTTTGAATGAAAATGAAGTTGATATACTTGAAGTGTTAAATCAGGTTCATAATCAATTAGTAACAGAATATAGGATAAAAACTTATGATGATACTCCGTTAATAAATATCCTAGGTGCTTGCAAATGGTTACATGAATTTGATTGACCTACAAATTTGAAAAATGATTTGGCTCTAAAATTTGTAGAAATAGGTTCATATTTGCAAGATCTCATATCTAAAAATGAAAGCTTATTTCTACACCATGAATCAAATTGTGAAATGGACATATTAAAGAATAAACAAGATAAAATTGAAAATCAAAATTTGCCTAATCAATTTAATGATTTGAATCTTATCTATGGGATCATTAATGGAATTAAATAAAATTGGTGGGGTGAGCAAGGTAAGTTGAAGGTTGTTGCTGGTTTGGTCTAATATTGTTTTTGTTGGGTTCCTACAAAATTTGGCATGCGTATTACGTTATATGTCTTTTGAAGTGTTCTAATCATGTTTGGGATCTAGGGAAGTGATAGGTCAAGCCTTGCACCATTTTGTACCATATTGTACATTTGTATATAGATTTTGGTTTTCATGTTTGGTTTTGGGTTTGGATTTTGTTTTGATGTTTGCAAGTTTGATTTGTGTGTTTGTATTCATTCGCTTTCGAGTTTTTTTTGTTTTCTAATATTTTAAAGCGAGATGTCAGTTTATGTCCTCATGAATGTTAACTAAGATAAAGAGAATATGAGACATTGAAATTATATTGCAGAAGGCTCCGCAAGTACCACAAACGTATTAAAGAATATTGTTTGAAACTTGCGATGCATGAAGTTGTCAATTTTTCAAATTAGGGCAAAATATTTCAAATGTTCCATCTCATTCATTTGTATTTCATGGTACACTTCACATTGAATACACATTGCATCTCACTTACATCTAAATTTCACAGATAATCATTGAAAAACGTGTTAGATTCTCTTAGGATCATTGCACAATACACACTAAGAAGATCTTGAGTTTGGGAACTGATGCTGAAACTGTCTTGAACCAAACACAATTTGCACATATTACAAGCATCTTGGGTAAAATGGTCAAAACCATCCTTGGAAGAAAATGCAAGGCGAAAAGAGTCATTCTTGCCCATCCTATCATGCAACGTAGTCCATAAAATAGTGGTTTTCACCACTTTCACAATCCTTGAAAATCCAAAATCAGATTAGTAAGGATAGGGTCAAATTATCATCATACTTAGGTTGAGAATATGATTCCCCAAAGCTCTGATTTTTGCCTCCATCACACCATTGACTATTGGGTCTTAAGGATTGTACTACATATCCCTCAAAAGGATGGGTAGTCATCCCCAAGATTCAAGAAATCCAAAGTAAAATATTCATCTTTCCATTTCCATCACATCACTGACTATTGAATTGTAAAGATCGTACTACTTGTCCCCTCAGAAGGATGGGTAGTCAACTCTAAGATTTAAGAAATCAAAAATAAAATCATGGACTATGGGGTTAACCTCCATCGGTGCTATAGATGCTTGAATGACAGTGAAGTATGCTCATGCATGGCGAAATGTCTCTTTTAAAAAGTGAGACCTCTGACCGCTCACACAGACAGGCTAGCTATGCAATTTCATCCATAACAAGTTTAATAATTTTGGTCAAGATGAGGTAATGAACTCAGATCAAAGTAGTAAGGATAGGATCAAATTCTCATCATACTTAGGTTGAGAATCCTATTTCCCAAGGTTCTGAGTCCACTTGCACACACTGATTCAGGATGGTAGAGACGCATAACCAAACTCTTGATCAGGTAAATGAATTCACTGCACACATGGGGTCCTAAGAGGGTTAGACAGTTTTAGTGTTTTTGTTTATGGTACTAAAAGTTTTGAATATTTGCAAAGCAGGCTGTTCATATCATAGCATCCTTGCAATGCATCCATAATGTATCATGTGCATAAATCATGAAGACACAAGTATCCATGTGAAACTGACAATCGAGTGTTGAATAGTTTCCAATGATAAGGAATGAACCACGTTGCACACACTGAGCTGATGTTGAATGATTTTGATGGCTCATGTCTTCTTGGTCTATTTCCATTCTTTGGATATTTGCTGATGCTTATAATTTTAATTTTTGGGTTTTGTGTGTTTTCAGGTTGGGTTCTTACCAAAATGCTCTAGAGCATTTCCCAGCAGAGTCGCCTTTTGTTGTTGCTGCTCCACAACTAGCCCCAAAGTTTGAGGACCCACCTTTTTGCTTTTGTGTTTTGAGTGTTTTGGTATTATTAGAGCTGTAATTTTAATCATCCCTTACTTGTGAGCGCGAGGTCTGATTTCTCCAAGGTTCAAATTTGCTAATGTCTCTTTGTTTTATGAAGCAATGCTTGGTGGTGTCATGTTAGAGTGTTGGTTTCGGTTTTAGAGGTCAGTTTTAATAAGTTAAATTGTGTGCATTCGGCCAACTCAAATCCCCTTTTGCATAATTAGTTAAATAAAACATAATGAAAGGAATGGAAACAAAATGTTAATGTATCTATATATATATATATATATATTTATGTGGATATGTTAATAAAAAAAAAAAAACTATATATAAAAAAAATCATTATTATTATTATATTTGTTATATAATAATAATATTAATAAAATAATAATAAATAAAGAATTTATTATTATTATTATGTATATCTTATATATAATAATGATAAAAATGATCAAATATAAATAAAAATTATATATATATATATATATATATGTAATAAAAACATGAATTAATGTACATATTAATAAAAAGAACATTTATATTTTTATTGAATATAATTGTTTTATTTATTTATTTACATGGTGGAATTGGTAGCCGCCACGAATCCGGGTAGGTTGCCCAGTATTTATGGCCGCCACAGTATTCTGTGCTATTCGCCCCAAAAGCCGCCACATATATCTTCGTGTAGTCTGCCTCGGAAGCCGCCACACAAATCTTCGTGCAGTCCGCCCCTATAACCGCCATGCCACAATCATTTTAAACCTTTTTATGCCACTGAAAGCACCAGGAAAGGGATAAGCATTCAGTCCGACGAGTCCTGAGATTTGAACCTTGGAACTCTGCGCCCTTATGGGGTTTGGATGAACCAATTGGTATACACCTCGGACATTTATTGAATATAATTGCTGGTTCCAATAAAAAAGTTAATAAAACTAATGACAATATAAAAAAAAAATATTATTATTATATTTTATATAATAATAATAATTAAAAAGAAATAAATAATGTATATAAATAAATAATTGTCATTAGGTTTTATTATTATTTAATAAGTATGATGATAAAAGATATTATAATATAACCAAAAAAAAAAAACAAAATGCATTAAAAATATTAATAAAATATGTCTTATATATATATATATATATATATATATATATATATATATATATATATATATATATATGATATGCATGTTAATAGTCTAAGCAAAGATATTATGGGGTGGAAGTATGCTTGGGAAAAGACGTAGACCTCGATACAGAGGAGTTCGATAAGCCAAAAGCGAGGATTCGAAGCTACGAACGTATATAGGGTTTTGCTTAGTGGCGAATTTCGCAATTTAGCACGAATTTTCGGATTTCCAAAATGTCAATTTTGCGATTTTTGGGACCATAGAGGTCGGCCCGTTCGCCCAAAAATTTTGGGATCTAATTTTTTTAGGGTAAATTCGCCCCGTTGTCATAAGGTTTCCTGCCCAATTTTCACCCTAAATTTATTTAAAATAAGAAATATCCCGCCCAAATCGCCCCTTGTACCCCATTATATATAGCTAACCCTGACAACGACTCCCATACAATTACAACATTTTTTTTGGATAGCGAGCGATACAAAGCAGAGTACTAACAAAACCAGAGTCCACGACTGGCAAAAGGCGACTAGCGAAGGCGACGGCAAAAGCGACTGAGAAGGCGACTGGTAGAAGGTGATCGATAGAAGGCAACTGGTAGAAGGCGATTGGCAGAAGATGACTGGCAGAAGGTGACTGATAGAAGGTGACTGGCAGAAGGTGACTGATAGAAGGCGACTGATAGAAGGCGATTAGCAGAAGGTGATTGGAAGAAGGCGACTGGAAGAAGGCGACCGACATAAGGCGATGGCAGAAGGTGACTGGCAGAAGGTGACTCAATTTATCCGTATGCTTCTTTTACCATTAAATTTCATTTTTCATTTTATTAATGGACACTCAATAAGGAGGTTTATTCTGCTTGTGAACAATATTCATGGGACAGTCACAGATTCTGTTGTCTCTAGCAGTAGTTCTCTTTTATACCTGTTATTTTCATATTTAAAAATGATGTTCTTTGTTCATGTTATTCTTCTGTTCATACAGGTAAAAATGTCAACTACAAGTAGTGGAAAGAAGGGAGGAGAGTCTTCCAATAAAAGGAGTATCCTCAAATACTTTCCTAATATTTCAAAACCTAGTCTGCCATCAACATCTGCACAAACCGAAGGTATGAACACCTTTACTCACCAGTTAATTTTTTTACTTTGTTAATTTTAAATATAATGTCCTCAATTCATAAAGAAGTGTGTTTTTTGGTTGATGGCTTTGTTCACTTTTATCTGTAGAAAACACTAGTATGCTTTTAAATGCCATAGTGATAATGAATCTACTATTGACACTAGAATTATCTCTACAGAAAACACTGTTAACCCTGGTATTCCTCCACTTCCACATATCCATGATAATCAACAGTCCACACATGAAGATAATCTCAATCAAATCGAACAACAACATGAAGAGATTCCTGAATCTAACATGCCAAGTGGAAAAGAAACTAATAGTTCTTATGCAGTCCCTACTTTCGAAGAATCTTCATCTAAAAAAATAAACGTGCAAGGTTATCTAGGTGGACAATTAACAGATCATTTCAGCTTGATTGGATATCAAAATTTCCATTTATTGAGCCAGTGCTTCCAGAGAATAGTAGTGATGATATAACATAATTAAGATGCGTAATTTGCAGTTGGAAACATGGAAAGGAGCATAGATTGCAACTTAAGAAAGATACAGTAGAAAAACATTGTGGAAAGGTTTATATCAAAACAAAAGAAGGTGATCGAGCAACACAAAAAACTTATAGGTGGAAGGATGCATCAGAGTGCGCACATATGAGATATGCGGAAGAATATGATAAAGAAATGAAACAAAAGCAAACATTGGTTGAGAAAGGTGCAACGATTCAAGCCCAATTTCAAAAAATGAATAAGTTAACTTTAGCTTCAAAAAGTTTGCAGTTTGTTGTTGTATTTTCTATTCTTAAGAAGGGTAGACCTATGTCTGATTTCATAGATTATAAATCTCTATTTCGACTAGCTAATGTGCAGAACTTACCCAACGCTCATTGGTCAGATCGAAGTGGTTGGGAAATGGCAAAATGTCTGTCATTGGTTGAGCAGAATGACCTCAGAGAGAAAGTAAAAAAGGCAAAATTCATTTCACTTTCAATTGATGAGGTGACTGTAGTTGACAATACATCTTGGATTTGCATGCATGTTTACACATTGGAAAATCATTCAAGGCAACCTCATTTACTAGGAATACACAAAATGGTGGAAAATTGTAATGCAGAAAACATTTACAATGTTGTTGTAACTAGTTTAAAAGAAGAAGCAGGAATGAATGAAATTGAAATAGCCACTAAGTTAATATGTGTAGGAGCTGATGGTGCTGCTACAATGCAAGGACACAGGAATGGTCTTTGTGTTAGACTACAAACATCGGTTGCCCCATATTTGATCCCTATTCATTGCATGGCTCACAGAATGAATCTTGCATACAAAATTGTGGATACATTTACAAATGTTGCCAGAGTGGAAGAGCTTGTCCATGAAATTCATGAATATTTTTCACGTAGTCCAAAAATATTTTCAGAGTTTCAACAGTTTGCACTAGGAGTTACCGAAGGTAAAAAATTGTTGAAAGATGTGGATACTAGGTGGATTTCGATGTATCTACCGACATTAAGAGTTTTCAAAGAATATCAATCCTTGATAGGGTTTATGTATGCAAATCGTAGGGCGGTTGATAAGGCTAAAGATTTACTTTTTTGAATGAGTGACTTTGAAACTCTTCTCACATTGTGTGGAATTCTTCCAATGTTGGAAAAAATGAATACTTTGATCAAAATTGCACAAGAAAGATCGATTTATATTGTGGATTTCATCAGGGCGAGAATACAAATTTGCATGCATATTGATATGATGTATGCATCTGGTCAAAATTTTATGGATCCCTTGTTTGAGAGTTGGAGAGCATTAACAAGTGTGAATAGTCCTCGGAGCTTTTTGAAGTTCAATATTAACGATCATCTGTGTATTAATGTCCATGGAAATGAAATACCTTTATATTGTTATGGTGTGCGATTGGATATAGCTACAAATGAAGTTGAGAAAATGCCCATAACCTACAATAGATTTCATGTGGTTGTGGATGATACAAAACTTAAACTAAAACAAATAGCAGAATCATTGACAAAAGAAATCGGAGACCGTTTTCAAAGAGATGAATTGCTAGAGGCTATGGGTGTGGTAAATCCAATGTTTTGGGATCCTTGTAATGAATACCAGATTATAAATTCTTTGTTCCTCAAATACATGGGCAGACTTGCTGGCCATTTTAGTCAAAGTGTTGTAGTCAATGGCATTGAAATCAATGGCATTCTGAACAAAGATCTTTTGACAAAACAATCCAACTATTTTGGAACAACAATGTCTGCTCAAGTTTCACAACTCTCTAACCGTCATGAAGCAGGTTCTATTTCACGTTTGTGGAGAATATTACAACCAAGTACTGTCTTAAAACATACTATGAGTGAATATTTTCATTTATATGAATTATGTCAAATGATGATTTTGGGATCCGTGGAAGATGAAAGGGTGTTCAGTGCACTTTCATATATAAAATCTAAAGTTCGAAATAGGTTGGACAAAAATTTGGAGAATTGCTTGAGAGTATATGTGTCGGCCTATGAGGTGGAGGAGTTTCCTTACGAAAGAGCATTGTCACATTGGAGTTCTTTGGCAGAGAGAAGAGGTGTAATGAATATTGATAATGATGAGGATGATGGTAACACTGGTCAGATTGTGATGACAAAATTTTTGGGAATGAGTGCAGAACATTTTGTACAATCTGAAAAGAGTTTGTTCCAACTTCCAAAATTATGATGCAAGGATGCATTCATTTGATTTTATTTCACATATTATCATTTGATTTGATTTCACATATCAGAATGAGAGGAAGCTATCATTTGATTTGATTTCACATATCATAATGAAAGGATGTTTTCATTTGATTTAATTTGAGTTCACATGTTATTATTTGATTTGATTTCACATATTTGAATGAAAGGATGCTATCATTTGATTTGATTTCACATATCATAATGAAAGGATCCTATCATTTGTTTTGATTTCACATATCATAATGAAAGGATGTTATCATTTGTTTTGATTTGAGTTCACATGTTATTATTTGATTTGATTTCACATATTATCATTTGATTTGATTTCACATATCAAAATGAAAGGATGTTTTCATTTGATTTAATTTGAGTTCACATGTTATTATTTGATTTGATTTCACATATCTGAATGAAAGGATGCTATCATTTGATTTGATTTCACATATTAGAATGAAAGGATGTTATCATTTGTTTTGATTTGAGTTCACATGTTATTATTTGATTTGATTTCACATATTATCATTTGATTTGATTTCACATATCAGAATGAAAGGATGTTTTCATTTGATTTAATTTGAGTTCACATGTTATTATTTGATTTGATTTCACATATCTGAATGAAAGGATGCTATCATTTGATTTGATTTCACATGTTACATTATTTTTCTTGTAATATTTGTTATTCATGAAAGTAATTGCCTATGTTGTATTTTCTGACATTTCAAATTAATTCATATAACATAAAAGAACATCTTACTGCATTCACATAATTCAATATTACTTAATATATCAACACAAACAATCAAAACATAACAACATTCAAAACAAAGTTTTAAAAAGATAACACATATCAAACATTATTTCTTCCACTTCAAATTAAGAACAACAAACTTTTACATCATCATAAATAATCAAAACATACTCTCTTTCATTGAATTCAATATTTAAAGAAGATACCATTCATTCGTTATTTACAATACATATCAAACATTATTTCTTCCACTTAAAATTTCCAATAGATAACATATTTTTCGAAAATAGTCATTCATTGTTTCAATTCTCAAAAAGGATACCATTCATTTACAATTTACAATATATATCAAACATTATTTCTTTCGGTTCAAATTACTTAATACATCAACACATATAATCCTAACATAACAACATTCAAAACAAAATTTCCAATAGATAACACATTTTTTGAAAATAGTCTCATTCATTGTTTCAATTCTCAAAAATGATACCATTCATTTGCAATTTACAAAACATATCAAACAATATTTCTTCCACTTAAAATTACTTAATGCATCAACACATAATCATAACATAGCAACATTCAAAACAAAATTGCAAATAGATAACATATTTTTTAGAAATAGTCTCATTCATTGTTTCAATTCTAAAAAATGATACCATTCATTTGCAATTTACAAAACATATCAAAAATTATTTCTTCCACTTCAAATTACTTAATACATCAACACATATAATCTTAACATAACAACATTGAAAACAAAATTTCCAATAGATAAAACATTTTTTGACAATAGTCTCATTCATTGATTTTTGACAATAGTCTCATTCATTGATTTCAATTCTCAAAAAGGATATCAAACATATCAAACAAAACATATCAAACATTATTTATTCCACTTCAAATTAAAACATAACAATAATTAAAAACAAAACTTCAAAATGATAATATGAATTTTTCAGAAATTGCCTCTAACATTGATTTCAATTTTCAAAAAAATACTAGTCTTAAATATTTATAAAAATATAAAGATATAAAGAGTTTTTGTTTCACTTGAAACCCAACACAACAAAGATCTATTGTTTTTCAATGTTTCCTGAAGGTCCACCCACATCTACCTCAATATCCTTTTCTTCTAATGCCCTAACCCTAACCAAACTTTCTGTTGTAGTGTTGATCCCCGATAACAAGGCACTCTCTTCCTTCGTTGGATCTTCTTTGAAAGGTGCATTCAGCTCCTTCTCCTTTTCTTTCAGTTTAGCCTCGACATCCAGGCCCCCATATTTGATAACCTTCTTTAGGTAATTATTTTCTCTAACCGTCTGTTGTAACCTCTTCTTCAATTCAATAGCATTATTAATGCTAATTTTGGCAGTCTTGATCAAAACTTTCATGGCACTGACTTGTTGCTTTAGGTGCTGGAAATTAGACTACAAAATAGAAATAAAAAAAGGTTAATATTTATAAACAAAACATATTTAACAAAAAAAATATTTTTTAGTTAGATGTAGAACTTACATCAGCTGTAAGTCGTGTTGTTTCTGCAACTGCTACTTTGTTCTGATCAAGTGCCCATTCATTGAAATATGCTTGGGCTTCTGCATTGAGGTTTTCCAAATGATTCATAACAATGGCAAGAATTTCATCTCTGTATGTAGACTCGGCCTCCATAGTGCCAGATTCAGCTTTATGTAGCAAGGCATCGAGCTTTTGGGGCTCATTCTCCATCTTGAGAAACAACTCTTTTCTTTTTGAAAAATTCTTATATCGGCCATTGATGGCTTTAATCAAAACCTTGGCCCGATATTCCCATTCCTTCAATTTATCAATATCCGAAAGAAGAGTATTATGAACTACAACTTTACATGCATCGGCTAATAACACATTTTCAGAAACGTTTAGGATATCATCTTCTGTAATAGTACGGGTGGCGACTTGCTGTGGGCAGAGGGGGAAACTTCGACGGCATCTACATTGACATCATCTTCTTCTCCATCAATGCCCTCTTCATCCTCAAGAATATCACTTGCCTTTAAAGGGAAATTTTTAGGATTCATACCCTGATAAAGAAAGTCACAATCAAGAGTTCCCGAGGGCATTTGAGATGCACTCTCAACATTTGAAAAATTCTCCAAGGTTAATATCGGTACAACAAAAATATTAGATGATGACACATTTTGTGTCTCTGTAGCACTTCTTGCATTGTGAGGTGGCGGTGTGAGGAACGTTTTACCATGCATGCGTGATTGGTTCCTCGTAGGTGGAACCTGAAGTGGATGGACCTGAACTTGCTTTGGGTGGACCTGAACCTGCTGTGGTTGTGGCTGTGGTCATGGAGGGTCAGATGGTGGAGCCATCCTTTTTTTTAGCCTTTTGAATCTACGAGGTCCCTCTGTTAAATTTCACACAAGAACATAAAATAAATCATTTGTAAATAACAATAGCATTAAAAAATATTTATTCAAAATATACATACCTAACTCAGACTCTGTAGCCATTGATGTTTCAACCATTTGCCCTTTGTCTGAAAAATACGTAAAACACATTAAAAAAACATAATTTTAAGTCAAAAAAATAAATCATTTAAAAAAGCATTTTTGAACAATGCAGAGTAAGGTTACCTTGTGGGTTGGAGGTAACCTCTTCTACGTCGACTGTAACTGTTTCTCCAATAAAAGGTGTCACAAGTGTATGCTGAATCCGACCATCATCAGACCTCACACGTTTGTTGGGAGTCATTGGTGATGACTGCGATTGCATGTCAGAATCAGTAGATACTTCCTGAATCCTAAATGCGGCATCCCTCTTACTTGAAGACTGAGATGCTCTTTTCTGTTTTCAAAACAAAATTAGAGAATAAAAAGATAAAATTAAAAAAATAAAATAAAGATATTTCAACAAATATTTTTACCTGTATCTCACCATCAGACATGCCAATAGACAACAAACTAGGGTGCAATGCAGTGGGAGGACTGCTCTGTTGAAGGTTGAAATAAGCTTCCTAAAATAAACAAAGAATAAAATTGTTGGTAGTCACTGTGTAAGCAGATGCTTGAATTTTTTGGGCACTCAAAAGGTCGTGCTTCAGGCGGTTGGAAATGTGCGTGCACCAGTCAAATTTACCGCCATCAATACAATGAAGCAATAAAGAAAGTGCCCAAAAAGGCATTTCTGTAGGTCGCCCCTTAAGAATAAGCCTTGCCTAAAAAAATTCAATGCAAGCATATAGAAATTTGTCTCCAACATTCGAAATGTTTAAGCCCCTTTTGGACTTAGAAGAATTGACTGAAAAAAGAGAACATTATTAGAAAACAAAAAATAAAACAAGGAGAACATTTTTAGAGAAATGAAACTATAGCAGAACAATATTTAATGTTAAATAAAAAATAAATTTTCAAATTATACCTTTCAGATTGTCAGGATGAACAGCGTAAAGGTTTCCTAGGGTGGATTTATCATCGTCGGTTAAGGCATACTGGTTGTTCACCAGTACACCATCCAAAAATGGCAGCCCTATTAGTCGCTGCACATCGAAGGGTTTAACCAAAAAAATAATTTCGTTGTTATCCACATGGATCGAAATAGTGGACACGTCATGGTTGTAACAAGAAATGATCCGTTGCATCAACTGAACGTTAATGTTCAACTGAGGCATCTTCAACACACCAGCAAGTCCAACGGTGTAAATCCACTAGGAATCTCTATCAAGAGTGTTGAAAATGCTCTTGAGATTGGGGCAGAAGGTGTACTTGAAATGAACTTTGGATGGAAGAGGGGAGGAACAACTAGCCATCTCTAAAAAGCAAGAAAATGCTGGCAAAACCTTATAAAAATGATGCCAAAATGCTACCAAAATGCTCTAAAAATGTTGCCAAAATGCACTAAAATTGCTTGGAAATGCTCTAAAAATGCTCTAAAACCGTTGTGGAAAATGCCCTAAAAATGTTGGAAAAAGGTTTTAAAGTTGCTCTGGGAAAAGCTGCAAATGACCCTGCAAATGAATTTATAGATTTTTCGCATGGCAGGAGTTAACGCATGAATGACACATGGTATAAGGGAGGACACATGGCACCATATTATTTATGGTTATGGCGGTCACCTTGTTCCACTCGCCATCTGCCAGTCGCCTTGTGCCACTCACCATCTATCAGTCACCTTGCACCACTCACCATCTGTCAGTCACCTTGCACCACTCGCCATCTGTCAGTCACCATGTGCCACTCACCTTCTACTAGTCACCTAGTGCCACTCACCTTTTACCACTCGCCATCTACCAATCGCCATGTGCCACTCACCATTTTTTAGTCACCATGTGCTAGTCGCCTTCTGCTAGTCGCCTTCTACCAATCACCTTTTTGCTAGTTGCCTTGTGTTAGTCACCTTCGGCCAATCACCTTCTACCAGTCGCCTTCTACTAGTCGCCTTTTGTCAATCGCCTTGTGTTAATTGCTTTTTTCCAGTCGCCTTCTGCCAGTCGCCTTGTGTCAGTCGCCTTGTGTCAGTCGCCTTCTGCAAGTCACCTTTTGTTCAGTCGCCTTTTGTCAGTCGCCTTCTGCCAGTCGCCTTCTGATAATTTTGTTGATACTTGTAGTTGAAAAAAAAAATCGCCATGTTTTGAAAAATTTTCTTCAAAAATTTGAAAAATTTGCCCCACAGTTTATACAGTTTTCACGTTGATTCACCCCGATTTGATAAATACTTTTTTGGTACTACCCCTTATGCATAACCATGGACGTATAGATGCTAACAACAATAGTAAGGTGACCTGGCGGTTTCAAATGAATCCAAGGATGACATTGTGTAGGCTTGATGGATTTTTTGACCTACCACTGTACTTTAGAACCATCGTTGGTGCGAGCGACTACAACAACGACAATTTCAGGGTTAACATAAATCAAGGCATTAGCTGGGAAATTTTGGCGATGCACAACGCAGGGGAGTTTGGTGGCCTTCAATGTTAAAAAAAATAATGCAGGTGAAGCACTGGGTCTTCAAGTTCGAACAACCAGGGATAATCGTGACAGTTTGGAAGTGAGTATGGATGGCCATAATAGTGGAACACTCCAGGAGGACGAATGCATAATAATATGGGAGACGCTGTCGAACGATGGATTTTCGGTTAGAAAAATGACAATGATAGAAGGAAAGTTTCCAGCTGGAGACAACCAAGGTTTATTATGCAGAGCATTTCACTGTATCGAAGGTGATTAAGTGTAACGTATGCGATTGGAATGTTGCCACGATGTGTAAAAATGGGAGTACGGAGTATTAGTAACCCATTTTTAAGAGTGTCACACAAATCCACCTTGCCATCAGAGCTGTTATACTGTCATGCAATTAAATAAAAACAACCTTGGTCATGATTATGAATAATGCATGAGGGTAAGCATTAAAGTTTGGGCTACGAAGTGTGAGGTGGTTTGTCCATGTATAGGGTTTGTTTAAGTGTGCAAAGACAAAATTAACATGGTGAAATATTTGATGATAGTAAGGGAAGTTTCATATGCAGTGACAGTTATTAAAGATACCTATGGACTTGTGGATGCCATGATAGAAAATATTTACATTACCCACATTCTTGTGTAAAGGGGAATGCCAAATTAATAATTAAACGAAGAAAGAGAGATAACGTTGGAATACGGAAAGCCAAAGACAAATGTATGGAAAATGAAATAAAACATCAACGAACAAAAAATGAAAAAATAATGGAAGCCCAAGCAACATGAAACGAAGAGGCTTTTCAGTGAAAGGAAAGGGTGTTGAAAACTTTAAAAACTAGAAGGATGCATAGAAAAAAATGCTGGACCTTTTGAAGGCCAGATGCTGCCAGAATGTAACAGGGGATATTTTTAATGCAAAAGGCTTTTCAAAAATTTGGATTTTATTTGTCAAAATAGGAGGAGAAAATTTTCTGCATGCTGGATTTTTATTGTCTTATTTTTCTGTTTTCAGATTTCGAATTTATAGATAATGTTAATGCCATTTTTTTGGGTTGCATTAGGCGAATATTTGGGATCTGAAATTTATGTTTGTACCTTAGGAGCTAGCACCTGTTTTATTTCGATTGTGTGAATGCAGGTTGGAATATAATAGGTTGCATGTAAGAGTTTCTCACAGCTTCGGTTTTGCAGGACGGGATGCCATCAAACTGGAAATGCTTTGCATATGTCTGTTTTCAGCATTTAAATTTATTTTTAGATTTTATTTTCTGTTTTCAAAATTTTCATTTTGCATTTTTTTAAAAACTTCAGGCATTAAAATAAAAAATCGTAAAAAAATAAAATGATAAAAATAATTTTATGGCTGTGAAGAATGATGTAAAATATATCATACGCAATAGATTCAGTCTCATTCTAAGATCATGTTGATTTTATATTAATTTTTGAAAATGACTGTTTGATGCAGATTTTTATAATTTTGGAAATTCATATTTTTTTTATTTTGAAGCCAAATCAAAATTTTCAGCTTCATATGTTATTTGCAAGTATAAGATGATCTTACCTTCATGAAAATATCAATTTCATTGAAAGGGGTCAATTTTATGGCGTTTCATAAGTGATCATTTTGGGGCAATAAATGCACCCTTCTTCATGAAAATTCTGATTTCATGAAACGGCGGTAATTTTTATATGTTATATTAAAATGCCGTTTTAAAGCATTTAATTATTATTCTTTATGAAAATCTGATTTCATTTAAGAGGGATGATTAAAGTGATATTTTAAAGCCTCTATTTTAAGGCAATAAATTATCATCTCTTTGTGAAAATTAATTTCACCAAAGAGGTATAGTTTATGTAATCACATCAAAAGCTATATTTATCTTCATGATAAGAAGTTATATTCAAGGAGATTATTCATCATTTCAGATTTATGTTTATGGATAAATTTGATCTTCATTTACATGTTTAAAAGTAGGATTTCATGCAAGATAAAACTTGATTAAAATCCACTTAATAAGGAAGATAAAATCTACCCTAAAATCCTCAAGATAAAAGGAATTAAGGCTACATCATGGTCATATGAGGGCCAATTCACACTTACTCTTATTTTGGTTTCATGAACAATCATTAAAGTAGCATGGTAAAATAAACCAACACATGCCCCTTGTTTACAGTTACTTGCAATCACTACGGTGTTCCTAGCATTAAATTGATATATTTTTATTGAGAGTACTAATACACATACGCAAATGCTAATATAGCGGAGACCTTGGAGAAGTTGTTTTTTTAATTTCTTTGCAAGAGAGGGTTTTGGAATCCAAACCCTAAGGGAGAGTGTAATTTCACAAGAGGGTCAAATTAATACTCAACAAGATCTAATCAGTAAGTTTGATTTCAACAAGGCATATGGTTTTTATTTCCTCTATTTCCTACAAATTTTATTTGAGGGTTTCATTGCATAGGTTTTCATTCTTGTATACAGGTGCTACTAAACCCCCATTTTTTTTCATGTGTGTGTAGGAAACATGCATCTTAGAGAGCTGTTGAAAGTGGAGTTGTCCCCCCACTAGATATTCAAAAGTCTACTCACCCCTTTGAAGCTGTAGTAGAGAAGCAAAGAACACACAAGCTTGTTGAATATTTGGAAGACCCCCATTATCAAATCATTGTATTTTAGAAAAGAGATAAAGCATTGTAATATTACCCCCAACACATTTGGGGTAATTCAAAAATATTTGTAAAATCGAGAAGCTTAGGCTCCCCTGTATCAATATAAAATATCAACTTTTGTAATTTTTTTTTCTATATTGTATATTTGTTTGTGTTCAATTATTTTGGCTATAGAAATGGAGATCACGGCGGGAATCTCTAAGGGTTATATTTGTTTTTGCCTTGCTATTTTTTGTTACTAATCTATGTTTTTCTATGGTTGTAGGTTCCTAGAGTTTGAGCGTGTGAAGATTGGAAATCAAAATTGACGGATCCAGAGCTTATTTTTATTTGGCCTTGCACCTAAAAAACCATGAGCATGCAATTACAAATCTGAGGAACCACACATCGACAGTTGGACATCTAAGAAATCATACCCCAATGGTTGGAGCACTATGGAACCATGGATCGATGGTTGAGCGCATTGGAAGGAGCAACGAAAGGATAACGGGTCTGTACACCAAAAAATCTCCTTCCTTTGTTTTATATTTAGCGTTACATTTAGGTTAAATAGGAGTATCTATCCTTTTTTGTCACTGTTTGCATTTAGGTCTTAAGATAGGCATATTTAATTTCATAAAAAACATTTATAAAAGAAAAAATAAGTAAAAAAACTACATTTTAGATCAGTTAGTAGAGCATGTGCATAGCTTGGTTAGAAATAATCTAGGTATATTTAGTATTTTAGGCCTGCCCTACCTCACATTGTGTTACTCATTTGGAACAACGTATCCACAGTTGGGATTTCCCAAATGCGCATGTGTGGTTGGTTAACCACACAAAAACGGTTTACCGGAACTAACAATCCACCAACAATTGGTCCTGATAATAGATCCTTGTCAAATCTTGCTTGAAATTATCTATTTTAGCCCCTGATCTATTTTTTCTACTACTGTATGTTTTTCTACTTTCTGCATTAGGCAATAAATAGAATTACATGTTAGATTGCATCACACCATAATAAACAAAGCCATCACACACTCATGTGAACATTGAACAAGGTCGGACTTCACCACCAACTCCCAACATATTTACCTTGTTACTTGGACAACGCCAAATCCAAGAACCATCTAAGCCATGGAAAATAGTATGCATTCCTCTTCGGAGGGTGTATTGCTGCCCATGGTGGACTGGATGAGGACTGGTAGGACCTAGACTCCCTCATCGAATTTGGGTTTCATCTCCAAGTCTTGGTGGGTTTCACAACTTGAACTTCATCACCAGGTTAGTGTGTGAGAGCATCTAGGTGAAATTCGTAGACTCATTTTAGGGCAAAACATTTGCACATCATTTTTTTCTTTTTACCAAAAAACTTCAAAAAAAATGAAAACTTCTTCAAAAATAAAAAAAAGAAAACAAAAAATCAAACTTTGCACAAACTTAAGAACACAAATTTTTTTGTTTGTTTGATTTGGGTGCTATTTTTCTTTGTGCTTCCATAATGCATTCACACATGCACATTTACATTTTACACCTCATCCCCTATTTAGCATATGGTAACAACCCATGGTTAAGATAAAATGTTAGCCCTAGTTTAGAGTTAATTGCCTTCTCTCATGGATCCATCTCAGTATTGTCAAGCCCCTTCAATGGTAGGGCAAGTTAGTATAGCCCCTACTGTGTCCCTGAACCCAAATGTCAGGCCCTCTAGTGGTACCCCTATTCTAGACATAGATCTTATGCAAAGGGATACTCATAATGCCATCCCTGAGACTCCTAGGAGTGAGGCACTTACACCGATGGATGGTCGTGTCATGTTTGTGGACATGGATGTTGTTAGGCTATACTTGAATGCAACTAGTCTAGTTTTACCATCATCACCACCGCTTACCATTCCACCCTACACCATTCCATCATTCCATCAGGAAGCCACCTTCCCACACCTATAGTAGTCCAACCAAACCTTCATGAATCTACTTTTTGAATCGACTGTTGCCACCATAACCCATAACCATCTATAATACTCTAACAAAAACCCTTCATATTACCAAATCAAAATGTCATTTACACCAAACCCCTCTAGGAAGTGCTAGTTAGCATTGCTTCTTAGATCCTAGTATCCATTCCATCCATCGTATTTATATCCCCCATTCAGTGGCAACCTTTTACCACTTACCCTCCACAAGCATCTACTAACATGGTTGCTACCCAACCAACATCATCATCTACCACTTACACATCCATACCATCTTCCTCTATGATTACCATGCAATAAGCCTTATTAAAATTATAATAAATGATCATGGATAATGCTAATTGAAGCATTAATCCTGACCTGCATCAGTAGTCGCAAGGAATTAACTAAAATAAAACCTCTACATATCAGCTCCACACATTATTCATTCAAGATCCATCTTGGATGTTGCATCCCCCAACCACCATAGCCACTAATCCATATCATCAAGTGTATGCTAACCCTTCAAGTCAGCATGCTATCATACCCCCATCACCTCATCACTATAAAATCCCTCATCAAAAACCATACCCCAATCCATTTCATGCTAATAGTCCACATCATATGAACCCCATCAATGGTGCATAGTATTACTAGTAGCAACAAGCCAACCAGGGTTTTAATCCTCTAGAGGATACTAAGTTTCAATTATTATAGAGTTAGATTGATAGCCTAGCCATGCAGACACCAAGTTTGTAGTACCAAAAACCCACCTTGAGGCAACTACTCAATCACCCAATTCATTCTTTGGTACCATCATTGCCCTATTCGTTAGAATTTTAGGTGTCAAAGTTTGAAAAATTCAAGGGGGATGAGGACCCCCAAGAACATATGATTAGATTCATCAATGCATGCTTTAGGATTAAGAACAACGATGCACTCATGCTCCATATATTTCCTCAAACATTTGGGGGAGATGCCCTGGATTGGTACAACCACTTACCACATCAAAGTATTTACACTTTCGAGCAACTAGCGAACCAATTATTGGAGTGATTTTCCTTGAATTTTAGAAAGAAGACCACATTGACCGATTTCCTTAACTTACGATAATATGATGATGAATTAGTCTATGATTTTGGCAATCGTTGAAGGGCGATCATGAAAAAATTGCTATTATCCCTCCATATGACAAAGTTAACATGAATGTTCACAAATATTTATGCCAAACCTATCGTCTTATTGTTATAGTTACAACAATACAAAATATTCAAAAAGGTACTTTCCTAAGATCGGGTAATTAAAGATATCAAAATTTGAGAGGGCAAGATCAAACCCAAAAAGAAAGAATAAAAAAATAAGAATCAAAAGGGGAATAACCATGACCAGTCCAAGGTCACTCAGGTCAATCAAGTAGTCTTGGGCCAACCTTCACAACAAATACAAAATGACCAAGTCCAAGTACAAAAACCCCAACACCAAAAATATCAATCGCAACAAAAAAATTATCAAGCGGTTCCACCCCCACAACAGGTGAAAAACCAAGCTCAACTTGCAGAGAGGCAACAATGTCAGTTTAGGCCCAAATGCAATTACACCCCATTACCTGAACCATATTCATATGTTTTTTGGAAATTGTATGAGGCACAGGCTTTCACATTACTGGAAATGAAACTTGAAGATATGAATAATCCAAAACCAGAAAGCTACAGAGAGCATCTATACTGCATCTTTCATCGATAGAAAGGGCATGCCATAAAAAATTGCAATGGGTTTCAAAATATTGTGCAATATTTATTAGAAGTAGGGCAAATACAAAATAATGATAATCTCTTAGCCCAACCAAATTAAAACCTTAGGATATATCAGAAACATTTGCCTCATCACAAGGCAAATCAACAAGAAGTGGGAGCATCAACTTCTATAGTTCCTCCTAATAAAGCTAACCATGTCTCATAACTATACCAAGGTTTTTTGGGGGCTATCAGTGTAGTCACATGTGGCAAAAGAAAAATGAATCAAACCCAATTAACACCAACTCTTGTAGCACAACCTAGTGTGCCCATACAACTAGGCCCAACCATTTCACCTCCACCCATCCATAATCCAAATCATCAATCTCATCCAATCATCACCTTGAGAAGCTGGTTGAAACAGAGCCTAAGAATGACATCAACAAAACTATCAATATACGAGCTAATACAAAAATATTCCCCACATCATGAGGTGTTGATGGAAATTCTAAATTCCATCAAAGTAAAAACCGAAGACCCTAATGCCTTCAATACTTTTGTGGGGAGTGTCTAAAAAATGCATGGAGTCCTCAATAGCATTTTATGACTTTGAGAAAAAGAGCATATCCTCAGATCTACCTTATCCTCCATTGCATATTATGGCTCATATTGATAGAAAACCATTTAAGAGAGTGCTTATTGATACTGGTTCCTCCATCAACCTAATCACCACTCCAACCATCAAGTATCTTAACCTACCATCATCCCATATCACATCATCCACCTTCACCTCGTAGGCCTTTAATGATGCTTTATGTTCCACTGTGGAAAATGGAATTCTACCTATCATCATGGGGTTGAAGACTATCCATGTACTATTCTATATCTTGGAAGGGGCTATGCAATATAACATACTTCTTGGAAATTTCTAGATTAGGGAAATGAAGTGTGTGCCCTCAATATTACATCAATGTCTAAAATACGTACATGAGGATAAAGTCCATTGCATTCAAGCCGACACTGAGCCATTTAATTATTGTAACTTGATATCAAATCCCTATAAGCCATTGCTTCCATCCACCCACCTTTCAATTCAACCCCTCATCATCCGAACTAACCCAACTAACAACACATCATTAAAAGCGCCCATCCCAAAGGCCTTGTCGATAGTGGATCTTATTTTTGCATCCCAAACCATCAAGACAAATCAAAAATCATCCACCTCATTTAATTTTTTAACCATGTTTGATCACCCAACTAACCAACCATGCACTTCATTAGTTGCACCTCCTACTTCACAAACACCATTCACATTTTCAGCCCAACCAACTCCATTAATCACTAACAACCCCATCAAGCCTAATCCACCTCAAGCATTTCCATCCATTGTATCGTAGATAGGGTCACCTATCCAAAAGATCCATTGCCAAGTGAACCATTGCCCTCATATGAACTGCAATCCACCATCGAAGCATCCACCTTATCACCTCAACCATCCACATCCAATTGACTCAATTTGTAGTTCATCTCACCAATACAGGCATTGGTGAGTAAATTATTGAGAGTGTCACAGTTATACCACCTATCCAGTCAGTCAAAGATTATGGTTGCCCATGCGATACACCTTTAGCTATAGGTACAATGTACACTATGGGTTCCTAGCCAAATAGGATAAAATTTGTATATGGGGGAGTGGATTCTTCATCCAATCCACCTCCTCCTAATAAGGAACCCATACAAGAGTTTTGTGCCAATTTAGAATATCTATCCAATCCATATTTTCTCTTGCGATATTTTTGTAGGGTTAACTGGTAGGGATTTGATCTCAGACAATATGAATATGGTCCACATCACATTATTGAGCCCAAATACTGAGAAGTGCATGATCACTCTGGCTTATAATATATGCCATCTACCTCAAACTCTTCTTTTGATCATACATTCCAATGAATCACTCTTGAGTACAAAGAAGAGGATGAGGAGAGCGATGATTTTGATGATTGTGATGATAGCGATGATGAATATCTAGACCTTGACTTTGTACCTTACTTAAATGAGACTTTTTTGAAGATTACATTGCATATGGCTATGATTGATTATATTTTTGATGATTATATCTTTGATGAGGATTTTGAGGAATTTCAATAGATGGAAGAAAACCTAGACTGGATCATTCACATATTTGATGGTCCTCAAGAATATGTTGCCCCTATAGAGGCCAACCTGAGAGATGAGTGTTACACCAAAATGTTTCCCATAGATCATACCATCTTTCGCTTCAATAAGGAGCATGAGTACCCTAAGCCAGATCTACCACCACCACCTTGGTTGCTCCCGCAATATCACCATTCACCCATCATAGGTCAGTTGCAACCTAGGGAGAGTGAGCAAGATAGTTCACTCCTCGAATTGTAGCCACCTCATTTCCACCAAGTTAATATAATTTTTGTTGACTTGTTTGCCCCAATTCGTAACCCGTACGATTTGGCAAAGCTGATTCTGATTGACACTAGACTTATCACCATGGACATGATTTCATCCCTGCCATCCATCATCAAATTTATCCTATCCAAAGAGTTGCTACGAGCTTCAAATGCTTACATCCCATAACAACCTTCACCTTCTATTGCTTCCATTTTCCAAATCAAAGTAGAGATGGAGTTACCTGAGTTCTTTGAGCATATAGAGGATGATATCCATATCATACCAACTCCACATAAATTGGAAGAAGGTTCTCATTTGCTTATTGAAGAATCCATCGATGTTAACCTAGTCAAGATGGAGATAATCCACAAATTATGAAAATTATAAAATATTTATCTGCAGAAGATAAAAATCTTATGTTCAATATTTTAAAAAGGAAGAAAGAGATATTCACGTGGTCATACAAGGACATGCCTGGCCTTGACCCCAATTTGGTGGTCCACAACCTTACCTTAGCTCTTGAAGCTAAGCCATTCAAGCAAAAACTAAGGAAACTTCATTCGATCGTAGCATTAATTGTCAAGGAAGAGCTACAAAAACTATTATATGTGGGTTTCATAGTACCCATTGATTATCTAGAGTGGCTCTCTAACATAATACCCATTTGCAAGCCGAATGGGGGGGTACACATATGCACACAATTTCAAGATTTAAACAAATCATACCCCAAGGATGATTTTTCGATATAGAACATTGATAAACTTGTAGACTCTTGTGCAAGCCATAAAATGCTTTCTTTAATGGACAGTTTCTCAAGATACAATCAGATTCAAATTAATCCTGAGGACCAACATAAGAAAATATTTACCACACCTTGGGGGACTTTCTATTACAAGGTGATGCCTTTTGGTCTTAAGAATGCAGGATCTACTTATCAACATGCCATGACATACATATTCCACGAATATATGCATAAAATCATTTAATATTATGTTGATGATCTAATTGCAAAATCTAAAATACGTCTTGAGCATATTAAGGTTCTACAAAAAGTTTTTGATCAATTGCTTGAACATAAAGTGAGGTTAAATCCTAAGAAGTGCATATTTGGAGTCACATCAAGAAACTTCTAGGATTAATTATCTCCAAGTGAGGTATTGAAGTGGAACCTGATAATATCAAGGCCATCATCGATATGCCACCTCCAATGAATCTAAAAGAGTTATGCAGTTTGTAAGGAAAAATTCAATCCATTCGATGATTCATTGTGCAACTCTTAGACAAATACAAGCTTTTCAATCACTTGCTATAGGAGGTGACGTTTTCCTAGAAAACTAAATTTCAAGAGGCTTTTGATGATTTTAAGAAATATATGGCTTCACCACCTATACTCACACCACCTCATCCATGAGTCTCTTTTCACCTTTACATCTCTGTAACATATTTTTTACTAGGGACAATGCTTATGCAAAAGAATGGAAATCATAAGGAGCAATCAATTATTACATTAGTTGAATGTTGGTGAGCTATGAGATAAGATATGCTTACATTGAAAAGTTGTGCTTAGCAGTGGTTTTCACCACTAAGAAACTCAGACATTATATGCTTAGTAACACTACCTATGTCATAGCTAGAGAATATCCTCTATGTTACATGATGATTCACACATACAAAAACACCCTAATTGTAAAATGGATAATGATATTAACGGAATTCGATCTCAAATTCATCAACAAAAAATCCATTAAAGGTTAGTGATAGCCAATCAACTTACAGAAGTTCCACTTCCAAATGATCAACCTCTTCTTATTGAGCTTCCAGATGATTCAGTCTTTTCCATCACTGAACAAGAAGAACTAGTTCCTCCCGAGGATTATGTTTACATCACTCTCTTCTTTGACAGATCAAAGTGTAAAAAAAGACAAGGTGTTGGAGTCGTATTTTATACACCTGAAGGAATTTGAATTCCTTTATCATTAAAACTTGAATTTCTATGCAAAAACAACAACGCAGAATACAAAACCTTAATATTGGGGCTTTAGTCAACACTATCTATGGGCATTAAGTGTGTCAGCATATTTGGTGATTTCTAGCTTGTCTTTTGTCAAGTGAAAGGAACTTACCAATGCAAAGAACCAGTCTTGAAAAAATATCATGAAGTAGCAATGAAATTGCTAGCAAAATTCGATTGGTACAATATTGAAAACTTGCCTTGTTCGACTAATAGATTTGTAGATAAAATGGATTCTTTAGGATAATTGATTCCTAAGAATAAAAATGGAGAATCCAACTTATTATCATCACAATAGTGTCCAAGTCTTCGATCAAACAAGCAGAATCTTAAGATGAGAAAAGTGTTTGTTTGGTCCACGTGGAGCCATACAATTCTTGCCTTGATGAAATAAGAGACTTTATCAAGTTTGGGATCATCCCATTAGATTTAATGTGAATTGCAAAGAGAATATTCAAAAAAAAAGTAGCTTGTTACACTCTCTTGGGGGATGTGTTGTATAAACATGGCTATGATGGAGTCCTGCTTCAATGCTTAGATCTCGTAGATGCACAAAGAGCCATAACTGAAGCCCATGATGGTACTTGTGTTGGCCATTTCAGTGGAATGGCCATTGCAAGGTGCATTTTATGCATGGGTTATTATTGGCCCACCATGGAAAATTATTATTATTAGTCCATTAAGAAATATCAAAAGTGTCAACATCATGCCAATTTAACTCATGTACCATCACAAGCGTTACAACCCATTCAAAGCCTTTGGCCCTTTTCACAATGGGACCTAGATTTGATTGGTCAAATTTCACCTACCTATTCAAGACAACATAAGTTCATCATAACTACCACATAATACTTCACCAAATGGGTCAAAGCAATTCCAATGACCACTACAACTAGACCTCGAATAACGGAGTTTATACTTCAACATATTATCTATCATTTTGGGATTCCTTCCAAAATCATTTTTGACAATGGTAAGTCTTTTAAAAATAAGGATGTTTGAGCCTTATGTAATAAGTATAATATCCAACATAGTTTCTCAAGTCCTTATTACGCACAAGCAAATGGATAAGCTAAAGTGACCAATAAGACCTCGATAGCAATTCTTAAGAAACCTGTCAAAGAAAATCATAGAGATTGCTACACTCAACTCCCCTTGGCATTATGGGCTTATCGAACAAGCATTTGAATGCCAACTGGAGCAACATCTTTTTCATTGGTCTATGGAGCAAAAGCAATCATACCTCAACCATCTATAATAATTTACATTATTACATCTCATTATACATTCCATTTTTACCACATGGTAATGCCCCTGATTACGTGACAAGATTACAAATTGATCAAGAAAAAGTCTATAACATACCAAATAATAATTAGAACATAAGCATACATCATTCATTCCATATACCACTATGGTATCTCATATGCATCCATTCATACAATAAAGAAAAGTGCAAACACACAAATGATCACAATAAAAGTCATATATATATAAATAAATATATATATATATATATATATATATATATATATATATATATATATAACATATATATACATATATATGTATACATACATATATATACATATATATATACATACATATATATACATACATATATATACATATATATATACATACATATATATACATATATATATACATACATATATATACATATATATATATACATTATATATATATATATATATACATACATATATATATATATATATATATATATATATACATACATATATATATATATATATATATATATATATATATATATATATATATATATATGAGTCACATAAGTATAAAAATACCCAAAGGCTATATACATCAGAGCACTGAGGCACATAAGAAAAAATAGAAAACTATAAAAAGAGGTAATAAAGTGCTACTATCTAGCACCACCATGACTCCTACGAGGCCCCTAGGCTGATCCTTGTGAGCCAGATGAAGCATGAAATCTAGGAACCCAAGATCACGAACTGCTAGGCCTAGACTCATTCTGCCTGTTGGAGCCTAAAACTAACGATGAAGGCTATAAAGGTAGAAAAATATGATGTTGGCATAGACTATCCTCAAGCATCTCCACATACCTAGCCTAGCTCTGAGTAATAGCTAAATATTGACCCTCTCATGCCTCTCGCTACGCTATCTTGACTTGAATAACCGTAATCATGGTAGCATCCCCACCTCTACTAGGTCCACTCCGTAGCCCATCATTCTCCCTTTGCAAACCATAATTATCCTACTGTATTCAAGCAACTCACTCTAAAGTCTAGTAATATTAGCAACATGAGACTTTACAGTCTTGCCCAAGCTATCTCGTTCAGCCTGGAGAACCTCCTACTCTTTCTTAGTACAACATGGAGGAGGACCCTATCCTCCATCACCTCCATCACCCAAACCTCCACTACCACTACTACCACCTCCATATCCTCCATCTCTGCCAACCCTATAACCAACATTTGTTAGTTGTGCATCCACTTCATCCCACCCCCTACCCCTACTTTCTCGATGATGCTTTTACTATCGAGGAACTTGCTCACTAGTATCATGATCATCACTGCTAGCTACATCATCAAAATCCTAGCTTGGTGCCCATAGAGACTGCATCACAAACCAAGTGTTATACTTTGCCATCATCCCAACATCATCTACATTTTGGACATCCACTACCTCATCATCTACAACATCATCTACTATCCAAAAATATGGAGTGAATGGAAGACTGAGCTCATCACCCCATCACTTGTGCATCCTGGGAGCATCTGGAACTCCCTGTACCATCCCAAACTACCTCATCACATACGAGAACTAGATTAAATCCATTTCTCATATATGACTCCCATCCACCCACCTACCTCACCTCACCCATTGAAGCTATGTTGCATCATCATCCCAAGCCAGACCTTGTCAAGGTCGCAAAAAGATATCACTGCTAGTCAAACTAATAAAATTTTATTGGTACTCCTAACCATTGCAAACAAGATGAGTAGGATAAGTCTCCTTATTGGTCCACCAGCAAAGTGCACAAGGAAGTGAGTTATCCCACTCACAAGGTAGACCCTTTGGTTGAGCAACTATGATGTGCTCCCATGCCTACAACTGAAGCACCAAAATACATTCAAGCCCCTTTTGATCCTACCTATTCACCTCATAAAGCTCCATGTACAACTAACAAAGAAGAGCAAGAGCCCATGCATAAACTTGAGGCTTAGCTACCAAGTGCAAATCAAGTGCCACCTGGTTCCAAGGGAACCTCGAGTCCATATTGTTAGGAAACAACATATTTTCTACTATATACATCACAAGGGTCTATAGTGCTCCCAAATTCATATCCTTATACAATTGAAGATAAGGGATCCCACCCTTGTTACAATTTACATCCAAGTCATCTCCATAAATAGGCATTAATAACCTCCTCCTTATCATGACCCACCTTGACTGGTGATACCTCAACAAGAACATGGAAGATACGATGTATATCGTTGAGGGTGATAGTCATATCCCCTATCAAAATCTGAAAATAACCCCTATCAAGATCCCATCTCTCTACTAATGTAGATAAGAACTCCTCATTTACACGGATAGTCTCCACTCGTCCACAACCAACCAACCCCACAGTCTCCAATAGTTTCCAATCATCATCTGTGAGAGCTTTTTGCACCTTAGATATAGTGCAGGGCCATCGATGTCGAGTAGTAATAAATTTCACCTAGGAACACAAACAAAGTTCACATTAGTGCAATTTCAAAAACAAAAAAATATTCCATGCATTTATTTTTTATTTAAAAAAAAAACACAAAACATTGCATTTCCAAAAAAAACTCAAAATACAAAAACATTTAATGTAGTTTTTTTTCGTTTCCCAAAAAAAAAGAAACAATAAAAAATTTCACCTTCCCCCTATGCATTTTCAAAAAACAAAAAAAAAAGAACTTTTTACCAACATCTCTTATGTTTGCAAAAAACAAAACATACAAAAACAACAAAAGCAATAAAAAAACAAAAAAAAATAACAAATACAAAAAATAAATCTAAACTAAGAGTTTAGGCCACCTACCTCGGCGTAGTGGACTCTGAATTCTGCTCCAACTAAGCCTCCACCACCCACACCTGTTCCACTTATCTCACCAACATCCATCACTCACTCTCACTCCTCAAACCACAAAGTAAACTTAAAACACGCAAATGAAAAATCAACAAGGCCCTCTCCTATTTATAGTTGTATTTTATGGTGAAAATTGTGCACCTACATTTAGTAGAGCATATGAAACCGTGCACCCACGATTGGTGGAGCCAATTGCTGATGTGATGTTAAGGGGAGACAAAACTGCACTCACGTAGTTAACAAAAAAAACCACTCTCACAGATCAAATCAATCATTTCCACCACATCAAACATGCATTTCACCATCATTATCATTATCATCATCATTTAGTGAACCTCGTATTCAGTGGCTTACCCTACACACCTAGCGGTTGTAGTGACTAGCAATCCATGCAATCCAATCAGATGGGTAGCTCACCATAAGGATGCTAATTCAATAATCAAATTCACCACATATGGCATAAAAAACTAAGACCTCAATATTTGAGTATGACTCTGTTAAGGCTAATTTGCACAAGGTTTACTTTAAGCCCTCTTTCATTGGATATACAAGAAGAAAAAATTAATCATAATTTGGTATGATCAGTAATCACTCGAGTATTGAATTCCCAGTGCGTTGGTTCCTAAAAATAGGAGCAACTAATAGTAGTGAGGCTCCTGAACTCACAATGTGGTTGGTGATTTTACCACAACATTTTATGCATCATCAAAACCAAAGGTAAATTTGCAACAATACAAACCATCCCAAACTTGGGGTATCAAGTTGATTTCAATGTCATACATTTGCATACATCACATCAACATCATGCAATCATCCACCTCCTTTCATCATCCATATTTGGTCAATTGGCTTGTGGGTTTCATCCTTTACCCATTCACCAATTGAGGGGGTAAGCAAACAAATCAAAATGTCATCAAAATTTTCAAAAATCATTCATTCTTGTGTGTCGAGAAGATTTGAGTCCATTCATCCAATAAAGACATGTGTCATTTGTTTTTGCACCTCATTGTGTCTCACACAACATAGTAAAAAAAGGGGCATATGTAGACAAAAAAACTAGGCATCCACAAAATCATAATTTGCACCCCACATCACAAATCCTGCATAATAAAATTATATACCTAAGTTTAAACTTAGGTGTATAAAACCTTGCACATTAATCTATTTTCTAGATTTATTAAATCTGGAAAATTAGCCTAGGATACCCTGCCTAACCACTAGACATGTGTCCTAGCCACCTCACTATCCCACCTTACCACATCTCACACACTCTTGTCCCCTTTGTCCCTTCATATGGGATAACCCTTACACTTCACTCCACTTGCAACCACATCACCCTAGTTAAGTGAGACACCTTGGGTGACTCACTCTAACCATCCCTTACATTTGGAAGCCCTGGATTACCACTTGGTAATCTTGGCTTGCCACCTCCATTTTTATTAAAAACCCTAAGGAGCCTATAAAGGTACCTTTATCCCACCAAAAAAAAGAGGCTGAGTACACATACTATCAGGCCACCAAAATAGGACTAGGAGCTCGCATGCATCTCGAGGAAACCAGATATCTGAAGCCCTAGAGCCCTATTTTGAAGTCTTATACCATTTAGCTAAAACCACACGTTCATTGTTACATAGTTGAAACCACCCTTGCATGGTTTTTCCATTGCCCATCCATGGTTTACCAGTCCAAACTGTGTATCTACAGTTTCTCAGGGCCAAAAAACATGATAGATCTAATCATTAAGTTTAATTTCAATAAGGCATTTGGTTTTAATTTCCTATGTTTTCTACAACTTTTATTCGAGGGTTTCATTGCATAGGTATTCATTCTTGCATACAAGTGCTACTAAACCCCTGTTTTAATTTTCATGTGTGTGCAAGAAACATGTATCTTGGAGAGCTATTGAAGCTAGAGTGGTCCCCTCACTGGATATTCAGAAGCCCACTCACCCCTTTGAAGTTGTAGTTGAGGAGCGAAGAACACACAAGCTTGTTGAAGATTTGGAAGACCCCCATTATCAAAGCATTGTATTTCAGAGAAGAGATAAAGCATTGTAACATTACCCCCAACACATTTGGGGTAATTCAAAAATCATTGTAAAATCGGGAGGTTCAGGCTCCCCTGTATCAATATAAAAGATCAACTTTTGCAATCTCTATTTTCTATATTGTATCTTTGTTTGTGTTTAGTTATTTTAGCTATATATATGATAAAAGGTTGGTCAACACTCACTATGGATTGTAGGAGGTTTTGCTTCCACTAATGGAAAATGATATTGAGACAAAAAGTGGGCCATCAAATCCTCCTAATAAATTATTTTTAGTAAAATCAAAGCCAATGAATACTAAAAATAAGTGGAATCTTATCTTCACCAATTGTTTGTATTTTTATTGCTCCATTATCAAATATGATACAAATCTCATAAGGCCCTAACCAATGATGTTATAGTTTTCTTTGATGTCCACAAATTGATAATAGTAGAGTAGTTCCCAATCTCCACTCATGAATTTTTCCTTAATGAAGTGGTCATGCCATGTGGTCCTCTATCGTTAGATAATTTATGTATGGAGTGCTTATCATCAAAGTTAATCCAAAGCATTGAGGTGTTTTATCTTATGCTTTTGTGCTATAGAAAGATCCATCCCTAGCTCAAAGGCTATTTTTGGAGTTTTGATTTCAAACTCAATAGGTAGAACTACCATCTTTCTATACACAAGCTCGTATGGTGTGAGTCCCATAGTAGTTTTCCATGTTTTATATTAGGTCCAAGAAATATCCATAAGGTGATTGAACCAATCCTTATGGTGAATATGAACCATCTTAGTGAGAATATATTCTAGCTCTTTGCTTGTTACTTCTACCTATTCATTTGCCTATGGATGATAATGAGTGTATTTTCAATGGAAAATTTCACATTTATTGACCAATCCTTCTATTACTTTGGAAGTAAATTATTATCCCTAATAAAAAAAAAAAATCTTTAGATACACCATACCGTGTAAATATTCCTACATACATAAATTTACTACATTTTTTTCCTAAGCATTTTTGGGTGCTTTCACCTCTATCTTGTTGGTAACATAATTGATACATACAGTAATGAACCTTTTGATTGGAATGTAGGTCCTAAATAGGATTAATTTACAATTATGAATTTAATGACATCTCATTTTACTAAGTAGGTCTTCCTATGCACTGATATTAATCAAAACAAGCTCCTTAGCATCTTTGAACAAGGTCAACCACTAGTAACTTGCATTTAGAATGTTAGTAGTTGTACTTTTGTTGGCAAAGCATCCTTCATAAGGCTCATCATGACAAGATCATACGATGTAAAAAATATTATTCTATCAAACACATCACATCATCACATGATCTGGTCTAGTCTTGAAGAGATGTCCTTTTATCCATTTAGAAGAAGTACTTTATCTAATCAGACAACAAGTATCCTTTGGAGAAAAGTATTGGGGTAATTTTTCCATAACCAAGTAATTTACCAAATATAGAAACTATGGTGAATTTATGGACATCACAACATATGGTCATATGGGAATACATCCCCTACAAGAAAGTCATCTAAACTATTTGGAATCCTGGAATGAAAATCAATAACATTTTTTATTTTAGGCTTGTCAAGTATTGTAATACCAAATTCTTATAATAGTAGCAACCATATTATAATCCTACCATTTAAAATAAATTTATTTATTACTTACTTGATTGGAACATGGTCAATATGCACAAAATGGGATAACTTATACTATGAGAGAGAAATTTATTAATACTATGCACTAGTATAAATAATTTTTTCTTAGTAACTGTATAATTTAGTTAAACACCTGAGAGGTTTTTGTTAATCTAATAAATTGAATAGGTATCCTTGTATTAATTTTATCCAATAATTTATCCCATTGTAGTTTTAGAAGTGTTAGTATAAATATGAAATGGTAACTTGAAATTTGGACTTCTTAGCACTAGTGTCAAGATTAGTTTTTTCTTCAAGGTCTCAAAATATTTTTGACATTCAAGTGTACAAATATATTCAAATATGTTTTGATAGCAAGATAAATAAAGAATTAGTAATCTTGCTAAAATTTTGAATGACTCTTCTATAATATCATACATTACCTATGCAACTACAAATATTCTTTTGCTTTTATGGAACATGAAGGTTCGTTATAATATTAAATTTTATAGGATTAATTTTATTGCCATGAGCATGAATGTGGTGACCTGATCTTATCCACTATATCATCATCATATAAATTTTTTTATTACTTAAGGAGATATTTGTGTCTTTACACCTTTGGTGTACTTGTTTTAGGTTTGTTATCGTTTATTCAAAATAATTTCCATAAGCAATGAAACCATCGATGTAAATTTCTACACATTCTCTAGTTAAATTAGAAAAAAATGCTAAGTACTACACTATGGAAGGTTGTACATGCTTTTCATAGTATGAAAGGCAAGATATGATAAGCAAAAATGCTCCAAGGATAGGTGAAATTTATCTTGTATTGGTCTTTAGGTGTAATTTAGATTTTATTATATGCACTAAAACCATCTAGGAAAGGGAAGTACTTTTTTCTAGAAAGCGTAGCTAGTACTTGATCAATGAAGGGAAGTGGAAAATGATAATTTTGAGTGGATTTGTTAACTTCTCTATAATCAACACATATTTACCACTTTCCTCCCTTATTTAAAACTAATACTAAAGGGAACATCCATTGACTAACAAAAATGGGATAAATGAATCCAACATTTAGTAGCTTTTATAATTCATCCCTAACAATATATTTTAGTGCAATATTCATCCTAAATTATGGTTAAAAGGGTTTGGAATTATCTTCCATGTAAATGTGATGTGTAAAAATTATCGAATGTATTTCATTTATGTCGTGGTAATCCCTTGTGAATGCAAAACTATATTCTTCAAACATCTAAATTAAGATGCTTTCTTGCTAAAAATTCAATTAGTTGTTGGTATTAATATTTTGTATAGGTGCAATTTCAACAACCTTTAAAAGGGATTTGTTTTCATTGGTAAGGATTTCATTAATTCTATATAGAAGGGGTAAAAACTAATAAAAGATAATATAACTCCTTTCTAGTTTGTAATGGTCTTTAGGATTCATGTCTTGGATAGGATAATTGTTAGAGATCTCATTTTGACTAAGAATTTCATGAAGATATATATTGTAAAAAAAATTATAATCATGATGTTCTTGTCTACTTCTTTCACTTTAAGAGCTTGATAAACTATAAGAATTTACAATATAACTACCTTGTCATTTCCATCCTAGTCAACCCACATACGATATTCAATTTCTAGAATAGGTTGAGTAGGTGGATATAAGATAAAGCTCTTAGTCATAGATCCATTCAATATAGTCATGTTTCTTGATTTATATTTGATATAGGTATTGACTATCACTAACCAAGGTCTACCAAAACTTAGTGGGTATCTTCCTCAACTAGTCTTTGGTTTCAACACCATGAAATAAGCTAGGTACTACCAAGAATCTATAGAAATATCCACATCCTCAAATATTTCTTCAAGTGACATAGTCAAGCAATCAAACTTTTGTAAGACTATGGGAGTAGGCCTAAGGTCTAAGGAATGCAATTTATCTATCATTTCCTTCATCATAATATTAATTACCACTCCTACATCATTTAAGAAATTCTTCATTTGAATGTTCCATAAATAGATATTAATAATGGTGATTCCATGTAGCATGAGTGGTAAGCATTCCAAAAATAGAGGAATAGTATGATATATTAGAGGCCAAATAATATTATAGTCAATGTCATTCTACTCACATGTATACACTTAAAATGACATCAAAATAGATTTGGTATGAAAATCGTATGTCAACTAGTATGGCATCTATAGGAATGACACTTTCTAGATCAACAAGTGTTGGAATGATAGTTTCACTAGATTAACACACACGTGGAATGACAATTCCACTTAGAATGAAAATATTTGGATCGATAGGATAAATATTTGCCAGTATTGCAAGTGATTCATAGCACTTAGACTAGTACACATACTAGAATGACCATAGTCACCCAATTGGAATGACCATAGTCACCCAATTGGAATGACATGTTTATCACCACTTAGAATGTCAATCTTGGTAGTTTTACTCATATTGCATTCTAGACTACAACTCCCACATTCCACATTTAGTCTACAACTATAATTCTTGCACGTAGAGAATCCAAAATACACTACAACTACAAATGGTAAACACATGTCATACAATTTACACTCAACATGGATAAAATTTGAGTACATATTGGTTTGCAATCATGCATCCTAAAACTTTGTAGTATCAAATCAATATATTTCCTTTGATTTACCCACAAATTTCTATTTGCACTATCCCTTATTATTTCCTTACCCAATTTTTTTTTTGTAGCATCCAAATCCTTCATACCAGCTTTAGAAGAAAATTTAAAATTTAGTAACTTTATCATCTCCTTATTGTTACCAATTAACAACATGTCATCCATATACAAAATAATGATAACCAAAATTTTACCTTCTTGTTTAAAACACACACATAGATCTGATTTGCTTTTTCCAAGCTCAAGAGTCAAAACAAACCTATCAAATTTGATTCCACATTCTTGGAGATTACTTCAAGTTGTAAATATAATTTTTCAACTTGCATACCACGTCTTCCTTACCTTTTACCCTAAAGCATTCTAGTTGTGACATATATATATCTTTGTCAAGTTCACCATGTAGAAATTTTGTCTTTACATCCATTTGTTCTATTTCAAAATCAAAAGCAGTAGAAATAGCCAACAAAAATCTAATTGAAGTTAGTTTAGCCATAGGAGAAAAAATCTAACCAAAGTAAATTCCCTCAACTTGAGAAAATCCTTTTGCTACCAAGAGAGCCTTGTGCTTCTTCAACTTTCCTTCTATATTATACTTCTTCTTGAATACCCACTTACATCCAACCAATTTTCTTCTAGGGGGTAATTTTAGCAAGTCCCACATCTTATTTTTATCTAAGAACTCCATTTATTTCTTCATATCCCTTTTTCAAGACTTATTATCACTTGACTAAAGTGCCTCCTTTATAGTTTTGGGTTCTTCATTAGTAACTGATATATTAAATGTAGAATAAATATTTGAAGGGCTATACCTTTCTAGGAGTCTTCTCACTCGATATGATCTCCTCAAACTTGGAGTTTTTGGTTTTGCATATTTAGCTTCCTCCTCACCTTATTCCTTTAAATTTTCCTCTTTAAACTCTCTCTGTAATTCATCTTCTTCTGTAGCACCAAGTTCTACCATAGGTTCTTCCTCCTGTTCCAATTTTACTTGAACTATTTTAGGTTATTTGCTTGGTTGCATTTCCTATTTTGGAACCCCTTTAGTTTCTCTAGATATTACTTTACGGCTTGTAAATAATATTCTATGTTTTTAGGTTCCATAACTTATGTTTCTTAACACCAATACTATAACCCATAAATATGCATTGTCTAGATTTATAGTCTAGCTTAGTCCTTTTCTATTTTGGGATATACATATAAACATTGCAACCAAAAACTGTTATATTACTGATGTTAGAACCAAAAGTTATTATACAATATTATTCATGAAAGTACATATAAGGAGAAATTAGAGTTTGGAAAATATTATGGTTTTTAGAAAGGAAACCCTAATATTAACCCTAAAAAGCAATAATACATATTAAATTAGGTAAAGTGCACTTTAATATTTTAACATCCCCCTTTAATGTGCACTTTTCTAAGTACAAAATACTCATTCATATTCTAATATCCCCTATTTATGATGAATCTCATATAAAAGGTGTCGGTCTATGTTGAAAATGCACCTTTATACAATAATGTGAGCCATCCAAAAGTTATGCTAAAATAACCAAGAATCTGATGCTAATATATTGTTGTGGTGCTACATGAAGTATCAAAAGTGTCCTTATGGTAACCTTCTCATCCTATCGAAATGCATGGATAACCAATTGTTGCATCCACCAGGTGCTATAGAGAAGATGACTAGGTACAAGGTTCACTTGCATCATGATATTGGAAATCTTGTTGATGAGCCAAGCTAAAAATCATTGATCCACTAAGAGACAAACCACTAAATGCAAAGACAACTCCAACTATAAGAGTATCCATGTGATATCCATGATAACATAAAAAAGGACCATGGTCTTGTGAAGAGACAACAACAACTCCCAAACTGGAGTACCCGATAGATTCCCATGATCGATAAACAATACCTCCTACTATAGGAGCACCCAAAATCATAATGGAATCTCAAGAGGGCCATGGTCATGAAGAAAATCTACTTCCAAATGATGACAAAAGTGGATTGAAGAAGTGTCGGGTTCAACCAATAATGCACTTCTTATACAACAAACTTTGAGGCCCAAAACATCATATGAAACAACCTCAAAACTAAAAATGGACACCTCCATTGTGCTCTGATACCAAATGAAAGTTCTTGAGGTGGAGAGATAAAAAAAAACAGTAAAGCAATTATGATCTAAGATTAAAAGAACATTAATGGAGCATGGATATGACTCAAAAATGGTCCAGGAGTGTTTAGTGATTAAGCTAAACCAATTTTGAAAGCCAAATGATGAAATATCCTCAGCCAAAATCTTCAATTTCAGCAAACTATGTTGTTGGTTTAAACCAAAAAAATTCATCTAGAATTAAAAAAGTGCACAAATATAAACTTTAAAAATGCTCCACATAAAAGCTTCACAATTGTGCACACTGAAATATTCATGTTCTTCTCACATAAAAAACTTCAACAAATGGAAATAACCCTAAAGCTTAAAGCCCTAAAGATAAAAAAACTACTATTTTCGACAATTTACTTTTTTGCCAAAAATTGCCATTTTTAGTAATTACCATTTTCGACAATTTATTTTTCATCGAAAAATTGCCATTTTTATTAATTGCCATTTTCGACAATTTATTTTTGGTCAAAAAAATTCCATTTTTAGTAATTACCATTTTCGACAAAAAATTATTTCGTAAAAAATTGCCATTGTTAGTAATTACTATTTTTGACAAATTGCTTTTTTCATCAAAAATTTCCATTTTTAGTAATTTGCAAAAAAATATTCGAATTGACATGCAAATTAACACACAATGCTGTCCAAAATCCATGTGGCCATGGTCTTGGTTGAACCCCATGAAGAGCACCTTCCATGTTGTGGATTTTTAGGTTTTCATCTCTTGTACTTCATATCCATAGACGAGCACCGATTATTGTTTGTATTCCATCATCGAGTCCATCGTCGTGTATGAACTCTATTAATAATTTCTGGGGACGAATGGCCACCATTACTGCAACCAAAATTATAAAGGCCTCCTTCAAAAAAAAAACCTAAGATAAATATCAAGAATTTTTAAAAGGGGGAGGGGGGAGATTTCCTTGAGAGAAATCCCCCCCTTACATGCGAATCACAGGCGGATATTATCGCTCTGATACCAATTGTTAGAACAAAAATTTATTATACAATATTATTCATGAATGAGTACATATAGGAAGAAATTAGGGTTTGGAAAAGATTAAGATTTTTAGAAAGAAAACCCTAATCTTAACCCTAAAAAGAAATAATACATATTAAATTAGGTAAAGAGCACTTTAATATTTTAACAATGAGAGAGGGTTTCTTACCAGTCCACACTTCCTATGGAGTCTTTTCCACCAAAGATAAGGTAGAAGATCTATTGATGAGGTAACAAGTAGTTAACATGACTTCTACCCAAAATTTCTTTTCTAACCCTACACCACTTAGCATGCTTCTGGCCTTATCCATCAATGTTCTATTCATCCATTCTACAACTCCATTCTATCGTGGAGTATATAGAGTTGTTTTCTTCCTTATTATTCCATAATTCTTGTAAAACTTCTCAAATTCATTAGAGAAATATTCACCACCATTGTCACTTATCAAACCCTTTATATTTTCTCTATCTAATTTTGTACAAGAGCCTTAAACTCTTTAAATTTATTGTGAACATCATATTTATTTCATATCTTGAAAAGTCATCTATAAATGTAACAAAATAAATAGATTTACCTAATGATGGTACTTTTGTAGGTCCAAACACATCACTATGAACTAGATGTAAAATTCCTTCAGATCTTGTAGCACTACTAGGAAACTTGACTTGGGTTTGCTTTCTAAAAATATAGTGCTCACAAAAATCAAAATTTAATGGGCAATCAAAAATTTCTTTAGCCATATCTTTAATTTTTAATGTTTGAAGGTCTTTCTCACCAATATGCCCCATGCGTTGATGCCATAATATTATCTTCACTACAAGAATACTCAAAGCCACTTCTACCATATTATTCTCCTCTACAACTGAAGAGTTATTGCAATCAATACTTATAGTACTAACCTCAAGTCTAAATAGAGTTCCTGTACGAACTCCCCTTGCCAACACCAAGAATCCACAAACCATATTGTAGTTATCCTTATTGAATACCAAAGTCACACCCACATCATTCATCTTATATCCGTATATCAGATTCCTTGCCAAACCTAGAATATATAACACACTAGGAAGGGTTTTAATTCTTCCATATTTTAACCTCAAGTTGACTCTTCCTTGACCTATTATTTTATATGTCAAATTGTCTCCCAAGAATACTCCACCTTAATTTATCTTTTCATATTCACAAAACCCCTCCCTATAAGGAGTCATATGAATGAAAGCACCTGAGACAATCAACTATGAGGCATAACATTCACTTGAGCATGCTGCAACTAAGAATAAGTCCCATGAATCTTCATTTGTGGTCTTCATTTTTGTAGTTCCTTCATCAGATGATTGGCTATTGTTAGCCTCTTTAGATCTACAGTACTTTTATAATGTCTTATTTTACCACACTTCTAGCATTTCCTCTTTTATGGAGCAATAAATTTACCCCTAGATCTTGATTTCCTTTCTCCTATTTATTTTTTGCTTCTTTCTTAAGAACCTCTCACAACCAAGGCATCCTTCTGATGATAATCCTTAGAAGATTTTTGTCTCATTTTTTTAGATAGCAAAGTTCTTACTATATCCTCTACTTTTAATGTAGAAGTAGTATTGGTGATAACCATAACTAGGTTATCCCATGAATCAGGTAATGAATAAAGTAAAGTAATACACTTTTTCTCTTCATCTATTTTTACTTCAACAAAGTTTAATTGAATTACCACAATGTTAAAAATATTTAGATGTTCAGCCATAGAGTCACCATCATTTATCTAAAGTGAATTTAACTTCTTCTAGAAAAAGAGTTTATTTACCAACGACTTTGTTTGATACAAAGTTCCTAGCTTATCCCATAACAACTTTTCCATGGTCTTTGTTGATACATTCAACAATACCAAATTAGATAAGCACAATCTGATAGAACTCCTTACCTTCCTATCGATCTTCAACCAATCCTCATCTATCGTTGATGTTGGTTTTATTCATGAGACCACAATCCATTGATCTCTATCAACCAAAAGATCCTCCATATTGAGTTTTCATAACTCAAAATTTTATCCATTAAATTTTTCAATATCTACCCGTGTGCTTCCCATCATTTTCCTTCACCCAGATTCTTTTGCATATGACTCCCACTCAAGAATTAATCTATCATAGGTTTGAAACCCCTACTCCTCAAAAAAAGTTAAAAATCTTAGCTCTAATACCAAATGAAGAGCAAAAGGCCTCGATAAACTAAATATAGAAAAACAGTAAATATAAAATCAAAGAAAAAAGAAGATAACAGATACACACATAACACAATATTTCACTTGGGAAATCCTTATGAGAAAAAACCCAACATAATAATATCTCCTTACTATATAAACTTAACCATATCCAATACAATAATGTTCATCTTTCATATCTCTTAAAACCCTGATGCAGTGCAATTAAATAACAACACAAGAATAAATTTAACAATACCATGGGTTCAAATAATTAATCCTAAATAGCCCATATGGGTCTAAAAATAGCATAAGAAACCCTAATTTTTTTGGCTTGGCTTGGTCCCAAACCTCGATGAGAATACAAGGAGAGTGTCCAATACCTTTTAGAGTTAACACCACCATAATAACATGGAAAATAGCTAAGGTGGAAATGGTTCCTATTGATGGTGCATCTGGGGGTTTATGGAATTTGTGGATTTTGAAGTGACTGGAGGGATATTGCTTGCAAATTAATGACAAGTTTATTTTTATTTTTTCACATAGTTTAAAAACTAAATTTAGTATTTTCTTGTAAGATATAGTTGTATTTTGTTGTTAAGAGGCTAAGAAAATGGAAAAACTTGATAACTAGGTGGTGCAAACTCCAAAAGATTGTACTTGTTTCAACTTTACTAAAATTTTAGATGGCATATGTAGAAAAAGTAGTTAAAGTAAATGAACCCCAAATAATAGCACCAAAGTGCAACAAGAAACACAACAACTATAATAGAGTGCAAAAATTATTGTAGAGTACAACAGTCAAAATTTAAGAGACCAAAAGTGCTAAAAAATGATAAAATTTTAGGAGCGGATTCTTTTCAAGAAAACCTTTCCAATGATGTATCACACACAAAAACAAAGCTGTAAAATAAAAGTTATTCTCTAAAATTTGATTGTAGTTTTCAAAAAATAGGGACAAAAAGCATGTTTTCACAAAATTAATGGAATATATATATATATATATATATATATATATATATATATATATATATATATATATATATTCATTCCAAATGAACTCAGAAGTGTTACAAAAATTTCTCTACAAAATATTATAGCTAAATTACTCTACTGAATATTTACAAGATAGAAAATGATGTTACAACACTTCATTTCATATTTTAGGAAGTCCAACAGTCATGGTGACTCTTCAAGGCCTGTAAAAACTTTTTGGCTTCTTCAAATTCATGGGAGAACTTTTGGTTTTCTCTTTCTTAGTTAGCATCAATCTCCAACATACTCCCCCTTGATGTTAAGTGGTGATACAAGTTTATCTCTCAATCTAAAAAAATATTCTTTATTAACACCTTTGGTAAATAGGTCTATAAGCTGTTGTTTGATGTTGCAATATTTCAAATCTACAACCTTATTTTCCAACATGTCTCTTATGAAATGAACCTTTAAATCAATATGTTTAGTTTTACTATGATGGATTGGATTTTTTGCAATCTTGATTGCACTTGTATTGTCACAAAAAGTTGTTGGATTGTTTTGAACTCCACCAATCTCTTCAAGTACCTTTCTCAAGCAAAATGCTTGTGTACTTGCTATAGTAGCTGTAATATATTTTGCTTTAATAGAAGATAAACCAATAATACTTTGCTTCTTTGATATCCATGTTATCACTCTTGAACCAAGTGAAAAATAATTTCCATAAGTAGTTTTTCTATAATCTAAGCATCTTTCCCAATCTAAGTCACTATATCCAACAAGCTCCATTTTGTTGTTAGCATCATAATGTATGCCAAAATTCAAGGTTTCTTTGACATACCTCAAGATTCTCTTGGCTACTCTCATGTGGTTTCGTGAAGGTTCATTCATATACCTTGATACAAGTGAAATTGTAAATTCAATATCAGGTCTTGTTCTAGTAAGGAACATTCAACTCCCAACAATGCTTCTAAACAATTTTTCATCACCTTTCTCTTATCCATCATCTATACACAACACTTATCCATGTTCCACAAGTGTCCAAACTAGTTTGAAATTTTCCATGCCATATTTCTTCAACATATATTTTACATATTTTGATTGATAAATGAAAGTTTTGCCATCACCTTGATGGACTTCCATACAAAGAAAGTATTACATTAGTCCTAAATATTTCATATCAAATTACTTCATCATAGCATGCTTAAAATCATTCATAATATTTGAACTACTTCCCATGTATATCAAATCATCAACATATAGGCACACAAGAAGAATACCATCATCTTCATTCTTGAAATAGTGTGGGGGGGTTATTCTTCTTGTTTTGAAACCACAATCTTGGAAGTATCCATCAATTCTTGAGTACCATGCTCTAGGTGCTTGCTTAAGTCCATACAGTGCTTTCTTCAATTTGTAAACATGGTTTTCCTTTCTTCCCACTTTAAAACCTTGAGGTTTTTGAACGTAAACCTCTTCATATAGATGACCATTCAAGAATGCACTTTTCATGTCCAACTGATAAACTTTCCATTGTTTATTGGCTTCCAATGAAAGAACCATACAAATTTTCTCTTGTCTTGCAATACGTAAAAATGTTTCTTCATAATCCACACCATATATTTGAGTGAATCCTTTTGCAACTAGCCTTGCTTTGTATCTTTCTATGCTTCCCTCACTATTAAACTATGTTTGGTAGAACCACTTGGATCCAATAATCTTCTTGTTCCTTGGTAATTCCACAAGTTTCCAAGTGTTATTTTTTCAATGGACTTAATTTCTTATTTCATTGCTTGCACCCAAACATCATTAGTACAAGCATATTCATAACATGAAGGTTCCAAATGAGCTTCAAAAATAGAACATAATTCACCAACTCACCTTTTGGTTATGGTGAAGATCAACAAACAAGAAAAAAACCATGCACAAGTGCTTTTCCTTTGATCATGTCAGAAACAAGCATTTTCATTACTTTCTCCAAAGAAGAGGATAAAAAAGATAAAAGCCCTTTTACAATTTTTAAATTTCCCTCTAATACCCCGTTTTACCCTTTTCCCTCCTAAAACAATGCATTTGAAATTTGAATTTCGAAGGTAAACTTGTTAGGGTCATAACTTTGCGCTCGTTGCTCTGATTGACTTGCACGGGATATTTTTGGAAAGGGCACGAGATGAAATAAGTGGGGCAATCCTTAGCTCATTGAGGTAAGACTTATAGCTAATTTAAAATCCTCAAATTTGGCCTCTAAGGCCTTCAAAATTCACCTGCAAGTTTTACTAGAAAAAAATTTCACTATTTTTTTTTGATAGGGTAGGAGACACTAAAATTTACATATCTCCAAAACTGCTCAGGATATTGGGACGATTATTTCAACGTTGGTCCGATTTCTCCATCCTCTAAAAAACTAGGTAAAATTTACAACAAAATTAAACAATTACATTTTTTTGGGTGATGCAAGTTCACTCTTACACCACTAGATGCTCCTGCATCAGGTTCTTCTTCATCATCACCATACATTTGGAGATTTTCTAATATTGAAACAACTTGGTCCAACTCTTGTAATTGGCTTCTTGTTAACCTCGTAAAGTTCTTGTCCATAATTTATATGGTTGGATGCACTTTGAGTATTCTCTTTCCTTTATTAGTATTTATGGTGGGACTTGTAGATGAGCTGCTTGTGCTTGAACTTGGTGTTGTCTTATTTGAATTTGTTGAAAGGTTGCTAGATGGGCTTGGAGGAGTAGATGAAATATTTGAAGGCTGTCTCCCAACTGTATTATCTTCTTCAACATCAAATATTTTTTTGTAAATTTTTGATGACTTTACACTCCCCCTTCATAAAAAAATTACATATCTAGAAACTACAAACTTGTGAGTTTTTGGATTATACAGACTATATGCCTTACTTATTTCAAAATATCACACAAGAATGTATAGCTCACTCTTGGGGTCAAAATTATTTCTCACTTCACCATTCACATATGCATATGCAAGATAACCAAAAAATCTCAAATGATCTATAATGGGTTTTATGCCATACCATGCTTCATATGGAGTCTTCTTGTGTTGTAGAACATCTATTGAGAATGTACACTACTGTATCAACTACATAAGACCAATAATGATTGATCAAATTTTTTATCTTAAACATATCTCCTTCCATTTCCATAATGGTTCTATTTTTTCTCTCAACTAGCCCATTTTGTTATGATGTATAGGCGGTAGTGAGCTGCCTCTTGATGCCATATTGCTGGAAAACATTATTGAACTCATTTGAACAAACTTCTCCTCTAGAGTCATCTCAAACACTTTATTTTATATCCACTTTAATTCTCAACCAATGCTTTGAAATTCTTCAACATGTCAAAAGCTTAATCCTTATGTTTTAAAAAATACACCCAACACTTCTTTGAAAAATCATCATTGAATGTGAGAAAATATGAAGATTTACCCAAAATTTATGTTTCTATAGGTTCACAAATATAAAAATGTACAAGTTGTAGTGGGTATGAGGCTTGCCATGCTTTTCCTTTTGGAAACTCCTTCCCTGCATGCTTTCCAATCACACATGCTTAACACAAACACTTGTGCTATCCAACATTAGGTAGTCCATTTACCATATCTTGTGAAGATAAATTTTCTAAACTTTTATAATTCAAGTGTCCAAATCTGAGATGCCAAAGCCAATTCTTATCTTCAAGTGCCATGTGTTCCATGTTCATACTCGCTCCAAAATTCAAAGGAAATGTTCAATTCTTTGACATCAGAATAATGGTGACCATATAGTTCCTATTATTCTTATCATAAATGATACATTCATTGTTATCAAACATAACTTTATAGTTATTTTTACAAGCTATCCAACACTCAATAAATTATTCTTTAAATTGGAAGCATAGTAGATATCATGAATTTTATTTATACCTTCTTTAGTGCCAACCTCTAGGGTGCCTTTTGCAATGAAATACAAAGCATTATTATTTACAAGAATGATCTTGGTCTTGAAATTCTCATTCACATCAGTAGACAACTCTTTCATTCTAGTCATGTGGTTAGAACAATCGAAATCTAGATACAAAACTTCTTGACTAGTTTTTTTAACCATGTCACAAGTCAAAAATAAACTATCTTGTGTAGCTTCATCCTCACATACATAGTGGCTCTTCTATCTCTATTTGTGGTCTTCACTTTACAATATCATGCAATGTGGCCCATTTTATGATAAAAACTCTTTTTATCAGCCCTTCCGTGCCCTGTTACAACAAAAACAACTCCAATTCCTCTTTCTCCTCTAACTCTTGAGTAATTTTGATTTCTTCCTCTTCCATGCACTTGTTTACTTGTGCTTGGACCAACTTCATCATCTTTTTTTTTTTTGTAATTTAGAATTAAAAGAATTCTCTTCATTTTCTTTATTGGTTTCTCTTAGTATTTCCTCACATGACATAAGAGAACCAAGTAGTCAATCAAAATCAAGTGTAGAAAAATATTTATTCTCCTATAAACGTATTGCAACATGATTCCATTTAGGGGTAAGATATTTGAATAATTTCTTTAAAACTACCTCCTTTTTCAAGGTCTCTCCAAAGGTAACCATATTTTTCACCACATCCTTCACTCTAACACAATAATAACCCATACTTTCAGCCTCTTTCATTTGTAGATTCTTAAACTCTTTCTTCATGGTTTGAAACTTAACCATTCTCACTTGGTCACTTCCTTAGAAAACCTCTTGAAGAGACGTCCAAGCCTTATTGGATGATGCATCTGTAATAATACATGGAAATAAAACCTTGCCAAGAGCAAATTGAATATGGTAGAGGACTAATGAATTATTCTTATTTGTTTTCCTTTTTGCTATCCTATCATTTCCTTGTAATGTGTTCCAATTAGGTGGTTGTTCATAACCACTCTCAATACTTCCAAAATATATTTTCCAATTAACAATGTTCTCATATTTATTCTCCAATAATCATAATCTTACTTGTTAAATTATGGAATGGGTAATGAGTTTTTGAAGTTGGCCATTAGACTCAAGCAACAACAAAAGAAGTTTTTATCCAATAAACTTGTCCAAGAATTTGATCAATTATTATTTTTTTAAATTTACATGGTGGAATTGGTAACCATCACGAATCTGGGTAGGCTATCTGATTTTTTAAGGCCGCCACAGTATGCTATGCTATTTATCCCAAAAGCCACCACATATTTCTTCGTGCAGTTCACCCATATAACAACCATGCCACAATCATTTTAAACCTTTTACACCATTGAAAGCACTAGTAAAGGGACAAAAGTTCAGTTTGGTGAGGCCCAAGATTTGAACCTTGGAAATCTGCCCCCCTTACGGGGTTTGGTCGAACCAATTGGTCTACAACTCAGACCTCGAACTTGATCAATTGTTCGACTAACCATGAACTCAATTTCACTCAAACCCCAAAACCAACCAAGCTCTAATATCAAATGAAGTAAATGATCCAAAAATAAATAGCATGAATGTGCAACCAAAAATGTAGCAATTTCAACAAAGTGCAAAAATTGTAGCAGAGCATGATAGTTGAAATTTGAGAGACCAAAATTACTCAAAAATTGATGAAATTTTAGGAGTGAATTCTATTCAAGAAGACCTTGCCAGTGGTGTATCACATAAAAAATGAAATAAAATCAAAGTCAGAAGCTCTGAAAGTTGACTGCAATTTTTAAAAAATAAGGGCAACAAGCATGTTTATTCATAAAATGAATGGAATTGAATGTTGTTTTTCATTCCAAATAAACTTATAAGCATTACAAAAATTTCTTCATAAAATACTACAACTAGATTACTCTAATGTACATTTACAATATATAAAATGATGTTACAACACTTCATTTCACATTCTAAGAAGTACAAGAGTCATGGTAACTTTTCAAGGCCTATAAAAACTTTTTGGCTTCTTCAAATTCACAGGGGACCTTTTGGTTTTCTCTTTCTTAGTCGGCATCAATTTCTAATAGAAGTAGTGTGGGTTATTGTTACTGTATTGGTCATTGCATTTTTGGTAAAAAAAGGTTGTATTTTTCAGAAAATGTAGAATTTAATTTGTAAGAAGATAAGCTATTCTTTGTGCCTAGATAGATTCATTTTTTATTCTTGGATTTACAATAGTTGTAAAATGGAAGGGCCCATTTCAAAAACCTATTATTTACCAATAGCAAAAAAAATCATGCCTTTTAACTCTAAAAAATATCTCCTTTGAGTAAAATATCAACTTTTTATTTCTTTTGAAATATTCCCCTTATGCGAATTGAACTCGTGATCTTTTCCTTTGAAAAATTTAACTTTTATTACAAATTCCAAGTCCCCACCATGCAAATTATGAGTTACATATGAAAAACAAAATAATTTAAAGATCTAGTACCTTGCAATCAAAAAATATGCATGGCCATTTGATTTAAATTTCCCTCCATAAACTTTGTTAATTTACCTCAAAATATTTGCTAATTAGGTGCCACCAATCATGCATTGTTCAACCTCAGTTATAATGCTTTCTATAAAATATTATGTTAGAATTTTTCTTTAGTGTTTACAATAAGATGTTTCACATTTTTATTTGGTGTTTACAACAAGGCATTTCAAGTTTCTCTTTAGCATTTACAACAAGGATTTCATTTATTCTCTATTTATTTCAACTAGAGAGACTCCCCATTTTTTAATATATTTGCATCATTTAGAAATTGTGCTAGTTAAAAATAAAGGTGAAGGTCATAGGTAAACTAGAGGTCATAAATATATGTAGATGGTAAAAGAATGCCCCAATACACAATTCGATAGAACTTAGATCAAAATAATGGGAATAAAGCTGTTAGATGAATATGGGTTTGGGTATGCAAAATTTTAGACTCTCAATGACACGCTTGTATATTTATGATACAAAATAATAATGTTAGACAAAAATTAAATTATTTTATGGAGGGTTGGGAGAAATATACCTATGGGAATGTTGAAAAGGGATATTCAAGCTCTCATATCCTGATTTCAATATAGTATTTGCTCCTTCAATATCACCAAAAAACTTCTTAAATTGCCTTCATACGTGGCATTCACACAATTTCTTCTCAAACAGCTTTAAAAAAGTATGCAAGGCATGTCATAAGAAGACAATTATTATACCTTATTACATAAAATAATTCCCCATTCTCACATACCATATGTAGAGAAACAAGGGATGGCAAACAATAAATGAAGCATAGAATAATTTTCATAATATTCTTCAATATTCATAATTTAATCCACCAATATTTTCTAGCTTGAGTTTACATACAACATCAATATTTAATGCATCAATATATCTCTTTGTTTTCAAGAGATTAGTTGATATTTTGTAGACCTTGGTGTTTCACCTTTAGCTATCTTTTCATCTCCTCATATTCTTACAAGAGGTGACAATTCAATTTTCATATGGGAGAAGCATTTACTAATCTCCTAATAATTACAAACATTAATTGATTACATAAATTCAAATAATATAATAGAGTCTAACAAAAGTTTGGGATTTAAAATTCATGCCTTGAACATTTATTTAGGGCTACCATGGCTTTCTTTGATTGGCATAATAGAATCCTCTACCCCTTGGATTCTGATATGGTAGGCAACATTGATTCCTAGTAACATGGGATAGTTGCTCATTTTATTGTTATTTTAATAGAGGATACAAAACTTAACCTTGTATAAAGGGCATTCATGTTTAGCATGCTCCTCTGTACACTTTAGATAAAAAAACTACTAAATCCTTCTCTACCTCATATTATTTCCTCCTAGATTCAAATTTATCTAATTGAGAAGCCAAAGAAGGAAGGATGCGTATATTTAAGTATTTAAACAAGTTTTTAATTTTAGATCTTATGATGCCTTCTAACGTTTTTGCTACTAGAGAAGTGCCATCCTTCACTTCTTTCCCTTTCCTCATAATAGACCCTAAATTTTTTCTGAAGAGGGTCTTGAAATCTCCAAAACTAACTTGATAAATATCTCTATTGGTCATTAAGTTAAAATATTCTATGCACCATTCTCATATTCTTCACACAAAATATCCTTGAAAATATCAACATATAGACTCAAGTGTTTATACCTTTGAAGGTTGAGCTTAAAGTCTTCCAAGGTATCCTCTTCTCTTAGCATCATTTGGAGGGCTTCATATTAGGATTACATATATTTGAAATAATCTTGGTATTTTTATAGAAATTACATCCTCATTGTCTCCCATGTATTGATATTTTGATTTTCCAGTCCTATAAAATAACATAAAGCTATGTCTTTGAGCATGGATAGAAATATTGTGATCTTATGTGTATATATCTTGTACACATCTTCATCTTATAGTTGGTTTTTTCACCAACTATTATATGTAAATGAGTACCTAATCAGGCCATGTTGTCGGGACTCATATTTATTTCTTGTACAAAAGGACAATCTTTGCCATACAAAGACATGCCTCTCATTGTTGGTTTTTCTCCACAGGGGTTTTTTCACAAAAAATATTATGTAAATGAGTACCTGATAAGGCCTAGTCATCGAGAATCATCTTTATTTATTATATAAATAGAAAAATATTTGCCATACGAAGACAAGCCTCTAATAGTTGGTTTTTCCCACAGGGGTTTTTTCACCAACTATTATATGTAAATGAGTACCTAATCGGACCATGTTGCTGGGACTCATCTTTCTTTATTGTTAAAGAGGAAAATATTTGCCATACGAAGACATGCCTCTCTTCTTCTCATAGTTGGTTTTTTCCCATAGGGGTTTTTTCACCAACTATTTATTGTATAAGGAGGACAATCTTCACCATACAAAGACAAGCCTCTAACTTCCTTTTGATTGATGGTTTTTTCCCATTGGGTTTTACCATCTCTACAAAAGAAGTCATTGTACATGAGTAACCTTATTGAAGGACTCATTTGTACATTCACCCATAGTATCACTTAAGGGGGGTGTTAGAATAAGAGAATATTATCTTAAGTTCCACTAGGATAGACACTTGAGTTTCCACTCCTACATGTGCTAGGAGAACTCTCAGTGGTGTCTTCATCAAGTCTAATGAGTTGTTGTAATCCAATGGCTCTCAATTATCGGCTCTGATATTTATACAGAGTTGATCCTTGGAATAAATCAATCAGTTCTACTCTTCTCTTCATCTCTTGTAATGCTTTGCATATCTATTGTGAAATTGTAACAATAATATAATATAATTATATTAGAAGTGATTTTGTTTTCTCTATATTATTAAAAGTACTATTAGCTATTATATTAGTTTATAATATTATTATTATATTATTAAGTTCATAACTATAAAATTATAATAATTATTAATCTATAATACTATACTTATAATTATATTATTATTTTAATAAGTTTATTATTATTATATTATAATATTATTAGTCTAATATTATTAATATTTTATTATTATTATAATAATAGTTATTTGTTATAATAATAATCTTATTATAATTGCACTAGTTTATTATTTATTGATTTTCATATTTTAGTTGTTTATTTATTTAATATGCTCTTGGTTATAAAACTTCAACTACTAGCAAGGGAGTAAATAGATAAAGATATAGAAACCATCAAGCAAATCATGATCAAAGGCACATGGAGAAACATAAAAGAAATCCCTAATTTTGAAACCCATTTTTTCATAAAATGTCTAGGGCAAAACCTTCATTGTTCAACAATGATTTCACATGAAATTTAACTTAATTGCACCTGAACATGCTATACAAGGGATAGAACCAAGTATGTTGATCTCATACATTTGCACTATTTTCTCCATAAACAATTACAATGTTTTATTTTATACCTGTACAAAGTTTTTTTTTTTAATTTTTTTTTAATTTACATTGTGGAATCGATAGTCGCCACGAATTCAGGTAGGTTGTCTAACTTTTATGGCTGTTATAGTATTATGCGCTGTTCGTCCTAGAATCCACCACATAGATATTCATGCAGTCCGCCCCTATAACCACCATGCCACAATCATTTTAAACCTTTTACGTCGCTAAAAACACTAGAAAAGGGATAAGCATTTAACTCGACGAGGCTCGAGATTTGAACCTTGGACCTCTACCCCCCTTACGGGGTTTGGTCAAACCAATTGATCTACACCTCGGACCTTTATACCTCTACATAGTTATTTCTATAAAACCACATCATTTCATTCATCATATCTTTTGTTGTATCTCATCTATAATATTTGCAACGTTTTATGTTGTGATATTTAAGACTTGTATGCATGAGGACATGCATTTCCTTCAGTTTGGGGGAATGATGAGTGTCAAAGTGTTACAATATTTATACCTGATTTGCTTATATATTTCTTTATACATGAATGGATATGAGTGATTTTACTGATTGTTTTATTTTAATATTGTCATTTATGCATTAATTAGATTAATGATTATAAATGTTCTTAATGCATATATTTTACATGAATTTTGTGTAAGTTACTGTGTTGTTAGGTAAATATGTTGAAGCTAGATGAAAGTCCGTGGATGTTGAACCAGAACGTAGGCGTATGAAGACTGGTTGGACACATGGCACACTCACAGGCATTGTGGATGAAGTGTTACTGAAGCATCTACAGAAAGGAGTGCTATAGAGAGCTAGAGTCAAAAGTTGACCAAGATTTAGTGCCACATCATATCCAACATGAGCACATCTTACACAGTCATTCATTTGGTTGTCAACGTGGGCAACAAAATATTTGGCATATTCTATTTATTTGATAAAGTTGTAAAGTTTTATTAAAAGTTGGAAAGGATCCAAACTATTGATTTATTTTCGCCAACTAATATTCTCTTTCCTTGAGAATAGGGCACAAGATTATTTTTGTTGTTTCTTATTATAACAAATTAAATGAACACAGATAAAATAAACACAAGAAAGAGAGAAGATTGCCAAAATGATCTTTTTATATTGATAATGATATAATTTTACAAATATTTTGGATTTTACCCCAAATGTGTTGGAGGCAATGCTACAATGCTTCTTTCTCTTTATGAGATACAATGCTTTTGATATAAGAGATGAGATATATTGAATCTTCAACAATATACGGTGTTCTCCATTCTATTGTAACAAATTCAAGGGGTGAGTGGGTTTTGGTATCCAACAAGGGACCACTCTAGCTACAACAACTTATCCAAGGTACCTGTCACCTGCATACATTTAGACCAACAAACAAATCAGTAACACCTATCACAATAAAGCAATAAATCTAATGCAACACATAAAACCCTAAGCTGATGAGAATGAAAAGTGGATAACAAAAAACAATCAACAAATAATGCCTTTCTAACATAAAATTGCTGATCTCGGCCATGTGTGTATGATTTCATGCTTGGTACTGTGGAACCACGAAAGCGTGGTTGTGAATAGGAAATCGTGGACCTACGGTTGTGACACCACAAATGTGCATTCTAGACTATGAAACCATGGACGAGCGGTTTTGATTGAAGAACAAATTGCCTCAGTATTTGAACCAACGGTCATAACAAAGCTTGCACTCATAATTTATCATTGAATCTAGATTGATTTCGATAGCCTATCAGTATGCAAATTTAGCTCCCCTTTTCTTGGTGGACCAATGGTGCTTTTATAGGCCTCTTGGGATTTTGGAGGGAAATGGGAGGTGGCAAGCCCAACTTGCCAAGTGGCAAATATGGACTGCAAGGTGGAAGGGGGTAGTTGTAGTGAGTCACCCAGTGTGCCTCAGTTAACTGGGGTGATGTGGCTTCAAGTGGAGTAGGATATGGGATGTTGTTTTATGTGAAGGGGAAAGGGGACAACAACAAATGAGTTGTGGCATGGGTATTGGGTGTCTGTCCCATGTTCAAGGACAAGTGGGACAGGAGTGGGTAAGATGTGGTAGGGGTTTTGGATGAAGTGTTTAGGACACATGTCCAATGGGTAGACATGGTATCCTAGGGTGATTTTCTAGATTTAATAAATTAGGAAAATAGGATAATATGTAGGATTTTATATCCCTAAGTTTAGACTTAGGCATATATTTTTATTATGCAAGATTTGATGGTGGGGTGGCAAATGTGGTTTAGAAGGTGTTGTATTTTGGTGTCTATAGTTACCCCTTTTTGTACTACATTGTGTACAACACAATGCGATGCAAAAACTAATGACACTCGACTTTTATTTGATGAGTGGACTCAACTCTCTTTGGTGTGGCAAAATGAATGATTGTTGTAAATAATTTTTTTCTTTGCATGCTTACCCCCTCAATGGGCGAGTGGGTATCGAATGAGACCCAATGGCCAATTGAAAGTGTATTTTTGTTTGCCCCAAGTTACTTGTGGATTTTGTTCTGCAGTATGTCTTTTGGTTTATTGACATGCAAGTAATGAAGTAGAGGAACCAATCATCCTAGATGCTTGTCCTAGTGACTGTTAGCAATTCCTCTATGCATTTGGATGTTTATGTAATTAACCGTGTTTTGTAACCCCACGGAGTAGGCATCATTTAACCTCGGATTTTCTTTGCGTTGAACTTTGTGTGTAATTTGGTGCTTATTTTGCTCTTTTTTTAAACGTGATTGCGCAGTTGCGTTTACCTGAAACTGCGTGGCCGTGGTTGTGCATACTTGAAACCGTGGGTCTATGTTTTTAATGCATTAACTACGAGTCTGAGGTTTTATCCGCAAACCACGGGTTTGTATTTTTGAGCATCTCAAAAAATATGGGCGCATGTTTTTCACCGCAAATTATGGCTATAAATGGGCTTGGGCCCTGTCATTTTCATTTATTTGCCATTTGTCTTTTGTTGATTGGTGAGAGTGACTAGTGATATGGAGTTTGGTGAGGGGAGTGGTGGCGGAGGTGAGGGTGGTGGTGACTCGGCTGGAGCAAAAGATGGCATCCTCTATGCCGAGGTAGGTGGTCTTGCCCCTTTAGTGTAGGTTGCTTTTATTTTGTGTGTTGTTTCTTTTTTTTTGTAATTAAGTGGGGCTGGTAATGAATTTGTTTTTGTTTGTTTTTGCTATTTTGTTATTGTTTGATTTGTTTTTGGTTTTGATTGTTTTGTTATTTTTTTTTTATATATGATCACGTAGGGGTAGTTGAATTTTTTTTTTCGGTTTTTTGTTGTTGTTTTTGTTTTTCTGTTGATATATGATCACCTAGGGGTAGGCAATTTTTTTTTTTGTTTTTTGTTGTTTTTGTTGATATATGATCACCTAGGGGTAGGCGAAACTTTTTTTTTAAATGCATGTCATTTTTTACATGTTTTTTTAGGTTAAGCTTCTTGATGCTCGATATAGGTGGCCGAGGGCTATCCAAAAAGTGCAGAAGGCACTTTCTGATGATGATTGGACATTTTTGGAGACCATCGGTCTTGATGGTTGTGGGAAGTTGGGAACCGTCCGAGCTGATGAGGATCTTCTTTCAACTTTGGTTGAGCGGTGGGATTCGGATAGAGGGACCTTCCAGATTCCTACTGGGGAGCTCACTATTACATTGGAGGACTTGTACCACATTTTTCCTATTCCTGTCGAGGGTCCAGCCATCCAGGTTGGTGTCAAAAAGAGGGAGGCATAATTGGTGAGTTGTGGGATGTAGACTATAGTAGGGGTAAAATTGCATACCTGGATATATTTACTGATGGCAGTCTAGGAGCAGTTCCTACTTTTCTTATGTATATATTAAGAAACATGTTGTTACCCAATTCCATGAGATCAAGGATCTCGTGGAACTAGGTACCTATTATGTTGGGTTTGATTTCTGATCCTCGACGATTGGTGTGGGCTCCCACTCTCTTATGTCAGATATATAATGAGTTTTACGAGGTTAAGAGGCAGGCGCGAAAGGGTTTAGGTTGTAGCTTGGTGCTCCAAATATGGTCTTGGGAGCATAATATTGTTGGATGACCAATTGGTCTACCTTATACCTGCAATGTCACCTCTCCTCATGCTTACAAGTGGCTTCTTAGTGAGGATCTTAGTCGTCCTGTGTTGGGGGCTTCAGAGTACAAAGATATTCTTAGCTCACTTACTAGAGAGTTTATGAGTTTGTGGCCTTGGAGGGGTTTGGACTAGGTGAATTATGTGCTTGAGCTTCGCCAGATCAGGCAGGGCCGATGGGTTTTTGGTGCCCATCTCAAGGAGATGGAATATGTTCAGTTTAGTCAGGTGCAGTGTCAGTTTGGTTTGATCTAGGGTGTTCTTGATGCACTTGTGACGTACATGTAGTGAGGAGATGAGCTGGGGTTGCTTGTTGCTCTTGATTTTTGGAGGGTTGATGATCCTATCGATGATTTTGACCTTTATGTTCTTGACTTGTATGACGTGGGTACCACACCCGAGTATGATACATGGTTTGCCTCTCAGTCTATCTGGATGTTGAGTACAATTATTGACAATAAGAGGAGTGGTGACGAGGCGGAGGTAGCAGGGTGGGTTCCTTGGTCGACGAAGCATTGATGAGGTAGTTCATTAAGGGCTGAGGTGGTTTTGGTGTACAACAACCAGAGGAGGTTAGCGATGATGGGGATGGAGAGGGGGATGGCCCTCCTTGGTGGACTGAGGAGGATTAGGATTTGCTATAGGGTGAGCGTGACAACTTGGATTTAGAGGTGACTTGCCTAAAGGGGGAGTTGGCATGGTACCAGGGTGAGGTGACTTGTATTCAGGCTGAGGTGGACAGTTTATGGGGTGGACCTAGCAACGATGCTCTTGATGCCAAGGATGCAGAGATTACTAGGCTTGGGGTGAGGTTTCTTGACTGGAGGGTGATATTACTCGCTTATAGTCAAGTTCTGGTAGAGGGGATACCATAGCTACTATTACTGATCTACGGGTAGAGATTTCTTAGAGGGTTGCTCATCAGGGTGCAGATTTGAGGACCCTGCATAAGAAAGCTACTTATATTGAGATGTTGGAGAACATCTTGCATGAGCGGTAGATCTTGCTGCTTGTTCCCCCGTTGTCATTTATGGCTAATACTAGTCAAGGGACCGAGAAAAACCACAATATTCATCGATAGACTAGCTCACATGCTGCTTCCTCAGCTCATGGTTCTTGGAGGGATCCTGCTGGCACCAACTAGTGTGCCTTATTTTCATTCTTTTTGTATTTTGTGATGTATCAGTTTCGATATGAGCCTTGGTGCTCTAATGTATACAACCTATAGGCATTTTGTACTATGAGACCTCCATATATATATATATATACATGGATTTTATATTTTGGTTATCTCTGTGTTTATTTTGTAATATTAATGCATGCATGTGTTATTGAAATGCTTATGATTGTTTTACTGACATGAATGCAATTTAAATACTTATGCTTTATGAGTGATTTATGCTTTCTATATGATGTTGTTGCGCTTTTTCTATGTCAATGATTGATGCAAATTAATATGGAATATGCATTTTAATTGTTTATTTGTGCAAACTATATGATGGAATGTGTGATGTTCATGTGATATTTTTATAGCTCAAAATTTTCATTGGCCATTGTTTTTGTTCATTGCTTGTAATTGGGGGTACCCATCTTTGTGATATTTTGCATTTTGTCATGATTTTGGGAATGGGGATGTTGGTGTATATGGAATATATGGAGTGATAGATGGATTTTGACATGATACATGGGAGTGCTTATATAGTGCGGATGCATTTTTAGGGACTCAACCATACTAGTATTTTTACCAAGTTACACCTGTTGTTTAACTTTCTTTAGGACCAATGTGTGTGCTTGTGAAGTTCATGTACTGAATCTTGAGTATAGCAATGACCCTAAACAATCAAGAACTAGTGTGTGTGCGCATGAAGTTCATTATAGAAAAGAGGCACCATGTTTCTTCAAAACCAAAACAATAAGGGTAGTATTATGTGATTATAGAAAAGAGGAAGAATATTGGAATTCTCTTAAGGCTTCTAAAATATCTGAACCAAGAAGGTGCCAAAACCTTTGAAAAAAACTAGCAGGTAACCCATCTAGCCCAAGTGTTGTGTCCTTATTGATACTAAATAGGCTAATATTTATCTCATAATTAGAAAAGGGGGCATTAAAAGCATTATTCATATCATTCGTCACTACCTAAGGAATGTTCCTAAGAATTTCCTCCAAAGCATCCCTATAGTCCTCCCTATCTCTAGAAAATAAATCTTGAAAGAAGGATATCATGGTAGTAGCAATTTTTTTTTTTTTTAAGGCATTCACTAGAGTCTAATGTAATTTCTATTATTTTATTAGCATTCCTAACATGTAAATTGCACGAGATTCCAATATTAATGGGAAAAAAGGCAAATGGTGCCAAGTGGCAGCCCATAACAGTCAGTTAAGGGCTCCTGCATTGCACGCATGTGTAAGTGGATAGAGGGGCCGTTAGAGGACTGTTAAAAAAAGCATTTATCAAAGTTCAAGTCAATGGAGGACTCCCCTCCCTCATGGGAAGACAAGACTGCCACATGGCTCCTATGGCCAACACATGGCATTGGTGCTTCCCTCCCAAAAGAGACCCCTTGGGTCTATAAAAGGTGGGACTTTTCTCACCCAAAACATACAGGTTGAAGGAGTGTTCAAGCAATGAAGTTTTGCCGAATTGAAGACTCACTTGCATCCCCCTTGTTCACCTTCCCACATCCACCAATCTCTTTTGCAAGGGAGGTTGTTGGGTGGCCTTTGGAAGCTCGAACCTTACTCAAATCCGACGCATGGACATCTGAACCAACCAATTCGTCGACCCCCCAATCCTAAAAGGTTTTGGGCCCATCCCCGGTGGATTGGCTCCAAAATCGAGGGCCAATGGTGGGAGGCCCACTTGGGCACCCCCGCACCTCCCAAGTCCTAATTTTAGTTTTTGAGCACTTTAGATTATTTTTTAGATTGCATTTTGTGTTACTAGGTCTGATTAGTCCATAATTGCAATTTTGTAACTTTTGGTCAGATTTTAGGATGTTTTGTATTGCTTTGTCGTTTCGCTAACTTGCAGGTGTCAAGGTCAAATATATGCTTGTTAACTCTATATTTCCTCAACATCTCACAAAGCTTTCTTTTGAATATTTCATTAGTTGAAAACTAATGGAAACCTACATAAACATCCTTTACCACCAAGGAGGTATTTTATTGTACATATAAAATCATACATGGGATATAATATAAATCTTATAAGTTTTAGGGGTGTGAGGGAAATGTAAATAAATATATGGATGCAAACCACATTAACAAGAGATCAATTTGGATTAAATAATCCTTTGATGAAATCAATGTCCTTCCTAACATGACTTGTAAATCTGAAATTCTAATTGAGTATTCACTAAAAAAACAACTTTTAAGGACTTTTTACATGTTCATATCACAATGATGATAATATTTGCATAATATATACCTTCAATTTGAGAAAAATATTTGGCAACTAGATGAGCCTTGTGTTTATCTATTTCTCCATTAGGCCCATATTTTGTTTTGAAGATCCATTTAAAACAAACTAATTTCCTTCCTTTAGGTAAGGAAACTAAGTCCCAAGTATCATTTTTGATCAAGGAAGAAAAATTGTTTTCCATGGCATCATCCCATTCTTTAATACCTAGGGCTTATTTGAAGGATTGAGGATCAAAGAAAATAGATTGACATACAAGGCCAGTGTCTATGGGGTTGGATGATATTGTTGAAGGAAGATTTTGGACGTAAGGAGTAGCTTCTTTAACAATGGTGTGGGGCCATTTTGGCATAGAGGAAGGAGTTGAAGGAGTTGAAAGACATTGAGATGGAGTTACAGGTTCCTCATATTTATTATCAATAACCAAGTTAACTTCAAGAGTTGGCTCTTCATAATATTGAGGTTCTACTATAGGATAAGGGTTAATGGAGGAAGAGGTTCTATATCAATGTCATATATCAGTGGCATTAGCTCAACATAGTAGATTCCTCAATATTTAAGGAGGAGACCAAGGTTCAAATGTTGTCAAACCATATATTAAATATCCAAGCTTTGTTGTAATACCACTATGTCATGATGATGAAATAGACCTGTTTCAATCTCATATAACCAATTATATATAATAATATAATATCATATTTAAAGTAATTTAAACTATAAGTTATGGTATATATAACAATTTATATATTTTTTAATTATTATATTCATGAAAAATATTTTTCATTAATATTTATGAATATTTAGAATATTGATTCATAATATTATAATACTATGTATGACTTTATGTTTTATAATTTAACTTTTTCATTCTTTTATATTTAACTATATTATTTATTTAACATATGAAATTAAAATTCTATTAAAAATATCTATAAATTAAAAAAAAAAAATTCAAGGTATTTTTCTTGGACATAACATTATAAAGAAAATAATCTCTTTTTATTCCTCTCCTCATTCACAAGGAAGGAATTCAACCTTAGTATCAAGGCTACTCATAATACCCATACAAACACCGACTATGGGATTTATATTATTAAATTTGAATTTCTGTCTTTTTCTCATTGTATGCCATACATGAGAAGATATCCATATTTAGCACTACAATCCTTAATATAGTTGGCAAATCAAGGGGTTTCGAGGAATTGTTAGTATGCTCAGACTACTACTCTACTTTAATCTCTTAGCCTAGACATTATGAGACCTACTCCTACTAAAGCATAAATCAATGCACAATGCACCATACTCCAATAAGGATATTTGAGATGAGATTTACTCAGTATATATAAACACTACTTGGATTGATCCAAAGGAACCTCTTTCACCAAAACTACTTCATTAATCTTACTTTTATCTCCAATTAGAGAATGGATTGATCACTACTCCAAAATATAACTTGATATAGATGTCACACAACCTCATGTTTCCTCTAGCTCAGTTATGAGTTTGCTCCCACCAACCGTGTATTGAGATAGATCATCACCTCCCCAGAGATCAACGTATTCGCAGATTGTGCAGTCTTGATGTGGAATTCGAGTATCATTTCATTTTCACCTGTCCTATCTACTACGAGATACGAGGTAGATATTATTGCTTATTTAGAGCCACCAATACACTATAATATTGGATTAATTATGAAGATCAGATATGCATTGCCCTTTTCATCTAAGAATTATTCAATCTCAGAAAAGAACTACTTAGTAATAGTTTACAGAAGATAACAGGATCCTGACTTATCACTTCATTATTCCAACCTCCAGAGACCATGACCAAGAAGCGCGAGGGTGATCAATGAGATACAACAATATCAACTCGTTGTTGACTCCAACATCTACGACGACATCCAACTCTTACATCACTCACTTCTCTTTAGCCTTGAATGTTGGGAGTAATCCTTGATCTCTAGATCTTGTATCTCATATGTCATCCTGTTTACTATTTTTCGTACTTTCTTTTCTCTGAAGCTGCATTAGGCACTCTCGTTTCTTTGTATATGTCATACTTTACAGTCCTATTGACCTATTTTGGTCATCGATGGACATCACAAGCACACACATTGGTCCTAAAGAAAGTTAAACATCAAGTGTAACTTGGTAAAAATACTAGTATGGTTGAGTCCCTGAAAATGCATCCGCACTATATAAGCACTCCCATGTATCATGTCAGAATCCATCTATCACTCCATATATTCCATATACACCAACATCCCCATTCCCAAAATCATGACAAAATACAAAATATCACAAACATGGGTACCCCCAATTACAAGCAATGAACAAATCAATGGCCAATGAAAATTCTAAGCTATAAAAATATCACATGAACATCACACATTCCATCATATAGTTTGCACAAATAAACAATTAAACTGCATATTCCATATTAATTTACATCAATCATTGACATAGAAAAAGTGCAACAACATCATATAGAAAGCATAAATCACTCAACCATAATATTGATAATGTTTAAACCATAGAGTATTTAATGAGTCTATCCATGATCATCAAACTATCATTGGCAGGATACTATCCTTTGCCAACAAGAATATGAACCTTATCCCTTTTGATAGTAGTAAACCTCATCTGGAGGAGACCACAATTGCTCAATATTTAAGCTTAACCTTGTTAGATGAGTCTGTGCCTAGGGTAGTCAACCCTAGAGCCAATGTTAAGTGGTCCCCACCTCCTACAAGTTGGTTTAAGCTTAATTTTTATGGAGCAACTAAGGAAAATCCTGGTAGAGCAGGAACTGGTGATATTGTGCGATATCATAATGGGAATATGATGCTTGCATTTTTTGAATATTTGGAAACAAGAACGAACAATGAAGCTAAAGCTAGAACTATGTGGACAAGCCTTCAAATGACTCAAGACTTAGAAGGCAATTTGATCATAGAAGGAGACTCTATGCATGTTATAAATCTCCTCAATAATTGGAAAACACCTCCTTGGAGGATTAAAACAATTGTTGAAGAGGCTAGGATCCTTTTCCAGGGAAGACACGATAGAAAAGCCCAACATGTCTTTCGGGAAGCTAACAAAATTGCTGATAAGATGGCCAATTTGGGTGTCTATGGTGACGGACTTTTCAAATGGGAACACAATGTCCCAAGTGAATTAGAGGAGCTTATTCAACAAGAATTCCAAGAATGATAGTCGAATTTACCAACAAGGAAGGCACTATATGGTGTAAACTCAACTACAAGAGAACAACAAAATGGACTCCAATCACATAACACAAATGCAATAATGGAAGAAAACTACAAATTGATATTCTTCTCATTTTTGAATTCATACCCCCTTCTCCAAAAGATTACAATCCATCATATAACAACAGAAAACCAAATAAACCCTAAAAACGTCTTTTTTCTAAAACTACTAAAAATAGATCTTCTTTCTAAAAACTTCTAAAAATAGAAATGAGTCATATTGCACCCAAATTCGGTGCACACATCCCTATTACAATAACAAACCTTACTTTAAAATATTAGGTCTCAAATTAAGGTATAACAAAAGATAATAAACTTCTAACAGCCAAAAAAACCCAAAAAACCCAGGAACCTATTCTAAAATCTAATTTTGGGACACTAGATGGAGGATTTAGGTCCCAAAAACAATTTTTTTTGGAGAGTCAGACCAATCAAAGATTTGCATAATGCAGAACACACACACAAAACCACTTGTTAAATTTCAAGGCCAACGAGCGTACGGTTCACAAGTTATGGCTCCAACAAGGTGCATCACTGTAAGTTCGAAGGCTAGGAGTATTCTCATATCTATTTTGAAATGGACACAATAAAAATTATCCGATCTATCAGTATTCATGGATACTGCTTGGAAATACCACAAAGACTAATGGGGACAGTCACATGTCATATAACATGGCTTCTATTCATTTTAGTAATTTGAGGTTGGTTGATAATCACAAGGTAGGAAAGAAACGACAATATAAGACTTCGAACCAGAGCCACGTGGACTACCAGATAGCCACCACAATAAATATAACCAGCAGGTTCATTTCTCCAAGGCTGATTGGCCAGGATGGGATGTGGTCCCAAAGCATGTCATAAACGGAAGAAAGAAATTTCCAAAGAACTAATAAGAGTAATTGTCAATACAGAGCTTGTGGGAGTTTTTTCAGTACTCTGCTATGTGTGTTTGCAACTTTTTGTTTCTCCACTGTTTCAATGAAGGGATCTATGTCTGTTTCTTTTTTTGTAATTATGATGCAGGTGTGTTTTCTCGAGGTATATCCAAAATGTTGTATGGGAAGTTTCTTTTTGATAACAAGCTATGTGCCTTACCGGATGTAATGGCTTTGGTGGTATGTAGATTTTACATATATAGGATCCTTAGTAAGGATATGTTCATCAAAAGCCCTAGGCTAATTTTTGTAAATGGTTTTGGGTCAACCTGTAAAACTCGGTATTAATGCTACAGTATCTTATCTACCAAAAAAAAAACTAATATTGGAGTCTCAAGAGGATGCCTAAACTAATAATATCCTACTATCTATGCTTCTCACATCTTAGACAAAGTAAAGAAAGAAGATAAATATGATTTCAGTCCCATTAACACTAGAAGTCTCAAGAAAGCTTTTGTTGACATTGACAGTGAAAAGGAAAAAGAGAAGACCCTCTATAAACGATCAGAAGAAAAAGAAAATAAAAAATGATATTGCAAATGGTACACAGAAAACCCTATTCCAAGATCTTATCGGACAGGAGAAGGATGAATAAAAAAGATCCAAACCTCCCTTGCAGAAATCTAAGGGAGGCCAAAAACTTTCCAAAAATTCTAAATGAGGATCCTCTCATGGAATGTGAGAGGCCTCAACAGTGCTGTCAAGAAAAGGCTTGTTTGCACTCTGAGAAAAGAACATAGACCCACTATCATAGTTCTACAAGAAATGAAGATTGACCAAAATAAAATCCAAAAAATCACAAATTCTATCTGGAAAAATGGTGAGTTTGCTTTTTACCCCACTCAAGGTACGTCTGGGGGACTTCTCTGTATTTGGGACTCAAACAAGTTAGAAGGCAAAATCATTTCCTCTTTCGATAGGGTCCTCAATATGATGTTCTTCTGTAAAAGTAGTAATTTCTCTTGGGTTATGTCCAATGTCTACACCCCTAAAAATCCTCTCAGCCGTAGGGGCCTATGGGATACTTTGAGTCATATGAGAAGTGCTTTCTTAAACCTTCCGTGGATTATCGCTGGAGATTTCAACTCTCCCCTTTTTCCTTCTAATAAGCAAGGAGGGAACCTGATGCCCTCCAAAAGCATTGAGGATTTTCATAACTTTATCATTGATTGTGAGCTGATGGATGTTCAGACTAAAGGGGCAAAATACACCTAGAGCAATAGGAGAATTGGGGATCAACACATTCAAGTTAAACTTGATAGGTTTTTTTGTCTCAAGAAGCTATATCGGTGATGGGTGATGGCACTCTTATCTGTCTTCCCAGAGTTGGATCTGATCATTGTCCTTTACTGTTTGAAGTCGATAAAGGTCCTTGTTTCAAAATCCCCTTCAGATTTGAAGCTATGTGGACTCAACACCCAGATTTATGGATGCAAATTGCTGACTGGTGGTAATTTGACTATCATGGGTCCTTTATTTTTAGGGTTTCTCAAAAAATTAAGTGTGTCAAAGAAAATATCCGAGTCTAGAATAAAGAAGTTTTTGGTAACATATTTGAAAATAAGGAGAAGATTTTGCAAAAGCTAAAAAGTATTGAACTCCAAATTCAGAATGGGCAGCTCAATGAACAACTCAAAAATGAAGAGAGATAGGTTCTTGTAGACTATCATAATGTACTGGCTAAAGAGGAGACTTTCTGGAGGCAAAAATCAAGGGCCCTTTGGCTCAAAGAGGGGGACTCTAACACAAAATTCTTTCATGCCACTACCCTTAGGCATCGAAGTTCGAACAAAATTAAAGAATTAACCAGAAGTGATGGCACCATCATCAAGGATATTTTTGAGATCCGAAATGAAGCTTCATCTTTATTTGAAGGCCTTTTGGGAGCCAACCCCCAAAATACTACCCAGGTTGGTAGACAATTGCTCCACCATATTCCCAACCTGGTCACTTCAGATATGAATTTGACTCTTATCAAACCCCTCACCCCTGATGAAATTAAAGAGGCCCTTTTTTCTATGCACCTTGATAAAACCCCAGGCCTTGATGGGTTTTCCCCTTGGTTCTACCAGAACTTTTGGGACATCATTGGGCCTGACATTTGTAATGCCATCATTGAACTTCAGCAAACTAAATCTATACCCAGAAGTATCAACTCCACTTTCATTGCCTTGGTTCCCAAAGGGCTTGTTTGCAAATCTATGTCAGATTTCAGACCCATTAGTCTCTGCAATGTTCTTTACAAAACTCTCACTAAATCCATGGCTACAAGACTCAAGGATATCCTTCCTCAGATCATAGACCCTTGTCAAGGTAGCTCTATCAAAGGAAGAAATATTACTGATGGTGTTATCACGTTACATGAAGTCCTTCATTCTATCAACCTTAACAAAAAAGTTGCCATGTTTTTCAAAATTGATATGAATAAGGCATTTGATAGAGTTAACAGATATTTCCTAATTGTTGTCCTTCTCAAATTTGGATTTCATAGGGAATGGGTTGATCTTGTTCACAATTGCATCTCTAATCCTTGGTTTTCAGTCCTGGTAAATGGATCTGCAGTAGGGTTTTTCCCTAGTAACAGGGGCCTCAAATAGGGAGATCCTCTCTCCCCCATCCTTTTTATCATTCTTGTTGAATCCTTGGGTAGAGCACTCAAAAATTCCTACTCCAATGGCATAATTTTAGGCATTAAGGTTGCATCCAATTTAAGAGCCCTATCTCACCAGTAGTTCATTGATGATACCATCATTGCTACTCATGCTTCTGTGTGGGAAGCAAAAGCCATTAAGAGTATTCTTGATACTTATGAGGAGGTTGCAGGTCAAAAAATAAATTATATTAAAAGCAAAATCTATTTCATCAACACTCCCCAAGAGAGACAAGCAAATATTGCACGCATTTTTCAATGTGTTATATCTCAGTTACCTACTCAATATTTGGGCCTCCCTCTTTTCACCAGTGCTCCGAAGGAATCCATGTGGAGTAATGTTATTGAGAGGATTAACAAAAAACTTGCAGGTTGGAAAGGGACCCTCCTCTCTCAAGCAGCCAAAGCCACCCTGACAATGGCTTATCTCCAAAGTGTTCCTATTTATTTCATGTCCATATTCAAAGTTCTTACTGTTGTCTGCATGAAAATTGAGCAAATCTAGAAGAGATTTTTGTGGGCAGGTGTCGAGGATAGGAAAATATTTCATCTGGTCAGTTGGGACAAGGTGTGCTCCCCAAAAATTTAGGGGGGATTGGGGCTTCGAAGAGTTTTTAATATGAACACAGCCTTGTTAGCCAAGCAAGCATGGAAGGTTTTCACCAACAGCAACCTTGAATGGGTCTCAATTATCAACATAAAATATCTTCAAAATCGTTGTTTCTTGGATGATGATATTCCCAGAGATGGGTCCACTTTCTGGAAATCAATTATCCAAACCAGATCTCTTATTCATAAGGGGATAAGGTGGCAACTAGGCATAGGGAGAAAAATTAATTTTTGGACTGACAGGTGGATTTCTAATCAACCGCTTTCAGAGAACAATGAAATTGTTGTCTTACAACCTTTCCTGGACACTTTAATTGGTAGCAAGGTTGAAGATTTTATTGACATTTCATCGGATTCCAAGTGTTGGAAATATTTTCATATTCCATGTGCTAATGTTCAAATCTCTATTGCCTCAAAAGTTCTCAAAACCATCCTAAATGCAATAGTCATCCCCACTGGTAATTCCCCTAACTCTCCTTTTTGGAAAGAAATTGATTCTAGGTTGTTCACTATTAAATCTGCTCATGATATGACTATTGATTATCAAGTGGTCCATATCCCTTATGATCGAGTGTGGATTAAATACCTCATTCTGAAATTTGCTCATTTCAGTTGGTTGGCCATTCAAAATAAGATTCTAATGATTGATAACATTATGAAAAGGGGTATGTCTATCCCCAACAGATGCTATTTGTGCATGAATGCCTAGGAATCTGCCAATCACCTCCTTCTAGAGTGCCCTTTCTCCAAGATAGCTTTGGATCACCTTATGTCCACTTTTCATATCTCTTGGGTTCCTCCTAATTCGTTGAGTCACCTTTTCACCCAATGACCTGCTCCATTCAAAAATCTTAGATTATCTTCTTTATGGAAAGTGAGCCTTCATCATATCTTATGGTAATTGTGGCTTGAAAGAAACAACAGGGTTTTCTCTTCCTCCTCTAAGGATCCCATATCTATAGCCAACAAAGCTATTGCCTTTGCTGTCAAGAATTCCCAACTCTTCCCTTGTCCCAAACCACCTGATTCTAGATTGGAGTCTATTCTATTCTCTTCTTTAAATATTCCCTGCAACTCCAGTTCTAGTTTACCAACCCCCATCCTAGAGTGGGTGCCCATTGGATTCCTCCCCCAAGTGAGTGGCTGAAACTTAATTTTGATGGTGCCTCCAAAGGAAACCTAGGGGATGCTGGTGTAGGTGGCCTAGTCAGAGATAGTAGTGGTCAAGTTATTATGGCTTATGTTGAGTATCTGGGGTGCCAAACAAATCATTTTTTTGAAGGTCGTGCACTATGGAGAGGGCTAGATCTTCTCAAGGATTATAAAGGTAACCTTTTTATTGAGGGAGATTCTTTGAACATTATAAATGCTCTTAAAAATAATAGGGTGTCCTCTTGGAATGTCAGAACTATTGTTCAGGAAGCTAAGAAGTTATCCCAAAATTTCAATGATATCTCTATCAACCATGTGTACCGCGAAGCTAACAGACCTGTAGATATTCTTGCCAATTGGGGAGTTACCCATAAATCTCTATCCATTTGGAAAGAAATATTTCCCCAAGAAGTTTTAAATGCTACTAATAATGATTTGGTTTGAAAGTTGTGGTCACAGGTTTTTGCGGGTCAGCTTCTCCAATGCTGACTCTACCCTTTTCAGCATGATGTGTTTCTTTGGTTCCAATTCTTATGGTAGAATTTTTTTGATTAGCGTGACTCTCTGCCTTGCTATCAGTGTTGGCATTTGGTTCTCCTGTTTCCCTTCCGTGAAGTATGCAATGTCCCAAGATAGGCCCTATCAGTGGGTTTACCTCATGGTTGTCTTCTCCAAGCATGTCAAGTCCCTGAGTAGGTCTAGGTTGTGCAATTGGATGTTATCAAACAATGTCAATATGCGTCAAGTCTTGAGATGCTTAATTTTATGTCTTGTGAATTTTGAGATTCATTATTTCAGTCATTTGGCACTCCCAATCCTATCCCAGCCCTATCATGTGCGAAGTCTATCCTGTGCCATGTCTATTTTTTCTGGTGTCGGTTCCCTATGGAGAATTATTATGTGGTCTACCAATCACACCAACTCAGCTTTCGGAAAGGGCATCTATTGTACCAAAAATTTCTATATTTACATCCTTGGTCTGTGTCAGTCCATTATCATCTAGTTTTGTTCATCGTTGTGTGTCCTAGGTAGTAAGAAGCTTATGTGGTCTTCCTTTCTCCTCAGTCTTGCCAATATGGCCCTGCTTGAGCCATCTACCCTTCAACTTGATCCCCTATCTCACACCTTTCTGGAAGCTCATGGTCTCATTCCGTTTCTAAGCAAGTTCAAAGGGGTTGAGCAAGATATCACTGAAGCCTTTGTCATTTCATGGAATAATGGTTATGTTGTTGTGCGTAACCTCCATTTCAGAGTTACTGTTAAGTTGATGGTTGAGGTGATAGAACTACCGGTGAAAGGGTGAGCGGTGCGAAGAGATCATCATAATTGGGAACTTGAGCTCCAGGGTTTCCCAAATCATTCAAATATTTTCAAGTGGAAGGGTGTTGTTGTTGATCGTGAGTCACTGCCTACGCCCTGGCCCATGGTGTCTATTATAGTTTTTATGGATATTTTGCGAGCTTCCCCTGCGCGGGTTTTTGTCATAGCTCCTTTACAGGTTTTTCAGATAGTTACTTCTCTTAAGCAACCCCTGCGTGGGTATTGCTCGGACTGCATTTTTATTTTTCTGACGTCAGGCATCCATCCAACCTTCTCTGCTATTGTTTGGACCTTTTTCTTCAGGTTGTTGCTGGCCAATATGCAGGCCTGTGTCATCTTATGCTATTGGTTTAGCTACCAGTTTATGTACTTGGGTTTGGGGCCCATTTAAACCCCGCACTTAATCAATTTTACCTACCAAAAAACAAATGATCCAATATATGTCATAATTTAAAGCATATGTAACCCCATCTTAAAGTCAAATGCAATATTCACAACAAATATAATAGGGCTAGTTCTATAATATTACCAAGCACCTAGGCTAGTAAGGCCATAAACCAACTTTATAATTGAATACACCAAGGGCCTTTAAGCATGGTGGCCTACTCACTCATTCCTACAACCACCATGAATTCATTATCTACCATTGATAGAAACAAAAGTAAAACAACTTTAATTCACCTCAATAAATTATTCATATTGAAATTAGTGCACTATAACCAAGAAGAAGATATTATGGTACACTTAGTTATATATTCATTGACAGATAAAGTCACTTTACTGTAGAGTATTTTGCGTAATATTTCTTTGGTTAACTAACCTCTAATATGGTACCTTTTATGAAGAGGTTCTATAATTTAAAAAATAATTATTTAATTCATTTTTAATTAAATGTTATACAAAGACATTATTAAGAAAATAACCATGATTACAATGTCATACATTATATTTAATTACAACAAATAATTACCTAATAATAAGTAAGAGTTGCCATATTACAAAGTAATAACATGTAATATTAATCATATTACTTTATAACCCACGTAGAAGTTCTATTTATTAGAGTTGGTAAATTTCCTCTACTTTGCCTATAGCTTATGCATTTCTTGTTTTCTGAACTCAATAGAAATACCAATCCCAAATGCTCAAATACATCAACTATCCCATTTAAATAAATAAATAACCATATGTAATAACCTTCCTAAGAACAATCCTTTTTCTATAGCTTTCTATCCTCAAATTGCCTACTATGCTCCACCACAAAAGAACAAAATAATGAAAATGATCAAAGCATTGGCCAATCATGCTAACATGGAGAAAATGTAGAATAATGGTTGGAATCCAAATAATAGATGGCAACAATGGAAGACTCCATACCTCACAAAGGATAAGGATCCTTGAAAAATATTAATAACTGGGATGTTAGGTATAGAACAACACAATCAACCGAATATGAACTGAGCGTCATTTGCGCTATTGTTTTTCATATTTTATGCTTTCAACTGCATGAACAATATGCGGATTGACGATGCGCCATTGGTTTTTCAAGGTCGAACGTTGACAGAAATGGAGGACACTTCAAATTTTGAGGGTTCCACGTGGGATCTGGTTATAGCCATAAATGAAGTTGCGGAAAGATGAATACCGTGAACAGGCGAATATTGTGAATTTAAATATAATTATGTATCTAATATTGCAGGATGATTATATTTATTATAATACATATAAAATATTTTGATTGCAGTTTAAAAATTTCAATCATAAAATATATCATTAAACAAATTCAAATGGTGACGTGGGTGAGTGTGTGAGGAAGTGTCTTCTTGATGGAATTGTTGTAACAAGTTAGAAGATTCCTAATCAAAACCCCTATCTCTTAATATTAAAAAAAAAAAATTAATATAAATTATATTTATATTTTAACAATCATATTTTTGAATATAAAATATGATTGTTAAAATATAAATACAAAATGAATATAAATTAGTTATAAATGTTTTGTTTTTAATATTAACATAATATTTATAAATATTATATTTTAAATTAATATTAAATATGTTTAAATAAATTTTTAAAAAATGGTATTTATTTAATATGTTTATTATTTTTTTAGAATATTTTTTTTATTGGAACTCAAAATTATATTCAATAAAAATAAAAGAGGTTACAATAAAAAGGAGTTGGAAATATTCCCGTGAGTGTGGTCTACCGACAAGGATGCCACTTGCATTATCGGTGATGTGACCCGGGTTCAATCCCCATGGTGAATGTGTATAAGAAGTATTACTCAACAATAAAAAGGAGTTGGAAAGATCACAACTCGGGGTGCAAGGCCATCCATACAATCAAAACAGGAACCAACCCTTAAAAGGGTCAATACACAACATAAATACAATCAAAACTAGAACCAACCCTTAAAAGGGCCAATACACAACATAAATAAGCATAGAAAAATAAACTAGAGCAACAAAAAAGCTTTAAACTGTAGAACTGTAACTCTAGACACTAGGTAGACATATTGCTCTGTCATTTTGTGTCTGTGTCGTTCCAATGCCGCAAAGGTGCTGGAATTCTTGAGTTGAAAGGCTGAAACCCTTTTTTGGGTAGACTAACTCCATCTTCTTTCCCTTGTCGAGAACTACTAGAACGTCGAAATTGTATAGAAGGGGAAAGAACTTTAGATTTTGCTTCCTCCATAGGAACCGTCAATTCCATTGATGAAGGCTCTGCATCCAATGACATATTTTCACCATCTCAAAGGACTGGTTGGTTGGCCAAACTGTGAAGCAATCTCTATTGCATCCTTTGGGGTATGAATTTTTTGAGATTGAGGAGCCTCATTGCTAGCAATTTTAGCTAGGGGGTCAACTTTTTCCTTTTCATACCTTTTTACGGTTTGTGAGACATGTGTCGACTTCAACTGTGTACCTTTAGAAGTAGCCAAATGTGGATTTTTATGCCCTCCCACAGTCGTCCAACCATCCTCCTGAGGTTGAGGAGTGGGTGCACTCGGTGTGGTGGGACTCTGCTTGTCCTTGTTATGTGGCATCAAGGGACAATCTTTGATCTTATGTGCTAAGGGCACTGAAAACATGTGTTGGGCAAGTTAATGTAGAGGACCCGCTAGGATAACATAGTGTCACCAACTTGTATGTCAATGGACTCTTTGAGATCTCGAGAAATATCAATCTCGATGCAAACACGTTTTTGAGGGCGTGCATGGAAAAATTTGTCCGCCTCCACCAAAATGACACGCCCTAAAGGGGCTGCTATGCGACTGAGAAAGGGCCACAAAGGTAGAGGGAGTCCTGGGAATTCCACCCACACAGGGACTTTAGTAGATCTTTCCTCGGAAATAGTAAAATCATGGTTCCAAGGAGAAAAAACAAGAAGAAAACTTCTCATGTACAAGGGACCATGTTCATAAATCACCTTAACATGGGTTGTTTCCGAAACAAACAAAAAAAAAAAAAACTTTTGTAAGGTTTTGAACCATTGTTAGTTTGACTCCATGAGGAATCCAAGCTCCATTAACCCTTGACTCCATGAGGAGTCCAGGCTACATTAACATAGGCCCTAAGGGAAGACTTATTAGGGATGCAGCCAAGGAAATACCCGATAAAGTGAGTGATTCTAAACTGTGACATTTAAAATCAACTTCAAGCAATGGAAGAATTATATTAATAGAACGAAGGTTACCTTCTGAACCATTCTCAGCACAAACCTGCATAATCTGTAGAGGAACCATTATCGCATGCATTCGCTTCTGCAGTACCAATGCTATGCATTTGTCAGATATAATTAAGGATTACAATAATTCTCAAAACCCTAACCCAATCTCCATCACTATCACAAATGAAACCCTAGCTTTCCCAATCTCTTTGCTTGACCGAAAATAATTTTCTTCTGCACTCCGTTGTTTTTCCCACTCTGGCCGATGCTCTGCTCGCCTATCGCGACATCGTACGCCTCCTATGCTCCTTTTAGGATACTTTTATTTGAAATACAAATCTTATTTAGATTAGATAAAGGATAACCAGAACAACAAGGAGACTCTTACCTATCTCCTTATGTAGCAATTTTTTTTATTAAAATATAATATATGTTCCAAAAACCTACATAAATTATACAGGATTAGATACAATCAAGAGCAACAGCAATGGTTAAAATGGAGGAGGATGCCGGCAATAACTACCATTTTCAACTGGTCGAGGATTTGCTAATGATCTGATAAATTTATAGATAAAATAATCTTCAATTTTGTATCATCTAAGCGCATCTGGTGTAGTGGTATCATAGTACCCTCCCACGGTACTGACCAGGGTTCGATTCCCTGGATGCGCATTGTGAAGTTTAATATACTTTTGCGGGATATTCTTCTTAACGTTTTTTTTATTTTTATTTAAAATTTTTAAATTACATAAGGTTAATATACAGTTATTTAATTTAATTTATTTGTATTAGATATTCTATTTTAGTTTTTATGAAATAAGGCAGTGGTTAAGGTTTGGAGAGATTCAGATTCAATTTATAAGAAGATGTGTGTACATATTTGTGTTCATTGAATATATATATATATATATATATATATATATATATATATATAACCTGAATCTATAATAAGATGTGTGCCATATTTGTGTTCATTGAACATATATATAGAGTTAAATTTTGATTTCATCTATGATATATTCTTGAAAAAATTATAGTTATTTTTATGTTAAAGGTTTTATATTTATTATAATCAATTTTAGTCAATTTTTATTTGTTGTTATTAGTTTTAATTTTATTGAATAGAGATAATGAACTTAGTTTTATAAAATATTTTGTGTTGGCTTCAATTATTTAAAATTATATAGTACATAGTATATAGTAGTCTTTGTTAAAGTTAATGTCAAAATTCAAATCAGTTTTCTATTTCACAACCCTCAAATGAAATGTTTATATAATAATTTTATAATAGGAGTGTGAGATTCTTTGGATTTGCTCCTAATTTTTAATGTTGATGAAATTTGAATTATAATAGGAGTGTGGGATTTTTTGGATTTGCTATTAATTTTTAATGTTGATGAAATTTGAATTAAAATAAGTGGAGATGTGATAATCCTTATAGTAGCTCATTCTCAAGGCTTATAGTAGATGATAGATAAAATCTATTTCTACTAGATAATCCATAGATCTAAATAGATAACAATTCACTTCAAAATTAAAGAAAAGAAAAAGATAATTTAATAAATTATTATGAGAATATGAAGATCCACAAAATGATTACAATTTGATCAAATTGGATGTCTTCTTATAGGCTCAACGTCACAAGATAAACATAATAGTTCCTTAAAAACAAGTTACAATTTATAACAAAATATTATTAATAAGAAAAGATAGGCCACAAGGCTTGACAAGTACATTTGTCAATTCCAACATTGTAGCTTAAACACCATTTGAGGGGAACAAGGAATGTTCCATTATACCAATACCCCCACTAATAACAACTTCTAATAATCCAAGCATGTCTTTTTAACACTACTCTCATATTGTTAAAGAAAATATCTAATGCTTACAAAGATGACTTTCTATGGATGGAATGACTTACATAGATCTTGATAACTAAAAGTATTTGTAATTAGTGGAACAAAAAAGCTCATCATCATCAAATTAGAATTAAGAGTATTCAACATAAATATCTTTCCACATAAGTGTACAATCTAAAAATGATCTTTGAACCACTATAGGATTTATGCTATGTGTTAATATGTAAATAAAAAGTAAGAAGGATCATCTCAATAAAGGAGGACTAGTTATATAATACTTTATACATAAAATAGGTTTCAAGCCATGAATGATTCAATAGAAGAAAGCATAATCCTATTTTATTATAATTATTATGAAGAAAATGCTTCATAAATGATAGTGCTAATAAAATTACTAGCCTCATTATGATATAAAATATCAAGTATTTATCATGCATAAGTAAGTTCAAATCTCAAGCTTGAAGCACATGTATTATATTTTTTTCTTTTTGATTAGATAAGCAGTGCAGGTTTTGAGAGGGAACCACAACCCATAACAAAAAATCTCATAGGAGGCGAAAAAGAAAAAAGGATCCCAAAAGGAATCACTAACCACAACCAGGAAAGCAAAACCAAAAAACGTCTAAAGAAAGGTCAACCTACAAAGCTAAAAGAATAATGTCAGGACATGGCCTAAGAGTTGACCGCAAAAACTTTATCCGATGAAACCATCTCCTGAATACCACCCAAATATTTGTCTACATTCTAAGTTAATTCCATTGTGATATTTAATTAACCCATAATTGACTTATGTTTATCATCAATGGCTCTGATTGAATGTAATAGGGATTGATGGGGGTCCAATTCACCTTCCATTTGGCTGAACATCAACAATCACCTTGAGCTAGATATTGAGATTTTACTGGTTTGCCATTGTCTTAGAAGTCTCCTTTAAAGCATGAGGGAACCCATCCCCATATGAAGGAAAACCAAGGCAATCGCTCACAAGATAGGGAAGCCACCAAGTGACCAAAGGAAATCACATAGATCAGAGGTAAACCAAGGAGGGGCCACATAACCAAAATAACAAAAGAAAACACCACTTGGTCAAGAAAAAATAAGGTACCAAAAGGACCTTTACAATTGAAAAGAAAGGAAATAAACCACATGTAAGAACACCCAGTAGAAGCAGGAGGGGAATGAAACTGATAAATTGGATCCCTCCTGAACAATACTAGAACATTCAACAAAAAGAAGAATATTTAAATCTACAGGAAAGTTCATATACCACTCAGACCTACCCAAATGAGCAATGCCTCAGTTGGCCAGGAAATCCACTCCTTTATTGCTTTCACGCCAAATGTCATTGGTTTGGACATCCTCCATAATTTGGAGAATTTTTTTGTTTCGAACACTATATTAAAAATGTGCCAATTCAGGGGTTTATCTTATATGAGCAAATTGATGAGGCTTAGAGAGTCCCCCTCAACCACTACCTTCTTAAACCCTAAATCCTTAGGTAATAGAACACCCAAAAAGGTAGATCTATATTTGGTAAAGAAGGAGGTTTGAACAAAAATATGCTCAGTGAAAGTAACTGCCACTCTATCATGGGAATATCTAATAATATCCCCAGCATCGACAATGCTCGGGTTCTCTTTAGAAGCATCGTCAAAGTTGACCTTTACCCAACCATCAGGAGGTGGGTTCCATTTAGCTTGTAATATTGGATTTGGGAGAATATTTGGGGGTATTTCTAAAGTTAAACCAAGGAATCATTCCAAATACATCTCCATATTAGAATAAAATTGATTCCTCTTCCCCTGTTTCTGGATAGAAACCTTCACAGTTTCAACTGTGGCCCAAAGATATCTTAGGCCTACATGAAGAAAGTTGTGCTGAAAATTCTTAAATGCCCATGCATTCCTTTCTTTCTAGGTATTCCACATAATATGGGGGAGAAGCATTCTCCATAATATTTTGAGCTTTGGGGACAAGAAAGGTGGTTCCCATTAAACAATAGTTTCCATGATAGATTTAGGAAACATCCAATTAACTTTTAGTAGGTCCAACACCACCTCACAGGATCCTCTAAAAAATGAGTAGGAGTAGAACAAATGCTTAGTTGATTCAAGGTTAGATTCACAAATATAATATCTGCTAGGGAGGATCATACCTCGCTTCTTTATATTTTTTATGGAGAGAATCTTGTCTTGGGTAGCAAGCCAAAAGTATATATTGACTTTGGAAAGCAGGTTCTCGATCCTCAACTTAGTATTAGGTCTCCAAATAAAATCTTTGGTTCAAATAACCTACATGCAGATCGAACAGAAAAGGAATCATCAAATTCCCTAGTCTAAATGATCTTATCATCAACTTCTATTTTAGGGATAGCCTAGCAATTCAAAATAAAAAGAATTTTAACCCAAGCAACATACAACCCATGATCAACATAACTGATATGGGGGAGCGACCACCACTTATGACCATTGGAAGTAGAAATAAAATTGACCACCTTCACTCGATCCTGGGTTTTGAAAACCTGTTGCAAAGGATTAAGAAAGGGATCAAGAGTAAGTGGTTGATTAGAAATCCAGGAGTCCATCCAAAATTCAATGGAATTATCATTATCTAAGATCCATAATATCCCTTGGTGAAGAATATTATGAGTCTTCAACAAGCTACAAAAAAATTGATATCCTTCTAAAGGAAGTTGTTCTAAAAGAAACTTTTGGAAGTGGTATTTAGCCTTCAACATCCAAGCCCACTCAGACTGGTCATCAAAAATTAATTTCCAAGCTTGTTTGGCCACTAAGGCCATGTTCATACACTGAACATCTTTTAGTCCCAGTACCCCTCTCTTTGAGTTACAAACCTGATTTCATGAGAACAATTGGAATTTACCCTTCAAATATGATCTAGCCCAAATAAAAGCTTTGATGATTCTTTTTAAGCACTGGACCTCACTTCCCAGAATTCTAAATAAAGACATGAACTATACAAGTATACTTTGCAAGGATTTTTTGGCTAACACCACCTTACCAACTTGACTCAATATAATTCCTCTCTATCCAACCAATTTCTTTTATATTTTTTCAATGACAAATTTCGAGGGAGAATTCAACAAACGACCATGTAAAATAGATATACCAAGGTACGTCAAGGGGAAAGAGCAGATATTGCACCCCAAAATATTAGTATTTTTTCTTTGACGATCAGTAGGAATAAAAAATAAGTAAGATTTTTAAAAATTAATACATTGCCCTGAATATTTTAATAACAGACTAGTCCTTTTAATTTCATTAGCTTACAACATCAATGCAAGACAAGTGAGGAGAGTGTCATCAACAAATTATTTGTGGGAAATAGTATTGGATAAGGATGTGGGAAAAAGGCCAACCAAGGATGGATTTTGGGTGATAGATCTCCCCAGTGCTTCAACCATTAGGATGAAAAAATAAGGTGAGAGAGGGTCCCTCTGTCTGATGCCTTGAGCACTTATGAAGAAACCAACAGGTACACCATTAACCATAATAGAGAATTTAGTAGTAGAAACATAGGTTAAGATCAAGTTAATCTAGTTATTATTGAAACTAAATTTAGAGAACCTTGAATAGGAACAACCAAGAGACCCTTTCATATGCTTTACTCATGTCCAGCTTGAGGAAGAGGTCAACCCTGTTACTTCTGAAGACTGAATGGATGAGCTCATACATGACAATAGCACCATCAAGAATTTGTCTTTCATCTATGAAACTACTTTGAGCCTTATCGATGAGTACCGAAAGAAATGGTTTCAATATATTGGACAAAACCTTAGTTAGGATTTTATATATCGTATTGCACATGTGGATGGACCTGAAATCATTGAGCACCAGAAATGTAGCATTAAAGGTGCTCATAACTGATTTAGAATGTTGGATCTCGTTGATAGCCCTCCAAACATCTTTATCGTAAATATGCCAATATTTTTGGAAAAATATTTGTGGAAATCCATCAAGACCTAGAGCCTTTAAAGCCCCCATCTCCTCAAACATTTATTTCAGCTCATCTTCAAAAAAATAACATTCAATCTCTCATTCATCTCTTCTGTAATCAGCTCAGGGATTGCAAAAAGCATTGAGTCTTCAACCAGGACATATCTGGGGGCAATTACCTAAAAAGAAACTGAAATGCAACACCACCTCAGCTCTGATTTCCTTGATATCTTTAGTTTTGTTTCCATAAATTTTAGTAATTTCGTTGATTCTATTAAACCCCCTACATCTTAGAGTCAAGGAGTGGAAGAATTTGGTATTCTTGTCCCCCTCTTTTAACCAAAGGTTCCTAGACTTATGTTTCTAAAAAAATTATTCGTTGACTAAGGTGTTATGTATCTTAGACAAAATGTCCTTCTCTTTAAGGGCATGCTCCTTAGTATAGCCTTCAACTTCAATTTTAGCCTCTAGAGCTCAAAGATCATATTTCAATTTCTCTTTAGGCCTAAAAATATCCCCAAAGGTGGATATATTCCATTCTTTAAGCTTACTTTTCACATACCTTAGTTTCACAATTATCTTCATCATGCTATCAGAACATCTTCTGACCACCACTTTTTCACCCCATATTTCAAATTTGGATGGTGACACAATAATGCTTTGAAAATGAAGGGTCTAGGGTGAAAGGGAGTGTTGACATCGAACTTGAGCTAGAGGGGATTATGATTTGAGCCCACCTTGGGAAGGGTATAGAGAGAAGCATCCTTGAAGATTGGAATTCTACATTGAGAAATGAAAATGTTGTCTAATCTTAACAAGATAAGCTGTTTGCACATTCCACGGTTGCTCCAAGTGAATATTATACCTCTTAGATTTATGTCCATGAGCCCTACCTCCATTATAAAATTTGAAAAATCTTCCTTGCTTCAAGGGTCTGAAGGATTACCTCCCTTTTTCTCTAACGGGTACAAAGGCAAGTTGAAATCTTCCATGAGAATCCAAGCTTCATATACAAATAAATACCTCATATCAAGCAGAGTAGACCAAAAATGACGTCTCTCACTAGAAAAATTTGGGGCGTACACATTTGTCAAAATCCATTTTTCTTGGTGGATTTATAGCAAAAGGAGATATTCAAAAGTCTGTCTAAAATAGATATGACTCTACTTTCCAAATTTGAAGGGTCCCAAAAACACAAAAGCCAGTTGGAGGTTTCGATATCATGGCAAGCAACAAAATCGACCTCTTTCCAAACCTTCATATGAACATAATCAAAATTACTTTCAATTAATTTAGACTCTTGAATAATCAAAATATCTAGAGATTTATCTTTCCTGAAGGATGCCAGAACTCTCTACTTAGCATGTTTGTTAAGCCCTCTCACATTCCAAGAGAAAATATTCATTTGGGAGATTTAGGGGGGGGTGGGACATCCACTAAGGCAGGGAGGGGAGATTTAAAATTATCAAGTTTGAGTTACCTGCAACTTCTTGATTTGGTTCTCTCTAATGAAATAAAGGGTTGAGCTCCATTGTCAATAGCCATTTCAATCTCTCATTTTCTTAGAGTTCTATTACTAGTCTTTCCTCTTTTTTTGATCAACTTTGGTATCAATTCTGAGTTTGTGTTGGCTTCTAGTTTTAGGAAGAGGATATAATTTTTTGAAGAAAGGAGAGGGAGTAGAAGATATTTTCCATGATAAAACCCAGTGCAAAATCCTTATCCTAGCCCATAGGGGACCAAAAAGGGGTCTTCAAAACATGAAAGTACTCTAGAGCGAGGCAAATAAAATTGCTATTAGGAGTGGGGTTGTGAGAACTAACCTAATTGATGCCTACATTGATCTCGTGGATAAGGGGCCCCACTCCCAAACTAGGCATTTCCATAGTCACTTTTTACTTTCGATTATCTTCATTGATCTCATGATCAAAAGACTTTCTCCCTACTATGGGATTTTTCTGTGACTCCATCTTAGCAAGCTGGGGTGGGTCATCAATACCTTCAAACAGGTTTGAAGGAATCAAGTATTTTTCCATATTCAGCTCAATAGGAGCTTCACATTGCAGGGAAGTGACTGAAGGATTAGGATCTTGGACCTTTTCCTTCCATTTGAATAGGTTCTTTTTCGGTACCCATTTGAAAATAGCCATTTTTTACCTCCATGATATAGAGAGGATTCTTATGATGGGGGCCAAAGTTCTTATGACCCCTCTTGTCCTTGGACCTAGAAATTTGAGTTCTATTCTTGTAGATAATATCTTGGGTCCAATAACCCAACTTTAAAACCAAATCCATAGAGGTCGAAAACTCTCTACTAGTTTCTAACATGACACACATTCTTGCTGCAATCATACGAGACTTCAAAAAAGAAGGATCATCAAAGGAGATGAAACTGCCATTCTTACTAGCCACATCTTGAAGAATGCTCTTATGCCAAAAATGAATAAGTATATTTGGAAGAACCACCCATTGAGAGACAATGTTTAATTTTTGTGATCACGGGTTGAAATCAGGACCTCATCTTTGAATAAAAAGACTCCTCTTTCCAAAGAACCAAGGATCCCCTTGTAAAATTCTGATAGAGTCCTTGTAGTTTAATTTAAACAAAATAAAATCCTTGGGGATGACCACCACTTCAATATTACCTTACATTTTCCATCGGGTAAGATCCCATATTTTTAGTGCATCCATGTCAGGTCTACCACCTTAAAATTTTCCTACAAGGTTCCATGAGTCCCTTTCTAGGATGCTTTCTATAGGATATATGGGATCTATATTTCATTTAAGATAGGTGAGGTGTCACAAATCACATTTGAAGGTGATATTTTTAGATCAGCCATGACCTGGGTGAAGGAGGGACCACATCTCGATTATTTTTCACAACACAATGGTAGAGAAGTATCACCTTTTAGTTTTCCTAGGTCCCATTTGTCAATATCCATAGTAAAAAGTGACTATCGAAGATCCAACAGGACCACGAGAACTGATCTTGCTTCTTCTGCAATAGGATCCATACCTGAATCATCGAAATCCAACACCACAACAATTTTCCTGTCCAGTTCTAGGTTCAAATTCATGTTCAAAATCTTCATACCATTTTTTCACATAAAACCAACTAATAAGCAAAATGACTTTTTGATAGCACATGAATTGTATTGAAATGTGTAATATTACTTATTTTCCATGGCTAAGATTGTATACTATATTATATTGAATTATTCCATAGGTCCATGTAACACCATACATATTTTATTTTTACCAATAATATATTAGTTTAACATTTATTAGGATGCATGCTTCTATATCAAGAGTATATTTTTACACTACTTTTAACCATTATTTAGTATTAGGTACAAGTCACTCTTTAATTTTATAGTGAGATATTTTGTGTTAGGAACATCTTACTCATATTTTACATCTCATTTATTTTCCTTTGCTTAATGCATATAATATGACAACTTTATTTGTTCCTATCTAATATTATGAGTTTATGCATGGTATTATAGTAGGTGTGAATCTTCATTATTATCTTTTTTTCTTCCCAAAAATTATTTGAGATCAATATTTTATTGATGAGAATTTTAGAGTTGTTACAATTTTTTTTGGATATATTTTTAGATTTTTTTTAAATACCAATTATTTCATCCAAGGGATCAAGCATTGCTTCATTAGTGTCTATCTTCTATTATATGCAACAAAAAGGATAATTTTTCTAATCTTGTTTTCAATAGGGAGAACATATGCTCCATCTCTCAAAGAATCACTTATCCTACTAAACATTTTTGACCATCCTTAATGTAATGAATAATTTAATCATTAATAATGCCACTCTATTGGAATTGCTAAGCAAATCATGAGAGACATCATATTTGATACATTATATCTTTGATTTCTAAAATTATTATATTTTAAATTATTGTGGCCTGATTTTATTATTAAGAATCATTACAAATTATATAATTATATATAGGGAGGGGAATCAAGGGATAAATCTAGTTTGATGATCTAAAAATTAAACATTAAATAAGGTAGATATGCCATTATAAATAAATTCTCTCATCCTTTTCAAATAAAAGAAAGTTTTTAAACCTAAATATGTGATTGACCATGAGTAATACCCTTTTTTATATCATTCATAATATATCCAAAATATGGCAATAGTGCACAAACAACCACTCAAAATTTCTATATTTGCATATATACATCATGTTGATTGAATTTATTCTATACATTGCTTTAGATATTTGGTTAATAAGATTGATATATTTTACAAGAATTAATTAGAGCAACATAAACCTTTGAGACACAAATATTTCATAAGAATTTGATCAAATCATCATGACAACCATCACATTTGATAGATAATATCTTTGGCATCTAAATATATCATGTGTTCAATTTTTATGCATAAATACGATGAAGAAGGATAAATTTCAACACCAAGAGAGGATGGAAGAGAAATAAAAGTTCAATGCCAATTTGAAGACCTACAAATTTAAAATTAAGTGAAACAATAAATCATGGTAAATTCTTACAAATACTAGGTATGTCATAGTATGTTATTGTTATTTTTCTATAGGTTTAAAGTATGCTTGGTTAATGCTTTGTTATGAAAAGTTACTAAAATGGATATGTATTATATCCAACCTATCAATGAAGTTTTCTTCCACCCTACACTTTATAGTCCATGTGAAGAAAAATGACCATATGCATAAATATATAAAACACACTTGCATTTTGTAAAAATGTATGCTTTTAAAGATGATCCAATATTTGAAAATCAATAACTTGATATTTAAATATGACTAGAAAAAGGTTCAAGTAAGGGAAAGAGGTCAAAAATGGTTAAAATGGATAATCCCACTCGACCATCATGAAGTACATTCTTACAAATTGAAAACAATACTCACGAAGATGTTAAACACAATATAGGAATTGTATTTTTAGAAAGATATTAGGACAATATTGATTCAATCTATTATATATGATGGAATATTGGATTTTCTAAACACCATAGAAGTAACTCCATGATATTTTTTATGTAAGAAGACAAATCATAATAATTATATGAAGTTTATAATATGGATTTATTTTCTCTACTCAAATTACTAGGGAAATAATGGGAAACATCATATTTGATATATTATATTTTTACTAAACAATACAACTTCTCAAATAGGTTGTAATTATTCCTTCTATTTTCTAATCACTAATAATGCCACTTTAAAAATGGTTTTCAACTATTTCTTATGGATAGCAACGATGAATTTCATTTTTTTATCATGTAACTATGAATGCAAGGACACTTAGAGTGAATTTTAAAGACATAGAAGATAGTTGAATACATAGACATTAAAACTACTCTTAATAAATATGTAGAACATACCTTATAAGAAATAGTAGATGATCTATGTTAATATGTTAACTCTATTTTCCATGTTCCTCTTTCTATCCATTTTATTGTGTTCTTCATGTCCCTAGAGGTACCTCTATTAAATAAATAGATTTTGAATACAATTTATACAATCCTAAGTTTTGTTCTTTATGTCACATTAACAAGAATGTTAATATCCATGCACCTATTTCTATTCATTTCCATTTTTATCTCAATATCATTAGATGTCCTTGTTCTAAGATCCAAATTGTATGCATTCGTTGATGTAAATATAAGTTTTATTCCTTGCAAAGATAATATCGATTCTAGAACATGAGCACATAAAATGTTACTCTACTAGAATTGCTAATAAAATTATGATAGTCATTGTATTTGAGACATTATATTTTTATTGTCTTGACTTATTATGTTTTAATTGCTTGTTAATATATGATCTCAAGAGTAATAAATAAGTTAGAAGTGGAATCAAGGGTCTTGTTTTACGAGGTCTACATGTTAAACATTAAATTAGATAAGAAATTACAACACACTCATATGAATAAGGATTATAATATTATGTCAATATCATAATTCTACAATCCCCTCATCCAAACTCCATGTGAAGACTCTTTAAGTAATTTAAGTAGTGTACTTGGAGTGTGGTTCAGACATAATATAGTATGCGTGCTTTCTCAAGATTCCATATCTAAGGCTATTTTGGATGACATGGCCTCTAGAGGTCAAATTGTGGACCTTGAAATATATATATTGATTATCGATCCTAATGGTGGTCATTATATAGGATATTTCTCATAATGCAATAGTACAATTAAGGCATGACTACAAGAGAAACATCTCTATCATCGAGGTTAATGATACCTCTTTAGAAGATGAAACTAGAATACAAAGTATATATAATTTTAAAGTTATAATTTTTCCTTCAATATTTTTATTATTTAAATATTGCCTACTTGCTTTCAAAGAAATTTGTAACATGATAAATGCAAATCTAGGTAATAAAGGCCTAATAATTGCAGCATGAAAAGAAAGGAAGGTCACCAAAATTTTACTTGCAATAGCTCAATATATGCTATACAAATAAATATTAAAATATTAAAAAACTTAAAGATTTGAAGAATTCTATTACCTAATTGATTAACCACCCCTTGGTGATCAATCCCTCTCCTCCATACTGAGAAATATTATGAGAGTCAGAGCTTTAAATTGTAAGCACATTATGAAATGCACCAATTTATAAAACATAATCATGATTTTTAAAAAGTGTTGACATTTTGGTACACAATATGTACATGTTTTGGGAGGATTAGCACTAGGATCAACAATTCACACTAAAAAATGCATGGATTTTATTTATAATGTGGGAATATTTTTTGTTTGCATGTATTATTGGAAATTTTGAGTACATTGTGTTGTCATTGATGTCAAGGATTGATGTCATAGGTTGATGTCATTAGTTGTCATTAATGTCAAAAGAGAAATAGGTGAGAATGATCTTCAAGGTTGAAATATCAAAGTGCAAGGCAAGTATCTTCAAAGGGCATATGAGGTAATATTTGTTAAAGACAAAGGATTCTTCATGGTTGTGTAAGCAAGAAAAATACAAGGCATTCTCCATGGTGGTATTTGCAAATAAAAAGAAAAGGTATTTGCAAATAAAAAAAGAGGTAATAAGTTCTCCATGGTAAGAAAAAGAAATTATTGTTCCATGGTGGTATTCACAAAAAGACAAGACTTAATGAAAAGGCCCAAAAGGTGAAAAGGTTAATTTATAATATTTAAATATTTTTAAAGATTTAAAATATTATAAATCAAAGGTTTCAAAGGTTGGCACCAAAAAGAAATTAAATTTGAAAAATACAAGCGTCGACGTCCAAGTTTAAGAAGGCAAGAAAAAGTATATAAAAAGGTTTAATTTTTGCATGGCCTAAGGTTGATGAGAGAGCACAATTCGTATATCCATTCGAGTACATCATGGAAGTAGAGGGAAGACAAAAATGTATGTGCCATCTAAGGGAAGAGAGAAGCATAAAGTGTAGATCTGTTCATGTGTAGTGTGAAGGCACCATCCGGGGAAAGAGAGAAGCACGTAGCGCAGATCCGTCTGAGCATAGTGTGAAGGTGCCATCCAGGGGAAGAGAGAAGCACGAAGCATAGATCCATTTGAGCGCAGTGTGAAGGCAGAGAAAGGACAAAATGTGTGCATCATTCAAAGATGAAGTGGCTAAGGTTGAGTGCATAAATTAAAATTTATTTTGGTGATAGTTTGCGTAGGCTATGAGGAAAGGAAAACCAAAAGCACACACATTTTGAGAAGGGGCAGTGAAACAAAGAGAAGAAGCGCACAATCCATTCCAAGTGGGCATCCAGCCCACGTGGTATCCTAGCTAGTGCTAGAATGCAGGCCAACGAAAGGTTGCAGGTTCAAGACAAGGCAACAACATTTTTTGATAAACGTAAGGTATGCAAAGCGCTTAACTTAGGGAGACATAAGGGTTGATTTTTTCTTTGGTTAATGTGCATATTGATTGAGGGAGATATAAGGTTGAAAGTCTCATGTTTAATTAAATCCAAATTTCTGTGTGCGTGTGATATTCTATGTAGTTGAAATAAATTTAAGATATATTGGAGATATAAGGTGTATAATAGTGAAATGAAAATTGTAATGTGCAATTAGGGTTTCTATGATATTCTATGTGTGGTTGAAATAAATTTAAGATACATTGGAGATATAAGGTGTATAATAGAGAAATTAAATTTGTGATGTGCAATTAGGGTTTCTGGGTTGACATTATTGAATATTAATAGTGGCTTTCATAAGTAGGAGTCATAAGGTGTTAAATGGTAAAATTATTGTGTGTACTCCTGCATGGTGAAAGAAAGTGTTTGATGGGTAATGTTCATTGATAAAAAATATTTGCCTTGTGAAAATAAAAGAAGTAGTAAAACAATATCTTGGTGCATATGTTTTGAGGAAAGGTTATTGTGTTTGATTTGAAAAGGATATTGGCTAACCTCTTAAAGTGGCAAAAAGAAAATTATTTTGAAATAGGTTTTGAGGGCACTTTTCATCAAAGCAAGTTGAGAGGTATGTTGACATTATTACTTCTCTAGAGTGGTTGGTTGAGCAAATATTTCAGAATTATAAGGTGGAGATAAAAGGGTTGATTAGTGTGTATTGTTGGAAATATTTGAGCTATGTTTTGAGAACAATTTGTGCATCATTGACTAGTGAAATTTAAAACACTTGAGTTAGGGTTTTTGAGAACAAATTATGTATTCTTCTTGGAAGAATTTGTGAAGCATTTGTGCATTGGTGTGAGTGACATTGAATGTGAATGAGCATGTATTAGAGTAGATTTGTACACTTGTTTGAGCAGTTTTGAGCAGAATTATGAGCAGGTTTGGTTGCTATTTTGAGCAAGCCTTGTGAGAAGGCTTGAGGTAGTTTTGGATAGATTGTATGAGTAGGTTTGGTTGCTATTTTGAGCAAGCCTTATGAGAAGGCTTGAGGTAATGTTGGACATATTATTTGAGTAGGATTGAGCAAATCAGAGAAAAGGGGATAGAGTTCTCCTATGGAGAGAGATCCACAAACTAGAGTATTGGGGATTGAGATCTCCTTTGGACAGAGGTCCATAAACATTGTAATAGGGAATTTATTCCCAAGAGATTTGTTGAGAAAATTTAGAAGAAATATTTTCTCCATGGATATAACCCACATTGGGTGAACCACGTTAAATTTGTGTCTCTCATGTGTGTGATGATTTGTGCATTGCTTTGATTACTACTATTGATATTTCAATTGATAACATTGGATAATATTGTTTAGGAAAGAAAAGTAAAAGTTGATCTTATATTGTTCACCCCCCTCTCAGTATAAGCTTGTGTTCTTCAATTGGTATTAGAGCAGGATCCTTCAAAAAGTCTAACAACTTGAAGGAAGATCTTACAAGAACACAATGGCCACTAAAGTGATAGAGGATGGTCCTATGATTGAAATCAACAAAAGAGACTCAGATCTGGATAACTTAGAGAAGGAATTCACTACTACTCTAGTCAAATTGGAATTTTAGGTACAAAAGGATGAAGAAACAAAGATAAGATTTCTAAAATATCTCAAGTATTTAAAGGTTAAAGTTGAAGAGGCAAAAAGAATTGAAGAAGTAATGATTGAGAAATTAAAGGCAAAATAATTGGAATGTGAGAACTTGGAAAGTGAGATTGTCTTCTTAAGAAAGGAAGTTGAAAAGTCTAAGGATAAGTTACAGCAAAATATAAGGAAACAGAAAGAGGAATCAAGCTCCAAAGGAACAAAGATATCAAAGAAAGAAGAGCCCATGACCTATGTTGATATATTGAAAGGCAAAAAGGAGAAATAAAATAGAGAAACATCATGGACAAAAGTCAACTACAAAAACAGTAAGGGAAGAATCATGCGACCATATCATTCAAGGTAATCTAACAGGTTACAAAATTTCTTCCATGGTTATTGCTTTTCATGTAATAAATATGGTCATAGAGTTGTACATTGCATGGTCCATGTAAGAAATAATGTTGATGGTAATTTCAATTCATTTTCACCTCTCATGAATAACAATATCATCTATTACAAATGTAATAACTTTGGGCACAAGGCCAAATGGTGTAAAATAGTATTTCCTGAACCAAGAAAAAAGGAGGATCAAAATATTCAAAATATTACAACCTCAAAAGTTTGGAAAGAGGAAGAGGACCAAGAAAAAGAGAAGTCAATGTTGGTACAGACAACTCTTCATGCACAAGATAAGAGAAATCAATGGTATGTTGATAGTGGTTGTTCAAGTCATATGACAGGTGACAAAAGTAAATTTCTTTCACTTAAAGAAATCAATGGAGGATCAGTAAAATTTGGAGATAATGCTTTAGAAAAAATTGTTGGAAAAGGGACTTTGAGTTTAGATAATGGAAATTCAAAGATAGAAAATGTGTTGTATGTTAAGGGATTGAAGAACAATTTACTAAGTGTAAGTCAGCTTTGTGATCAGGGGCACACAATCACCTTTCACCCAAATAGATGTGAGATCAGGAAATCCAAGATAGGAAAGATTATTGTAGATGCCAGCAGAACTTCAAACAATCTCTACATGTTGAGTGAAATTAAAGGAGAAAAATATTTTCTATCACAAGAGGATGAGAGTTGGTTATGGCATAGAAGAATGGGTCATATGAACTTTGAAAACATTGTAAAAATAAGCAACAAATAGGTAGTCAGAGATTTACCCAGGATAAAGAGACCTCAAAGCACAATCTATGCACAATGTCAGCATGGTAAGCAAACAAGGACAAGTTTCAAGTCAAAAGAATTTTCTTCATCCGAACCATTGAAACTAGTTCACACTGATTTATGTGGTCCTACAAGGACAAAGAGTTTACAAGGTGAAAGTTACTTCATGCTATTTATAGATGATTTCTCCAAAATGACTTGGGTGGCTTTCTTAAAAGAAAATTCAGAAGCCTTTGAGAAGTTCCAGGTATTCAAAGTTTTAGTAGAAAATGAAATAGGTAAAAATATAAAATGTCTAAGATAAGATAGAGGAGGAGAATTTACTTTAGGTGAATTCATAGAATTCTATGAACAACATGGAATCAAAAGAGAATACTCAGAAACAAGGACTCCACAATAAAATGGATTAGTTGAAAGAAAGAATAGAACTATCGAGAATATGGCCAGAGCTATGCTAAATGAGTCTAATATTTTAGATGGTTTTTGGAGAGAGGTAGTTCATACAACTATCTATATCATTAATAGAGCTCAAGTAAGAGTAAATCATCACAAAACCCCATATGAGCTTTGGAAGGGAAGACCAGCTACTATGAAGTATTTCAGAGTTTTTGGAAGCAAATGCTACATTAGACGAGAAGAGAAAAATTTGGGTAAATTTGATTCAAGGTGCGATGAGGGTATCTTCCTTGGCTATTCCACTAAGAGCAAAGCCTATAAATGCTATAATAAAAGGACACATATGGTTATGGAAAGTATAAATGTGACAGTTGATGAAAAAATAGGGTCAAAAGAATCAACTCAAGAAATTGTATATCAAGAAGAAGAAAGTTACCAAGAAGAAATAGGTGAAGAATTATAAGAATATGAAGCACAAAGAACACCACCTAAGACTCCATCTAGGTATGTACAAAAGAATCATCCAAGAGATCTGATTATTGGAAATCTTGATGAAAGACAAACAAGGAGGAAGATAATAGGAATAGGTGAACAGGCAAATATTTCTTTGCTATCTAAAATTGAGCCCAAGGATTTCAATGAGGCAAAAGAAGATAAATTTTGGGTCAAGGCAATGGATGAGGAATTGGATCAAATAAAAAAAGTGAAACTTGGGAACTTGTCCCAAGACCAAAAGACAAGAATATAATCAACACTAAATGGGTCTACAGAAATAAGTTAAATGAAGATGATCCAGGTAGTCAGAAATAAAGCCAGACTAGTATGTAAAGGCTATGCATAGGTTGAAGGGATTGATTTTGATGAAACATTTTATCCTGTTGCACGACTTGAGGCCATAAGGATATTTTTAGCTTTCTCAAGCTTTAAAAACTTCAAAGTATATCAAATGGATGTAAAATCAGCTTTTCTCAATGGCTTCTTAGAATAAGAAGTCTACATTGAGCAACCTGAGGGGTTTAGCTTGATTGATAAGCTAAATTATGTATGCAGATTAAAGAAGGCTCTTTATGGATTAAAGCAAGATCCTAGGGCTTGGTATTCAAGGCTGGATAAGTATCTTTGAGAACAAGGTTTTAGAAAGGGAATAGTTGACAATAATTTATACATAAAAAATGAGGGAAGTGACTTGTTGATTGTGGTAGTCTATGTGGATGATATCATTTTTGGAGGTAGTAATGATAAGATGTGTCAAAAGTTTGCAAAGTGTATGCAAAATGAATTTGAAATGTCAATGCTTGGTGAGTTATATTTCTTCCTTGGATTGCAGATTTCACAATTAGAAAAGGGTATATTTCTCTCACAGACCAAGTATATAAAAGAAATGTTGAAGAAATTTAGATTGGAAGATTGCAAACCAGTAAGTACTCCCATGGTTACAGGATGCAAGCTAAGAAAAGATGATGAGTCCCTTGAAGCAAGTTAGACATTATATAGATCTATGATTGGAAGTTTACTATATGTTATAGCTACAAGGCCAAATATAATGCAGGCCATGGGATTAGTGGTAAGATTTCAAGAAGCCCCAAAAGAGACACATGTACATGGTAATAAAGAGAATTCTCAGGTATTTAAAAGGTACTATGGAATTTGGACTATGGTATCCCAGAGGTAACAATTTCACTCTCATAGCATATACATATGCATATTGGGTAGGCAGTATTGATGATAGGAAAAGCACAAGTGGAGGAGCATTATTTCTTGGAGATTGTTTAGTCTCTTGGCTAAGCAAGAAACAAGCATCAGTTTCCTTATCCATAGTAGAGGTAGAGTACATTGTAGTAGTTTCTTGTTGTACACAGGTTTTATGGATGAAGCAAACCTTAAAATATTTCAAAGTAGAGCATGATCATCCCATCCCGATACTTTGTGATAATACAAGTGCCATAAGCATTTCAAAGAATCCAGTAATGCATTCAAGGACCAAGCACATACCAATAAAATATCATTTTCTAAGAGAACAAGTGATGGATCAGCAGGTCAAATTGGAATATGTAACTACAAAGGAACAGATAGTAGACATATTCATTAAGCCACTTCCAAAGGAAATTTTTGAGCATCTTAGAAATAAATTGGGAGTAGTTTTACTCCCACCCCAAAATTAATCACCTCAAGGAGAGGAGGTGGGAGGGGGCTAAGCTAAGAGTCTTATATTTAGCCCCAAAGGAGTCCCTTTGCCATTGATGTCAAAGGGAGAGATATTTGAGTAAGGGGGAGAGCATTCAATAGGGGGAGCAGTTTCTTAGGGGGAGCAGATTTGGAATCCAGTGGTTGGAAAAGGAATTTTTAGAAGGGGTTGCCATCAATGACAAAGGGGGATATTGTTGGAAATTTTGAGTACATTGTGTTGTCATTGATGTCAAGGATTGATGTCATAGGTTGATGTCATTAGTTGTCATTAATGTCAAAATAGAAATAGGTGAGAATGATATTCAAGGTTGAAATATCAAAGTGCAAGGCAAGTATCTTCAAAGGGCATATGAGGTAATATTTGTTAAAGACAAAGGATTCTTCATGGTTGTGTAAGCAAGAAAAAGACAAGGCATTATCCATGGTGGTATTTTCAAATAAAAATAAAAGGTATTTGCAAAGAAAAAGGAAGAGGTAATAAGTTCTCCATGGTAAGAAAAAGAAATTATTGTTCCATGGTGGTATTCACAAAAATACAAGACTTAATGAAAAGGCCCAAAAGGTGAAAAGGTTAATTTATAATATTTAAATATTTTTAAAGATTTAAAATATTATAAATCAAAGGTTTCAAAGGTTGGCACCAAAAAGAATTTAAATTTGAAAAATACAAGCATCGACGTCCAAGTTTAAGAAGGCAAGAAAAAGTATATAAAAAGGTTTAATTTTTGCATGGCCTAAGGTTGATGATGGAGCGCAATTCATATATCCATTTGAGCATGTCGTGGAAGTAGAGGGAAGACAAAAATGTATGCACCATCAAGGGAATAGAGAATCATGAAGCGCATATCTATTCGAGCATAGTGTGAAGGTACCATCTAGGGAAAGAGAGAAGCACGTAGCACAGATCTGTCCGAGCATAGTGTGAAGGCACCATACGAGGGAAGAGAGAAGCATGAAGCACAGATCCATTCGAGTGTAGTGTGAAGGTAGAGAAAGGATAAAATATGTGCATCGTTCAAAGACGAAGTGGCTAAGGTTGAGTGCATAAATTAAAATTCATTTTGGTGATAGTTTGTGTAGGCTATGAGGAAAGGAAAACCAAAAGCACACACATTCCAATAAGGGAAAGTGAAACATAAAGGAGAATAATGCAATCCATTCCAAGTGGGCAGCAAACCCATGTGGTATCCTAACCAGTGCTAGAACGTAGGCCAATGAAAGGTTGCAGGTTCAAGACAAGGTGACAGCATTTTTTGATAAATGTAAGGTATGCAAGCACTTAACTTAGGGAGACATAAGGGTTGATTTTTGCTTTGGTTAATGTGCATATTGATTGAGGGAGATATAAGGTTGAAAGTCTCATGTTTAATTAAATCCAAATTTTTGTGTGCGTTGTGATATTCTATGTAGTTGAAATAAATTTAAGATATATTGGAGATATAAGGTGTATAATAGTGAAATAAAAATTGTAATGTGCAATTAGGGTTTCTGTGATATTCTGTGTGTGGTTGAATTATTGAATATTAATAGTGGATTTAATAAGTAGGAGTCATAAGGTGTTAAATGGTAAAATTATTGTGTGTACTCCTGCATGGTGAAAGAAAGTGTTTGATGGGTAATGTTCATTGATCAAAAAGCTTTACCTTGTGAAAATAAAAGAAGTAGTAAAACAATATCTTGGTGCATATGTTTTGAGGAAAGGTTATTGTGTTTGATTTGAAAAGGAGATTGGCTAACCTCTTAAAGTGGCAAAAAGGAAATTATTTTGAAACAGGTTTTGAGGGCACTTTTCATCAAAGCAAGTTGAGAGGTATGTTGACATTATTACTTCTCTAGAGTGGTTGGTTGAGCAAATATTTTAGAATTATAAGGTGGAGATAAAAGGGTTGATTAGTGTGTATTGTTGGAAATATTTGAGCTATGTTTTGAGAACAATTTGTGCATCATTGACTAGTGAAATTGGAAACACTTGAGTTAGGATTTTTGAGAACAAATTGTGTATTCTTCTTGGAAGAATTTGTGAAGCATTTGTGCATTGGTGTGAGTGACATTGAATGTGAATGAGCATGTATTAGAGCAGATTTATACACTTGTTTGAGCAATTTTGATCAGAATTATGAGCAGGTTTTAGTGTTATTTTGAGCAAGCCTTGTGAGAAGGCTTGAGGTAGTTTTGGACAGATTGTATGAGCAGGTTTGGTTGTTGTTTTGAGAAAGCCTTGTGAGAAGGCTTGAGGTAGTGTTGGATAGATTATTGAGTAGGATTGAGCAAAATAAGAGTAAAGGGGATAGAGTTCTCCTATGGAGAGAGATCCACAAACAAGAGTATTGGGGATTGAGATCTCCTTTGGATAGAGGTCCATAAAAATTGTAATAGGGAATTTATTACCAAGATATTTGTTGAGAAAATTTAGAAGAAATATTTCTCCATGGACATAACCCACATTGGGTGAACCACGTTAAATTTGTGTCTCTCATGTGTGTGATGATTTGTGCATTGCTTTGATTACTACTATTGATATTGCAATTGATAACATTGGATAATATTTTTTAGGAAAGAAAAGTAAAAGTTGATCTTATACTGTTCACCTCCCCCTCTCATTATAACCTTATGTTCTTCACGTCTATTTTTGGATACCAACTTCTTACACCTACTCTTTAGTGTTTTTCTAGTAATCAATCCTTTCTCATATTTGTTGACAATTTAACAAGAGTTATTTTAGATTATATTATTAAATATAAGGATGAGTATTTTGCTAAATTTAAGTATTTAAAATATCTTATGGAGGATAAATAAGATAAAAAAATAAATTGCTTGAGGACTAGACAAAGTTAAAGAAGTAAAAAAATCAAGGTATTGTTGGTTTCCCATAATATTTCCTTGTAATTTAATATTTGTTACACCTTAGGAATTAGAATGGGGTCACTATAAAAAAAATAAAAACATCATGGAAATGATTCATTGTATAATTTATGCTAACTAGCTAGATCTTGGACCTTGTGTAGAGGTTGTTTCATTTTTGTAGCATACATCATTATTAGTATTTTTTGTGTGTTATTAAAAGCATGTATGTTTATGAGATCTTTACTAAGGATAAGGTTTCTATTTCATTTTTTTTCTACTATCTAGGTTTATGGTTTAGCCATATATTCCTCTTGACTTATAAAATAAGTTTTCAATCAAAGAGTCACAAATAAATTTTATTAGGTATGGCATGAGGTCAAAGGTTTGTTGGATTTTTAATCATAATATCAATGAGCTTATTTTTATATGAGATATATTTTATTTATTTTTTTCTCATGAGTCATCTCTTGAAACATATTTAAGACCTCTTTCAATTCTTATTGAAGATCCTCTCCCTCTTAGCTTATTTCTATTGATATTTTCTTTTTAACAACTTTTGTTAGTATTTCTTGTAGTATAGCTTCTAGTTTTGCTCATTTTTTATTTTATGTTATTGAGTATTATTCTAGTTTTTCTAAAGAAAATTGTTCCTCCTTATATACAAGCTTTTATTTTTAACATTCCCTATGATTATGATGTGTTTTGATATTGCTCATCTTGATTTGATTCTTTTTTTCCAAGTGGGATAGAATAATTTGGAAGGATTTTGAGCATCTTTCTTAGCAAAAGCATCATCATAATCCTCCATGCCTTTTGTCTTGTATACAAGGTATATGTTAACAAACATCTAGTTACTTATAAATAGGCTTAATGATGGATTCAATGGGGAATAATTATACAGGAAGAATATGATTCTCTTATTAAGAATCAAACATGGAAGTTTGCTTCCTTAGGATCAATAACAATGTTGGTTTTAAGTATGTTTTTAGGATTAAGTATCATATTAATAGCTAAATTAAGAAGAATAAGGACCATCTTATTACAATGATTTCTCAAAAAGGAGTTGACTATAATGTGAATTTTGTAAGAATTAGTTATATGGTTTTGTTGGAAGTATTACATTATTTGGACCCCTTGTAATATTATTTTGGTAGATGATTTATATTTTATTATAATGTATGTGTCAATAGGAGAGAGTGTAAGGTGTCATGATAGAGAATGAAGAGTCACATGATATGTGGAAAGGTAAGAGTTTTATCTTATGAGAGGAATATGAAAAGTTGCATCTCCTAGATGTTAGAGGAGAGCAATAGTTAAAATACTAAAAAGTCATGTAAAATTATATATTAGAGATATCTCTCCAAGTAATGTAATATTTTTGAACCAATGAAAACCATTCTTGTATATTGTGTACATTTAAGTTATAATTGTGATATATTGTTGTTGCTCTAATATTAGGAATTATTTTTAGTTTGATTACTGGTATATATTTGATTTATTCTTGATCTTGGAATAAATTAATCTTGTAAGAAAGATAAAAATGGTATCAGAGGCAGGTTCTAGCCATTTAAGGTTGGAGAAGATATATTGAAGAAGACATGGGTTGATTTGTGGAGAGAAAGAAGGGTGATTACCTCCAACATAACCAAGTTACAAAAGAGATAAGAACATATGGATAGAAATATAGAGAACATTGACCATTGATTTGAGCCATAAAAATATGAATGCTATTCTTGTGAAAGAGAAATTTGATTGGTATTAAGAACACGACCTATGAGACAAGTTGTATAATTGGAGGTGTTTCTGAGAAGATCCAAGAGTGGACACCTAAAAAACTGTGGATAAGCCCAAAGGAGAATTCAAAAGCCTATGAAGAACTCAAAAACTAATTTTTTGTAGCCAAAGTATAATATAAATTGAATTACAATCAAATTAGAGTTTGCATGCCAAACTTGCCTCTGAAATTTATCCAAAGTAGCAAAAATTCCATGTGAAATAGTTTGGCTTGCTCATCATGAAGAAAGTGTTATAGAAGCAACAATTCATATTAGCATAGTGAAAGGCATAGAGAGCCACCCAACTCATTATAGATAAATATTGCATGCCATGAGGGCTTGATTCATGCTATAGGAAGATAACAAGTTTAATCCAACAAATGGAAGCTATAATTCCATATAGCTCATGTAGATCAAAGGTAAAGTAGTTGAAGACATATATATTGAAGAATAAGCTCATCTGAGTTGGTTGTATACACCATGTTTTTCTAAGAGGTCATCTTCTCTCCAAGTTAGAAAGTAAAATAAAATTCAAGTAGGATAATTCCTATTTTCTTAGGCTATAAACAAACATCAGGGGAAGACATTAGTGTCATAGTAACTTTGAAGTGAATCTATTGCAATTTCACACTACACCAAGCGAAGAGTCAAAAGGGATGCTACTTTCAAGGGTTTGTACAATAATATTTTGATATTCATTTGTGGTGCCTACTCTTTTGGCTTTCATCATGGCTCTTCTATCTTTGCATATCTTAGGTTAGATAAAAGGAAGAGATATTTAGACCACAATAGTTTCTTTTTGATAGCCTCCTCCATTGATCACACAACACATAATGATGACATTACAACAACAATACACAAATATTTAGGTAAAAGACATCTAGATCAATAACATGAGCATTATTCAACTACCCAAGTATAGAGCATTGATAATGCACTATTCCAAAAAGAATTTGAAACATCACAATGAGTTTGACATGAGCTTTGGAATACAAATAGGTTGTAACAACCCAAGTCTACTCACCTGGTTGCACCACATAAATAAGCCAAGCAATTTTCAAGGTATTTTTTTTACCTAAGTTTATCGTTTATCCAAATGAAAGGGTTCATGTTCATAATAGTTATGAGTCACCCAATGATTCATTATCATAAATTTTCAATAGTACAAGGTATATCATACCACTTTTGGGTTACAAAACTACTACAAATAGTCACCCATGTGGACAAGATTGACCAAATCTTATAAGTTGTGCCATTTTGTGAAATTGATTTATCTCATTTAACTTTCTCTTTGTTGAGGGGTAATTTTACCTAGCTGCAAAATCACACCCACAGTGAGGATTTTGGTTAGAAAACCCTCTCTTGCAAAGAAATATAAATTTCTCCAAGGTTCCTTTCACTTAATGTGTTTATATGTCATGAAAATAAGTCAAAATAAGTGCTTAGAATACCTTAGTGATTTGCAAGCAACTATTAACAAGGGGCCTATTTGGTAATATTTTATTGTGATATGCTATTGATTGTTCATGAAATTAATTCCCCACATGTAAGATTGAAAATCAAATATTGCCAATAAACTTAATGAAATGCAAATATTTGCAATAAACCTTAGGAAAATGATTTAAATTAAATTATTCAAATAATTAATATTGGAAATTTATAATTATTTGAACATTTTTTAATTAATTAAACTCTAATGTTTATTTTAGAATATGAAATTTCGATAGTTTAATATGTGAAATAACATTTACCCTAATATCAAATTGAAACTTTGCATGAACTTAAGGTTTTGATTTTCCATTTAATTAATTAAACTCTAATGTTGATTTTTGAATATGAAATACCGAGAGTTTAATAAATGAAATAACATTTATACTAATATCAAATTGAAACTTTGCATAAAATTAGGATTTTGATTTTCCATTTAATTAATTAAACTCTAATGTTGATTTTAGAATATGAAATACCGATAGTTTAATAAAAAAAATAACATTTACTCTAATATAAGATTGAAAACTTTATATTAAAAACTAGGGTTTTGATTTATACGTCAAATAAAATTAAATAAAACAAAAAATATTAGGGTTAGGAAAATAAAAATAAAATGTGCAGAAAACTGGAACAGACAAACAAATTACTAAAATAAAATTTGTCAACCTTGCATTTACAGAAAATAATTTTATGAAAATATTAACCTACTCTACAGTGATATGCATTCACACTATCAATAGTAAAATAGATGCAATCTTCTAGGGTAATTAAATGAATGACATATTAAATTATTTAAATAAAATAATAAGATCAAATGTGATTGATATTTCAATTAAAACATTAGACTTCAGAAAACCTGAACTCTGTAACAATGGATGATGTCCTTCCATGCAACAAATATGTTCTTCAATTCTCCAATATATCTTCTCTCTCGATCTTATCTTTCCAATCTGTTCGACCCTTTTTCTTGGTTTCCAATGGCCTATTTATAATTTAACATTGTGTTCATTCATTCCGTTCTACAATTTAAAACTGATGTTATAACTATATTATTCTCTTTGATTTTTGCTCCTTTGTTCATTCATTCATATTGAAAACCTACAAAACCAACACAATTTTTTTTATAATAATGTACTTTAAATATTTTAATTAAAACATTTACAATACACTTTGAAATAAAAACATTCAAAATGAACTTTAAATATTTTAATTAAACTTTAAAATGAATGATTTAAAACATTAAAATTATACTCTAAAGTATTTTATTTAATGATTTTAAATGATTTATTTTAAACATTAAAATTAAAAGTTTTTAAAAGTTAAAATATTTAAAATCACAATTATCAAATCTTAAAATTTTCAAAAGAAGATCAACAAAACAAAATAAAAACCAATTGAATGGTGTCAACACTTCAAAAACAAGAATCAAAAGCTTCAAACATTCAGTGGGTCCCCAATCTTGGGATCGTTGTGAAGTGGTCACAACAAATGGTGACTCTGCTAGGAAATGTTCCTGAACATTTTGGACTTAAGAACCCAATTTTGGTCTTGGTCCTAATGTCTCTTGCAGACGGATGGGTCAGAATAATCGGGTGCGGAGGGCTGGCAAATGGAATCCGCCTCCTCCGAGAGTGCTGAAAATTAATAAGGATGGATCTTCCCGGGGTAATCCGGGTAATGCTGGTATTGGTGGTGTGGGGCAGGATAGTAGTGGTACTATCCAATTTTTTTTCTCTTGCTTTAAGGGACATCATTCTAATAACTTCATGGAAGCACTCACAATTTTATATGCTTTGGAGCAAGGGTATGCTTTGGGTTGGCGTCGGATTGTTTGTGAATCTGATTCTCAGATTGTTATAAATTTGTTAAATTCTGGAGATAGTCTTCATGGTTGTTGGCGGTTGAGTTGGGTTGCTCGGAAAATTCTTAATATCTCTGCTCACTTGGACTTCATTTCTTTTGTGCATATTCCTCGGGAGTGGAATAGGGTAGCGGATTTGTTAGCTAAATGGGCTTCTAAGTTTCAAGATGGTTGGGATGTTCAAAATTGGTCTCAACTTTCTTCTGATTGCTCTCAATCTCTCTCTTCTTTATTGAGAGCTGATATGTCTGAATAGCTTCTGCTTTTTCTTTGTATCATGAATTTTTTGCTGAGTTAATAAATTTTTACCCTCTTTTACAAAAAAAAAAAAGAACCCAATTTTGAAATAAAAAAAACCCAAATATTAGAAAAATGAGCATCAATAATATCCAAATAATGTGAACAGACAACATCAATCTAAAACAACTAAAACATTTGCCTCTGCTCGGTGTGTGCTCTATGATTCATTTATTTTCCTGATACTATCCAAATTTCTATTATCAAGTTCGCAGTTAGGCTATAAACATTTGCTCTTTTAAGTGCACTTATGCATTGCTCTATTCAAGACATTGCTCTACTGCCAACCAAATATTTATAGCCCCAGTAGAAATTATCGGAATCTCCCAAATATTATATGAATTTTACATTTTGCATCTTTTCCTTATGTTAGTCTAGACATGGCTCCACTGCTAGTTAGGCGTCTATAGCCTCGGTAAAGGTTATCTAGACTGATTTGACTTTACTGTCCATTGTATTTAATTTGCTTGCATTTTATTCAAGCTTTATATTGCTTTTACAAAATTCACCTGCCACTTGGGTTAGAGATCAAGTAAGGCTAAAAATTGAGTTCATTGGATTTTCACCTTCATTTGCAAAACTAATAACTTCATTTTTCAAGATTTCAAGGAATATTATTTTAATGTGTTGCAATATTTGTGGAGCTTTTGCAAAATGATTTCAATGTTTCAAATTTTACTATCTTAGTTCAAATTCATAAAAATATACACTAAACATCTCACTTTATTTTTATTCTAGTTTTACACGCTTTCAAAATAAGCAATTTTATCTTGAATGATCCAGGAACAAATACCAAATGAAATCGCCAAATGTTTTGGGTCCAAATAAAAACTACCTCAATCAATGAAAACCTCACTGAAATATTAACCAAACTCAACAACCAACATCATCACAATAACAAAACTCCAAAATTTTGGCAAAAGCCAATTTATCACAAATAAATAAATGAAACACAACCAAAATTTTACAGACACAAAACAAAACATAAACAAAACAACCAACTGATAATCTCACAAAAACAATTAACTTAAAAAAAAAATTACAAAAAAATATACACTATGTCCAAGATGATACAAAAATTTAAGCTATTTTTTCCCTGGATCCCAAATGAAATTTTCACCATTTAAAAGACATCTATCTTGATATGCATACCAGGTTTTATAAGAATCCAATAAAAATAAGATTAGGCCAAAAATAGAACCTCTCATTATGCCTATCTCATTTTGCCAATTTGATTCAATTATATTATCAATCCTATAGTGAAACTTCAACACATTGAAATGGTAAGACAATGATTGAAGACAATGATTGATTTTTAATTTTTTATTGTTTATTCTTTAAAATGCAGTTTTCACAATTCAATTCATGATTTAGAATTAGGCTTTCTTTTTCAAATATGAGGTCTTGCAAGAAGGAGCCTATTTCTAAAAATTTTGAAACCAATTTATTTTCCATGTTTTTAGGCCAATTGAACTTGTATAACAATTTGCAAGCATTTAGGATGTCTCCTAAACAAGAATCATTACAATATTGAATCTTAGATTTAATAATTATTTTTCTATGGACTTGATTCAAAGTTTCAATCATGTTTTCTTTTGTTTTATTCATGTCAATATATTTAGGAGTTGTTTCCAATTCATTATGAACAACACTTGATATTTTTTTATCAAAATCATGAGCATCTAAAGAAACATCATACCACTTATTACCTAGAATTTCCATCAATAACAAAGATGAAGATTCTACCTTGTCATCCATGATCAACACACCATGAGTAGCATTTACCAAAATTTGATGATCCATTGCAATTTCTTCTTTTTCTTCATGAGCTCCATGATTGTCATCTTGTAGCCCTTCATCTTCATCAACTACCTGCTTTTCAAAAATACAAAAATTAGGCACCTAATTAAAAATATGTCCATCTTTTTCAAACCATAAGCCTTGTCTATCTAAGGATGTGTCAAATAACACATCTCCCTGATCAACTAATTGAGTTGTTTTCTATATAAAATTTCATCAATTGAATGAATAGTACTCATTTCTAATTTCTTATTAACCATCATTGATATTTCTTTATTTGAATCTCTAAGACAATCATGTGAATTTATACCCGAATTTTCAGTAGTCAATAGTAAAAGAGAAGACTTTACCTTTTCCTCATTCATAACAAATGAGTCATAAGAAACATTTACCATTTCTTCATTTTTAATTTCAGCAAGGTGTTCAATAAATTCATCTTCATAGTGATTCAATTTTGGAACCTTCTTTATTTCTGCAATTGGCATGTCTTTTTCTGATTGCATGGAAATTTCAAAATCTTCATTTGAGGTAGAATTTTCAACATCCTGCATATCAAGTGAAATAGAAATTTTATTAATAGGATTGTGAGAAAATAATAATTCCTCATGTATTTTTAAATAATTATAATAATGGTCATCTAGACCCATAGGATGAAACTCTATTGCATTCCTCATAATTTTCAAACTCTTCAAGAAAAATTTCTTCAAATTCACCTTCAACCATTTTTGGTAGCTCAAGGGTTTCTACAGTGGAATCAAATCCTGTATTCAAATTTATGTGATCACTACAATCCACATTTGTAACCAACCTTGGTGAATTATTCTCTAATGGCTCACTTGTTTCTAAAAGTGGATCAATCCTGGCATTTTCCTTTCTAATATTATCCCAATCCTCACTTGTAAATAATGATTCTAAGCCTTTTATTTCTAACTTATCACAAGTTAGCTCATGTTGGCTTTCTAGATCATTATAATAATTATCTTTTGAGAACAAGTGATGAACTTCTATCATATCTTCTAGCCACTCTTTAGATTCATCTATTGATTTCCCCTCAAATTTACTTTCAACCACTTTTGGTGAGTCAAGACCTTCTTTAGTGGGATCAAATCTTGTATTTTGCTTTATAAATTTATCCCAATATTCCTTTTTTTTTATAGGTAAATGAAATTTTATTTACTAATTGGGTTGAAGGGTCCCATCCCTATTATAGTAGGCATGCTTAAATCCAACAAAACATAGATGTTGCAAATAGTGAAAACCAACTGTAAAATATTCCCTTACAATCTAGCCCATCCAAGACCGGGGCTACCAAAAAACTAACTAGGACAAAAAACTTTATAGTCACAAGGAGTGTTGTTGTTGCTTTCCCAAAGCTACTGGGACTCTTTGTTCTCTTCTTTTTTATCTTGTTAATTCAGTTCATTGTGCAAGAAGACATTAAGTAGGGAAGGAAGGTCCTTCAGACTATTAATCACATTAGTCGAGAGCGTACTGCCTTCCCAATAGATGTTGGTAGCTGACTGTAGGTGATCAATCACTTCGTTGACACGGTTGAGAGGCACCACTCGAACCTCATCCTTAGCTTTGGTGGTCTGTTCTTCCTCTTCGTCGCTAATTATCTCAAGAGACAGGCATTGTTTGCTCATTTCCTAAGGCTTTAGCCTATTGGATTTTCTTCACGAGAGGATTTGACTGAATTTTACTTAACTCTCAAATGCTTGTCAGTGGGTGCTTTGGCATTTGGGTGTGGAGCCAAGGGGGACATCATTCTCACTATGGTCTTGGGAAGGAGGGGGTGATGGTGGACCAGGAGGAGGCTTGGAGGCCGAGGGGGGTCAACTCGGTTGGAATACGAGGGAGGTCTAGGAGCAGCGATGTGGGTGGAGTTGGGCGAGAGCTCAGGGCTAGGTGATCAAGAATGAATTCCCCCTTTTATTTGGTGGGTGAGGACGTAACGATACAACACCAGGAAGAGACCCTGGTGACAAGGGAGCTTCGAGGATTTGCGTTCCCTAAAATTATTTATGGAAATGGTGATGGAGCAAAAAAGGAAATCAGGGAAGTTAATGAGTCTAACATCATGGAGATGGTTTACAAAATAGAGACTATAGGCTTAGAGGGGGCTATTAGGGTTTTTGAAAAAAATGTATTGGACGACAGGGATAATGGTTGTGTCCCAAATCCGAGGTAGAGAAGATCATAGAACACCTTTGTTTTCCTAGACTAGATTATTTTCCTTGTTGGGGAATTGGTCTATTTATTCTTTAAAGTTATGCCTATCCCTACGAACTTCTCTACCAGTAGGGGGAATACTAGAGACCTAAGTGATAGAGAGAAAATTTACCTCAAATTGCAGACCTCATACCTTGACTTGCCCTTCATCCCATGATTCAATGAAGTCCTTGGTTACTTCTACATCAATCCCTGAAAACATTTTGAAGAAATTGACAAATATTTTGGCTTTAATAAGGGCCTCCATCCCTAGGTCAACCTGAAAGCTAGCTGGCTTGACATGCACCATGGTATTGCACAAACCAGAGAAGACAGAACCAGAGGACCACCCTTTGATGTCACAAATATTTAACTTCTGATGAATAATTTCCAGAACCACCAAGGGGGGAAGAAATACCTCAAGAGGCTAAGGCAGTGTCAATTGAAGGTCATGGGGTTTACTGGCTGGCAAAAGGGAGATATGGGAGTATCTTTGACGTGGATCGAGAGGAGCGAGCTAGAGTGGAATGGAAAGGGGGAATGAGTAAAAAGGATGGCAAAAGGAGTGGGCAAAGGGAAAAAAGGGGGAGAGTGGCAAATGGGCAGAGCATAGATGGAGAAAATGAGGAGGCATAAGCAAGTGAACAACGAAGGTGGGAGATCATAGGTCTAGCCACGGGAGCTAGCACGAGTCGATCGATCTGCACTAAAGACCGTACTGACATTGCACCGAAGAACAATGGAGGTGGTATATTTCCAACGAGTTATGGTGTTGATGAAGAACACCTGTGGCGTTAATGAAATACCTTTATGGTGGTGATAACCATATTTGGTGGAGTTTTTCCTAGAAGCATTGGTGTTAAGAAACACCTTTGGTGATGATCGTGAACCTTCATAGCAATTGACGCTACAAATTGCGGCTACTACCCACATATTGGCTGGATGTGGTGATGATATCCTATGAGAAATCTTCTTCCCAAATGCTTAGGGATGATTGGTTGACCGCTTTGTTGGCCAAGAGGTCGGCTACCTTTTTTGCTTCTCAAAACACATGGTTGATCACGTTTTGGGCGTGATGACCAAGGGAATCCTGACACTCCTAGATGATGTTCTAGATGTTCCATCCTTCTTGGCTATTTTTAGTGACATGACCAACTACAACTGCTAAATCTCATTTGAAAATGATAGGGTTGTTTATTGTTTTTCTAGCTTCAATGCATCTCCACAGTGCATGGGCCTCTATGTAATTTTTTGTTTGGATTCCTATATTTTCAAAAAATGCTAGGATGATGTTGCCAAAGTGGTATTTGATTACACCTCCAGCCCCTCTGTTACTTGGGTTGTCCTTAGATGCTCCATTGAAGTTGGCTTTGAGCCAACCCAAGGGGGTGGGGTCCACTTGACTTTGGCCCTGGACTTAAAGGGATTCTGATATTTGGTGCAGTCTATGGGAATCCCAAGAGAGATAAAAAAAAAGACTCATCCCCATAGGTTGGAATGTCATAATAGGGGATGATGCTGCAGTTTTCAATAGCAAAGGATAGAGCTCTAGTGGCAACAACATCTGGGATTCTTGGTCTTTCATTGAAAATATGGTTGTTGCACTCCAACCAAATCTGCCACATTGCATGGTGGGGAAGGGACTTCCATAGGAAATTAAGGCAGGGATTTTTGAAGGCCCTTGGCCATTGGATGAATAGATCCATAACTATATTAGGGCCACACCCAGTTGACCTAGAATCTACTGATCAGGGATAAGAAAACCTCCCAAGCATAGGGGTATTCCAAGAGGATGTGCTGGGTGGACTCCTAGGCTTGGGTGCATAGGTAGCACCTATTGAGAACTATGACACCTCTTTGGATCAAATTATCCATGGTTAGAATTTTGTTATGGACATAAATCCAACAAAAATGTGTCACTTTTGGGATCAGTTGTTTGAGCCAAATAGCCTTGGCCACTGTCTTGCTGTCAATGATCTTGGGGTTTTTTAGGGAGGGGTCAAACATCTGAGCTACATTTTTAATAATGAAAATCCCATCATTGGATTCTTTCCAGCATATCTTATCCTTTGTCTGGGATTGGGGGATGAATATTACCCTTAAGATAGCCTAGAGGGAAGCCACAACTCTATCAATGACTACATTTTTTAATCTGAAGTGAATCTATTTCCAGCATTGGGTCCCCTGCTCTATGGTAATGAAGTTAGTTACTGTAGGTCCAAACTTGATGTCTGTAAGGTTCTTAATGGTAGAAATCTTAGGATCTTTGATGAGAGGCTCATTTATTTCCCATGCATCAATCCAAAAATCTATATCAGAACCGTCACCCATCAACCTCTTGTCGCTCGCTTGAGAAGATGCTTTGTTTGGATAATAGAGTTCCAAATGTAGGAGCCATGACATGGGACTTATTCATCCATGAATGGGTTATGTTGCATGTATTTTATTTTAATAATAGAAACCCATGCCATATTGATATTGGTGGCAACCTTCCAAGATTTTTTGGCCAGGAGGTCCTGGTTCATGAGGCTTATGTGGCGTAGTCATAGCCCACATTTGTGTTTAGGTGAATAGACCTTGTCCTATGCCACCAAGTGAAACTTTCTCTGGTTATCATTCCTTGCCTACAGGAAGTGTTTCTAAACTTTCTCAATATCTTCTCCCACCAAGGTTGGGATCTTAAAAATGGATAGAAAGTACATTGGGATGCTATGAAGAACCGACTTAACCAAAGTTGCCTTACCTGCTTGGGAGAAGAGAGCCCCTTTCCAGCCAACCAATTTCTTTATAATATTTTTCGTGACACTATTCCACATGTCTTAATGGGTCTTCCTATGAACATTGGGAGGCCTAGGTAAGTGGTCAAGAGGTCAACAATGGTACAACTTAAAATGCCTATGATTTTACCTTACCGCTTGGTGGGAGTATTGATGAAAAAGATTTTACTCTTGGTGAAATTTATCTTCTGCCTGACGACTTCCTCATAGAGTTTGAGGATGGATTTGATGGTTTTGGTCTTGAATACCATTGCAATAGTGGCTAATAGAGTATCATCCACAAACTATTTGTGGATGGAAGGCGAGAGGCCAGTGACTGCCTTAATGCCAAAGATCAAATTTTTGGAGCATCCATATTTAATGGCTCTTCCTAGACACTCATCCAAGATGATAAAAATAATGGGGGAGAGTGGGTCCCCTTGTCTTAGGTCTCTGGTGCTTGGGAAATACCTAGTTGTTGACTCGTTGATAAGGATGGAAAACCAAGAAGAGGAGATGCAATTTGAAATGAGGTTGACCCAATTTTCATGGAAACCATACTTGAGGAGGATTTTGATCAAAAATTCTCGGTTAACCCTATCGAAGGCTTTATTCATGTCCAGCTTAAGGAAGAAAGCAAAGGATTTGGAGATGTGGGCTAAGTGGATAAGCTCATGGAACGTGATGACACCATCAAGAATGTTTCACCCTCTGATCATGCTACCCTAACAGGGCTCAATAATGGAATGGAGAATCTTAGTGAGCCTGTTGGGCAAATATTTGGATAAAATTTTGTAAATGACATTATAGAGATTAATGAGGCAGCAATCAAACGGGGATTGGAAATTTGACCCTTTGGGAATCAGGGTTAAGAAAGTGGAATTAACATATATGGTAATATTACTGGTACATTGTATTTCAATGATAGCATGGCACAAGTCGAGACCAACGATATCCTAGTAGGTTTGGAAGAACCTAGGGGAGAAACCGTCGGGTCCAAAGGCTTTGTATGGATACATAGAAAATAGGGCTTGATGGATTTCCTTGGGGGACAGGGGGCTGAGGAGAAAATTGTTCATGGTATGGGAGATGGTTCTGGGGATGTTCTTTAGGAGGGACTCCATGGCTTGGTCATGGGAGGAGGGGGGAGGGGCAAGGAGATTCTCAAAGTGGCTAACAACTTCATCCTGGATTTGATGAATTTTGGATGTGAAGGACCTGTCTTGCCTAGAGAGGTCTTTTATTCTGTTAGCTACCCTATGTTTAAGAGTGGAAATGTGAAAAAATTTAGTGTTGGCATCACCCTCCTGAGGCACAACTGTCTTGAATTTTGACACCAGTAAATTTCTTCCCTATGAAGGGTGTTGTGGTAGTTAGAGAGCAGTCTTCGTTCCTCATCCCTGAGACTATAATCCCCCTATCCATTCTAAAATATTTCCTCAATCTACTCAAGCCTAGTTTTTATGTTCTATTCGTTCTCAAAGATATTCCCAAAGATCTCCTTGTTCCATATTTTTAAATTTTCCTTGACCATCCGTAGCTTTTGCATAACATGATTTATAGCAGTCCTAGGGAATTTTTTATTCCACCATTCGGTAATCTAATTTTTGAGGTTGGGGTGTTGAATATACATTGACTCAAAGCAGAAGGGAGTCGTAAACTAGGGCCTATTGGAATTTTCAAAAATGAGTGGGCTGTGATCTAAACCGATCTTAGAAAGGGTCTGCAGACTGGCATCACCAAAGAAGGGAAGAGCCTCTTGCGACAAAAAAAATGATTGAGGCATTATTGGATGAGGTTAGCACCCTTCCTCCTATTGCTCCAAGTGTATTAGGATCCCCATAGCTGAAATTCCATTAAGGCATTGGAATCTACAAACTATCCCAAATCATTGGTTGTTCTATGGGTTATGGTGTTTCCTCCTCTTTTTTCTAAAATATGCAAGGGAGAGTTGAAGTCCCCTGCTAAGACCCACGGGATATTGACAAGCACTCGCATCATCTGGCTAATGGTGTTTTACAGAGTTATTATTATCTGTAGAGTGTTAGGGGCATAGACGTTAGTCATGAACCAGGAAACCTGGGAGTTTTGGTCATGAAATAAGACATTAGAGAACCTATCTTGTCCTGAGATACATCTGCCTTCCACTTTGGTGGGATTCCAAAGGCAAATAATCTGGTAGCTGGAGAGTAGAAAAATTCACACTTTCTCCAGATGGTCTTGGCAACCCTAGGTGACCACTGTTCATCTAATTTGATTTCTTGGATGAGAAAAATTTAGGGGTGAATGTTCTTCCTCATGGCGGCAACCAGTCTTTGTTTGTCTGCCCCATTCAGTCCTCTCACATTCTAGGAGAGGACTTTCATTTGGCACTTTTGGAGGGCTTTTTGCCCCCTTTGCCTTGTTGTGAGGGGGGTTTGGATTTTCTTCTTTCTTCCTTGCTGATGTTACCAATTTCCTGGAACAAGTTTTTCTACGTTCCATTGGTTATGTCCTCGTCGGTGTCATGGGTTCTCCTTTCTGTGCCAGAAGGCCTACCTTTTTTCCTATCTTCTCCAACATTGATCTAGTACTTTTTGAATCTACGAGTCTATTTTGGGCTCTAGTGGTCAAGGGAATATTGGGCATGCTCCTCGCTATTGAACTCGGTGATATTGGAGTTGGTCGAGGAAGCAGGGGAAGCATGCTTTGAAGGTAGAGGTGAAGTGGATAGGGGTGTGGAGGGAAGGGAAGGTCCAAGAGGTGGACTTCGATTAAGGATATTTGTGGGGGGAAGGCCAAGGAGGATGAGGGGGAAAGGAATTATCTTAGGAAGAGATAGTAAAAATTCATTGTTGAGGGACACAATGGAGGCTAGGGAAACCTTCAATAGGGATTTCACCTTCCTCGATCATTTCAAAAGAAACAAAATCATTGAGAAAATTGAATTTGTTAGAGACAAAAAAGATACAACTTGCATTTTGCATATTTCCAGTTGGCGGGGTTCGATTTTGCTTTTTATTCTTGGGGATTAGGGTCTATCTCAAGCCTTGATTCCTCTTATGGTTGACAAGAAAATTTGGATGGACCATAGTATGTGCCTCATCCTTCAATATTTTATGTTTCGAGAATTGGGCCTAGAGGTGCCCTTGAATTTGACATTTCATGCAGAAGGTGGACTTATTCTTGAACACCAAAGGTTGTCTTTGCCTAAAAGCTCCATGGATAATATTGATGTGATCTAGAAGTTGTGATTCCAGGTTCATGTTGACGTAGATGCGTGCTTGGGTGAGACAGATCCTAGTGTGGGTAGTTGGGTCAATGGCGACTAGTTCCCCGAATGCGCAAGATAACCCTCAGAGCACATACTCATAGAATAAGTGAGCAGGGAGATTAGGGAGCCTGAACCGGATAGGAGCATAGTTAATGCTCTAGGATTGTGGATCAAAATTTGGTTCCCATTTTTTTAGGAACAAAATTTGTCTTTCGAAAAACCAGGGATCTCCTGATAAAATGCTCTTTGTATCCTCCCACATGTTTAGTTGGATCATGAAAAACCCTATGGATATTATATATAGCTCCAAGCTACCTAGGGTTTTCCACTTGGTTGCTGCCCATCAGCGAATGGAGTCCATGTCTGGGTGAGCTCCCATAAATTTACCTACCAGGGAAAAGAAGTATTGGGTGGCATATCCGTCCATCAGTTGCTTAGGGCATAAAACATCTAATCCATGGGTTACAAAATTATATTGCACAACTGAGTCTTGACTGGGATTTCCCTTAAGGAGGTATGCGTATGAATTTTAGTCGTGATGTCCTTTGTTGTTGTCTAATTTTTTAGGGGGGTATTTCCCCTTGACGTTCCTACTTTGAATACATTTTGTCCTGGTGCGTGGGTTGTCCTCAGTGATGTTAGTCATAGTGAATGGGTTGGGTACGCCGCACGATTGCACATGGCTCCCCGTTCGATTGATAGATGTGGACTATGTTTCATCTATTGCGACTGCCTCACCTAATGTTTCATTTGTCATCGCCCTCCCTTACTAAAATATTTTCAACCCAATCTTCATTTTTGAATAACGGTTCTAACCCCTTTATTTCTAAAGGCTCACATGTTTCTAAAACTGAGTTAATTTCTACATCTTGATGAGCTTGTTTATCACAAACCTCATTGGTGGATGTTGGTTTTGAAACTTGTACTTCCTCTTGGATAATATTTAGGATGGTTGTGAAATTGGACATTCAACTTCATCCCATTGATTATTCACATTAGACATCATGTGATTCAAGGGTTCTAAATTAGATGATCGGTATTGGTTTAAATCCATATCTCTTGAAGAATAGTTCATCATGGGAGAAGGTTATGTTTCCACCTGACTCATGGGTAACATATTATTTTGAGCCTTGGGGTTAAGTAACTATAATTGACCTAAATCAATGTCTTTCAAAATAAACCATTGTTGATCCACATCAATCCCTTTCAAAATGCACTATTATTATATAGATATTGCCTTCTTGTAAGCTCTAGACAAGGATGGATTTTTAAGACTTATCCTTATGCATGTAGAAGTAAAGGAATCTAAGGCTTCCAAGTATATTTGAAGGACTTATTCTTTTGAAATGATGAAATATGTCTCTATTTCAGTATACAACCTATGGAATCTATCATTAAATTGGCTCATAGATTCATTAGATTCTTTATAGATAGAGGTAAACTGATTTGATAACAAATTTGTGTCAACCAATGTTCCAAAATTTTCTAGAAATATTGTTTCTAGTTGAGCCCAAGAATTAATAAAACATGCAGGCAAATTGATAAACTAGTCCTTAGAAAATTCATCCAATGTTAGAGGAAATATTCTACAAGCTACATCTTCATGCATAATTTGAAAATGAACTATAGCATTTTTGTATGCCTGAATATGTCCTTCTGCTGTACATTTTCCATTATGCTTATAATGAGGTAAATAATTTTCTACCATTGAACCAATTTCAACATGAAATACTATGTGTGAATAAATTTCAACAATTAACCATATTTCCAAATTTATAGCAGATCCACATTAATGCATCATAAATAGGGAAATGTCAATTTTTTTTTAAATGTCAAAATTTGAACAAACTTCAAATGTTTAAAATCAAATACCTATTTTCAGACCCTCCTTCTAGCACCAATTTTGTTGAGGGGTAATTTCACCTAGTTGTGAAATCACACTCATAGTTAGGATTTTGGTTAGAAAACCCTCTCTTGCAAAGAAATATAAATTTCTCTAAGGTTCCTTTCACTTAATGTGTTTATATGTCATGAAAATGCGTCAAAATAAGTTCTTAGAAGACCTTAGTTATTTGCAAGCAACTGTTAACAAGGGGCATATTTAGTAATATTTTATTACGATATGTTATTGATTGCTCATGAAATTAATTCCCCACATGTAAGATTAAAAATAAAATATTGCCAATAAATTTTATGAGATTCAAATATTTGAATTAAACATTAAGAGAATGATTTAAACTAAATTATTCAAATAATTAATGTTGGAACTTCATAATTATTTGAAATTTTTTAAATAATTAAACTCTAATGTTTATTTAAGAATATGAAATTCCAAGAGTTTAATAAGTGAAATAACATTTACCCTAATATCAAATTGAAACTTTGCATGAACTTAGGGATTTGATTTTCCATTTAATTAATTAAACTCTAATGTTTATTTCAAAATATGAAATTCCAAGAGTTTAATAAGTGAAATAACATTTACCCTAATATCAAATTGAAACTTTGCATGACCTTAGGGTTTTGATTTTCCATTTAATTAATTAAAATCTTATGTTGATTTTAGAATATGAAATATGGAGAGTTTAATAAACAAAATAACATTTTCACTAATATAAGATTGAAAATTTTATATTAAAAATTAGGGTTGTGATTTATACGTCAAATAAAATTAAATAAAACAAAAAATATTAGGGTCAGGAAAATTAAAATAAAATGTGCAGAAAACTAGAACAGACAGACATATTACTAAAATGAAATTTGTCAACCTTGCATTTACAGAAAAGAATTTCTTGAAAATATTAACCTACTCTACTATGATCTGCATTCGCACTATCAATAGTAAAATAGATGCAATCTTCTAGGGTAATGAAATGAATGACATATTAAATTATTTAATAAAATCACCATCCACATGCACAATTTTTATTAAATAAAATAATAAGGTCAAATGTGATTGATATTTCAATTAAAAAATTAGACTACAGAAAACCTAAACTCTGTAACAATGGATGACGTCCTTCCATGCAACAAATATGTTCTTCAATTCTCCAATATATCTTCTCTCCTGATCTTATCTTTCCAATCTGTCTGACCCTTTTTCTTGGTTTCCAATGGCTTATTTATAATTTAACATTGTGTTCGTTCATTCTGTTCTACAATTTAAAATGGATTTTATAACCATATTATTCTCTTTTCTTTTCGCTCCTTTGTTCATTCATTCATATTGAAAACATGCAAAACCAACACAATTTTTTTTATAATAATGTACTTTAAATATTTTAATTAAAAAATTTACAATACACTTTGAAATAAAAACATTCAAAATGAACTTTAAATATTTTAATTAAAATTTAAAATGAATGATTTAAAACATTAAAATTATACTCTAAAGTATTTTATTTAATGATTTTAAATGATTTATTTTAAACATTAAAATTAAAAGTTTTTTAAAATTAAAACATTTAAAATCACAATTATCAAATATTGATATTTTCAAAAGAAGATCAACAAAACAAAATAACAACCAATTGAATGATGTCAAAACTTCAAAAACAAACATCAAAAGCTTCAAAAATTTAGTGGGTCCCCAATCTTGGGATCGTTGTGAAGTGGTCACAACACTCTTGTTCTTGCATGAGGACCAATCCACAGTTGGGGTTATCCTCTAGGGCCCATAACACCTAGAGGGTGTACACATACTCTCCCCATCTCATAGCATGTTGAACCTTGAATTAACTGGTCGACTTGTTCAAGATTTGATATGCAAGGGGTTAGCATACATATACCTAGTTTTTAGTTGATTGTCCTCTTACCAAAGTCATCTAGAGCCATATCATTACCTTCACATTGGAATTAGTCACAATTGTCCATTAATGACTCACAATAGTTTATCCCATACCAAACATCGTGGTAGAACTAGCTCCCATAGTCTTACTAGCTCTCTACTAGTAAAATTTTACAAGGACTTATCACTTCTACTTATTGACCAACAACCTAGAGGAGGCATCCCATACCACCTCTCATTATGGATTTTGACAAGGTCACTTGATCCGACCTCATTCTTGTCAGAAAATCATCATTCTCAAGTTGTGTTGCATGCTTACCCGCATCTCAACGACATTGGGTATTTTTTGTTTGTTAACTTCCACGAGGAATTCATTTAATATTTCCTAATCATGGTCATGGCTAAATGAAGCAGAGTTGAATTAGGCAAAACACATAAAATCCACAAAAACAGAGAAAATAGAGAAAATGCAAAAGCTTTTCTGATATTCCTTGTTGAGGAGAATGGAGCTTACAGAGACTGACTATTACAAATTCGAAATTTCCTCCAAATACCCTATTTTTCCCCTTTCCTGCCTAAAACTATGTATTTGAAATTTGAATTTCGGGGGTAAACTTACCGAGGTCATAACTCCTCGCTCGTTTCTCGAAACAACTATTATTGCACCTTTTTGAAAAGCTCTTGAAGGGGTAGGAAGCTTGGTATTGTGTTTAGACATAGTACCACCATATTTCAGCCCTTAAAAAGGCCTCTAAGGCCTTCAAAATTGGCCTCCAAGTTTTACTAGCAGGATTTCCACTAGTTTTGGCAGGGTTTTCACTAGGATTTTCACTAGTTTTGGCATATCTCCCAGACTTCTCAGGATATTGGGGCAATTCTTTCACTGTTTCCATACCCTATAAAATAAACACACTTATAACATAAAAATAAAAATATTATAAATTTTGGATGATGCAAGATCACTCTTACACCACTAGATGCTCCTACATTAGACACCTAGGGTAAATTGAGAAGTGACCTTCACTTATTTGTTTTTGGAGGAAAACCAACATGGTAAACCTCTATCTTTAACAACCAATATGAATATTCAATAGGCCTACCCTTCCACTTAACCAAATATTCTTCATACTACCTGTTTCTTGTACTTTTTCCAACACGGGTATCAAGGATTTCTTCTATCTCTTCCTTGTCTAAAGTAGACACTAGAATATCCCAAATTTTTGTTACTAGTCCCTCATCATTGTCCCCTTCATGATATTCTACCAAATTAGAAATTTTGAACACAGGTGATATGTTAAGCCCATTCGGTAATTCTACTTCATATGCATTGCCTGAATCCCATTTATCTATGATCCTGCATGGTCCAAAATTCTTTATTTTTAGCTTGTGATAGGTTTTAGCATGAAACCTTTCTCTGAAAACAAAATAGTTTTATCATTTCACATCGAATTCATTCGGATCAAACGAACAATCATTGAAGTGTCAAATAAAATAAACTAGCTGTGCCCCTTGTTTACAGTTACTTGCAATCACTAAGGTATTCCAAGTATTCAAATTGAACAATATTATTTGTGCAAAATTCTAATATAGCGGAGACCTTGGAGAAATTATTTATTTAATTTCTTTGCAAGAGAGGATTTGGAGCCCAAATCCTATCGGAGAGTGTGTTTTCACAATCGGGTGAAAATACCACTCAACAGATTGGCGCTAGAAGGAGGGCCTGACGAGTTTATTTTAGTGTGATTTAAATTTAAATTTTTGTATATCTCATGCTATATTGATTGTTATCTTTAGTCCTCTAACACTCAGCAAATTGTTAAAAGGACGACCTGAATTGGTTTACTTTATTCTATTTTAAGCAATTCAGGTATGCTGTATATTATTCTAACGCTTCTCTGATTGTTCATATAGAAATAATGTGATCTGATTTAATTTTGAAAATTTTGGTCTCGACTAACGAAGTGTTGTTTCATGCAATTACTTTTCATTTGATTTTAATGAATACATCTCTTAGTTGATGCTAACTTGATTTTTTATACATTGCAGGTTGGATATCTGCTAGTCATTTCACGCTGATGTGCCATGTTTTGTTCTGTCATTTTTGACTAACAGATTTGGTTCTAAAATTACATTTTGAGTTTCACTAATGGCAACACTTGAGGAGCAAATGGTATCCCTGAGAAAAGAAATGATGTCTCTAAGAGAAAGAATGGTATCTATAATGGAGGATCATTATAAGGGTTTGTCTATACCTGTGGTACCCTATCAAATTCCAAAATTGTTATTAGAGTTTCTACGATGTTTTAATCAAGATGTGCCACTAGGATACTTGCAAAGACTGTACGTCTACAAGGATACATTATGTCAATTCCAAATTTTCTATGAGGACATGGCTTGTAAGTTATTTGCATACATTTTGGATGATAAACCATTCTTTTGGTATAGCCAACTACCCATGGAGGTTAGGACTTCTTGGATACAACTAGAAGCAGCCTATCTTTATCATTTTGATAATCAGGTTGACTTAGAAATGTTGAAAAATTAGTTTACCTCCATATGTAAGGAGCCTAATGAATCCTTGAGTCAATTCAATGGAAGATTTCATGAGTTGCACTCCCAAATGTGGGAAATTTTTAACACATTAGAAGAGGAAGCCATGGAAGTATACCTGGGAGCCATACACCCCACACTTGCTTCACTCATTGAGGAAAAAATGGATGGCTTGTCTCTAGAGAAAATCTATGAGATCCTAGAAAAGGTAGAACAACAAGTGTTTGAAGAAGAAAAGGCACAACATATTCCCATGAGAGATTATCCTTCTAAAGATATTGATGCCAACCTACACCAACCATCAAATATAGGACCCTCCACTCCAATGATACCTAAGGTAAATGATCAAGGGGATGAATTTGAATATCCAAATGTTACAACCACCTTAGATGTAGTCCAAGAGGAGGTGCAAAGTGCTAAACCAACATCCGCTAGTGAAGATTATGCAAAAGCGATCTCATTCATAGAGATGCATGATTATGCGGATAAAGGGGTCCTAAATTCAACAAGGTTTGAGATAGGTGATAGGACGAAACCTACCCTAGAATTGAATGAAGTGGTTGAAAGTGAAATTGGAAGAAAATCAATGAATGAATTTGAAGATATGATAGAATTTCACCACTTGTTCTTGGAAGAAAATCTCGATGAAAAGCTAGGAACTAATGATAAAAAATTTCTTCACCCTCCAAATTGTGATAAACTGGAATCATGGGTTACAAATGTGGACTATGATAGCCTTACAAATTTGAATTCAAGAAACGACCCATTTTTGGAAATAATTGAACCATTTAAGGAAGGTGAAGGCAAATTTGATGAGAAACACATTGACGAATCGAAAGATGTCGAAGAAGTAGTTGAACGTCACCACTTGATTTTGGAAGAAGATTATTATGATGCTTGGAAGAAGTGGGAAGACTACACTCAATCCAAAACTGCTAATGAAACGTGTGTGCCAAATGATATACAGGACAACATAATCGCCTACTCGAAGGAAGATATTATAACTCCTGTACAATTTGAGGATGTTTTGGAAGAGGGTTTCAAATATCATCAAATTTTGGAAGATTATAATGATCCTATTGCCAAGGACAAAGAAGAAAAATAATTTATGAATGAATCAAAAGATCATGCCACAAACATCATGGAATTTCATTCCATGGATCTGGATGATGATTTTTACAATGGTTGGGGGAGATATGATGATGCATTCTTTTCTCACACCCCTGTAGATGAAAACCATATTGCACTGGATATACAAGATATTGAAACTTCTACCTCACATGAAGAGATACCATGGATAGTGAAAAAATAATTAGAACCAAATGACAAAGAGATTGATCAATTGGAAGCAACTCAAATAAGTGATCATCAAAACATATTACTTGACATACACTTTGACCAAAAACATTTGAGGGTCAAAAAGGAGGGTCATGTTTTCAACTGGGTGCATGACCATATTTTGAATTTGAATTATGTTTATGATGAAATGTCATTAAAGGTGAATGAAAAACAAGGTATAATTTTTAATCACACCTTTAATAACATTGTTTTAATGAATGGAAAATAAGTTGATGCACTTGAATTGTTAAATCAAATTCATCAAAAATTCCTAATTGAATCTAGGGTAAAAACTGTTAATGATCATAATTTAGTAAATATCCTAGATGCTTGCAAACTGTTACACAAATTTGATTGGCCTACAAATTTGGAGAATGATTTGGATTTAAAATTTTTAGAAATAGGCTCTTGCTTACAAAGTCTCATTTTGGATAAAGAAAGCCTAGTTCTAAGTCATGAAATGGATACTTTCAAGAATGGACAAGATAAAATTGAATATCATTTATTGTCTAATCATTTTAGTATTTTAACGCTCACCTATGAGAGTACTAATGGAATTAAATCTAATTGGTGGGGTGAGCAAGGCAAGTTGAATTTTTTTGCATGGCTTGGTTTGGTCTTATTGTTGTTGGATTCCTACAACATTTGGCATGTGTATTGTGTCATAACGAATCCCACAATTTGGGAGGGTGGTCGTAGTAAGTAATATCACCTTTGTCCAATACCCAATGAGCTAAAGCATCAACACTCTTGTTATGATATTTGACCACATGATTGTATTCAAATTTTAAAAAGCCCATCTAGATTAATTGAATCTTCTCAACAATTCTTTTTACTCTCCAATAAGGCTTATGATTGATTCTTAGGAGTCTTCAACAGATTAATTATGATGAGAGTCAGATTCAACCAACACATTTTTCCAGCCAACCTTAGCAGCTTCTTAAAGGCCTCTAAGGATACCATACTCCTTAACAAGGTTATTGGAAAGGATACCCAAATTCTCAGCAAAAGTGAAGACCAGGTAACCATCTAAAAGTCTACCAATTCCTCCTACACTAGCTTTTCTAGGGTTACCCCTAAAGGCTCCGTCAGTATTAACTTTTCTGAAATCCTTAGGAGGAGGCTGCCAATTCCTTGTTCTATCCATATTTCAATTACTCACATTCCTTTTAAGCTAGTTGTACTTAGAAGAGTTAATCTTCAATCTTTGCATCACTTGATCCCATATTTGGTGGGAGTTATGGAGGTAATTAAGGAGATTTTGGATTGATTTTGATGGGACTGAAACTGATGGGATTGATATTATTGATAAAAATGGTTACAATATATAGGCATAAGCCTATATTCAACACATGACACTTTTCAAAAGAAATTGACAAGTGTCAAAGTGAAGGCATAGTGCACTTTAGCTCTAACATTCCCCCTTAAAGTGCACTATCCTAACTAAAGAAGAAACAAAACAAGTCAACATTAGGTAACATTCCCCCTTAATGTTGACTTCTCTAAAAGCAACCTATCATCCTCCTTTATTGCTGATTTGGTCTAGGCTCGTGCTCTTTGTGCTTGGCTCTCCAACTATGAATAATGCTAGATTCACTATGTATACATCTCGGTCTGTTGCCTTAGGGTCAGCCACTTCCACGGGTCTGTTGCCACTGGGTCAGCCGTCTAAGTGCCTCGGGGTCATCATGGGTGCCTCAAGGTCAGCCACTTTTGGGTCTGTTGCCTCTGCAGGTCATCCTCAGAGGATGTTGCCTCTCATAGGTCACTGACTAGATTCACCATAAATATCAAATCTCTCTTTATGGTGAACTCAATATAGAAGGTGTCGATCTCTGCCAAAAATGCACCTAATACAAATGAAAAACGAGCCATATAAGAGTGTCGGTCTCTATCGAAAATGCACTCAATACAATAAAATGAGCCATAGATCAAAATAGGAGGAGAGAAGAAGAAAAGAAGAGAATCTTCTAAAGTGTCTTCGTCTGTAGTCTTCAAAAGTAGATAAAAAAAAAACCTCGGATAGAGTCTAGGGTGTCTTTGTCTGTAGTCCCTAGTATAAGTGTCCTTATGGTGACCATGTCATCCCACCGAAATGCATGGGTAACCAGCCGCTGCATTCGCCAAGTGTATAGAAAATATCACTAGGTACAAGGATCACATATAAAATTACCTTGGGAGTGTCGGGTACAACCGAAAGCACACTCCAAGGGAGAAAAACTTTGAAGCTAAAAAACTGAATTGAAATAGCCTCAAAATTATAATATGACACCACCATTGTGTCCATCACGGAAAAATGTTTCCAACGACTATAAATACCCCTATATTCCACCATCAAAGGGGCCTTCATCATGCTGAAAAACCAATGTGCCTCTCTATGCAGCAGAAAAACAATTCAAGTATACCCTTGAAAAGCAGAAAATACAACCCATTACATGAAAGTGGTGCCCTCCACTTTAAAAAAATGCCCCCATTGTTTGATAGCCATGACCATAATTTAAAAAACTCCCCTAAGACCACCCATTACAAATCCTCCAACATAGGACATTGTTTCTTGCATTAGAACTCCCCATACTCCACTTTATAAAGTGGTCCCCTTCATTAAAACAAAACATGCCCCTTCTTTAAATATTATTATCTTAACATTAAATTAATTTTCCTTCTCATAAAAAAATTTAAGCTCATTAAAAATAAGGCATTTACGGCCAAAATGTAGGCCATGGTGAGGAACGTGGCGGTCTTGGCGATGGCGCGCACTAGTTTCTCCTCCTCTTCTCCATCACATCGTCGTCAACGTCGTTGTCACTACTGCAAACTTTACGTTTCGGTCCATCTTTTTCTCCCGTAACCTGATCCTTCTCAGCCAGTTTATGGCGCGGCTTCCCGTTGACCGCCTCCAATTTCGACACACGCGACGCTATGGCGATGGACGTTATCTTCCTCGCCAAATCCATCTGGTCATATGGATCCGTCGGCAAAACCGTCAGGATCTCCTCCGACAGCTCGAAATCAGAACCATTTCCCATTCTGTAACACAAACGATTGCAAAACAAAATAAAAAAAACTTCTACCTCGATTCTTTCTTTTTCCCTTTTCGATTTCTGGATTTCAATCGAGCAATTTTAATGGGTTAATCAAGGATTCAATTCATGGCAATGATTTTTGTGTTTTGGCTTCCTTATGTGCAATTACACGGCCAGGTAGGCTTTGCAAAGCTGAAGGTGTCGGGTTGTACCGGATGGCACATTGCACAATGTTCCTCCGATAGTCCAGTAGCGCCTGTAGTTCTTGCAAAAATGCCACGGAGGAATGTGCAAGGAACGATGCTGGTGCAAAAAGGTATCGCAGCCTGTCTCCAAGCCAAGATTGAACCCGAGGCTTCCATTTTTTCTTCCTGCTCTCTTCTGCGCTCCCCTGTCATGCTTCTACAAGCTTCAATCCGTCAGCCATAGAAAAACATCTCAGCCAAAATGTTCCCATCAGGAGACGAAAAAGACATTCTAACAAGACCCTCGACGTCGCTGACACCGTTGGGTTTGGTGGAGAGCCTGCCGTCTGTTAAGAGTAGGTTCGAAGGCCCGCCAATGCACACAGATAATTACGTAGCTGTCGGCCTTTGCTCTGGTAAAGCCCTCAATTTACTTAGCCAAATGCGTGACGAGGGTTTGCAGTCCTGTCTCCTCATGTGCAGAGCAACATACAGGACCTTCAAACCCGCAACCTCGTGTGCTCTCTCTCGTGGCCGAAGGGTGCCCAATGCTGTAGGAGCTAGTGCTGTACCATTGTACGAACGAATCTCTAGGGGCGATTTCAGCCTGCAAAAATCTCCAGATCCTGCGCCTGGTGGGTTTTGCCGACGGGTTTCACCGCAGCAGCATAAGTGACATCGGGTTGACCATCTTGGCCCGTGGGTGCAGCAGAACACCGGATCGTTGATCCCTCCCCTCTTTCTCGACACCAGGGAAAATGGCCTGCATGGCAGCTGAGATGGAGCGGACGCGCAGCAAGAGGAACAAGCATAAACGTCAGACATGATGGGAAACTTGTAAATTTGTAGCGAGGTTGAAAAATTCAGGTTTTCTTGGCTGAGATTGGACGGGAAAACAGAAAATTTGCGGAGACATTGAAAATTTGACGGTTCTTGGGCCTAGATTAGATGAAAAACTGATACGGTTGAGAAATCCATAGTCCTAGTGAAAACAGTAGAGGCAACTTAAAACTAAAAAAAAATCCCATAAAAAATTGGTAGCCATGAAAACTTCTGGTTTCTGATCCATCAAAGATGGAGAGCATACTCCCTCAGTTTTAAAAAATGGCCAAAGGGAAAAAAATGAGGGGGGAGGGAGGATTTCCATGAGGGAAATCCCCCCTCTAGGGTTTCACAGGGCAGGGAAAGCCTGCTCTGATACCAAATGATGGGACTGAAACTGATGGGATTGATATTATTGATAAAAATGGTTACAATATATAGGCATAAGCCTATATTCAACACATGACACTTTTCAAGAGAAACTGACAAGTGTCAAGGTGAAGGCATAGTGCACTTTAACTCTAACAGATTCAATTAAGTTGACAATGATCTTTTGCTAAATATAGTGAGTTTCCTTCCTTTACTAATTGAAAATATGATTGTTTATTTCCTTCCAAATATTCTAAGGTAGAATGGTAGAACCCATCCAAACTATCTGCCTAATAAAATGATCAACACCCCCTGATTAGGCCAATCCCTACAAAGTTATTCAAAAGTATAAAAAAATTGGACAATTGTAAGCCAAGTAATATGGGCATTCTCCTCCATAGCTTAGAGGCTAAGGTACACTCAATAAAAATATGGTTGAGAGTTTTCACATTCTCTCCACACATTTCGCATCTAAATGGGCCATGCAAACCACATTTCATAAGTTTCTCACTAGTAAGCACCTTGCAATGCAATAAAAGCCATGAAAAGAACCTCACCTTAGGCCAGAGCTTCTGAGCCCACAAGTAAGTAAATATGTAATATGATTGGTTGGGATTATTATGGCATAAAGGTCAAATAGACTTGAGAAAATAAATACTCACCTTTAGTAGAGTTGTTCCATCCAAAACAATCATTATCATGGGACCAAGAGAGAGATCTCATATGAAGGATGCTTTGGATATCTTTTATTTTCCTTTCTGGCATTTGAATATGCCAGTACTCAATAGATATCCAATATCTACCAACTCTTGAATTACCAGTATGGTACCAACAATAATTAGCTACCTTTATCTAGTTAGCTTGGTGAAGCTCCTCCATCCAAGACCTCAAATTAGGAAATTGAGTTATCAAACGTTGGTGATCATCCCAAGAATCTATTCAAAAATTTACCTGTTGACCATTATGAATGATCCAAAATAACTTTTTCTTAATCAAATCCTCACCAATCCTAAGAACCTCTAAAATGGGAGAACCTTTGGTAGGCAATTGATAGCAAACAAGGTCTTCAGGACTTTTGTTCTCAACATATTTAGCACAAAAATTTTTGGCCCAAAGAGCATTGGGGTTATGCAAAATCCTCCAATACAAATTAGCAGCTAAAGCCTTATTGTTATTAATAATAAAATAGAATCCTAACCCTCTTTATTCCTGGGAAGGCATAAAGTATCCCATTTAACCAAGGCCCATTTTCTTTTCTCATTAGTACCACTCTATAGGAACCAATTATTGATTTGATCTAATTCTCGAAGAACTACCTTTGGGATATTCAACACAACATAAACATAAATAGGTATAGCTTGGAGGATTGATTTATCCAAGGTAATTTTACCCCCAAATGAAAGCCACCTATTGGTCCACTTTCTAATTTTCTTCTTAAATATGCCCAACAACCAATTCCAATATTTTTTCTTGTCTTTGAATGTTCATAGGTATGCCTAAATATGTGATTGGAAGGAAGGTCTTCTTATATATTAATTTATCCAAGACCATGGATTCCTGTTTTGGAGAGAAGTGAAAGAAAATGACCTTAGATTTGTCTTCATTGATCAAATGTCCGGTAGCATTAGAAAAACAACTAATGATTTGCTTAATTTTAGAAGCTTCCTTAATAGTATCTTTACCTAAAAGAGTAGAGTCATCAAAAAATTGAATATGAGAAATAGGCCTAGCTCCATGAGCAATGGTAACTCCCTCAAGGGTTCTATTTTCTCTGTTTTGGGTTCTATTCCTGCCCAAGCATTCAAAAATAATTATGAATAAATAAGGGGAGAGGGGGTCACCTACCTCTAGAAGCTGGGAACAAATGAGAAGGTATGGCATTGATAAGAACAGAGTAGGACACTGAAGAGATACATCCCATAATCCAGTCCATACAATCTTGAGAGAAGCCAAATTGCCTCAAAATTTTGATAAGTGCGTGCCAATCCACAAAATCATAAGCTTTTTATAAGTCTAAATGAATGAACATAGATGGATATTTCTTCATTTCCATGAAATGGATGGCTTCCTTAGCAAGACCTATCTCATCCATTATTTGATGCCCTTCCACATAACCCTTTATTTAGGGGAAATAATCTTATGCAAAAGAGGCTTCAACCTTTCTGCCATGATATTTGTAATGATTTTGAGAAAAACATTACATAAATATATAGGTCTAAAAGTTGAGATATGATCTACTTCTTGAGCTTTCGGGACAAGAGCTATATAAGTTTTATTGATAACCTTAAAAATTTATTTGGATTTCTTGGCTTCTTCCACCACCTCTAATAAATCAACATGAAGGATATCCCAAAAATCTTGGTAGAACTCAATAGAAAAACCATCAGGACCTGGGGTTTTTCCTTTTTGCATTTTAAAAACCACTTGTGGAAGCTCATCCAACATTCAAAACAATGTTATCCTCAAAAGTGATAAGAGTAGGGATTGCATAAAGAAAAATCTATTAAGAAGCCAAGTTAAGAGGCACATCAACAAAAATATTGGAAAAGTAATTGACAAAAACAAAGTTCATTCTATCCCAAGTGTAGACAAAATCTCCAGAATCATATTTCAAGGAAGAAATAAAGTTGTGAGATATTCGAGCTAGAAGAGATTTGTGGAAGAAATATGTGTTTTGATATCCTTATTTGAGCCATTGGATCCTAGATTTTTGCTTCCATAAGAGTTCTTATTTTTTTCCCATTCCTCTAACTGAGTTGTGAGTCTAATTTCATTTGTACTTCTACTCTTTGTGAGGCCATCTAAAAAAAATTTATTATTCAATTTTTCAAGCTGAGCAATCACTTCATTTTTTTTTCTGGATATCTTCAAACTTCTTCTAGTTACAAATCTTGAGTTTGTATTTAATGTATTGCAACCTTTTGGTAAAACAGAACATCTTAGTCCCATACCTTGGTTTAAATTCCTTCCACCATTGCTGCACTCAGGGTTTGAAAGAACTATCTCTAATACACATTAACTAAAATTGAAAAGGTGAGAAACTCACATTGGTTTTCCAAATTTCCACCATGACTAGCCAATGATCTGAACCCGCATTTATAAGAATATTTACCTTAGGAATGTGACCATGGATTAAGAAATTGTCATAGAACAAGAACCTATCCGATTTCTCCATGATACAAGCTAAGTCTTGCCTTTTGTTAGACCAAGTGATAAGACCATTATATGGCTGGATGTCCACAAGATGAAGGTTTGCAATATATTCACTCATGAGGTCAGCGCTCCTATCCAAATTTCTATTTCCCCAATTTTTCTCATCTAGAGAGAGGATGGTATTGAAATCTCCTCTGATCAAGATCAAAGCTTCAGGAAAATGAGAGATAATATAAGCTATATCCTTCCACTATCTTATCTTCTCCTTCAAAGTAGTCAGAGCGTAAATAGTTATGCAAAGTATAATTTGGTTAGAATGTCTACTTTGAATGACTATAGCCAAAAGACCCCAAATACCCACCATATGGTAATAATTAGCTCTTTTTGAGTCCTAAAGGCAAGAAATGCCACCAGAAGTTCCTTGGTAACCGAGGGAAGCAACTTTTCTAGTTGGCCAGATTTTATTAGAAATTGAATCCATTTCCTCTATTGACATCTTCATTTCCTGAAGGAAAACAAGAAGTGGATGGTTTGTATGAATCATTCTTCTAATTTAATTTTGTTTTAAAAGACTCCCTTTAATTCCTCTAATATTTCAAGTGATGATATTCATTAATACCAGGGCTAAAGAAATTGGTAAGGGCATTAATCCTACCTTCCTCTACAAGATTTTCACCTTATTTTACCATACGATGTTGATTGGTCTTGTGACCTGCTTTTTGGTTGGAATCCATATTTAGTTTTTTTCCCTGTTTCTTGACTTACCCCAGTTGAATCTCGGATGGCTTCTAACCTCGAATAATGTATGTAGAAATCCAAAGTGTTATTGCAAGGTTTATTAGAGTCTATCTTGGGATTTGTATTATTTGAAGTTTCAAAATTTAAATGATTGTTTTTCTTGTGTATATTTCCTCTTTTTTTCCTTGTTGAAAACCTTTGATTTGTTGGTTTGTCTTTGATTCATTACCTACATATTTAAATTACATTCTTAAGATTTATGTCTTCATTATTTCCTCTTTCTCACTCGGGACATCATTTGTGGAAAGAATTTCAAACATATTAGCTGATAACTTCGATTTATCCTTCATAACTAGTTTTTTCTGAGTGTTCTTCTTCTTAGGCATTTGGAACCTGCTAAGTTTGTATCCCATTTCTTTTGGTCTGGAATTTTGTTTGGGTAGACACTAGCCAAATGACCATATTTATGGAAAATTTTGCAACGAAAAGGAATGTTCTCATAGTCCACCGCTTACTCCCAAGTGTCCTCCCCAGATTGTAAAGAGATATTTTTAGGTAGGGGTTTGTCAAAATCCATTAAAACACAAATTCAAGCATAAATAATATGCTCAATTTTTTGAGTACAATCAACAATCATCATAAAAGTTCCCAAAGAGTTTTCAATTGAAGAAAAATAGACAAATTCCAGAATTCAACTGGGAGGCCAAAGAGTCTAACCCACATAGGACATGCAGAAGGTAGCTCTTCTTCAACTTAAAATTTAATATGCCAAGGCTTCATGAAAAACCCCGCTCTTCTAAATAACAAAGAACCCCTTGAAATATTTTCTCTCTATCTTCACTATTAGCAAATAAATCAAGAAAATAACCATTTGGATAAATAGAAATTTGTAACTCACCTTTTGTTTTTTAGTTTTTTGTAGCCCAAACTTTGAAAGTAGATAGGCTCAAACGAAAACCCAGGAAATGAAAAATTAATCCTCTTTTTTCCAACTCTTTTATGCCAATTTGAATGTTTCCCATGTCTAGCTTAATAATCAAAGTTCCATAAACTATCCTAAGACATCCTGAATGAGGTTTTCTAGGATTAACCTTAGGAATTATTAGAGGTTTATGGGAAGCCCTAAGATTATTGTTAGCATTAGGTTGAGGTTGTCCACCATGGAGGTCATCCCTAAAATTTATTTTTGGGGCCGAGTATTTGAAATCCTTGCCATTGAAAGGGGTTTCCATAGTAGATTTGTTTTAGGGGTGCTCCTTAGCACTAGATTCGTTTGAGATCTAAACCATTTTTTGATCAAATGCTTGAAACTTGTTTTGAGATCTCTTTAATCCATGCCTTGGAAACTGAGGAAAGGTATGCTTTTTACTTTTGTTTTGTGCAGTAAATTTGAAGTCGTTGTCAATCAATTTAGCAACATGAATATTTGTTGAAAGATAAGTATCTAACCCATGTTGGGTCTCCTGCAACATATCCCATTAAAATATTGAGTAGAAACCATAAAATATTGGCCGATAGGGATCAAAGGCCCCAAAAAATAACCTTTGGAACCACTTGCGCTCAACATAGATGAAACCTTCACACAATCGTTCGCTTATGAAAAAACCTAATACCTAAAAATGACCAGTCTTATACACTCATTTAGTACCAATATATTTATTATTATTTAAGAATAGATATATGGGGATATGATATTATATTATATATAGGTATTATGAATAGTTGGTATGGGTCATACATAACCTAGGGTTGATTATGTTATTATATTTTATTATAATAATGAGTGGGATAAGGGTTTATAATATGGGTATATGGAGAAGGGATATCGTCATTATACTGATCAATCATTCATATGGAGTATTACATGTAATTATATTTACCCACAAAGTGGTTTATGAGACCTTTTCCTCTCTAATTTGTGCTCTCATCTTGGGAGATCTTGTGGAGTTATTGTTTCCTTAAGGATGATTATCAGGGTTGTCCTACCTAAGGATATTATTGATATTTGTAGCATTATGTGGATTATTATTGTGGATAATTATTTGTAGATGAATTATTTGATATTTCTACATATTGGTGAATGATTTATATTAATGAGAATAAAATTTCATAACAAGCAGCATCATAGCAATGATTCTGGCAAAGTGGGGATTGTTTTATATATAAATTGCATAACTAGGGCAATTTTTCAAGAAAACATCTCATATTTTGTGAGCCATATCTTTGTGTAAATTTATTTGAATCAGACAATTCTTACACCATTTTATTCAAAATTTGAATAGATTTAAAATGAATGGTCGTATAAATAAATCTGAGTAGTATTAGGGAGACACAACCCTATGAAGTTAGCCATCTGGAACCAAGGCAGTGGCAATTTTTCAAATCATATTTTTTTCCAAAAAATGAAACTTGAGATATTTATCAATTGCATTGTTTAATTTAGATGATTTTTATATAATTTTATTTGGAATTTAAAGAGATTTAAAATGAATGGTCATATGAAGGAATATGAGTAGTATTGAGGGAGATACAACCTTGTGAAGTCATCCATCTAGAACAAGGGCAGTGAAAAAAATTGAGACATCTATTAGTTGGAGTAAGCAAATCATTTGTTGTTTTTTAGGTATAATTGTTTATTTATAATTTTAGCTTCAAATAGATATATATTTTTGTAAAACCCTAGTTTCCATTATCATTTTGGTGGATGCGAACTAGTGGAACTTCAAAAGTTTTCTGGAGGGGATGATGTTGATATGAGAGAGTAGTTCAAAGTATTCAAATATCAATTTAAGAAAAACATGATGTGCTATGTCTTTCATGGTTTTTTATCTGGGGAAGATTTACAATGGGTAGAAAGTTTTGTGAGGGTAAATCCCTTGTACACTTGGAAAAAAATGTAATAGACATTCTTAAGCAGATGGGAACCTATTCAATTACAAAGGAAGTTAGATATTTGTATGAGACAACATGAGGGAAGGGATGAAAAGATATATATATTGATGGGTGTCCTCAAAGACCTTGAAAGAAACTACAAGGGATTCAAAATGTGATAAATGACATAAATTTGAGTGGGAGTTTTTCAAGAAATAAAATTGATATTGAAAAAGAAATAAAATTACTCAAGAAGGAGAAAAATAGGAAAATATTAAGGAACATAGTGAGAAGAATGAAGAAGCCACATATTTGGCTTTACACAATCAAGAGAAGTATCTAAATTCATATTAAAAATTGTTTTGTAGGTTCATGGGTGCATTCAAAAGGAAAAGGTTATTATTTTCATTAACCTTACCAGTAGATATAATTTCATTAATAGTGCTTTGGCTAAGAGGTTGTAGGTTCAAGCAACAAAAATTAAGGACATACAACTTGAGGGTGAGAATGTTTAGATTTTTTAATATTTGAAGATTACCATGGATAAATATGTTTTACATTCAGATTTTCATGTTACTAACATGGATGATGTGGATATTGTTCTTTGTTATCCTTCGTTGGATTCTTTGAGTACTATTAACATTAATGTGCAAAAGAAGTTTATGACATTATGGTACAGGAAAAAGAAGATAAAACCACAAGATACTTCTCAACTTAAGGATCAAGGATCCAAGGAGAAGTAGAGGAACAAGTTAAGGGACCAAAAAAATAATCAAAAGTTGAATCTATAGTAGCAACAACAATAGAGTCCATGGAAGAAGCAATAGCCAAGTCCAAGGAAACATTGTTAAAAGCACATAAGGATGCACCAAAAGAAGGGCACAAGAGAAAAGAGAATGAGGAAGAATGTAAAATAGAGAAACAAAATGCTAAAGAATCAAAGAAAACTGATTGCCAAGTTAAGGTTGTAACATTGAGCAATAACAATATTGGAGGCATGGCTTAGGATATCAAAATTATTATGGATATACATGGAGTTAGAAAGGCATCAAGTATGGAAGCATTTGTCAAAAAAGGTATAGTGATTCTAGATTTCAAAGGGGTGCAACAACATTAGGGAATAATACGATCACTTATTAAAAATATCATAGTAGAGCAACAAATGCAAGAGCCAATAGAGTAGTTATGGATATTCAAATGGCAAAATGGTAGCTTGGTATAATCAAATACCACCATCAATCAAAATTTTACTTGGATGGATGGATGATCAAGATTGGTACTAGTTGTCAACATTGCTTAGAAGATCATATTATTTAGTTTCTTCTCATGTTTCAAGGATGAAATATTTGTGAGGAGGGTAGAATGCTATGGTACCTAGGAATAAGTATATGGGGATATGATATTATATTGTATATGAGTATTATGGATAGTTGGAATGGGCCACACATAACCTAGGATTGATTATATTATTGTATTATATTATAATAATAAGTGAGATAAGGGTTTATAATATGGGTATATAAAGAAGACATATTATCAAAATAATGAGCAATAATTCATATGGAGTATTACATGTAATCATCTTTGACAAAAAAGTGGCTTATGAGACTTTGCCCTCTCTTAGTGGTGCTCTCATATTGGGAGATCTTGTGGAGTTATTCCTTCTTTAAGGATTATTATTGGTGTTACCCTAAGCTAAAGGTATTACCTATATTTATCTCATTGTGTGGATTGTTATTGTGGTAATTATTTATGGATGAATGATTTGATATTTCTACATATTGGTCAATAATTTCTATTAATGAGAGTAAAGTTTTATAACACAACACTATCATCATTCTTGTACTTAGTCTTGTAGAATCGTTTAGTACCAATACATTTATTATCATTTGGAAGTTGTACAACTTCCCAAGTGCATTCTTAGATTGGAATTCATTTCTTCTTCCATTGCTTCCACCCAAACAACAATAGTACAAGTATCCTCAAAACATGATGGTTCAAATTTAGCTTGTGATAACAAAGCATAGTTTACCAACTCACCTTTTAGATATTTATCATCATCACCATAAGTTTGCATCCTTTGAAATATTTAGACCTCATGATCAACTTCATGTGCTTGGATTCTTGTAATTCTTCTTTCAAAATTTGTATACAACATTTGGCTTGGAGGACGAGATGTAAGAATCCTCTTACCCTTTTTGCTTGTAGAACTTAATGAGGAGTTATTTAAATAATTTGCTTGAGGAATTGATTCACAAGTGGGATTTTCACAACTTGCCCCATTGGACCCTTCATGGGGAAACAATATGATTGGATTTATTATTTCAATTGTCTAACATTGATGACACTATGGCCATGCCTAGTGATGATGCAACACTTGATTGCGATTTATGCCTGTAACACTATTATGTTTTTATGGTTTTACAAGGCTAACCATGTTGGCAGGTGGATATTATCAAACTATTGGATTGATAATAGCTTTGATGACACCTTTAATTGATCAAAAAAGGTGCTAAATAATGATATTGCTTGTAACACTTTTAATTAAATTGATTAACCATTTGTGATGACATGCTGCAATCTAATTTCCACGTTAATGATGCATTTGAAATGGTTAGTCACTATTTTGCATTTAGTTGATTGTTTAACACTTGTTTAAATAATGTTTGTATTAATTAAAAAAAGAGAGATTTAATTTATAATTATTTTATTTCAAATAAAAGCTCTATTTATTATGGTACGAGCATGGGTAATTTTAAATATTTTCTTAGTATGTGTAAAACATTTTCCTTATGACGAAAATGTATGAGGAAAATGTGCAGTCCACTTTGGAAAGGATGGCTATTATGGTGAAAGAAAGTTAATGGCCTGCCAAGCTAGATTGAACAATCCCTACCACTTGGGAAGGCATGCAAGTCTCCTGAAAATAGGAGAGTGGCTTAGAGGGGAAGAAGCCATTCTTCCCAGGAAGGAGAAGCTGCGGTAAAAGGGAGAAAGATTTCCAGGAAGGAGAATGTGGCCTTCTAGCAACGATGTAGGTTGGAGGTCTCCTCCAAAAAAAACTTAGATTAGTTTTGTTGTTCAACGTAATGATTAGGCCATTTCATTTATATCGATCGTAGTAACATCGATTCGTTGGTAGAAAAAAAAGGTAAACCTCAGTCATATTAATGGCTTGTAGATTGCTTATTATCAAATGGCCTGAGTTTATTATTATGATCGGGGCTCATAATATATGAGCTTGCAATTTTGGCTGTTTTAGAGTTCTGTGTTTTTCCCAGTTGCATTTTATTGACAGTAGTTCAATGAGTGTTCGGATGGTTTAAACTCATCACACTGGTGATTTTATGTTAAATTCTCTATTGATAAGTATAGCTCTCGATTTGAAGAAGGATCAGAAAAAGACTACTCAATCCTATGTCATGGATCGTCCTAAAAATTTCTTACAATTAAAAAAAACCTCTTCTAAGGTTTAGCCAACGATTATTTAATTCTTTCCAGACCGCCGCGGGTTTTAGAATTAAAAGGGGCCCTTGCACGAATGTTGTGGCCATTGGAAATAAAGGGGGACCATGGAAAATAAAGCAAGTAGACCAATTACACCTTACTCAACGAATTAACCAAATAAATTAATTAAATAGGGCCCCATTTTTGTCCTTAAAAGAATAAACATTGAAATATACTAAATATTGAAATATGCTTGTTGTGTTTTAAGCAGGGCCCATATTTATTTTATAAAGCCCTTCGGAAGACTATATAAGAAGGCTTATAATTTAAACCCCTTTTAAGCAGGGCCCATATTTATTTTATAAAGCCCTTCGGAAGACTATATAAGAAGGCTTATAATTTAAACCCCTTTTAAAAGCTTAGGGAGGAGGGTCACTAATTACTTTTTGAAGGTTTAAATAGAAGGGTTATTATTTTTCATTTTATTGAAGCCTTTTCGAAGGATCGTTACAAAGGCAAATCTTCTTAAAAATGGGTATGAGAAGGTAGTTTTAATAATTATTTTCAGCTTAGTTTGAAAACCTGGCCATGGGGTCAAGGCCATAAAGTAAAATAAAACAGACGACCCGAAGACGGGTCGTGTAAATTTTTTTTTTTTTTTCAAATTAACTAACGATAAAAAATAGACCGTCGTTTGTTTAATTAAAATGAGGCCATAGTTTATATATATATGATTAAAAAGAGGCCCGCGGTTTAAGTTTAAAGGTGAATATGTTAACTTTATAATGGTTTTGTAGGTAAGTGCTAGTTTAGATGGACACTTGTTGAGAAGAGACTTGGGTTCAAATCTTGGTGGTGCCAGTTTGCAAAGGTAGTAGTCTGTTCTGAATCTTTTGAGTGTGCGCCAGATCGACGACGACACTACAAACCTCGAACGACCGACGGTCCCCATCTCACGCCAGGTCAATAATTAACGAGACAGATAGGTTTGGTGGTTGCAGTCCCTGTGGTTTGAATGTGCGTTGGCCAGTTACTAAAGATAGTGGTTGTTACCAACTCTCCTATAACCAAAAAAAAAAAAAAAAAAAAACTTTATAATCGCCTTGTGCACAATTAAAAAAAGGAGGGTTTATTTGACTAAGTGAAGGGACCTTCCCTATATTTGAACAACTTGAATGAGGTATCTAGGTCACATTTGTGAAGCAAGTGAATGCTAGTTAGGAGGACATTTTTGTGGAGGTATTGCTCGTTAAATATTGGGATAGTATTTTTTAATTGTTTTGAATGTTGAAAATATGTCATTGGATAGTATGTTTTCCTTAGACCAAAGATTACATTAATAGGTAATGTATTTGATGGGATAGTATATTTTTAATTGTTTTGAATGTTGAAAATATGTCATTGGATAATATGTTTTCCTTGAGACCAAATATTATATTAATAGATAATGTATTTGATGGAGATGAGTTAGGATATGTTAGTGGATAATATATTAATGTAAGTTAAAAATGAAATAGCAGATTTTATATTTCCTTTGATTTGATGAGTTGGAAATGTTAATGATTAGTATATTGCATAAGTTAGAAATACATCGATGATTAATGTATCTCTTGGGTTTGATTGTGACAGAAATACATTAGTGGTTATCCTATTCTTTGTGACATAGCATTGTTGGATAGCTTAAATGTTGGACATTTTGAGTCCCTAAGTCAAAGTTATCATTGATGTCATCATTGATGCCAACAGATGGAGTCATCATTAATATCAAAGATTTCAGCAAGAAATAAAGACGACAAAGATGATCATTTGATATTCAGCAAGAAGGTAAAAGTTCAAGTGAAACAATGCAAAAGACATATGTTAAAAAGAGTTATAATATTTATTTTATAAATTATTTAAATTTAGGATGAATTTAAATTTTATAAATAAATATTAAAAGGTACTTTATCAAAGGTGAAATATTATAATGGTTAGAAGTGCCATGGTGAAAACCCAAAATAAAATATTTGTAATTTTCATTACAATATTTTATATTGCAAAGGTGGGTTTATAAAGTCTAAAAATATTTTAATAAACCCAAAGGTTGGGTTTAAAGGTTTAAGACCAAAGAATATTTTAATAAATCCAAAGGTTGGATTTAAAGTTTTAAACAAGGTAAAGTTTATTTCCGTCGACGTCATAAAAGCCAAAGGGAAGCGTCGACATTTTTGATTTAATGGAAATGCATATAAATACCATGCCCAAAGTTGATTTCCAAATTGTCCTTGCTTGAATTGGAAAGAGAGCATATGAATTAAATGCAGAGCTCCTGAGATAGAATTACGAAATTCATGTTTGACTTGACAACAAAAGGAAACAAAAAGCAAGCGCCTTGATTAGTTGGAAGCCAAAAAGGCACCATGGACTAGTGGCAAGTGGGCTGCAAGCTTACGTTTTGGTGTGCATGGTGGATAGTGTTCGAATCCCGTGAAAGCTTTTGGTGGACGTGTTGAAGGCGCCAATTGTTAGGTGCATACATTTTGCAAGGCAAGGAAAATGTGTTGAAGCACGTGGTGCTTCTTCCTTCCCAAAGAGCTTGTAGCTCGTGTGGTGGTTTGCACCGTGGGCAAAGACGTTTGTGTGGGCTGTGTTGAGAGTTCAAAACTCTCCAAAGGCAAAGGTACATTTTTATGTTTTATTTTAATTAATGCCTAAGTTGGAGGTATAAGATATTTGGTGGTTGAAGTCTTTGCATTGTGATAAAGGTTGGTAGTTGAGAAATACCATTAGGAGTTATAAAGAGAATTCTATTTTTATTTTCAAGTCTTAAATTTTGCTATTGTGGAATATTGAAAGGTTAAGACTTTGTGGGTTGTATGTTATTTTGAATAAAGGGTTTTGTAATTATTGTGAGGATATTGCTTATTATTTAAGTTGGAGTGATAAGGTGTAATTGTGATATAAAAATTATCCTCTAACCCTTATTGAGTTTGTCAAAGAAGTAATTGTGAGTGTGGCAGATTTGTAAGGGCTACTACTCTTCAAGAAAAGGTATGGGAAAAATTCTTCTTTGTTGAGTTAGGCGATTGGCTTGATTGAAAATTAAGTTTGGAGTGAAAAGGATTTGATTAGGGTTTCCTTTTAGAAAGTGGTTGAGTTAATGCTTCAAGGTTTTCTAGATTGAGAGTTGTGATTAAACCTTGTTTGATAAGCATTATTGTTTAGACCATTGGTTGAGTGAAGTACTTTGAGTTTATGCTTCAAGGTTTTCTAAATTGAGAGTTGTGATTAAAACCTTATTTTATTAGCATTGTTGTTGAAGCCAATGGGTTATGCAAAGAACTTGAACTTGAATTAGAAAAGAACATGAGTATCATTGTTATGTGAGATTTTTTGTTGAGCATTGTTGGAAACATTTTGAGTTGGGAGATACATGATTGGACTAGGGTTTGTGAGAAAGGGTTTTTTCTTGAAGTGATTGGTTGAGTAGAGTTGATTAAGCCTAGTCAAGTGGATGCATGAAGTGGTTGTTCAAGTTCCATAAAACAAACTATTCTATATTTTGATTTGAGTTGAGATTGAGCTTTGAGAATAGAACATATTGAGTCTCTAACAATTTTCTTTATGCTTATATGAGATTGAGTTGAGAAAGTGATTTAGTATTGAGTATAGAACATATTGAGTCTCTAACAATTCTCTTTATGCTTCTATGATATTGAGTTGAGAAAGCGATTGAGCATTGAGTATAGAACATAATGAGTCTCTAACAATTCTCTTTATGATTCTATGAGATTGGACAAGTTATGTGTGGACTTGTTAAGCTAATTTGAGGTAAGTCTTTGAGAAGGCTCGTGGAATGTTTTTGTGTGAGCTTTTGTGGAAGCTTGCAATGCAGATTTGAGCAAGTCCTAGAGAGGAATTATTGAGCAGATTTGGACAAGTTCTATGTGATATTGTTGAGCATATTTGGACAAGTTCTATGTGGACCTATTGAGAAAATTTGATCAGGTTTTGTGTGGACTTGTTGAGAATATTTGAGCAGGTTTTGTGTGGACCTGTTGAGAAGATTTGAGCAGGTTCTGAATGGACCTATTGAGAATATTTGAGTAGGCTCTAAGTGGACCTATTGACCATATTTGAGAAGGTTCTGAGTGGACCTGTTGAGTAGATTTGAGAAGGTTCTGAGTGAACCTATTGAGCAGAGCTTTGGAGGTGACAAAGAGAGGACAAAGTATCTAGTGGATAGAGATCCATCAACCAAGACATTGAGGTCAGGTCTTCTGAGTGAGGACAAGAGTATTCAAGTGGAAAGATATCCATAATCAGTGTAGTGGAGGCAGTGTCTTCTAGAGGATCACCATCTAGAGTAGAGGAGGAGTTCTCCTATGGATAGAGATCCACAAACCAAATTTAAGGGATCAACATATCCTTTGGACAGAGGTCCATAAACATTGTAATTGGGAAGGATTCCTAAAATATTATTTGAGAAATATTTAGAAAAAAATATTTTCTTTGTGGAGGTAGCCCATATTGGGTGAACCACGTTAAATTTTTGTCTCTATTGTGTATGGTGTTTTGTGCATTGATTTGATTATTGCTATTGATATTGCTATCTATACACTACATAATATTGATTTGAAAAGAAAAGTAAAAAGTGGTCTTATACTGTTCACCCTCCTTCTTAGTATAAGCTTGTGTTCTTCAATTGGTATTAGAGTCGGTTCCTTTAGAAGAAGTTTAACAGCTTGAAGGAATATCCTACAAGAACACAAATGGAAAATAAAGGCAAGAGTAGAAGCATGAGATAAAAGAAGAAAAGAACACATTTGGTCATGAAAGAAAAAGAAGATGAGTTTAATATTGTTGTGTTGGGAGGACAAATGAAAATAGATTCAAGAGATGAATCAAGTAATGAAGAAATATCCAGACTAATAAATTTTTGTACCAGATGTGGGAACATAGGTCACCATGTAGCTTATTGTCCACAAGAATGTTTTGTCTGTGGTCAACTTGGCCATGATGCAATACATTGTAATAGGTTTAGTAGCAGTGAAGATGAAGATGATATTCTCGAAAATGAAATTCTAGAGGTTGGTTCAAGAAAGGATAACATGGACAATAAAAATAGGTATGAAGAAGAAACTCTACTTTCAGTAATAGAAGAAAAATAAGATGCTTCAAAAAAATAAAAGTGGAAAGCCACTCTTAAGGATATTATTGAATTGAAAAGAGAGAATTTAGAATTTAAGGCTTAAATACAAGAATATAAGAAATGTAAGACAAAGATTTTATAGGATATCTCTAACTTGAGAGATAAGGTTGAAAAAGCAAGAAGAGTTGAAGAAGGTATGATTAAACAATCAAAGGTAAAAGAGATAGAATGTGAAAGGCTTATGATTACTCTTCGAGAATTAAAAGGGATAACTTAGGATTAAGGGTTCAAGCTCAAGAATATGATAAAGTAAAAGCAAGGTTTTCTATAGGAGCTCACTAACTTCAAAATCAAAGTTGAAGAGACAAGAAAAATTGAAGAAGGTATGACAGAAAAATTAAAAACAAAAGATATAGAGTGTGAAATATTAGAGCATGAGATAGTTTCACTAAGGATGCAAGTAAAATGTTCTAAGGACAAGCTACACAAGTCCGAGGAAAATTCAAAGATCTTATAAATGATTATAAATGCAAGTAAGTACTCAAATTATAGTGATAGATTTTCAGACAATGATAGACATGAAGTTCTATTTAAGGTTGAAGAGAAAGAAGCAGTTAAGAAAAAGATTCTAGTTATTCTCAGGTGTTTTATATGTGGTAGATTTGGACATCTTGAAGATGATTGCACAAGTTATGGTTATAGTTTCAATGATGATGATTTTGAAGATGCACTTGAAAGACCAGATGAAAATATTCTAATTGTATTAGAAGAAGAAGTAAGTGATCCTATAGAAGACAAGCCAAAAGAAAGTAATGATGTGAATAAAGGTAAAAACATAGAGGATTATTTAGCAGATAATGGTTATGATCTCAAGGGACAACTTATCTATGCCCTTGACACGATAAAGAAGTTAAGAAAGCAACACTCTAAACTTGAAATTTAGTTTCAATAATGTGATGAAGAGAGAAGATTGCTCATAGAGGATTTTAAAAAATCAAAGGCTAAGGCAAAAATATTCAAAGATAAGTTAGAAGCAAAGATCTTCGAATGTGAGAAGTTAGCACAAGAAGTGGCACTACTAAAGGAAGATGTATAAGACTCCAAGAATAAACTATGCAAGTATGTAAACAGTGCAAAGAGTGTGGATAAAATAGTCAAGATACAAAGAAGAGCAAAAAACAAAACATTTCTTGGTTCAAAATAGGTTCAAAATAAAATGGAAGAAGAGTCTACTTCAAGTCTTGAAGAAGAAGAAACTTCATATGAAGATACATCAAAAGAAGACAATGTAAGTGGACGTGAGACATCAGAGGATGAGTTGGAGAACAAAGAGTTCAACAAAGATAGGAACAATGCACAGAGAAGATACAAATGGAACACCAATTAGAACAGGAGACCAATGAGGTCAAGACAAGGAAGCTTCAATGGAAGATGTTTTTCATGTCATAGATTTGGGCACATGGCTTCACAGTGCGGGACACATGAAAGACAGGAATATGGGAAATGATAACTTTTCCATGGGTATTGCTACTCATGTAATGAGTTTGGTCACAGAGTAATGAATTGTAAGGTTCATGACAGAAGAAGACATGGCTTCACTAGGAGAAATCCTAAGACAATTGCACCTCCAAGGAATAATAACATTAAGTGTTATAAGTGCAATAATGATGGCAACACAACAAGATGGTGTAAAGCAAATATTACAAAAATAGGCATGAACAAGAACAAGAATATGAACAGGAATAGGAATATGAACAGAAACATGAATATGAATAGGAACAGGAATATGGATGAGAATAGGAACAAGAACAGGAACATGTATGAGAACAAGAACAAGAACAGTATAGGAATGATGATAGGAATAGGGATGATGACCTGGATAGAAACAATCAGAGGATTCAAAAAACTCAGAAAAGAAGAGAAAGATAAAGGTAAAGAACAATGCTTTTGGGGAGTAGAAATACTCCCACCCAAAAATTAACCACCTCATAAGGAGGTGGGGGAGGGTCTAAGCTAAGAGGATCATTCTTAGCCCCGAGCCCCAAAGGTGACCCTTTGCCATTGATATCAAAGGGGGAGAGATTTGTATATTGGGGAGAGATTTGATATGGGGAGAGATTTAATATTTGAGAGAGCATTGAGCCAGGGGGAGCAATGTCGCAGGGGGAGCAGAAGAAAAAGAAAGGTCAGGTTTCAGTAAAAGGATATGGGTTGCCATCAATGAAAAAGGGGGGATTGTTGGAAATTTTGAGTCCCTAAGTCAAAGTTGTCATTGATGTCACCATTGATGCCACCATATGGAGTCATCATTAATACAAAATATTTCAGCAGGAAATAAAGGTGAAAAATATGGTCATTTGATATTTAGAAAGAAGGCAGAAGTTTGAGTGAAATAGTGCAAAATACAGAAGTTAAAAAGGAGTTATAATATTTATTTTATAAATTATTTAAATTCGGGATGAATTTAAAATTTATAAATAAATATTAAAAGGTACTTTATCAAAGGTGAAATATTATAATGGTTAGAAGTGCCATGGTGAAAACCCAAAATAAAATATTTGTAATTTTCATTACAATATTTTATATTGCAAAGGTGGGTTTATAAAGTCTAAAAATATTTTAATAAACCCAAAGGTTGGGTTTAAAGGTTTAAGACCAAAGAATATTTTAATAAATCCAAAGGTTAGATTTAAAGTTTTAAACAAGGCAAAGTTTATTTCTACCAATGTCATAAAAGCCAAAGGGAAGTGCCGACCTTTTTGATTTAATGGAAATGCATATAAATACCATACCCAAAGTACAGAGTTGAGTTGAGAAAGTGATTGACCTTTTTTATTATGCTTCTATGAGATTGAGTTGAGTTGAGTTGAGTTGATTTGAACTTTTTTATTATGCTTCTATGAGATTACTCTTCAATCTCAATACCATACCCTGTATTCCACCTTATACAACCTTTTTATTGAAAAACTCAAAATGTTAATAAAATTCGTAAATTAGCTCCAAATCACCTAAAATTTTGAAAGCATCCTCTTGATACCATTACATAACAACCCTCAAAATTTCATAATCAAATACCTTAGGATTCATGATATATTAATGATTTACTCGAGCTCCTCCTTACAAATCTGTCGAGTGCTGGCCACTTGAGTTTCTCTGACAAAGTGTGTGCTTCAGATCTCTTCACACCACTCTCCACAGGTTTTGATCCATTTGAGCAAACCTGCTCTGCTACCAAATGAGAAACAATGGTGAAATTGTTCTATTGATCAACAATGCATTACATAGTTTTATAGTTCTTGAAAGAACTAAAAATAGACACGATAGTTGAGAGAAATCCTCTTAAACTTATTACAACAAACTAACTTAAAGATAGCTCTTATCCTAACAACATGTTAATCTTGGACTATGGTCAAACATTGATCAACCAAGCCAAAACCTCAACATATGCTAATCAAATTAACTAGAAATATGTAAATCAAAACATTAAACAAAAACTAAATACTAGGACTTAATACTTAGGACTAAGGAGGCAATGTTGAAAATATTCCAACAACAGATTTGTAAGGGCTACTACTATTCAAGAAAATGTATGGGTAAAATTATTATTTTTTGAGTTAGGTGATTGGCTTGATTGAAAATTAAGTTTGGAGTGAAAAGGATTTGATTAGGGTTTCCTTTTCAAAAGTGGTTGAGTTAATGCTTCAAGGTTTTCTAGATTGAGAGTTGTGATTAAACCTTGTTTGATAAGAATTATTGTTTAGACCATTGGTTGAGTGAAGTACTTTGAGTTTATGCTTCAAGGTTTTATGAATTGAGAGTTTTTATTAAAACCTTGTTTTATTAGCATTGTTTTCGAAGCCAATGGGTTATGCAAATAACTTGAACTTGAATTAGAAAAGAACATGAGTATCATTGTTATGTGAGATTTTTTGTTGAGCATTGTTGGAAACATTTTGAGTTGGGAGATACATGCTTGGACTAGGGTTTGTGAGAAAGGGTTGTTTCTTGAAGTGATTAGTTGAGTAGAGTTGATTAAGACTAGTCAAATGGATCCATGAAGTGGTTGTTCAAGTTTCATAAAATAAACTATTCTATATTCTTATTTGAGTTGAGATTGAGCTTTGAGAATAGAACATATTGAGTCTCTAACAATTCTCTTTATGCTTCTAATATTGAGTTGAGAAAGTGATTGAGTATTGAGTATAGAACATATTGAGTCTCTAAAAATTCTATTTATGCTTCTATGAGATTGAGTTGAGAAAGTGATTGAGTATTGAGTATAGAACATATTGAGTCTCTAACAATTCTCTTTATGCTTCTATGAGATTGAGTTGAGAAAGTGATTGAGTATTGAGTATAGAACATATTGAGTCTCTAAAAATTCTCTTTATGCTTCTATGAGATTGAGTTGAGAAAGTGATTGAGCATTGAGTATAGAACATATTGAGTCTATAACAATTATCTTTATGATTCTATGATATTGGACAAGTTTTGTGTGGACTTTTTAAGTTGATTTGAGGTAAGTCTTTGAGAAGGCTTGTGGACTATTTTTGTGTGATATTTTGTGGAAGCTTGCAATGCAGATTTGAGAAAGTCCTAGAGAGGACTTATTGAGTAGATTTGGACAAGTTTTGTGTGATCTTGTTGAGTAGATTTGGATAGGTTCTATGTGGACCTGTTGAGTAGATTTGATCAGGTTTTGTGTGGACCTATTGAGAATATTTGAGCAAGTTCTGTGTGGATCTATTGAGCAGATTTGAGCAGGTTCTAAGTGGACTTGTTGAGAAGATTTGAGTAGGTTCTGAGTGGACCTGTTGAGCAGATTTGAGCAAATTTTGAGTGGACCTGTTGAGCAAATTTTAGAAGGTCCCAAGTGAAACTATTGAGAAGATCTTTGGAGGTGATGGAGCAGAGAGGACAAAGTATCTAGTGGATAAAGATCCATCAGCTAGGATATTGAGGATAGGTCTTCTGAGTGAGGACAAGAGTCTTCAAGTGGAAAGAGATCCACAATAACTGTAGTGGAGGCAGTGTCTTCTAGAGGATAACCATCCAGAGTAGAGGAGAAGGAGTTCTCTTATGGATAGAGATCCATAAACAATATTTAGGGGATCAACATCTCCTTTGGACAGAGATCCACAAACATTGTAATTGGTAAGTATTCCCAAATGATTATTTGAGAGATATTTAAAAGAAATATTTTCTCTATGGAGGTAGCCCACATTGGGTGAATGTAAGGACACCACTCGGAGGAACCAATATAATGCAATAAATAAGATAAATGAATCACTATTTTATAAGGAATAAGATAAATGAATCGTTGTTTTATAAGAATCGCTTTTGGAAATATTGAGTTTAACCTGCAATATTGATATATAAAAATGAATGTATTTGATGATTTAAAATGAATATGGTGATGCACCATAAATATGAAGGATGGGGTGCGATTGGAAAGACGCACCCCGGATAAATATAATTACAATATGTTAGGAGGGTCCTAACATGCCACCCCCCTTAAAGGAGCTTTGTCCTCAAAGCTGGAAATTTGGAAATTGCTGCTGGATATCGTGAAGAGTTTCCCACGTCGCGTCTTCTAAAGGTAGACCTTTCCAATGGATTAACACTTCCGTGATATCGCGAGTACGAAGGTGACGAGAGCGGCGATCCAAGATAGCTTCTGGCTCGACTAAAAGTACTCCCTCCTCGGAGAATTCCGGAAGAGTGGTTTGTGTCGTGATATGTGTTCCGACTGCGAGCTTAAGGCAAGATACATGAAATACGGGGTGAAGTTTGGAAGAGGGAGGAAGCTCAAGTTTGTAAGCAACGGTCCCAATACGTTGGAGAACTTTATACGGCCCGTAAAATTTGGGTGCTAACTTCTGAGAACCTTTTTGTTTAAGAGAGGTTTGCCGGTAAGGTTGGAGACGTAAGAAAACCATATCACCCTCGTGGAAACTACGTTCGCTTCTATGTTGATCGGCTTGCTGCTTCATGCGATGTTGGGCGGTGTGTAGGTTCTCTTTTAGGGTCCGTAGTATGTCCTCTCGACTAGCAAGTTCTGTTTCCACCGCATGGACTTTTGTAGTCCCTGGAATATAGGAAGTGAGGGATGGTGGTGTTTGACCATATAGTGCTTCGTAAGGAGTCATTTTGATGGACGTATGGTATGAAGTGTTATACCACCATTCCGCTAGTGAAAGCCACCTTACCCAATGGAGTGGTTGAGTAGAGACAAAACATCGAAGGTATGTTTCCAAGCATTTATTTACAACTTCGGTTTGGCCATCGGTTTGAGGATGGTAAGCGGAGCTCATACGAAGTTGAGTACCTTGTAATTTGAATAATTCCTTCCAAAAGGTACTAGTGAAAGTTGGGTCACGATCACTAATAATTGTGGAGGGCATACCATGTAATTTAAAGATGTTATCGAGGAAAAGGTGGGCTATAGTGCTTGCGGTATAAGGATGAGCCACTGGACAAAAATGGGCATATTTAGATAAACGATCAACAACTACGAAAATGGTTGTTTTTCTCGCTGATTTAGGCAATCCTTCAATAAAGTCCATAGAAATATCTGCCCATGTTTTGGTGGGTATAGGAAGAGGTTGAAGTAATCCGGGAATAGCGATGGTCTCCCCCTTTTGTCTTTGGCACACTTCACATTCTTTTACAAAGTTTTTGATGTAATTTTTCATTCCTACCCAATAGAAGGAGGTAGTGGCTCTTTTATAGGTTTTTAAGAACCCCGAGTGGCCTGCAATGGGTGAGGTATGTAACTCATGAAGAAGTTTCTTTCGATAAGTTGAATTGGGGGTGAGGACCATCCTCCCTTTGTATCTTAATATATTGTCCTTCCAAGTGTATGGAGGTTTGCTACTAGGATTATGTTGAAGTTGTTGAATTAAGGCGTGGGTAATAGGATCATTTATCCATTCTTCATGCACCTCATCTACCCATTTAGGAATAAGGGAGGAAAGAGCATGGACTTGAGGCATATCTTCAAATTTTCTAGAAAGTGCATCGGCTGCCATGTTGTCCTTGCCCTTTTTATATGTAATTTCATAATCATAGCCAAGAAGTTTAGTAACCCATTTTTGTTGTTCCGGGGTATTAGTCCTTTGTTCCAAAAAATATTTCAAGCTATGATGGTCGGTGCGTATAATGAAATGTTGGCCAATAAGGTAAGGCCTCCAATGTTGAATAGCATGGACAATCGCCAACATCTCTTTTTCATATGTAGAGCGAGCTAAATTCTTAGGAGAAAATGCTTTGCTTATAAAAGCTAGAGGTCTTTCATCCTGCATGAGTACGACTCCCATTCCTATTCCCGAAGCATCACTTTCAATGACGAACGGTTTAGAAAAGTTGGGCATGGCTAGAACAGGGGTGGTACACATTGCAGTTTTCAAGGTGATAAAGGCCTCGTCCGCTTTAGGCGACCATTTGAAAGCATTTTTCTTAAGTAATGTTGTTAGAGGAGCAGCGATTTTACCATAATTTTGGACAAATTTTCTATAATATCCCGTTAGTCCAAGAAACCCACGTAGAGCCTTTACGGTTTTTGGAATAGGCCAATTTTTCACTTCCTCGATTTTGGAAGGATCTACCATCACGCCTTCCTTTGAGACAATATGCCCTAAGTATTCAATTTCTTGTTTCCCAAAGGAACACTTTGATCTATTTGCATAAAGTTGATTTTCCTTCAAGATTTGGAACGCTTGTCTAACATGGTCCAAATGTTCTTCCCATGTTTTGCTATAAATCAAAATGTCATCAAAGAAAACTAATATAAATTTACGAAGGAAAGGGTGAAATACCTTATTCATTAGACTTTGAAAGGTAGAAGGAGCGTTGGTAAGGCCAAATGGCATCACCAAGAATTCGTAGTGCCCTTCGTGAGTGCGAAAGGCCGTCTTAGGAATATCCTTTTCAGCGACTCGTATTTGGTGGTAGCCTGACCGTAAGTCCAACTTGGAAAAGTAAGCTGCCCCGTGGAGTTCATCTAGTAGCTCGTCTATGACCGGAATAGGAAATTTATCTTTGATGGTCATTTTATTTAGCGCTCGAAAATCGACACATAAACGCCACGAACCATCCTTTTTCCTAACTAAAATAATTGGAGAGGAGTAAGGGCTTTTGCTAGGTCTAATGACTCCTGCTGTAAGAAGCTCTTGTACTAATTTCTCTATTTCGGTCTTTTGGAGGTATGGATAACGATAAGGTCTAATATTAGGAGGTTGATGCCCTGGAAATAGTGGAATAGTGTGATCGTGACTTCGTTGTGGAGGTAGTCCTTTTGGTTCGTTGAATACCGCCTTATGGTGGTCTAAAATTTTTTGTAACTCGGTGTCTCGTCTTTTTGGTGACTAGGTTGAATTGAAAATAATTGGGCGACCATTCCTTTGTTCCCTTTTCGGATAATTTTCTCCATTCTATGCGAGCTGACGATTTGGGAAGGTCCTGATTTCAGGCCTTGGATAATATAGGTTTGGTTCTTTGTTGTGAATTTCATCCATAGTTCATCAAATTCCCATTGGACTACGCCCAAGGTTCTTAACCATTGTACGCCTAGTACAATGTCGCATCCCCCTAGGGGTAAGACGTACATGTCGCTTTGCATGGTATAAACTCCCATAGTTAGTTTTATATTTCTGCATTTTCCTTTGCATGCAATTTTTCTGCCATTTCCAATCATCACTTCGAAGTTATTGCAAGGGTATATGAAACAATTTGCTTGTTTAGCCACTTTTGGATCGATAAAATTGTGCGTGCTACTAGAATCTAGGAGCACGGTAAGGTTTTGTTTCTTAAAATACCCTTTTACTCGCATTGTTTGAGGGGCAAAAAATCCGGCAAGGGCGTTGAAGGAAACCTTTGGTGTATTTTCTTCGTCACTTTCAAGTGTGTTGGATAATACCTCTACTTCGAGTTCAGGTTCCTCTTCAGTAGAATTCCCTTCCTCTGTGGCATCGAGAATATATAATTTTCGTGAGGCACATTTATGATTTCTATCAAATTTCTCATCGCAATGGTAGCAAAGACCTTTAGCTTGTCTTTCCTTCATTTCCTCGAAACTCAGACGTTTAATTGGTAGAGCGGGGTTAATTTTGGGGGTTGTGTAGGAGTTTTGGGTTCATCCATTTTGCATTGGCTTGGGGTTGGTATAAGTGTTTGATTGTTTCCCCCAAGTTGGTTTCGTGAACCGATTCTGTGCCTTGATTTTGTCTTCCGCTAATTTCGCTAAGCCGATGGTCTCTAACATGTTTGTAGGGTTGTACATTTGTACCTCAATTCGAATTTCTTCTTTTAATCCGCTAACGAAACATTCTTGAAAGAAGGCAGCGTCTAATCCGGATGTTCGATTAGCTAACCTTTCAAATTCTGCTTGGTACTCGCTTATTGAAGTGGTTTGGCATAATTTAGTGAGGGCCCCTGTAAAGCTTTGAAACTTGCTAGGGCCAAATCGTACTAATAGGTTCTGTGTAAAGGTTGACCACGTCGGAGTGCCATTAGTTTTCTCGAACCATTGGTACCATTGGATGGCGTCATTTTCCAAATGGAAGGAGGCGATATGCACTTTTTGTATTTTCGAAATTTGATTTAGTGAGAAATATTGCTCGCTTCGGTAGATCCAGTTTGTAGGGTCTCCGCCTTCAAATTTTGGGAAGTCTAATTTGGTCGTCCATGGTAGAATGGAAGTTTGTGGACCTCCTAACATTGCTCGGTTTGATGACCCGTTGTTGGTTGAGTTTGCTTGTGTTGTTGCCTGTTTTTGACTGATGGCATCAAGTTTAACATCCATTGCAAATATTTTCTCGAAGAGTTCTCTTGTGTTACGGGAATTCTCCTCTCTTTCCTGTTTAACTTCTTCAGCGAGCCTTTCGTGTTTCTCGTGGATGGAATCCAGTGATCGTCGTCCGTCGGCCATTGCGGTTGGTGTAGGTAACGATCAATGTGACTAGGTAATGATCAAGGTGAGCAAAAATTTAAAAATTAAATAATTGGGCAATAATTTAATTTAATTTAAAAATTAAATTAAATTTTTAAAAATTTGGTGGGCAATGCCCTATCAACTATTTTTTATTTTGGCCCCCCGAGAGCGCACAGTGGTTTGCGAGCAGGACGACAAAGAAGCGACAAGACTGTCGAGAGCACACAACGGTTTGTGAGCAAGATGACAGTAGGTGGAAAGACTGACAAAGGCGACAGTAGGTGATAGGACTGACAGAAAGTAGGCGGGATAGACTGATAGAGTGACAACGAGCAGGCAAGATGGACTGATAGAGGTGACAATGAGTAGGTAGGACAGAGTGACAGTGGAGGCAATAATCGACAAGCGGCAGTGGGTACGCACGAAGGTTGGTCAAGGGCGGGCGTGACCGAAGTCACGCTTTAATAAGCATGCTGCCCACCTTATAAACTAGGAAAAAATTCCTCGCACCCGCTATGTGGGATAATTCACTGCGAACAAAACGCGATCGCAAATACCCAGTTGTAAGAGTTCAACGTCTAATTGCAAGAATTATAATGGAATAACTTGGATACGATGGATACTGGATCGATGTTTTGAATGAATCATAGTTTAATATGGAAATAGACCACTCAATGGTAATTATAATGTATTGTTCGATGATTTTAACTTTCAAATTTTTGTCGGTTTTGTTTTGTTGCCGTGAATAGACGTCGCTGGAAAGATGTTGTAGGGCTTGTGAATTTTTATTAACACCACAGGGTTTCTTATTTTCACTATAATCATTGAGATCCTTGCTGGTGTGTTGAGATACAAAGGTCGCTCGTACTAATTCACTGATGCACCGCACGTTTATCACAGATGAAGATAATAGAGGGCCGCTTGAATTTGTTGTTTGTGCACTGAGATGCAGAGGGCAACGAAGTAATCAACCAAGCTTGTCGTCTCCTGGTTGAAAAAAATGGCTCTGAACCAGATGTTAAGACACCACTCAGAGGAACCAATATAATGCAATAAATAAGATAAATGTCACTTTTAAAGGAATAAGATAAATGTATCGTTGTTTGATAAGAATCGCTTTTGAAAATATTGAGTTTAACTTGCAATATTGATATATATATATAAAATGAATGTATTTGATGATTTAAAATGAATATGGTGATGCACCATAAATATGAAGGATGGGGTGCGATTGGAAAGACGCACCCCGGATAAATATAATTACAATATGTTAGGAGGGTCCTAACAATGTGAACCACGCTAAATCTGTGTCTCTATTGTGTATGGTGTTTTGTGCATTTCTTTGATTACTGCTATTGATATTGCTATCTATACATTGCATATTGATTTTAAAAGAAAAGTAAAAAGTGGTCTTATATTGTTCACCCCCCTCTCAGTATAAGATAGTGTTCTTCACTAAATCCATTCTAAGTTGTGATGGTATTATAGAGGCATTTTGATTATGTAGGAGAAGGTTATTATCCTTTATTGAGCTTGCACAAGAACTCATTGGCAGGATTATGGGGTACTCTCTAATGCATTGATGTGTGGGGTATGCTAGTTGAGGTGCTTCATTAGAATCTTGGGAAGGTGATTTTATTTGGAGCGAGGACCAAGGAACGATATAGCCTTGGGGATGGATGCAAAGTTCATCCAAGGGAATTATGGGGTTCCCTCATAGCATTGTATCACAAATTAAAGGACCTATTAATGTATTTAGGACTTGGAATTCATAAGAATTATGGAAATTTCTATGCACTTATATTGATGGATGTATCAAAAGGGATCACATATCCATTTATGTTATTGTATCGAAGACTATTAAATTAATAAAATAAAAAGGGATATTTTTGAGGTTGGGTTTATTTCCCATGAGGGTTCCTAGGATATATATTGTGTCATATGTGATGATTTTTGCTATCTCATGATTTTGGCTCTTAATGCTTTTAGAAATAGCTTGTTGTGGATTTGTTATTCCAAATTATGAAGGAATATCGTGGTTAATAATCAATAAATTTCACTTGTGATTGGTATAGATGCTCCTAGATAACCATAAATGGAACTACTTATGATCTAATTGATTAGAGGTTTTAGAGAGAGAGAGATGACCTAACTGCATTATTCTTAGTGCACCTACATAGATGAACTTATGTATGGTGTAGGGATAAGTGTAATATATTGATAATACTAAGAGGGATAAGCTAGCTCATCATAAATATGAGATAGATAGTTTAATTGCGTTATGCTTAGTGCACTTGCATAGATGAACTTATGCAAGGTGGGGATAGGTGCATTACTAATGAATGCTAATTAAAAAATAGATCTCTCTCTCGAGTTGGATTGGAATTTTTGGGTTCTTATAAGTATTCTTACTAGTTATACCAACTTTAAAAAACTTTTTGGACTGATCAACATGGTCATTTTACTAATCAAAAACACTCTCTTCATAAAAAATGGCATCTCTTGAAACTGAAGAACACAAGCTTATACTGAGAGGGGGGGTGAACAGTATAGCGCCCACTTTTTACTTTCTTTCCAAACCAATATCAATTAATGTCCTTAATTGCAATAACCAAATATAGCAGTGTGCATTAATAACTTAGATAGCAATAGTAAGCAAGAGCACAAGTCACCACACACAATTGAGACACAAGATTTAACGTGGTTCCCCCAATGTGGGGTACTCCACAAGATAATATCCTTATAATATTTCACACAGAAATAAGGATCCTTATCCAATACAATGATTACTTTGATCTGCTCAAAGCTAGGCAATACATTGATCTACTCAGGTAGGCAATCCACTGATCTGCTCAGCTAGGCAACACACTGATCTACTCAGGTAGGCAATCCACTGATCTGCTCAGCTAGGCAACACACTGATCTACTCAGGTAGGCAATCCATTGATCTGCTCAACTAGGCAACACACTGATCTTCTCAACAAGCTCACATAGAACTTGTCCAAATCTGCTCAACAAGCTACAAAACTCATCTGCTCAACAAGCTCACAAAGAACTTGTCCAAATCTGCTCAACAAGCTCACACAAAACTTATCCAAATCTTCTCAACAAGCTCACATAGAACTTGTCCAAATATGCTCAACAAGCTCACACAGAACTTGTCCAAATATGCTCAACAAGCTCACTCAGAACTTGTCCAAATCTGCTCAACAAGCTCACATAGAACTTGCTCCAAATCTTCTCAACAAGCTCACCAAGAACTTGCTCAAAATCTTCTCAACAAGCTCACTAAGAACTTGCTCAAAATCTGCTCAACAAGCTCACTAAGAACTTGCTCAAAATCTGCTCAACAAGCTCACTAAGAACTTGCTCAAAATATCTCCAAAACTGTCCACAAATCTGTCCAGAAATCTATCCCAAAAGCCTTCTCAAAGGCTCAACCAATCATGCTCAAATAGCACTCAAATCTCATCCACAAATCAAAGGCAAGGCTTAAATATGAACTCAATAATGAATGGTAATACACTCTTCAAAGGATGACAACTATGATCCACAATGATCTCAACTCAAATCAATATCAACTCAACTCAAGTCAACTCATAGAAGCATAAAGAGAATTGTTAGAGACTCAATATGTTCTAAGCTCAAACTCAACTCAAATCAGAATATAGAATAGTTTCTTTTATGGAACTTGAACAATCACTTCTCACAATCACTTGACTAGGCACAATCAACTCAACTCAACCATTCATCTCAAGGGACAACTCTTTCTCACAAAACCCTAGTCCATGCATGTATCAACAAACTCAAATGTTTCCAACAATGCTCAACCATAAATCTCACATAACAATGATACTCATGTTCTTTTCAAGTTCTTTGCATAACCAATGGGCTTCAACAACTATGCTTATAAAACAAGGTTTAAACACAACTCTCAAACCAGAAAACCTTGAAGCATTTCAACCAACCACTTTCGAAAAGGAAACCACAATCAATCCTTTTCTCTCCAATGATATTTCAGAAATCAACCACCATAAACAAAGTCAATGGAGAATATTGCTCATACCTTTTTGATGCCTTATTGGTTGTCCACTAAATTCGCCACACTCAACAAACTTTGAAAAAGAACAAAACACCTTCACTTTTGAAACCCTTTACAAAAATAGAAATATCTCTTTATATACACCTTATTTCTCCCTCTAAATAAGTTAATCAAATAGCCCTCGAAATAAGCTTTCCAACGATATATAATATGATATATTTCTAAAAAGAAAAACACCATAAATTTCTCTTTTTCCAAAAGTGGATCACAACCCTTATTCCTCCTAGAAATAACAACAAGCTTACAAAACCTTATAACTCCCTATCTCTAAAAAATTATTTTTCATACACCCAAAGCATTCACAATATCAACTATGCAAGGTGCTTCTCATAAATACCTTTAATTTCGAAATCGTGGCCTTAACCTTTGAAAATGTTTCGCAAAAATTGATGAGCACCTTCACACCTGTGGGAGTCAAACTCTGTTCCTCCTTGCTAGCACTGTGAGATGCTAACCACGTGGGTGCAAGCCCACATTGGGAATAAATCCCAACCTTGTTGTATAAACTATGCTCGATTGTTCTTAAAATGAAAAAAATGTTTTCCACCAAAACTTCTGCCCCTACGGGATTCAAAATGCAGACCTCCCTTGTGCCAAAGTTATCTCTTGCCAACTACGTTGTACTATCCAACATGACGTCAGGTCTAGACGTCCTCAATTTTCTTTAACCCTTAAAAATGACTTCTTTATTTTTTCACCTTCCGCTTCCTCCACGCACGAATTACTCTTCGATTTTCTCAACCTTGGCATACTCAATAGGCAAAGTTTTTAACCATTATATATACACATTATAATGCTTCAAAAGACATCAATGGATTATAATCAAACCTTCATTCTTTTGGACATCGATGATAATAAAATATTAAATTTAATTTTAATTTTAAATAATTTAAAATTTAAACTTAAATATTTAAAATTAAATATCTCCTTCACCGGGGCACCTTTTTCGACGAAACAAAAAGCCAACCTGGGTTTTAAGAAAAACCCATTTCAAATCTGCCATCCATGGTTTTAAATAAAACCTTTTATTTTTCCTACCTTGGTTTTCACAAAAACCCTGTATATATCCATGCTCTCCAAAATATCATAAATGCTTATTTATGAAATGCCTTGGCCATCAAAACTCAATGTGATCCATGTGACATCAATGATCCATGTGACATCAATGACAACATAAAATAACTCAAATTGCCAACAATATCCCCCTTTGTCATTGATGGCAACACCTCTAATGCAAATCACCACAATCACTGCAAAAACCATCTCTGAGAAACAAAGTTGCTCCCCCTGACTCAATACTCTCTATGGAGGCTGCTCCCCCTAACTCAATGCTCTCTTTGGAGGCTGCTCCCCCTAACTCAATGCTCTCCCCCTTACTCAAATCTCTCCCCCTTTGACATCAATGGCAAAAGGGACACCTATGGGGCTAAAATATATGACTCTTAAGCTTAGCCCCCTCACCACCTTCTCTCTTGAGGTGATTAATTTTGGGGTGGGAGTACTTTTACTCCCATATTACATTGTTTCTTTCCTCTATCAACTTCCTTCCATGTTTTCTTGATATCCTTCTCTTGATGAATTACTTGATCTTCTTGTCTTGAACCTGTTTGACCTTCTTGCCTTGAACTTGTTTGGAATTGAGTCCTACACCATTTTGCAATATGTCCAAAGTTATTGCAATTAAAACACTTGATATTGTAGCCTTTGGATGGTGCCCAAATCCTGAATTCTTTCTTGAAATAATTTCCATATCCATTCCTTTCTTGAACCTTGTATTGTGAAGCTCTGTTTTCATGACCATTATGACCATGACTTCTGAATTGTGTAGCTCTAAAACCAAAACCATGTTGCTCATTATATTTGCATTGAGAAGCTCTATGACCAATCCTGTTGCATAAGAAGCAATGTCCCTGAAAACCATACCTTCTTCCTTTGAAGTTTCTTCTAGAAAAATCAAACTTCTTTGATCTATAGACCCTACAGTGTATAGCCCTGTCCAAATCCATTACAAGAAAAACAATGTCCTTGAAAATCCCTTTGTTCATGCCTTGGTTCCTCATACCTTTCTTGACCATTATCCTTATGATCATTTTCAACTTGTGCATTGCATCCTTGAACCTTCTTTGTAGTATCTAAATCCTTTTCCTTAATTTCTTCCTTGCTTTCCTCTTCAAGTATTTCTTTTCCTTTTGAACTTGATTCACCTATCTCAAAACAAGATCCAAATTGAATATTTGGAGCCATAGGAACTTTGGAACTTTCTTCATAAATCTTAGGTGCTTCCTTGCTTTCATATTTTAGAACTTCCTTTCCTTTTGAGTGTGATTTTCTTGGAAATGAGATACAACCTTAAAATATGTTTCCACTCCTTTTTGAACCTTTTCATCTAATGTGTCATGTCTTGTCGTTATTACCCTTAGTTCTTCATTCATCCTTTCTTCTAATCTTTTTGCATTTTGAAGCTCTTCTCTTAGATCACTGATTGTCTGAAGTAGTTCTTCTCTGATTTTGACATCTATTCTAATCTTGTTTTCAAGATTTATGTATTCTTCTTTTAGCCTTTTGACTTCTGATTTTTGTTTTCTTGGCTCATCCTCTTCTTTTTTATTACCAAAAGTGAGACTTCTTCATCTTCATTGTCACTAATATCATTATAATCTTCTATAGCAAACAAACTCTCATGATTTCTTTGACCATGCCTATTTCCTTGATGTGTCATCTCATCTTCACTATCATTGAAACCATTGCAATATCTTGATCTGTGATCTCTTTGACCACACACAAAGCACTATTCTCTTTCACCTTCTATTCCAAGGAATAGATGTTCTTCCTTTTCATCATCTGACTTGTCTCTATCACTGTGATCTGAGCTATCACTTGCTTCTACAATGTAGTAATATTTCTTTACCTTACGAAAATTTTTCTTCTTCTCATACCTGTTTTGCTTGTATCTATCATCTTTGTCATGCTTATGCTTCCACCTTTTTTTTTCTTCTGTGACCCTTATTTTTCATCATCACTATTTTCTTCATGTGGACACTTGTGTGCATAGTGACCAAGATCACCACACTTGTAGCATTTGACTTTCCTCATATCTCTGAAATTCCTTGAGTCCTTATTCCTTTTGATGAAGTTAGCTTCCTCATCATTATCTGGATCTCTATCTATCTCTAGAACTTTTCCTTTCTTATTATCTGAAGCCTTGAATGCAATCTCTTTTATTGGAACCTGATGCTTACTCACCCTCATCTCATAAGTTGTGAGAGTTCCTTGTAATTCTTCCATTGTTAGCTTGTTGATATCCATTGTTTCTTCTATTGCTGAAACCTTTGCATCATACTTCATGGGAAGTGATCTCAAAACCTTTTGAGTAACTTCTGATTCTTTCATCTCAAATCCTAGGCCTCTCATGGTGTTAGTAATCTCATCAACTCGAAGTAAAAACTTTGCAATATCTTCAGAATCTTCCATTTTCAATTCCTCAAATATTTTTCTATGAGTTTGTAGTTTTGCCAACTTTACCTTGGAATCTCCTTCATAAGTATTCCACAACTTGGTCCACATTTCATTAGCTGAATTACATACCATGACCTTTGCAAAATCTGTCTCACGTAGCCCACTCAAAATACAATTCATTGCTCTTGCATTGATCTCAACCAATTTCTTGATAGTCTTATCTACCTCGGGATCACCTTCAACCTTATACTCTTTTTCAACCATCTACCATACCTCATAACCTTGTGATATCAAGTAGTTCTTCATTCTCATGCTCTAGAAAGCATAATTGTTACCATCAAACAGTGGAGCCTTATTTGTAGATGATCCATTCTATGAAGCCATCTATGTTCTTGTAGAATCTGCCCTCAAGTTGTTAGCCTTTCCTAAGGAACCCGCTCTGATACCAATTGAAGAACACAAGCTTATACTGAGAGGGGGTGAACAGTATAGCACCCACTTTTTACTTTCTTTCCAAACCAATATCAATTAATGTCCTTAATTGCAATAACCAAATATAGCAAGTGTGCATTAATAACTTAGATAGCAATAGTAAGCAAGAGCACAAGTCACCACACATAATTGAGACACAAGATTTAACATGGTTCCCCCAATGTGGGGTACTCCACAAGATAATCTCCTTATAATATTTCACACAAAAATAAGGATCCTTATCCAATACAATGATTACTTTGATCTTCTCAAAGCTAGGCAATACATTGATCTGCTCAGGTAGGCAATCCACTGATCTGCTCAGCTAGGCAACACACTGATCTACGTAGGCAATCCATTGATCTACTCATCTAGGCAACACAGTAACATATCTACTCGGTAGGCAATCCATTATCTAGGCAACACACTAATAGCTCAAGTAGGCAATCCATTGATCTTCTCAACTAGGCAATCCACTGATCTACTCAACAAGCTCACATAGAACTTGTCCAAATTTCTCAACAAGCTCACATAGAACTTGCTCAAATCTGCTCAACAAGCTCACATAGAACTTGTCAAATACTCAACAAGCTCACATAGAACTTGTCAAAATCTGCTCAACAAGCTCACAAGAACTTGTCCAAATCTTCTCAACAAGCTCACTTAGAACTTGTCCAAATATGCTCAACAAGCTCACATAGAACTTGCTCCAAATATGCTCAACAAGCTCACCAAGAACTTGTTCAAATCTGCTCAACAAGCTCACTAAGAACTTGCTCAAAATCTGCTCAACAAGCTCACTAAGAACTTGCTCAAAATCTGCTCAACAAGCTCACTAAGAACTTGCTCAAAATCTATCCACAAATCTGTCCAGAAATCTATCCCAAAAGCCTTCTCAAAGGCTCAACCAATCATGCTCAAATAGCACTCAAATCTCATCCACAAATCAAAGGCAAGGCTTAAATATGAACTCAACAATGAATGGTAATACACTCTTCAAAGGATGACAACTATGATCCACAATGATCTCAACTCAAATCAATCTCATAGAAGCATAAAGAGAATTGTTAGAGACTCAATATGTTCTATACTCAAATCAATATTTCTCAACTCAAGTCAATCTCATAGAAGCATAAAGAGAATTGTTAGAGACTCAATATGTTCTAATCTCAATTTCTTTCTCAACTTCAAATCAGATTGAATATAGAATAGTTTCTTTTATGGAACTTGAACAATCACTTCTCACAATCACTTGACTAGGCACAATCAACTCAACTCAACCATTCATCTCAAGGGACAACTCTTTCTCACAAAACCCTAGTCCATGCATGTATCAACAAACTCAAATGTTTCCAACAATGCTCAACCATAAATCTCACATAACAATGATACTCTTCTCAAAATTATACTCATGTTCTTTTCAAGTTCTTTGCATAACCAATGGGCTTCAACAACTATGCTTATAAAACAAGGTTTAAACACAACTCTCAAACTAGAAAACCTTGAAGCATTTCAACCAACCACTTTCGAAAAGGAAACCACAATCAATCCTTTTCTCTCCAATGATATTTCAGAAATCAACCACCATAAACAAAGTCAATGGAGAATATTGCTCATACCTTTTTGATGCCTTATTGGTTGTCCACTAAATCTGCCACACTCAACAAACTTTGAAAAAGAACAAAACACCTTCACTTTTGAAACCCTTTACAAAAATAGAAATATCTCTTTATATACACCTTATTTCTCCCTCTAAATAAGTTAATCAAATAGCCCTCGAAATAAGCTTTCCAACGATATATAATATGATATATTTCTAAAAAGAAAAACACCAAAAATTTCTCTTTTTCAAAAAGTGGATCACAACCCTTATTCCTCCTAGAAATAACAACAAGCTTACAAAACCTTATAACTCCCTATCTCTAAAAAAATATTTTTCATACACCCAAAGCATTCACAATATCAACTATGCAAGGCGCTTCTCATAAATACCTTTAATTTCGAAATCGTGGCCTTAACCTTTGAAAACGTTTCGCAAAAATTGATGAGCGCCTTCACACCTACGGGAGTCGAACTCTGTTCCTCCTTGCTAGCACTGTGAGATGCTAACCACGTGGGTGCAAGCCCACATTGGGAATAAATCCCAACCTTGCTGTATAAACTGTGCTCGATTGTTCTTAAAACGAAAAACGTTTTCCACCAAAACTTCTGCCTCTACGAGGATTCGAAACGCAGACCTCCCTTGTGCCAAAGTTATCTCTTGCCAACTGCGTTGCACTGTCCAACGTGACGTCAGGTCTAGACGTCCTCGATTTTCTTTAACCCTCAAAAATGACTTCTTTATTTTTCGCCTTCCGCTTCCTCCACGCACGAATTACTCTTCGATTTTCTCAACCTTGGCATCCTCAATAGGCAAAGTTTTTAACCATTATATATACACATTATAATGCTTCGAAAGACGTCGACGGATTATAATCAAACCTTCATTCTTTTGGACGTCGGCGATAATAAAATATTAAATTTAATTTTAATTTTAAATTTTAATTTTAAATAATTTAAAATTTAAACTTAAATATTTAAAATTAAATATCTCCTTCACCGGGGCACCTTTTTCGACGAAACAAAAAGCCAACCTGGGTTTTAAGAAAAACCCATTTCAAATATGCCATCCATGGTTTTAAATAAAACCTTTTATTTTTCTTGCCTTGGTTTTCACAAAAACCTTGTATATATCCATGCTCTCCAAAATATCATAAATGCTTATTTATGAAATGCCTTGGCCACCAAAACTCAATGTGATCCATGTGACATCAATGATCCATGTGACATCAATGACAACATAAAATACCTCAAATTTCCAATAGAAATAATAACTTTGTTAGTGATGGGATTATAAAGTTTATAGCCTTTGATTTCTTCACTATAACCAACAAATATGCATGCCTCACTCTTTGCATCTAATTTCTTTCTATATCGATCAACAATATGTACATAATCTAAACAACCAAAAAATTTAAAATGATTGACATTGGGTTTTTTATCATACCATGCTTCATATGGAGTCATATTTTTAAGTGTGCTAACGGGACTCCGATCGAGAATATACATTGTTATAGCAATCACATCAACTTAAAATATGTTGCTTAATCCCTTTGTTTATAACATGCTCCTTGTATTTCAACAATGGTGTGATTATTTCTTTGTGCTACCCCATGTTGTTAAAGTGTATAAGTTATAGTAAGTTATCTTTTAATGCCAAACTTATCATAAAATATCATAATTTGATTTGAGAAAAAATATCCTATAGGGTCAGTCCTTAAAATTTTTATTGTACATCCACTCTCATTCTCAACAAGGGATTTAAACCTCCTAAATGCATCAAATACTTCATATTTATGTTTTAAAAAATAAATCTAACATTTTCTTGAGAAATCATCAATAAAAGTGATAAAATACGATGATTTACCCAAGCCCTTTGTTTACAATAGGCCACATATATCAGAGTGAATCAGTTGAGTTGGATAATGGGTCCTCCATGCTCTACCTTTTAGAAACATCTCTCTTGCATGTTTGTTGTTAGAACAATATTCACAAACCTCCTTGTGCTCTTCAAATTTTGGAAAACCATAAACTAATTCTTGTGAGGTTAATAACTTTAGGCTTTGGAAATTCAAGTGGCCATACCTTAGATGCCACAACTAGCTCTTGTCTTCAAATGCTACATTTGCAAGGCTATTGCTATTACCTCTAAAATTCAATGGGAACATCCTATTCTTTGACATTGGGACAATTGTAACAACTCTATTTCTTGGAATTTTATCATAAATAATGCATTGTTTATTATCAAATACAACCTTATAATTCTTCTCACAGAGTTATCCAACACTCAACAAATTATGTTTTAAATTTGGAGTGTAGTAATATTATTGATATGCTTCTTACCTTCTTTTGTGTTCATCTTCACAAATCCTTTTGCAAAAACATCCGAAGATTTATTATTACCAAGCTTATTGATGGACGTATGGTTGAAGCACGTAGAATCTAAGTACCAAAATTCTTGAAGATTATTTTCAACTTTATCACATGATAAGAATAAGTCACTTCGTGGAGTGTTCCCATTCTCACTAGCATAATTAGCTCTTCTACCTTCATTGCTAGAATTAATTCTACATTCATTCTCAAAATGTCCATACATATTGCAATGACAACATTGGACATTTCCTTTATCAAACCCGCTTCTTCCTCTTGTAGTTGAACCTCCTCTTCCACATCTTCTTCTTGGGAAATTTTGATTTTGGTCTCTTCCTTGGCCTTGCCAATGACCTTGACTACTAGTGTTGGCACCTTCACTTTTGGAAATTATTAAATTTGATGCAAATGCTTTCTCTTCACTCTCTCCAAATGTATCTCTTAGTCTCTCCTCATGAGACATAAGAGACCCAACCAAATGATCAAATTCAAGTGTAGCCAAAAATTTATTTCTTCAATTATAATTGATACATGATTCCACCTTGGTGTCTGTGTTCTTAAGACCTTCATCACCGCAATATCTTATTCAATAGTTTTACCTATTGTGGCCATTTTGTTTACCACATATTTCACTCTAACACAATAGTAACTTATTCCTTTTGCTTCATGCATTTTTAGATTTTCAAATTCTCTTTTAATGGTTTGCAATTTCACAAATTTAACCTGGTCAATTCCTTGGTAAGCCTCCTATAGTGTATTCCAAGCTATTACAACCCACCTTGGCAGGACTCATTCATAATATGGACTATGTGTAAAATTATATTTTTTCAATGCTTGGCATTATATGCATTATGGATGGTTAATTGCAATTGCTATTTTGGTTACATTAAATGAGAATATGGTACGATTGATGTTATGCATGGTTGTAGGAATAGGTACTCTAATAGGTGGACAAGGAATTTGGCCATTGGGAATGAGAGACCAAAATAAAGGAAATGATGGTCAGTTTAACTGAAGACAACTCCAGGGTAGGATTTACCTACATTTAGTTGCATATCATATTGAATTTTTGAATAAGGTAATAACACTAGCTAGGAACTTGTGGAAGCAAGGGGGCAATTCTTAGTAGCAAGTGATGATAGTTCATTGAAAACTTGCTAACTAAGAACAAGAGGTGGTATACCATATTGAAATATTTTGTTTATAAGCATTTGAATTTAATATGTGTTGTTTTTGGGTTGGAATGAATTTGGTAATTTATGTTTATTGTGAAATGAATCTGGCAAAAGATTCATTAAAAGGAATGATTAATAAATATAGAGGTTTTATTAATCCCCTAATGGTTAATGTCAATGTTAATAATTTATATTAACATTTGACATCAAATTAATTAATTAAGGGATAATTAATTAATTTATCATATTTGTTCTAATGTTTAAGTTTAACATTAGAAATGAAAAATAATTGGCATGTTTATGCATTAGGAGATGTTTGGATTTGTGCTCAATATCTATGATATTAGATAATTATTAAATTAATTGCAAACAAGGAAAGAGACAATTAATTTAAATAAGCATGGAATTAAGAAATGATGGGCTTATAAGATGACCTTTGTTCTTGAGCACCTGAACATGGGAATGGTGGTAAAGGAAAAGAAATACATAATAAAGTTTATTATTTTAAATAAAATATAGGGGAAATTAGAAAGTTATTTCGGGCGTCGTCTTCTTGTTCTTGGTAATACAAGAAGGAGGTCAAATGGGTAAGAAGGAGATAGAGAGAGGATACTCTAAATGGAATAACTTGAAAATAAGGCAGAGAACAAAACAACTTGGAAAGAAGGCAGAGGACGAAAGACCGCATAGAACTAGTCTATTTCCTTGGTATTGCTTGGAAGATAATATCGTTCCATTTGATTGTCTTTTGTCTTCCTCTATTTAAAAAAAGAAAAAGAAAACACATCTCTCATTTTACTCTGTTTTACATATAAACGATTGATTTGCTATGTTTTATTCCTTAAAAGAATATATATTTTATTTAAGTTGGTTTATAATGGACTATGAGATTTATCTAAGCAATATTGTTTTTCTTACAAAATATAAACTTAGCCTAAAGAAATTTTAATCTAATATATAAAGTTTTACCTTTAGTAAGCTTCAGTTTAATATTGAGTTTTGTTCAAATAGTCATGTCTCTTCAGCTTGCACCAACCACTAGGATGAATCCTACGAGATAGGGACTAATAATTTACCATGGGTGGCTTAGGAAATCATTGTTAGAATTAGAGCAAAGTAACCATTTATGTTGTGGTTATTAACAAATTGTATTGGAAGTATTTTCTCATCCTGAGATATAGTGGAACAATGTAGAACTCCAACATAGATGTTGACCGCCTGAAAATCAAATGCAATTTGATTTGAAGTTGAAATACTTATTGATTGTTTCATTCTGCATTCCTAGTATTTTTTATGAATTTAATATTTATGTTTTTCAAAATTGGCCTATAATTACTTGAGTTGAGCCTAGGTATTTCGCTCATAGTCGACCGATTTTTTTTAGGGAGGTAGTTATTTTCCTCCTCATGTAAATGAATGTATGATTTATAAAGTGTCTTGTTTAATATGCAATGGTCTTATTGTTTGGTGTTATTTAAATAATAGGGAAAAACTATAATATATAGCTTTATGATTGAAGTCATAAAGTGCAAAAGAAAAATTTATTTCATGTTTTATAAAAGGTGTGGCTTGAATGTTATTTTCCTAGCCTAAAGAAGAAAGAGAATGAGTTTTGTTTCATATTAAAAAAATAAAATTATGTCATTTATAAGGAAATGGAGTCCTTATAACCGAATTGTAAATTATGATTTGGTTCTTATGAGGAATATACTTTTAATTTAATAAAGAAAAAGGGATTACTTATTAATTTTTAGGATGTATTTAATTGATGATACAAATGGGAGGTTTGTATTGTTTTAATCTATTGAATATTCAAATGGGTGGGTAATTTATTTATTATAAGGAAATTATGGGATTTCCTTATATGTATTGTTTAGAAAAAAATATGGAATATTCAAATAGGTGTGGAGTCCTTTTGGATGAGGAAATTATGGGGTTTCATCACATATTTGGTTTAAAGGAATATTTTATTTTTAAGTTGTGAAGTTGTGAAGTTGGATAATTATGTTTTTATCCATTAAGTTGAATAAATAATTTTGGATGTGGAGTCCATATACCTTGAGAATACTATGGGGTATCCCGCATGTTCTTATAACTGAACGTGGAATTCATTTATGAGGAAATTATGAGGTTTCCACGTAAGTTGACTTTTAAATATGAAGTAGAAATGTAAGGATAATTTATATATGGGTTATTAGATGTTTTGATTAAATAATGTAGAAATGTGAATGATTATTTCTATATATTTTATTGTATGCATTGACTACCAAAGCATTTAGGAATGCATTATAATAAATAGAACTATCCTGATCCCTTACTCCAACCACCTCTCAATGGAGCTTAAAGAATTTAGCGAACAAGGTTATGGAAAGAAAGAATTCTATCATGTTTTTACCGTTTTTACTAGGGTTTCATATTGATTATGATTATGATGTAATTGGAATCTCAAAGAAAGAGATGTAATGTAGGAAAAGCTTATAGTGACTAGTCATAGATTTGTTGATATCCATATTGAGTTACATTGTTAAGTAATACTTTGTAGTAAGGTTCTATATTATGAGAAGACTTGAATATTTGATGTTATAAGTATTCATTGTTGTTATTTCCAATTCATTTTGAAAGAATTAAATTATAGTTATTATTAAAGTAAAACCCACATGAGTGGTTACATGTTGTGGCAAAATGAATGGAAAGTAATTATAAATTTGATTACAAAATATGTTCTTGATTACTGAAAGAGTAAACTTTATTAAAGATGTTTAATTCTCTCAATAATATGCATTAGGAATATTTTAAGTCATTTCTTAATTAAGAAAAGTGAGCATGTTTTACTTTTGATTAAGAGATAGAGAGAGATATGGTATTGGTTTTATTATATGTTATGATTTGGGGTTATGAAGGGTAACTTGGGAGGGTATACTCATAGTAACCTTGTTAGTACCCTTGTTAAGATAAATTCCAATACTTGGTTAGTTGTGGGGAGACAACAATCAAGTTAGTTGTGAATCACATCTTGAGTGGTGTAGCTCAGATGTATTCCCAAAAGTGTGGATATTTTAAGGAAGGTTCTTAAGTGTGGAGCTTGAACCACATTTTCTAATAAATTTTATTTAAAAAATTATTGAGATTGCATTATTTGAACCTGCACTTCCTTCTTGGTGAGTGCCCTATAACATGGTCACTTGAACATCTCCACCATGAGGGCAGATGAGGATATGTAGGAGGCTTTTTTCCTTTGAGCCTTTAGAACCGAAAAAGATTTAAAAAAATCTTTCCTTGATATGACAGTCGCACAGAGTGATTGGAACTCGTGCTCATCCACCACCAAATGCTTTAGGAAGAGGCGTCCATCCAAATCCACTAACTAGGTGGATGAAAACATAAAGGCAACATGTGCCTTTTCAATACACCACCAAGCTAATATTTAAAAAAATTATTATCAGCCGAATGCTTTCACACAAGCCACGAACATAGAATTTAGAGCACTTAAAGTTTGAAATATTTTTTATTAAACTTTAGGTCATAAATACCTCCTCCAAACTCAGTCAAATGACACCTCCACAATGGCACAATCTCTGTTTGTTATGCGCATGTTTCAGATAGGGGGTCCAATATTCAAATAAACCACTACGTATATTACATTCGTCGCTGTGCATGTCAAAAACCGTCTGTCTCAATCACACTTCCGCTATGTATGCTTCATCTTGTCCATGTTCAGGGATTCACTTTGGAATGTATGCCCTGAATTAGCCTCAGGAAACGTGTTTCAAAAATTAAAACAACGCCCTTCTCCTCACTGACTCTAATACCATATTGCAGAATGCACACATTAGACTTGGTATTGAATTGATGAGGGATTAAATATTACATAAGGTAGTTTGGGTAGGTGCTCAACCACCTTAACCAATATGTAACCTCCCAAATGAGCACTCATATTATAATGTGTTATGAATGCGTTCAACCTATGAAATAATGTAATAAATATGTTACCTCTGCTAACAATATTGATATACCTCTTCAATAGTTCTAATTTAGATCATATCAATCTCATATTATATGGACAATCTTAGTCCATTTATATATCTTGTCACTTTCTCATCATAATTTTCAATATGACCTTCTCTTATGGTAAATTTATAGAACTCTTATATATATTCCTCTATTCCCAACTCCTTTTTATTGACATTTTGAAGTATTTTAAACAATCCAATTTGATAATCCATTGGTAACTTAGACAAAAAGTTTCCAAGCTCAAATTTTATCCTTCCTCTTTCACTATATCTTGGTTTGGACATGATCCCACCAAATTGAGGCATGTCCCTTTAGCCACACACAAATTTAACATGATTCGAATAATATATAGATTGATATTCAAATAATATGTTCATGTCCATTATCCAATCTTATAACTCTTCTAGGTTTAAGCTTCTATTAAAATTGGAAGTATCCATATTTGGCTTATGTTTTATGTTTGAGATTATTGTTGATTTGGTTCTTCTCCTTTCTTCTCATCTCAAGACTTCACATGACTAGTTTCCTCCTCTTCACTATAACTAATCTCTTCAAGATGAACACCTATCCTTTGGCTATTCTCAATTACCTCTAACTTGGTAGTAAATTCCTCTCAACATTTCTACTATATCCAAGGATCAAGGTCTTAGACCATGTGGTCTTCCTCTTCCTCTTTATGTCATCTTCCTTCTATACATATTGTAACAAACTCTAATATCAAAAATGATGTAGACTATGCAGACTATAACTTCTTTTGAATGGAAAACATCTCACGATAACAATCCTATAGGATTATAAGTTTCTTGTATGATAGTATAAAATTATGGTAAATCTTTGACACAACACCCCTTTTTTCTGATACATTCCTTAATTGTACAATGAACTAATTGTATAACACATTGCCATATGCATTGAATGACCAACCCATAAGATGATAACCTTATTTGAATGAAAATTCCACTTAAACGTATATTATTTCAGCTTAACTCTTATTTAAATTATGTTCTTATTCCTTCAGTATGATGGAAAACATATCACTTCGCTTATAGCGACCCTGTACTTGAGCAAAAATCCACTCTGATTCGAACGATGACTCTTTTATGAAATACCACTCCTATGTGATGTCACTCTTACTCTCGCTTAAAAGTTCTCCATTTGAATGTCCACAAATAAAATGGTAAATGTTGGATGGTTTTGAAAAATCCATTAAATTCTGCAATTTCTTGAACTACATCCAGAGTCCCACCTCTCTATTTATAACCTACACACTTAAAGTCTCACCATAAGCCAATACAATATAACCCTCATTTAGATTAAAAAAAAAATCTATTTTATATTATATTATTTAAAGCTTACTCGACTATTACAAAATTATAACCCTGCTCTTCTACCTCTCACTCTCACTCTCCCTCCTATCCTAGATCATCTTAGTTTTCCTACCTCTTTCTCCTTCTGCTCACTCTTCAATTCCTACACCTATTTTTTTTAAATTTCCTATCCTCCCTCCCTTGTGGTTTCCTCTTCCTTTACCATACAAGATTTGGGTGTTATACCAACTATCATCAAATGATTTCTAGTTTTTAATTGTTTTCTTGTTTTTATGATTTCAATAATAGAGGCTGCTACATCACTTGGTTACATAATTATAAATATTAGAAAGTGGTGAATGAGAGTTCTCGTTACGAAGAGACGGAAGAATTTATATATACATACAGAAAGAAAAAACACATCACATTAGTGAAGAATATGTTTCGCTAAATGGTTAAAAATGCAAAAGATGTAGAAAAGGTTTCGCTAAATGGTTAATAATGCAAAAGATGTAGAAAAGGCTTCCCAATGTTCAAGCAAACTTTGATCAAGTTTTCACCATTGAAGGTCTTGGGAAAAGATAAAAAATTTGAATCCTTTAGTATTCATTGCGTATTCAAAATTTATTGGTGTCCCTAACTATCTGAAATCGAAAGTACCTATATTTAACTTTATAAGAATAATTCTAATTGTATTATATGTTGGCCACCGAGGTATAGAAGTTTAATTAATTTTGATTGTTGACATTTGTGTGTCAAAACCTATTACCAGTAGGCAATGACTTTCGTTTCTGTTTAAAAAATCATTTCTTCCATAACCGCAGTGCAGTGCTCAGTTATATGATAGGAAGCAAGCTCAGCAATACTGTTTCCTTGGATTCTATGAAATGTGGAAAGAATGGAGCAGGATTCTTTAGTTTATTAAGTGAACTAATGAAAATTCAAACTTTTGTACCCTTACGTAACAACATGACTAACTTTAATCATTTTAAGGAGGGAATTCCTCAATAGATATGATTGTTCTGAGCTCCTTTACATAGCGTGACGAAAGAAAGAAGATGATAATACTTGAAATCCCGAAGGAATCCTAAGATTTGTTATGAGCAGCGAACATAACCCACAAAAATGTTGCTTTCAGCTTGTGCAAATCTAATTGATTATTGGACTTTAATAAAGCCTCTCCATCTATTCATGTCCCAATTCAGAGCGTACAAACATACTGAAATGGAGCGGGAGCGGGCCCTATGTTGAATTATAATTGCAGATAATTGCCAAAATCAGAAAGAGGAAGGGACTTGTCTTTTACCTTGTCGTCAGTTTTATTGAAATAATGGATAAAGCAAACTGTGATAAAAATACAACGGATCCCATAAGCCAATTTTCTTCTCTCTATTGTTGATGCGGCTGAAAATACAAAGAGCTGAATTTGTTAAAAGGGTTATAAAAGCAAACGCCATGTTCATGTTTGAGTAATTCAATAAAGTATTACCACAAAAGTTGATTTCAAAGCAAAGGACAGCGCGCTTATAACTATCAATAACGAATAAATATGGAGACAATGAAATAAACGTTTTCCCAATTTCATTATACTAGACCGCACATCAGTATTTTGTCTTATATTATATATAACTCTAAACTTTCTGTCAAACTCTTTTTGGGCTTTTGTTCATTCTACTTTTTCTTAGTGTTGTGGAGGATTCTATTTAGATTCATGCCGGCAGAAATTTTGGCTTTTCACAATATACAAAGATAACTGAAATGTCAAAAGTTGAAAGAAATCTAAAATCACAAATATCTTCTCTGGCCTACTGGATTAAGCCCGTCCAAACTTAATCGGACGATATTAAAGTCCATGGAACGTTTTATGTCCCAATACAGATGTAACAACCATATGATAATGTGATGGGTCCTATGTTCAATTATAGCTAGATATTTGCCTAAATTTCCAGATTGTGCTTTAAAAAAAAAAAGTTGGGGTCGGTATCCTTCGCCCTCTTTCCTTCTCGACGTTAATCAAAATATGAAATAGCAATGTGAGAAAACGTGACCAAGGGCCCGTTAAAAGCAAATTACATACAAAATAATTGACAACTATGTTTGAAAATATTATCATAATATGAAGCAAATAGCGTAAATAAGAAGTACCCAAAAAGTTGATGTTGAAACACAGGACATGAGCTGTTTTCGAAGAAATCATGGACACAAACTGGGATTTCATGTCATATATGACCGGATCCACTAACACATAGACATGAAAAAGGAATCGAAATTTAAATGACTACAATATAGTAGACCCTCCAGGACTGTTAGGTCTGTTTCTTTGATTTTGTTATTGTTTTTTTTAATTAATGGTGAAAAGTTTTTGAAGGTTTCATAATTTTTATATTAGAGGAGGTAGAAAAAGATAAGGTTAATTAAGCATAGGTCAGCTTCCAAAACCAAAAGAAAAAGAAACTAAATTAAAACAGCCAACCAAAACATAAAGACCAGCCCACCTTTAAATTCAGAGAGCAAAGATAAAGGTAAAACACCAAACATATTCCTTGATAATGGTAACCACCGGGAAGCAAAAGGACCAACCCGCCAAAAAAGATCCCCCAAAAGGAGGATCATTAGAACACAACTCAAATCTCATCCAAGCAGAAAGACAATAAAAAGATCTACTAGATAGGTAGGCCCAATGCTTCCAAAGCAACAATTGTTATTAATTGCGAAGGAAAATTGTCTTCCCAGCTTTTTGAACTGACCACTATCCACCTCCAAATTGACCATAACATCAGCAACCTTTGATGTATCCTTAATAATATTCAGAAACAATTGTGAGTCTTTTCAACCTGCACATCCTAAAATGAAAGATGTTCGATGAAGCCCCTCTCAAAAACTTGGTGAACACCCTAAAAAAGAGTCTTAAATTTGGTTTGAATACCATAATCTTCGTTGTAAGCCCAAATAACCTCACCATTATATTGTTTTTTTATACATAAAGAATGTGTAACTTTTCTTTATTTTCTACTATCATATTAAGATTCAAATCTTTGGAGCTGTCATTATAACCTTTATCTCACTTTTATATCATTGGAGCTTTCATTATAACCTTTATCTCACCTAGTTAATAATGTCCGGAATGAATGATGGATATCATCCTAGCTCTAGATTGGAACTACCCACCCTATCCATCTGAGATGCAATCAAGGTTAGTCTACCACCTTTACTCCAAAAAAAAAGTTACCAAAAATTAAATTAAATCTCTTCTTAATTAAAATATCATTTCACTAAAATTTACAATCCAGCAAGACTAGCCTTTCCACCTCTGTCCATTCTAGCATTTTCTCGAGTACTCAATCAAACTGTCTTTTATTGAGGGCATTTGGTGGTTAAGGCCATGTTTAGATATCCAATCACTCTATACATAATCCACGGTGCTATCTACGAAGAGATGTAAAACAAAAACACCTAAAAAAAAATAGACACCATGCCTCCATCATAGATTTTATAAAAGGTGGGTGATTACCTTTTATCATAAATTTATGAAATTTATTTGTTTTTATGTTGTTATAATTTAAATTCATATTTACAATTAATTTTATTTATGAAATGAATTGGAATAAAGTAATGTAATCAGTGAAAGACCATAAAAATGGAATAAATATATATCTATATATTATAATACATAATATAAAATTATTTTTAAAATAAAAATTAATTTTTAATTATAATTGAAAAGTATTTATCATAATTAATTTATAATATGTTAATATAATTATATTTCATTTTCCAACGGACAAGTTATTGGACTTTATCTACTTTGACCTATGTTGGAGTCTACCTTCTAAAAACGACTATGTGGTTGCACCTCATGGCTTCTTGATGCTCTCCCACTTTTTAGGGTTCTAAATTTGTTATTCGTTTAGTTAGTATTGGTGAGTTTAATTAAATTTAATTTGTTGTTTTTAATTGTTTTCGACTTTACTATAAAGAATTTTCATGTATAACATTAAATGGTTGATTAAAATAATAATAGATATATAAAAATATTATATTAATTTTAGTTTATAATGATAATTTTCTAAATTAAATAATAAAAATATTATTGGTTTCTCTAAAAAATAAATGAATAATTTATTATATTTATATTGGTGGCCAGGTTACTTTAAAAAGTTATTTGGAAAGTGCATTAACAAAGTTTGAATAATAATAATAAATTATGAACATAATATGACAGTTTGAAAGACATAAATTTAGTGATAATACAAATAAAATGTTAATAATATTTTATCTTTTTAATCAAATAATAAAACTTAATATTATAATTAAATATAAATATTTAAATTTAGAAAATTATAAAAAAATGATTATCATATTAAATTTATAATATTTTAAATAATTTTTTTAATAAATAATGATATAATAAATAGAAACCCAGGTGTTGTAGGTGAGTTGGAGAGGAGAGGGCAATCCTCCAAGGGAGGTCCTAGGTTTGAATCTCCACCCTACCAAAAAGCTGAATTGGGTACCCAAAATCCAATTGATAATGTTGGTGTAGGTAGGGTTGGGTGCGACTCTTGGGTGACTTTGACGGTGTAGAACCCCCTGTCCTTGGTCTCTCAAACCAAGGCGGCCCACAAAGGTTTTTCGCTTTAAAAAAAAAAATGATAAAATAAATAGAATTACAAAATGGAATCTATAATTTATATAATATATTTAAATAAAGTAATTATTATTCAATAATAAAATTAAAAAATAAAAGAAATAAAGTAATTGTATTATATAAATGTCATGAAATGTTTAATTTAAATTTAGTATACTAATTGTGCGAGAATTTTTTGTGGCGATAAACTATATTAGGGAGGATCAATCCCATCGAAGTGTCTTTTAACAATAAGGATCATGGTCAAGAATGGGGTTATAGGTGCTTTGGTACCATATCCTCTAAAATAAGGAATCTCATATGTGGAACCTTACATAGCTTTAGTGACTATCAAACATAGGCAAGAACAATCATAAACACCATATGGAAGTGATAAAAGGAGGATTCTTTGCGTAGAAATGTGAATGGATGTTTATCATAGGCAAAAGAAATACCAATATTAGAAAGAGGAGGGCAACCTAGCACATAGTTTATAAGATGAAACACAACCTAATAGGTAAATTCATGGGTTTTAGACCATCCTTGTACTTCCTCTACAAGTAGATAAGAAAACAATAGCATTTGGAAGGAGAATACAAGATTCTAAGTCTCCCAAATAGGGAATTTTTATGGATTTTATGTCACTGGTAGATTGACAAAAAGTATTTGAGAGAGAGTCATATCATCACGGGCCAATGAGACTCTTCTTACAACCATCAAATATGGGATTTGACCCAAGGGTGGAACCGATCGTAGTACCAATATGGGTAATATTATCTTCCCTTCCAGTTGAATTTTGGAAAGAGGAGGTACTTGAGGCAAAAGGCAACTCACTAGGATATTATCAAGGTAAATCAAGAGAAACAATAGGATGATCGACAAATTTTGCTAGGATTTGAGTAGAAATTGATCTCAGTAAACATCTTCAAATGGAGATAGACCTAAAAATTAGGGATTCTATTTTGTGCCAACAATTGGACTATGAGGTTGTTCCATTTAGATGTAGGGTGTGCCATGCCACACTCATGGACATTTGGCTAGAATGTGTCCAACAACTAAGGATCATCAACTAGAAAAAGAGGGAATGAAAGAAACTATTAACATGATGGGCCAATATCTTCACCAAAACGTAAACCAGAAGGTAAGGGAATCTTTCAACAAGTAATAAAAATGTCAAACAAAATAAATTAGTAAAGAGAGACGAGGAAAAGTGAGAAGAACAAACAATAGATATGAGATATTTAAACAATTTGGAAGCTTAGAAACATAAGGAGAATTTTAAATGAAAGGATTAGAGGAGGATATTCACTAAGTCACATTGAGTAATAAAGAACAATACATCAACGTAGCATCAAGAAACAATTAAGGAGCAAAACTAGACACAACCTCTCTCATGGAAGAGGAGATCCAATCCATGAGGGAGACCACACGAGGGAAAATAGAGTAGAGGATAGTATTATTTCAGGAAATAAAGGTAAAACAAGGAAATAAGAACAAATACAACCCTACTTAGGGACTCATCAAGTGCAAAAGAAATAGAAACCAAACCAATCACTAGGGAAGAAGTCAAACAAGAAAAATATGGAGGAACAAGGAAGAAAACTGAGCCAGAATGGAAAGGTAAAATTGATGGCTAATTTCTTCTCTTGACTCTCAATTATATTAGTTATTTGGAATGTGATGGGTTTAGATAGCCGCACCAAACAAAAGAGAATAAAAAATATTATCATGGATATGAGTCAAGATATAATATTATTATAGAAAAAAAAAATGCAGGAAGAAGACTTACAAAAGACAAATAGGAGGAAATAGGAAAAAGGAGAGATCCTTAATAGACATAGGAAAAATCAGGGGGATTGACCACTATATGGAATCACCTATTGTTCCTAGCGATGGGGATGGCTTCCATGAGAGGAGTGCTGATGCTTTAGTTATAAAATAATGAAAATGGAAAAAACTGAACTATAATTAATTTCTATGTAACATAAACAATGAAATATTATAGGGATCAAAGGACATTCATCACAACTACCTAGAGGACCAATAAATCATGGAGGGTGATTTTAATGCAAATCTTAGAATAGAGGAACTACAAGTAGATAGAGCCATGTTGGAGGTAAAGGATAGATTCTACTCAGCAATAGCATGTCATCTAAACCTAATAGATACCCTAAGCTTCAGAGCGTACAAACATACTGTAATGGGCCCTATGTTTAATTATAATTGCAGATAATAGCCAAACTCAGAAAGAGGAAGGGACTTGTCTTCTACCTTGTCGTCAGTTTTATTGAAATAATGGATAAAGCAAACTGTGATAAAAATACGACGGATCCCTTAAGCCAATTTTATTCTCTCTATTATTGATGCGGCTGACAATACAAAGAGCTGAATTTGTTAAAAGGGTTATAAAAGAAAACGCCATGTTCATGTTTGAGTTATTCTGTTCGCGCAGGCAATAAAGTATTACCACAAACGTTGATTTCAAAGCAAAGGACAGCGCGCTTATATCTATCAATAACGAATAAATCATGGAGACAATGAAATAAAATTTATCCCAATTTCATTATACAAGACCACACATCAGTATTTTGTCTTATATTGTGATTAGTTATATATAACTCTAAAGTTTCCGTCAAACTCTTGGGCTTTCGTTCATTCTATTTTTCTTAGTGTTGTGGACTATTCTATTTAGATACATGCCGGAAAAATTTTTGGCTTTTCAATAACTGAAATGTCAAACGTTGAAAGAAATCTAAAATCACAAATATCTTCTCTGGCCTACTGGATTCAGCCTGTCCAAACTTAATCGGACGATATTAAAGTCCAGGGAACGTTTTATGTCCGAATACAGATGTAACATCCATATGATAATGTGATGGGTCCTATGTTCAATTATAGCTAGATATTTGCCTAAATTTCCAGATTGTGCTTTAAAAAAAGGTAGGGGTTGGTATCCTTCGGCCTCTTTCCTTCTCAACGTTAATAAAAATATGCAATAGCAATCTGAGAAAACGTGACCAAGGGCCTGTTAAAAAGCAAATTGCATGCAAAATAATCGACAATAGTGTTTGAAAATATTATCATAATATGAAGCAAATAGCGTAAATAAGTAGTACCCAAAAAGTTGATGTTGAAACAAAGGACATGACCAGTTATCGAAGAAATCATGGACACAAACTCGGATTTCATGTGATATATGACAGGATCCACTAACACATAGACAAAAGACTCGAAAGAAAGTTTAATGACTACAATATAGCAGACCCTCCATGTTTGCTCGGTCTGTTTCTTTGATTTTGTTACGCTGTTACATTAAGTTGTAATATAATATTTTTTTATTAATGGTGGAAAAAATGGTTTTGAAAGGTCTTAAAACCTTTTATATTAGAGGAGGTAGAGAAAGATAAGGTTAATTAAGTACAAGTCAGCTCGTAAGGCAAAAAAAAAACAGAAATTAAACTAAAACAATTGCATAATATTGGAAGGGTAGTAAATACATCAAGAGGTAGATGACAAAACTCCAAATTCAGAGAGCAAAGATGAAGGCAAAACACTAAGCATATTCCTTGAGAATGGTAACCACCAAGGAGCAAAAGGAACAGCCCCCAAAAATGAGCCCCCAAAGAGAGGATCATTAGAACACAACTCAAATATCATCCAAGCAGGAAGACAATAAAAAGGTCTACTAGATAGGTAGGTCCAATTCTTCCAAAGCAACAATTGTCATTAATCATGAAGGGAAATTGTCTTCCCAAATTCTGAACTGGCCACTATCCACCCCCAAATTGACCACAACATCAACAACCTAGTTACCTTCCCTATAAATATGCTCAATTTTTTTTTAATGTAAAGGCCTAAATTTTAATTAATTTAAAAATACAAGTCTTTACAACCATAATTAAAATTTATGCCTCTTCATACTCTAAAGCACATCCTACTCATCTGACCTAATGAATCCCTGCCTCTAAAATATATCCTGCAATCCTTTCCATCTTAGTACATGAATCGCAACTGCTTGACGTTGTTTATGTTGGGAGGATCACGAAGTTTGTTCAAAGAATGCACTATTTAATTATTTTTGCCCTTGCTTCCTGTTAGTCCTACTTGCAAAACCGAGTCATGTACCCCAAACCTATGCCACAATATTTTTGCATAGTTTGAGGCTCACCCATTTAAGCCTCTCATAGATTTATTTCTTTTTTTTTCGCATTGTCTGGCCAAATAATTGGGTCTTAACACGTGGATAGTACTGGGTTTCAATGACTTTCAACATGAAAGCGTTCGAGTGAATCCTCTTTTTTATTTGGGTGATTTAATCCCACATTGTTTGGGTGAGATGATATTTCCACATTTATAAGGGAAATGCTTCCTTTTAGATAATAGCCATCACACACTAGCTCTTCACAAGTGCACTCGCAATATCTCTCACAACGGTACCTATTGATTAGTAGCATACACATTTGAATTTCAGGCATCTTGAATGAAGTTGAATTTGTTCATGTGCTACTACCTACCTTCAACCAAGATGAAAACCAACTTTTTGCTCCAAAGGGTGCTTTTTGACTGACCACTCCTTGCTTAGCACTTGTTGACAACGTGACTTCTATTGGCCACCAATGGTCCTCTGTTGATTGGGAGGAATGATATGCATTCTCTATTGAGTGTTTGGTGCCAGTTGACCACACCTTTTTTGCATTTTCACCTTGATGTGCCATGTCATACCTCCATGAATACATGCCTCCACAAATACCATTTTTTTATTTCATGGACTTTAATAGATCCTCAAATTTTCATAGTTTTTGAGGCCTTCTTCTTTTGCAAGTATAGGCTTGCATATAGTCATTGGAAATCTCTTTCCAATCCAGTTCCAATTGGACTATTATTTTGATGTTTTGTAAAGGTTTTTTTGACATATGTTACTCCGAAGTTTGGATCATTGAAACCTTCTTAAAAAAACAAAATGTTGCACAATGAAGTGCATTTTCGATTGAATTCGACACTCCTTTAAATCCAATTTCATCTTTTGAGACTTCTAGAAGTAGAATTTCTCACGACCATGGCCCTCTTGAGATTATTTCATGATTTTGGGTACTCCTACTCTAGGAGGTGTTGTTTTTGGATCATGGGAATTTGGGTACTCCACTTTAGAAGTTGTCATTGTATCTTCTTTTGACTATGGTCCTATTTATGTGATCATGGATATCACATGGGTATTTCACACACTTTAGAGTTCATTAGCCCTTTAGTGGCTTGTCTCTTTATGGATTTTATATTTTTAGCTTAGCTCATGTATTCATCAGCAAGAATTGCAACACTTCTTTGGGCAGCTCTACATCAGGCTTCCACATCAGATTCTACATAAGCTTCTGCTTCACAAAGCATATGAGGAGATCCATTTTACTCCTCTTATTTGGTGCATTCATCATTTGGTGCATCATGTCCTATTGTGGATTTTTTTGGGCTAAACACCACTTGTTAGATTTTAATAGCTATTATCCACTTGCAATTATGGATATTTGAGGAGTCACATTACTCCCTTTTGGTATTCTATAAAATTTATATATTTGTGATGAAGTGCAGTTCGGTGGTACCCGACACTTCATCCTTTTATATCCTAATTAGATATTTTTTTAATACTTCTTGAGGAGGAGTTGAATGCATCACTCCACTTAATAACTTTCATCAAGTCAAAGACACAGAGATTCGACACTTCGAAAACCAAAATTTATAAGTGTACAAAGACACAGACACTTTAGAATATGCCTACTTGTACCTTTTTCCTCCACTCTTCCTCCACCGACTATAGTTGCAAGATTCTTGCTTGGCAAGATCGTTTGTACTTGGTTTTGGGTGCATGCTTATGGTTCAACATGATTGGTGTGAAGAGTTGTGCCTTCTTGAAGATTGAATGATATTTTGATAAGGCCCTTTTTAAGCATAGTATTTTTCATTCCTATATGCTTGAGGCTAACCCAAGCAACAACAGACCTCAAGATCCCATTAGGTTTTCTATATGGACCCTTTCAGCATTGATCATGTGTTTTGCTCATTTTTGCTCCCTTTTATGGAGTTGTGGTGATCTCTTTGGGGTTCTTGTACATCATCTACTCTCTTCTTTTCTAAACCACTTTGGAGGATTTCATTTTTGGGAACTTATATATTCTCTCCCAAATTCTTGTAAAAGCATTGGGGTCCAATGCTTCCATTGTTGGGAGGAATGATATAGATATTATGTGATAGGCATAGGTTTTATGTGCTAGGATTAGGCTTGTTAGAACTTAGTATTTAGGGGCTTTGTTTATTTTTAATAATTTGTAATGTATGTGAGTTTGTTTATAGCTCATGTTCACAAGGCCTAGGTCTAGATGTTTGTACTTTTGTAGATTAAGGGCTTACCTTCTTAGCCTTTAATTTATCTTACGTAATCCTTGGATCTATAGTTGCTTTCCAAGATTGTTCATTGTAATTTGTACTTATTTTAAGCACCTATTTTGTAATGTAAATATATCTTGGAATTTTAATTCTTATTTGAATTTTATTCCTTATCAACACAACAGGTGGACTCCAACCTCTTCCTATTTAAAATACCATTTAAATGGATATTTTTATGGATTTTATTAAAGTACTCCCAAATTTTTGAGGTAATATAATCATTCTCCTAGTGATGGATTACATCTCTACGTTTTTTCACTTTTGTTATCTAACCCACCCTTATAAGGCCTCCATGGTTGCCCAAATATTTCTTGATTCTATTTTTGCCTTTATGACATACCCCAGTCCATAATATTTTATCATGAGGAATTGTTCAATTTGCATGGCATACAACTCTAAATGAGCTTGACATATCATCCCCAAACTAATAGGTAAACTAAAATTGTTAATAAGTGCCTGGAAACTTATCTCCTTTGCTTTGAATTTGAGCAACTAACTCATTGGGTCAAATGATTTCCATTGCTTGAGTGGTGGTGTAATACTTCTTATTACTCCATCAAAATGACACCATAGGAAGCAATTTATGGACACCCTCCACCATCACTCCTATCATACATCTTGGGTAGTTCTAAGGTTAAAGCAATGAACTCCACTCTCAAAGAGCATGCACGACTACTCTAACATCTTACAAATAATTTGGCTATGGCACAAAATTATATGCAACAACAAGATGATCAACACCATTCAAAGTATAATTTTAACATTGGAGATAAGGCTTTTATATGCTTGCAGTCATACAAGAAATCATCGTTGAAACTCTATGGTAGCTAAAATATAGCACTTAAATTCAATGGACTATATAAAGTTCTCTAACAGATGGGTCCCATGGCCTACAAGCTAGAATTATCACCCTCCTTTATAATACATCCATTTTTTCATGTCCCCTATTTAAAGGTCCTTGGAATCCAAGTACAAGTTCAATCCACCCTACCCTTGTTGGATGTAGAAGGATTAGTCATCTTATAACTCATGATTATTATGGGTTGACATACATGTACACTTTGCAACTGCACACTCACTAGTATTTTAGTACAATGGAAAATATTGTAGCCAGAAGATGCCACCTAGGAGCCACTCCATCAACTCCAACAATAGTTTCCTTACCTCAAGATTTTAGGATAAATATTTTTAAAGGGGAATGGCATGTTAGAACCCTATCGTAACACAACTATCATTACGTAATTTTCTAGTATATTGTGTAGACATGGAAAATTGACCCATTAAGATAAGTCATTTTCCTTAGATGCTTATTTTTCCCCTTGGAAAAGTAAGGTCATCTTTGAGCCAATTTTTCCCATTTCAACACCGTTTGGTCCTCCAAAATAGAAAAAATTGCACATGGATCTAGCTAGACCAAATTTACGATCATCTAATATGGGGCACAAATTTGGAAAATTTAGCTTTGCTAGACTCATGGTCATCTCATACAGGGCACGTATTTTACCAAAAATATTTTTCAGATTCACACCTACTAAATTTTGAGCATGAATTTGGTATTCTAGGGGGTTTTCTCTCAAAAATATCTCCCCTCATCGATTTGTTTTGAGGTTGGCCTTTGCTCATAGTAAAATTTCATTTTCCTGCTCATTTTTCCCTCCAAAACTCTTATAAATAGAGGATTGGATTCCTTATTTTTTCACATGTTGACATTTGGAGTTTTCTTGATGCCATCTTGAATCTTAACTCTTAATTTTCTCATTGCTACTACTAACAAGTGCTCTTTTGTTGTGGATTGCTACTTTACTATTTTATGCTTTGAATTTTGCTACCCTTGGAGATCAAGTGGAGGATTCTTAATGATTGGAGGGATCTACTATCTTAGAGTGCTTCTTCCACCTCTTCATTGCTCCTTACTTTATCCATTAGCTCATCAGACTCTTTGTTTGCATTGTTAATATTTTAACTCTATTTTTTCTATTTCCCACCTTTTTTTTCATTGTTTTGAGACCCGAAAAGGTCATCTAAACCAAATTTGTGTCCCACTCATACAAGCCACAAATTTGGTAAGCCATATTTGTACTTCCCCTTTATAGGATGTAAATTTAGGAAAATTAGGGTTTGGGAGCACAGGGCATGAATTTGGTAAGCCATATTTGCACTCCCCCTTTACAGGATGTGAATTTGGTAAAATTAAGTTTTGGGGGCAAGTTTCTCATCATAAAACCCAAATTCACACTTTGAATTTTAACATTTTTCTATGTTCATATTGTATGCATTTCATTTTATTGTTATGTATATGTTTTACTTTGTTTATGCATGTTCCAAAGGTCAAATATTAAAAGGACCAAGGGGGCTTGATTTTTGCACCTCCAAGCTCAATCATATAGTGGCCTAAGTAGCCCCTCAAACGCTAATCAAATTTTCTAGGGTTTGTGAAGTTATTTTGCAGGTTTGAAACTATTGGATATTCCAGATATAAGATAAAGTTTGGATCAAACACAAAATATAAAAGTGCCCTAAAATATAATTTCTTAAGTTGTTTTTTATTTGGTTTCTATTCATTTATGTTCAAAAACCTAGCTCATAAATAAAGGGAAAAAATTATGGTTACATTTCTAGGTATTTGGAAGAATAAGAGCATATAGTGTGCATTTAGGTTTAGTCTTGTTTGTGCATTTATCTTGATCACTTGCCAAAAGAAAAAGGATTTCATTTCTATTAACTTAGGGTTAGATATTCACTGAATCAAAGAACTATTCTAGGGTTAGCTCTTGTCTTCCTATATTTGGTGTGTCGTGCATTGTTCTTTCATTTCTCTTAGCTTAGTCTATAAAGGCCAAGCATAGGTGCATGCGTAATTGACACATTTAAATATTTCCACCTCAGACTTGGAGCGAGTCTTAAAATTATTCTTAGTGAACCCTCCCCCTATCCACTAAGTGTAGATTTGTAATAGCCACCACAATCACCTTGGATCCTAGCGGATCCAGTCGATAATCGCACATGGTGCGTAGTTTTCTCCCTATGCATCTTTGGTGAACCTGATGTGAAATGCATTCTTAGTGGCCAAATTAGGAAGCCTCTTCCTTTTGTCCTTTTGTTTTTATTTTTAAACTATAAGAAAGACCATTAGATCTGTTTGCATAGAGTTAGAACATGAAAACACTTTAAAAAATACCTTTTCTTTGTCTTTCATTATTTTTAATCCCTTTTCTTCCCTTGTTATTTCTCTTAATCCTATGGATCCAAATATTAGGATTAAATGAAAGCTTTCAATATCTGATGAGAATCCTTAAAAGGATGATCAAATTGATGGTGAGAATCCCAATCTAGAGAGAAAAGAGTACTTGGAGAATAATGATGATATTGATCCTATTGAAGGTCCTCATGGTAGAATCACCTTCAAATCATTTGATCATATTTAAAATTTTGTAAGCAACACAGGAAAGCCTTGAATAAGGCCATGGATGAAGAGACCCCCCTCAAAGAGGCTAGGATATCTCATCATCAAACTATTTCTTCTCATAACATTCACATCAATCCTTTGCTTGAATCTTCTCATCATGTCAATCCTTTTTAGTCAACATATGCTACTGTGACCATCAACATTGAAGGAATTCCTTAAGCTCCTCCAACCAGTAGTGCATATCAAAATTATGCTCAATTTCCTCCTCATTTTGCTCATCTCAACATACATGCTTCTATTCCATCAAATGCCAGTTATCCTCCATAGTAAGGCACCATTTATCATAACCTATACCATAAAAATGTTAATGCCTCCAATATTGGCCAAGTTTCATTTCAATAGCCTACCTATACCCTCCCCTAGGTAATCTAAGGGTATTGCATAACAATAATATCAATATGCAAAGCTTGACAAATATGGTAAAAAAATTGGCTTCAAGAATAGATATGCTTCAACCTCCAAGTTTCACCTACAACTATAAGGAAATGTGCAATCAACCATTAGACCCTAGTGTTGCCTCTAGGTCATATCCTAAGCTTTTTTCAATGTTGGTTTTACCAATTTATAAGGGTACAGAGGACCCAATTAAGAATTTATGGATGTCTAGGACAACATGTCATGATATTATATCATGACACATTGTTACTAAAGATGTTACCTAAGAGCCTTGGTGGTACGACATTGAAATGGTATTATCAATTACCTAATAATTCTTTGAGGAATTTTGAGGAGATAGTAGAGTTGTTTGTTCAACAATTTGGAGCTTATGTGGAGAAAAATGTGACTATAAAATATTTATTCCTTTTGAATCAAGGTGAGGATGAAAGTTTTTTGGACTTCTTGTCTCGTTGAAGAAGTCTAGTTGGATGATTAAGATACACCTTGCCTCCTCGAGAAATTTTAGAGATATTTATTGGCAAATATCTTATAAACTTATTACTTCATTTGACCAAGCAATAGATATGGCTAGAATGGTAGAGAAAATCCCTTATTCAAAGATAAAAATTCAAGCCAAATAAAGAAGAAGATAGGACCATGAAATCTCAATATAATAATAAGCATGTAGTTGGTTATGGGGTAATGGATAATAGGCTTGTTAACGATGTTGTTAATACCCTACAAAATATGGTTTTTAGCACTCCTCTAAAACCCCCACCAAGAAATTTCATTCAACTCAACCAACCTATTTTTCCAATCCTAAAGTAGCTTTTGGAAGCTCACATGATTGAGTTACCTCCCATAACACAACTTGATACCATGGCTAATTGGTACAAGCCTAGTCAATATTGTGAGTATCATAGAGTGGAGGGACACATGACAAACTCATGTAAGATATTGAAACATGTGGTTCAAGACCTCATTTATGTAGGAAACCTTGTTATAGAAGGTTATCAATCCAATCCTCCAAAAAACAATCAAAATCCTACGCAAAAAAAACCAACAATAAATCAAGATATGGGAATTTTTCAATATCCCCTCCCTAAGCATGTTTAGTATGTAGCTAATCAATTGTAATATCCTAATCTGCCACCTCCCTATAATAACATGGTTAGTATGGTAGCAATAACTACAAGGCAACAAGCTCAATCTCAACCGACTCAACAATCTCAACAAGAGATGAGTTCTACACCCAATAAACCTTCAAAACCTCCCTTAGTTTTGAAGAGTACCCAAAAAGGATCATGTGAGTAGAAACCTCATCTTTAGTGTTGAAACCTCAACCTAAAGTCTCCTTCGAAATTCAACAATAGTTAGCTAGTACCCCAACTAGTATCTCCCTCTTAGAGCTTTTGCAAACTTCTACTATTCATAGGAAAGCCTTGTTGAAGCTTCTAAGACAACAATTAGTTCCTCCAGAAATTTACCCTAGTGCTATAGCTAAAGTTGTAGGTTCCCTTGGGATACATCATATAACATTTTTGGATGACGATATTCCTTCCTCAAATTTGTGAGGGGATTCTTCCCTCTACATCACTGCATATATTGGGGAAATGTTTATCAAACAAATTTTGATAGATAATGGTTCCTCCAATTTATGCACTTATCAATTTTTCCAAAAAATTGGATAAAAAGAGGAAGAATTATCCAACATTATCATAAAATCTTTGACCAATGAGTCCCAAGAGACCTGTGGCATTTATCTCTCCCCCTTAGGGTTGGACCTAAGATATTAGATACCTTGTTCTATGTGTTGTATTACCCCTCATATTTTAATATCCTTATTGGGTACCCTCAGATCCATGCGATGAGGGTTGTCCCTTCTACTCTTCATCAATGTTTAAAGTTTAAATTCAAATATAAACTTGTTACCATTCCAGGCGACCCTCATCCATTCGAATATTTTTTGATGGTTGAACAAGCTCAATATGATCTCAATTTATGTCCATCAGTTTCTTCATCTCACCTTACCAAGTAGCTTGAGAATTTAAATGTAAATTAGGAACAACTAATCAATGTTTAATCATAGGATCAATTCAATCATTTTATCCAAGAGCCTCTTCTAGATATTGCCAAGCTACCACATTCACCGGGGACTATAGGTTTGCCTCATAAAGTTGTACATATTGGCATGTGTATCTTTATCTTCATAGGTGTGTTCCTCAAAGATAATATTTGTGGTAGCAACCCTCTTCCTATAGATCATTATTTTTCCCATTGTTATCTATCTAATGATTACCAACTTCCTAAGCAAATATTTTCTAGTATGGGATATATAGGTAAAGGTCTGGAGCCACAATACAAAGTCATTCAAGAGCCTTTGTAAGTTGAAATTTGGCCTAGGAGATGTGGCATATGATACATCCCCCATAAACACCAACCTTTACCATTTGATGATGATGATCATCTTATTACTTATACCAAATATTTGGATCATTAAGGCTTGGAGTGGAGTGATGAGGTTGAGGGGCCATCTTACCCCTATGACATTCTATTTTGCAATGAGATAACTTTGGTGCACCCTAATTTGGTTTCCCCTTGGATGGTAAATAACTTAAAGAATCAATGAACATAATGCATTTAAAAAAATACTCTGCATGATGTTGCATTTAGCTTAGTTTTCATATTGCATTCAGTTTTCTTGTTCATACTACATGATTGCCTATCATACTTTGCATAGTTTTCTTGATATTATGTTCAACTTTCATTTTTTCTTGTCATAATTGCATTATTGCTTGTTCATATTTGCATGACTACTTGATCATATGGATTCTTAGGGATCCACGACAATGGCAAGTGATGAAACCTAGTTAGGGCTTAGCTCACATGCCTTGCACTCACACTAGGGCTCTAATGCCTAACATATTCCCCAACCTAAGGTTCATTTACTTGCATTTCCATCATTTGCATTCGTCCATCTCTTTCTATTTTTCTTATTTTTTTATATTCCTTGACCTTGTAAGTTTACCATGATCATAAATTTCTCTCTAATTGAAGGTATATAGTTCTTCTATTGTGTATATCCTTTACCCTTTGAAAGTTTTAATCTTCTCTTTTCCAAGACAAAGGATATATGTTCCTTCTTCTATTTTTTCTTCTTGTTGTTGCTCACACTTTTGCTTCTTAATTTTTTGATTGCTAAAGATACCTTGTAGGATAGGATAGATACCATATGGCCATAATTTATGGTGTTCATATGGCCACTGACTATCTTACACACACCTCTTAGTTTTCAAAATTTCATGGACGCACATGCTATTTGCTTGTACTTTATTTCTCACATGCACACACTTCCACTATTTTATCCATTTATATTTTTACACACACCACACCTCTATCGGTTAGTACTTGCTAAGATATCAATCTAATATCTCACCTCCCCATATGAAATAAGCTTCATAGCCAAATGTAAGGGGTATCCTCCATCTCATTCATTTGTGAGCATACATCCTAATGAGAATATCTTATCTCTCTCTAATCCATCTTACCAAGAACTACACCCCTAGAAGGTATCTCTCCACTTGTCCATATTTACCTATAACCACCCTCATAGGATAACTTCATGGCCACACATCAGGGACAACCTCCATATAGATAATTTGTGAGCATACATCCTCACAAGGTTTTTTTCTTTTCTTTTCTTTTTTTCTTTGACCTCTTTGGAGCCTTTGTTCCTTCTTCCTTGCTTCACTTTTTGCTTTTTTTTTTTTATCTTGTGTTTTCTCTTCTCTATTTTCTTTGTTTACCTTTTCATTGTATTTTTTTTCGTCCTTCCCATCCACTCATCCATGCATTCAATTTTGCATCCATTGCATTTAGTTAGAAGCATGTTTTGCATTAGTTAGCTTCATTCACTAATTCATTTAGTTACACCCATCATGCATTGCATTCATTATGTTTGTAATCATCATGCATAACAAAAATCACTTAAAAACTTAAAAATAGTTCACATAATGCACACACATTTTTTTGCCTTTTTCTTTCTTTTTCCTCTTTCTCTATCCTCTTCTTCCTTTTTGGCATCTTTTTCTCCTTTTTCTTTTGTTGTTTGCCACTTTATTTTCTTCTGAGTCCATAATTTTGAGTTTCCTCTAGAATATGGTATTTCTTCTAAAACTCAAGGGGGCACCCTGGACTAAGAGGCATTAATGTCCCTATTACCTTGTTTTGTGTGTAAAATATTGAAGTGTCTAGACTAACACCATTTTTGCACCACCCCTTTCTTCTAAACCTATCACCCTTTTTTTTTTGTTTTTTTTTACCTATACGTGTCTACACATTTCTTTGATGCATTTATTAGGCTATATATTCATCAAAGAGGGGGGGAATTGTAGACATGGAAAATTGACCCATTAAGATAAGTCATTTTGATTAGATCCTTAGTTTTTCCCTTGGAAAAGTAAGGTCATATTTGAGCCTTTCCCCCATCAAATCTTCTCCATTTTTTCAAAAACCTATATCGTTGGATTAGGATCAAAAAGAGATTTTTTGACGATATAAGTTTTGTCTCATTCTAACACCATTTGGTCCTCCAAAATGCAAAAAAACTGCATGTGGGTCTAGCTATACCAAATTCGTAGTCGTCTCATATGGGGCACAAATTTGGAAAATTTAGCTTTTCCATATTCATGGTCATCTCATATAGGGTGCGAATTTGGCTAAAAATCTTTGCCATATTTGCACTCGCTAAAGGTTGGGCTCAAATTTGGCATTCTAGGGGGTTTTATCCCCCAAATCCCTCCCCTCATTAGCCCATTTTGAGGTTGGCCTTTGCCCATAGTGAAATTTCATTTTCTCACCCGTTTTGCCCTCCAAACCTCTTACAAATAGAGGATCGAATTTCTTATTTTTCCACATCTTGACATCTTGAGTTTTCTTGATGCCATATTGAATCTTTACTCTTAATTCGCTCATTGTTGCTTCTAACAAATACTCTTTTGTTGTGGATTGCTACTTTACTATTTTGTGCTTTAAATTTTGTTGCCCTTGGAGATCAAGTGGAGGATTCTTGACAATTTTAGGGACCATCTTGGAGTGCTTCTCCCACCTCTTCATTGGTCCTTTCTTTCTCCATCAGCTCATTAGGTTCTTTGTTTGCATTTTAATCTTTTAACTCTATTTTTTGTTATTTTGCACTTTGTTTTTTTCTATTTTAAGACTCAAAAATGTCATCTGAACCAAATCCATCCCTCACTTGTACAGGGCATAAATTTGGTAAGACAAATTTATGCTCCCTCTTTACAAGGTACAAATTTGGTAAAATTAGGGTTTAGAGGTAAGTTTCTCACCCTAAAACCCTAATTTACATTTGCATTTTAACATTTTGCTATGTTCATCTTGTTTGCATTTCATTTCACTGTTACATATCTGGTTTAATTTTTTTATGCATGTTCCAAAGGTCAAAAATCATTTTGCTTTCAAATAGTCAACTAAAAGGACCAAGGGGGCTTTACTACTGCACCTCTAAGCTCAGTCATATAGTGGCCTAAGAAAACCCCCAAATGCTGATCAAATTTTCTAGGATTTGTAAAGCTATTTTGTAGGTTTGAAGCTATTGGATATTTTGGACACAAGATAAATCTTGGATCAAACACTGAAATAGATAAGTGCCCTAAAATAGAATTTCTTAGGCTATTTGTTGTTTGGTTTTTGTTTATTTCTATTCCAAAACCTAGCTTATAAATAAAGGGGAAATGTTTTTGTTACATTTATAGGCATTTGGAAGAATAAGAGCATATAGTGTGCATCTAAGATTTAGTCTTGTTTGTGCATTTCCCTTGATCTCTTGCCAAAAGAAAATGTATTTCACTATTAACTTGGGGGTAGCTATTCATTGAATCAAATAACCATTCTAGGTTTAGCCCTTTTCTTCCTACATTTGGTGTGTCATGCATTGTTCTTTCATTTCTCTTAGCTTAGATTAGAAAGGCTAAACATAGATGCATTCTTAATTGACATATTTAAACATTTCCACCCCAAACTTGGAGCAATTCCTAAAATCATTCCTGGTAAACCCTCCCCCTATCCACTGAGTGTAGAGTTATAACAACCATCACAATCACCTAAGCTCTTAGTATATCTAATTGAGAATCGTATGCGATGCACAATTTTCTCCCTCTACACATTGCACCTTGAACTCCTAATGCATAGGGGTCCATTGTGATGTAACTATCACTTTTATTGGTAGGAACCAATGATGATGTAGTAATTACTTTCATTATAAGTAGGAGTTAGTAGCTTGGGACTCATATTGCATGTGAAGCGATCTTTGAGCATTATGGCTAGGGTAAATAAGGGTCTATATAAGGGCATGGTTGGGAGTAGAATGTATCTCAAAATTTTCTCAAGTTGCATCAGAGCTCTACTTCCAAAGAGGTTTCCCCATCGAAGAGGCCTACGATATTTATTTCTCTTGAGTAATATAAGTATTTTTTATATTTTTTATTAGTATTTTCTCAAGAACTTCTATTATTTTTGCATTTCCATTAATTATTGTATTGCTATTGTGGTTATGCTTATTTTTATTTAGAGGTTCCTAACATTTAAGGAGAGAAGGCATGTTGTATACACTCAAATATGTGTTGCCATATATATTTTAAAATATTTATCATAGCCCATTAGGATTAGATCTAAACCAATATAAATGGATCAACAAGTGGATTATAAAAAATATTTCATTCTAATGTCATAAATGTTATGAGACTAAACACATGGCAAGATATTACAAAGTGAAAATTATGGAGAAAGATATGGAAAACATAGGGCATAATACAAACTTGTTTTTAATAAGTTAAATGAGTTTACATAGGTTTTTATGAGGGTTCTTGGTTTCCTCATATTGAGTGGAGTTTGAACCTTAGACCTCTAAAATATAGGAACTAGCAGGGCATGAGATAAACTTCAATATGAGGCAATAACATATCATAGAAGTTGGTTCAAATCAAGGATTTTCCACTCTTACAAAAATGGCCAAAATTCCCCCTCTACATCATCAAATGGCAAAGACCATTACACTTTACTCAAGTCAACCATTAGAAAAAAATGATACAAGGTATGAGGAAGTACAATGCACAAGTTTAAATTCAAGAGATAAAGGCATGAAGGAGGATGGGAAGGCAAAATTGAAAGAACATGAGGTGAAAGAGATCAAGGATAATCTAAGTTAATCATATTCATTTTCCTCAAGTAGCATAAAATCATCTCCTTGCAATAAAAAATGAAAGTAGTACAAAGTGTATTAATTTCACTTTAAGGTTTCAAGAGTAGCATAATAAAGAAATACGGTATTAAGGATATCCATGTAAATTTAGGGTTTTCAGGGCAGCATATGAAATTAATTACTATGGAGGATAATCTTTCTTCTTTAGGAATTTTGGAATAACATAATTAAAATTTGTTTATGAGGTTATTCCTTGCATTTAAGATTCTTTAGGGCAACATAAATATTTATAATATAACCCTAATTATGAATAATATGAAAAAATTGAAGATATTGATGAAGACAAAAGTGTTGGTGAAAATGGAAAAAGAATAGGAAGGTTGTCAAAACAAGAGCAAAGAGAAAAGGAAAATCAAAGGGATATGGATATAACAAGAAGTGGTATAAGCCCACTAATAAACATAAAAAATGATGTCATGGAATATTAAGGGTAATAATAATACCCCTACAAAATTAACTACTAAGGAATTAATGTGTTGTTATAGTTTTGAGTTTATTTTAGTACAAGAAACATAATTGAGTAGTGAGGAATGTGAGGAGTTTTTCAAAAATAATTGGAAGTGATGGATTGTCTAGAAGTTTCTTCTATAGGAACTTATAGGGATATTGTGACAATATGGGACAAATGCAAATGGGCTAGACAATTGCTAGAAGCAAAAAATAATTGGGTTGTTGGACTATTTTACAAGAAAGAGGAAAACATTAAAGTTGGGGTTTCAAATGTATATGCTCGAACTATACGTACCCCTCATGAAAGATGTTGGAAGGACCTTAGCATATTTTTTTCAAAAATAATGATGATTTATAATTGTGATCTATGGATTCTTAGGGTGACTTCAATTTAGTTTCTTCTCATTCAAAAAATAAGGGTGGTACTCCTGGATGGTCTAAATCAATGTAATATTTTGCTTCATTATCAATTCAAATGGTCTTTGGGATGATATTCCTTCAAGTTTCCAAAATACATGGGACAACAGACACATTGGATAAACTCATAAAGTATAAATATTGGATAGATTTTTGTTATCCAAAACATGGTTGCAAATAGGCTATACAATCTCTTGAGATATTTTATTATGAGCATGATTGAATCATAAAGCCATTCTTTTAACTTGTGATTTAAACAAGAATGGTCATCCAAAACCATTATTCTTTGAGTCTATGTGGTTCCAAGACCCTAATCTCTTCCAAATTATTATGTTATGGCAGAAGTAAGCAAATTTTGAAGGATCCTATATGTATAAGTTTGTTCGAAAGATGAAATATCTAGAGGGACAAATGAAGATTTAGAATACCAAAGGTTTTAGTAACATATTTAAAGAAAATAAGGAAATTGAATTTAAGCTCAAGAAATTAAAATAGATGGTAGAAATGAATGAAATGGACGAGGATTCTTATTTTCATGGTAGAGGAGCATGTCTAGCTTGTAGAGGTCCAAAGGTTAAAGATTATATTAATGTAAGCAAAAAATTCAAATCATGGATTTCTATTAGTATCCCTGTTGAAGGAGAGAAACTCAAAAAAATAACAAACTAGCTTTAAAATATGCTTCAAGAGTTTTATTTATCTATTTTTACACGAAAGGATGAGTTAATTTGGAATCTACCAAAAGTCATTTTATACTTTGTCAAGGAGGAATATGTGGATTTAAACCAATAAAACATTTATAATCTTGAAGATGTCCCTTGGAGGAGTGTTTGGTCACTAGAGGTTCTCCCTAAGGCCTTGATATTCCTTTGGTTAGTAGTCCAAAGTAATATTTTTACAAGAGATAGTCTACAAAGAAGAGGATATTATGGAACTTTTAGATGTGCTTTGTGTGAGAATGATTTAGAACATCAGATCATTTACTTTATTGTCCCTTTGTTAACACCATTTGAGGCTACTTTTTAAAAAATATAAGAATATATTGGGTGTTAGAACTCAATGCTTTGATGCTTGTATTGTGAAATTATGGGTATTTAAGTACTAAGATGCCTATTTTAGGTATAATAAACCTTCAAAAAAACTTCCAACTATATTTTTCCTATACTACATGCATATGCCTTGTGAGGGATGGTTATACCACTTGCCACTTCACATGGGCTATGATGTAATAACTCCTAACATACCCCCCTTTATTACATCATAGTTATAGACCTATTTTGCCTATGAACAAAAAATAATTTCTTAGACGATGTTGAAATTTGAGAGAAAAATTCCCCCTTAATGTAGAATTTACTTTTATACTCAGGAATGTCAGGTTCTACCAATCACACACTCCAAAAATATTTATTACAAACAATAATCATTCAATATTCAATACATGAGTTATGTGTTTTATTAAATGTCTTCATATGAATCATGTGCTTTCTTCAATGTGCAAGACCTTTATCAAATATGTATGTTGTTTTTTAGATCAAATGTTCTCCTGCCATGTAGACTTGTTCCCAAATATTGTCTTGATCAATGTCTTCAACTGTGGTGAGGTCAATCACTTCTTTTCTTTTCTTTTTTGTAATGGTTTCATTCATTTGATTTTGCCTTGGCTCATTATACATGATGTATTTTGACTTTCTTTGATATTCAGTGTGATGTGCTACCATGCATCCTATTTCGATTATTAAATTGATTGGTTTCTAGTACTTTTTGTGTCATCATATATTTTGTGCAAACTAGTTTCCATTTCAATTTTTTATTATCTCTTGATGTAGTGATATCGGTCATATTATATTTCTTCTTTGTATTGTACATTTTAATAAGACGTTGTTTGTGGAAATCTATGTATTCACGCTTTCTTTGGTGTGCTATTGATGGTTGAATCTCAAATGCTTGTTGCATTGATTCCTCATTTTCTTTGTTATATTTTCTTTAAAATTATTCTATGGTGGTGAAGAATAACATTTCAAGTGTACATGTTCATTATTAGGTGCTTGCCTCCTGAAGTCTCTAGCTACATATGAATGAAACTAATTTTCTTGACTTATCATTTGTTGGAGTCATACCAAACATCATTGTGTTTTCTTAGGTGTGCTTGTGCAACAAACACATATTTTTGTTGATCTTTTTCTTCTTCTTTTTTAACTTGAATCTCCTTGGATACATTACTTTGATGTGATTTTCTCCAAGATTAATTTAGATGACCTATATTGCTACTAGTTCATCTCTCATGAAGGTGATTTAAGTTTGAATGGATTATACTAACAATCCTTCACGGTGCGTCTTTTTTTGTCATAATGTTCATACATATTTTGTATGTAAAAATTACTTACTTTACAGTCATTTCTCTAATTCTAATATCTTTGAAAATTATTTCTTTATTGGAAGCATTGTGGAGGTCTCATGCCTCCTTTGAATGGCTACTTCCCTCTTTGACTTGTAAGTAGTAATCGTTCTTCTTCATTTGTCGTATGTCAGTCCTTTATTTTTTTAAGTAGGTTTACTAGCTTCTCAAAGCTTGGTGTTTGCTCAATAATATTTAATGTACTCACAAAAACATTATAATTTGATGGGAGTGATCTCAAAATAATTAGAACTAATGTTTCATTAGATACCTAAGTTCTTAATGTTTGTTATGATACTCTCATTTTTGCTATTCTCCTCATGAATGATTCTAACTTTTATCCACATTTCATCTTCAAAATATGGAGTTGACTTTGGAGGAATAGAATTTGATTTTGATTCTTTACTTTAAAAATATCTTCAACTTCTCTCATGCATGTTTGGTTGTGGTCAAATCCCTAATATATACTTGGACCTCATCAACTACTCTGAAAATGATGAGTAATATTGCATTTTTTTGTCTCGTTTAACTTTATGTTGTCTTCTCCGTCTATACTAAGATGGGTAATGGTCCAATATACTAATTTTCATACTTCCTTAAACTCAATTTGCATTCGGAGTTTGTTTTCTAGGCAACTTAATTGTTTTACTTCAACAATTGGAAATCTGATAACAAGAACTTCAGTGCTCCGCTAGCCATGGCAATTTTTTAGAAAATTTAAATAATTTTATTTTATTGAATCTAGATCGAAAAACTCTTTCTAATGATTATATATATGTCTACACTCGTATTTAAATCAATGCTTCAAAAATGAAAGAAAGAATTGTGTCTCACTAAGTAAAGGTTAAGGGAATACTTCTTCCTCTATGAAATATTTATTTCTTTAAAATATTATAATTTTTTCACCTTGTTTGAAATTTCTCCATGTTTGCATTTCTCCTTTGTCCACGTATTGCTATCCTATTGGATTTATTTCAACCCTTGAAATTTATGGCAGGAAATTTATACGATGTTTTGATAATGTTTGATTGTTGTAATTTTTCTTGTCACCTGATTGCCACTATGTTGGTCTTCCTTTTCAACCCAACACTTCTTGGTGATGTTTTTTATCTTTTTCATGGGCTTCTTGTAGTAATGTGGTAGAAGTCTTGTTCTACAGTTTGTAAGCTTATCGTCCAACATAGTTTGTTGGATATTGCGTACTATTTGTTCAATTATGGATGTTCTTTAGTTTCTTGACTTGTGAATTTGTTGATGGGTATTCATTGTCCCTAGTGTTATTTGCCTTCATTCAAATATTTTCTCCTATTGTAGGTGCTTCTAATGGGTATTTTTTTCTTCTCAATTTCATTCCAATAGGTACTATATATTCTCTTCCATTCTATTAGGAAATATCTTCTCTTCTTCTGTTTCAATGGGTTCTATCTTCATTCTTCTATTCTTTGTTTCATAGGTAATGCAATCATATTTCTTTGATTTCAATTGTCTCTCTTTGAATGCAATTGTTTCTCCTCAAATATAGTCACCTCTTCTTCAAACGTAATTGTTTATCTTAGAATGCAATTGTTTCTCCTCGAATGTAATCATCTCTCATTTTTGCCTTTCTTTCTCAATATGCTTCTCATTTCTTGCCCTGGACGTCATAATTTTATATCTTCTTCTTTGATTTTGTGCTCTTCATGAATCTCTTGTGAGGACTATGGTTATTTATAACACGGGGTACTTCTTAAATGAATATTCTTAACCTTCTTTATAATGATATTTTTGCACTATGTATCCTACTTGCAAATATAGTCTCTTTGAAATTTCTAACCGAAGTTCATGAGTGACATATTAATTTTCACGCGTCTTCTCATTCTTGCAAAAATTTATTGCTTCTCTTAGAGTTTCTCTATTTCTTCTTCTCTTCTATGAATGTTTTGAAGAATTCTTTGAAAGCTTTTATTGCTCTTTTTAGGCTTGTATTTGTACAAAGTTAACTGAATTTGTTGCTTGGGCCTTTAAACAAATATGACCCAAATCACTATGGAGCGTAGTAATTATTTTTCTTAGAATGTTTTAAAGGGAGCTATTTTCTTGCAATGCTTTAATAAGCTTCAATGGATTCTTTATTTTCTTTAATTTTTTTAGGAGTTTCTTATGGATTCCTTTCTTGCCTCAATTGGCCTGGTTGTTTACATTCAGGATTTTACCTTTAGCAGGGGTTTTGCACCTTGAAAATTTTAAATCTATCATGGAATTTTGTTTTATAGTGGTAATTTTATATAGGGTAATTTTACCCTTGAAACAAATTTTCTCAAACTTAAAACTTCTCTTCTTAAAGTTGATTTTTTTTCCTAAAACAAACACTTTCTCTATATCAAAGCTAAAGGAGGATTATAAGTTCTTCCTTCTACTTGCTTTGACACCACATGTTATAACTCAATGCTTCAATGTTTGTATTATGAATTAAGTACATAAGATGGTTATTTTAGGCATAACAAACTATCAAACAAACTTCCAACTATCTCTATCGTATACTACATGCATATGCCTTTGGAGGGGTTGTTATACCACTTGCTACTTCAAATGGGCTATGATGTAATAACTCCTAACATTGGGTAGCTCCATCAATATTGAAAGAGTTGATGAAATGTTGGATTATTTATTTCAAAGCTAAAGCATTATGTATTCTATGAAGAATTGGTCTTTGCTCTTATTATAATTTATAGTTTTAAGGGAATACTAAAATTATTATAAATAAATCTCAAAATTATGTTCAAGTTTGGAATTGTATTATTTTACAAATATGGTATTCATCATGGGGAAGTCTCAAGTGTGGAAAATAGTAGTTAAACACTTGATTCTAATATTTTAGTATACATAGAAGATTCATTTGTGATAATGACATTAAAATAAAGGATTTGCTTCTAACTATGATAAAATAAAAATGTTAAGAAATTAGATTTAAATTAATTTTAATAATACTTTTAAATATATTATATAAAAAACTAAATAAGGTGATGTTTAAACAATTACTCATAATCATAAGAATCTTTAAATAACAATTATGTAGAGGCTAGGCCATTTATTACCAAGATTAAAATTGCAATTGAAAAAGAATGAAAATATATTTAATTGAAGGGGACTCGCAAATTATCCTTAATCCTAACAAATGAATATGGAGAATGATAAAAAAAATAACTTTATTTTTAATATTCATAAACTATTGTTGAAAGTAATCTCTTTAAAAAGGTGAGCATATTTATAGGAAAGAGAATCAACTAGAAACAATTTAAACAATTAATCTTCATGTAAATGAAATTCAAATTTTAGAAAGCAAGTGAACTTTTATCTCCAACTAAAAATGAAGTTAAGAAGTTAATTGCCTAAACATAATACTTTAAAAACAAAAAAACAAAAAAAAAAAACTAAAAATTATCTTTAATAAAAAAACAAATTAAATATAATTAATTACCCTAAAAATAAATATAATATTTTAATAAAAAATATTCAAATAAAACTCACTTATAATTTAAAAAATGAAAAAATTGCCTATTATAAATCTATGAACCAAGCTGAGGTCCAAAGTTAAAATTTGGATTTTAACTGTAAATTCCTGGCGTCTGGAGAAAGGATGAAGACCGAGTCCAAGATGAAGTTGGATCCAGAGATGGAGGCCCCTACGGGGACACAATTTGAGCTCAAGTATGGCCTAAAACTCAGAACCAATGTTTTTTATTTCATGGAAATGGATCAGAAAAATGACCTAAAACGGTTAGGGATGGTGAACTTCAACGAGGCCCAGTGGTAGTGGCTAAAGACTCCCATTGAGGAATTTCCCATGGAGGCGTATGATAGTGTTCCCATGGAGGGATTTGGGGCAGACCTACTTAGAGGAATGGTGTGCCTTGAGGGGAAGGGCATTGGTGGGAAGGATCCTGTTAAGCTTGTTGTTGAGTATGTTAGGAGAGTGGGGAGGGAGAGCATGGGAACCACACTTGTGTTGCGGGTCAAACACAGGTTACATTTACTCCTATTTTGTCACTTGCATGATCATTTAAATTGTCAACCCAGGGAGCTTTGTAAAATTTAGAAGGGTCTCATATCAGATCATTCACAATACCCAATTTGAGATGAGTCTGACTAATTCTACTATTAGGGGGTTTAAAGGATTGTCAATATTTCATCCACACCAATAATTTATGTATGAATAATTAAATCATGAGAAAATAAATATTCATATGTTCATAATGAAAATAAACCTACTGCAAAAGTGAAAATAATAGTGTAGAAAATAAACCTATGAAAGCAGGAAACTTAATCTAGAAAGCATAAGAAAATGGAAGGAATACTAGCTTGGAGTGGGCCTAGGCTCCAGTAGCTCCCTTCCAGCTGAATACACAGTTAGGAACTCTAAAACTTTATTGTATTTGCAAAAGAATTATTACAATGCTTCTATATCCTCAAAATGATAAATAATGCTCAGTATGGATTCTGGATATCTATCAGATAGGTCTGTGTGTGTTTATATAGCACACACACAGATCTTCTATTATAAATAAGTTACAACAGTAGTTTAGTTTAGACTAAACTAGGACAATCTGGTAAACATGATCGACATCTGCTAAAGCAGACGTTGTTCCTAACGGTAGTGTATCCACTTATTGGTTCATGCTTCACCTGGTGTTTCCATTCGTTAGTGCAGTTCCCATAATTATCCTACATGATGTAGAACTAAAACTGCACCAGTCAATGTTGTCCATGTCGCTCTATCTGGTCAACGGGTAAAGAATAGAGAGGCACCTTCTCTATGAGGAAGGTGCCTTCCTCATGTGCTCTGGCGGGTGCCTTCTATATGCGAAAGGTGCATACTAAAGTTGAGCACCTTCTTCCTGCGGAAGGCGCATACTGATGTGGGCACCTTCCCTATATGGAAATCGCTTTACCTTGTATATGGAACCTTCCTTATACTGAAGACGCCTAAGTATGTTGGGCACCTTCTCTATATGGAAGGAACCTGCCTTATGTTGGTGCCTTCCTTGAAGAGGAAGGTGCCTATCATCTATTGGTTCCTTCCTTGAAGATGAATGCTCCTACCTTCATGTCTTGATCCCAAGAAAAATAGAGTTCCAGGTCCACGAAAAACCTCGACTGATCCAAATCTGTCAAAACCAACTACATTTCCAAAAAAACACACAAATTACATAACACACATAATTCTATTAAATAATTATATATTCATTCATAAAAGTACATGATTCCTAATATATTGCTGCATAATAATCGATGAAATCTATACAAAATATGAGCATTTTTTAGGCTCATCATCCCCCCATGCCTAACATATGCCACACCCTCATGGCATAAAAATTGCAGGTAGCCCTTCATTCTCTTCATCATCACCATTTTTTGGTTGTACTTGCAACCTGTGGTTGCTTCTTATTTTGATCAACATCGGGAGGTGAGATATTTTATTTCATATGCAAAGTTGTAGTGGTGGGGTAGGCAACTACTTCGGTTGTCTTCCTATGCTCGATTCACTGGCTCTGCATGTTTGAGGTTCCCCACCCTGACTACTCATGGAGGTGGTATGTACAGTGTAGTTCCTACTGCCTGAAATGCATCTTCTATAGCTTTCCATAGGTCAACATCTGGAGGTCTGACTACTACAAGAGGAATGTCAGAATTATCTCTCCTGAGTCGGACTACCTGGGCCTTGTGTAATTGGGATGCTCTAGGGGTAAGCCCTAAATTTTATCTTGCAATGTTAGCAGTTTCTAAATTAGGCCTATATACCCCCTATCTCTCAAAATATCTTCATATTTTTGAGGGGCATTCGCGGGATGACCTGTAAATCTCCCAAAATTGATCATCATTCATCAAGTTAACACAAATACCTGGGTCTCCCTGGACCCTAAAGGCTAACTTCCTAGCCTCACTTACTACTTCCATATCTTTTAGCAGCTACTTGAACCTCTCCTACCTCTTGGTGAATGACTGCATGTCCCATTCATCTTCGATCAGTTCAGTGAAGGTCACCTTCACCTTCTTTCGAGTCGTTACAGGTATATTTTCCTTAGCCTTTGTAGAAAGTGCAGCAGCTCGAACAGGTGATCTTTCCTCCTTCCTGATGGGTGTCTCTTTGTGATTAGGGACTGGATTTGATGTACTTGAAGCTATCCCTTCTTTCTTTGGTCATTTTGGTATTGATTCACTTCCTCCTTTAGGGCATTCACTAGGTATAAGGGCACATTCATCTTCCTCCCATGCACCAGGTGATTTAAGAACTACACATGGTTAACATGTAGGTGTGAATATTTCCCGATGCATGTAAAAAAGTGAGCAATTTGCTCAAACAACTTCTACAGGTTCATGGGGAGTTAGCTTTTTGGCAGCCCCTCCTTATCTACTTGCACATTTTCTCTTAGCAGCAAGTTGGTGCATTGTTTCAATGTGCCATCCTTGTATGTGCACTCGCTTGTGAGAGGCAATCTAGTCACCTGGGAGATATATTCTGGGGTGATTGGAATTTCTCTTTTGCACACCTGCGCTACATCTCCCCTTAAGGAGGTAGAAAATTCCCTAGCTGCCTCCATATCCTGGTTCTAAAAAATGAGGGTACAGTATTTGAGCCATCCTTCGACCTCGAATTGGGTTCTCACCACCCCCTTGATTCCCTCTGTATCACTCGACTCATTTTTATTGATGGTATGGTTCTTAGACCATCCTCCCATGGAACCTTCCCTAAATTTTCTTCTATTTCTACCTTACGCCCTTAGGAAGGCACCTTTTTATAAGGAAGGTGCCTAACCCTAACATTAAATTCTGGGGTTGGAAAGGTATGCCTCTTGAACCACAATGTTGTCACGATGTTTCGGCCATGGGGGGTGCATGATTTTTATGGTGGTGCTATTTTTTAGTACTACATAATTTATAAAATATTGTATACAAATTTAATTAAAAATTATGCATGTACCCAATTGGATGCTTCATGTGTCGCGGAGGGTAGTGATTTGTCAGCCTGTGACATGGAGGATGGGTATTTCACATATGTGAATTACTCTAGACTTCGCTACTACATCATTCAAGGTTTTATGCTATAGAAAAGCTCCTGATTGGTTTTGGAAAAACCATCTACCCATCAATCTTGAGGCGTGCGATAGGATCTCGCCCCGTAAATTTGCATAATTTTTGATAGGGGCTGATTTCCATCACGTGGAGTGATGGTGGTAATATGTTATTACCCAACCGTGTGTTGAAAACATTCGCATCAAGGCACATGTGAGGGATATATTAAAAATTTGTTGTTTGGTGCCTTCCCGATGTGGAAGGCACTTTAAATGAATGGTGCCTTCCCTAGGTGGAAGGTGCTTCTTCCAGTCGGTGCCTTATTATTGTGGAAGGTACTTCGCCTTGACGACACCTTCTTGCTATGAAAGGCACTTCTGAATAATGGCACCTTCCTGATATGGAAGGTGCTTTTAGAACAATGGTGCCTTCCTGCTGTGGAAGACACTTTTTGAAGAATGGTGCCTTCCCGCTACGAAAGGTACTTTTTTGAACAATGGTGCCTTCCTGCCATGGAAGGCACTTTTTTAAATAGCAGTGCCTTCCTATCGTGGAAGGTGCTTTTTGAATAATGGTGCCTTCCCACTGTGGAAGGCACTTTCAATTGGATGCACCTTCTTGGAATGGAAGGCACTTTGATCTTTATCATCATTTTTTTTTAGGAACTCTTGTGGGTGCCTTATTTATGAGGAAGGTGCCTTATTTCAGTTGGGTGCCTTCCCTATAAGGAAGGTGCCTACTTTCTTTGGGGCACCTTATTTATAAGGAAGGCACCTTATTTCTATGGGGTGCCTTCTCTATAAGGAAGGTGCCTTATTTTTGTGGGGCACATTCTCTATAAGGAAGGTACCCTATTTCTGTGGTATGCCTTCTCTATAAGGAAGGTGCCTTATTTCCAATCGGGTGCCTTATTTATAAGGAAGGCGCCTTACCTCTAGCTTGATACCTTCTTCCCATGACACCGTCCACCTTAGTTAGGTGTCTTCTCCAAGGAGGAAGGCACTGTTTCTCAAGTAGATAATCTTCTTTGAATAGGAATGCCTTTTGTAAGGCATTTTTATCAACAACACATCATGATCATCTGGGCAGGGGTGATCAAGCCTTCTCAAACTTCCCTCTTACTACCGCAACAAGCTCCTACTGGGCTTGGTGTGTGATTTTCCCGCAAAGGAGAGTTTTATTGCCTTTGTCCAAGCTTCGATAGATGTTGCTTCTAAGCTACGTGTGCAGGTTTTAGGGTGTTGAGTCGGTTAGGCCTGGTTTCCCAAATACCTATTTTTTGAGCTGACAAGTCCACTTGCAAAAGAAAACAAAAAGAAAAAAAACTATAAGTAGTTAGACGCATTTCGTGCTTGGTAGGCCCTCTACTAGGATGCCTGCAACTTGCATGCAGGTGTCATCCCTCAAAAATACATCATAAGAAATAAAACAAACATAAACTAACTGATTTTGGTGGTCTTGTAATTTTTCTAAATTCGATGATAAATCATCGATAGTACCTGGAATATCCGAGGAAACTTCTCATATCTCATTGTGTTGTGGGGTTGGGTAGGTCCTTTGTGACCTCTATTTTTCTTTTTTCAACCTTTATTCCTTCTACAGAGAGATGGTGTCCCAATACAATGCCTTCTTGCATCATTATAAAACATTTTTCATTACTAAGGGATAGATTATTTTCCTCACTAATTTCAAGCACTCTTTCCAGGTTCATCATTGCTTCATCAAATGTTTCTCCATAATTGGTGAAGTCATCCATGTACACTTCAAACGCATCTCCTATCATATCTGAAAATATGCTGAGCACCGCCCTATGGAAGGTGGCAGGTGCGTTGCATAGCCTGAAAGGTAATACCTAATAAGCAAACAGTCCCCAAGGGCACATAAACATCATTTTATCTTGATCTTCTTCTCCTATTTGAATCTGGTTGTATCTGATGAATCCATCCAGGAAGGAGAAGTACTTTCACCCTAAAAGGGTATCCAAGACCTGATCAATGAATGGGAGTGGGAAGTGATTCTTTTTTGTCGCTTTGTTCAACACCCTATAATTTACACAAATCTGCCACTTCCCAATTTTCTTAGGGACCACCACTAGCGGTGATACCCACTCACTATTAGAAATTGGATATATGAATCTAGTTGATAAGATTTTTTGCAATTTTTCCTTGAAAATGTCCTTCATTGCCAAATTTATTCTTCTTTGCGTCTTTCGACTTAGAGTCGCCTGCTCTTCAAGGTATATCTGATGGGTGTAGATTTTTGGTCTGATACCTTTCATATCTAAGTAATCCCATGCAAATTCCCATTGGTGTCTAACCAAGAGTTCTTCTACCGTCCTTAGTTGTGTGGGGGTCAACCCACTTTTGATATTAAATATTTTTCTTGGCCCAATATTTATCTGCTGGATGTGGTGGTCTTGGGCACCAACTAATGGTGACTCAAGTGTAATGTTGGAGGACTCTCCCTAGAGGAATTCTATGATAGCACAATCCTCATATTCTTCCTCCTCAATTTGGTCCAATTCCATCATCGATTGGATGATGGACAACTCCTTTTTGTGCTTGGTCAATGTAGACCCTCCCAACGAATCAACGGACTACACGGGAGGTGAAATAATTAGCCTTTTTACATTTTGACCATTGGAGATTGTCATCATACCATCATCGTAACTAATGTTGGCATCATCTATCACCAACCATGGTCTTCCCAAGATAAGTGGGTAGCCACCTAGCCTAGTTTTAGATTGTAACACTAGGAAGTTGACCGAATATTCCCATGCATCGACCATCATGATTATATCTTCTAGCATTCCTTTCGGTGCTACTGTTGATCGATCATCTAGCTATAAAAATATTGAGGTTGGCATTAGGTCTATGATTTTTAGCCTATGAATGCTCTCTTGAGGCATTACATTAATGGTTACACCAATATCGACCAACGTATTGGTCAAGGAATGCCTCCCGATTTTTACTATCAACACTGGGTTGCCTAGGTCTACGTACTTAGGGTGATACATCTTGCCCATCATTAAATTGACAAAATTGCCCACAACATTAATAGTCTGGGTCACTCTTTGGCCTGAATTTCTTAGTCACATCTCTTTTATTTCTTTAGAATATATCGAGACGTCTTAGATAGCTTGAAAGAGTGAAATTATTACTGTGAGATTTTTCAAGATAGAAAGAATATCAAACTTCGGCTGCATGAATTTCCTCTATTCTTGCAGTTGGTTAGGAAATGGAGACTTTTTTCTCTCAGCCACTTCTTCTTCCACCTCTTCTATAAGAAGTGTTTCCTCTACTTCTGCCTCCTCTTCTACCAGGGGAGGTGTCTCTACTCCTAGTTGTCTACCTAATCTAAGCTGAGTCGGATTACAACTAATATTATACACTGGGTACATCTCACCTTCTACATTATATGTTAGCTGATTCACTCTATTATTTGGATTTATCATTGTTTGTGCAGGTAGTTGCGTAGGTCTCACTGCAGGAAAGGTTGAAATTTTTTGATGAGCTAGAACTACATTATGTGGAATAGGATTCCATGGGGCAGGGCCTCTCCACTGTTGCCCAGGGTATTGATATTGCATCCAGGGTTGCTATCTCGGATATGCCACTCCTAGACCAAGGATATAGCCCCCACCACCCCATGTTAGGTGGTTGAGTCTAGCCTTGTGGCATGTATGGTCCTCCCCCATATGATGGCATTGTTGGTGGCGTATTTCCTGTAAGGGGTTGTGGTCAACTCCTTCGATTGCCTAAAAAATAGGATTCTAAAAAATTAGCATCCTCATTAATGCTGGCCAATTGCAGGCACAATCTGGTCTTATGATTTAGCTTGCAGACCATGCATACTCTGACTTTATCCTTTGAGCATGCATTCTTTGCATGCTTTCCTCTACATTTTGGATATAAATAAGCTAATACTGCCTTTTTTTCTTGCTTATTTTCTCTAACAACAATGTATCCATCTACAATGTTAGAGATGAAAGGATCTTGCTTTTCAAATATTTGAGCATATTGCCTAATTCTATTTTTGTGATTGAAGCAGTTGCTTTCATGGTTCTATGAGTGGTATTGCCTCTCCTTCTTGAGTAGTTTTGGCATAATTGTTGGATATCTTCCATAGCGTTCTGGTAGAAATCACCTCCAAAAATCATGTTGAGAGCTTTCAATGATTCGTTGTTAAGTCCTCTCAAAAATATGATTTTAAGAGACTTATTATATAGCTTCGCATGGGGAGATCATTGGATATTGAAGTTGAATCTCTCCCAGTACTCTTCAAGATACTCGTATTCCTTCTACATCATGCTCAGGACCTCTTCTTTGGAGTCTATTGCTCTCTTGAAGTCTTGATATTGCTCTAAAAAGAGCCTCTTAATTTGATCCCATGTGGCAATGTGTTTGTCTCCTAGACCAATGAACCATTGCATAGCTGCATCATCCAATGTGGAAGGAAAGAGCTTTAGATTCTATGTATCATATTTGTAGTCCATAGACCTACATAGAACATCAAACTTAAATAAAATAGGTCAAGGTCCTCGGTCGGGTATCCTCTAAAGGTAGGAAGGTGAGTAGGGGATATGTTTTTCATTTTGGTTTCTCATACTCCTTCCTCAATTGGGAAACTAAAGCCAGATGAAGCCTCTTTTTCAACCATTTTTTTAGGAAATGTGGTCTCTAATGCAGTTATAATGGCCTCATGGTCGTTCAAAAATTTTTGAGTCAGGGCTTTGAAATTGGTTGGTGTTATCGTCCAATATTCTACAACTTTCCATAGTAGAGCTTCCTCTGAGGGTGTTCTATTAAAAAATGGGTTTACAATGGTTCGTTCTTCCCCTAGTTGGTGGGATGAGGAAGCACTTTGCATAAAGCAAGGATCCTCACTCCAGTGGATTGTTGGTGGTGAGTCGGGTCAAACTCAGAATGTTTGGCTATCTCATATTTTGGTGGACTTTGTTTTATGAACTGACCATCAAGTCCTCTTCTTCTCAAAGAACTCATACAAAGTCAGATAGAAGTTTTTTAGGTATTGTAATTAATCTAACAGAGGTGCTTCCCCAGAAATGGTGCCAAAATGTTGTGGGCCAAACACAGGTTAATTTTGCTCCTATTTTATTACTTGCCCAATCATTTAAATTGTCAACCTAGAGAGCTTCGTAAACATTAGAAATGTCTCATATCAGATCATTCACAATACCTAATTTGATATGAGTCCAACTAATTCTACTATTGGGGGGTTTAAAGGTTTTTTTAGTCTTTCATCCACACCAATAATTTATGTATGAATAATTATATCTTGAGAAAATAAATATTCATACGTTCATAATGAAAATAAACCTATTGTAGAAGTGAAAATAATAGTGCAAAAAATAAATTTATGAAAGCATAAGAAAAGGGAAGGAATATTGGCTTGGAGTGGGCCCAGGCTCCAGCGACTCCCTTCCAATTGAATACATAGTTAGGAACTCTCAAAATTTATTGTATTTGTAAAAGAATTATTACAATGCTTCTATCTCCTTAGAATGATAAATAATGCTCAGTATGGATATCTATCAGAGAGGTCTTTGTGTGTTTATATAGCACACACATAAATCTTCTATTACAAATAAGTTACATCAGTAGTTTAGTTCAGACTAAACTAGGACAATCTGGTAAACATGATCGATAACTACTAAAGTGGGTGTTGTTCCTAAAGGTAGCATATCCACTGATTGGTTCATGCTTCGCATGGCGTTTCCATTCGCTAGTGCAGTTCCCAAAATTATCCTACATGATGTAGAACTAAAACTGCACCAGTCAATATCGTCCATGTCACTCTGAATGGGAAAATAATAGAGAGGCATCTTCTCTATGAGGAAGGCACCTTCCTCATGTGTTCTGGTGGGTGCCTTCTATATGCAGAAGGTGCATACTGAAGTTAAGCACCTTCTTCCAGTGTAAGGTGCCTACTAATGTGGGCACCTTCCCTATATGAAAGGTGCTTTACCTTGTATAGGACACCTTCCTTATATGGAAGGCACCTAAGTATGTTGAGTTCCTTCTCTATATGGAAGGTGCCTACCTTCTATTTGTGCCTTCCTTGAAGAGGAAGGTGCCTACCATCTATTGGCACCTTCCTTGAAGAGGAAGGCACATACCTTCATGCCTTGATCCTAAAAGAAATAGAGTGTCAGGTCCATGAAAGACCTCGACTGATCCAAATCTGTCAAAACCAACTAAATTTCCACAAAAATACACTAAAACACACAAATTAGATAACACACACAATTCTATTAAATAATTATATAATCATTCATAAAAGTACACAGTTCCTAATATATTATCACATAATAATCGATGAAACCTAGACAAAATATGAGCATTTTGAGGCTCATCAACCTGCACCTCATGTGGAGAAGCCCAAGATTTTTCTAAAGCTCGGGGAGAGCAAAGAGGGCATAAAGGACCTTATTGCAACCCATGGACCTGATGGGTGTATCAAGGATGTTGTGGGTGTAGAGGAACAACTTTAGGGATTTCAAATTCAGTGATGAGAAAAGGGATTCCAGGAGTAGAGACCAGTTGAAGTCCAGAAACGATGATAGTAGGAATGAGATAAGACATGACAGGAGGGGAGATGATAGATATATATAGAGTTAAAAATCAAAGGTGCACAAGGAGAAAGTGCATCAGAGTGAAAGGAACTACTGATTTTATATTTGAGGTTGAGATAGTTCTTTCCTTCGTCTTTCAATATGAATCTAGGACATGTATGTTGATACTTTTTATTTAGGTGTATTTCTCATTGATCAATATTCTTTCTCTAAATGAATACATAGTAATGGATCTTGTATAATGCTACTTATATATCAAGGTCATGAGGTTCAGGAAGAATACAATTGCACATTTTCTTTTCTTTTGTCTGGATATAAGAGTTTACTTATTTTTGATACATTCTTTAGTGGCCACACAATATTTTATTACAATTATAAATGTGAGGACATAATTGCTAAAACATAATGGTAATGTGGCTTATACTTCCTAGAATTGGGTGTGGTTATTTTGTCCAACTTCTGCTTGTGCTAGAATTAGGGTTGGGGTAGACCCCTTTTTCTGCCAAAACTCTGTGCCTGTATGAGGAAAAATAGGAAAACAAGCACTATTGTTTTCTCTGCATTTTCATTTCCAATACCTAAATTATTATTATTGTTATGGGTGTGTTGAATGGTATATGAAATTTATGGAAAGATACATTGTAGAACGAATGAAGCGTTTCTTATAGAAATAACTAGTTTTAATCGTTGAGAGTATGCATCTGTATATTTTACCAGCATTTTACATTGTTGAAATTGCACATAAAGGTATTACATGTTTTGAATATTGATTTGCTATGAATATTTACTATGATGTTTATGTTGGGATATAATAACACAATTTGCAAGGAAATTATGGCTCTCATAAAGCAAAGATCTAGGTTATTATTTTTCTTGGAGGAACCAATTAATGTTGACAAAATAAAATAGATCAATTCCAAGAGTTTTCTATGAACCATAAATATGATGAGAATTTTGAAATTTTGTGTCTGAATCTCCAGTAAGGAAGAGGCACAACTATGTTTTACAAAAAAACAGCCCTAAATTGATAGACTCTTAAGAATGCTTTGAGGGGATGATGGTAGTAGAATTGGCCATAGGAATGCGGGAGATATTTTAAAGCAAAATAAAAAGGGAAAATACTAGAAGATCTTTAGAATAATGAATTAACATAATGTTCAAATTTTTGATATCCGTTTGTGTCTTTGAGAATCAAAATAATATAGTTACTGAACAATAATAAATGCAAATCTTTGTTGCAGTTTGGGAGAAATTAATTTACCAATATTTTTATTTGTATATAATGTGTTTTAAGGTTGAGGAATGAAAAATATGGGGAGTTTGGGTGAACTATGGCTTCTCATGTAGAGCAAAGCCTTGGATTACTAGGTATGGTGAGGGAAAAACAAGAAATGTTGAGAATTTTTAACTGCAATAGGGGTTTCTTGACAAGAATGGAGGCTTAAATTGAGGGTTTGGAAGAAATAAAAATATAGCTTGTAGTCATTTTGACATATAACTATGATTATTAGAGATATATAAAAGTATTATTCTCAGAAATCTGCTCCTTAATGTAGCGTAGAAACATGAAGATAAAACTCTAAAATGTTTCGACTCTTACATATTTATGTGAGTATTATGAATTTTTATTAGTTGCAAGCCATAAAAGGAATTAAAAGCACATGTGAATCATAAATGAATGAATACTTTAAGATTAATCAATAAATTATGCTGAGGTTTAAGCTCAAACATAAGTTTAAGAGAAAATATTTTTGAAGTGCTTATCTTTCTAGAATAGTTTATAAGAATTACAATGATATCAAATATTTTATGAATAATATAATAATATTTACTAGTTGCAAACTAATTAGGTTATAGGGATTGTAACAGTAGTTCACAATTGGTTGTTTATTTTCCCAAAATAGCCTTTGAGGATGATATATTAATTTTCATTCCATGCAGGAAACCATTTTAGCTATAAACTAAAGTGGTGTTGATGGGGTGTCCAAGGAACCTTTGTTATTGTGCATAGCTTGGATCCAAAGGAACATTTGTTATTGTAGATCGCTTGGACCAAAAGGATCATCATCATTTTCACTTTAATTTCCATGAGTGCGGTTCACCTAAAACTTGAAGTATATTTCCTTGCACGTTTGTAAGAGTTGTACCTGTCTTACTATGCTTGAGGGAACAAAGGAGGCTCTTATGTTGAAAATGCCATGAGGATCAGCTTTGTTTCCTCCATTCCCAATGGATGCAAAAAAATATATTTATCTTTTTTAATCTTTCATGATTCATTTTGGACTCGTGATGTAGGGGGCATCAATGGTGACAAACTATAAGTGACTTCGAAACAAAACAACATAACATGAATAACCCCTTTTCAACACACTACAATAATTTTTGTGCTTATTCTAATATGTTGGTTGTAGTCACCATAATATACCTTGTCATATGCATATCTATGCCAAAATTTGCATTTGTTCCAACTTAGTCCTGAAGCATTGTTAATGAAACATAAGCTTCAAAGAATGGAATGAGAAGCCATATAAGATGAAAACCTCATGTTTTTTAAAATGTAGACATCTAAATTATAAGAAGAATTGAATTCAAATAGAAGCAAACATTTTAAATTCTTCAAAATGATTTTTTATTAAATTCTTAAGTAAATGAATCATATGCCTCTACAGGGATATTATCTAAACTTCACAATTAAATAGCAGATGACCATATACCTCTAGGTACTGTTGATGTGTATGGATAATTGCATAATGGTGGCCTTCGGTGATTTTTTCAACAAATCCATATGTATAATGTTTTTAAGGGTAATGTTTGAGCTAAGAGGGATTGGAGGAGGCTTTTATTTCTCATTTGTTTCCTGTCCGACTCATTTTAATTTGTAATACAACTATTAATATAATTTATTTTTAAAATTTTCAAAAAATAAATGGCATGCCTCAAGAAGATGAGTTATCCAAAGAAGAACAAGGATGGATATAACATGAACAACTATTGAATATTTATACTTGTGAGAAAGAGCATTCCTTACCTTTCTTATACTCAATCCCAAAATCAAAACTCAATACCTTGGTCAACTATTTATTTTATTCTAGACAAGATAGATTTTGTACCAAAAACTTATCAAGACTATAATAAACAGTTTTGATAATAAAATGTCAATCTCACAAGTAAAGCTCCCATTTGTTAATGGCATGTAGGATGGATAATATTTTTTTTGCATGAGTAGATTTACCAAGGATATTAGTAGAAATTTGTTTTCTTTTATAATTTATGGGTTTAACTTCTTGCATTAAGATAACACCTATATTGTTTCCAAGTGAAGGGTTTGCTAAAGTCAAGAGTAAATAAAAATAGAGTGCAACACAACCTCTTGAAAGGTCGTAAATGATCTTGTAGCCTCTTGGGTCCAAACAAAGGCATACTTATTAGTTAAAGTCATCAAAAAAGTTGTAATTTTTATTTTAAATTATAACATATTTCTTGTAATACCTAATGACATCTTTAAATCCCCTAAATATTCGATATATTTAGGTATTGGTCAATCTTGCATTGCCTTAATATTGTTAGGATCCACCTTGACATTTTCGTTATATCTACCTAAATATTCAACTTCAAAATCCCCAAAAGAATTCTTAGACCTCTTGATATATAACAATTTGTACTATAAAAGTTAGAGCATCTATTCCACATGGTTCAAATGGGATTTCCAAGACTTGTTATAAACTATAGTGTCTTAAAAAAAAACCAACAAAAATGTTAGAAAAAGATCAAAATCTAGAATTCTGTAAACTTTGAAAGGTTGATGGGACTTTTTGAAAAAACAAAAGGTATTACCAAAAACTTATAATCACTCGTGATTATGAAATATAGTTAAATGAATATCCTCTTCTCTAACCCTAATTTGACAAAACTTAAAACATAAGTCTAGATTAGTAAAAATCCTAAGTACCTATGATTCATCTATCAAATCATCAAGAATAGGAAATGAAAACTAGTATTTGATAATATATGATTAAGTGGGTGAAAATTTGTACACTTCCACCAAGATTCATCCTTGCACTTCACCATGACAATTGGAGGAAAGTATGGATTGTTAATAGATTGAATAATTCCTTGTTGCATCATTTCTTGAATCAATTTCTCAATTTCTAGTTTTACATTTAAGGATAATTAAAAGGGAAGACATTTAGTTATTAAATTATTGGAATCATATAGATAACATGATCATGTGTATGGCTTGGGAGAATACCATTTTGTTCCCCAAATGCCTTAACGTATTTTTTTATGAAGGAATACATATTAGAAGGAAGAATTAGAGATGTCAACTTAATGGTCTAGAATTCTATGGAACAAGTCGGTGTGAATATACCCTTTTTTTTTTTTGGATAATAAGAAGTTTTACTCGGGTCCCCCACCTTTGACAAATTACAACTCTCTTCTTTAGATTTTGAGATTTTATAAATAAATACACTTCTCATATCAATTGAGATGCTATAGCTAGAAACCTACATCATTTTACATAAAATGTCTGAATTCTTGATTTTCATTTTCTAGATCTTTTCAATTTTTTGTATGAATACAATTATTTCATAATTTAGCATCTTTCTTGACATTTTCTTATAGTAGCCTTCACAATACCAAAACTTCACCTCTACTATCTATTAGTAGAGTAATATTTCTAAAATATTGCACTATCATAGTCCACTTTACCAAATTTGGATTGCTAGTTTCCTTTCAACTGAAGTCCTAGCCCTTGATTGCTCTTCCCATCATTCAAACCCTAGCTGACAATTATTTGCAATTTCATTTTTCATGACTTTAAAAATCGTCACTGCCCTTGTTTCAAATGGTTGACTTAATAGGGTCAAATATGCCTCAATATTTCTTGGATTCTTGCATATTAAAGCTATTCAAATTTCACACAAGTTGGTCCAAGAATCAGTGAATTAGATAACTTTTTTCGAAGATATGGCTCTAAAATATGGGGTAAAAATCACCCCAATACCTAATCCTTCGCACATTTTTTTATTGTAAATATGGGGTAAAAATCACCCCAATACCTATGGGTTCCAAACCCATAGGCACACCAAAGGAAAAATAGGGAGTCTAAGTTGACCCTGCCTTTCCACCCAACAAACTAACCTATTGCTACACTACACTCGATAACCCAACCTGCTACTATGGTTATTTCAACTGATCTGGTCTCAAAGAAGCCTTCCACCCAACAAAGGCCAACCTTCCACGCTCCTTTAGCCTAAGTAGCTTTCCATGCCCCTTCAACCTAAGTAGCTTTCCATGCCCCTTCAGCCTTCCCAGCCTTCCACTCAGCATCCCAACCTTCCACTAAGCATCCCAACCTTCCGTTGTAGCTCTTTCAGTTGACCCAACAGTCCATGTTCCTTTATCCTTATCGGTCTTCCATGTTACTTTAGCCTTATCGACCTTCCATGTTCCTTTATCCATCCCAACCTTCCACCCAACATCCTAGCCTTACGTTGTAGCTTCTTCAACAAACTCAACCTTCCATGTTCCTTCAGCCAACCCAACCTTCTACGCTCATTCAACCTTGACACTCCAAAGATCAACTGATCATTCAACCTTCCATGCTCCTTCAACCTCCAGCCTTCCACACTCCTTCAGCCTTCATATTTGTTGATTGTTAAAGCACTATAACATTTTCCAAGCCCCTTAGGGCAACTTGAGATGCAAATATACCCTTGCTTCCCTTTTTATAAATATTTTCCATCTAGTGAGAATTAACCATATAAAATGGTAGGGTTGAAACCCTTGGAAATGGATTACTCTTTTATTATATATCCACTATACATATACCATATCAAATTATGAGTAACATCCCTAATTGGACAACCATCGAGCCTTGATGATAATATTTACGCTATCCAATTTTGTAATATAGAGGAATTTGGTCTAAGAATAGTTTACCATTATGAGTTTGATATTAGGAATTGAGCCTACCCATATAGCATTACCACCATTGGCAATAAAAAAATTGAATCGATTGGAACAATTGACATACAACCGTAGGGTTTTAACTCTATCTTAACTGATGAAACTATAATTGCTATCATAATTGATCAAGAGAGTGATTCTTTGATTCTTAATAAAACCCTATACATTGATGGTGTGATGCAATTTTACTCCTATTAATAAAATACTAAGAAGCCAACCTCATCCACACATTGTTTGACCTTTGCCATTTTAACTGATTTCTCTTTGTGGTTATGTTAGTACCTTCTCATCTTCATAGTTACCTTCCTTAGTTTCCATGTGAAAGTTCCTCTTTGATTTATATGATTTATCCTATGGGATGCTAAGATATACATAGAAAATAGAAAAATATTTAAGGATGATCATCATTATATTTATTGAAGTAAAATTCTATAGGGATTGAAGTCCAATTATGGCCAAAATCTACATCGAAAGTTTAATTTTTATTGCCCTGGATAAACTCTCAACATAATGAGGGTGTATGGATCATGCATATTTACTTCCCACTTTATTTTTTCTTCATCCTATGCTTTAATATTGTAATAATCACCAAGATACCTATAGGTAGATCTCAATACACACATTCATAATTCCTTGTAAAGTAGTCGGATTGTGATTTTTCTCAAGTTTTGTCATTATTTTTTTGAGGCATCAACATTGCAGTTAGATTCAAAGCATATTTTGGGTACAAGTTGAAGACTAAATTGATCTATTGGTGAAAATCCAAATACAAAGCAGAAGTAAAAGCTAGGCCAGAGGGTTGTTGATCAACTCAATATTTAAAATAGACTAGCTAGATTCAAGATAATTTATCTAAGGAAAGTAGTTTGGCAAGATACAAAAGTGTCAAATCATAAAATTTGGCTAAGGCATGGAAACCCAACACATAGTAGTAGGAACAAAACTTCGTAAAGAGCTAAGGCAAGTAAACGAAAATGAAAGTATAAAATCATGGCCATATTATACACATTTAACTAAGGCATGCTAATACAACACATCATAATAGTGTGAGATCATAAATTTTGGCAAAGGTAGGGATATCTAACACACAAAAGGTGGTCAAAATTCTAAGTCACTTGACATCATCGAAGGAGCATAAAATGTTTAACATTCGATATTCAACATTCATAATGCTAGACCCAAAATTTGGCTAAAGTGTGCAAGCAATCAAACTTCTTCAATAGTTGACGTCATCCAAGACAAATAAAGTCTCAACATTTGATATCAAGGTAACTCCCTTCCAAATGCAAAATATGATTGAGTACAAAGAAGCATCAAAATTTTCAAAAGGCTAACATCATCAATAGTGCATAAAAATTCTAGCACAGAGAAGGGCCAAGGCAGGATAGAAATTTTTTCTAGGTTAGGAAGCCTGACATGAGAGAAAGGCTCATTTTTGACACCTAGTAGCACATTCCAAAAAATAATCTAAGTATAGAACCTAGGGTCAGACTTATTAGAAGGTTGATGTCACCAAGAAAGTAAAAAATTTGGTATTTAGACACAATTTCTAGATTCAAAACTTGACTAAGGCATAGATTCCAGCATAGATAAAGCTAGTCTCACACTGATATATGTTGTAGGAGGCTCTTGGACCTATCCTAGTTAGAAAAAAATTGTACATGTTGATCATTCATCGAGCATCATTGCTATAAGATATTTTAATGGCCAAAGGCTTCTCCATCATACACCTTACACAATTGGCTCAATGCAACAAAAATGAATGAAATAAAGTAGAACTATCAGAAGATGCTCAAAATTTAATGGTGTAGCATATGCACCAACTCCTCAAGAGAAATCTAGGTCAGACACATCAACAAAATATGCTCAAAGTAGTTAAGCATAGCTAAATTAAAAGCAATGCCAACTCCCTACACCTGCTCTAACAGGACTATAGGAGAGCCTCTGCATGATAATTTTAGGTTAAAATAAAGCATTGGAAAACTATATATACTAGAATGTAACCCATTTGAAGGGTCAACTCTTTAGCTTTTATAATTGTATTATTTTTATGATGATTGTATTGTGCATCTATGAATAAATATTGAATTGTTATTTTGCCTCTTTAAAAATATTGTAGAACATGTATGTATGCTAATTTGATTTCTAAATATTTCTATTAAAATTGGATGAATGGTGTATTCAGTCAAAGTTATTATGCTATCTGTATTTCCACCTATCTGTATTTCCACCGGAATACGTGGGAACTTCTAACTTCGGCCTCTTCCCGATCTGGGATATGGCCTTGTACAATCTGGCTTGTGCCGGATCTACATCTTCTTCCTCTTCTTCTTTGAACTGGTTCTCCTCTTCCACTTCATCCTCACTATCTGCATCCCTTCTCGGCTCACATCCTCTATGTAGTTCTTCTTGCAAGGCCTGGACTTGTCGCTGCAATGCCCAGAAATCTTCCGCTGCCATGCCTCTGCCACCCACAGGGTTTCTTCTCGGAGGCATCTTCACCTGGTCTCAAGCCCTCCCATAAGTCCTGGTACAACTACCTCTCCTTCAGCGGTCTGTTGTACACTCAGGAACTACGGGCTCTGATACCACTGACGGGGACGGGGAACTTTAAAATTTAACACAGTCAAATACATTCGACATTTTCATTCAAATTTTTAGAAAATTATTTACATGCATCTAAAAACAGCCCGCAGGCATACATTAACCGATACTCGGCTCGGTTCTTCCACTGTCACTACTTCCCCTGTTCACCGGTCCACCCCCCTCTCCATTACAAATTTTCAGGTTTTTATCGAGGCCCCGATCCTCTCGGCCATTAATGCCTCCACCTAACAAAAATTTGAATTCAAATTTTCCCCCTTGTCGAAGCTTCAAATTTCTCGATCATAAATGGGTCCCTGCCCGATCTACCAAGAAGCCTTCAAGAATGGCTGCCCTCACCTTGCACCGGTCACTTCGATCTGACTGTACTCTATACCGTTGTTTGCTTCATAAAGTCACCACCTAAAACTGCTGCATTGCCAAAAAGTATAATAAAAGAACATGTGGTCGACACCTCCCTCGTCTTGTCTCCGTACACGTAGCCGACCACCTTCAAATCTGGCCATGCCTTCTCCATGACGCCATATATTTGATGCACGTGCCTTTTACATCTTCCAGGATACACGTGGCAGTCCACGTGTCTAAATTGGCCTTGTTCGACCGTCGGCTCATCTTCTTTGATCTTGTTAACTTTCTTTAACATTCTGATGCTTCGGACCACATGCCACGTGTCGGCCTCTAACTGGCCGTGATATTGCGATATGTCGCGATATTGCGACCCAACCTTCTGATTTGCTGCCGACTACTAAATCGTCGCAATATCACGACATCGCGATATCGCGACCAAACTGCCTCCGCACTTTGTTCACTCAACAACGTGATATCGTGACGTCGCCTTCACCTCCGGCTTTGCTCTTAACACTTGTCGCGATATCGCGATGTCGCGATATCACGAGGAAACTTCACTTCTCCCTCTGCTCTGCACTCTGGTCGTGATATCACGACGTCGCGATATCACGACGAAACTTCGCTTCTCCCTCTGCTCTGAACTCAGGTCACGATATCGCGACGAAACTGGGCCGAAACCTGCCCAAGCCTTTTGAGGTCGTGAAATTGCGACATGTCACGATTTTGCAACCTCTCCCTCCACTCTAAGAAACTTGCTCCCTTTGCTCCGCTAAACTTTCCTCCTTTGGAAAATACCGAAAATGAATCTACTGCAAGGTACTTAGAAAAATTAAGTAACATTTTTGGAAGATGTAAGATTGTTCTACCGCCACCGGATGCTCCTGCATCATTTTGCAAAAGAGGCATCACATCTCATATTTCCCCTTGCCCCATGAATCCAGCCTCAGTTCACCCCCTAGGTGGCGAATTGAGTCTACAAGACCCAAATCACTCCAGATTTGGGTGGTAAGCTCCCTTTCATCGTATCATTACTTTATGCACAAATTATTTCATGTTTTATTATGATTTTACAATCATTTCATCTTTATAAACATGGGGCCTGACTAAGGCAAGCCCCCCATTTGTCTTTAGGACCTGTAATATTCCAGCAAGTTTACAAAATTTAATTTTCAAATAAATTTGCATTTGTCTTTTATTTTTGCATATGGCATAAGCCTAAGTTGTTCTTCCTTCATTGATAACTTTCATTGCTAAAAGGAACTTTACATTATAAAGTAAAATTAGGGTTTTTAATCCCCTCTTACATTTTTGAAAGAATTTTGCATTCTAAAAGTTCAAGTTAGGGTTTCATAATCCCCTCTATTCAAAACACATTTGGATTGCATGTTTCTATGTTTTGCAAAGTAGATTAGTTTAGTTCACAAAGGCATTTAGACTAGTCCATTTCTTTACAAATATTGTAAGATATCTAATAATTTGATTTCAAAAAGGCATTAGGTTTAGTTTTCTTTTGAAAAGTCAATTAGTTAGTCTCTTACCTTGCAAACACCATTAACAAAACACAAGATGCACACACACACTCACATGGTACCTTAAAAAAGTGGTGATATTGGACTTCATCCCCAATCCATCGCTCGATACTGGTGTGGATCGAGTCTCACTCTCCATCAGATCACCCCCCTAGACACCTAGCAACCCCACAAGAGCAGTTTTTTGGATTTCATCATCGAAAAATCCCCCACTTTTGCGATTGGGCCTTGGATTTCATCACTAGCGGTTACCTGTGGAGTGGGACAGGATTAGTGTAATCAATTAGCCAATGACAATGAAATGAAATAAAGTGATATTCAATATTAGCTTAAGCTTAGAAAATACTAAGCATTATATAGTTTACAAAATAACTTATTTAGCACAAATAATGCTAACAAGATGCGTTAAGGAGAAGTGTGCTAACAACTAACCTAGGTAGAGAAGTATGAACTAACAACTAATCTAAAATATCTAACCTAGGATATTTTAGATATTAATCTAGGTTTACCAGTAGATATTTAGAACAGTAAATATCTCCATGGTAAGTAGTAAAAAGTAAATGTAATAATATACCTATGTAGTATAATGCAATATACTACCTATTTTACCTAGTGGAGTAAAAGGGTAAATATCCCAAATAATGGAATATTACTCTAACATCCCCCTTTATTACATTATTTGGGTAATGTATATAACTACCCCAATACAGTGAAAAAAAAATGTTGAATTGTTGGTTCTTGCTCTATCACAGTGCTTTGGCTGCTCCTAAGAAAAAAGTGGGTCATTCCTCACTTTGTCTTCACACCAAAAAATGTCCTTATAGCAATTTGATCATCCAACCAAATTGCATGGGTAACCAGTCACTGCAATCACTAGGTGTAATGGAATAGATCACTTCATATGAGGTTCATTCAGTTTACAATATGAGTTTGCAAAAGATAAGGTAGCTAAGGTGTCGGTCGTTGCCGAAAATGCACCCTTATAAGTTCCCCCCTTCTTTTTGCAAAACATGTTGTAATTAGTTTCTGAAAGAAGTATGACTAAGGTGTTGGTTGCTGCAAAAATTGCACCCTTATAAGTCTTCTTCCTTTTTAACAAAAAATTGTGAAGAAAAGAAATGTATATTCCCCCTTAATTGCAAAATATCTGCAACTTAAGAAGCTTTGTGAAGGATTTTACAAATATTGCCTCCTAGGCAATTTTACACCAAAAAATTTCCTCCTTTTGTTACAAGAATTTCAAACAATGAGAGTTTGCTATTTATGAAGCCTAAAAAAGAGGTAGAAACACCCTTTAATTATAAGTACTTCAAACACAAACTTATGCTATTTATGAAGCCTAAAAAAGAGAGAGGAAATGGTGCTTTTCTTAAGGTGACAAAATGTGTTTTCCCTCTACAATATTGTCTTAGCAATGAGCACTCTGTGTGCTTTTTATGAACCAGAATCAGAATCGAAACTAGACACTTCACTAGCAATATTACCTTTTTTTTGCTTCTGTGTTGTGCCTTTGTATTTCATCTTAGTTTTCATGCTAAATAGTTAGGACCTTTTAGCAATTATATATCACTTAAGTATTTATTGATAGTTGCCATGATGAAGGTCCTACAATTTTTACTAAGATGATCTTTTTTTCACTCTCAAGTGATATTTAATGGCACCTTCCTAAAAACTCTCTTTGAAGAGAGATAATCGGTTGGAGGAAATTAAGCCAAAAAAATAAGATATGAAAGATAATTCACTCAAAAAATATATTTAATGGCACCTACCTGAAAATCCTCTTTAAATATGGATAATCAGTTTGAGGAAATTAAGCCAAACAAATAGAGTGAATTAGGGGTTTTTGTTTGTAGGAGAGAATATCAAGTGAATATTGGCTTTAAATCTGTGCAATGGTTAACACAAATTTATTGTGAAATTTTGGGGTTGAGTGTTCTTGATTTTATGACTTATAATTGCAAAAGAAATAATGCAATAATCAAACAAGAATGCCCACAAAATTCTTATCACGTAGGTTTCGGATTAAACCAAAAATGCACCTAATTTGCCAATGAAGGTGTCGAGTAAAATAAAAAATGCACATTTTAATTTTTCAATAAAATATGAATGTGTGTTGTGCAAAAAAATGATATGTTATGTCTCCTCCTTGTATTACAATTTTGCAAATAATGTGACAAAAAACAATTGCCTATATTTTCTGATTTTGCAAAATAAACAAGTTTGATTTTTTAAGTGCTCCTCACTTTTTGTGTTACAATTTTGCAAAGAAGATCAATTTCTTATCTTCCCCCCTTGATTTGCAAAATTAACAAAACTAGCACTCCTTTCAAGACAAGTCGACACACGACCCACGTTTGAAAGGCTTCCAGACCAGTCGATAAACAACTTGGTTTTGATGGGTCCAAGGTTACAATTTATTCTCAATTTTTGCAAAAAATAATGTGTAATTTTATGTCTTATATCCCCCCTCAAAGAAAACAAATGCACACTTTGCCTTTTGAATTAAAAAAAAAAAATTCAGTCTCCTTGTTGTCTAATTTGCAAAAAGAATTCAAGTTTGATCCTTTCTTGTATGCTAAATTAACAAGGTTGAGAAGAATGTAGGTCTCCTAATTTTGCAAAAGAATGGTGCTCTTAAATGTCTTATATCCTCTTTGTGGGAGAAAACAAAAGCCCTCTTGGATTGAATTTTGCAAAAAAATAGGTCCCTAGACTTTATTTTAATTTGCTAAATTGTAAATAAAAATTAATCAAAACATTTTACTTAATGATAAAAATAAAATATTTTTTAAAATAAATCAAGTTTAATAAATAAAATTGATTTAAAAACAAAAAATTTATATTGAAATCATTAAAAAAAATTGAAAACTTTTCATGAAAAATTAAAACAAATTAAAAAAATATCTATATGCTTTACCTTGGAGTGTCTTTATCTTCGGTTTTGCCTTCTTTAGCAAAAGAAATGCGTTCTGTTCCCCATGGGAGTCGAACTCCCGATCTCCCATCGGGAAGCGCCTTAGCACTGAGGCTACAACCAGCCTAGCTCACGCTGCAATTGGGAATTAAGGGAAAGTGTCTCCCTTTTAGCTTCTTCCTCCACCGTTAGGTAGAAAAAAGAAGCATGTGGGAATTTTTAGTCCCACATGTGCACTATGAGCACACAAATATGTTTTAAAACTAGAAATAAACACAGTTAACTTTGATTGCCTTCGGGAAATTGTCTAAAAATCTTTTGCCACCCAAAGGAGAGACCTCAAGAAGACAAATGTCCACCTGAACTCTAAAAATTGTGTCATCGCCACGTTAGATTCCTAGTAAATTGTAGGAGGTTACCACGTTAGATGATCACACCTCAATATTCAAGTCGTACATGTCAGTTGGCTAGGTGGATCAAGATTTGTGCATGGTCTACAGTTTGAGTTGTTAGGTCCACTATGGGGAGGTTCCACACGTGTTATTGGTTGGTGATCCATAGTCGTGCTACTGGTTGGTGATCCGTAGCCTACACCCTTAGGAACTATGATTATAGGGCCGCTTGACCTCTAATTAAACTGAGATCTCCACCTCTCGGTTGTCAGAACCCTTGTCTCCAGTTGCTTGGTGTCCAGTAGGCACGTATGAGTCCATTCTAGTCAGAACCCGTCTCTAGTCACCTGGTGTCTAGTAGGCACGTCTGATTCTAGTCCAGTCTACTTATCTTTGGATCAAGTGATGTCAACAGATCTTGCTCCTCGATATTTGAGCCTTTTTGGGTCCTCTTACTCCTACGCATCGGGTGACATCACACTAACATCAGTAGATCTTGTACCTCGATATCTGTGCCTCTGTGAGCCTAGCTCCTGCACCATCCAGGTGAGACAACATCAGTGCCTCAAGAAGCGTGCTAGGTTGGACATTACCTTGGGAACCTTACCTGGTTGTGCAACGCCTCACCTCGAGTTCTATGCTCACAAGAACTAGGTGGAACAAGCCTTGCTCATATTGTCCACCCCGGCTCTGATGCCAATGTAATCAATTAGCCAATGACAATGAAATGAAATAAAGTGATATTCAACATTAGCTTAAGCTTAGAAAATACTAAGCATTATATAGTTTACAAAATAACTTATTTAGCACAAATAACGCTAACAAGATGTGTTAAGGAGAAGTGTGCTAACAGCTAACCTAGGTAGAGAAGTATGAACTAAAAACTAATCTAAAATATCTAACCTAGGATATTTTAGATATTAATCTAGGTTTACCAGTAGATATTTAGAACAGTAAATATCTCCATGGTAAGTAGTAAAAAGTAAATGTAATAATCTACCTATGTAGTATAATGCAATATACTACCTATTTTACCTAGTGGAGTAAAAGGGTAAATATCCCAAAGAATGGAATATTACTCTAACAATTAGCACTTTAATCCATAAGGCTTGTATAATTTGTGGAATTGGTAATTTTCGTTCTTGACTAAGCCCTCCCGAGGGTGAAGTGAAAGCATGGGTATGCCGGTAGCAGGTCTCAGACAGTACCACCTCTTCTCATGAGAGGATATTGTGAACTCACTTTAGCATAGTGAGTTCCACCCCTTTAGGATATCATTTTACTGCACCTTCCATACATGTCACCATTTGCACATTGTGGTACCATTCTATCCTTTGCATCTTTGGGTTTTGCAAGAGGTTTGATATTGATGCCAATCCTGATTTTCTAGATTATTCACACCGTTACCCGTTATTCTACATAGGGAGTATCAACATTACAACACACAAAACAAATGTAACATTTTTATTTTCTCAGTATTTAGAATTGATTCCGGTCTATCGTTGTTTGCATAATCACAGACCGGTCTAAACAAACTGTACTATATATTATTTTGCTACACATAGCACACCACTTACTTCACACTCACATTAGACATAGTTGAGTCTACATCACATAGGGTTTATTCTTAAAAATCCCTATTTCACATGCCACTATGCCTGTGGTCACCCGTAGTAGAGCGCATGAGCAATCACACTCTATGGAGGAATGGCCTCCCCCTTTCTCTAGTCAGTCCACTCTTACTCCTTTGATCATGAAGGAGAGGATTATAGACACATCTTATTCATGCATAGAATACGATGTACAATTCACACACATGATTCCTCACAAGGAGACATCAAATTTGAGTGAAATCCTCACCACTTCAATTGTAGAAGATTACCCACTCCTTTCAGCCCCATCCTCACCTAATTCATCGACCATATTATGTGACCATGTGATGTACATAGCACCATGACAATATCCTCCATACTTCATTGTAGATGAGGAGGTCATGCTTACTTCACCCACCTTTGCACATCCCTTATTCTAGAATCTATCTCAATCCCTATTTGAGAATTATTCCTCCCTTCTAAGCTGTACCCGTCCTGAGGTTGTATCATTCGCCCCTACCATAGGAATGGTGTCTAACCCATCCTCCTCTACTGTAGGAATCTAGAATTCATCCTTCAAAACTGCACAACAAATCCCAACCCAACAAGAACCGTAAGCATTCCCTCAAACCTCACACCCGTACTCCTCACAAGAGTACCAACCATCCTTTTCCCAAGAGTCATTCTTCACCATATATGAGGGTACCTCCCAACATCCTCTTCAGGAGGAAGAGGTAAAAACCTAGGTGGGAGTGTACACCTACACTTTCCCCCCAACCCAATATCCTACCTTGATAGCTTATCCCACATTTTTGATAGCTTTCCTACCTATCTCCTAGGTATCTGGAGTGTACGACACCCAACCCTTGGAGCCACATTTGCCTACGATGACCTTTAGGATGTCAACACCTATTCATTTTTAGTCTCCCACTACCCATCTCCATCCTACCTATGTATCAACACCAGCATCTTATCCATCCACAACCAAATTATTCCACATAGTTTACCTTCCCTACTTCCTACCCTCTAGGGCAGAGATAGATCTCGTATTTTGATACCTCATATCAAACACCCCTAGCACTAGTAGTATCAACACCTACATTACCAATAGCTACACCTAGCTTATTTATGCCTCCTCTAGTTTGGTCATCGCAACCCAAGGTACAAATAGTACAACAAACTCCAAAAAATCAAGTACCCCTACCACAATCACATGTTGCCTAGTCACAGTACTATTATCCTCAACAAACACCTACCCCACAACCTAGTGTGCTAGTAGACATGACAACACATGTCACCCAATACCCACCTTATCATGATTAGGCACAATAGTATTCCCCACAGTATTGTGAAAAACCCACCACATCCATAAGGTTAGGCTACCATAGCCCAAACTTTGACTCCTATAACACTCGAACTTCAACTCTTGCAAGATGAAGTCAAAATGTTGAACCTACACACCTCTAGCTACGAGCCACAAAAGCCTTGCTATGATGAACTATGCAATGAGCTAGTTCATCCATCAGTCCCTATTCCTCCTTATCCCTATCGCTTCGAAATACTAAAATTTAACAAGTATAGAGGCAAGGAAGATCCCAGAGAACATGTGAGCAACTATTGCTTGTCCTGCTACCAGCTTCACAGTAGTAATTCCCTTATGTTGCATACCTTCTCCCTATCCCTCACTGGCCCAAAATTGGATTGGTACAACATGCTACCACACCATAGCCTGTATACCTTTGAGCAACTGACCAATTCCTTCTTAGAGCACTTTTCCATTAACATCAAGAAAAAGACCACATTTTTTGATATCTACACCTTACGATATGCAAACGATGAACCCAATACTGAATTTGTTACTATATGGAGAGTGATTATCCATGATCTCACCCATAGCCTCCCCACCTCGGAGCTTGTGACACTCTTTTCCAAGAGTTGCCAAAAACACATTTCCACATCCCTCCAACTTCACCAGAGTCGTACTTTTGAAGATGCTATATCACAAGCAAAAGTGATCAAAGATATTAAGGTCCAGTCTGGGAAGATTAAATTGAGAGCCAAATCCAACTATAACTCCAACTTCCATTTCAATAGACTCAAACCAAATCAACCTTACCCACGACCACCACAAACCAACCAAGTCCCAGCTGCTACCCTAGCACTAGTACCGACTCCTCCACCCTATAAACCACAACCACAAGCACTGTAATTTAGTTCTCCTGCTCCACCTCGACCACAAAAATACCATGACATGCACCCACATGGTCCATCGTGCAACTTTACACCCTTATCTAAACTGTTACTAGCCCTATTCCATATATTGTATGAGGGAACCATCTTATTCTACCCAAATTCATCCATTGGATCCATATTCACCTAAGCCTCATGACTATAATGAGCAACTCTTCTATCCCTTTCATAGGAAATGTGGCCATAATTTCAATTTGTGTCACTCATTTTAGGGAGAAGTTCAAGACCTAATAGATAGGGGCACTATTTAGGTAGAAAACCCTCTAGCCCCGTAGAACCAAAACCTAGGGATTTTCCAAAACCCTCTACTAGATCACAGAGGACCCAATCCCCCTAGACCTCCAAATAATCCTCTAGTGCCACCTCACCAAGTCAACAATGTCCAACGTGATCCTCCATCACATGGAGTAGTAGGCATGATAAACATTACTACGAGAAACCAACTATACTCGTCATTCCAGAAAACACCTATTGATTCTCCCTCTATCCAATTTACATCCCCACAAACACCTCAAATGCCTAATATCATACCACCACCACATAAAAATATGATTACCATCCATGGTAGTCTAACCCATCAACTATGCAATGCCCCCACTAGTTATCCATCTTTGATCTCGTACAATAGTATCAACCCCATTGTGAGGTGTTGAATGACATCCTACGTTCTGGAGAAATTGTGCACGAACTCTAACACCACCCGCTGCATCCACTTCAATGAAGAAAAACCCTTTCACGTTATTCGAATGTGAAACCTCCCGTTTGGGTAGCGTGCCAATAGCCTAGCAGCTACCAATGCACCAAAGGCATCCGGTGAGGTATGAACCTCACTCTGTTTCCCTTGTACCTTCTGTGTCAGGGCTAAAATAAATAGTAGGCCTCCCTGTCTTTTGATGTGATTGAAAATGATGAAACCTTATGACAGATACAAAAAATGAACGATAGATATCCGAACAACGGATCACAAAACTCAACGAAGAGGAAATCGAACATTAGATCGCGAAATCATAGCGAGCAACACTTTTCGAAAATGCAGATGGGATCATCTTTGATCTTCATCGTGGGAGATTTATATGCATATTTCCCATAAAATATTGACGTCGATGAGAAGTTTAACACGTCGACGGAGGTCTTGGCTAGCGCCCACAATCTTAGAACATAATGCCATCAAAGTTAAGACATTTGCGCCATGGGTTAGGAGAACCCAATGCAAACAATAAATTAATATTTATTTAAAAATAATTAAAAGAAACCTTAACAAGGTTTTTAATTATTAAATAAATACTTCCTCCTGGACCCAAATGCATTAAACTAATGCATCCACCTGTAATATTTAAACCTGCCAACTTGGGGTTTACAAAAGACCTTTGAAATTGTCATGTCGTAACCTTCATCAAAACAAATTGTTTGACATCAAATCGAATTCCTTCAAGATCTTCTTGACATCAATGACAACTTATACACTTGAGCAAAGGCAATGTACCCAAAGTACCCAAAATTGCCAAAAATATCCCCCTTTGTCATTGATGGCAAACCTTTATTGAAAACACTTCTCAAGAGCCAAAAATGAAACCAACTGTGCTAACAACTGACCAAGCTGTGCCCATAACGAGAATATTCCTTTGAAGTTTTGCTCCCCCTGACTTGAAGCTCTCCTCTTCACTTTGAAGCTCTCCCCCTTACTCATATCTCTCCCCCTTTGTCATCAATGGCAAAGGGTCACCTTTGGGGCTTGGGACTAAGAATGAGCCTCTTAGCTTAGTCCCTCCCCCACCTCCTGATGAGGTGATTAATTCTAGGGTGGGATTAAAACTCCCATTAGGCACTGATCATCATCAGTGTCTATAACCTCCTTGTTGGGCCTTCTCTTGAACTCTTTGCCCATATTCATGTTCTTGTCACTATTCTTGTTCTTGTTCTCATCCCTGTTCTTGTCCATGCCTTGATCCTTGGACTTGATCATGCCACTATTCTTGTTCCTGTATTCTGGAATTTCAGCTCTACACTATCTTATTATGTGACCTTCATTGTTGCACTTGAAACACTTGACGATGTTGTTTCTCTGAGGTAAACCTGATCTTTGAATCCACCTGTTCTGACCAAACCTATTACGGCCAAACTCGTTACGACCAAACTTGTTCTGACCAAACCTGTTCTTGTTATTTGCCTTGCAATAAACTACCTTGTGCCCAAATTGTTGACAAGAGTAGCAATACCCTTGAAAGTAACTAGCACTTCTGAAACTATCATTTACCTTCTTCACTTGAGCCATGCAATGTGAAGCCATGTGACAAAACCTGTGACAAGAAAAACATCTGCCTTGAAACTTTCCTTTAATTGACCTCTTAGGTTCTAAAAACTTCTTCTCATTCTGAATTCTGTTTTCTATTTTTGTGCATCTATAATTCAAGGACTCATTTTCTGAAATGCTTTCCTCATAAGAACTCTCTGCCTTTTGGAGTTTCTTACTAGACTCTCCAACTTGTTCCTTGTGTGGCTTAACAAAACCAAGGCCTATTTTATCTGTTGTCTTTCTTTGACCTTTGATGAGTGACTTAACCTTTTTGGAGCTATCTTGAAACCTATAAAGCTTATCCTTGTACTCTTTAGTTTCCTCTTTCAAAGAAGCCATTTTCTGTTCTAACTCACTATACTCAAGAACCTTAGACTCTAACTCATCCTTGAGTTCTCGTGTCTTAGCTATAGAGAAGTCAAGACTTTCTATAAGATCATCTCTTTTCATATAACATTCATCTAATTTATCCTTGAGTCTAGCATTCTTCTTTCTTTCCTTTTTCAAAGCACTAAGAGCACTAATAAGTTCACCTTCAAGATCTACTTCACCTTCCTCTATATCTTCCTCAAATTGTTTGCTTTTTGAATCATCAAAGAATTTTTCAGATTTCTTATCACTAGAGGTGCTACCATTTTTAAAAACCATACATGCATCTTCCTTATAGTTTTCTGAAGCATCCTCATACATACTAGAAACCAAATCATTATTTGTGCAATCATCCTCAAGGTGACCAAAGTTTCCACATCTAAGACATTTCATGATAATGAATCTATGTTTCGGTTCTTCCTCTTTTTTTGATATGAACAACATCTCATTTTCATCATCATTTGAAGAACTTTCACTATCACCACTAGAACACTTACTTGCTTTGTCTAGGTAGAAACTCTTCTTGTGCTTGTGAGAATACCTCTTTCCTTGATTGCTGTGCTCATCTTTGTTCTTCCTGTGATGCTTGTGCTTTTTAGAATCCTTGCTCTTAGAATCCTGTTTATCTTCATCACTTTCATTCTTGGGAATAGTACAGTCAGTAGCATAATGACCAAACTTTCCACAATTAAAACATCTTATATTTTTCATACTTTTGTGCTTTCTAGAGAACTTGCCTTTCTTGCTGTAATATGCCTCTTCATCACTATAAGACTCATCACTATCTTGAAGTCTGTTTACCCTTGGATTTCTTGGTAGCCTTGAAAGCTGCCTCTTTCTTGACATAAACCTGCACTTGAGTTCTCAACTCAAATGCTGCAAGCATACTATGGAGCTCATCCTTTTTCAACTTATCCAAATATTTAGCTTCCTCAATAGCAAAATATTTTCACTAAATCTATTAGGAAGATATCTTAAAATCTTATCACAAACATCATTTTCAGCAAGCTCAAGACCTAAGTCTTTCATTGAGTTAACAACCTCATCCATACGAAGCATGTAGTCACTAATATTTTCATCATCATTCATCTTGAGTTGTTAAAACATACCTTTGAAGTGTCTCAACTTAGCCTTTCTGACATTTGTATCACCTGTATGAACCACCTTCAACTGATTCCACATTTCACTAGCTGTCTTGCAGTGAATCACTTTGGTGAGATCTACTTTCTGTAAGCCTTTCAGGATTGCATTCATTTCTTTTGAATTAATATGATGTAGGAGACTTTATTCTTTAGTATTAGGACCATGTTCAGGAATAGTGTACTCATCTTCAATAACTTCCCAAACCTCATTCCCAAGTGCCATTAGATGAACCTTCATCCTTGCACTCCAAAGACCAAAATATGACCCATCAAGAATAGGTGTTGCATTGCCACTTGAATGATCCATTGTGTTCTTTACTAGCTTTTCCTTCAAGCTATTAAAATTTTTGAAGGCACCTGCTCTGATACCAATTGAAGAACACAAGCTTATATTGAGAGGGGGGGTGAACAAGTATAAGACCTCTTTTTACTTTTTCCATTATACTTCAAAATAGTAAAGCAATATACCCAAAGCAATATCAAAACAATGCACAATATCATCCACAAAGTGACACCAATTTTAATGTGGTTCACCCAAAATGGCTGGGCTACATCCACAAAACTTTTCTCTAAAAGTTATCTCAAAGTGATTTGGAAATCCTTCCTAATTACAATGTTTATGAGCCTCGACCCAAGGGAGATACCTTCCCCCATTCAGAATTTATGAGCCTCTGCTCAAAGGAGATACCTTCTCCTCTATCTAAATTTATGAGCCTCTGCTCAAAGGAGATACCTTCCCCTCTACTCTGGAAATGATCCCTTAGAAGATCAACTGCCTCTACCTCTTGCCAGCACGTGGAACTCCTTTCCACCGAAGACCTCCTATCCTCAATGCTTAGCCTAAGAGACCTCTACCTTCTATGATCACGTCCATAGTAGCTCAACAACCTGTACCAAACACAGTCAGTCAGTATAGTACAAGTCTTCCTCTGTCTGTAAGATCTGTACAACTCTTGAACAAATCAATCCTCTACATACAAGCCTTCTCAAAGACTTGCCAAATTTATCCTCAGGTTCTTCTCATAGAACCAGTGCACCTCTGTCCTCAAGTTTTTTGATAGAACTATCAAAACTCAGCTCACAAGTCCTCTGCTAGGACCTATCCAAATATGCTCACAATTCCCCACCGAAACCTGTACAAAACTACTCACAAGTCCCCACCAAAACCTGTCCAAAACCTGCTCACAAGTCCCCACCGAAACCTGTCCAAAAACTGCTCACAAGTCCTCTTTGGAACCTGTCCAAAAACTGCTCACAAGTCCTCTCTAGAACCTGTCCAAAAACTTAGCAAGCTCACCACGAAAAACTTTCTTAGTAGGAAATCACAAAGTGAATTGTTAGAGACCCAATGTGATTTGTCAAACTCATAGAAGCATAAAGAGAATTGTTAGAGACTCAATATGTTCTATACTCAAATCCCAATCTCAAAACTCAACTCAAATCAACTCAATCTCAATCTCAAATCTGAAAACTCAACTCAATATCTGAAATGGATAGGATAGAATGCTTTCTTTCAAGAACATGAAACCCCAACAATTTCCAACTATGCAAAGAATCACATAACATTGATACTCATGTTCTTTTCACCATCAATTAGGGCTTCAACAACAATGCTCATCAAACAAGGTTCAATCAACACCATTCAACTCAAAACACAACCATGAAGCATTTAACAATCAACATCAGAAAAGGAAACAAGTAGAACTCCTTTTCTCTCCAACATTATTTGAACAAAAAGTATCCACCAACTCAAATCACCAAGCACAAAACAACTTTTCAAATCATCAACAAAGAAGTAAGCCCAACACTTTAACCAAGTAAAGAATAGCTTGATTATAACCAATTTAATGAAAGCTAATGTCAATCTCAAAGCTGCCCACTTAAGGTTTCAAACTTTCACACAAGAAGCAATTCTAACCTTAAAACATCATGTTTTCATTTCCATAATCAACCAAAAGCACTCTCAACATTACAAGAAATATTTATCCCTTATACACCTTATTTCTCCCTTATAGTCTTATCAACAATAAAATTTATCTCTCATAAGAATGCAATAAGATAATGCAAACAACACCTTAAAAAGAATCTTTTATAAAAATAAAGCAAGCTTCAAACTTCTTATAACTCCTAAGCTATTTTTCTCTCTAATAAACTTCCTCCATCTGCAAAATATACTTAGCAAAAATCAATTTCAAAAATACCTTGGTCAACACCAAAAATCGTGCTATGGAGAAATTGCGCATGAACTCTAACACCGCCCGCTGCATCCACTTCAATGAAGAAAAATCCTTTCGCATTATTCAAAAGTGAAACCTCCCGTTCGGGTAGCGCACCAACAGCCTAGCCGCTACCGGTGCGCCAAAGGCATCCGGTGAGGTATGAACCTCACTCTGTTTCCCTTGTACCTTCTACGCCAGGGCTAAAATAAATAGCAGGCCTACCTGTATTTTGATGCGAACGACGACGATGAAACCTTATGGCGGATACAACAAATGAACGGCGGATATCCGAATAGTGGATCACAAAATCTCAACGAAGAAGAAATCGAACATCAGATCGTGAAATCACAACGAGCAACACTTTTCAAAAATGCTGATGGGATCATCTTTGATCTTCATCGTGGGAGATTTATATGCATATTTGCCATAAAATCTTGACGTCGGTGAGGAGTTTAACACGTCGATGGAGGAGTTTAACACATCGACGGAGGTCTTGGCTAGCGCCCACAATCTTAGAACATAGTGCCATCAAAGTTAAGACATTTGTGCCATGGGTTAGGAGAACCCAATGCAAACAATAAATTAATATTTATTTAAAAATAATTAAAAGAAACCTTAACAAGGTTTTTAATTATTAAATAAATACTTCCTCCTGGACCCAAATGCATTAAACTAATGCATCCACCTGTAATATTTAAACCTGCCAACTTGGGGTTTACAAAACACCTTTGAAACTGTCATGCCATAACCTTCATCAAAACAAATTGTTTGACATCAAATCGAATTCCTTCAAGAGCTTCTTGACATCAATGACAACTTATACACTTGAGCAAAGGCAATGTACCCAAAGTACCCAAAATTGCCAACACTCATAGTCCATCTTTGAGATATCTATCAATCTCCACTTTATTCCAAAGAATCGCTCCAACACCGCATCCTTACTCTCATCAATGATGGCCCTCACAAGTACTCCCTCAATCGACAGCTTATAGATGTTGTACACATCTTCCATTGTAATAGTCATCTCCCTATTGGGAAAATTAAAGGTATTCCTATCCGCATCCCACTGTTCACACAATTCATATATATAGACCCTATTGGTGTGTATACTGGTGCACTCCCATACACCTCAGAACCATATATCATCTAACCACTTAAGCTCCTCTTCCTGGTTCATCACCTTGTCAAATACATCCTTCATCTTTCGCACCTGATGGCGGGGCTCAAGCATCTTCACCTGTCCAAAACACAACAAACCACGCATCAGTAACTCACATAACAATACAATAAAATCAAACTGCATCAAAAAAAATTTGCAAATTAAATATATTTTATTTGACACGCACTTCGATGTTAGATAATACACAAAAAACATGATAACGAACATCGACATAACAGTCACACATTTGGACACCTATTTTGATATTTCATGGCAAAAGTTCAAACTAACATGACAAACAACATCATTTGGACTCCCAACTACCCAGTTCAAATTTACTACCTATTAATTGACACGCAAATCAAACATAAGCCAAACAACAACATCTACAAAAACAAATATCATTTTTGGATACCCATTTTCCCACTTATAGGTAAATGTGTCGACAAAATTTAAAAAAAATATACCAATCTACATAGATCTAAAAGTCAACATTATCATAAATACATCAAAATCGAACATATGTCAGTAGACATAATTAAAAAATAATAGTCATATTTTTGGATACCCATTTGCCTAATTAGCGATGAAAGTTCAAACAGACGTTGAGTATAGTCTAAATCGGGATCCCTATAGCTCATTTCCATTTTAACACTAATTTACACCTTGGCACGTAAATCAAAGACAGGCCAAACGAAGTCATTCATCAAAACAAATAACATTTTTGGACCCCCATTTTGCCCTTCTACAATGAAAGTTTCATCAGTTTTCCAAATTTTATGCCTAACATGTCAAATCTAACATTCTAGGTTTGATAAATTACTCCTAAAAGAGACAAATTCTAAAATCACATCAAACAAAGTCAAAAAAATATAACAGTCGTAAAATAGGATACCTATTTCCTACTTTAGCAGACAAAATACAAAAACATATCAATGTTAGTACACCATTACTTCCAAAAATAGATGGTTAAATCTTACACCTACTTTACCCTTCACCCGGTCAAATTGGTGTCAAAACAAGTCTAATTAAAAAACTGATCGCGCTTTTGGATACCCATTTGGCTTATTTGTCACTTTGTGTTTAAATTTTAATTAAAAATTGCAAAAAATTTTAAACCAGGACAAAAACCTCCCCCCCTCATTCACATTTTCTCCAAAAAATAAAACAAGGCAAAATATCACTTACCGATGGATCCCCGTGCCCGTTGCCAGCCGCTTTGCATCCTATCATCATCGTCGCCCTCGCAATTGTCACCCACACACATCTCGTACTATCAAGTGCTCTCACGAGTCGCTTTCCAATCTTGTGCACCGTCAAAATGAGCCCCCCACATGCAAATTAGGGCTTAAAATTACCTTATCCACCAATTCGCCCCTCGAGGGGTTAATTGAACCCAATTCACCCCCCAGGTGGTGATTTAGGTCAAAATCACCCTCGGGTGGTGAATTCAACCAAAAAACCTCAAAATCCACCCAAAACCCTAGGAAGGCAGGCATTTGTCCCCTCAAACCCTAGGAACCTTCCAAAATTATCTTTTAACTTCATTTGCATCCATAATCATCATGCATTGGTATTTATTTATCAATTGCTGCATCATCAATTCACCACACATAATTCGCCTCATTGCTGATTCCTCATTTGAGGGGGTATTCATATCCAAAGTCAACTTTGCATGCAACCACAACATCAAAAATCTAAAAGCGTGGTTAGCGCATTTGTCTACAATTATTTTGTTGAAGATTATCATACAAAATATTCTCAATCACAATCAGACATGGGTTACATCAGGAGAGCTATGCGTGACAATGGAGAAGTCAATCTAGCATTATTGTACATCAAGTACATAACATATGATACATTTAGCATAATCCTGGTGCAACATTTAGAGTATTTATATCAGGCATTCATGGAACATCATGAATGACATGTTTGAATAACCTAAATGTCAACTTAGTTCAAATGGTTTGACACTTGTCACCATGTTCTCATAAATCAATCAACAAAAAAGATTTATTTAGGATTTTGTCCTAATCATACTTTTGGACGATGTTGATATGGTCGCAAAATCAAAGTAGTCAAAGTTGTCATTCTCAAGCAACTGGTATGGCATTGTAAATGTCATACGAACTCAACAAAATCACATCATTGCATTCATAATCATTCATTTTCATTTACCAATTTTTTTTTATCTCTTTTCTATTTTCCTTCTTTCCTTCTTCTCTTCTTCCCCTGTGGACATCAAGTTAATGTTGTATGTCACGCTTCGAGCAACTACATACCATTGATTGGATCTCATTCTTTTCTCTTCCCCATCTTGGCTATCCAGTTAATGTTGTATGGTCACGCTTCGAGTGGCTACATACTGTTGATTGGATATCATTATTTTCCCTTCTCTTCTTGGCTATCCAGTTAATATTGTATGGTCATGCTTTGAGCGGCTACATATTGTTGATTGGATCCCATTATTTTCTCTTTCCCATATTGGCTATCCATTCAATGTTGTATGGTCATGCTTCGAGTGGCTACATACCTTTGATTGGATCCCATTCCCCTTCTATCCATTTTACTTCTACACAAACCCTTCACATTTTTGTATTAAACTGTGTTCCACACAGTATAGTACAAAAAGGGGCAAATGTAGACACCCAAAAGTTGCACACTGCTATACCTATGTACTTGTAGATCCTTTTGGACACTTAGGTTTACATAGGTCATCCTAGGTACCCCTAGGCTATCGTATACCAGTGTAGACTATTGTAGATCCTCCTAAACATGCGTAGATTGCTATATTCATGCATAGTCATACGTAGACGGTTGTAGTCATGCGTAGTCGTGCGTAGATCACCATAGATTTTCATAGCATCATGTAGACTCCCGTAATCTACTTCACTGGCTTTCAGGTCCTAAACCCTCATAAGTGTTCAAAATCACATCCATCGCATTGGGATATCATTCGACGGTCTATTCACATGCAATTGATGCCCCCACGGGGTATTAGTTGACCAAAACAATTAATAAGTCAATACCCAAATTCTAATTTAATGTTGAATTCACTTAAGTCACCTTTTTAGGGTAAATTTGATTAAAAGAACCCTTAATCTTGATTAGCACTAATTACATCCTCCCACATGTGTGAAATTAGGGTTTGTTGAGATATTTCTTTAATCATGTCTTAAATTAGCTTAAGAACCTCCTAATCAGGATTAGCCCTAATCCATACTCACACATGTGTGAGGATGAGATATTTCTCATAAGGAATGTGATGTTGCCACATTGCATTTCTTAACCTAACCCTAGTCAAAATTAAACCTAGGTTTAGTCTATCTAACCCCCCTACACATTATATTTGCCTATAAATAATGGGTCCCAAACCCCTAATTAAGTATGATTCACAAATTCAACAAAGCATAGTTACTCTGCTGAAATGGAAAGCCAATATTGAACAGTCACTTCCCGACACACACAGTCAAATTTCAATGGTACATAAAGGCACCCCAACTGCCTAGGAGTCAACCCACCAAAAGGATTTTGTAGAAGAGACATCACAACTCAGATCGTCCCTTACCCCGTGAATCCAGCCTCAGTTCACCCCTCGGATGACGAATTGGGTCTACAGGCCCCAAATAACTCCATATTTGCGTGGTAAGCTCCCTTTCATCATCTCATTACTTTCTGCATAGTTTATTTCATGTTTTGTTATGATTTTATAGTCATTTCATCTTTATAAACATGGGGCCTGACTAAGGCAAGCCCCCCATCATACTGACCCCATTTTGTAGGTTAATCATAGGTTATGCAACAAATCTAAAGAGGGAAAGCAACATCAAATCAACAACAACCCGACGGTGGCCCATATACAAAGAATCCCATCTACACTGAGGGACATCAGAAGAAGGCATCAGTCCTATAGTGTATTCGTGAAAGGAAAAATGGGAATATTCCCTATTTGTAACCCATACAAATTTATCATGAATAAAGCATATATTTTTGAATGACTTGTGTTATTACTTTTTATTAGATCAAATGTCAACTTCTGGTCATTTCAGTAATAAAGCAAGAGTTGTGGTGGCAAGATATAATAGGCTAAACACAAGAAAGAGGTGAAGTGTTAGATCTTCACATGGAAGACAAGATCTATTATAGCAATGCCATCTCTAACAAAAGTCTAGTTTAATTAATGATCTAGCTATCATTAACATTCACAAAGGCTATACAAGAAATGCAATACCAAAGCTATACATGAAGTCTTATTTCATGCTAGGGTAATCTTGAGAATTCATGCATACCTTTGAAGCACAAACTCATTGTGTGAATTTTAGCAATCCTAAATAAAACTACCTACATAGATTTGTAAATAAGGCAACAAAAAGCAAAATTTTCTCGAGTGTTTGGAATATATACCTAAGAAAATTTGCATGGGTAAACATTTACCTAAGGCTACTTTTCTGGATCTGAAGCAGTTGTTAGTTGTGGCTGATTATGCTCATGTAGGATTCAATTTTTCTAGAGATGTTTGTATTTAGGTATCTTATCTTCTTTTTCTCTCTCTTCTCTTCTTGTATTTCCCTCATTTTTCTATTTTTACACCCTATCTGCTTGTATATCTCTCCACCATTACTAGCCCCTCCATTTTCTAGCACCCTTGCTCTTTTGGCTTCTTGTCATTTTTTTGTCTCCCTGCACCCTTCGTCTTCCCAATCATCTCCCTATTTTCTAACATTATGTAAACCTCAACCTTGTATTCCTATAGGACATTTTCCCCCTTGGATCTAAAGTGCACCCCACATTTTGTAGGAGAATGGGATGGATTTTAAACATGGGAATCTTATAATGCATGTTTTAGAAGCCCTATTACAACTATAGAATCCACTAACCTCGCTTACATATCCACTTTTTCTACGTTATTTCTCTATTCTAAATTATTTTATTTCCCATAGTTTTAAGCTTTGTTTATGTCCATATTCCTATTCTCAGTCAGCTTGTCTTCTAAATCCTCTTCCTCTCAATGTCTCCATTACTCTATAGATATGTCTTACTACATTATCTATTTTTGTAAGCAAAAATCTATGGAAGTCGCTAAGAATATAGGTAGATTTCACTACCCACATTCACAAATCCTTTTAAATAAGTTGAATTGTGGTTTTGCTCATATTATGTCATAATTTTGCCGAGGTATCACTGCTATAGGTAGACTCAAAATATATTTTGGGCATAATTTGAAAACTAAATTGAGCTCTTGGTGAAAATCCAAATACAAAGCAGAAGTAAAAGACAAGCTGGAGGGTTTTTGATCAACTCAATATTCAACATAGCCTAGCCATGTTCAAGAGAATTTCTCTAAGGCAAGTAATCCAACAAGTTATAAGTGTTAAATCATAAAATTTGGCTAAGGCATGGGAAATCAACACATAGCAATAGGGACTAAACTTCCTAAAGAGCTAAGGCAATCTCAACAATAGCAGAAGTGTAGAATTTGACACTCACCACATGACCAACTTATACAAAATTGACTAAGGCATGCTGATCTAGCACATCATAATAGTTTTGGATTGTAAATTTTGGCTAAGGTATGGATATCTGACACATAGAAGGTGGTTGAACTTCTAAGTCAATTGACATCATCATAGGAGCACAAAATGTCAAGCATTTGGTATTCAGCATTAGTATTTCCAGACCCAAAATTTGACTATGTGCAAACAACTAGACTTATTCAAGAGTTAACATCATCCAAGACAAACAAAAATTTGATGTTAGACATTAAGGCAACTCTTTTCTAGATGCAAATTATGGTTAAGTACAAAGAAGCATTGGACTTTTCAAAAGGTTCAAATCATCAATATTGCATAGAAAATCTATCACAAAGAAATGGCAAGACCAGATATAAATTTTTTCTAAGTTAGGAAGCCTAGCATGATAGCAAGGCTCATTTTTTTCATTCAAAAACACATTCCAAAAAATCAGCTAAGTATGGAACCTAGGGTGAGACTCACTAAAATGCTGATGTCACCAATAAAGCAAAAAATTCTGACATTGAAACATAATTGCTAGACACACAATTTGACTAAGGCATAGAGTTTGCCATAGAGGAAGCTAGTCTCACACTGCTATATCTTATAGGAGACTCTTAGACCTGTCCTAGTCACCAAAATTCATGCGTGTTGACTAGTGATTGAGCATAATAGTTGTAATATATTTCAACTAAAAAAGGCTTCTCTATCATACACCTATCCTTGCACAAGTGGCTCAATGCAACAAAAAGGAATGGAAGAAAGCAAACCTATTAGAAGATGCTCAAAATCTAATGGTGTAGCATACACACTAGCTCCTCAAGAGAAATTTAGGCCAAATACATCAAAAAAATATGTTTGAAGCAGTTAAGTATAGTTGAATTGAAAGCAACACCCACTCCTTGCACTTTCTCTAGCCAATGATTATATTCCTAGCATTTTATTGCCCTTAGTGAAGGAAATTCTTGTAGATTTAGTAAATAAAGACAAGACAATTTCTTAGGAAATTGCTTCAGAATGGGAATCCTAGATTAAAGATATTTTTGAAGGAAAGCTCCAGGTCTAGAGAGATGAAATACAAATCCAAAAAGACATAAAAGAAAAAGCTAAATATGCTTGAGAGAATGTTGCTTTAGAAGTTCCAGAAGTTAATATGTCAGAAGCTACAGAAAGCGTAGACGACTTGGTTAAAAGAGAAATCAAACAACAAATTGATAATCTAGAAAAATTAATCATAGGTTCACAAAACAACTTTCTTACACAACACAATAGGAATAGAAGTTGCAATAGAGGGCCAAACCAGAGAGCCTCTACTACACAGAAAATGCAATCATAGCAACAACATCCACAACATAGAAACAAACAACAACAACGACAACCAAAACAAAGGAATAAACAACCAAAACAACAACAACAACAACAAATATAGTAGCAACAATAGGGGCATAATTTAAACTTTCGAGGCCCTTCTCCAAGAAGATGAAATAAGGGAAGAAACTTCCAAACCCGCACTCTCTTTGTGTAGCAACAATTACGACAAGACAATGGAAGAAATTTCCACAACTCTGGTTTTGGGAATCCAAGAAAGGTTTTTGGCCCATCTATTTAAAAGCATCAAGGGCAAGATTTCTTCCATTGGGCGGTGAAAACAAAAAATAACCCCTTGGTCTACAATTTTCAGCCCATAGGATTTTGGTCATTAGTATTTTTACAAGAGTTCTGTTTGGGCTATGGATGGAAATCACAAATATTGTCGTCCAACATTTTTCCTCCATAAAACTTATCTAGAATGAAATTGAGGCCCTTGACCTAGGTTTAAAGTTCCTCCATGTTCCTCCTTCTATGGCCAAAGAGGTTCTAAAACAAGAGTTTTTAGTTGTTTGAAGGTGTATTCATTTTTAGCAGTTAAGGAAATTCTTATAGATTTCGTAAATAAACACAAGATAATTTGTTAGGAAATTACTTTAGAATGGGAATCCCATATTAAAGAGTTTTTTTAAGAAAATTTCTAGGCTTGGAGATTTGAAATGCAGATCCAGAAAGACATACAAGAGAAAGAAAAGTTGCTAGAGAGAATGCTATTTCAGAAGTCCCAAAAGTTAATATGTCAAAAGCTACAAAAAGTGTAGCCAACTTGGTTAAAAGAGAAATAAAGTAGCTAATTGATCGTCTGGAAAAACTAATCATAGGTGCACAAAATAACTTTCTTGCACAACACAACAGGAATAAAAGTCATACTAGAAAGTCAAACCAGAGAGCCTCTACTACACAAAAAAGGCAATCCTAATAACATCTACAATATATAAACAAACATCAACAATGAAAACCACAACAAAGGAATAAATAGACAAAAAAACAACAACACGAGCGTAATTTAAACTTTTGGGACCCTTCTCAAAGAATACGAAAGAAGGGGAGAAACTTCTAAACCCACACTTCAATTGTGCAACAACAATTGTGATAGGACAATAGAAGAAATTTTTGCGACTTTGATTTCGAGAATCCAAGAAAGGTTTTTGGCCCATCTATTTAGAAGCAAAAAGGGCAATGGTTCTTACATCACCAAAATGATAGCAAAAACCAAAATTACCCCTTGGTCTATAATTTTTAGCCCATATGATTTTGGTTGCAGGTATTTTTATAGGAGTCCTATCTGGGTTGTGGATGGCAAAATCACAAATCTCTCTATCCATAATTTTTCCTCCATAAAACCTACCTAGAATTAAATTGAGGCCCTATGCCTGGGTTTAAAGTTACTTATTTTTCCTCATACCCTGGCCAAAAAGGGTCTAAAATAGGAGTTTCCAGCATTTTGTATATGTCTTTGTTGCGAATGATTCTTTGGATCGAGAGGCGGCCCTCAAAAACTGCCTAAGACCATTGATCCTTTTCGTGTTTCCAACCTAAGTTTTAACCCCTCATAATTTTATAGAAATTTGGAAGAAATTATTGGCATGGGTGAAATATTCCTCAATAACAAATTATTTGTTGTCAATCCAACCCACCATGTGCCTTTCTGCCCCATATCTGGTCTACCATTCGTTCCCTTACCACTGACAAATCCATTGTCATTAGGCCTATAGATAAAAACTTGTATTTTTGTGTTTTTTCCATGGATTGGTACAATTTAGAAGGCTTTTTCCAGCTTCCATATGAAAATGTGTACTTTGAAGTGAACAGAGTCCCCTGGTAGGATGTCTTTTATCATCTCCAAACTTGCTTGGTTGGTCTTTTAGGAGGAATTTGCTTTCATAAAACCATAGTAAATTTATGCTCCATGTAACACCATCCTTTTCCAAAGTGTGTCTTTTACTTGCTCCCCAAAATACACAAGCTCAATATTTTTGGTCGACCCATTTGTTCCTACTATGGTTTCATGATCGAGCCTGCATCCAAATGGCTTTATCATTTGCTCCTGCCAATTTTTTTGAAGCAAAAAAAACATGTCTTGGATTCTATATCTCTAATTAAATATCTACATGGTTGTACTTTTCCTTGAGATATCATACTTTTCTCTTTTGATGTTGAGAGCCTCTATCATAGCATCCCCACCTCTCAAGAATTGGCAGCCTTCTATAATTTTTATAGAAATGAATTTAATCTGGCCAAGACAAAATTTGTGATAAGGCTTACAAAGGTAGTGTTAACATAACACTACTTGGAATTCAAAGGGAAAACATATAGGCAGATAATAGGAACAACCTTGGAAAATAATTTTGATGTGGTTTATGCTTGTTTATTTCTTTGTCATCTAGAGGAATAGGTATTTAATAATGTTGTTGTGGAAAATATTTTATTTTATAAAATATACATTGATGATGCCATTGGAGTTTGGCATGGCCCTAAGGAGGATCTTAATGGTTTTCTTGTTGCCTACGGTTCCTTCTATGACAATATTAAAATTACTTCCTTTGTTTATGATTATGAAGTAACACTTCTAAATACTATGTTTTTTAAGGGCCTGATTTTGCTCAGACTGAAATTCTTTGCACCAAATTGTTTTAGAAGCCGATGAATGTCTATCAATACATCCCTGCTTCCTCCCATCATCTAGTTCATAAAAAAAAGACCTTTATCATGAGTGAACTCAACAAAATTTTGGTTAGAGAAAGCTCTAGGGATGGATTTATTTCTGTTAAAAATAAAAATTTTAATAGACTCAGAGCTAGGGGATATCAAATTAATTTTCTCCTACCTTTGTTTGAGAAAGTTAAATTTTGTGTTAGACCTTCACTTTTGGCTAGAGTTCTGGAGCGAGCAACACACAGACATGGAACCAAAATAAAAACAATTCCTCTTATTTTGAAGCTGGGCAACTACAGTTTTGTTAGAGATCTTTGAATCGACACAAATATTATTTCTCCAATATTTTAAAAATGGAGAAAAGATAGAGAGCTCAAGCACATTTCTCGAGACATAATTTTTTGGAGGAACGAAAAACCTCTTCAATATAATCTTTGTAAAAATAAAATTGTTTGAGATACTCTATTTCCCACCTTGTATTTTCACATTTTTTAATGAGTTTCTTCTCTTTTTTAGGTGGGTGTTTTTTTGGGGGGTTGAGTCTAGGACTTCTCTTCTTTTCATTGACTTGGTCTATAAACCTACAATGTGTAACAATGCTTTGGTGTTTTTATCCTAAATGCATTAATATTAAGCTCCCGCATTAGATTTAGGTCTTTATAAAGAGAGGTTGTACCTCTTCAAAGTTCACTCTGCTAATGAGACCTGTAGGTTGAAATGTGTTCAGAATTTTGTAAATGTATCACTTCCTTTTTTTAGGATAAAAATTCAATCAAATGTCTTTTGTTCCTTTCCTAACCCATCGCTTCCTTTAAGTTTATGACCCCTCTTTTTTCTTCCTTATATTTTCTAGTATGTTATTTCTGCCAATATTATGCTCTTCACTTGTGCGTAATGCCATTTGGTGAACTAGAAATCTTGTAGCAGTAGGAGTGTGTTCTTCACTTGCGCATTAGCAATCTAGTGAATCAGAAACTAGTTTACGTTTTTAGAGTACTACTTTTCATGTTTCTTTTTTCTTTAACAAGCCTATAGGAGAGCCTCCACATAATGATTCTAGGCTAACAAAATGCATTGTCAAAATATATATATGAATGTAACCCATTTCAAGGGTCAAATTTTTAGCTTTACAATTGCATAAGTTGTATGATGATTGTATTATGCACCTTTGAATAAATATTGGATTGTTGTTTTGCCTCTCTATGAATTTGGTATAAAATATGTATGTACGCTAATTTTATTACTAAGCATTTCTATTAAAATTAGATGAATGGTGTATTCTATCAAAGTTATTATTCTATTTGGATATCTTCCTTGATTGCTATTTATTTAGTTTCTAGAATGCTTGATAATGTGTATACTCAATTGATTAAATATTCTATAATAGTGAATGAATGCTAGTTTGTTAGGAATATTGATAGAGTTTAGAGTGTTAAACTCTCATACCTTATGTCTATTGATGTTGTTGAATCCTGACCATTTTAAGTTCTAGATTCTAATTCTATGCATTTATTTCTTTAGTTTGCAATCCCTTTTTTGTAAGTTTAACTTGTACCATAGGAACCTGCCTACTCTGGAGGGTAACCCATAATATATTATGGGTCTTCTAATAGTGACCAAGGTCTTGAGGGCACAACTCATCCACCTAAGTGGATTTCAGACTAAGAGTACCCTAGTGCTATGTGTAGGTGAAGAGTCTCATGAAAATAGTGCAGTACTGATCAATAGTCCCTAGTTTTTTAGTCTATATTAACATGATCACATAAGAGAAAGAGGATCCCTTATCAAATTTCATCAATAAATGTTGAGCAAGGTGAAACGACAGTATTGTGATTATTGTTAAAACACTCATATAGACAGGTTGATGTAGTGGACAGTTGTTTGGAGGTTGTTCGGAGTATGTACAATGGTGTTCAATGCTTATGAGAATATTTGTGATGTTTAGGTGAAGTTGTTACAGGTTGTTCATGCAAATTTGCAAAAGTTGCAAAAATCATCAGGAAGTTGTCAAAGTAGCAAAAAAGGAAGTTGTCAAAGTGGCAAAATGTCAATGGAATGTGTTGAACAACCCAAGATACTATTTGGAGTTTTTTTGATCATTAGCAAGTGTGGTTGTAGTGATGGAACGACCGGTTGCTTCGTTGGTGCATTGTTGGTCATGAAACTATAGTTGTAAAATTTGTGTCAAAGGTCACTTTGTGGGAGGAATATTAAGAAATCCATGAGGAATTGGTTAAGTTTTAAATTTAATCCCAAACGGAGTCCGGAGGAAGAAATGGTGAGCATTGCAAAATGGCTCTGGAGCACTTTTTCAATTTATGTGACAAGTGTAAAATCAGCACTAGAGGCCACTTTGTCGAAGGTATATTAAGCAATATGTGAGGAATAAAAATTTAAAATGTTTATTGGAGGTAGTATGATATACAAAGAGATTATATTTTTAATTTCAGCCCGAACGAAGACCCAATGAAGAAACGAAAGCATTTTCAAAATGCCTTTGTAGCACTTTTTCCAGTTTTGGACAGCTAAGTGCTTTTGCACTCGAATACTCAAATTCATATTTTATTGTTGCCTAACTTGTCGTTTAAGTGTTGTTTCATGTATATCTCATCATATTGAACATATTTAATTTTTAGTTGGAATAATTTCGAGGCCTCCGAGTGTGAGAACAAGTAATGTGCACAACACTTTGTTGACAAAATGCCTCTCCAAATAAAAGTGAAATTTAAAAAGGTCATAAATTTTGATCCATAAATCCTTTTGAGTTTGTTATGTTTCAGCGCATGCAAAATTTTAAAATCTAGAAGAACGTTATGTCTCCCACGGGAGATGTTATTGAATGCTGAAATGGTCATCTTGCAGCTTGAAATTTGTTAGGAAGTTGAAGTGTTGGAAGTTGAAGGGATTGCAAAAAGGTTTTTAAAAAGGAGTCAATGTGAGTACAAATAATTGTGTGAGATTAATATTTAGATCAAATGAGATTAATCAGAGTGGATGTATAGAGAGAAGCAATGAGCTACACCACTCAGGGTCTTTTAGAGCGGAGATAAGTTTTTCTACTACAGTTTTTGTTTTTGCCGAGTGGGTGCTTGGCAATCAGGGTCGGTGCTCCTTGCAGTTGGTGATGCTAAAGTCTGGGTTGGTTGGTGCCATTCCCTACAGTTGGTGCTGCAAAAATATTATAAAGACCAAATATTTTTGAGGCTGGATTTGGATGGGAGTCCAAACAGTCCATTGGCACAATGGTTTTCCCACATCGGGTTTCCACTATAAATCTGGTGTTATGTGATGCATGTTTGTTTGATTGCTTGTTTTGATTTTATTTCATAGTTGGATTAAATTTTTAATATACACTGATTCACCTCCCCTTCTCAGTGTCACGCTTAGTTCAACAATAAACTATTCATAAGTTACGTCCAAGTGAGAGTATAGTCTCTACACCTCAATTCTCACAAAATCCATTGATAAGTATAGTACCAATCTAGGAGGAAAATAACATGATTCTACCATTTTCAAGCACTATAAGAGGCATTCCATTTTAGAAATAAACCCTCTAGGGTCCTCTCCATAAAAATATGACTTGGTAATTCTAGGGATTAGAACATCCTAAGGACATTATAGGAGATAAGTTTCACCACTAGCTATAGTATCAAATTAGAAGAAAAACCGCACTTAGTAGCAATAGTTCTTTTTTAATTACCTAACAAGCATGTGTATGTACCTTGGTGATGCTAAAGTTTCTTGAGTCCTAATAAAAAGTAACTCATTGAAAGTCACTTTTAAATGCTTGCTTACATTTAGAAAACTCGTGTTCCTATCATCCTTAGTCTTACTCAAAAACAACTTATTAGAAGTGCCTTTCATATGTTTGCTTGGTTTTAGAAATATAAGACTCCTTTTTCCATACATTGAAAATAGTAGAAATCCTCCTTAGCTCATTTTGTACTTCATTTAGAACTTCTCATATTCCATTGAGCTTCTTTGCAATTTATGCTACACAATTAACCATTATTGCAATCTTATTATCCAATCTATATTCAATGCAAAAAATATATTGGTAAACTTTCTCATCTATGTTTGGAGGGTTATTCTTCATAGGAGGGGTGTAGGAGGAACTCGTGGTGGCAAGGGATAGATGAGTGTATATATTGAAACTTCTATATTCCCTCTAGGATGTAATGATATTGTCTCAATCCTAAGGATGGTATTTCTTATGGTTCATGCAATTACCATCAATCAAATCTATTTGTCCCATGTGCTCATTGATATGCTCTTAGCCTATGGAAGTAGAAAGACAAAACATGCATGATTAAAAAATTGAAGTACCCAAATGTTGTTAAAAAATTCTTTAAATGGTTACATGAGATATATCTTTTTTTGATTAGCTCTACAATATTATCAAAATGAGATACATATCTCCACACACAATAATTCTTGGAAATTTAGGTGCCACAAATAGTTCTATCTAAATCACAATATTATGGAATATTATTATGCTAAAAGAATAATAGGAAAAAGCAAAAATTGGACATAAATTACCTAACTAGTTTATGTCAAATAGACTAAAGAGGTTTAGAAGGTGGCACATATGATCATATGATCACTTTCTATAGCCACAAGGAGTTAAATTTTTTTTTAACAACATAACTCAAAGAAAACAATAATTTCCATAACATTCACTATATTATTTATGACTAAAATAGATTCATGTAAATTAGAATATCACATAGAGTAAAATACCACATATCTAGACCTAAATCTAAAAAATAATCCAATCCACTCAAATGAAGAAATTTAAAAGAGCACCCTTATTCTTCTCAACCAAAAATAAGTAAAATACAACAATATAATTTAGAGTTATAAATGCTTTCATAAATCACTAATTCATTTATAAAATTGCAGTTTAAGTATATAAAATATTATAGCAATACTTACAGGAAAAATATGTCATAGATTATTCAAATTTGGTTGTAAAACAACATTGTAGTACCCTATTTGAAATGCTATATTAATAGTAAAAGTAAACATTTAAATAAGTCCTAAAACCAACATCAATATAGCAACATGAAGACATCTATTTTTCATATCATTACAACACTATTTTTAGCAGCTCTCATAACTTAAAACTTCTATAAATGTTTCCCTTGTTGATAGTTTGGAATTGTAGCAATACATCCAATTTATGCTTTTCCAACAATGGGAAATGAAGGTGGGTCATGGAAGGCTAAAATTTATGGCTCTTCTTTGTCAACTTATTTTCCAACAACCTTGTAGTTGTCCATTTCTCTTCAAAACTAAAATTTACCCCTTTTTTATATGTTTATTATTTTTATGCTCAACCCAATTTGGCAACTGAATTGGCAATAAGAAATACTGGTCAACAAAGTCCATTTGGTAGTTTGATATATTGACATAAAATACCAACAATTTCCCCTTGATGTTTATCAAATGAATAATCTTGTCTTTGAGCTTTAGGATCTAAAATGTTGCTACACCTTTAGTAAAAATATTAGCCATTTTTCATGAATATTCACATACCTCAATTCGATTCCTTTGTTCTGAATCATATCTCTAATAAAGTGGTACTTCAATTCAAAATTATTAGATTTGCTATGATGAATTAGATTCTTTTCCAATTTGATAGTGCTCATATTATCACAAAATATTATTGTTGGTTGGCATTGCTTCTCCCCAATTTCTTCTAAAACTTTCTTGATCCATAGTGTTTGTGCACTAGCTAAAGTGATTGTAGTATATTGTAATTTTGTAGAATAGATTACAACTAATACTTACTTCTTTGAACTCTTATTTATCATACTCGAACCAAGTGTGAAATTGCTAGATGTTGGCTTCAGTCATCCAAACTACCACCCCAATAAACATCACTATAACCATCCAAATCAATATTATTAGATGCATGATAATGTATGCCAAAATCAATTGTACCCTTCACATACCTTAATATCCTCTTGGATTTATTCAAATGCATCTCTAATGGCTCACTCATATACTTAGAAATAAAGGATATATAATATGTAATGTCTGGTCTATTATGAGTAAGAAACATCAAGATTCCAACTATGTTTCTATAGGTTGTCATGTTCACTTTATCAACTCCATCATATTTGCATAAAACTACTCCATGAGCAATTAAAGTTGGGATTGGTTTGCATTCTTCCATATTATTATTTTTTTAAATACCCTTGGCATACTTAGCTTGATAGACAAATTTTTTATTTTCACTTTGATTTACTTCCATTACTAGGAAATATTGCATCACCCCTAAGTCCTAGGCATCTCAAATTCTTTCATCATAGCACTCTTAAAATCATCTTTCATCTTAGAAAAAATGCCCATGAAGGTAAAATCATAAAAATATAAACAAACAAGGAGAATGTCATTATATTTCCTTTTGTAGTAGAGAGTGGGTTCACTCTTACTTCTCATGAAATCTCTTTCCAAAAAATAGCCAACAATTTGGGCATACCATACCCTTAAAACTTGCTTGAGTTCATACAAGGCCTTCTTCAACTTGTAGACTTGGTATTCTTTACCTTGGACTTCAAATCCTTATGGTTATTGTACATAAAATTCCTCCTCTAAGTACCCATTTAAGAAAGCACTCTTCACATCCAAATGATGTATGCTCCATCTCCTTTGGGATGCCAATGAAATCACCATTCGAATGGTATCTTATCTTGACACTAGTGTAAATATCTCTTTATAATCTAATGAGATATCTTTGAGTGAAGCCTTTTGCAACTAGCCTTGACTTGTGTCTTTCAAAACTAACATCACTCTTATACTTAGTCTTGAAGACTCATTTTTTTTGTTTATGAAAAACACCCCAATTGGGATGCCACTTTTGGGCAAGTCCCAAGCAAGGAGGCAGGGGTATCTATTCTGCCAAAATTGCCTAGGGTTCGCACCTGACGTACCCCCTTTGGAACACTTAAATATCATGCCTAAAATAATAAAAACACAAAAACATAAACACAAAAACACAAACAAACACAAAAAACACAACAAAAAAAAAAACAACAAAAAAATATACAAAAATGACAAAAGACAACCAAAAAACATGAAACAAAACAAAAACAAAAAATAACAATAAACTCAAAAAACAACAAAAAACAATAGAACACACATTAAAAAAACCACAAAAAAACACACAAACACACCGAAAAAAAACACAAAATACAAAAATACCAAAACACCAAAAACAACACAAAAAACACAAAACAAAACAAAACAAAAAAAAAATAATACAAAACAACACACATCGAAAAAATAAAAAGAAGGAAAAAATAGACAAATTTGGCCTTTCTAGGTCAATAGGTTATTCAGGCAAGATTCAATAGAGGAAACATAAGAATGACCAGTCTGAACAAGGAAACTAAAATCCTTGACTAAACCAAAGAGAAACAAAAATAAAGTAAAAAGGAACTAGGTACCTCTAGTACTGGAGCCATACAAAAAAGGGATATAAAGAAGAGCTTCCCTTATTTATGAATCCCACCATTTGGGAGGGTGGTCGTAGTAAGTAATATCACCTTTTTCCAATATCCAATGAGCTAAAGCATCAAAACTCTTGTTATGATCTTTAACCACATGATTGTATTCAACTTTCAAAAATCCCATCTAGATTAATTGAATCTTCTCAACAATTCTTTTTACTCTCCAATCAACCTTATGATTGATTCTTAGGAGTCTTCAAAAGATTAATTATGATGAGAGTAGAATTCAACCAACACCTTTTTCCATCCAACCTTAGCAGCTTCTTAAAGGCCTCTAAGGATACCATACTCCTTAGCAAGGTTATTGGAAAGGATACCCAAATTCTCAACAAAAGTGAAAACCAGGGAACCATCTAAAAGTCTACCAATTACTCCTACACTAGCTTTTCTAGGGTTCCCCCTAAAGGCTCCATCAGTATTAAATTTTATAAAATTTTTAGGAGGAGGTTGCCAATTCCTTGTTCTATCCCCATATTTCAATTACTCACATTCCTTTTAATCTAGTTGCCCTTAGAAGAGTTAATATTCAATCTTTGCATCACTTGATCCCATCTTTGGTGGGAGTTATGGAGGTAATTAAGGAGATGTTGTACTGATTCAAATAAGTTGACAATGACATTTTGCTAAATATAGTGAGTGTCCTTCCTTTACTAATTGAAAATATGATTATTTATTTCCTTCCAAATATTCCAAGGTAGAATGGTAGAACCCATCCAAACTATCTGCCTAATAAAATGATCAACACCCCCTGATTAGGCCAATCCCTTCAAAGTTATTCAAAAATATAAAAAAATTAGACCATTGTAAGCCAAGTAAGATGGCCATTCTCCTCCATAGCTTAGAGGCTAAGGTACACTCAATAAAAATATGTTTTAGAGTTTTCATATTCTCTCCGCAAATTTTGCATCTAAATGGGCCATGCAAACCACATTTCATAAGTTGCTCACTAGTAAGCACCTTGCAATGCAATAAAAGCCAAGTAAAGAACCTCACCTTAGGCCAGAGCTTCTGAGCCCACAAGTAAGTAAATATGTAATATAATTGGTTGGGATTATTATGGCATAAGGCCAAATAGCCTTGAGCAAATGAATACTCACCCTTAGTAGAGTTGTTATATCCAAAACAATCATTATCATGGGACCAAGAGAGATCTCATATGAAGGATGCTTTGGATATCTTTTATTTTCCTTTCTGGAATTTGAATATGCCAGTCCTCAATAGAGATCCAATATCTACCAACTCTTGAATTACCAGTATGGTACCAACAATAATTAGCTATCTTTATCCAGTTAGCTTGGTGAAGCTCCTCCATCCAAGACCTCAAATTAGGAAATTGAGTTATCAAACGTTGGTGATCATCCCAAGAATCTGTTCAAAAATTTGCCCGTTGACCATTATGAATGATCCAAAATAAATTTTTCTTAATCAAATCCTCACCAATCCTAAGAACATCTAAAATGGGAGAACCTTTTGTAGGCAATTTATAGCAAACAAGGTCTTCAGGACTTTTGTTCTCAACATATTTAGCACAAATTTTTTTAGCCCAAAGAGCATTGGGGTTATGCAAAATAATCCAATACAAATTAGTAGCTAAAGCCTTATTGTTATTAATAATAAAATAGAATCCTAACCCTCTTCATTCCTGGGAAGGCATAAAGTATCCCATTTCACCAAGGCCCATTTTATTTTCTCCTTAGTACCACTCCATAGGAACCAATGATTGATTTGATCTAATTTTTGAAGAACTACATTTGGGATATTCAACACAATAGAAACATAAATAGGTATAGCTTGGAGGATTGATTTATCCAAGGTAATTTTGCCCCCAAATGAAAGCCACCTATTGGTCCACTTTCTAATTTTCTTCTTAAATATGCACAACAACCAATTTCAATATTTTTTCTTGTCTTTGAATGTTCATAGGTATGCCTAAATATGTTATTGAAAGGAAGGCTTATTATATCTTAATTTATCCAAGACCATGGATTCCTGTTTCAGAGAGAAGTGAAAGAAAATAACCTTAGATTTGTCTTCATTGATCAAATGTGTGGTAGCATTAGAAAAACAACTAATGATTTGCTTAATTTTATAAGCTTCCTTAATAGTAGCTTTACCTAATAGAGTAGTGTCATCAACAAATTGAATATGATAAATAGGCCTATCTCCATGAGAAATGGTAACTCCCTTAAGGGTTCTATTTTCTCAGTTTTTGGTTATATTCTTGCCCAAGAATTCAAAAAGAATGATGAATAAATAAGGTGGGAGGGGGTCACCTACCTCTAGAAGCTGGGAACAACTGAGAAGGTATACCATTGATAAGAACAGAGTAGGAAATTAAAGAGATACATCCCATAATCCAGTCCATCCAATCTTGAGAGAAGCCAAATTGCCTCAAAATTTTGATAAGTGCGTGCCAATCCACTATATCATAAGCTTTTTATAAGTCTAAACGAATGAACATAAATGGAGATTTCTCCATTTCCATGAAACATATGGATTCCTAAGCAAGACCTATCTCATACATTATTGGATGCCCTTCCACATAACCCATTATTTAGGGGAAATAATCTTATGCAAAAGAGGCTTCAACCTTTCTGCAATGATATTTGTAATGATTTTGAGAAAACATTACATAAAGCTATAGGTCTAAAAGTTGAGATATGATATACCTCTTGAGTTTTTGGGACAACAACTATATAAGTTTTATTGATAACCTTCAAAATTTATTTGGAATTTCCTGGCTTCTTCCACCACCTCTAATAAATCAACATGAAGGATATCCCAAAACTCTTGGTAGAACTCAATGGAAAAACCATCAAGACCTAGGGTTTTTCATTTTTGCATTTTAAAAATAACTTGTTGAAGGTCATCCAACAGTAAAAATAGTGTTCTCCTCAAAAGTGATAAGAGTAGGGATCACATGAAGAAAAATCTATTAAGAAGCCAAGTCAAGAGGCACATCAACAAAAATATTGGAAAAGTAATTGACAACAACAAAGTTCATACCATCCCAAGTGTAGACAACATCTCCAGAATCAGATTTCAAGGAAGAAATAAAGTTGTGAGATCTTCGAGCTAGAAGAGATTTGTGGAAGAAACATGTGTTTTGATATCCTTCTTTGAGCCATTGGATCCTAGATTTTTGCTTTCGTAAGAGTTCTTATTTTTTTCCCATTCCTATAACTGAGCTGTGAGTCTAATTTCATTTGTACTTCTACTCTTTGTGAGGCCATCTAAATGGATTTTCTTATTGAATTTTTCAAGCTGAGCAGTCACTTCTTTTTTTTTGCTAGATATCTTCAAACTTCTTCTAGTTCCAAATCTTGAGTTTGGATTTAATGTATTGCAACCTTTTGGTAAAACATAACATGTTAGTCCCATACCTTGGTTTAGATTCCTTCCGCCATTGTTGCACTTGGGGTTTGAAGGAACTATCTCTAAGACACATTAACTAAAATTGAAAAGGTGAGAAACTCACATTGGTTTTCCAAATTTCCACCATGACTAGCCAATGATCTAAACTCATATTGTTAAGAATATTCACCTTAGGAATGTGACCATGGATTAAGATATTGTCATAGAACAAGAACCTATCCGATCTCTCAATGATACAAGCTAAGTATTACCTTTCATTAGACCAAGTGATAAGACCATTATATGGTTGGATGTCCATAAGATGAAGGTTTGCAATATATTCACTCATGAGGTCACCGCTCCTATCCAAATTTCTATTTCCCCCAATTTTCTCATATAGAGAGAGGATGGTATTGAAATCTCCTCCGATCAAGATCCAAGCTTTAGGAAAATGAGAGATAATATAAGTTATATCCTTCCACTATCTTCTCTTTTCCTTCAAAGTAGTAAGAGCATAAACAATTATGCAAAGTATAATTTGGTTAGAATGTCTACTTTGAATAACTATAGCCAAAAGACCCCAAATTCCCACCATATAGTAATAATTAGCTCTTTTTGGGTCCCAAAGGTAAGAAATGCCACAAAAAGTTCCTTGGAAACTGAGGGAAGCAAATTTTCTAGTTGGCCAAATTTTATTAGCAATTGAATCCATTTCCTCTATTGACATCTTCATTTCCTAAAGGAAAACAAGATGTGGATGGTTTGTATGAATCATTCTTCTAATTTAATTTTGTTTTAAAAGAATCCCTTTAAGTCCTCTAATATTTCAAGTTATGATATTCATTAATACCAGGGCTAAATAAATTGGTAAGGGCATTAATCCTACCTTCCTCTACAAGCTTTTCACCTTCTTTTACCATATGATGTTGACTGGTCTTGTGACCTACTTTTTGGTTGGAATCCATCTTTAGTTTTATTTCCCTATTTCTTGACTTACCCCTTTTGAATCTAGGATGGATTCTAACCTTGAAGAATGTATGTAGAAAGTGTTATTGCAAGGTTTAATATAGTGTATCTTGGGATTTATATTATTTGAATTCTCAACATTTAAACGATTGTTTTTCTTGTGTATATTTCCTCTTTTTTTCCTTGTTGAAAACCTTTGATTTGTTGGTTTATCTTTGAGTCCTTCCCTACATATTTAAATTACATTCTTAAGATTTATGTCTTCATTATTTCCTCTTTCTCACCTGGGACATCATTTGTGGAAAGAATTTGAAACATATTAGCTGATAACTTCTTCTTAGGCTGAAACATATTGTTTTGATAACTAGTTTTTTCTAAGTTTTCTTCTTCTTAGGCATTTGGAACCTGCTAAGTTTGTATCCCATTTATTTTGATATGGAATTTTATTTGGGTAGACACTAGCCAAATGACAATATTCATGGAAAATTCTGCACTGAAAAGGAATTTTCTCATAGTCCACTTCTTGCTCCCAAGTGTCCTCCCCAAATTGTAAAAAGATCTTTTTAGGTAGGGGTTTGTCAAAATCCATTAAAACACAAATTCAAGCATAAATAATATGCTCAAATTTTTGAGTACAATCAACAATCATCATAAAAGTTCCCAAAGAGTTTTCAATTGAAGAAAAATAGACAAATTCTAGAATTCAACTGGGTGGCCAAAGAGTCTAACCCACATAGGACATGCAGAAGGTAGCTCTTCTTCAACTTTAAATTTGATATGCCAAGGCTTCATGAAAAACCCTGCTCTTCTAAAGAACCAAGAACCCCTTGAAATGTTTTCTCTGTATTTTTACTATTAGCAAATAAAACAAGAAAATAACCATTTGGATAAATAGAGATTTGTAACTCACCTTTTGTTTTCTAGTTTTTTTCAGCCCAAACTTTGAAAGCAGATAGGCTCAAACGAAAACCTAGGAAATGAAAAATTAATCCTCTTTTTTCCAACTCTTTTATGCCAATTTGAATGTTGCCCATGTCTAGCTTAATAATTAGAGTTCCATCAGCTACCCTAAGACATCCTGAATGAGGTTTTATAGGATTAATCTTAGGCATTATTAGAGGCTTATGGGAAGCCCTAAGATTATTGTTAGCATTAGGTTGAGGTTTTCCACCATGGAGGTCATCCCTAAAATTTATTTTTGGGGCCGAGTCTTTGAAATCCTTGCCCTTGAAAGGGGTTTCCATAGTATATTTATTTTGGGGGTGCTCCCTAGCACCAGATTCATTTGAGATATGAACCATTTTTGATCAGCTACTTGAAACTTGTTTTGAGATCTATTTAATCAATGTCTTAGACACTGAGGAAAGGTATGCTTTTCACTTTTGTTTTGTGTAGTAAATTTGAAGTCGTTGTTAATCAAGTTCGTAGCATGAGGATTTTTTGAAAGATAAATATCTAATCCATGTTGGGTCTCCTGTAACATATCCCATTATAATATTGAGAAAAAACCACAAAATATTGGTCAATAGGGATCGAAGGCCCCAAAAAATAACCTTTGGAACCGCTTGCGCTCAACATAGATGAAACCTTCACACAATCGTTTGCTTATGAAAAAATATAATACCTCAAAATGACCAGTCTTATAGACTCATTTAGCAGCAATTCATTTATTATTATTTAAGAATAGATATATGGGGATATGCTATTATATTATATATAGGTATTATGAATAGTTGCCATGGGCCATACATAACCTAGGGTTGATAATGTTATTATATTATATTATAATAATGAGTGGGATGAGGGTTTATAATATGGGTATATGGAGAAGGGATATCGTCATTATATTGATCAATCATTCATATGGAGTATTACGTGTAATTATATTTACCCACAAAGTGGTTTATGAGACCTTTTCCTCTCTAAGTGGTGCTCTCATCTTGGGAGATCTTGTGGAGTTATTGTTTCCTTAAGGATGATTATCAAGGTTGTCCTACCTAAGGGTATTATCGATATTTATCTCATTATGTGGATTATTATTGTGGATAATTATTTGTGTATGAATTATTTGATATTTCTACATATTGGTGAATGATTTATATTAATGAGAATACAATTTCATAACAAGCAGCATCATAGCAATGATTCTACAAAGTGGAGATTGTTTTATATATAAATTGCATAACTAGGGCAATTTTTCAAGAAAACATCTCATCTTTTGGGAGCCATATCTTTGTGTAAATTTATTTGAATTAGACAATTCTTGCACAATTTTATTCAAAATTTGAAGAGATTTAAAATAAGTGGTCATATAAATAAATTTGAGTAGTATTAGGGAGACACAACCCTATAAAGTTAGCCATTTGGAACCAAGGCAGTGGCAATTTTTCAAATCATATTTTTTCCAAAAAATGAAATTTGAGATATTTATCAATTGCATTGTTTAATTTAGATGATTTTTATACAGTTTTATTTGGAATTCAAAGATATTTAAAATGAATGGTCATATGAAGGAATATGAGCAGTATTGTGGGAGATACAACCTTGTGAAGTCATCCATCTAGAACAAGGGCAATGAATTTTTTTGAGATATCTATTAGTTGGAGCAAGCAAATCATCTATTGTTTTTTAGGTATAATTGTTTATTTAGAATTTTAGCTTCAAATATATGGGAAGATATATATTTTTGTAAAACCCTAGTTTCCATTATCATTTTGGTGGATGCAAACTAGTGGCACTTCAAAAGTTTTCTGGAGGGGATGATGTTGATATGAGAGAGTAGTTCAAAGTATTCAAATCTCAATTTAAGAAAAACATGATGTGCTATGTATTTTATGGTTTTTTATCTGGGAATCTTTACAATGGGTAGAAATTTTTGTGAGGGTAAATCCCTTGTACACTTGGAAAAAAATGTAATAGATATTCTTGAGTAGATGGGAACCTATTCAATTACAAAGGAAGTTAGATATTTGTATGAGAGAGCTTGAGGGAAGGGATGAAAAGATAGATAGATTTATGGGTGTCATCAAAGACCTTGAAAGAAACTACAAGGGATTCAAAATGAGAGAAATGACATAAATTTGAGTGGGAGTTTTTCAAGAAATAGAATTGATATTGAAAAAGAAATAAAATTACTCAAGAAGGAAAAATAGGAAAATATTAAGGAACATAGTGAGAAGAATGAAGAAGCCACATATTTGGCTTTACACAATCAAGAGAAGGATCTAAATTCATCTTAAAAATTGTTTTGTAGTTTCATGGGTGCATTCAAAAGGAAAAGGTTATTATTTTCATTAACCTTACCAGTAGATAAAATTTCATTAATAGTGCTTTGGCTAAGAGGTTGTAGGTTCAAGCAACAAAAATTAAGGACATTCAACTTGAGGGTGAGAATGTTTAGATTTTTTAATATTTGAAGATTACAATGGATACATATGTTTTACATTCAGATTTTCATGTTACTAACATGGATGATGTGGATATTGTTCTTGGTTATCCTTCGTTGGATTCTTTGAGTAGTATTAACATTAATGTGCAAAAAAAGTTTATGACATTATGGTACAGGAAAAAGAAGATAACACCACAAGAAACTTCTCAACTTAAGGAGCAAGGATCCAAGGAGAAGTAGAGGAACAAGTTAAGGGACCAAAAAAGTAATCAAAAGTTGAATCTATAGTAGCAACAACAATAGAGTCCATGGAAGAAGCAATAGCTGAGTCCAAGGAAACATTGTTAAAAGCACATAAGGATGCACCAAAAGAAGGGCAAAAGAGAAAAGATCATGAGGAAGAATGTAAAATAGAGAAACAAAATGCTAAAGAATCAAAGAAAATTGATCCCCAATTTAAGGTTGTAACATTAAGCAATAATAATATTGGAGGCATGGCTTAGGATATCAAAATTATTATGGATCTATATGGAGTTAGAAAGGCATCAAGTATGGAAGCATTTGTCCAAAAAGGTATAGTGATTCTAGATTTCAAAGGGGTGCAACAACATTAGGGAATAATACGATCAATTATTAAAAATATCAGAGTAGAGCAACAGATGCATGAAGCCAGTAGAGTAGTTATGGATATTCAAATGGCAAAATGGTAGCTTGGTATAATCAAATACCACCATCAATCAAAATTTTACTTGGATGCATGGATGATCAAGATTGGTACCAGTTGTCAGCATTGCTTGGAAGATCATATTATTTAGTTTCTTCTCATGTTTCAAGGATGAAATATTTTTGAGGAGGGTAGAATACTATGGTACCTAGGAATAAGTATATGGGGATATGATATTATATTGTATATGAGTATTATGGATAGTTGGCATGGGCCACACATAACCTAGGGTTGATTATATTATTATATTATATTATAATAATAAGTGAGATGAGGGTTTATAATATGGGTATATAAAGAAGACATATTGTCAAAATAATGAGCAATAATTCATATGGAGTATTACATATAATCATCTTTGACAAAAAAGTGGCTTATGACACTTTGCCCTCTCTTAGTGGTGCTCTCATATTGGGAGATATTGTGGAGTTATTCCTTCTTTAAGGATTATTATTGGTGTTACCCTAAGCTAAGGGTATTACCTATCTTTATATCATTGTGTGGATTTTTATTGTGGTAATTATTTATGGATGAATGATTTGATATTTCTACATATTGGTCAATAATTTCTATTAATGAGAGTAAAGTTTTATAACACAACACTATCATCATTCTTGTACTTAGTCTTGTAGAACCATTTAGTACCAATACATTTATTATCATTTGGAAGTTGTACAACTTCCCAAGTGTCATTCTTAGATTGGAATTCATTTCTTCTTCCATTGCTTCCACTCAAACATCATTAGTACAAGTATCCTCAAAACATGATGGTTCAAAATTAGCTTGTGATAACAAAGCATAGTTTACCACCTCACCTTTTAGATCTTTTTCATCATCACCATAAGTTTGCATCCTTTGAAATATTTAGACCTCATGATCAACTTCATGTGCTTGGATTCTTGTAATTCTTCTTTCAAAATTTGTATACAACATTTGGCTTGGAGGACGAGATGTAAGAATCCTCTTACCCTTTTTGCTTGTAGAACTTAATGAGGAGTTATTTAAATAATTTGCATGAGGAATTGATTCACAAGTGGGATTTTCACAACCTGCCCCGTTGGACTCTTCATGGGGAAACAATATGATTGGATTTATTATTTCAATTGTCTAACATTGATGACACTATGGTCATTCCTAGTGATGATGCAACACTTGATTGTGATTTATGCCTGTAAAATTGTTATGTTTTTATGGTTTTGCAGGGCTAACCATGTTGGCAGGTGGACATTATCAAACTATTGGATTGATAATTGCTTTGACGACACCTTTAATTGATCAAAAAAGGTGCTAAATAATGATATTGCTTGTAACGGTTTTAATTAAATTGACTAACCATTTGTGATGACATGCTGCAATCTAATTTCCACCTTAATGATGCATTTAAAATGGTTAGATTAAATGGTTAGTCACTACTTTGCATTTAGTTGATTGTTTAACACTCGTTTAAATAATGTTTAGATTAATTAAAAAAAGGAAAATTTAATTTATAATTATTTTATTTCAAATAAAAGCTCCATTTATTATGGTAGGAGCATAGGTAATTTTAAATATTTTCTTAATATATGTAAAACTCTTTCCTTATAAGGAAAATGTGCAGTCCACTTTGGAAAGGATGGCTATTATGGTGAAAGAAAGTTAATGGCCCTGCTAAGCTAGATTGAACAATCCCTACCACTTGGGAAGGCATGCAAGTCTCCTGAAAAGAGGAGAGTGGCTTAGAGGGGAAGAAGCCATTCTTCCAGGAAGGAGAAGCTGCGGTAAAAGGGAGAAAGATTTGCAGGAAGGAGAATGTGGCCTTCTAGCAATGACTTAGGTTGGAGGTCTCCTCCAAAAAACTTAGATTAGTTTTGTTGTTCAACGTAATGATTAGGCCATTTCATTTATATCGATCGTAGCAACATCGATTTGTTGGTAAAAAAAAAATAAACCTCAGTCATATTAATGGCTTGTAGATTGCTTATTATCAAATGGCCTGAGTTTATTATTATGATCGGGGCTCATAATATATGAGCTTGCAATTTTGGTTGTTTTAGAGTTCTGTGTTTTTCCCAGTTGCATTTTCTTGACAGTAGCTCAATGAGTGTTCGGATGGTTTAAACTCATCACACCGCCACCCCTTTTAATAATTATCTTTCCTATTTAAACTGTTGTGTAGGTGAGTGTGAGGTTGTGGGTGTGTGGTGATTTTATGTTAAATTCACTATTGATAAATATAATTTGTGGTGATTTTATGTTAAATTTTCTATTGATAAGTATAGCTCTCGACTTTAAAAAAAGTCATGGTTGGAAAAAGACTGTTCAATCCTATGCCATCGATCGTAAATTCTTACAATTAAGAAAAGAGCTCTTCTAAAGTTTAGCCAACGATTATTTAATTCTTTCCAGACCACCGCGGGTTTTAGACTTAAAAGGGGCCCTTGCACGAATGTTGTGGCCATTGGAAATAAAGGGGGACCATGGAAAATAAAGTAAGTAGGACCAATTACACCTTACTCAACGAATTAACCAAATAAATTAATTAATAAGGGCCCATTTTTGTCCTTAAAAGAATAAACATTGAAATATACTAAATATTGAAATATGCTTGTTGTGTTTTAAGCAGGGCCCATATTTATTTTATAAAGCCCTTCGGAAGACTATATAAGAAGGCTTATAATTTAAACCCCTTTTAAAAGCTTAGGCAGGAGGGTCACTAATTACTTTTTGAAGGTTTAAATAGAAGGGTTATTATTTTTCATTTTATTTAAGCCCTTTTGAATGATCGTTACACAGGCAAATCTTCTTAAAAATGAGTATGAGAAGGTAGTTTAAATAATTATTTTCAGCTTAGTTTGAAAACCTGGCCATGGGGTCAGGTCGTGGAGGCCATAAAGTAAAATATGACTTATGATAAACAGAGGACCCGAAGACGGGTCGTGTAAACTTTTTTTTTGGCAAATTAACTAATGATAAAAAACAGGCCGTCGTTTGTTTAATTAAAATGAGGCCATAGTTTGAATATATATGATTAAAAAGAGGCCCGCGGTTTAAGTTAAAAGGTGCAGTATAATGTTCTTGTGGGTAAGTGCTAGTTTCTATGGACACTCGTTGAGAAGAGATTTGGGTTTAAATTTTGGTGGTGCCAGTTTGCAAAGGTAGTAGTCTGTTCTGAATCTTTTGAATGTGCGTCAGATCGACAACGACACTACGAAACTTCGAGCGTCTGACGATCCCCATCTCATGCCGGGTCAACAATTAACGAGACAAATAGGTTTGGTGGTTGCAGTCCTTGTGGTTTGAACATTTCGTTGGCCAGCCACTAAAAATAGTGGCTATTACCAACTCTCCTATGTAACCAAAAAAAAAAAACTTTATAATGGCCTTGTGCACAATTAAAAAAAGGAGGGTTTATTTGACTAAGTGAAAAGACCTCTCCTATATTTGAACAACTTGAATGAGGTATCTAGGTCACATTTGTGAAGCAAGTGAATGCTAGTTAGGAGGGCATTTTTGTGGAGGTATTGCTCGTTAAATTTTGGGATAGTATAGTTTTAATTGTTTTGAATGTTGAAAATATGTCATTGGATAATATGTTTTCCTTGAGACCAAAGATTACATTAATAGGTAATGTATTTGATGGAGATGAGTTAGGATATGTTAGTGGATAACATATTAATGCAAGTTAAAAATGAAATAGCAGATTTTATATTTCCTTTGATTTGATGAGTTGGAAATGTTAATGGCTAGTATGTTGCATAAGTTAGAATCCATCGATGATTAATGTATCTCGTGGGTTTGATTGTGACACAAATGTATTAATGATTATTCTATTTTTTGTGATATAGCATTGTTGGATAGCTTAAATGTTGGACATTTTGAGTTCCTAAGTCAAAGTTGTCATTGATGTCACCATAGATGCCTCTAGATGGAGTCATCATTAATACCAAAGATTTCAGCAAGAAATAAAGGCGACAAAGATGATCATTTGATATTCAGCAAGAAGACAGAAGTTCAAGTGAAACAATGCAAAAGACAAAAGTTAAAAAGAAGTTATAATATTTATTTTATAAATTATTTAAATTCAGGATGAATTTAAATTTTATAAATAAATATTAAAAGGTACTTTATCAAATGTGAAATATTATAATGGTTAGAAGTGCCATGGTGAAAACCCAGAATAAAATATTTGTAATTTTCATTATAATATTTTATATTGCAAAGGTGGGTTTATAAAGTCTAAAAATATTTTAATAAACCCAAAGGTTGGGTTTAAAGGTTTAAGACCAAAGAATATTTTAATAAATCCAAAGGTTCGATTTAAAGTTTTAAACAAGGTAAAGTTTATTTCCGTCGACGTCATAAAAGCCAAGGTGAAGTGCTGACATTTTTGATTTAATGGAAATGCATATAAATACCATGCCCAAAGTTGATTTTCGAATTATCCTTGCTCGAATTGGAAACATAAAGCATATGAATTAAATGCAAAGCTTGTGAGATAGAATTGCAAAATCTGTGTTTGACTTGACAATGAAAGGAAACAAAAGCAAGCGCATTGATTAGTTGGAATCCAACAAGGCACCTTGGACTAGTGGCAAGTGGGCTGCAAGCTTACGTTTTGGTGTGCATGGTGGATAGTGTTCGAATCCCACGAAAGCTTTTGGTGGACATGTTGTAGGCGCCAATCGTTAGGCGCATACATTTTGCAAGGCAAGGAAAGCGTGTTGAAGCACGTGGTGATTCTTCCATCCCAACGAGCTTGTAACTTGTGTGGTGGTTTGCACCGTGGGCAAAGACGTTTGTGTGGGCTGCGTTGAGAGTTCGAAACTCTCCAAAGGCAAAGGTACATTTTTATGTTTTATTTTAATTAATGCCTAAGTTGGAGGTATAAGGTATTTGGTGGTTGAAGTCTTTGCATTGTGATAAAGGTTGGTAGTTGAGAAATACCATTAGGAGTTATAAGGAGAATTTTGTTTTTATTTCAAGTCTTAGATTTTGCTATTGTGGAATATTGAAAGGTTAAGACTTTGTGGGTTGTATGTTATTTTGAATAAAAGGTTTTGTAATTATTGTGAGGATATTGCTTATTGTTTAAGTTGGAGTGATAAGGTGTAATTGTGATATTATTTTTGTGATATAAAAATTATCCTCTAAAACCCTTATTGAGTTTGTCAAAGAAGTAATTGTGAGTGTGGCAGATTTGTAAGAGCTACTACTCTTCAAGAAAAGGTATGTGTAAAATTCTTCTTTGTTGAGTTAGGCGATTGGCTTGATTGAAAATTAAGTTTTGAGTGAAAAGGATTTAATTAGTGTTTCCTTTTTGAAAGTGGTTGAGTTAATGATTCAAGGTTTTTTAGATTGAGATTTGTGATTAAACCTTGTTTGATAAGCATTATTGTTTAGACTAGTGGTTGAGTGAAGTAATTTGAGTTTATGCTTCAAGGTTTTCTAAATTGAGAGTTGTGATTAAACATTGTTTTATTATCATTATTGTTGAAGACAATGGGTTATGCAAAGAACTTGAAATTGAATTATAAAAGAACATGAGTATCATTGTTATGTGAGATTTGTTGTTGAGCATTGTTGGAAACATTTTTAGTTGGGAGATACATGCTTGGACTAGGGTTTGTGAGAAAGGGTTGTTTCTTGAAGTGATTGGTTGAGTAGAGTTGATTAAGCCTAATCAAGTGGATGCATGAAGTGGTTGTTCAAGTTCCATAAAACAAATTATTCTATATTCTAATTTGAGTTGATATTGAGCTTTTAGAAGAGAACATATTGATTCTCTAAAAATTCTCTTTATGCTTATATGAGATTGAGTTGAGAAAGTGATTGAGTATTCTCTAACAATTCTCTTTATGCTTCTATGAGACTGAGTTGAGAAAGTGATTGAGTATTGAGTATAGAACATATTGAGTCTCTAACAATTCTCTTTATGCTTCTATGAGATTGAATTGAGAAAGTGATTGAGCATTGAGTATAGAACATAATGAGTCTCTAACAATTCTCTTTATGATTCTATGAGATTGAAAAAGTTATGTGTGGAATTGTTAAGTTGATTTGAGGTAAGTCTTTGATAAGGCTTGTGGATTTTTTTTGTGTGAGCTTTTGTGGAAGGTTGCAATGCATATTTGAGTAAGTCCTAGAGAGGAATTATTGAGCAGATTTGGACAAGTTCTTTGTGAGCTCGTTGAGCAGATTTTGATAGGTTCTATGTGGATCTGTTGAGAAAATTTGACCAGGTTTTGTGTGGACTTGTTGAGAATATTTGAGCAGGTTATGTGTGGAGTTGTTGAGAATATTTGGGCAGGTTCTAAGTGGATATTTTGAGCAAATTTGAGCAGGTTCTAAGTGGACCTGTTGAGCATATTTGAGTAGGTTCTGAGTGGACCTGTTGAGCATATTTGAGAAGGTTTTGAGTGAACCTATTGAGTAGAGATTTGGAGGTGACAAAGAGAGGACAACATCTCTAGTGGATAGAGATCCATCAGCTAGGACATTGAGGTCAAGTCTTCTGAGTGAGGACAAGAATATTCAAGTGGAAAGAAATCCATAGTCAGTGTAGTGGAGGTAGTGTCTTCTAGAGTATCACCATCTAGAGCAGAGGAGAGAGTTCTCCTGTGGATAGAGATCCATAAACCAGATTTAAGGGATCAACAATTTCTTTGGACATAGGTCCATAAACATTGTAATTGGGAAGGATTCCCAAAATATTATTTGAGAAATATTTAGAAGAAATATTTTCTCTGTAGAGGTATCCCACATTGGTTGAACCACATTAAATTTGTGTCTCTATTGTGTATGGTGTTTTGTGCATTGCTTTGATTATTGCTATTGATACTGCTATCTATACACTGCATAATATTGATTTGAAGAAAAATTAAAAAGTGGTCTTATATTGTTCATCCCCCTTCTCAGTATAATCTTGTGTTCAATTTGTATCAGAGTCAGTTTCTTTGGAAGAAGTTTAACAGATCGAAGGAAGATCCTACAAGAACACAAATGGTAAAGAAATGTAAGAGTAGAAGCATGAGACACAAGAAGAAAATAACACCTTTGGTCATGAAAGAAAAAGAAGATGAGTTTAATATTGTTGAGTTGGGAGGACAAATGGAAATAGACTCAAGATATGAATCAAGTAATGGAAAAATATCCATACTGATAAAGTTTTGTACTAGATGTGGGAACATAGGTCACCATGTAGCTTATTGTCCACAAGAATGTTTTGTTTGTGGTCAACTTGGCCATGATGCAAGATATTGTAATGGGTTTAGTAACAGTGAAGATGAAGATGATATTCTTGAAAATGAAATTCTAGAGGTTGGTTCAAGGAAGGATAACAGGGATAATAAAAATAGGTATGAAGAATAAACTCTACTTTCAGTAATAGAAGAAAAAAAAGATGCTTCTAAAAAATAAAAGTGGAAAGCTGCTCTTAAGGATATTATTGAATTAAAAAGAGAGAATTTAGAATAGAAGGCTTAAATACAAGAAGATGAGAAATGTAAGACAAAGCTTTTATAGAATATCGCTGACTTGAGAGATAAGGTTAAAAAAGCAAGAAGAGTTGAAGAAGGTATGATTAAACAATCAAAGGTAAAAGAGATAGAATGTGAAAGGCTTATTATTACTCTTGGAGAATTAAAAAGGGAGAACTCAGGATTAAGGGTTCAAGCTCAAGAATATGAGAAAGAAAAAACAAGGTTTCTATAGGAACTCACTAACTTGAAAATCAAAGTTGAAGAGACAAGAAAAATTGAAGAAGGTATGACATAAAAATTAAAAACAAAAGATCTAGAGTGTGAAAGATTAGAGCATGAGATATTTTCACTAAGGATGGAAGTAAAAGGTTCTAAGGACAAGCTACACAAGTCTAAGGAAAATTCAAAGACCTTAAAAATGATTATCAATGCAAGTAAGTACTCAAATGATAGTGATGCTAGCTGTTCAGACAATGATAGAGATGAAGTCCTATTTATGGTTGAAGAGAAGAACCAGTTAAGAAAAATAATCCAGTTATTCTCAAGTGTTTTAGATGTGGTAGATTTGGACATCTTGAAGATGATTGCACAAGTTATGGTTATAGTTTCAGTGATGATGATTTTGAAGATGCACTTGAAAGACCAGATGAAAATATTCTAATGGTATTAGAAGAAGAAGTGAGTGATCCTATAGAAGACAAGCCAAAAGAAAGTAATGATGTGAATAAAGGTAACAAAATAGAGGATTATTCAGCAGAGAATGGTTATGATATCAAGGGAGAATTTATCTATGCCCTTGACATGATAAAGAAGTTAAGAAAGAAACACTCTAAACTTGAAATTCAGTTTCAAGAATGTGATGAAGAGAGAATATTGCTCATAGAGGATTAAAAAAAATCAAAGGCTAAGGCAAAAATATTCAAAGATAAGTTAGAAGCAAAGATATTGGAATGTGAGAAGTTAGCACAAGAAGTGGCACTACTAAAGGAAGATGTAGAAGAATCCAAGAATAAACTATACAAGTATGTAAACAATGCAAAGAGTGTGGATAAAATAGTCAAGATACAAAGAAGAGCAAAAAACAAGATAGGTCTTGGTTCAAAATAGGTTCAAAAGAAAATGGAGGAAGAGTCTACTTCAAGTCTTGAAGAAGAAGAAACTTTAGATGAAGATACATCAAAAGAAGACAGTGTAAGTGGGAGTGAGACATAAGAGGATGAGTTGGACAACAAAGAGTTCAAAAAAGATATGAACAATGCACAAAGAAGATACATATGACACACCAATAAGAATAGAAGACCAATGAGGTCAAGACAAGGAAGCTTCAATGGAAGATATTTTTCATATCACAGGTTTGGGCACATGGCTTCACAGTGCGATACACATGAAAGATAGGAATATGGGAAATGATAAATTTTCCATGGGTATTGCTACTCATGTAATGAGTTTGGTCACAAACCAATGAATTGCAGGGTTCATGACAAAAGAAGACATGCCTTCACTAGGAGAAATCCTAAGACAATTGCACCTCCAAGGAATAATAACATTAAGTGTTATAAGTACAATAATGATGATCACACAACAATATGGTGTAAATAAAATATTCCAATAAGATGCATGAACAAGAACAAGAATATGAACAGGAATAGGAATATGAACAGAGACATGAATATGAACAGGAACAAGAACATGGATGAGAATAGGAACAAGAACAGGAACATGTATGAGAACAAGAACAAGAATAGGAACATGAATGATGATAGGAACATGGATGATGACCTGGATAGAAACAGTCAGAGGATTAAGAAAACTCAAAAAAGAAGAGAAAAAGATAAAGGTAAAGAACAATGCTTTCGGGGAGTAGAAATACACCCACCCCAGAATTAACCACCTCATAAGAAGGTGGAGGAGGGTCTAATATAAGAGGATCATTCTTAGTCCCGAGCCCCAAAGGTGACCCTTTGCCATTGATATCAAAGGGGGAGATATTTGTATAATGGGGAGAGATTTGATATGGGGAGATATTTAATATTTGAGAGAGCATTGAGCCAGGGGGAGCAATATCACAGGGGGAGCTGAAGAAAAATAAATTTTAGGTTTCAGTAAAAGGATATGGGTTGCCATCAATGACAAAGGGGGAGATTGTTGGACATTTTGAGTCTCTAAGTTAAAGTTGTCATTGATGTCACCATTGATGCGACCAGATGGAGTCATCATTAATTTTAGACACCAAAACAACACCAATCCGATTATGTGACTGCAAACACTGATCGCTTTGACACACACAGCCCCAAGGGCAGCCCCCAGAGGTTAAACAGTGGTCCTAACCACTCTCACAATAGTTTTGGAAGGTCAGAGATCAATTTGGCACCTTCAGGAACTTTGCTCAATATCCGTTCCACCCTGGAATGAATTCAAACTGGGATTCGCCCCACCCAGGGATCGAATTCTGAATTCGCTCTAGGGTGGGGCGAATTGCGAGGTTTGACGGGCAAAAAGTCAAATCTTGACAAATGGCAGCTCAGATCCGCCACTCAACGCTTCCTTCATCGCATGGGAGTATGGGTGAGCATTTTTGAGCGTTAGAGGCATTTGCAAGGTCAGTCATGAAGTCCCAATTCAGGGAGGAATCTCCTTCCCCCTGGGAAGGCATGATTGCCAAGTGGCGCCTCTGCATGCCCATTTCAAGAGACCTCCGGGTCTATAAATTGGTGAGTTTCCTCACCCCAAAATATAGAGAGAAGGAGCATTTTAGAGCAACGAAGTGCTGTCATTTTATTTACATACCTCACACCTTTTGGATTTGCGCCTTTCACATCCTTGATCTCCTTTAGAGGGGAGGTCATTGGGTGACTATTGGGAGGACGAATCTTGAGCCCAAAACCTGAAATTTGGCCACAATATCCCACCAAATTTTCTGACAATACCACACAAGAGGTTTTGGACCCATCCCAAGTGGATTGGTGCCGAAATCAAGCCTCAAACGGTGGGCGGCCTGCCCCATGGGCGCCCCCTCCCACACCGCCACAATCCTAATCGCCCCCTTTCGGAGCGATGGGAATTCCATGGTAGACTTGCTTTCTTTCATTTTTGCATTCAATTCTATGATGCTTAGATAGGTTGTCATTTGAATTTCGTCTCGTTTTGAACAATTTTGATCATATTTCTATCTTTGCTCGCTTCTACTAACCTACAGGTAGCATCATCAAATTCCTATTGATGGAGGCTAAATTGGGAAAATATGACCATCTGGGTCTTCCCAAAATTCCCCCAATTAGCTAACCCCAAGTTTGCAGGTCTTTTGGAGCTTCCTAGGTAGGACATTGGGACAGTACCTTTTCGGCATTTTGTTGTAGGTGAATTCGTCCCACCCCGGAGCGAATTCAAATCGGTGAGGAATTTCTTGACTGTTATTTTTGTAGGGCCTTCCTGGTGGTGTCTTGATGCCCCTATCCAATTTTTAGAGCATTTGGACCTGTTTTAGTCATAGTTTAATTCATTTTTCTCATTCACTTATCGTAGGCTTGGGGATTGCATGCTTTGTTTTATCCGCAGGTGCTACTGACCATTTCTTGTTCCTTTGAACGTAGGGTTTGGACATCGAAGGAGCAGCGAGGAGTCAAGACTCATCAACGCAAGTGGCGGTGATGTTTGGTCCACCCATTTTACATGTGGGCACGCGGAAGAAGGAAAGGCACCCATGGATGTAACAAGAACGCATGCTTAAACGCTCCTAGCCCTTGGAAGGGGAGGATGCGCATTGTAACCGAGTTGTGAAACATATCAATAAAAAGGGTTGTCTTCTTTATTCACATTTGTTTCATTTTGATTCGCTCATGCTTTTCCCTCTTTTCATGCACTTTCAAGTTTCTAGGATTTAGCGCTAAGTCCGGTTCTGTTTGCATCGCATATTCGCTTTCCTTTTTGCTTCCGTATCCTCGTGCTTTCAGTGGCGATCACGGTGGGACCTTGTCCTCTATTTTTAAGATCAGATATCTGATCCAAACTTGGTTGTTTTTGCTTGCAGGTACCACGTTTTCATACGTTGACTGTTGTTCGTTCCATCAGAGGGCGAATACAGAGTTGTAATTCGTCTCACCCAGGGACGAATGGGAATTCGCCCCACCCTGGGATGAATACAGTCCTGTAATTCATTCCACCCTAGGATGAATTCCAGTCTATGAAGTTTTCGGGTAGAAACTCAGAACCGACAGATTCGGGCAGAGAAGAGGTAAGAATTCTGCACTTTTCCTGTCATTTTTTGTCTTTATTTTTTTGTTTTTTTGGTTTCTTTTTTTTGCGTGCATAGAAAAAGTTTTGCTGCATGTTTATTTTGTTCCATGCAAAATAAAAAGAACCCCACACACCACGTGGAAAATTAAACACCAAGGAGCTGGTCGTAAAACCCCAGCCCTTGATCAAGACCAACGGTGGATTTCATCACCACCTTGGCTTGAATTTTGCATTCATAAACCCCGATCGCTACTGTTGCTAGACGTAAATCCTGATGAAAGCTGACCGAGTGTAGCTGGGGTGATTCCCAGTGCACGAGGATAAGTCTTCTATGGTAGGTGTCATAAACAGGGTGATTCCCCTTCTATACCGCCTATGTTCCACGTACCATCTGCTCTCACGTACCTATAGTTTCCCTCACGTAAGGGCGGGTATATAGAGAGGTTGGTATATCGGCCTGGCAATGGTATATCGAAGGGGCGACCAATTTTGGGAGTCATAAGAGCCCTCATTTTGCATTTAAACGTTCTTTACAAAAACCTTCAAAAAAAAAAAAAAACAAAACACACTAAACCAGGTTTAGGACACACTCTCAATATTTAAACGAGATAATCACTGTTTGTGTATGTGTGTGCTCTTTTTTGTTTAGTGTAGCATAAAAAATCATAAAAGAGATAAAAATCTATTTAGCTTGTAGAAAAACAATACCATGGTGTACACCCGTAGCCAAGCCCAATCAAGGGCAGAAGCTACGAAAAGTGTACAAGGGGGCACAAGTCACCTCCGCTACAGCCCTAAGGACTTGGTCATACCGCCTTGGCGGCCTGACCCACAAGAGAGTCCACGTCATTCCATGTCAAGGTGGAACTATAGGGACACCCCTTTGGGGGACACGCCCATTCATCATAGCCCCTTTCAGGAAGAATCCTTACACGTGGCACTCAACATAGACAAGAAAGCTCCCTTAGAAGCTCGATATGAGTGGCCACCGCGCGATGAAGTGCTAGAGCGGCATAGTGTCCATGAGGAGAGGCCACATGACTATGGCATCCCTCCTTTGCCCCCCATCACTAGTTAGAACCAATAGACAAACCCCAGAGCATAGGGCTCTTCAAGAAGGGCGAGCTAACTCTGCCCACCCCTTTCACACATACGAAAGGGAGCATGAGGAAGACCATTATATTCCTCGAGAGCAATGTACAACATGGGAGCCATGCGCTTCCGCACCCGCTATGTACCATGGTCACCCACTGAGGCCAGAGCCTCGGGTAAATGCCACCAACCTCGATAGAGGGAAGCGACCCATTGAGATCTCGGATCATCGCGACCAAGGTAAATGCATAGGAGAGGCATCCAGGCCTCCAAGGCTCAAGATGGCAGAACAAATTGACCTGGCAGTCACCAGACATGCCACCCACCAAGCCCAGATCACGCGGCTTGAGCAAGATCAGCAATAGCTAGAGCATCTATACCGCCTTAGCAAGGAGCGCATTCAATGCCAAATAGATGAGCTGCTTCATAACCCAGCTGAGAGGGTTCCAACCCCTCGCACCCAAAGAGCGGAACCATATGAGAGGCATAATCCCTTGGTGCGAGATAGGTCTCTGCGACCTTATCAAGTTTTGCCTCCGAGACCCCCTAGACCTGAGAGGGAGGCCACTCCCCGGAACAACGATGGGTACCCTCCACGGGGACCCACCCAGGGTCATAGGTCTCGCCTAGAGACTCCTCAGGAAGTTTACGAGGAGTATGAACAAGAAGTAGAGCGGGCCAAAATGCCCTACCAAGGCGGAGGGGTTGCTATCCGGCCACCCCCCATAGGCCTCAAGTCTCCCACAACCCACAATGGGAGCAAACTAAAGAGGAAGAGATTAAATCTTTCGATGCATACAAAGCGCTGCTAGAGCATTTGGAGTCTATGGAAACCAAAGCTTCTGGGCCCCAAAAGCCCACGTTACGCCAACTCCACAGTCATCCTATGCATCCGTCGGTGCTCGCACCCCCTTACCCCGAACACTTCAAGCTGCCTCGGTTGGCAATCTTTAAGGGTGAGGAGGATGCCCAAGAGCATGTGACCAGATTCCTGAGCCAATGTTTTGGCATTCAGGACAATGATGCATTGTTGCTAAGGACATTTATAACCACATTCGTGGGCCCTACCTCGGATTGGTTCACTCAGTTGCCGAAGCACAACATCAATAACTTGGATCAGTTAGTGGATGCGTTCCTCGAACGCTTCACCTTCAACACCAAGAAGAAGGCATCACTAAGTGACCTGGCCAGCCTCAGGTAGTATGAGGAAGAGACCATGGCGGCCTACGGGAATCGGTGGAGGACTCTACTTTCCAAGCTACCCTACCTCCCTCCTATGTCCGACCTTACACAAATGTTCTCACGAAGTTGTTTGAGATCGATCTCTATGCTATTGCAGCTGCAGCAATATGCCACCTTAGAGGAAGCTCTGGCGCAAGCCAAAATTATTGAAGAGATCAAGATACAGGATGGCGAGATTGCCAAACCTAAGAAGAAAGAATGGAACAAGAACACAAAAATAGGGACTACGCAACAAAAACCCGCTGCGGTTAATCAAGTTGCTATAAATGTCCCTAAGCCTGCACAAGAAATACAACCTCAAAAGGCTAACTATCAGGTAGTGCCTCCTAATAATTATGAAAGAGAAAACCAGAAGCAGGAGCAAAATTAGCAGCGTCACCCTAGGCGACAGTACACACCTTATACAGAGTCTAGAGACTCCCTATTTGACCGCTTGTCAGCGGCGAACTTGATCAACCTTCCAGAGATTCAAACCATAGATCCCAACGCTCCCAAGCCTAAGGGATACAGGGAGGACTTGTATTGTAGGTTCCACAGGTGGAGGGGACATGACCTGAATGCATGTTGGAAGTTCAAAGGATTGATACAAGACCTGATTGACAATAAGACATTGGCAGTGGACAACCCCGTAGCGCCAAACAACCAACAGATGGGAGTTTTCAAAGACCCCTTGCCTGCCCATGAGGCACAGGCAAAACCCCTTCAAGTCAATGAGGTGCAACAAAATTGCCCCATGCAAGGGTATGTAGGAATGATAAGCATAGTGACTAGGAACAAGAGATACCCAGGAGTTGCCCCCGAGGCAGCCACAAGAGAGGTTCCATCGACGTCACAACCTCAACAACACCCTATGCAACTACCTCCGCCTAGACCCGCGGCCATGATTCGGACCAAACTCACGCAGATTTTGAGGACCACGTCGGCTAGGCTCTCCATATACGAGCTTATACAACAATCAACACCCCATCGGGAGGCTCTAATGGAGATATTGAAAGCCATCGAGTTGCAGCCCCACGAAGCGAATTCCTTCAACAATTTCGTGGGACATGTCAAATGATGCACGGAGCCAGTCATCACCTTTCGAGAGGATGAAGTTAAATCGGTGTCCGATGACATGGCGAGATCCACCCCTGCACGTTATCGCGTGGGTCAATGGGATCCCGTATAAGAGGGTGTTGATAGACACTGGCTCATCCAGTAACATCATTACCACAACAGCATTGAAACATCTGAAGTTGCCAGCCTCTCACATCATGGCTTCCACCTATACACTACGAGCATTCAATGATGCGATATGCTCGACAGTTGGCACAATTGTCCTACCCATTCAAGTAGGACAAAAGACGATACCTACATTGTGCCATATTTTGGAAGGCGAGATGGCTTATAACATCTTGCTAGGGCGGCCATGGATCAGGGACATGAAGTGTGTCCCTTCGATAGCTCATCAGTGTTTGAAGTATACATTTGAAGGGGAAGTACATGTAGTCCCGATGGACTTAGAACCCTTCAAATATTGCAATGCGATGCAGCTGATGCCGCAATCGACCCTCCCATCGATGCACTTGGATTTTTAGTTAAATCCATCTAGACAGGGTCCGATGCTGCAAGCACCACTGGTGATAAATCCATCAAAACCCCAGCCAGGTGCATCTTCATCATCCGGTCCTTCACCAACAATGCCACCTATCATGGCTAAATAGAAGGACAAAGGGAAGCAAACCCTGGAAGAGGCTCAACCCCTAGAAGAGGCACTGCCAACAGTATCAACCATCTCTACCGAAGAGATGCCTAGCACAATGGAAGTTGAGGCTCCTAGTTCACCCAACATGGAGTGGACTCAGGAAGAGCTTCCATTCCCTCCCTCTCAATCGCCAACAATTATTGTTGAAATGGCCAATACGGGCCTGGGGGAGTATCTAGTGTGGAATGTTGTAGCAACGACCATGCTAGAGTCCATGCAAGACATGGGGAGACCTCGCCTCCCCATCGGTACAATTGTTCCTTTAGGCTACCCGCCAAACCAGACAAATTTTGTGTATGGGGGCCTTGATCATGGTACTGAGCCATGCATGCAAGAGGACGAAGATGAAGAGCCTTTTGTAGAAGATGTCAACTATCTGTCTAACCCGAACTTCGCTCTGAGATATCTTGGCCAATGCAATTGGCATGGATACGGGCTAGGCAGGTATGAGCAAGGAGTGCGTGTCCTTTGCCAGCCAAGATACCAAATGCCTTATGACAAGTCGGGAGTAGGGTTCAACCACCCCCTGCCCTTGGACATCTTGGTGGAAAACATGCAAGGCCTAGGGATAGGCAACAAGGGTGGATTGGCATCAGATCCTTATGCCAACCCAAACACAACGTATACATTGGGAGATTACCTCCCATGGTCAACAACCACCCTTGTTAACCTCAATAACCCTTCTCCTTTGCTAGAGAGAGGCGAAAGTTCGAGGACTCACTTTCAAGGAAGGTATAAATAGTGTCAAGAGGGATCTTCGGAGGATGAATCAGAATATGAACCAACATCATATGATCCCTTCGAATCTGATAGTGATCACTCACAAGTGATCCCCATGAATGACTATCAAGAGAGCCTCTTGACAATGTTCCCTCTAGAGGCTCCAAGCGAGCCAGTGCCGCGTCAAGAGAATCAGGTCCCCCCATGGAGAGTGGAACAACCACAATGGGGCTAGATTAATTTGCTCGAGCAGGATGAGCCTGTAATGCCTCAAATAGTTGTCGAAGCCAACGAGGGCTTTTGGATCTCCGATAGTGATTACGAAGATGAAACAAAAATGACATATCTTAATCACATGCGGTAGAGGCCGCAACCATACCCCTTGGAGATTAATGACATATTTGAATAGATGGGCATAGTGCCAGGACACGAGTGGTACGTAGACCCAACGGGGTGGGATCAAGTGTTGGATCCGCCGCTCCAGGTATACGAAGAGCACCTTCCACTCCGAGACCCTAGGGTGATATCAGTGTCGAGGGTAGACCCTGTCCTCCTATCAGCACATAGGGCCGATCCATTCGTGCCAATACCTCTAGAGCCAGATCCAGAGCACAGAGAACATCCAGAGTGTTCGAGTCATCACACCCATGGTAATGGAGACCAAAATCATTTCATCAACATGATCTCCATTGACTTAACCACCCCCATCCACAATCCGGCCGATCCAGCATGGTCCTTGCATCTAGACATAGATGCCATTGATTGGGATCACGTCAATTCACCTCCATCCCCATCAGAGTACTGGCCTTTCGGTAAAATGCTTCATTTTACCCCAGGGACAACTCAGGATATCTTTCATGCCGAAGAGGAACCCGAGGTTCCCAACGTAGATTTAAACTCAGCAAATGATATCCATTTGATCCCAACTCCACATCAGTTGGAGGACGGATCCCACATGTCGATCGAGGAGACGACTGACGTAGACATCGGCTTGGATCCAATGAATCCACAGATCATCAAGCTAGGGGTAAGCTTATCCCCCGAAGAGCAAGCCGACTACATTGCCCTTCTCAAAGAGAAGAAGGAGGTTTTTGCATGGTCATACAGAGACATGCCGAGGCTAGATCCGTAGCTAGTCACGCATAATCTAACGCTTGATCCGACAATCAAGCCAGTTAAGCAAAAACTACGTAAGATGCACCCAATAGTGGCCTTGATGGTCAAAGATGAATTGCAAAAGCTGTTGGATGCACAGTTTGTCATCTGCATGGATTATCCACCATGGCTGTCCAACATGGTGCCCATCAAAAATCCTGACGGGAGGATTCGCATATGCACTAATTTTTGAGATCTAAACAAAGCGAGCCCTAAGGATGATTTCCCCTTGCCAAGCATCGACGCATTGGTAGATGCTACAATAGGTCATGAAATGCTATCCCTCATGGATGGTTTCTCGGGATACAATCAGATTCGTATCAATCCCGAGGACCAACTAAAAATGGCGTTCACAATGCCTTGGGGGACATTTTGTTATAAGGTCATGCCCTTTGGCCTTAAAAATGCTGGCGCCACCTACCAACATGCCATGACGTACATCTTCCATGATTACATGCATAAAACTTTGGAAGATTACATGGATGATTTGTTGGCCAAGTCTCTTTTGCGCCCAGATCATCTCGATGACTTAAGCAAGATCCTCGATCACCTCATGGAACATAAAGTCAGACTGAATCCCAAGAAGTGCGTATTTGGCATCACATCTAGAAAACTCTTGGGTTTCATAGTCTCAAAGTGAGGCATCGAAGTGGACCCAAACAAAGTCAAGGCAATCCTTGAAATGGTTCCCCCAACTACCATTAAGCAGCTCAAAAGTCTACAGGGAAAGGTCACGTCAATTAAGCGCTTCATAGCGTAGCTATCTGACAAGTGCCGACCCATGAACAAATTATTGCACAAGGGGGTAGCATTTCACTGGGATGACGAGTGCCAGTCAACCTTTGATGACATCAAATGATACTTGGCTTCACCGCCAGTATTGGCACCACCTAGACCAGGAGTGCCATTCTACTTATACATCTCAGCTATTGAGGTGGCACTGGGCGCCATGCTCGCCTAGAAGAATGAACTTCACAAAGAACAGGCTACTTACTATCTTAGCCGCACCCTGGTCGAGTTATGAACTTAACTATGCATACGTTGAGAAACTCTGCTTGGCGAGTGGTGTTTGCTACCAAAAAGCTATGCCACTACATGCTGAGCAACACTACGTATGTTGTGTCTAAGGAGAATCCATTGCGATACATGATGAGTCATACTTATCATAGTAGTCGCACGACAAAATGGATCATGTTGTTGATAAAATTTGACATAGAGTTTATTGGACAAAAATCCATCAAAGGATAGGTCATAGCCGATCAACTAGCAGAGGCTCCTCTCGAAGATGATCAGCCTCTGGTCATAGAACTACCCGATGATGGGGTCTTCCATGTCTCAGAATCACCAGATTCTGATGAGCCTGAGTCACAGGCTGACATAACCCTATTTTTTGATGGTTCTAAATGTGAGCAAGGTGGTGGCACGGGAATTGTATTCTTCACACCGCAAGGGGCTCCAGTGCCCCTATCCTTTAAATTAGACTTCCCATGCACCAACAATAATGCAGAGTATGAAGCCTTGCTCATAGGTCTTCAGACAACAATCACCATGAACATCAAATGACTGAACATCTTTGGTGATTCATTGTTAATTGTCAACCAATTCAAAGGGGTATTCCAATGTAAATGCCCAGTTCTGTAGGCTTACAAAGCCCTTGTGGACAAATTCTTGGCGAAGCTTGAGTGGTACGACATCGAGGCACTCCCTCGATCATCGAATCATTTTGCGGACACTATGGCCTCCTTGGGGTCACTAATCCCGCAAGACCTTTTCGGTGATATGACAACCATTCAAGTCAAAACACTATCACAATCCATGATGGAGCGTGCAAGCTCGACTTGACGCTAGGAATCCACATGATCCAGATTGAACCATCCTCGGATAAGTTCTCTCGAATCCATGATCATCTGAAACATGCCAACTGGGGGTCCTTGTTCTCCCCTACTCCCATTAATAGCAACACAATGCTATTCTTACAAGTTCTCTCCCGCTCAACGTTTGCTAGGGATGAACTTCAAGAGGGATTGGTTGTTCATACCATCGAGGCTTTCGATCAACAGGATTGGTATTCACCCATAAGGGACTACCTCAAGTTAGGTAATCTCCCGCTTGGATTGACGCATGCCGCAAAATGAGCATTCAAGCAGAAAGCGGCTAAGTATGTCTTGTTAGGAGACATTTTGTACCATCGTAGCTATGAAGGAATCCTCCTTCGTTGCTTGGACCAGCAAGAGTCCACTTGGGCGATCGCCCAAGCGCACGATGGTACGTGTGGTGGCCACTTCAGTGGTATGGCCATCGCAAAGCGCATTCTTCGCATGGGCTATTATTGGCCATCTTTAGAGCGAGATTGTTGCGCATATGTAAGGAAGTGCGTGAAGTGTCAACACCATGCTAATTTGACACACGTACCTTCCCAGGCCTTGCATATAGTCCAGTCAGCTTGGCCATTTTTGTAGTGGGGCTTAGATCTAATCGAAAAGATCTCCCCTACGTCGTCAGGTCATCACATGTTTATCATAATGGCCACAGAGTATTTCACCAAGTGGGTGGAAGCAGTTTCGCTTACCTCTACGATAGGACCCCGCATTGTGGAGTTCATTTTGCATAACATCATATGTCATTTTGGTATTCCATCCAAAATAATCTCGGATAATGGGACGTCATTCAAGAACAAAGACGTGCGTGCTTTGACCACAAAGTACAAAATTCAGCATAGTTTTTTGACACCCTATTATCCGCAGGCAAATGGGCAAGCAGAGGCGTCAAACAAAATGCTAGTTGCCATCCTTAAAAAGACAGTCGTAGATAGTCATAAGGATTGGCACATCCAAATCCCACTTGCCCTATGGGCTTATCGCACTAGCATTCGGACGCCCACTAGGGCAACTCCATTTTCGCTCGTGTATGGCTCCGAGGCAGTCATGCCTCTCGAGTTGGAAATTCCTTCCCTATGCATATCAATGCAAGAGTTCATCGATGATGACACTACATGGCAGGCCCGGTTAGACCAGCTTACGTTGCTTGATGAACGACGCGTTAATGCTCTCGAGCATTTACGTATCTATCAAGAGCGACTTAAGAAAGCATACAACATGAAAGTTCACCTGAGGGACTTTCGGATTGGTGACTTGGTCTTAAAAGAAAACCAACAGAACTCTAGTTTGCCATCCCATCTAAGGGACAAGTTCACGGCAAATTGGTTAGGTCCATATGTAATTGATAGCAAAATAGGACCCGGGACATACCGGCTAGCCTCTCTTGATGGAATCAAGGAACTAGAACCCTTGAACATCAGTCATTTGCGACCATTCCATATCTAAGAGAGTCATATCCCAAACAAAATGCTCCAAGGATTCCTACAATCGCTTGGTCAATCCCAAAATGCTCCAAGGATTCCTAAAATCGCTTGGTCAATCCCAAAATGCTCCAAGGATTCCTACAATCGCTTGGTCAATCCCAAAATGCTCCAAGGATTCCTACAATCGCTTTGTCAACTATAAAATGCTCCAAGGTCCCATACGACCAAAAAGCTCCAAGGATTCCCACAATCGCTTGGTCAAAAATAAGAAAATTCAAAAATAGTAAAATCATCAAAAACAACAAAAATTTGCATCTCATTTCCAGGCATGCTCAAACTCATCACAACAATAAAGAGCTCTTTTCACATCTCATCTTCATATTCACAAAAAATCAATCCATCAAAAACACAAAAATATGTAGCTGCATTAAGCATCACATCCATACATTGCATATTTGTGGTCATACAGGTCAAAGGCACCATAGACTGTAATTACTCCGCCAATCCATCTTGTTCCACATTTCTCCATTTTATAAGTAGTCCATCAAACATAAATGCCATTCACTTCTTTTTACCATACTAGAGTCAGTGGTCTTCTAATGTATCAAGAGTTTTCGTCCTTCAGTCGTTATATAGCTTTCTAGCCACGTATTGTACCAAGTCAGACAGATTTTACAAAGGTAGAGTTCTACTTGGATCACACCTTGTTACGTAGCATCCCAACACAAATTAAAACACATAAAAATTCCCAAGTTGTGTGAATGAAAGATGAAACCTGCACAGCAATCCAGGTCACCATAAGCGAAATGGTTATCTTGCTCATCCCCCTGTGCGAATGACCCCAAGAATGCTGAGAGTTGGCAAAAGGACAAGCATCCTCCCTACCCAATTCCCCAAGAATCCCAAGTTCTCAAAAGTTGCAAACATCATAAAATTTTGCAAAAAGTCAAAACTCCAAAAAATTTGACATCACCACCAAAGTGCATACATCAAAAGGCACATACAATAGTGATTCTCATCACTCGAAATTCAAATCCCTTGCTCAAAAGAAAAATATATAAAAATAAACAATGATTTTTATCACTACAAAAGAGCAAGTATCCCAATACAATTGAAGAAAAGAAGGGAGTCGAACTTGAATCCCTGGAACTCTCAACATTCCGACAGGTCATGAGGCAAACCTCAGTACCGGTTTGGTGGATAGCCTATCGGTCACTGGTGGTAAACCTCCCGCATGATGATATATCCATCACATTAACTCGTGTACAGATCAATGTTTGCATGTGGATGAGCTAGCTTATGGTATCCTAGATAGCACCATAGATTAATCTGGCTAAATACAACAAAGGAGTTAGTGGAGCTAATTAGGTGATCCTCAATACAGGTTTGGTTGACAGCCTATCTAGCACTGGCGGTATCCTGACAAATACCACATAAACGAACTCAATTGCACACACAGGGATGTGAAATAACTTGGTCAAAGACAAGTCCGATTCATACCTTGTCCAAAAGTCTTGTAAGATAAAGTACAGTCATGGCTAGTGAGTTAAAACCGTCTGAGTCTCAAAAAACCTTAGCTACATTTCTAAACCAACTGCGCTATCTTTCATCCTCGCATTGCCATCAACAATCACCAAAAACACAAAGGTCTAAACAGTCTATGGTGCTCTCACCAAACAACACAAATTCAATTCATCCATTCCATCTTGCATATCACATATAAATTAAAAACATTTGCATTCATCATAACATATGCATCCATCAAAATAAATTAACATGCATACATCCATACTCATCACTCATCATGCATAAAATCAAATCATCACTCGCATAAATAAAATAAAGTCACTTATAAAAAAAAAAAAAAAAACAACAAAAATTGAACAAAAATGCACCAAAATAGCTAATAAACTTGTCCGATGAGAGTGCTTTGGCACTTGACATTTCGGGCATGCAAAATAGATGTCGGGGTCACAAATCCTCGCTATCCTATTCCCTAAGAAGGCTACCATAGCTGGACCGCTCCACGGGAAGATGGATTTTTGAGAATTTCATCCCCAAACGATGTCACAAAAGGGTCAAAACCCACCCAAAAATAGTAATAACATTGCCGAACGAAGGCGCCTTCGCGCCTGACATTCTTGGCATCCAAAATAGATGTTGGGGTTACAAATTGTCACTATCCTACTCCCTAAGAAGGCTACCATAGCCGGACCGCTCCACGGGAGGATGGATTTTTGCCAATTTCAGCTCCAAAATGCGTCGCAAAAAGGGTTAACACCCACCAAAAATAGGTCTAAATGTCGAAAAATTGCACACGCTTAATGCTAAAACATCTAAGGGCACCCTCACACAAGTCATCTTGGGTCAAGCGACTCGTCGCTTTTCTCATGAAGGTCATTCCCTCATCGATTCGTCGCTTGAGGGGGTAGTCACACTTAGTCACCAATCAACAAGTACACACCCAATTAAGGAAAATGACATGCATTCAAAGAATCATTGACAAAGACAATTACGCTCCCGCTTGGGGTAGTAAACAAGCAATAATCACAACCTCGATCAAATCACTTGGCATTTCGTGAATCATGAACTCAAGGTTCTCACAGACAAAAGGTTGCGCCCTTTGCCTATTCATGACCGATCAATGTCCAAGATCAAGTAACACCTCACCGAAAAAGGTTAACACTTGAATTGAGTTCCTTCGCTCGTCGAAGCAAGGATTCAAGAATGCATGCCCTTTCCATACTTGGGGCATCAAAATTTGGTTAGGTTACTGAGAAACCCTAATCATTAGTGCTTTGGTTATCTATTTTTGCTCGACGCTGCGCCATGCACAATGCATCCCAAAAAGGGGCATCTGTAGACACCAAAACAACACCAATCCGATTATGTGACTGCAAACACTGATCGCTTTGACACACACAGACCCCAAGGGCAGCCCCCAAAGGTTAAACAGTGGTCCTAACCACTCTCACAATAGTTTTGGAAGGTCAGGAGATCAATTTGGCACCTTCAGGCACTTTGCTCAATATCCGTTCCACCCTGGAACGAATTCAAACTGGGATTCGCCCCACCCAGGGATGAATTCTGAATTCGCTCCAGGGTGGGGCGAATTGCAGGTTTGACGGGAAAAAAGTCAAATCTTGACAAATGGCAGCTCAGATCCGCCACTCAACGCTTCCTTCATCGCATGGGAGTATGGGTGAGCATTTTCGAGCGTTAGAGGCATTTGCAAGGTCAGTCATGAAGTCCCAATTCAGGGAGGAATCTCCTTCCCCCTGGGAAGGCATGATTGCCAAGTGGCGCCTCTGCATGCCCATTTCAAGAGACCTCCAGGTCTATAAATTGGTGAGTTTCCTCACCCCAAAATATAGAGAGAAGGAGCATTTTAGAGCAACGAAGTGCTATCATTTTATTTACATACCTCACACCTTTTGGATTTGCGCCTTTCACATCCTTGATCTCCTTTAGAGGGGAGGTCATTGGGTGACTATTGGGAGGATGAATCTCGAGCCCAAAACCTGACATTTGGCCACAATATCCCACCAAATTTTTCGACAATACCACACAAGAGGTTTTGGACCCATCCCAAGTGGATTGGTGCCGAAATCAGGCCTCAAACGGTGGGCGGCCTGCCCCATGGGCGCCCCCTCCCACACTACCACAATCCTAATCACCCCCTTTCGGAGTGATGGGAATTCCATGGTAGACTTGCTTTCTTTCATTTTTGCATTCAATTCTATGATGCTTAGATAGGTTGTCATTTGAATTTCGTCTCGTTTTGAACAATTTTGATCATATTTCTATCTTTGCTCGCTTCTACTAACCTACAGGTAGCATCATCAAATTCCCATTGATGGAGGCTAAATTGGGAAAATATGACCATCTGGGTCTTCCCAAAATGCCCCCAATTAGCTAACCCCAAGTTTGCAGGTCTTTTGGAGCTTCCTAGGTAGGACATTGGGACAGTACCTTTTCGGCATTTTATTGTAGGTGAATTCGTCCCACCCCAAAGCGAATTCAAATCGGTGAGGAATTTCTCGACTGTTCTTTTTGCAGGGCCTTCCTGGTGGTGTCTTGATGCCCCTGTCAAATTTTTAGAGCATTTGGACCTGTTTTAGTCATAGTTTAATTCATTTTTCTCATTCACTTATCGTAGGCTTGGGGATTGCATGCTTTGTTTTATCCGCAGGTGCTACTGACCATTTCTTGTTCCTTTGAACGTAGGGTTTGGACATCGGAGGAGCAGCGAGGAGTCAAGACTCATCAACGCAAGTGGCGGTGATGTTTGGTCCGCCCATTTTACATGTGGGCACGCGGAAGAAGGAAAGGCACCCATGGATGTAACAAGAACGCATGCTTAAACGCTCCTAGCCCTTGGAAGGGGAGGATGCGCATTGTAACCGAGTTGTGAAACATATCAATAAAAAGGGCTGTCTTCTTTATTCACATTTGTTTCATTTCGATTCGCTCATGCTTTTCCCTCTTTTCATGCACTTTCAAGTTTCTAGGATTTAGCGCTAAGTCCGGTTCTGTTTGCATCGCATATTCGCTTTCCTTTTTGCTTTCGTATCCTCGTGCTTTCATTAATACCAAATATTTCAGCAAGAAATAAAGGTGAAAAATATGATCATTTGATATTTAGAAAGAAGACAGAAGTTTGAGTGAAATATTGCAAAATACAGAAGTTAAAAAGGAGTTATAATATTTATTTTATAAATTATTTAAATTCAATATGAATTTAAATTTTATAAATAAATATTAAAAGGTACTTTATCAAAGGTGAAATATTATAATGGTTAGAAGTGCCATCGTGAAAACCCAAAATAAAATATTTGTAATTTTCATTACAATATTTTATATTGCAAAGGTGGGTTTATAAATTCTAAAAATATTTTAATAAACCCAAAGGTTGGGTTTAAAGGTTTAAGACCAAAGAATATTTTAATAAATCCAAAGGTTGGATTTAAATTTTTAAACAAGGCAAAGTTTATTTTTGCCAATGTCATAAAATCCAAAGGGAAGCGCCGACATTTTTGATTTAATGGAAATGCATATAAATACCATATCCAAAGTTGATTTCCGAATTATCCTTGCTCGAATTGGAAAGAGAAAGCATACGAATTAAATGCAGAGCTCGTGAGATAGAATTGTGAAATTCATGTTTGAATTGACGATGAAAGGAAACAAAAGCAAGCACATTGATTAGTTGGAAGCCAACAAGGCACCTTGGCCTAGTGGAAAGTGGGTTGCAAGCTTACGTTTTGGTGTGCACAGTGGATAGTGTTCGAATCCCGTAGAAGATTTTGGTGGACGTGTTGAAGGAACCAATCGTTAGGTGCATATGTTTTGTAAGGTAAGAAAAGAATGTTGAAGCATGTGGTGCTTCTTCCTTCCCAACGAGCTTGTAGTTCATGTGGTGGTTTGCACCGTGGGCAAAGACGTTTGTGTGGGTTACATTGAGTGTTCAAAACTCTCCAAAGGCAAAGGTACATTTTTATGTTTTATTTTAATTAATGCCTAAGTTGGAGGTATAAGGTATTTGGTGGTTGAAGTATTTGCATTGTGATAAATGTTGGTAGTTGAGAAATACCATTAGGAGTTATAAGGAGAATTTTGTTTTTATTTTCAAGTCTTAAATTTTGCTATTGTGGAATATTGAAAGGTTAAGACTTTGTGGGTTGTATGTTATTTTGAATAAAGGGTTTTGTAATTATTGTGAGGATATTGCTTATTGTTTAAGTTGGAGTGATAAGGTGTAATTGTGATATTATTTTTGTGATATAAAAATTATCCTCTAAAGCCCTTATTGAGTTTGTCAAAGAAGTAATTGTGAGTGTGGCAGATTTGTAAGGGCTACTACTCTTCAAGAAAAGGTATGGGTAAAATTCTTCTTTGTTGAGTTAGGAGATTGGATTGATTGAAAATTAAGTTTGGAGTGAAAAGGATTTGATTAGCGTTTCCTTTTCAAAAGTGATTGAGTTAATGATTGAAGGTTTTCTAGATTGAGAGTTGTGATTAAACCTTGTTTGATAAGCATTATTGTTTAGACTAGTGGTTGAGTGAAGTAATTTTAGTTTATGCTTCAAGGTTTTCTAAATTGCGAGTTGTGATTAAAACCTTGTTTTATTATCATTGTTGTTGAAGCCAATGGGTTATGCAAAGAACTTGAACTTGAATTAGAAAAGAACATGAGTATCATGTGATATTGGTTGTTGAGCATTGTTGGAAACATTTTGATTTGGGAGATACATTCTTGGATTAGGGTTTATGAGAAAGGGTTGTTTCTTGAAGTGATTAGTTGAGTAGAGTTGATTAAGCCTAGTCAAGTGGATGCATGAAGTGGTTGTTCAAGTTTCATAAAGCAAAATATTCTATATTCTGATTTGAGTTGAGATTGAGCTGTGAGAATAGAACATATTGAGTCTCTAACAATTATCTTTATGCTTCTATGAGATTCAGTTGAGAAAGTAATTGAGTATTGAGTATAGAACATATTGAGTCTCTAACAATTCTATTTATGCTTCTATGAGATTGAGTTGAGAAAGTGATTGAGTATTGAGTATAGAACATATTGAGTCTCTAAAAATTCTCTTTATGCTTCTATGAGATTGATTTAAGAAAGTTATTGACTATTGAGTATAGAACATATTGAGTCTCTAACAATTCTCTTTATGCTTCTATGATATTGAGTTGAGAAAGTGATTGAGCATTGAGTATAGAACATAATGAGTCTATAACAATTCTCTTTATGATTCTATGAGATTGGACAAGTTTTGTGTGGACTTGTTAAGCTGATTTGAGTTAAGTCTTTGAGAAGGCTTATGGACTATTTTTGTGTGAGCTTTTGTGGAAACCTGCAATGCAGATTTGAGCAAGTCCTAGAGAGGACTTAATGAGAAAATTTGGACATGTTTTGTGTAAGCTTGTTGAGCAGATTTGGATAGGTTCTATGTGGACCTGTTGAGTAAATTTGATTAGGTTCTATGTGGACCTATTGAGAAGATTTGAGCAAGTTATATGTGGATCTATTGAGTAGATTTGAGCAGGTTTTGAGTGGACCTGTTGAGTATATTTGAGTAGGTTCTAAGTGGACCTATTGAGTATATTTGAGCAGGTTCTAAGTGGACCTGTTGAGCATATTTGAGAAGGTTCTGAGTGAACCTATTGAGCAGAGCTTTGGAGGTGATAGAGTAGAGAGGACAAAGTCTCTAGTGGATAGAGATCCATCAACTAGGATATTGAGGATAGGTCTTCTAAGTTAGGACAAGAGTATTCAAGTGGAAAGATATCCACAGTTAGTGTAGTGGAGGTAGTGTCTTCTAGAGTATCACCATATAGAGCAGAGGAGGATTTCTCCTGTGGATAGAGATACACAAACCAGATTTAGGGGATATGCATCTCCTTTGGACAAAAGTCCATAAACATTGTAATTGGGAAGGATTCCCAAAATATTATTTGAGAGATTTAGAAGAAATATTTTCTTTATGGAGATAGCCCACATTGGGTGAACCATGCTAAATATGTGTCTCTATTGTGTATGGTGTTTTGTACATTGCTTTAATTAGTGCTATTGATACTGCTATCTATACACTACATATTGATTTTAAAAGAAAAGTAAAAAGTTGTCTTATATTGTTCACTCCCATCTCAGTATAATATTATGTTCTTCACTAAATCCATTTTAAGTTGTGATGGTATTATGGAGGCATTTTGATTATGTAGGAGAAGGTTATTATCCTTTATTGAGCTTGCACAAGAACTCATTGGGAGGATTATGGCGTCCTCTCTAATGCTTTGATGTGTGGGGTACACTAGTTGAGGTGCTTTATTAGACTCTTGGGAAGGTGATTTTATTTGGAGCGAGGACCAAGGAAGGAGATAGCCTTGGGGATGGATGTAGAGTTCATCCAAGGGAATTATGGGATTCCCTCATAGCATTGTATCACAAATTAAATGACCTATTAATGTATTGAGGACTTGGAATTCATAGGAATTGTGGAAATTACTATGCACTTATATTGATGGATGTATCAAAAGGGATCACATATCCCTTTATGTTATTGCATCAAAGACTATTAAATTAATAAAATAAAAAGAAATATTTTTGAGGTTGGGTTTATTTCCCATGAGGGTTCCTAGGATATATATTGTGTCATATGTGATGATTTTTGTTATCTCATGATTTTGCCTCTTAATGATTTTAGAAATAGCTTGTTGTGGATTTGTTATTCCAAATTATGAAGGAAGGTCATGGTTAATAATCAATAAATTTCACTTTTGATTGGTATAGATGCTCCTAGATAACCATAAATGGAACTACTTATGATATAATTTATTAGAGGTTTTAGAGAGAGAGATGACTTAACTGCATTATTCTTAGTGCACCTACATAAATGAGCTTACGTATGGTGTAGGGATAAGTGTACTCTCTTGATAATACTAAGAGGGGTAAGCTAGCTCATTATAAATATGAGATAGATAGTTTAATTGCATTATGCTTAGTGCACTTGCATAGATGGACTTATGCAATGTGGGGATAGGTGCATTTCTAATGAATTTTAATTAAAAAATAGATCTCTCTCTCGAGTTGGATTGGAATTTTTGGGTTCTTATAAGGATTCTTACTAGTTATACCAAATTTAACAACCTTTTTGGAATTATCAACATGGTCATTTTACTGATCAAAAACACTCTCTTCATAAAAAATGACATCTCTTGGAACTGAAGAACATGAGCTTATACTGATATGGGGGGTGAATAGTATAGCACCCACTTTTTACTTTCTTTCAAACCAATATCAATTAATATCCTTAATTGCAATAACCAAATATAGCAGTGTGCATTAATAACTCAAATATAAATAGTAAGCAAGAGCACAAGTCACCACACACAATTGAGACACAAGATTTAATGTGGTTCCCCCAATGTGGGATACTCCAAAAGATAATCTCCTTATAATATTTCACACGAAAATAAGGATACTTATTCAATACAATGATTACTTTGATATGCTCAAAGCTAGGTAACACACTGATATGCTTAGGTAGACAATCCATTGATCTCCTCAGCTAGGCAACACATTGATCTACTCAAGTAGGCAATCCATTGATATGATCAGCTAGGCAACACATTGATCTACTTAGATAGGCAATCCACTGATCTACTCAGCTAGGAACTCCATTGATTTGCTCAACAAGCTAACATAGAACTTGTCCAAAATTTCTCAACAAGCTCACACATAACTTGTCTAAATATGCTCAACAAGCTCACATAGAACTTATCCAAATATGCTCAACATGCTCACACAAAACTTGTTCAAACCTGATCAACAAGTTCACACAAAACTTGTCCAAATATGATCAACAAGCTCACACAGAACTTGTCCAAATATGCTCAACAAGTTCACACAATCTGCTCAACAAGCTCACACATAACTTGTTCAAAATCTGCTCAACAAGCTCACTAAGAACTTGTTCAAAATATGCTCAACAATATCACTAAGAACTTGCTCAAAATATGCTCAACAAGCTTACTAAGAGCTTGCTCAAAATATTCTCAACAAGCTCACTAAGAACTTGCTCAAAATATGCTCAACACTGTCCACAAATTTGTCCAAAAATCTATCCCAAAAGCCTTCTCAAAGGCTCAACCAATCATGCTCAAGTAGCACTCAAATCTCATCCATAAATATACAAAGGCAAGGCTCAATGATGAACTCAAAAATGAATGGTAATACACTCTTCAAAGGATGACAACTATGATCCACAATGATCTCAACTCAAATCAATTTCAACTCAACTCAATTCAACTCATAGAAGCATAAAGAGAATTGTTAGAGACTCAATATGTTCTAAGCTCAATCTCAACTCAAATCAGATTTATAGAATAGTTTTTTTCATGGAACTTGAACAACCACTTCACACAATCACTTGAATAGGCTCAAACAACTCTTCTCAACCAACTACCACAAGGAACAACTCTTTCTTACAAACCCTATTCCAAGCATGTATCAACCAACTCAATTGTTTCCAACAATGCTCAACCACAAATCTCACATAACAATGATACTCATGTTATTTTCAAATTCAAGTTCTTTGCATAACCAATGGGCTTCAACAACAATGCTAATAAAACATTCTTCACATAAAAATTATACTCATGTTATTTTCAAGTTCTTTGCATAACCAATGGGCTTCAACAACTATGATTATAAAACAAGGTTTAACCACAACTATCAAACTAGAAAACCTTCAAGCATTCAACCAACCACTTTCGAAATGAAACTACAATAAATCCTTTTCTCTCCAATGATATTTCAAAAATCAACCACCATAAAAAAATTCAATGGAGAATATTGCTCATACCTTTTTGATGCCTTATTGGTTGTCCACTAAATCTACCACACTCAACTAACTTTGAAAAAGAACAAAACACCTTCACTTTTGAAATCCTTTACAAAACAAAAATATCTCTTTATATACACCTTATTTCTCCCCCTAAATAAGTTAATCAAATAACCCTCGAAATAATATTTCCAATGATATATAATATGATATATTGCTAAAAAGAAAAACACCAAAAATTTCTCTTTTTCCAAAAATGGATCACAACCCTTATTCCTCCTAGAAATAACAACAAGATTACAAAACCTTATAACTCCCTATCTCTAAAAAAATATTTTTCATACACCCAAAGCATTCACAATTTCAACTATACAAAGTGCTTCTCATAAATACCTTTAATTTTTAAATTGTGGCCTTAATCTTTGTAAACGTTTTGCAAAAAATGATGAGCGCCTTCACACCTGCGGGAGTCAAACTCTATTCCTCCTTGATAGCACTGTGAGATGCTAACCACATGGGTGCAAGCCCATGTTGGAAATAAATCCCAACCTTACTGTATAAACTATGCTCGATTGTTCTTAAAACGAAAAAAAATGTTTTCCACCAAAAATTCTGCCCCTATAGTATTCGAAATGCAGGCTGTGTTGCATTATCCAATGTGATATCAGGTCTATACATCCATGATTTTCTTTAACCCTCAAATTAACTTCTTTATTTTTTTGCCTTTCGCTTCCTCCATGCACGAATTACTCTTAGATTTTCTCAACCTTGGCATACTCAATAGACAAAGTTTTTAACCATTATATATACACATTATAATGCTTCGAAAGAGGTCGGCAGATTATAATCAAACCTTCATTCTTTTGGATGTCGACGATAATAAAATATTAAATTTAATTTTAATTTTAAATAATTTAAAATTTAAACTTAAATATTTAAAATTAAATATCTTCTTCATCGTGGCACCTTTTTTGACAAAACCAAAAAACAACTTGGGTTTTAAGAAAAACCCATTTCAAATATGCCACCCATGGTTTTAAATAAAACCTTTTATTTTTCCTGCCTTGGTTTTCACAAAAACCCTGTATATATCTATACTTTCCAAAATATCATAAATGCTTATTTATCAAATACTTTAGCCACCAAAACTTAATGTGATCCATGTGACATCATTGATCCATGTGACATCAATGACAACATAAAATACCTCAAATTTTCAACAATCTCCCCCTTTGTCATTGATGGCAACACCTCTAATGCAAATCACCACAGTCACTGCAAAAACAATTTTTGAGAATCAAAGTTGCTCCCCCTGACTCAATACTCCCTTTGGAGGCTGCTCACCCTAAATCAGTGCTCTCTTTGGAGGCTTTCCCCCCTAACTCAATGCTCTCCCCCTTACTCAAATATTTCCCCCTTTGAAATCAATAGCAAAAGGGACATCTATGGGGATAAAAGATATGACTCTTAAGCTTAGCCCCCTCACCACCTTCTCTCTTGAGGTGATTAATTTTGGGGTGGGAGTAATTTTACTCCCATATTACATTGTTTCTTTCCTCTATAAACTTCCTTTCATGTTGATATCCTTCTCTTGATGAATTACTTGATCTTATTGTCTATAACATGTTTGACCTTCTTGCCTTGAACCTGTTTGGAATTGAGTCCTACACCATTTTGCAATATGTCCAAAGTTATTGCAATTAAAACACTTGATATTGTACCCTTTGGATGGTGCCAAAATCTTGAATTATTTCTTGAAATAATTTCCATATCCATTCCTTTCTTGAACCCTGTATTTTGAAGCTCTATTTTCATGACCATTATGACCATGACTTCTGAATTGTGTAGCTTTAAAACCAAAACCATTTTTCTCATTTTATTTGCAGTGAGAAGGTCTATGACCAATCCTGTTGAAAACCATACCTTCTTCCTTTGAAGTTTCTTCTAGAAAAATTAGACTTCTTTGATCCATGGACCCTGCAGTGTATAGCCCTGTGTCAAAATCCATTACAAGAAAAACAATGTCCTTGAAAAGCCCTTTGTTCATGGCTTAGTTCCTCATACCTTTCTTGAACATTATCCCTATGATAATTTTCAATTTGTGCATTGCATCCTTGAACCTTCTTTGTATTATCTAAATCCTTTTCCTTAATTTCTTCCTTGCTTTCCTCTTCAAGTATTTCTTTTCCTTTTGAACTTGATTCACCTATCTCAAAATAAGATCCGAACTGAACATTTGGAGCCATAGGAACTTTGGAACTTTATTTATAAAAATTAGGTGATTCCTTGCTTTCATATTTAAGAACTTCCTTTCCTTTTGAGTGTGATTCTTTTTGGAAGTGAGATATGACTTTAAAATAAGTTTCCACTCCTTTTTGAACCTTTTCATCTAACATGTCATGTCTTGCCGTTATTACCCTTAGTTCTTCATTCATCATTTCTTCTATTATTTTTGCATTTTTAAGCTCTTCTCTAAGATTACTGATTGTCTAAAGTAGTTCTTCTCTAATTTTGACATCTATTCAAATCTTATTTTCAAGATTTATGTATTATTATTTTAGCATTTTAACTTCTAATTTTTGTTTTCTTGGCTCATCCTCTTCCTTTTTTATTACCAAAAGTGAGACTTATTTATCTTCATTGTTACTAAGATCATTATCATATTCTATAGCAAACAAACTCTCATGATTTATTTGACCATGCATGTTTCCTTGATGTGTCATCTCATCTTCACTATCACTGAATCCATTGCAATATCCTGATTTGTGATCTCTTTGACCACACACAAAGCACTATTCTCTTTCACCTTCTATACCTAGGAATAGATGTTCTTCCTTTTCATCATCTAAATTGTCTCTATCACCGTGATCAGAGCTATCACTTGCTTTTACAATGTAGTAAGATTTCTTTACCTTACAAAATTTTTTCTTCTTCTCATACCTATTTTGCTTGTATATGTCATCTTTGTTATGCTTTCCATATTATTTTCTTTTATGTACCTATTTTTCATCATCACTATTTTCTTCATGTAGACACTTGTGTGCATAGTGACCAAGATCACCATACTTGTAGCATATGGCTTTCCTCATATCCCTAAAATTACTTGAGTCCTTATTACTTTGATGAAGTTAGCTTCCTCATCCTTAACTGCATCTCTATATATCTCTAGAACCTTCCCTTTATATTTCTCTAAAGACTTGAATGCAATCTCTTTTATTGGAACCTGATGCTTACTCACCCTCATCTCATAAGATGTGAGATTTCCTTGTAGTTATTCCATTGTTAGCTTGTTTATATCCATTGTTTCTTCTATTGCTGAAACCTTTGCATCATACTTCATGGAAAGTGATCTCAAAACCTTTTAAGTAACTTTTTATTCTTTCATATCAAATCCTAGGTCTCTCATGGTGTTAGTAATTTCATCAACTTGAAGTAAAAACTTTGCAATATCTTCAAAATCTTCCATTTTCAATTCCTTAATTATTTTTCTATGAGTTTGTAGTTTTGAAAATTTTACCTTGGAATCTCCTTCATAAGTATTTCGCAACTTGTTCCACATTTCATTAGTTGAATTACATACCATGACCTTTGCAAAATCTGTCTCACGTAGCCCACTCAAAATGAATTTGCCCTTGCATTGATCTCAATTAATTTCTTGATAGTCTTATCTACCTCAGGATCACCTTCAACCTTATACTCTTTTTCAACCATCTGCCATACATCATATCCCTGTGATATCAAGTAGTTCTTCATTCTCATGCTATAGAAAGCATAATTGTTACCATTAAACAATGGTGCCTTATTTGTAGATGATCCATTCTATGAAGCCATCTGTGTTCTTGTAGAATCTGCCCTCAAGATATTAGCCTTTCCGAAAGAACCCACTATGATACCAATTTCATAACACAAGCTTATACTAAGAAGGGTGTGAACATTATAGTGCCCATTTTTTAATTTCTTTCAAACCAATATCAATTAATGTCCTTAATTGCAATAACCAAATATAGTAGTGTGCATTAATAACTCAGATAACAATAGTAAGCAAGATCACAAGTCACCACACACAATTGAGACACAATATTTAACGTGGTTCCCCCAATGTGGGATACTCCACAAGATAATCTCCTTATAATATTTCACATAGAAATAAGGATCCTTATCCAATACAATGATTACTTTGATCTACTCAAAGCTAGGAAACACTCTGATATACTCAGGTAGGCAATCCACTGATCTACTTAGCTAGGCAGCACACTAATTTTCTTAGGTAGGCAATCCATTGATATGCTCATCTAGGCAACACAATGATCTACTCAGATAGGCAATCCACTGATATACTTAACTAGGCACTCCACTGATCTGCTCAACAAGCTCACACAAAACTTGTCCAAATATACTCAACAAGCTCACACAAAACTTGTCCAAATATGCTCAACAAGCTCACACAAAACTTGTCCAAATCTACTCAACAAGCTCACACAGAACTTGTCCAAACCTGCTCAAAAATTTCACACAAAAATTGTCCAAATCTACTCAACAAGCTCACATAGAACTTGTTCAAATCTTCTCAACAAGTTCACACAAAACTCATCCAAATATGCTAAACAAGCTCACATAGAACTTGTTCAAAATCTACTCAAAAATCTCACTAAGAACTTGTTCAAATCTGCTCAACAAGCTCACTAAGAACTTTATCAAAATCTGCTCAACAAGCTCACTAAGATCTTGCTCAAAATCTGCTCAACAAGCTCACTACAATTTGCTCAAAATTTTCTCAACAATATCCACAAATCTATCCAGAAATCTATCCCAAAAGCCTTCTCAAAGGCTCAACCAATCATGCTCAAGTAACACTCAAATATCATCCATAAATGTACCTCAATGATGAACTCAACAATGAATGGTAATACACTCTTCAAAGGATGACATCTATGATCCACAATGATCTCAACTCAACTGAAGTCAACTCATAGAAGCATAAAGAAAATTGTTAGAGACTCAATATGTTCTAAGCTCAATCTCAACTCAAATCAGATTTATAGAATAGTTTATTTCATGGAACTTGAACAACCACTTCACACAATCACTTGACTAGGGTCAAACAACTCTTCTCAACCAACTACCACAAGGAACAATCCTTTCTTACAAACCCTAGTCCAAGCATGTATCAACCAACTCAATTGTTTCCAATAATGCTCAACCACAAATCTCACATAACAATGATACTCACGTTCTTCTCAAATTCAAGTTCTTTGTATAACCAATGGGCTTCAACAACAATGCTAATAAAAAAATATTTACATAAAAATGATACTCATGTTCTTTTCAAGTTCTTTGCATAACCAATGAGCTTCAACAACTATGCTTATAAAACAAGGTTTAACCACAACTTTCAAACTAGAAAACCTTGAAGCATTCAACCAACCACTTTCGAAAAGGAAACCACAATCAATCATTTTCTCTCCAATGATATTTTAGAAATCAACTGCCATAAACAAAGTTAATGGAGAATATTTCTCATACCTTTTTGATGCCTTATTGGTTGTCCACTAAATCTGCCACACTCAACAAACTTTGAAAAAGAACAAAACACCTTCACTTTTGAAAACCTTTACAAAATATAAATATCTCTTTATATACATATTATTTCTCCCTCTAAATAAGTCAATAAAATAGCCCTCGAAATAAGCTTTCCAACAATATATAATATGATATATTTCTAAAAATAAAAACACCAAAAATTTCTCTTTTTCCAAAAGTGGATCACAACCCTTATTCCTCCTAGAAATAACAACAAGCTTACAAAACCTTATAACTCCCTATCTCTAAAAAAATATTTTTCATACACCCAAAGCATTCACAATATCAACTATGCAAGGTGCTTCTCATAAATACCTTTAATTTCGAAATCATGGCCTTAACCTTTGAAAATATTTTGCAAAAATTGATGAGCGCCTTCACACCTGCGGGAGTCAAACTATGTTCCTCCTTGCTAGCACCGTGAGATGCTAACCATGTGGGTGCAAACCCATGTTGGAAATAAATCCCAACCTTGTTGTATAAATTGTGCTTGATTGTTCTTAAAACACAAAAAAAAAATGTTTTCCACCAAAACTTCAGCCCCTGTGGGATTCAAAACGTAGACCTCCTTGTGCCAAAGTTATCTCTTGCCAACTATGATGCGTTGTCCAATGTGATGTCAGGTCTAGACTTCCTTGATTTTCTTTTACTCTCGAAAATAACTTCTTTATTTTTTTGGCTTCTGCTTTCTCCACGCACGAATTACTCTTCGATTTTCTCAACCTTGGCATACTCAATAGGAAAATTTTTTAACCATTATATATACACATTATAATGCTTCGAAAGACGTCAACGGATTATAATCAAACCTTCATTATTTTGGACGTCGGAGATAATAAAATATTAAATTTAATTTTAATTTTAAATTTAAATTTAAAATAATTTAAAATTTAAACTTAAAAATTTAAAATTAAATATCTCTTTCACCATGGCACCTTTTTCGATGAAAAAAAAAGCCGACCTGGGTTTTAAGAAAAACCCATTTCAAATCTGCCATCCATGATTTTAAATAAAACCTTTTATTTTGCCTGCCTTGGTTTTCACAAAATCCCTATATATATATCCATGATTTCCAAAATATCATAAATGTTTATTTATGAAATAATTTGGCCACCAAAACTCAATGTGATCCATGTGACATCAATGATCCATGTGACATAAATGACAACATAAAATAGCTCAAATTTCCAACAAAAATAATAACTTTTTTAGTGATAGGATTGTAAAGTCTATAACCTTGTCTTTCTTCACTATAACCAACAAATATGCATGCCTCACTCTTTGCATCTAATTTCTTTCTATATCGATCAACAATATGTACATAAGCTAAACAACCAAAATATTTAAAATGATTGACATTGGGTTTTTTATCATACCATGCTTCATATGGAGTCATATTTTTAAGTGTGCTAACGGGACTCCGATCGAGAATATACATTGTTATAGCAATCACATCAACTTAAAATATGTTGCTTAATCCCTTTGTTTATAACATGATCCTTGTCTTTCAACAATGGTGTGATTCTTTCTTTGTGCTTCCCCATGTTGTCAAAGTGTATAAGTTATAGTAAGTTATCTTTTAATGCCAAACTTATCATAATATCTCATAATTTGATTTGAGAAAAAATCTCCTATAAGGTCAGTCCTTAAAATTTTTATTGTACATCCACTCTCATTCTCAACAAGGGATTTAAACCTCTTAAATGCATCAAATACTTCATATTTATGTTTTAAAAAATAAACCTAACATTTTCTTGAGAAATCATCAATAAAAGTGATAAAATATGATGACTTACCCAAGCTCTTTGTTTACATTAGACCACATATATATCAAAGTGAATCAATTGAGTTGGATAATGGGTCCTCCATGCTTTACCTTTTAGAAAATTCTCTCTTGCATGTTTATTGTTAGCACAATATTCAAAAACCTCATTTTGCTCTTCAAATTTTGGCAAAACATAAACTAATTCTTGTGAGATTAATAACTTAAGGCTTTGGAAATTCAAGTGGCCATACCTTAGATGCCACAACTAGCTCTTGTATTCAAATGCTAAATTTGCAAGGCCATTGATTTACCTCTAAAATTCAATGGGAAAATCCTCTTATTTGACATTGGGACAAAAGTAACAACTCTATTTCCTGGGATTTTATCATAAATAATGTATTCTTTATTATCAAATACAACCTTATAATTATTCTCATAGATCTATCCAACACTTAACAAATTATGTTTTAAATTTGGAGTGTAGTAATATTATTGATATGCTTCTTACCTTCTTTTGTGTTCATATTCACAAATCCTTTTGCAAAAACATCCGAATATTTATTATCACCAAGCTTATTGATGGATGTATGGTTGAAGCACCTAGAATCTAAGTACCAAAATTCTTGAAGATTATTTTCAACTTTATCACATGATAAGAATAAGTGGCTTGGTAGAGTGTTCTCATTCTCACTAGCATAATTAGCTCTTCTACCTTCATTTCTAGAATTAATTCTACATTCATTCTCAAAATGTCCATACCTCTTACAATGACAACATTGGACATTTCCTTTATCAAACCCGCCTCTTCCTCTTGTAGTTGAACCTCCTCTTCCACATCTTCTTCTTGGGGAATTTTGATTTTGGCCTCTTCCTTGGCCCTGCTAATGACCTTGACTATTAGTGTTGGCACCTTCACTTTTGGAAATTCTTAAATTTGATGCAAATGCTTTCTCTTCACTCTCTCCAAATGTATCTCTTAGTCTCTCCTCATGAGACATAAGAGACCCAACCAAATGATCAAATTCAAGTGTAGCCAAATTTTTGCTTTCTTCAATTATAATTGCTACATGATTCCACCTTGGTGTTAGTGTTCTTAACACCTTCTTCACCACAATATATTATGAAAGCACGAGATTCCGGTCAAAGGAAACACCAAGTGCAATTGCATTCAAAATTAATCACGCCTAAGTCCTAGGAATGTACATTGCATGAAACGAAAAGAGACATGTTGTAAGAGACGCAATCAGATAAAGAAAAACAGCCCTTTCATTAATTTCTTTCGATCTCTGTTACAATAATGCCTCCTCCCTTTTCATGGGCTAGGAGCGCAAATAAGGTTTGATTACAATCGCTGAATGGTTCCTCCTTCCGCGTGCCCACGATTGCACTGGGCGGGCTAAGATGATGCCGCCGCCGATGTTGATGGGTTCTTCGCCTCCGTCGCTTCTCCCGCAAACAAAGAAATGATCAAGACGTTAGTAGCACCCGTTGCAAATGAAAAGCATTCTCTCTCTAAAACTAACAAAATATGCATACGAATATTTGCCCGAAACCATGAAAACAAGTGAATCCAAATTGCTTCAAAATCCGACGAAGGTAAGAACAAGTCACCGTAAGGCCACCGCCACCGAGGCAACTGGCCAATTCACCTTAAACCGGAATTCGTCCCCGGGCAGGACGACTTTCGACCGTAATTCGTCCCCGGGTGGGACGAATTCTTCCGAATAGGAGAAATCGACCCGTCGCTGCTCCAATGTCGGATCCCGGGACCCGCAAAACTCCTCGCAAATAGGGGGTTAGGTAATTGGGGCCATTTTGGGACGACCCAGATGGTCGGATTTTCCCAATTTGGCCTCCTCCCTCGGGAATTTAACCTTGACACCTGCAAGTTAGCGAAACGATAAAGCAATACAAAACACCCTAAACTCCGACCAAAAGCTACAAAATTGCAATTATAGACTAATCGGACCTAGTAACACGTAATGCAATCTAAAAATTAATCTAAAGTGCTCAAAAACTGAAATTAGAACTTGGGGGTGCGGGGGTGCCCAAGTGGGCCTCCCACCGTTGGCCCTCGATTTTGGAGCCAATCCACCAAGGATGGGCCCAAAACCTTTTAGGATTGGGGGTCGGCGAATTGGTAGGTTCAGATGTCCATGCGTCGGATTTGAGTAAGGTTCGAGCTTCCAAAGGCCACCCAACAACCTCCCTTGCAAAAGAGATTGATGGATGTAGGAAGGTGAACAAAGGGGGATGCAAATGAGTCTTCGATTCGGCAACGACTTCGTTGCTTGAACACTCCTTCCACCTGCATGTTTTGGGTGAGAAAAGTCCCACCTTTTATAGACCCAAGGGGTCTCTTTTGGGAGGGAAGCACAAAAGCCAAGTGTTGGCCATGGGCGCCATGTGGCGGTCTTGTCTTCCCATGAGGGAGGGGAGTCCTTCACTGACTTGAACTTTGATAAATGCTTCTTGTAACAGTCCTCTAACGGCCCCTCTGTCCACTTACACATGCGTGCAAGGTAGGAGCCCTTAACCGATCGTTCGGGCTGCCACTTGGCACCATTTGCCTTTTTGCCCGTTGCTTAGAATTCGTCCCACCCAGGGACGGATTCAGAATTCGTCCCGGGGTGGGACGGATTCTATTTTGAATTCGTCCCTGGGTGAGACGAATACCGGGCAAAGTGTCCAAGTGTGCCAAATTGCTTCTTGACCTTACAAAATTGCTATGAAAGTGGTTAAGACCACCGTTTAACCTCTCGAGGGCTGCCCCGGGGGCCGTGTTTGTCAAAGCGATCGGTGTTTGCAGTCACATAATCGGATTGGTGCTGTTTTGGTGTCTACGGATGCCCCTTTTTGGGAAGCGCTCGCGGGTGACGCAGATGGTCGAGCAAAAATAGATAACCAAAGCACTAATGATTAGGGTTTCTTGGTAACCTAACCAACTTTTGATGCCCCAAGTATGGAAAGGGCATGCATTCTTGAATCCTTGCTTCTGACGAGCTAAGGAATTTGATTTCAAGTATTAACCTGTTTTGGTGAGGTGTGACTTGAACTCAGACATCGATCAGCATGAACAAGTGAAGGGCGTTTTTATCCTCGGGGCCTTGTGTTCTGTTCGTCTTGCTTGACATTGATCAGCATGAACAAGTGAAGGGCGTTTTATCCTCGTGGGGAACCTTGTGTTCATGATTCACGAAATGCCAAGTGTTTGATTGATTTGATTGTTGCTTGTTTACTCGCCCCAAGCAGGAGCGTGATTGTCTTTGTCAATGATTCTTTGAATGCATGTCGTTTTCCTTAATTGGGTGTGTGATTGTTGGTTGGTGACTAAGTGTGACTACCCCCTCAAGCGACGAATCGATGAGGGAATGACCTTCGTGAGAGAAGCGACGAGTCGCTTGACCCAAGATGACTTGTGCAAGGTTTGCCTTTAGAGGGTTTACCGTTAAGCGTGTGCAATTTTTCCAACATATGGACCTATTTTTGGTGGGTGTTAACCCTTTTGGTGATGTCATAATGAGGTGAAATCGTCGAAAACCTATTTCCCGTGGAGCGGTCCGGCTATGATAGCCTTCTTGGGGAACTAGGAGAGCGATAATTTGGACCTCGACATCGATTTTCTTTGCCTAGAGGCTAAGTGCATGAGCACTTGTGCCCGGCAATGTTTTTGTTGTGTTTTTGTTGAATTTTGTACTGTTTTTGTTGTTTTTGTGACACCATTTGGTGATTGAATTGTCGGCAATCCGTCCTCCCGTGGAGCGGTCCGGCTATGGTAGCCTTCTTCGGGAGTAGGATAGTGACAATGCAAACCCCGACATCAATTTTGCTATGCCAAGAGGTTAAGTGCAAGAGCACTTGTGTCTGGAATGTTTATTGTTGTGTTTGTGTTGTATTTTTTGTTGTTTTTTGTTTTGTGATGTCATTTGGGGATTAAATTGTCGAAAATATGTCTTCTCATGGAGTGATCTGGATATGGTAGCCTTCTTAGGGAGTAGGATAGTAACAATGTAGACCCGATATCAGTTTTGCTTATGCTAAGAGGTTAAGTGCAAGAGCACTTGTGTCCTGCAATGTTTATTGCTTTTGTTTTTGTGTTGCATTTATTTGTTGTTTTTGTTGTTTTGATTTTCTTTGATCTTGTGCATGATGGTTGATGAATATGGATGTATGCATGTTGATTTATTTTGATGGATGCATATGCTATGATGAATGCAAATGGTTTTGATTTATATGTGATATGCAGATATGAAATGGATGAATGGGGTTTGTGATGTTTGGCTATGGCACCATGGACCTCGTTTAGAACTCGTTATTTTGTTTTTAGGCGACTGTCGTGATGTATGGCTCTTGTATGTATACATGTGGTTTTTCTTTTTTTGTATTTTTTTGATGGTATTTGCAAAGATGAAAAGTAGCGCAGTTGGTTTAGAAATGTAGCTAAGGTTTTCCGAGACTCGGACGGTTTTAACTCACTAGCCATGACCCGTACTTTATCTTACAAGACTTTTGAACAAGGTATGAATCGGACTTGTTTTTGACCAAGCTATTTCACATCCCCCGTGTGTGCAATTGAGTTCATTTAGTGGTATTTGTTAGGATACCGCCAATGCCGGATGGGCTTTCAACCGAACCTCGTACTCGAGGATCACCTAATTAGCTCCACGAATTCCTTTGTTGTATGTACTAAGATTAATCTGCGTTGTAATCCAGGATGCCATAAGCTAGCTCATCCACATGCAAACATTGATCTGTACGCAAGTTAATGTGACAGATATATCGTCATGCGGGAGGTTTACTTCTGTTACCGAGTTGGTATTGAAGCTTGCCTTATGACCTACAGAATGCTGAGAGTTCCAGGGATTCAAGGTCAACTCCCTTCTTTTTTTTCAATTGTATTGGGATACTTGCTCATTGTAGTGATAAGATCACTGTTTATTTTGATTGATTTTTCTTTTGAGCAAGGGATTGGGGATATGGAGTGACGAAAATCACTGTTGTTTGTGCCTTTTGATGTGTGCACTATATTTTGTCAAATTTTTGAGTTTTGACATTTTGCAAATTTTTGTGTTTTGCAACTATTGAGAACTTTAGGGATTCTTAGGGAATTGGGTAGGGAGGAAGCTTGTCCTTTTGCCAACTCTCAGCATTCTAGGGGTCATTCGCACAGGGGGATGAGCAAGATAACCTGTTTCGCTTGTGGTGACCTAGTTATTTTGCAGTGTTTCATCTTTCGTTCACACAATTTTGGGAATTTTAGTGTTTTGATTTGTGTTGGGATGTTACGTAACAAGGTGTATTTCAAGTATGACTCTACCTTTATAAAATCCGTTCGACTTGGTACACTACATGGCTAAAGAGGAAAATGATGACTGAATTACTGAAACTCCTAGTACATTCCCAGACCACTGACTGTAGTGTGGTAAGATTTATGCATGGTGTTTTTGTTGATTTTGATGAATTCGAGTATGCCTAGAATTGAGATGCAAATCTTTGTTGTTTTTGATGATTTTTGTTGTTTTGTTTTTGTTGAATTTCTTGATTTGTTTGACCAAGAGATTGCGATAATCCTTGGAGCTTTTTGGGTTGACCAAGAGATTGCGATAATCCTTGGAGCTTTTTGTGTTGACCAAGAGATTGCGATAATCCTTGGAGCTTTTTAGGTGACCAAGAGATTGCGATAATCCTTGGAGCTTTTTGGGTTGACCAAGAGATTGCGATAATCCTTGGAGCTTTTTGGGTTGACCAAGAGATTGCGATAATCCTTGGAGCTTTTTGGGTTGACCAAGAGATTGCGATAATCCTTGGAGCTTTTTGGGTTGACCAAGAGATTGCGATAATCCTTGGAGCTTTTTGGGTTGACCAAGAGATTGCGATAATCCTTGGAGCTTTTTGGGTGACCAAGAGATTGCGATAATCCTTGGAGCTTTTTGGTGACCAAGAGATTGCGATAATCCTTGGAGCTTTTTGTTTGTTTGTTTTTGTTGAATTTTTTTTTTTTTTTTGGTACATGGCTGTCTTAGATATGAAATGGTCGTAAATGACTGATATTCAAGGGTTCCGTTTCCTTGATACCGTCAAGAGAAGCTAGCCTCGTACGTTCCCCGGTCCTATTTTGCTATCAATGACATACGGACCTAACCAATTTGCCGCAAATTTGTCCCTCATATGGGACGGCAAATTAGAGTTTTGTTGGTTTTCCTTCAGAACCAGATCACCAACCCGAAAGTCTCTTAGGTGAACTTTCATGTTGTAAGCTCTCTTAAGCCGCTCTTGATAGATACGTAAGTGCTCGAGAGCATTAACGCGTCTTTCATCAAGCAACGTAAGCTGGTCTAACCGGGCCTGCCGCGCAGTGTCATCATCGATGAATTCCTGCATTGATATGCGGAGGGAAGGAATTTCCAACTCGAGAGGCATTACTGCCTCTGAGCCATACACTAGTGAAAACGGAGTTGCCCCAGTGGGCGTCCGAATGCTAGTGCGATAGGGCCCAAAGGGCAAGTGGGATTTGTATGTGCCAATCCTTATGACTGTCTGCGACGGTCTTTTTAAGGATGGCGACTGGCGTTTTGTTTGACGCCTCCCGCTTGCCCATTTGCTTGCGGATAATATGGTGTTGAAAAGTCGTGCTGAATTTTGTACTTTGTGGTTAAAGCACGCACGTCTTTGTTCTTGAATGATGGCCCATTATCCGAGATTATTTTGGATGGAATACCAAAACGACATATGATGTAATGCAAAATGAACTCCGCAATGCGGGGTCCTGTCGTAGAGGTTAACGGAATTGCTTCCACCCATTTGGTAAAATATTCTGTGGCCGTTATGATAAACGTGTGACGGCCTGACGATGCAGGGGAGATCTTTCCAATTAGATCGAGGCCCCACTGCGAAAATGGCCAAGCAGATCGGACTGTCTGTAGGGCCTGGGAAGGTGCGTGCATCAGATTGGCATGATGTTGACATTTCACACACCTCTTGACATATGCGCAACAATCTCGCTCTAAAGATGGCCAATAATAGCCCATGCGAAGAATGCGCTTTGCAATGGCCATACCACTAAAGTGGCCGCCACATGTACCGTCATGCGCTTGGGTGACTGCCCAAGTGGACTCTTGCTGGTCCAAGCAACGAAGAAGAATTCCGTCGTAGTCGCGACGATACAAAATGTCTCCTATCAAGACATATTTTGCCGCTTTCTGTTTGAATGTTCGTTTTGCGGCTTGCGTCAATCCAAAGGGTAGATTACCTAACTTGAGGTAATCTCTTATGGGTAAATACCAGTCCTGTTGATCAGATACCTCGACGGTTTGAACAACCAATCCCTTTTGGAGTTCTTCCCTAACAAATGCTGATTGGGATAGAACTTGTAAAAATAGCGTTGTGTTGCTATTAATGGGAATGGGGGAGAACAAAGACCCCCAGCTTGGCGTGTTTCAAATAGTCTCGGATTCGAAAGAACTTATCCGAAGATGGTTCGATCTCGGATCATGTGGATTCCTCGGCGTCAAGTCCGAGCTTGCGCGCTCCATCGCGGGTTGCGATAAGGTTTTGACCTCGAATGGTTGTTATATCACCGGAAAGGTCTTGCGGGATTAGTGACCCCAAGGAGGCCATTGTGTCCGCAAAACGATTCGATGATCGAGGGAGTGCCTCGATGTCATACCACTCAAATTTTGCCAAGAATTTATCCACGAGGGCTTTATAGGCCTTCAAAATCGGGCATTTGCATTGATATACCCCTTTGACTTGATTGACGATTAACAGCGAATCGCCAAAGATGTTCGATCTTTTGATGTTCATGGCGATTGTCGTCTCAAGACCTAGGAGCAAGGCTTCATATTCTCGCATTGTTGTTGGTGCACTCGGAAGTTTAATTTAAATGACAGGGGCATTGGAGCGCCCTGCGGTGTGAAGAATACAATTCCCGCGCCACCACCTTGCTCGCATTTAGAACCATCGAAAAATAAGGTTATGTCGGCTTGAGACTCAGGCTCTTCGTAATCTGGCGATTCTGAGACATGGAAGACCTCATCATCGGGTAGTTCTATGACCAGAGGCTGATCGTCTTCAAGAGGAGCCTCTGCTAGTTGATCGGCTATGACTTGTCCTTTTATAGATTTTTGTCCAATAAACTCAATGTCAAATTCCGTCAACAACATGATCCATTTCGCCGTGCGGCTACTATGATAAGTACGACTCATCATGTATCGCAATGGATTCTCCTTAGACACAACATACGTCGTGTTGCTCAAGCATATAGTGGCGTAGCCTTTTGGTGGCAAACACCACTGCCAAGCACAGTTTCTCAACGTATGCATAGTTAAGTTCGTAATCGACTGTGGTGCGGCTAAGATAGTAAGTAGCCCTGTTCTTTGTGAAGTTCATTCTTCCGGGCTAGCATTGCGCCAGTGCCACCTCGCAGAGTCGAGATGTATAAGTAGAACGGCACACTGGTCTAGGCGGTGCCAATACCGGCGGCGAAGCCAAGTATTGTTTGATTTCGTCAAAGGTCGATCGGCACTCGTCATCCCAATGAAATGTGACCCCTTTGTGCAATAATTTGTTCATTGGTCGGCATTTGTCGGATAATTGCGCTATGAAGCGTTTAATCGACGCGACCTTTCCTTGCAGACTCTCGAGCTGCTTGATAGTGGTTGGGGGAGCCATTTCAAGGATTGCCTTGACTTTGTTTGGGTCCACTTCGATGCCTCTTTTGGAGACTATAAAACCCAAGAGTTTTCCAGATGTGACGCCGAACACGCACTTCTTGGGATTCAGTCTGACCTTATGCTCTATGAGGCGATCGAGGATCTTGCTTAAGTCACCGAGATGATCTGAGCGCAATTTAGACTTGGCTAACAAATCATCCATGTAATCTTCCAAAGTTTTGTGCATGTAATCGTGGAAGATATACGTCATAGCACGTTGGTATGTAGCGCCAGCATTTTTAAGGCCAAAAGGCATGACCTTATAACAAAATGTCCCCCAAGGCGTTGTGAATGCCGTTTTGAGTTGGTCTTCAGGATTGATACGAATTTGATTGTATCCTGAGAAACCGTCCATTAGGGAGAGCATTTCATGACCTGTCGTAGCGTCTACCAATGCGTCGATGCTTGGCAAGGGGAAATCATCCTTAGGACTCGCTTTGTTTAGGTCTCGAAAGTCGGTGCATATGCGAATCCTCCCATCGGGCTTCTTGACGGGAACCATGTTGGACAACCATGGCGGATAATCCACGCAGATGACAAATTGTGCATCCAACAGCTTTTGTAATTCGTCTTTGACCATCAAGGCCACTGTTGGGTGCATCTTTCTTAGTTTTTGCTTTACTGGCTTGATTTTCGGATCAAGCGTTAAATTGTGCATGACTAGTCATGGGTCTAGTCCTGGCATATCTTTGTATGACCATGCAAAAACCTCCTTCTTTTCTTTAAGAAGGGCAATGTAATCGGCTTGCTCTTCGGGGGAAAGGCTTACCCCCGCCTTGAGAATCCGTGGATTCATTGGATCTGTGCCGATGTCTACGTCAGTCGTCTCTTCGACTGACATGTGAGATCCGTCCTCCAACTGATGTGGAGTTGGGATTAAATGGATATCATCAGCTGAGTTAAGATCTGCGTTGGGGACCTTGGGTCCCTCTTCAGCTTGAAAAATATCTTGAGTTGTCCTTGGGGTAAAATGAAGCATTTCACCGAAAGGCCAGTACTTTGATGGTGACAATGGTGAGTTGACGCGATCCCGACCAATGGCATCCGTGTTTAGATGTAATGACCGTGATGGATCGGTCGGATTGCGGATGGGTGTGGTCAAATCAATGGAGATCATGTGGATGGAATGAATTTGGTCTCCAGAACCACGGGTGTGACGACTTGATTCTTTCAGATGTTCCCTATATTCTGGATCTGGCTCTACGGGAACAGGCACGAATGGATCCTCTCTAGGTGCAAATTCGTCTCTATGTGCGGAAAGGAAGGCGGGGTCTTCCCTTGGTACTGTTGTCCTGATGGGATCTTGAGGTGGACGATGCTCAACTTGAATTTGGAGCCATAGGCCTAGCACTTGGTCCCACCTCGTTGGGTCTAAGTGCCATTCATGTCCCAACCGTATACCCATTTGTCCCATTAGATCTTCATGGGTTAGAGCGCGGTGATGTCGTCGCGCATGTCTGAGATAGTCCATCTCGCCTCGTCTTCCGAATCGCTTTCATAGATCCAAAATTGCTCATCCTCTTCAGCATCTGTTGCTTCCGACATTGAGGACTCTTCTTGTTCCAGTGAATTAATCTGATCCCATTGCGGTTGTTCCACTCTTAATGGAGGGACCTGATTCTTTTGAGACTGCGTTATTTCGTCCGGAACCTCTAAGGGGAACAGTTTCATAAAAATATCTCGAAGCCGTTGTTGTTCTTTTCGAGGACTCGCTCTCGAACTTTCACCTCTCTCTAGCAAAGGAGAGGGATTATTGTTGTTACTGTGGGTGTTTGTAGACCATGGGAGATAATCCCCCAATGTGTATTCTGTGTTTGGATTGGCGTATGGGTCTTGTGCCAATCCCCCCCTGTTGCCTATTTCTAGGCCTTGCATGTTTTCAACCAAGATGTCTAATGGCAGGGGATGGTTGAACCCTACCCCCGACTTGTCGTATGGCATCTGATATCTTGGTTGACAAAGGATCCGCATCCCTTGCTCGTATCTGCCTAGCCCATACCCATGCCAATTGCATTGTTCGAGATATTTTAGGGCAAATTCTGGGTTCGACAGATAATTGATGTTTTCGACAAAAGGTTCTTCATCTGTTTCCTTTTGTTCGCATGGTTCATAACCATGATCAAGGCCCCCATACACAAAATTCGTTTGGTTCGGTGGGTAGCCTAAAGGGACGATTGTTCCAATGGGAAGGCGAGGTCTTCCCATGTCTTGTACTGACTCCAATGTGGGGGTTGCCACAACATTTTGCACTATGTACTCTCCCAGGCCTCGTACTCGGCCATCTCAACAGATGATTGTTGATGATTGGGTAGGAGGAAACGGTAGTCCTTCCCGAGTCCATTCCATGTTTGGTTGTTCGAGAATCTTGGTTTCCGTTGCGTTGGGCGCTTCCTCTCGTTGGATATTGCCGAGATCGTGGGCAACCCCTCTTCTAGAGGCTTAACCTCCTCCATGATTTGCTTTCCCTTGTCCTTCCGTTGGGCCACGATAGGTGGCGCCGATGATGAAGGAGCCAATGATGACATCTCACCCGGTCGGGATTTTACCTTATTGGCCACCGCTGGTGCCTCGCGGTATCGGACCTTGTTTAGATGGATTTAATTGAAAATCCAAATGCGTTGATGGTAGGGTCGATTGAGGTATGAATTGTACCGCATTGCAATACTTGAAGGGCTCTAAGTCCATTGGGACTACATGTATTTGCCCTTCATAGGCATACTTCAAGCACTGGTGTGCGATCGAGGGGACACACTTCATGTCCCTGATCCAAGGCCGCCCTAGAAGTATGTTATAAGCCATTTCGCCTTCCAACACATGGCACAGTGTGGGTATTGACTTTTGTCCTACCTGTATAGGCAGAACAACCGTGCCGACTGTCGAGCAAATTGCATCGTTAAAAGCTCGCAGTGTGTACGTGGAAGCTGTGATGTGAGAGGTCGGCAGCTTTAAATGCTTTAACGCAGCAGATGGTTATAATGTTACCGGACGAGCCGTATCTATCAAGCACTCTCTTGTACGGGATCCCATTGACCCGCGCGATAACGTGCCGGGGTGGATCCGGCATGTCATTCGATATTGTTTTGACCTCATTTTCTTTGAATGTGATGACAGGCTCCGTACATTGTTTCACATGTCCCACGAAAGCGTTGAAAGAATTAGCTTCGTGGGGTTGTACTTCAATGGCTTTTAAGATGTCCATAAGAGCTTCTCTATGTGGAGCTGATTGTTGAATAAGCTCGTAGATGGACAGCCTAGCTGACGTGGTCCGCAAACTCTGCGTGAGTTTGGTTCGTATCGTGACCTCAGTGTCTAGGCGGAGGTAATCGCATCGGGCGTTGTTGAGGCCGCGATGTCGACGGAACTTCCCTCGCAGGTACCTCGGGGGCAACCCGCCGGGTATTTTCTGTTCCTTGTTACAATGCTAATCATTCCCACAAATCCTTGTGCGGGAAGATCTTGTCGCACCTCGTTTATTTGGAGCGGTTTTGTCTCGCGCCTCGTAGGCGTGCAAGGGGTCCTTGAATACCCCCATTTGTTGGTTGTTAGGTGCGATGGGGTTGTCCACGACCAATGTTCGATTGTCGATCAAATCCTCGGACTAGTTCTTTGAATTTCCAAGCACCCATTTAGGTCATGTCCTCCGCGTCTATGAAATCTGCAATACAATTCCTCCCTATACCCCCTAGGCTTAGGAACGCTAGGGTCAAAAATTTGGATTTCTGCGGAGTAACTAGATTCGCCGCCGACAAGCGGTCAAATAAGGAGTCCCTAGACTCCGCATACGGGGTGAATTGTCGCCTAGGGCGACGCTCGCTGACATCGTTCTTGTCTCCTCGTTATCTCTTTCGTAAGCGTGAGGCACCGCTCGGTAGTTAGCCTTTTGAGGCTGCGTTTCTTGCACGTGCGCCGGGACATTTATCGCAACTTGGTTGATTGCAGCGTGTTGTGGTTGCGTTGTCCCGCTTTTAGTGGTTTTATTCCACTCTTTCTTCTTAGGCTTGGCAATTGCGCCTTCGCCTATCTTAATCTCTTCTATGACTCGGCTTGCGCCAAAGCTTCTTCTAAGCCGTCGTATTGTCGCAGACAACAATAGACCGGAGATTGATTTTAAACAACTTTTCGCGAACATTTGCGTGAGGTCCGACATGGGAGGACGGTAGGGTAACTTAGAAAGCAAAGCTCTCCATCGGTTCCCGTACGCTGCCATTGTTTCCTCCTCAAATTGTTTAAGGCTAGCAAGATCACTAAGTGATGCCTTCTTCCTTGTGTTGAAGGCGAAGCGTTCAAGAAACGCATCTACTAGCCGATCTAAGCCGCTTATGCCGTGTTTGGGCAGCCATGTGAACCAATCCGAGGCGGGGCCTCGCGAATGTGGTTATGAATGTTCTAAGCAATAACGCGTCATTATCTTGAATGCCGAAGCATTGGCTTAGAAACCGTGTAACATGTTCCCGTGCGTCCTCTTCACCTTTAAAAACTGCCAATTGAGGCAACTTAAAGTGTTCGGGGTAGAGAGGTGTAGGCACTGAGGGATGCACCGGATTATTGCGGAGTAGACGTAATGTGGGTTTTTGATGCCCAGCAGCTTTTGTCTCCACCGACTCTAAACGCTCCAATAGCGCTTGGTATGCATCGGAAGATTTTATTTCTTCCTCTCTTGTTCGCTCTTGTTGCAAGTTACGGTAAACTGGAGGCCTATGGAGGGGTGGCCGAATGGCATCCTCCCTGCCTTGATGGGGAGTTTCGATATACTCCTCTTCTGGTTCATACTCCTCGTAAAATTCTTGAGGAGTCTCAGGGCGAAACCTATGACCCTGATCAAGTTCTTGCTGAAGGTACCCATCATTGTTTCGGGGAGTTGCCTCCCTTTCAAATCTATGGGGTCTTGGAGGCAGAGTTTGACGAGGTCGTGGAGACCTGTCTTGCGCCAACGGATTACGCCTCTCATACTGTTCAGCTCTTTGGATGCGAGGGGTTGGCCCCCTCTCAGGTATTTCATAGCGTAACTCATCCGCTTCGCGTTGCATGCGTTCTTTATCCAAGCGGTATTGATACTCTATCTCTTGTCGACTTTGTTTAAGCCGCATGATTTGGGCTTGACGGGTGGTATATCTGGCGACAACCGGATCAATTTGTTCTACCCTATTTTGTTCGGGAGGTTCAAATGTTCCTCCTATGGGTCTACCTTGATTTTGATGCTCTAAGGTTTCAATGGGTCGCTTCCCTCCGTCGAGGTAGGTGGTATGTGCTCGAGGTTCTGGCCTCAAGGGGTGATCATGATATCCTCGTCGGTGCGGAAATGCAAGGTTCCCGCATTGTTTGTTGCTCTCGAGGAATGTGATGGTTTTCCTCATACTCCCTTTCATGAGTGTAAATGGGATGGGCGGAGTTAGGTCGCCCTATGTAAGGAGCCCTGCGCTCCAGATGTGGTCTCTCTGTTCTGATGATAGGTAAAGAAGGGACGCCATATCCATGTTGCCCCTCTAAATGGACGCCATATCCTTGCGCGATGGCCACTCATGCCTACCTTCAAGAGGTGATTCTCTATTTATGTCAAGGTCTACATGTAAGGCATCTTCCCGAAAGGGGCTGCTTTGAATAGGCATACCCCACCGAGGATTTCGAATTGGATTCTTTTGTAGGTTAGACCGATAAGGCGGTATAACCAAATCCTCAGGATTGAAGTGAAGGCAACTTGTGCTTGCTTTTTGTGTACCTCTCGGAGCTTCTGCCCTTGATTGGGCTTGACTACGGGTGTACACCATTGCGGTGCTTCTATGCTATCTAAATAAGTTTTTATCTCGTTTTATGATTTTCTCTTTTTTTTTTTTTTGTCTACACTAAGCATAATTAAACACACACATTCACAAGACCGTGATTATCTCTTTTAAGGATTCTTGGTGTGCCCTAGACCGGTTTAGTGCATTTTGATGTTTTGTTTTGTTTTTGTAGATTTTGTAGAACGTTTAAATGCATCATGTAGGCTCTTATAACTCCAAAAAGGTCGCCCCTTCAATATACCAACCAAGCCGATATACCAACCTCTCTATATACCCGCCCTTACGAGAGGGAGACTATAGGTACGTGAGAGCAGAAGGTACGTGGTACATAGGCGGTACGGAAGGGGGATTGTCCTGTTAATGACACCTACCATAGAAAACTTATCCTCGCGCGCATGGGAATCACCCCGCCTACGCTCGGTCTGTCTTCGTCGGATTTACGCCTAACAACAGCTTGACAATCGGGAAATGGATGCAAATCAAGCCAAGGCGGTGATTAAATCCACCAATGGTCTTGATCAAGGGCTGGGGTCTTAAGACCAGCTCCTTGGTTTAAAGTTGTCTCGTGATGTGTGTGGGATTCGTTTTATCCAACAAAATGAAACTAGCATACATGACTTTTCCTAATGCAATGCAAGATTAAATGAAAACACTTAACGAAGCAGAAATAGAAACAGAAACATAAAATTATAACAGAGATCATGAAAATCCCTACCTCTTCTCTCGCTGCTCCTGTTGTCTCTGAATTTCTGCTCTGAAAATCCACAGACAGAATTCGTCCCTCTGGGAGACGAATTGCAGAACATAATTCGTCCCACCCAGAGACGAATTTGAATTCGTCTCAGGGTCAGACGAATTGCAGAAAAGGATTCGTCCCTGTCAGAGACGAATAGCAGTCTGCAACAAAAAAAGTGTACCTGTCAAGCACAAACACAAAACTTTAATCAGTTTCTGTGATTTCAAAACCAGGGAACAGGGTCCCACCGTGATCGCCACTGAAAGCACGAGATTCCGGTCAAAGGAAACACCAAGTGCAATTGCATTCAAAATTAATCACGCCTAAGTCCTAGGAATGTACATTGCATGAAACGAAAAGAGACATGTTGTAAGAGACGCAATCAGATAAAGAAAAACAGCCCTTTCATTAATTTCTTTCGATCTCCGTTACAATAATGCCTCCTCCCTTTTCGGGGGCTAGGAGTGCAAATAAGGTTTGATTACAATCGCTGAATGGTTCCTCCTTCCGCGTGCCCACGATTGCACCGGGCGGGCTAAGATGATGCCGCCGCCGATGTTGATGGGTTCTTCGCCTCTCGCTGCTTCTCCCGCAAACAAATAAATGATCAAGACGTTAGTAGCACCCGCTGCAAATGAAAAGCATTCTCTCTCTAAAACTAACAAAATATGCATACGAATATTTGCCTGAAACCATGAAAACAGTGAATCCAAATTGCTTCAAAATCTGACAGAAGGTAAGAACAATCACCAGAAGGCCACTGCCACTGAGGCAACTGGCCAATTCACCTTAAACCGGAATTCGTCCCCGGGCGGGACGACTTCGACCGTAATTCGTCCCCGGGTGGGACGAATTCTTCCGAATAGGAGAAATCGACCCGCTCGCTGCTCCAATGTCGGATCCCGGGACCCGCAAAACTCCCCGCAAATAGGGGGGTTAGGTAATTGGGGCCATTTTGGGACGACCCAGATGGTCGGATTTTCCCAATTTGGCCTCCTCCCTCGGGAATTTAACCTTGACACCTGCAAGTTAGCGAAACGATAAAGCAATACAAAACACCCTAAACTCTGACCAAAAGCTACAAAATTGCAATTATAGACTAATCAGACCTAGTAACACATAATGCAATCTAAAAATTAATCTAAAGTGCTCAAAAACTGAAATTAGAACTTGGGGGTGCGGGGGTGCCCAAGTGGGCCTCCCACCGTTGGCCCTCGATTTTGGAGCCAATCCACCAAGGATGGGCCCAAAACCTTTTAGGATTGGGGGTCGGCGAATTGGTAGGTTCAGATGTCCATGCGTCGGATTTGAGTAAGGTTCGAGCTTCCAAAGGCCACCCAACAACCTCCCTTGCAAAAGAGATTGATGGATGTAGGAAGGTGAACAAAGGGGGATGCAAATGAGTCTTCGATTCGGCAACACTTCGTTGCTTGAACACTCCTTCCACCTCGCATGTTTTGGGTGAGAAAATTCCCACCTTTTATAGACCCAAGGGGTCTCTTTTGGGAGGGAAGCACAAAAGCCAAGTGTTGGCCATGGGCGCCATGTGGCAGTCTTGTCTTCCCATGAGGGAGGGGAGTCCTTCACTGACTTGAACTTTGATAAATGCTTCTTGTAACAGTCCTCTAACGGCCCCTCTGTCCACTTACACATGCGTGCAAGGTAGGAGCCCTTAACCGATCGTTCTGGCTGCCACTTGGCACCATTTGCCTTTTTGCCCGTTGCTTAGAATTCGTCCCACCCAGGGATCGGATTCGGAATCCGTCCCGGGGTGGGACGGATTCTATTTTGAATTCGTCCCCGGGTGAGACGAATACCGGGCAAAGTGTCCAAGTGTGCCAAATTGCTCCTTGACCTTACAAAATTGCTATGAAAGTGGTTAAGACCACTGTTTAACCTCTGAGGGCTGCCCTGGGGGCTGTGTTTGTCAAAGCGATCAGTGTTTGCAATCACATAATCGGATTGGTGCTGTTTTGGTGTCTACATATTATTCAATGGTTTTACCTGTTGTGGCCATTTGTTTTACCACATATTTCACTCTAACACAATAGTAACTTACTCCTTTTGCTTCATGCATTTTTAGATTTTCAAATTCTCTTTTAATGGTTTACAATTTCACAACTTTAATCTGATCACTTTCTTGGTAAGCCTCCTATAGTGTATTCCAAGCTATTACAAACCACCTTGGCAGGACTCATTCATAATATGGATTATGTGTAATTTTTTTTTTTTTTTTAATTCTTGGCATTATATGCATTATGGATGGTTAATTGCAATTGCTATTTTGGTTACATTAAATGAGAATATGGTATGCTTGATGTTATGCATGGTTGTAGGAAGAGGTACTCTCATAGGTGGACAAGGAATTTGGCCATTGGGAATGAGAGGCAAAAATAAAGGAAATGATGGTCAGTTTAACTGAAGATAGCTCCAGGGCAGGAGTTACCTACATTTAGTTGCATATCATATTGAATGTTTGAATAAGGTAATAACACTAGCTAGGAACTTGTTGGATCAAGGGAGAAATTCTTAGTAGCAAGTGATGACAGGTCATCGAAAACTTGCTAACTAAGAACAAGAGGTGGTATACCATATTGAAATATTTTGTTTGTAAGCATTTGAATTTAATATGTGTTGTTTTTTAGGTTGGAATGAATTTGGTAATTTATGTTTATTGTGAAATGAATCTGGCAAAAGATTCATTAAAAGGAAATATTAATAAATATAGAGGTTTTATTAATCCCCTAATGGTTAATGTCAATGTTAATAATTTATATTAACATTTGACATCAAATTAATTAATTAAGGGATAATTAATTTATTTATCATATTTGTTCTAATGTTTAAGTTTAACATTAGAAAATAAAAATAATTGACATGTTTATGCATTAGGAGATGTTTGGATTTATGCTCAATATCTATGATATTAGATAATTATTAAATTAATTACAAAAAATGAAAGGGAGAATTAATTTAAATAAGCATGGAATTAAGAAATGATGGGCTTATAAGATGACCTTTGTTCTTGAGCACCTGAACATCGAAATGATGTTAAAGGAAAAGAAATACATAATAAAGTTTATTATTTTAAATAAAAGATAGGGGAAATTAGAAAGTTATTTCGGACATCATCTTCTTGTTCTTGGTAATACAAGAAGGAGGTCGAATGGGTAAGAAGGAGATAGAGAGAGGATATTCTAAATGGAACAACTTGAAAATAAGGCAGAGAACAAAACAACTTGGAAAGAAGGTAGAGGACAAAAGACCGCATAGAACTAGGTTATTTCCTTGGTATTGCTTGGGAGATAATATCGTTCCATTTGATTATATTTTGTCTTCCTCTATTTAAAAAAATAAAAAGAAAACACCTCTCTCATTTTACTTTGTTTTAAATATAAACGATTGATTTGCTATGTTTTATTTCTTAAAAGAATATATATTTTATTTAAGTTGGTTTATAATGGACTATGAGATTTATCTAAGCAATATTGTTTTTCTTACATAATATAAACTTAGCCTAAAGAAATTTTAATCTAATAGAGAAAGATTTACCTTAAGTTATCTTCAATTTAATATTGAGGTTTGTTCAAATATTCATGTCTCTTCAGCTTGCACCAAGAAATTCTTATTGTTTTACCACTAGGATGAATCATATGAGATAGGAATCATATGAGATAGGGACTATTAATTTTCCATGGGTGGCTTAGGAAATAATTGTTATAATTAGAGAAAAGTAACCATTTATGTTGTGGTTATTAACAAATTGTATTGGAAGTATTTTGTCATCTTGAGATATAGTGGAACAATATAGAACTCCGACATAGATGTTGGCCGCCTGAAAATCAAATGCAATTTGATTTGAAGTTGAAATACTTACTGATTGTTTCATTCTGCATTCCTAGTATTTTTTTATGAATTTAATATTTATGTTTTTCAAAATTGGCCTGTAATTACTTGAGTTGAGCCTAGGTATTTCGCTCATAGTCGACCGATTTTGTTTAGGGAGGTAGTTATTTTCCTCCTCATGTAAATGAATGTATGATTTATAAAGTATCTTATTTAATCTGCAATGGTCTTATTAGTTGGTGTTATTTAAATAATAGGGAAATACTATAATAGATAGCTTTATGATTGAAGTCATAAAGTGCAAAAGAAAAAGGTATTTCATGTTTTACAAAAGGTGTGGCTTGAATGCTATTTTCCTAGACTAAAGAAGAAAGAGAATGAGTTTTGTTTCATATTAAAAAATAAAATTATGTCATTTATAAGGAAATGGATTTCTTATAACCGAATTGTAAATGATGATTTGGTTCTTGTGAGGAATATACTTTTAATTTAATAGAGGAAAAAGGATTATTTGTTAAGTTTTAGGATGTATTTAATTGATGATACAAATGGGAGGTTTGTATTGTTTTAATCTATTGAATATTCAAATGGGTGGGGAATATATTTATTATAAGAAAATTATGGGATTTACTTGTATTATTTAGAAAAAATATGGAATATTCAAATGGGCATGGAGTCCTTTTGGATGAGTAAATTATGGGGTTTCCTTACATATTAGGTTTAAAGGAATATTTTATTTTTAAGTTGTGAAGTTGGGTAATTATGTTTTTATCCATTAAGTTGAATAAATAATTTTGGATGTGGAGTCCATATACCGTGAGAATACTATGGGGTATCCCACTTGTTCTTATAACTGAACGCGGAATTCATTTATGAGAAAATTATGGGGTTTCCACATAAATTGACTTTCAAATATGAAGTAGAAATGTAAGGATAATTTATATATGGGTTATTAGATGTTTTGATTAAATAGTGTAGAAATATGAATGGTTATTTCTATATATTTTATTGTATGTATTGACTATAAAAGCATTTAGGAATACATTATCATAAAGGGAACTATCTTGATCCCTTACTCCAACCACCTCTCAATGGAGCTCAAAGAATTTAGCCAACAAGGTTACGAAAAGAAAGAATTCTATCATGTTTTTACCTAGGTTTCATATTGATTATGATTATGATGTAATTGGAATCTCAAAGAAAGAGATGTAATGTAGGAAAAGCTTATAGTGACAAGTCATAGGTTTGATGATATGTATATTGAGTTATATTGTTAAGGAATACTTTGTAATAAGTTTCTTTATTATGAGAAGACTTGAATATTTGATGTTATAAGTATTCATTGTTGTTACTTCCAATTCATTTTGAAAGAATTAAATTATAGTTATTCTTAATGTAAATCCCACAGGGGTGATTACATGTTGTGGCAAAATGAATGGAAAGTAGTTACAAATTTGATTACAAAATATGTTCTTGCTTATTGAAAGAGTAAACTTTATTAAAGATGTTTAATTCTCTCAATAATATGCATTAGGAATATTTTAAGTCATTTATTAATTAAGAAAAGTGAGCATGTTGTACTTTTGATTAATAGAGAGATATATGATATTGATTTTATTAAATGTAATGATTATTGGGTTATGAAGGGTAACTTGGGAGGGTATACACATAGTAACCTTGTTAGTACCCTTGTTAATATAAATTCCAATACTTGGCTAGTTACGGGGGAGCAACAATCAAGTTAGTTGTGAATCACATCTTGAGTAGTGTAGCTCAGATGTATTCCCAAAATTGTGGATCTTTTATGGAAGGTTCTTAAGTATGGAGCTTGATCCACATTTTCTAATAAATTTTCTTTCAAAAGTTGTTGGGATCATATTATTTGAACCTGCACCTCCTTCTTGGTGAGTGCCCTATAACATGGCCACTTGAAAATCTCCACCATGAGGGCGGATGAGCATATGTAGGAGGCTTTGTTTCTTTGAGCCTTTAGAATTGAAAATGATTTAAAAAAAATATTTCCTTGATATGACGATCGCACAGAGTGATTGGAACTCACACTCATCCACCACCGAATGCTTTAGCAAGAGGTGTCCATCCAACTCCACTCACTAGGTGGATGAGAACATAAAGGTAAGACATACCTTTTAAATACACCACTAAGCTAATATTTAAAAAATATAATCAGTCGAATGCTTTCACACAAGCCACGAATATAGAATTTAGAGCACTTAAAGTTTGAAATGTTTTTTTATTAAAATTTAGGTCATCAATACCTCCTCCAAACTTGGTCAAACGACACCTCCACAATGGCGCTGTCTCTGTTTGTTATACACATGTTTCAGATAGGGGGTCCAATATTCAAATCAGCTGCTACGTATATTGCATCCATCGCTGTGCACGTTAAAAACCATCTGTCTCAATCACACTTCCATTGTGTATACTTTGTCCTATCCAAGTTCAAGGATTCACTTTGGAATGTATACCCTGAATTGACCTCAGGAAATGTGTTTCAAAAAATTAAAACAACACCCTTCTCCTCGTTGGCACTGATACCATATTGCAGAATGCACACATTAGTCTTGGCATTGAATTGATGAGGGATTAAATATTACATAAGGTAGTTTGGGTAGGTGCTCAACCACCTTAACCAATATGTAACCTCCCAAATGAGTGCTCATAATATAATGTGTAATGAATGCATTAAACCTATGAAATAATGTAATAAATATGTTACCTATGCTAACAATATTGATATACCTCTTCAATAGTTCTAATTTAAATCATATCAATCTCATATTATATGGACAATCTTAGTCCATTTATATATCTTGTCACTTTCTCATCATAATTTTCAATATGACCTTCTCTTATGGTAAATTTATAGAACTCTTATATATATTCCTCTATTCTCAACTCCTTTTTATTGACATTTTGGAGTCTCTTAAACAATCCAATTTGATAATCCATAGGTAACTTAGACAAAAAGTTTCCAAGATCAAATTTTATCCTTCCTCTTTCACTATCTCTTGGTTTGGACATGATCCCACAAAATTGAGGCATGCTCCTTTAACCACATACACAAATTTAACATGATTCAAATAATCCATAGATTGATATTCAAATAATCTCTTCATGTCCATTATCCAATCTTATAACTCTTCTAGGTTTAAGCTTCTATTAAAATTGGAAGTATCCATCTTTGGCTTATGTTTGAGATTATTGTTGCTTTGGTTTTTCTACTTTCTTTTCATCTCAAGACTTCACATGACTAGTTTCCTCCTCTTCCCTATCACTAATCTCTTCAAGATGAACACCTCTCCTTTGGCTTTTCTCAATTACCTCTAACTTGGTAGTAAATTCCTCTCAACATTTCTACTATATCCAAGGATCAAGGTCTTAGACCATGTGGTCTTCCTCTTCCTCTTTATGTCATCTTCCTCCTATACATATTGAAACAAACTCTAATATAAAAAATGATGTAGACTATCCAGACTATAAATTCTTTTGAATGGAAAACATCTCACGATAGCAATTCTATAGAATTATAAGTTTCTTGTATCATAGTATAAAATTATGGTAAATCTTTGACACAACACCCATTTTTCCTGATACCTTCCTTAATTGTACAATGAACTAATTGTATAACACATTGCCACATGCATTGAATGACCAACCCATAAGATGATAACATTATTTGAATGAAAAATCCACTTAAACGTAGATTATTTCAGCTTAACTCTTATTTGAATTATGTTCTTATTCAAAAGTATGATGGAAAACATATCACTTCGCTTATAGCGACCCTGTACTTGAGCAAAAATCCACTCTAATTCGAATGATGACTCTTTTATTAAATGTCACTCCTATGTGATGTCACTCTTACTCTCGCTTAAAAGTGCTCCCATTTGAATGTCCACAAGTAAAATGGTAAAAGTTGGATGGTTTTGAACAATCCATTAAATTCTGCAATATCTTGAACTACAACTAGAATCCCACCTCTCTATTTATAACCTACATACTTAAAGTCTCACCATATTCCAATACAATATAACCCTCATTCACACAAATAATAGATTAAAAAAAAAAAATATTTTATATTATATTATTTAAAGCTTACTGAACTGTTACAAAATAATAGTATTAACCATGGGTATAACCCTGCTCTTCTATCTCTCACTCTCACTCTCCCTCCTATCCTAGATCATCTTAGTTTTCCTACCTCTTTCTCCTTCTGCTCACTCTTCAATTCCTACGCCTATTTTTTTTTTTTTAATTTCCTATCCTCCCTCCCTTGTGGTTTCCTCTTCATTTACCATACTTGGGTGTTATACCAACTATCATCAATTGATTTCTAGTTTTTAATTGTTTTCTTGTTTTTATGATTTCAATAATAGAGGCTGCTACATCGCTTGGTTGTATAATTATAAATCTTAGAAAGTGGTGAATGAGAGTTTTCGTTACGAAGAGACGGAAGAATTTATATATACATATAGAAAGAAAAAACACATCATAGTGAAGAATATGTTTCGCTAAATGGTTAATAATGCAAAAGATGTAGAAAAGGTTTCCCAATGTTCACGCAAACTTTGTTTAAGTTTTCACCATTGAAGGTCTTGGGAAAAGATAAAAAAATTGAATTCTTTAGTATTCATTGCGTATTCAAAATTTATTGGTGTCCCTAATTATCTGTAATCGAAAGTACCTATATTTAACTTTACAAGAATAATTCTAATTGTATTATATGTTGGCCACCGAGGTATAGAAGTTTGAATTAGTTTTGATTGTTGACATTTGTGTGTCAAAACCTATTACCAGTAGGCAATGACTTTCGTTTCTGTTTAAAAAATCATTTCTTCCATAACCGCAGTGCAGTGCTCAGTTAGATGATAGGAAGCAAGCTCAGCAATACTTTTTCCTTGGATTCTATGAAATGTGGAAAGAATGGAGCAGGATTCTTTAGTTTATTAAGTGAACTAATGAAAATTCAAACTTTTTTACCCTTACGTAACAACATGTAATGCTAAATGACTAACTTTAATCATTTTAAGGAGGGAATCCCTCAATAGATATGATTGTTCTCAGCTCCTTTACATAGCGTGACGAAAGCAAGAAGATGATAATACGTGAAATCCCGAAGGAATCCTAAGATTTGTTATGAGCAGCGAACATAACCCACAATAATGTTGCTTTCAGCTTGTGAAAATCTAATTGATTATTGGACTTTAATAAAGCCTCTCCATCTATTCATGTCCCAATTCAGAGCGTACAAACATACTGAAATGGAGCGGGCCCTATGTTGAATTATAATTGCAGATAATTGCCAAACTCAGAAAGAGGAAGGGACTTGTCTTCTACCTTGTCGTCAGTTTTATTGAAATAATGGATAAAGCAAACTGTGATAAAAATACAACGGATCCCATAAGCCAATTTTCTTCTCTCTATTGTGCGGCTGAAAATACAAAGAGCTGAATTTGTTAAAAGCGTTATAAAAGCAAACGCCATGTTCATGTTTGAGTAATTCAATAAAGTATTACCACAAAAGTTGATTTCAAAGCAAAGGACAGCGTGCTTATATCTATCAATAACGAATAAATCATGGAGACAATGAAATAAACGTTTTCCCAATTTCATTATACTAGACCACACATCAGTATTTTGTCTTATATTATATATAAGACTAAACTTTCTGTCAAACTCTTTTTGGGATTTTGCTCATTCTACTTTTTCTTAGTGTTGTGGAGGATTCTATTTAGATTCATGCCGGCAGAAATTTTGGCTTTTCACAATATACAAAGATAACTGAAATGTCAAAAGTTGAAAGAAATCTAAAATCACAAATATCTTCTCTGGCCTACTGGATTCAGCCCGTCCAAACTTAATCGGACGATATTAAAGTCCATGGAACGTTTTATGTCCCAATACAGATGTAACAACCATATGATAATGTGATGGGTCCTATGTTCAATTATAGCTAGATATTTGCCTAAATTTCCAGATTGTGCTTTAAAAAAAGTTGGGGTCGGTATCCTTCGGCCTCTTTCCTTCTCGACGTTAATCAAAATATGAAATAGCAATGTGAGAAAACGTGACCAAGGGCCCGTTAAAAGCAAATTACATACAAAATAATTGACAACTATGTTTGAAAATATTATCATAATATGAAGCAAATAGCGTAAATAAGAAGTACCCAAAAAGTTGATGTTGAAACACAGGACATGAGCTGTTTTCGAAGAAATCATGGACACAAACTGGGATTTCATGTCATATATGACCGGATCCACTAACACATAGACATGAAAAAGGACCCCAAATTTAAATGACTACAATATAGTAGACCCTCCATGACTGTTAGGTCTGTTTCTTTGATTTTTTTATTGTTTTTTTTAATTAATGGTGAAAAAGTTTTTGAAGGTTTCATAATTTTTATATTAGAGGAGGTAGGAAAAGATAAGGTTAATCAAGTATAGGTCAGCTTCCAAAACCAAAAGAAATAGAAACTAAATTAAAACAGCCAACCAAAAAATAAAGACCAGCCCACCTTTAAATTCAGAGAGCAAAGATAAAGGCAAAACACCAAACATATTCCTTGATAATGGTAACCACTGGGAAGCAAAAGGACCAACCCGCCAAAAAAGATCCCCCAAAAGGAGGATCATTAGAACACAACTCAAATCTCATCCAAGCAAAAAGACAATAAAAAGATCTACTAGATAGGTAGGCCCAATGCTTCCAAAGCAACAATTGTTATTAATTGCGAAAGAAAATTGTCTTCCCAACTTCTTTGAACTGGCCACTATCCACCTCCAAATTGGTCATAACATCAGCAACCTTTGATGTATCCTTAATAATATTCAGATGAAACAATTATGAGTCTTTTCAACCTGCACATCCTAGAATGAAAGATGTTCGATGAAGCCCCTCTCAAAAACTTGGTGAACACCCTAAAAAAGAGTCTTAAATTTGGTTTGAATACCATAATCTTCATCGTAAGCCCAAATAAGCTCACCATTATATTGTTTTTTTATACATAAAGAATGTGTAACTTTTCTTTATTTTCTACTATCATATTAAGATTAAAATCTTTGGAGCTGTCATTATAACCTTTATCTCACTTTTATATCATTGGAGCTTTCATTATAACCTTTATCTCACTTAGTTAATAATGTCCGGAATGAATGATGGATATCACCGTAGCTCTAGATTGGAACTACCCACCTTATCCATCTGAGATGCACTCAAAGTTAGTTTACCACCTTTACTCCAAAAAAAAGTTTACCACCAAAAATTAAATTAAATATCTTCTTAATTAAGATATCATTTCACTAAAATTTACCAATCCACCAAGACTAGCCTTTCCACCTCTGTCTATTCTAGCATTTTCTCGAGTACTCAATCAAACTGTCTTTTATTGAGGGCATTTGGTGGTTAAGGCCATGTTTAGATATCCAATCACTCTATACATAATCCTCGGTGCTATCTACGAAGAGATGTAAAAAAAAAAACCTAAAAAAAATAGACACCATGCCTGCATCATAGATTTTATAAAAGGTGGGTGATTACCTTTTATCATAAATTTATGAAATTTATTTGTTTTTATGTTGTTATAATTTAAATTCATATTTACAATTAATTTTATTTATGAAATGAATTGGAATAAAGTAATGTAATTAGTGAAAGACTATAAAAATGGAATAAATATATATCTATATATCTATATATTATAATACATAATATAAAATTATTTTTAAAATAAAAATTAATTTTTAATTATAATTGAAAAGTATTTATCATAATTAATTTATAACATGTTAATATAATTATATTTCATTTTCCAACGGACAAGTTATTGGACTTTATCTACTTTGACCTATGTTTGAGTCTACCTTCTTTGTAGTAGTTGACGACTATGTGGTTGCACCTCATGGCTTCTTGATGCTCTCCCACTTTTTAGGGTTCTAAATTTGTTATTCGTTTAGTTAGTATTGGTGAGTTTAATTAAATTTAATTTGTTGTTTTTAATTGTTTTCGACTTTACTATAAAGAATTTTCATGTATAACATTAAATGGTTGATTAAAATAATAATAGATATATAAAAATATTATATTAATTTTAGTTTATAATGATAATTTTCTAAATTAAATAATAAAAATATTATTAGTTTCTCTAAAAAATAAATGAATAATTTATTATATTTATATTGGTGGCTAGGTTACTTTAAAAAGTTATTTGGAAAGTGCATTAACAAAGTTTGAATAATAATAATAAATTATGAACATAATATGATAGTTTGAAAGACATAAATTTAGTGATAATACAAATAAAATGTTAATAATATTTTATATTTTTAATCGAATAATAAAACTTAATATTATAATTAAATATAAATATTTAGAATGAGAGGATGGAGAGGGAAGAAAGTAGAGAGGGGAGGGCTCTGGTCCCTCCCCTGCTCCCCCTCCCATGGCTCCTGGTTCCTGCCCAGTCCCCGGCTCAACCCAGGTCATCCCTCCCGGGGAGTGGTTGTTTGCAGATGATCTCCTAAGGGGAGATCCTTCTCCACTATCTGCACCCTTCCCGACCGACTAGGGTTTCCTTGGTTGTTTTTTTGGACTGGTGCTTCCCAGGGATCCCTATTTGGTTGGGGATCCCTTCCATTTTTCCCTCAGGATTCCCCTTGGGGTTTTTTGTAGGTTATTCACGTGGATCTGGTCCCCTGTGTTTCTCGGTGTGGTGGAGGTGACGGTTTAGGGTTTGGAAAGCTTTCTGGGGTCTCCCTTGAGGTCCTCACAGCTTTGGGGGTGGTCTGGGGGGCCTCTTTCCCCCTTTTGCTTGTGAATCCTTGGTGGGATCCTGGCTACTGTTATTCCCGTGTGGAGGCTTCTTCGTGCTGGCTCTGCTCCTTGGTGGACATCTCGGGCATCTGGTTTGGCCTTGGGGGGGCTTTTTCCTATCTGGGTTATTCCCATTCCCAGTCCCAATTCCCTGAAGCTGCCTCTGTGCTTGGTTGGGATTCTTGGTCCCTACTGCTGGGACGAGATCCTCTTCTATTTTCCCAGGGTAGGTTCCTCGTGGTGCAGCTCTATGGTTGCTTCCTGATGGGCTGGATCCTCTTTGTGCTAGCTATCGGCTTCTTGCAGGATGGCTCTCGCTGAATAGAATGTTTTCTCGGTGGGCGGGATGGTTTCTCCACAAGGCGGGATCTGCCAAATCCGCCAATTTTCCTATGAGGCGGGATCCTTTATTTTCTACTGGTTTCTTGGATGGTGGGATTTCCCTGTTGCTTCCCGCTAGGCGGGACTATTTTTGATGGTTTTGACTGCTTCTCGTGAGGCGGGATTTTATTGTAACGGTTTTTCTTTGCTTCCTGCTAGGTGGGATATTCTCGATGGTGGTTTTTGGCTACTCCCCGCTGGGCGGGATCTCCAAAACTACTTTCTTTCTTATTTGTTTATTTCCCGCTGAGAGGGATTATTTCATGCTTACTGTTACCGTTGGACGGGATTTCTATTTTGGTGTTCAGTTTCAAGGGATTGATGCCCTAGGCCCATTGCTTATGTAATCAGGTTTTGGGATCCTTGTTAAAACCCACTGTAAATACAAACGCTACTTACCAAAAATATAAATATTTAAATATAGAAAATTATTAAAAATTGATTATCATATTAAATTTATAATATTTTAAATAATTTTTTTAATAAATAATGATATAATAAATAGAAACCCAGGTGTTGTAGGTGAGTCGGAGAGGAGAGGGCAATCCTCCAAGGGAGGTCCTAGGTTCGAATCTCCACCCTACCAAAAAGCTGAATTGGGTATCCAAAATTCAACTGATAATGTTGGTGCGGGCAGGGTTGGGTGCGACACTTGGGTGACTTTGACAGTGTAGAACCCCCTGTCCATTGTCTCTCAGACCAAGGCAGCCCACAAGGGTTTTTCGCTTTAAAAAAAAATGATAAAATAAATAGAATTACAAAATGGAATCTATAATTTATATAATATATTTAAATCAAGTAATTATTGTTCAGTAATAAAATTAAAAAATAAAAGAAATAAAGTAATTGTATTATATAAATGTCATGAAATGTTTAATTTAAAGTTAGTATACTAATTATGCGAGATTTTTTTGTGGCGATAAACTATATTAGGGAGGATCAATCCCATCGAAGTGTCTTTTAACAATAAGGATCATGGTCAAGAATGGGGTTATAGGTGCTTTGGTACCATATCCTCTAAAATAAGGAATCTCATATGTGGAACCTTACATAGCTTTAGTGACTATCAAACATAGGCAAGAAAAATCATAAAAACCATAGGGAAGTAATAAAAGGAGGATTCTTTACGTAGAAATGTGAATGGATGTTTATCATAGGCAAAAGAAATACCAATATTAGAAAGAGGAGGGCAACCTAGCACATAGTTTATAAGATGAAACACAACCTAATAGGTAAATTCATGGGTTTTAGACCATCCTTGTACTTCCTCTACAAGTAGATAAGAAAACAATAGCATTTGGAAGGAGAATACAAGATTCTAAGTCTCCCAAATAGGGAATTTTTATGGAGTTCATGTCATTGGTAGATTGGCAAAGAGTATCTGAGAGAGGGTCATATCATCACGGGCCAATGAGACTATTCCTACAACCATCGAAGATGGGATTTGACCCAATGTGGAACCAATTGTAGTATAGTATGGGTAATATTATCTTCCCTTCCTCTTGAATTTTGGAAAGAGGAGATACTTGAGGTAAAAGGCAACTCACTAGGACATTATCAAGGTAAATCAAGAGAAACAATAGGATGATCGACAATTTTTGCTAGGATTTGTGTAGAAATTGATCTCAGTAAACCTCTTCAAATGGAGATAGACCTAAAAATTAGGGATTCTATTTTGTGCCAACAATTGGACTATGAGGTTGTTCCATTTAGATGTAGGGTGTGCCATGCCACACTCATGGACATTTGGCTAGAATGTGTCCAAAAACTAAGGATCATCAACTAGAAAAAGAGGGAATGAAAGAAAATATTAACATGATGGGCCAATATCTTCACCAAAAGGTAAACCAGAAGGTAGGGGAATCTTTCAACAAGTAATAAAAAGGTCAAACAAAATAAATTAGTAAAGAGAGACGAGGAAAAGTGAGAAGAACAAACAATAGATATGAGATATTTAAACAATTTGGAAGCTTAGAAACATAAGGAAAATTTTAAATGAAAGGATTAGAGGAGGATATTCACTAAGTCACATTGAGTAATCAAGAACAATACATCAATGTAGCATCAAGAAACAATTAAGGAGCAAAACTAGACACAAGGAAGAGGAGATCCAATCCATGAGGGAGACCACACGAGGGAAAATAGAGTAAAGGATAGTATTATTTCAGGAAATAAAGGTAAAACAAGGAAATAAGAAAAAATACAACCCTACTTAGGGACTCATCAAGTGCAAAAGAAATAGAAACCAAACCAATCACTAGGGAAGAAGTCAAACAAGAAAAATATGGACGAACAAGGAAGAAAACTGAGCCAGAATGGAAAGGTAAAATTGATGTCTAATTTCTTCTCTCTTGACTCTCAATTATATTAGTTATTTGGAATGTGATGGGTTTATATAGCCGCACCAAACAAAAGAGAGTCAAAAATATTATCATGGATATGAGTCAAGATATAATATTATTATAGAAAAGAAAAATGCAGGGAGAAGACTTACAAAAGACAAATAAGAGGAAATAGGAAAAAGGAGAGATCCGAAATAGAAAAAAGGAGAGATCCTTAAGGAAAAATCAGGGGGATTGACCACTGTAGACACCAAAACAGCACCAATCCGATTATGTGACTGCAAACACTGATCGCTTTGACAAACACAGCCCCCAGGGCAGCCCTCAGAGGTTAAACAGTGGTCTTAACCACTTTCATAGCAATTTTGTAAGGTCAAGGAGCAATTTGGCACACTTGGACACTTTGCCCAATATTCGTCTCACCCCGGGACGAATTCAAAATAGAATCCGTCCCACCCCAGGACGAATTCCGAATCCGTCCCTGGGTGGGACGAATTCTAAGCTTAACGGGCAAAAGGGCAAATGGTGCCAAGTGGCAGCCCGCAACAGTCGGCTAAGGGCTCCTACCTTGCACGCATGTGTAAGTGGACAGAGGGGCCGTTAGAAGACTGTTACAAGAAGCATTTATCAAAGTTCAAGTCAATGGAGGACTCCCCTCCCTCATGGGAAGACAAGACTGCCACATGGCGCCCATGGCCAACACTTGGCTTTTGTGCTTCCCTCCCAAAAGAGACCCCTTGGGTCTATAAAAGGTGGGACTTTTCTCACCCAAAATATGCAGGTGGAAGGAGTGTTCAAGCAACGAAGTGCTTCCGAATCGAAGACTCATTTGCATCCCCCTTTGTTCACCTTCCTACATCCATCAATCTCTTTTGCAAGGGAGGTTGTTGGGTGGCCTTTGGAAGCTCGAACCTTACTCAAATCCGACGCATGGACATCTGAACCTACCAATTCGCCGACCCCCCAATCCTAAAAGGTTTTGGGCCCATCCTTGGTGGATTGGCTCCAAAATCGAGGGCCAACGGTGGGAGGCCCACTTGGGCACCCCCGCACCCCCAAGTTCTAATTTCAGTTTTTGAGCACTTTAGATTAATTTTTAGATTGCATTCTGTGTTACTAGGTCTCGATTAGTCTATAATTACAATTTTGTAGCTTTTGGTCATAGTTTAGGGTGTTTTGTATTGCTTTATCGTTTCGCTAACTTGCAGGTGTCAAGGTCAAATTCCCGAGGGAGGAGGCCAAATTGGGAAAATCCGACCATCTGGGTCGTCCCAAAATGGCCCCAATTACCTAACCCCCCTATTTGCAGGAGTTTTGCAGGTCCCGAGATCCGACATTGGAGCAGCAGCAGGTCGATTTCTCCTATTCAGAAGAATTCGTCCCACCCAGGGACGACATAGCTCGAATTCGTCCCGCCCGTGGACGAATTCCAGCTTAAGGTGGATTGGCCAGCCGCCTCGATGGCGATGGCCTTCCGTGACCTTTTCTTACCTTCTGTCAGATTTTGAAGCAATTTGGATTCACTGTTTTCATGGTTTCAGGCAAATATTCGTATGCATATTTTGTTAGTTTTAGAGAGAGAATGCTTTTCATTTGCAACGAGTGCTACTAACGTCTTGATCATTTCTTTGTTTGCAGGAGAAGCAGCAGAGGCGAAGAACCCATCAACATCAGCGGCGGCATCATCTTGGCCCGCCCAGTGCAATCGTGGGCACGCGGAAGGAGGAACCATTCAGCGATTGTAATCAAACCTTATTTGCGCTCCTAGCCCCTGAAAAGGGAGGAGGCATTATTGTAACAGAGATCGAAAGAAATTAATGAAAGGGCTGTTTTTCTTTATCTGATTGCGTCTCTTACAACATGTCTCTTTTCGTTTCATGCAATTTACATTCCTAGGACTTAAGCGTGCTTAATTTTGAATGCAATTGCACTTGGTGTTTCCTTTGACCGGAATCTCGTGCTTTCAGTGGCGATCACGGTGGGACCCTGTTCCCTGGTTTTTGAAATCATAGAAACTGATCAAAGTTTTGTGTTTGTGCTTGACAGGTACACTTTTTTTGTTGCAGACTGCTATTCGTCTCTGACAGGGACGAATCCTTTTCTGCAATTCGTCTGACCCTGAGACGAATTCAAATTCGTCTCTGGGTGGGACGAATTCTGTTCTGCAATTCGTCTCCCGTAGGGACGAATTCCTCGTCTCACGGATTTTCGTAGCAGAAATTCGGAGACAACAGGAGCGAGCAGAGAAGAGGTAGGGATTTTCATGATCTCCGTTATATTTTTCTGTTTCTGTTTCTCGTTTCGTTAATTGTTTTCATTTAATCTTGCATTGCATTAGGAAAAGTCATGTATGCTAGTTTCATTTTGTTGGATAAAACGAATCCCACACACATCACGAAACAACTTTAAACCAAGGAGCTGGTCGTAAGACCCCAGCCCTTGATCAAGACCATTGGTGGATTTAATCACCACCTTGGCTTGATTTGCATCCATTTCCCGATTGTCAACCGTTGTTAGGCGTAAATCCTGACGAAGACAGACCGAGCGTAGCTGGGGTGATTCCCATGTGTGCGAGGATACGTTTTCTATGGTAGGTGCCATTAACAGGACAATCCCCCTTTCCGTACCGCCTATGTACCACGTACCTTCTGCTCTCACGTACCTATAGTCTCCCTCTCGTAAGGGCGGGTATATAGAGAGGTTGGTATATTGGCCTGGTTGGTATATTGAAGGGGCGACCTTTTTGGAGTTATAAGAGCCTACATGATGCATTTAAACGTTCTACAAAACCTACAAAAACAAAAACAAAACATCAAAATGCACTAAACCAGTCTAGGGCACACCAAGAATCCTTAAAAGAGATAATCACGGTTTTGTGAATGTGTGTGTTTAATTCTGTTTAGTGTAGACAAAAAAAAATCATTAAAAACAAAGATAAAAAAATCTACGCATTTTGTCATTTTCTCCAAAAAGCTCCAAGGATTCCCGTAATCGCTTGGTCACTCCAAAATGCCCCAAAGGTGTCCATGAACCCTTTGGTCAACCCAAAATCACCCCAAATGTGCCCATAAGTGATGCAGGACCATCCAACAAAATATGGGAAATCTTACATTTTTCCCTAAATTTTAGTGCATCTTGCCGGGGCCATAACTTCTCAACCGTAGCTCCGATTGACTTGAAATAAAAGTCAGTTTTCGGGGCCAAATTCCATCATCTAGTGCCCCGAAATTAGGTTTTAAAATTGGGCACGCAATTCTATGCACTTTTTGAGCTGTTCGGATGTCAATATCTCCTAATGTATTTAGAGCTAGGACTTGAAACTTCATTTTTGTCTTATCTACTATAAGAGGGATGCGCACACCAATTTTGGGCCCCATCTGACTCATTTTCAATTTTAGGGCTTTTTAGAGAGACATCGTCATGGTGCTCACCCATAGCCAAGCCCAATCACGGGCGGATGATATGGGGAATATCCAAGGAAGAACGAGTCATCTCCATTACAATCCCAAGGATTTGGTCATACCACCTTGGCGACCTAACACACAAGGCAGCCCCTCCACACCTTAAAGGAAAGAGACTACAGGGACACCTCTTCGAGGAGCACTCCTGTTCAACATAGCACTCATCACACACCCTTCCATGAGGGGTACAATCATAGGAGAGCTCCCTTAGATGATCGCTATGAGCGGTCACCGCGCGATGAAGCGCTAGGTCAACATAGGGTTCGACGGGAGGAACCACATCATTACACTACCCGTCCTTCACCCCCTCTAGTTGTCAGGACTACAAAGACAAATCCAGAGCACAAGGCTCCTCAGGCGGGGCGGGCCAACTCCACCCGTTCCTTTTTCATTTATGAAAGAGAGCATGAGGAAGACCTCTACCTTCCTCGAGAGCAATATACAGTGCGAGAGCAATATGCCTCCGCACCTGCTATCTATCAAGAACACTCACTGAGGCCAAAGCCTCGAGGGAATGTCGTTACCCCCAATAGAGGGAGGTCACCTATAGAGATCTTGGATCACTACGACCGAGATAGATATCTAGAAGAGGCATCTAGGCCTTCTAGACATGAAGCAATGAGAGCTCCCTTAGATGCTCGCTATGAGCGGTCATCGCGCGATGAAGTGCTAAGTCAACATAGGGTTCGATGGGAGGAACCACATGATTACATTATCCCTCCTTCACCCCCTCTAGTTGTCAGAACTACAAAGACAAATCCAGAGCACAAGGCTCTTTGGGCAAGGCGAGATAGCTCCGTCCATCCCTTTTTCACTTATGAAAGAGAGCACGAGGAAGACCTCTACCTTCCTCGAGAGCAATATACAATGCGGGAGCAATACGCCTTCGCACTCGCTATCTATCAAGACCACTCACTGAGGCCAAAGCCCCGAGAGAATGCTGCTACCCCTAACAGAGGGATGTGTCCTATAGAGATCTTGGATCACTACGACCAAGATTTTTATCTAAGAGAGGCGTCTAGGCCTTCTAGACATGAGGCGGTGGGACTAACTATCGTAGAATCTATCGAATATATCACACATCTCAAGCAACTCACGCAACTTGAGCTCGAACGACTACCGTTAGAGGAACCGTACCATATTAATGAAGAGCACCTTCAGCGCCAGAAGGATGAGCTGTTCCAACACACTATGCAAGAGAAGACTCCAACCCCTCACATGCATAAGACAAAATATTTTGAGTGGCACAACCCATGGGGGAAGATAGGTCATCGCGACCTCATCAAAAGCTACCCCCAACACCTCCTAGACAGGAGCGGGAAGCTACTCTCCCGATTCCTCGAAGCACCACCCCCGACGCCTCCTAGACATGAATGGGAGGCCGCTCCTATAACCAATGACGGGTGCCTTCCTCAGACATCCACCCATGCTTATGAGCCACCCTTAGAAATTCATCAAGAAGCCTCTAAGGAATCAGAGCGCGAAGAAGAGCGGGATGAACTGCCCTACCAAGGCATGGGGGTGCCATCTGGCCACCCCTCCATAAGCCCCAAGTTCCTCAACAAGAACCAACCAAAGAGGAGGAGTTCAAATCTCCCGATACATGCAAAGCACTAGAGCACTTAGAGTTGGTAGAGACCAAGATTTTGGAGCTCCCAAGGCCCAACTTACATAAGGCTCCTTTCGAAGAGGATCAACCTTTAACCATAGGGCTACCTGATGATGCAGTCCTCCATGTCTCAGAATCTCCAGATTCTGATGAGCTATACTCACTAGTTGAAAGTGAGGATGAAATAGAGATAGCCCACAACAATCACATGCGACAACATCGACATCCCATAAAATTTGAAGAAGCATGTCAACAGATAAACATAATACTAGGGCATGAGTGGCGCGTTAACCCACCACAGTGGGACCAAGCATTACATCCACAACTTTGGGCACACAAAGAGCAACTTCCACCAAGAGACATCATAGCAACATCAGTGCCGCGGGCGGACCCCGTCCTCATCTCCGTGCATAGGGCTGATCCATTCATGCCCATACCTCTAGAGCCAGATCCGGAGTGCAAAGACCATCAAGCATGGGGTACCTCTATCCCCTGAAGAACCATAATCCAAACCAAAAAGCTCCAAGGATTATCGCAATCCCTTGGTCACCCAAAAAGCTCCAAGGATTATCGCAATCTCTTGGTCAACCAAAAAGCTCCAAGGATTATCGCAATCTCTTGGTCACCAAAAAGCTCCAAGGATTATCGCAATCTCTTGGTCAAAAAAAGGATTATCATCTCTTGGTCACCCAAAAAGCTCCAAGGATTATCGCAATCTCTTGGTCACCCAAAAAGCTCCAAGGATTATCGCAATCTCTTGGTCACCCAAAAAGCTCCAAGGATTATCGCAATCTCTTGGTCACCCAAAAAGCTCCAAGGATTATCGCAATCTCTTGGTCACCCAAAAAGCTCCAAGGATTATCGCAATCTCTTGGTCAACCCAAAAAGCTCCAAGGATTATCGCAATCTCTTGGTCACCCAAAAAGCTCCAAGGATTATCGCAATCTCTTGGTCAACCAAAAAGCTCCAAGGATTATCGCAATCTCTTGGTCAACCAAAAAGCTCCAAGGATTATCGCAATCTCTTGGTCAATCAAAAATAAGGATTTTTCTCCAAGGATTATCGCAATCTCTTGGTCAACCCAAAAAGCTCCAACGATTATCGCAATCGCTTGGTCAAAAAAAAATCAAGAAATTCAAAAAACAAAACAACAAAAATCATCAAAAACAACAAAGATTTGCATCTCAATTCTAGGCATACTCAAATTCATCAAAAAAATTCATATTCTTATTCCACATTCATATTCACCTTCACCAAAAACAATCTATCAAAATTACAAAAATATATAGTCGCATTAAGCATTGCATCCATACATTGCATATTTGTAGTCATATGGTCAAAGGCACCATAGTAATAGCTCGATAGTCCATCTTGTTCCATTGTCTCATGTTACAAAACAACAAAAACACCATGCATAACTTTTACCACACTACGCTTAGTGGTCCTGGGAATGTACCAAGAGTTTCAGTGATTCAGTCATCATTTTCCTCTTTAGCCATGTAGTGTATCAAGTCGAACTGATTTTACGAAGGTAGAGTCATACTTGAAATACACCTTGTTACGTAACATCCCAACACAAATCAAAACACTAAAATTCCCAAAATTGTGTGAACGAAAGATGAAACTCCGCAAAATAATCTAGGTCACCACAAGCGAAACGGTTATCTTGCTCATCCCCCGTGCGAATGACCCCTAGAATGCCGAGAGTTGGCAAAAGGACAAGCTTCCTCCCTACCCAATTCCCTAAGAATCCCTAAAGTTCTCAATAGTTGCAAAACACAAAAATTTGCAAAATGTCAAAACTCAAAAATTTGACAAACTATAGTGCACACATCAAAAGGCACAAACAACAGTGATTTTCATCACTCCATATCCCCAATCCCTTGCTCAAAAGAAAAAAAAAAAAACAAATCAAAATAAACAATGATCTCATCACTACAATGAGCAAGTATCCCAATACAATTGAAAAAAAGAAGGGAGTTGACCTTGAATCCCTGGAACTCTCAAAGATTCTGTAGGTCATAAGGCAAGCTTCAGTACCAATTTGGTTGATAGCCTATCGGTAATGTAGTAAACCTCCCGCATGACGATATATCTGTCACATTAACTTGCGTACGGATCAATGTTTGCATGTGGATGAGCTAGCTTATGGCATCCGGGATTACACCGCAGATTAATCTTAGTACATACAACAAAGGAATTCGTGGAGCTAATTAGGTGATCCTCAAGCACGAGTTCGGTTGAAAGCCCATCCGGCACCGGCGGTATCCTAACAAATACCACTAAATGAACTCAATTGCACACACAGGGATGTGAAGTAACTTGGTCAAAAACAAGTCCGATTCATACCTTGTTCAAAAGTCTTGTAAGATAAAGTACAATATTGGCTAGTGAGCTAAAACCGTCTGAGTCTCAAAAAACCTTAGCTACATTTCTAAACCAACTGCGCTACTTTTCATCTTTGCAAATACCATCAAAAAATACAAAAAAAGAAAAACCACATGTATACATACAAGAGCCATACATCACAACAATCACCTAAAAACAAAATAACAGAGTTCTAAATAGTCCTTGGTGCCATAGCCAAACATCACAAACCCCATTCATCCATTTCATATCTGCATATCACATATAAATCAAAACCATTTGCATTCATCATAGCATATGCATCCATCAAAATAAATCAACATGCATACATCCATATTCATCAACCATCATGCACAAGATCAAAGAAAATCAAAACAACAAAAACAACAAATAAATGCAACACAAAAACAAAAAGCAATAAACATTGCCAGACACAAGTGCTCTTGCACTTAACCTCTTGGCATAGAAAAACTGATGTCGGGGTCTACATTGTTATTATCCTATTCCCTAAGAAGGCTACCATAGCCGGACCGCTCCACGGGAAGACGGATTTTTGACAATTTCATCCCCAAATGATATCACAAAAGGGTCAAAGCCCACTCAAAAACAACAAGAAAATCAAAACAACAAAAATAGTAATAAACATTGCCAGACACAAGTGCTCTTGCACTTAACCTCTTGGCATAGCAAAATTGATATCGGGGTCACAAATTATCACTATCCTACTCCCTAAGAAGGCTACCATAGCCGGACCGCTCCAGGGGAAGACAGATTTTGACAATTTAATCCCAAAAATGGTGTCACAAAAAACAACAAAACAACAAAAAAATGCAACACAAAACAAGCAATAAACATTGCTAGACACAAGTGCTCTTGCACTTAACCTCTTGGCATAGAAAAATTGATGTCGGGGTTTGCAAATTGTCACTATCCTACTCCCTAAGAAGGCTACCATAGCCGGACCGCTCCACGGGAGGACGGATTTCGACAATTTAATCACCAAAAGGTGTCACAAAAACAACAAAACAACAAAAATGCAACACAAAACAAGCAATAAACATTGCCAGACAAAAGTGCTCTTGCACTTAACCTCTTGGCATAGCAAAATTGATGTCGGGGTTTGAATTGTCACTATCCTACTCCCGAAGAAGGCTACCATAGCCGGACCGCTCCACGGGAGGACGGATTGCCGACAATTCAATCACCAAATGGTGTCACAAAAACAACAAAAACAGTACAAAATTCAACAAAAACACAACAAAAACATTGCCGGGCATAAGTGCTCATGCACTTAACCTCTAGGCAAAGAAAATCGATGTCGAGGTCCAAATTATCGCTCTCCTAGTTCCCCAAGAAGGCTATCATAGCCGGACCGCTCCACGGGAAATAGGTTTTCGACGATTTCACCTCATTATGACATCACCAAAAGGGTTAACACCCACCAAAAATAGGTCCATATGTTGGAAAAATTGCACACGCTTAACGGTAAACCCTCTAAAGGCAAACCTTGCACAAGTCATCTTGGGTCAAGCGACTCGTCGCTTCTCTCACGAAGGTCATTCCCTCATCGATTCGTCGCTTGAGGGGGTAGTCACACTTAGTCACCAATCAACAATCACACACCCAATTAAGGAAAACGACATGCATTCAAAGAATCATTGACAAAGACAATCACGCTCCAGCTTGGGGCAAGAAACAAGCAACAATCAAATCAATCAAACACTTGGCATTTCGTGAATCATGAACACAAGGTTCCCCCTGAGGATAAAAATGCCCTTCACTTGTTCATGACCGATCAATGTCCAAGTTCAAGTCACACCTCACCAAAATAGGTTAATACTTGAAATCAAATTCCTTAGCTCGTCAGAAGCAAGGATTCAAGAATGCATGCCCTTTCCATACTTGGGGCATCAAAAGTTGGTTAGGTTACCAAGAAACCCTAATCATTAGTGCTTTGGTTATCTATTTTTGCTCAGGACAGCGTCACCCGTAGTGCTTCCCAAAAAGGGGCATCTGGAGACACCAAAACAACACCAATCCGATTATGTGACTCGCAAACACCGATCGCTTTGACAAACACAGCCCCCAGTGGCAGCCCTCGGAGGTTAAACAGTGGTCTTAACCACTTTCATAGCAATTTTGTAAGGTCAAGAAGCAATTTGGCACACTTGGACACTTTGCCCGATATTCGTCTCACCCATGGATGAATTCAAAATAGAATCCGTCCCACCCCAGGACTGACTTCGAATCCGTCCCCGGGTGGGACGAATTCTAAGCTTAACGGGCAAAAGGGCAAATGGTGCCAAGTGGCAGCCCGTAACAGCTCGGCTAAGGGCTCCTACCTTGCACGCATGTGTAAGTGGACAGAGGGGCCGTTAGAGGACCGTTACAAGAAGCATTTATCAAAGTTCAAGTCAATGGAGGACTCCCCTCCCTCATGGGAAGACAAGACTGCCACATGGCGCCCATGGCCAACACTTGGCTTTTGTGCTTCCCTCCCAAAAGAGACCCCTTGGGTCTATAAAAGGTGGGACTTTTCTCACCCAAAACATGCAGGTGGAAGGAGTGTTCAAGCAACGAAGTGCCGCCGAATCGAAGACTCATTTGCATCCCCCTTTGTTCACCTTCCTACATCCATCAATCTCTTTTGCAAGGGAGGTTGTTGGGTGGCCTTTGGAAGCTCGAACCTTACTCAAATCCGACGCATGGACATCCGAACCTACCAATTCGCCGACCCCCCAATCCTAAAAGGTTTTGGGCCCATCCTTGGTGGATTGGCTCCAAAATCGAGGGCCAACGGTGGGAGGCCCACTTGGGCACCCCCGCACCCCCAAGTTCTAATTTCAGTTTTTGAGCACTTTAGATTAATTTTTAGATTGCATTCCGTGTTACTAGGTCTGATTAGTCTATAATTACAATTTTGTAGCTTTTGGTCAAAGTTTAGGGTGTTTTGTATTGCTTTATCGTTTCGCTAACTTGCAGGTGTCAAGGTCAAATTCCCGAGGGAGGAGGCCAAATTGGGAAAATCCGACCATCTGGGTCGTCCCAAAATGGCCCCAATTACCTAACCCCCCTGTTTGCAGGAGTTTTGCAAGTCCCGAGATCCGACATTGGAGCAGCAGCAGGTCGATTTCTCCTATTCGAAGAATTCGTCCCACCCAGGGACGAATTACGGTCGAACTCGTCCCGCCCGTGGACGAATTCCGCTTTAAGGTGAATTGGCCAGCTGCCTCGGTAGCGTGGCCTTCCGGTGACTTTTCTTACCTTCTGTCGATTTTGAAGCAATTTGGATTCACTGTTTTCATGGTTTCAGGCAAATATTCGTATGCATATTTTGTTAGTTTTAGAGAGAGAATGCTTTTCATTTGCAACAGGTGCTACTAACGTCTTGATCATTTCTTTGTTTGCAGGAGAAGCAGCAGAGGCGAAGAACCCATCAACATCAGCGGCGGCATCATCTTAGCCCGCCCAGTGCAATCGTGGGCACGCGGAAGGAGGAACCATTCAACGATTGTAATCAAACCTTATTTGCGCTCCTAGCCCCTGAAAAGGGAGGAGGCATTATTGTAACAGAGATCGAAAGAAATTAATGAAAGGGCTGTTTTTCTTTATCTGATTGCGTCTCTTACAACATGTCTTTTTTCGTTTCATGCAATGTACATTCCTAGGACTTAGGCGTGCTTAATTTTGAATGCAATTGCACTTGGTGTTTCCTTTGACCGGAATCTCGTGCTTCCAACCACTATATGGAATCACCTATTATTCCTAGCGATGGGGATGGCTTCCATGAGAGAAATGCTAATGCTTTAGTTACAAAATAATGAAAATGGAAAAAACTGAACTATAGTTAATTTCTATGTAACATAAACAATGAAATATTATAGGGATCAAAGGGCATTCATCACAACTAACTAGAGGAACAATAAACCATGGAGGGTGATTTTAATGCAAATCTTAGAATAGAGGAACTACAAGGAGATAGAGCCATGTTGGAGGTAAAGGATAGATTCTACTCAGCAATAGCATGTCAAATAAACCTAATAGATACCCTAACTATGGATAGCTTCAGAGCGTACAAACATACTGTAATGGAGCGGGCCCTATGTTTAATTATAATTGCAGATAATAGCCAAACTCAGAAAGAGGAAGGGACTTGTCTTCTACCTTGTCGTCAGTTTTATTGAAATAATGGATAAAGCAAACTGTGATAAAAATACAACGGATCCCTTAAGCCAATTTTATTCTCTCTATTATTGATGCGGCTGACAATACAAAGAGCTGAACTTGTTAAAAGGGTTATAAAAGAAAACGCCACGTTCATGTTTGAGTTATTCTGTTCGCGCAGGCAATAAAGTATTACCACAAACGTTGATTTCAAAGCAAAGGACAGCGCGCTTATATCTATCAATAACGAATAAATCATGGAGACAATGAAATAAAATTTATCCCAATTTCATTATACAAGACCACACATCAGTATTTTGTCTTATATTGTGATTAGTTATATATAACTCTAAAGTTTCCGTCAAACTCTTGGGCTTTCGTTCATTCTATTTTTCTTAGTGTTGTGGACTATTCTATTTAGATACATGCCGGCAAAAATTTTGGCTTTTCAATAACTGAAATGTCAAACGTTGAAAGAAATCTAAAATCACAAATATCTTCTCTGGCCTACTGGATTCAGCCTGTCCAAACTTAATCGGACGATATTAAAGTCCAGGGAACGTTTTATGTCCCAATACAGATGTAACATCCATATGATAATGTGATGGGTCCTATGTTCAATTATAGCTAGATATTTGCCTAAATTTCCAGATTGTGCTTTAAAAAAAGGTAGGGGTTGGTATCCTTCGGCCTCTTTCCTTCTCAACGTAAATAAAAATATGCAATAGCAATCTGAGAAAACGTGACCAAGGGCCCGTTAAAAAGCAAATTGCATGCAAAATAATCGACAACAATGTTTGGAAATATTATCATAATATGAAGCAAATAGCGTAAATAAGTAGTACCCAAAAAGTTGATGTTGAAAAAAAGGACATGACCAGTTATCGAAGAAATCATGGACACAAACTCGGATTTCATGTGGTATCTGACAGGATCCACTAACACATAGACAAAGGACTCGAAAGTTTAATGACTACAATATAGCAGACCCTCCATGATTGTTCGGTCTGTTTCTTTGATTTTGTTACGCTGTTGCACTAAGTTGTAATATAATATTTTTTTTATTAATGGTAAAAAAAATGGTTTTGAAAGGTCTTAAAACCTTTTATATTAAAGGAGGTAGAGAAATATAATGTTAATTAAGTACAAGTCAGCTTCTAAGATAAAAAAAAAACAGAAATTAAACTAAAACAATCATCCAAAAACAAAGACCAGGTCACTTGCTTTATTTTTGCATAATATTGGAAGGGTAGTAAATACATCAAGATGTAGATGACAAAACTCCAAATTCAGAGAGCAAAGATGAAGGAAAAACACCAAACATATTCCTTGAGAATGGTAACCACCAAGGAGCAAAAGGAGCAGCCCCCAAAAATGACCCCCCAAAGAGAGGATCATTAGAACACAACTCAAATATCATCCAAGCAGGAAGACAATAAAAAGGTCTACTAGATAGGTAGGCCCAATTCTTCCAAAGCAACAATTGTCATTAATCATGAAGGGAATTTGTCTTCCCAAATTCTGAACTGGCCACTATCCACCCCCAAATTGACCACAACATCAACAACCTAGTTACCTTCCCTATAAATATGCTCAATTTTTTTTTAATGTAAAGGCCTAACTTTTAATTAATTTAAAAATACAAGTCTTTACAACCAAAAAATATAGGTGGATAGGCACACCCCAATATGTAGTCACACTAACTCATGTGGAGTTAGACAACGTTATTCAAAACAATAAAAATAGGGTTAAACCCGTCACCAACCACAACACCAAAAAGCATGCATTAAATCATGTCAATCATGGAGGTATGCTCATGAGGTGAATGTCCATCACCCGCCAGATGCTAACAATCAATATTAGAAGGAATGGAAATGAGCCACCCATCCTCCCTAGGCATGCCAACATTATCACTTGTACCAGAACCATCAATTCCATTAGAGACAAGATCGAGAAGGTTGTATAGAAGGCACTTGGATGACCGTAAATGGGGCATTACCCCAGTTCTGCATAAGACCGCGAATATGCTCTGCATCTATATAAAATTTCTCCACTTGAACTAAAATATGGAGCCAAAAATCAGAGCAAACTGTGCACTTATCAGCAATAGAAAATTCATCTGAACTATGTTGTTGAGAAAATAGAATTTTGTTACGAGTTTTCCAAATATGAAAGAGCACACTAATGCGAAGAAATTTTCACACTTCCAACAAGGGCAAGGAAAAATAAGGTGGGTCACTAAGAAAAACATGATGCCAGGTGAATGAACTGGTCAATGAGGCTGAAAGAAGGTCTCAAGCCAATCCCAGGCCATTCGAGCTTTCCTGCATTGCCAAAAAATATGAAGTGGGTCCTCTAGAGCACCACAAAAATGATAGGAAGGATTCTCTATTCCAAGGCAATTTAATATTTTTCCAAGAGGAAGACCATATGATAAGAGGCTCCAAGCAAAGTAAGCCTGTTTAGGTTCAATATATCTTTCACAAGCCATTTTAAATCTTAGACTCCAACGAGTTTGAGTGGAAATAAGATCCCACCGAGCATTGAGTCTTTGAACCATAGGGACATTGAGAGTAAGCCAAGCATACCCTAACTTAGATTTTTAAGTAAGAAGTGGGGTTTTCTTAAACCATTCCCAATTAGACAACCAAAGCTTTTGAGAGTGTCTAAAGATCATGGGAGAAAGGGAAAAGGAGATATAGTCCAAAATAGTGTCATAAATAATCTTATCATCTGGTCATAGACCAAACAATCTCCTGAAATTACCCCATGGGATCCAATCCCTGGAATATCGCGAAAAAAAATTTGCCACTATTGAAATCCCTTTCTTGAAGAACCGTTAAGCATGAATCCATTGCACGAAAGCAAGAGGGGAACCTTGAAGAGTAATAAAGGGTGACCACAAAACATTATAAGTGGAAATAGAAGCACCTTTTTGATGCCCATACCCTAGACAACTAACTAGGGCTTAATTTTCTCCCAAGCCCTCCATATGCTATGAATGATAAAAGAGCCTTGAATTTTAACTAGGATAGAAGCAACGAGGAGGGATTGAAAATTGATGCCTTTCCAAACCTTCCTACCAAGAGGTAAACTAGTGGAGATGCAATGCCGAATGAGAACTTTTCAAGCTTCAGAACAACTTAAGTCTTGAAGAATCCATTTAGCAAATAAAGCAAAACCTTATCTTTGACAATCACATAGTCCCATACCTCCTGATATTTTGGGAAGACAACAAATTTCGCAGGCAACTCTATGAAACCCTCTTTTATGTGATGAGTTAGCCCAAAGAAAATCCCTTAAAAGCTTTTCCAAATTTTTTATAGTAGGCTTGAGAAGGGACCCAAAAAGATGAATAGTACACATGAGTAGAAGAAATAATTTTGGAACAAACCTGAAACTTACCAGTTAGTAAGTTTTTTGGTGATCCAAAAGGAATTTTTTTTCTCTATTTTTTGTAAAACATAATTCCACAAGACAGTAAGGGAACTCTAGAAAGCAAATGGGATGCCAAGGAATTTAAAATCTCCCTTGGTTGGATCCAATGCCACTGGAAGCTTTCAAGCCAGCTTAGAAGGTCCAAAGAGGATTACCTGTAGCATGAGGTCTTCCTCCATTGAATGCTAGATCTTGATGCATTGCAAAAAATATCTAGACAATCTAGAGCCTGTTTGACAGAGCGTTCATCCTCATGAAGAGTCAAAAAAGAATCATTGCAAAATATCCATTTATAAGTTGATAAGATTCTCCAGGTAAAGAAATACCCTTAATATTACCTTGACTCACTTGGTTAGCAAGAAGGTATCCAAAAACTTTAGCTGCCAATATGAAAATAGGAGCAAAAGGACAACCTTGTCTGATGGATTTGAAAAATCCAATTATTCAGACTAAAAATTGTTCAAATTAAGCACAGTTGAAGCATCTGCAAAAAGCATACTAACCGAGCTCAAGAAATGTAGCCCAAAACCAAGAGCTTGAAGCATGGTAAGGATGAAATTCCTTTCAATCCTATCATAGGCTTTCTCAAAATCAATCTTGATGAAAATAGTATTTTGTTGAGTGCCTCTAGACCATTCCATGCCCTCCCAAACAAAAATTAAATTATCCATAATATATCTACTCTACACAAACCCAGTTTACTCAGGAGAAATAATAAGTGGCAACAAATATCTAAGGCATAAGGCCAAAGCCTTAGCAATAATTTTGTAACTCACATTGAGTAAAATAATAGGCCTCCAGTTGGTGAGCACTTCTAGATCCCCTTGCTTAGGGATGAATTTAATATTTCCCTTATTAATTATAGAACCTAAAGAACCAAAATCCATTGCTTCTTGATAAACATATAGTAAATTTGGGCCAACCATGTTCCAATACTCCTTATAAAATTCACAAGGAAATCCATCTAATCCTGGAGCTTTATCATTGGCCATCATGGATAGGGCTTCAGAAAGACCATCCAATGACAAAGGATGCTCACATGGTTCCTTTTGAAGAGCTGAAAGCTTCTTAGGAACAACTGCACAACAAGCTTGAATTGCAGCCTGTGGTTTAGGAGTTAACTCCTGAGAAGCAAAAAATTTCTGATAATGCTTGAAAAAAACTTTAATAATATTAGGAAGAAAAGTCCAACGAACCCTTGCATCTTGAATAGCATTGAATTGAATGGATTGTCTCAAGGGCTTTTTTTTTTGGAAAAATTCTTTTGAAACCCTATCGCCAATTTTTAGCCAGTGAATTTGAGCACAAAGTTGAGCTCCCCTTGCTTCATAAAGCTCAATTTTTTTAAGCTCATGCTTAAGAATTGCAACTTGGACTTGAAGAATAGAGCTTAGAGAACTCAGTTCTAGTCTAATAGAAGCACGAGTCAGTTCAACTTTAAGGGCTGCATTAGAGATTCATATTTGCTTAGCAACTTCAACTCCTAAATTCTTGAGAAGAATAGTTGTTCTGGAGATAGCTTCATTCCACCAAGAAATTCTACCATGAATTCCAATTGGTCTAGGAACTAGATTCCAAATCCTGTGAATATGAGCAGACATAGCTTGATGTTTCAAAAAAGAAACATTCAGATAAAATTGAGACTTAAACTAATGAAGCGGAGGTGAAAAACAAGAGATGGAAAACATAATAGAAGCATGATCAGAAAGGGTGGTATCAAGAACAATATTCTAACATACCTTCCAAAATATTTGATATATCCTTAATAATATTCAGGATAAAACAATTGTTAAACTTTCCAACCTACAGATCCCGAATGACGTTCAAGGAATCACGTTGAACCGAAACCCGATCCCGAATGATGTTCAAAGAATCACCTTGAACCAAAACCCTTCTCAAAAACCTGATGAACACCAGAGAAAGGAACCTTAGCTTCAGCTAGGTAGTTGGTTTGAATACCATAAATTTCATTATAAGCCCAAATAACCTCACCGTTATAATGTTTTTTAATACATAAAAAATTTGTAACTTTTTTATTTTTTAATATCATATAAAGATTCAAATATTTGGAGCTATTGTTATAACCTTTATCTCAACATTATCTCATTGGAGTTGTCATTATAACCTTTATTTCACCCTTATCTCACTTAGTTATTAGCAATCAGAATGATGGAGACCACGGGTAGCTTGAGATTGGAACTACCCACCCTATCTGGTTGGCATGCACTCAGCAAAGTTAGGATAGTCTACCACCTTTACCCAAGAATATTTTGCCTCAAAATTTTAAACTAGATCTCCTCTTAATTAAAATATCATTTCACTTACCAATCTACCAATTATTAAAATTAAACTTTAATATAATATTATCTATCTTTCCACTTTTCCTGCCTATTCTAGCATTTTGTCGAGTACTCAATCAAACTGTCTTTTATTTAGTGCATTTGGTGGGTAAGGCCATGTTTAGATATACAATCACTCCATACATAATCCACGGTGCTATTTACGAAGAGATGTAAAACGAAAACACCTAAAAAAAACATAGAGACCATACCTGCATCTTAGGTTTTATAAACAGTGGGTGATTATTTAAATTCATATTTACAAGTAATTTTAGTTATGGAATGAATTGGAATTAAGTAACGTAATTAGTAGAAGACTATGAAAACAGAATAAATATATATCTATATATATTATATAATATAAAATTAAAATTTATTTTTAAAATAAAAACTAATTTTTTATTATAATTTAAAAATATTCATTTAAAATAATTATATTTCATTTTCCAATGGATAAGTTATTGGACTTTATCTACTTTAAACTATGTTTGAGTCTACCTTCTTTTTAGTAGTTGACGACTATGTGGTTGCACTTCATGGCGTCTTGATGCTCTCCCACATTTTAGGGTTCTAAATTTGCTATTCGTTTAGTTAGTTTTGGTGAGTTTAATTAAATTTAATTTGTTGTTTTTAATTGTTTTCGACTTTTTCATGTATAATAAAATGTATGGTAATGGTTGATTTAAAATAATAATAGATGCATAAAAAGTTATATTAATTTTAGTTTATAATGGTAATTTTTCAAATTAAACGATAAAAATATTATTGATTCTCTTAAAAAAATAAATAAATAACTTATTATATTTATATTGGTGGGTAGGCTAGTTTTAAAAGTTATATGGAAAGTGCATTAAATAATAATAATAATTAATGAACTTAATATGATAGTTTGAAAAAGTTATATGGAAAGTGCATTAAATAATAATAATAATTTATGAACTTAGTATGACAGTTTGAAATGATAATAAAAATAAAAATATTAATAATATTTTATGTTTTTAATCAAATAATAAAGCATAATATGATAATTAAATATAAATATTTAAATTTATAAAATTATTAAAAATTAATTATCATATTAAATTCATAATATTTTTAATAAATAATGATTTGATAAATAAAATTACAAAATCCAATCTATAATTTATATAATATATTTAAATCAACTAATTATTCTTCAATAATAAAATTAAAAAGGAAAAGAAATAAAGTAATTGCATTTTATAAATGTCATGAAATGTTTAATTTAAATTTAGTATAGGGGATCAATCCTATCGAAGTAGCAATAAGGATCATGGTCAAGAATGGGGTTATAGGTGCTTTGATACCATATCCTCCAAAATAAGGAATCTCATACTTAGATAAGTTATGTGGAACCCTACATAGGCAAGGACAATCATAAACACCATAGGGAAGTGATAAAAGGAGGATTCTATGCCTAGAAAGGTAAATGGATGTTTATCATATGCGAAAGGAATACCAATCTTAGAAAGAGTAGAGGGTAACCTAGCACATAGTTTATAAGATGAAACACAACCTAATAGGCAAATTCATGGGTTTTAGACCATCCTTGTACTTCCTCTACATGTAGATAAGGAAACAATAGCATCTGGAAGGAGAATACGAGATTCTAAGTCTCCCAAATAGGGATTTTTTATGGAGTTCATGTCAATGGTGGAACAACAATAAGTATTTGAGGGAAGGTCATATCATCACGGGCCAATGAGACTATTCCTACAACCATTGAAGATGGGATTTGACCCAAGGTGGAACCAATTGTAGTACAGTATGGGTAATATTATCTTCCCTTCCTCTTGAATTTTGGAAAGAGGAGATACTTGAGGCAAAAGGCAACTCACTAGGACATTATCAAGGTAAATCAAGAAAAATAATTTTAGAACGATCAATAACTTTTGCTAGGATTTTAAAAATTGATCTCAGAAAACCTCTTCAAATGGAGATAGACCTAAAAATAAGGGATTCTATTTGGTGTCAACAATTGGATTATGAGGTTGTTCCTTTTAGATGCAGGGTGTGCCACACTCATGGACATTTGGGTAGAATCTGTCCAACAGGTAAGGATCATCAACCAGAATAAGAGGGAATGAAAGAAAATATTAACATGATGGGCCAATATCTTCAGCAAAAGGTAAACTAGAAGGTAGGGGTATTTCCAATAGACTCTGCTGGCTTCCAACAAGTAATCAAAAGGCCAAACAAAAGAAATTAGTAAAGTAATTAGAGACAAGGAGGAAAAGTGAGAAGAACAAACAATAGATATGAGATATTCAAACAACTTGGAAGCTTAGAAACATAAGGAGAATTTTAAATGAAAGGCTTAGAGGAGGATATTCACTAAGTCACATTGAATAATCAAGAATAATACATTAATGTAGCATCAAGGAACTAGTAAGGAGCAAAACTAGACACAACCTCTCTCATGGAAGAGGAGATCCAATCCATGAGGGGGACCACAGGGAAAATGGAGTAGGGGATAGTATTATTTTAAGAAATAGAGGTAAAACAAGAGAATAAGAATAAAGATAACCCTACTTAAAAATTAATCAAGTGAAGAAGAAATAGAAACCAAACCAATAATATGGAGGAAAAAAGAAGAAATTTGATCCAGAATGGAAAGGCAAAATTGATGACTAATTTCTTTTCTCTTGAATCTTAATTATATTAATTACTTGGAATGTGATGAGTTTAGGTAACCGTCCCATATTATCATAGATATGAGTCAAGATGTAATATTATTATAAAAAACCAAAATGCAGGGAGAAGACTTACGAAAAGGAAAAAAATAGAGATCCTTAATAGATATAGGAGAAATTAAAGGAATTGACCACTATATGAAATCACTAGTTGTTCCTAGCGATAGGGGTGGCCTCCATGAGAGGGATGTTGATGGTTTAGTTATAAAATTAAAAAATAGGAAAAATGAACTATAATTTGTATGGAGCATAAAAAATCAAGAATCAAAGGACATTCATCCTAACATTTATAGACAACTACCTAGAGGACCAATGGATCATGGAGGAGGAATAAAGGAACAGCAAAAGGTAGAGCCATGTTGAGGAAAAGGATAGGTTCTACTCAGCAATAGCATGTCAAATAAACCTAATAGATAACCCAACTATGGATAGCTTCAGAGCGTACAAACATGTTGTAATGGAGCTGGTCCTGTGTTGAATTATAATTGCAGATAATTGCCAAACTCAGAAAGAGGAAGGGACTTGTCTTCTACCTTGACGTCAGTTTTATTGAAATAATGGATAAAGCAAACTGTGATAAAAGTACAACGGATCCCGTAAGCCAATTTTCTTCTCTCTATTGTTGATTCCGCTGACAACACAAAGAGCTGAATTTGTTAAAAGGGTTATAAAAGCAAATGCCATGTTCATGTTTGAGTTATTCTGCTCTCGCAGGAAATCAAGTATTGCCACAAACGTTGATTTCAAAGCAAAGGACAGCGCGCTTATATCTACCAATAACGAAAAAAACATGGAGACAATGAAATAAACTTTTTCCCAATTTCATTATACAAGACCACACATCAGTATTTTGTAATATAAGACTAAACTTTCTGTCAAACTCTTTTTGGGCTTTGGTTCATTCTACTTTTTCTTAGTGTTGTGGACGATTCTATTTAGATTCATGCCGGCAGAAATTTTGGCTTTTCACAATATACAAAGATAACTGAAATGTCAAATGTTGAAAGAAATCTAAAATCACAAATATCTTCTCTGGCCTACTGGATTCAGCCCGTCCAAACTTAATCGGACGATATTAAAGTCCATGGAACGTTTTATGTCCCAATACCGATGTAACAACCATATGATAATGTGATGGGTCCTATGTTCAATTATAGCTAGATATTTGCCTAAATTTCCAGATTGTGCTTTAAAAAAAGGTAGGGGTTGGTATCCTTCGGCCTCTTTCCTTCTCAACGTTAATCAAAATATGAAATAGCAGTCTGACCAAGGGGCCCGTTAAAAAGCAAATTACATTCAAAATAATCGACAACTATGTTTGAAAATATTATCATAATATGAAGGAAATAGCGTAAATAAGTAGTACCTAAAAAGTTTATGTTGAAACAAAGGACATGACCTGTTATCGAAGAATTCATGGACACAAACTGGGATTTCATGTGATATATGACCGGATCCACTAACACAGACATGAAAACAGACTCGAAAGTTTAATGACTAAAATATAGCAGACCCTCCATGACTGTTGGGTCTGTTCCTTTGATTTTGTTATGCTGTTGCACTAAGCTCTAATGTATCCTTATATACATAAGGAATTTGAAGCTTTCTTTATTTTTTATTATTAATTCAAATTTTTGGAGTTTTTATTATAATTTTTATTTTACCTAGTTATTAACGACCTGAGAGACTGCAGTGGTTGCAGATTATCAGATGGTATGCACTCAGCGAAATCAAGATAGTCTACCACTTTTACCTAAGAAAAACTTACCTTCAAAATTTAAACTGAATCTCTTCTTAATTAAAATATCATTTTATTTTATCTACTAAAACTAAAATCTAATATAATTTTATGTATCACTCAATTATAGAGTGACCTTTCCACCTCTCCTGTCTATTCTAGCATTTTCTAGACTGGCCTTTCCGCCTCTGCTGTCTATTCTAGCATTTTCTGGAGTACTCAATCAAACTGTTTTTTGTTTAGGGCATTTGGTGGTTAAAGGCCATGTTTAGATATACAATCACTCTATACATAATCCACGATGCTATTTACGAAGAGATGTAAAACAACAATACCTAGAAAAACATAGACACCATGCCTGCATAGGTTTTATAAACGATGGGTTACTTTTATGGTAATTTTATGAGCTTTATTTATTTTTATGTTGTTATAATTTAAATTCATATTCACAATTAATGTTACTTATGGAATGGAATGAATTAGAATTAAGTACTGTAATTAGTGGAAGACTACAAAAATGAAATAACTATATATATTTATTTATATATTATAATATATAATAATAATTTTTTTAAATAAAATTAGTTTTTTATTATATTTTAAAATGTAATTTAATAAATAATTATAAATAATTTTTATTATATAAATTGTATCTGTAAAAGTGTTTATCATAATTAAATTTAGACTATGTTAATATAATTATATTTAATTTTCCAATGGATAAGTTATTGGACTTTATCTACTTTAAACTATGTTTGAGTCTACCTTCTTTTTAGTAGTTGACTCCTATGTGGTTGCACCTCATGGATTTTTGATGCTCTCCCACTTTTTAGGGTTCTAAATTTGTTATTCGTTTAGTTAGTATTGGTGATTTTAATTAAATTTACTTTGTTGTTTTTAATTCTTCTCAATTTTATTATAAACAATTTTTTTATATAAAAATAATAATAAATGTAATAATAATAATAGATGTATAAAAATGTTATTATAATTTTAATTTATAATGGTAATTTTTCAAATAAAATAATAAAATGTTATTAATTTTCTTAAATAAAAAAGAAAAAATTATTATATAATATATATATTTTTATATTAGTGGTTATAATATTTTTAAAGTTATATGGAAAGTGCATTAACAAAGTTCGAATAATAATAACAAATTAAGAACTTAATTTGACAGTTTGAAAGACATAAATTTAGTGATAATAAAAATAAAAATATTAATCTGCTAGGTACCTTACTGGCAAGTTCCCTCAATCCTTGGAAGGAGGTCCGGGGTTCAAGCCTGGCGGCCTACGCCAGATACAAAAACCCCTAGCTAGCCTGGGGAACAATTTTTCTTAATATAAAGGTTTAGTGGTGTGGGTATGTGTCTCCCTAATGGAGTTGTTGTAACAAGTTGGAGGATTCCTAGTCAAAACCCCCGCTTCTTAATATTACCAATATATATAAATAATATTTTATACTTTTAATCAAATAATAAAATATAATATTATAATTAATTATAAATATTTAAATCTATAAAATTATTAGAAATTGATTATCAAAGTATTTTTAATAACTTTTTTAATAGATAATGATATAATAAATAGAATTATAAAATGGAATCTATAATTTAGATAATAGATTTAAATCAAGTAATTATTATTTAATAATAATAATAATAAAGTAATCTCATTTTATAAATGTCATGATATGTTTGATTTAAATTTAGTATATTAATTGTAAGAGAGAAACCATATTAGAGAGGATCAATCTCATCAAAAGTGTATTTTAGCAATAAGGGTCGTGGTCAAGAATGGGGTCATAGGTGCTTTGGTACCATATCCTCCAAATTAAGGAATATCATACTTGGATAAGCTATGTGGAACTCTACATAGCTTTAGCGACTATAAAACATAGTCAAGAAAAATCAAAAACACCGTGGGAAAGTTATAAAAGGAGGATTATTTGCTTGGAAGGATAAATGGATGTGTATCATATGCAAAAGAAATACCAATCTTAGAAAGATTAGAGGACTGGGTAGCTTGGAACATAGTTTATAAGATGAAACACAACCTAATAGATAAATTCATGGGTTTTAGACCATCCTTGCACTTCCTCCACATGTGGATAAGGAAACAATGACATTTGGAAGGAGAATACGAGATTCTAAGTCTTCCAAATAAGGATTTTTTTGTGGAGTTCATGTCAATGGTGGATCAACTAAAAGTATTTGAGGAAGGGTTGTACCATCACGGGCCAATGAGACTCTTCCTACAACCATAGAATATGGGATTCGACCCTAGAGTGGAACTGGCCATAGTACCAATATGGATAAGAGTATTTTCCCTTACACTTGAATTTTGAAAAGAGGAGGTACTTGAGCCAAAAGGCAACTCGCGAGGACATTATCAAGGTAAATCAAGAGATAATTTTAGGATGATCAACAAATTTTGCTAGGATTTGTGTAGATATTGACTTCGATAAACCTCTTCCAATGGAGATAGAAATAAAAATAAGGGATTTTATTTGGTGTTAGCAATTGGATTATGAATTTGTTTCATTCATATGTAGGGTGTGCCACACTAATGGAAATTTGGCTAGAATATTTCCGACAGGTAAGGATCATCAACTAGAACAAGAGGGAATAAAAGAAAATATTAGCATGATGGACCAATCTCTTTAGCAAAAGGTAAATCATAAGGTAGGGAAATTTTCAACATACTTTGATGGCTTACCGCAAGTAATCATAAGGTCAAAAAAAAAAATTTAGAGACAAAGATGAAAAGTAAGAAGAACAAACAATAAATTTGAGATATTAAAACAACATGGAATCTTGGAAACATAAGAGGAATTTCAAATGAAAGGATTGGAGGAGGATATTCACTAGGTCACACTAAATAATCAAGAACAATACTTTAATGTAGTATCAAGAAACAAGTAAGGAGAAAAACTAGACAACCTCTCTCATGGAAGAGGAAATTGAATCCATGAGGGAGACCATAGGAGGGGAAATGGAGTAGGGAATAGTCTTATTTCAAAAAATAGAGTTAAAACAAGGAAATAAGAAAAAATAAAACCCTACTTAGGGATTCATCTAGTGGAGAAAAAATAGAAATGAAACCAACCAATAGGGAGGAAGTCAAACAAGGAAAATATGGAGGAAAAAGGAATAAATTTGACCCAAAATGGAATGGTAAAATCGATGGCTAATTTATTCTCTCCTAACTCTCAATTATATTAATTACTTGGAATGTGATGGGTTTAGGTAGTCTTCCCAAATATTATCATGGATATGAGTCAAGATATAATATTATTATAGGAAACCAAACTACACGAAGAAGACTTACAAAAAATAAATAGGATAAAATGGAAAAATGAGTGATCCTTAATTCACATACGAGAAATCAGGGGGATTCACCACTATGTGGAATCACCAATTGTTCCTAGCTATAGGGGTGGCCTCCATGAGAGGGGGTGTTGATGGTTTAGTTGAAAAATAATGGAAATAGGAAAAACTAAACTTAAGTTAATTTCTATGGAGCATAGAAAATTAGATTATATAGGGATCAAATATCGGTAATATAGACATTTAGAGATAACTACCTAGAGGACCAATGGATCATGGATACAAATTTCAATGCAAATATTAGAATAGAGGAACAAAAAGGAGGTAGAGCCATCTTGGAGGAAAAGGATAGGTTCTACTAAACAATAGCATGTCAAATAAACCTAAGATATCCCAACTGTGGATAGATCCATGACCTAGACAAATAGAAGAAAGGAAGGTGAGATAATCAAATATTTCGTAGATCATTTCTTTATGGGGAAGGCATTATACTTTCATACCAAGCATCAAGGTAGGGTCATGTATATGTTTTCTTTAGACCATTTTCTAATAAGCCTTACCATAGAAGAAGATAATCATAAAGTCATAGGAACTTTTAAATTTGAGCTATGGTGGTTGAAAGATGAGGATTTGGAGGACCACTTAAAGGAATGGTGGAAAGTAGGGAAATAAATATTTGGGATAACCCATTTACTACTCCAAAAACAACTAAGATATGTGAGTAACCAACTAAAGGGTTGGAGTAAACACAATAAGCAACACACTAGAATTTAAAAGAATGAAATCAATGATTAGAAGGAGAAGATTACTCAGGAGATAAGACAAGAAACTATTATAGAAGACTTGTTGCAATGTGAGGCAAGAAATTTTAGGAGAGAGGAAGCATTTTAAGAACAAAAAGAGATATACTGTAGGTATAGAGCCAGAGTTACATGGTTAAAGGAAGGATCCTACCACAAATTTCTTCCACAAGACAAAAAGGAATAGAATTATAAGCCTTATAGATATGATGGTTCTGGTAAAAAATAATGGAGATGAAACAAAAACTATAACAAATTAGTACTTCCATACCCTATTTAGTAGAAATAAAAATTTGAATGTAGTATGAGAGGATAAGGTACTAGAGGCTATTCGACAATTAGAACTTTTGGAAAATTATGAGCCAAGTGGTGGTCAAGGCATTGAACGAAAACAAATAAAGTAAGCAAATGCTAAAAAACTTAAATCATACTTTTATTACCTTAATTTATAACTACCCACCTAGCAATATTATTAGTTATTGTAGGTCTATTTCACTATGTAATATAGTATACAAGATATTAATAGAGCTTATGATGGAGAGGATAAACCATTTTTTTATGAAATCTGAATTCAAGTATACAAGATATTAATAGAGCTTATGGTGGAGAGGATAAACCATTTTTTATGAAATCTGAATTCAAGTGAGCTAGGTGGTTTTGTTGAAAGTAAACAAATTCTAGATGGAAACAAAAAGGGTTGTACTCCCAACCATTGTAATCTAAAATTTATATAACTATGCAAAAAGGTTTCCGTTCTCCGATAATGTGTCTGTAAAATATTATTATAAGGTCAAGATGCCCGCTTGCATTCATAGATTGCTGCATCCTGGGGCTTTACTAAAGAAAAACAAGAACAAGAAGGGAATTGTACCATCCAATACTATAAACTTCAGATAATTAATTGTAATCATTATAAATACTAAGCATTGATTACGTTTCAAATTTCGAAATAGATAGGGTTGTTAAGATAATAATATATTAAATTAAATAAAAATTTTAAAGTAAATTTATGTTAAATAAATAATATATATTTTAAAATTCTAAATATTAGATTAAAAACCATTATTAATTCTTCATGTTCTTTTGAAAATGTTCTCGGGTTGGTATGTATTGGACCCTACTTTTTACTTTATGGTTTGCTTTAATCAAGACAGAAAGCAAAGCTGGGAGGCCCTATGCAAGCCAAATTTCATCTTCTAACATTGTTTTTCCCCTTAAATGAAGCAAGCAAACGCCAGATGGCATGCGGAAGGGGAAAACTTGATTTTTTCTGCTTTACTGGATGAAAAAATAGACCAGTACACCCATAATTGATGCTACTGAAAAGTACAGGTTCTGTATCTCTCAGAAACGATCAGATGATAGATAGTGAATATAACACATAACAGACCAACCTTCATTGTTAGGTTCTTCTTTCATAGTATTTATATCATATTGTAATGAGCCTTTTGTCTTTGTTAGGTTTTTTCTTTTTATTGGGTTGACAAAGTGTTTTGTGCCCATTGAATTTCAGGCTGCGGAATCCTAACTGTTTTTTAGCTGCTTCTGCCCATTCTTTCACTTCCAAACGATTGACCAGTTAATGTTCAAACTGGTTTGTGATAATATTTTAATTAGAATCCCATCTTTCTCATATGTCGGTGCATTTATTTCTCTTTTCCCATCTCGGTCAACGAGAACTCAGGAAAGATGAGATAACCAGACCGTTCAAAGATTAGAGAAAAATCATCACTTGATTCCCATCTAGAAATATAGAATCCAGTTTAGTTTTTGTTTCTGAAGTTTGATCCAATAAGAAAGTTCCAGTTAACGAGGCAATAGAGATGAGCAGTATGCAATGAAAATTATTTATTAAAAGCAGGGAAACCATTAAAAACACAAAAGAGGGTCGGGAGAATACGTGTATAGAAATGAGGTTAATGTTATAGAGAAAGATGAAAAAGTGGCAACGATATTCTAGATGTTGATTTAGAGGGATTTCACAATGACCTAAACTTGTAGTTAACTGATACAATAATATATTCCTTCAAACATGAGTAAACATTGAATCTTTTAATCTATATTTTAAACAATAACATTTTTATATTAATATATTATTTGAGTATTTTATATATAAACTTAACAAATAATATATTTCGATGATTAGACCGCCGATTTCAAACAGACTGATTCGAAAAATAATGAAATATTTATATTCCTTGTCAAGTGTTTGCTTTTATGAATCAACCTTGTCAGAAGTTTTTTATTTATATAATCCATTAATTTATAGTAAATTTGCAATCAGGATGAAGAAAGAGATCTAATTTATTGCACTTTTCACTCATGGCTACTAAAATGGCAACCATGGTTGAGCCTCCATAATGTATAGTCTACCAATTACAACCTAATACATGCGTTCTTGATGTAGGCAGACCTATGCATCTTCGGTCACACATGGACGTGTATCATGCCAACCTCCAGAAAGCAAAAATCATGAAAAACATTTTAGTACTTAATTGTTTAGAGTGAAAGAAAGTAGATCTGTTCCAAAATAATAATCGGTTTATTTATTTATTTTCGTAATATTAAGATATGAGGTTTTGACCAGGAATCCTTCAATCTGTTATAATAACTCCATCAAGAAGATACACATCCACCCCTACACACTCACCCACGCCACAATTTAAACCTTAAACCTTCCTGAAAAAAAACAATCCATATATTATAACACATTTTAGTTAGTATCTTTTTACATTACTTTGAAACTTAAGCACGGTCTTAATGTTCAAATGCTCTTAAAAGTCTTTATAATAGTTGGATATTTTATAATCCGTGTTTGTGATTATCTTTTATATACACTTTGAAACTCAAGCACGGTATTAATGTTCAAATGCTCTTAAAAGTCTTTATAATAGTTGGATATTTTATAATCCGTGTTTGTGATTATCAATTCTTTTTTAGAGAACTGATATATTGTAGATTGGAAATAAATGTAACTAGTGTAATGAAAGCAAATAAGAGTTTAAAATAAATCTTTTTTATTTTATTTTTAAGGTTTATAGGAAATGTATGTAATTTGTGAGTCTAAATTTATTAATTTAAAATATTTATATATAAAAATTCATTTATAACATTAAAAATTTTGTGTGTATTTTTCATAAGAAAAACTAACATTACAACATATATTATACATTTAACAAAATAAATTAGATCTTACAATTGTAGATTGCTTATGTGTATCACTTACATTATCTCTCCCATCCCATTACTTTTTAATTTTGAAGTAGCTTAGATGTTCTTCTTCATTTTGATTACAATAAAATAGACTTAGTACTCTAATATAAATTAGATTTTATTTTATAGTGTAAGATACTTATCCTACCTAAGTTCAAACGCCTCATATTGGTTACAAATTTAATTATGACTCAATATTTATATAGAGTGGTTACAAATTATGACCATTTATTTATTTGCATACATTGGTTAAATTTAATAATGGTTAACCAATGTACTCAACATATTATGTAATGACAACTTTTGTATTGTAAAAAGTAGAAGATGCCAAAACTATAAAAGAGGGAAGATGTAGGTGGGATCATAGTATCCTTACTCTATAAAACTAGACACCTAGGTTTGATTCTCGATCCAAGAAGATAACCGTCCAACCAATTTGGGTCAAGTTACCTTCACTGCCATTGAAATATTGAAATGTGAAGATACTTAGGGAGATAAGGAACTCTTTAGAAGTTTTTCTCGATGTGGACTCAAAAATTTGAAATGGATTTCAGAAATTGATATCTTGAATGTTAGTGGAGTCGACCCTCAGTCTAGGATTACCTAAGAATATGGAATTTGTAACCAGTAGTTGGTCTCAAATAAAGAAGTTAGACTATATTGGAGTCCACTCTCGATGTAGTTCCTACCACTAATATGGTCATCTCAAAGTAGAATGTAGAGTACGAAGTAGTAGTAGATATGAAAAAGAGCAGATAGAAGTTGAAAACCCCATTAGTATAAGTAATAGATAGAAGTTAATAGTAAGAGAAGTTTAAGAAATTAGGAGACAAGAAATAACCCTAATAGCTACAAAAGATCAATCGCAAGCATCACTCAATCAATGAAAGGAAAATGACTAGTCAATTAGTAAATTATTAATTGGAGCTACAAAAGAGAAGAAGGGACTTTGTAGGTTTTTGGAAAATAGCCTAGAGGACCAGATTGAGGTAATCCAATATTATCTCTACATGATAATTTGAATGATACAAATAATAAACCTGTTTCCCTATATAAATCTAGCTTAAAATCAATTTAGGAAGACCTCATAAAGAATATTCTTGAGATAAGGATATAAGAGAGGGTTTCTCCCTCAACAGGGGAAAGTAGGAAGGTAATGGAGATAGATAGGTACAAGGATCAAGTAAGAATTTTGTTTGGGATAGAAGACAATAGAATATCTATGAGATTATGAAGAAAATAAAGATAAGAAAAGAAAGTAAACTAAGAAAATATTCTATTAATAGGATTTCATCTCATTCTAGTCCTATATCTCAATGTAGTCTTTTACCTCCTATGGAAAGATATGATTTAAGATCTTAGAAAAAAGGTAAAGCAAATAAGATATTTGGGAAAATTCAAAGGATGTTGAGATTTGAAGCCAATCAAACTTAGGGTTCCTTAGTAGGTAGGATTTCCTATCTAACAATATTCCAAAAAGAAGATGAGAAAGAATTTTTTTTTATGACAAAAAAATCCTATTTATGGGTTATTTACAACAAGACACCACCCTGAATTAGGTATTTAAGCCTAATAATATATTAATTTATGAAACCATGTTAGAGGTATGAAAGATAATAACTATTCTTAATTCACTCCTTCAAGATATAATTATATTGGGATAGACTCAAATAGAAAGTCAGGGGGAATTGAGATGGAAGTATTCTTTTCAATTGATTGAAAAGTTCTTCATAGAAGTAGAATTAGTGTCATTTTTTCACACCAAGGAGTTAGGAAAACTTATAACTATAGTAAATATGTATGGTGCATATAAATATAGGTAGATTTTTAAGAAGAATTTTTTGACCAATATCTTCTGAGAAAGGATAATTTAGTGGTGGGAGGGGATTTAAAATTTATTACAAAAAGAAGTGAAAGATGGGGAGAAGAGGTCAGAATGGATCCATTAGCTGATTTTTTCCTTCACAAAATTTAGAGTGGTAGATTATGGAGGAGGGTCAAATAATTCTCCAATATTATTACATATAGAAAATGGTAAAGATAAAACACTAAACCCTTTAAAATTCAATCTCATTTCACTAAGGGACAAAGAATTTAAAAATTTAGTAAGAATATAATGGAGGCATTATGATCCAACCTTAGAAGAGACAACCATGTTTTAATTTACTAATAATATTAGGAGAATAGAATTAGCCACATTAGGTTTGACCAAAGAATGTTTTTTGGGAAGTAGAGGGAAGACTTACTAAAATTGAATTTGCTCTAAATCAACTTTACAATATGATGCAAGAGCCTATATTTAGAGGGTTCTTTTAAAAATAAGTTTTAATGTAATTTTTTTATTACTCAAAATGGAATTATTTGATGCAAAATATAATTTTCCGAAAATGTAATTACTAAAAGGCAAATTTTTATAAAAAAATAATTTGCCAGAAATAGTAAATTTTTTATTTTTAGGGTTTTAAGTTTTAGGATTTTTTTTTAGGGTTTATTTTAGGGCTTCAAGTTTTAGGGTTTCTTTGGGGATATATATTCCCTTGGTATTGCATTGTAAAAAGGGGAAGTGAATCCAGGAATGATAAAATAAATTATTTACTAGTTTATTTCCATGTACTCTAGTTTTTATGTGAATGGATGGTTTACTATTTATTTTCATTTATTGTAGTTTTTATGTAAATGGAAGGTTTTACATATTATTTTCATTTACCGTAGTTTTTATGTAATGGGAGGTATTTTGTTTTGACCTCTTGCAACTGGATTTACATCATTTGGTATCAGAGCAAGTTGAATCTTGTTGGGAGGAGAAAAGAGAAGAGAAGAAAAAATAAAATGAGAGGAGAGCAAAGAGGCTCCACAATTTTTTTTTTTGGCACTCTATGCAGTGCTTGTAAAAGGTTTGTAAAAACTTAGAGACAAAAATTGGCACTTTGTGTAAGTGCTTGCAAGAGGTTTTTTTGTAAAATCCTGAGAGAAAGAGATTGGCACTTTGTGTAGTGCTTGCAGAAGGTTTGTAAAACCTTAGAGAAAAAAATTGGCACTTTGTGTAAGTGCTTGCAAGAGTTTTTTTTTTATATAAAACTTCAGAAAGAGAAATTGACACTTTGTGTAGTGCTTACAAAAGGTTTGTAAAACCTTAAAGAAGTAAATTGGCACACTATGTAGTGCTTGCAGGAGGTTTTTTTCCATTAAAAACCTCAGAGGGAAGAATTGGCACTTTGTGTAGTGCTTGCAGGAGGTTTGCTATTTTAAAATTATGTGTAGTGCTTGCAGGAGGTTTGCTATTTTAAAATTATGTGTAGTGCTTGTAGGAGGTTTGCTATTTTAAAATTATGTGTAGTGCTTGCATGAGGTTTGAGATATAAAACCTCAGAAGGATATTGGTACTTTGAGGAATACTTGCAGATGTGTGACACTCTATAGAGAGCGATTATGAGTTTGATCAGAGGAACTCATAGGAGCAAAGTTCTTTTCAACCAAAGGAGAATGATGTAGGACCCTATCTTTAGAGGGTTTTTTTAAAACGAAGTTTTAAAGTAATATTTTTATTACTAAAAATGGAATTATTTGATGCAAAATATAATTTTCCGAAAATGGTAATTACTAAAAAAATATTTTTTTATGAAAAAATAATTTGCCAAAAATAGTAATTTTTTTATTTCTAGGGTTTTAAGCTTTAGGGTTTTCTTTTAGGGTTTATTTTAGGGCTTCAAGTTTTAGGGTTTTATTTTAGGGTTTATTTGGGGATATATATTCCCTTGGTATTGCATTATAAAAATAGGAAGTGAATCCATGAATGAGAAAATAAATTATTTACTGGTTTATTTTCATGTACTATAGTTTTTATGTGAATGGAGGGTTTTACTGATTATTTTTATTTATTGCAGTTTTTATATAAATGGAGGGTTTTACATATTATTTTCATTTATCGTAGTTTTTATGTAATGCGAAGTATTTTGTTTTTACCTCTTGCAGTTTGATTTACATCACAATACTAGAGGTAATGAAGTTTTCTTAGAAAATGAAACCATTCAAGTCAAAAAATTGGAAAAAAAGAAGAGAATTGTTAGAATACGAGGAGGTAAAATGCATAATGAAAAACATGGATTTATAGCTAGATTAGGGGGGTGAATTTTTTTTCAAAATTATGCAAAATAATTAAAATATACAAACACAATTTGGAAATGAAAGGGAAAAATGAAAATATTTTGAGAATATTTCAAGAGTTGGAACTATTAACGATAAAATACTTCAAAGACTTGTATAAAAATCCAAACAAAGAAAATATAACAGAGACAATCAAACTAGTTCTAAATCTTCCCAAGATGGTCAATGGGAAACAAGAAAAAACTTTGGTCTTAGAAATCACCAAGGAAGAGTTATATTCCATAGTCAAATAATTATATGAAGGGAGAATTTTAGGTCTAGATGGATGGACAATTGATTTTAATTTAGATTTTTATGAACTATTTGTGGAGGATATTTTAAAATTGGTAGAAGAATCAAGGATTAAGGGATAATTTTTAGGATCTATATGCTCCACTTTCTTGGTTTTAATTCCAAAATGAGATAATTCAAAATATTTCAAGGATTACAAACCTATTTATTTATGTAATACCCTCTACACAATCATATCGAAGACTATAGCTAAGAAAATTAGAGAGATCCTTTAAAACAATTTTTTAGAAGAAGAATTTAGGTTTTAAAGTAAAAGGTAGATTCATGAAGCAATAGGGATGACCCAAGAAGGACTAAATTTAATACAAACAAGGAAGCAACAAGCAATGGTAATAAAAATGGATCTAGTAAACTGTTTTGTTAAATTAGATTTATTATACATTAGGTTAACCCTAATTCAAGTTGGATGTAGCATTCCCTTTATAAATTAGGTGATGTGATGTATCAATTCAACCTCTTTTCATGTACTTATCAATGGTTTAGCTTATATAGGATTGATAAAATGGTGTCCTCTTTATCCTATCCTATTTATTTTGATAACAAAAGGTTTGAGTAGAGAGATAAAGGAACAAAAAATACATGAATTTATCAAAGGTATCAAAATTGGTAACTCTTTGAAGGTAACCCATTTGGTCTTTGTAGATGATATTTTATTTTTTGGAAACAAGACATTGAAGAAAGCCTCCAAGTATAAAGAAGTGTTGGACCTATATTGTATGGCTACAGGAATGGAAATAAATCTATTAAAAGTAGAAATATCCTTCAAATAGGTTTTAACCATGATAAATAGAAGTAGTAATGATTTTTTTTTTATAATTTCAACCAAGTACACTTTAATAAGGGGTTAAAATATTTAGGTTTTCATCTAAAAGCTAATGATTATAGGTACTAGTACTAGATTTGGCTATACACCAATATAGAGAGGAGGATCACCACTTGGTGAATTAAGTGACTATCATTAGAGTATCACATTATGTTGGTGAAATATATATTGAAAGCCACCATAGTCTACTATCATTGCCTAGCTTACATTCCCATTACAATAGTATAAAATAAAGGAATAATTATTTTCAATCTATTTGGTTAGGGAATAAATAGAAATATGTAATCACAATAGTTAAATGGAACTATGGGTGAGATTTTTCACCTCTTCATACACCCTTCTTTTTTGAAATATGATGCTTTATAGAATCAGCAAAATATTTTCAAGCATAAAAAGGCTGGGAGGGTGATAAAGACTAATGGGCGATGGTGGGAAATAGGTGGGCAGTAGTTTCCAAAGGAAGTCAAATAAAATAAGTCACAAAGGTCCACTATGAAAGAATATGACTCGAATGGGCGGATAAAAGAAGATCAAATATTGGAGGTCTACTCTAGGGTGAAACTATTTTGAACCACCACTCACTGGCTAGGCAAAAAATTATGCCAGTCAGTTGGGTGGAGATATTGCAAACCCCACCCATTAGTTAGGCAGAACTCCAGAGCTAAAATATGGGTGGAAATTTGAAGGGCAAAAATTTAGAGGAGCCATTTGGGTGAACCACATCTAAAACACCGCCCTAGTCATAAATTACATGAAGGATGAGGTTCTAACCTTTTCCTTTATGTCAGATCCATCACCCGCATAAGGAACATTGGGATCTCCCAACTAGAACTTTTATGGCCATAGATAATGTATTACAAAAGAGCAATGGGTGCGAAGGTAGTAATTCAAATCATATGCTTCCAAAGGTCACCCACTGACTATTTTAAAGGGTAAAATAGACGAAAATTAATAGTTCAACAACAATATCAAAATTATCAAAGGTTTGGATTGATGCAAATACACCCAACCCCTTTTGGATAGCTGCCATGATCCCAAGGAGTAGAGTACCAAATGTAGACACCAAAACAGCACCAATCCGATTATGTGACTGCAAACACTGATCGCTTTGACAAACACAGCCCCCAGGGCAGCCCTTAGAGGTCAAACAGTGGTCCTAACCACTTTCATAGCAATTTTGTAAGGTCGGGAAGCAATTTGGCACATTTAGACACTTTGCTCGGTATTCGTCTCACCCGGGGACGAATACTAACTGGAATTCGTCTCACCCGGGGGACGAATTCTGAAATCGTCTCACCCGGGGACGAATTCCAAGTTTAACGGGCAAAAAGAAGAATGGTGCCAAGTGGCAGCCCGGGACGATCGATTGATGACTCTGCCTCGCACGCGTGTGTGGGTGGATAGATAGGCCGTTAGAGGACTCGTCACAAGGGCGGTTATGAAAGCCCAAGTCAATGGAGGACTCCCCTCCCTCATGGGAAGACATGACTGCCACATGGCACCTATGACCAACACATGGCATTTGTGCTTCCCTCTCAAAAGAGACCCCATGGGTCTATAAAAGGTGGGACTTTTCTCACCCAAAAATATAGGTTGAAGGAGATTTCAAGCAACGAAGTGCTACCGAGTTGAAGACCCACTTGCATCCCTTTTGGTTCACCTTCTCGCATCCACCAATCTCTCTTGCAAGGGAGGTTGTTGGGTGGCTTTTGGAAGCTTGAACCTGACCCAAATCCAACACATGGACACCTGAACCAACCAATTCGCCGACCCCTCAATCCTAAGAGGTTTTGGGCCCATCCCTAGTGGATTGGCGCCGAAATCAAGTGCCAACGGTGGGAGGCCCACTTGGGCACCCCCACACTTTCTAAGTTTTAGAGCATTCTAGATTACTTTTTCAGGTTGCATTTTGTGTTATCATGTTTGGTTAACTCATAGCTGCAAGTTCATAACTTTTGATCAGATTCTAGTATGTTTTGTGTCGCTTTGTTGTTTCACTAACTTGCAGGTGGCGAGATCAAATTCCCGAGGGTAGAGGCCAAATTGGGAGAATCCGACCATCTGGGTCGTCCCAAAATGGCCCCAATTACATAACCCCTTTGTTTGCGGGCATTTTGCAGGTCTCGAGAATCGACATTGGAGCAAAGCAACAGGTCGGCTTCTTCAACACGGAAGAATTCGTCCCACCCGGGGACGAATTGCACTCAAAATTCGTCCTGCCCAGGGACGAATTCCAGTTGAAGGCAGATTGGCCAGCTGTCTCAGTGGCAATGGCCTTCTGGTAACTTTTTCTATCTTTTGTCAAGATTTCAAGCCATTTGGACTCACTGTATTTACCGTTTCAGGCAAATGTTTACATGCATATTTCGTTAATTTTAGAGAACGAACACTTTCCATTTGCGGCAGGTGCTACTGACATCTTGGTTGTTTCTTTGTTCGCGGGAGAAGCAGCAGAGGTGAAGAACTCATCGACATCGGCGGCGGCATCATCTTGGCCCGTCCATTTCAATCGTGGGCACGCGGAAAGAGGAACATTAAGTGATTGTAATCAAATTCTTTTAGCGCTCCTAGCCCCTGAAAAGGGAGGAGGCGTCATTGTAATAGAGATCAAGAAATTTTAATGAAAGGGCTGTGTTTTCTCCATTTGCTTGTATCTCGTTTTAATGCGTCTCTTTCGTTTCATGCATTTTACATTTCTAGGACTTAAGCGCATTTGATTTTGGTTGCATCGCAATTAGTGTTTCCTTCGCCGGAATCTCGTGCTTTCGAGTGGCGATCACGGTGGGACCCTGTTCCCTAGTTTTTAAAATCACAGAAACTGTTTAAATTTTTGTGTTTTGTGCTTGACAGGTACATTTTTTGTTGCAGACTGCTATTCGTCTCTAGGAGTGGTGATTGCTTTACTGAAATTCGTCTGACCCTGGGACGAATTCAAATTCGTCTCTGGGAGGGACGAATTCTGTTCTGTAATTCGTCTCACCAAGGGACGAATTTCTGTCTGCAACTTTTCGGAACAGAAATTCAGAAGCAACCGGTCCAGCAGAGAAGAGGTAGGGATTTTTATAATCTCTGTTAAATTTTCTGTTTCTATTTCTGTTTCTTTAATTGTTTTCATTTAATCTGCATTGCATAGGAAAAGTCATTTATGCTTGTTTCATTTTCGTTAAATAAAATGAATCCCACACACTTCACGCAATAATTTTAAACCAAGGAGCTGGTCGTAAGACCCCAGCCCTTGAGCAAGACCAACGGTGGGTTCATCACCACCTTGGCTTAGCTTTGCATCCATTTCCCGATTGTCAACTATTGTTAGGCGTAAATCTTGACGAAAGCTGACCGAGTGTCGTTGGGGTGATTCCCATGCGCGCGAGGATAAGTTTTCTATGGTAGGTGCCATTAACAGGACAATCCCCCTTCCGTATCGCCTACGTACCATGTACCTTCTGCTCTCACGTACCTATAGTCTCCCTCTCGTAAGGGCGGGTATATAGAGAGGTTGGTATATCGGCCTGGTTGGTATATTGAAGGGGCGACCATTTTGGGAGTTATATGAGCCTTCATTATGCATTTAAACGTTCTTCAAAACCTACAAAAACAAAACAAAATATCAAAATACACTAAACCAGTTTAGGACACACCAATAATCCTTAAAAGAGATAATCACGGTTTGCGCATGTGTGTGTTTATTTCTGCTTAGTGTAGACAAAAAAAAAAAATCATCATAAACGAGATAAAAAATCTACTTAGATAGTATAGAAGCACCGCAATGGTGTATACCCGTAGCCAAGCCCAATCAAGGGCAGAAGCTCCGAAAGGTACACAAGAAGCAGGCACAAGTCGCCTTCGCTTCAGTCTTGAGGACTTGGTCATACCGCCTTATCGGTCTAACCTACAAAAGAATCCAATTCAGAATCCTCGGTGGGGTATGCCTATTCAAAGCAGCCCCTTTCGAGAGGACGCCTTACATGTAGACCTTGAGGTAAACAGAGAATCGCCCTCTCAGGTTAGACATGAGTGGCCACGGCACGACGAAGCGCTAGACAGGCAAACCATCCATTTGGAGGGACAACATGGATATGGTATCCCTTCTTTACCTCACATCAGAACAGAGAGACAAAATCTAGAGCGTAGGGTTCTTTACACAAAATGACCTAACTCCGCCTGCCCCCTTCACACCTATGAGAGGGAGCGCGAGGAAGATCATCGCATTCCTCAAAGACAACAACATACAACATGGGAACCTTGCGCTTCCGCACCAGCTGGACATCATGATCACCCCTTGAGGCCAGAACCTCGAGTACAGGCCGCCTACCTCGACAGAGGGAAGCGACCCCTTGAAGTTGTAGATCATCAAAATCAAGGCAAACACATAGGAGGAACATTCGAACCTCTTGAGCAAAATAGGGTAGACCAAATTGACCCGATAGTCGCCCAACATGCCACCCGTCAAGCCCAAATCATGCGGCTTAAACAAAGTCATCAGGAGATAGAGTATCAACACCGCTTGGATAGAGAGCGCATGCAACGCGAAGCGGATGAGCTACGCTATAAACTACCTGAGAGGGAGCCAACCCCTCGCATTCAAAGAGCCAAACAATATGTGAGACATAATCCGTTGGTGCAGGACAGGTCTCCACGACCTCGTCAAGCTTTGCCTCCAAGACCTCATGGATTCGAGAGGGAGGCAACTCCCCGAAACAATGATGGGTACCTTCAGCGAGGGCTTGATCGGGGTCATAGGTTTCGCCCGAGAGACTCCTCAAGAATTTTACGAGGAGTATGAACCGGAAGAGGAATATGTTGAAAGTCCCCATCAAGGCAGGAGGGATGCCATTCGGCCACCCCTCCATAGGCCTCCAGTTTATCATAACTTACAACGAGAGAGAACAAGAGAGGAAGAAATAAAATCTTTCGATGCATACCAAGCGCTATTGGAGCGTTTGGAGTCTGTGGAAACAAAAGCTGCTGGGCATCAAAAACCCACATTACGTCAACTCCGCAGTAATCCGGTGCATCCCTCAGTGCCTACACCTCTTTACCCCGAGCACTTCAAGTTGCCTCAATTGGCAGTTTTTAAAGGTGAAGAGGACGCACAAGAACACGTTACAAGATTTTTAAGCCAATGCTTCGGCATCCAAGATAATGACGCATTGTTGCTTAGAACATTCATAACCACATTCGTAGGCCCTGCCTCGGATTGGTTCACACAACTACCCAAACATAGCATAAGCAACTTAGATCAATTAGTAGATGCGTTTCTTGAACGCTTTGCCTTCAACACAAGGAAGAAGGCATCACTGAGTGATCTGGCGAGCCTCAAACAATTTGAGGAGGAAACAATGGCAGCATATGGGAATCGATGGAGAGCTTTGCTTTCTAAGTTACCCTACCGTCCTCCTATGTCTGATCTCACGCAGATGTTCGCAAAAAGTTGCTTAAAATCAATCTCTCGGTCTATTGTTGTCTGCGGCAATACGATAGCTTAGAAGAAGCTTTGGCGCAAGCCAGAGTCATAGAAGAGATTAAAATAGGTGAAGGCGCAATCGCTAAGCCTAAAAAGAAAGAGTGGAATAAAACCACTAAAACCGGGACAACGCAACCACAACACGTTGTAGTCAACCAAGTTGCGATAAATGTTCCCGCGCTTGTGCAAGAAACGCAGCCCCAAAAGGCTAATTACCAGGCAGTGCCTCCTGCTTATGAAAGAGATAATAGAAGACAGGAGCAAAATTACCCGCGTCGCCCTAGACGACATTTCACCCCATATGCGGAGTCTAGGGATTCCTTATTTGACCGCTTGTCGGCGGCAAATTTAGTCACTCTGCAGGAAATTCAAACTATAGACCCTAACATTCCCAAGCCTAGGGGGTACGAGAGAAGAATTGTATTGTAGATTCCATAGGCGCGAGAGGACATGACTTGAATGGGTGCTTGGAAATTCAAAGAACTAGTCCAGGATTTGATCGACAACAGAACATTGGTCGTGGACAACCCCATCGCGCCAAACAACCAACAAATGGGGGTATTCAAGGACCCCTTGCCTCGCCCACGAGGCACGGACAAAACCACTCCGGATTAACGAGGTGCGACGGGATCTTCCCACGCGGGGATTTGTGGGAATGATTAGCATAGTAACAAGGAACAGAAGGTACCCGAGCGAGTTGCCCCCGAGGTAGCTACGAGGGAAGTTCCGACAACATCGCAGCCTCAACAACGCCCAACGCAGCTTGCCTCCGCCCTAGACCCGAGGTCACAATACGAACCAAACTCACGCAGAGTTTGCGGACCACATCGGCTAGGCTGTCCATTTACGAGCTTATTCAACGGTCGAGCACCCCATAGGGAAGCTCTTATGGACATTTTAAAAGCCATTGAATTACAGCCCCACGAAGCAAATTCTTTCAACAACTTCGTGGGACATGTGAAACGATGTACGGAGCCGGTCATCACATTCGGAGAAGATGAGGTCAAAACGATATCGAATGACATGGCGAGATCCACCCCCGCACGTTATCGCGCGGGTCAACGGGATTCCGTACAAGAGAGTGCTTGATAGATACTGGCTCGTCCAAGTAACATCATTACCACCGTAGCCTTAAAACATTTGAAGGCTGCCAGACCTCTCACATCCACGGCCTCCACGTACACACTGCGAGCTTTCAACGATGCAATATGCTCGACGGTCGGCACGGTTGTTACGCCTATCCGGGTAGGACAAAAGACAATACCTACACTGTGCCATGTCTTTGGAAGGCGAAATGGCTTATAATATCTTGCTAGGGCGGCCTTGGATCGAGGGACATGAAGTGTGTCCCTTCGATCGCCCACCAATGCTTAAAGTATGCTTATGAGGGAGAAATACATGTAGTCCCAATGGACTTAGAGCCCTTCAAGTATTGCAATGCGGTACAATTCATGCCTCAATCGACCCTCCCTTCAACGCATTTGGATTTTCAATTAAATCCATCTAAACAGGGTTCGATACCGCAGGCACCACTGGTGGCCAACAAGGCAAAATCCCAGCCAGGTGAGACCTCATCACCTGCTCCTTCATCATCAATGCCACCTATCATGGCCCAACAGAAGGACAAGGGAAAACAGATCGTGGAAGAGGTTAAACCCTTGGAAGAAAGGTTGCCCACAATCTCAACGGTATCAACGGAGAAAACACCCAAGACAACAGAAACTAAGACTCCCGAAACACCAAACATGGAATGGAGTCAAGAAGGACTACCATTTCCTCCCACCCAATCATCAACAATCACTGTTGAAATGGCCAGTACAAGCTTGGGGGAATATTTGGTACAAAATGTTGTGGCGACGCCGGCATTGGAGTCAGTACAAGACATGGGAAGACCTCGCCTTCCCATAGGGACAATTGTTCCTCTAGGCTACCCTCCAAACCGGACAAATTTCGTGTATGGGGGCCTTGATCATGGTCTTGAACCATGCCAACAAAAGGAAGCAGAAGAAGAACCTTTTGTTGAAAACATCAACTATCCGTCAAACCCAGATTTTGCCCTAAAATATCTCGGCCAATGCAATTGGCATGGATACGAGCTAGGCGAGATATGAGCAAGGGATGCGGATCCTTTGCCAACCAAGATATCGGATGCCATATGACAAGTCAGGGGTAGGGTTCAACCATCCCCTGCCATTAGACATCTTGGTTGAAAATATGCAAGGCCTAGAAATAGGCAACAAAGGGGGATTGGCATTAGACCCTTATGCCAATCCAAATACAGAATACACATTGGGAGACTACCTCCCATGGTCAACAAACACCCATGGAAATAGCAGTAATCCCTCTCCTTTGCTAGAGAGAGGCGAAAGTTCGGACAGTGGTCCTCAAAGAGAAAACCAACGGCTGTCGGACATCTTTTTGAAGCTGTTCCCCTTAGAGATTCCAGATGAAACAACACAGCATCAAGAGAATCAGGTCCCTCCACCAAGAGTGGAACAACCACAATGGGACCAGATTAATTTACTGGAACAAGGAGGATCCTCAATTCCGCAAGCAACAGTTGCTGAAGAGGATGAACATTTTTGGGTCTTCGAAAGTGATTCAAAAGATGAGACTGAAATGGACTATCTCAGACATGCGCGATGACATCACCATGCTTTAACCCATGAAGATCTAATGGGACAGATGGGCATACGGTTAGGGCATGAATGGTGGGTAGACCCTGCAAGGTGGGACCAAGTATTGGATCCATGGCTCCAAATTCAAGATGAGCATCGTCCACCTCGAGATCCCATCATGACACCAGTGTCGAGAAAAGACCCTGCCATCCTTTTTGCAAATAGGGACGAATTCGCACCTAGGGAAGATCCATTCGTGCCCGTTCCCGTAGAGCCAGATCCAGAGTATAGGGAGCATCTAAAAGAATCGAGCTATCACACCCACGGTTCTGGAGACCAAATTCATTCCATCCACATGATCTCCATTGATTTGACCGCACCCATCCGCAATCTGGCCGATCCAACACGGTCATTGCATCTAGACATAGATGCCATCGACTGGGATCGCGTCAATTCACCTTTATCACCATCAGAGTACTGGCCTTTCGGTGAAATGCCTCATTTGACCCCAAGGACAACTCAAGAAATTTTTTAGGCTGAAGAGGGACCCGAGGTTCCAAACGCAGATTTAAACTCGGCCAATGATATCCATTTGATCCCGACTCCACATCAGTTGGAGGAAGGATCCCACATGTCAGTCGAAGAAATGACTGACGTAGACATCGGCTTAGACCCAACGAATCCACAGATTATCAAGCTGGGGGTAAGTCTTTCCCCCAAAGAGCAAGCCGATTACATTGCCCTTCTCAAAGCGAAGAAGGAGGTTTTTGCATGGTCATACAAAGACATGCCGGGACTAGACCCGTGGCTAGTCACGCATAATTTAACGCTTGATCCGACAATCAAGCCTGTAAAGCAAAAACTACGCAAGATGCACCCAACAGTGGCCTTGATGGTCAAAGACGAATTACAAAAGTTGTTGGATGCACAGTTTGTCATCTGCGTGGATTATCCGCCATGGCTGTCCAACATGGTTCCCGTCAAGAAGCCCGACGGGAGGATTCGCATATGCACCGATTTTTGAGACCTAAACAAAGCGAGTCCTAAGGATGATTTCCCCTTGCCAAGCATCGACGCGCTAGTAGACGCTACAGCAGGTCATGAAATGCTCTCCCTAATGGATGGCTTCTCAGGATACAACCAAATTCGTATCAATCCTGAAGACCAACTTAAAACGGCGTTCACAACGCCTTGGGGGACATTTTGTTATAAGGTCATGCCTTTTGGCCTTAAAAATGTCTGGCGCTACCTACCAACGTGCCATGACATACATCTTCCACGATTACATGCACAAAACTTTGGAAGATTACATGGATGATTTGTTAGCCAAATCTCTTTTGCGCTCAGATCATCTCGGTGACTTAAGCAAGATTCTCGATCGCCTCATAGAGCATAAGGTCGATCGAATCCCAAGAAGTGCGTATTTGGCATCACATCTGGAAAACTCTTGGGTTTTATAGTCTCAAAATGAGGCATCGAAGTGGACCCAAAGAAAGTCAAGGCAATCCTTGAAATGGCTCCCCCAACCACTATCAAGCGGCTCGAAGTCCGCAAGGAAAGGTCACGTCGATTAAACACTTCATAGCGCAATTATCTGACAAATGCCGACCCATGAACAAATTATTGCACAAGGGGGTCACATTTCATTGGGATGACGAGTGCCAGTCAACCTTTGACGAAATCAAACAATACTTGGCTTCGTCGCCGGTATTGGCACCACCTAGACCAGGAGTGCCGTTCTACTGATACATCTCAGCCATGTGAGGTGGCACTGGGCGCCATGCTAGCCCAAAAGAATGAACTTCACAAAGAACAGGCTACTTACTATCTTAGCCGCACCTTGGTCAGTTACGAACTTAACTATGCATACGTTGAGAAACTCTGCTTGGCAGTGGTGTTTGCTACCAAAAAGCTATGCCACTACATGCTTGAGCAACACTACGTATGTTGTGTCTAAGGAGAATCCATTGCGATACATGATGAGTCGTACTTATCATAGTAGTCGCACGGCGAAATGGATCATGTTGTTGACGGAATTTGACATTGAGTTCATTGGGCAAAAATCTATCAAAGGACAAGTCATAGCCGATCAACTAGCAGAGGCTCCTCTTGAAGACGATCAGCCTCTGGTCATAGAACTACCCGATGATGGGGTCTTCCATGTCTCAGAATCGCCGGATTCTGATGAGCTTGAGTCACAAGCCGACATAACCCTGTTCTTCGATGGTTCTAAATGCGAGCAAGGTGGTGGCGCGGGAATTGTATTCTTCACACCGCGAGGCGCTCCAATGCCCCTGTCATTTAAATTAAACTTCCGAGTGCACCAACAATAATGCGAGAATATGAAGCCTTGCTCCTAGGTCTTCAAAAAGCAATCGCCATGAACATCAAACGATTGAATATCTTTGGTGATTCGTTGTTAATAGTCAATCAAGTCAAAGGGGTATATCAATGCAAATGCCCAGTTCTGAAGGCCTATAAAGCCCTCGTGGACAAATTCCTGGCAAAACTTGAGTGGTATGACATCGAGGCACTCCCTCGATCATCGAATCGTTTTGCGGACACAATGGCCTCTTTGGGGTCACTAATCCCGCAAGACCTTTCAGGTGATATGACAACTATTCAAGTCAAAACCTTATCGCAATCCGCGATAGAGCGTGCAAGCTCAGACTTGACGCCAGGAATCCACATGATCCAGATTGAACCATCCTCGGATAAGTTCTTTCAAATCCGAGATCGTCTGAAACGTGCCAACGGGGGTCCTTGTTCTCCCCCACTCCCATTAATAGCAACACAACGCTATTCTTACAAGTTCTATCCCATTCAGCATTTGTTAGGGAAGAACTTCGAAAGGGATTGGCTGTTCATACTGTCGAGGTTTCTGATCAACAGGACTGGTATTTACCCATAAGAGACTACCTCAAGTTAGGTAATCTTCCCTTTGGATTGACGCACGCCGCAAAACGAACATTCAAGCAGAAAGCGGCTAAGTATGTCTTGATAGGAGACATTTTGTATCGTCGCAGTTATGACGGAATTCTTCTTCGTTGTTTGGACCAAGCAAGAGTCCACTTGGGCGATCGCCCAAGCGCACGACGGTACATGTGGTGGTCACTTTAGTGGTATGGCCATCGCAAAGCGCATTCTTCGCATGGGCTATTATTGGCCATCTTTAGAGCGAGATTGTTGCGAATATGTCAAGAAGTGCGTGAAATGTCAACATCATGCCAATTTGATGCACGTACCTTCCCTGGCCCTACAGACAGTCTAGTCTGCTTGGCCATTTTTGTAGTGGGGCCTCGATCTAATCGAAAAGATCTCCCCTGCATCGTCAGGCCGTCACACGTTTATCATAACGGCCACAGAGTATTTTACCAAATGGGTGGAAGCAATTCCGTTAACCTCAACGAAAGGACCCCGCATTGTGGAGTTCATCTTGCATAACATCATATGTCATTTTGGTATTCCATCCAAAATAATATCGGATAATGGGCCATCATTCAAGAACAAAGACGTGCGTGCTTTGACCACAAAGTACAAAATTCAGCACAGACTTTTCAACGCCCTATTATCCGCAAGCAAACGGGCAAGCGAGAGGCATCAAACAAAACACTAGTCGCCATCCTTAAAAAGACAGTCGCAGACAGTCATAAGGATTGGCACATACAAATCCCACTTGCCCTTTGGGCTTATCGCACTAGCATTCGGACGCCCACCGGGGCAACTCCGTTTTCGCTCGTGTATGGCTCAGAGGCGGTAATGCCTCTCGAGTTGGAAATTCCTTCCCTCCGCATATCAATGTAGGAGTTCATCGATGATAACACTACGCGGCAGGCCCGGTTAGACCAACTTACGTTGCTTGACGAACGACGCGTTAATGCTCTCGAGCACTTACGTATCTATCAAGAGCGGCTTAAGAAAGCATACAACATGAAAGTTCACCTAAGAGACTTTCGGGTTGGTGATTTGGTTCTGAAGGAAAACCAACAAAACTCTAATTTGCCGTCCCACATGAGGGACAAATTCATGGCAAATTGGTTAGGTCCATATGTCATTGATAGCATAATAGGACCCGGGACATACCGGCTAGCTTCTCTTGATGGTATCAAGGAAACAGAACCCTTGAATATCAGTCATTTGCGACCATTCCACATCTAAGAAAGCCATATCCTCAAAAAGCTCCAAGGATTATCACAATCACTTGGTCAATCCAAAAGCTCCAAGGATTATCACAATCACTTGGTCAATCCAAAAGCTCCAAGGATTATCGCAATCACTTGGTCAAAACAAAAAGCTCCAAGGATTATCGCAATCACTTGGTCACCACAAAAAGCTCCAAGGATTATCACAATCACTTGGTCAATCCAAAAGCTCCAAGGATTATCGCAATCACTTGGTCAAAACAAAAAGCTCCAAGGATTATCGCAATCACTTGGTCACCACAAAAAGCTCCAAGGATTATCACAATCACTTGGTCAATCCAAAAGCTCCAAGGATTATCGCAATCACTTGGTCAAAACAAAAAGCTCCAAGGATTATCGCAATCACTTGGGCAAAACCCAAAAAGCTCCAAGGATTATCGCAATCACTTGGTCACACCAAAAAGCTCCAAGGATTATCGCAATCACTTGGTCAAACCTAAAAAGCTCCAACGATTATCGCAATCGCTTGGTCAAATTCATCAATAGAGAGTTCCTCTAGCACCGCATATTCACATTCACAAAATCAATCCATCAAAAGTACAAAAATATGTAGTTGCATTAAGCATTGCATCCATACATTGCATATTTGTGGTTGTATAGGTCAAAGGCACCATAGGCTGCAATTGCTCTGCTAGTCCATCTTGTTCCGCATAGTTCCATTTTACAAAAACAACAAAAACACCATGCATAACTTTTACCACACTACAGTCAGTGGTCCGTAAATGTACCAAGAGTTTCAGTGATTCGGTCATCATTTTCCTCTTTAACCATGTAATGTATCAAATCGAACAGATTTTACGAAGGTAGAGTCATACTTGAAATACACCTTGTTACGTAACATCCCAACACAAATTAAAACACTAAAAATTCCCAAGTTGTGTGAACGAAAGATGAAACCTGCAAAGTAATCTAGGTCACCACAAGCGAAACGGTTATCTTGATCATCCCCTCGTGCGAATGACCCCTAGAATTTTGAGAGTTGGCAAAAGGACAAGCATCCTCCCTACCCAATTCCCTAAGAATCCCTAAAGTTCTCAATAGTTGCAAAACACCAAAAATTTGCAAAATGTCAAAACTCCAAAATTTGACAACCTACAGTGCACACATCAAAAGGCAAAAACAACGAGTGATTTTCGTCACTCCATATCCCCAGTCCCTTGCTCGAAAGAAAAACAAATCAAAATAAACAGTGATCTCATCACTACAAATGAGCAAGTATCCCAATACAATTGAAGAAAAGAAGGGAGTTGACCTTGAATCCCTGGAACTCTCAGCATTCTATAGGTCATAAGGCAAGCTTCAGTACCAATTTGGTTGATAGCCTATCGATAATGAAGTAAACCTCCCGCATGACGATATATCTGTCACATTAACTTGCGTACAGATCAATGTTTGCATGTGGATGAGCTAGCTTATGGCATCCTGGATTACACCGTAGATTAATCTTAGTACATACAACAAAGGAATTAGTGGAGCTAATTAGGTGATCCTCAATACGAGTTCGGTTGAAAGCCCATCCGGAACCTGGCGGTATCCTAACAAATACCACATAAATGAACTCAATTGCACACACGGGGATGTAAAATAACTTGGTCAAAAACAAGTCCGATTCATACCTTGTCCAAAAGTCTTGTAAGATAAAGTACAGTCATGGATAGTGAGTTAAAACTGTCTGAATCTCAAAAAACCTTACATACATTTCTAAACCATCTGCGCTACTTTTCATCCTTACAATACCATCAAAAAAATACAAAAAAAGAAAAACCACATGTATACATACAAGAGTCATGCATCACAGCAATCGCCTAAAAACAAAATAACAGAGTTCTAAACAGTCCTTGGTGCCATAGCCAAACATCACAAACCCCATTCATCCATTTCATATCTGCATATCACATATAAATCAAAACCATTTGCATTCATCATAGCATATGCATCCATCAAAATAAATCAACATGCATACATCCATATTCATCAACCATCATGCACAAGATCAAAGAAAATCAAAACAACAAAAACAACAAATAAATGCAACACAAAAACAAAAAGCAATAAACATTGCCAGACACAAGTGCTCTTGCACTTAACCTCTTGGCATAGAAAAACTGATGTCAGGGTCTACATTGTCACTATCCTACTCCCTAAGAAGGCTACCATAGCTGGACCGCTCCACGGGAAGATGGATTTTTGACAATTTCATCCCCAAACGACGTCACAAAAGGGTCAAAGCCCACTCAAAAACAACAAGAAAATCAAAACAACAAAAAAAGCAATAAACATTGCCAGACACAAGTGCTCTTGCACTTAAACTCTTGGCATGGAAAATCGACATCAGGGTCACAAATTATCACTATCCTACTCCCTAAGAAGGCTACCATAGCCGGACCGCTCCACGAGAGACAGATTTTTGAAAATTTAATCCCCAAATGGTGTCACAAAAAAAAAAACAACAAAAACAACAAAACATGCAACATAAAAACAAAGCAATAAGCATTGTCGGACACAAGTGCTCTTGCACTTAACCTCTTGGCATAGAAAATCGATGTCGGGGTTCAAATTGTCACTCTCCTACTTCCCCAAGAAGGCTATCATAGCCGGACCGCTCCACGGGAAGATGGGTTGTCGATGATTTCACCCCATTATGGCATCACCAAAAGGGTTAACACCCACCAAAAATAGGTCCAGATGTTGGAAAAATTGCACATGCTTAACGGTAAACCCTCTAAAGGCACCCTTGCACAAGTCATCTTGGGTCAAGCGACTCGTCGCTTTTCTCACGAAGGTCATTCCCTCATCGATTCGTCGCTTGAGGGGGTAGTCACACTTAGTCACCAATCAACAATCACACACCCAATTAAGGAAAATGACATGCATTCAAAGAATCATTGACAAAGACAATCACGCTCCTGCTTGGGGCAGTAAACAAGCAACAATCAAATCAATCAAACACTTGGCATTTCGTGAATCATGAACACAAGGTTCCCCCGTGGATAAAACGCCCTTCGCCTATTCATGACTGATCAATGTCTAAGTTCAAGTCACACCTCACCAAAATAGGTTAACACTTGAAATCAAACTCCTTAGCTCGTCAGAAGCAAGGATTCAAGAATGCATGCCCTTTCCATGCTTGGGGCATCAAAAGTTGGTTAGGTTACCAAGAAACCCTAATCATTAGTGCTTTGGTTATCTATTTTTGCTCGGCACTGTGCCATGCACAGCGCATCCCAAAAAGGGGCATCTGTAGACACCAAAACAGCACCAATCCGATTATGTGACTGCAAACACTGATCGCTTTGACAAACACAGCCCCCAGGGCAGCCCTCAGAGGTCAAACAGTGGTCCTAACCACTTTCATAGCAATTTTGTAAGGTCGGGAAGCAATTTGGCACATTTAGACACTTTGCTCGAGTATTCGTCTCACCCGGGGACGAATACTAACTGGAATTCGTCTCACCCGGGGACGAATTCTGAAATCGTCTCACCCGGGGACGAATTCCAAGTTTAACGGGCAAAAAGAAGAATGGTGCCAAGTGGCAGCCCAGGACGATCAGTTGATGACTCCTGCCTCGCACGCGTGTGTGGGTGGATAGATAGGCCGTTAGAGGACTGTCACAAGGGCGGTTATGAAAGCCCAAGTCAATGGAGGACTCCCCTCCCTCATGGGAAGACATGAGCGCCACATGGCACCTATGACCAACACATGGCATTTGTGCTTCCCTCTCAAAAGAGACCCCATGGGTCTATAAAAGGTGGGACTTTTCTCACCCAAAAATACGGGTTGAAGGAGATTTCAAGCAACGAAGTGTTGCCGAGTTGAAGACCCACTTGCATCCCTTTTGGTTCACCTTCTCGCATCCACCAATCTCTCTTGCAAGGGAGGTTGTTGGGTGGCTTTTGGAAGCTTGAACTCGACCCAAATCCAACATATGGACACCTGAACCAACCAATTCGCCGACCCCTCAATCCTAAGAGGTTTTGGGCCCATCCCTAGTGGATTGGCGCCGGAATCAAGTGCCAACGGTGGGAGGCCCACTTGGGCACCCCACACTTTCTAAGTTTTAGAGCATTCTAGATTACTTTTTCAGGTTGCATTTTGTGTTATCATGTTTGGTTAACTCATAGCTGCAAGTTCATAACTTTTGATCAGATTCTAGTATGTTTTGTGTCGCTTTGTTGTTTCACTAACTTGCAGGTGGCGAGATCAAATTCCCGAGGGTAGAGGCCAAATTGGGAGAATCCGACCATCTGGGTCATCCCAAAATGGCCCCAATTACATAACCCCTTTGTTTGCAGGCATTTTGCAGGTCTCGAGAATCGACATTGGAGCAGCAGTAGGTCGGCTTCTTCAACACAGAAGAATTCGTCCCACCCAGGGACGAATTGCAGTCAGAATTCGTCCTGCCCAGGGACGAATTCCAGTTGAAGGCAGATTGGCCAGTTGTCTCAGTGGCAATGGCCTTCTGGTAACTTTTTCTGTCTTCTGTCAAGATTTCAAGCCATTTGGACTCATTGTATTTACCGTTTCAGGCAAATGTTTACATGCATATTTCGTTAATTTTAGAGAACGAACACTTTCCATTTGCGACAGGTGCTACTGACATCTTGGTTGTTTCTTTGTTCGCAGGAGAAGCAGCTGAGGTGAAGAACTCATCGACATCAGTGGCGGCATCATCTTGGCCCGTCCATTTCAATCGTGGGCACGCGAAAAGAGGAACATTAAGTGATTGTAATCAAATTCTTTTAGCGCTCCTAGCCCCCGAAAAGGGAGGAGGCGTCATTGTAAGAGAGATCAAGAAATTTTAATGAAAGGGCTGTGTTTTCTCCATTTGCTTGTATCTCGTTTTAATGCGTCTCTTTCGTTTCATGCAATTTACATTTCTAGGACTTAAGCGCATTTGATTTTGGATGCATCGCAATTAGTGTTTCCTTTGCCCGAAATCTCGTGCTTTCACCAAACAAGCACCAGTCTACTTCAACAAGATCTTTTCACCTAACATATTTAATTTTTTAGTTTTGAATTCAATGTAATTTTTCTTTAAATATTGGAATACTGGTCATTCCTAAGCATGCCTCTTTAGCCATTATAATTCTCATGTAATACTAGATTTGTTATATAAATACAAGAATACGATTTTTTGGCTTCCAATCTCATTCTTACATTCTATGTTAAATGTGAATGCTTATTTTTACTTTGGCTACTTGAGTGACTCTCATCTAATTATGCTAAACTAGATTTCATAGGGTTTACTTGGTAGTTCTGGAATTCATATTCACAATTGGGGTTGGAGGTTTATTTATGCAAAAAGCTAGATTGGATGGGAATGCTCTAATTTTGAATCCTAGATTTTATGCACCCGTTCATCGATCCTGGAATTTTCTTTTAACCCACTATACTATTTGTTAAGTGAGAACCTAGTTGGGTGGTCTGATGGGTAGTATGCTTGTGTTCACTACCAATTATGTTAATAGTGCATGCATCTTGATGAGGTTATAACCCATCCTTGTGAGGTCTGCTTACGACCTCCCTTTTATTCCTCTCCCTCTTTCCTTTTACATTTCCTTGTTTGCAATGTAGGTAGCTAGGAATTCCATAGAGGAATGGATCCTCTCTACAGATCTACCACCCTACCTTTATGGTGGTCGTTCAACATTGGTGCTAGTCTATCCCCACCCCGATTCTGGATCTCTGTCCAACAGTTTTTGGTGACTCCACTAGGGACTCATAAAGTATTTGTGTTTTAGGAATTCATAGCTCGGTGGTGCTTTGGTTTGCTCATATCTTGCAAAATCACTTGGCAACTTCTCTATGCAGCATATCCATACCATATGACAAGTTGCACCACTCAATATATTGAAATACCCATATCTTAGAGGATAAAGGTTTCATGAACAACCTTGACCTTAGTAGCAAAGAAAGTATGTTCATTTGGTGACTCCAACCTGGTGATACAATCCAAAGGATCTTAAGAACTAGAAAATTAATGGCTTGGTTAATTTTTCCTTCCTATAATGATGTTGGGTTCTTCAATCTCCCTGATTTGCATGATATCCCAGAATTTTCTCTCAATGCCTTACCAAAATATGATGGTATTAGAGGGACTATGAAGAAGCACCTAGAAAATATGGCTTCTCTAGCCACCCTTCACAATATCATACACAAATATATCATGATCAGGCTACTTATTTCCTCTATTAAAGGCAAAGCATTTTTTTGGTATAAAACCTTATAGCATGGGAGCATCTCCACATGGGAAGACTTGGACGAGCCCCTCTTGGATGCATTTGGTGAACTCGAGGACATATTTCAGCTACTATCTTAGTTCACATTTATCAAGAGGAACCCTCTTGAAAGTCTTGTAGACTTCAACATCCATTTTGACAAGAGTTGGAAGATAATCCCCTGATTACTCCTCTCATCCTCTACCCAAGTGTATCTTTTCTACATCTGAGCCTTCAACTTAGATATTGATATCTTCCTATCACAATATGGGGAAATAGTTTCATCCTTGCAAGTAAAATAAATGTTGATATAGTTGTATTTAAGCCATCACTTGACAACAAGAAACAACAATCCCTTAAAGGATTGAAAAAGAACATCAACCAAGCACTACACATAAGCAATTGGGAAAACAATATGGGGAAACCTAGGTCCAATTGGAATCACGAGTTGAATACATTGGAGGATGTGAAAACCAAGACCCAATGATGGTAGAAGAATAGATGACGAGGTTGGCACAATAATATAGTATCAAAAATGAGCATCATTGGAGTCAGTCACCTAACATTCCAACACAAATAAGACAAAAGAGTCTAGTAAAATTAGTTGCATTTTATTTTTTGACAACCTAAGTACCAAATGTGTTGAGGTAGAATAATGATAACCATGATTTTGAGCCACTATGGAAAGTTCCAGATAATATACAAGCAATGACTCAAATTTAATATAATTTGGCCTGACCATTGCAGATTTACAGGATGACTTTCCCAATATTCAGCTTAGGCATTTTTGGCATACCATAATTTTGTGTAAATACATGACAAATAAATAAAAATTATATTATAAACATGCTTTTTCTATTCAACATCATAATTTTTCTTGTGACTGACATGGGAAATGCTCGTGTGATGAATTTCCACCTAGCCAAGGCACCAAAAGTAATGGAGAAGGGAGCATGTGAGGTTCCCCAGTATCTCTTGGAAATATAACATTATTATTTTTATCTACCTAGTTTTCTTCCCCTTCTATATATTTTTCATTGTTATGACCCCATAGCCCAATGGATACAACCAACAATTAACAAGGCCTCTTATTTCATCCTTGGGAATTACATGAAGAAAATTTTGAAACTTGTAGGATGGATACACCACCCTGCTATGGATACAAAATTATGAGCATGAGGTAGTGCAAACATGTTATAAATAGCACCCTATGGGCAGTTGTATATGTGGCTAGGAAGTGCAAGCCACAAGGTGCAGTTGAAGCAGAATGGCCTCCTGGTGGATAACGATTAGTAAAAGAGGATCCTTGCTAAATTATGTAAGAAAAAAAACCTGTAATAAGAGAGGAAAATGTCAGTGGTAATCTATATACTCTTGGAATGTTTCAGGTCCTTGGTGGGCTATGTGTAAGGAAATTTGATCTATGGAAGTACCTCATGGAGTAGGGTTTATGCCCTATCAATTTCACATGATTGGCCTTAGGTTGCTTTTCTCTTCGTGTCTTCCCCATTTCTCACCTTCCCCATTATTTTGTCTTCCTCTTGGCTTTGTTGTCTATAACTATTTAGGTTGCTATCCTTCCTTCTCGTGCTTCTAATGTTTCTTGTGCTCTCTCTTTTTTTTATTGCTTTTTGGCTTTCTTTTCCTTGTTGTCCCCTATTGTCTTTGCTTTCTATCCCCTTTTTCTCCTTCTTCCTCTTAATGTTCCACCATATTAAGTGTTTTGCTTCCTATAACCTTCCATCATGTCCCGTTACCTCCTTGAGTTATTCTTGTATGCGCATCTTCCTTGCCTCTTTGCTACTTCCTATTATTCCTTATCAATTTGTTTTGATTGTTATATTTTCTAGTTTTTTTGGGTTATTTTATTCAACAAGATGGAAAATCCCTATGATTTTCCAATAGTGTTGGTGATATTTTGTACCTCTTCACCCACTCATATTTTTTGAAAGATGATGCCTTGTAGAACTAGCTAAATATTTTCAAGAATAAAATATTGGGCAGGTGATAAAGGTTGATGGGAAGTGATAGGAAATAAGTGGGTGGCAGTTCCCAAAGGAAGTCAAGTAAAATAAGTCACAAATATTCACCATGAAAGAAGATGGCTCGAATGGGTGGATAAAATTCAAGCAGATATTGGAGACTTGCTTTAGGCTAGAACTATTTCAAGCCACTACCTGTTGGTTGGGTGGACATTTCTTCCATTCAGTTGGATGGAGATATTGCAAACCCTACCCATCAGTTAGGTAGAAATTTGGAGCTAAAATATGGGTGAAGCTTTATAGGGTGGAACTTTAGAGGAGCCAATAGGGTGGACCATATAAAAATATTGTCCTAGTCATAAATTACATGTCGAATGAGGTTCCAACCTTTTCCTCCATGTTAGACCCACTGTCCACCTAAGAAACATCAGGATATCCCACCTAGAACTTTAATGATCATAACTACTATAGTACAAAAAAACAATGGGTGTGAAGGTAGTAATTCAAATCACATGCTTCCAAAGGTGACCCATCGAATGTTTGAATGGGTAAAGTAGATGAAAATTAATAGCTTAACAACAATTTTAGAATGATCAAAGTTCTGGATTGATGTAGATACACCCAACCCCTTTTGGACAACCACCATGATCCCAAGGATCAAAGTACCAGATAAGCATTAGTCTACTTCAGTAAGATCTTCCTGCCTAATGTCTTTAATGTTTGAGTTTTGAATTCAATGTAATTTTATATAAATAGTAGAATGTTGGTCATTCTTAATTGCGAATCTTTGGCTATTACATTTCTCATGTAATACTTATAATTTTTAGGTGAATACAAGAATACAACTCTTTGTATTCCAATCTCATTATTACATTCTTTGTTAAATGTGAATGCTTATTTCTACTTTAGCTACTTGAGTGACTCTTATCTAATTCTACTAAACTAGATTTCGTGGGGTTTACTTGGTAGTTTTGGAATTCATATTCACGATTGGGATTGGGGGTTTATTTCTACAAAAAATGGATTGGACAGGAGCACTCTAATTTTGAATCCTATATTTCATGTACCTATATACCAGTCCTAGAATTCACTTTCAAACCACTATGCCAATTGATAAGTGAGAACCTATTTGGGTGGTCTGATGGGTAGTATGCTTGTGTTCACCATTAATGATGTTAAGAGTGCATGCATCTTGATGCGGTCATAACCCGTCCTTGTGAGTTATAGCTACGACCTCCCTTTTATTTCCTCTCTCTCTTCTCTTTTTCCTTTCCTTGTTCATGGCGTAGGTATCTAGGACTTCCATAAAGGAACCAATCCTCTTCGAAGATAGACCACATTCCCTTAGCAGTGGTCGTTCGATGTTGGTGCTGGTCCACCACTGCCCTAGTGCCGTATAGCCTTCCAATAGGAACATAGTAGCTAAACCAAAATCAAATGAATGATGAATTCTCAAGAATATACATAATTATGGAAAATATTTAGCAGAAAAACATTTATGGAGATTGATAACCAACAAAGGATTATGGTAGGAAGTAATTTAAGAGAAATATTTAGGATCCTTTTTTTTTGTAGATTGGATTAGACTAGAAAATAATTAATTTATAAAGCCATAACTATTTGAAAAGCACTAGTGAGAGATTTCCCATTAGTTTAGAATTTCTTAGCATGGAAAATGGGGAATGGAAAGAATGTAAGGATAGGAAAATTTCCTTATCTATGAAATAAAGGAGACTATCATAAAACATAATAGATCATCTCTATAGACAAGGGAAAATGGTATTGGCATAGGTGGTATCGATAGAGAGCACTAGTTTATATAAACAAGGATGGTCAAAGTAGAAGAGCTAACACTAGAAGGAAACAAAACATATATTTGGCATGGTTACACAGAGGAACTAGAAATAGAAAATATATGACTAATTCAATAAAAATACTTTCTAATATGGTCTAAGAATATAGCATGTGAACATTACATGGTTAGAGAAGGGTATAAGGCAAGATTTGGCAAAATAATAAGGAAAATATTTGGTGGAGTAGAATATGGAAGGTAAAAGCAACCCTAAAAACTAGAATATTTGCTTTGTTAGATCTATTAAAAATGTACTGACATGGGATGTTCTTAAAATGAGTCCCTAGCAAGGACCAAGTTAGTGTGTCATGTTTGGAAAGAAAGAAGAAATAATGGACCATATTTTGGTTTATTTTCCTTTAGCAAGAGAAGTATGGAATTCAATTTTACCTTTGACATAACATAAAGGATGTGGAATGCGAGGAACATTTTGGATAATATGAGTAGTGGTTCAAAAAAAAAGGATTAAAGGAATATAGATGTGTTCCTTTGATAGTTAAATGGGGCTTATGGATGGCTAGAAATGCATGATTTTTTGAACGTAGTGAAATTCTAGTGATTAAGGTGCAAATGCAAATTAAATCCACTTTTGAAAGTCTAAAAATCTTCCCAAAACCAAAACTCAATAGGCATATAGGAACACTAACAATAGATCCTATGAAGCCATGGGCTTATTTCGATTAATCTTTTGAAGGAATCCTAGGTAGGTGTGGTGTACGGGGATCACTTTACTTAAATACAAATCAGAAGATAACTTTCAAGGTATGTTTAGAGGAAGGAAAATTCTTATAATGAGAATAGCGATGGAGAAAGGAATTATAGCTTTAAAATTTTATGAATATTCAAAATTAGTGATAAATTGGGTTACAAATCATGTTGATATGAAAAAATTGCTCCTCGATCCTTTCTATGGGTAAGTAAAATTATTAGAGTCTTCTATAACAAAACTTTTATACAAGCACATATATAGGGTACTAAATGTAGAAGTAGATGGTCTTTAGAAATATCATTTGAACCTTCCAACAAACACTTGGTAGAGTGAAGAAGTGGTTAGAGGACTAGGGATTTCCTCAAATTATCCTTTTATTAAGGATCATGTTAGAGATCTATTAATAGCAAAAAAGAATTTTGAAAGGGACCCTTTCCATTATTCAATATAAAGATATGATTTAAAATAGAATTAGTCTTCATGATTAGAATATGAGTCCCTATTTTTGAAACTCGGAGAAGAGTCTTTCAAAAAGTATGATTGATCAAGGAGTTACTCTTGTTTTCCATTTATGAGTCCTCTATCTTAAGCTGACTATAGGTTATTATAGTAGGGAGGCTAGTACTCCTCTCAATTTAGTTTAGAGTAGCTCCTAAATGAGAAGTAATTGAGGGTAATTCATACCCATAGCATTGTAATTTTTTTTAATCTAAAATAATAAAATTACTTTTTTTAGGAAGAATATGAATATATATATATATATATATATATATATATATATATATAATCCATTATAAATAACAAATAGAAAACATGTATATATACACACATACACAAAATTCAAAGTAATATCACTAAAAGTATACAAAAATGTTGATGTTGATAAATATAAGAAAACTTAATGTATGTTGAAAGCAATCTATTAAATGTTGTCCTCCATAGCATCATCCTTACTCTCCTTATCATTTTCCTAATAATTATTTTCCCTCTCTTTAGTGATGTAATACTCAATATTGTAACACTATAATTTAATGTTTCTCTATGCTTGTTCTTGGATACCTTCCTATAATCATAATACAAAAACATACTACAAAAAATATAGAATTCCTACTTGTGATCTACAAGTTCCATGGATGAGACCTCAAATAGATATTTTTCGATATTTGAAATGCTCTAAGGCTTGGTTCCAACTAGACTATGGAAAAATTAGTCCCTAGTCACCTATAAAAATCCTTTATATTTGCATCAAACTTTGCTCTTCCATGTGCAAACATATTTATAGATATAGAGAAAATATTATGGATAGTCTATGAAATTCTTTATATAAAGCTTATGAATCTTAAAACCATATATAAATTAAACACTTTAGTAATTATATCACATGATGCTTACTTCTAGCTCAAAATTACTACTTTCTAAGCATGACAACCACATGAATAAAAGAAAATCCTTTAAAATAGAGTAAAAAATGACTAGAATGATAGATTCATCTAAAAAGAAGATAGGAAATAGCAATAAATAATAATTTAGAGTGGAAAATCCATATAGGGGAATAAAACCAATATTTTAATTAGTTTTAAGCTTTATATTTCTTACAAACATTGAGATATTATAGGATATATTGGACATTGGCTTATCTTTGGAGAAGATAATTAGATATCATGGACTTGTTTGTACTATTTATAAGAGAAAATTTTCTTGCTTCTAGCTCTTCAAACTTCCCTCTCTATGTTTATGTTGGTCTAAAAAAACCTCATATAATCACTTTCAATTTCAAATCTATGAGCATAATTGATTTTTTTCAAAATTAGTTAAGGTTCATTTAAGTGTGTATATGAATTGAAATGATGTTACATGATTTCCCTCTACTAATATTCCCCTTATAAATTGCAGAATTCATTTTATGACCACCTTGTGTTGAGCAAGGTGCAGCAAAAGCAGTGCAAAAGGATTGTAATTTTTGTCAACACAGACAGAGTGATGCAGTTGAAGCAGTTCAGAGGTCAGTCAGATCAAGTGCAGAAAATCTCAAGAAAAATAGAGGGGACCCAGATCCAAAAATTTGTAGAAAAAGACAAGGAAGAAAACTGTCGCGATATCGCGACATGGTTCCTGTCGCGATTTCGCGACAAAAAGCAGGAGAGAGAAATTGCAAGCCAAATTGTCACGATTTCGCGACATGTCTGAGGAGAGAGAAGATGCAAGTAAGATTGTCGTGATTTCACGATATGCTGGAAGAAAAGGCACTAACTAAGAAAAGTGTAGCGATTTCGCTACATGTTGCAATTTCGCTGGTGAAAGCGAAGAAAAGGCACTAAGTAAGGAAAGTGTAGCGATTTTGCTACAGGCTCTAAATGCAAAGGATGAAAGATGTAACGATTTCTCTACAAGCTTGAAACACTAAGAACAAAAGTGCAGCGATTTCCTAACTGTTTCGAAAGGCAAGGTAAAAAGGTGTAGCGATATCGCTACAGGTTGAAAGTGCATAGTCAAGAAGGTGTAGCGATTTCGCTACAAGTCTAAAATACAAAATGCAAGAGTGTAGCGATTTCGCTACAGGTTCGAAATGCAAGGCAGCAAAGTGTAGCGAGTTCGCTACAGGCTCAAAATGTAAGGCGGAGAAGTGTAGCGATTTCGTTACAGCTTCGAAATGCAGGTGAAAAGTGTAGCGATTTCGCTACAGGTTTGAAATAAAAGGTGCAAAGGGGCAGCGACTTTGACACAAGTTTGAAAAGCAAGGGGCATAGGTGTAGCGATTTCGCTACAAGTGCAAAACTCAAAACACAATGGGGTAGCGATTGCGCTACAAGTCTTGAGATCAGCAAGTCGAAGCAAGCCAACAAAGTTAGATTTTTGGAAGATGCAACAAAGAAAAATGTTAAGTCAGAAAGGTGTAGCGATTTTGCTACATGTAAGGTTTTCGCGGCTGCATGGAGTAAAAATTGTATGGAGGCCAGAAGCGTCGCGATTTCACGACGACAATGAGGATGACGTCAGCAAGACCAAAAACATCGTGATTTTGCGACATCTTAGAAGATGACATCAGCAAAACCAAAAAGTGTCACGATTTCACGATAGGGTGAACGAAAAGCCATTGCAAGCCAAAAATATCGCGATTTCGTGACATCTTTGAAGATGACGTCAGCAAGTTTAAAAAATGTCGCGATATCGCGACAAGTTTCCAGAGAAGCCTCAGCAAGCCAGAAGCGTCACGATTTCGCGACAACATGGAGGATGACGTCAGCAAAAGCGGAATGTGTCACGATTTCGTGACATGTATCATTTTCACGGAGGCAAGCGAAGGAAAGAGGAGGAAAGCCGAAAGCATCGCGATTTCGTGACATGTCTCATTTTCACGGGTGTATGCCGAGCAAAGCACCAGGAGGCGAAAAACATCACGATATCGCGACATGTAGGATTTTCACGGTCAACAGCCCTGAAAAAGTCAAACCGAAAGAAATGTCACGATATCGCGACAGGTAATGTTTTGGCGGGAAAAAGGTCTAAGAGCCATTCAAAGTGACAGGTGTCAAAAAGGCGCCAGTTACGAAGAATTAACTGGAGTAAGATCTCGTAGTTCCCAGGTGACGGGTGTTGAGGAAAGATTAGAGAAAAATGTTGTAGCTGTGAGCTGAAGTTAAAAGGAAAGTTACGAAGCATTGCATTTAAGAAGAGAACGGTCATTGCGGGGCCGTGATGCTTGCAAGTCGGTGTAAAGAAGCGATTTTTAGATAATCTCTGCAAACAAGAAATTCTCTTGATGGTTGTGCTTGACTCACAAGAAATTAATAGGTAGAATAAAAGGATCGACACCATTTAGAAAAGAGTGCAAAAGAATTAGAAAGAGCAGTTACGTAGATTTTGGAAGAACAAGATAATAGATCATCGAAACACGTAGAAGGGTTGTCAGTATATGCAGAGAAAAATACTATCAATATATGCAGAATGTGCAGAGAAGAAGGACTGTCAGTATATGCAGAATATGCAAAGAAAAAGATGGTCAGAATGTCAGTAAGAAAGCGGCTAAAAGGTGGATCAGGTCAGAGAAGGATTAATGCATTGATCGTAGCCGAAAGTACATGAAATATTGGAGGGAAACTTGAACCGTTTTAAAAATTGAGCCATTCGAGGAAATCAAGGATATAAGGATCGAACTGGCATAGTGAGACTGTTACTGTGACTGTGTTTTATTGTGCATATCAGAAGTCTCAGTTGTGTATGAGAGTTGTATGAAAACAGCCTTAGAACAAAAACCTGCAATTTTGTTGAATATTCAAGAGAGAGGTTTTAGATAGAAATAGAAGATATTGAGTCTCTAACAATTCTCTTTATGCTTCTGTAAGATTCATTTGTAAGTGAAAGACCAATGAGGGTCTTATAAAAGAGAAGGCATTTTTATGTCTATTTATCTTGCAAAATAGAAATCCAAGTTGGTGCTTGGATAAAGGGGTTGGTGCTCCTATTTGTTGCAATGAGATAAATCAGGGGTTGGTGCTCCTTCCAGTGGGTGCTGGTAAACAATTGTAAATATTGAATCCTTGCAAAGACTGGATTTGGATTGAAGTCCAAACAGTCATTATTTGAGGAGTATCCACATCGGTGAACCTCATAAAATCCTGTGTTGTGTGATGCTCTTGTGTGATACTTGCATTATCTAGTTTCAAGCTTGCATTATTAGTTTTAAAAGTTGCAGATTTAAGTTTTTAAGTAGTTACATTGATTCACCCCCCCTCTCAGTGTCATTGTGAGAATATCAATTGGTATCAAAGCTAGGCACCTGCACAAGCTTGATCAGCTAAGGTGTTCTTGGGAGATATACAATGGCCGATGGTGAAGGTTTTTCTTCTAACAAAGCTCCTCTGTTCGATGGAACAAACTATTCCTTCTGGAGGCTTAGGATGCAGACCTATCTATGTGCATTGGGTTATGACATTTGGGAATCTGTTGAAAATGGATACACCATACCCATTGTTCCTCCAATAGATGCGGCTGAGAAGAAAAAGTTTGAGAACAACTCAAAAGCCAAGAATGCTATTATGTGTGGATTAGTAGATAGTGAGTTGATACACATCATGAACTGCAAATCTGCTAAAGACATATGGGACAAACTGCAAAGCATTCATGAAGGAGATAGCAAAATCAAGGAAGCTAAGCTGCAAACACACCGTGCCCAGTTCGAAGCATTAAAAATGACCGATGATGAGAACATTGAAGCCTATCTACTGAGAGTAAATGGAATCATCAATGCAATAAGAGGACTAGGGGAAGAAATGGAAGATGCAGTTGTTGTGAAGAAGGTACTGAGAACTCTCAACAAAAGGTTTGATGCAAAGGTTTCTGCCATAGAAGAAGCAAAAGATTTAAATTTTTTTAGTATGGATGAAATGCATGGTTCTCTAATAGCTTATGAAATGAGGATTGGACAAACTAAGCCCTCTGACAGAGAAGCAGCCTTCCAAGCACAGAAAAATGTAAAATCTAAACAAGAGTCTGAGGAAGAAGAATCTACAGATGAAAATGAAGCAAACTTTGTTAGGAAATTAGTAAAGGGAAAAGGAAAGTATAGAGGTAAGCTACCATTCAAGTGCTTTAACTGTGGAGGCATTGGGCACTTTGCAGCAAAATGCCCCATGAATGAGAAAAATAGAAGTGATGAAGGGACACATCAAGAAAGAAATGTCTGGAAGAAGAAATCATAGTTTAGAAAAGGAAATTTCAAGAAGAGAAGCTTCTTCTCAAAGAATGTTGACTCTTCTGAAGACAGTTCCTGTGAGGACTCAGAAGAAGAAACTGGTGAAGCCTTGTTCATGGCTTTTGAAGAACAAAGAACTGAAGAAACCCAAGAGTGTGAAGAAAAATTAGAGGATGAGGCTGAGATAGATCTGGAAGGTGAGTTGGTTGCTGCTCTTGAAGAGTTAAGTGCAGAAAGGAAAAGAAATAAAAATATGGCAAGAAAATTTGAGGAGGCCAGCAATTTAATAATCAGTTTGAAAGTACAAACTGAAGAGCATAAGAAAAAGTCTAAAGATTTTGAAGCACAGCTAATCATGAAAATAAATGAGTGCAACAAGCTAGAAGAAGATATAGTTGGATTAAGGTTGCAACTAGAAGGGATGAATCGGAAACTGAGTTGTCATCAAAAATTTGAAGACAGTTCTGTGAAACTGAATAAAATGTTGAATAATCAAAGGCCCACAAGCATCAAGTTTGGTTTGGGCTTTGATGAAGGAGAAACCTCAAAGGACTCAAAGGCTATAACTGTAGAACCAATAAAGAATAAAGACAAGATCAAGGTTGATAAAGATAAACCGTATCAGGCAAAAGAAAACAACAAGTCCAAGTTCGAAAGGAGTGCTACAAATGATGGATTCACCAAAGTCTCTCATCAAAGAAGGAGAAGACCCATGGCTCCTACCTCCACATGGCAAAAACCATTTCCCAGGTACACTGGTTCCTTTTTTGGTTATTGTTTTAAGTGCAATGCATATGGTCATAAAATTTCAAGTTGTAGATATAATGTAGAACAAAGAAACTTTACTAGTAGAAATACTTTTTCTCCTTTGATAGATTATGTTGTAGAATGTTATAACTGCCATAACTTCAGCCATATTGCAAGAAATTGTCGTAGCTCTTTTGCAGGAAATAAATATCAGGAAAGAAAATATCACTCAGTTGGATCAAAATAGTACAAAAAATTTCCCAATAAACTGTCACAAGCAAATGAAAGGAAGAAGGTGAAGAAAGTAACCAGATCTTCTGTCAAATCTCAGTGGAAAGAAAAGGGACAACCGAAGAAAGACAAAGAATCCCTGATCGTTCAAATAGCTCTCAAAGCACAGAATAAATCTGCTCCCTGGATTCTAGACAGTGGATGCTCCAGTCATATGACAGGAGACAAACAGAAGTTTGACAACCTACAGACATACGAAGGTGGTTCTATAAAATTTGGAAACAATGATGGAGCAAAGATAGTGGGTAAAGGATCAGTTAAGTTAAGTGACGGTAAAATCAACTCTAAGGAAGTTCTTTTTGTGGTAGGACTAAAGCATAACTTGTTGAGTGTAAGTCAGATTTGTGACAGAGGTCATGAAGTAATTTTCAAGAAGGAGGGCTGTGAAGTAAGGAAGACAAGAAATGGAAAGTTAATAGCCACTGGATCGAGAACTTCCGGAAATTTGTATACTCTCTCGAAGACTTGGAAGGAGCCCGCTTGGTTGGTCAAGAAGAAGAAAAGCTGGTTGTGGCATAAAATACTCGGTCACATAAACTTTGATAATCCGATAAAAATCAGCTCGAAAAGAGCAGTTAAGAGACATACCCACTATTGGTAAACCATCAAACAGTATATGTGAGTCATGCCAAAAGGGGAAGCAAACCAGATCTACCTTCAAAGCAAAAGAATATTTCACTAGCAAGCCATTAGAACTGATTCACACTGATTTGTGTGGACCCATGAGGACAGAAAGCATAAATGGATACAAATATTTTATGTTGTGTATTGATGATTTTTCCAGAATGACATGGGTACTCTTTCTGAAATAGAAGTCAGAAGCTTTTGAGATGTTTAAAACCTTCAAAAATCTTGTTGAGAACCAATCTGGAAAAAGAATAAAGTGTTTGAGATCTGATAGAGGAGGAGAGTTTATCTCAGATGAGTTTGCAGAATTCTATGAAAAATATGGAATAAGAAGACAGTTTTCAGTAGCAAGAACACCTCAGTAGAATGGAGTAGTTGAAAGAAAGAACAAAACTATACAAGAAATGGCAAGAACCATGTTAACAGAGAGCAAAATTGCTGACAGATTCTGGAAAGAGGCAGTTCACACTGCAGTCTACATTCAAAATAGATGTATGTTGAGGCCGCATGAAAGCAAAACACCATATGAACTGTGGTTTGGCAAAAAGGCTACAACAAAATACTTCAAAGTGTTTGGCAGCAAGTGTTACATTAAGAGAACTGAAAGCAATCTTGGCAAGTTTGAAGATAGAGTTGATGAAGGAATATTCCTTGGGTACTCAACTAAAAGCAAAGCCTATACATGCTACAACAAAAGACTTAAGAAAATAGTGTAGAGTGCAAATGTGAAGGTTGATGAAGGCAGAAAACAAGAAACCACCAAAAGTGAAAATTACCCAACCTATGAAGAATTTATTGAAGAAGATGAAGATCAAGAAAAAGAAGAGAGACAAAAATCAGATTCAGAGGACTTAGAAAGAGATGAAAATAGAAAATACAGAACAGGCAGTTGGCAAAAAAATCATCCCAAAGAGCAGATTATTGGGGACCCTACAGTTGGCATTCAGACAAGAAGAAGAGTAGTAAATAACTATTCTCTGTTATCCAGTATTGAGCCCAAGAATATTATTGAAGCAAGCACGGATGAAAGCTGGATGGAAGCAGTAAATGAAGAACTAGATCAAATTGAAGAAAACAAAACCTGGGAATTAGTACCAAGGCCTGAAAATAAAAAAATAATTGGTACTAAATGGATATTTAGAAACAAACTGAATGAAGATGGACAGGTTGTAAGGAATAAAGCAAGATTAGTCTGTAAGGGATATGCCCAAGTTGAGGGGATTGATTTTGAAGAGACTTTTGCACCCATGGCCAGAATTGAAGCAATAAGACTGTTTTTGGCTTTAGCTATTCATAAGAATTTCAAGGTTTATCAGATGGATGTAAAATCAGCATTTTTGAATGGAAATCTTGAAGAAGAAGTATATATTGAACAGCCTAATGGTTTTCAACTTTTTGATAATCCTAACTTTGTTTGCAAGATGAAGAAAGCATTGTATGGCTTGAAACAAGCACCTAGAGCTTGGTATGCAAGACTGGACAACTATCTCACTAAGCAAGGATTCAAGAAAGGTATGGTGGATAGCAATTTATATGTGAAAACTGAAAATGGCAATTTCATTGTTCTAGTTGTTTATGTAGATGATATAATTTTTGGAAGTAGCAATGATGAATCATGCAAAGACATAGCAAACAAAATGCAGAAAGAGTTTGAAATTTCTATGATAGGTGAACTTTCTTATTTCCTTGGATTACAAGTTAATCAAACTGAAAAAGGGATCTTTATTTCTCAAATTAAATATGTGAAAGAAATGCTGAAAAAGTTCACTATGGAAGATAGTAAGCCAGTGAGCACCCCTATGAAAACAAGCTGCAAGTTGAGCAAGGATGATAAATCTTCAAATGTTGATCAAACAATGTACAGATCAATGATTGGGAGCTTGCTGTATTTGACAGCTACCAGACCGGATATCTTACAAGTTGTTTGCATGGTTGCAAGATTTCAGGCTAGTCCAAAAGAGACTCATGTAACAGCTGTGAAAAGGATCTTTAGGTACCTCAAGGGTACTATGGAGTATGGGCTGTGGTATCCAAAAGGAAAAGACTTCACTCTCTTTGCATATTATGATGCAGATTGGGCCGGATGCATTGATGACAGAAAAAGTACAAGTGGAGGAGCATTCTTCCTTGGAGATAAATTGGTAGCATGGCACAGTAAGAAGCAAGAATCAGTCTCTCTATCCACAGCTGAGGCAGAATACATTGCAGCAACAACATGCTGTACACAAATATTATGGATGAGACAAACATTGAAAGATCTAGGTATTCACTTCAATGAGCCCATTTCAGTCAAATGTGACAACACTAGTGCAATCAACATTTCAAAGAATCCGGTAATGCATTCCCGCACCAAACATATTGCAATCCGGTATCACTTCTTGAAGGATAAGGTTGCAGAAGGAGAAGTCATATTAGAGTTTGTTCCCACTACAGAGCAAGTAGCAGACATATTCACAAAACCCTTGCCAAAGGAAGTATTTGAGTACCTTTGGAAGAAGTTGGGAGTAGTCACACTTCCCAAGCACTGACTAGCTATGGGAAATACATTCTCAGGGGGAGCATTCAAATTATTTATGCCTGAGAATGGTGTGCATAGACTCAGGGGGAGTCTGCGGCAGCCCTTTGGCATTATTGGCAAAGGGGGAGAAGAATTTGAGCAAGGCTACAGTGTGTTGCCAACAATTCCAAAGGGGGAGATTGTTGAGCAAGGTGCAGCAAAAGTAGTGCAAAAGGATTGTAATTGTTGTCAACACAGACATAGTGATGCAGTTGAAGCAGTTTAGAGGTCAGTCAGATCAAGTGCAAAAAATCTCAAGAAAAACAGAGGGGACCCAGATCCAGAAATTTGCGAAAAAAGACAAGGAAGAAAACTGTCGTGATATCGCGACATGGTTCCTATCGTGATTTCGCGACAAAAAGCAGGAGAGAGAAAGTGCAAGCAAAATTGTCACGATTTCGTGACATGTTCGAGGAGAGAGAAGATGCAAGTAAGATTGTCGCGATTTCGCGATATGCTTTGAGAGAAAAGGCACTAACGAAGAAAAGTGTAGCGATTTCGCTACATGTTGCAATTCATTGGTGAAAGCGAAGAAAAGGCACTAAGTAAGGAAAGTGTAGCGATTTTTCTACAGGCTCTAAATGCAAAGGATGAAAGATGTAGCGATTTCGCTACAAGATTGAAACACTAAGAACAAAAGTGCAGCGATTTCCTAACTGTTTCGAAAGGCAAGGTAAAAAGGTGTAGCGATATCGCTACAGGTTGAAAGTGCATAGTCAAGAAGTTGTAGCAATTTCGCTACAAGTCCAAAATAAAAAATGCAAGAGTGTAGCGATTTCGCTACAGGTTTGAAATGCAAGGCAAAAAAGTGTAGCGAGTTCGCTACAGGCTCAAAATGTAAGGCGGAGAAGTGTAGCGATTTCGTTACAGCTTCGAAATGCAAGGCAAAAAGTGTAGCGATTTCGCTACAGGTTTGAAATAAAAGGTGCAAAGGGGCAGCGACTTTGACACAAGTTTGAAAAGCAAGGGGCATAGGTGTAGCGTTTTCTCTACAAGTGCAAAAATCAAAACACAATGGGGTAGCGATTGCGCTACAAGTCTTGAGATCAGCAAGTCGAAGCAAGCCAACAAAGTTAGATTTTCGGAAGATGCAACAAAGAAAAATGTTAAGTCAGAAAGGTGTAGCGATTTCGCTACATGTAAGGTTTTCACAGCTGCATGGAGTAAAAATTGTACGGAGGCCAAAAGCGTCGCGATTTCATGACGGTAATGAGGATGACGTCAGCAAGACCAAAAACATCGCGATTTCACGACATCTTAGAAGATGACGTCAGCAAAACCAAAAAGTGTCGCGATTTTGCGACAGGGTGAACGAAAAGCCATTGCAAGCCGAAAACGTCACGATTTCGCGACATCTTTGAAGATGACGTCAGCAAGTTTAAAAAATGTCACGATATCGTGACAAGTTTCCAGAGAAGCCTCAACAAGCCAGAAGCGTCGTGATTTCACGACAACATGGAGGATGACGTCAGCAAAAGCGGAATGTGTCGCGATTTCGTGACATGTATCATTTTTGCGGAGGCAAGCGAAGGAAAGAGGAGGAAAGCCGAAAGCGTCGTGATTTCGCGACATGTCTCATTTTCGCGGGTGTATGCCGAGCAAAGCACCAGGAGGCGGAAAACGTCGCGATATCGCGACATGTAGGATTTTCGCGGTCAACAGCCCTAAAAAAGTCAAACCGAAAGAAATGTCGCGATATCACGACAGGTAATGTTTTGGCGGGAAAAAGGTCTAAGAGGCATTCAAAGTGACAGGTGTCAAAAAGGCGCCAGTTAAAAAGAATTAACTGGAGTAAGATCTGTAGTTCCCAATGACAGGTGTTGAGGAAAGATTAGAGAAAAATGTTGCAGTTGTGAGCTGAAGTTAAAAGGAAAGTTACGAAGCATTGCATTTAAGAAGAGAACGGCTGTTGTAGGGCCGTGATGCTACAAGCTGGCGTAAAGAGCAATTTTTAGATAATCTCTACAAACAAGAAATTCTCTCGATGGTTGTGCTTGACTCACAAGAAAGTAACAGGTAGAATAGAAGGATCGACACCGTTTAGAAAAGAGTGCAAAAGAATTAGAAAGAGTAGTTACATAGATTTTGGAAGAACAAGATAATAGAGCATCAAAATGCGTAGAAGGGTTGTCAGTATATGCAAAGAAAAATACTATCAAAATGTGTAGAATGTGTAGAGAAGAAGGACTGTCAGTATATGCAGAATATGCAGAGAAAAATATGGTCAGAATGTCAGTAAGAAAGTGGCTAAAATGCGGATCAGGTCAGAGAAGGATTAATGCATTGATCGTAGCCGAAAGTACATGAAATATTGGAGGGAAACTTGAACCGTTTTAAAAATTGAGCCATTCGAGGAAATCAAGGATATAAGGATCGAACTGGCATAGTGAGACTGTTACTGTGACTATGTTTTATTGTGCATATCAAAAGTCTCAGTTGTGTATGAGAGCTGTATGAAAACAGCCTTAGAACAAAAACCTGCAATTTTGTTGAATATTCAAGAGAGAGGTTTTAGATAGAAATAGAAGATATTGAGTCTCTAACAATTCTCTTTATGCTTCTGTAAGATTCATTTGTAAGTGAAAGACCAGTGAGGGTCTTACAAAAGAGAAGGCATTTTTATGTCCATTTATCTTGCAAAATAGAAATCCAAGTTGGTGCTTGGATAAAGGGGTTGGTGCTCCTATCTGTTGCAGCAGATAAATCAGGGGTTGGTGCTCCTTCCAGTGGGTGCTGGTAAACAATTGTAAATATTGAATCCTTGCAAAGACTGGATTTGGATTGAAGTCCAAACAGATCATTATTTGAGGAGTAGCCACATCGGTGAACCTCGTAAAATCTTGTGTTGTGTGATGCTCTTGTGTGATACTTGCATTATCTAGTTTCAAGCTTGCATTATTAGTTTTAAAAGTTGCAGATTTAAGTTTTTAAGTAGTTACATTGATTCACCCCCCCTCTCAGTGTCATTGTGAGAATATCACCTTGTACATACACAATTACCCAATCTCTAGCTATCTTATTGGTTGCATTTCTTTTTGGTTATTTGGAGGTCCTAAAAATTAATTTTGAGCTAATTTTTTGTAAGCATATGAAGCAACCCTCAAAAATAATTTGTCTAATTTGGAGTTTTGAGGAGATAAAATGTATCATAAAATTTGTTTTTGTATTTGTCTAGTAAAAAATTTCTAGTTTGAAATTAAATATATAATGATTATAGTCTATCGAGTCTACTTTTAGATAAATTAAGACTAGAAAAAATGTATTTGGTTGACTTATTTTTAAAATTCTATTCGGTACTCTTGATTATTTTTTCCTACATATTTTTGGGTAGAAGATGCATCTTTAGCTTAAATCAATTTTAGAATTTTTATCAACATTGGGAATGTATCTATAAAATTCCCTTCAAATTCAACTTTATTTGGAAGAAATACGACCAAAATTTAACACTACCCTATTTTGGAAGCTTGTTGAACAAAATTCACTTGGTCATTCAACCTTGACAACATATTGTTATTCTTCTAACTATATTTCATGGATTTATTTTAATCATAACTATCAAATATGTTCATTCCCAACCTTCAAACATGTGTTGTTTATACTTTTCTTTCTTGCTTTTCCAAGTGCCTTTTATCACTCTTTTGATCTCAAGCGATTGCTTCAAATTCTTGTTTTCTTTCTTCACTTTATGATTGTTGGATATAATATATTTTATTACTTTTCTTGCATATATAATGATAAATATGGATGTTGTTTTCTAATGGATGAAGTACAATGCCATGTCTCAAGTGGAAAAAATCCCTTAATACTTTACCAATGTGCCTAGAATAATTATTATTATCATATTTCCAACAATGTTTATTATATAACTATAACCCCATGCTTAGTTGCATGGTAAAATTATTTACATGCCTAGGGTGAGTGCCTCCACATACTATTTTCAATGTATGCTTTAAGCATATACATGCCTTTAATGATGGAAATTTCTTGATAGTAAGATAAAACTAATGATATGTAGTTGATATTATACAAATATTCTCCAATATATGATTTCCCTTTGGAGAGCTCTTTGTTGAACCTAGAAACCAAATGGCTTCTACAAATGCAAGTGAAATGGTTATTCTTTTGACAATAATAAAAAATATTGATATCCTAAAAAATTTGAAATATATGACCTTATATTCCATAATGACTATAAAGAATGGATGTATAAGATGCTTTTGAAGATAGCTCTTCTTATAGATATTTATTTGTTGGTCTTCTCTCTATTGTTAGAGTTTGTATTGGGCTTGTGTGATTCTTCTTCTTTGAAATATTGATATCTTAGAGATGTTAAGAAATTTTCTTACTTTCATTGATAGTGAAACTACCTCGTTTATGTATATTTTTTTGGAGTTATCATTATATTTAGAAGACACACCTTTATATTTCTATGACCATTTACCATGCTCTAGGTTTTGAAGGCCTAGTTTTGAAGGTCTTTATATTACCTCATTGAACTAGTTGATTCCTTGGAAATATTATGTGATCACATGGCCTTCACATACCATTGCAATCATCAACTTGTATTCAATATCAATTATATACTTAATAAATATTACAAATGTAGAACTTGGATTGCTTGTCATGGCCATCTTGGCTATGGTCCATGCATCCTTAATAGAATTATTTTCTTTGTATTTTATCATGCACTTCTTGGTTTTGTTCTAAAAAACTATACATGGATAAAAATCTATCATATGTTTGATAAAAATCTTGTAAGTACTTCCATTCTACTTATTTTATGCCTTTAGAAGCAAGGATATTCAACATAATGTTTTGTTGTTACATCTTCTCAACTTCCTTTGTTAGCATGGATATTCATCCTAGAGATGCATATGTAGCCATTAATTTTATTTTCTTAAATTTAAAACATCATATTTATTACTAGGTTTTATCCAACAAATTGTGAACCTTACTTATGCCTTTGAGGACCTTGGGTTGATAGTTTTTCTTATATTTTTCCATGTGGAGACATTGGTGTGCTATTAAAAAATATAAAAAAATATAGTTTAATATAAATATGGTCTATAATATCCAATAATGAAATATGAAATTTATATTTTGAATACTTAAAGTGCTCCTTGGGTTGGTTCTAGTTGGACTATAACAAAACTACTAACTAGTTAGTTGGGAAACCCTCTATCTTGACATCAAAAATACTCTTTTAGTAGAAACACTCATACATGCTAATAATACAACATGGGTAGGTAATTAGCCCTTGATAAAATACTTATATATCTACAAATGTAATATAAATTAAACTATTTACTATAGTTATCACATGAGTTTGGTTCATTATCAAATTTACTAGTTTCTAAGAATGGAAACTACACGAATCCATGTTTATCCAATATAATGAAGTGAAATGTTACTATATTTATGAATTTATTAAAAAAATACATTCGTAATAGTAATTAAATATAAATTTATAGTGGGAAAATACTCTAGGAAATAAAATTCATTTTTTAGGGAATCATCCTTCACATTCTTTACAAAAATAGAGAAATTGGAAGAGATGTTGGCTATAAACTTTTTGTTGTGGTATATAAATACTATGAACTTTTTTATAGTCTTGCATAGTTATTATATTTGAATTACAAATAATATTGATCAAGTTAATTGAACATCCAATTTGTAAGAACAACCAATGATACTTGATATCCAAGGTTATTACAAGTGTGTGTATGCATATAAATGGTGTATCATTATTTTACCATGTATTTATTTAGATTGAAACTTATTGAGTTCATAATTTGTCCAGCTTACACATGCTAAAGAAGTTAATTCCTAATCAACTTGTTAGTTTAATGTTCTATAAAATTGTGGAAGTCAAATATGATGAATTTTAGGATGAAATTTGGTTATGATGTGGAAATTGATAAAAAAATCCATGGAATACATTTTATTTTATTTGGATATTTGAATAGAAATAAAGTGGAACTATATAGAAGATTAAGTTTTCTCATATCACTAGTCAAAAACATGTATTTTGGTATGATATTTGTGTCAAATATGGTTCATTGAGTCTTTGTTCCATTTTAAAAAATATTTACTTATTGGACTTCATTTGGTTGAATTGTGTCATATAATACTCCTCACTAATCTTAATTGTTACTTACTATTTTCTCAGGGACACATAATGCATTTCAAGATCCAATTAGGTTTAACCATTTTTATTAATTTTTAGAACCTCTATATAATGTTTTTATTAATTTAAATTTATTTTAAGGCATTATGCACAAAATACAATGTTTCCCTATTTAGAAACATCACTGAGTTTATTTATTTATTTGTTCATATTTGACACCATATAGCATGCTTCTACGTGACCTATCATGTATACATTTGGATAAAAGTATAAGCATTATTAAATTTTAAATAATCTAATAATATTGAAATGCATATTCTATGATAGCCTTTTTCTTTGCTTATCTTCATGAATTTAAATATGATGTTCTCTAATTTTCTATTTAAATTTAATGATAAATGATTTTGATATTCAAAATCTCACATAAAGAATACAAATTTAAAAATAACTATAACATATAAATATAAACATTTTATATTAAATAAAGCATTCAAGTAAACATACAAAAATAAAATATTAAACTTATCAATTTGAACATGATTTTGTCCATACTTATTCTTCATAATTGATGTTTTCTCTATTGAAACTTTTAAGGTAGCCTTCATTTTGACTAGTCTCTTCATTTGCTATAGATTTTTTGCATTATTTTTTCCCATTGGTCATACACCTACTACCAAGAATTTATGTCATACTCATTTTATTTCTTCTTATGCCATTGGTCACAAGACAAAACTCCATATATCACCTATAATTAAATTATATTGGTTAAAAATATAAATAAATATTGAAGATATTACATTATTTGGTAGCATTGTAAATATTAGTTTAGGGAGTGATTTATTATATTACGGAGTCATTTTAATACTTGTGTAATGTATGTGCCATTATGTGAGGAGTGTCCATGTGTCAATGTAATAAAGCATCTAGTGTACTACTTACCTTTTGTAGGGGGTATGCTCCTTTAGAGCAACACTCAATACAAAAATAATATTCATTATAATGATCAATTATCTTACAATTCAAATAGATAATATTTAAACCCTCTTCTTAATGCTACAATGTTGGCCAAATATTCAAATAAGCATCCAATCTAAGTAATCCCAACCCTAGTTCTTGAGGGTTGGCCCCACACACAAAATGGGTTCCAAAGCTAAATAACTAACTATGACTCTAATAATAATAATAAGGTTAGGATATATAGTGCATATATATCTAGCCCCCCTTTGAAACATTTACATTCAAATCTTTAACTATGGGAACTAATATTGAAGTTAGTGGAGAGGTTCCACAACTATATCTTCTAATTTTAAGCCTAATTACTAGATGAAAAGATCTATGATGGTGTGATTATGGATTTGGCATGAAATTTTATCCAAAATAGAAATAGTTTCAACCCTAATGGATTATTCATAATCAATATCAATAATTATTGTCTTAGATTAAGCATATTATACAAGGAACTTCAAACATAACCAGAATGTTTATCTTGGATAAGTGCTAGGTCCAATTTTATATGCAACTAGTCCAGTCTACTCTATGACTTGGTAAGGGCTATAGAAATTTGATGCTAACTTCTAACTACTTTCAAACTTGAATGATATTTTCTTACATGTTTGTATAAGTAAAATGTACATGTTTCATTGTATGAACATGTGCTATGAATGATATTGATCTACCTACTAGTCTATATATTTTGAGTCAATGTCAAGTTGTCCTTATGCATTTAGATTATTTTTTCTCTAAAATTGAGAGTGGAATTGATAGCTTATATATTAGAACTACCTAAATATAGGATGTGATATCTATAGATGGCTGTGCATATGTTGATATAGATGGTGGCATCTTTATTTGTGTAATAATAGGTGGTATACCCTTATTCTACCAAAGTAAACCATTTCACTACTGAATTTATTGTTTTAAATAAAATCAATAATAGGTCACCAAATATTTATTTATAATTCTTATCTAACAAGTAGTTTATAAATGATATATAAAATTATTTTAGTTATGTTTCCTATATATTTAAGAACACCTTTCCAAAATTTATTAGTGAATCTCAGATCATGGTCATAGAAAATGTAAGTGGGTCTAACATAAAGGTAAAATATATGTTCAATAAAGGTTTGAGCAATAGAGAGACTTTATAAGGGTGGTTCAATTAGCAAAGTTAAAAATACTTAAGAGAGACATTCCACCACCATCATAATAACTCTAGGATTAGGTAATACCTAAATAAAATCCATGGAGATGTTAATACAAAATAGGTTTATTTGGTGATTGATTTAGAGTGCTTATATTCTTAGTATTTTCTCCCTTGTAGCATTAACAAATAAAATGGATCAATAGCTTGTTTTATTCTAGTTAAAAAAAAAAATTAGTTAGATATTTTAATTCTTTTTTAAGAACCACAAAGTACTTGTGAATGGTGATGCATGTGAGCATTGAGGAGGCAATTCTTAAGTCTCTATAATTACCTGCTACTGATATTTAAAGAGTAATTTCAATTCAAATGTTTACTTGAGTTTGTTGTTTCTATCAATTACAAAGCGCATAGCTAATCCAAGAATCCTTGAGAACCATTTTTTATTTTCTTCTCCAAGCAATGGGAAATAATTATTTATTTATGGCATACTATCATTCCCTTGATGGTATACTTCTATAAATAAACCATGTATTGTAGCAATATTTCAAATAAATTCTATAATATGGGTCTTGGAATGCAACAATATTAATCTCCTAGGACAATGTCACATTAACTCAGTGAATGCATGAACATTTTGGATTTCAAATTTTAATCTCCTATTGAAATCTTAACACAATGTTTTCCCTTATAAACTAGTGTACTCCTATTAGCTACCATCATCTCAAATCTATTGCATATATACACATAAAAATATATTTGATTATCCACACAAGGGTCCAAACATTTATGACTACTATGAAAGAAAATAATTATGGTTACTTGATGATTTTAAAAGTATCACATCACTTCCATAGTTTAGGATGTGGTGAATCCTACTAATGCTTGTATTAAAAAAGCAAGGGTACACTAAATTCATGTATCAAATATTATTTTATCCTTCACTAAAGTATCCTATAGGGTTTTCAATTCTCTTGAAGTAGAGCATGACTCAACATGTAATAATTATAATGTTTATTCCACATGTTTATGACTTAGAGTATAATTTTAATTATAATTGTACAACCTGTAGACACCAAAACAGCACCAATCCGATTATGTGACTGCAAACACTAATCGCTTTGACACACACAGCCCCAAGGGCAGCCCGCAGAGGTTAAACAGTGGTCCTAACCACTCTCATAGCAGTTTTGGAAGGTCAAAAATCATTTTGGCACCTTCAGGACCTTTGCTCAGTATCCGTTCCACCCTAAAACAAATTCAAACTGGGATTCGCCCCACCTAGGTATGAATTCTAGATCCGCTCCAGGGTGGGGCAAATTGCAGGTTTGACGGGCAAAAAGTCAAATCTTGACAAATGGCAGCTCAGAACCGCCACTCAATGCTTCCTTCATCGCATGGGAATATGGGTGAGCATTTTCAAGCATTAGAGGCATTTGGATGGTTAGTCATGAAGTCCCAATTCAGGGAGGAACCTCCTTCCCCCTAGGAAGGCATGATTGCCAAGTGGCGCCTTTGCATGCCCATTTCAAGAGACCTCTAGGTCTATAAATTGGTGAGTTTCCTCACCCAAAAATATACAAATGAAGAGCAATTTGGAGCAACAAATTGCTGCCATTTTATTTCCCCATACACCCTTGTGCGATTTGCGCCTTCTACATCCTTGATCTCTTTTAGAAAGGAGGTCATTGGGTGACTATTGGAAGGTCAAATATTGAGCCCAAAACCCAGCATTTGGCCATAGAATACCACCCAATCTGTCAAAAACACCTTGTAAGATATTTTGGACCCATACCAAGTGGATTGGCACCAAAATCAAGCCCCAAACAGTGGGCGGCCCGCCCGGGCGCCCCTACACTTCTACAGGCCTAATAGTCCCTTTTAGGAATGATTAGGAATCCATGGTAGATTTTTATTTCTATAATTTTTGTTTCCTAAATTCAATTCTATGATGCTTAAATAGGTTTTCATTTAAATTTCATCTAATTTTGAACAATTTTGATCGTGTTTCTATATTCGTTCGCTTTTACTAACTTGCAGGTAGCCTCGTCAGATTCCTATTGATGGAGGTCAAATTGGGAAAATCCGACCATCTGAGTCTTCCCAAAATGCCCACAATTATCTAACCCCAAGTTTTCATGTATTTTGGAGCTCTCTAGGCCAGACATTCGGGACCCCCCCTTTTCAGCATTTTGTTGCAGGTGAATTCGTCCCACCCCGGAGCGAATTCAAATCGGCGAGGAATTTCTTGACTATTATTTTTGCAGTGCCCTCTTGGTGATGTCATGATGCCCCTATAAAATTTTCATAACATTTGGATTCATTTTAGTCTTAGTTTAATTCATTTTTCTCATCTATTTATCGCAGGCTTGGGGATTGCATGTTTTGTTTTATCCGCAGGTGCTATTGATTATCTTTTGTTTCCTTGAACACAGGACCAGAACACCGGAGGAGTAGAAAAGAATCAAAATTCATAGACGCAAGAAACTACAAAATTTGGTCCACCCACCTTACATGTGGGCACGCGGAAGAAGGAAGACTATCCATGGATGTAACCAAGAGATGGATTTAACGCTCCTCGCCCCTAAAAAGGGAGGATGCGAATTGTAACCGAGTTGTGAAATACATAAATAAAAGAGAAGGGCTATTATTTCATTTGGGTTTTGATTCATGCTTTCTCCATTTCATGTATTTTCAGTTCATAGGATTCAACGTTGAGTTTAGCTTCATTTTTTGCATCGTGCTTGGAATATTTCCTTTCTTGTTTTCGTATCCTCGTGCTTTCAGTGGCGATCATGGTGGGAATATATCCTTTGCATTTTTAGATCAGAAATTTTATCAAAATTTACCTTGCTTGCAGGTCCCCTTTTTTTTGGAACGTGGGACTGCTGTTCGTTCCAGTCTGTGGTGAACACAGAACTGTAATTCGTATCACCCAGGGACGAATTGGAATGCGCCCCACCATAAGAAAAATATAGTACTATAATTTGTTCCACCTCAGGATGAATTCCAATCTATGAAGTTTTCAGGCAGAAGCTCAGGACCGATAGATTTGGGCAGAGAAGAGGTAAGGATTCTGCATTTTTCTCTATCATTTTCTGTTCAGTGTTTCTATTTTGGATTACTTGTTTGCTTAGGGAAAGTTTTCTTTTTGCTGTTTGCTTGTTTCCTTTTGCAAAATAAAAAGAACTCCACACACCATGTGGCAACTTAAAAACCAAGGAGATGGTCGTAAAACCCCAGCCCTTGATCAAGACCAACGGTGGATTTCATCACCACCTTGGCTTGAATTTTTCATCCATTACCCCGATCACAACTATTGCTAGATGTAAATCCTGACAAAATCTGACCGAGTATATCTGGGGTGATTCCTAGCACACGAGGATAGGTCTTCTATGGTAGGTGTCATAAACAGGGCGATTCCCCTTCCGTACCACCAATGTTCCACGTACCATCTGCTCTCACGTACCTATAGTTTCCCTCATGTAAGGGCGGGTATATAGAGATGTTGGTATATTATCCTGGTAATGGTATATCAAAGGGGCGACCAATTTTGGGAGTCATAAGAGTCCTCATTTTGCATTTAAATGTTCTCCAAAAACCTTAAAAATAAAAATAAAAAAAAAACAAAAATCAAAACACACTAAACCAGATTTAGGGCACACTCTCAATATTTAAACCACATAATCATTGTTTGTGTATGTGTGTGCTCTTTTCTGCTTAGTGTAGCATAAAAAAAAATCATAAAAGAGATAAAATCTATTTAGCTTGTAGAAAATCAATACCATGGTGTACACACGTAGTCAAGCCCAATCAAGGGCGAAAGCTACGGAAAGTGTACAAGGGGGCACAAGTCGCCTCCGCTATAGCCCTAAGGACTTGGTCATACCACCTTGGCGACCTGACCTACAAGAGAGTCTGCATTGTTCCATGTCAAGGTGGAACTATAGGGACACCCCTTTGGGGGACACGCCTGTTCATCATAACCCCTTTTAGGAAGAATCCTTACACGTGGCACTCAACATAGATAAGAAAGCTCCCTTAGAGGCTCGATATGAGTGGCCACCATGTGATGAAGTGCTAGAGCAGCATAGCTTCCATGAGGAGAGGCTACATGATGATGGCATCCCTCCTTTGCCCCCCATCATTGTTAGAACCAATAGATAAAATCTAGAGCGCAAGGCTCTTCAAACCGGGTGAACTAACTCTGCCTGCCCCTTTCACACATATGAGAGGGAACACGAGGAAGATGATTATATTCCTCAAGAGTAATATACAACATGGGGGCCATGGGCCTCTACACCAGCTAGATACCATGATCACCCACTGAGGCCAGAGCCTCGGGTAAATTCCGCCAACCTCGACAGAGGGAAGCGACCCATTGAGATCTCAGATCATTGTGACCGATGTAAATGCAAAGGAGAGGCATCCAGGCCTCCAAGGCTCAAGATGGCAAAGCAAATTGACCTGGAAGTTGCTAGACATGCCACCTGCAAAGCGTAGATCACGCGGCTTGAGCAAGACCAACAATAGCTAGAGCATTTATATTGCCTTAGCAAAGAGTGCATTAGGCACCAGACAGATGAGCTGCTACATAACCCGGTGCCTAAAAGGATTCCAACCCCGTGCACCCAAAGAGCAAAACCATATGAGAGGCGCAACCCCTTGGTGCGAGATATGTCATCGTGACATTACCAAGTGCCACCTCTGAGACCTCCTAGACCTAAACGGGAGGACACCCCTGGAACAACAATGGGTACCCTCCGCGGGGACCCACCCTGGGTCATAGGTCTTGCCTAGAGACTCCTTTGGAAGCTTATGAGGAGTGTGAGCAAGAAGATGAGCAGGCCGAAATTCCCTACCTAGGTGGAGTCACCATTTGACCTCCCCTTCAGAGGCCTCAAGTCTCCCACAACCCAAAATGGGAGCAAACCAAAGAGGAAGAGATTAAATCTTTCGATGCATACAAAGCGCTGCTAGAGCATCTGGAGTCTATGGAAACCAAAACTTTTGGGCCTCAAAAGCCCACTTTACGCCAGCTTCATAGTCATCCTTTGCATTTGTCAGTGCCAGCACCTCCTTATCCTGAGCACTTTAAGCTACCTTAGTTGGCAACCTTTAAAGGTGAGGAAGATGCTCAAGAGCATGTGATGAGATTCCTGAGCCAATGCTTCGGCATTCAGGACAATGATGCTTTATTATTGAGAACATTTATAACCACATTCGTAGGCCCTTCCTTGGATTGGTTTATCCAATTACCAAAGCACAACATCAAAAACTTAGATCAGTTATTGGATGCGTTGCTCGAACACTTCACCTTCAATACCAAGAAGAAGGCGTCACTAAGTTACTTAGCCAGCCTCAGGCAGTATGAGGAAGAGACCATGGTGGCCTACAGGAATCGGTGGAGGACATTGCTCTCGAAGCTGCCCTACCTCCCTCCTATGTTCAACCTCACTCAGATGTTCTCAAAAAGTTGTTTGAGATCAATCTCTGTGCTATTGCAACTGTAGAAATATGCCACCCTATAAGAAGCTCTGGCACAAGCCAAAATTATTGAAGAGATCAAAATATAGGATGGCAAGATAGCCAAGCCTAAGAAAAAAGAATGGAACAAGAACACTAAAACAGGGACTATGCAACAAAAACCCGTTGCGGTCAACCAAGTTGCAATCAACATCCCTAAACATGTGCAAGTAACTCAGCCTCAAAAGGCTAATTATCAGGTAGTGCCTCCCAAAAACTATGATAGATAAAATTAGAGGCAAGAGCAGAATCAGCAGCATTGCCCTAGGTGACAATACACACCCTACACAGAGTCCAGGGACTCCTTGTTTGACCGTTTGTTAGCGGAAAACCTGATCAACCTGCCAGAGATTTAGACTACAGATCCCAATGCCCCCAAGCCTAAGGGATACAGGGAGGACTTGTACTATAGGTTCCATAGGCGGTAGGGACATGACCTAAATGCCTGTTGGAAATTTAAGGGCTTGGTGCAAGACTTGATTGATAACAAGACACTAGCGGTGGATAATCCCATCGTACCAAGCAATCAGCAAATGTAGGTCTTCAAATATCCCTTGTCTACTCATGCTTCATAGGTAAAGACCCTATAAGTTAACGAGGTCACACAAAACTATCCCATGTAGGGGTATGTGGGGATGATCAATATAGTGACTCAGAATAGGAGGTATCCAAACACGAATGCTCCTATGATAGTTGTAGGAGAGGTGCCAACAAAATCGCAACCACAACAACACCTTGCACAACCTCCTCTGCCCATGCCAGTGGCCATGCTTCGGACCAAACTAACTTAGAGTTTGAGGACCACCTTGGCTAGGCTCTCCATATACGAGCTTATACAACAATCTATGCCCCATCGAGAAGCTCTAATGGAGATTTTGAAAGCCATCGAGTTGTAGCCCCATGAGACAAATTATTTCAACAACTTTGTGGGGCATGTAAAATGATGCACTGAGCCGGTCATCACATTTCAGGAAGATAAACTGAGATCAATGACTGATGACATGGCGGATCCACCCTTGCATGTTATCACGCAGGTCAACAGGATCCCATACAAGAGGGTGTTGATAGACACTGGCTTGTCCAGCAACATCATCACAACTATGGCTCTCAAGCATCCGAAGTTGCCCGCATCTCATATCACAGCTTCCACCTACACTCTGCAAGCATTCAATGACGCAATCTGCTTGACAGTTGGCACAATAGTCCTACCAATCCAAGTGGGACAAAATACCATACCCACATTGTGCCACGTATTGGAGGGTGAAATGGCCTACAACATCTTGCTGGGTTGGCTATGGATCAGGGATATGAAGTGTGTCCCTTCGATAGCTCACCAATGTTTAAAGTATACATTTTAAGGGGAGGTGCATGTAGTCCCGACGGACTTAGAACCCTTCAAATATTGTAATGCGGTGCATCTAATGCCGCAATCGACCCTGCCATTGATGCATTTGGATTTCTAGTTAAATCCATATAAATAGGGTCCGATTCTGTAGGCATCCCCATTAGCAAGTTCTTCAAAACCCTAGCTGGGTTCATCTTCATCATCTGGTCCTCCACCAACGACGTCATCTATGGAGACCAAACAGAAGGACAAAGGGAAGAAACCCCTAGAAGAGGAAAAACCTTTGGAAGAGACACTGTTGTCAGTATCAACTATCTCTACGGAGGAAATGCCTAGTCGAATGGAATTCGAGGCTCCTAGTCCACTCGACATGGAGTGGACTCAAGGAGAACTTCCATTCCCTCCCCCTCAACCACCAACGATCAACGTTGAAATGGCCAATATGGGCCTGGGGGAGTATCTGGTGCAGAATATTGTAGCAACACCCACACTAGAGTCCATGCAGGACATGGGGAGACCTCGCCTTCCCATTGGCACTATTGTCCCCCTAGGCTACCCACCGAACCAAACAAATTTTGTGTATCGGGGCCTTGATCATGGTGTTGCACCATATACGTAAGAGGATGAAGACGAAGAGCCTTTTGCTAAAAATGTCAACTATTTGTCTAACCTAGACTTTGCTCTGAGATACCTTGGCCAATGCAATTGGCACGAATATGGGTTAGGCAGATATGAGCAAGGGATACGTGTTCTTTGCCAACCAAGATACCAAATGCCATGACAAGTCAGGAGTAGGGTTCAACCACCCCCTACCCTTGGACATATTGGTGGAGAACATGCAAGGCCTAGGGATAGGCAACAAGGGGGGATTGGCATCAGATCCATATGCCAACCCTAACACCACATATATATTGAGGGATTATCTCCCATTAACGACAATCAACCTTATTGGATCTAGCAAACCCTTCCCTTCGCTCGAGAGAGGAGAAAGCTCGAGAGCTCATTTTCAGGGAGAGTCTAGACAATGTCAAGAAGGGTCCTCAGAGGATGAATCAGAGTATGAACCAGTGTTATATGACCCCTTCGAATCAGGCAGCGATCACTCACAGGTGATCCCCATGGATGATTTTCAAGAAAGCCTCTTGACAATGTTCCCCTTGGATGCTCCTGTCGAGCAAGCACTACTCTATGAAAATCAAGTCCCCCCATAGAGAGCGAAACAACCTAGGTGGGACCACATCAACTTTCTTGAGCAATACGAGCCTGTAACATCTCAAACAGTCATCAAAGCCAACAAAGACCTCTGGATCTTTGATAGTGATTATGAAGATGAGACCGAGATGGCCTATCTTAACCACATGTGGCAGATGCAGTGACAACACCTCTTAGGTATTAAAAATGTCTAGGAATAGCTAAACATAAGGCCTGGGCATGAGTGGTACATAGACCCTATAGTGCCATCAGTGCCAAGGGCAGACCCTCTCTTCTTATCCACACATAGGGCTGATCCATTCGTACCAGTCCCTTTAGAACCAGATCTAGAGCATGGACAACATCTATAATGTTCGAGCAACAACACCTACGGTAATGGAGACCAAAATCATTCCATCAACATGATCTCCATTGACTTAACCACCCCCATCCATAATCCGACTGATCCGGCATAGTCATTGTATCTAGATATAGATGCCATAGATTGGGATCACATCAATTCCCCTCCATCCCCATCTGAGTACTGGCATTTTGGTGAAATGCTCCATTTTACTCCTGGGTCGACTCAGGATATCTGCCATGTTGAAGAGGGACCCGAGGTTCCTAACGATGATCTAAACTTAGCAAATTATATCCATCTGATCCCGACTCCACATCAGTTGGAATATGGATCCCATATGTCAGTCGAGGAGACGACTGATGTAGACATCGACTCAGATCCGATGAATCCACAGATCATCAAATTGGGGATAAGTTTATCCCATGAAGAGCAAGCCAACTACATTGCCCTTATCAAAGAGAAGAAGGAGGTTTTTGCATGGTCATACAGAGATATGCCAGGGCTAGATCCACAGCTAGTCATGCATAATCTAATGCTTGATTAGATAGTCAAGCCAATTAAGCAAAAACTACGTAAGATGCACCCAATAGTGGCCTTGATGGTCAAAGATGAATTGCAAAAGTTGTTGGATGCACAGTTTGTCATCTGCATGGATTATCCACCATGGTTGTCCAACATGGTGCCCATCAAAAATCCTGACGGGAGGATTCGCATATGCACTAATTTTCAAAATCCAAACAAAGCGAGTCCTAAGGATGATTTTCCCTTGTCGAGCATCGATGCATTAGTAGACGCTACAGCAGGTCACAAAATGATTTCCCTCATGGATGGTTTCTCGAGATACAATAAAATTTGTATCAATCTCGAGGACCAGCTAAAAACGGCGTTCACAATGCCTTGGGGAACATTTTGTTATAAGGTCATGCCTTTCGGCCTTAAAAATGCTGGTGCCACCTACCAACATGCCATGACATACATATTCCATGATTACATGCACAAGACTTTGGAAGATTACATGGATGATTTGTTGGCCAAATATCTTTTGTGCTCGGATCATCTCGATGACTTAAGCAAGATCCTCGATCACCTCATGGAGCATAAAGTCAGATTGAATCCCAAGAAGTGTGTTAATGGCATCACATATAGAAAGCTCTTGGTTTTCATAGTCTCAAAGTGAGGCATTGAGATCGATCCAAACAAAGTCAAAGCAATCCTTGAAATGGTTCCCCCAACTACCATCAAGCAACTAAGAAGCCTACAGGGAAAGGTCGCATCGATCAAGCGCTTCATAGCGTAGCTATCTGACAAGTGTCGTCCAATGAACAAGTTGTTGCACAAGGGGGTGGCATTTCACTGGGATGACGAGTGCCAGTCAGCCTTTGATGACATCAAATAATACTTGGCTTCGCTGCCAGTATTGGCACCATCTAGACCAGGAGTGTCGTTCTACTTATACATATTAGCTACTGAGGTGGAACTGGGAGCCATGTTAGCCCAAAAGAATGAATTGCACAAAGAACAGGCTACTTACTATCTTAGCCACACCCTGGTCAGCTATGAACTTAACTATGCATATGTTGAAAAACTCTGCTTGGCAATGGTGTTTGCTACCAAAAAGTTGTTCCATTACATGCTGAGCAACAAGACGTATGTTGTGTCTAAGGAGAATCCATTGCGATACATGATGAGTCGTACTTATCATAGTAGCCGCACGGTGAAATGGATCATGTTGTTGATAGAATTTGACATAGAATTTATTGGACAAAAATCCAGACTTGAAGCAATAAGACTATTTTTGGCTTTAGCTGTTCATAAGAATTTCAAGGTTTATTAGATGGATGTAAAATCAGCATTTTTGAATGGAAATCTTGAAGAAGAAGTATATATTGAATAGCCTGATGGTTTTCAACTTTGTGATAATCCTAAATTTTTTTGCAAGCTGAAGAAAGCATTGTAAGGCTTGAAACAAGCACCTAGAGCTTGGTATGCAAGACTGGACAACTATCTCACTAAGCAAGGATTCAAGAAAGGTATGGTGGGTAGCAATTTATATGTGAAAACTGAAAATGGCAATTTCATTGTTCTAGTTGTTTATGTAGATGATATAATTTTTGGGAGTAGCAATGATGAATCATGCAAAGACATAGCAAACAAAATGCGAAAGAGTTTGAAATGTCTATGATAGGTGAACTTTCTTATTTTCTTGGATTACAAGTTAATCAAACCGAAAAGGGGATCTTTATTTCTCAAATTAAATATGTGAAAGAAATGTCTGAAAAGTTCACTATGGAAGATAGTAAGCCGAGTGAGCACCCCTATGACAACAAGTCGCAAGTTGAGCAAGGATGATAAATCTTCGGATGTTGATCAAACAATGTACGAGATCAATGATTGGGAGCTTGCTTGTATTTGACGACTACTGGACCGGATATCTTACAAGCTATTTGCATGGTTGCAAGATTTCGGGCTAGTCCAAAAGAGACTCATGTAACAGCTATGAAAAGGATCTTTAGGTACCTCAAGGGTACTATGGAGTATGGGCTATGGTATCCAAAAGGAAAAGACTTCACTCTCTTTGCATATTCTGATGCAGATTGGGCCGGATGTATTGATGATAGAAAAAGTACAAGTGGAGGAGCATTCTTCCTTGGAGATAAATTGGTAGCATGGCACAGTAAGAAGCAAGAATCAGTCTCTCTATCCACAGCCGAGGCAGAATACATTGCAAAAACAACATGCTATACACAAATATTATGGATGAGACAAACATTGAAAGATCTAGGTATTCACTTCAATGAGCCCATTTCAGTCAAATGTGACAACACTAGTGCAATCAACATTTCAAATAATCTGGTAATGTATTCCCACACCAAACATATTGCAATCCGGTATCACTTCTTTAAGGATAAGGTTGCAGAAGGAGAAGTTAGATTAGAGTTTGTTCCCACTACAGAGCAAGTAGCAGACATATTCACCAAACCCTTGCCAAAGGAAGTATTTGAGTACCTTCGGAAGAAGTTGGGAGTAGTCACACTTCCCAAGCACTGACTAGCTATGGGAAATACATTCTCGAGGGGGAGCATTCAAATTATTTATGCCCGATAATGGTGTGCATAGACTCAGGGGGAGTCTGCGGCAGCCCTTTGGCATTATTGGCAAAGGGGGAGAAGAATTTGAGCAAGGCTACAGTGTGTTGCCAACAATTCCAAAGGGGGATATTGTTGAGCAAGGTGCAGAAAAAGCAGTGCAAAAGGATTGTAATTGTTGTCAACACAGACAGAGTGATGCAGTTGAAGTAGTTCAGAGGTCAGTCAGATCAAGTGCAAAAAATCTCAAGAAAAATAGAGGGGACCCAGATCCAGAAATTTGCAAAAAAAGACAAGGAAGAAAACTGTCGCGATATCGCGACATGGTTCCTGTCACGATTTCGTGACAAAAAGTAGGAGAGAGAAATTGCAAGCCAAATTGTCATGATTTCGTGACATGTCTGAGGAGAGAGAAGATGTAAGTAAGATTGTCATGATTTCGTGATATGCTGGAAGAAAAGGCACTAACTAAGAAAAGTGTAGCGATTTCGCTACATGTTGCAATTTCGCTGGTGAAAGCGAAGAAAAGGCACTAAGTAAGGAAAGTGTAGCGATTTTGCTACAGGCTCTAAATGTAAAGGATGAAAGATGTAGCGATTTCGCTACAAGCTTGAAACACTAAGAACAAAAGTGCAGCGATTTCCTAACTGTTTCGAAAGGCAAGGTAAAAAGGTGTAGCGATATCGCTATAGGTTGAAAGTGCATAGTCAAGAAGGTGTAGCGATTTCGCTACAAGTCCAAAATACAAAATGCAAGAGTGTAGCGATTTTGCTACAGGTTCAAAATGCAAGGCAGCAAATTGTAGCGATTTCGCTACAGGCTCAAAATGTAAGGCGGAGAAGTGTAGCGATTTCGTTACAGCTTCGAAATGCAAGGCGAAAAGTGTAGTGATTTCGCTACAGGTTTGAAATAAAAGGTGCAAAGGGGCAGCGACTTTGACACAAGTTTGAAAAGGAAGGGGCATAGGTGTAGTGATTTCTCTACAAGTACAAAACTCAAAACACAATGGGGTAGCGATTATGCTACAAGTCTTGAGATCAGCAAGTCGAAGCAAGCCAACAAAGTTAGATTTTCGAAAGATGCAACAAAGAAAAATGTTAAGTCAGAAAGGTGTAGCGATTTCGCTACATGTAAGGTTTTCACAGCTGCATGGAGTAAAAATTGTATGAAGGCCAGAAGCGTCATGATTTCACGATGGCAATGAGGATGACGTCAGCAAGACCAAAAACGTCGTGATTTCGTGACATCTTAGAAGATGACGTCAGCAAAACCAAAAAGTGTCGCGATTTCGCGACAGGGTGAACGAAAAGCCATTGCAAGCCGAAAACATCACGATTTCGTGACATCTTTGAAGATGACATCAGCAAGTTTAAAAAATGTCACGATATCGTGACAAGTTTCCAGAGAAGCCTCAGCAAGCCAGAAGCATCACGATTTCGCGACATGGAGGATGACGTCAGCAAAAGTGGAATGTGTCGCGATTTCGCGACATGTATCATTTTTGCGGAGGTAAGCAAAGGAAAGAGGAGGAAAGCCGAAAGCGTCGTGATTTCGTGACATGTCTCATTTTCGTGGGTGTATGCCGAGCAAAGCACCAGGAGGCGAAAAACGTCGCGATATCGCGACATGTAGGATTTTCGTGGTCAACAGCCCTGAAAAAGTCAAACCGAAAGAAATGTCACGATATCGCGACAGGTAATGTTTTGGCAGGAAAAAGGTCTAAGAGGCATTCAAAGTGACAGGTGTCAAAAAGCACCAGTTACGAAGAATTAACTGGAGTAAGATCTGTAGTTCCCAGTGACAGGTGTTGAGGAAAGATTAGAGAAAAATGCTAAAGCTGTGAGCTGAAGTTAAAAGGACTGTTACGAAGCATTGCATTTAAGAAGAGAACGGCATGCTGCGGTGGTCGTGATGTCGCAAGCTGGCGTAAAGAGTAGTTTTTCAGATAATCTCTGCAAATAAGAAATTCTCTCGATGGTTGTGCTTGACTCACAAGAAAGTAACGGGTAGAATAGAAGGATTGACACCATTTAGAAAAGAGTGCAAAAGAATTATAAAGAGCAGTTACGTAGATTTTGGAAGAACAAGATAATAGAGCATCGAAATGCGCAGAAGGGTTGTCGATAAATGCGAGAGAAAATATCGTCAATATGTGCGAGAATGTGCGAGAGAAGAAGGACTCGTCGATATATGCAGAATATGCAGAGAAAAATATGGTCAGAATGTTAGTAAGAAAGCGGCTAAAAGGCGGATCAGGTCAGAGAAGGATTAATGCATTGATCGTAGCCGAAAGTACATGAAATATTGGAGGGAAACTTGAACCATTTTAAAAATTGAGCCATTCGAGGAAATCAAGGATATAAGGATCGAACTGGCATAGTGAGACTGTTACTGTGACTGTGTTTTATTGTGCATATCAGAAGTCTCAGTTGTGTATGAGAGCTGTATGAAAACAACCTTAGAATAAAAACCTGCAATTTTGTTGAATATTCAAGAGAGAGGTTTTAGATAGAAATAGAAGATATTGAGTCTCTAACAATTCTCTTTATGCTTCTGTAAGATTCATTTGTAAGTGAAATACCAGTGAGGGTCTTACAAAAGAGAAGGCATTTTTATGTCCATTTATCTTGCAAAATAGAAATCCAAGTTGGTGCTTGGATAAAGGGGTTGGTGCTCCTATCTATTGCAGCAGATAAATCAGGGGTTGGTGCTCCTTCCAGTGGGTGTTGGTAAACAATTGTAAATATTGAATCCTTGCAAATATTGGATTTGGATTGAAGTCCAAAGAGTCATTATTTGAGGAGTAGCCACATCGGTGAACCTCGTAAAATCTCGTGTTGTGTGATGCTCTTGTGTGATACTTGCATTATCTAGTTTCAAGCTTGCATTATTAGTTTTAAAAGTTGCAGATTTAAGTTTTTAAGTAGTTACATTGATTCACCCCCCCTCTCAGTGTCATTGTGAGAATATCACCTTGTACATACACAATTACCCAATCTCTAGCTATCTTATTGGTTGCATTTCTTTTTGGTTATTTGGAGGTCCTAAAAATTAATTTTGAGCTAATTTTTTGTAAGCATATGAAGCAACCCTCAAAAATAATTTGTCTAATTTGGAGTTTTGAGGAGATAAAATGTATCATAAAATTTGTTTTTGTATTTGTCTAGTAAAAAATTTCTAGTTTGAAATTAAATATATAATGATTATAGTCTATCGAGTCTACTTTTAGATAAACTAAGACTAGAAAAAATGTATTTGGTTGACTTATTTGTTAAATTCTATTCGGTACTCTTGATTATTTTTTCCTACATATTTTTGGGTAGAAGATGCATCTTTAGCTTAAATCAATTTTAGAATTTTTATCAACATTGGGAATGTCTCTATAAAATTCCCTTCAAATTCAACTTTATTTGGAAGAAATACGACCAAAATTTAACACTACCCTATTTTGGAAGCTTGTTGAACAAAATTCACTTGGTCATTCAACCTTGACAACATATTGTTATTCTTCTAACTATATTTCATGGATTTATTTTAATCATAACTATCAAATATGTTCATTCCCAACCTTCAAACATGTGTTGTTTATACTTTTCTTTCTTGCTTTTCCAAGTGCCTTTTATCACTCTTTTGATCTCAAGCGATTGCTTCAAATTCTTGTTTTCTTTCTTCACTTTATGATTGTTGGATATAATATATTTTATTACTTTTCTTGCATATATAATAATAAATATGGATGTTGTTTTCTAATGGATGAAGTACAATGCCATGTCTCAAGTGGAAAAAATCCCTTAATACTTTACCAATGTGCCTAGAATAATTATTATTATCATATTTCCAACAATGTTTATTATATAACTATAACCCCATGCTTAGTTGCATGGTAAAATTATTTACATGCCTAGGGTGAGTGCCTCCACATACTATTTTCAATGTATGCTTTAAGCATATACATGCCTTTAATGATGGAAATTTCTTGATAGTAAGATAAAACTAATGATATGTAGTTGATATTATACAAATATTCTCCAATATATGATTTCCCTTTGGAGAGCTCTTTGTTGAACCTAGAAACCAAATGGCTTCTACAAATGCAAGTGAAATGGTTATTCTTTTGACAATAATAAAAAATATTGATATCCTAAAAAATTTGAAATATATGACCTTATATTCCATAATGACTATAAATAATGGATGTATAAGATGCTTTTGAAGATAGCTCTTCTTATAGCTATTTATTTGTTGGTCTTCTCTCTATTGTTAGAGTTTGTATTGGGCTTGTGTGATTCTTCTTCTTTGAAATATTGATATATTAGAGATGTTAAGAAATTTTCTTACTTTCATTGATAGTGAAACTACCTCGTTCATGTATATTTTTTTGGAGTTATCATTATATTTAGAAGACACACCTTTATATTTCTATGACCATTTACCATGCTCTAGGTTTTGAAGGCCTAGTTTTGAAGGTCTTTATATTACCTCATTGAACTAGTTGATTCCTTGGAAATATTATGTGATCACATGGCCTTCACATACCATTGAAATCATCAACTTGTATTCAATATCAATTATATACTTAATAAATATTACAAATGTAGAACTTGGATTGCTTGTCATGGCCATCTTGGCTATGGTCCATGCATCCTTAATAGAATTATTTTCTTTGTATTTTATCATGCACTTCTTGGTTTTGTTCTAAAAAACTATACATGGATAAAAATCTATCATATGTTTGATAAAAATCTTGTAAGTACTTCCATTCTACTTATTTTATGCCTTTAGAAGCAAGGATATTCAACATAATGTTTTGTTGTTACATCTTCTCAACTTCCTTTGTTAGCATGGATATTCATCCTAGAGATGCATATGTATCCATTAATTTTATTTTCTTAAATTTAAAACATCATATTTATTACTAGGTTTTATCCAACAAATTGTGAATCTTACTTATGCCTTTGAGGACCTTGGGTTGATAGTTTTTCTTATATTTTTCCATGTGGAGACATTGGTGTGCTATTAAAAAATATAAAAAAATATAAAAAAATATAGTTTAATATAAATATGGTCTATAATATCCAATAATGAAATATGAAATTTATATTTTGAATACTTAAAGTGCTCCTTGGGTTGGTTCTAGTTGGACTATAACAAAACTACTAACTAGTTAGTTGGGAAACCCTCTATCTTGACATCAAAAATACTCTTTTAGTAGAAACACTCATACATGCTAATAATACAACATGGGTAGGTAAGTAGCCCTTGATAAAATACTTATATATCTACAAATGTAATATAAATTAAACTATTTACTATAGTTATCACATGAGTTTGGTTCATTATCAAATTTACTAGTTTCTAAGAATGGAAACTACACGAATCCATGTTTATCCAATATAATGAAGTGAAATGTTACTATATTTATGAATTTATTAAAATAATACATTCATAATAGTAATTAAATATAAATTTATAGTGGGAAAATACTCTAGGAAATAAAATTCATTTTTTAGGGAATCATCCTTCACATTCTTTACAAAAATAGAGAAATTGGAAGAGATGTTGGCTATAAACTTTTTGTTGTGGTATATAAATACTATGAACTTTTTTATAGTCTTGCATAGTTATTATATTTGAATTACAAATAATATTGATCAAGTTAATTGAACATCCAATTTGTAATAACAACCAATGATACTTGATATCCAAGGTTATTACAAGTGTGTGTATGCATATAAATGGTGTATCATTATTTTACCATGTATTTATTCAGATTGAAACTTATTGAGTTCATAATTTGTCCAGCTTACACATGCTAAAGAAGTTAATTCCTAATCAACTTGTTAGTTTAATGTTCTATAAAATTGTGGAAGTCAAATATGATGAATTTTAGGATGAAATTTGGTTATGATGTGGAAATTGATAAAAAAATCCATGGAATACATTTTATTTTATTTGGATATTTGAATAGAAATAAAGTGGAACTATATAGAAGATTAAGTTTTCTCATATCACTAGTCAAAAACATGTATTTTGGTATGATATTTGTGTCAAATATGGTTCATTGAGTCTTTGTTCCATTTTAAAAAATATTTACTTATTGGACTTCATTTGGTTGAATTGTGTCATATAATACTCCTCACTAATCTTAATTGTTACTTACTATTTTCTCAGGGACACATAATGCATTTCAAGATCCAATTAGGTTTAACCATTTTTATTAATTTTTAGAACCTCTATATAATGTTTTTATTAATTTAAATTTATTTTAAGGCATTATGCACAAAATACAATGTTTCCCTATTTAGAAACATCATTGAGTTTATTTATTTATTTGTTCATCTTTGACACCATATAGCATGCTTCTACGTGACCTATCATGTATACATTTGGATAAAAGTATAAGCATTATTAAATTTTAAATAATCTAATAATATTGAAATGCATATTCTATGATAGCCTTTTTCTTTGCTTATCTTCATGAATTTAAATATGATGTTCTCTAATTTTCTATTTAAATTTAATGATAAATGATTTTGATATTCAAAATCTCACATAAAGAATACAAATTTAAAAATAACTATAACATATAAATATAAACATTTTATATTAAATAAAGCATTCAAGTAAACATACAAAAATAAAATATTAAACTTATCAATTTGAACATGATTTTGTCCATACTTATTCTTCATAATTGATGTTTTCTCTATTGAAACTTTTAAGGTAGCCTTCATTTTGACTAGTCTCTTCATTTGCTATAGATTTTTTGCATTATTTTTTCCCATTGGTCATACACCTACTACCAAGAATTTATGTCATACTCATTTTATTTCTTCTTATGCCATTGGTCACAAGACAAAACTCCATATATCACCTATAATTAAATTATATTGGTTAAAAATATAAATAAATATTGAAGATATTACATTATTTGGTAGCATTGTAAATATTAGTTTAGGGAGTGATTTATTATATTACGGAGTCATTTTAATACTTGTGTAATGTATGTGCCATTATGTGAGGAGTGTCCATGTGTCAATGTAATAAAGCATCTAGTGTACTACTTACCTCTTGTAGGGGGTATGCTCCTTTAGAGCAACACTCAATACAAAAATAATATTCATTATAATGATCAATTATCTTACAATTCAAATAGATAATTATTTTAAACCCTCTTCTTAATGCTACAATGTTGGCCAAATATTCAAATAAGCATCCAATCTAAGTAATCCCAACCCTAGTTCTTGAGGGTTGGCCCCACACACAAAATGGGTTCCAAAGCTAAATAACTAACTATGACTCTAATAATAATAATAAGCTTAGGATATATAGTGCATATATATCTAGCCCCCCTTTGAAACATTTACATTTAAATCTTTAACTATGGGAACTAATATTGAAGTTAGTGGAGAGGTTCCACAACTATATCTTCTAATTTTAAGCCTAATTACTAGATGAAAAGATCTATGATGGTGTGATTATGGATTTGGCATGAAATTTTATCCAAAATAGAATTAGGTTCAACCCTAATGGATTATTCATAATCAATATCAATAATTATTGTCTTAGATTAAGCATATTATACAAGGAACTTCAAACATAACCAGAATGTTTATCTTGGATAAGTGCTAGGTCCAATTTTATATGCAACTAGTCCAGTCTACTCTATGAATTGGTAAGGGCTATAGAAATTTGATGCTAACTTCTAACTACTTTCAAACTTGAATGATATTTTCTTACATGTTTGTATAAGTAAAATGTACATGTTTCATTGTATGAACATGTGCTATGAATGATATTGATCTACCTACTAGTCTATATATTTTGAGTCAATGTCAAGTTGTCCTTATGCATTTAGATTATTTTTTCTCTAAAATTGAGAGTGGAATTGATAGCTTATATATTAGAACTACCTAAATATAGGATGTGATATCTATAGATGGCTGTGCATATGTTGATATAGATGGTGGCATCTTTATTTGTGTAATAATAGGTGGTATACCCTTATTCTACCAAAGTAAACCATTTCACTACTGAATTTATTGTTTTAAATAAAATCAATAATAGGTCACCAAATATTTATTTATAATTCTTATCTAACAAGTAGTTTATAAATGATATATAAAATTATTTTAGTTATGTTTCCTATATATTTAAGAACACCTTTCCAAAATTTATTAGTGAATCTCAGATCATGGTCATAGAAAATGTAAGTGGGTCTAACATAAAGGTAAAATATATGTTCAATAAAGGTTTGAGCAATAGAGAGACTTTATAAGGGTGGTTCAATTAGCAAAGTTAAAAATACTTAAGAGAGACATTCCACCACCATCATAATAACTCTAGGATTAGGTAATACCTAAATAAAATCCATGGAGATGTTAATACAAAATAGGTTTATTTGGTGATTGATTTAGAGTGCTTATATTCTTAGTATTTTCTCTCTTGTAGCATTAACAAATAAAATGGATAAATAGCTTGTTTTATTCTAGTTAAAAAAAAAAATTAGTTAGATATTTTAATTCTTTTTTAAGAACCACAAAGTACTTGTGAATGGTGATGCATGTGAGCATTGAGGAGGCAATTCTTAAGTCTCTATAATTACCTGCTACTGATATTTAAAGAGTAATTTCAATTCAAATGTTTACTTGAGTTTGTTGTTTCTATCAATTACAAAGCGCATAGCTAATCCAAGAATCCTTGAGAACCATTTTTTATTTTCTTCTCCAAGCAATGGGAAATAATTATTTATTTATGGCATACTATCATTCCCTTGATGGTATACTTCTATAAATAAACCATGTATTGTAGCAATATTTCAAATAAATTCTATAATATGGGTCTTGAAATGCAACAATATTAATCTCCTAGGACAATGTCACATTAACTCAGTGAATGCATGAACATTTTGGATTTCAAATTTTAATCTCCTATTGAAATCTTAACACAATGTTTTCCCTTATAAACTAGTGTACTCCTATTAGCTACCATCATCTCAAATCTATTGCATATATACACATAAAAATATATTTGATTATCCACACAAGGGTCCAAACATTTATGACTACTATGAAAGAAAATAATTATGGTTACTTGATGATTTTAAAAGTATCACATCACTTCCATAGTTTAGGATGTGGTGAATCCTACTAATGCTTGTATTAAAAAAGCAAGGGTACACTAAATGCATGTATCAAATATTATTTTATCCTTCACTAAAGTATCCTATAGGGTTTTCAATTCTCTTGAAGTAGAGCATGACTCAACATGTAATAATTATAATGTTTATTCCACATGTTTATGACTTAGAGTATAATTTTAATTATAATTGTACAACTCTGTAGACACCAAAACAACACCAATCCGATTATGTGACTGCAAACACTGATCGCTTTGACACACACAACCCCAAGGGCAGCCCCCGAGAGGTTAAACAGTGGTCCTAACCACTCTCACAGCAGTTTTGGAAGGTCAAAAATCATTTTGGCACCTTCAGGCACTTTGCTCAATATCCGTTCCACCCTGGAACGAATTCAAACTGGGATTCGCCCCACCCAGGGGACGAATTCTGGATCCGCTCCGGGGTGGGGCGAATTGCAGGTTTGACGGGCAAAAAGTCAAATCTTGACAAATGGCAGCTCAGACCCGCCACTCAATGCTTCCTTCATCGCATGGGAGTATGGGTGAGCATTTTTGAGCGTTAGAGGCATTTGCATGGTCAGTCATGAAGTCCCAATTCAGGGAGGAATCTCCTTCCCCCTGGGAAGGCATGATTGCCAAGTGGCGCCTCTGCATGCCCATTTCAAGAGACCTCCAGGTCTATAAATTGGTGAGTTTCCTCACCCCAAAATATACAGAGGAAGAGCAATTTGGAGCAATGAAGTGCTGCCATTTTATTTCCCCATACACCCTTGTGCGATTTGCGCCTTCTACATCCTTGATCTCTTTTAGAGAGGAGGTCATTGGGTGACTATTGGAAGGTCGAATCTTGAGCCCAAAACCCAAAATTTGGCCATAGAATACCACCCAATTTGTCGACAACACCTTGTAAGAGATTTTGGACCCATCCCAAGTGGATTGGTGCCAAAATCAAGCCCCAAACGGTGGGCGGCCCGCCCGGGCGCCCCCACACTGCTACAAGCCTAATCGTCCCTTTTAGGAATGATTGGGAATCTATGGCAGATTTTTCTTTCTATCATTTTCATTTTTTGCATTCAATTCTATGATGCTTAGATAGGTTGTCATTTAAATTTCGTCTCGTTTTGAACAATTTTGATCATGTTTCTATATTCGTTCGCTTTTACTAACTTGCAGGTAGCATCATCAAATTCCCATTGATGGAGGTCAAATTGGGAAAATATGACCATCTGGGTCTTCCCAAAATGCCCCCAATTAGCTAACCCCAAGTTTGTAGGTCTTTTGGAGCTCTCTAGGCAGGACATTTGGGACAGCACCTTTTCGGCATTTTGTTGCAGGTGAATTCGTCCCACCCCGGAGCGAATTCAAATCGGCGAGGAATTTCTTGACTATTATTTTTGCAGTGCCCTCTTGGTGATGTCTTGATGCCCCTATCAAATTTTTAGAGCATTTGGATTCATTTTAGTCTTAGTTTAATTCATTTTTCTCATCTATTTATCGTAGGCTTGGGGATTGCATGTTTTGTTTTATCCGTAGGTGCTATTGATTATCTTTTGTTTCTTTGAACGTAGGACCAGAACATCGGAGGAGCAGCAAGGAATCAACATTCATAGACACAAGCGGTGGTGACATTTGGTCCACCCATCTTACATGTGGGCACGCGAAAGAAGGAAGGCTATCCATGGATGTAACCAAGAGATGGATTTAACGCTCCTCGCCCCTAAAAAGGGAGGATGCGAATTGTAACCGAGTTGTGAAATACATCAATAAAAGAGAAGGGCTGTTATTTCATTTGGGTTTCAATTCATGCTTTCTCCATTTCATGCATTTTTAATTCGTAGGATTCAGCGTTAAGTTTAGCTTCATTTTTTGCATCGTGCTTGGAATCTTTCCTTTCTTGTTTCCGTATCCTCATGCTTTCAGTGGCGATCATGGTGGGACTCTGTCCTCTACATTTTTGGATCAGAAATTTGATCAAAATTTACCTTGCTTGCAAGTATCTTTTTTTTGGAACGCGGGACTGTTGTTCGTTCCAGTCTGTGGCGAACACATAACTGTAATTCGTCTCACCCAGGGATGAATTGGAATGCGCCCCACCCTGAGATGAATATAGTACTATAATTCATTCCACCCCGGGATGAATTCTAGTCTATGAAGTTTTCGGGCAGAAGCTCAGGACCGACAGATTCGGGCAGAGAAGAGGTAAGGATTCTGCATTTTTCTCTGTCATTTTCTGTTCAGTGTTTCTATTTTGGATTACTTGTTTGCTTAGGGAAAGTTTTCTTTTTGTTGTTTGCTTGTTTCCTTTTGCAAAATAAAAAGAACCCCACACACCACGTGGCAACTTAAAAACCAAGGCGCTGGTCGTAAAACCCCAGCCCTTGATCAAGACCAACGGTGGATTTCATCACCACCTTGGCTTGAATTTTGCATCCATTACCCCGATCGCAACTGTTGCTAGACGTAAATCCTGATGAAAGCTGACCGAGTGTAGCTGGGGTGATTCCTAGCACACGAGGATAAGTCTTCTATGGTAGGTGTCATAAATAGGGTGATTCCCCTTCCGTACCGCCTATGTTCCACGTACCATCTGCTCTCACGTACCTATAGTTTCCCTCACGTAAGGGCGGGTATATAGAGAGGTTGGTATATCGGCCTGGCAATGGTATATCAAAGGGGCGACCAATTTTGGGAGTCATAAGAGCCCTCATTTTGCATTTAAATGTTCTTCAAAAACCTTCAAAAAAAACAAAAAAAAACAAAAATCAAAACACACTAAACCAGGTTTAGGACACACTCTCAATATTTAAATGAGATAATCACTATTTGTGTATGTGTGTGCTCTTTTCTATTTAGTGTAGCATAAAAAATCATAAAAGAGATAAAAATCTATTTAGCTTGTAGAAAAACAATACCATGGTGTACACACGTAGCCAAGCCCAATCAAGGGCGAAAGCTACGGAAAGTGTACAAGGGGGCACAAGTCGCCTCCGCTATAGCCCTAAGGACTTAGTCATACCACCTTGGCGGCTTGACCCACAAGAGAGTCCGCATCATTCCATGTCAAGGTGGAACTATAGGGACACCCCTTTGGGGGACACGCCCGTTCATCATAGCCCCTTTTAGGAAGAGTCCTTACACGTGGCACTCAACATAGACAAGAAAGCTCCCTTAGAAGCTCGATATGAGTGGCCACCATGTGATGAAGTGCTAGAGTGGCATAGTTTCCATGAGGAGAGGCCACATGATGATGGCATCCCTCCTTTGCCCCCCATCACTGTTAGAACCAATAGACAAAATCTAGAGCGCAAGGCTCTTCAAACCGGGTGAACTAACTCTGCCCGCCCCTTTCACACATATGAAAGGGAGCACGAGGAAGATGATTACATTCCTCAAGAGCAATATACAACATGGGGGCCATGCGCCTCCACACCAGCTAGATACCATGATCACCCACTGAGGCCAGAGCCTCGGGTGAATGCCGCCAACCTCGACAGAGGGAAGCGACCTATTGAGATCTCGGATCATCGTGATCGAGGTAAATGCATAGGAGAGGCATCCAGGCCTCCTAGGCTCAATATGGCGGAGCAAATTGACCTGGCAGTCACCAGACATGCCACCCGCCAAGCGCAGATCATGCGGCTTGAGCAAGACCAACAACAGCTAGAGCATTTATATCGCCTTAGCAAAGAGCGCATTAGGCGCCAAACAGATGAGCTGCTACATAACCCGGTGCCTGAAAGGGTTCCAACCCCGTGCACCCAAAGAGCGGAACCATATGAGAGGCGCAACCCCTTGGTGCGAGATAGGTCCCCGTGACCTTACCAAGTGCTACCTCCGAGACCTCCTAGACCTGAACGGGAGGCCACTCCCCGGAACAACGATGGGTACCCTCCGTGGGGACCCACCCTGGGTCATAGGTCTCGCCCAGAGACTCCTCAGGAAGCTTATGAGGAGTATGAGCAAGAAGATGAGCGGGCCGAAATGCCCTACCTAGGTGGAGGAGTCGCCATCCGGCCTCCCCTTCAGAGGCCTCAAGTCTCCCACAACCCACAATGGGAGCAAACCAAAGAGGAAGAGATTAAATCTTTCGATGCATACAAAGCGCTGCTAGAGCGTCTGGAGTCTATGGAAACCAAAACTTTTGGGCCTCAAAAGCCCACTTTACGCCAGCTCCGTAGTCATCCTGTGCATCCGTCAGTGCCAACACCTCCTTATCCTGAGCACTTTAAGCTGCCTCAGTTGGCAACCTTTAGAGGTGAGGAAGATGCTCAAGAGCATGTGACGAGATTCCTGAGCCAATGCTTCGGCATTCAGGACAATGATGCTTTGTTATTGAGAACATTTATAACCACATTCGTAGGCCCTACCTCGGATTGGTTTACCCAATTACCAAAGCACAACATCAAAAACTTAGATCAGTTAGTGGATGCGTTCCTCGAATGCTTCACCTTCAATACCAAGAAGAAGGCATCACTAAGTGACTTAGCCAGCCTCAGGCAGTATGAGGAGGAGACCATGGCGGCCTACGGGAATCGATGGAGGACATTGCTCTCGAAGCTGCCCTACCTCCCTCCTATGTCCGACCTCACTCAGATGTTCTCCAAAAGTTGTTTGAGATCGATCTCTGTGCTATTGCAGCTGCAACAATATGCCACCCTAGAAGAAGCTCTGGCACAAGCCAAAATTATTGAAGAGATCAAAATACAGGATGGCGAGATAGCCAAGCCTAAGAAAAAAGAGTGGACTAAAAACACTAAAGCTGGGACCACGCAACAAAAACCCGCTGTGGTTAACCAAGTTGCAATCAACGTCCCTAAACCTGTGCAAGCAACTCAGCCTCAAAAGGCTAATTATCAGGCAGTGCCTCCCAACAACTATGACAGAGAAAATCAGAGGCAAGAGCAGAATCAGCAGCGTCGCCCTAGGCGACAATACACACCCTACATAGAGTCCAGGGACTCCTTGTTTGACCGCTTGTTAGCGGCAAACCTGATCAACCTTCCAGAGATTCAGACTATAGATCCCAATGCACCCAAGCCTAAGGGGTATAGAGAGGACTTGTACTACAGGTTCCATAGGCGGCAGGGACATGACCTAAATGCCTATTGGAAATTTAAGGGCTTGGTGCAAGACTTGATTGATAACAAGACACTAGCGGTGGATAATCCCGTCGCACCAAGCAATCAGCAAATGGAGGTCTTCAAAGACCCCTTGCCTGCTCATGCTCCATAGGCAAAGACCCTACAAGTTAACGAGGTCACACAGAACTGCCCCATGCAGGGGTATGTAGGGATGATCAGTATAGTGACTCAGAACAGGAGGTATCCGAGCATGAATGCTCCTACGGTAGCTGTAGGAGAGGTGCCAACAACATCGCAACCACAACAGCACCTTGCACAACCTCCTCTGCCTAAGCCGGTGGCCACACTTCGGACCAAACTAACTCAGAGTTTGAGGACCACCTCGGCTAGGCTCTCCATATACGAGCTTATACAACAATCTACGCCCCATCGAGAAGCTCTAATGGAGATTTTGAAAGCCATCGAGTTGCAGCCCCATGAGACAAATTCTTTCAACAACTTTGTGGGGCATGTAAAATGATGCACTGAGCCGGTCATCACATTTTGAGAAGACGAATTGAGATCAGTGACTGATGACATGGCGGATCCACCCCTGCACGTTATCGCGTGGGTCAACGGGATCCCATACAAGAGGGTGTTGATAGACACCTGGCTCGTCCAACAACATCATCACAACTATGGCTCTCAAGCATCTGAAGTTGCCCGCATCTCATATCACAGCTTCCACCTACACTCTGCGAGCATTCAATGATGCAATCTGCTCGACAGTCGGCACAATAGTCCTACCAATCCAAGTGGGACAAAAGACCATACCCACATTGTGCCACGTATTGGAGGGTGAAATGGCCTACAACATCTTGTTGGGCCGGCCATGGATCAGGGACATGAAGTGTGTCCCTTCGATAGCTCACCAATGTTTAAAGTATACATTTGAAGGGGAGGTGCATGTAGTCCCGACGGACTTAGAACCCTTCAAATATTGTAATGCGGTGCAGCTGATGCCGCAATCGACCCTGCCATCGACGCATTTGGATTTCCAGTTAAATCCATCTAAATAGGGTCCGATTCCGTAGGCATCCCCGTTAGCAAGTTCTTCAAAACCCCAGTCGGGTTCATCTTCATCGTCTGGTCCTCCACCAACGACGTCATCTATGGAGGCCAAACAGAAGGACAAAGGGAAGAAACCCCTGGAAGAGGCAAAACCTTTGGAAGAGACACTGCCATCAGTATCAACTATCTCTACGGAGGAAATGCCTAGCCGAATGGAAGTCGAGGCTCCTAGTCCACCCGACATGGAGTGGACTCAAGGAGAACTTCCATTCCCTCCCCTCAACCACCAATGATCAACGTTGAAATGGCCAATACGGGCCTGGGGAGTATCTGGTGTGGAATATTGTAGCAACACCCGCACTAGAGTCCATGCAGGACATGGGGAGACCTCGCCTTCCCATTGGCACTATTGTTCCCCTAGGCTACCCACCGAACCAAACAAATTTTGTGTATGGGGGCCTTGATCATGGCGTTGCACCATGTACGCAAGAGGACGAAGACGAAGAGCCTTTTGCTGAAAATGTCAACTATTTGTCTAACCCAGACTTTGCTCTGAGATACCTTGGCCAATGCAATTGGCACGGATATGGGTTAGGCAGATATGAGCAAGGGATACGTGTTCTTTGCCAACCAAGATACCAAATGCCATACGACAAGTCAGGGGTAGGGTTCAACCACCCCCTCCCCTTGGACATCTTGGTGGAGAACATGCAAGGCCTAGGGATAGGCAACAAGGGGGGATTGGCATCAGATCCATATGCCAACCCTAACACCACATATATATTGAGGGATTATCTCCCATTAACGGCAATCAACCTTGTTGGCTCTAGCAACCCCTTCCCTTCGCTCGAGAGAGGAGAAAGCTCGAGAGCTCATTTTTAGGGAGAGTCTAGACAATGTCAAGAAGGGTCCTCAGAGGATGAATCAGAGTATGAACCAGCATCATATGACCCCTTCGAATCAGACAGCGATCACTCACAGGTGATCCCCATGGATGATTATCAAGAAAGCCTCTTGACAATGTTCCCCTTGGATGCTCCTATCGAGCAAGCGCCACTCCAAGGAAATCAAGTCCCCCCGTAGAGAGCGGAACAACCTAGGTGGGACCACATCAATTTGCTTGAGCAAGGACGAGCCTGTAATGCCGCAAACAGTCATCGAAGCCAATGAAGACCTCTGGATCTTTGATAGTGATTATGAAGATGAGACCGAGATGGCCTATCTCAACCACATGCAGCAGATGCAGTGACGACACCTCTTAGGTATTAACGATGTGCAGGAACAACTAAACATAAGGCCTGGGCATGAGTGGTACGTAGACCCAGTGGGGCGGGCATATGGAGCATACCTCTCCACCCGGAGACCCTATAGTGCCATCAGTGCCGAGGGTAGACCCTATCTTCTTATCCACACATAGGGCCGATCCATTCATGCCTATCCCTCTAGAGCCAGATCCAGAGCATAGAGAGCATCTAGGATGTCCGAGCAACCACACCTATGGTAATGGAGACCAAAATCATTCCATCAACATGATCTCCATTGACTTAACCACCCCCATCCATAATCCGGCCGATCCAACATAGTCATTGTCTCTAGACATAGATGCCATCGACTGGGATCACGTCAATTCCCCTCCATCCCCATCCGAGTACTGGCCTTTCGGTGAAATGCTTCATTTTACCCCTGGGCCAACTCAGGATATCTTCCATGCTGAAGAGGGACCCGAGGTTCCTAACGATGATCTAAACTCAGCAAATGATATCCACTTGATCCCAACTCCACATCAGTTGGAAGATGGATCCCACATGTCGGTCGAGGAGACGACTGACGTAGACATCGGCTCAGATCCAATGAATCCATAGATCATCAAGCTGGGGGTAAGTTTATCCCCCGAAGAGCAAGCCGACTACATTGCCCTTCTCAAAGAGAAGAAGGAGGTTTTTGCATGGTCATACAGAGACATGCCGGGGCTAGATCCATAGCTAGTCATGCATAATCTAACGCTTGATCCGACAGTCAAGCCAGTTAAGCAAAAACTATGTAAGATGCACCCAACAGTGGCCTTGATGGTCAAAGATGAATTGCAAAAGTTGTTGGATGCACAGTTTGTCATCTACGTGGATTATCCGCCATGGTTGTCCAACATGGTGCCCATCAAAAAGCTTGACGGGAGGATTCACATATGCACTGATTTTTGAGATCTAAACAAAGCGAGTCCTAAGGATGATTTTCCCTTGTCGAGCATCGATGCATTGGTAGACGCTACAACGGGTCACGAAATGCTTTCCCTCATGGATGGTTTCTCGGGATACAATCAAATTTGTATCAATCTCGAGGACCAGCTAAAAACGGCGTTCACAATGCCTTGGGGAACATTTTGTTATAAGGTCATGCCTTTTGGCCTTAAAAATGTTGGCGCCACCTACCAACGTGCCATGACATACATCTTCCATGATTACATGCACAAGACTTTGGAAGATTACATGGATGATTTGTTGGCCAAATCTCTTTTGCGCCCGGATCATCTCGGTGACTTAAGCAAGATCCTCGATCGCCTCATGGAGCATAAAGTCAGACTGAATCCCAAGAAGTGCATTTTTGGCATCACATCTAGAAAGCTCTTGGGTTTCATAGTCTCAAAGTGAGGCATCGAGGTCGACCCAAACAAAGTCAAGGCAATCCTTGAAATGGTTCCCCCAACTACCATCAAGCAGCTCAAAAGCCTACAGGGAAAGGTCACGTCGATCAAGCGCTTCATAGCGCAGCTATCTGACAAGTGCCGACCAATGAACAAGTTGTTGCACAAGGGGGTAGCATTTCACTGGGATGACGAGTGCCAGTCAGCCTTTGATGACATCAAACAATACCTGGCTTCGCCGCCAGTATTGGCACCACCTAGACCAGGAGTGTCATTCTACTTATACATCTCAGCTACTGAGGTGGCACTGGGAGCCATGTTAGCCCAGAAGAATGAACTTCATAGAGAACAGGCTACTTACTATCTTAGCCGCACCCTGGTCAGCTATGAACTTAACTATGCATACGTCGAGAAACTCTGCTTGGCAGTGGTGTTTGCTACCAAAAAGCTATGCCATTACATGTTGAGCAACAAGACGTATGTTGTGTCTAAGGAGAATCCATTGCGGTACATGATGAGTCGTACTTATCATAGTAGCCGCACGGCAAAATGGATCATGTTGTTGACAGAATTTGACATAGAATTTATCGGACAAAAATCCATAAAAGGTCAGGTCATAGCCGATCAACTAGCAGAGGCTCCTCTCGAAGACGACCAGCCTCTGACTATAGAACTACCCGATGATGGGGTCTTCCATGTCTCAGAATCACCAGATTCTGACGAGCCTGAGTCACAGGCCGACATAACCCTATTTTTTGATGGTTCTAAATGTGAGCAAGGTGGTGGCACGGGAATAGTATTCTTCACACCGCAGGGCACTCCAATGCCCCTGTCATTTAAATTAAATTTCCCGTGCACCAACAATAATGCAGAGTATGAAGCCTTGCTCATAGGTCTTCAGACAACAATCACCATGAACATTAAATGATTGAATATCTTTGGTGATTCATTGTTAATTGTCAACCAAGTCAAAGGGGTATTCCAATGTAAATGCCTAGTTCTACAAGCCTACAAAGCCCTTGTGGACAAATTCTTGGCGAAGCTTGAATGGTATGACATCGAGGCACTCCCTCGATCATCGAATCATTTTGCGGACACTATGGCCTCCTTGGGGTCACTAATCCCGCAAGACCTTTCTGGTGATATGACAACCATTCAAGTCAAAACACTATCGCAATCAGCGATGGAGCGAGCAAGCTCTGATTTGATGCTAGGAATCCACTTGATCCAGATTGAACCATCCATGGATAGGTTCTCTCGAATCCATGATCATCTGAAACATGCCAACTAGGGGTCCTTGTTCTCCCCTACTCCCATTAATAGCAATACAATGCTATTCTTGCAAGCTCTCTCCCACTCAGCTTTTGCTAGGGATGAACTTCAAGAGGGATTGGCTATTCAGACTGTCGAGGTTTTCGATCAGTAGGATTGGTATTCACCCGTCAGGGACTACCTCAAGTTAGGTAACCTCCCGCTTGGATTGACGCATGCCGCAAAATGAGCATTCAAGTAGAAAGCGGCTAAGCATGTCTTGTTAGGAGACATTTTGTACCATCGTAGCTATGAAGGAATCCTCCTTCGTTGCTTGGACTAGCAAGAGTCTACTTGGGCGATCGCCCAAGCGCACGATGGTACATGTGGTGGCCACTTCAGTGGTATGGCCATCGCAAAGCGCATTCTTCGCATGGGCTATTATTGGCCATCTTTAGAGCGAGATTGTTGTGCATATGTGCGAAAGTGCGTGAAGTGTCAACATCATGCCAATTTGACACACGTACCTTCCCAGGCCTTGCATCTGATCCAATCGGCTTGGCCATTTTCGTAGTGGGGCTTAGATCTCATCGAAAAGATCTCCCTTGCATCGTCCGGCCATCACACGTTTATCATAATGGCCACAGAGTATTTCACCAAGTGGGTGGAAGCGGTTCCGCTAACCTCTACGACTGGACCCCGCATTGTGGAGTTCATTTTGCATAACATCATATGTCATTTTGGTATTCCATCCAAGATAATCTCGGATAATGGGACGTCATTCAAGAACAAATATGTGCGTGCTTTGACCACAAAGTACAAAATTCAGCACAGTTTTTTGACACCCTATTATCCGTAGGCAAATGGGCAAGCAAAAGCGTCAAACAAAATGCTAGTCACCATCCTTAAAAAGATAGTCATCGATAATCATAAGGATTGGCACATTCAGATCCCACTTGCCCTATGGGCTTATCGCACTAGCATTCGGACGCCCACTGGGGCAACTCCATTTTCTCTGGTGTATGGCTCCGAGGCAGTCATGCCTCTCGAGTTGGAGATTCCCTCCCTACGCATATCAATGCAAGAGTTCATCGATGATGACACTGCATGGCAGGCCCGGTTAGACCAGCTTACGTTGCTTGATGAACGATGCGTTAATGCTCTCGAGCATTTACGTATCTATCAAGAGTGACTTAAGAAAGCATACAACATGAAAGTTCACCTGAGGGACTTTCGGATTGGTGACTTGGTCTTAAAAGAAAACCAACAGAACTCTAGTTTGCCGTCCCATCTAAGGGACAAGTTCGCAGCAAATTGGTTAGGTCCTTATGTAATTGATAGCAAAATAGGACCTGGAACATACCGGCTAGCCTCTCTTGATGGAATCAAGGAACTAGAACCCTTGAACATCAGTCATTTGCGGCCATTCCATATTTAAAGGAGCCATAGCCCACCCAAAAAGCTCCAAGGATTTCCATAATCGCTTGGTCAACCCAAAAAGCTCCAAGGATTCCTTTAATAACCAAATGGTCAATCTCAACCAAAAAGCTCCAAGGATTTCCATAATCACTTGGCTTGGTCAACCCAAAAGCTCCAAGGATTTCCATAATCGCTTGGTCATCCCAAAAAGCTCCAAGGATTTCCATAATCGCTTGGTCAACCCAAAATGTTCCAAGGATTCCTTAATCGCTTGGTCAAAAACAAGAAAAATTTAAAAACAATAAAATCATCAAAAATAACAAAAATTTGCATCTCATTTCCATGCATACGCAAAATCATCATAACAGTACAAAGTTCTTTTGCATCTCATCTGCATATTCACAAACATCAATCCCTCAAAAATACAAAAATATATAGCTGCATACATTGCATATTTGTGGTCGTACAGGTCAAAGCACCATAGACTGTCATTACTTGGCAAAAACCATCATCTTCTACATTTTTCCCTTTATCATTAGCTCATCGCCTATAACCACCATTCACGTTATTCTTCCTATCATAGTCAGTTGTTTTCTAATGTATCGAGAGTTTTCGTCATTCAGTCATCATTAGCTTTTTAGCCACATACTGTACCAAGTCAGATAGATTTTACGAAGGTAGAATTCTACTTGGATCACACCTTGTTATGTAGCATCCCGACACAAGTTAAAACATATAACAAAATTCCCAAGTTGTGTGAACGAAATATGAACCCTGCAAAGCAATCCAGGTCACCATAAGCGAAATGGTTATCTTGCTCATCCCCCTATGCGAATGACCCCAAAGAATGCTGAGAGTTGGCAAAAGGACAAGCATCCTCCCTACCCAATTCCCCAAGAATCCCAAGTTCTCAAAAGGTTGCAAAACATCAGAACAATTTGCAAAAGTCAAAACTCCAAAATTTGATATCACAAACAAAGTGCATACATCAAAAGGCACAAACAATAGTGATTCTCATCACTCAATATTCAAATCCCTTGCTCAAAAGAAAAAAAAAAACAAAAATAAATAGTGATTTTTATCACTACAAAAGAGCAAGTATCCCAATACAATTGAAGAAAAGAAGGGAGTCGAACTTGAATCCCTGGAACTCTCAACATTTCGATAGGTCATGAGGCAAACCTCAGTACCGGTTTGGTTGATAGCCTATCGGTCACTGGTGGTAAACCTCTCGCATGACGATATATCTGTCACATTAACTTGTGTGCAGATCAATGTTTGCATGTGGATGAGCTAGCTTATGGTATCCTAGATAGCACCATAGATTAATCTGACTAAACACAACAAAGGAGTTAGTGGAGCTAATCAGGTGATCCTCAATACAGGTTTGGTTGATAGCCTATCTGGCACTGGCGGTATCCTGACAAACACCACATAAACGAACTCAATTGCACACACAGGGATGTGAAATAACTTGGTCAAAAACAAGTCCGATTCATACCTTGTTCAAAAGTCTTGTGAGATGAAAGTACAGTCATGGCTAGATAGTTAAAACATCTGAGTCTCGAAAAACCTTAACTACCTTCTAAACCAACTTGCCATCTTTCATTCTCCCATTGCAAAAAAAAAAAAACACATGTATACATAAAAAGCTATTTACCGTAGCAATCGCCTAGGACAAAAAGCCATAAAGTTCTAAACAGTCTATGGTGCGACTACCAAACATCACAAATTCAATTCATCCATTCCATTTTTGCATATCACATATAAATCAAAAACATTTGCATTCATCATAACATATGCATCCATCAAAATAAATTAATATGCATACATCCATATTCATCAATCATCATGCATAAAATCAAATCATCACATGCGCATAAACAAAATAAAGTCTATATATATATATCATCAAAAATGCCCATAGGCTACAAAGAGCTGGTCCTCTGACCCCACAACAAAATCCAAAATCTCAAAACCCCCAAGCCTAAGGCATCGGCCACCATGATCACGCAGGATCGGTGCGATGGGAACTACCCCCCATGGTGTGGGTCCTATGGGACCCCTCAGGTCGACTACTGCTAGCCCCTGCATCATGCCTACTACCGCCTCCCTCATCCAATCACCTATGATGAGATGATGTTGACTGCTCAGTATCACTGCCCCTCATTCGACATGATGACCCACCTCTCGAGGGCTCAGGTAACCACCCATCGAGGTGGATAATCTCTCCCTCCATATCCATCCGATGTCGAGACCAATCTACCTCCCCCACAACCACTCTACCTCCCATCGATGGTAGTAAGCTACTACATCATCACACTGTGCTAGCTACGTCCGTAGGAGATCCCTCTCCTGTGCAACGCTGGTGTCCCCATCCCCCGATGGTGTGCAATGAATGCGCTCTCCCACTCCACCAGCTGAGCCCGTAGGAGATCCCTCTCCTGCAAAGCTTCCCCCAACTCCTCATCCCACCTCCGTAGTAGCTCTACCAACCATGCAATCTCAGTGCATAGCCCGGACTCCGTGTCCTCCACTTCCTGAGGCATAGGCATATCTGGAACAGTAGCCTACTCTGGCTCCCACTGCTCCGTGATGTCCTGCATCTCTAGATGATCTAGAACCCCTAGATCCACATCCTCATCCTCCACCTCCACCATATCTGCATCCTCTCGAGGAGCTCCCCAAGCATCTCCTGGTGCCTCGACACCCTCCCTGCCCATGGCTGCTACCTCCGTGCCTCCCAGTGGCCCCTCTCCCCACCATCACCGTAGTACCCACCACTGGTCGTACTCTAGGTAGTCCCGACGTCATCCACATCCGGGACATCGATCACCGCATCTGAATCCTCGCCTAGTGGCACGATGACCGGTCGATCTAGAGTCCTCTCGTCCCCTCACGTCGATAGACCACGGGCTCACCAGGAAACCCCTGGTGCACCCCAAACTATCGTGTCACCCGATGTATGAGGAAAAACTCATGCTCGGTCCCATGCCGCCCAATCAGCCATCGCTCCCTACGGACCCATCGGAGCCACTCTCCAGCCTCTGGCCAGGCTGGACAGTCCCGATAGGGTCACCAGAATACCTCCCTCGAAGCAAGCCGAGCGAAGGCATCGACATAGTGCCCTACGACACCTACCCACCATCGACTCTATCCCTGCTCCTCGACCCCCATAGAGCCGCATACCCGATATCCTTATCCGCCATCTCTGCCCATGTCATCCATGGTAACCCCCTGGTCTCTCCATCGCTATGTGCTGCCAACCCCAACTCTACAATAGATAGCTAGCTGATCCCCTTTCACCTCCGATAGTGGACCTCATATAGCTCCCCATAGAGCTACAGTTGTCCCCATCTCAGGATCAACGGACTCCTATGTCGAACACTCCACCAGACAAGACCACATCCAATAGGTTCCATGGGAACCTCGCACCTGATGAGTCAGGTAGCAGCATGTTGGAAATGAGGCCCATAAGCAATGCGTGCCTCACTCCCAACACCCCCCTCTCAAACCACCATCAAACCAGAATCTCACCCATCTGGTAGTCAACCTCTGCCATCTCCACTGGACCATCCACCCCCAACTCCTCCCCGTGCTCGAAGCATCGTATCAGTACAACTATCCACTGATCACGCGGTGATGTTCTGATCGGTAGTCCATCTATCAGAATCCGTAGAAGCCGATAGACATCCTCCAAGGTCACTGTCATCTCCCCTATTGGGAGATGGAAGGTGTTGGTCCGAGGATCCCAAAGGTTGATCAAGGCCGTTAGATAGGCCCGATCCCCGACCACAGGCTCTAGTTGAGCCACCTGCTTGAGCCCAAGGGCATCAAGCCACTCCTAGTCAGCCACAGTTAGCGCCCCTCATGCTTTTACAAAAGCAGTAGGTACACGATACCGGCTCTTCACAACCTGCAAAAGAAAACAACACAACAACATTAAAAAAAAAAATTGTACAACACAATAACATGAATATACAACACTGCCTACCAACGTATAGCTCAAAAACAACAAAATTCACAAAAATTAAACTCTGCACAAACAAAACATAATTAAAATAATAGTTTTTTAACCTAGGGTTTTCACCTACGTTTTAAAACTGACAAGCTCAACCTAAAAAACTAGGGTTTTACGTTTCGTTTATCCTAGGGTTTTAGTTAAAAGCAAAATAAACAAATTTCTTCACCTAGGTTTTAACTACGTTTCTCGTTCAGTTTAAGCTAAGTCTTGGTTTGTGTTCAGCTCAGTTTTAGGGTTTCAATTTTAATTTTGAAAAGCAACATAACAAAGAAAATTAAACAAATCACTTGCAGTTTTAAAACATATAACAAAAGCAATAATGCTAAGGAGCACTTACTGGTCTCGCTTCGGCTCTGCCGCTCGATCTGGTTTGTGCACTCATGATGTCGAGAGAAATTTGGTAGCGCTTCGCTTCGTAGAATTAACCTCCTCCTCCCTAGAGCTCCAAATCGTAAGAAAATTTGACTACAAATGAGCCCAAACCCTAGTTTTGGCCTTTAAATAGGCCTTTTGAGCTTATATTCGTTCCTACCTAGGATGAGCACTCTGGTTAGTGCTCGTCCCACCCTGGGATGAATACTAAGCTGGTATTCGTCCCACCCTGAAATGAATTCAGGGCAAAAATTTCAAAAAACAACAAAAATTGAATAAAAATGCACCAAAATAGCTAATAAACTTGCCCGATGAGAGTGCTTTGGCACTTGACATTCCGGGCATGCAAAATAGATGTCGGGGTCACAAATCCTCACTATTCTATTCCCTAAGAAGGCTACCATAGCTGGACCGCTCCACGGGAAGACGGATTTTCGAGAATTTCATCCCCAAACGACGTCGTCCAAAAGGGTCAAAACCCACCCAAAAATAGCAATAACATTGCCAAACGAAGGCGCCTTCATGCCTGACATTCTTGGCATCCAAAATAGATATTGGGGTTGCAAATTGTCACTATCCTACTCCCTAAGAAGGCTACCATGGCCGGACCGCTCCACGGGAAGATGGATTTTTGACAATTTCAGCTCCAAAAAGCGTCACCAAAAGGGTTAACACCCACCAAAAATAGGTCTAAATGTCGAAAAACTGCACACACATTCAAAGATAAATCTCTGAAGGCACCCTTACACAAGTCATCTTGGGTCAAGCGACTCGTCGCTTTTCTCATGAAGGTCATTCCCTCATCGATTCGTCGCTTGAGGGGGTAGTCACACTTAGTCACCAATCAACAAATACACACCCAATCAAGGAAATGGCATGCATTCAAAGGATCATTGACAAAGACAATCACGCTCCTGCTTGGGGCAGTAAACAAGCAATAATCACAAGCTGATCAAACACTTGGCATTCATGAATCATGAACTCAAGGTTCTCACAGACAAAAGGTTGCGCCCTTTGCCTATTCATGACTGATCAATGTCCAAGTTCAAGTAACACCTCACCGAAAAAGGTTAACACTTGAATTGAGTTCCTTCGCTCGTCAGAAGCAAGGATTCAAGAATGCATGCCCTTTCCATACTTGGGGCATCAAAAGTTGGTTAGGTTACCAAGAAACCCTAATCATTAGTGCTTTGGTTATCTATTTTTGCTCGATGTTGTGCCTTGCACAACGCATCCCAAAAAGGGGCATCTATAGACACCAAAATAACACCAATCTGATTATGTGACTGCAAACACTGATCGCTTTGACACACACAGCCCCAAGGGCAGCCCCTAGAGGTTAAACAGTGGTCCTAACCACTCTCACAGTAGTTTTGGAAGGTCAAAAATCATTTTGGCACCTTCAGGCACTTTGCTCAATATCCGTTCCACCCTGGAACGAATTCAAACTAGGATTCGCCCCACCCAGGGACGAATTCTGGATCCGCTCCAGGGTGGGGCGAATTGCAGGTTTGACGGGAAAAAAGTCAAATCTTGACAAATGGCAGCTCAGATCCGCCACTCAATGCTTCCTTCATCGCATGGGAGTATGGGTGAGCGTTTTCGAGCGTTAGAGGCATTTGCATGGTCAGTCATGAAGTCCCAATTCAGGGAGGAATCTCCTTCCCCCTGGGAAGGCATGATTGCCAAGTGGCGCCTCTGCATGCCCCTTTCAAGAGACCTCCAGGTCTATAAATTGGTGAGTTTCCTCACCCCAAAATATGGGAGAGGAAGAGCAATTTGGAGCAACGAAGTGCTGCCATTTTATTTCCCCATACACCCTTGTGCGATTTGCGCCTTCTACATCCTTGATCTCTTTTAGAGAGGAGGTCATTGGGTGACTATTGGAAGGTCGAATCTTGAGCCCAAAACCCGACATTTGGCCATAGAATACCACCCAATTTGTCGACAACACCTTGTAAGAGATTTTGGACCCATCCCAAGTGGATTGGTGCCGAAATCAAGCCCCAAACGGTGGGCGGCCCGCCCGGGCGCCCCCACACTGCTGCAGGCCTAATCGTCCCTTTTAGGAATGATTGGGAATCTATGGCAGATTTTGCTTTCTATCATTTTCATTTTTTGCATTCAATTCTATGATGCTTAGATAGGTTGTAATTTAAATTTCATCTCATTTTGAACAATTTTGATCATGTTTCTATCTTCGTTCGCTCCTACTAACTTGCAGATAAGCATCATCAAATTCCCATTGATGGAGGTCAAATTGGGAAAATCTGACCATCTGGGTCTTCCCAAAATGCCCCCAATTAGCTAACCCCAAGTTTGCAGGTCTTTTGGAGCTCTCTAGGCTGGACATTTGGGACAACACCTTTTCGGCATTTTGTTGCAGGTGAATTCGTCCCGCCCGGAGCGAATTCAAATCGGCGAGGAATTTCCTGACTGTTCTTTTTGCAGTGCCCTCCTGGTGATGTCTTGATGCCCCTATCAAATTTTTAGAGCATTTGGATTCATTTTAGTCTTAGTTTAATTCATTTTTCTCATCTATTTATCGTAGGCTTGGGGATTGCATGTTTTGTTTCATCCGCAGGTGCTATTGATCATCTTTTGTTTCTTTGAACGCAGGACCGGAACATCGGAGGAGCAGCAAGGAATCAACATTCGTAGACACAAGCGGCGGTGACGTTTTGGTCCGCCCATCTTACATGTGGGCACGCGGAAGAAGGAAGGCTATCCATGGATGTAACCAAGAGACGAATTTGACGCTCCTCGCCCCTAAAAAGGGAGGATGCGAATTGTAACCGAGTTGTGGAATACATCAATAAAAGAGAAGGGCTGTTATTTCATTTGGGTTTCAATTCATGCTTTTTCCATTTCATGCATTTTTAATTCGTAGGATTTAGCGTTAAGTTTAGCTTCATTTTTGCATCGTGCTTGGAGTCTTTCCTTTCTTGTTTCCGTATCCTCGTGCTTTCACAACCCTTTACCTCTAGGATATTTAATCTCTAAAACTCTTAGTCACTTTATTGTTGAAGACAATGGATTTTGATATTTTGGTGGTTTATATTTATGACACTATATTGTAAATACAACCCTAACTAACTGGACCAACCTAAATGCTTTCACCATTTTGGTTGGTATACATATTTAAACTTTAGGACAAATTTATTTAGGACATTAAAGAATCAAGTTCTAAAAAAAGCATTCTAATCCTTTAATCATTTTTTATAATATCTAAAATTTTCTTGTAATGATATAAAGTGAGATTATCTATGTTTAGTTAATTCCCTAATGAATCCATCATATGCATTGGGCCCAATTTGGACAAGTAAGATCATGAAAAATCTATCCCAAGTGTATGTACTATTTTCTTTATAAAACCATCAATACCGTTAAAATAGCTACATATTATAGGTTGAATAAAACTATAGAAATTTTTTGATAATTGGGTATTTTATTTAGTGAAACATATTATTATGCTCAACATATCCAACTAGTGGGGTTAACATCATCAAATTTAGGAAAAACTAGCTTAGGTGTACATTGTGTAATTCCCAAGGTATTTTGTCCATCCAATAACTTTTGCATTGATCAAGAACTATGTTGGGGGTGTTATATTGTCTGCTTTATTCTTCAATTTGTTGGATTTGACTCAAGATAACCTCTTTGTCATTTGCTATCAATTCCAAGTAATATTATTTAAATATTATAAAATTTGTCTAGTTTGTATAGCCTTGTAAATTGTTTGAGTGATTCTAATATTTTCCATGTCTTCATATAGATTTTGTAAGCATATATCCTAAGATGATGTAAGGAATCCAATATATTAAATTTTATAAAATTAGAATAGTTGAGAAAATAGTTCAAATAATTACCAATTTGGTGTATAAAAGAGAAGAGGTGGAGCATTAGATGAAGATGAAGATAAAGGGATGGTTTACCTAGATAAACAAGGGATAGAAGAAGAGAAAAAAATCAAGAGGGTCAAGTGCAAGTCTAGTTGGGAATATATGCAAGAGATGAACGAGATAGTTTTCATGGAATAGTGCATTGATGCTCATATTGTGTAGCCTATGAGCATATTGACATTACTAATCATACCACATTTCTAATTCTTTCTCCATGAATATATATATTTTTATTTGTGGAAAACATCCCAAAAGGTATGCCACTTTCGGGTAAGACCCAAGGAGGCAGGGGTATCCATTTTGCCAAAAATGCCCAGGACTCGGACTTGGCCTACCACCTTTGACATACTCAAGGAGCAAACAAACACACAAAACAAATTTAAAAATAAATAAATAACAAAAAAAATAATAAAATAAAATAAAAAACATGCTCCTTGAGTGTGTCGAAAACAAAATCACAACCAAACATGCACAATAAGATAAAAGAAACCACAACACAAACCACATAGAAAAACACAAGAACCACATCAAAAAAAATAAACAAGACAAAAACAACAGAACACTACAAAGACAACCCAAAAAAACATGAAAAATAAACACAACCAAAACCTAAAAAATTAAAAAAATAAAATAAAAATAAAAATAAAAAACAACCAACAACAGACAATAAACAAAAACAAAACACATAGAAAACACTCACACATAAAAACAGGAAATAATACAAACAAAGAGAAACCCAAGAACAAGAACGAAAAAAACACAAGAACAATAAAAAAAAACATAAAAAAAAAAAAAAAACAACAAAAACACAAGAACAACAAAAAACAACACAAAGAACACAAAAACAAAATAAAACAAAAGAACCCACCAACCCTAAAAAAAAAAACAAAACAATGACCTATCTAGACCAAAAGACTATTAAGGCAAGAATCAACAGAGGAAACAAAATAAAGAATAGAATGAGCTAGGGAACTAAAAAAAACTGAATGAACCAAAGAGAAGCCAAAGAGCAATAAGAAGAAACTAGGTACCTTCAGAACTGGATCCATCCAAAGAAATGATAGAAAGAAGAGCTTCCCTAATTTGAGAATCCCACCATATAGGAGGGTGGCCATAAAAAGTAAGATCACCTTTGTCCAAAGCCCAATTAGCTAAAGCATCAGCACTCTTGTTTTGATCTCTAACCACATGATTGTAATCAACTTTCAAAAATACCACCTGGATTAACTGAATCTTCTCAATAATTATTTTTATTCTCCAATCCACCTTATGATTCTTAGAAGGAGTCTTCAAGAGATTAATCATAAGTTGAGAGTCAGACTCAACTAACACCTTTTCCCATCCAACCTTAGTAGCCTCCTAAAGACCTCCGAGGATACCATACCCCTCAGCAAGGTTATTGGAAAGAATACCCAAATTCTCAATAAAAGTAAAACCAGGGAGCCATCTGAAAGTCTACCAATTCCTCCCACACTGGCTTTTCCAGGGTTCCCTCTAGAGGTTCCATCAGTATTGACTTTTCCAAAATCCTTAGGAGGAGGTTGCCAATTTCTAGTCCTATCTATCTTACTAATACTCACATTCCCTTTAAGTTGGCTGCCTGTAGAAGGTTTAATATTCAATATTTGCATCACTTGATCCCATATTTGGTGGGATTTTTGGGGATGATTAAGGAGTTGATGGACTGATTCAACTAAGTTGGCTATGATATTTTGCCAAATAAAGTGAATATCCTTCCTATTTTGATTAAAAATTTGGTTGTTCCTTTCATTCCAAATATTCCAAATAAGAATGGTAGAACCCATCCCAAATAACTGCCTAATAAAATGATCAACACCCTCTTGATTAGGCCAATCCCTCCAAAGCTATTCAAAAGTAAAAAAATTGGACCACTATAAGCCAAGTAAAGTGGCCATTCTCCTCCATAGCTCAGAGGGTAAAGTACACTCAGTAAAAATATGGTTGGTATTTTCTACATTCTCTTCACACAATTCACATCTAAAAGGACCATGAAAACCACGCTTCATAAGTTGCTCACCAGTAAGCACCCTACGATGCAATAAAAACCAATTAAATAACCTCACCTTAGGCTAGAGCATTTGAGCCCACAATCAAGAAAATATGTTAGAAGAATTGTTGGGATTATTATGGCATAAGGTCAAATAATCTTGAGCAACTGAATACTCACCCTTAGTAGTGTTGTTCCATTCGAAACAATATTTTTCATGGTACCAAGAGAGGGATCTCATATGAAGGATGCCTTGGATATCTTGTCTTTGCCTTTATAGAATTTGAATAGGCCAGTCCTCAATAGGGATCCAATATCTACCAACCTTTGAATTACCAGTATGGTACCGACAATAATTATCCACCTTTATCCAATTAGCTCGGTGAAGCTCCTCCATCCAAGGTCTCCAATCGGGAAACTGAGTTATCAAAGGCTTGTGACCATCACAAGAATATGTCCAAAAATTTGCATGTTGACCATTATGAATGATCCAAAATAATTTTTCCTTTATCAAATCCTCACCAGTCTTAAGACCTGCTAAGATGGGAGAACCTTTGGTAGGAAGAAGATAGCGAACAAGGTCTTCAGGACTTTTTTTTTTGATGAAAAGCTAAATTATATTAATAATAAAGTTTAACATGAAAAAAAGTGGTGGGTGGCAATGATCACAACCCTGGAAGAAACAAACCAACCCTAACCATGGGTTGGGAAACCGCAAACCAGAGCTCACCACAAACTAGGCAACATCAATCAAACAGGCAGTGAAACTTGCATGCAATCAGAAAGTTTGTGGCTGCACGTCTATGTTGGAGTCTCATGGAATGGCCAAGGTATGCGGTAATCCATCTGTGTCCCTGATCCTCATGAACATTTGAATCTCCCCAACCCTATCCTCGAGATCTACCAAGCTGGCGATTATGTGCACTTATATCCCCTGCATTCCAAGCATGATCCTGTGTGCCACCATTAACTTCCACCAGCTCATCCCAGGCATCTCTAGGTGGAGAAAATTATGGTGATTGAATTGGTTGTGCATTCCATCCATCATTGTAGGTAAAATTGTCATGTCCCCAACCTCCCTGTGCATGCACCAGACGTGGCAGTTGATGAGACCTCGAGCGGGAACAGGACGTCTGCTGTGTGTTGTTTGGAGAAACCCTGCTAACTAAGCATGGTGCATTTTTCCAATCATCCAAAAGTGCCTTCATGTGCGCCTGCTCAATGTCAAGTTTAGCCTACTGATTGCAAATATGGAACCATGTATCTTGAAACACCTCTATTTTGTCAGCTAGAGAAAATTCATCAGAAGGATTTTGATGCTAAAAAACTATCTTGTTTCTAGATTTCCACATGTGAAAAAGAAGACTATTTCGAAAGATGTGCCACACTTTGGACAAGGGAAGAACAAATTTAATCTTATCCCCTAACAGAGCTTGCTGCCATGTAAGGGATTCATCCTGGAATTGGGAAAAAAAGGACCATCCCCATTCCCAGGCACTCCTTGCTCTTGTGTAGAACCGAGAAAATATGAGGAGAAGATTCATCCTCATTACTGGAATGCACATTTAGGGTTTTCAACTCCCAAGTGCACGAGTCCTGTCTCCTAAGGGTAAACTTTGAAAGAGAAGGCTCCAAGCAAAAAATGATTGTTTTGGCTCAAGAAAAGAAGACCAAACTATCTGAAATCGAGCCTTCCAACCAGAAACCGCCACTGGATCTCCCCATTTATCATTAAGTCTAGGGACCATTGGCAACATTGGGGAGAGCCACTTGTAACCCAATTTAGCTGAGTAATTCAACAATGGTATATCCGAAAACTAGGACCAATCTTTCCACCATGGCCTCTGAGAGTGCTGCCCACACTTGTGCCACATGGAAAAGGGGATAATGTCAATTACTGAGTCATAAGTGAGCTTGTCACCAATGCTCAACTGAAATTTTTGTTTAAAAAGTGGCCAAGGGATCCAATCCCTCGAGGTTTGAGAATAAAAATCAAAAACTGTAGATATACCTTTTTAAAAAAACTTTTGGACATGAATCCACGGGACCTGAGCAAGAGGAGTTCTCTGAATGTTAATCACCGAAGACCACCAGATGTTTAAAGAATTGATGGACAGTACTTTATGGCCTCTATTCCCTTTCCACTTAAGCCAAGGAGTGAATTGCTGCCATGATTTCCAAATACTTTTAATCACAAAAGAACCAGATATTTTCACAAAGCCTAGCATTACAATTAGGGAAGGAAGGTCAATTCCTCTCCAGGATTGTTTGTTTAAAGGCAGCCCTGAAGAAATACAATGTCTAATGAGGATTTTATAGGCCTTCGAGCCTTTAAGGGCTTGTATGATCCATTTGGCACAGAGAGCCATGCCTTGTCTTTTACAGTCAACCATGCCCATTCCTCCTGAAGCTTTAGGTGAACAACACATATCCCAAGCAACCCGATGAAAACCTTTCTTCTCAGTTGATTTTTCCCACAAAAAATTCCTCAATAGTCTTTCAAGATTAAGGTAGCATGCTTGTGAAGGGACCCAAAAAGAAGAGTAATACACATGAGTAGAGGCAAGGACCTTAGAACAAATCTGGAATTTTCCTGCCAGAGACATCTTTTTAGTAATCCAATACTCAAGATTTTTCTCAACTTTCTGCAGAACATAGTTCCATAACTGAACAAGGGAACCATAAAAGGCAAAAGGGATCCCTAGAAATTTGAACACTTATCCTGGCAAAATCCAATGCCATTGAAACTATTCTAGCCAAGGAGGGAGCAGGGTAGGGGACTGCCGATAATAAGAAGTTTTTCTCCACTGAATACTAGAACCAGAGGCCTGACAAAAAACTTCCAAACATCTGAGTGCTTCCTTCACTGAGTGTTCCTCCTCTAAAAGAGTGAGAAAAGAGTCATCAGCAAAGTGACCATTAATGAGCTGACCTTGGTTATCAGGGAGAGAAATACCCTTAATTTGGCCCAAAGAAGCATGCCTAGCAAGCAAATATCCAAAGGCTTCAGCAGTAAGGATATCAGAGAAGGAGCCAAGGGACAACCTTGTCGAATAGATCTGAACAAACCGATTGGCCTAGTTTGATGATTATTCAAAGATAAAATAGCCAAAGCATCCTGAAAAAGAATATTGACAGATTGAACAAACACAGGCCCAAACCCTAAAGACTGTAACATGGAAAGAATGAAGTTCCATTCAATTCTATCATAGGCCTTTTCAAAATCAATTTTCAAGAAGAGGGCTTGCTGACCAGACCGCCTAGCCCATTCCATACCTTCCCAAACTACAATGACATTATCCAAGATATATCTACCTTTAATAAATCTTGTTTGCTCCGACCTAACAATAAGAGGCAACAGGGGCCGAAGTTTCAGAGCTAGGGCTTTGGCAATAATCTTATAGCTAACATTGAGCAGGGTAATTGGCCTCCAATTTGTTATACATTCAGGATCCCCTTGTTTTGGAATGAACTTGATATTACCTTGGTTCAAAATTGCTCCAAGAGAGCCACTGTGCATGGCTTCAAGGTAGATTTTGTGTAAATCAGAACCAACAAAGTCCCAACATGCCTTGTAGAATTCACAAGGAAATCCATCTAAGCCTGGGGCCTTCTCATTGGCCATTTGAGTTAATGCTGAGGCAAGGTCATCAACAGACAAATAATTTTCACACTCCTCTCTTTGAGCTATAGAGAGTTTGTTAGGGACAACATCCATGCAAAGCTTGAGAGCTTCATCCCTCTCTAGAGAAGAAGACTGAGCAGCAAAAAATTAAGTGTAATGCTTAACAAAAATGTCAGCAATACTGGGTAGAGAGGTATGGTGAATACCATTGTCCACAATAGCTTTGAATTTAGTGGCATTGTGAGGAGGACGTAACTTTTGTAAGAATTCCTTAGAAACTCTATCCCCAATTTTAATCCAATGTAAGCGGGCCTTGATCTGAGAACCTTTAGCTTCATAGATCTCTGCCACCTTGAGCTCATGACGAACCTGAGTAGCATGCCCCTGCAAAATAGGATAGAGAGGGTTGGATTCAATCCTACAAGAGGCTTTTGTCAGTTCAGTGCATAAAGCAAGCAAAGAATATTTTCTAAACTGAGCAACTTTCTTGCCCAAACTGCAAAGAAGGGCTGTGGTTTGGGATATAGCATCATTCCACCACTCAATACATCCTTCTTCACCAACGGGTCTATCTCGCCAAATTCCAGACTCTCCGAATATGACACATCATGGAAGAATGCTTGAAGAAAGGATGTGTTAAGAAAAAACTGAGACTTAATACCCTGAACAGGTACCACATAAGATAAAATAGTGAACATAATTGGGGAATGATCAGACCCAACAATACCAGCAATAACCTCCACAACAGGAGCATATCCATACTTTCGATGAAAATAAAACTTGGTATGGTCTGACAACATAGCTCTATATAAACGTTTGAGAATCCTTGCCCGCCCAACTTGAAAGTTATTCCAGGTAAACCAAAGGTGCTCATCAAAAGAAGCAGGAGAAAGATAGGAATTAGGGTCAGACAAACATATTTTTTTTTTCATAAAAAACCAGGCTTCACGCTCACCAAGGGCCCACCTATGGTTTAGACCCCCAATTTTATCAGAAGCACGCTCAACCATATTAAAATCTCCACAGACGATCCAAACTGTAGGAGGTAAAGAAAAGGCACACCATTTTCAAAGCAAACAGTGCTCCGGAGCATTATTGGAGGCATATACATTTAAAATTCCAAAGGACATTCCGTCAACTTCAAGAAAAATCCAAACAACTTGGTTAGAAGGGGGTGTTAGAAGGGTTAACCCCCCAATAAAAAAAATTCCCATGCCATCTATTGGCCAGGAGAATAACAACACCACTAGGATTGGGAGGGTGCTTGGTGGAAAAAAGTTGACTATAGGGTAAATGAGTGCACATGCACACTACAATTGGAACTCAATGATTTTAACTTCTTGCAAGCAAACGATATCTGGGCCCCCATACTTGGTTGCACATAAAGTAATATCATCACGAACCATGTATCTTTGAACTGGGTCCGTCAGTCCTCTAACATTCCATGATAGAAAAATCATTCTGACCTGTCGAGGATCAAACTTCCTCTGACCTCATTAGAGTCACCCAGAATAGCAAGCGACTGAAACGAGTTGCTAGAAAAGCTTCCCAGTTGTCAATTTTTGTTTGCATGTAGACCCTGCACTGGACTACGAGACCTTTGTATTAAGGCATTCATGCCTTCTTTTTGCCCTAGCTGGTGAGAAACAATGGAGACAAAGAGGATACCATCATATTTAAGAGCCATCAACATATCTTTAGCCACAATTACTGAATTGGAAAGGATTTGAGTACTTGGGGAAGCATTCTGGGATGGAACTGGGACATGCAAGGGTGGTTTGATCACTATGGCTTGAGCATAGGAGCCAACAGGCTGGCCCCCCTGAGGATTATGGATAGAGGACTGGCCTCTCGAAGGGCCTTTACCAGGGACATGCTTGCCTTTCTTGGAGACCACCTTCCAGTCACTGTCAAACCCATCTTTGGTTGGCTGGTTTTTCTCATTAGAAGCTTGATTAACAAGGGTTGGGCCCTTGGATTTAAACTTATCTGCCATTAAGGGACAATCTTTAATCTTGTGTGTGGCAGACTGGCACTGTAGCAAGTGTTTGGCAAATTGACATACACCACTCTCTGGTGGATATTAGTATCACCTACCTTAATATCAATAAATTCCTTGAGGGAAGTGGCCAAATCAATTTTCACATAGAGCCGACGGGTAGGCCAAGCATTATAGAAGTGCTGAGGCTCTTCACATACAAATTCCCCAACTTTCATGGCAACATCACGAATAAATGGGACCAATGCCATTGGAAAACTTGGGAATTCAACCCACACAGGGACAAAAAGAGAGACACCATTGGCAACCTGGAAATTCTTGTGCCATGGTTGACAACTAAGCAAAGTGCTATGAACATAACAAGGACCCTTGCTGAGAAATTTTTTGACACACTCTGGATCAAAGAACCGAATATGAAAGAAACCTTTGGTCAGGTTTTGCACAGACTCTACAAAGATACCATATGGGTTCCAATAGCTTTGAAACCAGTTTCGTAGAATTGCATCAGAGGGGATACAACCCAAGAAATATCCTATGACAGTATTTTGCTCTAGCCAAGTACAAGCTTTATTGAAACTATCAAGGGGAATAGAAATGTATGGCACATTACCTTGTGGAACACCGTGGGAATGAACTTTCGAGGTTGCTTGCCTGCCATCCTTTTCTCCATCGGCTTCACCAGACGATGAACCAGGAGGAACCAAATGAGACATATTAAAAAAAACATAGTAACTCCACCCAAGGCAGATCAATAATGGAAGGACAAAGTAACAGATCCCATCCACTAGCACATGCAGCACTGTGATGAGGCCAAAAAACACACATGCAAACGATGAATGCAAAGTTGGCTCGGCTCCTCAGGATGAGTTGCAGAGCAAAACCCTCAAACTTAATAAAATATGTCTTCAGGACTTTTGTTCTCAACATATTTAGCACGAAGATTATTGGCCCAAAGAGCATTGGGGTTATGCAACATCCTCCAATATAATTTAGCAGCTAAAGATTTGTTGTTATTAATTGAAGACCAGAATCCTAACCCCCCTTCACTCTTAGGAAGACATAAAGTATCCCATTTCACCAAGGCCCATTTTCTTTTCTCCTTAGTACCACTCCAAATGAAACGATGAATGATTTGATCTAATTCTCGAAGAACAGCCTTTGGGATATTTAAAACGAAAGAAACATAAATAGTAATAGCTTGAAGGAGTGATTTTACCAAGGTGATTCTACCCCAGAAGAAAGCCACTTGTTGGTCCACTTTCCAATTTTCTTTTTGACTTTGTTCAACAACCAATTCCAATATTTATTTTTCTGCCTTTGAGTATTTATGGAAATACCTAAATAAGTGATTGGAAGAGAGGTCTTCTTATATCTTAATTTATCCAAGACCATGGATTCCTGTATAGCAGAGTAGTGAAATAAAATATCTTTAGATTTATCTTCATTGATCAACTGCCTAGTAGCCTTAGAAAAATAGCTAATGATTTGCTTAATATTAGAAGCTTCCTTAACTGTAGCTTTACATAAAAGAGTAGAGTCATCCAAAAATTGAATATGAGAGATAGGTCTAGCTCCATGAGCAATGGTAACTCCCTCAAGGGTTTTTTTTTCCCTATTTTTGGTTATAGTCCTACCCAAGCATTCAGCAAGAATGATGAATAAATAAGGGGATAGCGGGTCACCTTGCCTAATACCTCTGGAAGCTGGGAAAGACTGAGAAGGCCTGCCATTGATAAGAACTAAGTAGGAAACTGAAGAGATACATCCTATAATCCAATCCATCCAATACTTAGAGAAACAAAATTGCCTCAAAACTTTGATAAGGAAGTGCCAATCCACTCTGTTATAAGCTTTGGATAAGTCTAACCAAATGAACATGGAAGGATAATTTTACATATTGATGGAATGGATGGCTTCCTAAGCAAGAACTATCTCATCTACAATTTTACGTCCTTCCACATAACCCCCTTGCTCTGGGGAAATAATCTTATGCAAAAGAGGCTTCAACCTTTCTGCCATGATATTAGTAATGATTTTGAGAAGAACATTACATAAAGCAATAGGTCTAAAAGCTGAGATATGATCAACCTCTTGAGCTTTTGGAACATGAGTAATATAAGTTTTATTGATAACCTTCAAAATTTCTTTGGCTTTCTTGGCTTCTTCCACCACCTCTAATAAATCAACATGAAGGATATCCCAGAACTCTTGGTAGAACTCAATAGGAAAACCATCAAGGACATGGGGTTTTCCCTTTTTGCATTTTAAAAACTACTTGTTGAAGCTCATTGATAGTAACAGAAACAGTCAAAATAGAGTTCTCCTCAAAAGTGATAAGAGAAGGGATTGCTTGAAGAACATTATGTTGAGAAGGTGAGTCAAGAGGAGTAGCAGCAAAAATATTGGAAAAGTAATCAACAACAATAGATTTCATGTCATCCCAAGTATAAACATCTCCAAAATATGATTTTAAGGAATAAATAAAGTTGTGAGATCTTTGATCTAGAAGAGATTTGTGGAAGAAATTTGTGTTTTGATCTCCTTCTTTGAGCCATTGAATTCTAGATTTTTGCTTCCATAAGATTTCTTCTCTTTTTTCCCATTCCTCTAACTGAGTTGTGAGTTTAATTTGATCTGCACTTCTCTTCTCTATGAGACCATATAAATGGATTTTCTTATTCAAATTTTCAATATGAGCAATAACTTCATGTTTTTTTATGAACATCCCTAAACTCTTTCCAGTTCCAAGTCTTGATTTTGGATTTAATGTATTGTATTTTGGCAAAATAGAACATCTTAGTCCCATGCCTAGGTTTACCTTCCTTCCACCATTATTGCACACGAGGTCTGAAGGAAATGTCTCTAAGCCACATTAATTGAAAACAAAAAGGAGAGAAACTCACATTGGTTTCCTACATTTCCACCATGACTGGCCAATGATCCAAACCAACATTATTAAGAGTCTTCACTTTAGGAATGTGACCATGGATTAAGAAATTTTTAGAGAGCAAAAACCTATCCAATCTCTCCATTATACAAGCTAAGCCTTGCCTTCTGTTAGACCAAGTCATAAGGCCATTATCTGGTTGGATATACACAAGATGGAGGTTTGCAATATATTTGCTCATGAGATCAGTGCTTTTGTTCAAATTTATATTTCCCCCCTTTTCTCATCCAAAGAGAGGATGGTATTGAAATATCCTTCGATCAAGATCCAAGCTTTAGGAAAATGAGAGATAATATGAGTAATATCCTTCCATTGTCTTCTTTTTTCCTCCAAAGAAGTCAGAGCATAAATAGTAATGCAGAGCATAATCTGGTTGGAATGTCTACTTTGAATAACTATAGCCAAAAAACCCCAACTGCCAACCATATGGTGAATAACTACCTCTTTTGGGTCCCAAAGACAAGCAATGCCACCCAAAGTCCCTTGGGAACTTAGGGAAACCACTTTTCCAGTTGGCCAAATTTTACTGGCAATTAAGTCCATATCCTCCATTGAAATCTTTGTTTCTTGAAGGAAAACAAGATGTGGATAATTTATCTGAATCATTCTTCTAATTTCATTTTGTTTTTAAAGAATCCCTTTGAGTCCTCTAATATTCCAAGTGATGATCTTCATTAATACTAGGGCTAAAAAATTTGGGAAGGGCATTAATCTTACCTTCCTCTACAAGCTTTTCACCTTCTTTTACCATATGATATTGATTGGTATTGCGACCTAATTTTTTATTAGAATCCATCTTCAATTTTTTTTCCCTATTTTTTGACTTATTCCAATTGAATATTTCTCAATGCATATGTCCAAGTGATGAATTCCCTATTTTATAAGACTTTAATTTTTTATAATATTGATATGTGTAGGTTTGCAGGTGATTATGGAATATAAGTGTTATTCTAATCTATCCAAGGCCAAACAAAGTTTTCATAGTGTTGTTTTAAGGATAAAATATCAAATCACCATGCAAAATATCAATATATTGACAAGAGTATTGATTTATAAAAATGGAAACACTGACAAATTAAAATTCATACATGATCATAAATGTGTGATTACCATTCATATACGATATTATTATCATTGAAGAGATTTTTCATTCAAATCAATAGAGACCATTGTTCAAGTGTTGTATATTCTATCCATTCAAACCAAAACTCACCACTATTCAAAGTATTGTATCAAGACTATTGGTGTTATACAAAAGACTATATGTGTTGTACAAAGACTACATGTATCATATAATGATTGAAGATGTGGTAGAATGATTGTAGGTTTTATTAAAAGATCAAAATTTTCATTCAAGTGTCTTCAATGTTATAAAAAGGACTACATGTATCATTCAGGCTGATAATCTAATTGCTGCTAAAGGAAGCAATTTATATAAAATAGCATCTTTTTGTATGCCTCAATTGGTATTATAGTAGGTTTAACATACATATTGTATGAAGATGACAAAACAAGGAAGATGAATATTGCATGGTTTGTGACCCTAATCAACAAATATAGAAAAAAATCTAATATGAATCATTGCCAGATCAAATAATTTTTTTTGGTAGATAAGATACTACAGAATTAATATCGGGTTTTACAGGTTGACCCAAAACCTTTTACAAAAATCAGCCCAGGGCTGTTGATGAACATGTCCTTACTAAGGATCCTATATATGTAAAATCTACATGCCGCCAAAGCCATTACATACGGTAAGGAACATAGCATGTTATCAAAAAGAAACTTCCCATACAACATTTTGGGTATACCCCGAGAAAACACACCTACATCATAATTACAAAAAAAGAAATAGATACGGATCCCTTCCTTGAAACAGTGGAGAAAAAAAAAGCTACACACACATAGTAGAGTATTGAAAAAAACTCCCACAAGCTCTGTATTGACAGTTACTCTTAATAATTCTTTGGTAATTACTTTCTTCCATATATGACATGCTTTGGGACCACATCCTGTCTTGGCCAATCAGCCTTGGAGAAGTGAACCTACTGGCTAGATTTATGGCGATGGCTATTTGGTGGTCCACGTGGCTCTGGTTCGAAGTCTTATATTGCCATTTCTTTCTTAGCTTATGATTATAAACCAACCTCAAATTACTAAGATGACTAGGAGCCATGTTATCTGACATGTGACTGTCCCCATTAGTCTTTGTGGTATTTCCAAGTAGCATCTATGAAGACTGACAACTCGGATAATTTTTATTGTGAGTCCATTTAAAAAAAGAGGTGGGAATACTCATAGCCTTCGAAATTACAGTGCCTTCCTTGTTGGTAAATTCGACTATCATTCTTGGATTTCTTATTGAATAAGCTCCTCTACTTTGCTCGGGACACCGTGTTCCCATTTGAAACGTCCATCACCATTAACACCCAAATTGTCTAGCTTATCAACAATTTTGTTAGCTTCCCGAAAGACATGTTGGGATTTTCTATCATGTGTTCCCTCGAAAAGGATCCTAGCCTCTTCAACAATTGTTTTAATCCTCCAAGGAGGTGTTTTCCAATTATTAAGGAGATTTATAACATGCATAGATTATCTTTCTATGATAAAATTTCCTTCTAAGTCTTGGGTCATTTTAAGGCCTCTCCAAATAGCTCTAGCTTTAGCTTCGTTGTTTGTCCTTATTCCCAAATATTCAAAAAACACAAGCATCATATTCCCATTATGATCTCACACAATGCTACCAGTGCCTTCTCTTCTAGGATTGTCCTTAGTTGCTCTGGACTCCAGAGCCGATCTTAAACCAACCTGTAGGATGTGGGGACCACTTAAAATTGGCTCTGGAGTTCACTACCCTAAGCACAGACTCATCTAACAAGGTTAAGCTTAAATATAGAGAAATCGTGGTCTCCTATAGATGAGGTTTATGACTATCAAAAGGGATAAGGTTCACATTCTCGTTGGTAAAGGATAGGATCCTGGCAATGATAGTTTTATGATCATGGATAGATTCATTAAAGAATCTATGGTTCCTTTCTAACCACACCTGCCAAAGATAGTGATTGAGATAAATTTTCCACATGTATCTAGGTCTTTGGCTTGAAAAGAGGCAAGCCCACTGGATGAAAAAATCAAGTATGGTGGCTAGTTTAAACCAAGAAATATTGAAAGCCTGAAAAACCCCACTAAGGATAGTCAAGGAAAAAGGGCACTCAAGGAAAATTTGATAAATTGTCTCCCAATTAGCCCTACATAGATAACAGTGATTAGTGATACAAATACCTTTACGCATCATATTATCAATGGTTAGAATTATTCCTTGGATATACAACAATAAAAAGACTACAATTTTTGGAATTAAATTTTTTATCCAAACTAAGTCCTTTTGGAGGACAAAATTCTCATCATCAAGCAAAAGCTTGTAAGCTGATTTAACAGTGAACTGCCCATTTTTCGTAGGAGCCTAGGTCACTTGATCTTCCCTGGATATCATGGGGATAAACTATTTTTCGAGAATGTTACAAATATCATTTGATTCTGCTTGAAATCCCTAAATCCTTATTTGTTTCCACTTCATTCTACCTCTTCCTCAACCATATAATTGAAGAATTTTCTGCTAATGAGTTCTTCCATGATATCTCTAATTCAGGCTAAGTTAGGATATTGCATCAGTGGTTCATCCTTAGCCCACCTGTCATTCCAGTAATTTAATTGCCTAAAACCCATAATAAACATTTTTTGATGATTTCCTTACAATTGAGAATTGCTTTCCAAAAAGCAAAACCTCTGATTGAAATTGAGCCACTTAGGAATTCCATATTTTGAAGATAATTTCGTTTTATGATAGCTTTCCATTCATTTTATTCACCAAAAATGAGGCACAACACTTGCTTAGCTAGTAAAGATAAATTTATATGAGCAATTCTCTTTAGACCTAAGCCCCCATTTTCCCTAGGTCTACACACTTTGGTCCATCCTACAAGGTATATCCTTTTTTTCTCCTCTGATCTAGTCCATAAAAATTATTTTTGGAGTTTCTCAATTTTTAGGAAAACCTTCATAGGGGCTTTGAAAACGAAGAGGAAATATACTGGAATGCTCTGAAGAGAGGCCTTAGTGAGGGTCAGCTTTCCTGCTTGAGTTAAAATATGACCTTTCCATCCAACAAGTTTTTTTGAATTCTTTCAATAACCTTGTCCCACATTGACTCTCTCGGAGAACCAATGAAAAGAGGGAGACCAAGATATGAAGTGGGGAGGTTTGCTATATCACACCCTAAAATTTCTATAATCCTTACTTACCTTTGAATGGGGGTGTTCAAGAAATATAACTTGCTTTTACTGAAATTAACTTTCTGACCAACAACATCCTCGTAGAGTTGTAAGATGTATTTAATTCTTTTGGCCTCAACCATCGATGCCTTAGTCAATATAAGGGTATCATCGATGAATTGTTTGTGAGAAACAACCCTAGTGAGAGATGTTTCTTGATTATAGAAATTAGCCTTGAACTGCAAGCATTTTTTATGGTTCTACCTAAATCTTTTGCCACAATGATGAATAACATGAGGCTAATAGGGTCTCCCTACAAAATTCCTATGCGACTTTGAAAGTAACCAGTAGTTCTTACATTAACCAGAATCAAGAACCATGCTTTAGAAATGTATTCTTTGATCAAATTAACCCATTGGTGGTGAAAACCAAACATAAGGAGGATAGCAATCAGAAATTCCCAATTTAGCCTATCAAATGCTTTGGTCATATCAATCTTGAGGACAAAAATAGACCTGTTAGTCTTATAAGCAGAGTGTAGAGCTTCATGAACTGTGATAACTCCATCCAAGATTGACATACCTTGGATAGAGATTCTCTGGCATAGATCTATAATGTGGGGTACAATATCTCTCATTCTATTTGCAATGGCTTTAGTTAGGATCTTGTAAGAAACATTGCACAGACTAATTGGCCTGAAGTCAGCCATAGATTCAAGGGTTTGCTTCTTAGGAATTAGAGAAATAAAAGTAGAGTTGAGACCTTTTGGGATAGGATTGCTTGCTTGGAATTCTATGAAAACAAAAATTACATCCCCACTTACGATGTCCCAAAAAACAAGTCACATAGAATCTTGAGATGAAAATCAAGAAGAAGAATTAGATAAACAATTTATTCAAGAAATCCCAATCATGCGACATTAACCATAGATGGATACTCCCAATTAAAATGGAATTTTAAACCTAGAAGAGTTAATAGATTGGATAACTATCATGGATAATTTTTTTGACTATGAATCTATGGAGGATCCAAAATGGGTCAAATTTGCACATACATAATCAAAGCAACATACTTCAATTTGGTGGGATCATGTCCAATATCAAGGGCAATGAAAGGGTAAGGATAGAATATGCACATGGAAAAAATTTACATCCACCTTAAAATCTAAGTTTTTATTTGTGGATTATCAAAATGGATTGTTTAGAAGTCTCCAAAACCTTGAGCAAAAATAGTTAGGAGTAAATAATTATATAGAATAATTCTATTAAATAACCATAAAAATAGGTCATATTGAAGATGATGAGGAGAAGATGACAAGATATATAAATGGACTAAGATTTTCCATACAATATGAGATTGGTATGATTCAAATCAAATCTATGGAAGATGCATATTAGTATGCACTCAAGGTAAAGGAAAGGTGGTTGTGTAGGTAATAAAATAATTCTAGAGAAGGAGGATGGTTCTATCGAGGAAGAGGAAAAACCAACAGAGAGAGATGGAAACCAATGCAAGAGGGAGAAGCTAATACTTCTTAGAATAGTAGAGAAAATAGGTATTTCTTAAGAGGAAGAGGAGGTTGTGGTAGAGGATTCCCAAAAAATTATTATAGATGTGGAGAATCTAGCCATCAGGCATTTGAATGTCAAATAGTACAACAAAGTAATAGTAATGGAAAGGAAGCTAGAAACCATATTACACTAGTATATGAAGAAATATTAGTCCCACCAAAGTACATGGAGGAACCAAAACAAGGAGAATCCTTTATGATGAAAAGGGTATTGTTGAGACTAGAAAATTAGGTGCATGGACCTAAGCAAAGAAGAAGCTTATTTAGAATAAATTATTAGAGTATATTACATCATTTGGGTCATGCAAATATACCACCTTTGGTACATAACTAGAGTAGGAGTTTACTTTAGAGTATAGTTAGTTGGTTACTTCAGGTATTATAATAAATGCACAAGTGTTAATGTGCAAGTTGTAAATGTCCATGTAGTCCACATGTACGTGAGTCTTAGGTAGAGTAAGGGCCAAGGAATATTTCCAATATAAAGGCCTCATAGTGAGTGATTATAGAGAGAATAGTAAATATAAAGAGTGTGTGGTATTGTTTAGTAGTATTGTACAACATAGTCTTTTCATATTTGTTCATGGAGTGTTCATGTACTCCATTATATAGCATTGTCCTATTTTCATCACTTTCATTAATGACATATTTCTGAGTTATTTGCATATGTTCATATCATTATTTTCCTACATATTATTGTGCCATTAGTTTATAGTTATCACAAATTAATTATCTTGCATCTTTTGGTTGTTCTTGCTATGATATTGTTCCATCAAAAGCTAACAGTGGTATCATAGCACATGGTAGATTAGATAGGAAGTATGGAGATCCATAAAGAGAGACTAAGAGGAGTTTAGAAATCTTAGTTCTAAAATTTTTGAGATTACATTTAGCTAGCATATCTCCATAGGGTTGTATAAAAAATCGTGAAGACTAGGACTCAACATAATTTCCACTAGATTGACAAATCAACTAGTGAAGATTAATTATCTCTAGATTTAGATTTTCTTCCATTACAGTTATAATACTGTGTTGCAGAAAAAATGAGATTCAAAGTGAGTTGGAAAACTTACTGAAAAATATCTAGGAAGAATATCTTCTTTAGAATCAATCTAGCACTAGAAGCAATAATTAGAAGAACAAATATTTGGAGGCCTAAATAAAACGTCCCATTAGTAGATATTATAGATATGTAGAGTAGAAGGAGAAAAGGATATAGGATCCATGTTACAAATCAGAGGGGAAAAAAGACTTCAGTGAAGAGTCTTAGTGGAGATAGGATATTGGTGATATCTAGTGTAGATTGAAGACTTTACCCTGAAGAAGCTGAAGAGACCCTTAGAAGGTCCAGTTACAAAACTCCTAGATCTAGAATATTGGAGGTTGGTGATCTCCATTAAATCCTAAAAATTATAGAAGTGAAGAAGGACTAGCAAGGTCTTGTTCTAAATTCTAGCAGTAGTAGATTTTAGATATTCAAGAGGAAGATCTCATTACCAACACTTCCATAGTAGAAGGTTGAAGGAAAGGTCTCATTTGGAATACCATAAGAGCTATGATATTGAAGACCTTAAAAAGGTCTTAAGGAGAAATAAGGAGGAGACTTGGTGAGCCTCATTAAAGGAGATTCAAAGAAGGCCATTAAAGGATTTCTTAGGATAACTCATTGGAGAAATTTACCACCAAGGAGAAGTTCCTAATAAAGGAAGATTTTGGGACAATTATCACCATCCAACAACAAGCCCAAACTAAGATAGATTTGGAAAGGAGTTTGCCAAATATCAAAGGAGATTTGTGAAGACCTCAAAATTTTCAAATTATTGAGAAGAAGGCCCATATAGAAGTTATAATTTGACAAGGAGGTTGAAGGAGAATCAAATTTACCTACTACACTTAAAGGGCAGCAAGTTAGAGATTTTTCTGAGCTACAAAAAGGTGATTTAGAGAGCTATTTCAGACATTTGAGAATAACTGCAAGTTCATCCAGTTAAAGGGTAGCAATCTGGTGATTCGAATCATCAACCAATCCTTCATATATAGAGATCATTAAGGTAAGGAACTTGGGTGCAAAATGTTCATTAATTGAAATTTAAATTAATTTATTACCAATTACAATTAAGCACCATATTAGAGTTTTAAGAAGTTGCAAAGAGAAGGTTGCATATTATAGTCTTAAAAAGAGTGTAAAAGGAATTTTATTTTAAAGTTTTATACCTGCACATTAAAATAAGAGTTAGATATATTTTTATAGAAAGAAAAATATTATCTTCCTATTATTTAGTTACAACAAATAAGACTACATTAAGTTATAAATATTATAGTGCATTTAGGAGCAATTACTAGTGCATGATTTAAGGTTCATTTAAAGGAGTAATAAGGTGAGATTAATATTGAAATATACTAATAGTTCTTAAATATTTTTAAGGTGCACTAACTATTTAGTGAAGGTAAATGTTAGTGCAAATATAAATATCTCAAGAACATATTGTTTACATGATTATTAGCTTGGATTCATTGTTACTAAATTATCCAAGTGAAGAAGCTAGATACTAGTGTTGTCTAATAAGAAAGGTAACAATACATTGCTCTCAAGGATTAGAGAAAGCAGTGACCATATACAAGAAGCAAAGGAAAATATTCATATCTATATACATTTATCCTCAATATATATGGTAAGGAACCATCATATCATAGGAGAAAATAACATCAAAAGGAGATAAGGAACTCTCAAAAATTTGGTGCAAAATAGAGTTTCTTATTTATATTACATTGGTGCACCATATCCCTCCTAAATAGGATGAAATATAGAGTTTATCAAGACACTAAGACAATAGGTATTCTACATCCACTATTGGTTAATCATCGAAGGCATAAGGCATAAAATGTGGGTAGAGAAAGTGAACCAACCTAAGGCTCATAAGCACCAATTTGGGGTGTCTAGAAACACCATCTCAATTGCCAAAGCAAGCACCCATGAATGAAATCAAACTACAAAAAAATAAGGAATATTTACACCCATTACATACCTATTGCAAAGTAAGGATAACAACAACTAGGAAAGCTACATAAAAATAAGTTGAAGGCTACAAAGTATTACCTCAATAAAGCATCGAACTACTAGTTAGGAAGTGAGCCATCGAAGCAACCAAGAGCATTAATTGATTTATGATATATCATCTACCAAAAGGGTAATTTTTTATTTATAGTTGGAATCAACCTTGAATAAATAAATTATAGAAAATGGAAGCTTACACTCACTAGCAAGGAGGAAAGCGTTGGAGTAAATATTGAACAACTTGCATCTGTTGGAGAAGATATAAGAATAAAAAGAACATTGAGGACAACATCACATGCAAGTACCACTTGGCAGAACATAAAGAGGAATTACACATTTTAATAACACCCATGTAGGAGCCTAGCAAAGGAGTAACACTTATCTTGAAGCATTGAATGAAGGATCCTAGCGAAGAAGTAATGCCCACCTTGGAGCAATGAGGGCAAAGACAATAATTACATCTTGGAGTGTTGAAACCCAAATTGTAACCTCTACAAAGTAAACACCACATATTCAAAGGATCAATAAGGAATTATAATACCTCAATAAATCCACGTAGGGGAGATAACACTAGTAATAACCCATGTTGAAAGATGCACACAAATTAAATCAAGAATATCGAAGCAAAAACATGTAGTTTTGATAGGGATGTTAAATCACACAGAGAGGTCAAATAAGATATGAATGTGGTAAGAATTTCATGAAAGGAAGAACATTGAATGCTCATATTCATACATAGAACACAATGCCTAGAGATCCATTGAAGAGAGTGAAGTCTTAAGCAACTCGACATACTGCATTACTAAGGTAATTTCAAGATTATATTGCTTGCTTAAATCAAAGTGATATAGGAGTTATAAGGTGATAAAATTTACTATTGCATTGGAAAAACAAGCATTAACCAAGCATTAGTAAGTTATAAATCAACTTCAAGGCACAATTATTGAAGTACATTATCATATTATAATATTTACAAATAACCAAGTAGGATAGATAAGGTTTTCAACCTTGGTAAACTCAAATATCAATTTACAAATACTATTATCATTATTTTCCAATATTACAAGGTAGGGAGATATAAGGTATACTAAATCAAACATATATTAATGGAATTTAGAAATATTAAACTATTGGATATTAAAATCTTCAAAAGGAAGTTCATTATTTATTTAAATGAGTTGGAATTATTTACTTACACTCGTATCATACTCATACCAAAGGGAAAAAAGAAATCCAACCATAGAGAACTTCAAATTGATAAGTGCAAAGTTCATTAGGAGAGATAAGGTAAAATAGAAGTTGACTATTGATTTACAAAATATTACAAAATCAACTCAAAAGGTGAACTATTACTTACTAAGCACTTTATCTAACTTATAGCACATTCCAATAATGAGGGAGACATAAGGAATCCTATAAAATCGAAGTCTAGAAAGGTTTTATCAAATTGGTTCTAAACTAAGGAGTCATATGGTAGTCTACTACAAAGGATCCATAAAAAGTGTTCTTAAAACATAAAAAGCTAAAACTAAGAAATATGTCTACCTAAAAGGATACAATGAACAATGATATGAACAATACCATTATAAAGGAAAGGACAAGTGTCATAAAAAATTGAATCAAGAGTTTACTTATATAGTTTGAAGGAGACTTAGACCTTAATTCAAAAAGGATTTATAGTGAAGCTTTAAAAGATAACTTTAAAACCATGTAATATTATCTACAGGCTCAACTCATTGAAGCAATTGATAATGGAAAGAATGACATTAAAACTCCCTTAGAATTTGGTAGCATATTATATATGGCATTACTTAAATTCAAATGTCACAAGGATAAGAATGTAGAACAAATAGGATTGATAGAATTACTTAAAATAAATATAGAAATAGATGAATCATACCTAGAGAATATATTTCAATCCTCATGCAGTATTGATACTTCAAGTTCTACTAACACAAAATCTTATCATGATGCCTTAAGTGTTTGTTTAGAAGCTTCTATACAGAATATGGAAAATTATAAAAAGTACTAAGGTAAAGAGAAGAAACTTTTGCAAGAATTAGGTGATAGTACATCCACCTATGAAAGTATCAATTCCAAAGACAAGAATAAATAAGAAGAAGAAGATGAAACAAATCAAAGAGGTATACAGTGCAATATGAAAAAGATAATACAAAGGACCATATCAAGTTGAATAACATCTAAAGATTAAAGATCCATATTGAATACTAAAGCCTTCAATATCCAAATATTGTAATACAGGGGGGTTCTAGAGTATATTACATCATTTGGATCATGTAAATTTACCACCTTTGGTACATAACTAGAGTAGGAGTTTACTTTAGAGTAAATTTAGTTGGTTACTTCAAGTATTGTAATAAATGCACAAGTGTCAATGTGCAAGTTGTAAATGTGAATGTAGTCCACATGTACATGAGTCTTAGGTAGAGTAAGGGCAAAGGAATTTATCTTCCAGTATAAAGACCTCATAGTGAGTGATTATAGATAGCATAGTAAATATAGAGAGTGTGTGGTATAGTTTAGTAGTATGGCACAATATAGTCTTTTCATATCTATTCATGGAGTGTTCATGTCATCAATTATATAACATTGTACTATTTTTATTTCTTTAATGGCATATTTCTCAGTTATTTGTAGATGTTCATCTCATTATTTTCCTACAAATTATTATATCATTAGTTTATAGCTATCTCATATTAGTTATGTTGCATCTTGTGGTTGTTCTTCCTATAATACTATCCCATAAAAAGCTAACATAATTTACAAATTGAGAGGCAAGTGTTGTAAGGTAAATGTGTATAGAAGAAGCACAAATAATTTATTATCAACAAATATGGTAGAGAAACATGGTTTGAAGAGAATTGAACATCCAAATACTTATAAAGTATTGTGGTTACAAAAAGCATGTCAAATTTTTATAACTAAACAATGTAAGGTAAATTTATAGATTGGTTCTTATAAGGATGTGGTTTTATTTGGCATAGGGTTATGCATAAGGGGTTGGATTCAAAATTTACTTATAAAAAATTGATGAATCCTAATCAAAATCAAGTCGAATCAAGGTAAATTCTAAGAAAATCAAACTCAATCATCTTCACACCAAAATTTGGGGTATTTGAAGCCCTAAAGAGTAAGGTCATATTTGGGAAATAATTTTACCTACTAAATCACCTTATAAATTCATAAACACACTGCCATTAGATCAAGCTTAAAAAGAACTTTCCAACGAGTACAAATATGCCTATGTTTGGATATATATTATGACAAATTAACCCTAAGAAACAATTGGTCCTAAAAATTTTAGGCGAATAGGCCGACGTCAAGGGTCTTCATATTCGCCAATTTATAATTTTGGAAATCCTAATATTTTCCCAATTTGTGAATATTCACCACTATGCATAATCCTTATTTGGCATCATGTAGATGGATGGATGTTATCTTTTGTTTGAAACACCATGATAATTTGATAGAAAATTAGTAGATGATGGTAGATCAAAGCACTTATTCAATTGCTAAGGATGGAAAAAGTTATGCATTAAATCCATTAAAGGACAAAGGAAAAGAGGTGGGCAGTAGTTCTAAATTTTTACTAATATCCAAAAAAAATCTTAAAGGAGATGAAGAAGGAGGAAGCATGTTTTACTTTCACTATTAAACCAATAAAAAATGGGCTAGTGAGTAAGATGGACAAAAATCCATACAAAATGATGGATTTATTAGAAGAATATGTTGATATTATTTTAGAAGAATTATCAGAAATATTACCACCTATAATAAGTGTTAGTCAAAATATAGACTTCAAACCTAGATCAAATTTTCTAAACAAACTAGCCTATATGATGACACCTATGGAGAATGAATAGAAGAATTGAAAAGTCCAAGATATATTGGATAATGGGTTGATCAAGAAGAGCTTGATTCCATGTGTAGGACTAACCATACTAGCACCCATGAAATGAGATGAATGACATATGTGCTTAGACTCATAAGCAATCAATAAAATATAGGTTTCCATTACCTTATATGGATGACTAGATGGATTGTTTGAGTGGAATAGAGTGCTTCAAAAATACGGATTTGAAGAGTGATTATCATCAAATTTGAATTAAAAATAAGGTGAATGGAAGATTCTATTCAAAATAAAATAAGTCTTGTATGCATGCTTGGCAATGCCATCTGGGTTAGCAAATGCACAAAGTATTTTTATGAGATTTATGAATGAAAGTATTTTTATTTCCTATCCTAAACTACTTAGATTTATTTGTGTGAAATTGTTGCAATTATTTTGAAAATTTAGAGATCTATATATCTCTATGTTAACTATGATTTGATTTTTAACATCTAGATTTGTATAGTTTTTCAGGCTAGAGTGTGTATTATCCATGTGATGTCAAAATAGTATTCATATTTATAAATAGTGCTTGACCCAATATTTTAGAACTTTGACCAAATGAAATTCCACAATTCTAATAGTCACACTATTCTATATTTAAGGTATGATGTAACTTCCCAGAGCTATCCTCTTACTAATGTACCATATATTTCAAATGGTCAATGGATATAGGGCAAAGACTTTTCTAAACCACCATGTTTTTTTGATATACCCAAAGGCATGTGGGATATCATATTTGTATATAGATGTTTTTTTAGGCTTGGGTATTATTGGCTCATAGTTAAGAATGATAGTTTTCTATGAGTTTTGAAAACTTTCAATATAGGGTTTCTAACATATAAACATTAATATAGGAAAAAAATATGCTTGGAACTCTCATTGATATAATAGAACATGACCTTTGAAAAATATTTTCTACTATATTTTATAGTATTACCTACAAAATTGTAGCCAAATAAAAACCGCAAATATGTACAAAATTTAATTGATGAATGGAATACAAAATACTAAAAAAGTATACTATTACAATGTATTGCATTCTTCTTCAAGAGGAAACCTCCTTTAGGGTAATGATAAATACAAAATGATATGTTAAATTATAATATCAATATATAATCATTTAAATCCTAACCATAACGTTCCAAAACTAACTAGAGACTCAATATATACCCAAGATAACTAGCCCTAACTCTAATGCTAGAAGGCCAACCCCATATATAAAATATGCATAGAATCCAAATAACTAACTATAGCTATTAAAGTAATAAAAAATAGGTATAATGGTGCCAACATGCAAGTATACGATGATAAAGATGGTGAGGGTGAGACTTCACATCATATGCTATTATTCATTGAGCTTATTAGACCTTGAAATCTTAAAAAAAAAATAGATTATAGATTTAGGTGAAATACATCACATGATGAAGCATCATCATCTGTTGATTGACTATAAAAGACAATTTTATTTTGACAATGTGGAAATTGGTGATGATTCCTTTTTAAACGTGTCTAGTTATGGATAAATGACTCTTAATTCCTTATCATTCAATGTTCTTCTTCATTTACAAGGGTGAGGTCCAATATTATTTCTATTTATTGCATCACTCATATTGACATTGAGGTGGAATTTTGATGTGATAGATGTGTGACTAAGGATATTGATGTTTATTTTAAGACAATAACATTAGGATACTATGATGAATCTAATCATATGTATAATTATGGTTATCCCCCTTCTTGTTCCCCCAAAAAGAATAACTTTAGTGACATGGTGGATATGTTAGATGATATCAATAGGTGTTGGCATGGACACATAAACTATGTGTCCTTGTGATATGTGAGTTGATATTAGTTGGAATAGTATGAGAATAATATAGACATGGAAGCTTATTCCTTTTTGCTACTCATTTTTAGGAGTGTTCTCCTTTCCCATAATGCAAGAACATTTTTGGTTGTTGTAATATTATTCCTCCATCAAAGTGAAATAACATTTTTGGATATAATTGGATATAAGAACCAGAATACATATTCTAGTTAGATGGAGAAGCTTAAGATACACCTTGTTGCTAAGAGGTTCTCTTAGAAGAAGGTAATTGACTATTGAGGAATTTTACTCCTATTTTATGGGTTGGCATTGCTCGAGTGATTTTCTCTATTGTTGCTTCCTATGAATAGGAAATACATAAAATGAGTATAAAGAATGTCATTTTCATTTGGATATTCTAGAGAATATTTTCATATGTGAACCATATGATTTTGAGTTTAATGAATGATTATAGTTTTTGTAGTGTATGTTGATTATCTACTTAACATAGCAAGGTCAACATCATTGATTAGGGAAATCAATCATAGCTCCATGCCTATGGGATGCTCAATTGAGTCCATACAACTTCAATAGAGTATCTCTTTGTATAAATGCAAGAGCATTAAATAATGAATATCATGACCAAGGTCATGCTCAAGGTACTTTTTATGTGTGTAGAATCCTGTTTGAAGAAGAAAGTACCTCTTAAGTAGGGATGATTGAAATTTTTTTCTCCTCAATTATCTTGTTTAGCATAATGGTAAATGTTAGAATATGTGGTGTTAATCTTCACTAGATGTCATAATCAATTTTTGTATTGTATTCACTTGTATAGTTGCATGGGTCATTATAAACCTTGTATAGGTGGATTTGCTATAATATTTCAATAATAAACATTAAAATTGATTCCTGGGTATTTACACCTCTTGATACAAAAATTTAGTCATTGTTTTAAAATATTTTCTTTCTATTAGTGATATTATTAAGTGTCTAAGAACACAATTTTTATCATGTTATGTTTGTCTAAGATGTGTCTTTTTCTTGTTGGAAAATGTGATGATTTCATTAATTTTTGAAACGTATTGTGAAATTTGACAACTTTATCTATATAGTAAATTGACATAAATAATGGGGAAGGGGATGAGGCATGTCTATATAGTAGTTGAAAGGATATGGACCTATGTTCATAGGAAGAGGATAAAAAAGGATATCAAACCAAGGTTGTCAATTATCATTGTTATTTGTTGGTGAAATATTTCCACCATAAAAAGAATATATATATCTATATCTATATATATATATATATATATATATATATATATATATATATATATATATATATATATATATAAGTATCAAATATTATCTAGTTCTTACTATGAATATTTTTCTTTTATTTAAAGATCATTCTCTTATTAAGTTGAATACATAAAACTAATGATTGACAAAGCTTGAAATTTATTTTTAATATGTGAATGTAAGAATATTTTAATAATCTAATGCAAGAGTATTAAATAATGAATATCATGACCAAGGTCATGCTCAGGGTACTTTTTATATGTGTGTAGAATCCTCTTTCAAGAAGAGAGTTCCTCTTAGGTAGGGATGATTGAAAATTTTTTCTCCTCAATTCTATTGTTTAGCATAATGGTAGATGTTAGAATATGTTGTGTTAATCTTCACTAGATGTCATAATCAATTTTTGTATTGTATTCACTTTTATAGTTGCATGGGCCATTATAAACCTTGTATAGGTGGGTTTGTTCTAATATATCAATAATAAACATTAAAATTGATTCCTGGGTATTTACACTTCTTGATATAAAAATTTAATCATTAGTTTAAAATATTATTATTTCTATTAATGATATTATTAAGTTTCTAAGAACACAATTTTTATCATGTTATGTTTATCTAAGATGTGTCTTTTCCTTGTTGGAAAATGTGATGATTTCATTAACTTTTGAAATGTATTGTGAAATTTGACAACATTATCTATAGAGTAAATTGACATAAATAATGGGGAAGGGGATTAGGCATGTCTATGTAGTAGTTGAAAGGATATGGACCTATGTTCATAGGAAGAGGATAAAAAAGGATGTCAAACCAAGGTTCTGAATTCTCATTGTTATTTTTTGGTGAAATATTTCCACCATGAAAAGAATATGAATATATATATAATATCAAATATTATCTAGTTCCTACGATGAACCTTTTCTCTTTTAGTTAGAGACCATTCTCTTCTTAAGTTGAATACATAAAACTAATAATTGACAAAGCTTAAAATTTATTTTAATATGGTAATGTAAGCATATTTTAATAGTATTATTTGTTTTTGGATTAATTTTAGAACCTTGCAAATTAGTCTCATTTTTTATAATTTCTAGGCAAGATATATATATTTGTGTGTGTGATTCTTTGCTTGAAATATATTGAAGAATATATAACAAGAATTTTAAAATATCTACAAGGTTTTTAAGAACATTAAAACCGCTATGATTGTATTTAAATTACAAGTTAAATATGTATAAAAATATTAATATAGATATACAACAATCTAATATAAAACTTATATATTTTATATGACCATTGAAATCATATATATTTTTTAAGAATTTAAATTTTATTTTATATTTTATAAAATTAACAATTTAATTTTTATTTATTTTACAAATCCATATTAATTTATTAGATAAATATACATATAATTTAAAGTGTTAAAGTAGATATTAAATTTATTAAAAGACCTGCCTCAAAATGCCCTCCTATAGTCAATGATTTCTCTTGTGCTATTTCCTTCTTTGATTTTGCTCACTTGTGTTCTTCATATATCCATTAGTTCCTTGGTTTTATTGTGCTTAACATGAACAAGTTTGATGACCCCCCTCTTAACATAATATATAGTTGTACATTGTTCCTATCATTATTGTCTGTCAATATCCTAACATAAAGCAAAAATGACTCATCATTTTTCTAATTAAAGGTTTAACATGGTGTTAGGTTGACACTATGTACTATCACCATAGTGCTATAATAGTGTAGTGGTATCATTGAAAAGATTTTGACATAAAATAAAAAGTAGGAAGGATGAATGTCAGTACGACGATGATAACAAATTTTTTTATTGGTAAAAAATCATTAAAAGTGGATTTTGAAAGGGGCCCCAAAACCTTTTTACACAAGGTCAATAAACCAATTAGAAGGCCAAAGGGCAGGGCCTTTTGAAAGAAATACTAAAATCCTGCCCAAAGCAAGAAATCTAAAAAAAATACCCAAGGCAAGAAATTTAAAAAATACTGCCCAAAGCAGAAGTTTAAAAATATTGCCCAGGAAAGAAAAATACAATTCAAAAATTTTTCCCAAGGGGAAAACCAAAAACCAGAATCTCACCAAGGAGAAACCAAAATTCAAAACCATCTAGAAATAAAATACACCTCAGGAGAGGTAGATGGACCAGAGAAAATTGTCAGTCAAACTAGGATGGGCCATCCCACCCAAGCAGGGTCGGGACTAACATGAGCAAATAGAAAAAATGGAATCCTACCCAGGAAAACTAGAAACCACTATAGGAAAGTGGGAACAACTGAAAAATGAAACCAGGATCCCACCCAGGGATGGCCCGGGAAGGTAGTCCAGGAAGCAACATCCCACAAAGAGCCTAGAAAATGGATTAGCAAGTTTGAGGATCTCCACAGGCCACGATATCCCCTTGCACGTGAGGTTGAACTACATGAATGCTAGAAGAAACCAAAGGATGCCATGAAAATGGAACCACCAACCATGGGGAAAGGGGTAGGAAGGTCCCAAGGAACCCGATATGAAGGAGCCATAGGGTGATCAAAGCTACAGGTAATAAGCATAGGTCCCCCACCAAGACTAAAAGATGCAGCAGATAACCCCAAGAAACAAAAAAAAATAGGGACCATAGAAACCCTCCAACCTTGCACACAAATGAATTTGGAGAACCAAATCTGCAAAACCAATGAAATCATATCAACATCAAGCAAAAATAACAAGTCTCCCCTCTAAGGCCATGAAAGATGCACTGAGAATCCACTAAGTAGATCAGATCCATGAAATTCAGGGAGAAGTTTCATCGAATATGAGGCATGAGGTTCCCCCAGACTAGAAGGATGCAGCGAAAACCTCTCGAGAAGCACAAGGATGAGGTTTAACCCCTACCTTGAAGCCATAGGTATATGTTAATATAACCAACATTTATAAAGTATACTAAAGGGATTGGTTTAATATTGTTAAGTAAAATGGGATATAAAGACAGAGGTTTGGGAAAATATAGACAAGGAATGAAATAGATAATGGTACCAAAAATGAGACTAGAATGTGAAGGTCTTGGATATACATGATAAACAAGTAGCAAGTAATCAGGAACTAAATTTGTGATAGGAAATAGTGACATCAAATCTATGATAGGAAATGATAAAATCAATAATAATGAAGTACATTATGGAAAAAGTAATCCTATAATATGGAATAGATGTAATCATTATGGTAGACATGAACATAAGATATAGAAATTTTGGAATCTCTATTGTTATGAAATTTATGGAGGACATAAGCATACCCAAATATTTTATCTACAAAAAGGAAAGAAATATTATAGATTAAAAATGAATTATCGATGGATAAACATGAATGAATGTGATAAAATAAAAATAATGTTGTATGCTTTATGTAGAAGGAAGCCAAGTATGATAAAATATTGTTGAGAATATTGTTAGTCTTAGAATAAAGAAATAAATTATTATAACCCAAGCATATCTTGGAATATGATCTATAGTGAGAGTACCTATAGTGATGATCATATATATATGATAGTCTTATGAATGTTCTAGTGGATGACTCAAAGATATTGATAATACAGATGTAACCCAAAGTTAGAGCTCTAGAGGCAGTAACCCAGGGGTAATAAATTAGTGGGAATGACCTGAAGGTAGTGATCCAAAGGAAATGAATCAATGGGAGTGACTTGGAGGTAGTGACCCAAAGATAGAGATCCAAAAATAATGACCTAGAGGTAGATGCAGTGGCCATGAACCAAAGGTAGAGACCTAGAGGTGACTTAGGTACATTGATCCAAAGGTAGAAATAGATAATTTATAAAGGATGACCTAATGAAGGTTGCATATATCTAGCCATAATAATGTCAGAGTTGAAGAAATAAGAATTAGATAATTAAGGCAAAAATATTTCCTATAAAATAATGTAATACGAGGGGGTTTTCAAAGTATTTGATGGATGAAGGGGTTTTGAAAGTGTCCCCAAACATTTACAAAGGAGGTTTTAAATGGGTCCCTGAACCATTTTATACAAAAACCAATATTTTCAATAACCTAAAATGGAGTACATTACAAGATGAACCCAATGAAATTCAAAAAAAGCCCCAAAAAGGTGCCAAAAGTAACTAAGAAAAACTAGCCCAAGCAAAGCACACAAAATGGATTTTGAACCTTTTATCCAAGATGGGAACCATGAATATAAATCCCAAAATTGAAACGAAGGTGTTGAAATTTAAAAACCAATTTAAAAACTTTTTCTCATCATGGAAACACACCCAAAAGAAGATGGATTTCAAAATTCTTGCTCATCATGGTAACCTCGAGTCTCAGGAACCCAACAACCCTACAAATGGAAAATTATTGAAAGAAAATTTTTGGCTTCCCTTGATGAGAAATTTTGGACTTATTCTGGAAGCTCAAAATCATGAAACCATCCCAACTGCAACTAAATAAAGATCCTACCTTCCCAATTCCAATTGAGGTCATGCCAATTTAGATCAAGATTTAAAAACATAATTTAAAAAGCCACACTCACTAGAAATAAATATACAATAACCTCTAGAGCACTGACCATAAATAAAATTTAAATCTAAAAACTAAAATTAGCATCCTGCCCATATAAACAAGATCCAATCACCAAAGATAAAACCATTGTAAATATTAAACCAAAATCATCACACTTGTTTTGTTCCCATATCACCAATCTGCACGAAGACCTTTTTCACCCCCTCTAGATGAGATATTCTATATCTCTAGTAGAAAAATATCATACACTAAAACCATGACCCAACTTCCTACTTCCATATAGATTTAGGTATAATTTTAGATCAAGTTTAAAACCAAAAAAATTATTAAAAAATTGTGCTTAGAAAAAAAATTACAAAGATATCTAGAGCACTAGAGAAACCATATAGAGAAGCTGAGACCATCCAAAATATGAGACCATCCACAATCCATTGGAATTACAAGCAATAAATCCACACTTCTCCAGTCACCATACAATAAAGGGCTCCAACGCTGGTAAGGATCCAACACCAAAAATAGAACCTTCAACTAGGTTGGAACAGTGATCTTTCAACAACATGAAATAGCCCTCAAACCTACTTGAAGCTTCAAGTAGAGGCCTTGCTTGAATCTATCCAAACACACCCATCAACAAATTGATTTTGAAATAGAACAGAGTACTCAAAAAGGAAATCAATGAAGACCCTAAGAGCACTTTGAAAAAACAAAACCCACCAGTCAGAGTTGACAAAAAGCACCCACACACCTCTCCTAACCATACCTTCATAAAGTCTCCCCTAAAAATTATCCAAATAAGGATAAAAACCTAAGGATATCATAGAGAGAGCCCATTTGTCTACCACTACAACTAGTTGTAGGGTCACAATATGACAAAAACCTCCCAACCAAATAGACCCTACAACCTAGAGTGAAAAAATACAATAAACCCCCGATATTACCAACCATACCTCAACCCTCCAACTAGAGTTTAGTTGACCCAACCTTCTTTTCAGCTGTAAACTAAAATGAGAGAGCAGGGTTATCAACTAGATATCTTCTCCACCCAAAGGTCCTCCACCAAATTGTAGACCCATCATTCTAAAAATATTTGTCAACACAAGGACCACATAGGACTACGCATGACCATCACATATAGGACCGTGTAGGGTCTCTATATGATTTTCTATTATGCTCTTAAATGTTGGGTAGTTTAGAAGCCCCAAGAACCTAGATCTATGGCCAGTCATAGTTGTCCCACATAGGTATACCACATGGCATCAGTAATAAGGGGTTGAATTATTAATATATCCACAGGTTGGGCATAGGGAAAATGGAGCCTTATCGACCTCTACCAGCACACAAGATATTTTACATCTATGCCTACATATCTAGTAGGGTGGAGGTAGTGGTAATGGAACCTAGGTTGGCCACAACTAGCACCCAATGCATTTACCAACTACTCTACACACAAATTTATATTATTTTGGTAGTTTATTTATATTATATAATGTATGCATCAATATGAGATAAAGTGTAAAGTGTTAGGAGAGAGAATGAAGAGTCACATTAATATGTGGCAATATGAAGGATTTTGTATTTATGAGAGGAATATGAAAGGATGCATCTACCAGTTTTTAGAGTAGAGTAACATACAGAGTACTTAAAAGTTATGTAAACTTATATATTGGAGATAAAGCTCCAAGAAATGTAATCAATCTGAATCATTCTTGTATTTTTGTGATATATAATATATTAAAGGTATATTTTATGATATATTTCATGTTTGTAATTTATTGTTATTTATTCTTGATGAGAGATAAAGTTCCTATGGGCAAATATTTTTGGAAAGCTAAATATAAATACCTATTCTATTTCCAAGCCAAAAAAAAAAATCTTTGGACATAGACAAGGAAAGTCTTTAGCAAAAAAAAATTAGAAGCTCTATTTTGATGGAGCTAGATAAAAAAATTGTGCCAAAGTAGGTATTTTGCTAATTTCACCATTTGGGGGAATTAAAAGGTTATCATAATAATTGACTTGGAGTTGTACAAAGAATATGGTAGAATATGAGGTATTATACCTCTAGCTTAAATAAGTAGAAAATATGGGAATCAAGCAACTGAAAATATATGGAGATTTTGAGTTGGTCATAAACCAAATAATAGAGAAACGTAATAACAAGCAACATTATCTCAAAGCTTACAAAAATAGAGTATGGGATTTATTTTAAAGCTTTTATGCATTTAACATTACAACAATTCCTAGTAAATTGAGTGTGCAAGCTGATGCATTGGCTTCACATGGAGCCAAATTTTTCTAGTATCTAATTTAAGGAAAAACTCTACATCTATCAAATTGGAATTGCGACCATCTACACTAGATAAGGAAAATTTCTGGAAGGTAATTGATAATGATACACATATTATATATTTCTTAATTCAATATATAGACTACATAAATATAGTTGAAGAACTTGTCAAGGATAAAATAGTCCAACTGAATAACAATCATATTCCAAAGGGATGAATCACCCTAAAAAATCTATCGAACAATAGTGGCTGGCCAATTGGCCAAAAAATCAAGATCAATAGATATGAGTTTAGAGAAATTTAGCTAGAACCTAAAAAAATCTTAAAATCTGGCATGAGATTCTCTAATGAGGAAGTTCAACAGTTGGTAAGCCTTTGTAGGGAATACAATGATATTATTGCTTAGAATTATGATGACTTAAATATCTATAATAAAGAGACTATCCAACACACTATAGATTTATTGCCCAATTTCAAGCCATTATGGCAAAAGTAGAGGTCAGTGAATCCAAATATTAAAGGATTGATGAAGCAAGAATTGCTAAAGTAGTAAAATACAAATATTATCTAGCCAATCAAACACTCAACATGGGTGGCCATCCTAGCCCTAATCAGAAATAAGAATAAATGGATTTGTCTTTGCACGTATTTTAAAAACCTAAATAAGACCTCACTAAAGGATCATTATCCTATGATCCAGATTGATCAAATCCTACCAAATCCTACATACAGTTGCCAAGGAAGATATATTCTCACTATTGGAATGGACTCTCAGGTTTCAATGAAATCTAGATCAGTTGGTATAATACTTTATTCACAACTAAATATGGAACATTTTCCAATAAAAGAATTCCTTTTGGCTTTTCCAATGTCAGAGCTACTTTCTAGAGGGCTATGGATGTAGATTTTTATGAGCATGTAAATAAAATCATACTCACATATCTTGAAAAAAATATAGTATTCTCTTATACGAAAGAGAAGCACATTAAATATCTCATGATGATTTTTCAAAAGTGTAGAGAATTTAGGGTTTTAGTTTACCCATAAAATCAAATTTTAAAGTCCACAATTGTAATATCCTAGGTCACGTAGTATTAGATTAAGGTCTATCTATTGATCCAAATAGAGTCAAATCCATATTAGCACTTCTCCTACCTCAAAGCAAGAAAGTATTGTAATCATTTTTTAGGTAAATCAACTTTATCTAGAAATTTGTATTTGACTTTGCTCAAATAGTGAAGCCTATGATAGGAATGCTATAAAATAGGTAGATTTCACTTGGATGGAATATAGAAGATAAGCCTTCACAATCATAAAGGAATCTATTACCAAAGCTACAATATTAGCTAACCAAGACTCTAAGAGAGATTTTATTCTCTATATATTTGGAGCAGAAGAAAGTTATAAAGTTGTCCTCACTCAGAAAGATAAATATCATAATGAATGACCCATAGCTTTCCTGAGCCAAACTCTACATTACCATGAAGGATGATACAATTTTATAGAAAATCAAGTGTTTGCTTTGATGAAGTTGCTAAAAAATCTAAGACACTATATCTCTCAGAGAAAATGTTGGTGTATGTAGTATACCTAGTTGACAAATAATTTCTAGTGCAAGGAGAACTTGGTGAAACATGAGCTAGATAGATTAAAAATATATAGGAGTATGACATAAATATTAAGCCAACTAAGTTACTTAGATCAAAAACACTATTTGAAGATTTGGTAAACTTTGCGATCCCAAAATCCAATTTCTTCATTGAGTAAGAAGAGCAACATCATCCTGTAGAGTGAATGGAGTGAAACAATTGGGTAGATCATTTGGTCTATTTTCATGAAATATAATTTTTTTTGGAGGGATTTATGGGTTATCAAAGGTGTAAGTATAGTTTTTAAGCATCGAAATACAAACTGATCAATGACACCTTGTACCATAATGTTTTTTATGGTATGTTGTTGAGATGTGTACAACCAATAAATATAGAAGATATACTAAAAATGTTACATGTTGCATTTGCAGGAGGACACTATTCTCGATAAAAAGTCAAATATTATTGGTCTACCCTATTTTTTTATGCTTTCAAGATTGCTAATGCCCGTGATAAATGTCAAATATTCATAGGTAGAAGCAAGCACCAAGCCATGCCCCTACAACTAATTATAATATAAGATACCTTTCAACAATGGATGTTAGACTTTATTGGGGTAATTAATCCAAATTCTTATTTTATAAATAATTTCATACTAACATCCACTGACCATTTCACTAGGTCGTCTAAAGTAGAGGCAACCAAACATGTGAATCAAGGCACTGTTATAGAATTTTTGGAGAGATTGATCACCAAGTTTGGGATCCTTGCTACAACAGTGTTTAATAATTTCAAAGCATTTATTGGAGCCAAAAAATGGAATTTGCAAGGAATTATGACATTTATTGAAATACATCCTCAAATTATTGTCCTCAATGCAATGGGTTAGCAAAATCCACCAATAAAATATTGATGAAGATAATCAAGCAAAATATTTGTGGTAGTAAAAATATTGGCATTTAATGTTGAAACAAGTATCATAGATGGATAGGATTATAGTAAAAAAAAACCTTAGAGACCACACCACACATCCTAGTTTATAGGAAAGAAGTTAATTATTCCAATTAGTTTTGAATTTCCTACTTTGAAGTATATTGACCAATTAGAATTGGAAGATGGCAAGCCAAATTGAAAAATGTTTGTCAAAATTATTGATATTAGAGGAAAGCAGATAAAGGGACTACAATAATTTCCATCGGTACCAGGCGACAATGAAGTAATGGTTTGATTAAAAATCATCATTGAAATCCTTTAGGGATGGATATTTAGTGCTTAAATGGAATTCAAATTGTGCTGGAAAGCATGAAAAGCTAGAATTGCTATGGTTTGGCTCATATCTAATCTCTAGAAGGAAAAAATTAAATGTGTATGAACTTTAAGATATGGATGGTCATATTTTACCAATTCTAGTGAATGGCCAATACCTAAAACACTATGCATAGAAGAGTGTGCTGCTTATGTATACATATGTAAATAATAGTGTAGTGGTAGAAGTGCCTTGTAAATTTTGATTGGCTAAGAAATGCACCTAGCAACCACCAAGATTTGAAATATTAACAATTTGATTGCTCCAAAAAGATAGTACTCTTGAAAAAGGACATATCATGAGAGATTACATGAATTTGCATTTCCAAGATAATATTTTATCGTAGAAGTTGAGAACACGTAATCCCTAGCATTTAATTACTAATGGGTATTTGTTGTGGGTATTTTTTTGCTATATAAACATGGCCAATGCAAAAAAATAGGCTTTTATGCATTTTCTTGAGAGAAGAAATTTTGTTTAAGTACCATTATACTCTACTATAATTATTAAGGGATTCTACAAAAAAATAAAGCTACACATTTGTTGGTGAACACCTTCACAAAATAAGTAAGTTGTTACAAAATGGCTAGAGGAAAGAGAGGGAATAAATTACAAAAGATTACAAATAATATAGAGGATAATTTGGTCAGCATACACAACCCAATTATCATAACAAAAGCAAAATAAAATTTATTTTTGTCAATATATATGCCCAAATTCATCCATCCCTACGCTGATATCATCAAAGTAGTGGTTAAATATTGTGATCATGAGACAATGACAGTGTACAATGCACAAAAGAAATCAATTTTCACCACCAACGAGGAGACAATAAAAAATTCATTTGCAATGGGTGAATGACTAGGTACAAGACTTAAGTCTATGACATAGCTGAATATGCACATAGGCAAAGTTCCCAATGACTTTCCCAAGAACCCTATTAAGCTAATAACCTTCACGAATAGTCTATAGATAATATTGTCTATGTTGGCTATAATTTTAGGGTTAGAATATAACAAATTATTGTATGAATATCAATTATCAATTGCTTAAGTGGTCACTAATATACAAAATTATGAGGGAACCACTACTTCTGACCCAATATTTTTCATTGGGCCCATTTATTGAGCTCCCAAATTCATAACTAGTTAGTTTCCCTAAAGCTGAGGGAGAGACTTTTATTTTGCTATCCCTCAATTTTTTCTTGGCTATTCCTCTTCTACATACCTCTAGAATTTCATAATATTAATCTGACTAAAGTAGATAACAACCAGCCCTGTTCAGTTGTGGATTGCACTCCTTTCCTCAGAGAAAATCTTCTTATATACCTTTTAATAAAAATTCCTTGGACCTACTCTATCCTTTATTTGTGACCCAATACCTACCTTAGTTTTGAAGCCATAAATATACTAAGGATCAAGAAAATAGAAATAGGGGATTGATATTTCTTAATGGATCAAATAATATTTTGGGTGTATGGTTTTCCTAGAACACCCTATTTGTTGCTATACTACATCATAGATTTGATATTTGAAATACAACTATGTAGGTAGATGAAATAGATAAACGTTTTGGCTCTTGGGACAAAAAATTATTGCACCTACCACTACCCCTATAGGTTTGAATATATAGAAATAAAAATAATAGGATAAGAAAATTGCTTGATGATAATCTCAATGTTCTCCAGTTGCTAGTTGTGACTCACAAGTGGCATTATGATCTAGAAGGTAAATTTAAGGTAAAATTGACCTAGTCGAACAATAAGCCACCTGCATTTATCTATTTCCCATGGCCAAAAATAAATCAATTAAAAAATAATTATGAGGGTAGATCATGGAAATAAATATACTTTATATGCAAGAGAGGCCTTTATGGAGGACATGCTATGAGTATGTACAAATTGATTATTTGGAAAGAAACAAATATCAATGGATACATGAAGACCTCATAAATAAAATTAAGGAGTTATATTGGGATGAAAACATCATTGGAGAATGGTGGATATCGTGTTGTGAGTCTAACACTCAAAAAAAGACCTTCCCTAGTACCTTTGATAAGTGGTTTGAGGATAAATTCAAAACTAACTATCAAATATGGGTGAATGAACACACAGAAGAAATATATCCAAGCCTCATGATATTAAGGGATGAAGAAGAGGAGATACACCAAGAAGGAGAAGAATAAATCCCTTACGTAGCTCCCCCACAAGAAAAACCCTTTATATGTCATGCTGACTCAGAAGATGATGCCAATATAGAAGAAGAATATCTATAGAAAATATGAAGAACCCAAGATAAAATAGATGAGGTGTTTAAATATATTCTAGATATGGAGGTAATATTAGAATCTAATGAGAGAGAAATGGAAGAACAAGATGCTAAAATAGAAGCAAAGAAGGTGATATCCATAAAGAGAATAGTTGATGTGATAGGTGTTGAAAAGGCTAAAACATTGACTCTTCATGAAGGACCCAGTGAGAAGCAAAGCAAAAAAGAACATCCAATCACTAGAGAGGAGGAAATAATACTAGCAATGTTGGAGTAGTTTGTACAATGGTCTAATGCATAAATTTAACTAGCTGATGCAATAGTCCAAAATTTGATGTCATAAGTAGAAGGAAAAGCACATTTAATTCGGTTTTTTCTCTTGATGAAATTGTTCCATCACCTCAATAGCCTCCACCAACTAGCCTTTCTAATGAAGCCACTCCACTAATTACCATATCATTAGCAATAGAAGCTACACCACATGTATAGAAGGCACAAGTGGCTTGAACTAGCGTAAATATTCAAACTCCTATAAAGCCTACTAGTATAGCAGTAAACCCTTCATTTCTAATTTTCTCACCCTTCCACTTTATCCTCATACCTTCACCTACTATTGAACATTGTCTATCTGTAATGAACCTCCTCGCATGACCTTTGTTAAAAACTAAATTGATGATTTAAAACTTACCTGTTTCTATAGAATATGGTGTTGTTGATAGTCACTGTGTATGCAAGACCAAGTATGTACTTTCAATGGATAAATTTGGTCAATGAAAAAAGTAAGAGAGAAATGATGATTTGGCTCATGGGTACACGAAAGCCCGCATATTTGCATTTCATGTAGAATTACATGAATGAGTGGTTTGATGTACATTTGTGTTTGCTTCGCTTGAATATATGTTATTTATGTTTAATGAATGGAGATGCATTCATGAATCTAGATGGCACCTTTACCAAATATTTGGAAAATAATGATTGTTTATTTTTTATTATTAAAGTTGTAAAAAATAAAAAAGAGAGAAGAACAAGCTTAAATTAATTTTGTTAATATTATAAATACATATGTATTGAACGATATATAACATAAGCATATTTCATATAGTGGGAAATTAAGAAAAAGAAAGAAAACAAAATTTCCACCATCGACGATCCAACAAATAATGGGGAGGAAGTAGTGGTGGAATAATTATTAGAATATATAATGATGGTAATGATGTTTTTGGAAACCATTTCATGATCCAGTGAATGGAGGATATGGTGGTGGTTACATGAAATAATATGACATTGTTTAAAAAAATATTGGGGGTGTGCATGTGAAGATGGTGTGGTTGAAGTCTCTAGTTTTGGAGAAAGAAATCAAGATAACTAAAAGGAAATTGGGGATGGAGTTCATCTTAGCGAGTTGTTTCAGATATGCTCATTGAAAATACCGTAATGTCTATACTGGATGTGCTAATGGAATTGAATATTTAATTTTTGTGTGAGTCGATGTATAATAAAATTTGCATGCTTGATACTGGCTGATGATTTCTAGTTTAAATGAGTTGAAATATGATTTTATTTGTATGTTTATTTTTTATTGTGATGCTTTGCTAAAATGAAGCTAGTAATCTTGCTGAGTAATGAGTAAGACAACTTTGAAGAACTCCCAACTGTGTATTTTTTGTAAGAATATTATATCTGAAAATTTGAGACCTAGTAATAAGGGAAAATTGAAGAAGTCTAAAAAAAACCATTGTTTGAATTAATTAATGGTTGTATGAGCTATTAAATGTGATTGGTTTATGAGGATGATTTCTTTGCATTTCATTACTGCATGTATTTTTTCTTTTAGAAAAGAAGTAAAAATCCGTCATGCAACATATATAAACAACCTTCCCTATAATTAAACCCATTTTTTGGAGAAATGGAAAGATGGCGTCTAATTTTATAACTTCATTGGAAAATACTATATGTGGAATGATGGAAATTAGCAAAATATTTGATTATTTTTTCTTGAATTCTTTGTTAAAGTGATGTTTTTAGACTGTTGTGGTGATAGTAATGCATTTAGGCATACTTCTATGGGCCATTTTGGATCCCTCAATGAATTTTGATTTAAACTTTGGTCGTTGGTTTGCTATGGAAATAAGGAGTTTGAAGACACGTTCCTTTTTATGAGATTTTCCAGAATATAGCAATGAAAGGCTCAATAATCTTGATTCCCAGGGTGGAAGCAAAGGTAGTGAACCATGCAAAAAAAAGTTGTACCAAAATCCCTATGCAAAAAGGAAGACTCATATTATGCTTTACTGTTGGCTCATGTGTGAGGAAAAATGATGTTTCCAGTTTAAAGCTTGTATCATTAAACAATAAGCTTTACATACCTAGGCTAGGAAGCTTGTATTTGAAAATAGATGTCGAGTATGTGTATATAGTTTATATGTTTAAGTTGATAATGGAAACCCTATAACTTTTAATACATGTGTATTTTAAGTTATTACAATCAATTATATATAAGGATTGAGTTGTATTTGTTTTAGGTAGTGATTTTGTGAAATAGATATACAATTATGTTTGAAACCAGCAAAATAATTACATATTTTTAAAAATCTATATTAGTAAACCTTTTCTTGGGAAATCTATAGTGTTGATTATTTGAATATGGTAGAGTGAAAACATCATCTCGAGATCTACCTTAACAAACCTTACAAAAAATAATGGAATATATCTTAATCATAGTACATAAAATTATTGGTTGAAGTGTGTGATCTATTGGCTTGAAAATTATTAAATTCCAATCAGAATGGTTGACTAGAATGAAAACGATTCAAAGAATTATGAGCATGGTATAAGTGAAACCATTTTAGCGAAATTGTGGACTTTAAAATTGATAGCTCAATAATAAATAAATTTTGGTTACTGATTTATCTTGGTTTTTTGATGTCATAGTGGAAGTAAATGCCACGTTTGAATTTAAAATTCAATAATGAATATGAAAATTTTGGGTTAATAGTGCTAAAACACTAAGTGAATTCCGAGTATCTATTTTATGCAATTTGTGAGGGCTAAACAATTAGGGTGTAGGATAAATATCCTATGGAAGGAATAAAGTTATAAATACTTAATTAAATTAGATTTCTAACTTTATCTAGTCAAGATATTTATTTGTTTAAAAGAGACATTTAAATTTTAAAACATAATTATTACCTAAAATCTAAAGTTACTTGGAGGAGAGGAAGTGGTATATTAATATAAAATATTATTCTCCTAGCTAAGGTGAATGAAGTTCTTACTAGTTGTATTTAGTTTGAGTATACAAACCATAGTTTAGTAAGAAGCCAAATTAATTATTTAGTGGGTAATTGGCTGAGTTGAAGATTTGATGCTTGAGTTAAATAATTATATATACATATTTGAGTTATTATTACTTGATACATGTTTAATAAAATAATTGGAGTAATTATTATGAAAATAAAAAATTGGGATCATTACAGAATGATTGATCATGTGTTCTCCTTATTTTAAAAATTAGGAACAAAAGACTTGTAACTATGATGAGAAAACTAATATGGGAAAACTAATATGTTTGACTTGTAACTCTAGGATTGGGAGTAGGTTCTATTAAGCCTGCATAACATTAGGGAAACCATTAAACCATGAGAAACAACCTAAAACCCAAATAATAGTTTATCGGGAAGGATAAACAAAAGTTATTGCTAGTGAAAATGAATGGCTTAAACACCCAATATCGTTGAGGTGTGGGTATGCACACAATAAGTCTTGAGAGCAACCGTAGTCTAATAGAATTGGTTGAAACATGTGACTTGGTTAGAACTGGTAACAAGGGGTGGTATGGGATGCCACCTCTAGGTTGTTACTTGGGTAGTACTGTGATAAGTCCCATGTTCATTTGACTTAGCTAGTTAGCCATGACATTTGGTATGGGATAAAATTTCATGAGTCATAATGGGCATGAGTTATCAAGTCCAAGGTTAGGGTATTGACATGGCTCTAGCTGACTCTGGGTAGAGGATAATAGGCTAGACATTAGGTATATATATGCTAATTTATTTCATACAATTACTAGAACAAGTCGACCGGTTAGTCGAAGGTTTAGTATGGTAAGGGATGAGGAAGTAAGCATCCACCCTCTAGGTGTTATGGGACCTAGAGGATAACCCTTTTCATGGTTTTACCCTCATGATGAAAACAAGAGGATATAAATGAGGCAAGTCGATTCCACATAATGACATATTTTATAGGATTTGACCAATCTTGTCCACTTGGGTGGCTATCTACAGTAGTCTTGAATCCAAAAGTGGTTTGATATGCCTATACTGATTCAAAAATATATGTTAAAAATTTATTGGGTGAAACAAAATGCTATAAACCTAAAAGTATCTACTATGAACATGAAAGCACTTATAGAGTTGAAAACATTAAATTTAGAAAAAAATAAACTAAGAAATTGCTTGGCTTATATTTATGGTGCAACCAGGTGAGTAGAATTGGGTTGTTACATATGGTATCAGAGCATAAGAGATCTTAATTTGTAGAACTTCGATTATCTATTTTATCCTAGATCAACAAAAATCTAAATATTAACTTACTTCTTTCACCTATAGGTTAGATGGCACAAATATTGTGGGGTGGATCTTCAAGAAATCCTATAGGAGGCATGGAGGAAGAAGCCACTGAAAAACCTATAAGGGGACAAAGGATAGGAATAAGGAAAGAAGGTCCTCAATGAGAAATAATAATGAAATGGTTGAATGAACCACCAAAAAATGAGCCTGGTAGGGAGGAAGGGAACCTTGTAAAATTTGTGTAACTATTACAAAAACATATGGATCAACAACAAGATTTAATAGATCAACAAAAAAAGTTAATTTAGAACCTGATCAAGGAAAGGAAACTCGTAGGTAGCTTTATGATAGCACCCAAATATCCAACAAGAGCAAATGGCACTAGAAAGGGCTTTGATATGGACAAGGACCTAGTGAAGGTCATGAATTCTAAATTCAATGATGCAAGTGAGGATAACGTAGTGGAAAAGTTATAGGAATTCACTAATTTGCAATAACTATTAATGACAATCCATGCTTATTATAAAAAAATTAACCAACTACTAAAATATGTACCTGATTATGAGGGCATGGAGTGCATGAAGGTGCAAAAGTTTATACAAGGATTATATAAATCAGGTACATATTATTTGGGTGAATATGCTAAATCTTGAAAATCTTCCTAGAGAATTTATTTTAGCTCGGTAATAAGAAGTCTATCAAGTAACTAAATAATATGATAAATATTGAAAATATTCCTAGAGAATTTATTTTAGCTCGGTAATAAGAAGTCTATCAAGTAACTAAAGAAGTATACTTCACTTATCAAAAATTGATTGAAAAAGAAAAGGATGATCTTAATAAGTGTAAAAGTGTAGGATTTATGAAATGGGTTAAGGAGAAAGTAAAAATCCTAAAGGGGGAGACCAGAATAGACAAGGAGATACAATTGGAAGGACCATTCAAGACTACAAACACAGGAAAAATATAAAAGGCTACCATGGGAGGAATGATCTAAGGCAAGCAGAGCAGAGAAAGACTAAATATGTTTTATCCCAAAGTAGCAATGAAAGTAATAAAAAGGAAAATAGTTCTCCACTGAGAAGACATTATATATGCTAAGGAGCTCATTATGCTAACAAGTGCTCCCATAGAGCTGATATTTGTCAAAAAGCTCCAAAAAAATCCGCTCACAGGATACTGGCAATAACAGGTAGTCCCGTACATGATGGTGAAGTTACTCTTTTTTCTTATAAACGAATTTTTTTTTGATAAATATGTGTGTATTTTGATAGATAGTGGATCAAATGATAGCTTTATTTCCACTAGATTAGTGAGGGACATACTTGAAAGACCTAGGTTTTTGGCTAATGGTTGGAAGGTAGAGTACGGGTTAGGGTAAACCTACCAAGTCAACCAATGTTTGTTTGATCCTCTCATCATTATACCACAAGGTAAAACTAAATGGTATTTGTATGTGGCACCTTTGCATCCTTTTAACATTATTCTTGGTGTTGACTGGTTAAAATCCCATAAGGCTATTCTAATTTTTGAGGAAATATGGGTGGAGTTTATGGATGAGTCTAATCAAAGGATTAAAATTCATTGTGATCATGGAGTAATTAAGCCACATCTATTGTCTACCATGTAGATAAATAAAGTCATTAGGAAGAGAGGAATGATTTTTGTAGTTAAAATGAATAAGAAAGAGGAGATTGAAGTGGAATATGACCTCTTCCAAAAGCATCCTATCTTGGGAGAATTCAAGGATGTGTTTCTAAAGGACCTTCCAAGGTTACCTCCTTAGAGAGAATTTGATTTTTCTATTGAATTATTACCTGGAGCTACACCCATTTCTTGGGAACCGTATAGGATGACTCCTATCGAGCTACAAGAGCTCAAAATACAACTTCAATATTTGCTGGAAAAAGGACTAATCAAGCCCAATTTGTCACCATGGGGAGATCCTATTTTATTTGTAGAAAATAAAGATGGTACCTTGAGTATGTGCATATATTATTGGATTTTGAATAAGGTTACTATCAAAAATAGGTATTCATTACCTAGAATTGATGATCTCTTCGATCAACTAAAAGGAGCAACCATCTTCTCGAAGATTGACCTAAGGTTTGGTTATCATCAACTAAGGATTTGAGAAGAAGACACTTCTAAAAAAATATTTAGAACAAGATATGGAAATTTTGATTTTACAGTCCTACCCTTTGGGCTAACTAATGCCCCAACCACATTCATGAATCTCATGAATAACATTTTTAGAGAGCAATTGGATAGATTTGTGCTTGTGTTTCTGGATGACATATTGATCTATTCCAAGAATAAGAAGGAACATGATCATCACATGCAAACTGTACTTGAGATTCTTAGAAATAATTAGTTATATGGAAAACTATCAAATTCTGAATTCTACACTTCATGGGTATAGTATCTAGGACATATTGTCTCTGTTGAGGGGATTGAAGTTAATCCCAAGAATATAGAAGTAATTATTGATTGGCCAACACCTACTAATGTGACTAAGGTGAAAATTTTAATGGGATTGTAGGCTATTATAGGTTATTTATTAGAGGATTATCAAGAATTTACTAACCCATTACAAACCTTCAAAGTAAAGGTAAAACCTTCAAATGGATAGAGCAGTGTGAAGAGGATTTTTGAATTTTGAAAGAAATATTGACAACCATATTTATTTTATAATTACATGATCATAATAAGTAGTTTATAGTGTGTACTAACACATCAATTGAAGGATTATGAGGGGTTTTTATCCAAAATGATGCGGTTATTGCCTTTGAATCAAGGAAACTTAAGAGGCATGAGGTGAATTATGCCACTCATGACTTGGAGTTGGTAGCTGTTGTACATGCCCTTAATATTTGGAGGCACTATTTATTGGGAAAACCATTTGAACTAAATATAAATCACCAAAGTTTAAAATATATATTTACTCAACCCTTATTGAATGCCATGCAATGATGTTGGATGGAGTTTCTAGCTGAATATGATTTTGGCATCAAGTATATTAAGGGTAAGGAGAATAAGGTTATTGATGATCTAAGAAGGAGAGGATGTATTTCTTCATTGATAAAATATTAATATGATTTTCTAGATCAAATTAAAAATCAACAACAAAAAGATGAATTTTTCCAATCTTGCAATGCTCAAATGGGGCAAGAACTTGGAAAGGATACAAAATTTATATATAAATATGACTTATTATATTATAAGAACAGGTTGGTAGTTCCAAAAAAGGGTGGATTGAGAGGAATAATCCTTAAGGAGGCACACAACACTCCTTATTCAGTGCATCCTAGAGGAGAAAAGATGCACAAAATCTTGAGAAAGGCTCACTATTGGCTAGATATGAAAAATAATATCACTTATAATGTGGTAAGGTGCTTAGAGTACTAGAAAGTGAAATTAGAACATCTACATCCAATGGATTGGTTGTACCCACATGAGATACCAACGCGAAAATAACAAGTGGTATCAATGGAATTTATAGTGGGTTTGCCTAAGACAAGGTTAAGGCATGATGTAATCTTGGTAGTTGTGGATAAGTTAACCAAGGTTGCACATTTTATACCAAGCAATGTACAAGATGATGCACCTGTAGTAGTGAGCAATTTTTCTAGGGAAGTGGTAAGACTACATGAATTTCTAGAAGTCGTAATCTCTTATAGGGATTCTCATTTTACCTAAGAATTTTGGTAGGCTTTGCATGAAAATTTGGGAACCAAATTGAATATTAGTACCACCTATCACCCTAAGACAAATGGGTATACTGAGAGGGTGAATCAAGTATTAGAGGATATGTTAAGAATGTATTGCATGGATCAACATACAAAGTGGGAAGACTATTTATACCTAGTGGAGTTTGCATACAATAATAGTTATCATGCATCACTAGGTATGACACCTTTTGAATCCTTGTATGGAAGAAGATGTAGAACTCCCTTATCTTGGGATAATCCAAAAGGTTGGATAGTGATTGAAGCAAAAATTATAAAAGAAATGGAATATCAATTGAAAAGAATTTAGTAGAATCTAAAGAGGTCGTAGATCACCAAAAGAGCTACGTGGACCTCAAAATGACACCAAGAGAATATTTTATGGGAGACAGAGTGTTCTTAAGGGTGAAACCAACTAAAATTTCCATAAAATCTTCTAAACTTGACTCAAGATATGTGGGTCCATTTGAAATTGTGGGTAAGATAAGTCCTATTGCATACAAACTTGCTCTGCCACAAAGCTTATCTAGTATCCATAGTATCCTCCATGTGTCCCTCTTTAGAAAATATATTTCTAATCCTACTCATGTTTAGGATGTTTCCAAATTGTAGATGATCGATACGCTAAACATTGAAGTTCATTCTATTCATATACTAGGATATAGAACAAAAAACCTGATAAAGGTGAGCTTAGAGCAATATCATATCCAATGTGACCTATACTTAGAAACAAACACCACGTGGGAGAACGTGACAAACATGCAATAATAGCCTTCCTATCTGTTTGAGTAGATAGACATTTTAAAATATTTTATATGGTTTGATGATATATGTATATATGCATATGGATATGAGACTAGACATTGAGTAGAGTAGCTTTATATATGTTTTGGGTTACTGAGTAGAGTAGCTTGTTTTTGTGATGATTTATGTTCTAATTGATGTATGGTTAAGTGGTTGAATACAGTATGAGACATCATGTGAATGGAATATACAAACAAGTTTGGTTTGCTATAGAATTATGAATGAATATAATTACATGATGTATGATTTGTGAAAGAAAAACTATTAATGGTTATATGAATGAATATGTAAATGGATAAGTTTTATATTTTCTAAAACCATGCATGAAACACAAGGATTGTGTTTATTTCTAGTGCAACAGGATGTAATGATCCTCCTCGCATGATCTTTATTAGCAATTAAATTGATGATTTAAAACTTTATTTCTCCTATAGAATGTGGTGTTGTTGATAGTCACTATGTATGCAGGACCAAGTATGTGCTTTCAATGAATAAATTTGGTCGAAAAAAAAGGTAAGAGATAAATAATGGTTCGGCTCGTGGGTACACGAAAGCCCACATTTTTGTATTTCATGTAGAATTGCATGAATGAATTATTTTATGTGCATTTGTGTTTGCTTCACTTGGAAATATATTGTGGATTTTTAATGAATGGTGATGCATTCATGAATCTAGATGGCAACTTTACCAAATAATTGGAAAATAATGATTTTTTATTTGTCGTTATTAAAGCTGTGAAAAAAACAAAGAATTAGCTTATATTATTGTTGTTAATATTATAAATACATATATATTGAATGATATATAACATAAGCATATTTTATATAGTGTGAAATTAATAAAAATAAAGAAAACAAAATTTCCACCATCCACGATCCAACAAATCATGGGGAGGTAGAAGTGGTGGAATAATTTATAGAAAAGATAATGATGGTAATGATTGTTTTTGGAAACCTCTTCATGATATAGCAAATGGAGGATAGGGTGTTGGTTACATGAAATAAGATGACATTATTTAAAAAATATATTGGGGACGTGCATGTGAAGACGATGTGGTTGAAGTCTCTATTTTTGGGAAAATAACTTAAGCTAACTGAAAGGAAATTGGGGTTGGATTTTGGCTTAGCGATTTGTTTTAAGTGCGCTCACTAAAAATACTACAATGTCTATACTGGATGTACTAATGGAATTGGATATTTAATTATCGTGTGAGTTGATGTATAATAAATTATGCATGCTTGATATTGGTTGATGATTTACAATTAAAATGAGTTAAAACATGATTTTATTTGTATAATTTTTTTTTTATTATGACACTTTGCTGAAATGAAGCTAGTAATCTTGTTGAGTAATGAGTAATATAACTTTGAAGAACTCCCAACTAGGTTTTGTTGTAATAATATTATATTTGGGAAGTTGAGACCTGGTAATAAGGGAAAAGTAGAAAAGTCTAAAATAAAAACCATAGTTTGAATTAATTAATGCTTATACGAGCTTTTGAACATGCTTGGTTTGTGAGGATGATTTCATTGCATTTGATTATTGCATGTGTTATTTTCTTTTAGAAAATAAGTAAAAATCAGTCATGCAACCTATATAAAGAGCCATATATGATTCCCCGTGGTTAAACCCATTTTTTAGAGGAATAGAAAGATGGCGTCTAGTTTTATAACTTCCTTGGAAAATATTGTATGTGAAATGATGGAAGTTAGCAAAATATTTTGTTATATGTTCTTGCATTCTATGTTAAAGTGATGTTTTTAGACTGTTGTGGTGATAGTAATGCATTTAGGCATACTTCTATGAGTCATTTATGATCCCTCGATTAATTTTGATTTAAAATTTGATCACTATTTTTCTATGGTGAGAAGAATTAGTTTAAAGATGTGTTTCATTCTATGAGCTTTTCTGGAATATAGCAATGAAAGACTCAATAATCTTGATTCCCAAGGTGGAAGCAAAGGCAGTGAACCATGCAAAACAATTATGATCAAAATCCCTATGTAAAAGGAAGCCTCATATTATGCTTCACTATTGGCTCAAGTGTGATAAAAAATGATTTTTCCAGTTTAAAATTTGTATCATTAAATAGTAAGCTTTAGATACCAAGACTGGGAATCTTGTGTTTGAAACTAGAGATTGGGTATGTCTATATAGTATATATGTTTAAGTTGATAATGGAAAACCTATGACTTTTGATATATGGGTATTTTTTATTATTACAATCAATGACATATGAGTATTGAGCTATATTTATTTTAGGTAGTGAATGCGTGAAATAGATCTACAATTATGTTTGAAACTAGCAAACTAATTACATGTATTTAACAAGCTATGTTAGTAAAAATTTTCCTGAGAAATCTATAGTGTTGATTATTTGAATATGGTAGAGTGCAAACATCAGCTCAGGACCTACCTTAAAAAACCTTACAAAAAATAATGGAATATGTATCAGTCATAGTACATAAACTTATTCACTGAAGCATGTGATCTATTGGCTTGAAAATTATTAAATTCCAATAATAATGGTTGACTAGAATGAAAATGATTCAAAGAATTATGAGCATGGTATAAGTGAAACCATTTTAGCAAAACTATGGACTTCAAAATTGATAGCTCAATAACAAATAAAATTTGGTTACAAATTTATCTTGGTTTTTTGATGTTGAAGTGGAAGTAAATGCCACATTTGAATTTAGAATTCAATAATGAATATGGGAAAGGGGGTCAATAGTGTTAAAACACTAAGTGAATTCCAAGTATTTATTTTATACAAATTGTGAGGGCTAAACAATTAGGGTGTAGGATAAATATCCTATGAAAGGAATAAAGTTATAAATACTTAATTAAATTAGATTGCTAACTTAATGTATTCAAGATATTTATTTGTTTAAAAGAGAAGTTTAAATTCAAGAATGAAATTATTACCTAAAATCTAAAGTTACTTGGAGGAGAGGAAGTGGTATATTAATATAAAATATTATTCTCCTAGATAAAGTGGATGAAGTTCTTGCTGGTTGTATTCAGTTTGAGTATACAAACCATAGTTTAGTAAGAATCCAAATTAATTATTTAGTGCATAATTGACTAAGTTGAAGATTTGATGCTTGAGTTAAATAATTATATATACATATTTGAGTTATTCTTACTTGATACATGTTTATTAAAATAATTGGAGTAATTATTATAAAAGCATAACACTAGGATCATTAGAGAATGATTGAACATGTGTTCTCCTTATTTTAAAAATTAGGAACAAAAGACTTGTAACTATGATGAGAAAACTAATATGGGAAAACTAATATGTTTGACTTGTAACTCTAGTATTGGAAATAGGTTCTATTAAGCCTGCATAACATTAGGGAAACCATTAAACCATGAGAATAAATCTAAAAACCTAAATAATAGTTTATTGGGAAGGATAAACAAAAGTTAATTCCAGTGAAAATGAATGGCTTAAACACCCAATGTCATTGAGGTACGAGTATGCACACAACAAGTATCGAGAGCAATCGTAGTCTAGCATAATTGGTCAAAATATGTGACTTGGTCAGAACTGGTAATGAGGGGCAGTATGGGAAGCCACCTATAGGTTGTTGCCTAGGTAGTACTATGACAAGTCCTACGTTCATTTGACTTAGCTGGTTAGCCATGATATTTGGTATGGGAAAAATGTTTGTGAGTCATAATGGGTACAAGTGATCAAGTCTAAGGTTAATGTATTGACATGGCTCTAACTGAATTTGGGTAGGGGATAATAAACTAGACACTAGGTATATATATGCTAATTCCTTTCATACAATTATTAGAACAAGTTGACCAGTTAGTCAAAGGTTTAGTATGGTAAGGGATGGGGAAGTAAGCATCCACCCTCTAGGTGTTATAGGCTCTAGAGGATAACCCCTACCATGGTTCAACCCTTATGTCAAAACCAAAGCATATAAATGAGGCAAGTTGATTCCACATAATGGCATATTTTATAGGATTTAGCCAATCTCATCCACTTTAGTGGCTATTTGCAGTAGTCTTGAACCCAAAAGTGGTTTGATATACCTATATTGATTCAAAACTATATGTTAAAAAATTATTGGGTGAAACAAAATGCTATAAACCTGAAAGTATCTGCTATGAACATGAAAGCACTTATAGAGTTGAAAATATTAAATTTAGAAAAAATATTACCCTAAGAAATTGCTTGGATTATTTTTTGTGGTGCAGCTAGGTGAGTAGACTTGGGTTTTTACACTATCAAAATATTTTTTGATGATTATAGACATTGAAGCAAATGCAAAAAAATGGGTAGATAAACAACAACTACAATATAAAATAAAACTTACAAACACCTAGACATATGATGTTGTAGATCCAATTGTTAGATAACACATCAAGATGATTGCACATCCAAAAGTGAGAAATCTAGTTGCAAATATTATAATGGAGGACTATAATGTCAAACCATAAAATAACAATATTTTTGAGATGTCAAATATAGATACACTTTGGGCTCTACATACTAAGTTAGATACTCTATTTCTACAAAGAAATTAGTTATATGTAATACTTGCAGCTATATAAAGGAAGATAAATAATCTAAATCAAAGAATTGGTAAGGAGAAGACAAAGAAATATAGTCTTAAGAATAAAATCCTAGAGATAAAATAGATAATATAAAAATTTCCCATAGAGAAATAACTATAGTAGAAGGAGGAAGACATACATAAATTGAAGGAGCAATTGCAACAAGAATGCAATAAAGTGCATGCATAAGTAAAATAATTACAAGAAGTTACAATGAAGCTCCAAAGAGAAAAAAATATTCTGGCAACAATACAAGTAGAAATGGATAAGGAAAATGGGAAGCCCAAGTGTCAAATGATCTCTAGATATATGTTAATATAATTGAGGATCTAGTACTCTATGAATATCAAGAATGTCACAATAAATGATTTCCTCTTAAGAGATGATTAGCCAATACGATGAAATTAATCCAAGATGCTAAGGGATAATTCAATAAATCTAAAGAAGAAATGATGACCAAAATACAATAGGAAAAATTTGCTTGATCTATGCTTAGAACCAAATAAGGATACCCATAATTGCTCAAATGCTCATAAAGATACCTATCAAAATCTATGTTTCGTATTGACCAAACAAATGAAGGAAGCCGACTAATAGTAGAGGGAGGAGAAATTATTAATGTCCTCAAGTCAAGCAATAACAAGGTGATGTTGGTTGTCCAAGAACTCATAGAGCTTGGCTTTCTAGTATTTTGGGATACAAATGGGTATTTTCTCACTAAGGAGCAGTTGAGTCAACTTTTGCAATAGCAGGTGAGCAATAAAAGTGAGTTTGACACATTTCCTAAGCCTCTAATGATAGATCAAGCTATTGTATACTTTCATAGGATCACTATATTGTTGATAAAGACTACAAAATTTATTTAAGATACAAGGACCCTTCTTATGACCACTACTATCAGTTGTAAAATATCCTTTAAGAATTTTGGATAGAAACTGTATTATTTTAGAGAACATTGGATACAATGTGTAGGCTATTTCAGCTACTAGGATAGCCTTCAGTAGCTCAAGCAACTAGTCAATAGGGAGAAACATAAAGATCAACTATTGAAGAGTAAGGACAAACTAATAATATATATGAAACTTTAGATATAGATAGTATGTAAGAGGATGGCCCATGTACAAGAAAAGTTTGAATATTTATTTTGTTTTTGTTTTAATTTTTGATTGCATGGCCCCCACGAGATGGGTTCTATGCTTCTACGATGAAAAAAACCCCACGAGTTGCCAATAATGTGGGTAAATATTTCCACCCACATCCTTATCTAGATATGGAGATAAATATTTTCAATAAAATGGTCTACATATTTGCTAAGTAAGGCCACTGGATATCTAGAATAGTGGTTGGATTAGAGAAAGTCAAAGCTTGCAATAAAATATGCAAAATTTCATTTGGTATTAAAGCGTTGTTAAAAATATTAGGGTAATGATGTCAACAACTAGCATTAAAATATCTAGCATCTGATAATTGAATCAAGTAAGACTAGGCCAATTTTGGCTAAGTAAGATGGTCAGATGGTTTTTATTGTTGATATTAGTAGAAGGACAATTTAAACCTGAAATTTGATATGTAGCATCTCAGGTGGATAATAATATTAATGTTAGAAATAGAGCATAAATTATCTAGCTTAACATGACAAAATATCCAACTTATTGACACAATAAATTAACTAAGTATGAGAGTCTAACATCCGACACAATAGTATAATTTGTCAGGTATGTTAGCCCTAAATTCCAAAAAAAATTGAATTCTTATGTTAGTAGGAGCACAATAAAATCCTAGCTCAACAAAGCAATAGAATAGAAAATCCTAAAGCAATAATTGCATCCAACATCCAATAATGTGCCTCACCAAGTAAAGGAATCAAAAGAATGTCAAATAATTTTGAATATTGATGTCAGTATGAGGTACAAAAATATCTAGTAGTGATGAATAAACAACCCAAAATATAGCAAAATGATAGTTAGATCTTAAATATGCATCAAATGAAAACATGCACCAAATTGCTCAAATGTGCTCTCTATAAGTGAATATGTTGTTAGAAGATTCTAATGGCCTCTAGGTTATTTCACTAACATTTTTACTGTTGTAATTGAGATAGTGGGATAACTAAAGCAAAATGAACATGTCAGAATATCATGTGCACAATATGAATATGCAATGGTTACCACTCCTTGATATAGAACAAGAGCAAGCAAAATTAGTACCATAATATCAAATTGGTTGCAATAAAATGAATTGGAGGAGAAATCCCATATGCTAAAACATCCTATCAAATTTGTAATTCACTCTTTGAACTACGATGATAGCACAACTAATTCAAATTGTAAATCTATAGAATGTAAGTCATTCTAATGGTCAACTCTTTGGCATTTACAATTACCATATTTGTATTGATCGAGGCTATAAACCTTTTGAATGAAGATTGGATTATTTTTTGGACTCTTGTTCATTTCTTGTGTTGAACATGTATGTATGTCTTACTAAGTAGTTAAGCACATATGTTAAAGCTTGGAATGGATAATTCTACTATAGTTATTTTGCATTATGGATTTCTACTTGGATTTACCATTATAATTCTGGGATGACTTAGAAATGCTCAAAGTTCTTCATGTTTAATTGTTCAAAAGCATAGGGAATGTATATATATATTTTTAGGTAATTTAATCTAAATTTGAATTGCAAGACTCTCAAGATTATTTATCTTGTTGTTATCAAATTTACACCACTTTTAACTTAGTTTTCTAACCCTTTGTATTTCTTACTTTAGTCTACAACCTCCTATTTAATTAGATTATATAGGCACATAAGGACCATATTCTCCATAGGTTGACTCAAAGATACTTTATTTTTATCTGTCCAATCTCTTGGTCGAGGTATTAAGGGCACATCTCATTCACATATGTATATTTTGGACCAAGAGTAATAATTGTAGTAGCTATTCATCCAAAGGTCTAGAACCATCTAACATTAATGATCATATATATAGAGACATCAAAGGAACTAATGACATAAATGAAGAAATGAACCAACACAGAAGAGTGAATCACTTCAAATATTTGCATAAGTTTTCAAGGGAAAATTCCCTCAATTATATCCACAAATATTAGTAGTTCTATCATTGTAATTTCCTTCCCTTAATTTTTTGTATACTAGTTCTTGAATGCCTAAGCGGTCTTGCAAGCAGTCCAAAACCCCACATCTAGCATAATATTACAATATTTTCATATTCATGTATATATACTAGGGGTTTGTGACTATTTTATTCTAATTGTTTGGTTCTCCCTACCATGTTTCCTTTATGTATGTGTATTTATATGTTCTTATATATACTTAGAGGAGTAAGCATTCAACTTCCTAGCTATTGATGCATTACAGTCAGAGTCATTGTGTAGGAGAATCTTATTTTAATCTTGGTGCATCACCAATTAACTTAGGTTTTTTTCTTTTTGCTATCTTTGTTTTCTATATTTCTTCTAACATTTTTTTCCTAAAGCTAGTATATTAGGGTAGATTAGGAAAAATGCACTCAAGATCACATCTTAAAAGGACTCAATATTGTAAAAAATATTAGATACCCTCGATTAAGCTAAAGTCCATGCTCTTAGAAGTGGCTCTATGATGTCACTCCACATAAGGGGTGATAGTACCGACCATATGGCACCCATATGATGACCGAGACAATAAAAGAGGACAAAAGAACCCATATCAACCATCACAACACAACTATAAAGTTATTGTTAACCATGAAGACTTATTGGTTGGCCACCCGTATAGTGGGCTTGACACTTGTTAGTCAATGCTTCACCTATCAAAGAAGCACCCACAAGTAGATCAAAATTCCTTAGCATAAGCATAAAATAAAACATAAAGTGTATTATTTCAACCACATTATTATCACAATATGATTAACATTATCACATTCAACATGTATCTTAGACATAATTTTGTCACCCTCTCTATTTGAGCTTGTACACATCACATTAAACATTGGAGAAGGAACACTTTACCCTTTATTAAATTTAGAAATCTCACCTATTTCAAGAGGTCCCATATCGTCTAGTGATATCCATATCTAATGATTACCTTCATGTTTGGAGTAGTCAAAATACCTTTAGCTAGGATTACACAAGATGGCATTTTAACCCATGCATGGGTGTGCACAACTATATTGGTGATTGAGCTTCTAATAACATTATAGGGTAGCTCATCCAATATGGATAAAGTCCATACCTTAGAAATTCACACTTACTTTGCAATCATATCTCTATGCATGTATTTGCCTTATCCATAATTTTATCACACTTATTATTTTTCATCTTGTAACACAATTTACTTCTATTTGAATTATGTTTATGAATCTTCAAAATTTTATCAAAAGGATGAAAAGAACAAGTTATTATTTTAAGGATGATTTGCAATGGTTATATCTCCATTCCATTCCATGTGAGGACTTCAATATATTATTTTCTTCTTTATAAAGAATGTTGGCATTCTTCACGATGATATGGATGAGTGAGAAGTTTTCACCCTAAAACTAATTCAAATAGTAAGTTCTATATAGTCTATTTGACCAAAAAAAAATTTAAGGTGTTAAATCAAAATAACCATCAATAAAAATATCATATATATAAATAAATAAAATAGTCTCTACTTTATTTCACTCTATCTCAAAAATAAAAAAAAATAGACAATTTTTTTACTCTTCACAATGCGTAACAACCCCTCTCACTCTCTCTACTAGTTAGCGAAATACATATTAACGTGTGTGAAATGGTGTTTACTTTCAGTTGTTATTAGTATTAGGGATTAAAATTACAGATTTTATATTCCTTCAAAACTTGAGAAGATTAAAATTCTCTATCATAAATTTCCTCCAGACAATTTTTTTTTATATTTTTTTACCCCTCAATCTTAAAGTGAGTGTTGATACTCACTTTAATACAAAGAATTTATATAATTGAGTGTGAAAAATAAATAAAACATAATAACCATAAAATTAATGTAAAATTTTACATTTACAGTATAGAAGTAATACAAAGTAATTTGTTTAATATTATGCAAAGCATCAAAATAATGTAATAAAATAATGATGTGCATGATGTTGAGTAAATTCTCAACGCTCATTGTTTTTATTTTGTTAAAATTTATTACTCAAATTAGTGGCAGCACTCAAATCATTTGCTTCCCCATGTTCCACCTTCTTCGAAGTTAATCTACTTTTACTTTCCATATGACCCGTCTTTGTTCCACCTTCTTCGAAGTTAATCTACTTTTACTTTCCATATGACCCGTCTTTAACACCAGGGGGAGTACCTTGATAAGACAACCACCTTTAGCCAAAACTTGCAGCTTCGCAAGGAGCAGTAGATCTAGCTAAAGATTGTCTTCCATATGTGATTGTTTCATTGACTATAAAAGTCTCCCTAGACAATTCATCCATTTTATTATAAGTGACAAATTTCATTCCTTGAAACTTAACACAAATTTGTGTAATTTACTACACCAAAGACATTTCTTTGCCTTACCATTCCTTATATGGGCTTGGTTCCTCTTAGCCTCTCCATAACCAAGGCTTTTTCGCTGATATCCATTCTTAATGACCTTCGCTTGTCTCTCAAAACTAGAATTTATAGTTACACTTTTAGTGACATCCAATGCCATCATTAATTGCAACCTGTGTTCTTCTTCGCCACCTATCGTTCATCCTAATATCCACGAAGGTATTCTATCTGCCATTAATTCTTTCACTGAAATAAAGCATCACTTCATTATACAGTCCCTCCTATGGCAAGTAAACATGGAAGAGAGGAGGATTAATCTCAAACAATGAATATACCAAGGAGAAAACAATGTAATAATAGCATTAGTTTATAATTGTTTTTTCACAATTATATACAAATAAGGCACTTGAATGCTATCTATCAAATAAGTAGCTGCTTAAAAATAAAAACAAGTAAGAGATGATTGTTGTGAAGAAATTAATGGTAAGAAATAAAAACAAGTAATCATAAGATTTTGTAAGAGATGTTTGTTGTGAATCCTCCGATTGGCCAATCACATTTCCCGTCTCTCAGCCTTGCTTTTAACTTGCACACGCAGTTGGACTCTGTCAGAGTCCATCCAACTTTTCATACCTCCATTCACAGGTCATAAGCTACTCTAATGAAAGGGGTCTTTGGTTAGAATATTATTATATATTTGTTCCTGACTTTAGGCAGTCCTCTGGAAAAGTTAAGGGTTGTTATATATTGGGCCCTCTTTTTACTTTCCCATCAACTTTAATCAAAACAACACGGAGAAAGTAAATCAACTGATACAATAGCAGGTCCCATGCAAGCCAAATTTATTCATCTATTAATTATTAATATGAACATGGTGGTTTTCTATTTCTTTTTCAACAAAGCAAACACTAATCTCATCATACGCGTAATGCTTCAATTTGTCTGCTTTTATGCATTAGAAAATAGAGCAGTACACTCATAATTAATGATAAAGAAAAGTATAGCCTTCGTATCTGTCATAAAAAGTCTAAAATCTCAGAGTGAAACGTGGGATTTTATCTAATATTGTCATACCCATCAACACGTACACAGTGAAAAAGAGATTTGACCCAAAGCAAATGTAACATATAACAGGCAACCCGTCACTGTTGAGTCAGTGTCCTTTTTCTTTTTAATTATATTGAAGTGAGATATTGTCTTTGATAGGTTTTTTTTTTTTCTTTGTTAGGTCTTTCTTTGTTAGGTTTTTTTTTCTTTGTTAGGAAAGGTTTAATTAAGAAAATTGTTTATGGTTTTTGAATTTTTAATTTCAAAATTGATTGTCAATTGTTTTCGTACAAGCACTTTACATCATTATTATTCATCCATTTCAGAAGAAGCCGAAGGGATGGAAAACATTAACTCTTCGCTTCACCATTGATGTTTTGACCATTAACAATGGTTATTGCAACCATGGTCCCTGGTTGAATTTAAAGCAATTTTTATTTTTTCATTTAAGACAGAGCAATAGGGCTTTAAGAGAGTGCAATAGGGCTTTCGGTCTTGAGTTTTTTTAAAAATAAGATTTAAAATTAATTTAAACCAAGCAGTTTGGATTTTGCTTAAGATCTGTGGTAAACTGCTAAGGATTGTAAATATTTATGTTTCTAATGACCCTCCCCAAAGGTGTTCTTTTTGGCGCTAGCTTGCGTTAAATTTGCCTTTTACCACATGGATTTTTTGTGGTGATTTTAATATGGTGGAAACATTTGTTGATAAGCTGAGTCAAACCTCCATGCGATGGTGTGCTGGAGAGCGTGCAGCTTGGTAAATTTCATGAAAAGTAAACTTAAAATTTTTGATCCCAACTCCCTTTATTATCCTTTTGACTTTCCTCATGAGTTGTGGTTTACTTGGACTAATTTTCAAGCTGGATCAGCTAGAATTTTTGAACGATTGGATCGGGATATGATTTCTGATTGTGATCATTTTCATGTCTCTTGTCTCAAGCATTCTCTTCCTCATGTTGCTTTTGTTGTCAATACTACCTTGTCTGATCATTCTCCCATTCTTTTTGAAGTTGATTCTCCGTAGATAAAGCCCTATTCTTTTCCTCCGCAATTTTATTTAAATGTTTGATTTTTGCATAGTCCTTCCATGAAAGCCCATACTGTTCGTATTTGGAATCTCCTCCCCAGACCTTTTGGAGGTGTTGGTTGAATAGCCTAGTGGAATTTGACTATTCACCATACTACCACTTTGTTTAGAAGTTTGGGAGTTGAGGTTGCTAAGCGGAGGCGTCATTCTAATTCTGCTCTACAAAATGAATTAGCTCGAGCTTTAGTTTACCTTGAAGCTTCTCCATTTAATGTTGCTCTACAAGCTCAAGTTGCTGCCATACACCATGAAATTAAGAAATCTAAAATTTATGAAGCTAAAGGTGCTCAACTTCGAGCTCGGATGCATTGGCTTCAAGTTGGAGATAAGGTGTCTAAGGAATTTTTCTACAAACTTCACCCTTCTGCTCACTATTTTGAATTTCAAGCCATTCAAACAAAAGATGCAAGAGTTACTGCTCTTTCGAATATTATACAAGTTTTTTTTGTCCATTATCATAAAGTCTTTGCTTCCCAACCTCTTTTGCTTGTCTGTCGCTAAGCATTGGAGGAATGTTGTTCTATTGTTCTTGTCAAACTTAACTCAGACTATCGTGCTTTCTATGATACACCTTTATCTCTGGAATATCTTTCTAATGCTCTTTCTCACATGGAAAATGATAAGGCTCCTAGATTAGATGGTTACCCTTGTGAGTTTCATAAAGTATTTTGGGATATGCTAGGGCTTGATCTTCTTTAGGTATATCAGGAGGCAATGCATTATGGGTCTCTTGGCTCTATCATCAATCAGGGTAATGTTAAGTTTATTCCTAAAATAGGGGATCCTGAAGTCATCACAATTTGGTGATCCATTAATCTTCTCAATGTCAGTTATAATATTATTGCTAAAGCATTAACTTTAAAACTCAGATCTCTTTTGCCCTTGATAATTAGGCCTGAAAAAATTGGTTTTGTATAGAGCAGATACATTCTTGATAATGTTTTGGCAGTTTGGAAAGGTATGGAGTGGGCTCGAACTTCTACTCAAGATACTTTATTCATCAAAGTCAACTTTGAAAAAGTATATGACCGAATTGAATGGTATTTTATCACTTCTATGTTCTAGGATTTGGGTTTTGGTCCTTATTTTATTAATTTTGTTTGTATACTTTTCAATGATGCATCAGTTGTTCTTACACCGAGTAAATGTAAGTCTAAACAAATTCACCTCGGTAGGTCAGTTCTCCAGGGTTGTCCTCTTGCTTCCTCTCTTTTTATTTTGGCTATTAACGCTTTTAGATATTTGTTAGCCAATAAAGTTTGTCAAGTCTTGATTCGCGGTATCACCCTTCCTAATTCCACTCAACAACTTGTTAATGGCAATTTTACCAATGATTATTTTTTGACTATTAGGGAGGATGAACAATCCTTTTCCACTACTATTCAGTGTTTGGATACCTTTTTTCTTGCTTCTAGATCCAATGTTCAATTGCGTAAAACTTCCTGCTATAGACAATCTGTTCATCTTATTCCTTCCTAGATTTGTCACATCCCCTAGTCTTGGATCTAAATTGGAGAAGTTTTTAAGTTTTTGTGTATCCCTTTTGCTTTTCAAGGCTCTCCATCTTAGTTATGGCAATATGTGGTGCACAAGGTTGAAAAAAATTATCCTACTGGTCATCTAAGCAATTATCCTTAGCTGGAAATTTTAGATTTGTTCTAAAATTCTTGCTTCTACTCATGTGTATTATTCTTCTTGTTGGGTTCCTTCTAAGGCCTGTTATCCCAAATTAGAAAAGCTATTACGATATTTTTTGTGGGCCAAGCATAAGGGTACAAAAGGATTTCATAGAGTAGCTTGGGAGTTTTGCTATTTTCCTAAAGCAAGTGGTGGCATGGGGTTATTTGATTGTAAAAAACAAGGGTTCTCTCTTTGTGCCAAGTGGATTATTCGAGCTCTTATAGGTGATGCAGCTTGGAAAGTTCTTATCGTGCATTACTTGTCTCATGGTTTACCTTATGGTAAAAAAGTATTGAAGAGGCTTAGTCTTCAAGCTATTCTTACTGCTCCTACTCCTATTCAAATTCCAGGCTCTTTTGTCATTAAGAGTATTTGGAAAGCCTGGGAGGCTTTGAAGCCTTGGTTGTCCTGGAATGGCTCTACCTCAAGAGCTGGTGCTTCAATATCCTCTATTAACATTTTGTGGTCTCATGCTATTGCCTATCAAGGTTTGCCTTTGACTCAAGTTTAGTGGGTTAGAGCTAAACATTTTTATAAAAAAGGTATTGCTTGCTGGTCTTATTTTTTTTTAATCACACTAGAGATTAGCTACCCTGGGATTATTTTAAGAAATATTATAATCTTCAACAGGAAGACAAATCCACTTATGAAATAGTGATTGAACAAATTTATTTCTCTATTTGGAGAAAAATTAATAGGTATTTTCAAAAACCTTGGTGGGTTGACTGATTTTGTGTAAACCATTGACCATTCTTGCAATACCAGGTAAAGTTGGGATATAGTTGGTTGATCCCACATGTTCCTATGTGGTATATGTTGAATTCTAGATGGGATTTACTTTCTACACATACCTGTTGGAAGCAGAGATTTAACATGGCATGTGCCTCCTATGTTGAACCTAAACAACAATTTTTTGCATGGAGTATTTTGCATCAAGGGATACTAGTTAGAGTGTGTATTCTTTATCTTGGGATGGAAAATCCTAATTGCATATTTTACCATCAATCTATGGATTTTTTACATCTTTTTTGGCATTGTTTGCCTACGCAGCTGGCTTGGGACTGACTTCTTTCCTTTTTCAAACCATTTATGCTGAGCTCTTTTTCTTGGCCTCATGCTCTTATGAGAGATCAAAGATAATATTATTTTTTCTGATAATATGCATGCAGTTTGAAATATTTTCAGAATCAACACTCTTTTTCACTTGTGGAAAACTCACAATTGTGCTATTTTTTTCTGCATAATATGTATCTCCTGCATTTTATCTTGATGAAAAATATTCCATTTTTTATGATTGCTGGTTACAAATTTTTGTTAAGGTTGAGAAGGTGAATGTTGAGCTTTAACATCTACGGAATTTGATTGCCCATTGGGGTAATTATCCCTGCACTGTCAACCATGATTCACCTTGATCTCACAACAATTATTTCTCTTCTAGGGTTCATCTTAAGACAACTTCTTGGCCTCTGTGTCCTTCTGCATTTCTGAAGAACCATCGGTCCCTATCTCCACCAACTTGAAAGTGGATCCATTCTACTAATAAGAGTTCTTCACACCATTCTGGTTGGGATGTGGTTCCTAAGCCCTCAACACCTGTTGAGGGTTGGGGTACTCCTACTATACTTCCTCAGCCTACTGTTCCTACGTTTGCCGATGAGGGAGGTGTTGGTCAGCTCACTGCAATTAATGATGATGGTTGGAGTTCTGTTGATAGGGAGGATATTGTCCCCCCATAGGCTGGCCTGTTTCATCTTAGGTGTTGATTTGCTACTGTTGTCTATCATTCTTTTATTTGGGGAGTGGTCCTATCCCATGTGGTTCTTTAGTGTTTTTTGGTTGGCATGTATTGTTGATTGTTGCTCCTAACCGTATTGGTTATTGTGAACTCTGGGGCGTGTTAATTCCACCCACCTAGTTTTGTATGGTTTAGCTCTTTAATATGATAGAAGGATAGATTAGATAATAACAATAAGATTTTCTTATGAAAATAATTTTTATTATATAGAGATAGATATATTATTACTTGTTTCTCTTAAAAAATTATAAATGAGTTTTGATATGTGAAACCATAAACATATAGATATGTATATACATTTATATATATAAATAATGATTTTTTTTTAATTTTTAATATATTTTATAATGAAATTTAAAAAAAAGAATAAATATTTTTTCAATTATTTTGTTAATTAATAGCTATATCTTGAAGGAACAATACACTTATCCATAAGTATAATGTCCATTTATATATGGTAAGATATATTTTTCCTTAGAAAAAATTCATAATTTTATATTAAGTAAATATGAAATTATATTCTTCATATTCCTCTTTAGCATTTCTTCAAAATTTCAATAGTGACCTGAAAATTTGGTCATTTGTACATCATAACTAGATATCTTTATCATGCTACATTTTATCCTTAGGCACCTTCTCCTTTAAATCATTAACTTATGAGTTCTTTTTGAAAACGTTGTGTTATTGTGCTTGCTTTAACTAGAGTGTATTAATTCCCCCAAATAAATATTTGAACTAGTTGTAGTGCATAACCATCATTGAATTATTGTACTAAGCATATACTTGGATCAATCTAAAGTGTCTCCTTCAAGAGTTCATTTGCTTTCCTATTTAGTTCTTTATAAATATACCAAAAATTAAAAGCTTCACTTTGATCCACAACTTTTATTTGAGAAAATACAGGTTGCAAAATCATGTTATCGATCCTAAAAACACCAAGAATCCAGTTTGTTACCACCTATTAGTCTCCATAAATTTGATTTTTTTTTTTAATTCCTTATGATATTTCCAACTGAAACAACAATTTTATGGCCATAATTTCAGCATAATTATTAGAACTTTTTCCTAATATAGCCTTGAATTTAAAATAACGAGAGTAAAAAATATATAGTAATCCTCCTACTCCACAAATTCTATGACCCCTATATAGCCCCATAAAAAAAATCTTAGGCCCCTAATTTATCAGTATTTGAAGGGATGATTTGTCTCTTTACCTTTTTTGTTGCCAAAACCTTACAATTTTAAGCCATACTCCCCAAGACTCAAAAAATGAGAGAGCTATAAAACCTTTCTAAGACCTATTTTGAAACTAGTATTTTAAGCACTCTCCTAAGGAATCTTCTTTTCATCCTATAGGAAGCTTTAATTGTGTTATAACCTCCCTCCAAACCTATCTAGTAAAGGAGCAAGCAACCAATAAATAATCAATTATTTCATTATCTGAATTACATAAATGACACCTTCCTAGACCATTCCAATTCTTCTTCTATAAAACCTCCCATGTTAGAACCTTATTTTTTATGGTAATCCACAAGAACAATCTTGTCTCCAATGGAATTTTTTCTTACAAAGTGTCTTCCACCACCATTTTGGATTGTCATTGCTATCTTCCAATAGAGTCTTATACCCCAAATTTGGAGTGTAATTCACTATAGTTCCATTCATTGTCTATACCAATTGATCAATTTCCTCTCACAACTTGATATTTCCAGATTTAAGTCTACCCAAATATTATTCTCATTGTTGTACTTCTTGGCCCCGAATCCCTAACACTATTACTTCCTTCCATCTCTAACTCTGGTTTGTAGAATATTTTAGGTTAGTTGTTTGGGCAATATTTCCAATCCCTTATACTCTTAGGTTTGAATTATATTATTTGGAAGTATGTGCATATCACCACAACCAATCCAAGGGTCTAATCCTAGTCTTATCCTTGAGAAATCCTCTATTTTCTAGGTAAGTCAATCAACAAAAATATAAAAGGCCTAAATCATTTCCTTCCAATAGATTGAAACATTACATGTTTGCTTAATTGGGGCACTTATCTACTCCTCAATTTTGAGTGGCTCTAAATAATTTTCATTTATAATATTATTCCATAATCCATCCCTTGATATTATCTTCCAAACACACTTTACTACTAGAGTCTTGCTAAATAGAAAGATGTTCTTAAGTTCCCATTGTCCATTTTCCTTATCCTTAGCTAAGGATTGTAATTTAACTAAGGTAATAAATTATCTTTCTCTTTTACCTATCCATAAGAATCTATAGCTTAACTATATAATTTTCTTAGAAACTCCTTTTGGTATATGAGCCAAAGATTTCCAATATACTGGTATTGCCTCCAACACAAACTTGACCAAATTCAATATCCCCCCCAAAGAGAGCCATTTGTTGCACCAAATATTAATTCTTCCTTCCACCTTCTCTATCAACCAATTCTATTCTTGTTTAGTGTAGTCATTGGGTTTCAAGAAGAACCCCAAATATTTAAACCCCTCTTGAATATAAAATATGTTAAAGAAGAAAAATTGACCTATTATTATGTTTTTATTCTGATTCACACAATTAAAATAAATTCTTGACATCTATGCATTAATTTGCATACCCATTTACAAAAAAAAAATATCTAAAGACTATTTTAACTTCTTTGTAGATCTAACTATTCCATTTGTGAAAAGGAGAACATCATCTAAAAAAATATAGATGGGTGACTTCCACCATTCTACCTATTTTAATTCCCTTTATTGATTCTTCCCTCTTGGATTCTATAATACACCTACTTAATCCCTCAACTACCAAAATAAATAACAATGGTGACAAGGGTTAACCTTGTCTAATACCTCAAGAAGCTTTAAATAACTAAGAGGTTGACCCATTAACCAAAACTACAAAAGAAACAAAAAAAATACATGCCATAATCTAGTTCACCATCTGCACACAAAACCCAATATGAGTATCATTCTTAAATATAACCAATTCACTCTATCAAAAACCTTGGAGAGATATAACTTCATCATCATTATTGGGAGATTCTTTTATTTTGTGGTATGAAGACTTTCCTAAGTAACAACAATTTGTCTACCATGTAGGAAACAAAATTGCTCAATAGATATAGAAGCATAGAAGAACCTTTTAATTCTTCAGGCAATTATTTTTGCTATGATTTTACATAGACAATTACAAAAAAAGTGAGCTTAAAATCATTAAAGTAAGAAGGATTGTACTTTTTTGGAATAAGAGAAATGAAGTTAGAGTTAAAAACTACATTTACCCTTTCTTTTAGCCTAGATTCCTCCACAACATTGAGTATGTCAAACTCCAAAATATCATAGAGTCTAAGAAAGAATACCACAGTCCACCCATCAGGTCTGGGACTCTTATATTTTTTGAAAGAGGTTAAAACAACTTTGATCTCCTCCTTTGATACTTCCTTAAACAACTCATCATTAGATTCCTCATCTATAAATATTGGAAAGAGAGAAGCTATTTTAACTATCTTAGCTATATTAACTTGACTAGGATCATTCTATAGTTGAAAAAAATACCTTGCACCCATGTTTCTATTCCATCAAAGGAGGAGACTTTACTTCCATCCTTTCCCTATAACTCCTAAATTGTATTTTGTTGTTTTCTATGGTTTTCAAAGCTATGAAAAATTTGTTGTTCTCATCCACATTTACAATCCATAGTGCTCTAATTTTGAGCCTTCATCATGCTTCTCTCTCTGCCAACAATCTACACTTCTCTTGTTCCAAAATTTTATACTTAAGCCTTATTTCCTCATCCATTTTTTTTTTCAAAGTCATATTATAGAAACATCACGACTCGTCCTTAATCTCCCTAATTTTTTTCTCATCCATAAGTTTTTTCTTATGGGCCCACTAAGCCACTTCTACCTTAACCCTTTTTAAATTTTCTACAAATTGTATAATAGAAAATTATCTTAGACTAGATTAAAACTTGACCCATTTTGATTTGATTAGAGTTACAAAGTTATGCTCTTTTAGCCACTAAAAATTAAATTTAAAATGATAATGTGGTTTTTTATACTCTTTTGTTAAAAGAAGCATGATAGAGGAGTGATCAGAGTCACCTCCAACTTCAATACAAGACTTCAATATATAAGTACCATTTACCAAAATCTCTACTACTAAGAATCTATACAGTCTCTTTGGAATTCTATCAACTTTGTTTCTCATGTTTCTCCAAGCTGGGATAGATTTTATAGGCACCAAGTCTACCATCCCATTGGATTCAATATTTCAGATGAAGTAATTAGCCACTAGATCAATTCTACCCCACACTTCACTCCTCAAGAGAGTAAAGTTTAAATCACCTTATAAAATTAAATTATTAGCTTCTAAAAACTTTTGATCCATAGGTTGATCCCATTACTACATCTTGTCCTTATATGGGCCATAAATATTAACCATTATAATTGTTTCCCCAAGTTCCACTAAATATAATTTGGTCCCTACTCTTGATTCAAGTAATTCAAATTTGGTTAGCCTAAATTGATTTACCTTCCACCCTATAGTCACTCCTCTTGAGGATCCTACAACATCAAGGGCCAAAAACTCCCATTATTTAAACAATTTACTAAGATCTTCCATCACTTTCATAACTAACCCTTTAGTCTGTTAAATTAGAAAAATCTCTAGGTTATGAATTTCTACCAACCTACATAGAGAAACTTTTTTACATAGATTCTCATCCATTAAATATTAAAGGAAAGTACTTTTATTGATTAACTATGTCTAGGATCATCCCTGCTCTAAGGATTCCTTTTAAGGATGGTTGCTTGCCTTGTTGAACTTCACATAGGCTTTTGTTCTTAGCCAATAAAGTAAAAAATCTTTTGACCCTACTACTACTATGAATTTTATGCCCCACATGTTTACTGGGACCTCCCCTAAATCCTCTTGTAGTCATATTATGCCTTTTATGGATATTAGTGGTAACCTATGAGTTTCTAGGGATACAAAAACTTTTGAACCATAAGCAAATTTAAGAGGGGAAGTAATTTCAAAGATATTTACTTGTGAAGCATTATTAAAAAATTACCAAAGTCTAATCCAATGTCTAGATCTACTTCCTTCTAGGTAGAAAAATTTAAGGGTCCTTGCCCCTCAATTGCACCCTTATCTTCTTCTAGTGGAGACTTTGTATGAGATTTGATAGTATATTTGATTTGAAATCTTGTCTCTAGGTCCAAAAGCATGAAATACAACTTTTTCTCTAAGAATCCTAGCCTTACTTTAATATGAGATGATTTTGAATCCATCACTTGAACTGGCATAAAAATATTTGACTCCAACTTCTTTGTATTTTGTATTTTTTCCTGGATTTCTCTAGTTTGTGTTCCTTATGCAATGATTCGATAATATAATCATACTGTATATTATGTGCTTTAAGTAAGAATCACATTTCATTCTCACCCTTAAATATCCCTCTATATTCCTTATGACACCAAAGCTTCCTTGAAAAATTAAAAGAACAATCCTTTCCAATATACCAATAATTATGACAATGTCCATACCTAAAGGGCAAACCAATATAGTCTAGATTTTGAATATGCATCCCTTTGTTATACTTCAATACAATTTCCCCCATCAATCCATCTCTACAGTCCACATCAAAAATAATCCTAGCCACTATCCTCATGCATGAGGACTGATACCTCTCATCCACCTCCAAGAAAGAACCGATGCGATTGCCTATGGCTTGTAAAACATATCTAGACCAAAATTATAATGTAAACCATGGTAACTTTACCTGTATATGGTGTGAAGGTATGCGAGTGATCGTAAGTTCAAAAAAAGGGTCCCACTTCTCTAACATAATATTTGCCACATATTCCTTAGTCCTAAACTAAAATGACAACCATCCTCTTACAAGAAATACAAATCTAGGCACATACCCTAGAACTTCCATCCATTCCCTAGCCATGCAATATACCAGGATGTTTTTAGAAATTGCATGCCCATAGAACCTCCCAAAAAGCATTTTCTTTGAGATTTAATGACTTCCCCCATTTTAAAATATTCTCCTAGAACTAATTTTGCTCTATTACTATTCATTCAAATGCACTTGGTTGAATTTTTATATGCTTCCAAGGGATTTGTCTCTATATTTTCTCCTTTCACATTATTATATTATCTCTCACAACCCTGATCAGAGAGTTGTGGCCTATTTTGAACTTGCTTTAAATAGTATATATGTCAGTCATCACTAATTTCCAATAGTTGTGTGTTTTCCTATACAATCATCACTAGGCCAGACCCATTCTTGAATGCTTCTAAAGGAGAATTCCTTATTTAAATCTTTCATCCATAATCAAATATGGAGACATCCTCATAAGGATCCATCGAGTAGTCTATTTCTTCTTCTTCATGACCTTGTTCTAGAAAATCCTTAAATATTCCTTCATTTTTTAAATCTTGCTTTATCCTTAGAGCCTCAAGGTTGGAGGTCTCTCCATTAGTGTTTATATTAGCAAATATTTCCTCAATAGATAATGCACCATTGTCTTTATAAACCTATATTTCACTCACCATGGTGGCAGTATTGTAAAAACAATATCTAAAAGTTTTTCCTCTTAGCTCATGTCTTTATAACCTTAGGGTTAAGATACATGTTGTGTGATTATGAATCCATCCATAGTGGTCATAGCCCTAGTATTTTCTTATAATATTTCTCCTTCTCAACCATTGCTCTATTTTGCATTGAACTTTCCAACAAAACCCCTACAAATAGCTCCTTCAAATCCTCTAATGAGTTGCTACATCTTGTTGGTAATACATATTGAAACCAAGGGTTGTGTGATGGATCTAACAGTTGCAATGATAGTTTTAGTAGTGACCCATATTTATCCTTGTCCTCTTTGTGTCCCCTTCATCCCTTATTCAACACCAAATTTGATATCTTAGATATTTTTGACATCCGTATGCACCTTAGTGCAACATCCCATACTATTTTTTCAATAAAATTGAAGCAATTTTAAGATATTTATACATGTTGGATTGTCATTCAAAGTATTGAAGGCCCTTTTCTATAATATATTTTTCATCTATTGTACATTCATGAGAAAGATTTATGGTATGCTTTAAAACCAATGAAATCCCACTATTATTCTCCATCTGTATTTCCACTATGTTCTAACTTGCACACACTATTGCCTACAAAAACAAGTATTGTGAAGTTTTAACAAATTAAAAATTTATTATTTATGGCCATAAAAACCTTTGTGTTTGAAAAACCCATAGACACAACTCTACAAATAACTTTTACTTTTATATATACAAGTAAATAGTAGAGAAAAATACTTGTTAAGACGTACTACGGTTTGAAATCCATCATCTGCTTCAAAGAATTGCTATGCTTTTTTCCTTATTTTTTTCATCCTAGGGTTTGATCTCTATTTTTTTTCTCTAAAAACACCTTTCTTGCTCCGAAAAATGTGTCACCTAGTTAAAAAAAACACTTGCTTCAAAAAATCTAACGTCATTGCTTGCTACAAGAAATTGCTTGCTCCAAAAATTCATCACAATTGCTTGCTCCAAAAATTTGTAGCATGCTCCTAAAAATACATTTCCACCACTTGCTTCAATATGCTCCAAAAATCTATCACCACCCTTGTTAAGACATGTACTAGGGTTTGAAATCCACCTCCTGCTTCCAGTCCCATGTTGGATATTGTATATATGTATTTCAATTTTATTTTAATGAAAAAATGATTTAAATTCAAATAATTTTTTTATTAGGAATTGATAAGAAATAAATAAGATATAAATATATATGAAAGCAAACCTATCATAGGCATAATTAAAAGGACTAACCATTATGGAAAATAGGTCTACATCTAGAACAAATTCATAAGGTCATCAAGTCTGGTCAATATTTTAGAATGCAAAAAAAATATATCTACTTATTTTTTCTTCTAAGGAGAATTAATGAATGAAAATTCACCTATGTCAATACCTGGTATCTCATCAAAATTAGTTATATTGGCTTATACCATTTTTCATAGACTAGTATCTCTCATGAAGACATAAAAATGTTCTTAGGTTATGCTAACATGTTCTAAAGTAGTATTTATTGTTTGTATCTTGTAGACACCAAAACAGCACCAATCCGATTATGTGACTGCAAACACTGATCGCTTTGACACACACAGCCCCCAGGGCAGCCCTCAAAGGTTAAACAATGGTCCTAACCACTTTCATAGCAATTTTTTAAGGTCAAGAAGCAATTTGGCACATTCAGGCACTTTACCCAGTATTCGTCTCACCCAGGGACGAATACTAACTGGGATTCGTCTCACCCAGGGACGAATTCTGAAATCATCTTTGGTCAGGAAGAATTCTAGGTTTAAAGGGAAAAAAGAAAAATGCCGCCAAGTGGCAGCCGAGGACAGTCAATTATTGCCTCCTACCGTGCATGCGCGTGTAGGTGGGTAGGTTGGCAGTTAGTGGACTGTCACAAAGGCAGTCATGGAAGCCCAAGTTAGGGAGGAGTCTCCTCCCTCTTGGGAAGGCATGGCCGCCACATGGCATCCCTGCATGCCCCTCCAAAGAGACCCCTTGGGTCTATAAAATGGTGGAATTTCCCACCCAAAAGAGGACAAGTTGGAGGCATTTTCAAGCAATGAAGTGCTACCCAATTGAACACCCTATTGCACCATTTTTTGATTCACCCTTTCACATCCATTAATCTCTTTCACAAGAGAGGTTATTGGGTGGCTTTTGGAAGCGTGGATCCGACCCAAACCCAACATTTGACCACCTCAATCCATCAATTTGCCGACAACACAATCCCAAGATATTTTGGGCCCATCCCTAGCGGATTGGCGTCAAAATCAAGTTCTAACGGGGGCGACCCGCTTGGGCACCCCACACTTTTTTGTTAGTTTCATTTTAGTCTATTCTGTTATTGCTTATTCATTTCACATTATGCTATATGTTGTTTAGATAGTTTACAATCTTGATTTCAGAAGACATTTATCCAATATTATCATGCTTTGTCGATTTTGTGGCCCTCACTAACTTGCAGGTAGCGATGTCGAATTCTCAAGTATAGAGGCCAAATTGGGATAATTCGACCATCTGGGTCGTCCCAAAATGGCCCCAATTACGTAACCCCTCTATTTGCAGGTGTTTTGGAGGTCCCGAGGTTCGACATTTGAGCGGCATCAACTCGGCTTTTCATCACAGGTGAATTCATCCCACCCAGGGACGAATAACAGCAGAATTCATCCTACCCAGGGACGAATTGTAGTTGAAAGTAGATTGGCCAACTTTTTCGATGGCAGTGGCCCTCTGGTAAGGTCTTTTGGTCTCTGTCAGATTTGCAGGTGACTTAGATTCATTTTATTCACTGTATTCGATAATATTTTACATGCATCTTTTGTTAATTTCAAAGAACAAACTTTCCCTATTTGTAGCAGGTGCTACTAATGCCTTGGTTGTTTCTTTGCATGCAGGAGGAGCAGCAAGAAGCGAGGATTCATCAGCATAAGTGGCGGCAACACTTTGGCCCGCCCATTTCAAATGTGGGCATGCGAAGAAGGAGTATTGATCACGATTGTAACCAAAACATGCTAACACTCCTAGCCCCTAAAAGGGGAGGAGATGGATTGTAACCGAGTTTGGAATTAATATAAAAGGGCTGTGCTCCTACTTTCTCTTTATGTTTTGTCTTGATTTGATTACGTTCGTCCTATTTCATGCATCGAGTTAGTTTTTGTTTATATTGCATCTTAGTACTATTTTCGTCCGAAATCTCGTGCTTTCATATCTATATGGCCTTTTCTATCCTGACTCACTGGTCTTATATAATGTGGTTTACCTATGCTTCTAGATTGCTTAATTTATTATATATCTCTAGATATTTGGTTAATTCCATTTAAGTTTATTACAAACAAAAATAACTATATATGTATAGTTTAGTAGAATATGATGTTTCCAACCACTACCATGGAGTTAGCATGATCAAAGCATGTAGTACACATTTGATCCTATAAAAAATTAAATTTAGTTATCTAAAAATCTATGAAATGATATTGAATTTTCTGAGAATGCCAAGGGGATAAATTTGTAGGTTAGTGGTTTGAAAAATAATACATACTCTTTTAACCATTATAATGGCTTAGAAAAATTCTCTAATGTCTCAATTATGCTCTACAATACATCTTGGTGAAGACATCCAAACCTTGGTCAACTAAATCATATATGACAACTTTGATGTATTTCTCTCTAAGCTAAAAGCTAAGTAGATGAGACAACTCTAAAATTCAATATTTGGTACTAAGTTACCACCATATAGGATCTTGAAACTTGAATATAGATATTTAATTTAGTTAAAAGAGCAAAGGATAAAAAGCAAATATTTAAAAATAAATTATTCAAATGTAACAAATTTATGGCCATACAACCACTTATAGAATTTGTAAAAGTTACATACAAGAGTTGTTCAAAGTTACATGATGAGATATTCATCTACTATAATTTATATTGCTTGTATATTTTACAAATGCATGAAAGAAGAAGCGGATTGATTGCAAATGGATGATAGTTATATCTAGATCAGTTAAATCCTAAATAATGTTTTGGATACCAAATCAATAGGACATCAAATGGATCATTTCTATATTGGAATAGATTTTTCCACCACATGAATTATGTAGCAAAGCATAGCCAAAATTGTAGAGAAGAATCATCATAGAAAATATTTTTGATAGCAACATACTAGGGTTTCTAAAGATATGCATAAGAAGAGAATATTTCCTCTCTAAAAGATATGTGACAAATATATTTTATCATGCACTCTCATAAAAACTCGTTAACTAAAGAAATTTATAATCTAAACCTAAATAGTAAATTTTAAGATTTACTTCCATGTAATATAAGAATGAATCATTTCTCTATAAGATAAACACTTTTATCCAATGTTCTATAATTCCTAGATCAACTTCATGGCCAAGAATTGTACATTGAACCCAAGATATAAAAACCATAAACTAAGTCATATTTGGACCATAAGAAATTTATGCAAACATTTTAAATTGAGTGTGATCACTCTTTCTTGAGAAATAACAAGGTCTATAAATTACATGGGTAGATAACTTTAAAATTCTCACAACCTAGAGTCTTCCTAGTGAAATAAAAGAACTTATTGATTTAATTATCAATTCTTTTAATTATATTTAGAAATCATAGTGACATATAAAGGGAAAAATATTAAATCCAAAAGGAATTCCTAAACAAAAAATAATATCCACTTGCATAATTTACATCCAAGCATCTATGTTCTAGAGGAAATATGATTTCTTTATGATAGAAAAAAACATAGTATTATGTAATGAGAATTTTGTGACTAACAAATTTTGCATACAATTATTGATTTTATTTTCTCTAGAGTGTTGCTTGGGAAAAATATTTTTTCAACCATAATGTATGAATTAATCACCTAACCACTCTAGGATAGTAATATACCATAAGGATTCTATTTGGGTACGTATGTTAAAATGAATACCCCAAATAATATTTTAGTAGTCCATCAACTAGTACCCTAACCAAGGGTAAATTAAAATAATGGCAATTTGACCCACACAACATGGTCCCATTTCAAACCCTTAAGATATTTTATAGAGAAAGGGCCATTTTACTCAATCATGAGCTTTATAAAAATGTATCTTCATGAGACCTACATCTTGACCAGGTTATCTGGCATGTTCAATATCCTTGTATGCAAGTATCATATTATCATATGTATATTTAGATAATTTTAGCATATATTTTATATTTTATAAATAATATATATAATATATAATATATTTATAATTAATTTTGTAATGGTTTTATGGTGAGAATTTATCAATGTAATTATCTTGGACATCAACATACTTAGAACCATGGTTTTTCCCTTTGGAAACTAGCTTGATTAGAAATCAACTAACAAAGGATCCTAAATACAATTATTCAATTTTTTTTGTAATCATAAAAATGGTATTTATAGTCATATATTTTTAAATAATCTATCTAGTAATCTATCCAAACCACGAGTCTTTTAATATCCCATAAAAATAAGGGATTCTTCTTCTTCTTTAAGAATTAAGGTTCTTTTTAACAACTACTTTATTTTCCACCATAATATCAAATGTTGAAATATCTATAATCTAATATTATTAGATCAAGGTTGATAGTGATAAATAGCTTAGAGGTACTCTTGATGTAGCCTATGGGTAATTGTTATATGAGCATTTAGGTTTCTCTATGTATAGCATGGACCACATTCTACTTAATCCTATGAGATTTATTTTTAAAAGCCTATGCGATTATTTATATGTGATTCTATGGGTATTATTCTACATAAATATAGAATGATTTTATGTAATTCTATGAGCAATTCTCATGTATTCACCCTTAGCCATATTGTTTAAATAAATTTTATGTTTAACCTTGATTGAAGGATTCAATACATTTATTATATTGTAATTTAACCTTAAAGTCAAGTTATATTGACTTTAGGTTATCATTTAATGGGGGATTACATATCACAATAAACACACCTCAATGAATGATACATTGTATTTGTTTATGACATGATACCATGGGGTTCCTATAGGTACCTACCCTTTGTTCCTTTTATTTGTTTCTCCCACTCTATAATTTTGTCTATATGTTATTTTATTTTTCTCTTCTTCCTTTTCTACATATGATTATGGTGGATTTATGTTTTAGAATATTTTTAAAAAGTGTTGTGAAGTCAAACATGGTATCAAATCCAATATGAAGCAAATTCACCATATTGCATAAAAACATTGCACAAGATGAACCACAATAGATTTAAATGAACTATAAATTGTGTTGGATTCCTTGGAAGAATTTGGAGGGGTCTTAGTTTAATGTTGTTCAATATTTTAATAGCTCAATACCTATTTTATGTTTGAAAATTTTTCTCCTTTTTGTAGAATTTGAATTCAAAATTAAACAATTCCACAAGATATTTCATGTGGATCGTGAAAAGGTATGGAAGTAAATATATATTTTTAAAGTAAATATACAAATAATATTCCTTTTAAACTAGGAATCCATGTTTGAAATCATCACCATCAAATAAGAAAATTATTATGTAGTCATATAGTATGTCAAAGACCCCATGTTTAAGCATAGGTACAATAATTGTTTTTATTTTCATAGAATGACTTAGAGGCACACAATATTGAGCATATGTATTTCTTGCCAATATAGAGTATTGTAGAACTATCACAATGGAATGGGTTGTAACTCAAAAATGGAATGTTTGGAGTTAAAATTCATTCAATTTAAATCTATAAGTTTTTCAAGGAATCATAAATTGTTTAACTATTTTATAAAAGTTGTTATATTCAAAGGTGAAAGCACAATAGTTGGACCTCATGACAAAAGGCAATAAATTTTGAGTTTGGGTTATCAATGCATATATACTTTTGGATGGTGTAATATGGTCTTGGGACTTGATGTTAGTATCCTGAAGAGGAATGCACCCTCATTTGGATAACCATAACTATACCATGATAGAACCATATGATGAACTATTGTTCACTAATACATCATGATTTCAAGTCACCTTTGATGTACATTTCATTATTTTTTTAGTATATATATTTATATTACATTCAACATCATATTGAAGCAAATTTAATAATTTATATCTCAAAAGGGAATTTTATGGTAGTGGTTAGGACAATGTTTTATGACATGAAGGTTCCAAGTTTCAATTACTCTATGTAGTTGTCCATGTAGCAAAATATTGGGAAAATAATACTTTGCTATGTGTGTGTGTGTGCATGCACATATGCATGTATTTACGTATATATGTACAAACAAAATTCCTCTAATAAAACTCTACTCAGTTTCAATCCCTTATTTACTAGTTGAGAAATCCACTAATGACTCATGTCATCACTATCCTAGCTAATGGATCTCTATCCACTAGAGACTATCATACTCTATACTCTATCACCTTCAAAGATTTATCTCAAATTTGCACTAAACATAGTCCTTTGGTCTAGCACAAATATGCTCATTCTCTATCTATCGTCTGGCATAAACCTGTCCTCAAATCTACACCAAAATATATCCTCAATATTTATCCTCTGATCTGCACTAAACATAGTCCTTCGATATAGCACAAATCTATCCTCAATATTTGTCCTCAAGCATTCACAAAAATATTGATACAATCTCAAATCAACTCTACTGGATCTGCCCCAAATATTAACTCAAAGTTTGAACAAATCAATCAATCAACTCTACTCTCAAGTCTTCTCAAATACTTGTCTCAATTCTTCCTTGTAAGATTCCACAAAAGCTCACACCAATCTGTCCATAAGTCCTCTCTAGAACTTGTCCAAATCTACTCAATAAGTCCTCACTATAACTTATCCAAATCTGCTCAATAAGTCCTCACTAGAACTTATCCAAATCTTCTCTCAATATGTATTGTAAGATTCTACAAAAGCTCACACAAATCTGTCCATAAGTCTTCTCAAATACTTACCTCAAATCTGCTCAACAAGTCCACACTATAACTTGTCCAATCTCATAGAAACATAAAGAGAATTGTTAGAGACTCAATATGCTCTACATTCATAATAATGCTCAATAACTTTCAATCACTCTCTTAGAAACATATAGAGAATTTTTAGAGACTCAATATGGTTCACATTCACCTCAATACTCAATCACTTCCAATAACACGCTTAGAAACATATAGAGAATTGTTAGAGACTCAATATACTTCACATTCACCTCAATACTCAATTACTTTCAATCGATCTTTCAAAAATATACAGAGAATTGTTATAGACTCAACATTCTTCACATTCATCAACACTCAACCTCTTTCTCAAATCAATTCATAATATAAAATAATTTCTTTCATAGAACTTGAACAATCACTTCACACATTCACTTGAATAGGCTCAACCAACTCTACTCAACCAATCTATCAATGAAATAATCCTTGCTCACAAACCCTATTCCAAGCATATGAACACTCACTCAAAATGTTTTCAATAATGCTTATCAACCAATCTCACATAACAATGATACTTATGTTATTTACAAACCCTTGTTCAAGTTATTCACTCAACCAATGGTTTCAATAACAATTCTTATCAAGCAAGGTTTTATCAACAATTCTTTATTTCATGAAACCTTGAAAAATTAACTCAAACACACTCAACAATGCTTATAAAACAATATTCACATATAGCTCAACAACTCAACAAGGAAATCTAATCAAGTCCTTTTCACTCCAAAATTATTTTTCAGAAAACCAACCAATCAAATCAACCAAGGAAGAATTTACCCATACCTTTTTTTGGATGTAGAAGTACCTTTTCGAAAACCTATCTTAATCACAATTTTCTTCTTTCCAATTTCAATGGTTAGATACAACAATATTACTTCAACATTTTCAAAAATATTCCTTGGACATAAAACAATCACAACTCAATTCATGCCATATTTCTCCCTTTTAAAATAACACTCATCATACCATACATAAAGATAATTTCCTTCATACACCTTATAAAATCCAATCTTAAAATAATATCCAACACCATAAAAATATCAACCAAACACCTTACAATATTTTCAAAACATTTGAGCAAACAACATTAAAAAATTAATTTTGCAAAAACCCTTATAACTCCTTGAGCAACCTTAGAACCAATTTAAAACATGCAAAAATTAATTTTTAAATGCCCAAACTATATTTTCGAAATTTTGGGTGATCAATTTTCAAGCATACCTCTTTCTTCCCCAAAAGGGGATTCAACGAGATTCGATCCACCGTCTCCTCTATCCTATGTGCCTTAGCGCTTGGGATCCCACTGCATGGGCTACTAATACCCACGTGAAGTAAGGTAGAGCCCCTTCATATTATGCCTTCACTCGCCATCAATTTCTCATGAATATTTCACACTCTTTCCTTGCTTTGGACGCAGCGCAATTCGTAGGCTCACAATTTTTAAAGCTTGCATCAATAATCGAAGGCATGATAATTTTTGGTAGGGTGGGAGTTCCCCCCTTATATACACATTTTTAATTTCTCCTCACGTCGACGGTGCTTTATTCAAAATCGAATTTCAAATTTTGAATTTGATAACCCACCTTAGGGTTATTTAACCTTAGCTTAAATTAATTTATAATTAATTAATAATTAATTTAAATAACTTTATAAGCTATGCAAATTAACTAATAAATTAATTTATAATTAATTTTAAAATTCCTTTGCATAATATTATAAAATAATATTATAATATTATTTATTTGGGATTTTTCTTGTACTTTGGACCTCATCTGACTTCTTTGAACTGGGTCTTGAAACTGAAACCGAAACAGACGCTACCAACTGAAACTGCTACTGACTAGTGTTCAAATTTTGACATCAATGACCATTCAATATTGACATAATTGACAACTTATCACTCAAAATGTCCAACATTTCTATGATTATTTATATTAATATGCTCAAATTTATGGAGGCCATAAATTTTGTATATGAAAGCATTTTAGGCCCAATTTTTAGATTACATATATTTTATAGTTCTACAGGTTAGTAACTTTAGTTCAAAAACATGTCATAACTTTGTAGAATTTTTTGTGAAAATAGAACCTATTGGCATTTTCCTCATCAACTTTAATGCAAAATTAAATCAAATAGGCTCATTGACACAATAACTGGTAAATATACTGATAGTATTTTATTGTTATTATATAATTATAAAATGTATATCTTTATATAGATGCAGTGATATAAGTATATGCTCTAGATTTTCACTCATTAGTTTCATGGTTCCCTATTGGTGGAAGTTATAAATTGTAAAATTGTGTCCGTTCGAACACATTGAGGAAAACATTTTGATAAGTAAAATGGTGTCACATATGAATACATCGACTAAATTGGCTATTCATCCATAAGTGAAACAATCTCATATGTGGATATTTTAACCAAATTGGATATTCAATTCAATTCTATTTTTTGATGTTCAATAATAAGTAAATGTCATATTTAGGTATAATTAAAAATAAATATAATTTATATATTTAGAATATACATTCTATGACTTTTTTTTTCATTGTTATAACATATAGGTTTCATCTATACACACACACACACACATTTATATTTATTTGTTATCAATTTTTAAAATTTATATATTTTTATTAGTGTTGCATTACTTTTAAATGTTTAGTATGTATACACAACTAATGAATAATAGCATTTCTTCCATTAAACATTTTTTTCTTTACTTTTACAATGTTAATTTTATACATACCTTCAATAATAAGTAAATGATACAATTATCTATAATTAAAATTAAATGAACATTGTATATTTAGACTCAAAATTCTAATAATTTTTTATTGTTATAAGATACAATATTATTCTACGTAAAGCCTCTAAATTTATATTAATAGCCTTATAAACATAATCATAATGCATGTGCTCTTATATGAACCCCCTCTATTCATATATATACATACATACAGCGAGAGAGAAAGTGAGAGAGAGATATGAATCTATATCTTTAAATGTGTGTGTATCTATCTATATATACATACATTCATATAGATATATAGATAGAACACTAAATATTTTTTATATTCTAGGAAATTATGTCCAATAACTACCTAACAAAGTTTAATAACAAGATAAAATTACATAATGTCATTTTAAGGTTTTTAAAATCCTTCTATTACACAAGTAAATAAAATATAAAATGTTAAAGCTAAAATAAAATGCACAAGAAAATTACATAAGAATAAAAGGCATTCACTCAGACAAATTTATTAATCTATGAAGTTGTGTAAACAAATATTTGGGAACACTAGTCTCCAAACCCAGAGGCTCAAACTCTGATAGGGATTATCACGTGAATTCCATCATTATTTGAGTTGTTTTATGGAGATCAATGTGTCACCAATATTTTTCTATGTATTCACTTCAAATCCTATGTTTTATGTGTTCAATTGAGAAAACATTTAAGTTTTGATAACTAGAATTTAGTGAACTATATAATTTTGAAGATAAGATTTTGAAATGCAATGCAAGGAAGAAAAAAATGCAATCACACAAGTTCTAAGACCTACATGAACTTTTGGTTCCTTTTGATAACTATAAGACTAAAAATAGGAATTACAAGAAACTAGAAGGAAAATTATTTCTTTTTCAAGCAAGGTGCAGGAGGAAGTTCTCAAACAAAGTTGTAACCTTTATGTAAGACTATACACAATTCCCTAATTCAATTCCTAATGAATTTAAAATATGTTCCTTTAATTATTTGTTATCAAAGGAAAGTAATCTTCAAAATAAATTAATGAATGAATTCTAATCTTAAATTCTTTGATTTCCATCATTTAATGAGCCATTTTGATTTAAAAAGAGAGCAAAAAATAACACAAAACTAATATTATTTATACTAAAATAAATCTTGAAATAAAGATACCCAACAATTTTGTAGAATACAAAATCATAGGTTAGACTCTAGTTCACTAAGTGAGACATTTTTGTCACCTAGTGGCTTATAAATTTGGAAAAAACTATAAAATGGGAACAATAGATGTGTTAGATTTAGGAGGGTTTGTAGTCAATACCCATGTTCCTTTTCACATAATGTAATTTGATATTTTAGAATAAGATAAAATTAAACTAGATGAGATGATGCCAGGATGATCCTAGGATCAACTATTAGTTGATTTGATATTGAAAGTTATTGGAAGGATGAGGAAAATGAGTTTATAGTCTATAGAAAAAATTCAAAACCTAATGAATTTGTAGCCTACATATTCTAGAAGATATGAATATATTTTGATACTATGATACAATTGTTAAGAGATTGGAAATTTCATGGCTTGGATAGAGAGACTTCATATTATTAGGAGTTGATGAAAAATTTGGTAGATGATGATCTAAGATGAATTTGTACCCTACAATTTCTATGGGCTATGATTTTATAGGACTTTATCATAGATGTAGAATCCATATAGTGTTTATTGGGTCTTGATGTGAAAGGGGTGATAGGACATTCCTAAGTAACACTTGTTAGCCCTATAGAAAAGTTAAAATTTATTTTGACAATTTGGAATAAATAATATAAGCATAAAAATATAAAGAAGTTATAGAGGTAGATGAGATCAATGGAATTAATCAAGAGTAAATACCATTAAAAGGGAATGATAGTTAAATCAAACCCCTTCCATCACTAGAAGGAAATATTATGCATGCAACATCCTTGGGTGCTTGAATGCAAAAAAGCAATTCAATGGAAAACTAAAAATCTTTAAGACCTACACAATAATGTTAGATGATCACTACAAAATTCATTAAAGCTTCACTGTTATATGATTGCTTCATCCATAATTATTTCATTGATTACTTATAATCCATTATGTAGAATAAATTTTAGAGGGAGGTTCCCAATTTATAGACTTTTGGGAGATATTAAGGAGAAAAGAAGATAAAATTCTAAGAGTCTATGTTTAGGGCATTAGATTAAGAAAAAATAATGTTCAAATTGAATTAATCTAAGATTAAAGATATGCTTTACAAGTTTTGGCAATTTTCATGCTTTTCAACAAGTTGTCATGAGCTCAATTGGAAATATTTTGGGGTGCACAAATCCAATCCAAGTTGGCAAGTCGTTGTCATGCACATTAGATTAGAAATTTTTTCACTTTTAAGGTTTGGGGATACATTTATAGCTTAGAAAATCTCATAGTTGTGAACTTATATTATTTATGAATCCATCTATTTTATCATTGAAGGGATAACAACTTGAAAATTTATACCAGATAAAGTTGATAGCCTAGAAAAAAAGTTCACAACCTACAAATTATTCTATATGTTATGAAATTGTTTTGAGCATCCAATTTTGATGACAAAGACTGGAAAATGATTTAGACATGTCATACAAATAGATTATAATCCTAGAATGTGATGGGTGACCAAATTGGGTATACATTTTACCCCCTTTTGAGGCATTTATTGCCCAGTAAATGCTTCAAAAGTACCTATAGTTATCCCTAATATTTTAAAAGTAGTCCTAAGGTATTTTCTTCAAATGTAAATAAATTTGTGTAATTTTGTAAAATTTATTTTTAGACACCCCAAAATGGTTATACTATGTAGGAAGAGGTGAAACGAAATTATTTTTTATCGTGTGGATTCAAAAATTAGAGCTTTGTGCACAAATTTTTCTACATTTTTTATTGATCTACAACAATGACTAGTGCATTGAATGGACATAGTTCAAGGTATAAGAGGTTGTCTAATATTACACATATAGGTATGTGTAAAAAAAATATGGCTCTTTTTTATTGTTTTTTCTTAAGTTTAAAAAGTTGGCCTACAGATTCGCATTTGGCCTATGAACTTGTCACAATTTTACAAGCAGGCCACAAATTTGTTTGGTGTAGAGATTTTTCACTGGGCTATAAATTTATCCAAAGGTGGTAAATTTTTCGTACAATGAATTTATTAGGGGAAGCAAATTTTCTTGAGTCCTACAAATTGGTATGATTTTAGGGCAAAATTGGCTAATAAGGGTTTTTGGATGTATGTGGGTATCCTAGAACACACAATATGATGGATTTGGAATCTCACTATCTCTTTGGATGCAATGAATCCTATTGATAGGGTCATCCTAGATGTAGTCATAGTTATGTATATGATGAATATGCCTAAGATCAATTTTGATCATACCCTTATTACAACATTAGCAAAGAGGTGACTCTTTCAGTACAACACTCTTCTTTTGTTGATGGGTGAGATGATTATCATGATCGAGGATGTGTGGAGGATCCTTATGATACCTATACAAGGGGTATCCATTAGGATGAGTGTATACTATATACTATCTCTTCAAATCTATTACAAATATCTTGAGTAGCAACTAACTTGTCATGAGGTCCATATAAATAGGATGCTTATTGCTAGCTAGATCAATAGATTGTCTGCTCTATTGAGTGTTATAATTTTTGTTTTACTACTTGGAGACATGAGTGGTAGTCTGCTATCATATGGATGGTGTGGTGTGATTGTTGGGATGAGAGGCTAGCTGGTTAAATATGAATGTAATCCTTTTTTTAAGTCTTGTCTCTATAAATTTTTTATACATTATTTTTTAGAAAGAGTCTAAGAGCCTCATTTTTTGCACTCTTCAAATTTGATTATAGGAGCACATTTCTATCTGGTGCTCTCTTATTTTACCTAGGTAAGTTAAAAATTCAAGGGCCCTAGTAGCTTATAGGTGGGATCATTCTTTTGAGATTCATCATCACCCATTTAAATGAGTGCTCATGCTAGATACACATGATATATACCTAGATTCAAATAATATCATACAAAGCCCATGGACATACCATCCTATATGGGTAGAGGATGGATTTGAGTTGGTCTATATTTAAAAAAATCAAGATATTATCGTACCTAGTGAGGAAATGGAGGTGTACAAACTAGATTGAGCTTTGAGGTAGTTTTATCTTTGATAGGATCTCTCATAGATGTGAGAGTATTGGTTTTTATGGGTAAAGCATGATGAGGATATGTAGGAGAAAACCTATTACCACCTCTTTCTAGAAGAGGATAACGATGATCCTTTTTTTAGCTCTAGATCCACACAAATGAGGATATAAACCATTTATTAGATGATATTTTAGAGATTTTAGGAGATGACAATGACAAAGGGATGTTATATTTATCAATAATTCACCATCGATATCTATGCCTCCATATTAGGGAGGTGATCTAATAAAAACATTGTAGGAAATTTGAGGATACACATGATTCAAAGAGATCTACTATGAAATGGAAGATATATGCAATGGTGATAGAGATAAGTTGTATATAGGGTTAGCAGGATCAAGCACTATTGTAGGCTTCATAGTTTACAATAGAGAAGGATATGGCTAGAGCTCAGGTGGTTCAGATGACTATGGAGAGGGATACTTCTAGGGTAGAGATAGATTTTACCATGGTTTAGTTGACTGCTTAGAGGGATGCAACAATCTCTAATGCCATAGTAGAAGAAGCATGAGTGAAATAGGTTACTCAAGAGATAAATGATGTAGGTGCAATGGCTACAAATCCACATATATTAGGTATGCTATATCATTTGGCTATTTTTAGGGATGATTTAAAGGTGGAGTGGGTTATTAGTTCCCACTAAAGGGCTCTATACCATTATATTCTTCCTTCAAGGAAGAGGTAGCCTTCCCCACTTTATTATCCTTCTAGGTGCCATTCTAGGTCGCGGTCCACTACTCAAGATTCACAATGTTCAATACATGTACTGAATCATGATACAATGTCATAGAGTTGAGTTTTGTAGATTTTGGTGGGATTTGGTAGCTCTTTTAGCTAGTTTTGGAAAGCCAAGTACACTCATTTTGTGATTGTGGCTAGTATATACCATAGCCCCCATCTACTTATCCATAATTTGAGTTCAAAATGTTCTTTGAAACCTTGTTGAAATATTCATAGACCCACCCCATTATACCCAAGGTTCCATAGGACCTATTGAGATATATGATAGAGGTTTGATAAATAGAAATAAGCATATCATTATTCAATTGGATGGGGTTGCTTCAATGAATAATTTCTTTGTTAGTCATTCTAATATAGATAAAAGTATAACTTCCTATTTTCACTACATTTCTCTTTTGAGAAAGTGGTCCTAAAGTTCAAGGTGAGGGATCCAACGTGACTAGGCCTAATACGAATAATTTGCTTCATAGATTAACATGGTCAATGTTTTGAATTTCATGGATTTGTTCTTATTGCTTCTTATGATGACTATTAGTGCTTGCTTCATTGTAATTATTACATAATACTAATGGTAAAGGCTTTAATGTTTTGTTAGTGATAATTCAAGATGTACTTAAATATGAAGAAATACATATATTTGGTTTTTATTTTTCAATAGATTGACAATAGGTAAAGGTATTATGATCTACATGAATAGTATGAAGTTTTCCTTGGTAATACAACTTTAAGCATTGGTAATTGGTAAATGAGACTATTGCATAGCATGTATCCATGGTAATTATAAAATATGACTATGATTTAAGTCACAAGTGAAAACATTAAAGTGTTGAGTATGCAAGGTCCTAATTTTATAGAAAGGACCATAATTTTGACAAAATATCATTCTTCATTATCATAAGATCCAATAATGGCATCAAAATTTTCTAAATATTGCTAGTCTAATCCAATCGTATTAATGAATTTTAGGTTGCATACATTAATGGAAGAGCCATTAGAAATAAGTACTCTTTTTATAAAATTATCTTTCATTTCATAGGTGATATAAAGAGGGAATTGTCAAGCACGAATGGGAATGGGATATATTACTTATAAAAGGATATGATTGCATGATTAACAAGTGTTCCCACCACATAGTCACTTGAATTAGTATTTCAAATGATTATTTGTTCATTCAAAAGTTTGAAAATGTTTTCTCTATGAACTAAATTTTTTTAATAACTCAACTAGGGAAATCTTAGTAGGGATATATTTGAGTTGTTATTGTAGGTTAAAGCTCTCTTTTCCTTTATCTTGAGCTTTTAGAATTAAGGGTGATCTCTCAGGTAGAGGAATTTAATTAGATTAGTTAGAAGGTATCGTTGATGAGTTGGCTCTTTGTTGTTGCCTTGTTACTACATGAGTCATCCCAACAATATTTTGGCTAGGCAACGTAACATTTTAGAAAGGAATATTATTAATCATATTTTGATGATTTGGTAAAGGATTTTGGAAAATATCCAAGTCTTGATTACAATATGTGGATGGTTGAGATTCATTGAAGGTAATTCACCCCTCATCAATGACGTCTTAGATGAGGGTCCTAAGGATTTTACACTTATTAATGGAATATGAATTGATAAAATGAATAGTGCATTATTTTGTAGCATTAAATCTTGATAGTTTTTTAAATTTAGGATTTAGAGGTTTTATAGGTGGGGGTTAAAATATTTTTCCTCTAAAAATTATTCTATAATCAAAGAGGGATGTTGGTTTAATCTAGTGGATTACCTCCTCGGACCTTCTTATTTGTTCAAAATGTGTTTTTAAAGGGCTACTACAATACTTCCACTATTATTATTTTCTTTAAATTCAATAGCTTTATCTCCTATAACATGTATATTTTTATACTAGCCCTTTTGATTAGAAGAGGAATTATTCTCCTTCTCCTTGAGATTTAATGGCCCATTCCCAATGAGGATAGATTATTCTTGTTTGGCCAATTAAATGGCATGTTCAAAATAAGGTATTATAGATATTTTCTGGCGATAAGATAAATGTTCATTAAGATTATTTTTAAAGATATTGAGGAGATCCTTTGGAGGAGGTTTATATTCTATTTTTTCTGCTAAGGACCTCCATATTTTTAATAAAATTGATAAAATTTTATCTTTCCCTTTATTTAAATGATATAAGTTAGTGAGGGTCAATTTTTTCTGTGTATAATAAATCGTTGGACAAATTTCTCACCTAGTTTTGTTTGAAAATCCTAAGAGAATGATGAGGTAAATGGTAATATCATTATAAGGTTGAACAAATAAGACTTTGTGGTAATATTGTTAGTATTATTTTTTTTTCATATACCATACTTACACAAATGATCATAAAGAGTTTTATATGACTCACATGATCGCCTACACCATCATACTTGGGTAACTTAGGTACTTGAAAATGATCTAGAAAAAGATTATTAGACAAAAGTGGATCCAATAGTTTATTGCACATATCATCAAAAATACAAATTTTATTTAATATCCTTGGAGTGAAGACATTTTTTGAGTCAAATCCTACACTTGGGACATAAGGAATTAGACCTAAAGAGAGGGTTGGCTTATCAAAATTAGAAAAACTTGTGAGGAGGGAAAATGATTTGAATTTTTTTGGATGAAAAGTGATTTTTATTATTGAAAGAATAAATAATATACTTCATAAACAAATAAGTGGGTGGCAAGAAAAAATGCACCCTGAATAATCAGAGTAAGGACACTCTAGAGTAAAAATAAAAGCACTCTAGGGATAACCGAGATCTTAATTTAAAATCACCAAAAAAACCATTCACACTAGGGAAGCAATAATTAAGTGGTTAGGGAACCACTAGAAGTAGTAGGTTTTTCGTATTTAGTATTTTCCCACCCAAGAAGGTTGTGGGGTTAATTAGGAGCACTCGAGATTTTAATTACAATATGTATTTGAAGATTTATGTTAAAAGAGGGATTTGGCTAAGAAGTGGAGGGATTTAAGATATTGTCAAAGGGGTAAGTTGAGTATTTATAGGGTCATTCATAAAAAAATGTGTATGTTAAGAAAAAATTCACCCCAAAATAATAGACAAAGGACACTCTAGAGTAAAAAGAAAAGCACTCTATGGATAACTGATATCTTAAGTTAAAATTACCAAAAAAACCATTTATACTAGGGAATCAATAATTAATTGGTTAGGGAACTACTAAAAGTAGGGGGGTCTTTGTATTTAGTATTTCCCCACACAGCAAGGTGGTTGAGCTCATCATGAGCATTTAATATTTTAATTAAAGGATGTATTTGAGCATTTGGGTTAAAAGAGGGATTTAGATGAGAAGTGCAAGGATTTGAGATATTCTCAAAGGGATTAGTTGGTGGATTTATAGGGTCAATAATAGGTGTCATATAAAATCTATTAAGGTTAAATATGTCAAATGAATTGGTGTTAGAGGTAGGAGGGATAAAATTATAGGCATACCCTTCTCTTGAGTTTAAAAAGGATAGTTATTTGGGAAGGAACAATTGAGACATTGGTCTACGAGGGGCATTTAAGATTGTCTTGTTACTATAGTTTGAGGGATTTAATGGCCATGAGTCATTTTCAACAACTTATCTATAGAGAGTAATGGGGGATTTTACCCAATAGAAATTATTGGGTTAAGAGTTCCTCCTATAGTGATAGTAGAAATTTTAGACCTTGATGCATTAATATCTAAGTATAAAGACCCATGGGAAATGTCCATTGGGTTGGGAGTGGAAGAATTTGACCTAGGTTATTGAATATAATTAGAATTGGACATCCCACCAATGGGGTGGGATAACCTATAGAAATATTCTCAATTGTCTACATTCATGATCATTAACAAAGTATCTTTAACTTTTAAAGAAAAAGCAGCAAGGTGATCCATATGTCCAAAGACTACTCCAATTTCATTATGGATAGGGAGAAATTTCCAAAGTAATAAGGTTGTTCCTCTTATTTGTATACAATATTTTTTTAACTTTGTTGAAATTTTAGGATGTGGAGATAGAGGTTATATGATATGGTCCATTTGACGGGCCACTCTTCTGATTATGTAGGGATGTTTTTTATCAATCATACTTGGATAGGAAGAGTTAATTTTATGAAGGTTTTATTTAGATATTTGATTAGGAAATAGTATAAATATGTTTTAAAAATATTTATATTCCCCTGGTGATAGTACTATTACTCCTTATGGATCCTATTAGACCACATTTTTATACTCGTGAAGAGATATAAACCTCAATGTCTATATGTAATTTTACTCAAGGGATTGTTAACCTTCCCCTAGTAAGACTAACCTTTGGTTATGTTTTTGTTATATTTATTTAGTATGAATTAATCTAAGCCAACAGTTTAAATGATCTTGATTAATGTGTAGCAAGGTTTTATGTTTGTTTAAGACTATTTTTAGGCTAGAAATATTTTATGACCCATGGTTTATTCATGTCAAGTTCACCAAAAATATAAACCTATATTCAAGGGCACTAGTCTCCAAACCTAGAGTCTCACACTCAAACAAGGATTTTTTCTTGAATCTGATTGTTATTTGAGTTCTTTCATAAGGATCAATGACTCACCAAGAGTACTTCATGGATTCCTTCTAAATCCTATTTTTTATGTCTTCAGTTGAGCAAACACGAAAGTTTTGATAGTTGAGTTTAGCATGAAGACAACAATGTTATGAAATAGGGTCTAAGTCCTATATGCAATTTTTATTTCTTATGAGAACTATAAGTCTAAAATTAGGAATTAAAGGAGACTAAAATGAGATATTTATTATTTTAAGAAAGGATGTAATAGGTAGTGCACAAACAAATTTCTATACCTTATGCAAGACTATATAGAGCCCAATTAAATACCCAATGAATGAAAAATATGTTCCTTTAATTATTCATTATTGAAGGAAATTTTTCTTTGAAATGGATTAATGAATGAGTCATAATACTAAGTTATTTGATTTCCATTATTTAATGAGTTATTTTGACTAAAATAGAAATCAAACAACACAATGCAAATTTTATTATTATTCAAATAAAACTTGAAACTCTCAAGGGCCCTTGAAACGTAGATACACAATAATTTTACCAAAAATGGAATTGTATCTTGAACTCTAGTTCATAGTTTTTGACGATTTTGCTACCTCCTAAGCTAGGAATATGGAATAAGGTTACAAGAGGGGAAACAATGGATGTGTTAGTTATTAGGGGGTTTTATTGATTCTTGAGAAGGAGTTAAACTTCCTTATTTTTAATCAAGCCCCCTATTCCTTTTCACAAAAAGTAATTTGATATTTTGGAAGAAGATAAATTGCATAAAATAAAAAAGTGACTACCTCAAAGTCTAAATAAACTAGTTGAAATTATTCTATGATGATCCTAGAATTGACTATTGGTTGATCTGATATTGAAATTTATTTTGAGGATCATAAAAACTAGTTTGTAGTCTATAGGGTGAATCCATAGCTTGATGAATTTATAGCATATAAATTTTGTAACCTATAAATTTATTTTGAGACCAAGATACAAGTTTTCTAAGATTCAAAATATGATGGTTTGGATGAAGAGACTTTCACTAATTATAAGTTGATCAAAAATTTGATAGACGATGGCCACAAAAGAGTGACAAGAGAGTCATGTGTGAGACTTGTTAGTCTCATAGACAAGCTAAGATAAATTTTGACCATTTGGAACTTATGATATTAACATTAAAAATAATAGATTTAGAGAGGAAAATTCAATCAATAAATATGAGATAAAAGGAACCAATCAAGTGTAAAATATTTTTAGGAACCTTCTCATTAGAATCAACACATTCACACAAACATTGAAAAAACATAAATTCTTGAAATATAAACTATTGCAATACATAATATAAGTACAAAAATGAAAATATATCACAAATTAACATAGAATCATAGGCCAATTCGAGGGGTAAACCTCCTTCAATACTTTCATTCAATTATGCAAAAATATAAATTCATTCCTATTCCTAACAGTTTTAAAGACTTCATCTACCACCTAACTCTCAAGGTCGGATTACATGCAAAATGACACCCAGGATAGAATATCCTACATAAAAAATAATTACATTCTTGATAAAAATTACATATAATAGAACCACTAGTCTAGGCACTTCTAGAACCATAATTATTATAAAAAATTATCATGGGTGTCCCCCACATTTACAAAATATTAGAAAATATTATTATGGATGTCCACAATATTCAACAAGGGTTATTACATCATAGTATTATGATGGGTTCCTCACATTCCCTTATCATTAAAAATAAAATTTCCTCAAATCTAATGATGACGAAACTACTATTAGAGTTATTTAATAGGTTCCCACATAGCATCTTCAGGTTGTAAGCCATACCATTGGACAAGAACATCGGTGATGACATGTTGATGAAGGGTACATGATATGTGGTCTAGAATGAATTTAGGTTTAAGAATGATGGAACCTTCATCATCCAACTTTGGAATTTTAGACTACATCTAGACCTTATTGCCAAAAACTTGATTAAGAGAAGATATATGGAAGATTGGATGAATTTTAAAACTAGCAAGAAGGGCTAGTTTATATTTTGCTGACCTGGTCCTTTGCAACACCTAAAAAGAACCATAATATTTTGTGTCATGTTTCTAAAAACCATGAATCTAGAGAGAGGAATTTTCATATGGATGAAAGCAAAGAAAAACCATGTCTCCAACATCAAAGCTATGTTAAGTGTGGTGTTGACCAGCTTATTTCATACAGTTTTGAGCCAAGTCTAGATTGACCTTGAGTTGGTAAAGAATGAAATCATTCTGGTAGAGAGTGGAATCCATAGCTTGAACCTTGGAATTCCCTATAATGTAATAATATGGTGTTGGTGTAGGTTGACCATTGATTTCTTCAATTGAACTCACCTTAGTGGTAATGTGATATGTTGTGTCATATGACCATTCAGTCAAAGGAATCCACTTGGCCCATTATGTAGGATGGTCAAAGGAGAAGCAATGAAGGTTTATTTTCAATAATTTATTCATAATTTTAGTTTGGCCATATATTTTAGGATGATAGGAAAAAATCACCTTGACATATGTTCTGTACAACTTGAACAATTCCTACAAAAAATGACTAATGAAGGTATGATCTCTATCAGAGATAATGGGTTTAGGTAATCCATGGAGATGAAATATGGAGTCAAGGAATATTTTATCAATAATGGATGTAGTGCATGGGTGGGATAGGTAACATAAATGAGCATACTTCATAAGACGATCCACTATCACCATAATAATATATTTACCTACAGATTTAGGTAACCCTTCAATAAAATCCATAGAGATATCTATCCAAATTTGTTTAGGTATTGGAAAGGGTTGAAGGGTACTAGGGGAGCACACAATTTTACCTTTCATACATTGGCAATGATCACATTAAACCATGAAAATATGAATATCCTTTTTCATTCCCTCTAGAAAAATGCACGCTATGTCCTTGTATAGGTTTTGAGAAACTCTGAATGGCCAGCTATTAGGGAGGATCACACTCAACCTCGATATCTTGTAGGATGAGATAATTTATTTGTGAATAATGGGGCACAAAAAGATGATCAAGGTACTATAAATCTTGACCATCCTAAGTATAACTAGGATATGAATGAGGATCTCCTTGAAGTTTATGGATGAAGTTTATAAAGAGGGTTCCTTGATCAGTTCCTCATGGAGTTTATGAATCCACTAAGGATGTGGTATGGATATAGCATGTAGCATTTATTGTTATTTATGTAGTCAGGATAAGTCATTCGCCACCACATTTTCCTTGCCCTTCTTATAGGTGATGTCATAGTCATAACCCAACAATTTAGAAACCCATTTTTTTTGTTCTAAGGTTTCCACCCTTTGTTCTAAGAAATATTTGAGACTCTAATGATAATTCTTTATGGAAAATGTCTCCCAATGAGATACAATCATAAATTATTTATTGCATGTAAAAAGTAAGTATTTACTTATAAGTAGACTTTCCCAAATTCCTGCTTGAGATTGCTTTGCTAGTCAAAGCCAAAGGTCTACCTTCTTGCATTAAAATTGCTCCAATTTCATTTCAAATGCATCAATTTCAATGATAAATGATTTAGAGAAATAAGATATTGCTAATATTTGGGTAGTGATCATAGCATGATTCAAATCCATAAAATCATTATTTACAATTTTTGTCTAGACAAAAGAATTTTTCCTTAGCATGGCTATCAAAGGAGCCACTATGTTTTCATAAATTTTTACAAATATCTGATAATATTGAGTAAGCCCCCAAAAAAAATGAACTCACTTTAGGATATGATATTTAGGCCAATATTGAATAGCTTGAATTTTCTTGGGATCAACCTAAACTCCATCCTTAGTGATGATGTGACCCAAGTATTCAACCTATTACTAGACAAAATTTTAACTACTTGATCTAAGTTTTGGAGAGGTCTTCTCATGAATGGTTGTAAATCAATATATCATCAAAAAAGAATAAAATGAATTTACAAAGGAAAGGGAAAAAAATGAGTTTAATAAAAAAATTAAAGGTATAAGATGCATTAATTAATCCAAATGGCATAACCAAGTTATTCATAATTCCCTTAATGAGTTCAAAATATTATTTTTGGAATGTTCGCATATCTAATTCAAATTTGATGGTACCCTGATTACAAATAAAACTTGGAAAAGTATTGAATCCTTTGCAACTCATCAAGTAATTCATAAATCATTGGAATAGAGAATTTATCTTTGATAGTGATCTTATCGAGGTCTTGATAATCCACACACAAGAATGAAGTGCCATCCTCTTTTCATACTAATAATACAAAAAAATAATTGGGACTAACATTGGAATAGATAACCCTGACAACACAAATCTCTTGGACTGTTTTATTGATTTTATATTTTTGAGCATACAAATACCTGAAAGGATGAACATTTTGGGGGAGACTACTAGGGAAAATTTGAATGGCATGGTCATGAGAGTCATGAGGAAGTAGTTCCTTGGATTACTAAAAAAAATTGAGCATATTTTTTCAACAAACTCTACAATTACATTGGATGGTTCCTTTCCCCTTCCTCTAAAGCATCGATAGAAAAAATTTCACCACCACTCGATGAGAGGACTTTTTAGCAACTTTTCCATATAATGGGTAGAAATAAACTGATCCACACCAACTTTCATGCTATGTAAAGTATATTTGGTCCCATATTGACTATATTTCATCCACAACTCAAAAAATCCCATCAAATAGACCTAACATCCACAACCATTATGCTCCCAAAACTATATCACACCCACCTAATGGTAGGAAAAATATGTCTATCCTAAGATTGTATTCCCCAATTTGGAGTTTTATGTTACAAAATTTTCCTTTGCATGGTAGGGTGCATCCTAGCAATCATGACTTCTAAGGGATTGCATATAGTAATGTAACAATTTCCTGATTTGTTCACATGTGGATCAATAAATTTATGTGTTCTATGAGAGTCGATAAGAATGATGATCCTTTACCCTTTGAATTAGCCAATTACTTTCATATTTTAGGGAGTTGATACTCCTACTAAAGCATGCACTAAAATTTTTGGTTGGGATTCCTCTTGAGCTTCAATTTTTTCTATGGTTTATACCTCTTCAGTCTCCTCTTCATCCTCTAAAGATTCTATAGTTGCTGTCTACTCCATATTCAATAGATACAATTTTTAATGTACACATTTGTACCATGGGGAATATTTTTCATCACAATTATAGCATAACACTTGGGTTGTTTTGTTGTCCATATCCTCGTGACTCAATTTATTGATTGTGGGAGATTTAGCAAGACTTGTATTTTATTTGGACACACTTCACAACTTGACATATACTTTCAACACATAATTCTAATCTAAATATTTACAATAATTGCTAAAAGTGTAATACCCTAATAAAATTTTATTGAAAATGTAAAATATTACATCATAGTCTTGTTATATTGATGTAATATTTTATTTATTTTATATTTAATAGTTTTTTTAAAAAGTAAAGAATACATATATTGATGATGGTCGTAAGCCTATGAATTGTTGATATTTAGATTATTAAATGGAAATAATATATTTTTAGGAACAAAAAAATACTGTAAACTAATCAACACATAATAGATAGTGTCATCCTATAACCAATTGGGTAGAATTGAATGTTACAAACTAAAATACAATGAAATATAATTACTATGACATTAATGCAAAGTCGTAAAATTGCAAATGAAAGGCGGTTTGGTGTGTTCCTGTTTCATTGAGTCAGCATAATTTATAGTTTTTTATATTTTTAAATTGTCAAAAGGATTTCCCTATTCATATTACACAACATTCCAGAATTCTACCCAAGATTTCTTTGTTATGGGAAGATACCAGAGCCTATAATTTACATCAAAACCAGCTTTGTGTCTACTACATTTTTAAGAATTAAATATGATTTCCATTAAATATGATTCTTCTACATAAGGATGATTTTATCCTCTCTATCCTTTGATATGTTCAAGCACCTAAAGTATGTATAAAATTGACCCAATCATCCTAGATATTATGTGTCCACTCTAATGTACATTTTCTAGTTTCCTTGAAAACACTTCTCTTCCCCTAAAGGTCTACAATAAGAGCTACTTAGTCACATCTCAACACAAATTATATGGGATTGACAGAAAATGGTATCATGTGTAATGGATTATTAATCATATCCCGTGTCCATTCAACAAAAGGTTGACTATGATCATCATAGAAAAAGAATGTTGGATCCTTCTATTGAAGGGATTTCCTCATATGGACAAGAAGACTATAAAATTCTCTTAAATTTAATTTATAGTTTGAGAAAATAAAAATCGAATCAAACTTGGTGTGGAAAAGAATTGAAAAAATTGGCAATTAAAAACAATTAGGAAAAACAATCAACATGAAAGCGGTAGAAATTAAAAAAACAAAGAAAATGTAAATTTTCATTGATTTTTTTCATGCATTTCAAAATGAATTAACACTATGCAAATAAAATACTAATACTATAAGTGATATCGGCTTAAACAACCCATGAAAAATGGAAGTCATACAAGATTAAGGTTAAAGTTTTAAACTACTACACATGAGAGTGACAAAACACATCTTGTATTTCTTATAATATAAAATGGTAAAAATTACAAATTGTGTTATGAGTCATCATAAATATCAAATAAAATGCCTCAACCAATGTATTTGAATGCCTTTGATCTTTTCCCTAGAAAAAACTCTTGTCTCTTTGTTGCTTTGTCGATGCATCTTCTTGTGCCTGTGCATCTTATTGTGTCTTGGTTACCATATCTCCTGCTAGGTTTTCAAAGTTTTTAAATTCATCTATGATGAAGAGATCATCTTGTTACTTACACTTCTATGCCTATATGATCCAATGATTAGATGGATTATACTTATCTAGTTTGAAAGCCTCGGTGTAATTTTCTTATGGTGGAGGTAAAGGTTGTAATGAACAAACACAATATCATTCAACTTTTCTTGTGTAAGCCTATTGCACTTCTTGAAGTGTATGTGCTCAAATATACTTCAATTTCACTCACAACCTGAAGTGCTACATGGTTGAGATAAAACTCTAATGGTGAAGCACTATAGATTGGGCGTATATGCACCAAAGTTCTCCCACCATAAATCTAGAAACAACCAAGAACAAGGAAATTTAATCATTCACATAAATCATAAATTCATATTACTTTATAAAACAAAATTAAAATATAAAATAAACAATAATTCAATGAGGGTTATCTAGCCTCATAGCTAACCTTGATCGAATTCATAATAAGGATGGGAAAATTATGCCCTCATATAACTTATAAGTATGCATCTTAGATTGCATATTAACCTTAATTTATTCGTTAGGGTACATGTGGTCAAAACATAATTTAAGGTCCACCATCATGTCATATTTGAAAAAGAATATAATAGAGTAAAATATTTTGGGATTGAAGTAGTACCCCACTACATGAAGAGTTCTATGGAGCTTAGATGTCCATTACATATCAATAATATCTAAAATGGGACTATATTTGGTTTAGACATATTTATAAACTAAGGAAATTGACTCCTTTGACCTATCTATAGCCTCATATATATATGGCATTGGTGACTCTTATCCATAAACAAGAAAAAAAACCTTCACTAAAGGCTTTGAAACCTTAAAAAAGGAAAATAAATTTAAATACAATTTATAAAAATATTTTACAATACAAGATTTGCAAATAATTTTTTTTTTGCATAAAAAAATAAATAATAGAATAAATTTAAAATCTTAGCCTTGTACCTCGATGGCCTCATCCATGGCTATTTAGAAGGGCTCATCAAACATATAATCATATACATTCTCCCCCACACAATAGAACTGGTATCTATAATATTTCTTGGAACTCCACTCCTCACTCACAAACATTTGCTTTAGTGACCCTCTCACTTTATAGATGCTCTGCAATGTCACAAATATTTTAGTGAAGTGTGTAACTCTAGCCCACACTAGCTCCCTTCCACCAGTAAAATTCCTCATGAGTTTGACGATCTAAGAATGGTTGTAGACTATGTTTTTAATTGCCCTATAATTTTGTACAAATTCTAACACCTAAGGTTATTTCCCAATATATTTTAGGAGCAAATACAGATAATGAACTACACATGGGAACAAAAATGATGGTAAATATCTCCTCCAACATATTTCCAACTACTACATATGTTATTAAACTGTCTATGATGACTTGGATAACATTCTTCACCCAGACCTCCATCATAACCTTCCCCAACAACCCTATAAGAATTTTGGCATTATTAACTTGTGTTGATGCATCCACTGACATGAAGAATTTTATTCCTCCTATAGAGAAAACCAAAAAATTAAATAAGGTTATTCCCTTCCCAACATTAGATACATTAGACATGATAGTGCAACTGTTAGTTCTCCACACCCTACGTTTCTCATTAAGAAAAACCTAAATATCATCCATGCATTCATAAAGGATGGTACCCTTAATGTCATCATAAGTTGGATGCTTAAATCCAATGCCATAACTTGTGATGGAATCTACTATTCCCTTCTAGTATGTAGACCTTGCCACATTGAAGGGAAGGTCCAAATATACCAAAAAGTGCATAAGCATTTGTTGGTTCCATATGACCATACCATCAAGTATGTCCTGTGCCCTAAGTGTGGAATATTCCGCTCAGTATTGGACTCATTTGTCCCACTTCTTGTTTATGCACTTTATGAACTTAAATTATCTTAGTGAAATCAACTAAATATGTTTCTTGCATCTATAGTTGTATGAGGCAAATAAGGAGGGATGAAATGACCTTGATTTGTCTTTGTTTCATATCTTTTTTCTCCACTTTTTAGTGATAGTTTCCATGCATTAGCTCTTAGTGTCCTTTGGTACATGTAACATAACCTAATATTTTTGTCTAGTTTCATTTTCAAATGGAATTTGAAGTGATATACGTCTCCATATATAGTAGACCCACAAAAATTGCAAGTAAATTCTTATTTATTTTCCACTTATATTTCATAATTCCATGATATATATTTTTATCTCTTTTCTCTAACATTTTCTTGTGGATACGCAAGCAAATAAATAACAACAAACATTTACTTTTTAAAAAATAAAAAATGAAAAACCCTAAACCCTAGTTTGAATTTTGAATTTTAAAACTTTAAACTTTTACAACTAAAAAGGACTTGCATACATATTTTAGGTGGCAAATGATAGAAACAAAAATCTTATTAAAAAAACCTAAACCCTTGTTTGAATTTTAAACTTTAAACATTGAAAGCTAAAAATATAAATGTACATACATGTTTCACACAAAAAATAACAACAAACAAATCCTTTTAAAAAAATATCTAAACCATAGTTTGTTGCATTTTGTTTTAAACTTGAAAAAAAATGGTTGCAATAGATTCAATAGAATAGTAAAACAAATCAGTTTACTTACCTCAAATGAATCCTTTGGGTAGATGTTGTTGGTTGTTGGTTGCTTCCAGGATCCTTCAAACTCCAAAAAATTCATTATTTGGTGTTTGTTGGTGGCTAAAAAAATTATTGTTAGGATGCATTTTAGGGTTTTTTTTGGTATGGTAGTAGTTAGTTAGTTAGGGTTCTCAAGTGAAAATTTTAACTTGTTTGAAATCATTCTAGGAGGAATTTTCAAATGTCAAGACTCTCCAAGAGAACAAATTATTGGATATGGAAGCACTAGACCTCTAAATTTAGGCATTCGAAGAAGCTTAAAAAATGGCATTCCATATATAGTAAGTGTAGAAGCAATAATAAGCATATGAAGAAGTATACATATAGAGTCTTAACTAGTGGTTTACTATTGCTCCTATCACTAGAGTAGTGGCAATCCATTCTTATTTTGCATAATCATATGATTGATATCTTAACATGAATTTCATTCTTAACCAAATTTGGAATGGATAAAATTACATTTTTAAAATATGAAAAAAAATTCCAACCACATATTTTACCTTATGCAATTCTTCCATTTGAACAACATAATATCCAATTATTAACAAATATGAGCACCTCTCTAATAATACTTGTTACCCAACAACTAGGCATTCAAATTTGATAGTATACCATTACTCAAGATAATAAAATTATATCAATGTAAGAAGCATCAATGTAAAGCCTATGTCTCAAAGAGGATCCATCCAAGGTGAGAAAAGAAGTGGAATACTTTCAAACTCCCTATAATACCATAACTATAGGAAAAACCTTGATATATATCAAATTTGACATTCATGATTTTAACAAAATATACAATATATTACTAGCCTTCGTTATGAAAAGAAAATTGAATAAGATACAAGATCAAATACTTTTGAAACACATCACTTGTAAGAGCCTTCCTAACCCACCTAGACATTAAACTAATGCCTTGAGTTCAAATGTCAATCAATCCTAGTCCTACTTCTTAGGTTGAGTGTGCTAGGTCAATAAAATTGCATCCCTCATATGGAAGCCATCCAAATTCCTCCATATAAAAAAATAGACACTTTTATTGAACTAGTCATAGTATGATATATAAGGAAACCAAGAATATTTGATATGGAAATATTATTCATATTCTTAAGTCTACTTGATAGTGGGCAATCCAATTATCCTATTTACATTTAAATGAGTATAAAAATAACTTTCAATGATTACAAAATTGAAGATTTAATACAAAAAAAAACACCTAAATTTCAAACTAATTTACTGTTCCTAACTTGAATCCATTTGCTCAAAATCCAATCATCCTCATATTTTCTCTTGAACCAAACTAAAATCTATTTTCTATGAGATAACTTAGACCTAGATAAATAACAAAAAAAATCTAGTATGGCAAGAGCACTGTCAATTTTCTCTCTTTTGTTATACATGAAAAGGTTAAAGTCATTCACAAAATGAAGATAAAAAATTTGTACATAATCAAGAAGGGATATACATTTAAGAAGGTTAAACATAGCACCTTATTCAAAAATACAATGTAGATAATTAAAAATATGTATTCATAGAAAACGGGGACATAGGACAAAACTAATTGATTAAATATTGAAGCATAATGGGTTCCAAATTAGTTGCATAATTTCAATTTTTGTAGAGGTTTCAACAAATATTGGATTTATTTTTTGTGTAAGCATATGATCAAATCCTAAAAATTACAACATATAAAAAATAAAATACCAAAGGATTCTATAACAAGCCCTACACAAAAGTATTTTTGTGTAAAAATAATCTTCACCCACTCTATAGCCCATTATAGGGACTCACAAGAAAAAATGGATATCTAATATACCTTTAAGAGAGCCAATATATTCACGTCTAACAACTTCCTCCATAACTAGACAATATTATCTCAAGCATTACATTTTGGTATATTTTTAATGAGGCTTTAAGTAATAAAAATTTCAAGAGATGTACTTCTATAGACTTCATTGTACATCATACAAATATTATCCATTATGAAATACCATATTGCTTTAAGAAATACCATAAGAAGGACATCTAGACAAGGAGCTTTTACTTTGGGAATGGAATATAATGTATTAGAAGATCCTAAAATAAAATAGGAGTATCAAGCAAATTTTGTTACTAATTAAAAATTCTATAAGGTAATAAATGAAGAAACCTATTCACTATAACAGGGTAAAATCTATTAAATCATCTATAAGAAGATTCTAAAATTGAGAGATGAAAACATGAGGAATCAAACTTTCTTCTAAATTCATATGACCACTATAATTCCTAATATATTTAATGCACTCCTTCCTATTCTTATTATTGATAAACTTCAACTAATATTTAGAACCAAAATATCTAAGATTCTCGATCTATATGTAGCCCCTATGGACTTATAATGTTCAATCCTATGCATATTATCCTTACTAATAAATTTATTCACTTGTCATATCTAAGTTGAGGGATCATGATCCTAATCATAACAAAATCTAGAAAGGATAATAACAAAAAAAATCCTAGACCTCCATCAAGATTGTGCTTATCTATACAAAAATATCCATAGGTGCTTGACACATCCAATTATTTTCCTCTCATAACATAAAATCCATACATCACACTTATGTGTTTCTTTCTCTTTACTCAAAATAATTATCAAAACCTAATTTAATTTTTTTTTTGTTAAGTAAGAAACTTCATTAATTATCGTGTTTTGCAGGTTGACCCAAAATCTATTACAAAAATCAGCCTTATGCTGAAACTAAGGATCCTTGCCATCCGAAGGACCTTCTGTCCTTTACTATGTATAGCCTGTCTAAAATGCCTAACAGGAAAAGGAGTGAAAATCTTGATTCTACCACCTATCAGTATAGACAAAAACAAACAAAACTCTCCAAGACGTAAGACAAAATACTAAAAAAAGGTATTCGCCTTGATAGGATGACTTCCTATGTACATTATGTAAATAAAAATTAAAACCGAAAAGGTTTGTGGAACCTTAGGCCTCATATTCAATGTCCTCCTTTATCTCCTCATCCTTATCTTCCTCTTCATCATCGTTGACATCATTAACCTCCAATTTCGACATGTAATCCTCATTGAAGAAAAATTGAGTCAGAGTTTCATGGACCTCCTGCTTCTGGTGAATAATGTTGGTGTAGGATTTCAAAACGAATCATTTTAGAACCATAATTGTAGGTCCTTTATCCTCTGCATCACTCGCTCTCACTTTGGAGTGTCATACTTGGTGAATAATTTAAAGAGTGATGAAGTATTCAATTACTTAATTTAACTCCCTAAAATATTAAAATATCTAGATCATTATTACCCATATGCATGATACTAGTTTTTAATCCCTAAGGGTACAACCTCTAACACTATAGAAAAATAAAGTAAAACTAATCAAAAAATAAATTAATTAAGAGGATCCTTGGCTAGGACCTATTGGTCCAAAATTTTCCTAAGTGGGTGAGTTGCACCTTCAAGACCTCAACCAAGATTAGATGACTCAAAAATAGGAGTTTTTGTGAGTCAACTTCTAGAGTAGTTTAGTTCCTATGATCCTAGTTACACTAACTAACAATAGGGGTATGTATACTACAGTAATAACTGCATAAATTTAGAAACTAGGATTAAATTGGTACGGATTTAGCAAAATCAAGAGACACAGAGTATGAGAATCTCACAATTTGAACTAAACTAGACTATCTAATAGACCAACTTACTTTCTTATTATACACTATTTGATCATAATAAACACTAAGCATCATCAAGAATTCTAGGAGCTAATGAACATAAAATCTAAGAATAAATATATAAAGCAAATAACTATAACAAAATAAAATTTTCATACAACTTTAACAAAAATGCTTAATAACTTAGTTGAGATACATACATGTTTAGGAATAAGTTGAGAAAGAGGCCAAAAAACAACCTAGTATTTATTAAAAATGTGCATAGTACATTCATCACACAATAATGCATTTGTAAATTCTACATTCAAGTATATATAGTTTTAAAATGCATTCAGTTAACTTATCATGATTTTCTATAGAGCATATTGTAAGCCTATCAAAACATGCATGGGAAATGGTTGTCACATTCAAGAAAGCTATGCTTACTTGATTTAATCATGTTTTTCTAATGTGTGTGACAAGGATTTATTTTGTAAAGTTGGATTGTGTGTTGCATCATTGGATTATAATAGTTGGGTGATGATTCACTCCTTTTTGTTATGATTGACCAACTGAGAAATGGTAGGATGTGATGTAGAAGGCTTTGGCCATCAAAATATTTTGATAGAAATAATGCATGGTTGCTTATTGACATGAATGACCTTGCTGACTAAGATGATTCCAAAGTTTTTTTTTTGCAATAGATGGTAGTGTGAGGGCATGATGCTTACCATCAAATAGATTATCCTAGCTGAACATTGATTCAATTATCACTTCTTCATGCTAGACTCAATATTTTTTCTTGTCAAGTGTTAGAGATCTTATTTCTTAATTATGTCATTATTTGAAGAGTATCATAGTTATATTTACTTATACATAGTTCCAAAAGTTAGATCTCATTCCTTGAACTTATTTTACATTTGACCTTATTTTTGTTGTTGTTGAGTTTTTTTTATTTTGATAATGATGTAATCACATCTAAAGTTTGACACCTTTTGAAATCTTTGCAAAGTATGATAACCGATGCTAGACGTTAGATGTAAGATCAAATGCATTTGAATATTTAGCTCTTTCTTATAAACTATGTCGGATTTATAGAGCTACTTTGATGATGTTATAATAATTTTTTGTTTGGTCGCTTGCACTTCTTGGCTTAAATTTTGATTAAATGCTACATATTTGAAGTTTGACTTGTTTCAATAGATTTTTTTTAAGAGAATGTTGGACACTAGATTTTCACTATTCCTTTGATGATATCATCATTGTTAAATGTCTAGCCAAATTTTCATGTCATTTTGCTTTGTCTTACCAAATTTAATTATCTTAACATTTTTTACAATCTAATAAGCTTTTGCTTATTGCTTTGCTACTTGATTGCCTAATTTTGCATCTGGCCATACCTCTTCAGTCTTGGTGCTGCTCTAAAATATTTTGGCTAACTTCATACCACCCTTTTACCTCTAAATCTACTATAGGGGCTTTATATGATGTTGATCTGGTTTCTTTTTGATCTATTGTATGTAATCTATTGCATTATTGCCTTAGAAAAATAACTACACGGCATGGAGAAGACCACATTATAGATGTAGGTGATGATATTTTATCTATATTATTGGTTACTTTGAAGGGAAATGGATCTATAATATAATATAATCAGACATAGGGAAATGGAGGGATATAAAACTTAGAGTTATGGAAAGTAAAATGACTTTAGAAGAAGGAGTTGATGTAGTAAGGATGAAGATGTTAGGGAGGTTAATGGATTTTATAGCTATAATAGGGATTCTAAAACATACCTTCAAATAGGCCTTGATACAAAAAATATCTCATTTACCCACAAAATGTGTGGTGCATTATAACATACAGAGAAATTATAGTACTAGAGGAAGAGAAGGCTAAGGTTTATGGAAATTTGGAGGTTAGGGATATGACTAGGGAGGTGAAGGTTATATGAAAATGGGAAGTAGATAACAAAATATGAAAAAAGGGAAAATACTAAAAATGGATAGGGTAATGGTGGTGGTGATACATACAAGTATACAGGGGATGGATTTTCAAAGGCATAGTGAATATTGGTAAGGAGAGAAAGAAGATAAGAGAGAGATACTTGTGTGTAGGTTCCTCTAGCAAAACTACAAATCTCATGAGCATTTTCTACTATAGATCAATGTTGTTTTAGATCCAAGGTAGTAGCATTAGGTGAATGTTTACTCATGCAATATCCATAGGAAAATGTTCTAGGAACTTGGAAATTGTCTCCCTTCCACTACTTTCTTCCTTATAGAACTATGAAGATACATTTGTTTTGGATTGTTGAAAACTAGGCACTAGTTTACTATTTTGACAATATGCATGGTAACTCAGAATTGTTCATGAAAAATTTCATGCATTAGGTATCTCTATGAATATTTTATAGATTTTTTCAAATATTTATTGTAGTTGGATCACGATTTGAGTTGGCCCTTGTTAGAGCTAACATTAATTTCTTGAATTTTTATGAAAATATAGCCCTTTTATCTCCCTTTTGTTTTTCCAACCATAGCTTGATGCCATGGTATTCACTCTAATCCAGCATATTCTTGATTTCATTATATTTTTAGCACAATATATTACTATCAATTTGGCAAGATCTCTACCATTTTAAATTCTATTTATGAGTTTTGCATGTGTTCAACTTACACATGTTTACATGTCTTGTGGTGTCAATATGATGGATTTTAGCATTTTATTTCATCATTAAGATGTTGAGGTCATTGATTTTACACATTTCTAAAATCACATTTGTTTTGGAGAGGGAATATTAGGTTGGCCTTTCCATTGGGATATGAAATCAAGAAGATGTTTTGAGAGGGAAAGAGATTAATTATTTGAGAAATGGAGTAGTGTGAAGAATGTGTACAAACAGTAATAAGGATACAACCAAAAAGTGAAGATAGTAGTGAAAGAAGAGGAGAAAGTATGAGAAAATAATACCTATAAATCATGCATTCTAAACCCTCCTTATTCGATGATATTTGATTTGGTGTTTGGTTCACCTTTCAACTATTTTGGTACTTCTTGTGTTGGATTCAAACACCAATATATTAAAAGAGAGGAAGCATACCCTCTTTAATTAAGGAATATCTTCTAATTTCTTCTTCTCTTGTCCCTGCTTTATCTTAACAAACCCCACTAATTGAATAGAGATCTAAAAATTATATCAACTGGTCAGAATCTATGAGGAATAAGCATCTACAAGATTTTTGTCCTAACAGAATATTTAAATAAAAAATATTATTTTTCTCATATGTCCCTAGACCTCGCTCAAAATCATTCGAGTGTCCTCGAGAAAGGAAAAAATGTAAGTATGGGAAGGTTGTGGCTATTGTTTTTGGACTTCTATATAGGCCAAGAAGAGTGTAAGCATTGTCAACAGAGTATCAATTCCAATGAACACCATGATAATGTTAGATAACGTCAAAATGGTTTTAGTTAACATCATGATGGTTCTTGGACTGCCATCATCATGTTCAATACATACTAGGTTTTTAATTTGATTTTTATGTCTCAAAAGAGTTTATAGGTGATTATATATTAATTTATTAGAGTGTAATATCACCATGCTTCTACTCAATTAGGTAGATGAGATTTGGGTCCCATAAAGCATGCTAAAAATTATTGGTATAAAATATACCTAAGTAGATGAGTTGTGCCTTCGAGACCTCAACCAATATTAGATGATAAAAAAATAGGAGTTTTCATGAATAAACCTCTAGAGTAGGCCAGTTCCTATGATCCCTGCTACATTAACTAACAAGAGGGGTATCTAGACTAAAGTAAGAAATGCATAAAGTTAGAAACTAGGTTTAAAATAGCACAAGTTCAACGACATCAAGAGACACAAAGTATGAGAGTCTTGCAATATGTATTGAACAACATTTAATCAAATAAATACTAAGCATTATCAAGCATTCTAGGAGTTGTTAATAGTAAATCTAGTGAGAAATCTAGAAAGCAGAATAACTATAATTGAATAAACCATTCATACAACTTTAATAGAAATTCTTAATGACTTAGTTGATATATGTACATGTTCTAAAATAATTTGAGAAAGAGACCAAACAACAATTTATCTTTATTCAAAACATGCTTAGTACAATCGTCACATAAATATGCAATTGTAAATTCTAAAGAGTCAATCCTTTGAATGTATTACATTCAAGTATATATAGTGTAAGCAAAGAAATGACACTTAAGCAAATAAAAAGTTGACACAAGAAATTTGTAATGAATAAAAAAATGCTTTTATATTAAGCTTTTGGGAGCCTTGGTCTCCTCTTTTTACAATAGTAATTTACCCCAAATTGTAGGGGGTCTTTATTATAAAAGAATACTTGTTCTTATCAAAGTATAATATGCACAAAGGAGGGAACCCCTTTGAAAAAATCCAATGGATAGGAGTTTCCTAAATATTTTTGCTCTAATTAGTGGTGAGTGGGCTTGTGTATCCTTGGTGGGCCATTCTTTGCCTCATTAGTTTTTCAAAGACCTATCTCTTGCACCTACAAGAATCCAAACACCAAAGTGGCTTAGTAGCATATGAAGGACCTCCACTATGTGAGGCACTTTTTAATGGATATGAAAAGCCATAAAATCCTAATCTAAATTCTTGTAGAATGTATAAAAGATGCATAAAAATAAATAAAAAATCGATACCTTGTTGATTACCTGACCTGCTCTATGTCCATTGATGGCTGAAACCATATCTGAGAAAATGTGGAGCTACATTTGGGGCTAGATAAATGTAGGCCTGCATTTATGCAAATGCATAGCCACATTTGGGTTTGTGTAAATGCACTCCTACATTTATGGCTAAGTTTCAAAAGTATTGGGGTTTCATCTAGGGCACCGGTGGCTTGGATCCAAGACTATGGATGACCTCCTATAGCAATTTTGGTAACATGATGGTGTAATTCTCAGCCTCTTGGGTGATAAAGTGATGACGTCTTTATAGGATTTTGAGGGTTTTTGGGGGAAGGATAGGTGAAAAGCAAGGGCTACCAAGTGGTAGGGACTGAGAAACCACCTATCCTAGGAAGTTAAAGTGAGTCATTAGGAGAGTCTCACTTAATTGGGGAGGTGTGACATGTGGGTAGGTGCAAGTGGAGTGATAAGTGTGATATGTGGCAAGGTGAGGAGTAGTGGTGGCTAGGACACATATCATGTGGAGACACAGGGTATGCTTGGAGGATTTTCTATATTTTCACAAAATCTAGAAAATAGGATAATGTGCAAGAAATACATACCTAAGTTTAGACTTAGGTATATAATTTTACTATGCAAATTTGAAATGTGCAATGTGAATATGGTTTTACAAGTGGCTAAATTTTAGTGTCTACAAATGTGCATTTTGTACTGTATTGCACCAAGCACAATGCAATGCAAAAAAGAGAAACTTCATTTTTTTTATGGAGAAATTGATTTTTATTTAATGTTTTTTTCCCTAGTGGAAGGATTGAATGACTTTTGAAAATTTTGATTTTGGTTTACCCACTCAAGCAGTGAATGGGTGAATAATGAGACCCATGAGTTGATAGATCTAATTATGGATGATGAAGGGGATGTGATTTTATGGATGCGGTTGTACAAAATTAATATCAAGTTGGTTTCTCCATGTTTTGATAGGTCATGCATTGTCAAAACTTTGCTCGTGGTAGAATTATGTACACTTTTGATGCAGTAGATGGACCAACCAATATAGGTGTGCGTGTGATTCTAGAATCTTTAGAGGTGGAATTTATCTCTACATTTCGATTGTAGTCATCGTATTCATACTCATATATTGACATGGTGCATACCGATTTGAGATATTTTTGCTTTGTCCCCAGTGAAGAGGGTATTATGATAGGTTTGTGCAAATTTTATTGAATGTAGTCACATTCCAAATATGAATTATAAAATCAATCTTATTTTGGATAAGATGATATGAGATGATGTGATAATGCATTTGATGATGTAATTTGATGGTTTTGTAAAGTTTTGTAGTGTTTTGGTGATGCTTAAAGGGATGATTTAATATTTTTTTGAACAAGCATCCTTAATATTATTGTAATTTACCCATCCTATCAGTTTGTATGGATAAAAAATCACTGCAACCATTAGGTTTCTAGAATAAATTACTAGATACTAGGTTAACTCAAAGATCTAGGCTAGCGAATTTATTATCGAAAAGCAAATCCTAAGCTATTGTAAAAAAGAAAATGTTATTTTAGATGTTGACTAGAAGGGTTTGATGCCTCTGGAGCATTCAAAATCGAAAGTTACCAAAGGGGTTTTGTTACTTTGGAGTGTTTTGAATTGAATGGACCAAAGGGGTGCTTCCTTTGGATCCTTTTGAATTGAAAGTGACTAAAGGAGTTTGGCTCCTTTGGAGATTTTAAACCTAAAATGACCAAAGAGTTTTTGTTTCTTTGGAGCCTTTTGAATTGAATGTGACCAAATGGGTGTCTCATTTGGAGATTTATGGATTGGATTGACCAAAGGGGCATCTCCTCTAGAGTTTTTTGGATTGCATTGATCAAAGGGGTGTCTCCTTTGGATCTTTTTGGATTGAATTATGACCAAAGGAGTTTGGTTCCTTTGGAGCCTTTTGGATTGAATTGTGACCAAAGGAGGTTGGTTCCTGTAGATCCTTTTGTATTGAATTATGATCAAATTAGGTTGGTTCCTTTGGAGCCTTTTGGATTGAATTGTGACCAAAGGAGGTTGGTTCCTTTAGAGCCTTTTATATTGAGTTGTGATCAAATGTTGTTGGTTCTTTTAGAGATTTCTAAATTTTTGTATGCATGTGATGAAATGAATGTATTATGAGTGAATGCAATTAATGATGTATGAAAATGAACGAATGATGTTGCCTCATTAATTATTTTTTGAAGAGGTTATGGACCATTATAGCAAAATTTGTCTTTGTTTCTTAATCAAGGACACCAACATAATAGTACTAGATTGACCATATGTTGCATGATGATATGGACTATGATACATGTGTGACAATGCAATGGTGGTATGGAATGGAAGCTCGCTTATAACTTTGTTTGTATTGGGGATAAAGAATCTAGATTTGTTTTCTAAAGACTTAAACATCCTAGTGATCTCAAAAAAACTCATCTATTCGTATTGTAAATCTATTAGATGCTAAGGGTGTCCTAACAGAGTCAAATATCTCAAGGACCAACCATGTGTGCAATGAATTTTTATTGTTGATTATTATCATGGGTAGGCTAATCAATTGTAGCTTATACCAACAAGATAGCTCATTTGTAAGCATGCATATGTCTATACACAAATGTTGCTAATGTGACAAATATCCCACCATACGTAAGACTACTCCACTTATAGGACAGTGTTTATAGCCCATTCTGGCGATGGAGATCACCTCATGGTTTTTGAAATACTAACAATTTTAGGGATTCAAGATCATTTTCCTTCTTTTTATTGCATTTTTAGGATTTTTGGGATTTTTTTGTAATTTTTGCTCATTTTTTCTAGAGCAAAGTGATTTTTTATTGCTTTTGGGTACTTGCTCGTATTTTAGAAGAGCAAGTGGATTTTTATTGATTTTTGGAATTTGAATATAATTTAGAAGAGCAAGAGGATTTTTTTGGGGGGGATGCTCTTTGGGATACTTTCTTATTTTGTGGAAGAGCAAGGGAATTTAGTTTTTTTTTGGTACTTGCTCATTTTGTAGAGTAAGAAAAAATATTTTCGGAGGGGAAGAAGGGAGAGCTTGTCCTTTTTCCAAATCTCAGCTTTCTATACCATGCACATGATTGGATGAGTAGGGGAAACCATTCACTTTATAGCAATAGTGACTCATGAATTCATCATTCCTAGACTTCACAACGTATTCATATATGTTGATGTGCATGGTCTAAGAGGAAACTTGATTAACTAGGAATAACCTATAGCACTTAAGGATTGTTTGATTTTAAATGGAGGTTGCTTGAAACACTAGGAGTGGCTGAGTGGCTAAAAAAACCTAGAGATTCTTCAAATCAAACACTACCAAAGAAATTAGGTGCTTTGTGATTTTATTGTATTTTTTTTGTTCATCATTTTTTTTGGTATGGTGGTGGATTGTGGAATGAAACTAGGATGAAGGTACCTATGATTAAGGTAATTAGGCTCAACAGACTAACAATTATCCAAGCTAACCAAATGACAACTGATATAGAAAGTGACATGTATGAATGTAGAAGATAGGGATACATAAATGAAATGTACAAGGAAGTGATCATGGAATATATATGAGTTATGAATGCATGAATGGATGCAAAGAATATAATATGAATAATTTAGCTAATTTTGTTTCATTTATTTTATTTTTTTCTTCTATATATGTAAAAATATTTTGCATCAGGTTGGCCAAGGTGGTAGTGGTGGATCAATAGGTGGCTCAGTTTGCTCTAGTGAAAGGAGAAGATAAAATATGATCTATGGGATGGAAAATAGGTAAATGTAAAAATCATCCTCATTTTTGAAGGATGAAATTGGAGCCAACTCTTTTTAAAATCTATCAAAAGCAATTGAGAGTATGTCATATTACTCATCAAATTCATCCTCAAAGTCATCATTAGAAATGGAGTCAATCATGGAAATATGTGGTTGCATTTTTGGAAAAGCCTTGTACAAATAGGGCAATAAGTAAGGGTATATGTACTCATCCTCATTATATTCACTCTCTTTGATATCATCTCCCTCCTCCTCATGATTAATGATGAGTTGTTGGAACACTTGCTCAAATGAGGTGGTGGAAGATAATGGCTTGTATCCAAAGCTAGAGTTATCATGTGCTTCATGATAGTGAGGTTCAACAATATCACATATACCTATTCATGTCCTCCTATACCATATCCCTACCATTTGAACCATCTAATATAACACAAGGAAATTTTGATTACACATATATTCAATGTTGACATAAAATTGTTGTCTGGGTTCAGTAGGGGGGAGGATTGGATGAAGAATCGACCCCCTATATAGAAAGTTAATTATATTTGGCATTAAACCCAGGTTATACATCACACCTATAGCTAAATACGAGTCACATGGGTGATCATAATCTCTAATAGTCTTGATTCTAGGAGGTGTTATTATGATATCTTGAACCATGTACTTGCTAATGATTGGGTTGGTGAGATGCATTACAACTTGCATGGCTATAGTTATGGATGAAGTGAGGGTAGAAGTGAAGGATTGCTTGATGGTATGTGACTCAAGTGGAGGTAATGGTATATGCTACAAGGCTTCCTCATGGACAAGTTGCCATATACAAGACATTTGATGATTGGGGTGGAGGTGTATCCAGATGAGAGGAGCATATGATTGTTTGGGGTTCAGGTTGAGATAGGATGATGATGGATGCTTATGAAATTGGATGGATAAATGATGAAGGATGATGGGTGGCTATGAGCGTTGGTGAGGGATTGGGTGGTTGATTTTATTATGTATGGTGTTGCCTCCTTTGTGTGATGGTTGGAGGATTTGACTGGATTTGACTTGATGAATATGATGATGGTTGTGATGAATGATATGGGTTTGTTATGGTAAGGGTATCCTATATGTGAGCTTTGGATGATGTGGTTGTGGGTGTTGGTGAGAGGTTGAGTAGTGGAATTTTAGAAGTGAAGGTTTGTCCCCTTGCATGAAGTCTAGATGATTGGATTTAAGAATTTCCATAAGTGCCTCATGATGTAGCAAGGATTGTTGTATTATCTCATAAATTTTAAATGGTAATTTTATGCTATGTGTTGACCTACTTATTAGTGTGATGGTTTATCTAGGTGGATGTCTTGGAAGATGGATTTTTTGAGATGGATGGGTTTCCTGTTGTAGAGGAATTCTTATTGATTATGTCGTACTTGTGTTGGTTCATCTGATTGGTGTGTACGGTTCACTCTTCCCTAATTTCAAGTGACTATATTGATAGCACCCACAAAACCCTGGTATTATTGAGCATCATTGATATAGTTGAATTGGTTAGGGGGAACTGTAGAAGTTGATCCCCCCATTGTTTGTTGTGTTGCCTCACGATGAGGAAATGGTGTTTGATAAATACCAAGGTTATGGTTTTTTTTTTTGGTAGATAAGATACTATAGCATTAATACCGGGTTTTACAGGTTGATCCAAAACCTTTTATGGTTTTGCTATGCTATAGGGTTATCAATTTTGATAGTCCCATTCTCAATCATATATTATACTATATCCTTGAATGAATAGTAATTATTGGTATCATTACCCTTTTGGCGATGATATGTATAGTATTGGTACTCCTTATAATTCCTACCCCATGGCTTGTTGGGGTCTTCTAGTTTAATTTTTGACAATGTAATCATTTGTGTCTCATATAATATTTGGAATATGTTGGATAATGGTTTAGGCAATGGGGTATAGTTGTGGGTTAACCAAATTTACTATTGATGTTATGATTATATGCTATCGTAGCTTGTTTTTGCAGTTGTTGTAGGGGCGGTATCACTCAATATGTCTATTATTGCGGTTATAGCTATTGTTGTGGGGGTTTTTGAAATCAGACTTGAGCTTTTTGTGTTTGCAGTTGAGGTTGGTTCAAGACCACTTGATTTACCTAACCATATTTAGATTGGCCTTGATTATTTCCCCTTTGATTCTTATTTTGCCATTCTTTCCTTTTAAATTTTATCTTACCCTCTTAAATTTTAATTTCTTTAATGATCCAAGTCTATGTGAGTGCTTCCTCGAATATTCTATATTGTTGTAGTAATAACAAGGAGATTGGTTTTAAGCAATTCCTTGTGAACATTATTGTTCGTTCTACCATGGGGAGGTAGAATGGAAACTTGGTAATAACTACCCTCCAATGATTTGTAAAATCATAAACCAACTCATATTTGAATTATCATAGGTTGAACTAGTCAGTTAATGTGGTTTTCTTTCTAACATTGAAAGATAAATGCTCCAAGAATTGGTCCGCTAATTGTTCAAAAGTAAAAATGCTTTGGTGCAATAAATGGTTGTAGCGTTCTAGAGCATCCCCTAAATGTCTGAGGGAATTTTAAGAGCATTAGGGGTTCATTATCTTGTATTTTGAATAATGTGTTGAGTAATTTTCTTACAATGTGAATTCTTGATATAACATTTTAAGGTTGTCAATATGATTTTGTAAAAATTGAAATTTAGGGTCTTCAAATGGTGTTTGAAAACCCTAATTTTCTTGATTTGTGTAAGTTTGATGTGTGGTGTTAGTTGGAATTTTATGGTGATTCATGTTATGTTGATGATGGTTTTGAAATGTTTGATGTTGATGAAATTGATATTGATGAGGAGATGGGGGGATGATATTTTGGAGTGAATTAGCGGGTATGGTAATGGTTGGTGGTTGGGATACCCATGATGCATCTTGTGTGAAGAAAGTGTTTCGGTGTGATATGTGTGGTTGATTGAAATTTATCATCTGTGATTGTTGTTGTGAAATAGGGTAGGTGTTTTGATTAGCATTATTTACAAGTAATTGTTGCAAGTGTTGAAAATATTTATGTATTACAATCGCATATGTAGGTTGCATGGTTGAATGGGGGGTGCAATATTGAGCATGATGCATGGCAAAAATATGAATAGGTGGTGAAGGGTATTGATACTAAATGAGGAATGTTATGTTGAATAGTTTCAACAGATGATAGTGATGTGGGTGGAATCAAATGTGGTTCCTAAAAAGGAATATTATCATGTGCTTCATAGAGTGGATCGAAGTAGACGATGTTATGGGTGGATGGCATGGAAATGTGTTGATGGATTTGGCTAATAGTCATGGTAATATATTAGAAAAAGGTGTTGATGAAGAGATTATTTGCTTGTGACATACCACTTTCTCAGTTGTGAAATTGGTTGAGGCTTGGGAAATCTGAGTGTAATGCTCCATGGATGTAGGTGCTTGGTTGTAGGTGTTAGTTAGCACTTTGGCTTGAATTTGGATCAATACCATAAGCTAGGGGTGATATGGGATGATGAATGTGTAGGTATGTGTGTGGAAATATGATGTGAATGAAAAGAAAACAAACACACAATCAAACAAATATTTTCTATTTTTATTTTGTTTTTGCAGTTTTATTTTTTATTTGATTTTTTATATTTATTTGTACTTTTGAAGTTTAGTTTTTTTTAAGGGTTTTAGGTGTGTTTTATGTAACCTATGCCTAAGAACTATAAATGGTAGGTGGTGAAGTGGAATATAAAAATGTGTAGTCACAATCACCCCTCTAATGAATGAAGAATCACAAATGGATAATAAAGCTTTCTAGATGAGGCTTGGTGATGGGTGTAATCTAGGGATGTTGGACATTTTCAATCCCTAAGCTAAAAGTTGTCATTGATTTCAAAAGGACCTATGTAAGTAAGCACTATGATTTTCCTCTACAAAGAGCTTCATGAGAAGTAAAGGTTTTGATCAAAGGTTCTAGAAGGGATGCATGCCATTTGGTTCCAAAAGGATCTTCAAGGGAAGCTTAGCAAAAGGTTTTTATGAAAACCAAGGAAGGAAAGGAAATATTTTATTTAAAACCAATGGATGGTAGATTTGAAATGGGTTTTTCTTAAAACCCAAGTTGGATTTTTGTTTCATCGAAAAATGTGCCTCGATGATGGAGAAATTTAATTTTAAAGGTTTAGTTTAAATTTTAATTTATTTAAAATTTTAATTTTAATTTTAAAATTAAATAAAAGGTTGTTTCCCTCCTTTCTTATTGGCACCGCTGATGTCATGAGGGCAATGTTAAAAGGGCCGATGTATTCGCATTGAAGGATGGTTTATATAAATAAGCCAAAGGTTTTCCATTTAAAAAACCTGAGTGTGACATGGGCAGTTAAGTTGTGGACGGTCAAAGTTTTGGTGCCTTGTGAGGAAAGCACATGTAGTTTAAGGAAGAGAGTTCCCAAGGCACTCACGTGGGTAGTGTTAGCTCACACGACTTAGTGTTAGCTCACGCGACTTAGCACAATGGGTAGAGGTTCGAAACACCAAGGCCCTTCGAGGGCTCCTTTGAGGTATGCGCTTCGACTCCGATATTTTTAGAGGTAAAATACTTTAATTAAAATATTTTCTTGCTAAGGTTTGATTATGATTTTTGTGTGAGATATAAGGTTGAGCAAGCTTTAATATTTTATTAATGTTTGATTATAATTTTTGTAGGAGATATAAGGTTGAGCAAGCTTTAATATTTTCATAAGGTTTGATATTTGATTAATGTGGGCTATTTCCTGAGAAAGCTTTGTGATTATTTTTTAGTGCAAAAGTGTTGAAAGGAAAGATATAAAATAGTTGATTTATTTTATGGTATAAGTGGTTTTTGGAGTTACAAGGTTATGCAATGTTTTGATTTATTTTATTTTATGGTACAAGTGGTTTTAGGAGTGATAAGGAAGTTGTGCATTAATTCTAAAGAAGGTTTTCTAATTAAAAGCCTTGGTAAATATTATTGTGAAGTGGAGTAATGTTGATTATTTTGTGATCTTCTAACCCTTTTGAAGATTGGTAAAATAATATTGTGATTATGGCAGATTTCCAAAGAGGTTTCTTCATCTTCATTAAAGGTATGGGCACATTCTCCTATTGATTTATTATGATGGTTGATTTATGAAAATATCTTTGGAGTGAAAAGGATTGATTGTGGTTTCCTTTTCGAAAGTGATTGTTTTAATACTTCAAGGTTTTCTGGATTGAGAGTTGTGATTAAACCTTGTTTTATAAGCATTGTTGTTGGAGCCCATTGGTTGTGCAAAAAAATTGAACTTAAGTTAGAAAAGAACATGGGTATCATTTTATGTGAGATTTGTGGTTGAGCATTGTTGGGAATATTTTGAGTTGATTGATACATGCTTGGACTAGGGTTTGTGAGAAAGGGTTTTTCATTGAGGTGATTGGTTGAGTTGAGTTGATTGAGCCTAGTCAAGTGGATGCATGTGGTTTTTCAAGTTCCATAAAACAAACTATTCTATATTCTAGATTTGAGTTGAGATTGAGATTTGAAAATAGAACATATAGAGTCTCTAACAATTCTCTTTGTGCTTCTATGTGATTTATTTGAGTTGAGATTAGGATTTGAGTATAGAAAATATAGTCTCTAAAAATTTTCTTTATGCTTCTATGAGATTGATTTGATTTGAGATTGGGATTTGAGTATAGAACATATAGAGTCTCTAAAAATTATCTTTATGCTTCTATGAGATTGATTTGAGTTGAGATTGGGATTTGAGTATAGAACATATTGAGTATCTAACAATTCTCTTTATGCTTCTATGAGATTGAGTTGAGATATTGATTGAGCATTAAGTATAGAACATATTGAGTCTCTAACAATTCTCTTTATTATTCTATGAGATTGGAAAATTTTTGTGTGAGCTTGTTAAGCAGATTTGAGACAAGTCTTTGAGAAGGCTTGTGGAAGCTTGCTATGAAGATTTGAGCAAGTCCTAAAGAGGACTTGTTGAGTAGATTTTGACAAGGTCTGTATGGACTTGTTGAGAATATTTGGATGGATTCTGTGTGGACCTGTTGAGCATATTTGAGCAGGTTTTGTATGGACCTGTTGAAAAGATATGGACAAGTTCTAAGTGAGCTTGTTGAGCAGATTTGGATGGGTTCTGTATGGACCTATTGAGAATATTTGAGCAGGTTCTATGTGTATCTATTGAGTATATTTGGACAAGTTCTGAGTGAGCTTGTTGAGAATATTTGGACAATTTTTGAGTGAGATTGTTGAGTAGATTTGGATAAATCTGAGTGACCTTGTTCAGCAGATTTGAGAAAGTTATGAGTTAACCTATTGATATAGATCTTTGGAGGTGATAGAGTATAGAGGATAGAGTCTCAGTGGATAGAGATAAAGCAACTAGGATAATTGAATACAGATCTTAATGAGGAGTCTTGAAGTGGAGATATATCCACCAGTCAGTGTAGCAGAGAGACAGTCTTCTAGAATATCATTAGCTAGAGCAAAAGGGGAAAGAGTTATCCTATGGAAGATATCTACGAAATTGAGATTAGGGTATCAGAATATCCTTTGGAAAGAGGTCCATAAATATTGTAATTAGGAAGGATTACCAAAGATACTGATTTAGAAAATTTTAGTAAAATATTTTATTCGTGGAGTAGCCCACATTGGGTGAACCACGTAATTTGTGGTGTATCTATTGTGTATGGTATTTTGTGAATTACTTTTATTCCTGCTATTGATACTGTAATCTATACACTACATAATATTGAATTCAAATAAAAATTTAAAAGGGGTATTATACTATTCACCCACCCCCCTCAGTATAAACTTGTGTTCTTCAAGGGAAAAAAATACCTCTTTGGTAGAGGTCAAGTTGTCTAGTGCCTTGCTATCATCCCAAATAGAGTTTTTCTTCACCCTCATGTGAGTTTGGACATAAAAAACAACTATTATTCCACAAATTATTAATCCCTATGAATTGAAGGGCATCTAACTTGATTACCTCGATCTAACCTCAAGAGTAATTAGTTTCTTGGGCATGAAGTCTAAAAACTATCATACTAACTATAGCTTAGGGATCTAATGATGGTTAGTCATGAAGTCCAACACATTCAAAAAAAATTCCTCGCACTTGTCATGCAATGGTGCAAAATTATTATTTTTTCAAGTGTGTGGGGGGTTTTGTTTTGGTTTTGTGAGGTTTTTGCAAAGTTTTGTAAAGCAAATCTAACATAATTTTACCCAAAATGCAAATCAAGATGCAATTCTGATTCAATGCCTACAAATGTAATTGATACACATAAAAAATATAAGACAACACTCAAAATAGCATAACAAGAAAAACCCTAGGTTAAAATGCAAACATAATGCTAAAAACCTAAATAGTCACTATAGTATCCAATGCTAGAAAAATATTCGTAGGCCATTTTGAGTTACTCTATGAATGTTTTTGGCCCTAAAAATGGTCTAAAAGTACCTGAGGCACATAGGTGTTGACTCCATTGGAATCTACACATTGAGGTATTTTCGAATACCTGACGGAGCTCAAATGGACACTCAAACCTCTAGTTATGGCCCCAACAAGTTCATGTATTTTTTTATGACCTTAAAATGTAAAACTAGGATGCCATTCTAATTTTATACCTACAAAACGCAAAGAAAAGACAAAAAATAGAGAAAAAAACCCAAGATAATAGCCAAATGTGAAACCCTAAGCTAAAATACAAATAATTGCTTCTAAAGGCCCTAAAGAGGATCTGATGCACAAAACAATATGTAGGATTGTGTTTGGGACCCACAAATCTATTTTTGCAACTAGACAAAAATAGTTTTATGTTTGTATACCTATAAATATATGTTTCTACATGTATTCAATAACCTGTTCAGGGTAGATAGAGATCTAAATTTATCTAAGTGACCCTACTAATGCAAATTTTAAGCTCCTGATGCAGACTACAGTTCTTATATAAGATATAGATTTAACTAATGAATTCAAAATGTGATTTGATTTTTGATGCCTACAACAAAATTGTCTCTAATATGCACTTATGACTCAATACAAATTATAAAAGAAAATATGAACATAATAGAAGCAAATTTTTCTTTTTCTTTTTCAAAGTAAATTTAGAACTACAATTTTTTATCTCGATGAATTTATTGGAATCCTTTTGCTCTCTCTTCTTGCTCCTCAAAAGTAGATCCATGTTTGTGCAGGATTCCAAACATAGAGCCACTTTTGCATAGGCTTAAAAATGTAGAGCCACATTTACATATACTCCTAAATGTAGAGCCACATTTGCACATGGTCAAAAATAGACCATCAGTATCTAGAACTCCCAAGAAAAATTCTATAATATTCATGCGATAGATCTCTAAAAACCTACAACTAGTAACTAGACATAGATCAGATACTAAAAAAATGAAAGCAATAACAAATAGAACCCTTTGGGGGTTCCACCGTGATTGCTAATTTACAAGAAAATAAATTACACTCGAGCAAACAAACATTTTACACAAGCAATTTGTAATGAAAAAAAATACTTTTATATCAAGCTTTTGGGAGCCTTGGTATCCTCTTTTTATAGTAGTAATTTACCCCAAATTGAAGGGGTTATTGATTAAAAAAGAATGCTATTTCTTGTCAAATTACAATATGCACAAAGGGGGCAGCCCCTTTGACACAATCTAGTGGATGGGAGTGTTTTTAATCTTCTTTGATCCAAATAGTGGTGAGTGGGCTTGTGTATCCTTGGTGGGCTACTATTTTCCTCAAAACTTGTTTAGAGACCTATCTCCTACACTTTCAAAAATGCAAACACCAAAGGGTATTAGTAGCATATGAAGGGTCTCCACTGTGCGAAGCCCATTTTTATGAAGATGAAAAGCCATACAATTCTAATATGAATGCTTGTAGAATGTATAAAATATGTAGACAAATAAAAAAAAAAAAATTCAATAACTTGATTACTTGACCTGATATGTGTCTGTTAATAGTTGAAACTATATTTGAGCAAACGTGGAGCCAGATTTGGGGTTGGCTAAATGTAGGCCTGCATTTGTGTAAATGTAATGATGCATTTGGGTTTATGTAAATTCACTTCTACATTTATGGATGATTTGCAAAAGTGATGGGGTTTGATCTGGCATGTTGTTGGCTTAGCTTCAAGACTATGGATGACCTCCTCTAGCAATTTTGGTTGTGTGATGGTGTTATTTTTAGCCTCTTGGGTCAGAAGTGATTATGTATTTATAATATTTTTAGGGTTTTGGAGGGAAGGATAGTTGGCAAGCCAGGGTTTCCAAGTGGTAGGGACTGGACAACCACCTATCCTGGGTAGTTACAGTGAGTCACTAGGAGTGTCTCACTTAAATGGGATGATGTAGCATTTGGGTAGGTGCAAGTGGAGTGATGAGTATCAGATGTGGCAAGGGAAGGGGTAGTGTTGGATAGGACACATTTCATGTGGAGACACAAAGTATCCTTGGGAGATTTTCTAGATTTTCATAAAATCTAGAAAATAGGATAATATGCAGGAAATATACACTTAAGTTTAGACTTAGGTATATAATTTTATTATGCATATTTAAAATGTGTAATGTGAATGTGGTTTTTCAAGTGGTTATATTTTATTATCTACATATAGTTTTATAATGCATTTATTTAGCTTATCATGATTTTCTACATAGCATATTGTAGGCCTCTCAAAAGAATAATAGGCGGTGGTTGTCATATTTAGATCAACTACTAACATGTGTGATAATGATTTTTTTGTGAAACTGGCTTGCTTGTTGTATCAATGGGTTCTAATATTTAGATGATAATCCACTTCATTTTATTATGCTTGGATAACTAAGAAAATGTAGGTGTGTGATGTAGAAAGCTTTAGCCATTGATATCTTCTAGCAACAATAATCCTTAGTGGCTTATTGGGATACATGACCTTGCTGACTAGGATGAGTTTGAAGTATTCTTATAGTATATGGTGATTTGAATCCATGATGATTATTACTAGAAAATATTATTGTAGTTGAACATTGATTCATCTATCACTTATTCATGCCAGACTTTGTATTTCTTCTGGTTGTATACTAGAGATATTATTTTTCTTAACGACATCATTATTTTAAGATTTTGATAGTCATATTTACGTATACATAGTGGTGAACATAAAATATCATACCTTAGTTTTATTTTACATTCAACCTTCATTTTTTCTTTGTCATATTTTTTTGCTTTTGATGATGGCATCATCACTTTTAAATTTTGATACCTTTTTAAAGCTTTGCAAAGTATAATATTGGATATTGGATGTCAGATACTAGATCAAATACCTTTGAATATTTGGGCCTTTCTTCCAAACTATACCATATTTTGAATGCTACTTTGATGATATTAGCATCATTATTATTTTTTGTTTACACTTCTTGGCTTCAATTTTGATTAATTACCAAATTCTAGATGCCAGACCCGATTGATTAGCTCTTCTTTTGGAGAATATTGGACATCATATTTTCACTATGGATTTTTTGATATCAACATTGTTAAATATTTGACCAAATTTCTTAGCCAAATTTTTATATTTTTTGCTCTATCTTATTGTATTTAAATGTCTTGATATTTTTACCATCTAACAAGGTTTTGCTTACTACTTTGCTACCTGCCTTACCTAATTTTTAGATCTGGCCATATGTTTATACTCCTGGTGTCACTCTACAATATTTTGGCTTTCTTTGCACTACAATTTTAACTCTAAATATGTTATAGGGGCTTCGTTCGATGCTAATCTGGTTGCTATTTTATCTCTTGTATGTAGTCTATTGCATTATTGCCTTAGAAAAATAACTACATGGTTTGGATAAGATCACATTGTGAATGTAGGTGATGTAAATTTACATAAAAGACCTCAAAATAATTATTTATAAAAATATCTCCTATATTTCACAACCTATTTTGAACAAAACTTATGGAATCCTCCTAAAATAGTTTAATAGATCTATCCATCAATTCTTCATCATTGTCTATAATAACTCTACTTATTTTCGTATATTCGATAGACCAAAAGGAGAATGGTCAAAATAATCTTTCCTTATTTGTGGAACCTCTCTCCATCGATTAAAGAAAACAATCTCCTTAAACGATTGAGGTTTATTTAAATCACATAGCATAGACTACATACCTTGAGGTTTAATTATGGAGTAAATATCAATAAGCTCATTATTCATCCCAACCTAAACCACAAAATTATTTACCCCTTATCCAATAGAATAAATACCCAATCTACCATGATTCAAAGATGTCACTCTTCCTTGTACATCCTCCCTAATGAAATTAAAATTTAAGGACTCACAAAGAACTAAATATTCCTCTATGATGGTAATATTTGAATAACTTGTTGTGTCATATTAGAAATAAGTGATTCATTTTGTCTACTTAGACAAATGTCAAATGAATATGCATCCTAACTATTGCCAATAAACTCTTGTATAATAGATGCAATATGACCTTTAAAGTTTCACATAATTGTTTTCTAGATTTCTTTTGAAACTTTAGAAAGAGCCCCTATTTGTGACATGTTGAAAGTTGACCTATGCATGTTAGATCTCCTATGAGAGAAATCCTTGATCATATATCTTACTTCATGACATGGAAATCAAGAATTAGGTTGATTTGAATAAATTACCTTTGTTTAATTTCAAATCTTGGAATAGTTAACACTATACAACCGAGAAGATTTGCATTAATATCTTTCTCAATATAGGTGCATTGATGAACCTTTAAGCTTGTGAGTTATTTTAAATTTTTTGTCTATTTTTGCAATAGATTACTCTACCTAAGGTACCAATAATATATTTTGAACAATGTCTAAATCCCATGTTTAGTAAGGAACATTTGGGTGGAACATGAAAGTATAGACTACCAAATAGTGTACATGGCCTAAATAGCCCATGTTATGATTGTAATACATAACTTGATCCACTTATTCATAGTTAAACAAACAAAGAAATATAAACCTTTCTCAATCCACTGATTTACTCTATAGTCTATATTGACATTTCAAATTGACCCTTTTCCACATGTAAAACTAATGCACTAGGGATACACCACTCATAAAAGATAAAATATCTTTGCATTAGATATATTTTCTCCAAGCAATAATAAATCTAGAATTTTAAGTACTTTTTAGTTATGAATGACCCTTGGTCCTTGACTCTACATTTGAATACTCCATCTTCAACATTAGAATATACAATAGGCTTATAACATGGAGAACCTATCACATGATGTAGGCTAGGATTGGAAGACTCTCAACCAAGATTCATGTGAAAATGTAAATTAATATTCTCCCTAGTTTAGATGCTCATCCTTTTAGTTATGTTTGTATTGAATCCTATTCAATACAGCCATAACTAAAAGGAGGAGCATCTAAACAACTAAAAATTGCATTACACTAAAACTAAAAGTGATGATTAGACCAAGTGTGAAGGTGAATAAGGCCTATTATAAGAAAGGATTGTGAAATTCACATAATGGGGAAGGTAGAAGGTTTATGAGGAATAATTAAAGTAATTTGGTGAGAAAAAATACATAGGAAACCTTGTTATGACAAGACCAACATTCATGAGTTGCATAGGCATAATAGGGCCATGTGAAGACTTAGAAGAGTAAGTTCAAAAATCACAAATAGACCTAAGACAAATAATTGAACCAATGACAAAAATACTATTAAGAAATATTAATCACTAAAAAAATTACAACAAAACAACTTAGTGCAAGGAGGAATGACGCCTCAATGGTGCATCACACTTTCCCTTGCTCATTGTCCACATTGAGCTATATATAACTACTAGCATAAAAATTAGATGCATCAGGGAAAAGTGATTTAACTTGTTTAAAACACCCACCTCAAGAGCATAACACCTATTTATAAGAAGATCTAAACCACACAAACTAAGCGAAAACACCATTAACAATAGAAATAGAAAAGTTCATACAAACACAAGCTCAAATCCAACAAATTGTATATGTTACTTGATGCAAATACCTTCAATAACTCCTTAGGACATTAGGATACAATATTGTTTTTTAAATTAAAAAATTCTATGAGCTATAATATATCTATATTTATAAATAATTTAAAATTAAAAAACAAAAATATTTAAAAAAACAAAAGAATAAATTTCAGTTAATTTCTCTCTATACATCACTATTCAAACAAAATGAATCTATTTATAATAAATTAAGATGTGTAACAATGTAATATCAAATATTATATATAATGTTTACATATACAAACATGGCACTTGAACATTATTTTCCAGATAAATAGAAATAAAAAAAAAATTGTTTTCACCAACATGATTATTCATAATTTATATAATAAAAAACACAATTTATTATCAAATATTTATCTAAAAGTTACAAGATGATTTTGGATTGCATTTTATGAAAGGAGCAACAGTTTATGGCTTACATAGATTTCAAAATATATCAGGAGTTGACAAAAACAAAAAACAAATCTAAGTATTGGAAGAGGTTGCGATATCATGACTCCTCACGAGCAATAGCAAGGTGGTCTTAAAAATGATGTGATATCATGAACAACAAAAAAGGGAATTTTACTGGTCGACTTACCAAACATGAGTATGGGGCCAAAACTATCATGATATTGTGACTCATGATTTTATGGATTTTCACTAGTCAAAGTTTCGCCAACACGCTCTTCGATAAAAAAAGTTATGAAATCGCCATGTCTTGCTTCCGCAAGGAAGAGAGGACAAAGTGCCTCGAAAAGGAAAAGTGATCGTGAAATCACGAGTGTTTCTAAAGTTACGATTTCTCACTTATGCTTTACCTTCTCAACTATGGAAATTTGCTCAATATTGTATCTTATGATTCATAATTCGAGGACCCACAAGTTTATGTAAAATTGTGAGGATTTCTAATAACATGGAGGAAATAATTTGGATAAATATTTCCATAATTAATTGCATCAACATTCAAAAACATGCAGATACTAGGATTTAACCTAATGCACAAATACATAAGGTATTTCATATATTGACTAAAATAGACTGATGTCGTAGTTTTACAAAGATAAATATAAAGCCTTTTATTGGAAGCTTCTTACTAAAAAATTGACATAAGTCTATAACCTAGACTTTGTTGTTGCAAGATAAACACACATAGGGGTGACTTAAGGCTATAGCTTCAGCTTCCTATTCTTCGAAGTCTTATTTGGGTTTTCTTCATGTTTTGTCTCTATCTCCCTCTCATTTGTAAAATACCAGCGACTCAAATATATAGCTAGAGATGGAGGTAAAAAGCAGGAAAGACTCACCAACTATCTAACATGCATTAAATATAAAACATGATGCTAGATGACTTGCCACACAACTGTAATCTAATTGCATACTATCGATAATTAATTTGAGTCTATCAGGATTTGGTGAATGATGTAGAAGATAAAATATTTTAGAAGGTGTCAAATCTAGTTTTATTTTCGAACACCCTCCTTTAAACTAGATTTCATAAAAAAATTGACTCTGAGCATTTCCCTCAGCCTGTTAAAGTCTTCCTCCATTTTTTTTGTAAAAATATTTGCAACCTACTCTTTTGACCTACAAAATAGTAACTCAATTTCATTAGATTTCACTAGATCTCAAATGAAATGGTACTGGATATCAATATGTTTGGTCCTACCATGAAACACTATATCCTTTGGTAGTGCTATGGCTGAATTGTTGTCACAAAATATAGTTTTTACCCCTTCTGGTGGATGGTTTAGCTTCCCCAAAATGTTTCTGAGCTAAACTGCATGGCATGTAGCTAAAGTGACAACAACATACTCTACCTAAGTAGTTGATAGTGCAACAATTGCCTAATTCTTTGATGAAAATGAAATTGCATCCTATCCAAGATGGAATACATATTTAGAAGTGCTCTTCCTATCATCTATACTACCAACTCAATTATTATCTGTGTAGCCAACAAGTTCAAGCTAGTTTGATCTTGCATAGTGGATTCCATGGTTCCTGGTCCCATTAACATAACAAAGAATCATTTTGCTTGATTTTGAGTGTCCTTTGGTGACTCCATAAAAATACTAATTAAAATTACTTCAAACATCAAGTATGGCCTAGTTGTAGTTAAATACATGAGACTTCCAACTAACCTTTTATAGAAAGTTGGATCAACATTTTTGATGCAATCAATTATGTTTAATTTTAGGCCTGTTGCAACTGGTGTGATGGCATATTTATTTTCCTCCATATGAAACCTCTTCAAGACATATTTTTCATAATTTCCTTGAGAGATGAAGATACCATTCACATATTGAGTAACTTCAATGCCAAGAAAGTATTTCATTAGGCCTAAGTTCATCATATCAAACTCCTTCATGGCTTTTCTAAGTTGTTCAAATAGCACATTGCTATTGCTAGTATAAATTAGATCATATTAATACAAGAAGACTATCATCATATTCCCCTATGCATTTATATTCATGTAGAGAGTGTGCTCATATGGGCATTTGATGAACTCATTGTCTTGAAAGTAAGCATCAATCCGGCTATACTAAGCCCTGGGTGCTTGTTTCAACCCATACAAGGATTTCTTTAATTTTAGGACCTTGCCTTATTTCCTTTATAGATCATAGACAGGTGGCTGGTTTATGTAGATCTCTTCTTCCAACACTCCATTCAGGAATACAGACTTAACATCCATATGATAAACATTCTAGCTTTTCTGGGCTACCAATGTGAAGATCATTCTGATTGTCTCAAGTCTTCCTAGAGATGCATATACTTCATGATAGTCAACCCATGAATTCTACTAGTAGCTTTTTGCAACTAATCTATCTTTATGCATTTCAAATTCACCTTGGGCATTAAACTTAGTTTTATATATCCATTTCACTCCAATGGTCTTCTTGCCTGCCAGAAGATCCATTAGTTTCTAGGTTTGACTTTTCTCTATGGATTCTATATCATCATCCATAGCTTTTACCCATTTTTAATTTTGAATTGCTTCTTCAAATGTAATTGGATCACACTCAAAAAATAAAGCAAAATCAAAATTTTCTTCATCAATTTCAGTTCTAGTTACCTCATATATATCTTTCAAGCTCCTTATCTTTGATGGTGTCTTCAAGTTGGAGATTCTTCTTGCAAGTGGAGGCAGTTGTGATGATGAGGTAGTGCTACTACTAGCACCAATAGTACTGCTTGAGGCTACAGGCTGATGCACTATGTCTCCTTCTAAATCCTTAGATTCAATAATTGTTGGCTTTGGCTAACGAGTCTTGGATTTCCAATTCCATGCTTCATCTTCCATAAACTTTACATTACAACTTATAACCAGTTAATTTGTGATAGAGTTATATAACCTATAAATCTTTGATTCTTCACTATACCCAGTGAAGTGCATTTTTCTACCTTGTCATCCATATTCTTTCTCTTCTCATTGGAATATGTGCATATGCTATGCACCCAAAAATTATTAAGTGAGCAGCGCTTGGTTTCTAGTTCCTCTATGTTTCTTGAGGGATTTTTTCCTTCACACTTTTGGTGGGACATATTTTCAGTAGATAAACTGCACATATATAGCTTCTACCCAAAACTCATGTGGTAAACACTTTGTCTTTAGCATACTTCATGCCATCTCCATTATGGTTTTGTTCTTCCTCTCTACCACACCATTCTTTTGTGGTGTGTATCTGGATATGAACTGCCTTCTAATTCTATTTTCTTTATAGAAATTATGAAATTCATTGGATATGTAATCACCTCGTCCATATATTCTAAGTCTTCACATAATAGTCATTTTGTTTTTCAACCAAAGCCTGTAAATCCTTGAATTTGTTGAAAGCCTCTAACTTTTGTCTGAAAGGATATACCCATGTCCTTCGAATGAAATACCTTCACATATTTTATTGGGTTGCTCTATAAGGGGTAAATCCTTCACCATATATTTCTTGTGCAACAAGTTCAAGACACTAAAACTCAGGTGATCGAATCTAAGATGCAACCAAGTAGCATATTTCACAACTACACTAAATGAAAGCAATAGTTTATTTTGAATTTGTAGGGGAAACATTTGTTCTTTGTCATGGCTACGATTGCTATGAGTCCCCTCTGTTTATCTTGAATGATATAGGCGCCATTTAAAAATGCACAGTGTGTCCCTCAAACACAAGTTGTCCAACACTCAACAAGTTATGTTTCAACCTAAGCACATAATAAACATAAAAAATGTGTTTTATTTCACCATGCTTGGTGTGGATAATAATAATTCTTTTTTCGATGACAAGTACCTTATTGTTGTTTTCCATATTCACTTTAGATTGTATGGTTTAATCAAGCTATGAGAATATTTCTCTATTCCCAGACATGTGGTTGCTGCACCCATTGTAGAGATAGATACCAAGTATTTATTTGGCTCTCTTCATTAGTACTACAAATTAATAGCATATTCACAAATACATATCTATTTTTTATATTTTCATTTTCATTTTTGTAGTGGGCTTGTTGTTTGTTATCCTTGGTCAACTTCTTTCTACACTCATAACTAAATTGACCAAATTTCTTGGAATAATAACATTGGATATTAGACTTGTCATACCTTTGATTTGATCCTCCTTGTTGATTTCTACCATTGCCTCTTCCTCCTGCTTGATGGAAGTTACAACTAGTCTCTCCTTCACTAGAGTTTGACCTTCTTCCTATCTTGTGACCTCTTCCATGATTACCTCTGTTGCTATGCCCCATTTCTCCTTGAGAACTTGAGGTTTTATGATGAGATTCATCTCTTCTGCTATTGTCTCAAAATGAGACCTATATTTTGAAGGCTTACTCCAATGAGGACTAAGATGATATGTTCAGTATCTACTCATGTGTTTGCAGATAACCCATGATCTCATCAACAAAAAGTATTGTCAAGTCCCTTGACTCCTCAATCGCTATCACCATTGATTCAAACCTTGCTGGTAGGCTTCTCAAAATTTTCTCCAGTATCCTTTGGTTCTCAACATTCTCGTCATTCAACCTCATCTAGTTGATGATACCCATAGTCCGGGTAAATAAGTCACTCATGGATTCTGATTCACTCATCTGAATATTTTCAAATTCCCTTCTTAGCATCTACAACTTCACCAAATTTATTTTACTAGTGCTTTGATAGGAGCTGGCTAAAATTTCCCATGCCTCCTTTGATTTGGTTGCTACTACAATTCTTGGGAAGATTATCTCCTCAATTGTCTACATTATATAAAATAATGTCTTCTGATCATTCTTATGATTCTACATCAACAAGTCTGAATCTGCTTTGGAGAGAACAACCAATGTTGTTGCATCTACGGGTTTTAGGTGACCAATTTCAACTAGGTCCCATAGCTCTTGAGACCCAAACAATATTTTCATTTGAATGTTGCAGTAATCCTAATTTTTACCATTAAAACATGGGATATACAACTGCAAAGAATTACCTTCGAAAGCCATTGCTTCTTATCTTCCACTAATGGCACTAACTCTAATACCAATTTGAAAGGAATAGTGGTTGATGCCTTACATAGATTTTGAAATATCTCAGAAGTTGATGAAAAGAAAAAAAATTCTAAGTATTGGAAGATGTGACAATATCGCGACTCCTCATGAGCAATAGCAAGGTGGTCTTAAAAATGACACGATATCGCGACCAACAAAAATGCGGACTTTCGCTAGTCAACTTACCAAACAGGAGTATGGGGCCAAAACTATCACAAAATCACATATTTTTGCCAGTCAAAATTTTACCGACACGCTCTTCAATAAAAATAATTATAAAATTTTGACGTCTTTCTTTTGTGAGAAAGAGAGTACAAAGTACATTGGGAAGGAAAAATGATTGTGAAATCATGACTATTTCTAAAGTCGCAATTTCTCACTAATGGTTTACCTTCTCAACTATGGAACTTGGCTCAATATTGCATCTTATGCTTCATAATGCGAGGACCCACAAGTTTATGTAAAATTGTGAGGGTTTCTACTAACACGGAGGAAATAATTTGGATAAATATTTCCACAATTACTTGCATCAACATTCAAAATAAACACCTAGGTGTTGTAGGTGAGTTGGAGAGGAGAGGGCAATCCTCCATGGGAGGTCCCAAGTTCAAATATCCACCCTACCAAAAATCTGAATTGGGTATCCAAAATCCAATTGATAATGTTGGTGCGAGCAAGGTCGGGTGTGACTCCCGGGTGACTTTGATGGTGTAGAACCCCCTATTCATGGTATCTCAGACCAAGGCGGCCCCGCAAGGGGTTTTTCACTTAAAAAAAAAAACATTCAAAAGTAAAACAAGCGAAGACTAAGATTTAACCTAATGCACAAATACGTAAGGTATTTCATATATTGACTAAATTGGACTAATGTTGTAGTTTTACAAAGACAAATATAAAGCCTTTTATCAGAAGCTTCTTACTCAGAAACTTACATACGTCTACAACCTAGACTTTGCTATTGTAGGATAAACACACACAAGGGTGATTGAAGGCTACAACTTCAGCTCCCTGTTCTTCAAAGTCTTCTTTGGGTTTTATTTATGTTTTGTCTTTGTCTCCCTCTCGTTTAAAAAATACACTAAAATATATAGCTAGAGATGGAGGTAAAAAGCAAGAAAGACTCATCAACTGTCTGACATACATTAAATGCAAAACACGACGTTGGATGACTTGGCGCACAACTACAATCTAATCGTGAACTATAGGTAATTAATTTGAGTCTATCAAAAACTAGCAAACGATGCAAAAAATAAAACATGTCAAAAGATATCAAATCTGGTTTAATTTTCTAACATTTTCGGCTTTCTCTATTCAAAAGTTCATATTGGAAATGAATCTTTTGAATCACTATCCACTAAAATGCTAAATGATTAATTATAATCATTTTAGCCAATGAGTTAAAACTTCCCACATTCGTAATTATTTTTGGACAATCCTATCTAGGAGAAAAGGAGAAAAGGAATGAGTTAAAACTTCCCACATTTATAATTATTTTTGGACAATCCTATCTAGGAGAAAAGAAAGAGAAAATCTTAGACAAAATCTTAAGGGAGACATTAAGATCTAATAATGAATCCTTAGATTGGGCAATCACACTTTTGTCTTCCAACCAAGCTTTCAACATGTACAAATCCGATTGGACATTGTTAAAGTCCATCCAGATTTTTCATGCCCCGGCTCACAAGACATAACCCTGGAATAATAAGAAAAGTTGAAAGAAAAATTCATAAGGAAACATAGGATGAGGGAGTCAACATCCCTCATCATGATCTTGATATGTGAAAGTAGTAATGAATCCCAGAATTGGGCAATCACACTTTTGTCTTCCAATCTACCTTTCTTCTAGTTCTTTCACGTTCTCCTGAGAAGGTCAAGGGTTTGGTATGTATTGCACCAAACCCTTATTGCTTCCCCACCATCTTTAATCAAGACATGGAGAGAGCAAGAGAAAAAAAACAACAGGAGGCCCCATGCAAGTTAATCATTAATTTGAAGACCTTGCTGGCCATTTTGCTTTTTTAAAAGCAAGCAAATACCATTGTGATGTCACACGCGGAAAGCTTGAATTATTCTGCGAAAATAGAACAGTACTCTAAAAAATATGGTAAAAATAAAGGACAAATTTTGTATAGTGTGCTTTAATAAGTTTATGAGTTTTAAAAAGACTTGAATTTATATAGTGATAGTTTATCCTCTTGTTTTTTAACTAATTTATATATTATTCTTCTTATCTAAATTGTTATGCGTTCTTGTAATACGGCCGGACCCATCAACGACTCTTAAACAGCCAAAATAAACATTATCCCATAGAAATGGAAAGTGAAGATAACCACCCTTTACTTCTGACATTAATTTTCCATTATATTATATTACAAACTTAAACTAATAAATACAATATTATCTCATATTAGGTTTTACTTTTTGTTTCATATAGTGTTCTGTGCCATTTAAGATGTCCTTAGCGTTCTTTCAGCTTCTTTTGTTCATTCTTTCAATTTCCAATGTTTTACTAGTTAATATTCAATAAAGCTTATGATCTTTCTTAATTAGGATCCCTTGTTCAATAAGGTCGGTACATTTTTCCAAGCACTGAATTCATTTATTTTTCTTTTCCTACGTGGTTAATGGAAAGCTCGAGCGAGAGAAGAAAACCATGATGATAATTTGACTGTTTTTTTTTCATCTTCCTAGCTCCTAATCATGGCCCCCATTTGCTTCTAAAAAGAAATAATGGGTTATGTAAAACTATATTGAACAGTTCTCTGTCTCTATGAATGTGTTCTTTGGATTATAAATCCTATCAGTCAGCTTGTTTCCAATGTACAAAGCATAAATGGGAATTAAACAGAATGATGTTATATAACATGGATCTATCCTGCTCGGCAGATTGGTGGGCATGATTAAGAAGCAAAGTAGATTAATCAAGTTGGAATGGATTGCAGACAAGATTCAAAATTTTCCATAAACAAAAGATTGATAGAATTTGACTTTGACTAGTTACACGTGTTGGGTTGTAAACAATTTCCTTCTGTAATGATGCAAGGACCCTACCACTTCATATTGTTTGAAAGGGATAAACATCTTCTGATAAGACAAGGATATAAAAAAGAAAACATTGTACAAGGATTACAAACACTTTAGAACAGCTATCATCATTCTTTATAAATCAAATTTTAAAATATAATATACTTGTAAATGATCCCTCTTTATATCTCGTCATTGGATTACAGGTTAAAAATCTTAATGTTAAGCGACTGAAAACGTGGCACTTGATAAGCTAAGCTACTCGCTATTTTCTTAAATATTGAAGGTGTTCACCACGGTTTTAACATGGCTAGGGGGAATTTTTTTAAAATCTTTTGGTAATAATATAAGTTCATTTTTTAGATTTCAAAGCTCTTAGTATTTAGATCATTTTCAGTGGCGAATGGAAATTTAAGTGTTGTAAATGTCTATGAATATTTCTATTTTCTAATTTGATGAAGTATTTTATTTTTTAAAATTATAATCAAAGTTTTGTATATATAAATATATATAAGACTTTTTATTAAAAATAAAAAAATATATCGAATTGATGATTATGAGATTAAAATTATAATCTTTGGAAACTAGCTTAATATTTTCAAAAGTTTTTTTTTGTTTTTGTTTTAAACAATATTTGACAAAACATAATAAATAATTTATTTAATATTACTAAATTTAATACTATAAATCGAAATATTTTAAAGTATAATAAAATAGGAAATAATATATACATATTTGTGAGAATGGATGTAACCCATCATGTTGTGCAAAAATTCATACTGATGTCATAACAAAAATTTACATCACATTCCTCAAATTGCTTATCTTAGAACACTTTTCTCTTAACTCCTCCAAACATATTATAAACTTTCTAATGTCCACCAACTATTGACCATCATATGCACCATATTAAACATGAATACAATTGTCCTTTTCCCCTCAATTGTTCTCTTTCCTTAGAATTCATACCTATGGCAATGTTAGTAGATCATGCTTTAGAAGTTTTCTTATCTTATAGCCCACCATTTCATTGTATATGATATCCATTCATTAGTAAAAATTTTCATTTCAACATTATGAGAACCACTCAAGATATAGTTGAGGATCAATCTCTATTTCAATGCATACATTTTATTTTCCTTTCATAAAAATATCTCTATTTATTCACCTATTTTGCTTATAACATACCTTCTTATTATCTTTAGGCTTATTATATTCATATTTTCTATCAAAATAGGGAATATGCTCCTTCATACCTTTTTTATTCTAATTGTTAGCTTCTATAAAATCTAAGCTTTAACACTAGTGTCCCTTACCATGATTATAGTGATGAATCATGTTATTTGATTCTCCTCAAAGGTAAAATTTATACCACACTTCACTTTCCACTCAATACCTTCAACAATGGTATTTTACATTTCTCTTGGTTACCTTTATCATAAACTTAAGAGACACTCTCTTACATCCACCATAAGATATTAGTTTACTTTAATATTATATGAGTAAAGTTTAAGATTAAATAATAGTGAAATCTCTCCAAATCAAACTTAAAAAATATCTTGTTAACTAATCCTTCATATCTCTCTATAATAACAAGCACATATAAAATTCTATTCTGAACATACAAATTGCACTTCATTGCTTTTCAACCAACTTTCCATCTCTCAATAAATTAGTTCTCTTTGAATCCTAGTAATCTCTATAGAAACTAATGTTTATTATTCCTAATTAAACGTATTCATCCATATGCTTCTAAAATCTACTATAAACAAGGTGCTCACCTATAATGTACCTCAACTATAAAGTCATTTTGTACCCAACGAATGAGAAAGATTTCTCCAACTATTTAGCCTTGAATATCAATACTTCATAATAATTTTTTGCCAATTTTTTTAACTCAAGAAGAGGAGTTCCAAGCCTTATGTAATTAAAACTAAAATTATATTTTAAAGTTTTTAGTAAATGAATTAAAGAAGTTTTCTTGGACATGTAAAATGATTTGAAAAATATTATGATGAAAAATATTAACATGTAAAAGTCAATCTCACAAAATATTTTTACAATTAAATATTATTTTATATTCATCATATTATCACCACACTGTACTAGCCAAACTCTTATGTAAGTAGGTAATTTTATACATCATGGAGTCTCTTCATATTTGACAAACTCTTCAATATTATATAGCTCTTGGTATTTCACCTTCAGTTGTGTTTTCACCTCCTCATAATCTTACAAGAGATGTGTCAATTCAATTTTCTTGTATGAGGAAAATATTTATTAATATCCCAATAAATATAATCATCCAATGATTACATAATTCCAAGCGATTACTGTAACAACCCAAGTCTACTTACCTGGTTGCACCACAAAAACCATAAAATAAGGCAAACAATTTTCAAGGATAATTTTTTTAGTCTACATTTATAGTTTTTGTCTACATTTATAGTTTATACCCTTACCTTTTTATTTTAATGGCTAAAGCATTAGGAATATCAATGCAAGAAGCCATAGCTAAATGTAGAATCAAATTTATCAAACCAGCAAGGAGTTCATAACCAATTTCATGTCAATAGTTTGTGGATGATATTTTCATTATGGGAGAAGCTACATGCAGAGAGGCAAGGGAAATCAAAGAGATTCTCCACAAATATGAAAGAGCATAAAACCAATTTATAAAATTTATCAAAATTAATATTTATTTTGTGAACACAGAGAGACAATTACAATTGAGGATTGTAAAAAATTTGGTTGTAATATTGATAATATTCCATCCATTTACCTTGGTATGCCACTTTTTTAGGGTGCATGAAGGAGGAAATGTGATCTCTGGTGTTGCATAGGATTCAAATGAAGTTCATATTCAGTAAGGTCTCCTGAATTTAAATAAGTTGATTATAAGCTTCCACATATCCTAAATCAACAAGGAGAATTATTTTCTATGGAACCATTATTTGAAAGTAATATTATTTGTCAAATTAGCCTATGAAGCTCATATTCCCCCTAGAGGAGGATCTTATCCAATGAAGAAGGTTTTGTCCCTTAATATTGTGCCAAAGATTACTTGCTTTATTTGGTTATACCTTCAAATTAAGATTTAACTATAGATAATTTATGCAAAAGAGGGTTCCAAATGATAAATATATGTTATTTATGCTAGAAGGATGTTGAGTCATTAGACCACTTATTAAACCATTGTTAGGGTTCAAATAATTTTTTCTATGCTATAATGAATTCTCTTTCAGTCAAGTGGAGCATGCCACAAACCTTTAGAGATTTTTTTAACCAATGGAGATCTCCCTTTGTAAGTGAGAGCCTAACAAGATTATGGAGCCTAATTCTACCTCACTATATATGAGGCATATGGTGGGAAGGCAATAAAAACATATTTAAAAATGAGATAAAGGATGGAGTATATATATTCAAAAGAATCAAAGCTTCTATTGAAGAAAAAATGTGCATTCTCCCAAAGGATAAAGGGTATGACAAAAGAGAAGAAATAATGATTGTTGAAGGGTGGAAGGTAAAATAATCTAAACCATGCATTACAGAATCAACCCAAAAAATAATGAAAACAATATGGAGGAAACCCATACAAGGTTGGATAATACTTAAATTTTATGGGGAAACCAAAGGAAATCTAGGGAGAGCTGGAGGTGGTGGAGTGATTAGAAATGATAAGGGTCAAATTTTAAGGGCTTATGCAGATGATTATGGAGTTCATATCAACCATATGGCAAAATTCAAAGCTCTCTTTTTCAGGAGTTCAACATTTATATGATAGAAGTTATAGAAATTTATGGTCCAAGGGGACTCTCTAAACATTATTAGAGATTTGAAATTAGGAGAAACAAAAAATAGGTTTATACTTAACATTATAAAGGACACTTCAAGTATCCCAAAAGAGATGAGTGATGTTGTAATTTATCATATATATAGATAAGGTAATCATGTTGCTAATGTTATGGCCAATATGGGGGTGGATAGTGGTCAAAAAAAAAATTGGGATGTCAACTTTCCACTGTCATTACAAACAATAGTTGCACTAAAGGCTAAAGGTTAGCCTATTAGATTGAATAATATCAAAAATTGATTGAAGTGGGTTATCAGTTTCTATCATGATCATTGATCTAAAATATAATGCTTAATATGAGTCTAGTCTATCTGGGAACTATCTTTGTAATTCATTTTTTTGTTAGTGTTTTTTTAGCATCATTCATTTCTAGGAGGAAAGGTGTGTGATTTTTTCTAGGATCTCTTTTGTTGACCTGTGGTTTTTATTTTCCAATATAATCAAGCCTCTCTTGTAAAAGGGTTAGGGCCCCTTTTGTCTCGATTGAATAGCTAATCATTTAATTATCAAACCAGGTCTTAATCTATTTAAAGAACTGATATCTAGTATAGATATTCCATGATATTAACCAACTTAATTAAATTTCTTAAAATTAGGTTACAAAAAAAGGAAAAATGTTTTAAATGCAATTCTTTTAATATGAAATTAACGTAATGAATATGTATCCATGTGCAACTAATGATGTTTTGACTATTTTACTTGTTAAAGAAATAATGCAGTTTAATTTATATTAATTTTATTTTATACTAACTAATCCTATTTTATTACAAGAGCAAGAGAGTAGGGATTGGTCTTGGTGAAGTGGGCCCTGCCTTTAGAAAGGTTAGTATATTTCTCTTCTCCTCTATGCTAATTTACCTCAGTAACTATTATTTCATTTAACCTATTCTAACATCTAACTATTCATTGGTGTAGGAAAAGTAAAGATTCTACAAAATAAAATAAATCATTGCGAAAGACAAAATAACATTGCAAAATATGATGAAAGAAAATACTATTTTATTGTTGAACTTCAATCATGTACACTACTAGAAATTGTAATCATTCTCATACAACTACAAAGACTTTGTCAAGGAGCGACTTCTTCAACTTATTTTATCTTCAAGTTGAGGACCATTTCAAAGGCCTCAACAATGTAATTTATACAATATATTCAATGAAGTCCTCTATAATATTCTTTATCTCTTTATAACTAATCAAATATAAATCTTAATCTATGTACTAACATTTTTTTAAACAAATACAATTTTATAACAAGACGGATCTTGGAGTTCCCCCAAACCTCATAAGGGGGGCATAAGTCCAAGGTTCAAATCTCGGGACTCGTAGAACTGAAAACTTATCCCTTTCCTGGTGCTTTCAATAGTGTAAAAGGTTTAAAATAATCATGGGATGGTGGTCATAATGGTGGACTACATGAAGATCTGTGTGGTGGCTTCCAGGGTGGACAACACAAAATATTATGGTGGTCATAAAAAAGCTAGATAGCCTACCCAGATTCATGGTTGCTACTGATTCCACCATGTAAATTAAAAAAAAATAAAATATAGATCTTGGACTAATCAATGCAAGCCCAAGTGCTAAACAACTTTTTCTAAAAAAATGGAACTTCATAATAAATGGGACTTGGACTAATCAACACAAGCCCAAGTGGTAACCACTTTAACAACTTCTTAATTTAAGGAATAACAATAATAACCTATTATCCTATTCTTAAGGAAGGACAATTATAAGTTGGCAGAATAATTTAACAACTTGGATCCTCTCCAAGTTTAATAACAACTTTATAATTTTTATTTAATAATAATCAAAATGTCAAATATGCTTTTACCAACGTTGAGAGTCAAATGGTTGAGTGTGTATTAAATGCTCATGTTGGATGTGACATGGCAAAAAGTTTTGGTCAAATTTGACTCGGCTCTTCCATAGCACTCATTTTGATAAACGCTTTCTAGTAGTATCTTTCTGTAGCACATGTCCATAGATATCATAAGTGTGTTATACGTTCAGATAATCTTCGTATGACTACCTCATGGTTCATAAGCCATGACATATGTCCAAATACATACACATATCTACCTAACAACACAACATCTTGCACACAATTTGTGTAAAATATATGCATAAATAACTTTTATAACAATTAATCATATTAATGCATAAATAATTAAGATGAAACAAGAATTAAAACCCATTAATATCCCTTCATTTATAAGAAATGTATAAGTAAACCATATCCATATACTGTAATACTTTGACACTCATCATTTTCCTAAACTAAAGGTGATGCATGTCCTCGTGCATATAATTTCATAGTTTCACAAAAACCTATACAACATTTTCTTGATTTACTCAATTTTTTTAAACATAAATCAATATAAAATTGTAACAGTCCATCTGAATGGATAATTCATGCATAGCTAATGTCACAAAAGACAATTTTCTCTTTTTGATCACAAGTTTCATTTTCTGAATGTTGTGAATGATAATAAAAATAGTTCTACAAAGAATAATATCTACAACTATAAACAATTGTGCATACAATCATCTATTCCTAAAAATATCATAGTGTTTTAATTCAGAATAGTTGCTATGAAAAAGAGAATAATAATACTGTAGTTTTTTAAAAATTATAAATATTTCATGCGAAATAATGCTTTCTACACAATTCATATGATAGAACAATTTTTGCAAAACCAACATACTGATAATGAACTACAACACTGTGTAAATATTTTCATCATATACATCCTTTAAAAATAAAAACTTACTATAAATATTAAAATGATCAGTATCCTATTTGAAATGAAATATTTTTTTACAAAATCATAATATTGTAGAACTGTGTTATCTGTTTCACCATTTGCATCTCAAAAAAATGAAGATTTATGCAGTGATCAGAATATACATAAAATAAATCATGTCTGCAACTGAAATATCTAAAATAACTTTTATACATACATACATACATTCAAATATTATGAAATTCATTAAAGTAATAATAATAAAGTTTATGAACTAGATAAAAGAATAAATCTATTTTTCTATCATCTTCCTATAACTATGCTGATGTCCAGACCAATTTTTGCCCTTAGACAAGATGAAACCTGTGTAGGTAGTGTCCTGGTAGGGATATTTCTCTCTTTTTTCACCTTATGAACCTGTGTCCTTCCTACTTATGGATCTAGTGGGATCTCTACGACTATGGTTTTGATATGCTCTACATCCCTGGATCCACTGCTATGAGACTCACTCTACGTTCCCTACATATCTGGAGGTGAGACTAATATTTCCATAACACGGTTAAATATTTCATCAATGTTGAGAGGCATGCCTACCTTAAGTGCTAACCCTTCTAGAAATATCCCTATATCCTTGGAGGGTTTCAATTTTTATGGATGACTTGGTTGAGGCAGTTCGGATTGTGGCACTGAGTTGTCTTCCTCTAGCACCTTAGAGAAGTCAATGAATTTGGCAAAGTTGACCAACTTTCATTATTTCCTGCCAGTTGTAGTACTCTTATGAGGAGATGGACTGATAGTCATCGGTGCAACGATTGAATCATCTGATTTTGCCATCTTTCTCTCTATAAATTTTCTAAGGATATCGCTCTAAATAGAAAGGGATTTTATCACCATTGTAGCATGTTTTTCAACTAGAGTTGTGAGTCTATCAATTTTGATATGCAGTAAGGTTTGCTATGTTTTAAGGAATTCAATAGCATTGGATTATCCTATGGTAGATGAATTTAAGGCAAGTCTAAGTGCTTCTTGTATAGGTGTTTTTCTCTAAGAGTTGTTTCTTGAGATGACTCTGCTATAGGAGATGCCTCTTTGTTGGGATTACTTGGAACACATTTTATATATATATATATTTTTCATATTTAGAGGTTCTAGCTGTTTTGGAAGTGGTTGGGTGTTTCCAAGAAAGAAATTAATTCGTTTTCTCTACATCAAAGATTTCCTTAGATGCAAATTATTGGACTATTTCGGACTCACTTGGTTCAGACATCGAAGAAATATTAGCCCCATCAACCAAGGTATTCCATGAGATCTTTGCCTTAGTAGCTTCATGTAGGACTAACAACTTAATTAATCCATGATAGGAAATGAGATGTAATTTAGGATCTTCTTGGGCATTCAATGGTTGCACACGGGTGATGTTAGATTTTAAAGAGAAAAATAGAAAATAGGGTAGGTTAACTATACAATCTTCCCTCTTAGGAAACTTAAGGTTCAAAAGCATTTTTAGGTGGTAACCCCCACAAGTAGACAACCTGCCCTCAAGAGTGAAGAACTTCATTAATATTGTAACTGCCTCCTACCATTTTATCAACATTGAGGAGGTGATAACTCCCTTAATATGACTATTTCTATCCTGGTTAATTGAGTATTTTTTCCCTAATTTTACAATCATTTTATTCACTCCCTTATTCGTGGATTTAAAATACCTTTGACCAAATTTTGGTAGTTTAAGAATTTCTGTAATAAAACTGGGGGTAATCTAAATTTTGATGTCCTCGATGTGGGTTATCAAGGAGTCATGATTACAATTTAGAATAAATGGTTTCACTATGAGGGTGTTGATTATTTTTCCTCCCTCTGTGATTAATTTACTTCCAAATATTACTTAAGTTGAGCAGAATCTTGAATCACTTAGGTATCTCTTTGAGAATTTTGCTAGGTGAGGGTATTCTCCTCTATTTTGCAATATATGAAGTACAACCTTTGCCTATTACACTATACTCATTATTTTTTTCTTTCTTTGTTTAATTTTCCTTTTGTATCATGGATCAATTTTACAATGTATGTTATCTTTTTTACCAAGGGGAAATACTTCATTATAACATCCTTGATCTTGATCCAATACTAGCCTCTAAACTACTTTAGCAATTATTTGGAGATTACCTAGATCTATTGCCTTTCCCTTTCATTTTCTAGCTCTGATTAGACTATGGCAAAAATTTCTTCCTAGCTCTAGAGCTTCCACCATAATTCTTATAATTATTTCTTCTATGTTTGAATATTAGTGCTTTCTTGTTGCAACTACTCCTCCACGTTTTGGATTCTTTTATCCTTATACTATAGTTGCTCTTTAATAGGATATTAATCTAGCATGTATTTAGGTCTTGAATCTTATTTTTTTAATCTTTTTTTCTATTTTTCTTTATTTATATTCTTCTCCAAGGCTTCAATATTCTTCTTCATAGCCACAAGCTTTATATATATTTTCTTTCTCTAGCATAAAGCATACTTTATTTAGTACAAAGTGCCCCAAGTGTATCTATTTTGAAAATTTTGAAAATGTCATACCTTTGCATCTTGATGCGGTAATCCTCTATTGTCATTTCTACTACTAGCTTCCTAACTATAACCCATTCTCTAGTAATTGGATACACTCCATCATATGTCTAGGTGGTTTCCTTATTTTTTGTGTTTTGGGGTTCTTGTTGTTCTTCCCATTTCTAGGTATTTGTTCTACTATTTTGAATTATAGAAAATGCTTTTGGGATTTGATGCTCAAATGTAGGGGAAGAAGTAAAGGTAAATTGAAATTGTGAGAAAATAAATTATGGTGGGTTTAGTGATACAATGCTCATATTTATAGGGGTTTGTAGATATATACATTTTGGGATTGATTGGCTCTCCTATACCTAGGAGGTGGTAATTATTTCTAGTGGTAAATTATGAGGGGGTGAAACCTTTTTGGTAGGGGTAGAAGATGGGAAAGAATGCTTATGTAGAGACTATATAGGTGGTAAATTACATTCAAGAAGGAGTAGAGATATGAGATGTACCTAATCCTCTTACTCTTAACTTTTACTTCTAGACTATTGCATCAAATTTACTGATCTAAGATTCAGTTCTTAGTATTCCCTATTCTAGTTGTTGCCTCTTAGAATTCTTTGGGGTCTCCTTCTACTTAGTTCTTGGATGAATCTTCCTTTTTATTTCCTTGCTAGGTTTCTTATAGTGAGGATGTTAGTAGACCTTTGACTAAGACTTAGATTTATCGAGGCATGCTATAATGGCTACTTTTATTGTGTATTCTACCATTTGTGCTACTTTAGATGCTATAACATGTCTTGCTAGCTCCTCTTGACTAGATTTTGAACCTATTTCTATTGCTATAATGGTTTTAGGAGCACTATCCTTCATAGATTGGATTATTTATTTCTTATGTAGAGGAAGCTCCTTTGAGTTTATCTCTTGGTTTGAATATTCATAGCTAACTAAGGATTTTTCTTGAGTGAGGCTTTGTTGAGTGGCTTTTTCGTCTTCATAATATACCTCTTCTTATTGATCCCTTACTGTCATAAATATTAGATATTCATCTTCTTGGTTTTTCTCCATCTAGATTTCATAGTTGGCATCAAATTCATTTTTGAACTTGTTTGAAGCATTGGGAAAAGCTTTCTTAAGCTTTTCTTATTCACAACATGAAATCCATGATTCTTGAATCTTCCTTTTTATCTATTATAGGTCCTCGCTTATCCAATATTCCTTATTTATTGCCAGATAATAGAGCCATTTGAAATAATATCATTTCCTCTATAGTGGTCATTCTTGCATCTCTTTAATATCAATTTCATTTGCTTGATACTCTTTTTTATTTTTGAATTGCTCAATATCTAGCCATGGAAGGTGATCAAATGTTTGAATATTGATATAAAATTTTTCTAACTTGGCCTTAAACTTACCCTTCGGATCATAATTCCACATGTGGAGCACTATTTGCAACTAAATGCCATTGAGATTTTCATCCAAAATATGACCCCTTATCACAATGATTATGTCTTTGACAATAAAAGGATATCAATAAGAGTAATCTTTTGTGATTCGATATCTAAAATTATTATATTTTTCCTCAGTTTATCTACATAATTCTATGCAAAACACCCATTCCATGACATAATAGGGTAACAGATAGGGAGTTCTAGGGAAACTCTATATTCTAATAATGATGCTATTTTATAAAAAATATCAATCCCCTAGATCATGCTTCTTTCCATGTAATTTATCAATAGATTCTTAGCTTAGGTAAGGAATTTGGCTATAAAAGCATGCAAGTGTAGGCCCTAGGAATAGTATATTGAACTCAATATACAAAGCAATTTCTCTAAGAACAAGGGTCAATTTAACTACAATATGGTATTGATCATTATATTTCACCTATATATTTATATTATGCATACTTTGGGGTATATAAAAGAGGAGTAGACAAGCTAGGTATGAAGGGTAATGAAATGAATCACTCTCTTTTAGCTTGAAAGCAACCAATTGATTATGGATTTGACAGCTAAGAAAATAAGCCCAATCAAAGGACACAAGATTATTTGCACTTGAACCATAATAATTATGTACATTAGTAACTACATGTGCAATGGAAATTTTGTGGTCATACACAGACAAGCTAGTATCTAACCCAAGAATTAAAGCTATCATCGAAAATACTATTTACAAAAAATTATTGAATCTTTTAAGCTTCACTTGTTTTTCTGGAAAGTCATTTGGAATTTACGTTATATTTCTACCTAACCAAACTCTAAGATTGTCTTTATTTACATAACAATTTTGTACATTTGTGTCAATAGGCTTGGATTTTGTACCTAGTTGCACTCCTACTCTAAAATCTCTTATGATTCCTTCATTTGTAATGTTGAAAAATTTGTTTCCTTCTACTTCATGCACCATTGCTATTTCTAGGTTGTATTTTTTTGCAATAGATTTAATCAACTTTGAATAGGGGTGGACGAACATGGGCATATATTTGGATAAGAGTGAATTCCATGGAAGAAATTCAAGCATTTTGGGCAACAATATTATTCCTCTTGCTTCTAACTCTTATTTAAAACTTTCTAATTTTGACTTTATTGTAATGAGAGGGTTCCAGATGTCGTTTAGCTTATCTTGTAGCTATTTAGTGTTACTCTATATTTTCTATCATTTTTACCTCATGCCATTTAGAACCAATTTTTTTTATCTATAAATGTAGGCATAAGCAATTATGTAGCTCTTCTCTTCATGTGAGACACTTCAACAATTCTACCATATAGGACTCTTTTAACTACTAAATGCTCTTTTGTGCATTACACATTTAAAGCCTTGTTTATATAGCAAGAAGAAATCATGAGGAATAATAATTTCTAATTTAGTGTTATGCATTTACATGTTCTCAAATTTTATTGCAAAATCATTATTTGGAAGTAGCATTTTTTACAAAAATTTATGATGCATATCCCTTTTCAAGGTTGTCATGCTTCTAGACAATAAAGCTGATAGAATTTTAAAATTTGGTAGCAACTACCAGACACAATTCTCTTTCAATCAAATTATATTGCTAAAAAACCACTATATCCACTACTACCATTACTATGATATTTACATGTGTCATTATTTACATATGTACACTTTAGGGGTATGTGTTTCTAAGAATAATGCTTTAAATATTGGTCATTCACTAGAATTGGCAAAGGACAACCATCCATGCCTTGAAGATCATATACATTTAGTTATTTCTTTCCAAAAATTAGATATGTTCTAGACCAAACTGATTCTAGCTTATCATGCTTTCCTAGTTTATCTTGGTATACATCCCACTTTAAGCACCAAATCACCATATTTTAATAATTTTGATGATGACATTTTTTTAAATAATATTTTAATGAATGTTTGATGCTTGTAGAATCTACTATATCATCTAATTTTTCCCTCTAAAAACAATAATTTTACCATTCATTTTTCAATTAGCTCTATATCGTCTAATTTTGATTGGTCAATAAGGTTCAAAGCAGACACTTCTAGATGAATTGGCAACACTTATTTTCCATAAAACAAATCATAGGGCATGGGATTCAAAGCCTTCTTGAATGTAATTATGTATATGCATAATGCTTGATTAAGCATTAAATGTCAACATTTTTGGTTGTCACCAATATTTCTCTTAATTATATTCATTAAATTTTTATACGTGGAATTTACTAGTCCATTTCCCTATGGATAATAATTAGAGGAATATTTACAATATATGTCATATTTTCCATAAATTTCCATGGTATTAGCCCCTATGTAAGCTCCAACATTATCAGATACGAAAAGACCCCAAATCTAGTGATTAATATTTCAAAAATTCAATCACAATATCTTGATTTTCATGCTTGGTTGCTTCTACTTTAGACCATATGGTGAAATAATTAGTTGCTATTAATATGGATTTATGCTTGATATATGAATTTGGGTTAATCATCCTAATAAAATCTAACCCCCATTGCTAGAAAGGTTCTTTTGTAATAATTGGCTAGAGGGGTATTGCTGAATTTTTTGTTCTATTAGCAAACCTTTGGCACTTATCACAAGCATTAGCAATACTAAATACATCAAAAAATAGGATTGAATAATAATACCTAGGTATTAGGATCTTGGTTACTATTTTTTGACCAAAGTAATTATCTCCTCAGCAGTCAAAATGAAACTCATTCAAGATCTCTTCTACCTTATCTGATTGTGTGGATTTCAATAATACACCATCAAAATGTTTTGATACAAGAAGCAATAAATTAGCACATAGATTATCACTTTAATTATATACATGTGCCTTTGATAGGATATGAATCAATTCAAAAAGTTACTTATTTCAAGAAAACATATCCATTGATCTATCCAAATGCCCTACTCTATCTGACTCTCTATTGGTTGCAACTCTTCTTATTCCTAAATGAATAGATTAGTGTTTGGTGTTGCAAAGTTTATCAGTTTTTCATAGAGCACACTTCCCATTACTAACTTAGTTGGTTTTATCTCTATCATACTGCTATATTTGTATAATCCATACAACTCTTTTCTCACCTAACTCTCATTGTGCTACAAAATTTTGGACATCTATATGTACTACATATACTAATATTTTTCTCTAAGATATATAATGCCTCACTTTTTTAAGAGATTTCATTAGAGAAAAAACTTGCTTCTTGATGACTTTATAGTACTCTTCATGGTTGTGCAACATGCAACTAAGAAAAACTATAGAATTCTCTAGGTGATATATATACCTTTTAGTAAGCATGATTGCGTAGCTTTCTCCTGCTCCAAATACATGGAGAATGATGTTCTTCTCATAGTCTAGATTAGAAAGTATCTTTGCTCTAGTTATGGATTATTTTATGTTTTTGAAAGCATCTCTTCCAATTTCCATCCATGTGAAGCCTACATATTTTATTACCATCTTTTTCATTAGTTTCACTATCTAGGTGAAATTCGATATAAATTTTTGTACAAAATTTATCTACCTAAAGAAGGAATATAAGCCTTTCTTATTTTATGGTAATGGAAGTGCTAATATTTCTTTTACTATGTTCATATCAATAGCTAAACCTCCTTTTGATACTACATGACCCAATAGTTTACATTCATGGGCTAAAAAAATTGAGTTCTTTGGGTTCAGTGATACCCCAAATTCTTTGTATTTATGAAAATCTAGTCAGAGGTGATCTAGATGCTTCTACTTTTTATGAGATAATAGAACCATATCATCTAGATAGATTATAATTACTTTATTCACTAGATTTTCAAAGGCTAAATACATAGCCCTTTCAAAAGTAGCTCTAGCATTTGATAAGTCAAAGGGAATTCTTCAGTAGGTGATCATTCCCCACTTGGTTGTGAATATAGTTTTATATTGATCTTCATATCTGATCCACACTTGTTTAAAGCTTAAAAATCTAGCAAGCAATGAAAATATTTTTTCTATAATAATAGAATTCAAGATATGATTGATCTAAGGAAAGTATAGTGATCCTTCAGGTATGCTCTATTTAGGTTTCTAAAATCCACATAGAGGTGAATATCTCCATTCTTATTTCTAATGGGTACTATATTGGCTACCCATATGGAATGCTTGACTATGTAAATGATGTTTGCATTAAGTCATTTTAGAAACTCTTGCTTCATCAATACCTCTATCTTAGGATTTGTTGATCTTTAATTTTGTCAGAATGGATTAGTATTGGAAATTAATTGTATAGTATGTTGAATAGTTTCCTTGTTGTAGACCTTTAGATCATCATATTTCCATGCAATAATGTTGTTAAATTCTTTACACAAACTTATAATTTGTTGAACATATTCTTTATAGCATTGCACTCTAAACCTTAAATTCCTTTTAGGTTCTATTTGAACCTCTGTAAACTCATGTTCATCAATTTTTTATTTTTTTGCCAAATGGATGGTCACTTGCTATCAAATAAACTTTCAAGGGTAATCGGTCCCTTCAAAATATGATTATTTTTTAGTTAATCACTTCTTCTCTATTTATATTCACAAGCATATTTTTAGTCACATTTACATAATCTATATATTGAACCAATAAATCCACTATATATTAATTATTATGACATACTTACTAGAAAGTATCCTTATCTAGCGTAGAAGACATGAATGTAAGTTTAATAGATCTTGAAATTTTTCTTAAATCAAAAGCTAGACAAAAATTAGCTCTAAGGGAAGCCAATGCATCATCTTGTGCATTCTAATCTATGGGGATTATTTTTATATTCAAAACATATCTCAAAATCTATTTTGGTAAGCTTTTAGATAATATTGCTTGCTATTACGTTTTTCAATGACTTGGATTACTACTAGCTCAGAATCTCCATAAATCATAAACAACATTATTCTTATTTTTTTACTTCTTTCAACCCAATGAATAGTGATTCATATTCTATTGTATTATTAGTGTAGATCCATGTTATATGGTATGAGATTATTTTAATGCCCTCTAATGGTAATGCTACCACTATTCCTACTTGAACACCATTTTTGCATCTAGCTATATCAAGGTAAAGTATCCATATCTTAGTTTTCCAAGGTTCCTTGTTTATTATGGATAAAATATTTTTATTATATATATTTGATATAGAATAAGTGTTGATGCCCATATCAATCATAGCATTGAAGTTTTTGAGTGAAAAATCATCTTCAATTTGTAGCTCATTTATGATGTCTTCTACTAGGTCCACCTCATCATTGATCATGTTGGCACTGTTCTACTCTTCTTCAATTTTTTCTATATGATAGGTGGAGGGATTTTCTACAAATATTTTTACCTTCCTACCCCTATGAGGAATTTCTATATATGAATAGTCCAGGGTCGGGTATTCACCCAATTTGGCTATGAATTCATGGGAGAGGCACATACCAAAGTAAGGTTCTAGGTCAACTATGATAACTTATTGTATGATTTTTATCTAATGCATCCTATGTAGTATCATGGTTATGTCTTTGATAACTCCAATAGTCTTTACTAGAGTTTCATCTAGCTGAAGAACTCCAATATTGGAATGTGTGTATTCCATACCCATTACTTTACATATAGCTTTTAGCATTACTATCAATACTGTCATACAATCTACTATACAATTATATATGGCCCATCATTCCATGCTTATGAACATGTAGAATGGGGGTAGTCTATTTTTATCAACTATTGCCATCGGTTTACCTTGTGCTAGATTGAGTTTTGGTTGAGACTAGTTTTTAGGTATAATTGATTTCAATGATGCCTAGAGGAGGTCAATGTGTCCTAGAATCACTAGAGCTTCATACATAATTGCTTTGTATGGTGTTTTATTTAGCTCGTGCACAGTATTGAAACTATAGGATTTCGATTGCTTTTTTTTTAACCTTTTTTAGTTCATTAAATGTCCTTTGATATTCTAGTGTCACTTTAGTTCTTTATCACTTAGTGATGGAGGGATACTAGAGATTGTTTCTAACCTTTTTCTAAGTCTCAAAATCTCTTGCTTGCATTGGTTTCTATGTTTTTCTTAGACACTATTGGAAACAAATTTTGTCATTTTGCTCAAAAAGCGCATCATTCATCATTGATTTACAAATTGGGTTAAAAACATTCAAAACCTTCACAAAATTAACAACATTCATCAATTCTTCTGATCTATCGTCAATTTCATTCATTCTTCTTTCATCATGCATATTTTTGCCAAATTAAATTAAAGTAAACCTCGTATCTAGTGGTATATTCTATCACCTTGGCGATTGCAGCAATTTGCATCCATGCAATTCGGTAAGAGGATTAAACCACCATAAGGACACTTACCATTTATCATCATCAATTATTTCATTGTTTGAAAATTGGAAATCAATTTTGGGTATCCTACTTTTCAAGTGACCTCATACCAAGATTAATTTGCTCAACGAGTTGTCATTGATGGCCTAGTTCATGGGGCCTTAAACGTGGACAATCTTCAATATCATCATTATTTTGAGTCTTGCTAGAGATTAAGGCTACCTAGGTTGATTGGTTTCGACCCGAGGAATTATCCATACAGTCACTAGGAGCATCTCTGAAGTTCTTGACTCTTTCATATTGCATCTCTTGCATATCAATGGCGCCAACAAGGCAATTTCATCAATAGTATGGATTCACCCATAGGAGTTGGGGCATCCGTTATCAATTTTTAACTTTCCTAATAGTAGAATTCATCTTACATGATCATGGAATTTAAAATTTGGCAAAAATCCCTTTCTAACCGTTGGGGCAGAAAACGGTTCATCTTTCACATCACTCATATCGTCTTCAATCATATTATTTTTTGGTTTGTACACCAACCCCTTTTCTGTTGGGACATAAACAGATGGTTCATACACAAACCCCTTTTTCACCATTGGGGGAAAAATGGTTCATTTTCTTCCGAATTTCTTCCAATTGGCTCGTGAGAACCATTCTCGCTCGCCAATTGAGGGGGTAAGCTGATAAATTTTAAATATTCTTTTATTCTTTGGTCTTCAAAGTTGTGCTTTAGTATTGAGAGAGAGTTGTGTCTGATCCGACTTTTCGGGTGTCCTAAGTTTTTGTGCTGCATTGTGTCTTCACACAAAGTAGCTCAAAAGAGGGCATCTGTAGACACCAAAATCCAGCCACTTGCAAGTCATCTATACCTTCCTGTCAGCCACGTGTCGGTCATCCACATTCCCGCCATTATTTGGCCCAAATCCACACTTTCTCGTCATTATTTGGCCCAATTTCACCTTTCCCACCATTTTTCATCCCCAAATTTATTTAAATTAATATTTATATATATATATATTTTAATATTTTAATATTTTAATATATATATTTAAATAATAGTTTAAGTGATTTAATTTGAGCCGTCTGTCCTTCATTTAATCTCATCCGTCCATCCATCTTAATCCATTTCACAACCTAGATTTATTCTCTACCCTTAGATCCACTTTAATCTTAGCCACACGTTCAAAGTGTCGTTAAAACCCTAAAGTGTGCCCTAAGAGTAGATTATAAATTGAGTCACCTTGATGGCTCAAACCCTATGTATTTTGCTACTTCTATCCTGGATCTTTTCTATCTTCTTAACTTCTTCTATCTCCTTTTCTGATCCCCTCTATCTCTCTTCTGCTACCTTTTCGTCGCATCCATCGTCGCATCCATCGCCGCTTCCGTCGCTGCTTTCGCCGCCATCTCTTCTGTAGCATTCTGTAGAATCCCCCATTCTTGTCGCAAGTGCCCGCGGGCGTTTACCCCTTTACCAAGTGCCCACGGGCGTTTACCAAGTGCCCATGGGCGTTTACCAAGTGCCCGCGGGCATTTACCCATAGCCACAGACTCAGACCGACATCTGAAACCTTAATCCAGAAGCACGCGGGCATTCAGCGAGTGCACCAGGGTGCCTTCCACAGCCGATTTGACAGCCACATTACTTCCAGGTGTCGCCCGGTCTAGCTGCGTTAACAGAGAACAGGTATAAATTAGTTTAAAGCAAGTAACTTCTTTTCTTTTATTGATCTGTTGTTGAATTCATGAATTCTATTTTTCTATGGTTTTAGATTTTTTCTGAGGGCTCACACAGTGGAGCCCTCTTATTAATTTCTAACTCCTTGATAGTGTTAATGTGTGCAGGTTTTTGACAGCAGATCCGGTTTATTGATGGCAACTGATTAAGCTAGAGTGGTCCAAGCAAGGGATACAACAAATCCCACTCACTCTGTTGGGATTGAAGATACATTCTTCGAAAGCACCACCATTTGTGCCAGCTAGGGTTTCGGAGAACCATAGCATAACTTGTAACTGTGTATCACGAATAAAGTGTTACAGGCCCTGTTGTACTCAAAAGGAGTTTTTAAACTCCACTGATTAATAATAATCATTTGTTTTGTGCAACTTTCCTGTATTCCATTATTGTGGTTTTATCTTTTGTTTGGTGTTGTATTTTTAATCTAAAAATGGCGATCATGGTGGGACCCCCTAGGGTTTCATATTTTTAATACTTGCTTTACTAATCTGTTCCTATTTTCTATTTTATTTTGCAGGTTCCAGAAATCGCGAAATTCGTTGTTCTAGCGAACTAGGGTTTCTGAGTTTGCAAAAAATGCAGCAGACGCAGAGGGGCGTCTGGAAGTCCAATACGAAATGCAGAGGTGTGTTTCAGCCTGTGCGAGACTCCCGTGGGCGTTTGAAGTCGGTTTCTAGAAAAGCGTAGGCTTCCAAGTAAGTGTTGTACTTTTTACGTTTTTGGTTTTTCTGCCATATTTTGTTTCTTTTTCAGATCATTACTTTAAAATGAATAAAAACTAAGTAATCTGGAAAAGAACAGTTATTTTTAATTACATCTTAGGGTGTTAGAGGCACGACACCGATTCTCCCCTATAATTCTGGGGATGAGGAGGTCATTGTGCCAGGCAGACTAGGAGATATTGGAGGCAGTAGGGCTAGCGGAGGCAGCCCGATTGGAGGTAGTTCGGGTGGATGAGGGGTACCTCTTAGCTTTGGCCGAGAGGTGGGATCTAGATCGGGGGACATTCCAGCTCCCTACTGGAGAGATGACGGTGACGCTTGAGGATGTATACCGCATCCTCAAGGTGCCCGTGGAGAGGGCACGGGTGGAGGTTGGACGAGACAGGTCCACGAAGATGGCCAAGTTGTTTGGGGATGACTGGAGAGAGATCCGAACGGAGAGCGGGGGGATCCCACACTTGGCCATGTATACGACCAAGGAGTTGGTAGCGGTGGAGGCTCTGATGATGTTCGTGTTGACCAACATTGTGGCCCCGAATAGCACCGGGTGCAGGTTTCCATGGAACCTGATGGGTGTAGTGAGCGAGATGCTCACTAATAGGGTAGTGTATGCCTGGGCACCCGCTTTATTGGCACAGGTGTACCAGGAATTGTATGAGGTTCGAAGACGGGGCTGAAAGGGCCTAGGCTGCAGTTTGGTTCTCTAGTCTTTGGGTGGGAGCACTTCAGAGTGGCCCGACCGGAGGGGTTGCCATGTGCTTATTGGGACATGATCCAGGCTTATGGTAGGAGATGGCTAGTGGCGGAGGAGAGACATCCGAGCCGCCCCATGAGATCGGGGCAATGGTATAGGAGTTTATGGGCAGACTTGACAGATGCCCAAGTCATTTGGAGGCCCTGGCGGGAGGCAAGGTGGATCTGGGATGGAGAGCATCTGAGATGGGTGCGACAGGCTAGATGGGTAGTGGGTCGGGGCCACGGCGAGGTGGAGTACATACAGATGTCTCGAGTGCTCCGCCAGGTCAGATTGAGACAGGATGTCCCCGGTGAGCCAGTGCGCTACCGGAGGAACAGATCAGAGGGGGATTTTCCATGTGCCGAGCCGTGGAGGGAGGTGGCAGGGGACGATGAGGACATGGAGATCCTCGACGTGGATGACATCGGGGTGACAGCTGAGTATGCAGCATGGATGGCCGCAGAGCCGAGGTGGGAGCCACCATTGGTGGCTGTTGGAGCTGGAGAGGACGAGGGAACCGTAGAGGTTCCCAAGCGCAGGGAGGGTCCCCGCCTTCGATCTGATAGTCGAAGGCGAAAGGGGAAGATGGCACGGTAGGCATCGGGGAGCGGAGATGACGATGAGGATGATGGCGAGGGCCTAGGAGAGGCCGTAGGAGAGACTAGGGAGGTACCCCCTAGTGGGCATGAGGATGATCTGGCATAGCTGCAGCAGCAGATAGTAGAGCGCGATGCTATGCTAGCTGTCCGGGATGAGAGGATAGCTCGGCTGGAGCAACGAGGTTGTAGAGCGGGGATGCCCTGATAGCTGTTCAGGAGGAGAGGATGGCCCAGATGCAGGCGTACTTGGATGGAGTGACTAGGGTGCCCCAAGATGATAGGGTGATGATACTCCAGGCAGAGCTAGCAGAGCGGGAGCGATGACATGGGATAGATATATCTAGACTTAGGTCTAGGACTCGTTATATTGAGGCTCTGGAGGACACATTGTTTAGGCATCGCATTATGTTGCCTGATCCTCCATCCTCCTCTGTCTCTAGACGTAGTGAGTCTAGGCACACCACTAGGTCTAGGGCTCCTACTAGGTCACAAGGATCCTCTTTTGATGGTTAGCTTAGTGCTTAGATGCACTCTTTATGAGCCTTGGTGCTCTATTGTATTTTGTAGCCTTTTGGAATTCACTGTACATTTTTATCTTTATACATATATATACATGGCTTTTATTTTTAGTGTTTTACTTTCTTTTGTGTGAATGCGTATGTTTTTGTGATGCATGTTTTTATATGTTTTAATGCATATGTGATGGAATGGAATGCAAAGTTATAGATGATTAATGCGAGACTAAGTAAATGAAATATGCACTAAGAAGCACTCATACTTTTAGATAGTTAGATTTAGCCAATTGTTATCATAATTGTTTAATCAAGGGCACCGAACTTGGTAGCTTGTGAATGAATGACGTATGGAATGACATGAATATGGAAGAAGATATGGAGGTTGATATGGAAGAAAATATGGAGGAAGACTTGTTTTACAAAGACTCAAACATGCTAGTGGTATCAAACAAACTTACTAATACTGCCTAATTCAACTAGGACCAAATGTGTGTGCATGTGAGTTCATTAACCAAATCAGAAGCATGGTAGTGACTCTAGGCAATCAAAACCTTGTGTGTGTGCAAGTGTGTTCATTAACCTCATCTTGCACAAATTAGGTAACCCTGTTATGGAAAAGACCCCGAAGCTAGTTTGTCCATATGAGCATTCAGAGGTCTCTTTTTGAGGAGAGACATGTCGCCACGCAATGAGTATACTCCACTGCCAGTAAAGCATCTATAGCCCCGGTGAAGGTTAATTCCATAGTCCATGTTGTTTTTGACCTTTGTAAGCCTTGGGGATGACTACCTATCCGTCTGACTGGACAAGTAGTACGATCCTTACAACTTATTTGGGATCAGTGGTGTGTGAAAAATGTTCATTTCCTTAGAGCTTTGGGGAATCGGATTCTCAACCGAAGTATGATGAGAATTTTACCCTATCCTTACTACTCTATTTATATTTATATTTTGTGATTGCTCGTGATAGTGGTAAGAACCATTGTTTTATGGACTACGTTTGCATGATAGGACAAACGAGGATTACCCTTTTCACTTCAAGGCACAACCCAAGGATGGTGTTATCTCTCTTTGACACAAGATGTTTTTAAGATGTGAAAATGTGATAGGTTCAAGACCGCTTTTGAAATCATTTCCCAATACTCAAGATTTTATTTAGTGTAATTTGTGATATGGCCCTAGAGAACTTTGACATGCATTTCAAAGTTTGCTTAAAACACTAGGAATGGGCTGAGTGATTGAAAACATTTTGGCAATGTAAATATGTGCAAATGGAAAATGGGTGTACGAATGACAATTCGGTTTGATGGATTTTATGAAGGTGCCCCTGATTAAGGCAACATGACTTTTGCTTGACCAAATTTTATATCCAAAAGATAGAATGGTCTCTAACATGATATGCAACTATGGCTGAAAATGAAATGTTATGGTTTTCAATGAGATGTATGCACATGAAATGCAATTTTTTTGAATGAGATGTATGCAACTAACAATGAAATGCAAATTCTTTTTATTTTATTTGTTTTTTTTTTTTTTTTTTTTTTTTTGTACAAGCCATGTATATATGTACATATAAAATTCAAACTATGCGTAGAATGTCCTCAAGTGTATAACATTAAGTGGTTCGGGTTCTTCCTCTCCCTCTAAATTGGCAAGTCTATAAGTTCCATTACCCACTCTTTCAGTGACCATATATGGACCTAACCAATTAGCCGCGAATTTATCTCGAAGATGCGGCAATGCATTGGTGTTTTGTTGATTCTCTTTAAGGACAAGATCTCCTACTTGAAATTCTCTTAGATGAACTTTGGCATTGTAAGCACGTTTCAATTGGTCTTGATAAACTTGCAAATGCTCTAAAGCATTGATTCGTTTTTCATCTATGAGTGTGAGTTGATCAAGACGTGCTTGTCTAGCAGTATCATCATCGATAAATTCCTGCAAAGAAATTCGCAAGGAAGGGATCTCGAGCTCAAGAGGCATGATTGCTTCAGCTCCATAGACCAAATTGCGTTGCCCCAATGGGAGTTCTGATGCTTGTTCGGTAAGCCCATAATGCCAAGGGGATTTGTGTATGCCAATCTTTATGATTTTCTTTAACAAGTTTCTTAAGAATAGCAATTATGGTCTTATTGGAAGCTTCGACTTGTCCATTGGCTTGTGGGTAGTAAGGAGTTGAGAAACTATGTTGGATATTATACTTTTCGCAAAGAGCTCGAACATCCTTATTCTTAAAATACTTGTCGTTATTAGAAATGATTTTAGAGGGAATACCAAAATGACAAATGATATGGTGAAGTATAAACTCCACAATTCTAGGACCTGTCGTACTGGTTAGAGGAATAGCTTCAACCCACTTTGTGAAGTATTCAGTGGCTGTAATGATGAAAGTATGCTGTCCGAAGAGGCGGGTGAAATCTTGCCAATTAAATCGAGACCCCATTGTGAGAAGGGCCAAAGGCTTTGGATGGGCTGTAAAGCTTGTGATGGTATATGGGTTAAATTAGCGTGTTCTTGACACTTTTTACATTGTTTAACATACTTGCAACAATCTTGTTCCATAGTGGGCCAATAATACCCCATACGTAAAATACGCTTCGCAATGGCCATTCCACTAAAATGACCACCACAAGTACCATCATGGGCTTCAACAATAGCTCTATGTGTTTCACCTGCTTCTAGACAGTGGAGGAGTACTCCATCATATCCACGTTTATACAACACATCCCCCAAAAGAACAAAACGAGCTGCCTTTTGCTTAAAACAGCGGTGGGCAGTTCGAGACAAATCAGGTCGAAGTGTTCCAAACTTGAGGAAGGCTACTATCTCACTAGACCAAGGCTCATATGGATCCGAATGGATAAAGCAAACATCTTTTTCATCTTTAGACTCAACACGGACAATTGCAGACTTAGAGATTGTGGAAATGATTAGGGGTTGTACCTCTCCAAGGGAGTCCTTTGGAATCAATGATCCAAGAGAGGCCATGGCATCTGCAAATCTATTAGTCAAACGAGGCAAACTAGTGATCTCATACCAATCAAACTTAGAGAGCAACTTCATTGCTACATCACGATAAAGCTTAATGGTAGGTTCTTTGGCTTGGTATTCTCCTATAATTTTTTTAACCACGAGTTGAGAATCCCCAAATATTCGAATACGCTTAATGCTCATAGCTATGGCTGATTGAAGACCTAAAATTAAGGCTTCATACTCTGCTGTATTATTGGTGCATTGGAAGTCTAATTTGAATGATAAAGGGATGGGAATCCCTTGAGGTGTATGAAATACAACTCCAGCACCCTGACCTTTCGCGCACTTAGAGCCATCAAAGAATAACGTGATGTCAACATCTTCCTCCGGAATGATGTCCTCTTCTTGTTCAGTGATAGCAAATACCAAATCATCTGGGAGCTCAATAATCAAAGGATGATCACTAGGTAGTGGAGCTTTCGCAAGTTGATCGGCTATAACTTGACCTTTAACAGATTTTTGGCTAATGAATTCAAGATCGAATTCGGTAAGCAACATTATCCATTTAGCGGTACAAGTGTTATTATAAGTGTGAGACATCATATAACAGAGGGTTTTCTCTAGCTATGACATATGTTGTATGGCTAAGCATATAATGACGAAGTTTCTTAGTGGCAAAAACCACTGCTAAGCACAACTTTTCCACATAAGCATATCGGGTTTCATAGCTTACCAATGTTAGACTAATATAATAGATAGCTTGCTCGTGATTTTGTTCATTCTTTTGTGCAAGCATTGTCCCTAAGGCAAAGTCCGTTGCTGAGATATAAAGGTTGAAAGGGACCCCTGGACGAGGTGGAGCTAAGACTGGCAGAGATGCTAAGTACTGCTTGATGTCATCAAAGGCTTTCTGACATTCATCTGTCCATGAAAATTGCACCCCCTTTTGTAGTAGGTGGCAAAATGGCCTACATTTATCAGAAAGTTGTGCAATAAAGCGACGGATTGAATTAATCTTTCCTTGCAAACTACGCAACTCCTTCAAATTAGTTGGGGGACACATTTCCATAATGGCTTTGACCTTGTTTGGGTCCACCTCAATACCTCGTTTAGAAATAATAAAACCTAGGAGTTTGCCTGAGGTAACACCAAAGACACATTTCTTAGGGTTCAACCTTACTTTATGCTCTAGAAGTCTATCAAAAACTTTTTCCAATACATCAAAATGCTCTTGTTGAGTTTTAGATTTTGCAAATAAATCATCCACATAATCTTCGATAATCTTATGCATATAATCATGGCAAATATAATTCATGGCTCGTTGATAGGTTGCACCTGCGTTCTTAAGGCCAAAGGGCATCACCCTGTAACAAAAATTTCCCCAAGGTGTGGTAAATGTTGTTTTGTGTTGATCTTCGGGGTTTATTCGAATCTGGTTGTATCCTAAAAATCCATCCATGAACAAAAGCATTTCATGACCAGCACAGGTGTCGACAAGAGTATCAATGTTTGGAAGAGGAAAGTCATTCTTAGGACATGCTTTATTTAGATCTCAAAAATCGGTGCAAACACGTATCCCCCCGTTAGGCTTGTGAACGGGTACCATGTTAGAAAGACACTAAGGATAATCAATCGAGACGACAAATTTAACATCCAGAAGTTTCTGAATCTCTGATTTAACTATGAGGGCCACGGTAGGATGCATTTTCCTAAGTTTATGTTTGACAGGTTTAGCATATTTTTGTAAGGTGATGTTATGGACAACCAAATTAGGGTCTAGGCCTGGCATGTCTTTGTAAGACCATGCAAATATCTCCTTCTTCCACTTGAGTAGAGCAATCATTTGCTCTTGTTCCTCTGATGATAGACTTTTAGCCAGTTTCACAATTTGTGTGCCATCTTGGTCTGGACTAAGGTCTACATCGATAGTTTGTTCAATAGACATGTGGGAACCTTCCTCAAGCTGATGGGGAGTAGGGATCAGATTTATGTCATCTAAAATGTCATCAAGCTCCTGTGCCTTGCTCTCGTCTATGTCTACCTGGAAAACCTCTAGCTTAGAAGATGAAGGTGAATGTGGAGGTGAAGGAGGAATGTAGTTGGCGGAAGCCCTTAACAATTCCTCGGAAAGGATGAACTCTGAAATAGATGGAGGGAATGAAATCTGATCCATGTCAATCAGGCTTGGGTTGATCAAGATTGACTTATCCGGATCATATGGATTATGGAGCGGGGTGAATAAGTCTTAAAAATTAATTATCGACTTATGGAAGAAAGGATGGGCGAAATGGAAAGGAACACCGGTGAAGACCTCGGAAGACCTGAAGTGCAAAACAACATAGTTTTTCAGTTTTTTTTTTTTTTTTGTAGTGGTGAAAACCACTATTACACACATACATACAACAATAAAGTATTTTTTTTTTTTTTTTATATTTTGAATTTTTTTTTTTTTTTTTTTTGGAATTTTCTAATTTTTTTGTTTTTGGTAGTGGTGAAAACCACTATTTTAGTATATACATATAATACAGGTTTGGATTATGGCTTATGGATGTGGCGGGGGTGGTGGTTCACCTCGTTCTTGTGGAAGAAGCAAGCGAAGGATGGCCTCTTGGAGAGGAAACAATTGGAGATAAAACTCGTCTTGTTTAGTGAGGGGAACAATGGGCACCGACTCTTCTTCAGATTCATCACCATTTGACATGACGTCAAATTCTTCATAGGCTTCATCTTCGGATTCATCGGGGTGGAGGATTTCTTCTTCTGAATTAATATTAATGCTTTGAAAAGCTCATTCAAAAGAAGAAAGGGATGGAAGTGGTTGGTAGCCCAGACCAAAATGCTCAGTGGGTCTCTGATATGGCATATCGATGCGTTCGGTTACCCCTTGCTCGTATCGACCTAGGCCAAATTGTTGCCAATTATGTCCGTGGAAATAGCGAGAGGGAAAACCCTCCATCCTTTCGATATTGGCAAGGACTGGATTCTTAGGTTCTAGTATGGTGGTAGGACTAGAAGATGACTCTATTCCCCCATATACAAAATTAATGGAATTTGGCATAGAACCCATGTTATAAACCGATCCAATGGATAAATGTTGGTCATGTGGACGACCAAAATCTTTAACTGTTTGCACATTGAACGGTATGATGTGGGCATCTTGGATGGCATACTCACCAATACCTGCATCAGTGAGATGGACCTTGACTTGGGAGGGAGATGGACTTGATGATGGAATAGAAGAATGTGGGATAGAAGAATTGGAAGGATTTGGTTGGGTTGATGCTTCACTAACTTGTGAAACATCAGCTGGTGATGGTTGGGAAGATGGAGGAATAATAGGTGATGTTGAAGAAGGTGTAGAAGAATGGGGTAATGACATGGAAAGAGATGATTGGTCATGGCCACATGTGCATGTGGTCACTGATGAAGAAGGAAGATTAGTTGATGAAGAAAGTGGTGAATGAGATGGAATAACGGAAGATGAAGGTGGTTGCGATATGATGGGTGGCTCCTCAGGAATGGGAGCTTTAGAAGAAGATGGTATAGAAGAAGTAGATGGGGTCAAGAAAAGATGAGTGGATGGCAACACAATCTCATAAGGATTTGAGACATAGTTGCAATGTTTGAAGGGTTCGGTGTCAACGGGTACACAATGAACTCATCCCTCATATACATACTTCGAGACATTGATGCAGTATAGAAGGGACACATCTCATCTCCCTAAGCCAAGGCCATCCAAGAAATACATTGTATGCCATGGACCCTTCCAAGATGTGAAACAAGGTATGCAAATTTCGGGCCCCTACCTCAATGGGCAAGATAACCGTGCCAACCGTGGAAGATAAAGCATCATTGAATGCTTTAAGAGTAAAAGTCGACTTTGTGATAAGGGATGGCGACAGCTTTAGATGACTCAACTCCGATGTTGTAATGATATTGATTGAGGAACCGATGTCAATTAAGACTCTCTTGAATGGCTTGTTATCGATCTTGGCCATGATATGTAGTGGAGGATCTATACTTTCCGTTGACAAAGGTTTGATTTCAAAATCATAGAAAGTGATGGAGGGCTCCATGCATGTTTGAATACTCCCCACAAAGTTGTTGAAGGCATTAGTATCTTGAGTTTGAAGCTCGATTGACTTTAATATTTCCATTAATGCCTCTCTATGCGGGGGAGATTGTTGAATGAGGTCATAGATCGATAACTTGGCGGAAGCCATTTTTAAATTGGTAGTTAACCGGCTACTCAATGACATGATGGGTCGTTGGTGTTGAGTAGAATGATTTAGCGGTTGTTGAGAAGTACTAGCACGTCGTTGGGTCACTGTTACCGAGGTGGACTAGGAGTTTGTACAGTGGGTCGTGGTTCAGCCTGATTTGGTTGGTTCGCCCTTTGACCCCGAGTTACTACGTTAATAATACCCACAAAACCTTGGTATTGTTGTACATGGTTGACTTGATTAGGAGGAGTTACCTGAGTTACTCCCCCTGAAGTTGTTGGAGCTTCCTCCCGATGTGGAAGGGGTGTTTGAAATATACCAAGATTTTGATTTTGTTGGGCTAAGGGGCTATCCAATTTAATGGCTCCAATCTCAATAAGATCTTGGATCACATGTTTGAAAGTTGTACAATTATTGATATTGTGCCCATGTTGCCTATGATAAGGACAAAATAGGTACTCCTTGTAATACTTCCCCCTTCTAGATGGGTCTAAAGGTTTAAACTCAGGTAAAGTTAACTGATTTGTGCTATATAACTTGTTGACTATGACCGCATATGGTTCATCTAAAGGTGTGAATTGTCGCTTGGGACGATTGTTTTGCCAAGGTCGAGTTTCCATGGTTGGCCCAGTATTGGGAGCTGGTTGAGTAGGGGAGGGTACCGCATGATAAGCAATTGGTTGTGGTTGAATTTGCATTACTTATTGTTGTTGAGCCATTACGGGCTGGCTCGCCACCACTTGATTAACTTGGTTAACATTTGAGGCTGTATTAGCCTATGCTTGTTTGTTTTGGCCATAATTATTATTTCGTTGTTGGCCCTTTTGTTGCCATTCTTTTCTACGGGGTTTTAAAACACCCTCTTGGACTTTAATGTCTTCTATGATACTTGCTTGGGCCAAAGCCTCTTCAAAAGTCCTGTATTGTTGTAATTGGAGTAACCAAGAGATAGGTTTTAAACAACTCGGGTAAACATTTTGGTTAACTCCTCCATTGGTAGGGAGAATGGTGGTTTATTAATGATAGCCCTCCAATGGTTTCCAAAGTCATAAACAGTCTCATCGTCATGTTGCTTGAGCTTGTATAAGTCGGACAATGAAACTCTCTTTTGTACATTTAGGGAGAATCGTTCTAAAAATAGATTAATCAATTGTTCGTAAGCATAAATGCTATGGTGAGCTAAATGATTGTACCATTGTACAACATCTCCCCCTAATGTCTGAGGAAAAGTTCTGAGCATAAGAGCGTCATTATTTTGGATTCTAAAGTAGGCATGCATGAATGAGCTCACATGTTCATGAGGATCCTCAGTTCCTCAAAATTTGTCAAACTTCGGTAATGTGAAATCAGTTAGATATGGTGGTGAAGGTACCGAAGGATGAATTGGTTGATTGATCAATGACCTTAGCGTAGGTTTCTGACTAAATGAGCCAGGCACGTTAAGCATAAGGTTGTCAATCTGTTGTTGCATAGCATGGAGTCGTGGATCTTCATTAAAATTTTGACTTGTTTGATGATTATGAGGATGCAATGGAGGAGTGGAAAATTGATGAGATGGGATGAAATTGCCTGAATTAGGCGGTGCGAAATGGACAGGTTGTTGGTATGGATGATACCGAAAAGAAGGTGATTGGGGTAGATGATGAATTGGACTAGGTTGGGAGAAATGTGGGGTAGGAATGGACACGACCGAAGATTGGGGTACCCAGGTGGGGCCTGAGCTAATAAAAGCTGGCTGGGTAGAAATTGGTTGGGGTGTAGGATTTACTATGACAGGTGGTTGGGCATTTTGTTGCTGTTGTTGCAAAATCAATTTTTTGAGATACTCCTTAACCTTATTAATCTCCAACCCAAGGGAGGTGGGATGATTGGATGAAGGTGGAGGGCAGGCTGCCATGGTAGTCACAGAAGACTGCATAGCAGGGGCGATGAAGTTGGGAGGGTAGGTTGCCATGGTAGTCACAGGGGACTGCACAGCAGGAGCAATGAAGGTGGCTAAAGTAGGCGATACCTGGGAAGGAACAGTAGACTGTATCCCAGGTAGGGTGAAACCATAAATGGTTTGGGAAGAAGAGGTTTGAAATTGGTTATGGCTAGAAGAGTTTCCACCAACTTCATAAAGAGAATTGGTGTACACCCGGGTACATGGAGGAGAAGGTGGTCGGGAAGACACTACATTTGTCTCCAAAGGAGTACAATTGAGCATCTGGGAAGATGTTGGAGATGAAGCCAGCTGAGCAGATACAACATTAGCCTCAAAAAAAGGGTTAGTGTAGACCTGAGTGAAACCAGCGGGTATGGTTGATGCAATATCCTACTGAAAAACAAAATCTTGCATAGGGGAATCTTGGATTGGCTCAAGGATATAGCCAGTGCCATCTCTTAAGTGAGTTTGCACTTGGGCCATATCAATGTGGACAATATGAGAGGAATTGTCTTCCTCCATGGGCATGGCCATGTGGTAGATGGTAGAAGGACGTGAAAGTCCTACAGGCGAACCTGCCTGAAATTCACTAGGATAAGTGGCCATGTTGGTGGTGGGGATGTTCTGTGAATTTCCCATTTGATTATTTAGATTTAAAATTTTATATTGATTCCTTGTTAAGACCATAACGCAATAAATCTAAACAAAATCAGAAAAGAAGAATGCAAAACTTAAATGATAAATTTACACTAAAGAAATTATCAGAGAACAGTCACAACCTAGGTTTCAACCAATGTGTCTTACCTGCGGTTAATTAATTATTTTCTGATCTTAATCTGCAGTAAATTTTAAGTGTCCGGTTTATGAATTTTGCATGTGATCTAATCTTGAATTATTCACAAAAAAAGTAAAAAACTATGGCTAGGAAATGACAACGAGATTCTTACTAGTGATGAAATCCAGAAAGTTTGCTCAGGGGTGACCTATGGTGTCTAAGGCAGAAGTTTAATGGATGGAGATGAATTCCACCGTCACTAAACTTCAAGAAATACCTGGTGATGAAATCCAGATATTACTGTTTTAAATGCAATATGATATGCAGTGAACTTTATTTTAAGTGTTTTTAGTTATCTAATGTATACATACAAAGCTATAAATCAAAAGTTCTAATGATCTAAGAAAGAGGCTACTGAAAACATGCCATTTCCTTTGAAGAAGTGAAGTACACCGTTTAAAACCCCCTGCCTACCAATGATATCAGATATCAAAGGAGCAACCGGAAGGTTCGTCCACTTCTCTACCTGGAATCACCCAATGGCAGGAGTACTATTGACATCCAATCAATAGTCCTACTTAGATAATTAAAACAAATAATTCGTAGCTATTCTAATATGCAGCTAGGTATGCAATTTTTTTTTTTTAATGCAAGCAACAATCAATAATGCAATGCAAAAAAAAAAAAAAAATGTAATTAAAAATAACTGTTCTTTTCCAGATTACTTAGTTTTTATTCATTTTAAAGTAATGATCTGAAAAAGAAACAAAATATGGCAGAAAAACCAAAAACGTAAAAAGTACAGCACTTACTTGGAAGCCTACGCTTTTATGTAAAACTAACTTCAAACTCCCACGGGAGTCTGCACAGGCTAAAACGCACCTCTGCGTTTCGTATTGGACTTCCAGACGCCCCTCTGCGTTTGCTGCGTTTTCTGCAAACTCAGAAACCCTAGTTCGTTGGAACAGCGAATTTCGTGATTTCTGGAACCTGCAAAATAAAATAGAAAACGGGAACAAATTAGTAAAGCAAGTATTAAAAATATGAAACCCTAGGGGGTCCCACCGTGATCACCATTTGTAGATTAAAAATACAACGCCAAACAAAAGATAAAACCACAATAATGGAATACAAGAAAGTTGCACAAAACAAATGATTATTATTAATCAGTGGAGTTTAAAAACTCCTTTTGAGTACAACAGGGCCTGTAACCCTTTATTCGTGATACACAATTACAAGTTATGCTAGGGTTCTCCGAAACCCTAGCTGGCACAAATGGTGGCGCTTCCGAAGAATGTATCTTCAATCCCAACCGAGTGAGTGGGCTTTGTTGTATCCCTTGCTTGGACCACTCTAGCTTAATCAGCTGCCATCAATAAACCGGATCTGCTGTCAAAAACCTGCACACATTAACACTATCAAGGAGTTAGAAATTAATAAGAGGGCTCCACTATGTGAGCCCTCAGAAACAATCTAAAACCCTAGAAAAATAGAATTCAAGAATTCAACAACAGATCAATAAAAGAAAAGAAGTTACTTGCTTTAAACTAATTTATACATGTTCTCTGTTAACGTAGCTAGACCAGGCGACACCTGGAAGTAATGTGGCTATCAAATCGGCTACGGAAGGCACCCTGGTGCACTCGCTGAACGCCCGCGTGCTTCTGGATTAAGGTTTCAGACGCCGGTCTGAGTCTGTGGCTATGGGTAAACGCCCGCGGGCACTTGGTAAACGCCCGTGGGCACTTGGTAAATGCCCGTGGGCACTTGGTAAAGGGGTAAATGCCCGCGGGCACTTGCGACAAGAATGGGGGATTCTGTAGAATGTTGTAGAAGAGATGGCGGCGAAAGGAGCGACGAAAGCGACGATGGATGCGACGAAAAGGTAGTAGAAGAGAGATAGAGGGGATCAAAAAAGGAGATAAAAGAAGTTAAGAAGATATAAAATATCCAGGATAGAAGTAGCAAAAGACATAGGGTTTGAGCCATCAAGGTGACTAAATTTATAATCTACTCTTAGGGCACACTTTAGGGTTTTAACGACACTTTGAACGTGTGGCTAAGATTAAAGTGGATCTAAGGGTAGAGAATAAATCTAGGTTGTGAAATGGATTAAGATGGATGGACGGATGAGATTAAATGAAGGACGGACGGCTCAGATTAAATCACTTAAACTATTATTTAAATATATATATTAAAATATTAAAATATTAAAATATATATATATAAATATTAATTTAAATAAATTTGGGGATGAAAAATGGCAGGAAAGGTGAAATTGGGCCAAATAATGGCGGGAAAGTGTGGATTTGGGCCAAATAATGGCGGGAAGGTGGATGACCGACACGTGGCTGACAGGAAGGTATAGATGACTTGCAAGTGGTTGGATTTTGGTGTCTACAACTCTATTGGATGCTACTCTGTTCTATATGTATTTTTATATGCTTCTTTTTTGTTTGTTTGGTTTGTTGAGATGAAACTTTGAATGGGTCTAGTTTCTTAGGATCTATTTGCAATGGATTTTTATTAGATCATATCAAGACTAAAATTGACTCATCTACTTACACCATAATTTTCTTTCTACTTCTCACAACATATTAACTTGGCTATTTTGTGCTCTCTCTACTTTATCAACTACATTTTTTTTTATCTAATGTTGGTGAAGCATATAAGTATTTTTAACATGTGGATCATTGCAAGTTGAGCACCAATAATCAAATTTTGATGTTGAAGTAGAAATATTATCCTCTTGGTTATTTTATACCACATTAAACCTACTATTGGAAGAAGCTCCTTGATATTTTACCATGTATGGAAATCCCCTAGGTTGAAAATTACTTTTAGCTTCTCTTCTTTTCATGGTAGTAATTTCATTAGTAATATTATTTAATGTCATCACTATTTCCTTCATGTCGGCTATTTTTTGAGGCTCTAGGTAGCTAATGTAGGTAATATAGGAGGTTTTGATAATGATGGTGCTAATGGGTTCACTAGTAATACAAGAAACTTGGTTGGAATTGGGGCTATATTTGGTAGATGCATGATTGTAATCAAATTTTATGTTTTTTGTTTGAACTAAAATATTTCTCAAAAATATGACATTACATTTCTAGGAGGAAGTTTACCTATAGCTATAAATGTATTTTCTATAATTATATTTTCTTGTATTAGCAATCCTATGTCTAGATTGAAAGCATGAAATTAATAATATAACATATAGGGATCTATTGGCTCAATATCTTGTGGCACTCATTTCCATGTCCTACTAAACCTAATTTTAAAGTCCATTATTGATTCTTAATGATACATTTATATAGTGGTTAACTAGATTAGCAGTGAGAATATGTTTACTTGTTTGTTAAATTATTAGACCAATCTACCATCAAGTTGAGCCCATGAATGGATACAACCATCTTGAATGATCTAGTACTAATATAGTACCCTTCCTTTGAATTATGATACCAACAAACTTATCAGGACATCCTCATATTGAATGTTATGGATTACATATAAGAATGCTACGTCTTGACAATGCTCATAGGTTGTTTTCACAATGCCATCATATGTTGGCAAAGCCTTTAATACTGATTGAGGAATGAGATTTTAATTTTCCAAGTTAAGTGATCCTATGTTATTCTAGTTAGAAAAATTTTATGGAGGTGAAATCTAATCCATTTGCTCAAGTCTAACGGAGTGAAAATATTATGGAGAAGTGAAATGTATAGATACTTGAATTTATATAGGGCTTGAGAAGGAATATGATTAAGGATATGATGAAGATCTACATCTTCTAGATATTAATGGAGGTAGTTCTACAAACAATAGTGGTTCATATAGTTTTTTAGATACTCCTATTGTGGGCATAAGGTTGTAAATATGATGGTGGTTCGGTTTTTTTTATGATTTTTTATCTTAATGGAGTATTTAGGCAATTACAAAATAATCTAGTAAAGCATAATAGACCATAATTCTACTTAATCAGGTAGGTGATATATGGGTCCCACTAGGCATGCCAAAGATACTTGGTCTAGAATTTGCCTAAGTAGATGAGTTGTGCCCTCAATACCTTAGATAATATTGGAAGACCCAAAATGGGGTTTTTGAGTCAACCTTCGAATTAGGCTAGTTCATATGATTCTAGCTAAACTAACAAAAGCAGGGTATACTAATGTAATAAATACATAAGGTTAGAAGCTAAGACTTAAAGTGGAATGGATTCAACAACATCAAGATACACAAATGCACGAGAGTCTTGTTACCTTAAGTAAATTAGAGTTTCTAACAGATCAAATATCATCATATTTTGTAAAATATTAAATTATTAAGCACAAACATCCAAGAATTCTAGAAATTGAAGAAACAACAATCTAGTGAGAAACTAACTCTTTATAAAATAAACCATTCATTTAACATTTATGTAAATTCTTAAAGATAATTTCATACATACATATTTTGCAACCATATTTGACAAAGTCTAAAAAATAAATCAAATTTCATTAAGGGAAATATAGCTAAATATCCAACCATTTGAATGAGCTACATTCAAGTATATATAGATTTACAATTGCATTTTGATGGCTTTAGAAGCATTGCATTACACTATGAGACAAAGATGAAAGCAATAGAACATCTTACTGAATGAAAAATAGAAGTGATACAAAATGAGGTGAGCCATGACCCCCTTCATATAGGAAGAAGGATTCATTTTCCAACACTCCATCTAGTTGTACAATAAGATACCTTACACATATGCATACTGACACTTGTGCATATGTTGCTTATTCCTCAAGTAACTAGATAACTTCCCCCTAAAGTAATATAAGCTCCTAACTATGTACCTTTGGTACGTTTACATAGTATCACCCAAATAATGTAATATACTCTAATTCTAACACCCCCTTGTATGACATTATTTGGGTATGATATTCCTTTGAATTGCATAGATGATATTTGAATTTTTGAAAATTTCTTTCCAAATGCCTTTGTAAAGATGTCTACTGTTTGATCTTCCATAGGCACATACTTGAGGATGATGCATTTATTCTAAAAATATTCCCTGCTAAAATTAAATTTTGCTTCTATATGCTTTGTTCTTTCTTGTATGATCGGATTATTTATCAGGTTCAGTACTCCTTGATTGTCACAAAATATCATGGTTGGAGTTCATTTAATTACCATGTCAGCTAGTATGTATTGTAGCCAAAGTTCTTTAGAGGTGATATATCTTACTACTCGATATTATACTTAAGTTGATGATTGTGCTAATGTATGATGTTTCTTACTGTACCAAGATATGGGTCCTTATTCGAGGTAGAATACATATCTTGAGGTAAATTTTCTATCATCAATGGATCCAACATAGTCTGAATCTGAGTAACCCTATAGAAAAAATCCTTTGACATATTTTAAAGATGCTAGGATATATTGTAGTATCATTTTTGTAGATTTCCAATGGTTTTATATTGGTTCTTGCATGAACTATGATAGATAATTTACTGCAAAAGCAATATCTAGATGACTATTTTTTAGGTATAGAAGACTTCCAATCAACTGTCGATATAATATTTCTAAAACCAATGGTACTCAATCATTCTTAGATAGTTGAATCTCTTGTTCCATTGGTGTGTCTTTGGTCTTGCATTCTGCTAGTCTTTATTTTTCCAGTAGGGCTTTAGTATATTTTGATTGAGTGATCATGATTCTATCCTCTCCTTGATAAATTTCTAGACCAATATAGTAACTCTTTAACCCTAGATATGTCATTTCAAATGTCTTTCCTAGATCCTTTTTTATATCTCTTATTATTTTTTCTGAGCTTCTAGTAATCACAATGTCATCAACATATACTATGAGAATCAAGATATCATTTCTGATTTTCTTAGTATATAAACTAGGATCGGATGAACTTATTTTGAAGTTAATTTGTAGGTTGATCTTTATATTTCATTCTCTGGAAGCTTAATTTAAACCATATAAAGATTTATTTAATATACATACCTTATCTTCCTATCCTTGAGTGATAAAGCCTTCTAGTTGTGACATGTAGACTTCTTCTAAGTCACCATTAAGAAAGGTACTTTCTACATCCATCTGATGAAGTTTCCATTCCTGATGTGCTACTAAAGTGTAGACGATTCTAATAGTATTCATCATTGTTGTTGATGCAAATATCTCTTTCTAGTCTATTCCCTCTATTTTAGTATATCCTCTTACCACTAATCGAGCCTTGTATTTTTCCAGTGTTCCATATGCTTTGTATTTGACCACATCCTACTACCTTTTTTCCAGGTGTAGTTCCACTAGATTCCATGTTTTATTCTTTTGAAGTGATAGAAATTTAGATTCCATTAATACTTTCTAGTATGAATCATTTAGTGTATGTAGTGTTGATGTTGGTTCTACTATATTACTCAACATCCCTCTATTCATTCTGGTTATGCTATGATTTTAAGGTCTTGTAGTAGTAATATTTAGAATCCTTTCTAGATTTACCTCTCTGAGTTTTTATATGAGCCATATTGGTTCTCTTATAGGAGATTCTATTCCATGCTCTTGAGATTTTGATTCAGACTCTTCACTTCTTGTATCTTCTTTGAATATATCTAAAAGAAATTTTGTGTCATCACTGTATTTTCCTATGTCAACTTTGAAATTTTCATCAAATACTAAATCTCTACTAATGTAGACCTTTTTTGTAGATAGATCTAGTTTATGTATCCTATATATTCATTGTCATAAAAAACAAATATCACTACCATGGTTTTTTCATCTACTTTAGTCCTCTTCTGCTTTGGAATATGCATATAGGCTTTACATCCAAATATTTTTAATTTCTCTATGTTAGGCTTTTTTCTTGACCATGCTTCTTCCAGTGTAATATGTCTGAGTACTCTTGTAGGTAGCATATTTTGTATGTAGACTATTTTTGTACTGCTTCTACCCAAAAATGGTGATCAAGTTGTGCTCCTTTTAGCATGTAGATAACCATTTCCACTATTGACCTATTTCTTCTTTCTGCAATTCCATTATGTTGAGGTAAATATGTTGTAGTGATTTGTCTTTTAATTCCATTTTCTTATAAAATAAGTCAAACTATTTATAAATAAATTCTCCTCCTATTTCTGAATGAAGCACTTTTATAGTTTTTCCCAATTGTTTCTCTACTTTGAGTTTGAACTGTTTGAAATAACCAAATGCATTTGACTTGTATTTCATGAAGTATACCCACATTTTCCTTGTGTGATCATCAAAAAATAACTAAAAATATTTATGTCCTCCAACACTCTCAACCTTCATGGGCCCACATAAATCTATATATACTATCTCTGAAGGTTGTTGAGCTCTATGTTGACGTAGTTCAAAATGAATTATGTGTTGTTTTCCTGCTAAAAATTCTGCACATACAGTGGTTTATGGAGATAGGCAGGGTAATCCTTCCACCATTTGATATTTGAATAATTCATTCATTGATGTCTCACTGTTATGTCCTAATATTTTATGCCAACTTTTTGAAGCATTGACTGAAATAGGTAAGTGAATAGTTGTATCCAAGATAAATATACCATTTTTATATGATCTTGATGCTATCATTCTTCCCTATCTTGAGATGTGACATTGTTTTCTCCCAGTGAGAACTTTGAACTCAATGGTTAAGTCTTGATCCATAAGTTGAGAGATAAAAATGATATTGGTGGTTAATCCTAGAATATACAATACATTTTTTATTATTCCATTTAAGATTTACTGGAATATCCCAGATTCCTTTCACTTCATATGTTTTTTTGTCTGCTACCGCAACTGGTTTTTCATTTATTTTCTTCAAATATTTAAACCAAAGTTTGTTTCCTATAATATGCTTGCTCGCACCTAAATCTATATACCAATACTCCATGATATAGTGCTATAATTCTAGTTGGTTTTGTACAAGTTTTTTAGAGATAAAAAATACAACTTCTTAACACCTTGTTTGAACTAAGCACTTTTCAATTTTTGAAGAGGTTTTGATGTTGGAATTTTTTTGTCCATTTTGAAGATTTGAGAAAAGAAAAAGTATGTATATATCCAACCTTAATAAAACCCTAATAACCTCTTTTATATCCCTTGTATTATTTCTAATTTCTAATAAAATAAATTTTATGGAGTAATCCTTATGGCTCCCAAGTTTGGAAAAAATAGAAAAAATGATAATAATATTTGCAAAATAATTTAATCCAAGTTGAATTCCTTATTCCTCCTAAGTACAATTGCAAATATTAATTTAATAATATAAGTCACCCCTTTTGATTTCAAAATCTAAGTTTTAACCTTAGTTTATAACCCTTATATCTCCAACTTATGAAAGAAATAATAAATGGGATTTAGACCTTACCTTTTTTGATGTAATATCTCCTTAAGATTCGATGCTTTCTATGGCTGAGTATAACAACATATAAGTGGTACGTAGTCTTGAATGCTTGATTTAATGGATATTACTTGGAGTAGTTGTTATTTAATACTAGTACGTAGGGTGCAAAAGTTGACCTTCAAAAATAGAAGTGCCTTTAATGTTTCTTCTGCATATCTTCTATGTTGCACTTTAAACATTCCTACTATGCTTCACTCACACCTTGACTGTGCTTTGCTCCCTCTTTGGACATCAAATACCATTGATAATTAATAATAGAACTTGTGACAAGTGTCACATCCATTACAAGAGAGCACTTCCTTCTTTATGTAATGTTCCAAGTCCTTTGTTCAACGCTCTTAAAGAAATATAAAAACATATGGGCACTCGTGTGAAGCTGGTGGATTATACCAAGTGTCACTGCCTTGCTTGTAACTCCTATGTGGGATTTTTTAGAACGTTGAGAGAGGAATGATGACCAAAATGCCAAGTGTCATTTTAGCATGGAGTCTGTTCTTTTAACGTCTTTGAATATGGAGATTATAACTTCACAATCCCTTTTCTTTGCTATGTTGCTTGGGAAAAAAGCAAGCTATTTTCCTACAAGTGGATAGACGATGTGCTATGGAGCTTGTATGATGATTTTGGAGCTTCCTTCGCTGGATGGTATTATCCAAGTTAGAGACCATGAATGTAAAACCTTTGCCTCCAATCATGTTGAATATTTTGTAGATTTTTTTAACGTCTTTTAGAAATTTATATGCACTCACTTGTCTACGTAAATGTAGATATTGAATGATCTGAAATGAGCTTCGATTTTACAGGTACGTACATCCAAGATAATCCCTTGAGCGGATCCTTATCGCTTTGTAATAAGAGTGCTGACATATGACCTTTGTTGGATATTTGTTTCTATAGTAAATGTGCCCTTTTGTGGCACTTCCAAATCTGCTCTTATGTTTCTTTTGCACTCTATTTCCAGATATGAAATTATGGTTTTGTAACTGACTTTTACTGCAATACAAGGGTTTTAAGTTATCTTTAAATAGTATACACACATTTATCTTTTTTCTTGGACACTTTTGATAACAAATCCAAGGTTCAATAATAGTATATAGAAGCTTTTTAATTGATGCAATTTTCTGCACTTTATTTCCTTGCATTCAACTTGTAATGCATTTGATTTTGAGACTCACCAAGTCTCACTTTCATAAGCTTCTATTTCTATTTTTGGTTAGTTAATTTTTTCTCCAAATTATGGAGGATTCTAACCCTTTTGGTGGCTTATATTGGCCACTTCAATTTGTAGATTTGTGTGCTTCAATAGTGTATTTAGACACTTTATACAAATCAAAATTTGTGCCTTTCAAGAAACACAATACTAATTTTATTTTTGAGAGTGGTATAGCAGTAAAAGTTCTTAAATTTTAATGAACTAATATTACACCTTATAACTCCAATAAAATATCAAATTCATGCACTAATAAGTTACTGCAACTAATCAAGAGTAACCTAAAATGAATCTTTAAGATTTATTCTACAATTTCACTACAATCAATGTTGTAGGACTTAGTCTTCTTTTTCAAAAATAGATAATAGGTAGTTGATAGAAGCTAATATAAAATCTAATAAAATCCTAATAAATGTGCAAATGAATCCTTAAAATAATCTATTTCCTTTTGCACTTTTAGAAGACTATAATCTAATTCCCTTTTTGCAACTTTTAATCCAAAATAAGGTGCTTTAATAAATCTAATTAACAAATTTATTTACACTAGGGATTGTGTACATTTTTAAGAGTTATGTATATTATTTTACACTTTTGTATATTATTTGAAACTTCTTACCTTGTTCTTCTCTTCCAGAGATGTGGTAGATATCCTTATGGTCTTCTACCTTCTTCTTTTTGGGCTTGTTGTTGGATGAAAATAATTTTCTGAAAACTTCTACTTATCAAATTCTTATCTGATCTCCTTATTTTTGCTGAGTTCTTCATACAATATCAAAGCAATGGAATTTGCAAGTGGTAGGTCCAAAGGCACGTTTGTTTTACAAAACCCTATAGAAATGAATTTCATTATTCCTCCTTAGGAACCATTGTAGCTCTGATACCATTGATAGCTTTAACAACATTGCATTACACTACAAAACAAAGATAAAAACAATAGAATATCTTATTGAATGAAAAATAAAAGTGATACAAAATGAGGTGAGCCATGCCTCCCTTCATATAGGAATAAGGGTTCCTTCTCCAACACTCCATCTAGTTGTACAATGAGATACCTTGCACACATGCATACTAACACTTGTGCATATGTTGCTTGTTACTCAAGTAACTAGATAACTCCCTCTTTGAAGTAATATAATATCCTAACTATGTAAATTTGGTACATTTACATAGTATCATTCAAATGTTGTAATATATTCTAATTCTAACACATTCAAGCATCTTAGTATTTTTTATATGGACTACAAGCTTGTCAAGTTGATGTAGCACGTGTGCATCTCTTTCTACCTCATTCTATTGCAACTATATTGGCACCATGACACTAATGTGGTTTGCTTTGAATTAATATAAGAGAGTGGTGATCGAAGTGTCTTCATATAATCTATAGTATCATATAACAACATTTTTTTTACTCCTAGTTACCCCACAACTAGCCCAACTACATCAATATCAATGAAGAAAACTTTTGGCTATTGATATTATTTGATAGTAGCTTATGACTATCAAGAGCATCATTGGGAACTTTGTTGCCTTAGAGGATTATTTTACATAGCTAAAATCAATCCATCCTTTTATTATACATGAACCATCAACTTCATTATCTATTTGATGCTTCTCAATACTTTGATTACCCCTTTGATAGGTGTCAACTGTATTAACTCACCTTGATGACATCAATACCTTTAGAATTGGACCATTATTTTTGCTTAGCCTCACTCTTATGCATGACTCTAGATGCTTGAATTTAGATACTCTACTGTTGTGTTCTATTCTTTTCAGATATTTGTTTGGCACTACTTCATATCTTTTTTAGATTTTTAAGTGTCTTATGATGATGTCATATTTTGAAACATTGGACACTCTTTGACACTTAGCATATCTTATTTAAAGAATTTTGATAGACATGGGATGAGCTTAACCTTCATAGTATCCTTGTGTGTCAGACTTAATGCATTGGTAATTTTTAAGTTCTGGTTCTATTCCCCAATGTTCTAGATTTTTATGCAATCTATGCTAACACCATCATCTTTAAAATAAGGCCTTCTTTGCTACATAGCAAAAATTTTCTTGCACCCAATAAGATATTCTATAACATTAAGTGTCATATATTTACCCATACTTAACCAAAATTATTTTATAAAGCATTAAATGCTAGAGTTTTATCAAGCCTTCACTCATATCACTATTTTAGATTTTTGGCTAGGCCCTATTTTTAGTAAAAACTCAATTCCAACACTAAAAAAAAAGTTGGATTCTTCTACCTTAGTCACAACCTAAGCTTTAACCATATTGTATACAAAAATATTTAATGCTTATTTTTGACATCATCATCTCAATAATTTTGCAACTCTCTATACTTAGATAAATTTAGTGTTATGGTGCTACTTTGGGTTAGTTAAGCCTTATCTACCTTCTTCTTGTCTAGTGGTTTTTTCACATGCCTGGTTGAGCCTCTAAAGTTACCTTACTTAGAAAAAAGAAAATATATTAATAGCAATATTCTCTCCCTCTAAAGAGATAGATGTGGGTAGGTCAATTTACCCATAGTGATATTGTTAGGATCTCATCCTAACATTATTTTGTAATTCTTATTATTATATTTTGACCCACTTCCAATGTGGGGTATCCCATATAATTATTTTTTGTAATATTTTGTAATGTATGTGGTAAGTTAGGCTCCTAGCCAAGTGGGGCTATTTGATGCAACTTTTATAAAGATTGTAATCAATATTTGGTAGAAGATTCTAGATCAAGTAGCATTTTGCATGTAAGATAACTCTTGAGCTTAGGGTTAGGGTTGCATGAAATCCATCTTTAAAAGTTATTGAAAAGGATTGAAAATCCAACTAAGTGTTCTATTATTTACAATTCAATATATAGGCACTAATGGCCCAAAATACATAACCAACCCATTAAATCATGGATTTGATTCAATATGCTTAACCATAAGCTACAAAAGTGCAAAGGAGAATGCACGTAAACTTCTAAGTTAAGAGAAAGGAATATTGCTAACTAGAAGATCCATTTTAGCTATCTTGAAGTACACACTTCCTACTTTGAGTTCACACTTACTAACTAACACTCTAAATGACAACTAGAAGATAACTAGTGCCCACAAGTGCATGTGAGAAGGAGACTCACTTACAATTATTAATTTTCTAGAAATAAACTATGCAAACATAGCTAGGAACTACTAGAGGGGTCATATGAAAGATTAAACATCAATCCTCATCATGCCTCCCCACAATAGAAGCATTGGACTCCAATGCTTTCAGAAGAATAGGAAATTCACGGGACATCTGATGAAAAGAAATCCAATGAGCCTGATGCATCAACTGTCCTCACCGAGCCACAAGATATGAGGTGGTAGACCCCTGGCGAGTCTGTCGAGTCTTCGTGTCATAGATCTGATCTGCATCCAATGGTAACTGAGCTTCAGGAACCATGTCCACAGGATGACTGATAGCTGGTGCAGTCTCCAATGTAGAGTCAAAGTATAACTTCAAGAGATCTACATTGACGACATCATGAATTCCCAAGTGTGCAGGAAGATCAAGGTGGAAAGCATTTTCGAACACCTACTGGAGAATAGTATAAGGCCCATAGCGAATTGGTTTGATTTTGCTATGAGTCTTATCAGTAAAACGCCGCTTGTCAAGATGCAACCAAACTTTGTCACCAACCTGAAATGGATGAGGAATTTGATGTCGATCCATGGCCTTTTTCTGCTCATCTGCTGTGTCTTTTGCAAAATCTCAACCACATTTGATTGAAGATTGTGCAAGTGTTGAACAAATGAGTGTGCCTTGTCTTGCTCCTTCTGAAGATGTGAAGTGACAGGAGAAGGCAAAGACAAAGGTAACTCATAAGGTGCCAAGGGCTGAAATCCCATACAAACTTCAAAGGGTGAATGACCTGTAGAAGAATGTAGGGCCCTATTATAGGCATGTTCAATATGAGTGAGACTCAAGTCCCACTTTGTTGGTGAAGCGTGATGATAGATTCGTAAACTTTGCACAAGTGTACGGTTTACCACTTCAGTCTGCCCATCGGACTACGGATGATAGGCGATGGAAAAGTTAAGGGAAACTCCCAAAATCTTCCACAAAGAATGCCAAAAGTGACCCACAAAGCGTGAATCACGATCCGAGATAATGTTGGTAGGTAGACCAAAGGAACGCCAAATGCCGTCAAAGAAAAATTGGGCTAAGTCTGATGCAAAACTTGTCTTGTGGCATGGAATAAACTTAGCCATTTTGCTGAATCTGTCAACCACCACGAACACACAATCATGTTGGCGCACTGTCATAGGAAAACCACTAACCAAATCCATGGAAATGCTTTCCCAAGGACGGGAAGGAATGGGCAAAGGCATGCCTAAGCCAAACTTCCTATTAGCTGGTTTTGAGCGACAACAAACTGCACACTATTTGAGAAATCTCAACACATCCCTCTGCATTTTAGGCCAATAGAAAAATCATTGCAAATGATGAAGTGTTTTATGCTTCCCAAAGTGACCACCATAAAGTGTAGAATGAGCTTCCTTAAGAAGTGACACTCTAGGCTCACAAGGAACACAAACCTTGTCCAATTTGTAAAGAAGTCCTTCTTTGATGTAGAAATCTTGGAAAGGACGCAAATTGGAAGAAGAAGGCTTACTCACTTGCTCAAATATTTTTCCAAAATCAGGATCCTGAGAATACTGATTAGGCCAAGTCTAAAATCCCAAGTGCGAAGTGGACATAACTGTTAAGGCAAGAGCGGCCGGAGGCCTACTCAAACAATCAGCAATAGTATTACTCTTCCCCTTTTTGTACTTGATCACCAAGTGAAATTGTTGGAGGTAAGAGGCCCACTTCATATGTCTTGATTCTTCAATTTTACTTTGAGATTGTAAAAACTTGAGAGGCATATGATCTGTGTGTACTCATCGTATCTTTTCCAAAAAGATAGTGTCTCCAATACTTAATAGCTTGAACTAAAGCATACAACTCCTTGTCATATGTAGAATAGTTCAACTTAGTAGCAGAAAAAGTTTCTGAATGATAAGCAACTGGATGACCATTCTGTTTGAGCACAACTCCTAAGGCAACTTTAGAGGCATCCATTTCAATCTCAAAAGGTTGAGAGAGGTCGGGTAAAGTTAACACAGGAGCTGTAAAAAGTTTCTTTTTGAGTTTCTCAAAGGCAACTTCTTGGCTTTTCTCCCAATGAAATGGAGTTTTGGACTTAGTGAGATAATGCAATGGAGCTGCAAGGGTGGAATATTGAGGAATGAACTTGCGATAAAAATTCGCAAGTCCTAGGAAACTCCTTAACTCGAGGAGAGTTGTAGGAGGGGACCACTTAAGTAAAACATCAACTTTTATGGGATCTACCTGAATTCCACTCTCACTAATCACATAGCCAAGGTAAGAAACTGAAGTATTGCCAAAAGAACACTTGGAAGAATTGGCATATAATTGATTCTTCGCAAGAAGATCAAGGGTTTGCTGGATATGCCTAAGGTGTTCCTCCAAAGTTTTTGAGAAAATCAATATATCATCAAGATATATTATGACAAATTTGTCAAGTACATCACGAAATACATCATTCATCAACCTCATGAAGGTTGCGAGAGCATTAGTAAGACCGAAGGGCATGACTAACCATTCAAAGAGACCCATCTTCGTCTTAAAAGTTGTCTTCCATGTATCCTTAGCTTGGATACGCACTTGATGATATCCACTCTTGAGATCTATTTTTGAAAAGAACTTAGCTCCTTGAAGCTGATCTAACAAATCATCAATGCGGGGTAAGGGATATCTATTCTTCACATAAATTCTATTCAAAGCACGAAAATCAATGCATAATCTCCAAGTGCCATCTTTTTTAAGAACTAACAAAATAGGTGAGGCACAAGCAGAAGTACTTTCCTTAATGAAACCCTTAGACAACAAATCTTCTATTTGCCTTTTTATTTCTTCATTTTGCAAAATAGATTGTCTATACATGGGAGCATTAGGAAGAGAAGAACAAGGAATTATTTCAATGCTGTGATTAATTGTGCAAATTGGAGGAAGAGACTTTGGCTCCTGAAATATGTGTGAATAACTTTGCAATATTTTATCCATTGAAGAGTGTTGCTTTGTAATGGATGTAGATGTAGAAGTGTTTTGAGAGCGAATGAAAATTAGAGCAACATCACCACCTTTCTTAATTACCCTTTTCGTTTGCTTGGAACTTAGAATGATGTTAGGAGTGTTGGTGCTTTTAATGAGAAAGACCTTACCATATTTTTGAAGTGTGTAGGTTCTTTTGAAAGCATCATAAACAGCTCTCCTATCATACTGAAAAGGTTGTCCAAGCAAAATCCCACAACAATCCATAGGAGTCACATCACAAGTGACTTGATCTATGAAATGTGGGCCAAGTGCAAATTTTAATGTGCAAGTGTGAGTGATTTTTGAGCCTCTTCCACTATCCTTCCAACCCAAAGAATAAGGTTGAGGATGAGGCTCCATAGGTAACTTCAAACGCTCGACAATGGACCTCGCAATTAGATTTTTCTGCGAGCCATTATCCACTATACAATCGGTTGCAAAATTATGAAGCAAATGGGCTCGAGTGATGAACAAAGCATCACGAGCCCCTTCTGATGAACTTACATTTACCAAGGTAACTTCATTAAGCTTACCTCGTAATTTTTTATATACTCTACTCTCTCCTACAGACTCAAGGGGACCCTTGGAAGCATCCTCCTCTTAAGTAGTAATTACTAAACTCTTCTTTTTAAGCTTAAAGCAATCAGCTTTTTCATGCCCTTTCTTCTTACAATAATTGCAAAATTTCTTAGAAGAAGAAGAAGAAGAAGAAGAAGAAGAAGAAGGAGTAGAAGCGGAAGGGGAAGGAGAAGAAGGATATGGAGAAGACACATTCTTCTTTTGAGCAAAATTCTTCTTTTGTGAGAAAGAATTATTCCCTTTTGATGAGTTTGCAACCACTTGAGTAACAGGTGTGCGGAATGCCTATGATTGCGCCTTAAACTTGTCCTCCGCAAGCTGCGCCTGGTTGAAAATCGAATCCAACGTTTCCATAGAAACAAACATTAGTTCCCTATACAAATGCTCCAACAAGCCACTTTGAAATTTGAGAATCAAACCTGGAACATCATCCTCCACATTTACAAGTATTCTAAACTCGTTAAACTGGAAAATATATTCTTGTACAGACATATTAGTACCTTGTCAAAAATGAAACCATTTAATAACCAATTCTCTAGAATAATTTGAAGGATAGAAATTGGTCTTAAGACATTGTACAAGCTCATCCCATGTAGTGAGTACATCCTGTCCTCTTTTTCGTTCAACAAGTACTTTGGCTAAGCCAAAAAGTTTTAGCTTAGCATAAGGCACTATATCATCTTCTGAAAGTTGAGAGTAAGAAAACCAAGAACTCATGTCAAGAATCCAACTATTCAAGACATCAGGGTTCCTGGATCCATCATACAATGGAACTTCACAACGAACTCTCAGACGAGAATCATGCGCAGAAGTTGAAGCATTATGCAAAGAAATGTCATTTACCTTCATGGCAAGATTGCCAAGGACTTCTGCCATGGTAGTGTCATTAGCTTTATCTACAAAAGCATTTACAACATGGGCCAGTTCTGCCACTTGGGCAGCCAAGTCAGAAGCCATGTGTTCCCGGGTATAAGCCAGGAGTAAAAATGAGAAAGCACTAATCAAGGAAAGAAAATGGAACTTTTTCCTTGTTACAATGGAGTGCTTCTAAATTTGAAAATTTTACTCCTAAGGCTGAAAATTTTGAAATTTTTAAACTAATCTAAGGTGCAATTTAGCATTTATTAATTTAAAAATAACTTAATTAAAAATTAAATTTCATTTAATCAAAGATTAATGAATTTTAATCAAGCTATTAAAAAATTAAATTAATAAACACCAAATTTAACATGCTACCTTAAATAGTAAAAAAAATTAAAAATTACAATAATTTTACCCTTCAAAATGACTTATAGTGCACTCCCACTTAATTTCAGTGCATGAAATTCTGCTGCTACTGTGGCACACTTCCTAAGGCAAACTGCACAGAAACTCCTGTTGCACGCTTCCCGAGCAGATAAAATCCAACAACAAACTTCAATTACAAGGCAGAATAAAAATCATGCAAAATTTCTAATTAAGTGGCACCAAATTCTGTGCACTTATTTCTGTGCACCCAAATTCCTATGCACAAACTTCCATGCACAAGCTTCATGCACAAAATAGGGCTCCAAGCCCGTAGCTGCCCCTGGCCAAGCTGCGGCTGACCTAGGCACTACTGGCCGTAGGCCCAACAGATGTTTGATAGAAGTTGCCATCGCGGCACTGTGGACTGCAGGCCATGCAGTTTCCTGAAAAGCTTGTCAGGCACTGCGATGCAGGCAGCCAAGCCTATAGATGCCTGACAATGCTATCAGGCGCTGCAGCGGCTGAGCCTGCCGCATCGGAGCCGTAGCCTGACAAAATATCAGGCTGACAGGCCGGTGGACAGTGCAAGCTGCCACCGGCTCGGCCCTGGGTGCTACGCTATCGATAGATAGTGACGGCCATGAAAATAGTGCCTGGTGCTGTCAGGCTGGCAACAGACTTAGATCTGCTATCATACCTGACAACATGTCAGGCGACAACCGCGATCGTTGTCCTACGGATAGCGATTGCCGTCGGCTGCTGCCCGACGGTAGTCGACCGGCAAGCTACGGTGGACAGGCGTCGTGAGCTTTCGAAAGCCATCGTGGCCTGGTCGGGCTGCCGAATGCAGCCAAACCTGCTGCAAAGGCTTCGGCTGCGTAAAAAAAATACAATAATTTTTTTTTTTTTTACAATTGCAGCAACGTAAATATATTAATAAAATAATATATTAACAAAAATTAAAGCTTTTCTAACACAAATTAAAAAAATTTAAAAATTAACCAGGGGGGTTAATTCTAAAATTTGAAAAGCTTAAATTGCAAAAATGCAAGCAACCAGCTCCCACCAGTAGCTCTCCTTTCAAGATCCGGTCGACACACGACCAACATTTGAAAGGCAACCAGATCTAAGTCGAAACACGACCTAGCTTTGATGTCCTCCTAGAGCTCTTCAGTACTCGAAAATGGGGGGGCAGCAGGGTCAAATGGCTCCCTAATCCTAATTGGACCGTAGCTACGATCCAATCCCTTCCAAGGATCACAATACGAAGAACTCTAGGGCAAACTTTTCCTATACCTCTTGAGCATAAGCAAAAAGTTGGAACGAGGGGTTTGTCAGCAAAGGAACTTCCTTCTTCGAATGGTTTTCAAGCTCCCCTTGGGCTTAAACCGAGTCCTCAATGAGAAAATATTTCTCATAATAAAACTATCTCCTATCCTCTCACCTCACAAGCCCTAGTGCAAACATGAACTAGGCTCTGATACCAATGAAAAGGATTGAAAATCCAACTAAGTGTTCTATTATTTACAATTCAATATATAGGCACTAATGGCCCAAAATACATAACCAACCCATTAAATCATGGATTTGATTCAATATGCTTAACCATAAGCTACAAAAGTGCAAAGGAGAATGCACGTAAACTTCTAAGTTAAGAGAAAGGAATATTGCTAACTAGAAGATCCATTTTAGCTATCTTGAAGTACACACTTCCTACTTTGAGTTCACACTTACTAACTAACACTCTAAATGACAACTAGAAGATAACTAGTGCCCACAAGTGCATGTGAGAAGGAGACTCACTTACAATTATTAATTTGCTAGAAATAAACTATGCAAACATAGCTAGGAACTACTAGAGGGGTCATATGAAAGATTAAACATCAATCCTCATCAGTTTTGAAGCCATGTATGAATGTATATTTTTGTAAGTAAATGAAATATTGAAGGAGGTTACCCCCTCGAAGAGGCCTGTAATTCAGTGTTTATTGTGAGAGTGTTTAATTCTGCATTTACTTTCCACATTGTGTTATTGCATGAGTTTTGCTTAATTTAAGTAATTTTTGTGAGCTTTCTTTATTTTAATAGTAGGTAATAACAAGTGGTATCATAGTTCTTTCGAGGGCTGAATTCTATTGTAAATATGACAATTTTGGTTTAGCCATTTTTGTCTATTAGGTATAATTTTCCTATATTTTTTGTTTTTTATTCCATTTTTCTTATTTAAAATACCAGAAAAAATATGCAAAAAAATCCAAAAAATCCATAAATACAATATTTTTTCAATAGTTGAGTAAGCTAGAAATCCTATGTCAAGGATTTTAAAATATCACAAAGGAGTTTTTGCTATTGGCTAAGATAGATAGCCCATAAAACATCTAGTGAAGTGAGGGGCAATCAGGCTCTAATACGCAGGCCTTAGGCAACACTTGTACACCAAATCGATCTCCCATGCATATTTAGGTGTATCGAGAGACCATTATAGGGTTAATCAAAACTTTATCCAATATGAAGCTTTTCAGCCTTGTATCATCCATAGTGCATGGGACACATCATCCTGATTGATTACCCTCCAATTCTACCAGAGAGGTAGATGGTGTGCTCAAGGGTATGTGTGGAATCCTCCTTGGGTAGTGGCCTAAAATATTGGTCCAAGAACTATTGTTCGTCACTATGATATAATAGAGGGCCTATGGGTGTTACATAATACTACACCTAGCATACCTTATTTCTATCCAAAACCTCCATATACAAAAATAACATCCCCCTATTCTACTGAACCTACATTCACATATTCCAAAAGTGAGCATACGGAGAAAGACTTTCCTATCGCATAAGAATAAAACTTACATGCAACAACAATCAGGATAGAGTCTGTAAGTAAGAGTCTAAAATATTCTAGTTGGGTTAGTGATAGTAACAATTGGGTCAGTAATAGTAATAGTCATGTCGACAGTGATAGTAATAGTCATTTATGATAGTCAAAATTTATAGGTGGGTAGGGTCAAAATAGAACTATCATTATCAGTAACTATACTGTACAATGAATCTTTGGGTCAATGATGTGAACAATGTCAATAACTATAGTACAGGTGATAGGAATAGGGACAAGGCAATGACAAAGTAGGCAGTATTAAGAACATGTAGGTCAAAGATAGTTGATACAGTACCCAACTTTTGAACCATAGTTCCAAATCAAAAACCAACCACACTAGTAGACTCATCAAAATAGAGGATTTAGTGTCTAGGGTACCCAAAATTCATGCTGTGGGATATAGCTCATTATGACCATATTTTTGAGCTGATAATTCTGATATATAACACCCAAGCACTTTTTTGGACTCCTTACTAAAATAGTAACTCCTAAAACCACTATTCTATTTTTAGTAATTCAGTAAAAGAGGATCAAGACTATCCCAAATGGATGGTGGCACTCATGGACATAAAAACAAGGGTAGAGAAACCAACCACCACATTGTTGGAATCCCTAATAATCATCTAAAATAACTTGTAAAGCACAAGTTAAAATTTGATGGCAGAATTTCAAAATTAGAACTGATGACAAAATCTCCAAAACCCACCTCGAAGAACAACTTGTAGAAGTTGAGTCCAAATTGCAAGGTGGTACAAGCAAGTCTAAGTATTGTATTGAATAGTCACATTTTTATCTAGGTAAAGGAAGGGGTACAAATGACTCTAACACTCGCTATGATCGTGATACTACCTTTAAGATGTTGAAACTAGACTTTTCTAAGTTCAATGGGAAGGATGTGGATGGGTGGCTATGTCATGTTGCTCATTTTTTTTAACCTCCATGATGTCCCTGTATATTACCGAGTTCAAATGGCTTCCTTCAACTTGGAATCTAAAGCATTATAGTGGTACCAATGGTTGCAAAACACTACCCTTAATCCTTCTTGGGAAGACTTTGAGTCTCAATTACTCACTCACTTTGGCCCTAGTGAGTATGATGATTTTACAAGACAATTAACAAAGTTGAAACAAACATTGACAGTTTATGATTACCAAATACAATTTGAGAATTTGGCCAACATAAGGGAATGAATAAAGGGTTCTGTTGGTCCGGCTTTCATGCACACCCCGGGAAAAAGGATGAAGGCAAAGAAAAGCTCCGGAGACACCCACGGGACTGATCCCACTCATCTTTAGGATCCGGTCGGTTATCCAAGGTGCGAGTTAGAGAGTTGGGTCGAATGGCAATTCACTCTTTTCCACTTCCGGAATAGATTTCGATATGGACCGCTCTGTTACCTTACAGGGGGTTCCTGAACTTGTTCAGTAGTTGCAAAAGTTGTTGACAATCAGATTTAACTTGAATTCTAGATCTAGCTCTCATGGGTCAGCAGATTTAAATAGAAGGCAAATAAAGAAAATAAAAATGGATCATTAACGGTAAGAAAAGAGAGGGTAGGGTAAGGCAGAAAAGAGAAGTTTATCAGACTTTAAACTGTAAAACTCTAAACTATCAATCTTATCTATGCTATCAGCTTCACAACGTAACAAATCCCGTAAGAAAGTGTCCAATCAGTCTAAGATCACTTTCAACTAAGAGCACAAGGCAGAGTGAAACGGATCTAGCGTAAAATTATAAATCCAAGGGGCAACTGGTTAAAATCGGTATCTTTCACCTGGCAGCCTAGCTCGCACGAATGAAGACAGAGCAATTAGAACAAACTTACACCCGAAATCTGTAATTTCCCCTAGCAAACAATAGAACAACCGAAGCCTAACAAGATAATTAATCTTGACAATGGCGGATTTACAAGATATATCTAACAAACTTTAAATGGAACGGATAACAAAAGAAAATACACTTATCACACTCGCAAAAGATTAGGCTCCCGGCCATGCTATCACAGAAAAGCTAAAGCACATCAACTCCAAGTCCAGAAACAAAGGATTTCACAAAATTTGCAAGAAATTGCTTATAAGCCTTTATTTCTAAGTCTCCGCCTCCTGCGATTACATTTAGAATTTGAATTTATAGACTCAGGACAGACCCTGATATTTTCCAAAATATCTTGCTCAAACCCTAAATCTTATCGCACTTAAACCCTAGGACCCGGGTTTTACAATAAAAATCCATTTAAAAATCAAAGTCCGGATAGAACTTAACCCTTCGGCAAAACTGTGCAGTCAGCTGCCATAAATGGAGAAGATAAAATAAAATGCAATTTGCATTCATCCGCAGCTGCAAATAAATGCTTCCGTTAATTCTCGTCGGTGAGCCGGATGAGTCACCACTTCTCCATCAATTTGATCTCCGTAAATCCATCTCTCGAGTTGAAATGGTCTCCATGCTATCAAGTCTCGCAATAAATTTGTCGTTGAATGCTCTCACCGGCAGCTTCTCTCCTAGCATGGCGGTCCTTGACTAAATCTACACTTTAAATTTGCCTTTATGGTCTTTCCCGGTTGTCCCGTAAGTGCCGGTGGAATCCTCGCATGAAATACAAAAAGATGCATTAGATTAGCATTTTAATTAAATCGAAGCTTAAAACATTAAAAACAGATTAAATCCGCAAAATAAGCTTGCATGTCGGCTTCTGTTTGTCCCATTCACGCTTTGACACGTGTCGCTACCCCAGGAAGCCTTCTCGCTTCCCGCCGGAATGCACTTTCGGGTCAACTATGACTTTCTCTCTCCTGCCGCGATTCTGCGACATGTCGCGATTTCGCGACATGTCGCGAAATCGCGACCCTGCCAGAGCATCGGCAACTTCCTCCCTCGTCGGCCGCGAAAACGCGACATGTCGCGATTTCGCGACATGTCGCGAAATCGCGACCCTTCCAGCGCATCGGCAACTTTCTTGATTTTCAGCCGCGATTTTAGAACACGTCGCGATATCGCGACAGTTCCCTTACATGCATGCGTTGACCGCGTTGACCGCGATTTTGGAACATGTTTCTGACTTAACCGATTTTCATCCTGCAGCACATTTTCTCTTTCCTGCCGCGAAAATGCGACATGTCGCGATTTCGCGACATGTCGCAAAATCGCGCCCTCCGTACAGCCTGAGTCTCTCTCCCAAAAACTGTCGCGATTTCGCGACATGTCGCGAAATCGCGACCTTTCTGCCACTTAGCCGCATTTTGACTTACCTGTCGCGATATCGCGACATTTCCGAAAATGGAAGTGTCGCGATATCGCGACACTACCAAAAATGGAAAGTTTGATTTTTTCAGTGAATTTATGCAACTGGTTTCTGGATTTTTCTCGGTAATGGTGCAAGATTTTCTTGTGCATGAATGATTCTAGCATGTAAAAAGTGAATTCTTGGATAACACAGCTAGAATGCAAGAAAAAGCACAACTTTAAAAAGGAGGCAAGCAAAATATGGATTTAAAACCTGAAAAGATCAAGAGGGTCCCTGCTGCAAAAAATGAAAGTTCAGAATTTTCTAAGGATGGAATCTCATTTTTCAGTGGGGGTGTGTTGCTTATCAACAAATGGCGATATCTGCGGGTAAAATAGTAGCACTATTTTAGAACCCAAGACTCTGGTTTCAAAACAAAAAGACCATGCATCATGCCTTGCCACAGGCATTCTTCACAATAAATTGACTGCCAACTGCCAGCTGTTAAAATTTCCCAAGGACATACTGGGCTGGATTACTTCAAGGAAGATTTCTGATGTGCAATTACAAAGGTATAGAACTTTCTTCAAGGATGACTGAATTGAATGATAAACTTGGATTAATCAACTTTTCTAGATTGTAAATGGGGAAACCGAGTAGAGCTCTGTTTACTAGTTTAGCCTTTTACAGCCTAGACAGAGTTACCCTTTAGATTTACACGACCCAATTTACAACTGTAGGGCAGAATCTAATATTGGCTGCCTCTTTTAATCATATAACTCTTTTTTTTTTTTTTTCTTTTTTTTTTCTTTTTTTCTTATCTCTCTTTTTTTTATCTCTCTTCTTTTTGAAATATATCACTATCTGGAAGACCTTAGAGAAATTACAATTTTCTTTTAATATTTGATCAATCTGAAACTGTTTCAGTCTAGGCATTGATAGCCTCCGGTGACACCCAAATAATTGCATGAACCATAGTCCCCTCTTATAACCAGACTTTTCTTGGATTCCCCAGGAGTTCCTCCAACTAAACAAAGATAACAGCTTTTTCTATCATTAAAACAATCGTGGCAAGTAAGACACAAGATCCAATCATCTCTCTACCTTCATCCTGGATAACAAAATAGTTCCACAGTTTAGTGCAAGCAGACTATCTCATTAGAATAATGAGCAGAATGGGGAGGCACTGGATTGAGGATTTATCAGCTAGGAATAAAACAATTTTCAGCAGGCTGACTTTTCATTGATTGCTCAGGCAGAGGCAAAGGACAGAAAATTTCAGAAGCCAAAGGACTTTGCACAGGCTTCCAAGGACAGGCACAGGCTTCAAAGCAAAAAAAAATAAAACTGCACAGACTGCAAATAAAATAAACTAAACACGAAGAAGATGAAAAGGAATAAACAACGAAAGGCTTTACAAAGGATCAAAGCGAGAAAAATTAAGCTAAAACAAATAAACTAAGAAAAGCAATAATTAAAGAAGAAAACAAACAAAACTGCACAAGCAACAAAATAAAACTAAACTAAAACAAAAGACTGTACAAACAACAAAGAAAAGGAAAAGCAGGGAAGAAAATAAAAACTGTACAGGCAATAAAAGAAATAAACTAAAAGAACTGAAGCAAATAAAAATTAAAAAAAAGCTAAACCGCAACAGATCGAAATAAATTAAATCGCAAATCGAAATAAAATAAATCGTAATCGCAAATCGTACGGACATTTAAAAATAAAACTGCACTGACAAAGAAATAAACTGAAAAACAAATAAATTAAAACTGCAGAGCATTAAAATTAAACTGAAACAGATAAAAAACTGCACTGACAAAGAAATAAACTGCACTGACAAAGAAAAAAAACTGAAAAAAATCAAAGCTTATTTACAATGCATACATATGTTACAACTTCCCTTCATACTCAAAAAATGCAGCAGTTGGGAAAGCAGAGAAATGGTGCTTTTAAAAAATTTTGACCATGCAAGTAATTTAAAAAAAATTACCTTTCAGGTCCTGTTGACGAAATGCACTCCGGATCGTGCTTCAAAAATTTGCTATCCGGGAAAGACTTGGGTTTATCGTCTTCCTCGTCCCATTTGAAAAACAAATCCGCAACTCCTTCAAATTAAACAAATCATATAATAACAAATCATATGATAACATGTTTATGCTTCTAATTAAAGGGTTTGCGTAGTTCTTTCAAAAGGATCGAATGTAAAAAAACCCCAGGATCAAATACTTTAAAACCTTGACGGACCTGCACCACCACATTTTCAAAATGATGTGACAACCGAAAGAAATCATGTTTTATCCGTATGCCCTGGTTCTTAACAACTTGAACATTTTGTGGTTGCTGCACTGCTTCAATATCCAGGACTTCAATTTTTATCCCTCTAGCAGAATGCTTACAATTTTCCTTTTCACCTGAGCCTTGCTTAGACTTAACCTCATCAATGTGCAATGTCCAAACATCATTGTTGTTATTGATTAGGGCTATAATTGTTTCCACCTTTTCAGTTGCCAAATCATAAACTCCAATATCTCGCATCAACACGCTTTATAGCCTCCTCTTTGACATTATGTTCAGAAGTTGCAGGCTTATGTTGAGAAAGTTCATCAATTCCAAGTTGGCTGACCACATTCATATTTACCATCTTTTCCTCCTTTTCTTGAAATTCAACAGGTGGTCCAAAGTAAGCCTCAATCAAGTTAATGTTTTGTCCAACAATCTGAGGCAGTTCATAGAGGGTGATGTCAGATTTAAGTTCCCTCATATCCTCAATGATGTTATCCTCCTCGACATTATCGCATAGTGAGATTGAATCTCACTTTCATCATCCTCCGATGAGGAAGGATCATTGTTAAGTTCCGGACTCTCACATTTCAAGTCATAACCGTCCATTTTGAACTCGTTGAAAATCTTGCATTTCATCCACAGAAGTCTGTATAAGACTTTCTGTCTCTTCGGGAAAAGTGACAGAATCTGAAACCCTGGTTGTACTATTTTTGGGTGAACTAGAAATATCAATATTTCTTTGATTTCCAGGAAAATTTAACTCACCAGGAAAAACTTCAGATTTGGGTGGTGCCAGATCACAACTGTTCACTTCAAGCTCTTCCACTTTGAATTTGTCAAAACTTTTCTCTGTATTTTGCACATGTTGAGTGGATGTCACAGTTAACGGAGTCTCCTTGGGTAGAGCATGACATGTTGGCATTAACTCATGATGTGGAATGGGGTCTCGGAACGGCATGTTCTCGTGTAACATAGGATATCAAAGGATCGCTTCGGAATTTGAGGTCCTAGTCTGTCTTTCAAGAATTAAGGCTTCTTTATAAGCCCCTGCCAGGGTTGTAATATTAATATCTCTCTTGAGGAAAATAGAGGTCACCGAATCCAATGCATTCTTGTAGATTTCTAAGGCCATATTTGCATTTGGGATGTAATGGCCAGTCATTCTACCGTAAGCTCTTTGGAACCTCATATTGAAAGACCCGACGCTTTCTCCCGACTCTTTCTTGATCTTCGGAAAATTGCTGATATAAAATGTCGGGATCTATCACTTCACCGAACTGTGATATAAAAGCTTTCTCTAGATCATCCCAACTAGTAATGGAATTGCTGGTGAGGTTTAAAAACCAGTCATAAGCTCCCTCCTGGAGAGTGAACGGGAACAATCTGCAGGCAACATCTTCATGCTGTATATTCAATAATCTTAAAGCATTTTTAAAAGCTAGCAGATGTTCTTCTGCAGTTCTTGTCCCATCATTTTTGTACCTGGGGAGATACCTTTCTGGACTTCTGGGTAGGTCATGGGCTATGCCCGGAATGTTCAAAGCGGTGGGGCCCAACCAATTTGCCATTATTACTTGGCTGACAGTGATGTTCTGATTTGTAATTGGATAACTGCAAGTAATGATAGAACTGTTCTTAACAAACCACTGAACTTAAGGCCTTCTCTGGCAATTTTAAAAAACTGCACTGACAATTTAAAAACTGCACTGACAATTTAAAAACTGCATTGACAATTTAAAAACTGCACTGACAATTTAAAAACTGCACTGACAATTTCAAAACTGCATTAACAATTTACAGTTCTGAACAGGTTCTGTATTTTAGCAAGTTGAAATACCATGATCGATAACCGCACTGACAACACTGCATTGACAATTTAAAAAACTGCATTAACAATTTACAAAATTGTACTGACAATTTAAAACTGTCCGGAGTTCACTGTGGGTCCTTCAAATGTTGCTGTTATGCCCTTACAACACTTGAACTGAGTTCATGCCCTCCTTCTAGCGCCAATTAGGTGTTGGCTGAGGAGGAGGGGAAAATTGGCTACCAGACTTTGGATAAAATACAGTTTTACAGCTCCACATACAGTCGGATTTCTCAACTCAAGTGCACTAAGAACAGATGTTCTGTGGCCCTCCTTCTAGCGCCAATTAGGTGTTGGTCCGGCTTTCATGCACACCCCGGGAAAAAGGATGAAGGCAAAGAAAAGCTCCGGAGACACCCACGGGACTGATCCCACTCATCTTTAGGATCTAGCTGGTTATCCAAGGTGCGAGTTACAGAGTTGGGTCGAATGGCAATTCACTCTTTTCCACTTCTGGAATAGATTTCGATATGGATCTGCTCCGTTACCTTACGGGGGTTCCCGAACTTGTTCGGTAGTTGCAAAAGTTGTTGACAATCGGATTTAACTTGAATTCTAGATCTAGCTCTCATGGGTCAGCAGATTTAAATAGAAGGCAAATAAAGAAAATAAAAATGGATCATTAACGGTAAGAAAAGAGAGGGTAGGGTAAGGCAGAAAAGAGAAGTTTATCAGACTTTAAACTGTAAAACTCTAAACTATCAATCTTATCTATGCTATCAGCTTCACAACAGAACAAATCCCAGAAGAAAGTGTCCAGTCAGTCTAAGATCACTTTCAACTAAGAGCACAAGGCAGAGTGAAACGGATCTAGCGAGAAAATTATAAATCCAAGGGGCAAGTTGGTTAAAACTGGTATCTTTCACCGGCAGCCTAGCTCGCACAGTGAAGACAAAGCAATTAGAACAAACTTACACCTGAAATCTGTAATTTCCCCTAGCAAACAATAGAACAACTGAAGCCTAACAGCATAATTAATCTTGACAATGGCAGATTTACAGCATATATCTAACAAACTTTAAATGGAACGGATAACAAAAGAAAATACACTTATCACACTCTGCAAAAGATTAGGCTCCCGGCCATGCTATCACGTGAAAAGCTAAAGCACATCAACTCCAAGTCCGGAAACAAAGGATTTCACAAAATTTGCAAGAAATTGCTTATAAGCCTTTATTTCTAAGTCTCCGCCTCCTGCGATTACATTTAGAATTTGAATTTATAGACTCAGGACAGACCCTGATATTTTCCAAAATATCTTGCTCAAACCCTAAATCTTATCGCACTTAAACCCTAGGACCCGGGTTTTACAATAAAAATCCATTTAAAAATCAAAGTCCGGATAGAACTTAACCCTTCGGCAAATCTGTGCAGTCAGCTGCCATAAATGGAGAAGATAAAATAAAATGCAATTTGCATTCATCCGCAGCTGCAAATAAATGCTTCCGTTAATTCTGCTGGTGAGCCGGATGAGTCACCACTTCTCCATCAATTTGATCTCCGTAAATCCATCTCTGAGTTGAAATGGTCTCCATGCTATCAAGTCTGCAATAAATTTGTCGTTGAATGCTCTCACCGGCAGCTTCTCTCCTAGCATGGCGGTCCTTGACTAAATCCGCACTTTATCTTTGCCTTTATGGTCTTTCCCGGTTGTCCCGTAAGTGCCAGGTGGAATCCTCGCATGAAATACAAAAAGATGCATTAGATTAGCATTTTAATTAAATCAGAAGCTTAAAACATTAAAAACAGATTAAATCCGCAAAATAAGCTTGCATGTCGGCTTCTGTTTGTCCCATTCACGCTTTGACACGTGTCGCTACCCCAGGAAGCCTTCTGTTTCCCGCCGGAATGCACTTTCAGGTCAACTATGACTTTCTCTCTCCTGCCGCGATTCTGCGACATGTCGCGATTTCGCGACATGTCGCGAAATCGCGACCCTGCCAGAGCATCGGCAACTTCCTCCCTCGTCGGCCGCGAAAACGCGACATGTCGCGATTTCGCGACATGTCGCGAAATCGCGACCCTTCCAGCGCATCGGCAACTTTCTTGATTTTCAGCCGCGATTTTAGAACACGTCGCGATATCGCGACAGTTCCCTTACATGCATGCGTTGACCGCGTTGACCGCGATTTTGGAACATGTTTCTGACTTAACCGATTTTCATCCTGCAGCACATTTTCTCTTTCCTGCCGCGAAAATGCGACATGTCGCGATTTCGCGACATGTCGCAAAATCGCGCCCTCCGTACAGCCTGAGTCTCTCTCCCAAAAACTGTCGCGATTTCGCGACATGTCGCGAAATCGCGACCTTTCTGCCACTTAGCCGCATTTTGACTTACCTGTCGCGATATCGCGACATTTCCGAAAATGGAAGTGTCGCGATATCGCGACACTACCAAAAATGGAAAGTTTGATTTTTCAGTGAATTTATGCAACTGTTTTCTGGATTTTTCTCGGTAATGGTGCAAGATTTTCTTGTGCATGAATGATTCTAGCATGTAAAAAGTGAATTCTTGGATAACACAGCTAGAATGCAAGAAAAAGCACAACTTTAAAAAGGAGGCAAGCAAAATATGGATTTAAAACCTGAAAAGATCAAGAGGGTCCCTGCTGCAAAAAATGAAAGTTCAGAATTTTCTAAGGATGGAATCTCATTTTTCAGTGGGGGTGTGTTGCTTATCAACAGGTTCTTTATGATTTGTTTCATTAATGGTTTGAGGGAAGATCTTCAAGTTCAGTTCGTGATATTAAAACCCCAATACATGATGTAGGCTATAAAGTTGGATCATTTGGCCGAATCTAAATTTGTAGCTCAAATACAAATATCTAAATTTCCATAGGCTAGACCTTCCTTCCCTCCTAGATTCTAAAATTAGAATGAACAAAAAACTATTACACCCACTACTGCACCCAAATGTCTAACTACTATCAAAATGGATGTGTGACATGCCCAAGGGTTATGCTAAAATTGTGATGAAAAGTTTTCTCACAAGAATAGGTGCGCCAAAAAGAAGTTGTTCCTCATAGATGTTGATGATCCTGAAACTACAGACCACAATGATGATGATACGAAATAAATTGAGGAACCACCAAAGCAAGAGGAAGAAAACCATGAAGAACCATAGGCTGAAATTTTTGTTCATGCTCTTGTTGGTATTACTACTCCCCAAACCATAAAATTTATGGGTTATTTCAAGGGCCTACGTCTTACCATCCTCATTGATTCTGTAAGTAAACAATTTTATTTATCACCTCATTGCCAAGTAGGCAAATTATTACATACATACATGTAATTCCTTTGAGGTTATGGTAGCCAATCGCATAACCTTACCTTGAAAAGGTAAATGTCATAATGTTAAGGTAAAAATGTGGGACTATGAGCTCAAACAAGATATATTTATGCTTCAACTAGGGGTATGCGATATCTTGTTGGGAGCTAAATGGTTGGGCATATTGGGAATCATCTCATGGAAATTTTTTGATCTTTGGATGTAATTTTCACAAAATGGACAGTCCCACACCCTCTATGGCTAAAAATTAGGGCCTTCATAGATTATCAATTCAAAATATATGAAGAATTTGTTAAAAAATAATCTCAAGGTGTCATAGCTTAGATATTTGTGATCCAACTTCACCCTTCAAAGGAGGATTTTGTTCTTGTAGATTTGCAACTTATTTTGGCAAAGCACAATTTTGGTTTTACTGAACCATTATAATTATTGCCTAACTGCTCTCATGATCATAATATTCCTTTGTTACCAGGAAATGTAACCACCCAAAATTATATCATATCGGTATCATCATGCTTTTAAGTCAAAAATTATGTAGTTAGTACAAGAATTGTTAAAATTCAACATCATTCAGCCAAGCAACAATCCTTACTCTTATCTAGTTTTATTAGTCTACAAAAAATATGGGTCCTATCTATTGTGTATCAGTTACCATGAGCTCAATAAACTCACCATCAAGGATAAGTTTCAAATTTTAGTGGTGGAGGAATTACTGGATGGACTACATGGGATTATGTATTTTCTAAACTTGACCTTTGCTCAAGGTACCAACAAACCTGACTCAAGGATGATGATATTTCCAAGACTAATTTTTGTACTCATGAAGGTCACTATGAGTTTTTTGTGATGCCATTTGGCTTGACTAATGATCCTTCCACTTTTCAAAGCCTCATGAACAATATTTTTCATCCATTCCTTCAAAAATTTATCCTAGTCTTCTTTGATGATATTATGGTGTATAGCCACTCATGGGAAAAGCCTCTTGTTCATATGGATTAGACTCTTCAACTGTTGGTACAACATCAAATCTATGCTAAGAATTCCAAGTGTTATTTTGGGTTAATATAAGTGGAATATTTGGGACACATTGTCACCAAGGAAGACATCAAATTTAACCCCAAGAAGAGCCAAGTAGTTCAGAAATGGCAGAAACCTTACACTCAAGGGGTCTTCAAGGATTTTTAGGGTTTATAGGTTATTACCATAAATTTGTTCGTAACTATGGTAAAATTGTAGCTCCCCTCACTTCCATTTTAAATGACTCGTTTACTTAGATGGGACCTGCTGAACAAGCTTTCCTAGAATTGAAGCATGCTATAACCACTACGCTAGTTTTAGCCATGAGAGATTTCTCCAAACTTTTTATCATTGAAAGCGATGCTTTGGGTTGTAGTATTGATGCAATGTTGATGCAAGAAGGGAGACCCTTAGATTTCACTAGTAAAGCACTCTCTAGTTGTAATCTAGGAAAATCTATTTATACTAAGGAAATGCTAGAAATTTTACTTTTGGTAACCCGTTGGTGACCATATATCATTGGGCATAATTTCTACATTAAAAAAAACCATCAAAGTCTCAAATATTTTTTGGAGCAATGGGTTTCCACCCTCGAACAACAAAATGGGTTTCTAAGCTCATAGGCTATGATTATGATATCACTTATAAGAAATGCAAGGAGAACATTGTGGCTGATGATATCTCCCACCAATTTCAGGATCCCAATATGCTATGTACCATTTCATCAGCCATACCATAATGTATCAATTTCTTATGACAAGAGATGATTCAAAATTTAATCTTGCATACTTTGATTGCCTCTCTACACACTGACTCTACTTCATGTCCTGGCTACGCTTTGGATGGTCATGATTTGTGTTACCACCAATGGCTTGTTATTTTCCACACATCATCCCTCTGAGAACTTTTTATACATTAACTGCACACCACTCCTACCGATCATTCATGATTTCACAAAACATATGAGTGGCTTCAGTGCACTTTTTTTTAAAGGGCATGAAAAATGATATTCAAAATTTATGGCAACTTGTTACCTATCAATGGATGAAAGGTGAAATGGTGCATTCTCCAGGAACTCTCCAACCATTGTCCATTCCTCACCAGGTTTGGAGTGATAATTCCATGGATTTTGTTGAAGAATTACCTAAGTCTAGAGGTAAATCCATTACTTTCATGGTAGTGGAACGTCTTTCGAAGCATGCTCACTTTTGTTCTCTCTCCCATCCTTACATGACTTCCACCATTGCCAAAATTTTCCTTGATCATATTTTTTTCCTTCATGGTATACCCTCCTCCATTGTTTCTGATCATGATCCAACCTTTACTAGTCACTTCTGTAAAGAATTGTTTAAGTTTCAAGGAACTTAGCTCAAAATGAGCTCAACTTATCATCCATAAATGGATGGTCAGATGGGGATTGTCAATAAATTTTTGGAGACCTACCTTTCTTGCTTTACCTTTGATAATCCTACACACTAGGTGAAGTGGTTTACTTTGATCGAATGATGGTACAACACTTCCTATCACATATCAATCAAGGTTACTCCTTTTGATGTAGTTTATGGGCACCCTCCACTGACGTCTTCCTCCTACATTCTAGGTAGCTCCAAGTCCATGCAATCGATACTACTCTTAGTAAACATGTCGATGTCCTCCATAAACTAAAGATAAATTTGGATGCAACCTAGAAAAATATGCACCAATTGGCTGACCAACACCATTTCTAGTATATTTTTAATGTGGGTGATATAGGTTTCTTTCGCTTGCATCCATACAAAAAGTTATCCCTACAACTTTGTGGGTGCCAAAAACTTGTTGTAAAATACCTTGAGCCCTACTAGGTGTTACAATGGATTGGTGCCACAGCCTAAAAATTGGTCCTTCCGCCTACCTCCAAGATCCATCATATTTTTCATGTTTCCTCTCTCAAAAAGGTGGTGGGAAATCAGGTACAAGTTCAATCTACACTCCTAGAGTTAGATTAAGAAGATTATATCTTGCTTGAGCTTGACCAGTTGTTGGATCATCGAACTGACACTCTTTGCAACTAAAAAATTATTGAGGTCCTTCTTTAGTGGTGAGGACTCCAACCAGAAGATGCTACATGGGAGTCTCTCCATCAGCTCCAGTACTAGTTTCCTCACCTTTAGCTTTAAGTACAAAGTTTTTTGAAGGGGAAGGATATGTTAGTATCCCATCCTAATGTTATTTTGTAATTCTCATTATTATGTAATGAACCACTTCCAATGTGGCGGATCTCATATATAATGTTATTTCACAATATTTTGTAATGTATGTGGCAAATTAGGCTCTTAGACAAGTGGGGTCATTTGATATAATCATTATCAAGATTGTAATTGATATTTTCTAGAATATTTTATCTTGAGTGGAATTTTGCATGTAAGCCAATTTTGAGCTTAGGGTTAGGGTTGCATGAAGCATTTCTTTAAAACTATGAAGTCATGTACAAATGTATCTTTTTTCAAGTAAATTAAATATTTAAGGAGGTTTCCCCTTTGAAGAGGTCTGCAATTTAGTTTTTATTTTGAGAGTGTTTGATTCTACATTTACTTTCCGCATTGTGTCATTGCATGATTTTCTACTTAATTTTGGTATTTTGTGTGAGCTTTCTTTATTCTAATAGTATATTCCTAACATATATGAGGTATACAATCACTCTACTAGGTAGGTATTACTACCTTAGATATGCTCTTTATTGGTAGTACTAGCACAAATAAAAGAACAACTATTTATCTGCACCATTTTCCCTTTTCTAGAAGGTAATTCTAAAGTTTGAGTAAAAGGAGGAAGTCTAGAAGGTAATTCTAGATTCTTCTAAAGACCTATTAAGTTGTTTGCTTGATTAATTTGATTTATATTGTGATTTTCAATTTGATTATTATCTTGATATTTAGGTTGATCTTGTATATGTATTTGGTTATTATCATGAACATTGTTTTCATTAGGGTTTGAATTATTAGATTGCTCCTTATGATGATTGAGTTGTGGATTTAGGGCTATTGAACCTAATTCACTATTGATGAAGGGTTGAGAGCATCAAGAAAACTTAAAGGAAGGGTAAAATAAGAATTTAGAATTTTTATTTCTATTGGTTGATAGTAGGAAATGGTTCAAGATCAATTCAGATACTATAGGTATTTATTTAATATTTATACTTAAGGAATTGGTGATAAGTGGATGGAATAGCCTATATCGTATGGATCTAGAGTCTACCATGGAGAATAATATAAGATATGTTACATGGTATAACATGAAAGAACGTTTTTAAGATTTGAGGCCTAACTTTGAGAGGTAAAACTATAGTACCATTAGCCTTATATTTTTCACTATTAAAGTCTTTGATGTTGAGATTTGATTTATCCATATCATGCATAGTTAACCCAGAATTACTTACAAACTTTAAGTTACAAATGTTGAGGGTAAATCCATTGTCAACAAGAATGTTATTGATGGAAAATTTATTAGTGTAAACTATGATGTAATCTATGGGTGCGGAAGTGAGATCATTTTCATAGAATGATATTGTGGTATGATTCATTCCAAGGGTCCTATGATATTTTTAAGGTCACTAGGGTTTAGAACCTAAGGAACAATTTGTTCACTTAAAAGTTTCAAAATGATTTCATAATGATTTGAAGAAGATTTTAAAATGTCAAGAAGAGAGATTTTTGTAGGAGTACTTTTGCATTGTTGTTGTAGGATGAAATTATTTTTATCCCTGTTTTGGAATCATATTATTAAGAGAAAATCTATAGAATAAGTACATTTAACCTAGAGGACCAAAGGAATATGAGAGCACTAGTCAAATGATTAAGTTTTATGTTGTTGTCGTGTAACAACATGACTTGGATAATAGATCATTCCCACCATGTTTTGATTTAGAGGTGGCATATTTTTATATTACACATGATAGGAATATTTTTATTAGGAGTCACAAAAAACAATGCACCCTTCATCAATTAGGTATTGAATAAGATTCATGATGGACCTATATTTATTGGTAGGTTGACCATTTATGTAGTGAAAATTGAAATAGAAGATTAATTGATCCTAGTAAAGTTAATTTTGGACCTTTATTGCTGTTGGGATTTTTCTAGGACCCATTTTTGGAGGGCTACAATAGTGTTTGCATTATTGAAGAGGCATGAATTTGTTAGTCCATAACCCACAATATGTTTATTTTTGTACTATCCATTTTGGTTGGAAGAATATGGTCCTGATTTGGACTCTCCTTAAGAGGGAAACTTCTACTTATTTTTCTAAATCTAATACCTCTTTAGAAGAGAAGATGTTGGCTACCTTCAAAGAGTGGGATAGTTGTTCATGTAGGTTCTATATAAAAATATTTAGGAACTCCTTTTCTATGAGTGTGTATTGGATTCTTACTACTAGATCCTACCACTTTGTCAAGAAGTTAGCAAAAATATCACTTTGGGGTTGTTTACGAGTGTATAGATCACTAATAGTGACCTTCTATTCAATATATACTAAGAAATTCTAGATAAAATTTTAGATCAGATCCTTAAAGGTTTTTATGCTATGTCATGACATCTTGTACTACCATTCTAGGGATAGGCATTTAACGCTATAGGGAAAATTTTATGGAGTAACTGAAAGCATGAGATTTCGGAAATAAAAGAACACTTAAGATGCAATGTAAAATAACCAGCTTGATATATCAAAAGTAGGAGCACAGCCCTTTTTATTCATATGGTTCCAACCCGGTTACAATACGTCTCCTCCTTTTTCAAGGGCTGGGAGAGTTTAGCATGTCTCTATTGTAGTAGATGAATAGTGATCTTCTTTCCCGCATGCCCACATGCAAAGTAGGCGGGCCAAAATGTTGCCTCATTTTATGCCTGATGAATCTTTACTTACTGCTGCTTATCCTGCGTTCAGAGAAACAGCAAAAATCATTTAGTAGCACCTGTGTTAAAATGGATAGAACATACTGTAGGATAATATGTGATCGAAAAGGTAATGCAGTCGTAAGATGTTAAAGCATAATGCAAGATAGATTCGCCAACTATTTGAACAAACTAAAATGCAATGCCAGATGTATTTAGAATAACTATTCTCTGCTGCCGAGCATCACAAAAAGAGCTGCTGCCTGTAACTAATTGCAGACGTGCTATACATAAAAACGTAAACTATTTTAAAACATTCGAGCACAGCATATATTCGCAAACGTAAACTATTTTAAAACATTCGAACACAGCATATATTCGCAAACATAAAACATAAACTATTTTAAAGCATTCAAAAACAACGTATATTCGAAAACATAAAAAACGTAAATTGCTTAAATACTGTTAATTTGCAGGATATGTTCGAAAGCAGCATATATCAAATTAACTGAGAACGTGCATGGGGTGCCCAAGCGGGCCGCCCCCGTTAAAGCTTGGTTTCGGCACCAATCCACTAAGGAAGGGCCCGAAATCTCTCAGGTGTTGAGTTGTCGTCGAATTAGTGGGATATTGTGATCCACTGTCGGGTATTAAGGTCTGAGTTCACCTTCAAACAGCCACCAGTAACCTCCCTTTAGAAAGATATTACAGGTGCAGAAGAGTGAATCTTCAAGGAATGCAAAATGGGGTCTCCGTTTTAACAGCACTTCGTTCTATTCACCAAATGCTTCGTAACCTCCTCCTGAGCGGGAAAGTCTGCCCTTTTATAGACCCACGGGGTCTCTTTTAAAAGTAGCACACAGGGATGCCACGTGGCGGTCATGCCTCCTCATCAGGGAGGAGACTCCGCCTTGACTCGGGCCTACGTGACTGCAGTCTGTTAACTGCCACTCTGCCCACCTACGCGCGCATGCACAGCAAGAGCCATAAATGACTGTCTTTGGCTGCCATTTGCCATTAAGTCATATTAATGCCTGCCTCTGATTGATTTATGCTTGCCCTTGAATGGTTTATGCTTGCCCTTGAATGGCAGAATGCTTGCCCTTGAATGGTGGAATGTCACCTTGGAATGTTTGCTTTACGTCGCCTTGGAATGTTTGGCGGAATGCCTGCCCAGTCGCAACTGCCGAAGTGTCACGATATCACGATGTCGCGATATCGCGACACTTCAGCCAAGGCCCTGCCTTGGGCGCTGAAGTGTCATGAAATCGTGACACTTCGGCCAAGGCAAGGCCTTGGGCGACGAAGTGTCGCGAAATCGTGACACTTCGGCCAAGGCAAGGCCTTGGGTGCCGAAGTGTCACGATTTCGTGACACTTCGGCCTTGGTGCCGAAGTGTCACGAAATCGCGACACTTCGGCCAAGGCGAAGCCTTGGGCGCTGAAGTGTCACGAAATCATGACACTTCGGCCAAGGCGAAGCCTTGGGCGTCGAAGTGTCACGAAATCACGACCCTTCGACCAAGGAGAAACCTTAGTGCCGAAGTGTCGCGATATCACGACGTCGCGATATCGTGACACTTCAGGCAAAGCTTTTCTTTGGGCGTCGAAGTGTCGCGATATTGCGACACTTCGGTCGAGGCCCAATTTTGATTTGCTTTAATGGAGGCTTGCTTTGACTAAGGCTTGGCTTGATGAAGGTTTGTTTGATGAAGGCTTGTTTTGACTTTGTTTTAATGAAGGCTTGTTAAAACGACCATCTTTATTCCATTTACTTTTCGACCTTCTAAACTGCAATGTGAGTGGCTAGGACCACTGTGATGACCATTGAAAGCATGAGATTTCAAAAATAAAAGAACACTTAAGATGCAATGTAAAATAACCAGCTTGATATATCAAAAGTAGGAGCACAGCCCTTTTTATTCATATGGTTCCAACCCGGTTACAATACGTCTCCTCCTTTTTCAAGGGCTGGGAGAGTTTAGCATGTCTCTATTGCAGCAGATGAATAGTGATCTTCTTTCCCGCATGCCCACATGCAAAGTAGGCAGGCCAAAATGTTGCCGCCGTTTATGCCTGATGAATCTTTAATTACTGCTGCTTATCCTACGTTCAGAGAAACAGCAAAAATCGTTTAGTAGCACCTATGTTAAAATGGATAGAACGTACTACAGGATAATATGCGATCAAAAATGTAATGCAGTCGTAAGATGTTAAAGCATAATGCAAGATAGATTCGCCAACTATTTGAACAAACTAAAATGCAATGCCAGATGTATTTAGAATAACTATTCTCTGCTGTCGAGAGTCACAAAAAGAGCTGCTGCCTGTAACTAATTGCAGACGTGCTATACATAAAAAAGTAAACTGTTTTAAAACATTTGAGCACAGCATATATTCGCAAACGTAAACTGTTTTAAAACATTCGAACACAGCATATATTCGCAAACATAAAATGTAAACTATTTTAAAGCATTCAAAAACAGCATATATTCGAAAACATAAAAAACGTAAATTGCTTAAATACTGTTAATTTGCAGGATATGTTCGAAAGCAGCATATATCAAATTAACTGAGAACGTGCATGCAGTGCCCAAGCGGGCCGCCCCCGTTAAAGCTTGGTTTCGGCGCCAATCCACTAAGGAAGGGCCCGAAATCTCTCAGGTGTTGATTTGTCATCAAATTAGTGGGATATTGTGATCCACTGTCGGGTATTAAGGTCTGAGTTCACCTTCAAACAACCACCAGTAACCTCCCTTCAGAAAGAGATTACAGGTGTAGAAGAGTGAATCTTCAAGGAATGCAAAATGGGGTCTCTATTTTAATAGCACTTCGTTCTATTCACCAAATGCTTCGTAACCCCTTCCTGAGCGGGAAAGTCTGCCCTTTTATAGACCCACGGGGTCTCTTTTAAAAGTAGCACGCAGGGATGCCACATGGTGGTCATGCCTCCTCATCAGGGAGGAGACTCCGCCTTGACTTGGGCCTACGTGACTACAGTCTGTTAACTGCCACTCTGCCCACCTACGCGCGCATGCACAGCAAGAGCCATAAATGACTGTCTTTGGCTGCCATTTGCCATTAAGTCGTATTAATGCCTGCCTCTGATTGATTTATGCTTGCCCTTGAATGGTTTATGCTTGCCCTTGAATGGCGGAATGCTTGCCCTTGAATGGCGAAATGTCGCCTTGGAATGTTTGTTTTACGTCACCTTGGAATGTTTTGCGGAATGCCTGCCCAGTCGCAACTGCCGAAGTGTCACAATATCGCGACGTCGCGATATCGTGACACTTCGGCCAAGGCCCTACCTTAGACGCCGAAGTGTCACAAAATTGTGACACTTCGGCAAAGGCAAGGCCTTGGGCGACGAAGTGTTGTGAAATCACGACACTTCGGCCAAGGCAAGGCCTTGGGCGACGAAGTGTCACGAAATCGTGACACTTCAGCCAAGGCAAGGCCTTGGGTGACGAAGTGTCACGATTTCATGACACTTTGGCCAAGGCGAGGCCTTGGGCGTCGAAGTGTCACGAAATCGTGACACTTCGGCCAAGGCGAAGCCTTGGGCACCGAAGTGTCACGAAATCGCGACACTTCGGCCAAGGAAAAATCCTTGGGCGCCGAAGTGTCATGAAACCGCAACACTTCGGCCAAGGAAAAGCCTTGGGTGCCGAAGTGTCGCGATATCACGACGTCGCGATATCGCGACACTTCAGGCAAAGCTTTGCTTTGGGCGCCGAAGTGTCGCGATATCGCGACACTTCGGCCGAGGCCCACTTTTGATTTGCTTTAATGGAGGCTTGCTTTGACTAAGGCTTGGCTTGATGAAGGTTTGTTTGATGAAGGCTTGTTTTTGACTAAGGCTTTGCTTTTTGATGAAGGCTTTGCTTTTGATGAAGGCTTGTTAAAATGACCAACTTTGTTTCGTTTACTTTTTGACCTTCTAAACTGCTGTGTGAGTGGCTAGGACCACTGCTTGACCTCTGAGGGCTGCCCTGAAAGTTGTGTATGTCAATGCGATCAGTGTTTGTAGTCACTTAATCGGATTGGTGCTGTTTTGGTGTCTACAGATGCCCCTTTTTGGGAAGCGCTATGGGTGACGCAGTGCTGAGCAAAAATAGATGACCAAAGCACTAATGATTAGGGTCTCTTGGTAACCTAACCAAATTTTGATGCCCCAAGTATGGAAAGGGCATGCATTCTTGAATCCTTGCTTCTGACGAGCTAAGGAATTTGATTTCAAGTGTTAACCTATTTTGGTGAGGTGTGACTTGAGCTTGGACATTGATCAGTCATGATTAGGCAAAGGGCGTAACCTTTTGTCCACAGGGGGAACCTTGTGTTCATGCTTCGGGAATGTCAAGTGTTTGATCAATTTAATGATTGCTTATTTACTGCCCCAAGCAGGAGCGTGATTGTATTTGTCAATGATTCTTTGAATGCATGTCATTGCCCTGATTGGGTGTGTGTTTGTTGATTGGTGACTAAGTGTGACTACCCCCTCAAGCGACGAATCGATGAGGGAATGACCTTCATGAGAAAAGTGACGAGTCGCTTGACCCAAGATGACTTAGGTTAGGGTGCCTTTAGATGTTTTACCATTTAAGCACGTGTAATTTCCCGACATTTGGACCTATTTTTGGTGGGTGTTAACCCTTTTGGTGATGCCATAATGAGGTGAAATCATCAAAAACCCGTCTTCCCATGGAGCGGTCCAGCTATGGTAGCCTTCTTGGGGAAGTGGGAAAATGACAATTTGAGCCCCGACATCGATTTTCTATGCCAAGAGGTTAAGTGCAAGAGCACTCGTGTCCGGCAACTTATTGCTATGTTTTTGTGTTGCATTTTTATGATGTTTTTGTTGCTTTGATTTTCTTTCTTTGTGTATTTATGGTATGCATAATGATTGATGTTTGATGGATGCATGCTATTTTATATTGATGGATGCATATGGTATGATAAATGCGATTGTTGTATGTTGATTTATTTTGATGGATGCATATGTTGTGATGAAATGCAAATGGATGGATGGACTTTGTGGTGTTTGGTTGTGGCACCATAGACTGTTTAGAACTCTATTATTTTGCTTTTTAGGCGATTGCTGTGATGCATGACTTTGTATGTATACATGTGGTTTTTCTTTTTTTGTATTTTCTGATGGTATTGTAAGGATGAAAAGTAGCACAGTTGGTTTAGAAATCTAGCCAAGGTTTTCTGAGACTCAGACGGTTTTAACTCACTAGCCATGACTGTACTTTATCTTACTAGACTTTTGAACAAGGTATGAATTAGACTTGTTTTTGACCAAGTTATTTCACATCCTGTGTGTGCAATTGAGTTCATTTATGTGGTATTTGTCAAGATACCGCCAGTGCCAGATGGGCTTTCAACCGAACCTGTATCGAGGATCACCTAATTAGCTCCACTAACTCCTTTGTTGTATTTGGTTAGATTAATCTGTGATGTTATCCAGGATACCATAAGCTAGCTCATCCACATGCAAATATTGATCTGTACACAAGTTAATGTGATAGATATATCGTCATGCGAGAAGTTTACCGCCAGTGACCGATAGGCTATCAACAAAACCGGTACTGAGGCTTGCCTCATGACCTGTTAGAATGCTGAGAGTTCTAGGGATTCAAGTTCAACTCCCTTCTTTTCTTCACTTGTATTGGGATACTTGCTCGTTTGTAGTGATAAGATCACTGTTTATTTTGATTTATTTTTCTTTTGAGCAAGGGATTGGGGAAATGGAGTGACGATAATCACTATTGTTTGTGCCTTTTGATGTGTGCACTGTAGGATGTCAAATTTTGATGTTTTGAATTTTTGCAAATTTTTGATGTTTTGCAACTGTTGAGAACTAGGGATTCTTAGGGAATTGGGTAGGGAGGATGCTTGTCCTTTTGCCAACTCTCAGCATTCTTGGGGTCATTCGCATGGGGGGATGAGCAAGATAACCATTTCACTTATGGTGACCTGGATTACTATGCAGGTTTCATCTTTCGTTCACACAACTTGGGAATTTTTATGTGTTTTAATTTGTGTTGGGATGTTACGTAACAAGGTGTATTTCAAGTGTAACTCTACCTTCGTAAAATCTGTCTGACTTGATACATTACATGGCTAAAGAGCAAAATGATGACTGAATCACAAAAACTCTTGATACATTAAAAGACCACTGACTCTAGTGTGGTAAAAACAATGCATGGTGTTTTTGTTGTTATGTAAAATGGAACAGTGTGGAACAAGATGGACTAGCAGAGCAATTACAGCCTATGGTGCCTTTGACCTGTACGACCACAAATATGTGATGTATGGATGCAATGCTTTAATGCATCTATGTATTTTTGTAATTTTGATGGATTGATTTTTGTGAATATGAAGATGAAGTGCGAGAAGAACTCTCTATTGATGAATTTGAGTATGCCTAGAAATGAGATGCAAAATTTTGTTGTTTTTGATGATTTTTGTTGTTTTTAAATTTTCTTGATTTTTGACCAAGCGATTGTGGAAATCCTTGGAGCATTTTGGGATTGACCAAGCGATTGCAAGAATCCTTGGAGCCTTTTGGGAATGACCAAGCAATTGCAAGAATCCTTGGAGCCTTTTGGGATTGACCAAGCGATTGCAAGAATCCTTGGAGCCTTTTGGGATTGACCAAGCGATTTTATGGATCCTTGGAGCCTTTTGGGATTGACCAAGCGATTTTATGGATCCTTGGAGCCTTTTGGGATTGACCAAGCGATTGCAAGAATCCTTGGAGCCTTTTGGGATTGACCAAGTGATTGCAAGAATCCTTGGAGCCTTTTGGGATTGACCAAGCGATTTCGAGAATCCTTGGAGCCTTTTGGGATTGACCAAGCGATTTCGAGAATCCTTGGAGTATTTTTGGGATTTGGCTCTCTTAGATATGAAATGGTCGCAAATGACTGATATTCAAGGGTTATTTTTCCTTGATACCGTCAAGAGAAGCTAGCCGGTATGTCCCGGGTCCTATTTTTCTATCAATGACATATGGACCTAACCAATTTGCCGCAAACTTGTCCCTTAGGTGGGGTGGCAAACTAGAATTCTGTTGGTTTTCCTTCAAAACCAAATCACCAACCCAAAAGTCTCTGAGGTGAACTTTCATGTTGTAAGCTTTCTTAAGTCGCTCTTGATAAATACGTAAATTCTCGAGAGCATTAACGCGTCATTCGTCAAGCAACGTAAGCTGGTCTAACTGAGCCTACCACGCAGAGTCATCATCGATGAACTCCTGCATTGATATGCGCAGGGAAGGAATCTCCAACTCTAGAGGCATGACTGCCTCGGAGCCATACACAAGCGAAAACGGAGTGGCCCCAGTGGGTGTCCGAATGCTAGTGCGATAGGCCCATAGGGCATGTGGGAATTGAATGTGCCAATCCTTATGACTATCTGCGACGGTATTTTTAAGGATGGCAACTAGCGTTTTGTTTGACAGCATTGAAAGCATGAGATTCCGGAAATAAAAGCATGAGATTCCAAAAATAAAAGAACACTTAAGATGCAATGTAAAATAACCAACTTGATATATCAAAAGTAGGAGCATAGCCCTTTTTATTCATATGGTTCCAACCCGGTTACAATACGTCTCCTCATTTTTCAAGGGCTGGGAGAGTTTAGCATATCTCTATTGCAGCAGATGAATAGTGATCTTCTTTCCCACATGCCCACATGCAAAGTAGGTGGGCCAAAATGTTGCCACCGTTTATGCCTGATGAATCTTTACTTACTGCTGCTTATCCTGCGTTCAGAGAAACAACAAAAATCGTTTAGTAGCACCTGTGTTAAAATGGATAGAACGTACTGCAGGATAATATGCGATCGAAAATGTAATGCAGTCGTAAGATGTTAAAGCATAATGCAATATAGATTCGCCAACTATTTGAACAAACTAAAGTGCAATGCCAGATGTATTTAGAATAACTATTCTCTGCTGTCGAGCGTCACAAAAAGAGCTGCTGCCTGTAACTAATTACAGACGTGCTATACATAAAAACATAAACTATTTTAAAACATTCAAGCATAACATATATTCACAAACGTAAACTATTTTAAAACATTCGAACACAGCATATATTCGCAAACATAAAACATAAACTGTTTTAAAGCATTCGAAAACAACGTATATTCGAAAACATAAAAAACGTAAATTGCTTAAATACTGTTAATTTGTAGGATATGTTTGAAAGCAGCATATATCAAATTAACTGAGAATGTGCATGGGGTGCCCAAGCGGGCCGCCCCTGTTAAAGCTTGGTTTCGGCACCAATCCACTAAGGAAGGGCCTGAAATATCTCAGGTGTTGAGTTGTCGTCAAATTAATGGGATATTGTGATCCACTGTCGGATATTAAGGTCTGGGTTCACTTTCAAACAGCCACCAATAACCTCCCTTCAGAAAGAGATTAAAGGTGCAGAAGAGTGAATCTTCAAGGAATGCAAAATGGGGTCTCCGCCCACCTACGCGCGCATGCACAGCAAGAGTCATAAATGACTGTCTTTGGCTGCCATTTGCCATTAAGTTGTATTAATGCCTGCCTCTGATTGATTTATGCTTGCCCTTGAATGGTTTATGCTTGCCCTTGAATGGCGGAATGCTTGCCCTTGAATGGCAGAATGTCGCCTTGGAATGTTTGCTTTACGTTGCCTTGGAATGTTTGGCGGAATTCCTGCCTAGTCGCAACTGCCGAAGTGTCGCGATATCGTGACGTCGTGATATCGTGACACTTCGGCCAAGGCCCTGCCTTGGGCGCCGAAGTGTCACGAAATCGTGACACTTCGGCCAAGGCAAGGCCTTGGGCGACGAAGTGTCACAAAATCGTGACACTTCGGCCAAGGCAAGGCCTTGGGCGCCGAAGTGTCGTGATTTCGCGACACTTCAGCCAAGGCAAGGCTTGGGCGCCGAAGTGTCACGATTTCGTGACACTTCGGCCAAGGCAAAGCCTTGGGCGCCAAAGTGTTGCGAAATCATGACACTTCGGCCAAGGCAAAGCCTTGGGTGCCGAAGTGTCGTGAAATCGTGACACTTCGGCCAAGGCAAAGCCTTGGGTGCCGAAGTGTCATGAAATCATGACACTTCGGCCAAGGCAAAGCCTTGGGCACCGAAGTGTCACGATATCGCATTGTCGTGATATCGCGACACTTCAGGCAAAGCTTTGCTTTGGGCGTTGAAGTGTCACGATATCACGACGTCGCGATATCGCGACATCGTGATATCGCGACACTTTGGCCGAGGCCCACTTTTGATTTGCTTTAATGGAGGCTTGCTTTGACTAAGGCTTGGCTTGATGAAGGTTTTTTTGATGAAGGCTTGTTTTGACTTTGTTTTAATGAAGGCTTGTTAAAACGACCATCTTTATTCCGTTTACTTTTCGACCTTCTAAACTGCAATGTGAGTGGCTAGGACCACTGTTTGACTTCTGAGGGCTGCCCTGAAAGCTGTGTATGTCAATGCGATCAGTGTTTGTAGTCACTTAATCGGATTGGTGTTGTTTTGGTGTCTACAGTAACATATCATCATACATGATGTCATTACATACTATAAAAAAGATCCTCATTTGTTCAATGGGGTCTTCTTTCCCTTGGTACATATTAAATTTGGGCATCTCCAAAGTTTGGAAAAAGAGTAAATAGCTATGATAGGATGAAGAGAGTGATTATACAAATCTATATAAGAGTATCTAAATAAATATGATGGCCCTTGAATAGATTTTATTTACCATGTCAATTGCTCCAATTCCTATTTAAGAGTTTGGAATATTTAAGGGATTGAGTCTCGATGAATATGACTTGTTTGTTGAGATATTAATGGGATTTGGTGGTTAAATAAGGGATAGTGATGGAATATGGAGGTATATTATGTAGGCATCATGTTACTTACCCCAAATTGTTTAAGATAAGAGTATTTAAATGTATGGAGTTAGAAATTATTAGAATAAGTTTTGGGGAAAAACTTTTACTCATAAATGGAATGAGAGGGGATTATGAATAATATATTGAGATATTGGGGTGCTATGGAGGATGCCAAGGTGATGGAATGGGCTAGCATTTTCTAGTTGAGAAATAGGGCAAACAATGTTAACCCTAATTAGTTCTATAATAGAGCGTAAGGAAGAATGATGTCCTAAAGAGTATGGAAGATTTAGTTTCCTAACTTCTATAGAGGTTGTAACAATAGGATTTGTGTGGTTAAGAGTTGATGTGTTATGATCTACATATAAAGATCTATGAGATAAATATCTATGGTTTGAAGTTGTGGGAGTGGACCTAGGCTATTGAGGAATTCAAAAAAGGATCCTTATCCAAAAGAAGTTAAGGGCTCTTCATTTGTTCTTAAGATGGTTTCTATGGCTTCTTTACTGCCATGTAGGAAGGCAACCATATGTTCCATGGACCTAAAGACTATTTTCCCTTCTTTTTTAAGGATAGGGGAGAGGGTATATGACTGTGGGCTTTTCAAATATGAATTGCTGCCCTTGATTCTTTGGAAAGGAGGCCTAAGAGTTAGGGTTTTGAGTCAATTGATGGGCAATATATTGGGTAAGATAAAAATATATTTGATAGAAAGAGAAATAAAAATAATTATAAGAAAAATATTTCATAAATTTCCTTTAATTAACCTAACAACAAATATAATATTTTAATATTTTAATGAAAATAATTACCATTAAAAACTACATATATATTGTTATAAATTTTATATTTATAATTTTTAAAACTTACTATTTCTTTAATTTGAATTTAAAAAACTGTAATTAGTAAAGTAGATTAAAATTTATATTAAAAATTCAAAATAGACAAGAAAAGATCACACGGACAAGAATAAATCTCAAACAATATACTCAAACAATATACTGTAAATTTAACAGGTCCCTCGTTCCATGACCATTCAAATTAAATGAATTATTTTATTTATTTGTTCACTTTCTATCTACATAAAAGTACACAAGCAAATACGGCACTTGAGTGTTATTTGACAAATAAGACAAAGTGTTGTACACTCTACCAGCCTTATTTAAAAGTTATATTAATGAAAAATGTTTCTTCTCAAATAATGTGTCTAAAAATCTTATTATAAGGCAACGATGCCCACTTGTATTGTGAGATTGATGGCCAAAAATGTGACTACTTATTGTAAACGAATGCTTTGGACCCTAAAGAAATGAATGTTATTATCCAACAATGGTAAATGCCAAATGATTTATTATAATCATCATAAGCACTAAGCATAGAATGATAATGAGTTGAAATTTTCTAATAGCATAGAATGAGAAAGAGTTGAAATTTTCAACAATTAGAATTATCTTTCCACAGTTCAATATCGGAGAAAAATTAATATAACCAATTGAAGAAAATTCATGGGCATGACATGGGACAAGGGAAGCAATATTATCTTGCAATGTGAAATACTAATGAATCCTAGGATTCTGCCAGCCATTCTTTCAATTTGTACAAATCCAATTGGACTGTAAACTCCATCAAACTTTTTCATGCCCACACTTCACAGGTCATAAGCCTCCTATAATGAGAGGGCTGCTTTGACACATTATTATTACTTTACTATTTTGGCCCAGCTCTTTCACATTCTCCCGAAAACGTTATAGGGTTGGTATGCATTGGACCCTCCTCTTTACTTTCCCATCAACTTTAATAAAGACAAGAAGAAAAAAAAGCTAGAAAAAACAACAGGAGGTCCCATGCAAGCCAAACTTCATATATGAATCATTGATTTCAAGATATTGGTGGCATTTTCATAAAAGGCTGTCAGCAAAAGACATGACTTTTCAGAAAATAGAGCAGTAGATGCCAAATGATTAATTATAATCATCATAAGCACTAAGCATAGAATGAGAATCAGTTGAAATTTTCTAACAGCGTAGAATGAGAAAGAGTTCAAATTTTCAACAATTGGAATCATCTATCGACAGTTAAATCTCGAAAAATTAATATAAGCAATTGTTAAGAAAATTCATGGGCATGACATGGGACAAGAAAAGAAATATTATTTTGCAATGTGAAGTACTAATGAATCCTAGGATTCTGCCAGCCTTGCTTTCAATTTGTACAAATCCAATTGGACTGTAAACTCCATCAAACTTTTTCATGCCCCCACTTCACAGGTCATGAGCCTCCCATAATGAGAGGGCTGCTTTGACACATTATTATTACTTTACTATATTGGCCCAGCACTTTCACATTCTCCCGAAAACGTTATAGGGTTGGTATGTGTTGGACCCTCCTCTTTACTTTCCCATCAACTTTAATAAAGACATGAAGAAAGCAAAGCTAGAAAAAACAACAGGAGGTCCCATTTAAGCCAAACTTCATATATGAATCACTAATTTCAAGATGTTGGTGGCAGCAAAAGACATAAATTTTGAGAAAATAGAGCAGTAGACTCATTATTGATGCCAAAGAAATGCACAGGTTCTGTATCTGTCAAAAAAACCGGTAAGATCATGACGTGAATTTTAGGGTTTCATGAAATATCGCCAGACCCATCAACGTATACACAGCGAAAATCAACTTTATCCAATGGAATGGAACGTGAAAATAACGGATAACAACCACCCTTCCCTCTTGGGTTGTCTTCCTTTCTATTATATTGTAATCACTTCTTTGTGTTTGTTAGGATTTTATATTTATTGGGTTGATATAATCTTTTGCGCTATTCAATTTCAGACTAGGAATCCAATTTTTTCAGCTTCGTCTGTCAATTCCTTCACTTCCCAATGTTTGACTAGTTAATATTTAGCTTGTGGTCTTTTTTTTTTGGTTAGGATTCCATCTTGCTCTGTATGGTCGGCATATTTTCCCAGCATTGCATTCACGTATTTTTATTTTTTAGGTGAAAGAAAACGTAGGAGATACACAATTTGACTGTTCAACAAATCTTAGGGAAAGATCATCACTTCATGCCCATCAAGAAATATTGACCCAACTCTGGTCTCTCTTTTTGGATCTGCCTAGTACTAATTGCGGTAACGACTTCCTTGCCAATACTAAGAATGCCTTGGCGTGGCAAAATATATGGAACAGTTCTGTGTCTCTTTCAATGCAGGGGTTCTTTCGAATATGAACCATATCACTTAACTGGTTTCTAATCTAAAAAGTATTAGATGACATTGCATATAGAGTGATGGTATATGATATGTCTATCGTATTCTCATATTTATATGGAAATTTTGACTGGTAGAGGTGGTCGAAAACGTTCAACGCAAACATATATATTCAAGTTAAAAACTTAATGTATATTATAAAAAGTTTTTAATATGGAGCCATATCGTATATATTCAACGTTTTTGAATGACTATGTCAGGTAGGTTTGACGGTGAAGGTCTAGGTATTTTAAATAGGAGGTGTGAGATATATATTCAAAGGAGATAAAATTTATATATTTCATAGGGTGGATAGCATAATACAAGTTATTTCTTTTGCATGGAATATAAGGTGGTTTCATCCCATGTGTGGTTGAGTTAATAAAATAAAAGGTGGTGTGTGACTTAGAATTCTGGTAGTCCTTCAAAAATTGGTTCAAATAACGTAAGCCTGGAAGGTGTTATTGTCAAATTATATGGCCTAACCCGGGTCAAACACCTTTTAACTAAATTATTTTTTATAATAAAAGCATAGGGATCGTATTTAAGTTCAGCCTTATATAATATAGGGAGTTGAAGCAAAAAAGGATAAAATCTTTTATTGAGCCTGAAAGGGTCCTTTCATTGAGGTAGGTCAAAAGACTAGTTAGCTAGTAAATATTAACAACATATAAGGATAAAGAATTTATGGAGAGCAAGTAAGTTGATGAATACATAAATTGGAGAGCATGTAGTGTATTGGGAAGGGGTTGACATATGAGCTTATTGATATAGAGAAATATAAACAAGACGGAAAGATATTTTTGATGCAAGTTTCATATATAATTAAGTAATTATCTATTTTAGTAATAGAATTGATGGGATACAAAAATCCTTTGTGGATATTAGAATGCAAGGTGATATTTGTGAAAGGGGTGGCCAAGAGGGATGTATGTCTCTCATAATGTTGCTATTTTGTAGAATAAGGAGTGTAGCTATGAATTTTACCTTTAGGACAAACCAAGAGTATTATGAGGGGAGTTCAAAAACCTTGTCAAATGTTGAGTTCCATAGAAACTAGCTACATGCAAGGGAAAATGATTTATGGGTAACAAGGAGGCTTTTGAAAATATAAATGTAGAGCATGTGATATATTGAGGAGGAATTCAATGATGACCTTATTGTTAGAGATAAATATGAGCAAGGTGGAAAAAGTATTTTTGATGTAGATTTAGAGGGACTCAACATATCATTTATTTGAGCATAGAAATTAATGGGAACAAAATATCTTTGTGATTACTCGTGTGTAAGATAATATTTGTGAAAAGGATATCCAAGAAGAATGTAGGTATTTGTTAATCTAGCCATTTGGTGCAAGAAGGAATGCAACAATGATCTATACCTTTCTAGACAAGATAATAATATAATTAATTACAAGCATGATGGACATTAGTAGTAAAGTTTATATTCTAGATAATATAAGCATGGCTAAGTTCTTGCAAGCAATGCATCTAGTGAAACTGACAAAACACAAATGTTAATCTTTAAGAAATCAATGAGATCAACTATACATAAAATGGAGGAATCAATGAGAAACTTTAATAGACAGTACAAAAATATATATCCATGATAATGCAAGATAATCCATAGTTAGTTGTGTGTGTCCCTAAAAATAGGTGTGCCTTTGATTAGAATTGAAGGTGGCCTTTTCCTATGAGAGTGCTTTCCATAGTGTTGAAGTTACTCATAAATTTACATTGTGAGAGAAATAAGATATTAACATTGAAGGTGAAGATGAGTCATGCTATAATCAAACAACTAATGGAAGGTTCATTAGCATTAGAGAAGGGTGCACATACTTAGAAAAAAAACCCTTTAAGGAATGATAAATGACCATATTATTCTTCCTTCTTGGTGTTTTATTCCCAATAATTGGAGGAGATGAGGGAGACTACAAAATAATTAGAGAATCAAATGGTAAACATGAGAGTTAATATCATTCCCTTAATAAATTATATGTAAAATATAATTGTGGATATGGTTCCAATGGTATTCTAGATAATAGCCACTTAGGTTGTTAGTAGGAATCATACTAGACTCCTCTTAGGCATCCATAACATGATGACCTATGTATATTCATTCAAACATGAGTATACAATTAGCTTTCTAATATATGTTTTAAGCAAATAAATTTAGATTTTTGTTTTATTAGAGTTTGTCATGTAATATTTGAACATAATATGTTTACACTATTAAATAGAATTAAATTAATACTATATATAATAGTGGCTATAAATGGTGATTATTGTTGATGTTCAATTCAATAATTTTAATGTTAATAAGCCCCAACAAATATCCAGTCATAACTTTCTAAAAAAATTGAAAAATTGACCCAAGAATATTAGAGAAGCGTAGAAAATACCTAGTGAGACACATCAATCCTAACCATGCACGTGTGAAAATGTGTGTTAATGAATTGATATTCCCACGATTCAATGGTGAATCTTACAAATTGGTTATGAATCCACTAGAGGTCATATATGGATAAATAAATTTAGTTTAATATGAACTAAATATGGGTCATATATAGAAATAGAATAAATGATAGAATGGGTGTATGGGTTTTTCTATAATGAATTGAAATCACTAAAACAAAAAAAATGTATATTTTATTTGTTTGATACACAAATATTAATCAAACACAAAAAAATAAAGTGAAACATCTATGTATTCACTAATATATAAAACTAGATATTATACAAAATGCTTTTCAATTATAGTGAATGGTGTTTGAAATTTCACAATTCAACAATTTGCAAGTTTCAATCATATTGAGTAAGTAACTTGGGCATTTTTTCATGCTTTAATTTCAAGTTGAAGGAGTTATCTTATCTTGGAATAGGTATAGAGATCACAAAGAAACCATCTTCTTGTTCTTCTTTCTTATGTAAGATGGATCTTTTATTTTATTATTTGGTTTCCATTATAACATTTAAAGATATTGATTGGTATATTATGCCTGAGTTAGCTTAATCAATTTTAAATTACCCTTCACGAATATCTACAAGTAGTCTATATTAAATCAATCGGATCATGTATATTTTGCGGGTCTTGCATATTGTGTGTTGAAATATGTATAAAGAACCTACTAGAGAGGGTGTAATTAAATGCAAACTAGAAGGTGCAATTAAATGCAAACTACTATACCAAAGTTGTAATATTGCTTATAGCACCAACATAATACCAATTTTTTTTTGGAAAAAATGATGATAGTACAATGATGTTGCAATGGTATTGCTATAATTTTTTTAAGGTATTTAATCATTTTATTATTGATAAAATATAATATAAAAGAACTACTACAACTAATGATGATGTTGCACATGCTTTGAATCATTATTTACAAAAAAAAAAAAAAATGAAAAAGATAAACTATTGAATAGGTATAAAAATAATTGAAATTTAGTATAGAGATATACAAATAATTATTACGATTATTCATTTGATCAAATATTTAAAACTATATTCAACTAGTTTTTTTTTTCATATTCACCATTTCATAGTATGGATTTGGCTACTCTCTTCACTAGCCATATGTTTTCTATCCAATTATTTTCATTGGTCACAAAACAACTTGTATATTATAGTTAAATCATCCTTTATCTTACCATTAGCAAATATAAATTATCCTATTAAAATTGAATTATAATTGATTAAAATAAAAATAAAACATGTAAAAATTTAACTAAAATGCAATAAATGTAAATAATATCTATGTGGAAGTTATATTTCACCTATGATTCTATAAGAATTTTAATAAATTTTATGTAAAAAAATTTCTAAATTCTTCCTGTATTTACGAAGTTAAATAACTTTTATTTTTAGAGCAATCCCAACAAATGATGTAGCATAATAAATTCATCTTAGTATTTTTATATTTAATTTGTTTGTGTTTTGTAATAAATAATACATTAAATATCATAATAATAATAATAAACTTCACCAAATTAAGAATTAAAACATTCACATTATACTTTCACAATTTTTTGCTTTTTTTCACGTGAGAACCTTCCCCTCACTTTGATCACAATATATAGTTTAAGCTATTAATGGATAAATTATTATATTTTAATATTCATTTTTTTATTAGGGTTGAAGAAACGGTTTTGAAAGTGAAAGCACGAGATTCCGAAAGAAAGAAATACTAATGCGACGCATTCAAAATCAAACAAACGCTTAAGTCCTAAAATGTGAAATGCATGAAATGAAAGAGACGAATTGAACGGAGATAAAAGAAAGTACAGAAGGCACAACCCTTTTTATTTAACTCTCGTAATATCGGTTACAAAGACGCCTCCTCCCCTTTTTAGGGGCTAGGAGCGTTAAAAGAGTTTTGGTTACAATCATGACTTAGTGTTCCTCCTTCCGCGTGCCCACATTTGAAATGGGCGGGCCAAAGTGTTGCCATCGCTGGTGTTGATGAATCCTTGATCCTTGCTGCTCCTCCTGCGTTCAAAGAAACAACAAAATTGTTAGTAGCACCTGTGACAAAATATGAAACGTTTGATCTCAAAAACCAATGGAGGATGCATGCATAAGATTAAATAGATCGATAAATAAAATGACTCCAAATAACCTGCAATTTTGACAGGAACCAGGGAACATTACCAGAGGGCCACTGCCATCAAAACAGTCGGAGAAAATGCCACCGATTCGAATTTGACTGTAATTCGTCCCTGGGCAGGACGAATTCTACTGTAATTCGTCCCCGGGTAGGACGAATTCGCCTACGACAAAGCGCCGAAGTGATGCTGCCCAAATGTCGCGTCTCGGGATCTCCAAAAGACCTGCAAACATAGGGGTTAGCTAATTGGGGGCATTTTGGGATGACCCAGATGGTCGGATTTCCCCAATTTGACCTCCATCAATGGGAATTTGACGTCGCTACCTGCAAGTTAGTGAGGACAACAAAAGCGACAAAACATGATATGATTTGATCAAAACCTTCTGAAATCGAAATTATAAACTATCTAAACAGCATAAAATGGAATGGAAGATAAACAAGTGACAAAAGAACAATATGCCATGAATTCCCAATCGTTAAACTAAGATTAGGCTGAAATGCGGGGCGCCCGGTGGGCCGCCCACCGTTGGAACCTGATTTCGGCACCAATCCACTTGGGATGGGCCCAAAATCTCTTGTAATGGGTTGTCGACGAATTGGTAGATCAATGTGGTCAAATGTCGGGTTTTGGGTCCGGATTCACACTTCCAATAGCCACCCAATAACCTCTCTTGCGAAAGAGATCAAGGATGTGGAAGAGGTGAATCAAAAGGGTAAAATGTGGTATTCAATTTGGCAGCACTTCGTTGCTTGAAAATGCCTCCAACTTGTCTCCTTTTGGGTGGGAAAGTCCACCATTTTATAGACCCAAGGGGTCTCTTTGGAGGGGCATGCATAAGCGCCATGTGGCGGCCATGCCTTCCCATGAGGGAGGAGAGTCCTCCATGACTTGGGCTTCCATGATTGCCCTTGTGACGGTCCTCTAACGCCCACTCTGCCCACCTACACGTGCATGCAAGTTAGGAGGCATTAATTGACTGTCCTCGGCTGCCACTTGGCACCATTTTTCTTTTTGCCCGTTGAACCTGGAATTCGTCCTGACCTAGAGCGAATTCAGAATTCATCCCTGGGTGAGACGGATCCCAATTTGAATTCGTCCCTGGGCGGGACGGATACTGAGCAAAGTGCCTGAATGTGCCAAATTGCCTTCTGACCTTACAAAATTGCTACAAAAGTGGTTAGGACCATTGTTTAACCTCTGAGGGCTGCCCTGGGGGCTGTGTGTGTCAAAGCGATCAGTGTTTGCAGTCACATAATCGGATTGGTGTTGTTTTGGTGTCTACAGATGCCCCTTTTTGGGATGCGTTGTGCATGGCGCAGCGCCGAGCAAAAATAGATAACCAAAGCACTAATGATTAGGGTTTCTTGGTAACCTAACCAACTTTTGATGCCCCAAGTATGGAAAGGGCATGCATTCTTGAATCCTTGCTTCTGCGAGCTAAGGAATTTGATTTCAAGTATTAACCTATTTTGGTGAGGTGTGACTTGAGCTTGGACATTGATCAGTCATGAATAGGCAAAGGGCGCAACCTTTTGTCCACAGGGGAACCTTGTGTTCATGCTTCGGGAATGCCAAGTGTTTGATCAATTTGTGATTATTGCTTGTTTACTGCCCCAAGCAGGAGCGTAATTGTCTTTGTCAATGATTCTTTGAATGCATGTCATTTTCCTTAATTGGGTGTGTGTTTGTTGATTGGTGACTAAGTGTGACTACCCCCTCAAGCGACGAATCGATGAGGGAATGACCTTCGTGAGAAAAGCGACGAGTCGCTTGACCCAAGATGACTTGTGCAAGGGTGCCCTTAGATGGTTTAGCATTAAGCATGTGCAATTTTTTTGACATTTAGACCTATTTTTGGTGGGTGGTAACCCTTTTTGCGACGCTTTTTGGAGCTGAAATTGGCAAAAATCCGTCTTCCCGTGGAGCGGTCCGGCTATGGTAGCCTTCTTAGGGAGTAGGATAGTGACAATTTGTGACCCCAACGTCTGTTTTGTATGCCCGGGATGTCAAGTGCAACAAGCACTCTCATCGGGCAAGTTTATTAGCTTGTTTTAGTGCATTTTTGTTCAATTTTTGATGTTTTTTGAAATTTTTGGCCCGAATTCGTCCCGGGGTGGGACGAATACCAGCTTAGAATTCGTCCTAGGGTGGTACGAGCACTAACTAGAGTGCTCATCCCGGGGAAGATGAATTTAAGCTCAAAAGGCCTATTTAAAGGCCAAAACTAGGGTTTGGGCTCATTTGCATCTGATTTTTCTTGCGATTTGGAGCTCTGGGGAGGAGGAGGTTAATTCTGCGAAGCGAAGCACTGCCGAATTTTCCCTACCATCATGAGTGCACAAATCGGATCGAGCGGCGGAGCCGAAGCGAGACCAGTAAGTGTTCCCTAGAGTTATTACTTTTGTTTAACATTGCAATTGTTTTGTTCAATTATTTTTGTGATGATGTTTTTCAAAATTTTAAAACTTAAACCTTGAAATTGAGTTGAAGACAACTAAGACTTAGTGTACAACTAAACGTAGCGCAAAACCTAGGTAAAGAATTGTTATTTAGCTTTTAACTAAACCCTAGGATAAACGGAACGTAAAACCCTAAGACGTAATTTTTGTTTTTTTTTGAATTTTTGTTTTGTTTTATTTTTGGAATTTATCAGTTAGGATTAGAAACCCTAGAACTGGAAAATTAATTTTTGTTTGAATTTTGAATTTTTGTTTTTAAATTAATCAGTTAGGATTAGAAACCCTAGAACTAAAAAATTAATTTTTGTTTGAATTTTTATGTTTGTTTTTTGTTGTACATTGGTATACAATGTGGTATATTCATGTTATTGTTGTACAGTTCTTTTCCATGATTTTAATGTTTTTGAATTGTTTTCTTTTGTAGGTTGTTAGGAGCCGGTACCGTGTACCCACTGCTTTTACTGAAGCAGTGGGGCACTAACTGTAGCTGACTGGGAATGGCTTGATGCCCTTGGGCTCAAGCAGGTGGCTCGACTGGAGCCTGTGGTCGTGGATCAGGCCTATTTGATGGCCCTGATCAATCTTTGGGATCCGTGGACCAACACCTTCCATCTCCCAATAGGGGAGATGACTGTTACCTTGGAGGATATCTATCGGCTTTTGCGGATTTCGATAGATGGATCGTCGATCAGGACATCGTCGCGTGATCAGCGGATAGTTGTATTGACGAGATGCTTCGGGCATGGGGAGGAGCTGGGTGTGGAGGATCCATTGGAGAGGGCAGAGGGTGACTGCCAGATTGGCGGGATTTTGGTCCGATGGTGGCTAGAGAGGGGGGTGTTGGGCGTGAGGCACGCATTCCTTATGGGCCTCATGTCCAACATGTTGTTACCTGACTCGTCAGGCACGAGGTTCCCATGGAACCTGCTAGATTTGGTTTGGCAGTTGGTAGAGTGCTCGACAGAGGCACCACTTATTATGAGATGGGGATAGACACTATTGGCACAGCTCTATGGGGAGCTGTATGAGGTCCGTGCTGACGGAAGGGGATTAGTTGTAGCTACTTGTTGCAGTGTTGGGCTTGGCAGCACATAGCAGTGGAGAGGCTAGCCGGGTTACCATGGATGACTCGGGCGGAGATGGAGGATAGGGAGATAGGTTATGCAGTTCTATGGCGACGGTCTGGGGAGCAGGGGCAGAGTCGACGGTGGGCAGGTGTCGTAGGGCACTATGCCGATACCTTCTCTCGGCTTACTCCAGGGGAGGTGGTTTGGCGCCCTTATCGGGACTGTCCAGCCTGGCCGAAGGCTGGAGAGTGGCTCCGACGGGTACGTAGAGAGCGGTGGCTGATTGGGCGACACGGGACCGAGCATGAGTTCTTCTCGTATAGCCAGGTGACACGATAGTTTGGGGTGCGCCAGGGGTTGCCTGGTGAGCCCGTGGTCTATCGATGTTAGGGGGATGAGAGGACTCTAGACCGACCGGTCATCATGCCACTGGGTAAGGATTCAGATGCGGTGATCGACGTCCCAGACGTGGATGACGTCGGGACTACCATTGAGTATGACTCATGGTGGGTACTACGGCGATGGCAGGGAGAGGGGCCATTGGGAGGCGCAGAGGCGGTAGAGGCTGGCAGGGAGGGTGCTGAGGCACCAGGGGATGATTGGGGAGCTCCTTTGGAGGATGCGGAGATGGTAGAGGTGGATGGTATGGATGCAGATCTTGGGGCTCTGGATCAGCCGGAGATGCAGGACATCACGGAGTAGTGGGAGCCAGAGCAGGCTGCTGTTCTAGAGATGCCCATGCCTCGGGCAGATGCGGCGGACGCGGATGCAGGGTTACGTGCTGAGATTGCACGGTTGGAGGGGTTGCTACGAAGGCACGATGAGGAGTTGGGGGAAGCTCTATAGGAGAGGGATCTCCTACGGATGCAGCTGGCGGAGCGAGAGAATGCATTAGCTGCTTCTCACCGATGGGATGGGGGTACTGATGCGGCACGAGAGAGGGATCTCTTACGGACGTAGCTGGTAGAGAGGGATAGGGCTTTGGCACGGTGCGAGGAGAACTTGGTGACGTATCGCCAGTGAGAGATGGAGTCATTGCGGCAGCGGTTAGAGCTGGAGGCAGAGATTAGCCACCTTGGTGGGCGGGTCCCTACATTCAGCACAGGTGGATCGTCACGCCGCTCGAGAGGGAGTGAGACTAGCGGTCGAGCATCCTCTCGATGCGGGCGACTAGAGGAGGGGGGCAAGTAGGCATGATGCGGGGGCTAGCGGCGAGCCGCCTCGAGGGGTCCCAGAGGACCCACACCACGGGGGTAGTTCCCGTCGCACCGATCCTGCGTGATCATGGTGGCCGACGCCCTAGGCTTGGGGGTTTTTGAGTTTTGCTTTATGATTGCGGGGTCAGAGGACCGGTTATTGTAGCCTACGGGCATTTTTGATGATATATATATATATCGACTTTATTTTGTTTATGCACATGTGATGATTTGATCTTATGCATGATGGTTGATGAGTATGGATGTATGCATGTTAATTTATTTTGATGGATGCATATGTTATGATGAATGCAAATGTTTTTGATGTATATGTGATATGCAAAATGTAATGGATGAATTGAATTTGTGTTGTTTGGTTAGGGCACCATAGACTATTTAGGACTTTGTGATTTTGTTTTTAGGCGATTGTTGTGGTAAATGACTTTGTATGTATACATGTGTTTTTTTTGTATTTTTTGATGGTATTGCAAGGATGAAAAGTAGCGCAGTTGGTTTAGAAATGTAGCTAAGGTTTTCTGAGACTCAGACGGTTTTAACTCACTAGCCACGACTGTACTTTATCTTACAAGACTTTTGAACAAGGTATGAATCGGACTTGTCTTTGACCAAGCTATTTCACATCCCTGTGTGTGCAATTGAGTTCATTTATGTGGTATTTGTCAGGATACCGCCAGTGCCAGATAGGCTCTCAACCAAACCTGTATTGAGGATCACCTAATTAGCTCCACTAACTCCTTTATTGTATTTAGTCAGATTAATCTGCGGTGCTATCTAGGATACCATAAGCTAGCTCATCCACATGCAAACATTGATCTGCACACAAGTTAATGTGATAGATATATCGTCATGCGGGAAGTTTACCGCTAGTGACCGATAGGCTATCAACCAAACCGGTATTGAGGCTTGCCTCATGACCTGTCGAAATGCTGAGAGTTCCAGGGATTCAAGTTCGACTCCCTTCTTTTCTTCAATTGTATTGGGATACTTGCTCCTTTGTAGTGATAAAAATCACTGTTTATTTTTGTATATTTTTCTTTTGAGCAAGGGATTTGGATATGGAGTGATGAGAATCACTATTGTATGTGCTTTTTGATGTATGCACTATGGGATGTCAAATTTTTGGAGTTTTGACTTTTTGCAAATTTTTGATGTTTTGCAACTATTGAGAACTTTGGGATTCTTGGGGAATTGGGTAGGGAGGATGCTTGTCCTTTTGCCAACTCTCAGCATTCTTTGGGTCATTCGCATAGGGGGATGAGCAAGATAGCCGTTTCGCTTATGGTGACCTGGATTGCTTTGCAGGTTTCATCTTTCGTTCACACAACTTGGGAATTTTTATGTGTTTTAATTTGTGTTGGGATGCTACGTAACAAGGTGTGATCCAAGTAGAACTCTACCTTCGTAAAATCTGCCTGACTTGGTACAGTACATGGCTAGAAAGCAAAATTATGACTGAAAGATGAAAACTCTTGATACATTATAAGACCACTGACTCTAGTGTGGTAAAAAGCAGTAAATGGTGTATTTTTGTTGTTTTTTTTTGGACTGCTTATAAAATGGAAAAATGTGGAACAAGATGGACTAGCAGAGCAATTACAACCTATGGTGCCTTTGACCTGTACGACCACAAATATGCAATGTATGGATGCGATGCTTAATGCAACTATATATTTTTGTATTTTTGATGGATTGATTTTTGTGAATATGAAGATGAGATGTGAGAAGAGCTTTTTATTGATGAATTTGAGCATGCCTAGAAATGAGATGCAAATTTTTTGTTGTTTTTGATGATTTTTGGATTTTGAATTTCTTTATTTTTGACCAAGCGATTGTGGGAATCCTTGGAGCATTTTGGGGTTGACCAAGCGATTATATGAATCCTTGGAGCATTTTTGGGATTGACCAAGCGATTATATGAATCCTTGGAGCATTTTGGGATTGACCAAGCGATTATAGAATCCTTGGAGCATTTTTGGGATTGACCAAGTGATTGTATGAATCCTTGGAGCATTTTTGGGATTGACCAAGTGATTATGTGAATCCTTGGAGCATTTTGGGATTGACCAAGCGATTATATGAATCCTTGGAGCATTTTGGGATTGACCAAGCGATTATATGAATCCTTGGAGCATTTTTGGGATTGACCAAGCGATTATATGAATCCTTGGAGCATTTTTGGGATTGACCAAGCGATTATATGAATCCTTGGAGCATTTTTGGGATTGACCAAGCGATTATATGAATCCTTGGAGCATTTTTGGGATTGACCAAGCGATTATATGAATCCTTGGAGCATTTTTGGGATTGACCAAGCGATTATATGAATCCTTGGAGCATTTTTGGGATATGGCTCTCTTAGATATGGAATGGTCACAAATGACTGATATTCAAGGGTTCTGTTTCCTTGATTCCATCAAGAGAGGCTAGCCGGTATGTCTCGGGTCCTATTTTGCTATCAATGACATATGGACCTAACCAATTTGCCATGAACTTGTCCCTTAGGTGGGATGACAAACTAGAGTTCTGTTGGTTTTCCTTCAAAACCAAATCACCAACCCGAAAGTCCCTCGAGGTGAACTTTCATGTTGTAAGCTTTCTTAAGTCGCTCTTGATAGATACGTAAATGCTCGAGAGCATTAACGCGTCGTTCATCAAGCAACGTAAGCTGGTCTAACCGGGCCTGTCGTGCAGCATCATCATCGATGAACTCTTGCATTGATATGCGTAGGGAAGGAATTTCCAACTCGAGAGGCATGACTGCCTCGGAGCCATACACGAGCAAAAATGGAGTGGCCCTAGTGGGCGTCCGAATGCTAGTGCGATAAGCCCATAGGGCAAGTGGGATTTGGATGTGCCAATCCTTATGACTATCTATGACTATCTTTTTAAGGATGGCAACTAGCATTTTGTTTGACGCTTCTGCTTGCCCATTCGCCTACGGATAATAGGGTGTCAAAAAACTATGCTAAATTTTGTACTTTGTGGTCAAAGCACGCACGTCTTTGTTCTTGAATGGTGTCCCATTATCCGAGACTATTTTGGATGGAATACCAAAATGACATATGATGTTATGCAAAATGAACTCCACAATGCGGGGTCCTGTCGTAGAGGTAAGCGGAACTGCTTCCACCCACTTGGTAAAATACTCTGTGGCCGTTATGATAAATGTGTGATGGCTTGACGATGTAGGGGAGATCTTTCCAATTAGATCGAAGCCCCACTACAAAAATGGCCAAGCAGATTGGACTGTCTGCAAGGCCTAGGAAGGTACATGCGTCAAATTGGCATGGTGCTGACACTTCACGCACTTCCTGACATATGCGCAACAATCTCGCTCTAAAGATGGCCAATAATAGCCCATGCGAAGAATGCACTTTGCGATGGCCATACCACTGAAGTGGCCACCACATGTACCATCGTGCGCTTGGGCGACTGCCCAAGTGGACTCTTGCTGGTCCAAGCAATGAAGGAGGATTCCTTCATAGCTACGACGATACAAAATGTCTCCTATCAAGACATACTTAGCCGCTTTCTGCTTGAATGCTCGTTTTGCGGCATGCGTCAATCCAAGCGGGAGATTACCTAACTTGAGGTAGTCTCTAATGGGTAAATACCAGTCCTGTTGATCGAAAACCTCGATGGTATGAACAGCCAATCCCTCTTGAAGTTCATCCCTAGCAAACGCTGAGTGGGATAGAACTTGTAAGAATAGCGTTGTGTTGCTATTAATGGGAGTAGGGGAGAACAAGGACCCCTAGTTGGCATGTTTCAGATGATCGTGGATTCGAGAGAACTTATCCGAGGATGGTTCAATCTGGATCATGTGGATTCCTGGCATCAAGTCGAGCTTGCACGCTCCATCATGGATTGCGATAGGGTTTTGACTTGAATGGTTGTCATATCACCAGAAAGGTCTTGCGGGATTAGTGACCCCAAGGAGGCCATTGTGTCCGCAAAATGATTCGATGATCGAGGGAGTGCCTCGATGTCATACCACTCAAGTTTTGCTAGGAATTTGTCCACAAGGGCTTTATAAGCCTGCAGAACTGGGCATTTGCATTGGAATACCCCTTTGACTTGATTGACAATTAATAGCGAATCACCAAAGATGTTCAGTCATTTGATGTTCATGGTGATTGTTGTCTAAGACCTATGAGCAAGGCTTCATACTCTGCATTATTGTTGGTGCATGGGAAATTTAATTTAAATGATAGGGGCATTGGAGCGCCCTACGGTGTGAAGAATACTATTCCCGTGCCACCACCTTGCTCACATTTAGAACCATCAAAAAATAGGGTTATGTCAGCTTGTGACTCAGGCTCATCAGAATCTAGCGATTCTGAGACATGGAAGACCCCATCATCGGGTAGTTCTATGACTAGAGGCTGATCGTCTTCGAGAGGAGCCTCTGCTAGTTGATCGGCTATGACCTGTCCTTTGATAGATTTTTGTCCGATAAACTCTATGTCAAATTCCATCAACAACATGATCCATTTCGTCGTGCGACTACTATGATAAGTATGACTCATCATGTATCGCAATGGATTCTCCTTAGACACAACATACGTAGTGTTGCTCAGCATGTAGTGGCATAGCTTTTTGGTAGCAAACACCACTGCCAAGCAGAGTTTCTCGACGTATGCATAGTTAAGTTCATAACTGACCAGGGTGCGGCTAAGATAGTAAGTAGCCTATTCTTTGTGAAGTTCATTCTTCCGGGCCAGTATGGAACCCAGTGCCACCTCAATAGCTGAGATGTATAAGTAGAATGACACTCCTGGTCTAGGTGGTGCCAATACTGGCGGCGAAGCCAAGTATTGTTTGATGTCATCAAAGGCTGACTGGCACTCGTCATCCCAGTGAAATGCAACCCCCTTGTGCAATAATTTGTTCATGGGTCGGCACTTGTCAGATAGTTGCGCTATGAAGCGCTTGATTGACGTGACCTTTCCCTACAGACTTCTGAGCTGCTTAATGGTAGTTGGGGGAACCATTTCAAGGATTGCCTTGACTTTCTTTGGGTCCACCTCGATACCTCACTTTGAGACTATGAAACCCAAGAGTTTTCTAGATGTGACGCCAAATACGCACTTCTTGGGATTCAGTCTGACTTTATGCTCCATGAGGTGATCGAGGATCTTGCTTAAGTCATCGAGATGATCTAGGCGCAAAAGAGACTTGGCCAACAAATCATCCATGTAATCTTCCAAAGTTTTATGCATGTAATCATGGAAGATGTACGTCATGGCACGTTGGTAGGTGGCGCCAGCATTTTTAAGGCCAAAAGGCATGACCTTATAACAAAATGTCCCCCAAGGCATTGTGAATGCCATTTTTAGTTGATCCTCGGGATTGATACGAATCTGATTGTATCCCGAGAAACCATCCATGAGGGATAGCATTTCGTGACCTATTGTAGCGTCTACCAACGCGTCGATGCTTGGCAAGGGGAAATCATCCTTAGGACTCGCTTTGTTTAGATCTCAAAAATCAGTGCATATGCGAATCCTCCCATCGGGCTTTTTGATGGGCACCATGTTGGACAGCCATGGCGGATAATCCATGCAGATGACAAACTGTGCATCCAACAGCTTTTGCAATTCATCTTTGACCATCAAGGCCACTGTTGGGTGCATCTTACGTAGTTTTTGCTTAACTGGCTTGATTGTCGGATCAAGCGTTAGATTATGCGTGACTAGCTACGGATCTAGCCCCGACATGTCTCTGTATGACCATGCAAAAACCTCCTTCTTCTCTTTGAGAAGGGCAATGTAGTCGGCTTGCTCTTCAGAGGATAAGCTTACCCCCGACTTGATAATCTATGGATTCATTGGATCTAAGCCGATGTCTACGTCAGTCGTCTCCTCGATCTGACATGTGGGATCCGTCCTCCAACTGATGTGGAGTCGGGATCAAATGGATATCATTAGCTGAGTTTAAATCTACGTTGGGAACCTCGGGTTCCTCTTCAGCCTGAAAGATATCTTGAGTTGTCCCTGGGGTAAAATGAGGCATTTTATCGAAATGCCAATACTATGATGGGGAGAGAGGTGAATTGACGTGATCCCAGTCGATGGCATCTATGTCTAGATGCAAGGACCATGTTGGATCGGCCGGATTGCGGATGGGTGCGGTCAAATCAATGGAGATCATGTGGATGAAATGAATTTGGTCTCCATTACCATGGGTGTGATGACTCAAACATTCTGGATGTTCCCTATGTTCTGGATCTGGCTCTAGAGGGACAGGCATGAATGGATCGGCCCTATGTGCTGATAGGAAGATAGGGTCTTCCCTCGGCACTGATGTCATTATAGGGTCTCGGGGTGGACGGTGCTCATCGTAAACTTGGAGCCATGGATCCAACACTTGGTCCCACCCTGCTGGGTCTACGTACCACTCATGCCCTGGCAGTATGCCCATCTATGCAAATAAGTCATTAATCTCCAAGGGACGTCGTTGTTGCATTTGTTGCCTTTGTTGCATTTGTCGCATGTGGTTGAGATAGGCCATCTCAGTTTCATCTTTCGAATCGCTGTCGAAGATCCAAAAATGTTCATTTTCTTCGACAACTGCTTGCGACATTAAGGGCTCACCTTGTTCTAGCAAATTAATCTGGTCCCATTGTTGTTGGTCCACGCTCCGTGGGGGGACCTGATTCTCTTGACACAACACTGGCTCGATTGGAACCTCTAAAGGGAACAGTTTCAAAAAGATCTCTTGCCAGTTATTCATGGGAATCTCTCGTGAGTGATCACTATTGGATTCGAAGGGAACATATGACACTGGTTCATGTTCTGATTCATCCTCCAAAGATCCTTCTGGACACTTGTTTATGCTCTCCTTGAAAGTGAGTTCCCGAACTTTCACCTCTCTCTAGCAAAGGAGAAGGGTTATTGATGTTACCAAGGGTGGTTGTTGACCATGGGAGGTAATCTCCCAATGTATATGTTGTGTTTGGGTTGGCATAAGGATCTATGCCAATCCACCCTTGTTGCCTATTCCTAGGCCTTGCATGTTTTCCACCAAGATGTCTAAGGGCAGGGGGTGGTTGAACCCTACTCCTGACTTGTCATAAGGCATTTGGTATCTTGGCTGGCAAAGGACACGCACTCCTTGCTCATACCTTCCTAGCCCATATCCATGCCAATTGCATTGGCCAAGATATTTCAGAGCAAAGTCCGGGTTAGATAGATAGTTGACATTTTTTGCAAAAGGCTCTTCATCCTCGTCCTTTTGCATGCATGGTTCAGCACCATGGTCAAGGCCCCCATACACAAAATTGGTCCGGTTCGGTGGGTAGCCTAAAGGAACAAGCTGTCCCGATGGGGAGGCGAGGTCTCCCCATGTCTTGCACTGACTCTAGCGTGGGCGTTGCTACAACATTCTGCACTAGATACTCCCCCAGGCCCGTACTGGCCATTTCAATAGTAATTGTTGGCGATTGAGAGGGAGGGAATGGAAGCCCTTCTAGAGTCCATTCCATGTTGGGTGGACTAGGAGCCTCAGCTTCCATTGTGCTAGGTATCTCTTCTGTTGAGATGGTTGATATTGTTGGCAGCACCTCTTCTAGGGGTTGAGCCTCTTCCAGGATTTGTTTCCCTTTGTCCTTCTGTTTAGCCATGACAGGTGGCATTGGTAGTGAAGGAGCGGATGATGAAGATGCACCTGGCTGGGGTTTTGATGGATTAGTCACTAGTGGTGCCCACGGCATCGGACCCTGTCTAGATGGATTTAACTAGAAATCCAAGTGCATCGATGGGAGGGTCGATTGCGGCATCAATTGCACCGCATTGCAATATTTGAAGGGTTCTAAGTCCGTCGGGACTACATGTACTTCTCCTTCAAATGCATACTTCAAACACTGGTGAGCTATCGAAGGGACACACTTCATGTCCCTGATCCATGGTCGCCCTAGCAATATGTTGTATGCCATCTCGCCTTCCAAAATATGGCACAATGTAGGTATCATCTTTTGTCCTACCTGAACGGGTAGAACAATTGTGCCAACTATCGAGCATATCGCATCGTTGAATGCTCACAGTGTGTAAGTGGAAGCGGTGATGTGAGAGGCTAGCAGCTTCAGATGTTTCAATGCTACTGTAGTAATGATGTTACTAGACGAGCCAGTGTCTACCAACACCCTCTTATACGGGATCCCGTTGACCCACGCGATAACGTGCAGGGGTGGATCTGCCATGTCATCAGATACTGATTTAACTTCATCTTCTCAAAAGGTGATGACTGGCTCCGTACATCATTTTACATGTCCCACGAAGTTATTGAAGGAATTCGCTTCATGGGGCTGCAACTCGATGGCTTTCAAAATCTCCATGAGAGCTTCCCGATGGGGCGTTGATTGCTGTATAAGCTCATATATGGAGAGCCTAGCCGACGTGGTCCACAAACTCTACGTGAGTTTGGTCCGTATCGTGACCTCGGGTCTATGCGGAGGCAACTGCACAGGGTGTTGTTGAGGTTGCGACGTTGCTGGAACTTCTCTTGTGGCTGCCTCGGGGGCAACTCCTGGGTATTTCTTGTTCTTGGTCACTATGCTTATCATTCCCACATACCCTTGCATGGGGAAATTCTGTCGCACCTCATTGACCTGAAGGGGTTTTGCTTGTGCCTCATGGGCAGGCAAGGGATCCTTGAAGACCCCCATCTGTTGGTTATTTGGTGCTATGGGGTTGTCCACCGCCAATGTTTTATTATCAATCAAGTCTTGTATCAATCCTTTGAATTTCTAGCATGCGTTCAGGTCATGTCCCCTTCACCTGTGGAACCTACAATATAAATCCTCTCTGTATCCCTTAGGCTTGGGAGCGTTAGGATCTATGGTTTGGATCTCTGGAAGGGTGATTAAATTTGCCACTGACAAGCGGTCAAATAGGGAGTCCCTAGACTCCGTATAAGGGGTGTATTGTCGCTTAGGGCGATGCTACTGATTTTGCTCCTATTTTTTATTTTCTCTTTCATAATTATTAGGAGGCACTGCCTGATAATTAGCCTTTTGAGGTTGTATTTCTTGTGCAGGCTTAGGAACATTTATCGCAACTTGATTAACCATAGCGGGTTTTGGTTGCGTAGTCCCTGTCTTTGTATTTTTGTTCCACTCTTTCTTTTTAGGTTTGGCAATTTTGCCATCCTGTATTTTGATCTCTTCGATAACTCTGGCTTGCGCCAGAGCTTCTTCTAAGGTGGCATATTGCTGCAGCTACAATAGCCCAGAGATTGATCTCAGACAACTTCGTGAAAACATTTGTGTGAGGTCGGACATAGGGGGAAGGTAGGGTAGCTTAGAAAGCAGAGCCCTCCATCGATTCCCGTAGGCCGCCATTGTCTCCTCCTCATATTGCCTGAGGCTGGCCAGGTCACTCAGTGATGCCTTCTTCTTGGTGTTGAAGGCGAAGCGTTCAAGGAACGCATCCACTAATTGATCCAAGTTATTTATGTTGTGCTTCGGCAACTGGGTGAACCAATCCGAGGCAGGGCCTACGAATGTGGTTATGAATGTCCTCAGCAACAACGCATCATTATCTTGAATGCCAAAGCATTGGCTCAGGAATCTTGTCACATGCTCTTGAGCATCCTCTTCACCCTTAAAGATTGCCAATTGAGGCAACTTGAAATGTTCGGGGTAAGAAGGTGTGGGCACTGATGGATGCACTGGATGACTACGGAGTTGGCGTAACGTGGGCTTTTGGGGCCCAGAAGCTTTGGTTTCCATAGACTCCAAATGCTCTAATAGCGCTTTGTATGCATCGAAAGATTTAATTTCTTCCTCTTTTGTTTGCTCCCGTTGTGAGTTATGGGAGACTGGAGGCCTATGGAGGGGTGGCCGGATAGCACCCCCTCCGCCTTGATAGGGCATTTTGGCCCGCTCTACTTCTGGTTCATACTCCTCGTAAACTTCTTGAGGAGTCTCTGGGCGAGACCTCTGACCCTGAGTGGGTCTCCGCGGAGGGTACCCATCATTGTTTCGGGGAGTGGCCTCCCTCTCAGGTCTATGGGGTCTCGGAGGCAAAGCTTGACGAGGTCGCGGAGACCTATCCTGCACCAAGGGATTATGCCTCTCAAATGGTTCCACTTTTTGGGTGCGAGGGGTTGGCACCCTCTCAGGTAAGTTATAAAGCAGCTCGTCTGCTTCATGCTGAATGCGCTCTTTGTTAAGGCGGTATAAGCGCTCTAACTGCTGATGATCTTGCTCAAGCCGCGTGATCTGGGCTTGGCGGGTGGCATGTCTGGCGACTGCCAGGTCAATTTGGTCCGCCATCTTGGGCTTAGGAGGCTTGAATGTTTCTCCTATGTATTTGCCTCGGTCTTGATGATCCGAGATTTCAATGGGTCGCTTCCCTCTGTCGAGGTTGGCGGCATTTACCTGAGGCTCTGGCCTCAATGTGTGACCATGGTATCTAGCAGGTGCGGAAGCGCAAGGCTCCCATGCTGTATATTGCTCTCGAGGAATTTGATGGTCTTCCTCGTACTCCCTTTCATGGGTGTGAAAGGGGCGGGCGGAGTTAGCTCACCCTGTGTGGAGAGCCCTGTGCTCTGGGTTTTGTCTTTCAGTTCTAACAATGATGGGAGGCAAAGGAGAGATGCCATAGTCATGTTGTCTCTCCTCATGGGCATTGTGCCTCTCTAGCACTTCGTTGCATGGTGGCCACTCATATCTAGCCTCTAAAGGCGGTCTTCTATTTACGTTGAGTGCCACATGTAAAGCTTCTTCCCGAAAGGGGCTGTGCTGAATGGGCGTGTCCCCCAGAGGGGTGTCCCTATAATTCCACCTTGACATGGAATGATGTGGACTCTCTTGTGGTCCAGACCGCCAAGGCGGTATGGCCAAGTCCTCAGGGCTAAAGCGAAGGTGACTTGTGCCCACTCTTTGTACACTTTTCGCAGCTTCTGCCCTTGATTGGGCTTGGCTACGGGTGCACACCATTGTGGTGCTCTTCTACCAGCTAAGCAGATTTTATTCTCTTTTATGATTTTTTTATTTTTTTTTGTTACACTAAGCAGAAATGAACACACACATACACAAATGGTGATTATCTCTTTTAAAGATTAATGGTGTGTCCTAAACTGGTTTTAGTGCGTTTTGATGATTTTTTTTTGTTTTTGAAAGTTTTGAAGAATGTTTAAATGCGTAATGAAGGCTCATATGACTCCCATAAATGGTCGCCCCTTCAATATACCATTGCCCGGCCGATATACCAACCTCTCTATATACCCGCCCTTACGAGAGGGAAACTATAGGTACGTGAGAGCAGATGGTACATGGTACGTAGGCGGTACGAAAGGGGGATTGTCTTGTTAATGACACCTACCATAGAAGACTTATCCTCGTGCACTGGGAATCACCCCAGCGACACTCGGTCAGCTTTCATCAGGATTTACGCCTAACAACAGTGACAATCGGGGTAAATGGATGCAAAAATCAAGCCAAGGTGGTGATGAACCCACCGTTGGTCTTGATCAAGGGCTGGGGTCTTACGACCAGCTCCTTGGTTTAAAAATGCCACGTGATGTGTGTGTGGTTCTTTTTATTAAAAATTAAAATAGGCAGAAGCAACTACTTTCCTTAAGAAGGCAAAATTGACAGAAAATAGAAACAAAAAAAGCAGAAAATGACAGGAACAGTTTAGGACCCTTACCTTTTCTCTGCCTAAACTTGTTGTTTCTGATCCTCGGCCCTGAAAATGTATAGACAAAAATTCGTCCCTGTGTGAGATGAATTCTAGAACAAAATTCGTCCCTGTCTGAGACGAATTAGAATTCGTCTCAGGGTCAGACGAATTACAGTAAGGTATTCGCCACAGGCAAAGACGAATAACAGTCAGAGCTCGAACAATGGTACCTGTAAGCACAAAACACAAATTTTTGATCAGTTTCTTGATCTTAAAAACCAGGGGACAGAGTCCCACCGTGATCGCCACTGAAAGCACGAGATTCTAGAAGAAAGAAATACTAATGCGACGCATTCAAAATCAAACAAACGCTTAAGTCCTAAAATGTGAAATGCATGAAATGAAAGAGACGAATTGAACGGAGATAAAATAAAGTATAGAAAGCACAACCCTTTTTATTTAACTCTCTTAATATCGGTTACAAAGATGCCTCCTCCCTTTTTAGGGGCTAGGAGCGTTAAAAGAGTTTTGGTTACAATCATGACTTAGTGTTCCTCCTTCCGCGTGCCCACATTTGAAATGGGCGGGCCAAAGTGTTGCCGCCACTGGTGTTGATGAATCCTTGATCCTTGCTTGCTCCTCCTTGCGTTCAAAGAAACAAGCAAAATTGTTAGTAGCACCTGTGACAAAATATGAAATGTTTGTTCTCTGAAACAATGGAAGATGCATGCGAAAGATTGATACAACGATAAATAAACTGACTCCAAACAACTTGCAAATTTAACAGGAACCAGAGAACATTACCAGAGGGCCACTGCCATCAAAAAAGTCAGGGAAAATTCTACCAATTCGAATTCAACTTTAATTCGTCCCTGGGTCGGACGAATTCTACTGTAATTCATCCCCGGGTAGGACGAATTCGCCTACGACAAAGCGCCGAAGTGATGCTGCCCAAATGTCACATCTCGGGATCTCCAAAAGACCTGCAAACATAGGGGTTAGCTAATTGGGGGCATTTTGGGATGACCCAGATGGTCGGATTTCCCCAATTTGACCTCCATCAATGGGAATTTGACGTCGCTACCTGCAAGTTAGTGGGGACAACAAAAGCGACAAAACGTGATATGATTTGATCAAAACCTTCTGAAATCGAAATTATAAACTATCTAAATAGCATAAAATGGAATGGAAGATAAACAAGTGACAAAAGGAACAATCTATCATAAATTCAATCGTCTAAAAAGAAGATTAGGCTCGCATTAATGCGGGGCGCCCGGGTGGGCCGCCCACCGTTGGAACTTGATTTCGGCACCAATCCACTTGGGATGGGCCCAAAATCTCTTGTAATGGGTTGTCGGCGAATTGGTAGATCAATGTGGTCAAATGTCGGGTTTTGGATCCGGATTCACACTTCCAATAGCCACCCAATAACCTCTCTTGCGAAAGAGATCAAGGATGTGGAAGAGGTGAATCAAAAGGGTAAAATGTGGTATTCAATTTGGCAGCACTTCGTTGCTTGAAAATGCCTCCAACTTGTCTTTTTTTGGGTGGGGAAGTTCACCATTTTATAGACCCAGGGGGTCTCTTTGGAGGGGCATGCATAAGCGCCATGTGGCGGCCATGCCTTCCCATGAGGGAGGAGAGTCCTCCATGACTTGGGCTTCCATGATTGCCCTTGTGACAGTCCTCTAACGCCCACTCTGCCCACCTACACGCGCATGCAAGGCAGGAGGCATTAATTGACTGTCCTCGGCTGCCACTTGGCACCATTTTTCTTTTTGCCCGTTGAACCTGGAATTCGTCCTGACCCAGAGCGAATTCAGAATTCGTCCCTGGGTGAGACGGATCCCAATTTGAATTCATCCCTGGGTGGGACGGATACTGAGCAAAGTGCCTGAATGTGCCAAATTGCCTTCTGACCTTACAAAATTGCTACAAAAGTGGTTAGGACCACTGTTTAACCTCTGAGGGCTGCCCTGGGGGTTGTGTGTGTCAAAGCGATCAGTGTTTGCAGTCACATAATCGGATTGGTGCTGTTTTGGTGTCTACAAAAAGGGACCCCAAATATTAAAAAAAAAACACCTACAAATCTCATGATAATATGAAATTTGAGACCTTACAAACAACACAAATCATAAAACCAATGTGCAATAGTCCACATGTATGAAATGGTATACCATGAGAAAATAGAATAGGAACACAAAAGAGAAAAATATCTAGAAGCAACTGGAATAAAATCCTAAAATACTTCATATCAAACTTATGGTTAGAGAGTCATTTCTAGTTTTAATATTCTTTAGCTGGGAGACATACTTCTCAAAGATACTACAACCATGTCAATAAAATCTAAATTTTTCCTCCTACCTTGAGTATATTTTTGCTTCTCCTACCCAAGGCTATTACTCTTTGGATTCCATTACAAATATCTATCTCTATCTCTTTTTCTTTATTTTTCAAAAGGAAGGTCTCCTTTGATATTTATTCGTGCCCACATCACCCCTATATTCTTTGATGTATGGTTTTTGGAGTTTGGTCAACTTTTTTTGGTGTAGGCACTAGATTCATGTCATATTGAAGAGACTACCTAATTGGAATCTTCTAGGCCATATGACCCACCTTGGTAAGCTATAGGGCTCAATGATGGTTTTCACCGATCAAATAGGAAAGAATTTCCCTTTGTAGCCAAGATTGTATTACCCCAAGATGACCCCCAATCATGATCATCATACTTTGAGATGACCCCAAATTATGATCGTCTTAACTCAAGATGATTCACAGTCATGACCATCTCACCCTGATATGGCCATGCTAGAAGCAAGTTATCGTGCCATGGTTCATATGGTTACACATTCCAGCTGGATATAACGACATAATGAAGTCAGTTATGATGGTTTTCAAGAATGGGTGGTTACTCTTCTTGATCCTAACCACTTCTCGGATTATCTAGAAAGATTTGGACTCCCATTGGGAAGTCTTTATAATGGCACCTAGTCCTCATTAATAATCCTAAAATTTCATGCATCAAAGTACTACCAAATTGGAGATTAAAGAGTCTTCAACCCTCAAGAGCAATGCAGTGCTACTGAAATTCAACCATGGAGCTTTCAAAAATGCCAAAGCCTACCATTAATTTATTATTCATGAGTGCACCCTTGAACATCAATTACATGAATCAAACTCAATGTTACCTCGCATCAGCCATAAGGAACTCACTCGTAGTTTAGTATTTGTCTCACACAAAGATGACCTATAGGTACATCTGTCTCACCCCAAAATGGCTAGTAGGAAAGACTATCCTACACAAAGATGACCTCCTGGTAGAGATATTTTTCTCTATATTTCTTCTTTCATTAGATTTAGAAATATTTTAATTACTTCTTAGCATAGTTAGATTTCATTTTCATGCATTTATTTGTCACATTTTAGCTTATTTATTACTTTATTTATCATGGATATGGGTCTTATATTGAAAGGCTCTTCATATGTTTTTATACTCTTTAGGTTTTATTGTGTGCAGATTATAGATCTTTACATGGAGCATATGGCATAAAGATTCACACCTCACCATCATACACCTTATAGTCACCAAAAACCTACCCCTAATTAGTTTGTGAGATGCAAGAAAGATCTTATGTACTACATCCAAATGAGCTATAATTGTATTTCACTATATGAATATTGGTAGCAATCCCTAAGAGAGATTTTCTTATAATCTTATTGGAAATAATAAAGCATTATAAATAAATGGGCATCATCCAATATTTTATTTATCTTATTCTTTATTTGTATGGTAACATTTATATTAGCTATATTTCAATCTTATCTTTTATTTCAGGGATGTACGATATTTTTTTACATTTTTAGTGGTGATCACAATTGGACTAAGTCCACATTTCACAATTTCACTACTAATCGCTATTTTTCTTGGTGTTTTTGAATTTTATATACCGCCATTCCTTATAGATATGGTTAGTAGGTACATCCATCCCTATGCGATATGGTCAGTAGATGTCATCATCCCACCTAGATATGACTTCGAAGTAGAAGGAAAAAAATCTAGAAAACAACATCTTCATCAGATGCAGGCTCTCATAATAATCATCTTCTACATTTATTTTCCTATTTTTTGTAAAGAAAAGATAAATTTTTCATGCTTATGTGAAAGGATTTTATTATTTTGAGTTTTTAAAAAATCTTTGTCTATGACGATTGTACAGATGGTGAAAAGAATAGATTATGACACCTCTTATTGGATGTATACCATAAAATAATAACCTATGATCTATCTGTGATCATTCCTAGGTTAGACAACCTCTACCTATGACCATACCTATCCCAGATGGCCTTGTTTCTCACCATCCCTATGTCAGGAAACCTCTGTTGTAGATTATATCTCATAGAGACTATCTTTTTTTTTATTGTTGCTGTGCCTGATTACTTGTTTTCTACTTAAAGGCTATTCATGTAGGGTTCTACATTTGATAGGTTTCTAAAATTAAAACATTCATTTATTTTAGAAATATAAACTTGAAAGGTTATTTTCTATGCATTTAGTGAAATAACATTGAATTATCTATGATTTTACTTTCTTTTGCATAAAATAAAAATAACCCCACACACCACATACTACTTTAAACATTAACAATTTAGACTTCATCACCGATTGTTAATAAATACCAATGATGGTTGGCTTCATCCCCACCCGTTGGCTTGCACAATAGCAACCCTAGTTGGCCAAAGCAAGTGGCTTTTCAAATTTCATCATCGAAAGGTACCCTACTCTTGGGTGCACCCAAGGTAGGAAGGTTTAGTAATACCCTTTTACCATGGGGTGAAATAATTAGTTGAACATAGCTGTCATTTATTTCCAAGCACGCTCGACTGTTAAGTGAACCCCCGAATCTGCAAGTAGTAAGACTTAGACATGACCTCCCTAGAGAGGTGATTTTTTATTCCTTAGGTTACCTTGATCCAATATCTATTAGGAAACCATTTATTTTGTTGTTTTATTTGCATTATTCAGTAGGGGGTATGCTCAAACCACATTTTAGTGGTTTTTCTATTTTGTTTACCTTTAGTCTCATAGGATTAGGGGTTTCAATATTAAAACACACAAAATAGTATAGGGAATCACAAATAAAAATTTAAAAATATAATCACACTATTTGTTTGTGTGTTTTCTTTAATATTTAATCAAGATCATGGTAATCACACATGGATAAGCTCGATCAAGAGCTAGCCCCATAGAAAATTTTTGAGGTATGAAACACCTCCACATTAGTCCAGAGGACATGCCTATCCTTGAATGGTGTCCTAGTTTTTTTTATGACACCAATATCATCTACAAGGAATCTGACCTACAAGACATCCCTATTACCTTCCCACAGGTCCTCCAAGAGACCTTCCTAACTTGGACATCCTGATAGATTTTTATAAAAATAATAATCCACCCACTGAGGGTCCTAGTAGGTCAATGCCACAGGTTCACAATTTGGCTTACTCTATACATCAATTATAACATGAACATGAGTATACACCATGGACAAGCTTGGATGATAAAGCCACCCCACTTGATCGACCAAGGATGAGTCAAAAATATGCTCATCTGGATGGGTACAACACTCATAGTAAGATAGTCATACCAATACATGCCTTTATTATAGATGATGGAGAGGAAGACTCATGTCATATTCCTAATACCCATAAAAAGTACTTTGTATGAACACATTGTGCCTTTGTGTAGCCTGAGTACACAAAGCTTACATCTAAATATAAATATTATGCATTCCTCATAAATGAGGAAGAGGACCCAATTCATCCTCCTACTCCTCATGAAGAGTACTTGGTGCAACCATGTTGTGTCTCTACATCATATGACTATATCAAACTCATTCGTAAACTAGAATATCAAGCTAATGCAACCTTTAGGGGTTGTGGGAAATAAGTAATAGATTATACTAGGGAAACAATATAAGATAAATCCATCTGTATTTCAAATACGAGGATACATAGACCCCACACAACTAAACAATAAGATACACATCAAGAACTTAGGCCAAATATTAACAAATAACAACAATTAAATCAACAATGGGTGGATCCACAATGAGCACACCTACAAAGACTATATCACTAAAATATACAACAAGAGCAACAAAAGATACAACAAGAGTAATTGCAAAGGACATTGCATGAAGTGGTACCTACACCTAGCACCCATAGGATGCAAAAACATGTAAGGCACCCAATACAGTATCAAAATCTTCTCCCTTGACCACACTAAAATTGCTTTCAACATCAAAGGCCACCACCTGGTTATCATCAAGAACCTCATACTCCTCAATAATACCAAAATCAACAAGAAGATAAATTATATGAAAAGCCCCAATGGAGACATCAGGAATAAGTTTATACCTACCCTAAATCCATTTATGATGAGGTACCTACTGATCATACTTATTACCCACCTCAACATCAAAATCAACCCCCTCTACCAAATCAAGGGATAAAATAGATAAATCATATAATTTCGCTAGAGGCAATCAAAGTGGTAACTAATCGGCTAAATTCATTAGAAAAACAAGCTCAAATTTTAGTTTATAAAAAACCCACACTAAGGTGGCTTAGAAATCGGTCTTTGCATCCATTAGTGCCATCACCACCATACCAACCATATTTTGAGATACTTAAACTTGAAATATTTAAAGGTGACAAATATTTGCAAGAGCACGTGATAAGATTCATCAATATTTGCTTTCAAATTCAAGACAATGACCCGTTGATGTTGAGAACCTTCCTTATAACATTAGTTGGGGATGCTTTGGAATGGTATAATCATCTACCATGCCATAGCATATACACATTTGATCAATAAGTCAATTATTTTTTGGAACATTTTGCCTTTAGTGCTAAGAAAATGATAAAATTGACTAACTTGTCTAACCTTCATCAATTTGATGATGAGGCATTCATGGGGTATGGAAACAGGTGGAGAAAGGTGATGTAAAAATTACCTTTCATCCTACCTATAATAGACCTAAATGTAATGTTCACTAGAATTTATTTGAAGCATATCTCGCTCTTCTTACAATTACAAAAAAACCAAACATTCAAGGAGATCTTGGCATAGGCCAAGGTCATTGGCGACATCAAGGTCTAAGAGGGTGTTATTCAAATATGCAAAAGGGGATGGTCAAACAAAAGTATTAAAGGTGACAACATGCAACAAATAGTGTCCCCAATCAATTAAGTTCTTTTGAGTATCTCTGAATCCTCAAACTAGGCCACACCACATCAAGTACCAATGCAGCCTAATTACCAGGCTCAGCCTCTGTCGGTCCAAAATCATACGCAATAGAATCAAATACAAGACCAAAAAAATTGACCACCATTACAATATAATCATTTTGTAGAGACATTATAATATATATTCAATCACTTATGTGAGGCATGAACAATCAATATTCCTAAGATTTATCCATTAAAACCTAATAAGCATAAATCAAAGGGGCAAATGGAAAATATATATTGTGCTTACCATCAATTAAGGGGTCATGAAATCTACATGTTACTCCTTTAGATATTTAGTACAATATGTGATTGAGATGTAAGAGATTCAGATTAGAAATCCTCTTACCCCAAAAAACCAACCAATAGGAGTTTTCCAATACCCCTTGCCCACACACGAAGCAAACACAACACCTATAAATCATGTCAAGAAACCTAAAAATGTGAATTATATGTATGTCAATCCACCTCTCCAATAGTTTTTTAGGAATGTTCAGTGTTGTAATAGAAGACCAAGGAATATCAAAATCAATCTATGCAATTCATGGTTTCATCCAATATTTCATCTTCGCTCATCGTATATCATCAGAACATCGACATTGTGCATAATTAGTTGCCACAACATGAGGGATTCACTTTCATCACTCATCCCAGTCATATCAATCACATCACATCAACCATAGTGCACACTAGGGGTGCTCAAGGTGTCACACCTTCCTCAATAAAGCAAGTTGGAAATTTTGAAGGTATCGCACCTTCCCCACATTCATAGATCACCACACACTTTGGGGTACCTAAGGTATTGCACCTTCCCCCTACAAAATCAAAAATCAAAATCATAGAAACAACAAAAAAAATCACAAAACATCAAAATCACAAAACTATACAAAAAATTAAAAATACAAAAATATTTGCATTATGTTATCATACATTTTATTGCATTCATTAGTTAGTTGCATTAAGCATATTTATCCATTGCACTTGTATTAGGACAAGTTATGTTTACAATTATTTTTAATGACACCATGTTTGTATGCTAATTATGACTCTTAATCAACCTTATCCATCATCGTTATTTACAGTTTTCATTATGAACTTTTTCTTATTAAGAGGTCCTCGTAAGATAGAATAGGTACTGGATAAATATCATCAATGATATTTATCCGAACACTGATTATTTTACACACACATTTTAGTTTGTAGAAGAACATAGGCAAAACCCTCATATTCCACATATCACTTCCATCCACATTCCTTTGTGAGTAACTGTATTTTTTAACACAACCAATAAGTTTCTATAGGGTGTTTACTAGGGTTTTCGATCATTCAACCATCTCTAATTTTATTTTTAGATTTTATATAAAGCTATCTTGGCTTTTAGAAATTAGGGTCTTGCTTTTATGGTACCTTGTATATCTCAAAATCCCAACACAATTACACACATTTTTAATCCAAATTTTAAAAAAGGAAGGATGACACTACAATTTAGTCCTTTCCACCTTGATTGAAAGGTTTACCTTGCTCATCCTATTATGTGCATGGTCTATTATGTTGAGGATTGACAAAAAAGACAAGCTCCTCCCTATCCAAGAAAATCCCCTTGCTCCTCCACAAAACGAGCAAGTTCCAAAATAAAAAAGAAACTATGGTTTTCACCACTAATAAAATCTCTTGCTAAAAAAAAAAATGGTTTTCACCACTAAAATTAGCAAGTATCCCAATCAATCAAAATAAAAGACGGGGGTAACAAGCTTGAATCCTTGGAATACTCAGTCATTCACAGGTCATGGGTAATCTCCATTACAACAATGGGTTGAATGAAAACCACCTGGAAAAGTAGTATCCTTACACATGGTGATATGTATGTTATATTAGCGACCTTCTTTTGTACATACCAATATCAGCTTGCATATGAACTATCTTTTGACAGTTTGTATTTCCTAGTAGTCTAGTCCAACTATGTCCAAAATTAGGATAATATGACCATAGGGTGATCCTCATTACAGTAATGGGTTGTATGAAACCTTCCTAGAAATGAGGTAGTCATATGCATCATCTAATACATTCACTTTTCACATAGGGATATTGAATATCTAGGTATTCCTAGTATATTTTTATCTTATAGAGTCATGTATAGCTAGTATATAATTTTTGATTGGTCAACTAGGGTGTTTTAGTCTCATGAAATACCTTTTTATGCCCTCATAACATCTCACTATTTCACATCCATCATTTAAATTTCACCATATCATTCCATACAATTCGACTTCAAATGTATGACTTTTTGTGAAAATATTGACATTTTTCTTCATGAATTTCATATATTCGGTAATGTTTACACTTAGGTTGCTTTGTATATTATATTAATTCATTATGGTGTAGCAAATAATCATAAAAATAAAAATTTTCATCATCATGTCATTAGCGTATAACATACATGCATACATATAGGCATACAATTTACATCTATGCACACATGCTAAAATGTCTAGGCATTCATCCAGCATTGCATCCATAAGTACATCAATGCATAAAATAAACAATAAATAAGCTCCAAAGGTACTTAAACCCTTTGGTTGCATCATTTTAAAAATGCTCCAAAGACACTTAAGCCCTTTGGTCACATCAATTCAAAAAGCTCCAAAGGTACACAACTCCTTTGCTTAAACAATATATATATATATATATATATATATGTGTGTGTGTGTGTGTGTGTGTGTGTGTGTGTGTGTGTGTGTGTGTGTGTGTGTATTAATAAATTAGATCAATTCAAGGTTTTAATAGGGTTTTTCAATCCTCTTACATTCGCAATTCAATGGTCAAATCATAATCAAGTCATATTGGTCAAGAAAATTGTTGTTTTCATCATTTGCCATCTCCTCTATCAACTCGTCGCTTGAGAGGATAGTCATATAGTAATAAAATTCATAATAAAATAAAGTACAATCAAACACTCAATCATCATTTATTGCATTTTTTCAAGAATCATTTCCAAAGACAATCATGCACCCTCCTTGCTTGGGAAACAAAAGGTAAAAATAAATTCAAACAAACTAGGTAGCTACACTACCTGATTGCCATTCCCTAAGGCTAAGGTGTAGACTTAAGCTTGTCTTCCAATTGCCACTAAGGCTAAGGTGTAGGCTTAATTTTATCTTCCAATTGTCACTAAGGCTAAGGAATAGATTTAAGTTTATCTTCCAATTGTTACTAAGGCTAATGTGTAGACTTTAGCTTATCTTCTAATTGCCATTAAGGGTAATGTGTAGAATTAGTCTTATCTTCTAATTTCCATCAAGTTCTTCAACTTATCAAAAGCAATGATTCAACAATGCATGCTCTTTCCATGATTGGGGCATCTAACATTGATTAGGTTAATGAATAACCTTAATCAATTTGACCATTTTAGTTCTTCTATTTTTTCTCTATGTTGTGTCTTCACACAATGCATCCCAAAAAGGGGCATCTATAGACTAAAATTATGTAATATTGAAGAGCCTGCCTAATTGGACTCTTTTAGGCCATATGACCCACCTTGGGTAGCCATAGGGATTAATAGTAGTTTTGACCACTCAAACAAGAAGGAATTTCCCTTCACAACCAAGATCATATTACCCTAAGATGACCCCCAATATTGACTATATTATCCCAATATGATATCCAATCATGACTGTATTACCTCGATATGTCTTGTAGTCATGACCATCTCACCTCAAGATGGCCATGCTAGAAGCAAGTTCTCATGCCATGGTTCAAATGGTTACATGTGCTAGCTCGACATAATGGCATAACATAGTCAATTGCGATGGCTTTCAAGAATGGGTGGTTACTCTTCTTGATCCTAACTACTTGGCTTCTCTAGCAAGATTTGGACTCCCATTGGGAATTCTATATAATGGTGATAAGGAATCAATTTACAACAAACACTATAACAGAATATGACAATCCCAAAGTGTATTGTATTACCATAATAGGCCTATAAATAGGCATTACAAAGCATAGGTTATGGATAAGGTTGTATTAAATAATGATGGTACAACCTTATCCATTACAACAACTAAAAATTAAAAATAAACGGTCATAAATGCTAATGGCTTATTACATTAATCATAACACACCTAATCCCTATCATTCCTTCCCACCATAGGAGCATTGGACCTTAATGCTATCAAAAGGAAAGGAAGCTGGTGAGAATCCTAGAGTTTGTGGGAATGCTCCATAATAAGTCCCCATGTAGATGCAATATGGACTGCCAACATGAAGATGATGAGTATGTATTAATGGTAATTTTTGATATACCACCGAACGTTGAAAGTCCTACAATGTGAAGGGGTCAATATACGGAGTGGTGTGAATAAAAAGAGGATATGTAGGAGGATCTACAACTAGAGCATGAGTAAAAGCAATAAGAAGAGATGTTAGTGCAATAGGAGTAGGTGTGGGTGCCATAGGAACAATTTCTCGTGCAACAAAAACTATTGGTACAACAAGAACTACTGGTACAATAAGAATAATTGTTGGTGCAACAGGAGTAACTACTGGTACAATAGGAAAAACTATAGGTACAATAGGAACAACTGTAGGTACAATAGGAATAGGATCTTGACAAATGTGATGTAAAGTAGAAAAAGTGCTCTTGGTTGGGTATCCTTCTGCTATGGTGTGCTAAAAATTAAAGCAATGGGTTGTGCCTGATGCAAATTAGTGCAAGCCCTATGTGGAGTGGGTGGAACACTACAAATAAGAAAGGATTTGTTCTCATGCTACAAAGTATATGTATTGTTATAGGCATCATATGTGGCACACCTATCATACTGATATGGCTTACCAAGCAATAACCCACAACAATCCATGGGTGTCACATCACAAGTGACCCTATATTTGAACTTAGGGCCAAAAGAAAATGCAAGTGTGCACATGTGTGTGATCTGTAAAGTGTTTTTACTATCCTTCCACCCAAGAGAGTATGGGTGAGGATGAGGTGTTGTGGGAAGTTTAAGCCTATCAATAATGGACTGCACAATCAAATTATTCTACGAGCCATTGTCAATGATACAATTTACAACAAAATTATGTAGCAAATGTGCACAAGTTATGAACATATTATCACGGTCACGTATGGTAGAATGGTGATGCATCAATGTTACATCATTTAATTGTCCAATTTCCTCATAAATCCATTCCTTAAGAGTAGTGTTGATGGGGTTATCACATGTACCCTCATAATATTGTACAAAAAAAATCTTCTTATTAGAATTTTGTAATTTTGGACATGCAAATTTGTCATGCCCTAGTTTTTTACAACATCGAAAAAATTATTGAGAAATAGAATAAGAAGAATGAATGAAATTTTTTATTAGAAGCAAGGTAATGATTAGAAGTAGGGTTAGAAGAATAATGAGAGAAATAAGAAGAGTGCCTTGGTTCTTGTTGATGGTGATGATATGCATGTGTGGAACCACCAGAAGAGTAACGAGGGCTTCGAAGTTTTGAAATAAACTTCTCCTCCACAAGCTAAGTATGGTTGAACATACCACCAAGAGTTGTGCACATAGTATATTTCAAATCATGATAAAAGTGTGCTAAAAGCCCAATTTAAACTTAAGAATCAGGGAATATGCAAGATCAGGAACATGTAGCAAAACATATAAACGGTTGAATTGACACACATAATCCTAAAATGATTAATTCTATCCTTATCAAAGGCAAATCCAATGTACTTATAAGTTAGAATAATAATGGTATGGATAAAATATGGTCTTCAAATATTAGATCAAGTCATCCTACATAAGAATGGGATTTTGATTTATGTGGCATTCAGTTACCAAAACCTTAGCCATGCTAAAAAGTTTCAGCTTGGCAAATGGAACCTTATCATCTTCCACAAATTTGACTATAGTCAAACCAGGTCTCCATATTGATTATCCAAGAATTGAGAACATTAGGATCGTGGGAGCCTTCATAGCTTTGAACATCACATTTGGCATGAGATGAGGAGGAGTTGAGTGTGAAGTCCTAAAGTGTATCTACAAAAAAATGTACTTGGGTTATGACTGTAGCCAATATAGCAGACTGATTGGCAAATATTTCAGCCAATATTTTGGCTAAAGCCATGTTGGTGGCCATATATCTGGTGCAAGATGGAAAGAAAACTAAAAATTGATGAAAGGACAGTCAAAAGGTAAAAATGCAGATCCAGTAGAGAAGGGATTCTATGGGATATGATTCGGATCAAATGGTATCTAGCCTTCATTAATAATCCTAAAATTTCATGTATCGAAGTGCTACTGAATTGGAGATCAAAGAGTCTTCAATTCTAAAAATTAATGAAGTGTTATCAAAATTCAACCATGGAGCTTTCAAACGTGCTAATGGACCATTTGAAAGGTTGAAGATCTAATTCATACTTCTTGCACCATCCAATGCTCTTTTTTCATGTGAAATCCTACCATTAAGTTGTTCTTCATGAGCGCACCCTTGAATATCAATTCCATGGATCAAACCCAACATCATCTCACATAGGCCACAAGGAAATTGCTCACAGTTTAATGGTCATCTCATTCATAGATGACCCGTAGGTGCATATTTCTCACCCCAAAATGACTAGCAGGAAAGACTGTACCATATAAATATGGCCTCCTGATAGAGATTTTTTTTCCCTATTTTTTGTCTTTCATTAGATTTAGTAGTATTTTATTTACTTCTTAGCATAGTTATATTGTATTTTCATGCATTTATTTATCGTATTTCAGATTCTTTATCACTTCTATTATCATGGATATGGGCCTTATCTTGAAAGCACCTTCATATGATTTTGATGCTCTTTAGGTTTTCTTGTGTGCAAATTATAGGTATTTACATGGAGCAAATAAAATAAATATTCACATCTCACCATCATACATCATGATAGTCACCAAAAAATTATCCCTAATCAGTTTGTGAGATGCAAGAAAGATCATGTATACTACATCAAAATAGGCTATAATTTTATTTCATTGTATAAATATTGGTAGCAATCCCTAAGAGGGATTTTATTGTAATATTATTGGGAAGAACAAAGCATTATTAATAAAAGGAAACCATCCAATATTTTCTTTATCTTATTTTTTATTTGTATGTTTATATTTAGATTAGCTACATTTCAATATTATCTTTTATTTTAAGGATGTATGATCTTTTTTACAATTGTTGTTGTTGTATCTTTTGTTGTTCTTGTTGTATATTTTGTTGATATAATTTTTGTAGGTTTACCCATTGTGGTTCCACCCATTGTTGATTTAATTATTATAGTTTGTTAAGATTTTTCCTAAGTGCATGATGAGTATGATTTTGTTGCTCACTTGTATGGGGTCTATGTATCCTCATATTTGAAATATAAATGGGTTTATCTTGTCTTTCACCCCTAGTAGGATCTATTAATTTTTTACCACAATCCCTAAATGTCACATTGAATTGATACTCTAGTTTATGAATGACTAATGTATAGTCGTGTGATGCATAGACATAACATGATTGCACCAAGTACTCTTCACGAAGAGTAGGAGGATGACTTGGGTCCTCTTCCTCATTTATGAGGAATGCATGATATTCAAGCTTAAATATAAGCTCTATATATTCAGGCTACATAGAGGCATAATATGTTCATGTAGAGTACTCTTCATGAGGATTAAGAAGATGACTTGGATCTTCCTCTTCCTCAAAGGCATGGGTTGATATGGCTATCTTAATATGAGTGGCATTCCTATACAAATGAGCATATTTTTTATGGTCAATCAAGCAGGGTGGCTTTCTTTTCTAGGTTCGATCATGGTGTATACTCATGTCCATGTTCTGATTGATGTATAGATCAAGTCATAATGTGAATCTGTGGCACTAACCTACTAGGTCCCTCAGTGGGTGGATTATTCCTTTTATAAAATTCTATTAGGATGTCCAAGTCATGAGGTTTTTTGTAGGACCTATGGATGGCACCTTAATAGGAATATCTTTAATTTTTGACCTCCTTTAGATGGTATTGGTGTTATGACAAAACCTATGATGCCATTTAGGGATGGCCATGTCCTGTAGACTAATTTTGAGATATTCCATGTATCCTTGTAAATTTTTGGTAGCACTAGCTCTTGATTGATAATAAAAGATTATACATCCCTAAAAAAAAATATCATACATCCCTAAAATAAAATATCATAGATTTTAGGGATGTATGATATTTGTGGAGTTTGGGCAAATTTTTTTGGTTTAGCTAATTTTCCTAAGTTCTTGTTTATTTTATTTACCATATTTCCTAGAGTTATTGGATCCATTCATCTTCACCATACAAATTTTCTAATTGTGTATTTCCATCAAACGAATTTTCAAATAAGATATTATCTTCAACTCTAGAAATGATTTCTTGAAGGATATCAAAGGAATTTAAAGAAAGAGAAAGATTCATCCCTAAGGAGGGTAAAGTTTCACATACCCTCATCTTATCTACAAAAAAATGATTCTCAATGAAAGACTCCTTCTGCATATCATATTTACTTGCATCATTTTCAAGGATTTTAGCTTCCAAGGTACCTTACACTCGAGGATCCTCTACGAATGAATCCTTTTGTATTTTTTATTTACCAAATTTGCTTTTAAGGTTTTTATCTTTCTTACTAGAACCATTTTCTTCCATTTTATTTCGATCTTACTTTGAAAAGGAATTTTTCAATTTGGGCATACCTAGACTAGGTTTTCAAATTTCTTACAAACCCCACATATAATAGGATTTTTTTCATAATCTAGAAGTTGATTCTAAACTCCCAATATTAATACTAGCCAAATAAAATCTAGTAATATTTTCCCAAGCTCCACATTAACACATATCCTAGCATATATGAGGTAAGATTTGGACTTGGTGGTTGGATCCACAACAATCCGTTGGCTCATTTCCTTACCAATACCAACAAAAATATCCTCTTATCACAACAATCAATTGGCCCATTTTTTTTGGTCTTTGGATTGAAATCAAGTCCCCATCTCCTCTAGAAAAGCCTCATCTACCAAAGAATCAATGGCCACCCCATAAAATTATCTTCAAATCAGAAAAATAATTGAGATTTGTCATAAAAAACCCTTGGGGAGGGTCACAATCTCCATATTACCATTTGGCCTCCTCTTAGAGGAAGCCCATTTCTTGACCGTATCTAGGTTAGGCCTCACTCCCACAAATACGCCAACTAGGTGATAGGGTAATTGTTCAATGGCTATGTTAACCATGTCATCCATAATTAAAAGTTGACCCATTTCTACGAGTAGATCAAACTTGATCTTAGGAATTTTAGGATTACCCAACACCACTTGATACTATGGTCATTTTATCCTATCTATCATGAGACTCTTTAGGTCTAAATATTTAGGGAGAGTCTCCTTGGAACAAATATCAAGAACTAGGTCCAAAACTTTAGCATCCTGAAGAAGGTCTACACTCTCTAACCCCATCTCACAAAACCTAACACCACCATTTCTATAGCCATTACAAGTTCTATTCTAGCTATAACTACCAGATCCTAACCTATTACCACTCTCATTTCCACTATCACTACCAGGTCTTGGCTTATTTTCACTCATCATCAAACTAATAAATATAGTTGGCTTGTATTATAAAGCTTAAATTTATCATCACCAAAGCCAAAGCTTAGATCTATCAAAACCAAAGCTTGTATCTATGATCATTAAAGCCAAAGCTTAGATCTATCATCACTGAAGCTAAATCTTAGGTCTATCACCATTGAAGCCAACATTCAGATCTACCTAAGCCAAATCTCAAATCTACTAAAGCCAAAGCTCAAGTATCTCATCACTGAAGCCCTATTTCTTATATAAATATTAAAGAGACTTACCACCTAGTTCATCATTAGCTTTTACCTTATCATTGGCAAGGAGAGTAGCAATGTATCAATATTTTATTAGATATATCTAAGGTTCAATAAAGACCATATTTTAGTTATTGATCATATCCAAATAAAGGTTATATGATTGTCATTGCTATTATGATCAAGATATGCTAGGTCTAACTTATGCTATAAAGGAATTCTATATATGCAATGGAGAAGGGGAGAACACATGTTATATGGAAATTGAATGGAGGTTGGCCTCATAGGAAGAATTAAAATAAAGAGGTTCAAAATAAGTATCTTAAATCTCATTACTTTTTTATTTTGAATTTACATGGTGTAATTGGTAGCTGCCACGAATCCAGGTAGGTTGTTCAACTTTTATGACCACCACAATATTTTGTGTTGTCCACCTCAGAAGCTACCACACAGTCCTTCACGCAGTCCACCCCTATAACCACCATGCCACAATCATTTGAAATTTTTTAAGTCGCTAAAAGTCTTAAAACTCATTACTACATATTAGTGAGCTATTGATTTTCAAAAAATTAAATTTCCTATTTAAGGTAGCTAGGATCCTCCAAATACTAAAATAAATTTTCTTTCCTCTTATAGTTATATATTTTATTCAACTACATATTTGAATACATAAAACTAATCACCAACAATTGCTAAAATAAATTTTGTATTTTATAATTAAATACATACTCTATGAATAACTTTAAATTTGGCTTATGTGGTTTTTAAAATCATATAAATTAACCATGACTCTCATAAATTTAGAAAAAGAGTTAAAATATATTTCAAGGATTTAATATTTGTTCAAACTCTAAAAATATTTTCATTTTTTTTCTAAAATGTTTCATATAATTTATTACAAGTTTATGTTAAAAAAAACATGGTTTCTATTAATTCAAAAATACCTTAGTATCCGCTCATGTAGAGGAGTTGGAGAGCAAGTGGGTAGTTAAAACTCTCCAGTTATCGAGAGGCCCAGGTTCAAATCTCTCCCCTTACATGTTGCGGATATGTTGTATATAAAAAGTTCCTCATCAAAAAATAAAAATAAATACCTTAGTTGGCTTATAATTAAGTAAATAAATAAATAAATAATAATTATAAATTTAGATATAATGATTCATATAAGATGATCACAATATTTTTGTGATCATATAAATACTATATATTATATGCAATACTTATGCAATGTTTTTTTTTTAAATCAACCTTATAGGTTTTAAATTTATTTTATAAAACCTTCGATATTATATAGAAAATTTGAAGAATAATATTCAAAAAAAAAAATTTAAAAAATAGAAAATGTATTAAATTGCCTACATTATAATTATCATTCTATAATTCATGAATTTTCATACTACGAACGTTTTTTCTTTTTTTTCTACCATGTCATTACTCCATCCATCCATTAGTTCTTTGGTTTTATCTTCCTTGACCTGGTCTAATTTTGTGGTCCCTAATCTAGCATGAATAAAGTGTTTATACTTTTACGGTTGTCTCTCTAGGTCCTTCATGTAGTTTGAATGTGTTTGCCTTATAATGAAGTATGATAGTTGCCCTATATTGTATCACCTTATTATCATACTACCCTGGTAGCATTATCAAAATGTTTTCTTAAAACTATGAATGAGGGGAATGAATGTTGTATGTATATAAATTTTGAATACTAAAAACATGTTTAGTATACATGGATATAGCATGTGAGACCTAAGTTAAAAAATAATACATACAAGTTAGAACTTAGATGTTTGAATATCTATATAGTGGATGGATGGGGATATTTTAGGCATGATGATTTGAGACCGATACATAGGGAGGTGGTGATTATAATTTAAGAAAACTGTATATATAAAGTTTAAACATTAATGCATTGAACATGAAAAAATATTATTATAATATAGAATATATGTGAATAAAAGATATTTATAATATAAAAATTAATTAATATTTAATCTTATGTATCATATATTTAATATATGTTGTAGGATAAGATAATGAATAATTTAGATGTTATATTTAAAGAGACACTTGTGGTAAGCGGGGGATATAATTTGAAAATATTAAACATCTAGGATATAAATTTAGACGTTGATAAAATTTCAAACTTGATCTTTATTATAATGTTTCAATTGTGCATATCTATGTATCATTTGAAAAAATTTAATATGCTATATAAGTTCAATCAACTGGTTGGATTGAATGGAGAATCCTTGAAGTTTGCTGAGAAGATTCCAAAAAATATCTCACTCTAACAAATATAAAAATTTGTAGATAAGAAAGTGAATGAAAACCATACATTTCAAATATAATGACTTATTTAAATGATGCTAAATTAGTAATAATTATTGCATGGATATAGAGTATATTTAGGAGAAGCATAATTGCTAGTTGTTATAACAAAGGAATAAAATCCCAGGGTTTAAAGGAATTAATACGTCCAAATAAGAAGTGAGATACGGCAAACAACATACACCTTAAATACACCATTCCTTATATTTTCCATCATGAAACATGGTGCTTCATGGATAAGCAATATGGTACAATATTAACAACAAAACAAAATTGTCAAAGATTTAAAGTAGGTGACTATTTAGGTTTATTTCACTAATACAAATCAATAACACTAACATTGGTCAATGCATCACGTGTTAGCTTACATATCAAATTTTATGTTAGATCTCCTTTTAATGGAAATTTAGATTGCAGATCTCCTTTTAATGGAAATTTAGATTGCATGGATGAAAGTTTGCCTTAACAAATGGTATAATGTTTATTATTTTGTAAAAATTGAAAACCTAAGTTTTAAAAATTCCATAGGAACTTAAAATTTAATACATATTTCATTATAAAAAAATATAACATTGAATGGCATACTCTAATTTATTATTATAAAAAAAATATTTTATGTACCAGTAGTGGACACATAGTAATGGTCTTAGTTTGGCGCTACTTTTAAGAGACAATTGAATGAAAATACTCAAGATGATGGGAATTCTATAAATGGTAATATGTCTTTAGAAGATAACTGTGGTGAGGTCAATCGAGATAGTCTTTATTGTAGGGACTATCGGGATTCCACTTTATCAAGTGAGGAAGCACCTATGACATTGTTTCACTACAATGTGTGTCATGGGAGAAGAAGATCTACAAAGGATAGTTAAGTACATATAAAGGATGAAGGAGAGGAAATAGAGAAATGAAAGTATAACATGATTGGCATAAGAATTTTAATGGGTGAATAGACTATGTGTGATAAAAGTATGGAATATTTAATCCAAAGGTCCATGTCGAAGGTGTCATGTTAGTATGGAATGATCCCTCAAAGAATACAAGACATGGTTGACAATGGTCAAGGAGATGAACTCGATTTAACCTAGTTTTATGGATATGACAGGTGAGTCTTTATTGTAAAGAATTGTATCATTTTTATTTTATTATATTAAAAGAATCTTCTACTATGTGTTTGATTCCAATGTAAGATTTCCATATAGGCCTAATGAGTCTAGTTACTTAGATTTAAATTATATTCTGAAAGTAGCCAATTTATTATAAGAAATATTTTAGAAATATTAATGGCTTATAATTTTGAGAACATAAAATATTTATTGTATTTATTATTGAATTTTAAGTATTAAAATTTTAAACTTTAAAGCTTGAATAACAATTATATTTTCTTCTAATTTTTATCTTAACTATTGAAATTTATACCTCTTATTTTATAAATTATTAATTTCTACTGTTGGTTATTAATTTTTGAGAAAAACTCATCCAATTCTATGTATTTGTCACTTGATAACTAATATCAACCTTTACACCATTGATTTCATATTTTTTCCAATTTGAAGAAACATGTTGAATATTGAAACTTCTCTTATTCATATAAACCACTAAAGATATATCAATTTACTTCTAGTAGGTCACACATTGTTTTTTTGGTACTATTAAAAAAATAGGGTTTTAACGGGATCCCACAACCACTACAAGGAAAACCAAAAGGGTGAAAACCCATACACAAATTGGAAGAAACCAGAGGCAAACCAGAACAAAGGCAAACCATAAGGCGTCAAAGAAAGGAGAATTGATAAAGCAATAAAATATGTATTTAAATAAATTTGACCACACTGCCCATGAATATCCACTAGGAATTAGAAAATATATATTATTTTCATGTAAACATTTTTCTAACAAATTAAAAAAAAAAAAAAAAAGCTACCATGATTCAAACTATTTTCTAAGATATTTTATTTTCAATTGGTTATATGGGATTGAAATGGGTCCCACTCATATTACATCATCACCAAGTAGTGGTATTAAAACAAAGCTTAGATATTATCCATGTATCACTTGGCAAGATTTGAACCTTGGTCTCCTCCTTAAGTATTGAGAAATCTAACTAGTTGAGCTAATGTCACTTGATTGTTTACATAGGTTTTTATGAGGGATATCAATCCCTTCATACTATTGATTATCCATGTTTCTATGATTGATTATATATTATTTTATCCATATTTTAATTTTTAACTATTAAATATTATATATAACTATTTTGCATTTTTTAATTTAAATTTTTATATATCTTAAAGCTATTTATTTATTTTGATGATAGCTTAAAGTTATTGGTTGTATTGCTATAAAATTTCTCTTGCTTGTAATTTTTTTGATTAGGTGAAAGAATAGGTTTTGAAAGGGTCCCCAAACCTTTTACAAACAAGAAGCAAAAGCTTCTAGAGAGAAACCAAAGTGGAACAAAGAAAGAACTGCCCCACCTAGAGGATCTAGAAACTAAACTTTAAACAGTTGTATGAACCAAGAGAAACCAGGATCTAGAAGATCTAAGACAACCATCCTCCCAAAAGTATGAACTACCAAAATTGAAATTGAAAAATAAGAATAAGAGCAAGAACATTCAAACCCAAGAAGTCATTCCTACCCAAACATAACCTAGAGAAATGTTCCAATAATTACTGCCCAAAGGGAAAAAACAAATTTGAAATAGGGACACCAACCAACCCATTGATGGAAACCTAGAAACTGTATTCCAAGGATTGAATCTAGACAGTCAAAAGGGCCAAAGTAAAAATCATCAACATATAAAAGAAGAGGCCACTGAGTAAAGACCTACTAAGACCTTCCTCAAATTGAACTATAGAGACCTGCTCTATTCTAGATATGTTAGTTTAGGCTCTGTTTGGTAAACTACGTGGACCTTCCCTACTTTGGCTCTAGACTATACACAATTTTAGCACCCAACGCATGGAATAGATATAATTATTACTTCCAAGAGAAGAACTTCATATGCAGTCTAATGCTCCAAGATAAAAACTTCATTGACAAAAATTTGGACTGGAACTCTTTCCCCTAGCAAAGGAAGATGGACAATTTCTAAAATTCATATTCAACAAAGACTATTCATCAGTTAAACTTTAGTAAATACATTTTAGTCATATTCTTGTTAATTGATACATAGAAATTAATTTATTCCTTTAATACTTAGAGGTAATGTATAATTTTTTAAATTTACAATACTTTTTGCAACTAAGATTTTAAGTTATATCACAAAGTATTATAGTATGTTTGTTATACACTCATAAAAAAAAAAAATATACTCATAAATATGCTTTAGCTTTTTTATTAAATTATTAAACTTTTGAATATACTATTGAATTATATATTAACTCATGTATTAAAGAGATAATAAAAAAATATTATATTTAAAATAATAAAATGTGTCCATATTATTTATAATTCATAATATCAATTCAAACACTATCAAGTCATAATCCAAAGGATTATTTAATTAACTATTTAGATTTCAAAAGTGATAAAATAAAGAAAAAATTAACTATTTAGATTTCAAGAGTGATAAAATAAAGAAAAAAACTAACTATAAAATATATTATTTTTGAATAAAAGGGTTAAAATTTTATTAATGGAAATCATAATTCATTAAAAAGGAAATAATTCTTTCTTTGCTATCCAGGTCCAGAATACAAATAGATTATAGGGTGTATTTTTTTTAATATTTTATTTTGAAGGAGAGAGGTTGTGTTACCATGATTTTTATTTGTGTATAAATTATCTTAAAAGTAATTTATTCACGTCTTCTTTTACAAACATTGATACAAATAAATAACTTAGTTTTAAGGATAAATAAAATTATCCGTAATAATGCTATTTTAAAGTGATATACATCTAAGAAAACAGAGAATATGAATATGGTAAGAAGCACTTGGTTTCTCTAATGGTATGATGAAGGTCATTACTAGTCTAAAAATAGTATTTAAAAACTGTAATTTTAAAATTTTTAATATTTATAAATTTTAAATATTATTATTTAAAAAATAAATATTAAAGTTATTGTTTCTTATACTTCATATATGTTTTCATGTTCGATACCCTCCAAATGTTTATTCAACAGGTATGTATTTGTACTTCTATATTAATTATATAATCTTTCACATAAGATATTATAAACATTGACAATGCCTTGTTATTATTAATTTTATATTGTAAGAAATATTTTATTCTAAATATTAATCTTATCACTGGTTAAAAAATAAATAAAATTTGAATTCAAAATAGAATTATCAATTAATTTTAAGATATAATTTTTATTAATCTTATATGCATGTAATTGTGAGCTGGGAGAGAGTGTGAGACACAAGTGAAAGCAAGCCAAGAGCCAGTGTCATCTAAGAGCAAGTAAAAAGTCAGAAGTAAAGTGCAATCAAGGAGTGAGGAACACTTTTTATTGACCCAAACCTTAGGATAAACTTAAAAAAATAAAATTTTTAAGTGAAGAAAATCTAAGTAACATGACAAAATTTTATTTTTGAAAATACTTATTGGAAGTAAAGATGCCCTAGTTGTGTAGAAAAATAAACCTGAAGTGGATGCTAAGTATATTGATATTGTAGAAACCATGTATTTTTTAACATAAGTTTGCAAGAAATTGTGTGAAACATTTTAGGAAAAATCTGAAAAAAAAAATTAGAGTTTGAACAAATATTAAATCCTAAAAATATATTTCAACTTTTTTCCTAAACTTATGAGAGTTGTGATTAATTTATATGGTTCTAAAAACCAACTTAAATCAAATCAAAATTTATTCATAGAGTAAGTATTTATTCATAAAAATATAATTTTATTCTAGTATTTGTTGGTGATTAGTTTCATGTATTCAAATATGAAGTTGAATCAAATATTTAACTAAAGAAGAAAAGAAAATTGATTGTAGGATATAGAGGATCCCAACTACGTTAAATAGGATATTTTATTTTTTGAAAATCAATAGCTCACTAAGCCGTAATAATGAGACCCTTCCTTTAGGGGCAAAGATGCATTATATTTTATCCGCCCATGTAGAGGAGTTGGAGAGCAAGTGGGTAGTTAAACCCCTCTAGTTGCTGAGAGGCCCAGGTTCAAATCTCTCGCCTCACATGTTGCGGATATGTTATGTAATGGTTCCCTCGTGGTCACAGTCTGTTTACCCCTTGTGGCCACCACAAAAAAAAAAAAAAAAAAGATGCATTATATTTTAGGTCATGGAACGATAATATTTCTATGGAGATGGATACTATTAACAAGCTTTGAATGTAGATTAGGCTATTTGGACTTCCTTATTTATTAATCAATAAAGAGGTTTTTAAGAATATTTGAAATACTCAAAGAGAGTTCATCCAAGAGGGACAAATTACTAAGGATAGAAGGCAAATTGTATAAACTCAAGTATGTCTTGCCATGAATAATTCACAACCTTTAGTGTAATCCATTAGGATTAAATCTAAATAAATATAATGGTATCAACAAATGAATTATGAAAATATTGTATTTGATGTTGCAAATGTCATAGAAAAGAACATATGAGAATAGATTGCAAAGTGAAACTGATGAAGAAAGAGATTGAAATTTTTGGGTATGAGGAAAAATAGGAAAAAAGGAGATCATAATATTGGATAATATGGTTTAAATAGGGGAATTTCTACTTTTAATAAAGTGAAAATAAAAACCCCTTTGCATCATCAAATAGAAAATTCTTTAAAGCTAACTTGAATAAACCATTAGAAGAAGAAAATGACACAAGAGATGAGGAAGTACAATGCACAAGTTTAATTATCATAGGAGTTTAATTAATATAGGGAGGCACATTTTAACACAAAGGGATATGAGGAGGCAAATATTAAAGCAAATAAAGTGAAGGAGGTTAAGGTTAATCTAGGTAAATCATCTTAATTTTCCTCAAGTAGCATAAAATATTCTCCTTGCAATAAAAATAAAAGCTTACATTTTTGAGAAAAAAAAATAAAGAAGAAAGTGTTAATGATGTTATTAATTACATCTGAAATTTAATAAAGCAATAAAGTTTTTAGAAGATATGTCTCCTTATGAAGAATATGGAAAAATGAAGATATTGATAAAGATGAAAGTGCTTGTTGTAATAAAAAAAGGAGTGGAAGTCCATAGAAATACCATTTAGAAAGCTAAATATAAACACCACAAGCATTAACAAGAAGTGGGGCAATTCCACTAATGAAAATAAAAATTTATGATGAACTAACAAAAGAGTTATTAAGGAACTAATAGGTTGTTATAGTCCTAAGCATATTAAAAAAAAAAAAAAGTAGTGACAAAAGTAAGGATTTTTTCTAAAAAATATGGAATATGTATGATTGTCTAGAAATTTCTTCTATATGAGGTTCACGCGATATTATAACAATATGGGACAAATGAAAATAGGATGTAGAAGAAAACAAGTAGCTGGGTTTCTAGACTTTTTTTGTAGGAAAGAGGAAAACATCAACATTGGGATTATAAATGTATATGCTCCAACTATATTTACTCTTTGTGAAAAATATTGGAAGCCCTTAGCATATTTTTATCAAACACAATGATGATTCATTATGATCTATGGCTTCTTGGGAGAGTTTTCAACACTATTTTGTCTACTTTAGAAAAAAAGGGTGATACTTCAAGATGGTCTAAATCAATGCAATATTTTGCTTTATTTTTCAATTCAAATGGTCTTTGGGATACTAATATTTCATGTTTTTATTTTATTTTATTGAGTAAATACTTCTTATACACATACATATCCGCCATGGGGATTGAACCCGGGTCACATCACCATGGGGATAGTAGTTAATATTTTTAATATAGATGGATAATGGATGCATTGGGTAAACTCATATAGTGAAAATATCAGATAGATTTTTACTCTCCAACAAATGGTCGTAAATAGAGTGTACAATATCCTTAGATATTTTATTAAAAGTTATATCATATCACAAACCCATTCTTTTGGCTTATGATTTAACCAATAATGATCATCTAAATCCATTTCACTTCTATCCTATGTGGCTTCAAGGTCTCAATTTCTTTGAGATGGTTAAATGATGGTTAGATGAAGAAAATTTTAAGAGATCATATATGTACATGTTTGTTCAAAAGATAAAATATTTAAATAAACAAATGAAGATTTGGTATACCAAATATTTTGTTAATATTTTTAAAGAAAAGAATTTGAATCTGAAAACAAAATTTACATAGATATTAGAAACTAAAGGAATGGATGAATATTCTTAGGTGAAAAAAATTAATTACTTATTATCATAATGAATTGAAAAAGGAGGAATCATATTGGTTCGAAAAATTTAAGGAGAAATGACTCAATGAAGCACATAGAAGAGAAAAAATTCATAGTATAGCATAAAAAAAAATTTATCATATAAAAAATATTTTAACTCTAAATGGAAGAAATATTAAGGAAAAACAAGATATAAGAAAGGAATATATTCATTATTCCAAATATATTTTCTTAGGTTGTGTACAAGATAAGATTTTGTAAAATATTCCATCAATTATCACACATGGATAAAATGAAACCTTGATGAAGAAGATATGGAGGAGCTAGATGAAGAAATTTTATCTTATCATCTTAACAAGGCACATGGCGCTAATGGATTTACTACAATTTTCTTTCAAAATTTTTGGTATTTATTGAAGAGTGATATTATGGTTAGAGTTTAATAGGATTGCAAAAGGAAGGCTATAATAAGTGAGACCAATACCACTTTTATTACATTTTTTTTTTTTGGTAATTAAGGTACAGTTTCATTACATTCGAGTTTTCCAGGTTGACCCAAAACCTTTTACAAAAATCAGCACTATGCTATTATGGATCAAAACCTCAATAGGGACAGTCTGTCCTTCGCTACTAGTACCCTTCTGAGGCCACCCTGCCAAGAAAGAGCACAACCCCTTACACATATTTACAAACACCTTAGAACACAGGCAATGGCCCACCGCATTGCTTTCTTGCTACCCCAGCCGCAAAAATGCGACCTGTCATGAAATCACGACGTCCTTAAGTCTTTTCCTTCATTTACTCTGGAGAGTCACGAAATGGTGACATGTCACGAAAATGAGACATGTCATGAAATCGTGACATTCTACCTCTGATCTGCTCCTTTGTCACTATAAGTCGCATAAATGCGACATGTCATGAAAATGAGCCATGTCGCGAAATCGCGACATTCGTCTCCCATTTTGCACTCTATCTACTTCCAGTCATGAAAATGTGACATGTCGTGAAAACACAACGTCCTTAAGTCATTTCCATATTTTACTTTGGATAGTCGCAAAAATGTGACCTATCACGAAAAAGAGACATGTCGCGAAATCACGACATTCTGCCTTTGTTCCGCTCCTTTGCCGCTGCATGTCACAAAAATGCGACATGTCGTGACAATGAGACATGTCACGAAATCACAACATTCGTCTCCCATTTTGCACTCTTGTCGCTTCAATCCGCTAAAGTGCGACATGTCGCAAAATCGTGATGTCCTTAAGTCTTTTCCTTCATTTGCTCTGGATAGTCATGAAAATGTGACATGTCGCGAGCATGTTGCAAAAATGCGACATGTCGTGACAATGAGACATTTCATTAAATCGTGATATTCATCTCCCATTTTGCACTCTTATCGCTTCCATCCGTGAAAGTGCGACATGTCGCGAAATCGCGACGTCCTTAAGTCTTTTCCTTCATTTGCTTTGGATAGTCGCAAAAATGCGACATGTCGCGACAATGAGACCTGTCACGAAATCATGAAAATATGCCTTCGTTCTGCTCCTTTACTACTTTTATTACATGGTTCCCAAGAAAATAATAACATATTTTTAAAATATTCATCCAAAAAGCCATTGTAATATGATTTATAACATCATTTCAAAATTTTTGTCAATCTAGTTGAAAGACATTCTAGATTATATTATCTCATAGGAACAAGGTGATTATGTTGATGCGAAACAAATTTTTTATAGTATAATCGTTACACAAGAGCTCATGCATTCTCTTACTTATATAAAAAACTAGGTATGCTTATGAAATTATATATGAAGAGATCATATGATAGGGTTTCTTAGAGTTTTCTACATGGTACTCTTATAACATTTTGTTGAGTTTTCTACATGGTACTCTTATAAAATTTGGTTTTTATTACTGTAGACACCAAATACTAACCACTTACATACTCCCCTAAACATTTCCTAAGGTTTTTCTAGGATTTATTATTCCATTTTAATAAATTACTAAAATCCCCTAAATATCTCCTAGGATCCTCTCCTCTCACCATGTGTCCTAACTACCACTACCCCTCCCCTTGCCACATCTCCTATCCTTCATCAATACCCTGCTTACCACCTCTCCCCCCTAAGTGAGACACCTCAAGTGTCCCACTCTAACTACCCTCACCACTTGGCTACCCTAGCCTACCACCTATCCTCACACCCCTCACCTCCCATAATCCTACAAGTATCCCCATAATTCCATCCACTATAATGGGAGGATATTGCATATTGTTATGGTATTATATTCATGCAAAGAAGATACCATCTCATCTAAATTCTGAGATACAGATATCGAGGAGAAATACCATGAGAACCAATTGAGCTTTCCCACCAAGAAGCCCAAAATGCAGTCTATTATATTTATACATAAGAAACACAACCTGCTATATTTTCATATAAGAAATGTAGCCCACTACATTTTCACCTATATAAATACACCCTACTAAATTTGCACAACCACAAAATACCAGCATCTAAAATCATATCAACATAGGTAAGTTTTGGTAAGGAAATTGTCTATTTTCTTCTACTTGAACTCTACTTGTTATTTTCATGATATTTGTGTTCAATTGCAATAGGGTTTTGCATATTTATGATTTTGGGTCTCATCTAGGAAGTCCCTACCCATGCTACTAATTATTTCTTATTGAGCTCACACATAGGTAATAGGTTTGTAGGTTTTTGAGGCTAAGGGTGGTCTTGAAGGATACACAAGCCCACCCACAAATTTTGATTATGATGCAAAGACCAAAGGTACACCATTTTATTGATCTATAAAAATGGATTTTCCTCCCCCTATGTATTGTATTTAGGTTAGCTATTATGTGTAACATTACCCCTACACATCAGGGCACTTTATGTAAAAGGAGAGCATGACATAATTTGTTTAATATCATCATTGCATTCGACTTGATTCTACTTTATTTTATGTGTATTGTTTTTGTACTTACAAGATTAGAGATCATGGTGGACCCCTAAAGGGTTTTGTTGTCTTACTATATTTTTCATTTTTGATCTAGGTATATTGTTGGTTATAGGTTCTAGAAGTTACCTCATAGAAGATTCCTAAGGGTTTTAAAATATTGTATGGGTCATGTCCTCCTCCTATGCAAATGCAATCTATATTTTATCAGAAATCTAAACACACCTAGATGTGTTTTTCAGGTGTTAAATGCACATGGTTACATTTATCAGGAATCAAACACACTAGACTACATTTGTAAGGATCCAAATGTAACATACCATATTTCCAGAGGTAGAAATAGAGCTTAAGGCTTACAGGTAAGTTCTCTGAGTTTAGTCATGTTTTAATTTGCTCTTAAAATAAAATATCTACTTTTGTTTCTATTCGGGAAGATAACTAGCCTCCTCTTTGTAGCATAGGTTAAAAGATTACTTTTATAGGCATAAAAATCTAAAGTGCATGCTAAAATAGGTTTGCATTTGTTAAATTTTTGTACCCCAGTGTAGGTTATTGTATCTATTTGTTTTTGTGTGCCATTATGTGCTTTTATATCCTTAATTGCACAAGTAGGAATTTATGTAAAATTGCATCATAGTCATACTTTTATAGGATTAGATTGCATTCATTTTTTAGATTCACAAAAACACAAAACAAGAAAACCCAAAACCTCACACACATGCACTACAATAATTCCACACTTCAATACATATGTATATCATATAAGTGTGAGGAAAACCAATTAGTGAGTTGGATTTCATCACCAACCACTGATTACCCTAGTTAAAGCCATAGTTAGTTTGATAGTCTCTTGGACTTCATCACCAAGAGGCTTATTACTCTTGAGATTAGCTTGGGTTGATCATTATATTAGATTCCCTTTAACCACATGACTAAATAATTAATGGAGAATAGTTGTCATTATTTTTCAAGCCCACCTAAGAGTGAATTAAAAGTTTGGGTAGACCAGTAGAAGGACTCATATAGTGCAACCTCTCTTAGGAGGTAATTTGGGTCCTCTTAGGATACCCATCACCAATCCTCCATCTAGAAAGCCACTTATGTTTTTCATTGTTTATTTCTTGAAAGAGGGGTGGGTGTAGACACACCTAGCTAGATTCCACTTCACCATTCACATTTCATAGTTTGTAGGACTAGGTTACATATAACACACCAAAAAAAAAAAGATAAATCAATATTTTTTCAAATAAGGATCAAAACTCCTTCAAAACAAAATTAAAAAAAAAACTCCAAAACTTCAAAAAAAAGAATAAAAAGAGCAAAATTTGTTTGTGTGTGTGATTATTTGTTTTTTTGTAGCACAAGTTTCATATTTTCCATAGTCACTACACACATAACACTCACCTCCATAATCACTATTGACTGCAGGATATATTCGAAAATAGCATAAATTAGATTAAGAATAAGAATGTGCGTAGGGTGCCCAAGCGGGCCACCCCGTTAAAACTTAACTTCGACGCCAATCCACTAGGGATGGGCTCAAAATCTAAGATACTGTAGTGTCGGCAAATTGGTGGATTACGGTGGTAAAATGTCGGGTTTAGATCCGATTCACGCTTTCGAAAACCACCCAACAACCTCTCTTGCGAAAGAGATTCTGGATGTGAAAAAGGTGAATCGAAACAGATGCAATCGGGTCTCTGGTTTAGCAGCACTTCGTTGCATTAAAAAAATGCTTGTCAACCTATCTCTTTTGGGTGGGAAAGTCCATCGTTTTATAGACCCATGGGGTCTTTTTGGAGGGGGCACGTAGGGATGCCACATGGCGATCATGCCTTCTCAAAATGGAGGAGACTCCGCCTTGACTAGGGCTTACCTGACTGCCCTCGCAACAGTCCGCTAACTGCCAATCTGCCCACCTACGCGTGCATGCACAACAGGTGGCAATAACTGACTGTTCTCGGCTGCCACTTGTCTAACGTCTGCTCTGATGGTTTTAATGTTGCCTCTGAATGCTTTAATGTCGCCTTTGATTGGTTGAATGTCACCTCTGATTGATTGAATTTCTACTTAGGCACAAAATGTTGAAGTGTCGTGACATCGCGACGTCACGATATCACAACACTTCGGTCGAGGTTCCCCTTTTGGGCCTTTGGTGTCGCGATTTTGTGACATCGCGAAATCGCGACACCCTCAACCAAGGCTCCCCTTTGGGCTTTAGGTGTCGCGATTTCACGACGTCGCAAAATCGTGACACCCTCGGCCAAGGCTCCCCTTTGGGCTTTAGGTGTCACGATTTCGTGACGTCACAAAATCGTGACACCCTCGGCCAAGGCTCCCCTTTGGGCTTTAGGTGTCACGATTTCGCGACGTCGCGAAATCGTGACACCCTCGGCCAAGGCTCCCCTTTGGGATTTTGGTGTCGCAATTTCGTGACACCCTCGGCCAAGGTTTGCTTTTGCTTAAGGCTTGCTTGTTCTTGCTTAAGGCTTGCTAAAACGACCAGCTTTGTTTTGTTTACTTTTTGATCTTCTAAACTGCTGTGTAAGTGGCTAGGACCACTATTTGACCTCTGAGGGCTGCCTTGAAAGTTGTGTGTGTCAATGCGATCAGTGTTTGTAGTCACATAATCGTATTGGTGTTGTTTTGGTGTCTACAGTTACATATAACACACCAAAAAAAAAAGATAAATCAATATTTTTTCAAATAAGGATCAAAACTCCTTCAAAACAAAATTAAAAAAAAAACTCCAAAACTTCAAAAAAAAGAATAAAAAGAGCAAAATTTGTTTGTGTGTGTGATTATTTGTTTTTTTATAGCACAAGTTTCATATTTTCCATAGTCACCACACACATAATCCTCACCTCCATCATCTCATCCCAAACCCCTAGCTTATGGTATTGACTTGACATCAAGTCAAAGCTCTAGCTAAAGCCCATACTAACACCCAAGTTCAATCCCCTTCATCCATGGATAATTATACCTAGACCTCCCATGCTATGGTCACTCTCATTATTGAGCAAGGGGGTGCATCGTAAACTATGTATGTTGACCCATTTGATGGACCTTCACATCATACACCCCCTTCAACTGAAGAGCAAAAAACTAGACATGATCTAGACATGATGCATAGGGCCATTCATAACTCTATTCTATAGATCCTCTATACCTAGCCACCAACACCTACCAACCCAATTATCATACACTTTTATATCAATGCCATTAGATATTACTTAAATATTTGACCCACTATCAACATTTGACCCTACTCCATTCCTATACTCCAATAGGAACCCACATATTCACATGCTCAAAAACCAATAAAATTATAATTAATTCCCTCTTTGATTTTACATCAATGACCATGGATCAAAACCATCCATATTCCTCTAATAAACATCTCTCCATACCATCTACCCATACTATCATCCACTCCAACCCACTTTATAAAGCACATGTCAATGTTGGTTCACAAATTTTGATATCAATCCCCCCTACATCATTACCTCCAATTGACCATATGTAGCATATCATCCCTTCTAAATAACGATACCCTTCGCCAGACATCCTCCATAAAAATCCATAAATATTGTCACCACACATAATGGTCAATCTTCTACATCTCATTTGAGTATTCCACCTACATCCGTAATCATCATCCAGCAATCCTTACAATACTTGTAAAAGATGTTTTCCAGTAGCATTAATAAATATTTCCATCCCATATCACAATCCCAATCATAGGTGGTAGACTTCAATAAGCCCCTAACATCAATACAAAACATCTTCTTCATGCAAGATACATCATGGGCATCATAGCCACCCACCATAACCATACCTATACCACCACTTCAAAATATATATGTTGTTGCATCATCACAATATGCCACCATTCCTCCATCCCCTCATAAAAAACTCCCATATTACCAAAAATTATCATTTCACAATCAATACCAACAAAACATTGTACATCATCAAATTCTAACCAACATCCACCTGCTAGCCAATAAAACCTTCACCGACCTTTTTAACCTATGACAATTCGAAGATGAGTTTATCTATGGTTATGAAAATCATTGAAGGACAGTTATCATAAAATTGCCATTCACCCTCCCCATGGTGGAACTCACTCAAATATTGATAAGAAGTTTCTCTAAACCAATCTCCTTTCTATTACAACTTCAACAATATCAAACATTAGAATAAGCCCTCACTCAAGCCAAAGTTATCGAAGAAATAAAAATTTAGGAGGCCAAAATTAAACTTAAAAATAAATAATTCCAAAGCAAAAAATCTAGGGGGAACAACCATGGTAAATCTATTATTGACCAAGTAAATCATGTGGTCTTGATCACACCTCAATCTCTAAACAAATAAATTCAAGTTCAATATCAACAACCCTTGACTCAACAACCACGACAACAACAAGCGTACCAAGTTGTACCACCCCCATAACAACTACAAAATCCCACTACCACATTGCATAATCAAGCACATCAATAGTAAAATAGACCACTACACAACTACACTCCACTTTTTAACTACTCTCCCCCATATTCCAAAGGTTGTAAAAGGCACATCTAATTTCCCTATCGTAAATTAAACCTGAAGATTCTAATAAACCTCATGTCAGGTCTTACAAGAAGTACTAATATTTCACCTTCCATCATCAGAAGGACCATGATATTAATGATTTACACCACTTAAATAACATTATACAAGATCTCATTGATAGGGAAACTATTAATTTTGTTAATCCTTTAGCACCACCAAACCAAAACCTTGGGATCTATCAAACACCTCTTCCTCAATGCAAGGCAAAACAACCAACAACTAGGGTGTCAACTTCTATAGTTTCCCCTAACCAAGTCAATCATATTAATAATATTCTACCATACCAAGGTTTTGTAGTTGCTATTCACATAGTTACCCAAGATCAAATAGGCATGAATCGATTGCAAAAATTAAATGGCCCAAACATACCAATGTATATTGTACTCACTCATATTGCACCAACTCCTATTGTACCACATCAACCCATTCAAGCCAATCCAACCCCTTAAATCCATGTTACAAATCCCTAATCAAGACCAACCATCATATTGAGAATCATTTAACACATAGCTTAAAATTATCCTCTACCAAATTATCAATCTATGAGCTAATACAACAATCCCCTCCCAATCATGAGGTACTGATGGAGATTCTTAAATCCATTGATGTTCAGACTCAACATCCTAATGCCTTTGTAAAATTTATGGGGCATATTCAAAAATGCATGGAACCCTCTATCACATTATATAAATTTAAAATAAAAACCTTTCCAGTAGAGTTACTTGATCCTCCGTTACACATAGTAGTAACTCATATTGATCAAAATGCTTTTAAATGAATATTAGTTAAAATTGGTTCCTCAATCAAAATCATCACACCCACTCCATTACAACATCTCATCCTACCACCATATTATATCACTTCCTCCATGTTCACCTTATGGTTATTTAATAATGCCTTATGCTCCCCATTGTAAAATGTTATCCTACCTATATGGGTGGGGGTTAAAATAATACATACATTATTTCATAGCCTTGAGGGTGCAATACAATATAATGTACTTATTGGGAACCCTTGGATTAGAGACATGAGAACCCTTGGATTAGAGACATGAGATGTATCCCCTTGATGTTACATCACTACCTTAAATATGTACATGAGGGCTAAGTTCATTGTATACCGATGGACAAAGAACCGTTTAAATATTACAACCTAATTTCAAACCCATATGATCCACCTCTACCATCGACCCATCTATCCATCACTCTAGACACTTCCCCATTGACTTCACACCAAAACACCTCTTCCAAATCACCTATCTAGGAGGTCCTTCCCAATTCTAACCATGCTTCCACATCTCAAATTATCAATATAGACCATATTTCTTCCTCGAAATCCTAACACACCTCATCATTCATTGCATCCTTCATCATCTTCATTGGGTTACATCCCATCATACCATATAAATAATCTACTTTTGACTCATCCAATATCCACATAGGGGGGACAAGCTTCCACTTCTCAAATCCAACCACCTAACCACTCATCAGTAGCCACAACCATCCATCATCCCTCATCATACACTACTCCAATTATGCCTACACCCATTATCCCCTCATGTCATCCATCTACCACACCTATCCCAAATATGCTAACATATCCTTCTACCTTGCAATCCATGACCATAGTCCCTTATTTTACTCCATCAGCTTAAATTTCTAGATAGGCTATCACTATTTCTCCTACACTTTCTATAACATCTAATCCTTTTACTAAGCTCTAAACCTATTGTCCTCTCCACTCAACTAGACACACCACCACAAAATATCTTGCAAGTAGATTTGGCTATTTGTAGCTCACCCTTATGACATACACCATCTCCCTCATCTGAGCCATAAGCCACTCTTGAGACCTCCACCTCTACTTCCATTGCATCCAAAACCATTCCTATGCAAGTCAATATTCACATCACAAATCTATGTAGTGGTGAATACATCATCCAAAATATCACAGTTACCCCACCAATTATTGAGACTATCAAAGATTACGATCGCCCATGTGATCCACCTTTAGAAATTGGTGCAATGTACAATATGGGTTCTTCACAAAACAAAATTAATTGTGTGTATGGAGGATTTGATTCCTCATTCGACTCAACCCCTCCTACTGAACCCCAGTCATAGTTTTGTGCCAATAGTGACTATTTATCTAATCCCTCCTTCCCCATGCATTACCTTTGATGTGTTAGCTAGTAAGGATATGGTACAGGGTGAGTCAAGTATGGCACTCACAACATTTTTGACATATGATCACAATAGCTTAGGATGCAAACCATAACCCTCCACAATTCATTGGTCAAAAATCCATTAAAAATCAAGTGATAGTTGATCAACTCAAAGAAGATTTGCTTTCTAATGATCAGTTTTTATTTATCGAGCTACTAGGTGATTTCTTCTTCAGAGTCACCAAACAAGAAGAATATGTTACCCCTGAAGATGATGTTGACATAACCCTATTATTTTATGGCTCTAAGTGCAAGAAAATACAAGGTGCAGGAGTTGTATTTTACACATGACCAGGGATACCCATCTCTTCATTATTCAAACTCAACTTCCCATGCACAAACAAAAATGCAGAATATGAGGCCGTAATTGTAGGAATTAAGGTAGTTGTGGCCAAGGACATCAAGCACATTCAAATATTTGGTGATTTCCAACTCATTTTTTATCAAATAAAGTGAATTTACCAATGTAAATATCTAGTTTTAAAAGCCTACAAAGACATAGCAATGAAGTTACTAACCATTTTTTATTGTTATGAGATTGATAACCTACCCTACTTGACTAATAATTTTGTAGATACAATGGCCTCTCTTGGTTCCTTAATTTCATAGAGCCCCATAGGATATGTCACACCAATAATTGTCACAACATTTTTGAAATCTACAATTTTACGATTAGATTCTAAAGATGAAAGAGATGTTCATTTTCTTCAAGCACAACCATATGAGCCATGGCTTGATAAAGTCAAGTATTTTCTCAATTTTGGCACCCTCCCTACATATTTTTCATTGGTTTTCAAACACACTTTAAAATAAAAGGTTAGCTCGTTACACTCTTTTGGGGGATATGCTATATTGACATGGCTATGATGGAATTCTACTTCATTATCTAAATCATTTGAGGCAAAGTGGCCATATCTGAGGCTCATGATAGTATTCTTGGCGGTTAATTTAAGGGCATGGCCATTGGAAAGTGTATTATGTGCATGGATTACTATTATCCCACCATGGAAAGTGATTATTGTGCATATGTCAAGAAGTGTCAAAAATACCAACAACATGCCAATTTAACCCATGTACCATCATAGGCCTTACAACCAATTCAATACCTTTGGTCCTTTTTACAATGGGGCCTCGATTTGATTAGAAAAATATTACCTCCTTCCTCAAGACAACATACATTCATCATCACTATCATTGAGTACTTTACAAAATGGGTGCAATTCCTATGACTAGTACAATAGGACTTCCAATTATGGATTTCATACTTCAACACATTATCTATAATGTTGGTATCCCCTAAAAAAAAAAAATTGATAATGGTAAGCCTTTTAATAATAAGTATGTTTGAGTTCATTTTTAAAATTATTACATTCAACATATTTGCTTGACTCCTTACTACCCACAAACCAATGGATAAGTTGAGGCCACCAATAAGACATTGATAGTCATTTTGAAGAAACTTGTTAAAGACAACCACAAAGATTGTCATATTCAAATCCCCTTGGCATTATTTTCTTATTGAATGAGCATTTGTATGCCTATAGGGACAACTCATTTCTATATTTTCTATGGTACAAATGCAATTATGCTTCTTGAGCTCGAGATCCCCTCACTACATATTTTTTTGCAAGAATTCATCGATGAAAATACTACCCAACAAGCACATCTTGATGAGCTTACCCTCCTTGACAAAATATGGATCAATACCTTGGAGCATGTATGTGTATACCAATGCTATATTAAGCATGCTTATAATGTAAAATTTCATCCACATGAATTCCAAGTAGGAAACGTCATATTTAAAAAGAATCAGCAAATTTCCAATCTCTTGTCGCACCTTCATGACAAAATCATGGTTAATTAGCTTGGTCCATTCATTGTTAAATAGAATTTGTGACCTAGAACGTAAAATCTCACTACCCTTGAGGGACTAGAAGATCTTGAACCATTAAACATAATTCACTTGAGATATTTCTACACCTAATGCAAAATATGTATATATATAAATGGTAAAAAACCAATAGAAATCATCATTTATATTGCATTCCATGCATCCATTCCTTTAAAGTTGATTGTATTCATAATTCATATATATTCCACTTTCATCTCCCTTCACATTGTATTTCATGCGTTCCTATCATTAGCATTCATACACTTCATCTATCGTATTGATTATGATTCGGTTAGTTTGGATGATTGTTAGTCCATTGATTCTTGTTACCTTAATAAGGGGCACATTCATTTTAGTATTGGTCTCATTCTACCATTCATAACCATGCTAAAAAATCCCATCTTTATTATTTTTATATTTCCCCTTTGCATGGCACCTTATTTCTTTGGTAGTCTCTGGTTTGAGGAATCTCTACGTGCTTTTAGTCACTCAGCCACTCCTAGTGTTATAAACAACCTCAATTGAACATAAAAAAGTCCTTAAGTGCTATAGGTTGTTCCTAGTCAAATAATATTTTCTTTTGGACCACACACATCTATCACACATTAATCACATTGCGATGCCTCGAAATGATGAACTCATGCATGGCTATTTCCATAAAGTGAATAGTTTTTCTTGCTCATCCTATTATGCATATGGTCTAACACTAAAAATTGGCAAAAGGACAAGCACAAAGTAAAATAAAAAAGTCTTAAAAAAATCAATTTAAATATTGAATCCTTGGAATTCTTAGGTTCTTATGTCATGGGGTTAACCTCCATAAAGGCTATGGACACTTGACTTGCAATGGAGTACATATTGTGTGGTGACACATTTGTCACATTAGCGACTTTTTTTGTATGGACCTATGTATGCTTGTGGATGAGCTAGCTTATTAGTGTATGTTACAATTGATTAGTATGACCTTGCTCACAATTGAAAATGAGCATTCATTGCATACATAGTTGCCCCTTGAGAGACTTGACTCTACTAGGATGCCCTTATTATCTTACGGATTCATGGGATTAATAGATGGTTTTATTTGAGGTCACTAGGATGTTTAATTCTTTGTAAAACAAGATTCTTTATCCCTAAGACAAAAAAATTGATAAGTGAGATAAAATCTCAAACCACCATTGCATTGCTTCACACATGTCCTATATTTCTATTGGTCATGAATCTTCCACAGGAAAGGATTTTACATGAAATGCACCCTAGACCCAGCCAACATTGAAAGGCTGGGAGAAAGAAATGTCTCCCAGACCAATCTCTAGAGAGGGCTGGTTCCCACACTAATCTAAACTGGTTTCAAGACTAGAGTTGTAGGAAAGAAACGGGAAATATGCAGAAAGAAATGGAAAATTATGGAAAGATATGGGAAACATGACCGAAGGTGATCGTTAATGGGAGAACAACCTTGAACAACAATAACTTCAACTAGATCCTAAAGCTCAGAAGCAACTGACTCTTAGAATACGTATACAAAAATTAGATCACACAGCAGCCATGAGTCCGCTTTCAATTGCACTTCAAACATTCAAATGCAAACACAGCCAAATTCAAAATAGAAGAATTTAACTTATGTTAACACTGGACTAACAGAAGAAACTCAGACAGAAAGCTAAACATGCACAACCATTTAGATCACCAATTCTAGAAGACACTAAGAATGGAAGCAATTGCATCTAGGATTTCTATTTTAATTTTTGCAACAAGATCCTTCTCCCTTTGCTTGAGTTTTACATTGGTATTTATAGAGGTCCGTCCTCTTCCTTTCATATTACAGCATTCAATACAGAAAACAAATTTTGAAGAACAATCCCCTTAATCTGCCTTGGAGAGATGAAAATCCCTACTTTTAATGAATTACAACTAAGAATGAAATAGAAATGAGGGCCCATATCTCTTCGTTAAATGGTCGTTATCAAGGGAAGCTAAAAGTTGGAAGAGATCATGAATAGGCGCTTTGAATATTGGAGGCATCTTTAATTCTGGCAGCATCAAAAACTACAGGCTTGAGCACGCTCTTCTATCTTGCACACATTGGAAAGCAGCAAAACATTAAATTCTGGAGTGCTTTTAATTGTTGGAACTCGCAATGCTTTGTCAGGCCGTTGAACTGCTTTCTGGCACAAAACTATGATAGGTTGCGAAAATGTGACATGTCATGAAATCACGACATTTTCTATTTCGTACACTTTTGCCACTTTCGGATCGTGAAAATCAACCATGTCACAAAATCGTGACATATTCGGCTCCTTGGTTTCCTTCGCCACCTTAGCTCGCAAAAACATGACGCATCGTGAAATCGTGACGTTTCATACCATTCTGCTTTTTCCTTGCTCTGTTTTCGCGAAACTATGACCTGTCACGAAATTGTGACATTCTTTAACCATGTCCTTTGGCTACTTCAAACCATGAAAATGTGACAAGTCACGATTTCGCTACACCTTCTTTTCACTTGGCTTCTCACTGCTCTTCGTCCATGAAAATTCGTCATGTCGCAAAATCGTGACAATTCCCTACACTTGGCCCTTCTGCCCCAATGTGTCGCAAAATCGTGACATTTTCTTGCCTTCTTAATCATTACCACTTCCTGTCGCGATATCACGACGTCTTCTTCTTGCTTGACCTCATCCTCAAAAATGTCACGAAATCACATCTTTCATGCCTTATGCCTTTCTTTCAACTTTTCTACGATAACACGACATGTCGTGATATCGTGACATTTTTCATCACACTGCTCCATTGTTGCCTTATGTCACGATTTTGCGACATGTCACGATATCGTGACAACTTCATTTTAGCGCTTTCATTGACCATGTTGACCGTGAAACTCCAACACGTCGCGATATCGTGACAACCTTACCCCCTTGCTATCGTTGACTGCATTGACCGCGATAACACGACACTTCCTTGACTTAGCCCTTTTTCGCATTTGGCATTGCAAAACTGTGACAGGTTGCAATATCACGACGTGTCACGATATCGCGACATATTTCCATGCTCACACCTCTTTGGTTTGGACCCCACGAAAATGCGACGGTCATGATTTTGCGACTGTAAAATGTGGAACTAGATTGTATTATTGAGCAGGGAATTAAATAATGTTTACATCTGCCGGGAATAGTCACCGGTGCAACAGAAGAACTGAAACACTGTTACGAAGTTGTAACAGTCTGTCTAATAAACAAATACAGACAAAGGTAAGTACGCTAACATCCCCCTTTATTACATTATTTGGGTAATGTAATAACTAATAGCTATACTAAACTACTAACATCCCCTTACATTATTTTGCAATACAAAGTGAGCTGCGAAACAATTCAAATTTGACACGTCCAAGTGCCTTAGTGAAAATGTCTGCAACTTGAGCATCGGTGGGAATGTGCTGAAGCTGAATTCGGTGCTTTGGAACTTCATCTCGAATGAAATGACATTGTGTGTCAATGTGCTTTGTTTTTTCATGATGGACTGGATTCTTGACGAGGTTCAGAACACCCTGATTGTCGCAAAACAAGTGTATTGGAGATTTTGATGGATGGCCCATACTTGTCAGAATGTGACGTAACCATATCACTTCGCACACAGCTTCACGTGCGGCGCGATATTCTGCCTCTATTGAAGAAATAGCAACCACCTATTGCTTCTTGCTGTGCCAAGAGACAGGACCGGATCCCAGATGAAAAATGTATCCAAAAGTTGACTTGCGATCATCAAATGATCCGGCATAGTCGGAGTCCGTGTATCCTTGCAAGAAGAATTTGTTGTTCCTCTTGTATTCTAGGCCATATTCCATAGTACCACGAACATAGTGAAGAACACGTTTTGCTACTTTCCAATGAGTGGTCTTAGGCTCCTGCATGAACCTCGAAATATAGTTGACAGCAAATACGAGATCTGGCCTAGTATTGGTCAGATATATGAGACTCCCAATCAACTATCGATAGAGAGTACCATCTACCTGAGGTGAGTCATCATATCATGATAACTGAATTCCATTCTCCATTGGAGTTGCCATTGGCTTGCAGTCAGTCATGCGATATTTATTGAGCATTGTCTTGGAATATTTTTTCTGAGACACTTTGATGGAGTGCTCCTTCTGGCTGAATTCCAGACCAAGACAAAAATGGAGAAGTCCGAGATTTGTCATCTCAAAAGATTTGCACAAGTTTCTTTTGATAGTAGAGATCATAGTTTCTGAACTCCCTGTAATGAGCAGATCATCCACATAGAGTACAAGCAACACTATCTCAGAACCCTATTTCTTGAAATAGAGGTTTGCATATGACGGACATCTCTTAAATCCATGCTGCATAAGGTGATTGTCCATTTTTATATACCAAGCTCGAGGAGCTTGTTTCAGACCATATAAGGATTTGACCAATTTGCAAAATTTCTGCTATTGGCCTTCCACTTCAAATCCTTCAGGCTGAGTCATATAGACTTCTTCTTGGAGATCACCATTTAGAAAGGCACTTTTGACATCCATTTGGTGAACTTTCCACCCATATTGTGCTACCATAGCACACATAACCCGAATTGTGGTCATCCAAGCAGTAGGTGCAAAAGTTTCCTCATAGTCGATGCCTTCCTTTTGAGCATAGCCCTTTGCAACAAGTCGAGCCTTATGCTTATCAATTGTTCCATCTGCCTTGTACTTGACTTTATATACCCATTTGTAGCCAATAGGTTTCTTTCCAAGCGGCAGATCAACAAGCTTCCAAGTTTTATTCTTCATCAAAGACTCATACTCTGTATCCATAGTGGCCTTCCACTGAGGCTCACTGAGAGCATCTTGCACTGATGCAGGTTCAAGACTATCTATGGTAGACATGAATGCCCTGTCATCATCAATATCCATATCCTCTACTTCTGCACTTGGAGTCACAGAAAGTTCCTCAAAAGATTGACAAAGATCATCAACCTCACCAGTTTCTCTGGCTTCTCTTTCCTTTTGAGCCATACTGCGTGTACGAGGTCTATCCAAATTCAAATTGGGAGGAGTGGATAAATTTGCATCTCTGATTGTATTTGTACACCATTTAGGATTCTTCTTCGGTGGTGGTGAAGAAGATGTAGAAGGACCTCCTGTCTGTGTTGACGAAGGAATCTCCTCTTCCTTAGGTTCCACAATATCTTGGTGTACATTAGATGTGCTCTGTGATGTGAAAGCTTCATCAAAGACAACATCTCTGCTGATATGAATTTTCTTGGTCAAAGGATCTATCAACCGATATCCTTTAGAGTGCTCAGAATATCCAAGAAAAATACATCTCAGCATTTTCTCATCTAGTTTCTTCCTTTTCTCTTTCGATATGTGCATGAAATCTTGACATCCAAAAATACGTAGATGAGATATGGAGGGTTTTCGACCACTCCATGCTTCCTGTGGAGTCATTCCTTTTAGGGCCTTTGTGGGTGCCCTATTCAAAAGATACACTACAGTGGTGATAGCTTCTGCCCAATATTGTTGCCCAAGAGTAGCTCCTGTGAGCATACAACGAACCATTTCCATGATAGAACGGTTCCTTCTCTCAGCAACTCCATTCTGCTGAGGAGTATAGGCAGTTTTAAGCTGTCTCTTGATCCCATGCTTATCTAGGAATGCAAAAAATTCATTAGAGGTAAACTCTCCCCCTCGATCTGAGCAGAGGGTTTTAATAGAAGCTCCTGACTCCTTCTCAATGGATTTCTTGAACTGTTAGAAGAATGCGAAAGCTTCAGATTTCAATTTGAGAAAGAAAACCCACATCTTTCGTGAGTAGTCATCTACGAATAACTGAAAGTACCTCTTCCCTCCAACACTGTTGGGTGTGAAAGGACTGCATAGATCGGTGTGAATTAGCTCCAGAGGTTTTCTTGCTCTTGTAGAGCTCTTCTCAAATGGTACTCTATGTTGCTTTCCTGCCAAGCAGTCAGAGCACACCGGCAATGTGGCGAAAAGGGAAGGAAGACCCTTTACCATCTCATACTTGCTTGAGCTCAAGTAAGTAGCCAGAACTAAGATGCCCATATCTCTTGTGCCATAGTGAAGTTGCCTCCTTGGTAGAGACAGTAATGGCAACATGTGGAGTAGAGATAGCATCTAGTGCAAATAAGCCATGCTTATATGAAGTCTGTTGCAATCTGCTTACCCTTCCTGGTAATAGTACAACACTTCTTTCCATTCTCAACACGAAAGTTGACAACCATATTTCTGTCCAAGATTTGTGTGACTGACAACAAATTGTTAGCCAATCCCGAAACATAGAGGACTTTGTCAATCTGACACTTGCCATCAGGAAGAGTGACTGAAACTGTACCCTCTCCCTGAACCTTGTAGGTTTTATCATTAGCAATGGTGACAGGTTTGCCCTCTTTGGCCTCAAATGATTCAAACCACGATCTGTCGCCAGTCATATGTTTGCTAGCTCCATAATTGACATACCAAATAGGATCCCTCTGAGTGGAATCTATGGTAGTCATGAGCACCTTGTGTGCCCATTCAGAATTTGAGTCAGATTCTTCAACAACAACATTCACCTGGGGTTGCTTGTTTTTATTTTGTGGTTTTTTTTGGCCTTTTTGCTTGTTCTTATGCCAACACCTGTTGGTGTCATGGTTGTCTTTCTCACAGATCTTGCACCACCTCTTCTTCTGTTGAGGTTGTTTGCCTTTTCCTTTTGTATCCTGTTGAGAATTTCCTCCTTTCTGAAAGTTACCTCCTTTTTTCCCATTACCTTTCTTCCTAGAACCCTTCCTGTTGGTGTATAGGGCTGTATTGGAAGAATCATCCTTGTAAAGTTGGCATGCCTCCTGTTGTTGAAGCAGATTGACCAACTCGATGAAGAAGGTAAAGCTCTCATCACAAGTGAAATGAGAAGCTTTTCATCCACAGTATCTCCTAGAGAACTTAATTTCTCTTTCAACTCAGACACTCTGCACAGAAAGAGTTCAACTGTTTCACCCTGTCTCAAACTCAGGTTATGAAGTTGTTGTTGAAGATGAAGAATTGTGGATTCATTCTTCCCCTCATAGATGGTTCTAAGGGCATCCCATGCCTCTTTACCACTTGCTTTGTTAGCTATATGAGGTTGCACTTCATCTGAAACAGCAAACAAAATGAGCACCTTTGCTCTACTGTATTTCTTGTCAAAAGCTATCTGATCTGCTGAAGGACCTGTGGATCCTATTGTTGGTGAAGGCCTAGTTGCTACTCCAGTAACAATATCCCACAAATCTTCCATTTTGATAATAGCCTTCATCTTATGTTTCCATGGTGTATAATTTGGACCTTTCAATAACTGATGCGGATCAGTCATCAATTTTACAACAACGGCCATAGTGAAGGTTCCTTATATCACCAATTGGTCCCCCTTTCTATATACCTTTTGCTAGGCCAATATACCGTACAAAATACCCGCCCTTACGTGAGGGAAACTATAGGTATTTAGAAAGATCAACAAAAATCACCCGCCCTTACGTGAGGGAGACTATAGGTGAAATTTAGAGATCATACGATACGTGGAACATAAGCGATGCGAAAGGGAATCACCTTGTTGATGGCACCTACCATAGAAGATTCTTCTCATGCGTGGGGCGTAACTTCCCCTAAACACTATGAAGAATACTTCGTCAGGATTTACGCCTAAACACAAGTGCGATAAAGGGTAGTGGATGGAGTAAAAAATGCAAAAATGGCGTACTTATTCCTCCCCGAAGATTTATAGAGAACAAGCTCAGACGTCGTTGTTGCAGCTATATTAGGCGATAGATACAGTAGCCCAAAGCACGACAGCTTTACCTGTAAGTGTGGGCCAGAGGTACCATTTTTACCGAACGTTGCGGTGCAATAAATTGCACAGATGGGTTTTATATTCCGGGGACTTAGGGAGTGTTTGATTTTAATTTTAATGAAGTAGTGCATAGAAATGAAAATGCATCATACATCAAAAAAATGCCCTCAGAATGAAACCCTAAGGTGTCGGACACAGCCGAAAATGCACCTTTTACAATTTGCCAAATTGCTATTTTTCGAAAAATTACTCACTATCCCCCTTTGATTTTTGAAAAAAATATCCCCCCTTAAAAAGGCGTTCTTTAACAAAGCATTTTAATAATTATTATCAATTTTAAAATTAAAATAAATAATTTTAATTTATATAGTTTTAAAACTTTAAAAAAATAAATTAAAATTAAATTTTAATTTATTAAAGTTTAAAACTATATTAAAAAAAATTAAAATTAAAAAATTTTAATTAAAAAAAATAATAATTAAAAAATGACTTTGACAAAAAAAAATTATACCTTGGGGGGAGTCGGCGGGATTCGAACCCCCGACCTGCAGGCTCCCTGAGCCTTACCGCACGGCTCACGACCACGTGAGCCAGCGGGCTGATCCGGAAGAGATCAAGAGCCTCCTCCTTTTTGAACACCTTCTTCCTCCTCCTCCTCTGCTTTCGGCCTGGTTGCTTGGACGCTGCCTCTGCGCTCTGGTTTTTCGAAAAAATTCTCGAATCCGTGCTGCTTTTCCGAAATTCCCCCACTCGCTCTATTTTTCGAAAAAAATCCACAGCTCTTTTTTTCTTTTTTTTTCCAAACCGGGGTGGGGCGATTTTTTTTTTGTTTTCCTTTCTAGGGGCGGGGAAGAGCATGCGCAGCGCGCAATTCGTGCTACGCAAGATGGAAGGGGGGGGCGCTCCCTCCTCCTGCCGCACGATGATGCAGCGCAGACAGTGCACTGTTGACACGTCCTGTCTGGAGACGCGTCCTGCCTGGGGGGCCATGAGCGGACTGCGTCCTGTCTGGGGACGCGTCCTGGACGCAGTTGCCGCATCCTGCCTGGGGGGCTGCGAGCTGACTGCGTCCTGTCTGGGGACGCGCCTCCTCGGACGCAGCACCAATGGACGTCTGCGTGACGTCCTGGCCACCGACCGGACTCCCGAGCATCTGCGCACGGGGCCCGCGTCACGACGTGCACAGCTCTGCGCGTGGGGCCTGTGTTTCTCGGCGCTCACAGCTTTGCGTATTTTTTTTTTTTTTTTTCTCGCCGAAGGAATCCTCTGCCCAACAAACCCAGAGAAAAAAAATTCCCGTCTGGCAAATAAAAAAAATTCCGCCTGCTGCCCAAGCTTCTCTACTGCCGCTGCGCTTCTCCCTTCACGCCACTGGCTCTGATGCCATGTAAAATGCGGAACTAGATTGTATTATTGAGCAGGGAATTAAATAATGTTTACATCTACCGGGAATAGTCACTGGCGCAACAGAAGAACTGAAACACTATTACGAAGTTGTAACAGTCTGTCTAATAAACAAATACAGACAAAGGTAAGTACGCTAACATTTGAACTTAGCATTGGTGTGTTACGGACGCCGCGAAAATGCGACAGGTCATGATTTCACGACATGTCACGAAATCGTGACAAGTCACGAAAACGTGACACCTTTGCTTTTTCACCAAATGTGTTAAGTGTCTTCACAATTTTAGCATTCTTTTTCTTGAACCTCGGCAACTAAAACAATGTGGCAAAAATGCCAACGTTCTTGGCAGCTCGCGGGGTATATAGTTCTGCTGTATGCATGAATCTCAGGCCTTTATCCATTGGGCAACAAAGTAAAAAAAAATTGGCAGAACAGAAGAAGTAAATTCTGAGTGATGGGGCACATCTCTATAGGTGGCTGCAACAAACTCTTGCTGGTACTCAGTACTGAAAAATAGGATCGTCAACAGAAATGTGTGGAATAGCAGAACTTCCTTTATTTCTTGAGAACTACTACACTTTGCCTAGCTCGGATGAGCTGGGTAATCACCAGGTGCTGTGAAAGGATCTTCAAGGCAGTAGTGAAAAGCACCTGAACTACAAAAACAAAAATGAAGGAAATGATGCCCTACGGATGCACAGGCCATGGAATAGGGATAGGGAATAATGGAATGGCAGAAGATGGAGTAATAGAAATGGAAGATACAACAACAGAATGCCACTGTGCTACCAACTTCTATGAAATGAAATGGAAGTGGAGGGAATGGAGGTGGTGGTAGGAACTATGAAAAAAGTGTTTAAAAGTGAAGACTTAGAAGAAAGGGGAAATGAAGAAACAGGAATATTAGAGAGGGGAGTAGAAACAATAGTAGTGGCTTGAGTAATTGCAGAAGAAGAAGGAGAGAAAGAGTAAGGGAATGAAGTAGAGGGGAAGAAAGGAGTAGAATAAAGACACTATCTGCTAGGAAGGAAAAGAAAAAGGAAAAGAAATAAACATACCTGCGGGGCTCGCATGCAAAAAGAGCCGAAGTAAAAACAATTTTTTTTTTCTTTTTTGTCTATTTTTTCTTCCTTTTTTTGTCTTTTTGTTTTTTTTTGCTATGTACAATATTTACAAAAGTTTGTGACATGATTGGCATGCCACCACCACAAACCCAGCTTCAGGTGTCTATCCGATGAACCTGCAATGTCCAGACTAGATCTGATCATACTTCAGTCGATATTTGAAGTTCAGTTGGCCTCTTCCTGAATTTCTCCATATTGCAAAAAGAGTGCAATGCGGCAGGTTATCATTCTTACTAGTACCCGTGCTATTGATGAGTAATGTGGCAAAGAGGTTTGCCACATAGGGGCTTTCTTTAAGTATCGATTGTAGTTGCTGGAACCAATACCACCACTTTGAATACTTCACTGGCTATAGACTAAGTACAGGCTCCTCCAATCCCTTAGTGTGATCACAAAACCAATCTGATGATAAATCTGCTTCCAAGATCTCCTCAGGTTCAACCTTTTGATGAGGCATGCTCAATGGGTTCTGGATGAATACTTGCGTGCTATGCAAAATTGTACCCTCTTTGTGCTCAGGTTCTGGAACTTGAACCTGTTCCTCTCCTTGGCCCATCTCCTGACGAAAACTACAAGCAACCATATTATTAATTGCTGGGAAAGTACTTGCATATTCCCATCGTTGACTTTGGATGAAATCTGCCTCTTGAGTTCCACACAATTGCATTTCAGGTCTCTGCACAGTATGTGGGATCGGCCATGATGAATACTGCGTGAGACTGACAGGAGCAGGAACTACCAGAGAAAGTAATGGAGTTTCTCCCCACGATAATTTTATTGATAGGAGCAAAAGGTGCTCCGCTTGTAATGCTTCCTCAAAGATTTGAGGGAATCTACGTTCGCCTGATTGCAGCAAGAGGAGGCTTATGTCCAGATGAAAAGCTTGAACATAGAAGAGGTGGGCTTGGGTGGGTGACGGTTGGATCTCTGCTGGAATTCTCTTCCAAGTTCTATAGAATCAGACATTGAAATCTGTGATGCTCTCCTGAGGTATTCTCGTGATGGTGGAGAGATGCATCAAAAGCTGGTAGGGATCCTTAGAGCCATCAAATTTTGTAATGAGAGCTCCTGCTAAATCATCCCATGAGCAGATACTTTTACACCCAAGCAGTCTATACCACTGCAATGCCCTTCCTTCCAGAGATGATACCAGAAGTCTGATCATGACATCTTCATGAATTATATCATGGAGGGTCGCTAAAGCAACAACATCATCAATATGCTCTCGGGCCATTCCCTCGGTGCCATTGTATTTCATTAGAGCTTTTAGGGCACTTTTGGGAATCTCGTGCCGAATTTGGAGATTCAAAGGGCTAGGATCATCCCATCTAGGACATACCCTTGCCATTATAGCAGTTGTCTATGAGATCACAGTTGTCACCAAGTTAGAGTCGCTAAGTGAACATTTTTTCCTTTGCTTGTAAGGTCAAGGCTGCTCACCAAACCTTGATTCCTCCGAGGTATCTTCTTTCAGCTTGAAAAGGCATCTACGATCAAGAAATTCGGATCTTCAGCTAAGCAGAGTCGCCAGATGAACTTACAAATCTCTGCTATGAGGCCAAGACAGCTCATAAAAATCTTGATACCTCTGGGTGTTAAACAATGAAACAATCAGTCTCACCGATTATGGATCTTTTGAGACAAAAACAGTCTGTCCCACTGGGCATGCCAAAAATTATTGGTCACGAATCTGCCATAGGAAAAGATTTTACGTGAAAGCACCCTAGACCTAGCCAACATTGAAAGGTTGGGAGAAAGAAATGTCTCCCATGCCAATCTCCAGAGAGGGCTAGTTCCCACACTAATCTAAACTGGTTTCAAGACTAGAGTTGCAGGAAAGAAACAGGAAATATGTAGAAAGAAATGGGAAATTACGGAAAGAGACGGGAAATATGGCCGAAGCCGATCATTAATGGGAGAACAACCTTGAATAGCAATAACTTCAACTAGATCCTAAAGCTCAGTAGCAACTAACTCTTAGAATACGTATACAGAAATTAGATCACACAGCAGCCATGAGTCCGCTTTCAATTGCAATTCAAACATTCAAATGCAAACATAGCCAAATTCATAATAGAAGAATTTAACTTATGTTAACATTGGACTAACAGAAGAAACTCAGATAGAAAGCTAAACATGCACAACCATTTAGATCACAAATTCTAGAAGACACTAAGAATGGAAGCAATTGCATCTAGTATTTCTATTTTAATTTCTACAACAAGATCCTTCTCCCTTTGCTTGAGTTTTACAAAGGTATTTATAGAGGTCCGTCCTCTTCCTTTCATATTACAGAATTCAATACAGGAAACAGATTTCAAAGAACAATCCCCTTAATCCACCTTGGAGATATGACAATCCCTAATTTTAATGAATTACAACTGAGAATGAAACAGAAACGAGGGCCCATATCTCTTCATTAAATGGCTGTTATCAAGGGAAGCTGAAAGCTATAAGAGATCATGAACAGGTGCTTTGAATATTGGAGGCATCTTTAATTCTGGCAACATCAAAAACTACAGGCTTGAGCACGCTCTTCTATCTTGCACACATTGGAAAGCAGCAAAACATTAAATTTTGGAGTGCTTTTAATCGTTGGAACTCACAATGCTTCATCAGGCCATTGAACTACTACTTTTTGGCGTGAAACTGTGATAGGTCATGAAAACACGACATGTCACAAAATCATGACATTTTTTGTTCCCTACACTTTTGCCACTTTTAGATCGCTAAAATCAACCATGTCATGAAATCATGACATATTCAGCTCCTTGGTTTCCTTCGCCACCTTAGCTCACAAAAACATGACGTGTTGCGAAATCGTGACATTCCGTACCATTCTGCTTTTTCCTTGCTCTGTTTTCGTGAAACTATGACCTATCATGAAATCACGACATTCTTTACCCATGTTGTCCTTTGGCTGCTTTGAACCACAAAAATGTGACAAGTCGCGATTTCACTACACCTTCCTTTCACTTGGCTTCTCACTGCTCTTCGTCCGTGAAAATTCGTCATGTCGTGAAATTGCGACAATTCCCTGCACTTGGCCCTTCCACCCCAATGTGTCATGAAATCATGAAATTTTCTTGCCTTCTTCATTATTACTGCTTCCTATCACGATATTGCAACGTCTTCTTCTTGCTTGACCTCATCCTCAAAAATGTCGTGAAATCATGACGTCTTTCATGCCTTATGCCTTTCTTTCAACTTTGTCGTGATAACGCGACATGTCGCGATATTGTGACATTTTTCATCACACTGTTCCATTGCTACCTCATGTCACAATTTTGTGACATGTCTCGATATCGTGACAACTTCATTTTAGCGCTTTTATTGACCATGTTGACCACGAAACTCCAACACATCGTGATATCGCGACAACCTTACCCCCTTGCTACTGTTGACTGCATTGACTACGATAACGCGACAGGTCACAAAAATGCGACATGTTGTGATATCACGACACTTCCTTGACTTAGCCCTTTTTTGCATTTGGCACCGCAAAACTGTGACAGGTCGCGATAACGCGACGTGTCACGATATCGCAACATATTTCCATGCTCACACCTCTTTGGTTTGGACCCTGCAAAAACGCGACGGTCGTGATTTTGCGACAACTTTTGAACTTAGCGTTGGTGTGTTATGGATGCCACGAAAATGCGATGGGTTGTGATTCCAAATGTGTTAAGTTTCTTGACAATTTTAGCATTCTTTTGCTTGAACCTCGGCAACTAAAACAATGTGGCAAAAATGCCAACAATTTCAGTTCATTTTCTATCATATAGTAAAACCAGTATTACTGTATTCATGTCCCTAATTAAGTAATAAAGACAAAGTCTGCTAAATAATTGTATATAATTCCTTTGAATGATAATTAATATGGCAACACTAGTAATTCATTTCCATACATCCTTACCATATAATATGCATCCATTCATGGTGTATTCATTTCAGTAAATTAATCCTTCCACTCATGATAGTAAATTAACACATATAGGATGCAATAAATCCAATAAATAAAGCCATGTATATATAAATATAATATCACAAAATACATCATTCACTCTTAGGTTGTGTACAACAAAGCTCTCAAGATCATCCTAAAAAAACATCAAAATAGGTACAATGGGTAGCATGACTCTGACCTCACTCATATTGGGGTGACTAACTTGTGCTAGAAGGGTCTCTATACAATCCAAAATAAGGTCTAAAGCCAAATACCTATGATGCTAATAGTTATTATAACTATGGTACCCTCGACTATGAATCACTAAACCTCGAGTCACTCTATCAATTAGATTCAGATATTATAGACACAGATCATACCAATAGCATAATGTCTTGCTCCATCAATAGATCCTTCAACACCTAAATAGATACCACCCCCTATTTCTAACATTGATCTCTCATTATCGACTATGCTTAGAAGGTTGCTATTACAGCTAAAAAACCACCTCCACATTGTATACCCCATAGCCTCTCAACCCTTGATATTAGTATCTAGGGACTCTCTATCTACCACAAACACATCATTTTCCCACTAGAGATGGCCTAATATCCTTTGTATTTCCTCCTTCTTGGTCTCCATGCTAGCTAAATGCTCCCTCAAGATCTCCCTCTCAAACTCTACAATCTCTAACCACTATCTTAACACATTTCTATCAATGATCCTTGTATCCAACCACTGACGTAGATCATCTAGTCACCACCTGCTCCATGACTCATAAAATTTGATCTCACTCTACTGTCATCTAACTTTGCTCCTCTTCCAAGCTATCATGCTTTGCTTTGAGTGTTGCCCACTCTTACTTACTCCATTTTAGAGCATGAGAGAAATGGATCAGGTCCCTCTCACTACCATTATTTCCAACTACCCATCGAGCCTATCTCAATCATCGTAGCTGCTCTCCATCCTAAACCCACCTATTATTCTCCCTCCATAGTTGCCATATCACATCATCAAGTATTAGCCCTACCCACATATCCTATAAATATTGTCCACCATGGTGAGGGTGATTGTGTTACCTCTCCTCATCCACCTACCACTTGAGCACATAAGTATGCAATATGTTCCTCTCTTAGCATAATCCCAAATGATGACCCACCCTAAAGTTCTCCTAACCCTATATCTATAGTAGAAGGTTACAACCCAAACTCTTTTGTTCCTATCTATTAACCTCATATAGATCAATGTATGTCTAAGCTATTAGTGTCAATGCCCAAGCATAGACTTGAGTATCATCGATTAGATCAAACATTAGTCTAATCTAGTTCCAAGCTCCTATGTTATTCGATAACATGAACATAACTAAGTCAACAGTGCACCCAACTCTCTAGGTACTATATGCCTCCCTTGTCAACGTCCACATCATTCCATTAGTATTCATAAATACACCTTATGTTATACTCTCTATCCCATCCCACTAGAATGGGAAACTCGTCTACTAGCACCCAAAAGATACAGTAAATATCCTCCAAAGTAATAGTCATCTCTCCTATTGGGAGCTAGGAAGTCCCCCTATTAGGATCCCACCTCTCTTCTAACACTAAAATATATGCCTCATCCACCCTTACAATGTCCACCTATGCAACCCTCATCAATCCAACCCTCTCCAACCACTCCCAATCATCATCCGTCAATGCCCTCCTAATCTGAGGTAAGACTGGAGTGAAGCAGTGTCATGTTTTCAGCATCTTCAACTACATCAAAAATAAAATACATCCATTAGTCATACATTCCATTTCACAAATTTCAAGATAATTAAAAAATAAGGTAAATCAAATATTTCACTTTTTCTTCTACATAAAAAAAATAATAATGAATATAATAATAAATTATAAAATTTGATCATACCCCTTCCATTTATATTTTTGCAAATCTTAAAGTCTCACCAAAAAATGCTCATTAAAAAAAAAAAAAAAATTCCTTCCCCTCTTTTTTACTATAAAATAAAAATAAAAATAAAACAATCGTCAATAAATATTCTATCCTCCAAATAAATGCCTAAACTATGAGAAGGTTACATGGACACTTACCTATCCTGAACATCCTATTGCTTTAGCCACAGCACCAACTCCCACCATCAGAACAAAATCATCCATTCTCCTTCACTCTCAAAAGCATAAAAGCAAGTGACCAAAGTAGGAAAAAGAAAAGTGAGCACCCTATCTATTTATAAGTGCAAAACATGCCTTGCTAGGCATATCCAAATGCAGGCTATGTTTGTAGGGCATGCCTAAATGCAGGCTACACTTGTAGGGTATACTCAAACGTAGGTTGTGTTTGTAGGGCACACCCAAATGCAGGTTGCGTTTGTAGAATGGCAAACACAAGTTGTGTTTGGACATCAAGCCTCAAAAAACCATTAAATCACCAAATCAACTCATCCCTTCAAGCCTCATACCACTTCATTCCACCTTGTCCTAAGTCAGATCAATTTAATACCTCAATTTTTGAAGTTAAATGTGCCAAATAAAATTTTCCTAATTTCATCATTAAATCTATTCTAATATTTTGTAAAAGTGGAACCTTTACTCATTTAAAATTGGCTTTCACCATTTCACTTCCATTCTGGTTTTGCATGCAGTGACTATAATCGAGGTGGTAAATGTAATGACCCATACTGCATGACCATTGGTTATGAAATTATTAATGAATTGAAATTACCTTTATCTTTTGGAGCATGGTACTGATAAGTTGCTTAGTGAAAGCACGAGGATACGGAAGCAAAATGGCATACCGGGTGCGATGCAAACAAAAGCAAAACGTAATGCTAAGTCCTACGAACGAAGATGCATGAAACGGGAAAAACAAATGAAATGAAATGAGATGTAAAGAAAATGTAAAGTGAATCCCTTTATTTTATTAATTTTCTTGAGATCATGTTACAATACGTCTCCTCCCTTTTCAGGGGCTAGGAGCGTTAAACATAGTTTTGTCACACCACAAATGGTACGCTTTCTTCTACATGCCCACATGTGAAATGGGTGGGCCAAATGTCATCATCACTTGTGTGAATGCATCTATGCCTCCTAGATGCCCTTCTGGTGTCGAGATCCTACTTTCAAAAAAATAACAAACGATTAAAAGCACCTACGGATGGAGGGAAACATGAGATCCCCAAGGCCTCTGGTTAATGCATGCATAGAATAATTAAAACTATAATCAAAACATATCAGAATGAGCTAAAATTTGGACAGAGGCATGGACACATTACCAAGAACACACTGCAAAAGGAATAGTCAAGAAATCTGCCACTAATTTCTAATCGCTTCAGGGTGGCACGATTAGGACTGTCACAAAATGTCAGAAAGTGACCTCCTATATGTCCCATATAGGGGCCTCCAAAACACCTTCAAATTTGGTGTTAGGAAAAATGGGGCATTTTGAGATGACCCAGAAGGTTATATTTTGCAAATTCTGGCTTGATCACCCTGTATCCGATGATGCTCCCTGTATGTTAATGAAAGCAAAAAACATTGAAAACATAGCCAATATTCATCAGAATGACATGAAATTTGAATGGTAGACTATATGAGTGACCTAAAATGAAGTGAAAATGAAACAATAAATAAATCTACTATAGATTTCTAATTGCTTCGGGATGGGGCAATTAGGACTGTAGCAGTGCGAGGGGCGCCCGGGGGCAGGACTCCCGTCGTTTGGGGCTTGGTTTCGGCACTAATCCACTTGGTATGGGTCCAAAACTTCCTAGGGGGTTGTGTCAGCAAATTGGGTGGGGTATTATGGCAAAATTTTTGGTTTTTAGGTCCATATTGCGCTTCCAATGATCACCCAATAACCTCCCTTCTAAAAGAGAGATCAAGGAGGTAAGAAGCACAAGCGATGGGTGAGGATGTAATTCGGAAGCACTCCATTGCTCCAAATGCTCCTGCCCTATTTTTTTTTTGGGGTGAGAAGACTCACCATTTTATAGAGCTGAGGGTCTCTTATGAATGAGCATGCAGAGGTGCCACTTGGCCATCATGCCTTCCTAGGGGAGAGAATATTCCTCACTGATTAAGGGCTCCATGACTGCCTCTATGACTGCCTCTTTGAGCTCAAAAATGCTCACTCGCACTCCATACATTGAAGGTGGAGTTAAGTTGCAGATCTGATCTACCATTTGTCAAGTTTTGACCTTTTTTCCATCAAACCTGCTATTTGCCCCACCTTGGAGCGAATACTGCTAATCGTTCCCGGGTGGGACAAACACCAGTGTGTAATCATCCCAGGGTGGAAAAAGTAGGGAGCAAAGTGCTTGAAAGGTGCCAAATTGACCTCTGAGATTCCAAAATTGTTGTGGGAGTGGTTAGAACCACTGTTTAACCTCTGGGGGCTGCCCTAGGGGCTATGTATGTCAATTTGATTAGTGCTTGTCGTCACATAATCGGATTGGTGTTGTTTTGGTGTCTACAGATGCCCCTTTTTGGGATGCATTGTGTGTGGCATAGTGCTGAGCAAAAATAGATAACCAAAGCACTAATGATTAGGGTTTCTTGGTAACCTAACAAAATTTTGATGCCCTAAGTATGGAAAGGGCACGCATTCTTTAATCCTTGCTTCTGACGAGCTAAGGATCTTAATTCAGGTGTTAACATTTTTTGATGAGGTGTTACTTGATCTTGGACATTGTTCAGTCATGAATAGGCAAAGGGCGCAACCTTTTGTCTATGAGAACCTTGAGTTCATAATTCTAGAATTCCAAGTGTTTGATCAACTTGTGATAATTGCTTGTTTTTTTCCCCAAGCATAAGCGTGATTATCTTCGTCAATGATTCTTTGAATGCATGTCATTTCCTTGATTGGGTATGCAGTTGTTGGTTGGTGACTAAGTGTGACTACCCCCTCAAGTGACGAATCAATGAGGGAATTACTAACATGAGAAAATCAATGAGTCGCTTGACCCAAGATGAATTTTGTAAGGGTGCCTTCAATTGTTTTCCGTTGAATTCTTATGCAGTTTCTCAACAATCTAACCTGTTTTTGGTGGGTTTTAACCCTTTTGTGATACATTTTGGAGCTGAAATTGTCAAAAATTCATCCTCCCATGGAGTGGTCCGGCTATGGTAGCCTCCTTAGGGAGTAGGATAGTGAAAATTTGTGACCCCAACATCAGTTTTTTATGCCAAGAATGTTAGGCACAAAGGCGCCTTTGTTCGGCAATGTTATTGGTATTTTTGGGTGGGTTTGGACCCTTTTTGTGATGCCTTTTGGGGATGAAATTCTCAAAAATCCTTCCTCCCATGGAGCGGTATGACTATGGTAGCCTTATTAACATCGCTTTTGGATGCCTTGAAGTGCATGTGCAAAGGTTCCTTTGTTCGGCAATTTTATTGCTATTTTTGGTGCATTTTAGATGCATTTTTTGTTGTTTTTTATTTTCTTGCTTTGTAATCGTCCCTTGGTGAGACGAATACCAGTTTAGTAATCGTCCCAGGGTGGGATGAGCACTAACTAGAGCACTCATCCCATGTTGGAATGATTACAGGCCTAAAAGCCTATTTAAGGGCCAAAACTAGGTTTTGGGCTCATTTGCATTTGTTTTTTCTTGCGATTTGGAGCTGTGAGGAGGAGGAGGTTGAGTTCACGTAGCAGAGTGCTATCAAATTTTCATGGACACAATGAGTTCACAAACTGAATCATCAAATGGCAGAGCCGAGGCGAGACCTGTGAGTGCTCCTCTTTATTTTGCATGTTTTATTTTATAGTTAAAAATCGTAATTTATTGTGTTTGTATTCTGTTTTTGCATTTAAACTAAGATTAAACCCTAGTTTAAATTTTTGTTTGGTTTTTTGTATTATGCATTTTAAACTAAGATTAAACCCTAGTTTAAATTTTTATTGTTATTTTGTTTTTTTTGTTTTTCAGCTTTAAACTTAAGGTTAAAAACCCTAGGTGAAAAAATTGTGTATTTTGTTTTTTTTTGTTTTGTTTAAACTAAGATTAAGAAACCCTAGTTGAAAAATTTGTGTATTTTGTTTTTGTTTTTGTTTTGTTTAAACTAAGATTAAGAAACCCTAGTTGAAAATTTTGTGTATTTTGTTTTTTTTTTGTTTTTCAGCTTTAAACTTAAGGTTAAAAATCCCTAGGTTACTATAAATTTGTTGTTATTTTGTTGTTTTTTTTTTTTCAGCAATAAACTAAGGTTAAAAACCCTAGGTGAAAATTTTGTGTATTTTGTTTTTATTTTGTTTAAAATAATATTAAGAAACCCTAGTTGAATAATTTGTGTGTTTGGTTTTTTTTTTGTTTTTTTTAGCTATACATTTGTTAAATGTTTTTGTTGTACATTTGTTAAATGTTTATGCTGTACAATTTTTTCTTTTTTTTGTTGACATGTTTTTAATGTTTTTGTGTTGTTTTTGGATGGGAGGCACTGAATATGGTAGACTAGGAGTGGCTTGATGCCCTTGGGCTCAAGCAGGTGACTCATCTAGAGCCTATGGTGGGGTATCAGGCATATCTGACTGCCTTGATCAACTTGTGGGATCCCTGCATCAACACTTTTCATCTCCTCATAGGGGAGATGACAGTGACTCTTGAGGACGTCTATCAGATTCTACAAATTTTGATATACGGATTGCCCATTCGGACTACTCCTTGTGATCAATGAACGGGGGTACTGACATGGTGCTTTGGGCATGGGGTGGAGATGGGGGTGGATAGTTCGGTGGAGAGGGCAGAGGGGGACTGCCTGATTGGCAAGATTTTGGTGCGATGGTGGCTAGAGAAGGGTATGTTAGGGGTGAGGCATGCACTGCTCATGACCCTCATCTCCAACATGCTGCTTCCTGACTCTTCTGGTGCGAGGTTCCCTTGGAACCTGCTAGATATAGTTTTTATACTGGTTGAGTGTCCGACCTTAGAGCCATTGATTATAAGGTGGGGTCAAACACTACTGGCACAACTTTATGATGAGCTGTCCGAGGTCTGATGTAGGAGGCAAAATGGTATTGGGTGCAGCTACCTGTTGTAATACTATGGGTGGTAGAACATAGCTATGGAGCGGCCATAGGGTTTGCCATGGACCACTCAGACAGATATGGTGGATAGGGAGATTGGGTATGCTGATCTATGGTAGATGTCATAGGAGCAGGGATAGATTCGACGGTGGGCAGGTGCCATGGGGCACTATGTTGATGCCTTCTCATGCCTTTCTCCAAGGGATGTGTTCTAGCAGCCATATCGGGACTGTCCAGCCTGGCCTGAGGCTGGGGAGTGGCTTCGATAGGTGCATAGGGGGAGGTGGCTAATCAGATAGCATGAGATCGAGCAAGAGTACTTTTTGTATGTCTAGGTGACTCTACAGTTTAGGGTATGCCAAGGATTTCCTAGTGAGCTCTTGATCTATTGACGTCAGGGCAACGAGAGGACTCTGGCCTAGCCGATCATTGAGCCAGTATGTGAGGATTCAGATGCAATGATTGATGTCCCCGACATGGACAATGTTAGGGTAACTACCGAGTATGACTAGTTATGGATGATGCGATGATGGTGGGGTGAGGGGCCTCTAGGAGGTTTGAATTTGGCAGCAATAGGTGGTGAGGATGCAGAGGCATCAAGGGAGGGTTGGGGCACTCTGCATGATGATGCAGATATGGTTGAGGTTGACAAATTGACTGGGGATTACCTAGGGGTTCTAGAGCAGCCAGATATATAGGACATTCTATAGCAGTGGGTACTCAAGCAGCCTACCATCCTGGAGATGCCCATGCCTTAGGAAGTCCCAGGGGACATGAAGGCTAGGTATCATGCTAAGATAGCATGATTGGAGGATCTACTATGAAGATGAGATGAGGAGCATGGGGAGGTTTTGTAGGAGAGGGATCTCCTATGAACTCAGTTGGTGGAGCGGGAGAACGCATTGGCTACATACCATCGATAGGATGGGGACACAAATGCTTCACGGAAGAAGGATATCCTACAGACTCAGTTGATACAGTGCGATGATGCATTGGCTACATACCGTCGATGAGAGGTATATTGATTTTGGCATCGATTGGATTTGGAGGCAGATATTATCTGCATCGATGGGCAGTTACTTGAGATCTCTAGTGGTGGATCTTCACACCAAATGAGAGGCAGTGAGACTAAGCAGTCTGCTTCCTCTCATCATAGACGGGTGGGTGAAGGCAGCGCTAGTGGGCATGATGCGGGGGCTAGCAATAGCCACCCTGAGAGGTCCCATAGGACCCACACCACTTGGGGTAGTTCCATTCACACCGATCCTACGTGATCATGGTGGCCGATGCCCTAGGCTTGGGAGTTTTTGAGTTTTTGATTTTGTTTGTGAGGTCAGAGGACCATTTTATTGTAGCCTGAGGGCCTTTTTGATGATATATATACATGACTTTATTTGTGTTTAAACACTTGTTATGGTTTAATTTTATGCACATTTATTTATGTTGATGTATGCATGTTTATTTATTTTGATGTATGCATATGTTGTTATGAATGCAAATTTTTGTAGCTATATGATATACATATGGAATGGATAAAAATGATTTGTTGATAACTTGGCAGTGGCACCATAGACTGTACAAGATTTACTGGCTTTCTATACTATGTGATTGTTTTGTAAAATGACCTTGCATGTGTATATTTTTTTGTTTTCGTTTTGTATTTTCTGATGATGATGTAAGAATAGAATGTACCACAGTTTTTTTAAAATATAGTTAAGGTTTTCTAATACTCAGATGTTTTAGGTGAACTAGCTAGGACTGTATGTTTATCTCACAAGACTTTTGAACAAGGTGTCAATTAGACTTGAGTTTGACCAAGTTATTTCACATCCATGTGTGTGCAATTGAGATCATTTATCTGGTATTTTTCAGGATACCTCCAGTTCCAGATAGGCTGTCAACCAAACCTGTACTGATGATCACCTAATTAACTCCACTAATTCTTTTGTTGTATTTAGTAAGATTAATCTATGGTGCTATCTAGGATACCATAAGCTAGCTCATCCACATGCAAACATTGATCTACACACAATTTAATGCAACAGATATATCATCATGCGGGAGGTTTTCCACCAGTGATCGATAGGCTATCCACCCAATCGGTACTGAGGATCACCTCATGACCTTTCGAATGCTGAGAGTTCTAGGGATTCAATTTCGACTCCCTTCTTTTCTTCAATTGTATTGGGATACTTGCTCTTACATGTAGTGATAAAAATCACTGTTTATTTTTGTTTTTTTCTGAGCAAGAGATTTGAGTTTTGAGTGATGCACTATTTCTTGTGATTTTTTATGTGTGCACTTTGGGGGTTTTGATGTCAAATTTAGAAGTTTTGACTGTTGCAAATTTTTTTGATGTTTGCAACTTTTTGAGAACTTTGGATTTTTGGGGAATTGGGTAGGGAAGATGCTTGTCCTTTTGCCAACTCTCAGCATTCTTGGGGTCATTCGCACAGGGGGATGAGCGAGATAACCTTTTCATTGTATGGTATCCTGGATTGCTTTGCAGGTTTCATATTTCATTCACACAACTTGGGAATTTTTTTTTATGTGTTTTAACTTGTGTTGGGATGCTACATAACAAGGTGTGATCCAAGTAAAAATCTACCTTTGTAAAAATCTGTCTGACTTTGTACAATTTTTTTCTAGAAATCTAATGATAGTTGAATGATGAAAACCCTAGATGCATTAGAAGACAATTGACTATGATATGGTGCAAAATGTGAATGGCGTTTATTTTTGATGGATTATTTACAAAGTGGAAAAATGTGGAAAATGATGGAGTTGTCGAGTAATTACAGTCTATGGTGCATTTGACCCGTATGACCAACAAATATGCAATGTATGTTTGTGATGCCTAATGCAACTTATTTTTTTTGTGTTTTTATTTTTAAGAGTATGCATGGAAGTGAGATGCAGTTTTTTTGTTATTTTTTATTATTTTATTGTTTTGTTTGTTTTTAAATATTTGTTTTTGACCAAGCGATTGTGGGAACCCTTGGACCTTTTGGTTTGACCAAAGAGTTTATGGATACCTTTGGGGCATTTTTTGGGTTGACCAAAGAGTTTATGGATACCTTTGGGGCATTTTGTGTTGACCAAGCGATGATGGGAATCCTTGGAGATTTTGGTTTGACCAAGCAATGATGGGAATACTTGGAGCTTTTGGTTTAACCAAAGAGTTTATGGATACCTTTGGGGCATTTTTTTTGGAGGGGGGGTTGACCAAGCAATTGCTGGAACCCTTAGAGCTTTTGGGGTTTTACCAAAGGGATTATGGGCATCTTTGGGGCATTTTAGGTTGACCAAGCGATGATGGGAATCCTTGGAGATTTTAGGGTGGGCTATGGCTCTCTAAATGTGGAATGGCCTCAAATGACTGATTTTCAAGGGTTCTAGTTTCTTGATTCCATCAAGAGATGTGAGCCGGTATGTTCCAGGTCATATTTTACTGTCAATTACATAGGGACCTAACCAATTTTTTGTGAACTTGTCCCTTAAATGGGGCGGCAAGTTAGAGTTTTGTTGGTTCTCTTTTAAGACCAAGTCACCAACCTGAAAGTCCCTCAGGTGAAATTTCATGTTGTATGCTTTCTTAAGTCGCTCTTGAAAGATACATAAATGTTTGAGAGCATTGATGCATCATTCGTTGAGCAACGTAAGTTGGTCTAACTATGCCTACTGCACAATGTCATCGTCGATGAACTCTTGCATTGATATGCACAAAAAATGTATTTCCAACTCGAGAGGCATGACTACCTCAGAGTCATACACCAGTGAAAATGGAGTTACCCCAGTGAGCGTCCGAATGCTAGTGCGATAAGCCCAAAGAGAAAGTGGGATTTGAATGTACCAATCCTTGTGACTATCTATGACTATCTTTTTAAGGATGGCAACTAGCATTTTGTTCGATGCCTCTACTTGCCCATTTGCCTACGGATAATAGGGTGTTGAAAAACTATGCTAAATTTTTTACTTTTTTGTCAAAGCATGCACATCTTTGTTTTTAAATGACGTCCCATTATCCGAGATGATCTTGGATGGAATACCAAAATGACATGATGTTATGTAAAATAAACTTTGCAATGTGGGTTCCAATCGTAGAGGTAAGCGGAATTGCTTCCACCCACTTGGTGATGTACTTTATGGCCATTATGATAAATTTGTGATGATTTGATGACATAGGGGAGATCTTTTCGATTAGATCTAAGCCCCACTACAAAAATGGCCAAGTCGATTGGATTAGCTACAAGGCCTGAGAAGGTACATGTGTCAAATTGGCATGGTGTTGACACTTCATGCACTTCCTTACATACGCGCAACAATCTCACTCTAAATATGGCCAATAATAGCCCATGTGAAGAATGCACTTTGCGATGGCCATACCGCTGAAGTGGCCATCACATGTACCATCGTGCACTTGGGTGATCGCCCAAGTGGACTCCTGCTGGTCTAAGCAATGAAGGAGGATTCCTTCATAGCTTCGACGGTACAAAATATCTCCTAGCAAGACATGTTTTTCCACTTTCTATTTGAATGATATTTTTGTGGCATGTGACAATCCAAGTGGGAGGTTACCTAGCTTGAGGTAATCTCTTATGGGTGTATACCAATCCTGCTGATAAGAAACCTCGACGGTATGAATAACCAATCCATCTTGAAGTTCATCCCTAGTAAAAGCTGAGTGGGAATAGACCTGTAAGAATAGCATTGTGTTGCTATTAAGAGGAGTCAGGGAGAACAAGGACCCCTAGTTGGCATGATTCAGACTATCATAGATTCGAGAGAACTTATCGTGAGATGGTCAATCTAGATCAGGTGGACTCCTGGAATTAGGTCAAAGAGTGCACGCTCCATCACAGATTGCAATAGTGTTTTGACTTGAATGGTTGTCATATTACCAGAAGGGTCTTGTGGGATTAGTGACCCCAATGAGGCCATAGTGTCCACAAAATGATTCGATGATCAAGGGAGTGCCTCTATGTTGTACCATTCAAGCTTTGCCAAGAATTTATCCATAAGGGATTTGTAGGCCTATAGAACTGGGCATTTGCATTGGAATACCCCTTTTACTTGGTTGACAATTAATAGTGAATCACCAAATATGGTCAAATGTTTGATGTTAATGGTGATTGTTGTCTGAAGATCTATGGGTAAGGCTTCGTATTTGGCATTGTTGTTGGTGCATGGGAAATATAGTTTAAATTATAGAGGTATTGGAGCATCTTGTGGTGTGAAGAATATGATTCCCATGCCACCCCCTTGATCACATTTAGAACCATCAAAAAATAAGGTTATGTCGACCTGTGACTCAAGCTCATCAGAATATGGTGATTCTGAGACATGGAAGACCCCATCATCGGGTAGCTCTATAGTCAGAGGTTGATCGTCTTTGAGAGGAGCCTCTACTAGTTGATCGGTGATGACTTGACCTTTTATGGACTTCTTTCCAATAAATTTGATGTTAAACTCCAACAACATGATCCATTTTGCCATGCGGCTACTATGATAAGTACGACTCATCATGTACCGCAATGGATTCTCCTTAGACACAACATATGTCATATTGCTTAGCATGTAATGGCATAGCTTTTTGGTAACAAATACCACCACCAAGCATAGTTTCTCAACGTATGCATAGTTAAGTTCATAACTAACCAGGGTGCGGCTAAGATAGTAATTAGCCTATTCTTTATGTAGTTCATTTTTCTGGGCTAGCATGGTACCCAGTGCCACCTCAGTAGCTGAGATGTATGAATAGAATGGCACTATAGGTTTATGTGGTGCCAATACTAGCGACAAAGCCAAGTATTATTTAATTTCATTGAAGGCTGACTGGGACTCGTCATCCCACTGAAATGTTACCCCTTTGTGTAATTTATTCATGGGTCAGCACTTGTCAGATAGTTGCGCTATGAAGTGCTTTATTGATGCGACCTTTCCCTACAGGATTCTAAGCTGCTTGATGGTAGTCAGGGGAAGCATGTCAAGGATTACCTTGAATTTATGCAGATCCACATCGATGCCTCATTTTGAGACTATGAAACCCAATAGTTTTCTAGATGTGATGCCAAATACACACTTCTTGGGGTTTAGTCTGACTTTGTGTTCGATAAGGTGATCGAGGATCTTGCTTAAGTCATCGAGATGATTTGGGCACAAAAGATATTTGGCCAACAAATAATCCATATAATCTTCCAAATTTTTATGCATGTGATTGTGGAAGATGTATGTCATAGCGCGTTGGTAGGTGGCACCAACGTTTTTAAGGCCAAAGGACATGACCTTATAACAAAATGTCCCCCAAGGCATTGTGAATGCCATTTTTAGTTGATCATCAGGATTGATATGAATCTTATTATATCCCAAGAAACCTTCCATGAGTGAAAGCATTTCATGGCTCGTTTTAGCATCTACGAATGTGTCAATGCTAGGCAAGGGGAAATCATCCTTGGGACTCGCTTTGTTTAGATCTCAAAAATCGATGCATATGTGAATCCTCCCGTCAGGATTCTTGACGGGTACCATTTTGGACAGCCATGGTGGGTAATCCATGCAAATGACAAACTATGCATCCAACAACTTTTGTAGCTCATATTTGACCATTAAGGCTACTATTGGGTGCATCTTACATAATTTTTTCTTGGCTGGCTTGACAGTCGGATCAAGCATTAGATTATACATGACTAGTTGTGGGTCTAGCCCTGACATGTCTTTGTAGGACCATGCAAAAACCTCCTTCTTCTCTTTGAGAAGGGCAATGTAATCAGCTTGCTCTTCGAGGAATATACGTACCCCCAGCTTGATGATTTACGAATTCATTAGATCATAGCTGATGTCTACATCAGTAGTCTCTTCGACTGACATGTGGGACCTATCCTCTAACTGGTGTGGAGTTGGGATCAGGTGGATATCATTTGTTGAATTTATATCTATGTTTGGAATGTCAGGTTCCTCTTCAACATGGAAGATATCTTGAGTTGGTCTTAGGGTGAAATGAAGCATCTCACCACAAGGCCAGTACTTTGATGGAGATGGTGGCGAGTTAGCACGATCCAAGTCTATGGCATCTAGGTTTAGATGCAATGGTCATGCTGGATTGGCTGGATTACGAATCAGGGTAGTCAAGTCAATGGAGATCATGTTGATGAAGTGAATTTGGTCTCCATTACCGTGCGGGTGGTGACTCGAACATCCTTGGTGATATTTTTGCTCCATATCTGGCTTTGGGGGTATTGGCACAAATGGATCAGCCCTATGTGCAGATAGAAGGACAAGGTCTGCTCTTGGCACTGATGGCTCTATAGGGTCTCTAGGTGGAAAGTGCTCTCTGTATGCCCAAAGTGGTGGATGCAGCACTTGGTCTAGTTGTGCGGGGTTTAGGTGCCACCTATGCCTTGGCCTCATGTTTAGTTTTTGAAACATATCATCAATGTCCATGGGGTATTGTTGCTACCGCATATGATTGAGATATGCCATCTTAGTTTCATCTTCATAATCACTATCAGAGATCCATAGGTCTTCATTGGCTTCGACAACTATTTACGATATGTGAGGCTCATTCTTCTTAACAAGTTAATTTGGTCCCATCGAGGTTGTTTCGCTCTCTACGGGAGGACTTGATTCTCTTGAGGTGGCCTTTGCTCAATTGGAGCATCCAAGGGGAACATTGCCACGAAGTCCTCCTGATAATCATCTATGGGTTCCACTTGCGAGTGATTGCTATCGGACTTGAAAGGGTCCCAAGGTGCTACCTCATACTTTGACTCATCTTCTGAAGATCCTTCTTGACCTTGTCTATATCCCTCTTGTAGGTGAGTCTTCGAACATTTCCCTTTCTCGATCAAAGGGTAGGAATTGTTGAGGCCCACAAGGTTGGTTGTTAACAATGGGAGATAATCCCCCTATGTGTATGTTGTGTTAGGATTGGCATATGGACCTTATGCCAACCCATCCTTGTTGCCTAGCCCTAGGCCTTGCATTTTCTCTACCAAGATATCAAGGGGTAGAGGGTAGTTGAACCCTACTCCTGATTTGTCATATGGCATCTGATATATTGGTTGACAAGTAACGCGTACTCCTTGTTCATACCTGCCCAACCCATATCCATGCCAACTACATTGGCCAAGATATCTCAAAGTGAATTTTGGGTTGGACAAATAGTTGCTATCCTTAGCAAAGGGCTTCATCTTCTTCTTCTTGTAGGTAAGGTTCAATGCCATTATCGAGGCCCCCATATACAAAATTTGTCTGGTTTGGCAAGTAGCCTAGAGGAACAATAGTGTCGATGGGGAGGCGAGGTCTCCCCATGTCCTGCATGGACTCAAGTGCGGGTGTTGCTGCAATTTTTTGCACTAGGTACTCCCCTAGGCCCATATTGGCCATCTCAATGGTGATCGTTGGTGGTTGAGGGGGAGTGAATGGGAGTTCTTCCTAAGTCCACTCCATGTCAGGTGAACTAGGCATCTCGACTTCCATTTTGCTAGGCATCTCCTTGGTAGAGATGGTTGAAACTGATGGCGGTGCCTCTTCCAGGGGTTTCTTCCCATTGTCCTTTGGTGTGGCCATCATAGGTGGCATCGTTGGTGAAGTACCAAATGATGAATATGGACCCAGATTGGGATTTGAGGGACTTAACAATGGGGATGCATGCAAAATCGGACCCTGTTTAGACGAATTCAACTAAAAATCCAAATGTGTCAACGGAAGGGTTGATTGCGGCATCAACTAAACTACATTGAAATACTTGAAGGGCTCTAAGTCTACCAGGACTACATGCACCTGCCCTTCGAATGTGTACTTTAGGCACTGATGAGCTATCGAAGGGACACACTTCATGTCCCTAATCCAAGGCTAGCCCAATAAGATATTATAGGCCATCTCACCTTCCAAGATGTGGCACAACATAGGAATAGTCTTTTTCCCTACTTGGATGGGCAGGAAAATTGTGCCAACCATCGAGCATATCACATCATTGAATTCTCGAAGAGTATAGGTGAAGGCCACGATGTGAGATGCTAAAAAATCGAGATGTTTCAAAGTCATTGTTGTAATTATATTACTACACGATCCAGTGTCCATCAACACCCTCTTATATGGAATCCCATTGACCTGTGCAATGACGTGCAGGGGTGGATCTGCCATATCACCAATCACTAATTTTAGCTTGTCTTATCTAAAGATGATAACTGGTTTTGTACATTGTTTTATATGTCCCACAAAATTGTTGAAAGATTTTGCTTCATGGGGCTATAGCTCAATGGATTTTAATATCTCCATTAGAGCCTCCTGATGGGGTGGTGATTGTTGGATGAGCTCATAGATGGAGAGCCTAGCCAACATGGTCCTTAAAATTTGGGTAAGTTTAGTCCGAATCATGGCCACTAGTCTAGGTGGGGGAGGTTGTGTAGGGTGTTGTTGAGGTTGTGATGTTTATGGAACCTCTCCTGTAGCCGTCACGATGGTAGCTATGCTTGGGTACCTCTTGTTTCGAGTCACTATGCTTATCCCTACATACCCCTGCATGGGGCAGTTTTGTGTCACCTCATTGACTTGAAGGGTCTTTGCCTGCACATCATGGGTAGGCAGGGGGTCTTTGAAGACCTTCATATGTTGGTTGTTTGGCACAATGGGATTATCCACCACTAGCATCTTATTGCCTATTAGGTCTTACACTAAGCTTTTGAACTTCCAACATGCGTAAAGGTCATGTCATTTTTGTCGATGAAATCTACAGTACAAGTCTTCCCTATAGCCCTTGGGTTTTGGCACGTTGGGGTCTACGGGTCGACTTTATGGTAGGTTTATCAATTTTGCCATGAACAAGCGGTCAAATAATGAGTCTTTAGACTCTTTGAAGGGTGTGAATTATCACCTAGGGTGACACTATTGATTTTTATCTTGCCTATGATTTTCCTTTTCATAGGTGTTAAGAGGAACTACCCGATAATTAGCCTTTGGTGGTTGTATTGCTTATGCAAGCTTAGGTATGTTTATAGCAACCTGATTGATAGCAGTGGGTTTCGGTTGCGTTGACCCAATTTTGGTATTTTTAGGCCACTCTTTATTTCATGGCTTGGCAATATTGCCATCCTATATCTTGATCTCCTCAATGATTCTGGCTTGTGTCAGGGCTTCCTCGATAGTGGCATATTGTTGTAGCTACAATAGCACGGATATTGACATCAAAAAACTCTTTGAGAACATTTGGGTCAGGTCGGCCATGGGAGGTAGGTAGAGCAGCTTTGAAAGCAACATCCTCCATCGATTTCCATAAGCCACCATGGTCTCTTCCTCATACTGCTTGAGGCTAGCTAGGTCACTTAATGATGCCTTCTTCTTGGTGTTGAAGGCAAAGCGTTTGAGGAACGCGTCCACTAGCTGGTCCAGGTTACTAATGCTATGCTTTGGCAACTGAGTGAACCAATTCAAGGTAGGGCCTATGAATGTGGTTATAAATGTTCTTAGCAGCAAAGCACCATTGTCCTAAATGCCAAAGCATTGGCTCAGGAACCTTGTCATGTGCTCTTGGGCATCTTCCTCCCCTATAAAGATTGACAATTGAGGCATTTTAAAGTGTTTGGGGTATGGGGGTGTAGGCACTAAAGGATGCACAGGGTGACTATGAAGTTGGCATAAAATGGGCTTTTGAGGCCCAGAAGTCTTGGTATCCATAGACTCTAAGCTTTCTAGTAGCGCTTTGTATGCATCAGAATATTTGATCTCTTCCTCCTTGGTTTGTTCCTATTATGAATTATGAGGAAATTGAGGCCTATGGAGGGGTAGCTGGATAGCACCCCCTGCATTGGTAGGGAGTTTCAGCCTGCTCTTCTTCTTGCTCAAACTCCTCATAGGCTTCTTGAGGAGTTCCTGAGTGTGACTTATAAACATGGGTGGGTGCCCGTGGAGGGTGCCCATCATTGGCTCTAGGGGTGGTCTCTCGCTCAGGTCTAGGAGGTCTTGGAGGAAAAATTTGATAATGTCATGGAGACCTATCTCGCACCAAGGGGTTGTTCCTCTCATACAACTCTGTCCTATGCATGTGAGGGGTTGGGACCCTCTCAGGCATAGTGTTCTAGAGCAACTCATCTGTCTGACATTGAATGCACTTTTTGCTAAGGCAATATAGGTGCTCTAACTATTGTTGATCTTGCTCAAGCTGCGTGATTTCCGCTTGGTGTGCGGTATGTTTGGCCAATGCCAAGTTGATTTGTTCTATCGTATTGAGTCTAGGAGGCCTAGATGCCTCCCATACACATCTATCTTGGTCATGGTAATCCGAGATCTCTATAGGTCGCTTCCTTTTGTCGAGGTTAGCGGCATTCACCCAAGGCTCTGGCCTCAGTAGGTGATCCTGATAAATAATAGGTGCAAAAGTGCATTGTTCCCATGTTGTGTATTGTTATTGAGTAATGTAGTGGTCTTCCTCATGCTTCCTTTTGTATATGTGAAAGGAGCGGGTAGAATTGGCTTGCCCTGTCTGAAGAGCCTTGTGCTCTGGATTCGGCCTATTGTTTTTTACAGTAATAAGGGGTAGAGGAGGGATGATGTAATCATGTGGCCCCTCCTTATTGACCCTATGATGTTCTAGCGCTTCATTGCATGGTGGCCACTCATAACGAGTGTCTAAGGGAGCCTTCTCATTTATGTTGAGTGCCACATGTAAGGACTCCTCTTGAAAGGGTCTATGTTGAATGGAAGTGCCCCTTGAAGGGGTGCCTCTATAGTCCCATTCTGTTATGCTATGATGTGGAATATTTTGTGGGTTAGGCCACCAAGGTGGTATGACCAAGTCCTTGGGGCTATAGCAGAGGTGACTTGTGCCCCCTTGTACACTTTTCGTAGCTTCTACCCATGATTGGGATTGGCTATGGGTGTACACCATGGTGGTGTTTCTCTAAAAGATGCATACATTTTTATCTTTATGATTTTTTATGCTACACTAAACAATAAGGAGCCACACAAACAAAGAAGTGATTATCCCATTTATGGATTAAAAGTGTGCCCTAAATCTGGTTCAGTGTGTTTTGATTTTTTTTTTAAAACCTTGTAAAGAATTTTTTTTGTATATGCAATATGAGGGCTGTTATATCTCCCAAAATGGTCGCACCTTCAATATACCACTGCCAGGCCATTATACCAAACCTCTCAATATACCCACCCTTATGTGAGGGAAACTATTGGTACGTGAGAGCAGAACAGTACATGGAACATAGGCGGTACGGAAGGGGAATCGCTCTATTTTTGACACCTACCATAGAAGACTTATCCTCATGTACTGGGAATCACCCCAGCTACACTTGGTCAGCTTTCATCAGGATTTACGTCTAGTAACAGTAGCGATCAGGGTTATGTATGCAAAATTCAAGCCAAGGTGGTGATGAAATCCATCGTTGGTCTTGATAAAGTGTTGGGGTTTTACGACCAACTCCTTGATGTTTAGATTATCTCGTGGTGTGCGGGGTTCTTTTTACTTGCGAAAAGAAAGAAATCATGCAGTAAAATTTCTTATGCAAGCAAAGAAATAGAAAAATCATAGAAACAAAGAAAAAAAATTACAGAGAGTGTTCAGACAACCTACCTCTTCTTTGTACACACCAGATGACCCTGAGTTTCTGCTCAAAAAATGCGTAGAGAGATAATCGTCCCAGGGTGGGACGAATAGCAGATATGTATTCGTCACAGGGTGGGACGAATGCCTTATTAGTCCCCAGGTGGCACAAATTATAGTCTGTATTCATCACAGGGTGGTACAAGCAGCAATCCAGTGATTGAATGATTAACACCTGAAAGCAAAAACACACAATTTTGATAAAAAATTTGATTTCAAAATCAAGGGATAGGGTCCCACCATGATCGCCACTGAAAGCACGAGGTTACGAAAAGATCTCCCCATGCCATACCGGGTCCCACCCCAAGTGATACTTCTGAATGCTAATATTTCCAAGGATAGCTAAGAGTTCCAAAATGTCAACAGCCCCACGAAAGCACGAGGATACGAAAGCAAAATGGCGTACCGGGTGCAATGCAAACAAAAGTAAAACGTAACACTAAGTCCTACGAACGAAGATGCATGAAAAGTGGAAAATAAGCAAAATGAAATGAGATGTAAAGAAAATGTAAAGTGCAGCCCTTTATTTGATTAATTTTCTCGATATCAGGTTACAATACGTCTCCTCCCTTTTCAGGGGCTAGGAGCGTTAAACATAGTTTTGTCACACAACGGATGGTATGCTTTCTTCCGCGTGCCCACATGTGAAATGGGCGGGCCACATGTCACTCCCACTTGCGTGAATGCATATGTACCTCCTTTCTACCCCTCTAGTGTTGAGATCATGCATTTAGAAAAATAGCAAATGATTAAAAGCACCTATATATGGAGGGAAACATGCGATCCCCAAGGCCTCCGATTAATGCATGCATAAAATAATTAAAACTATAATCAAAACATATCAGAATGAGCTAAAATTTGGATAGAGGTATGGAAACATTACCAAGAACACACTACAAAAGAAATAGTCAAGAAATATGCCATAAATTTCTAATCACTTCGGGGTGGGACGATTAGGACTGTCACAAAATGTCAGAAAGTGACCTCCCAAATGTCCCATCTAGGGGCATCCAAAACACTTTAAAAGTTAGGGTTAGGCAAAATGGGGAATTTTGAGATGACCCAGAAGGTCGGATTTTGCATATTCTACCTTGATATCCTTGTATCTGATGATGCTCCTTGTATGTTAATGAAAGAAAAAAACACTGAAAACATAGCCAATATTCATCAGAATGACATGAAATTTGAATGGCAGCCTATATGAGTGACCTAAAATGAAATGCAAATGAAACAATAAATAAATATTCTATATATTTCTAATCACTCTAGGGTGGGGCGACTAGGACTGTAGCAGTGCCGAGGGCACCCGGGGGCAGGATGCTCGTCATTTGGGGCTTGGTTTTGGCACCAATCCACTTGGGATGGGTCCAAAATATCCTAGGGGGTTGTGTAAAAAAATTGGATGGGGTATTGTGGAAAAATGTTCATGTTTTGGGTCTGGATTGTGCTTCCAATGATCACCTAATAACCTCCCTTCCAAAAGAGAGATCAAGGAGGTAAGAAGCACAAGCAATGGGTGAGGATGTAATTCGACATCACTCCATTGCTCCAAATGCCCCTGCCCTATCCTTTTTTTAGGGTGAGAAGACTAACCATTTTATAGACCTAAGGGTCTCTTATGGATGATCATGCAGAGGTTCCACTTGGCCATAATGCCTTCCCAAGGGAGAGAAGATTTCTCCCTAATTGAGGGCTCCATGAATGCCTCTATGACTGCCTCTTTGAGCTTAAAAATGCTCACTCACACTCCATGCATTGAAGGTGGAGTTAAGTGGTGGATCTGAGCTACCATTTTTCAAGGTTTGACCTTTTTCCTATCAAACCTACTATTTGCCCCATCCTGGAGTGAATATTGCTAATTGTTCCCAGGTGGGACGAACACTAGTTTGTAATCATCCCAGGGTGGAATGAGTAGGGAGCAAAGTGCCTGAAAGGTGCCAAATTAACCTCTGACCTTTCAAAATTATTGTGGGACTGGTTAGGACCATTTTTTAACCTTAGGGGGCTGCCCTAGGGGCTATGTATTTCAATTTGATTAGTGCTTGTTGTCACATAATCGGATTGGTGTTGTTTTGGTGTCTACAGATGCCCCTTTTTGAGATGCATTGTGCGTGGCGCAATGCTGAGAAAAATTAGATAACCAAAGCACTAATGATTAGGTTTTCTTGGTAACCTAACAAAATTTTGATGCCCCAAGTATGGAAAGGGCATGCATTCTTGAATCTTTGCTTTTGATGAGCTAAGGAGCTTAATTCAAGTGTTAAAATTTTTTGGTGAGTTGTTACTTGATCTTGGACATTGTTCAGTCATGAATAGGCAAAGGACGCAACCTTTTATTTGTGGGAACCTTGAGTTCATGATTCTAGAATTCCAAGTGTTTGATCAGCTTGTGATAATTGCTTTTTTGCTGCCCCAAGAAGGAGCGTGATTGTATTTGTCAATGATTCTTTGAATGCATGTCATTTCCTTGATTGGGTATGTAGTTGTTGGTTGGTGACTAAGTGTGACTACCCCCTCAAGTGACGAATCGATGAGGGAATGAATGAAATGAGAAAAACGATGAGTCACTTGACCCAATATCACTATTTTAAGGGTTCCTTCAGTTGTTTTCCATTGAATGCTTATGCAGTTTCCCAACAATCTGACCTATTTTTGGTGGGTTTTAACCCTTTTATGATGCATTTTGGAGCTAAAATTGTCAAAAATTCGTCCTCCTGTGTAGTGGTATGGCTATGGTAGACTTCTTAGGGAGTAGGATAGTGACAATTTGTGATACCAATGTAAATTTTGTATGCCAATAATGTCAGGCGCAAAGGCATATTTGTTCGACAATGTTATTGGTATTTTTGGGTGGGTTTGGACCCTTTTTGCGATGCCTTTTAGGGATGAAATTCTCAAAAATCCTTCCTCCCGTGGAGTGGTCCAGCTATGGTAGCCTTCTTAGGGAGTAGGATAGGGAGTATTTGTGACCCTAACATTGCTTTTGGATGCCTTGAAGTGCAGGCGCAAAGGTGCCTTTGTTCGGAAATTTTATTTCTATTTTTGGTGCATTTTGGATGCAGTTTTTGCTGTTTTTGATTTTCTTGCTCTGTAATCGTCCTTGGTTGAGATGAATACTAGTTTATTAATTGTACCAGGGTGGGACAAGTTCTAACTAGAGCACTCATCCCAAGGTGGAACGATTACAGGCCTAAAAGCCTATTTAAGGGCCAAAACTAGGTTTTGGGCTCATTTGCATTTGTTTTTTCTGGCGATTTGGAGTTGTGAGGAGGAAGAGGTCAAGTTCACATAGTGGAGCGCTAACGAATTTTTGTGGACACAATGAGTTCACAGACCGGATCATCCGGTGGTGGAGCCGAGGCGAGACCCGTGAGTGCTCCTCTTTATTTTGCATGTTTTATTTTACAGTTAAAAACTGTAATTTATTGTGTGTTTGTATTCTATTTTTGTGTTTAAACTAAGATTAAACCCTAGTTTAAATTTTTGTTTGGTTTTTTGTATTATGTGTTTTAAACTAAGATTAAACCCTAGTTTAAATTTTTATTATTATTTTGTTTTTTTTTGTTTTTTAGCTTTAAACTTAAGGTTAAAAACCCTAGGTGAAAAATTTGTGTATTTTGTTTTTTTTTGTTATGTTTAAACTAATATTAAGAAACCCTAGTTCAAAAATTTGTGTATTTTGTTTTTGTTTTTGTTTTTTTAAACTAATATTAAGAAACCCTAGTTGAAAAATTTGTGTATTTTTTTTTTTTTGTTTTTCAACTTTAAACTTAAGGTTAAAAATCTCTAGGTTATTGTAAATTTGTTGTTATTTTGTTTTTTTTTTTTGTTTTTCAGCAATAAACTAAGGTTAAAAACCCTAGGTGAAAAATTTGTGTACTTTTTTTTTTGTTTTTTTTTTTGTTTAAACTAATATTAAGAAACCCTAGTTGAAAAATTTGTGTGTTTGGTTTTTTTTTGTTTGTTTTGTTTAGTTGTACATTTGTTAAATGTTTTTGCTGTACATTTGTTAAATGTTTGTGCTGTATAGTTTTTTTTTTGTCATGTTTTTAATGTTTTTGTGTTGTTTTTGGATTTTCAGGTGGTGAAGAGCCGGTACTGTCAGTCGATGATGTTTTTAGATGCATGGGATGTGTTGACTATGGTAGACTAGGAGTGGCTTGATGCCCTTGGGCTCAAGAAGGTGACTCGACTAGAGCCTGTGGTGGGGTATCAAACATATCTGACTGCCTTGATCAACTTGTGGGATCCCCACACCAACACCTTTCATATCCCTGTAGGGGAGATGATAGTGACTCTTGAGGACGTCTATCAAATTTTGTGGATTTTGATAGACGAATTTCCCATTTAGACTACTCCTCATGATAAATAGATGGTAGTACTGACATGGTGCTTTGGGCATGGGGTGGATATGGGGATGGATAGTCCAGTGGAGAGGGCAGAGGGGTACTGCCTGATTGGTAGGATTTTGGTGTGGTGGTGGCTAGAGAAGGGCATGTTGGGGATGAGGCATGCACTGCTCATGACCCTCATCTCCAACATGCTACTGCTTGACTCATCTGGTGTGAGGTTCTCTTGGAACCTGTTGGAGGTAGTTTTTAGACTGGCTGAATGTCTGACCTTAGAGCCACTGATTATGAGGTGGGGTTAGACACTATTGGCACAACTTTATGATGAGTTGTACGAGGTTCGCTACTAGAGGTGGAAGGGGATTGGGTGTAGCTACCTATTATAGTGTTGAGGGTGGCAACACATAGCTATGGAGCAGCCACAAGGTTTGTCATGGACCACTCGGGTAGATATGGTGGACAGGGAGATTGGGTATGCTGATATATGGTGGAGGTCAAAGGAGCAGGCATAGATTCAGTGGTGGGCAGATGTCATGGGGCACTATGCTGACGCCTTCTCATGCCTTGCTCCAAGGGAGGTGTTCTTGTGGCCATATCAAGACTGTCTAGCCTGGCCTAAGGTTATGGAGTGGATCCAATGGGTGCATAGGGGGAGGTGGCTGATCAGGTAGCATGGGACCGAGCAAGAGTACTTCCCATACATTTGGGTGACTCAAAATTTTAGGGTACACCAAAGATTTCCTAGTGAGCCCTTGATCTATCAGCATCAGGACGACGAGAGGACTCTGGCTTGGCTAATCATTGAGCCACTAGGTGAGGAGTCAGATGCAGTGATTGATGTCCCTAAAGTGGACAATGTTAGGGTGACTGTCAAGTTTGACCAGTGGTGGACAATGTCGTGATGGCAGGGTGAGGGGCCTCTAGGATGTCTAGATGCGACAACAGTAGGTGGTGAGGATGCAAAGGCATCAAGTGAGGGTTGGAGCACTCCGTGTGATGATGTAGATATGGTGGAGGTTGACGACTTGACTGGGGATGACCTAGGGATTTCGAAGCAGTCAAATATATAGGATGTTTTGTACTAGTGGGTGCCAGAGCAGTCCGATGTCCTAGAGATGCCCATGCCTTAGGAAGTCCTAGGGGACATGGAGGCTAGGTATCATGCTGAGATAGCATGATTGGAGGATCTACTACAGAGACAAGATGAGGAGCATGGGGAGGTTCTACAGGAGAGGGATCTCATATGGACTCAGTTGGCAGAGTGAGAGAATGTATTGGCTACGTACCACCTATGGGATGGGGACACAAATGCTTTACAAGAGAAGGATCTCCTATAGACTCAATTTGCATAGCATGATGACACATTGGTTATGCACCGTCGGTGGGAGGTGGATTGGATCCGACACCAGTTATATTTGGAGGCAAATATTATCTGCATAGATGGGTAGTTACCTGAGCTCGTTCATGGTGGATCTTCATGTCGAATGAGAGATAGTGAGACTGAGCAGTCTAATTTCTCTCATCACAGGCAGGTGGGTGAGGGCAGTGCTAGTGGGCATGATGTGGGGGCTAGCAACAGCCACCCTAAGAGGTCCCATAGGACCCACACCACTGGGGGTAGTTCCAGTCGCATCGATCCTATGTGATCATGGTGGTCGATGCCCTAGGCTTGGGATTTTTTGAGTTTTTGATTTTGTTTGTGAGGTCATAGTGTAGACACCAAAATAGCACCAATCCGATTATGTGACAACAAGCGCTGATCGCATTGACACAAAAAACCCCTAGGGCAGCCCCCAGAGGTTAAATAGTGGTCCTAACCACTTCCAAAAGCAATTTTAGAGGTCATAGGTCAATTTGGCACCTTTTTGGCACCTTTGTCTCTACTCGTCCCACCCAGGGATGAATACAAATTGGCATTCGTCCCACCCAGGGATGAATAGCACCATTCGCCCAGTGGTGAGGCGAATAGCAAGTTTGACTGGCAAAAAGTCAAACCTCGGCAACTCCGCCAGTTAATCGAGGCTTCGGGCCATGCAATTGTGAGGAATAGCTTTTATTCAAGAAGAGAGACTTCAATGATGAGTGTCTTTATTTTAGAAACCTCATGCAAGAAGCTTTTTAATCAGGGAGTTAGCTTTTCTCTGAAAATAGGATAGTTAACTCAAGTGGCGCCCTCGCATGCACAATTCAAACAAGGAGACCCTAAGGTCTATAAATTGGGGAGTTTTCCCACCCAAAATATATACAGAGAAGGAGCATTTGAGCAACGAAGTGCTACCAATTTACCTACCTAACTATGATTTGTGCTTTTACATCCTTAATCTCTCATTCGAAAGGGAGGTTATTGGGTGACTATTGGAAGTGCGAATCCAAACCCAAAACCTGATTTTTGGCCACAAATATCCACCAAATTTGTTGAAAACACCCCATAACCAGTTTTGGACCCATCCCAAGTGGATTGGTGCCAAAATAGTGTCCCAAACGGTGGGCGTCCTGCCCCCGGGCGCTCCCCAAACTGTCATAGTGCTATTCGCCCCACCCCGGGATGATTAGAAATATGTGATATATTTCTTTGGTTTTTCTTTTGCATTTGATTCTAGATAGGTTAAATAGGTTACAGTTCAAATTTCATTTCATTCTGAGCAGTTTTGACCAGGTTATTGTTATTTCCCGCCTTCACTAACTTGCAGATGCCATCTTCAAAATATGGGTGCTAGAGGAAAAATTGGAGAAATATGACCATCTGGGTCTTCCCAAAACACCCCCAATTAGCTAACCCCAACTTTTCAGGTCTTTTGGAGCTTCCTAAGAAGGACATTGAACAGGGTGCTTTCTGGCAAATTGTCACAGTCCTATTCGTCCCACCCTAGAGTGAATACAAATCTATGAGGAATTTCTAGACTGTTATTTTTGCAGTGGTCTTATGATGATATTTTTATGCTTCTGTCAAAATTTTAGGTCAATCAGAGGTCATTTGATAGTCGTTTTATTATTTTCATGCATACACTAACAGTAGGCCTTGGGAAATACATGTTTCATTTTGTCTGCAGTGCTACTAATATTTTCTGTTTCTTTGAATGTAGGTTTCTGACAGCAGAGGAGCAGGAAAGAGCAAATAATCACATACAATAGTGGTGGTGACGTTTTGGTCCGCCCATCTTACATGTGGGCACGCGGAAGAAGGATTGTTGGCCATGGATGTTGTGACGAGAAACACATTTGACTCTCCTATCCCCTAAAAAGGAAGGAGACGTATTGTAACACAATTTATAAAGCGTATCAATAAAGAGATTACCATATTTTGTATTGCTTTTATCTTGTGTCAATTTGTATATGTTCTTTCTTGTCCTTTCTTGTGGCATATTCCTTTTTGTTTTCGTATCCTCGTGCTTTCAGTGGCGATCACGGTGGGACCTCTGTCCCTTGATTTTTAAAATTAAATTTCTGATTAAAGTTGCTTGTTATTTTGATTATAGGTACCAATTTTTCCAACACTGGACTATTTCAGAGTAGAAATTCAGAGACATCCGACTTGGGTAGAGAAGAGGTAGAGGTCTTAAACACCTTTTGTCAATTCTTTGCTTTATGTTCTCTGGTTATTTGCTTGCATAGGAGAGTTTGAATGCTTGCGTGCTTCATTTATGCAACTTAAAATGAACCCCACACACCATGTGGTAACTGAAACAACAAGGAGTTGGTCGTAAAACCCCAACCCTTGAGCAAGACCAAAGGTGGATTCCATTATCACTTTGGCTTGAGATATTGCATCCATTACCCCGATCGTGACTGTTGCTAGACGTAAATCCTAACGAAAGCTGACCAAGTGTAGTGGGGGTGATTCCCAGCGCATGAGGATAAGTCTTCTATGGTAGGTGTCATAAACAGAGTGATCCCCCTTCAGTATCGCCTATGTTCCATGTACCATCTACTCTCATGTACCAATAGTTTCCCTCACGTAAGGGTGGGTATATAGAGAGGTTGGTATATCGGTCTGGCAATGGTATATCGAAGGGGTGACCATTTTTTGGGAGTCATAAGAGCCCTCATTTTTGCATTTAAACGTTCTTTCACAAAGATTTCAAAACAACATCAAAACACACTAAAACCAGATTTTAGGGCACACTTTTAAATCTTTAAACGAGATAACCACTGCATTGATTGTGTGTTTCCTTTTTGTTTAAGTGTAGCATAAAAAATCCTAAAAGAGATAAAATTCTACTCATCTTTAGGAGCACATCACCATGGTGTTCACTCGTAGCCGAGCCCAATCACGGGCAAGCGCTCTAGAAAGTGCACCAAGGGGGACAAGTCACCTCCGATATAGTCTTGAGGACCTGGTCATCCCGCCTTGGCGGCCTGACCCACAAGAGAGTCCACATCATGCCATAACAGAACAAGACTATAGAGGCACCTCTTTGAGGGGCACCCCTACTCAACATAGGTCCTTCCAAGAAGAGAACCTATACGTAGCACTTAATGTAGACAGGTGACCTCCCTTAGAATCCCGTTATGGGTGGCCTAGTGATGAAGTGCTAGAGCAACAGAGGGTCCAAATGGAGGGGCCACAAGATTTTGTCATCCCTCCTCTACCTCGCATTACTATTAGAAACACTAGACAGTGTCCAGAGTATCAAGCTTTCCAGGCAGGGCAAGACAATTCTGCCCGCACCTTTTATGCATATGAAAGAGAGGACAAGGAAGATTACCACGTTCCTCAAGAGCAATACACAGTGCGGGAGCGATGTACCTCCGTGCCTGCCATGTATCAAGATCACCCATCGAGGCTACAACCTCAAGTTAATGCAGCCAACCTCGACAGAGGGAAGCAGCCCATAGAGGTCTCGGATCACCACGACCGAGGTAGACATTTAAGAGAGGCATCTAGGCTTCCTAAACAAGAGATGGCGAAACAAAGTGACTTGGCGTTTGCCAAACAGGCTTCCCGCCAAGCACAAATCATGCAGCTTAGGCAAGATCAAGAACAGTTAGAGCATCTTTGTCGGCTTAACAAAGAGTGCATTCAACGTCAAATAGCCGAATTGCTGCATAACAATGTGCCTGCAAAGGTTCCAAACCCTCACACGCACAAAGTAGATGTGTATGAGAGGCATAACCCTTTGGTACGAGAGAGGTCCATGCGACCTTATCAAGTATTGCCTCCGAGACCTCCTAGACTTGAGCGGGAGGCCACTCCCCGAAACAATGATGGGCACCCTCCGCGGGCACCTACCCATGTGCATAGGACTCGGCCAGCCACTCCTCAAGAAGCTTATGAGGAATATGAACAAGAAGAAGAGAGGGCTGAAATGCTCTATCAAGGCAAAGGGGGTGCTACCCAGCTACTTCTCAATAGGCCTCAGGCTCCCCGCAACCCACAACGGGAGCAAACTAAGGAGGACAAAATTAAATCCTCTGATGCATATAAAGCATTGTTAGAGTGCTTAGAGTCTATGGAGATCAAGACTTCTGGGCCCCAAAAGCCCACTTTACGCCAACTCCGTAGTCATCCTGTGCATCCATCAGTGTCGGAACCTCCATACCCAAAACACTTTAAGCTGCCCCAGTTGGCACTCTTTAGAGGGGAGGAGGATGCCCAAGAGCATGTGACCAGGTTCTTAAGCCAGTGCTTTGGTATTCAAGACAATGATGCTTTGTTGTTGAGAACATTTATAACCACATTCGTAGGCCCTGCCTCGGATTGGTTCACCCAATTACCAAAACATAGCATCACTAATTTGGATCAGCTAGTGGACGCGTTCCTCGAATGCTTCACCTTCAACACTAAGAAAAATGCATCATTGAGTGACCTAGCTAGCCTCAAGCAGTATGAGGAAGAGACCATGGTGGCATACGGGAACCGGTGGAGGACATTGCTTGCGAAGTTGCCTTACCTCCCTCCCATGTCAGATCTGACCCAAATGTTCTCGAAAAGTTGTTTGAGATCAATCTCCATGCTATTGTAGCTACAACAATATGCTAGTTTAGAGGAAGCTCTGGCGCAAGCCAGAGTTATTGAGGAGATTAAGATACAGGATGGCGAGATTGCCAAACCTAAGAAGAAAGAATGGACAAAGAACACTAAACCAGGGACCATGCAACCAAAACCTGCTGTGGTTAATCAAGTTGCCATCAATGTCCCTAAGCCTACACAAGCAACACAGCCTCAAAAGGCTAATTATCAGGCTGTGCCTCCCAACAACTATGAGAGAGAAAATCAAAGGCAGGAGCAAAATCAGCAGCATCGCCCTAGGCGACAATTTACTCCTTATACAGAGTCCAAGGACTCTTTGTTTGACCGCTTGTCAGTGGCAAATTTGATCAACCTTCCAGAGATTCAAACTATAGATCCCAATGCATCGAAGCCTAAAGGGTATAGAGAAGACTTGTACTGTAGGTTTCACAGGCGTAAAGGACATGATCTTAACGCATGCTAGAAGTTCAAAGGTTTGGTACAAGATCTCATTGACAACAAGACATTGGCGGTGGACAACCCCGTAGCGCCAAACAACCAACATATGGGAGTATTCAGAGACCCCTTGCCTACCCATGAGGTGCCAACAAAACCCCTTCAAGTTAATGAGGTGCAACAAAATTGCCCTATGCAAGGATATGTGGGGATGATAAGCATAGTGACTAGGAACAAGAAGTACCCAGGAGCTGCTCCCATGGCAGCCACAAGAGAGGTTCCATCAACGTCACAAGCTCAACAACACCCTACGCAACTTCCCTCGCCTAGACCAGTGGCCACGATTCGAACTAGACTTACCCAAAGTCTAAGGACCACATCGGCTAGGCTCTCCATATATGAGCTAATTCAACAATCGACGCCCCATCGGGAGGCTCTCATGGAGATTTTAAAAGCTATCGAGCTGCCACCCCATGAAGCGAATTCGTTCAACAATTTTGTGGGGCATGTAAAATAGTGTACAGAACCAGTCATCACCTTTAGAGAAGATGAATTGAAAATAGTGATTGGTGATGTGGCGGATCCACCCCTGCATGTTATCGCATGGGTCAATGGGATTCCGTATAAGAGAGTGTTGGTGGACACTGGCTCATCCAGTAATATCATCACTACAGTAGCTCTGAAGCATTTGAAGTTGCCAGCATCTCATATCGTGGCTTCCACTTACACACTGTGAGCATTCAATGATGCAATCTGCTCGACAGTTGGCACAATTGTCCTACCTATCCAAGTGGGACAAAAGACCATTCATACATTGTGCCATATCTTGGAAGGCGAGATGGCTTATAATATCCTGCTAGGGCCGGCCTTGGATTCGGGACATGAAGTGTGTCCCTTCAATCGCTCATCAGTGCCTAAAGTACACATTTGAAGGACAGGTGCATGTAGTCCCGATAGACTTGGAGCCTTTCAAATACTGCAATACAGTGCAATTCATGCCACAATCAACCCTTCCATCAACACATTTGGATTTTCAATTGAATCCATCTCAATAGGGTCCGATTCTACAGGCATCTCCAGTGATTAATCCATCAAGTCCTCATTCGGGGCCATCTTCTTCCGCTAGTCCTTCCACAATGATGCCACCTATAGTGGCCACATCCAAGGACAAGGGAAAGAAACCCTTAGAAGAAGAACCACCTCTAGTCTCAACCATCTCGATAGAAGAGATACCTAGTAGAATGGAAGTCGAGACGCCTAGTTCACCCCACATGGAGTGGACTCAGGAAGGACTCCCATTCGCTTCCCCTCAACCACCAACGGTCACCGTTGAAATGGCCAGCATGGGCCTGGGGGAGTATCTAGTGAGGAACATTATAGCAACGCCCACACTCGAGTCCATGCAAGACATGGGGAGGCCTCGACTCCCCATCGGCTCAGTGGTTCCTTTAGGCTACCCACCCAATCAGACAAACTTTGTTTATGGGGGCCTGGATAATGGTGTTGAGATTTGTATGCAAGAATATGAAGACGAAGAGCCCTTTGTGGAGGATGTCAACTATCTATCCAACCTTGATTTTGCTTTAAGATATCTAGGCCAATGCAATTGGCATGGATATGGGTTGGGTAGGTATGAGCAAGGAGTGCGTGTTCTTTGCCAACCGAGATATCAAATGCCATATGACAAGTCAGGAGTAGGGTTCAACCACCCCTTTCCCCTAGACATCTTGGTTGAAAACATGCAAGGCCTAGGGATAGGCAACAAGGATGGGTTGGCATCAGGTCCATATGCCAATCCTAACACAAACTATACATTGGGAGATTATCTCCCATTGCTAACAACCAACCTTGTTGACCATAACAACCCTTTCCCTTCGGCCGAACAAGGAGAAAATTCAAGGACTCACCCACAAGGGGGATATGGACAAGACCAAGAAGGGTCTTCCGAAGATGAGTCGGAGTACGATCATTCGCAAGAATATCCCATGAATGATGATCAGGAAAGCTTCCTGACAATGTTCCCATTGGCTGCTCCATTTGAGCACATGCCACTTCAAGACAATCAGGTCCCCCCGTAGAGAGCGAAACAACCTCGATGGGACCACATCAATTTGCTCGAACAAGATGAGCCTCATGTGTCGCAAGAAGCCATTGGAGTTAACGAAGGCTTTTGGATCTCTGAAAGTGATTCGAAAGATGAAACTGAGATGGCCTATCTCAACCACATGCGACAAATGCAACAACGATACCCTTTGGACATAGATGACATGTTTGAACACTTACATATAGGTCCAAGACATAGGTGGCATCTCAACTCAACATAGTTATAGCAATTACTGCACCTACCACTCCAGGTACACAGAGAGCATCTTCCACCTGGAGACCCTATCAAACCATCAGTGCCTAGGGTGGACCCTATCTTCATCTCTGTGCATAGGGCTGATCCCTTTGTGCCAGTGCCCATAGAGCCAGATCCGGAGCACACAGATTGTCTAGGATGTCCGAGTTATAACACCCGCGGTAATGGAGACCACAATCATTTCATCAACATGATCTCCATTGATCTAACCGCCCCCATCCATGATCCAGCCGACCCGACATGGTCATTGTATCTAGATCTAGATGCTATTGACTAGGATCATGCTGACACACCACCATCCCCATCAGAGTACTGGCCTTATGGAGGAATGTTCCATTTCACCCATGGACAAACTCAGGATGTCTTTCATGCTGAAGAGGAACTTGACATTCCGAACACTGATCTAAATTCAACAAACGATATCCATTTGATCCCAACTCCACACCAGTTGGAGGACGGGTCCCACATTTCAATCGAGGAGATGACTGATGTAGACATCGGCTCAGATCCAGTAAATTTGCAAATCATCAAGCTGAGGGTAAGTTTATCCCCCAAAGAGCAAGCCGACTACATTGCCATTCTCAAAGAGGAGGAGGTTTTTGCATGGTCATACCAAAAGCTCCAAGGATTTTCGTAATCTCTTGGTCAAACCAAAAGCTCCAAGGATTTCCATAATCTCTTGGTCAAACCAAAATCTCCAAGGATTTTCATAATCTCTTGGTCAAACCAAAATCTCCAAGGATTTTCGTAATCTCTTGGTCAAACCAAAAGCTCCAAGGATTTTCGTAATATCTTGGTCAAACCAAAAGCTCCAAGGATTTCCGTAATCGCTTGGTCATCCCAAAATTCCCCAAAGGTATCTATAAACCCTTTGGTCAACCCAAAAGCTCCAAGGATTCTCATAATCGCTTGGTCAACCAAAAATGCTCCAAAGGTATCCATAAACCCTTTGGTCAACACCAAAAGCTCCAAGTGCTCCCATAACTGCTTGGTCAACATAAATATTCAAAAACAAACAAAAACAATAAAATCATCAAAAATCACAAAAATATTGCATTTCAATTCCATGCATACTCATAAAAATAAAAAATAACAAAAAAAATTGCATTTCAATTCCATGCATACTCGTAAAAATCAAAATACAAAAATATAGGTTGCATTAGGCATCGCATCCATACATTGCATATTTGCTGGTCATACAAGTCAAAAGCACCATAGACTGTCATTACTTGGCAATTCCATCATTTTCCACATCAAATCCATTTTCATAAATGCATACATCCAGAATAACACCATCGCCATTTTTAGCATTAGTCAGTTGTCTCCTAATGTATATAGGGTTTTCGTCATTCAGTTGTCTTTAAATTTCTAGCCAAAAACTGTACACAGTTAAACGGATTTTACACGAGAAAGTTTTACTTGGATCACGCCTTGTTACGTAGCATCCCAACACAAATTAAAACACATAAAATAATTCCTAAGTTGTGTGAACACAAGAGAAGCCTACAAAGTAGTCTAGGGTACCATAGGTGAAAGATTAGCCTGTTCATCCCCCTGTGCGAATGGTTCCAGAATGCTGAGAGTTGACAAGAGGATGAGCTCTTCCCTATCCATTCCCCATAATAAATAGTGGTTTTCACCACTCCCACAAATCCCAATCATAGTTGGTCCCCAAAGTTGTAAGGATTCGTACTACACGTCCCTGCCAAGGATGGGTAGTCATCCCCAAGACCTAAAAGGATCAACGCCTTTCAAAAAAAAAATTCCAACAAACCATCATCACAACCATCTCCACTCCCCTTTGGTCTAAAAGTTGTAAGGATTCGTACTACACATCCCTAAAAAAGATGGGTAGTCATCCCCAAGGCCAACAGGATCAAGGCCATTCACAAGCTCACCCTTACAAAGCTCAAAATACAAAATCGAATCAACAGTGGTTATCACCACTATTCAAAATCCTTGCTCAAAAAGAAAAACAAAGAGAAAAATAAACAGTGATTTTCATCACTATATAGATGAGCAAGTATCCCAAACCATTGAGCAAACACACAACCTGAACTTGAATCCCTGGAATTCTCAGCATTCAAAAACCATCTAGGTGATCCTCATTACAAGTTTGGTTGATAGCCTACCTGGCAATGGTGGTATCCTAACCACATGACGATATGTCTGTCACATTAGCTTTGCGTGTGCATAGACCAATGTTTGCATGTGGATGAGCTAGCTTATGGTACCTTAGATTGTCCCGTGGATTAATCTTGCTAAATACAACAATGGAGTTAGTGGAGCTAATTAGGTGATCCTCAATATAGGTTTGGTTGATAGCCTATCTGACACTGGTGGTATCCTGACAAATACCACATAAATGAACTCAATTGCACACACAGGGATGTGAAATAACTTGGTTAAATTCAAGTCGGATTTATACCTTGTTCAAAAGTCTTGCGAGATAAATGTACAGTCTTGGCTAGTTAGTTAAAATATCTGAATCTCAGAAAAGCTTAACTACATTTTAAAAAAACAACTAGTACATTTCATTCCATGCCTCACCATCAAAAAATATGCAAAATACAAAAACAAAGTTTTCACATGCAAAGTCATTCCACAAAGTCATCCCATTAGTACAACAAGTCAGTCAAATCTTGCACAGTCTATGGTGCATCGACAAGTTATCAATAACTCATTTCATTCATTCCATTGGAATACATCATACAAATTAGAAACATCACATTCATAATAGCATATGCATACATCAATGTAAAAACATGTACATAAAAACAAACCATGAAAACTGCACAAAAATGCACCCAAAAAAAAAAGCAATAAAAGTGTCCGATGAGAGTGCTTTTGCACTTGACATTTCGGGCATGCAAAATAGATGTCGGGGTCACAAATCCTCACTATCCTACTCCCTAAGAAGGCTACCATAGCCGGACCGCTCCACGGGAAGACAGATTTTTGAGAATTTCATCCCCAAATGGTGTCACCAAAACGGGTCAAAACCCATCCAAAAATAGCAATAACATTGCCGAACGAAGGCGCTTTTGCGCCTGACATTCTTGGAATCAAAAATAGACATTGGGGTTACAAATTGTCACTATCCTACTCCCTAAGAAGGCTACCATAGCCAGACCGCTCCACGAGAGGACGAATTTTTGACAATTTCAGCTCCAAATTGCGTCACAAATAGGGTTAAAACCCACCAAAAATAGGTCAGAATGTTCGAAAACTGCTTTCGCATTCAATGGTAAACAATGGAAGGCACCCTTACCTAAGTCATCTTGGGTCAAGTGACTCATCACTTTTCTCATGTCGGTCATTCCCTCATCGATTCGTCGCTTGAGGGGGTAGTCACACTTAGTCGTAAATCAACAACAAAATACCCAATCATGGAAATGACACGCATTCAAAGGATCATTGACAAAGACAATCACACCCTTGCTTGGGGCAGCAAACAAGCAATTATCACAAGCTGATCAAACACTTGGCATTCGTGAATCATGAACTCAAGGTTCCCACAGACAAAAGGTTGCACCCTTTGCCTATTCATGACTGATCAATGTCCAAGCTCAAGTAACACCTCACCGAACAAGGTTAACACTTGAATTTAGTTCCTTAGCTCATCAGAAGCAAGGATTCAAGAATGCATGCCCTTTCCATACTTGGGGCATCAAGAGTTGGTTAGGTTACTGAGAAACCCTAATCATTAGTGCTTTGGTTATCTATTTTTTTGCTCGACGCTATGCCTTGCATAACACTTCCCAAAAATGGGCATCTGTAGACACCAAAATAGCACCAATCTGATTATGTGACAACAAGCGCTGATCGCATTGACACAAACATCCCCTAGGGCAGCCCCTAGAGGTTAAACAGTGGTCCTAACCACTTCCAAAAGCAGTTTTAGAGGTCAGAGGTCAATTTGGCACCTTTTTTGCACCTTGCTCTCTACTCGTCCCACCCAGGGACGAATATAAACTGGCATTTGTCCCACCCAGGGATGAATAGCAGCATTCGCCCCAGGGTGAGGCGAATAGTAAGTTTGACTAGAAAAAAGTCAAACCTCGAAAACTCCACCAGTTAACTGAGGCTTCAGGCCATGCAATTGCGAGGAATAGCTTTTATTCAAGAAGAGAGACTTCAGTCATGCATGTCTTTATTTTAGAGACCTCATGCAAGAAGCTTTTTAATCAGGGAGTTAGCTTTTCTCTAAAAATAGGACAATTAACTCAAGTGGCACCCTCGCATGTGCAATTCAAACAAGGAGACCCTAAGGTCTATAAATTGGTGAGTTTTCTCACCCAAAGGATATACATAGAAGGAGCATTTGAGCAACGAAGTGCTGCCAATTTACCTACCTAACTGCGATTTGTGCTTTTACATCCTTAATCTCTCATTCGAAAGGGAGGTTATTGGGTGACTATTGGAAGCGTGAATCCGGACCCAAAACCCAATTTTTGGCCACAACTATCCACCAAATTTGTCAAAAACACCCCATAATCAGTTTTGGACCCATCCCAAGTGGATTGGTGTCAAAAAAGTGTCCCAAACGGTGGGCGTCCTGTCCCCGAGTGCTCCCCAAACTGTCACAGTGCTAATCGCCCCACCCCGGGATGATTAGAAATCTGTGATAGATTTCTTTGGTTTTTCTTTTGCATTTGATTCTAGATAGGTTAAATAGGTTACAGTTCAAATTTCATTTCATTCTGAGCAGTTTTGACCAGGTTATTGTTATTTCTCGCCTTCACTAACTTGCAGATGCCATCTTCAAAATATGGGTCCTAGAGGCAAAATTGGAGAAATATGACCATATGGGTCTTCCCAAAACACCCCCAATTTGGAGCTTCCTAAGTAGGACATTGAACAGGGTGCTTTCTGGCAAATTGTCACAGTCCTATTCATCCCACCCTGGAGCGAATACAAATCTGTGAGGAATTTCTAGACTGTTCTTTTTGTAGTGGTCTTCTAATGATATTTTTATGCTTCTGTCAAAATTTCAGGTCAATCAGAGGTCATTTGATAGTCATTTTATTATTTTCATGCATACATTGACAGTAGGCCTTGGGAAATACATGTTTCATTTTGTCTGTAGGTGCTACTAATATTTTATGTTTCTTTGAATGCAGGTTTCCAATAGCAGAGGAGAACAAAAGAGCAAAGAATCACATACAATAGTGGTGGCGACGTTTTGGTCCACCCATATTACATGTGGGCACGCGGAAGAAGGATTGTTGGCCATGGATGTTGTGACGAGAAACACATTTGACTCTCCTATCCCCTAAAAAGGAAGGAGATGTATTGTAACACAATTTATAAAGCGTATCAATAAAGATATTACCATATTTTGTATTGCTTTTATCTTGTGTCAATTTGTATATGTTCTTTCTTGTCCTTTCTTGTGGCATATTCCTTTTTGTTTTCGTATCCTCGTGTAAAGGCATTGATCTTTTAGGCCTTGGGGATGACTACCCATCCTGGTCAGGGGCGTATAGTACGAATCCTTAAAACTTTGAGACCAAAGGTGAGTGGAGATGGTTGTAATGATGGTTTTTTGGAATTTTGTTTTTGAATGGCGTTGATCCTTTTAGGTCTTGGGGATGACTACCCATCCTTGGCAAGGACGTGTAGTATAGATCCTTACAACTTTGGGGACCAACTATGATTGGGATTTGTGGGAGTGGTGAAAACCACTATTTATTATGGGGAATGGATAGGGAAGAGCTCGTCATTTTGTCAAATCTCAGCATTCTGGAACCATTCACACAGGGGGATGAACAGGCTAATCTTTCACCTATGACACCCTACACTGCTTTGTAGGCTTCTCTTCCGTTCACACAACTTAGGAATTATCTTATGTGTTGTAATTTGTGTTGGGATGCTATGTAACAAGGTGTGATCCAAGTAAAACTTTCCCATGTAAAATCCATTTAACTGTGTATAGTTTTTGGCTAGAAATTTAAAGACAACTGAATGACAAAAACCCTATATACATTAGGAGACAACTGACTAATGCTGAAAATGGCAATGGTGTTATGCTGGATGTATGTGTTTATGAAATGGATTTGATGTGAAAAAATGATGGAATTGCAAAGTAATGATAGTCTATGGTGCTTTTGACTCGTATGACCAGAAAATATGCAATGTATGGATGCGATGCCTAATGCAACCTATATTTTGGTATTTTGATTTTTACCAGTATGCATTGAATTGAAATGCAATATTTTTGTGATTTTTGATGATTTTATTGTTTTTGTTTGTTTTTGAATATTTATGTTGACCAAGCAGTTATGGGAGCACTTGGAGCTTTTGGTGTTGACCAAAGGGTTTATGAATACATTTGGAGCATTTTTAGGTTGACCAAGCGATTATGAGAATCCTTGGAGCTTTTGGGTTGACCAAAGGGTTTATAGATACCTTTAGGGTATTTTGGGATGACCAAGTGATTGCGGAAATCCTTGGAGCTTTTGGTTTGACCAAGAGATTACAAAAATCCTTGGAGCTTTTGGTTTGACCAAGAGATTACAAAAATCCTTAGAGCTTTTGGTTTGACCAAGAGATTACGAAAATCCTTGGAGCTTTTGGTTTGACCAAGAGATTACGAAAATCCTTGGAGATTTTGGTTTGACCAAGAGATTATGAAAATCCTTGGAGCTTTTGGTTTGACCAAGAGATTACGGAAATCCTTGGAGCTTTTGGGGTTGACCAAAGGGTTCATGGACCCCTTTGGGGCATTTTGGGGTTTGACCAAGCGATTTTGGTCTAGCCCCGGCATGTCTTTGTATGACCATGCAAAAACCTCCTTCTTCTCTTTGAGAAGGGCAATGTAGTCGGCTTGCTCTTCGGGGGATAAACTTACCCTCAGCTTGATGATTTGCAAATTTACTGGATCTGAGCCGATGTCTATGTCAGTCATCTCCTCGACCGACATGTGGGACCCATCCTACAACTAGTGTGGAGTTGGGATCAAATGGATATCGTTTGCTGAATTTAGATCAGTGTTCCTCTTTAGCATGAAAGACATCCTGAGTCTGTTTGGGGGTGAAATGGAACATTCCTCTGCAAGGCCAGTACTCTGATGGGGATGGTGGTGTGTCAGTGTGATCCCAGTCGATAACATCTAGATCTAGATACAATGACCATGTCGGGTTGGATGGATCATGGATGGGGGCAGTTAGATCAATGGAGATCATGTTGATGAAATTATTGTGGTCTCCATTATTGCGGGTGTTATAACTCAGACATCCTAGACAATCTGTGTGCTCCAAATCTGGTTCTATGGGCACTGGAACAAAGGGATCAGTCCTATGCACAGAGACGAAGATAGGGTATGCCCTAGGCACTGATGGTTTGATAGGGTCTCCAGGTGGAAGATGCTCTCTGTGTACCTGGAGTGGTAGGTGTAGTAATTGCTATAACTACACCGAGTTGAGATGCCACCTATGCCTTGGACCTATATGTAAGTATTCAAACATGTCATCTATGTCCAAAGGGTATCTTTGTTGCATTTTTCACATGTGGTTGAGATAGGCCATCTCAGTTTCATCTTCTGAATCACTATCAAAGATCCAAAAGCCTTCGTTAACTCCAATAGCTGCTTGCGACACATGAGGCTCATCTTGTTCAAGCAAATTGATGTGGTCCCATTGAGGTTGTTTCGCTCTCTACGGGGGGACCTGATTTTCTTGATGTGGCATGTGCTCAAATGGAGCAGCCAATGGGAACATTGTCAGAAATATTTCCTGATCATCATTCATGGGATATACTTGCGAATGATCGTACTTTGACTCATCTTCAGAAGACCCTTCTTGGTCTTTTCCATATCCCCCTTGTGGGTGAGTCCTTGAATTTTCTCCTTGTTTGGCCAAAGGGAAAGGGTTGTTATGGTCAACAAGGTTGGTTGTTAGCAATGGGAGATAATATCCCAATGTATAGTTTGTGTTAGGATTGGCATATGGAACTGATGCAAACCCATCCTTGTTGCCTATCCCTAGGCCTTGCATGTTTTCCACCAAGATGTCTAGGGGCAAAGGGTGGTTGAACCCTACTCTTGACTTGTCATATGGAATTTGATATCTTGGTTGGCAAAGAACACGCACTCCTTGCTCATACCTACCCAACCCATATCCATGCCAATTGCATTGGCCCAGATATCTTAAAGCAAAATCAGGGTTGGATAGATAGTTGACATCTTCGACAAAGGGCTCTTCGTCTTCATATTCTTGCATACAAATCTCAATGCCATTATCCAGGCCCCCATAAACAAAGTTTGTCTGATTAGGTGGGTAACCTAAAGGAACCACTGAGCCGATGGGGAGTCGAGGCCTACCCATGTCTTGCATGGACTTGAGTGTGGGCGTTGCTATAATGTTCCTCACTAGATACTCCCCCAGGCCCATGCTAGCCATTTCAACGATGACCATTGGTGGTTGATGGGAAGCGAATGGGAGTCCTTCCTGAGTCCACTCCATGTGGGGTGAATTAGGCATCTCGACTTCCATTCTGATAGGTATCTCTTATGTCGAGATGGTTGAGACTAGAGGTGGTTCTTCTTTTAAGGGTTTCATTCATTTGTTATTGGATGTGGCCACCACAGGTGGCATCATTGTGGAAGGTTTGGCGGAAGAATATGGCCTCGACTAAGGACTTGATAGATTAATCACTGGAGATGCCTATGTAATCGGACCCTGTTGATATGGATTCAATTGAAAATCCAAATGTGTTGACAGAAGGGTCGATTGTGGCATGAATTGCACTGTATTGCAATATTTGAAAGGCTCCAAGTTCATCGAGACTACATGCACCTATCCTTCAAATGTGTACTTTAGGAATTGATGAGCGATTGAAGGAACACACTTCATGTCCTGAATCCAAGGCTGGCCCAGCAGGATATTATAAGCGATTTTGCCTTCCAAGATATGGCACAATGTATGAATGGTATTTTGTCCTACTTGGATAGGTAGGACAATTGTGCCCACTATCGATCAGATTGCATCGTTGAATGCCCGTAGTGTGTAAGTGGAAGCCACGATATGAGATGTTGGCAACTTCAAATGCTTCAGAGCTACTGTAGTGATGATATTACTGGGTGAGCCAGTGTCCACCAACACTCTCTTATATGAAATCCCATTGACCTGTGTGATAATGTGCAGGGGTGGATCCGCCACATCACCAGTCACTATTTTCAATTCATCTTCTCTAAAGGTGATGACTGGTTTTGTACACTATTTTACATGCCCCACAAAATTGTTGAATGAATTCGCTTCATGGGGTTAAAATCTCCATGAGAGCTTCTCGATGAGGCGCTGATTGTTGAATTAGCTCATATATGGAGAGCCTAGCCGATGTGGTCCTTAGACTTTGGGTAAGTCTAGTTCTAATCGTGGCCACTGGTCTAGGTGGGGGAAGTTGCGTAGGGTGCTGTTGAGCCTATGACGTTGATGGAACCTCTCTTGTGGCTGCCGTGGGAGCAGCTCCTAGGTACTTTTTATTCCTAGTCACTATGCTTATCATCCCTACATATCCTTGCATAGGGAAATTCTGTTGCACCTCATTAATTTGAAGGGGTTTTGTTGGTGCCTCATGGGCAGGCAAGGGGTCTCTGAATACCCCCATATGTTGGTTGTTTGGTGCTACGGGGTTGTCCACCACCAATGTCTTGTTGTTAATGAGATCTTGTACCAAACCTTTGAACTTATAGCATGCATTAAGATCATGTCCTTTACGCCTGTGAAACCTACAATACAAGTCTTATTGATACCCTTTAGGCTTCGGTGCATTGGGATCTATAGTTTGAACCTCTGGAAGGTTGATCAAATTCACCGGTAACAAGCGGTCAAACAAAGAGTCCCCAGACTCTGTATAAGGAGTAAATTGTCGCCTAGGGTGATGCTTCTGATTTTGCTCCTACCTTTGGTTTTCTCTCTCATAGTTGTTGGGAGGCATAGCCTGATAATTAGCCTTCTGAGGCTATGTTGCTTGTGTAGGCTTAGGGACATTGATGGCAACCTGATTAACCGCAGCAGGTTTTGGTTGCGTGGTCCCTGGTTTAGTGTTCTTTGTCCATTATTTCTTCTTAGGTTTGGCAATCTCACCATCCTATATCTTAATCTCCTCAATAACTCTGGCTTGCGCCAGAGCTTCCTCTAAACTGGCATATTTTTGTAGCTACAATAGCACGGAGATTGATCTCAAACAACTTTTCAAAAACATTTGGATCAGATCTGACATGGGAGGGAGGTAAGGCAGCTTTGCAAGCAACGTCCTCCACCGGTTCCCGTATGCCACCATGGTCTCTTCCTCATACTATTTGAGGCTAGCTAGGTCACCTAATGACACCTTTTTCTCAGTGTTGAAGGTGAAGTGTTCGAGGAACACATCCACTAGCTAATCCAAATTAGTGATGCTATGTTTTGGTAATTGGGTGAAGCAATCCGAGGTAGGGCCTATGAATGTGGTTATAAATGTTCTCAACAAAAAAGCATTGTTGTCTTGAATACCAAAGCACTGGCTTAAGAACCTGGTCACATGCTCTTGGGCATCCTCCTCCCCTCTAAAGAGTGCCAATTGGGATAGCTTAAAGTGTTTCAGGTATGGAGGTGCCGGCACTGACGGATGCACAGGATGGCTACAGAGTTGGCATAAAGTGGGCTTTTGGGGCCCAGAAGTCTTGATATCCATAGACTCTAAGCACTCTAACAATGCTTTATATGCATCAAAGGATTTAATTTTGTCCTCCTTAGTTTGCTCCCATTGTGGGTTGCGGGGAGCTTGAGGCCTATTGAGAGGTAGCTGGATAGCACCCCCTCTGCCTTGATAGAGTGTTTCAGCCCGCTCTTCTTCTTGTTCATATTCCTCATACGCTTCTTGAGGAGTGGCTGGCCAAGACCTATGCACATGGGTAGGTGCCCGTGGAGGGTGCCCATCATTGTTTCGAGGAGTGGCCTCCCACTCAGGTATAGGAGGTCTCGGAGGCAATACTCTCTCGTACCAAAGGATAGGTAACAAGGATGGGTTGGCATCAGGTCCATATGCCAATCCTAACACAAACTATACATTGGGAGATTATCTCCCATTGCTAACAACCAACCTTTTTGACCATAACAACCCTTTCCCTTCGGCCGCACAAGGAGAAAATTCAAGGACTCACCCACAAGGGGGATATGGACAAGACTAAGAAGGGTATTTCGAAGATGAGTCGGAGTATGATCATTCACAAGTATATCCCATGAATGATGATCAGGAAATATTTCTAACAATGTTCCCATTGGCTTCTCCATTTAAGCACATGCCACTTCAAGAAAATCAGGTCCCCCCGTAAAGTGTGGAACAACCTCGATGGGACCACATCAATTTGCTTGAACAAGATGAGCCTCATGTGTTGCAAGCAGCTTTTGGAGTTAACAAAGGATTTTGGATCTCTAACAGTGATTCAGAAGATGAAACTGAGATGGCCTATCTCAACCACATGCGACAAATGCAACAACGATACCCTTTGGACATAGATGACATGTTTGAACACTTACATATAGGTCCAAGGCATAGGTGGCATCTCAACCTGACATAGTTATAGCAATTACTGCACCCGCCACTCTAGGTACACATAGAGCATATTTCACCTAGAGACCCTATCAAACCATCAGTACCTAGGGCAGACCCTGTCTTCATCTTCGTGCATAGAGCTGATCCATTTATGCCAGTGCCCACAGATCCAGATTTGGAGTACATAGATTGTCTAAGATGTCTGAGTTATAACACCCACGGTAATGGATACCACAAACAGTTCATCAACATGATCTCCATTGACCTAACCGCCCCCATCCATGATACAGTCGACCCGACATGGTCATTGTATCTAAATCTAGATGCTATCGACTGGAATCGCGTGGACACACCACCATCCCCATCAGAGTACTGGCCTTGAGGAGGCATATTCCATTTCACCCCAGGACAGACTCAGGATGTCTTCCATGTTGAAGAGGAACCAGACGTTCTGAACGATGATCTAAATTTAGAAAATGATATCTATTTGATCCCAACTCCACACCAGTTGGAGGATGGGTCCCACATGTCGGTCAAGGAGATGACTAATGTATACATCGGCTCAGATCCAAAGAATTTGCAAATCATCAAGCTGGGGGTAAATTTATCCCTCGAAGAGCAAGCCGACTACATTGCCATTCTCAAAGAGAAGAAGGAGGTTTTTGCATGGTCCTACAAAGACATGTCGGGGCTAGACCAAAATCGCTTGGTCAAACCCCAAAATGCCCCAAAGGGGTCCATGAACCCTTTGGTCAAACCAAAAGCTCCAAGGATTTTTGTAATCTCTTGGTCAAACCAAAAAGCTCCAAGGATTTTCATAATCTCTTGGTCAACCTAAAAAGCTCCAAGGATTTCTGTAATCTCTTGGTCAACCTAAAAAGCTCCAAGGATTTCCATAATCTCTTGGTCAAACCAAAAAGCTCCAAGGATTTCCGTAATCTCTTGGTCAACATAAAAAGCTCCAAGGATTTCCATAATCTCTTGGTCAACCCAAAAGCTCCAAGGATTCTCACAATCACTTGGTCAACCCAAAATGCCCCAAAGGTATCTATCAACCCTTTGGTCAACCCAAAAGCTCCAAGGATTCCCGCAATCACTTGGTCAAACCAAAATGCCCCAAAGGTATCTATAAACCCTTTGGTCAAACCAAAAGCTCCAAGGGTTACCATAACTACTTGGTCAACATAAATTTTCCAAAACAAACAAAAACAATAAAATCATCAAAAATAACAAAAAAAATTGCATTTCAATTCCATGCATACTGGTAAAAATCAAAATACAAAAATATAGGTTGCATTAGGCATCGCATCCATACATTGCATATTTGCTAGGTCATACCAGTCAACAGCAACATAGACTGTCATTACTTGGCAATTCCCTCATTTTCCACATTAAATCCATTTTCTAAATGCATACATCCAGAATAACACCATCGCCATTTTCTTTTAGCATAGTCAGTTGTATCCTAATGTATATGGGGTTTTCATCATTCAGCTGTATTTAACTTTCTAGCCAAAAACTATATAAAGTTAAATGGATTTTACATGGGAAATTTTTACTTGGATCATGCCTTGTTATGTAACATCCCTACATAAGTTAAAACACATAAAATAATTCCTAAGTTGTGTGAATGCAAGAGAAACCTACAAAGCAGTCTAGGGTACCATAAGTGAAAGATTATCCTATTCATCCCCCTGTGCGAATGGTTCCAGAATGCTAAGAATTGACAAAAGGACGAGCTCTTCCCTATCCATTCAACATAATAAAAAGTGGTTTTCACCACTCCCACAACTCCCAATCACAGTTGGTCCCAAAATTTGTAAGGATTCGTACTACACGTCCCTGCCAAGGATGTGTAGTCGTCCCCAAGACCTAAAAGGATCAACGCCATTCAAAAAAAAAAAAAAAAAAAAAATTCCAACAAACCACTATCACAACCATCTCCACTTACCTTTGGTCTCAAAGTTGTAAGGATTCGTACTACACGCCCCTGACCAAGATGGGTAGTCATCCCCAAGGCCTAAAATATCAATGCCCTTACTTCATAATCTCCATTATCCCCTTGGTTCCCAAAGTCGTAAGGATTCGTACTACACATCCCTAAACAGGATGGGTAGTCATCCCCAAGGCCAATAGGATCAAGGCCATTCACAAGCTCACCCTTACAAAGCTTAACATACAAAATCGAATCAACAGTGGTTCTCACCACTATTCAAAATCCTTGCTCAAAAATAAAAACAAAGAGAAAAATAAACAGTGGTTTTCATCACTATATAGACGAGCAAGTATCCCAAACCATTGAGCAAACACACAGCCTAAACTTGAATCCCTGGAATTCTTAGCATTCAAAAACCATCTAGGTGATCCTCATTACAGGTTTGGTTGATAGCCTACCTGGAAATGGTGGTATCCTAACCGCATGACGATATGCCTGCCACATTAGCTTTGCATGTGCATAGACTAATGTTTGCATGTGGATGAGCTAGCTTATGGTACCTTAGATTGTCTCGTGGATTAATCTTACTAAATACAACGGAGTTAGTGGAGCTAATTAGGTTATCCTCAGTACATGATTGGTTGATAGCCTATCTGAAACTGGTGGTATCCTGAAAAATTCCACATAAACAAACTCAATTGCACACACAGGGATGTGAAATAACTTGGTTAAATTCAAGTCGGATTTATACCTTGTTCAAAAGTCTTGCGAGATAAATGTACAGTCTTGGCTAGTTAGTTAAAATATTTGAATCTCAGAAAAGCTTAACTACATTTTAAAACAACTGGTACATTTTATTCTGTACATCACCATCAGAAAAAAATGCAAAATACAAAAACAAAGTTTTCACATGCAATGTCATCCCATTAGTATAGCAAGTCAGTCAAATCTTACACAGTCTATGGTGCATCGACAAGTCATCAACAACTCATTTCATTCATTCCATTGGCATACATCATACAAATTAGAACCATCGCATTCCTAATAGCCTATGCATACATCAATGTAAAAACATGTACATAACAACAAACCATGAAAAGTGCATCAACACCAAAAAGAGTCATCTGTATATATATCATAACAAAAATGCCCGCAGGCTACAATGAACCGGTCCTCTGACCCCGCAACAAAAATCCAAAAAATCAAAAACCCCCAAGCCTAGGGTGTCGACCACCATGATAACGTAGGATCGGTGCGACGGGAACTACCCCCTGCAGTGTGGGTCCTATGGACCTCTCAGGGCAACTGCTACTCGCCCCTGCATCACACCCACTAGCACTTCCCTCATCTAGCCACCTGCGATGAGACAATGCTGACTGCTCAGTACCGCTATCTCTCGTCCGATGCGATGAGCCACCTCCAGGGGGCTTAGGTATCCACCCACCAAGACGGATAATCTCTCCCTACATGATCATGGTGGCTGACACCCTAGGCTTGGGAGTTTTTGAGTTTTTTATTTTTTTTGTGAGGTCATATGATCATTTTATTGTAGCCTAAGGGTCTTTTTGATGATATATACATGACTTTATTTGTGTTTATACACTTGTTATGGTTTAATTTTATGCACATTTATTTATGTTGATGTATGCATGTTTATTTATTTTGATGTATGCATATGTTGTTATGAATGCAAATGTTTTTAGCTATATGATATGCATATGGAATGGACAAAAATGATTTGTTGATAACTTTGCGGTGGCACCATAGACTGTACAAGATTTACTGGCTTTCTGTACTATGTGATTGTTTTGTAAAATGACTTTGCATGTGTATATTTTTTTGTTTTTGTTTTGTATTTTTTGATGATGATGTAAGAATGGAATGTACCACATTTGTGTTAAAATATAGTTAAGGTTTTTGATACTCAGATATTTTAGGTTAACTAGCCAGGACTGTATGTTTATCTCACAAGACTTTTGAACAAGGTATGAATCAGACTTGAGTTCGACCAATTTATTTCACATCCTTGTGTGTACAATTGAGTTTGTTTATGTGGTATTTTTTAGGATACCGCCAGTTCCAGATAGGCTGTCAACCAAACCTGTACTGAGGATCACCTAATTAGATCCACTAATTCTTTTGTTGTATTTAGTAAGATTAATCTGTGGTGCTATCTAGGATACCATAAGCTAGCTCATCCACATGCAAACATTGATCTGCACACAATTTAATGCAATAGATATATCATCATGCGGGAGGTTTTCCACCAGTGATCGATAGGCTATCCACCCAACCGATACTGAGGATCACCTCATGACCTTCCGAATGCTGAGAGTTCTAGGGATTCAATTTCGACTCCCTTATTTTCTTCAATTGTATTGGGATACTTGCTCTTATATGTAGTGATAAAAATCACTATTTATTTTTGTTTTTTTGTTTTTTGAGCAAGGGATTTGAATATTGAGTGATGATAATCACTATTTCTTATGCTTTTTGATGTGTGCACTTTGGGGGTTTTGATGTCAAATTTTGAAGTTTTGACTGTTGCAAATTTTTTTGATGTTTGCAACTTTTTGAGAACTTGGGATTTTTGGGGAATTAGGTAGGGAAGATGCTTGTCCTTTTGCCAACTCTCAGCATTCTTGGGGTCATTCGCACAGAGGTATGAGCGATATAACCTTTTCATTGTATGGCATCCTAGATTTATTTGCAGGTTTCATATTTCGTTCACACAACTTGGGAGTTTTTTTTTTGTGTTTTAACTTGTGTTGGGATGCTACGTAACAAGGTGTGATCCAAGTAAAACTCTACCTTTGTAAAAATCTGTCTGACTTTGTACAATTTTTTGCTAGAAATCTAATGACAGTTTAATGACAAAAGGCCTATATGCATTAGAAGACAACTGACTATGATATGGTGCAAAATGTGAATGGCGTTTATTTTTGATGGATTATTTACAAAGTGGAAAAATGTGGAAAATGATGGAGTTGCCGAGTAATTATAGTCTATGGTGTATTTGACCTGTATGACCAACAAATATGCAATGTATGTTTGCGATGCCTAATGCAACTTATTTTTTTTGTGTTTTGATTTTTAAGAGTATGCATGGAAGTGAGATGCAGTTTTTTTGTTATTTTTGATTATTTTATTGTTTTGTTTGTTTTTGAATATTTGTTTTTGACCAAGATTTTGTGTGACTATCTACGACTATCTTTTTAAGGATGGCAACAAGCATTTTGTTCAATGCCTCTGCTTGCTCATTTGCCTACAGATAATAGGGTATTGAAAAACTGTGCTAAATTTTGTACTTTGTTGTCAAATCATGCACATCTTTGTTTTTAAATGACGTCCCATTATCCGATATGATCTTGGATGGAATACAAAAATGACATATGATGTTATGTAAAATAAAATCCGCAATGCGGTTTTTAGTCGTAGAGGTAAGCAAAATTGCTTTCACCCACTTGGTGAAGTACTCTATGGCCGTTATGATAAACGTGTGATGACCTGATGACGTAGGGGAGATATTTTTGATTAGATCTAAGCCCCATTGTGAAAATGGCCAGGCCGATTGGATCGACTGCAAGGACTGAGAAGGTACATGTGTCAAATTGGCATGGTGTTGACACTTCATGCACTTCCTTACATACGTGCAACAATCTCACTCTAAATATGGAAAATAATAGGCCATGTGAAGAATGCACTTTGCGATGGCCATACCGCTAAAGTGGCCATCGCATGTACCATCGTGTGCTTGGGTGATCGCCCAAGTGGACTCCTGTTGGTCCAAGCAATGAAGGAGGATTCCTTCGTAGCTTCAAAGATACAAAATGTCTCCTAGCAAGACATGTTTTGCCACTTTTTTTTTGAATGATATTTTTGTGGCATGTGACAATCCAAGTGGGAGGTTACCTAGCTTGAGGTAATCTCTTATGGGTGTGTACCAATCCTGTCGATCAAAAACATTGATGGTATGAACAACCAATCCCTCTTGAAGTTTGTCCCTAGTAAAAGCTGAGTGGGAACGAACCTGTAAGAATAGCGTTGTGTTGCTATTAAGAGGAGTCAGGGAGAACAAGGACCCCTAGTTGGCATGATTCAAATTGTCACGAATTCGAGAGAACTTATCTTGATATGGTTCAATTTGGATCAGGTGGACTCCTGGCATTAGGTCAGAGATTGCATGCTCCATCATGGATTGCAATAGTGTTTTGACTTGAATGGGTGTCATCTTACCGAAAGGGTCTTACAGGATTAGTGACCCCAAGGAGGCCATAGTGTTTGTAAAATGATTCAATGATCGAGGGAGTGCCTTGAGTCATACCATTCAAGCTTTGCCAAGAATTTATCCACAAGGGCTTTGTAGGCCTGTAGAACTGGGCATTTGCACTGGAATACCCATTTTACTTAGTTGACAATTAACAACGAATCACCAAAGATGGTCAAGCATTTGATGTTCATGGTGATTGATGTCTAAAGACCTATGAGCAAGGCTTTGTATTTGGCATTGTTGTTGGTGCATAGGAAATCTAGTTTAAATGATAGAGGCATTGGAGTCCCTTGTGGTGTGAAGAATATGATTCATGCACCACCCCCTTGCTCATATTTAGAACCATCAAAAAATAGGGTTATGTTGGCCTGTGACTCAGGCTCATCATAATATGGTGATTCTAAGACATGGAATACCCCATCATCGGGTAGCTCTACGGTCAGAGGCTAATCATATTTGAGAGGAGCCTTTGCTAGTTGATCAACGATGACTTGAACTTTTATTGAATTTTATCCAATGAATTTGATGTCAAACTCCATCAACAACATGATCCATTTTTTCGTGCGGCTACTATGATAAGTATGACTCATCATGTACTGCAATAGATTCTCCTTAGACACAATATACGTCATATCACTCAGCATGTAATGGCATAAATTTTTGGTAACAAATACCATCGCCACGCATAGCTTCTCAACGTATGCATAGTTAATTTCATAACTGACCAGGGTGTGGATAAGATAGTAATTAGACTATTCTTTATGTAGTTCATTTTTTTGGGCCAGCATGGCACCAAGTGCCACCTCAGTAGCCAAGATGTATAAATAGAATGACACTCCTGTTCTAGGTGGTGCCAATACTAGTGGTGAAGCCAAGTATTATTTAATGTCATCGAAGGCTAATTGCCACTCGTCATCCTAGTGAAATGCTACCCCTTTATGTAATTTATTAATGGATAGGCACTTGTCAGATAGTTGCACTATGAAGCGCTTGATTGACATGACCTTTCCCTGTAAGCTTCTAAGCTGCTTGATGGTAGTCGGGGGAAGCATGTCAAGGATTTCCTTGAATTTATGCAGATCCACCTTGATGCCTCGTTTTGAGACTATGAAACCGAAGAGTTTTTTAGATGTGATGTCAAATACACACTTCTTGGGGTTTAGTCTGACTTTATGTTTGATAAGGTGATTGAGGATCTTGCTTAAGTCATCCAAATGATCTGGGCATAAAAGATATTTTTCCAACGAATCATCCATATAATCTTCCAAATTTTTATGCATGTGATCATGGAAGATGTATGTCATAGCACGTTGGTAGTTGGTGCCAGCATTTTTAAGGCCAAAGGGCATGACCCTATAACAAAATGTCCCCCAAGGTATTGTGAATGGCAGTTTTAGTTGATCATCAAGATTGATATGAATATGATTGTATCTCGAGAAACCATCCATGAGGGAAAGCATTTCGTGGCCCGTTGTAGCATATACCAATGCGTCGATGCTAGGAAAGGGGAAATCATCCTTGGGACTCGCTTTATTTAGATCTCAAAAATTAGTGCATATGTGAATCCTCCCATTAGGCTTCTTTATGGGTACCATGTTGGACAGCCATGGTGGGTAATCCATGCAGATGACAAACTGTGCATCCAATAGCTTTTGTAGCTCATCTTTGACCATTAAGGCTACTGTTGGGTGCATATTATGTAATTTTTGCTTGACTGGCTTGAATTTTGGATCAAGCATTAGATTATGCATGACTAGCTATGGTTCTAGCCCTGGTATGTCTTTGTAGGACCATGCAAAAACCTCCTTATTCTATTTGAGAAGGGTAATGTAATTGTCTTGCTCTTCGGGGGATAGAATTACCCCCAACTTGATGATTTGTGGATTCATTGGATCAAAGCCGATGTCTACGTCAGTCGTCTCTTCAACTGACATGTGGGACCCGTACTCCAACTAGTGTGGAGTTGGGATCAGGTGGATTTTATTCACTAAATTTATATTTGCATTGGGAACCTCGAGCCCCTCTTCAGCATGGAAGTTATCTTGAGTTGGTCCTGGGGTGAAATGAAGCATCTCATCGCAAGGCCAGTACTTTGATGGGGATGGTTGTGAGTCAGCACAATCCCAGTCTATATCTTCTAAGTCTAGATACAATGGTCATGTTGGATCGGTTGGATTACGGATGGGGGCAATTAAGTCAAAGGAGATCATGTTGATGAAATGATTTTGGTCTCCATTACCACAGGTGTGGTGACTCAGACTTTCTTGGTGATCTTTGTGCTCCAGATCTAGGTCTGGGGGTATTGACACAAATGGATCAGCCCTATGTGTGGATAGAAGGATAGGGTCTACTCTTGGCACTAATGGCTCTATAGGGTATTTGGGAAAAAAGTGCTATCTGTATGCCTAAAGTGGTAGATGCAGCACTTGGTCTAGCTATGCGGGGTTTAGGTGCCACCTATGCATTGGCCCCATGTTTAGTTTTTGAAACATGTCATCAATATCCATGGTGTATTGTTGCTGTCACATATGATTGAGATATGCCATCTAGGTTTCATCTTCATAATCACTATCAAAGATCCATAGGCCTTCGTTGGCTCCGATAACTATTTGTGACATGTGAGACTCGTCTTGATCAAGAAAATTGATCTGGTCCCATCGGGGTTGTTCCGCTCTCTGCAAGAGGACCTATTTTTCTTAAGGTGGCCATTGCTCGACTGGAGCATCAAAGGGGAACATTTCCAATAAGCTTTCTTAATAGTCATCCATGGGGTCACTTGTGAATGATTGCTATCAGATTCGAAAGGGTTCCACGATGCTGCCTCATATTCTAACTCATCTTTTGGAGATCCTTCTTGACCTTGTCTATATCCCTCATGGAGGCAAGTTCTTGAACTTTCCCCTTTCTCGATCAAAGGGTAGGAATTGTTGAGGCCCATAAGGTTGGTTGTTAAAAATGGGAGATAATCCCCCAACGTGTAGTGTTAGGATTGGTATATGGACCTTGTGCCAACCTATCATTGTTGCCTAGCCCTAGGCCTTGCATGTTCTCTACCAAGATGTCAAGGGGTAGAGGGTGGTTGAACCCTACTCATGATTTTTCATATTGCATTTGATATCTTGGTTGACAAAGAAGACACACTCCTTGTTCATACCTGCCCAACCCATATCCATGCCAATTACATTGGCCAAGATATCTCAAAGTGAAGTCTGGGTTGGACAAATAGTTGATGTCCTCAGCAAAGGGCTCTTCATCTTCTTCCTCTTGCAGGTAAGGTTCAATGCCATTATCGAGGCCCCCATATACAAAATTTGTCTGGTTTGACAGGTAGCCTAGAGGAACAATAGTGTCGATGGGGAGGCGAGGTCTCCCCATGTCATGCATGGACTCAAGTGCAGGTGCTACTATAATATTCTAAACTAGTTACTACCCCAAGCCCATATTGGCCATCTCAATGATGATTGTTTGTGGTTGAGGGGTAGGGAATGGGAGTTCTTCCTGAGTCCACTCCATGTCGGGTGAAATAGGCATCTCGACTTCCATTCGGCTAGGCATCTCCTCGATAGATATGGTTGATACTGATGGTGGTGCCTCTTCCAGGGGTTTCTTCCCATTGTCCTTCGATGTGGCCACCATAGGTGGCATCGTTGGTGAAGGACCAGACGATGAAGATGGACCCGACTAGGGATTTGAGGGACTTAATAGCTGGGATGCATGTGGAATCGGACCCTGTTTAGATGGATTCAACTAAAAATCCAAATTTGTCGATGGAAGGGTCAATTGCAGCATCAACTACATCACATTGCAATACTTTAAGGGCTCTATGTCTGTTGGGACTACATGCACCTACCCTTTGAATGTGTACTTTAGGCACTGATGAGCTATTGAAGGGACACACTTCATGTTCATGATCCAAGGCTGGCCCAACAAGATATTATAGGCCATCTCACCTTCCAAGATGTGGCACAATGTAGGAATAGTATTTTTCCTTACTTGGATGGGCAAGACAATGTGCCAATCGTCGAGCATATCGCATCATTGAATGCTCGAAGAGTATAGATGGAGGCCATGATGTGAGATACTAGAAAATTGAGGTGTTTCAAAGCCGTTGTTGTGATTATATTACTGGATGAGCTAGTGTCCACCAACACCCTCTTATATGGAATCCCGTTGACCCGTGCAATGACATGTAGGGGTGGATCTGCCATATCACCAGTCACCGATTTTAGCTCATCTTCTCTAAAGGTGATAACTGGTTCTGCACATTGTTTTACATGTCCCACAAAGTTGTTGAAAGAGTTTGCTTCATGGGGCTACATCTCGATGGATTTTAATATCTCCATTAGAGCCTCCCGATGGGGTGGTGATTGTTGGATGAGCTCGTAGATGGAGAGCCTAGCCAACGTGGTCCTTAAAATTTGGGTAAGTTTAGTCTAAATCATGGCCACTGGTCTAGGCGGGGGAGGTTGTGTAGGGTGTTGTTGAGGTTGTGACATTGATGGAACTTCTCTTGTAGCCACTGCGGGGGCAGATGTGCTTGGGTACCTCTTGTTCCGAGTAACTATGCTTATCATCCCCACATACCCTTGCATGGGGTAGTTTTGTGTCACCTCATTGACTTGAAGGGTCTTTGCCTGCACATCATGGGCAGGCATGGGGTCTTTGAAGACCTCCATCTATTGGTTGTTTGGCACAACAAGATTATCCATTGCTAGTGTCTTGTTGTCTATTAGGTCTTGCACTAATATTTTGAACTTCCAACATGCATAAAGGTCATGTCCTTTTTGCTGATGAAATCTACAGTACAAGTCTTCCATATAGCCCTTGTTTTTTGATGCGTTGGGGTCTACGAATTGACTTTCTAGCAGGTTTATTAAGTTTTCCATGGACAAGCGGTCAAACAAGGAGTCTTTAGACTCTGTGAACGGTGTGAATTATCACCTAGGGTGATGCTACTAATTTTGTTCTTGCCTATGATTTTCCTTTTCATAGGTGTCAAGAGGAACTGCCTGATAATTAGCCTTTGGGGGATGTATTGCTTGTGCAGGCTTAGGTATGTTTATAGCAACCTGATTGACCACGATGGGTTTCAGTTGCGTTGAAATTTTTTTTGTATTTTTAGGCCACTCTTTCTTTTTTGGCTTGGCAATCTCGCCATCCTATATCTTGATCTCCTTAATGATTCTGGATTACGCTAGGGCTTCCTCAAGAATGGCATATTGTTGTAGCTGCAATAGCATGGAGATCAACCTCAAACAACTCTTTGAGAACATTTGGGTCAGGTCATCCATGGGAGGGAGGTAGGGTAGCTTTGAAAGCAATTTCCTCCATCGATTTCCATAAGCCACCATGGTCTCTTCCTCATACTTCCTAAGGCTAGCTAGGTCGCTTAATGATGCCTTCTTCTTGGTGTTGAAGGTGAAGCATTCAAGGAACACGTCCACTAGCTAGTCTAGGTTACTGATGCTATGCTTTGGCAACTGAGTGAACCAATCCGAGGCAGGGCCTGTGAACGTGGTTATAAATGTTCTTAGCAACAAAGCATCGTTGTCCTGAATGCCAAAGCATTGGCTCAGGAACCTTGTCACATGATCTTGGGCATATTCCTCCCCTCTAAATATTGCCAATTGAGGCATTTTAAAGTGTTCGAGGTATAGGGGTGTAGGCACTGAAGGATGCACAGGGTGACTATGGAGCTGGCATAAAGTGGGCTTTTGAGGCCCAGAATTATTGGTCTCCATAGAATCCAAGTGTTCTAGTAGCGCTTTATATGCATCAAAAGATTTGATCTCTTCCTCCTTGGTTTGTTCCCATTGTGAATTACGGGGAACTTGAAGCCTATGGAGGGGTAGCCAGATAGCACCCCCCTACCTTGGTAGGGCATTTCAGCCTGCTCTTCTTCATGCTCAAACTCCTTATAGGATTCTTGAGGAGTTCTTGGGTGTGACCTATAAACATGGGTGGGCACCCGCGGAGGGTGCCCATCATTGGCTCTAGGGGTGGTCTCTCGCTTAGGTCTAGGAGGTATTGGAGGCAACATTTGATAAGGTCATGGAGACCTGTCTCACACCAAGGGGTTGTGACTCTCATACAACTCTGTCCTATGCATTTGAGGGGTTGGGACCCTCTCAGGCATAGTGTTATGGAGCAACTCATCTTTCTGACGCTGAATGTGATCTTTGCTAAGGTGATATAGGTGCTATAACTATTGTTGATCTTGCTCAAGCTACGTGATTTGTGCTTGGTAGGTGGCATGTTTGGTAAATTCCAAGTTGGTTTGTTTCACCGTCTTGAGTCTAGGAGGCCTAGATGCATCTCCTACACATCTATCTTAGTTGTGGTGATCCGAGATCTCTATAGGTCACTTCCCTTTGTTGAGGTTAGCGGAATTCACCCGAGGCTCTGGCCTCAATAGGTGATCCTGATAAATAGCAGGTGCATAAGTGCATTGTTCTTGCACTATGTATTGTTGTTGAGGAATGTAGTGGTCTTCCTCATGCTCCTATTTGTATATGTGAAAGGGGTGAGAAAAATTGGCTTACCCTGTCTGAAGAGCCTTGTGCTCTAGATTCGACCTATTGTTTTTGATAGTAATAAGGGGCAGAGGAGGGATTATGTAATCATGTGGTCCCTCTTTATGGATCCTATGTTGTTCTAGCACTTCATTGCATGGTGGCCACTCATAACGAGTGTCTAAGGGAGCCTTCCCATTTATGTTGAGTGCCACGTGTAAGAACTCCTCCTGAAAGGGTTTATGTTGAATGGGAGTGCCCCTCGAAGGGGTGCCTCTATAGTCCCATTCTATCATAGTATTATGTGGACTATTTTGTGGGTCAGGTCACCAAGGTGGTAGGACCAAGTCCTTGGGGCTATAGCGGAGGCGACTTGTTCCCCCTTGTACACTTTCTATAGCTTATGTCCATGATTGGGATTGGCTACGGGTGTACACCATGGTGGTGTTTCTCTAAATGATGCATACATTTTTATCTTCTTTATGATTATTTATGCTACACTAAAAAAATAGGAGCCACACAAACAAAGAAGTGATTATCTTGTTTATAGATTGAAGGTGTGCCCTAGATCTGGTTTAATGTGTTTTGATTTTTGTTTTGAAAGCTTTGTAAAGAAATTTTTTTTGTATATGCAATATGAGGGCTTGTATATCTCCCAAAATGGTCACCCCTTCGATATACCACTGCCATGCCTTCATACCGAACCTCTCAATATACCCGCCCTTATGTGAGGGAAACTATTGGTATGCGAGAGCAGAACAGTACGTGGAACATAGGCGATATGGAAGGGGAATTGCTTTATTTTTGAAACCTACCATAGAAGACTTATCCTCATGCGCTGGGAATCACCCCAGCTACACTTGGTCAGCTTTCATCAGGATTTATATCTAGCAATAGTAGTGATCAGGGTTTATGTCTAGATACTCTGATCTAACAACAATAGCGATATTTGGGAATGATTTTCCTTAATATATGCTTTCTATGTGGTAGGGCTTTTGAATCATCTTTCCACTTATTTTTCCATTATGCCTATGCCCTTGAAGTCTTCCATTAGTTTGTTTTGGAGTTGGGTGTTGTGTGGGTTCTTTTCAACTCGTTGGAGGACCTAGTTGTTCAATGGGTCTCCCTCTTCTCCTCTCCCCACCTATGCCAGTTTTAAAAATTTGGGTTACCCCATATTTGGTGGTAGGTATGGAAGTAAAGGAATGCTTGCACATTTAAAAATATTTTCCATCTTGATTCATTGGTATCCTCAAGGGCCATTATAGATATAGTGGAAAATATGAAATCTGTAAAACTAGATTCGATAACTTGTGTAGGGGAGATTTATTTGGAGAGATCATTGGGTTTTTTAACACAACCTCATAATACAATGATTAGGGTGATTTAGGATAGGGCTAGCACAATTTGGGAATCCCCTCCATCAGGTTGGCTAAAATTCAACTTTGATAGAGCTTCTAAAGGGAACCTAAGTCTGCCAGGTTAAGGAGTTTATTTAGAAACTCGGAGGGTGAAATCCTTCCTGCCTTTGCTAAAAACTTGCATCACCAAACCAACCATTTTACTGAAGCTCAAGAATTATTTCAAGGTGTTTTCCAATTGAAATTGGTGAATTACAAGAAACTAATAATAGAAGGAGATTCACTCAATGTTATCAACATGATTAACGACAACCAAAATAGCTCCTAGACTATTGTAAATTTTATAATTGAAGCCAAGAGAATTATTCAAAATTTAGAAGAATTCCAATTAAAGTATCATTTCATGGAAGGTAACAAAGCTACATACTTCCTAGCTAATCAAGGTCTTACACAACAAGATCTTTAAATTTGGAGAGGTAATTTTCTAGATGGCCTTAGATCGTTGGACAATGAATTCAAGCAAAGGTCAAATTCAAGTCAGAATACTTATAAATTTGAGTATAGATATTTGAGGATATATTTGAGGACATAATTTTGAGGATATATTTGAGGATAGATATTGAGGATAGAGTTTTGAGGATAGATTTGGGGACAGATATTGAGGATAGATTTGAGGATAGAATTTGGTACAGAGTTGAGGATAGGTTTATGCCAGATTAAAGACACAAATTAAGGACATATTTTTGCTAGACTAAAGTACTATGTTTAGTGCATATTTGAGATAGATATTTGGAGGTGATAGAGTATAGAGGATGATAATCTCCAATGGATAGAGATCCATTAGCCAGGTCAGTGAGGACATGTGTCTTCTATGGATAGATATCCATTATCCAGAATAGTGAGGGCAATAGTTCTTATATCAATAGCTAGAGTAGAGGAGAAAGGAGTTTTCATGTGGATAGAGATCCATGAACTTGATTAGGTTATTGGTGTCTCATTTGGATAAAGGTCCATACAAATTATAGGGAAAGGATTCCCAAGAGAATTTATTTGAGAAAAAATTATAAGGAATTTTTTCTCCATCGAGTAGCCCACATTGGGTGAACCATGTTAAATAATGTCTCTCATGTGTGTGATGCTTTGTGTGATGTTTACTGCTTTAATATTACTGATGTTATCATTTGTATTAAAAAATAAAAAGCTTTATCTTATACTATTCACACCCCATATCAGTATAAGAACATGTTCTTCAATTGGTATTAGAGCGGGTCTCTCCGTGAAAAGACTAACAACTTGGAGGAGGATCCATAAGAGACACACATGAATTCAAAAAATGAAGAAGAGACCATGTTTGATATAAAATGGGAATTCTCTGCTGCTTTCATAAATTTGGAAAGAATTAAAGAGAAGAATTTAGGTTTGAAGGAATAACTTCAAGAGGATGAAGAAACAAGGATGGAACTTCTACAAAATCTCACAAGAACTCAAGATAAATGTAGAAGAAGGAAAGAAAATTGAGCAGGATATGACAAATATGTTAAGAAAAAGAGAAACAAAATGTAAAATATTAGAAGCACAAATTTTTTATCTAAGGAATGAAGTTTAAATGACCAAGGTACTACAAGATGTAGAGTATGTGAAATAGAAAAATGAATCAAGTCTTCAAGAAGCATAAACTTCAAACAAATATAGGAAAGCAAAGGATATCAGAAAGAAATAAATAAATGAAGAACCTTGGATGAGAGTTAATCACAATTAGAGAAGCACTCCACAACAATCTCAAAGGCATCCAAACAAGTTACATAATTTATTCCATGGTCATTGCTTTTCATGTAATAAATATGGTCATAGAGCTATACATTGTATTGGTCATGCAAGAAACAATGTCAATAGAAATTTTAATTCTTTTGCACCTCTTATGGATAATGATAGTATATGTTACAAATGCAATAATTTTGGGCACAAGGCTAGATGGTGTAAAATGATACTTCCCGAGTCTAGTAAAAGAAAAATAACTTCAACAACTAGGAAATATGAAAGAGAAGATGTAAAGACTAGATCAATGTTACTTCAAATAGTCATTCATGCTCAGGATAAAGAAGAACAATGGTATCTTGTTAGTGGTTTCTCTAGTCACATGATAGGAGATAAATACAAATTCATTATACTAAAATAAACCAATATAGGATCAATAATTTTTGGTGATAATGGATCAATAAGTATTGGTGGAAGAGGAACTATGAGTTTAGACAATGAAAAAAAAAGAATAGAAAATGTGTTGTATGTTAAGGGGTTAAAACATAATCTGCTAAGTGTAAGTCAACTTTGTGATCAAGGGCACATGGTTACATTCCACCCAGATAGATGCGAGATAAGAAAATCAAGAACTGAAAAAGTCATTGCCAATGGAAGAAGAACTCCAAACAATATATACATGCGTAGTGATATCGAAGGGGAAAAGTGATTTCTATCACAAAAATATGAGATTTGGTTGTAGCATAGAATATTAGGTCACTTGAATTTTGACAACATAGTCAACATAATAAATAAGCAGGCTGTCAAATATTTACCCAAAATAAGAAAACCACAAAACACCATTTGTGCACCTTTTCAACATGGAAAGCAAACTAGAAAAAAAATTAAGTATATGTCATCTGAGCCATTAATTTTAATACATATTGATCTATGTGTTCCTACCAGAACAAAAAGCATTTAGGGTGAGAGTTACTTTATATTGTTTATAGATAATTTCTCTAGAATGGTTTGGATAGCTTTCTTGAAAGAGAAGTCAGATGCTTTTGAAAAATTTAAAGCATTTACAGAACTGGTTGAAAATAAAACCAACAAGAGGATTAAGTGTTTGAGATATAATAGAGGAGGAGAATTTACCTCAAATGAATTTGTAGAGTTTTGTGAACAACATGGGATCAAGAGAGAATACTCAACAACAAGGAATCCTCAACAAAATGGAGTAGTTGAAAGAAAAAATAGGACTGTTGAGAATATGGCTAGAGCTATGTTAAATTAATCTAAACTCTCATATGGATTTTGGAGAGAAGCAGTCAACACAACAATATTCATAATAACTAGGGATCAAATGAGGGTAAACCATCACAAGACTCCATATGAGCTTTGGAAAGGAAGACCAACCACTGTAAAACACTTCAAGGTTTTTGGAAGAAAGTGCTACATAAGACAAGAAGATCAAAAATTAGGTAAGTTTGACCCAATATGTGATGAGTGAATTTTCCTTGGTTATTCCTCTAAGAGTAAAGCCTATAGATGATTCAAAAAGAGAACACACATTATTGTAGAAAGTATAAATGTATCAGTTGAGAAGATATATTTAAGAGAACCAGTTCAACAAACTATGTATCAGGAAGATGGAAGTTATCAAGAAGAGTTTCTTGAGGAATTAGATGAAGAATAATAAGAAACCATAGCATATACTATTATAGGAAATAAAATTAAGGCACAAAAAAAAGAGAAAAAAATGAGATGAGTGAGGAATAACATTCAATAGTTTAGGTTAGAAGCATAGGATGAATTTAGAGTATTACTCAAATCTTGGAAAAATAAATACATGGATATGGTAGAAATTAAAAATTATAGAGACCAAAGACCAATGGAAATCATCAACAAGAGGTTAAAATACTCGTTACCAATATATATGCTTCAAACTAGTATACAAGTAGATGAATACTATGGTAATATATATAATTAAAAGCATGAGTGTGCAAAGAGAAAATATGAATGGTAGTTGAGGATTTTAATACACCCCTAAATCCAAGTGAAAAGAAATATGGATCTAGGGAATGACCAAAAACATGTTATATCTAAATTACCTTATAATTTCTCTTAGAGAGGAAGATAAAATATGCATACCCACCATATAGTATACATCCAGTTGTGCTCTATCTAGTGGCAAAGGAGGGAGGACATTTAGAAATTCAAGCTAAGGGGTAAAAGTTTCTATGTTTAGAATATCTACAAATATTTATGGAATTGCATGCAATAGGGCCATTACTTTTGGATAGTGTTGAGATGTGTTAGTTTATAGATGTAAGAATTATGAGGGATTTTTGTAATGGAGGTTTCTTTTTATGGAAAATTTGTGCATACCAAGGGATCCATTTTCTAGAGTCATACATATTCATTTATCGAGGGCTCCTTTTTTGAATATCTAAGGACTTATTTATGGACTCAATATTCTATAGATCTAGAAACTTACCTATTAAAGCTTCAACATGAAAAATACATGTGGACCTACCTATTGAGGGAATCATTTTCTAGTCGACTTATGACATTTTTGGAATCTATGGATGTATGTGTGGAGGTATCCATTTTATAATGATCTATACACTTTTCTACTAATGGATCCATCTTTTGGATCCTATGGGTATAATTAGTTTTGAGTATGGTGCATGTTTATGTACCATGAATAAAATGAACACCATATGCAATGAATGTACTAAGGATATTGATTTTTTTATGTAGCTAGATTAAAAATAATAATAGATATAGGATGTTGTTGAAAGAAGGTATATGAAGATTTGTAAAATGTTTTGGGCCCTTTCAAAATTGATTTTATCCCAATAAAAAATGACCTAACTAAATCAAATGTAATTATTTTAGAGATAGAAGGAACCAAATGCATATGGTCCAATAGGATGATAGGAAGACAAGGAAACCAATGCCAACTAGATAGCTATTTAATCTCAATAAATTAGTACCTAAAATTCTAGAACTGGTCTCTCAAATATCTACCAAGAATAGGATCATATCACAACCCTTTGATACTTAGTGTAGATGTTAAAAAATTATCTAAATTGTCTTTTAGATTTGAACTGATATGGTTGGAAGATGGAAACTTCAAGGAGAATATAAAATTATGATGGGAGTCAAAAGTTTATGGATCTAAAATTACCCAACTAAATAAAAAACTAAAGAACATCAAAAGGAAGCAAAAAATGAAACATAATTTTTTTTGAGAACTTACATAGTAAAAAAATAACTTTAGAAAATAAAATATAGAGAACAACAATGACTCTTGAAATGAAATGCAATGAGAAAGCTCTATTACATCAAAAAGAGAGATGTTAATACAATACCAAGTATTATTGAGAAAAGAGAAAATATTTTAGAGGTAAAGGTCAAGAATCACATCCCTTCAATAAGATGATTAAAATATAAATTTCTTCCATGCCATATCTACAAGACACAAGAGCCAATCAAAAAATTATAAAATACAAAAGGAATATGACACTATCATAGAGGAGGAATATAATACTACTAATATTGTGTTGCAATTCTTCTTTAACCATATAAAAAATGACTTAATAAGGGAGGAATAAATGGATAAATTAATATTGAATCCTATCCCCAAAGTCATTACCAAAGATATGAATAAACAATTGAATAGAGAAATAAAGGATAAAGATATCAAAGAGGTAATATTTGAAATGCACAAAGATAAAGTACCAAGTCCAAATAATTTATCAATAGGGTTATTATAGATGTGTTTGGATATGGTATGTTAAGATGTAATTACAACAATGAAGGGGATAGAGACATTAGCCAAATTACATAAAGAAATCAACAACACTTTTATTTCCATAAAAAAAATAGACCAAGGACATGGAAGAAATTTAGACCAATTAGTTTATACAATGTAATATACAAAGTGTATACCAATATATTAACAAATGTTCTCTCCAAAATAATATTGGAAGAACAACATGCATTTATTTAAGGTTATTAGATTTTAGATGGTATATTGATGTCTCATGAGGTGATTCACTTTGTAGATAGAGGAAAGAAGGAAGGTATGATAATTAAATTAGATATAAGCAAGGATTATGAAAAAGTTTCATAAAAAATTCTACTTAAATTATTAAGAAAATTTGGCTTTTCATCAAGATGGTGTGACATCATAAATAATTGCATTTTGAATCCTAGGTTCTTGGTTCTAGTTAGAAGGAAACTAGCTATATTCTTTGAATCTTCCTATGTACTTGTACAATTATTCCCTCTTTCACCATACCTATTTATCATTATGGGAGTGAAAGCACGAGATTCCGGGCAAAGGAAACACTAATTATGCAATGTAAGACGAAATGTAACGCTTTAACCTTATGCACCAAAACAAAGGAAAGAGACAATTTGGAAAGGAAAGAAAAGATGTAAAGAAATCACAGCCCTCTTTATTCAAATATCTTATCCTCGGTTACATAGACGTCTCCTCCTTTTTTAGGGGCTAGGAGCGTTAAATTTGTCTTTGTTACAATGTGTGACTTAGTCTTCCTCCTTCCGCGTGCCCACGATTGCAATGGGCGGGCCAAGATGATGCCGTCGCTGATGTCGATGAGTTCTTAACCTCCGTTGCTTCTCCTGCGAACAAAGAAACAACCAAGATGTCAGTAGCATCTGCCACAAATGAAAAGCGTTTGTTCTCTAAAACTAACGAAATATGCATGTAAACATTTGCCCGAAACAAGTGATTACAGTGAGTCCAAATGGCTTCAAAACTTGACAGAAGATAAGAAAAGTTATCAGAAGGCCACTGCCACTGAGACATCCGGCCAATCTACCTTCAACTAGAATTCATCCCTGGGAAGGACGAATTTTGACTGTAATTCGTCCCTGGGTGGGACGAATTCTTCTATGTTGAAGAAACCGACCTGCTGCTGCTCCAATGTCGGATCCCGAGACCTGCAAAACGCCTGCAAACAGGGGGTTATGTAATTGGGGCCATTTTGGGATGACCCAGATGGTCGGATTCTCCCAATTTGGCCTCCACCCTCGGGAATTTGACCTCGACACCTGCAAGTCAGCGAAACGACAAAGCGACACAAAACATACTAGAATCTGACCAAAAGTTACAAAATTGCAGCTATGGGTTAATCAAACCTAATAACACAAAATGCAATCTGAAAAGTAATCTAAAATGCTCAAAAACTAAAAATAGGACTTGGGAGGTGCGGGGGTGCCCAAGTGGGCCTCCCACCGTTGGCACTTGATTTTGGAGCCAATCCACTAGGGATGGGCCCAAAACCTCTTAGGATTGGGGGTCGGCGAATTGGTTGGTTCAAGTGTCCATGTGTTGGATTTGGGTCAGGTTCGAGCTTCCAAAGGCCACCCAACAACCTCCCTTGCAAAAGAGATTGGTGGATGTGGGAAGGTGAACCAAAAGGGATGCAAGTGGGTCTTCAACTCGGCAGCACTTCGTTGCTTTGAAAACTCCTTCAACCTGTCTATTTTGGGTGAGAAAAGTCCCACCTTTTATAGACCCATGGGGTCTCTTTTGGGAGGGAAGCACAAATGCCATGTGTTGGCCATAGGCGCCATGTGGCAGTCTTGTCTTCCCATGAGGGAGGGGAGTCCTCCATTGACTTGAGCTTTGATAAATGCCTTTTGTGATAGTCTTCTAACGGCCCCTCTGTCCACTTACACACGCGTGCAAGGCAGGAGTCCTTAACTGACTGTTCTGGGCTGCCACTTGGCACCCTTTGCCTTTTTGCCCGTTAAGCTTAGAATTCGTCCCACCTAGGGACGGATTCAGAATTCGTCCTGGGGTGGGATGGATTCTATTTTGAATTCGTCCTGGGGTGAGCCGAATACTGGGCAAAGTGTCCAAGTGTGCCAAATTGCTTCTTGACCTTACAAAATTGCTATGAAAGTGGTTAAGACCACTGTTTAACCTCTCGAGGGCTGCCCCTGGGGCTGTGTTTGTCAAAGCGATCAGTGTTTGCAGTCACATAATCGGATTGGTGCTGTTTTGGTGTCTACAGATGCCCCTTTTTGGGAAGCGTTGTGGGTGACGCAGTGCTAAGCAAAAATAGATAACCAAAGCACTAATGATTAGGGTTTCTTGGTAACCTAACCAACTTTTGATGCCCCAAGTATGGAAAGGGCATGCATTCTTGAATCCTTGCTTCCGACGAGCTAAGGAATTTGATTTCAAGTATTAACCTATTTTGGTGAGGTGTGACTTGAACTTAGACATTGATCAGCCATGAACAAGTGAAGGGCGTTTTTATCCTCGTGGGGAACCTTGTGTTCATGATTCACGAAATGCCAAGTGTTTGATTGATTTGATTGTTGCTTGTTTACCGCCCCAAGCGGGAGCGTGATTGTCTTTGTCAATGATTCTTTGAATGCATGTCGTTTTCCTTAATTGGGTGTGTGATTGTTGGTTGGTGACTAAGTGTGACTACCCCCTCAAGCGACGAATCGATGAGGGAATGACCTTCATGAGAGAAGCGACGAGTCGCTTGACCCAAGATGACTTGTGCAAGGTTGCCTTTAGAGGGTTTACCGTTAAGCGTGTGCAATTTTTCCAACATTTGGACCTATTTTTGGTGGGTGTTAACCCTTTTGGTGATGCCGTAAAGAGGTGAAATCATCGAAAATCTAACTTCCCGTGGAGCGGTCCGGCTATTGTAGCCTTCTTGGGGAAGTAGGGGAGCGATAATTTGGACCTCGACATCGATTTTCTTTGCCTAGAGGTTAAGTGCAAGAGCACTTATGTCCGGCAATGTTTTTTTTGTGTTTTTGTTGAATTTTGTACTATTTTTGAGTGGGCTTTGACCCTTTTGGTGATGTCGTTTGGGGATGAAATTGTCTAAAATCCGTCTTCCCGTGGAGCGGTCCGGCTATGGTAGCCTTCTTAGGGAGTATGATAGTGACAATTTGTGACTCCAATGTCGATTTTGTATGCCCTTGTTGTCAGGTGCAGTAGCAATCCTGTCGGGCAATTTTATTGTCTGTTTTTAGTGCATTTTTAGTCATTTTTGTTGATTTTTTTTTGTGCTGGCCTGAATTCGTCCCTGGGTGGGATGAATTCCAGTTGTAGAATTTTTCCCTGGGTGGGACGAGTGCTGATCGTAGCGCTCGTCCCAGCTCAAGGATGAATTCCAGTGCAGTAAAGGCCTATTTAATGGCCAAAACTTGATTTTGGGCTCATTTGTGTCATTTTTTTCTTGCGATTTTGGAGCTCTGGGAGGAGGAGGTAATCTGCGAGCGAAGCGCCGCTGGAATTCTCTCTCGCCATCATGAGTGCACAACCGGTTCGAGCGGCGGAGCCGAGGCGAGACTCGTAAGTGACCCTAGGGTTTATTTTGCTTTAATTTAATGCATTGTTTTTATTTTGACGCTTTTCAAAGATTTTTTTGTTGTGATGTTTTTGTTTATCAGTTAAGGTTAGAAACCCTAGAACTAAAAATTTGATCTGTTATTTTTTTTTTTTGCTTGCAGGTTGTTAGGAGCCGGTACCGTGTACCCGCTGCATTTACTGAGGCACGGTTGGCATTGACCGATGATGACTGGGAATGGCTTGATGCCCTTGGGCTCAAGCAGGTGGCTCGACTGGAGCTCGTGGTTTCGGATCGGGCCTATCCGATGGCCCCGATCAAGCTTTGGGATCCGTGGACCAATACTTTCCATCTCCCGACAGGGGAGATGACTCGTTGACTCTTGAGGACGTCTATCGGTTGCTTCGGATTCCGATAGATGGTCTGCCTATTAGGACATCTCCGTTTGATCAACGGACTGCTATACTTACGAGATGTTTTGGGCATGGGGGGGAGCTGGGTGTAGCAGACCCAGTGGAGACAGCCGAGGCGGATTGCCAGGCTGGTGGGATTTTGGTTAGCTGGTGGAAGGAGAGGGGGTTGTTAGGAGTGAGGCACGCATTCTTGATGGGCCTCATTTCTAACATTCTTCTCCCTGATTCGTCAGGTGCGAGGTTCCCGTGGAACCTGCTGGATTTGGTGTGGCAATTGGCAGAGTGCCCGATAGAGGCACCGTTGATTCTAAGATGGGGACAAACTTTGTTGGCACAGCTTTACGGGGAGCTGTACGGGGTCCGCTGCCGACAGCGAAAGGGTGTCATTTGTAGTTTTTTGTTGCAGTGCTGGGGTTGGCAGCACATAGCTATTGAGAGGCCTACCGGGTTACCATGGACGACTCGAGTAGCGATGGAGGATGAGGAGATTGGTTATGCAGCTTTGTGGTGACGGTCTACGGAGCAGGGGCAGAGTCGGCGATGGGCAGGTGCCGTTGAGCACTACATTGATGCCTTTTCTTGGCTCACTCTAGGGGAGGTGTTTTGGCGTCCCTATCGGGACTGTCCGCACTCGGCTCGAGGCTGGAGAGTGGCTCCGACGGGTACGGAGGGAGCGATGGTTGACTAGGCGGCACGGGACGGAGCATGAGTTCTTTCTGTACCGTCGGGTTACACGATAGTTTGGGGTGCGCCAGGGGTTGCCTGGTGAGCCCGTAGGCTATCGATGTTGGGGAGATGAGAGGGATCCGGAGCCACCGGTCACCGTGCCATTGGGCGAGGAGTCTGGGGTGATTGAGGGCCCGGATGGGGATGACGTCGGTACTACCACGGAGTATGACTCGGGGTGGGTATTGCGGCGCTCGGAGAGGAGAGGGTCCACCGGGAGGCACGGAGGCGGCAGTGGAGGATGCTGAGGTGGCAGGGGGTGATTGGGGGGCCGTTGGATGATGCGGACATGGTGGATGTGGGAGATGAGGATGTGGACTTGGGTGTTCTGGAGCAGCTGGACATGCAGGATGTGGAGGAGCATTTGGAGCCTGAGTAGGCTACTGTCCCCGCGAGTCCTATGCGTCCGGCAGATACAGAGGAGGTGGGGTCGGATGTAGGCGATGAGGTTGCACGACTTACGGAGCTATCGCGGATGCGGGATCTGGAGAGGGATCTTCTACGGGCTCAGTTGGCAGAGCGGGATAGAGTTTTGGCGCAGCGCGATGATGCATTGTCTATCTATCATCGACGAGAGGCAGAGTGGTGTCTGTACCGGATAGACTTGGAGAGGGAGGTCATCCGCCTTGGCGGGCGGCTCCCTGAGCCTTTGATCAGCAGATCTTCTCGATGGACGAGGGATAGTTTGACTGAGCAGTCAGCATCATCTCGTCGCAGGCGGTTAGATGAGGGGGGTGGTAGTAGGCATGATGCGGGGGCTAGAAGTAGCCGCCCTACAGGGTCCCATCAGACCCACACCACGGGGGGTAGTTCCCGTCGCACCGATCCTGCATGATCATGGTGGTCGACGCCTTAGGTTGGGTTTTTGGATATGCTTGCGGGGTCTGAGGACCGGTTTTGTAGCCTATGGGCATCTTTTTGACGATATATATATATATATATACCGGTTTTATTTTTAGTTTTGTACATGTGATGATGTGATTTTTTTTTTGTTATGCATGTTTATTTATTTTGATGAATGCAGATGTTATGATAAATGTATATGCTTTTGATGTCTATTTGGTATGCAAGTTGAAATGGATGAATGATATTTGTGGTGATTGCACTGTAGGCTGTTTAAGAAGCTCTTTATTTACCTGGTTTTTTTTGTTTTTGTATTTTCTGATGGTATCATAAGGATGATAAGTAGCGCAGATGGTTTTGGGATGAATGTATGATTTTCTGAGATTCAGATAGTTTTATCTCACTATCCATGACTGTACTTTATCTTACAAGACTTTTGAACAAGGTATGAATCGGACCTGTTTTTGACCGAGTTATTTAACATCCCTGTGTGTGCAATTGAGTTCATTTAGTGGTATTTGTTAGGATACCGCCAAGTGCCGATGGGCTTTCAACCGAACCTCGTATCGAGGATCACCTAATTAGCTCCACGAATTCCTTTGTTGTATGTACTAAGATTAATCTACGTTGTAATCCAGGATGCCATAAGCTAGCTCATCCACATGCAAACATTGATCTGTACGCAAGTTAATGTGACAGATATATCGTCATGCGGGAGGTTTACTTCATTACCGATAGGCTATCAACCAAATTGGTACAATAGCTTGCCTTATGACCTATAGAATGCTGAGAGTTCCAGGGATTCAAGGTCAACTCCCTTCTTTTCTTCAATTGTATTGGGATACTTGCTCATTGTAGTGATGAGATCACTGTTTATTTTGATTTGTTTTTTTTTTTTTTGAGCAAGGGATTGGAAATATGGAGTGACGAAAATCACTGTTGCTTTGTGCATTTTGATGTGTGCACTATAGTTTGTCAAATTTGGAGTTTTGACATTTTGCAAATTTTTGTGTTTTGCAACTCTTGAGAACTTTAGGGATTCTTAGGGAATTGGGTAGGGAGGATGCTTGTCCTTTTGCCAACTCTCAGCATTCTAGGGGTCATTCGCACAGGGGGATGAGCAAGATAACCGTTTCGCTTGTGGTGACCTAGATTATTTTGCAGGTTTCGTCTTTCGTTCACACAATTTTGGAATTTTAGTGTTTTGATTTGTGTTGGGATGTTACGTAACAAGGTGTATTTCAAGTATGACTCTACCTTCGTAAAATTTGTTCGACTTGGTACACTACATGGCTAAAGAGGAAAATGATGACCGAATCACTCGAAACTCTTGGTACATTCCTGCACCACTGACTGTAGTGTGGTAAAAGTTATGCTTGGTGTTTTTGTTGTTTTTGATGAATTCGAGTATGCCTAGAATTGAGATGCAAATCTTTGTTGTTTTTGATGATTTTTGTTGTTTTGTTTTTTTTGAATTTCTTGATTTTTTTTTTGACCAAACGATTGCGATAATCGTTGGAGCTTTTTGGGTTGACCAAGAGATTGCGATAATCCTTGGAGCTTTTTGTATTGACCAAGAGATTGCGATAATCCTTGGAGCTTTTTGGTGACCAAGAGATTGCGATAATCCTTGGAGCTTTTTGTATTGACCAAGAGATTGCGATAATCCTTGGAGCTTTTTGGTTGACCAAGAGATTGCGATAATCCTTGGAGCTTTTTGGATTGACCAAGAGATTGCGATAATCCTTGGAGCTTTTTGGATTGACCAAGAGATTGCGATAATCCTTGGAGCTTTTAGGTTGACCAAGAGATTGCGATAATCCTTGGAGCTTTTTGGATTGACCAAGAGATTGCGATAATCCTTGGAGCTTTTTTTTTTTTTGGTATATGGCTTTCTTAGATATGAAATGGTCGCAAATGACTGATATTCAAGGGTTCTGTTTCCTTGATACCATCAAGAGAAGCTAGCTTGTACGTTCCCGGTCCTATTTTGCTATCAATGACATAAGGACCTAGCCAATTTGCCGTGAATTTGTCTCTCATATGGGACGGCAAATTAGAGTTTTGTTGGTTTTCCTTCAGAACCAAATCACCAACCCGAAAGTCTCTTAGGTGAACTTTCATGTTGTAAGCTCTCTTAAGCCGCTCTTGATAGATACGTAAGTGCTCGAGAGCATTAACGCGTCTTTCGTCAAGCAACGTAAGTTGGTCTAACCGGGCCTGCCGTGCAGTGTCATCATCGATGAATTCCTGCATTGATATGCGAAGGGAAGGAATTTCCAACTCGAGAGGCATTACTGCCTCTGAGCCATACACTAGTGAAAACGGAGTTGCCCCAGTGGGCGTCCGAATGCTAGTGCGATAAGCCCAAAGGGCAAGTGGGATTTGTATGTGCCAATCCTTATGACTGCCTGCGACGGTCTTTTTAAGGATGGCGACTAGCGTTCTGTTTGACGCCTCGCTTGCCCATTTGCTTGCGGATAATAGGGTGTTGAAAAGTCGTGCTGAATTTTGTACTTTGTGGTTAAAGCACGCACGTCTTTGTTCTTGAATGATGGCCCATTATCCGAGATTATTTTGGATGGAATACCAAAACGACATATGATGTAATGCAAAATGAACTCCGCAATGCGGGGTCCTGTCGTAGAGGTTAACGGAATTGCTTCCACCCATTTGGTAAAATATTCTGTGGCCGTTATGATAAACGTGTGACGGCCTGACGATGCAGGGGAGATCTTTTCGATTAGATCGAGGCCCCACTACGAAAATGGCCAAGCAGACTGGACTGTCTGTAGGGCCTGGGAAGGTGCGTGCATTAAATTGGCATGATGTTGACATTTTACGCACCTCTTGACATACGCGCAGCAATCTCGCTCTAAAGATGGCCAATAATAGCCCATGCGAAGAATGCGCTTTGCAATGGCCATACCACCGAAGTGGCCGCCACATGTACCGTCATGCGCTTGGGTGACTGCCCAAGTGGACTCTTGCTGGTCCAAGCAACGAAGAAGAATTCCGTCGTAGTTGCGACGATACAAAATGTCTCCTATCAAGACATATTTTGCCGCTTTCTATTTGAATGTTCGTTTTGCGGCGTGCGTCAATCCAAAGGGTAGATTACCTAACTTGAGGTAGTCTCTTATGGGTAAATACCAGTCTTGTTGATCGGATACCTCGACAGTTTGAACAACCAATCCCTTTTGGAGTTCTTTCCTAACAAATGCTGATTGGGATAGAGCTTGTAAGAATAGCGGTGTGTTGCTATTAATGGGAGTGGGGGAGAACAAAGACCCCCAGCTTGGCATGTTTCAAATAGTCTCGGATTCGAAAGAACTTATCCGAAGATGGTTCGATCTCGGATCATGTGGATTCCTGGCGTCAAGTCTGAGCTTGCGCGCTCCATCGTGGGTTGCGATAAAGTTTTCACCCGAATGGTTGTTATATCACCGGAAAGGTCTTGCGGGATTAGTGACCCTAAGGAGGCCATTGTGTCCGCAAAATGATTCGATGATCGAGGGAGTGCCTCGATGTCATACCACTCAAGTTTTGCCAGGAATTTATCCACGAGGGCTTTATAGGCTTTTAGGACTGGGCATTTGCATTGATATACCCCTTTGACTTGATTGACGATTAACAGCGAATCACCAAAGATGTTCAGTCTTTTGATGTTCATGGCGATTGTTGTCTGAAGACCTAGGAGCAAGGCTTCATATTCTGCATTGTTGTTGGTGCACTGGAAGTTTAATTTAAATGACAGGGGCATTGGAGCGCCCTGCGGTGTGAAGAATACAATTCCTGCGCCACCACCTTGCTCGCATTTAGAACCATCAAAAAATAAGGTTATGTCGGCCTGAGACTCAGGCTCTTCAGAATCTGGCGATTCTGAGACATGGAAGACCTCATCATCGGGTAGTTCTATGACTAGAGGCTGATCGTCTTCAAGAGGAGCCTCTGCTAGTTGATCGGCTATGACTTGTCCTTTTATAGATTTTTGCCCAATAAACTCAATGTCAAATTCCGTCAACAACATGATCCATTTCGCCGTGCGACTACTATGATAAGTACGACTCATCATGTATCGCAATGGATTCTCCTTAGACACAACATACGTAGTGTTGCTCAAGCATGTAGTGGCGTAGCCTTTTGGTAGCAAACACCACCGCCAAGCGCAGTTTTTCAACGTATGCATAGTTAAGTTCATAATCGACTGTGGTGCGGCTAAGATAGTAAGTAGCCTGTTCTTTGTGAAGTTCATTCTTCCGGGCTAGCATTGCGCCCAATGCCACCTCGCAGGCCGAGATGTATAAGTAGAACGGCACACCTGGTCTAGGCGGTGCCAATACCGGTGGCGAAGCCAAGTATTGTTTGATTTCGTCAAAGGCCGATCGGCACTCGTCATCCCAATGAAATGTGACCCCCTTGTGCAATAATTTGTTCATTGGTCGGCATTTGTCAGATAATTGCGCTATGAAGCGTTTAATCGACGCGACCTTTCCTTGCAGACTTCTGAGCTGCTTGATAGTGGTTGGGGGAGCCATTTCAAGGATTGCCTTGACTTTGTTTGGGTCCACTTCGATGCCTCTCTTGGAGACTATAAAACCCAAGAGTTTTCCAGATGTGACGCCGAACACGCACTTCTTGGGATTCAGTCCGACCTTATGCTCTATGAGGCGATCGAGAATCTTGCTTAAGTCACCGAGATGATCTGAGCGCAAGAGAGACTTGGCTAACAAATCATCCATGTAATCTTCCAAAGTTTTGTGCATGTAATCGTGGAAGATATAAGTCATAGCACGTTGGTATGTAGCGCCAGCATTTTTAAGGCCAAAAGGCATGACCTTATAACAAAATGTCCCCCAAGGCGTTGTGAATGCCGTTTTGAGTTGGTCTTCAGGATTGATACGAATTTGATTGTATCCCGAGAAACCGTCCATTAGGGAGAGCATTTCGTGACCTACTGTAGCGTCTACCAATGCGTCGATGCTTGGCAAGGGGAAATCATCCTTAGGACTCGCTTTGTTTAGGTCTCGAAAGTCGGTGCATATGCGAATCCTCCCGTCGGGCTTCTTGACGGGAACCATGTTGGACAACCATGGCGGATAATCCACGCAGATGACAAATTGTGCATCCAACAGCTTTTGCAATTCGTCTTTGACCATCAAGGCCACTGTTGGGTGCATCTTTCTTAGTTTTTGCTTTACAGGCTTGATTTTCGGATCAAGCGTTAAATTGTGCATGACTAGCTACGGGTCTAGTCCTGGCATATCTTTGTACGACCATGCAAAAACTTCCTTCTTCTCTTTGAGAAGGGCAATGTAATCGGCTTGCTCCTCGGGGGAAAGGCTTACCCCCAGCTTGAGAATCCGTGGATTCATTGGATCTGTGCCGATGTCTACGTCGCCTGTCTCTTCGATCGACATGTGGGATCCGTCCTCCAACCGATGTGGAGTTGGGATTAAATGGATATCATCACCTGAGTTAAGATCTCGCGTTTGGAACCTCGGGTCCCTCTTCAGCTTGAAAAATATCCCGAGTTGTCCTTGGGGTAAAATGAAGCATTTCATCGAAAGGCCAATACTTTGATGGTGACAATGGTGAATTGACGCGATCCCAGCCGATGGCATCCATTTCTAGATGCAATGACCGTGATGGATCGGTCGGATTGCGGATGGGTGTGGTCAAATCAATGGAGATCATGTGGATGGAATGAATTTGGTCTCCATAACCACGGGTGTGATGACTTGATTCTTTTAGATGTTCCCTATACTCTGGATCTGGCTCTACGGGAACAGGCACGAATGGATCCTCTCTAGGTGCAAATTCATCTCTATGTGTGAAAAGGAAGGCGGGGTCTTCCCTTGGCACTGCTGTCATGATGGGATCTCGAGGTGGACGATGCTCATCTTGAATTTGGAGCCATAGGCCTAACACTTGGTCCCACCTCGCTGGGTCTACGTGCCATTCATGTCCTAACCGTATACCCATTTGTCCCATTAGATCTTCATGAGTTAGAGCGCGGTGATGTCGTCACGCATGTCTGAGATAGTCCATTTCAGTTTCATCTTCTGAATCGCTTTCATAGATCCAAAATTGTTCATCCACTTCAGTATCTGTTGCTTGCGACATTGAGGACTCTTCCTGTTCCAAAGAATTAATCTGGTCCTATTACGGTTGTTCCACTCTTAGTGGAGGGACTTGATTCTTTTGAGACTGTGTTATTTCATCTGGAACCTCTAAGGGGAACAGCTTTCAAAAAAATGTCTGGAAGCCGTTGTTGTTCTCTTTGAGGATTGCTCTCTGAACTTTCACCTCTCTCTAGCAAAGGAGAGGGATTATTGCTATTTCCAGGGGTGTTTGTAGACCATGGGAGATAATCCCCTAATGTGTATTCTATGTTTGGATTGGCGTACGGGTCTTGTGCCAATCCCCCTTGTTGCCTATTTCTAGGCCTTGCATATTTTCAACCAAGATGTCTAATGGCAGGGGATGGTTGAACCCTACCCCTGACTTGTCATATGGCATCTCGATATCTTGGTTGGCAAAGGATCCGCATCCCTTGCTCATATCTCGCCTAGCCCATACCCATGCCAATTGCATTGTTCGAGATATTTTAGGGCAAATTCTGGGTTCGACAGATAATTGATGTTTTCGACAAAAGGCTCTTCATCTCGTTTCCTTTTGTTCGCATGGTTCAGAACCATGATCAAGGCCCCCATACACAAAATTCGTCTGGTTGGGAGGGTAGCCTAGTGGAACAATTGTCCCAATGGGAAGGCGAGGTCTTCCCATGTCCTGCACTGACTCCAATGTGGGGGTTGCCACAACATTTTGCACTAAGTATTCCCCCAGGCCCGTATCGGCCATCTCAACAGTGATTGTTGATGATTGGGTAGGAGGAAACGGTAGTCCTTCCTGAGTCCATTCCATGTTTGGTTGTTCAGGAGTCTTGGTTTGTGTTGTGTTGGGTGTTTCCTCTATTGATATCGTTGAAATCGTGGGCAACCCCTCTTCTAGAGGCTTAACCTCTTCCATGATTTGCTTTCCCTTGTCCTTCCGTTGGGCCACGATAGGTGGCGTTGATGATGAAGGAGTAGGTGATGAAGTCTCACCCGGTCGGGATTTTGCCTTGTTGGCCACCAATGGTACCTCGCGATATCGGACCCTCGTTTAGATGGATTTAATTGAAAATCCAAATGCGTTGATGGGAGGGTCGATTGAGGTATGAATTGTACCGCATTGCAATACTTGAAGGGCTCTAAGTCCATTGGGACTACATGTATTTGCCCTTCATAGGCATACTTCAAGCACCGGTGTGCGATCGAGGGGACACACTTCATGTCCCCCGATCCAAGGCCGCCCTAGCAAGATATTATAAGCCATTTCGCCTTCCAAAGACATGGCACAATGTGGGTATTGACTTTTGTCCTACCCGGATAGGCGGAACAACCGTGCCGACTGTCGAGCAAATTGCATCGTTAAAAGCTCGCAGTGTGTACGTGGAAGCTGTGATGTGAGAGGCTGGCAGTTTTAAATGTTTCAATGCTGCAGTGGTTATAATGTTACTGGACGAGCCAGTATCTATCAGCACTCTCTTGTACGGGATCCCGTTGACCCGCGCGATAACGTGCAGGGGTGGATCCGGCATGTCATTTGATATCGTTTTGACCTCGTCTTCTCTGAATGTGATGACAGGCTCCGTACATTGTTTCACATGTCCCACGAAGGCGTTGAAAGAATTTGCTTCGTGGGGTTGTACTTCAATGGCTTTTAAAATGTCCATAAGAGCTTCTCTATGGGGAGCCGATTGTTGAATAAGCTTGTAGATGGACAGCCTAGCCGACGTGGTCCACAAACTTTGCGTGAGTTTGGTTCGTATTGTGACCTCGTGTCTAGGCGGAGGTAACTCGCGTTGGGCGTTGTTGAGGCCGCGATGTCGACGGAACTTCCCTCGCAGCCTACCTCGGGGGCAACTACTGGGTATCTTCCGTTCCTTGTTACAATGCTAATCATTCCCACAAATCCTTGCGCGGGAAGATCTTGTCGCACCTCGTTAATCTGGAGCGGTTTTGTCTGTGCCTCGTGGGCAGGCAAGGGGTCCTTGAATACCCCCATTTGTTGGTTGTTTGGTGCGATGGGGTTGTCCACGACCAATGTTCGGTTGTCGATCAAATCCTGGACTAGTTCTTTGAATTTCCAGCACCCATTTAGGTCATGTCCTCTACGCCTATGGAATCTGCAATACAATTCCTCCCTATACCCCCTAGGCTTGGGAATGTTAGGGTCAAAAATTTGGATTTCTAGCAGAGTAACTAAATTTGCCGCCGACAAGCGGTCAAATAAGGAGTCCCTAGACTCTGCATACGGGGTGAATTGTCGCCTAGGGCGACGCTGCTGATACTGCTCCTGTCTTCTGTTATCTCTTTCGTAAGTAGGAGGCACTGCCTGGTAGTTAGCCTTTTGAGGCTACGTTTCTTGCACAGCGCGGGAACATTTATCGCAACTTGGTTGACTGCAGCGTGTTGTGGTTGCGTTGTCCCGGTTTAGTGGTTTTATTCCACTCTTTCTTCTTAGGCTTGGCAATTGCGCCTTCGCCTATCTTAATCTCTTCTATGACTCTGGCTTGCGCCAAAGCTTCTTCTAAGCTGTCGTATTGTCGCAACAACAATAGACCGGAGATTGATTTTAAGCAACTTTTTGCGAACATTTGCGTGAGGTCCGACATGGGAGGACGGTAGGGTAACTTAGAAAGCAAAGCTCTCCATCGGTTCCCGTACGCTGCCATTGTTTCCTCCTCAAATTGTTTAAGGCTAGCAAGATCACTAAGTGATGCCTTCTTCCTTGTGTTGAAGGCGAAACGTTCAAGAAACGCATCTACTAGCCGATCTAAGCCGCTTATGCCGTGTTTGGGCAGGTTGTGTGAACCAATCCGAGGCAGGGCCTGCGAATGTGGTTATGAATGTTCTAAGCAATAATGCGTCATTATCTTGGATGCCGAAGCATTGGCTTAGAAATCGTGTAACGTGTTCCTGTGCGTCCTCTTCACCTTTAAAAACTGCCAATTGAGGCAACTTGAAGTGTTCGGGGTAAAGAGGTGTAGGCACTGAGGGATGCACCGGATTATTGTGGAGTAGACGTAATGTGGGTTTTTGATGCCCAACAGCTTTTGTCTCCACAGACTCCAAACGCTCCAATAGCGCTTGGTATGCATCGAAAGATTTTATTTCTTCCTCTCTTGTTCGCTCTTGTTGCAAGTTACGGTAAACTGGAGGCCTATGGAGGGGTGGCCGAATGGCATCCTTCCTCGCCTTGATGGGGAGTTTCAACATATTCCTCTTCCGGTTCATACTCCTCATAAAATTCTTGAGGAGTCTCTGGGCGAAACCTGTGACCCTGATCAAGTTCTTGCTGAAGGTACCCATCATTGTTTCTGGGAGTTGCCTCCCTCTCGAATCTATGGGGTCTTGGAGGCAGAGCTTGACGAGGTCGTGGAGACCTGTCCTGCACCAACGGATTATGCCTCTCATACTGTTCAGCTCTTTGGATGCGAGGGGTTGGCCCCCTCTCGTGTATTTCATAGCGTAACTCATCCGCTTCGCGTTGCATGCGTTCTTTATCCAAGCGGTATTGATACTCTATCTCTTGTTGACTTTGTTTAAGCCGCATGATTTGGGCTTGACGGGTGGTATATCTGGCGACAGCCGGGTCAATTTGATCTACCCTATTTTGTTCAGAAGGTTCAAATGTTCCTCCTATGGGTTTACCTCGGTTTTGATGCTCTAAAATCTCAAGGGGTCGCTTCCTCCGTCGAGGTAGGCGGTATGTGCTCGAGGTTCTGGCCTCAAGGGGTGATCATGATATCCCGTCGGTGCGGAAATGCAAGGTTCCCGCATTGTTTGTTGCCCTCGAGGAATGCGATGGTTTTCCTCATACTCCCTTTCACGGGTGTAAATGGGGTGGGCGGAGTTAGGTCGCCCTATGTAAGGAGCCCTGCGCTCCGGATTTGGTCTCTCTGTTCTGATGATAGGTAAAGAAGGGACGCCATATCCACGTTGCCCCTCCAAATGGACGGTGTGCCCGTTTAACGCTTCATCGCGCGGTGGCCACTCATGCCTAACTTCAAGAGGTGATTCTCTATTTATGTCAAGGTCTACATGTAAGGCATCTTCCCGAAAGGGGCTGCTTTGAATAGGCATACCCCACCGAGGATTCTGAATTGGATTCTTTTGTAGGTTAGACCTATAAGGCGGTATGACCAAATCCTCAGGACTGAAGTGAAGGCGACTTGTGCCTGCTTTTTGTGTACCTTCCGGAGCTTCTGCCCTTGATTGGGCTTGACTGTGGGTGTACACCATTGCGGTGCTTCTATGCTATCTAAATAAGTTTTTATCTCGTTTTTATGATTTTTTTTTTTTTTTTGTCTACACTGAGCAAAATTAAGCACACACATTCACAAAACCGTGATTATCTCTTTTAAGGATTATTGGTGTGCCCTAAACTGGTTTAGTGCATTTTGGTGTTTTGTTTTGTTTTTGTAGGTTTTGTAGAACGTTTAAATGCATCATGTAGGCTCTTATAACTCCAAAAAGGTCGCCCCTTCAATATACCAACTAGGCCGATATACCAACCTCTCTATATACCCGCCCTTACGAGAGGGAGACTATAGGTACGTGAGAGCAGTAAGGTACGTGGTACGTAGGCGGTACGGAAGGGGGATTGTCCCGTTAATGGCACCTACCATAGAAAACTTATCCTCGCACGCATGGGAATCACCCCGCCTACGCTCGGTCTGTCTTCGTCAGGATTTACGCCTAACAACACTTGACAATCGGGAAATGGATGCAAATCAAGCCAAGGTGGTGATGAAATCCACCAATGGTCTTGATCAAGGGCTGGGGTCTTACGACCAGCTCCTTGGTTTAAAATTGTTTCGTGATGTGTGTGGGATTCGTTTTATTCAACAAAAATGAAACTAGCATACATGACTTTTCCTAATGCAATGCAGGATTAAATGAAAACAATTAAAGAAACAGAAACAAAAACAGAAAATTTAACAGAGATGATAAAAATCCCTACCTCTTCTCTGCCTGCTCCAGTTGCTTCTGAATTTCTGCTCTGAAAATCCGCAGACAGGAATTCGTCCCTCTGGGAGACGAATTGCAGAACATAATTCGTCCCTCCCAGAGACGAATTTGAATTCGTCCCAGTGGTCGACGAATTGCAAAAAGAATTCGTCCCCGTCGTAGACGAATAGCAGTCTGCAACAAAAAAAATGTACCTGTTAAGCACAAACACAAAACTTTGATCAGTTTCTATGATTTTAAAAACCAGGGAACAGGGTCCCACCGTGATCGCCACTGAAAGCACGAGATTCCGGGCAAAGGAAACACTAATTATGCAATGTAAGACGAAATGTAACGCTTTAACCTTATGCACCAAAACAAAGGAAAGAGACAATTTGGAAAGGAGAGAAAAGATGTAAAGAAATCACAGCCCTCTTTATTCAAATATCTTATCCTCGGTTACATAGACGTCTCCTCCCTTTTTAGGGGCTAGGAGCGTTAAATTTGTCTTTGTTACAATGTGCGACTTAGTCTTCCTCCTTCCGCGTGCCCACGATTGCAATGGGCGGGCCAAGATGATGCCGCCGCTGATGTCGATGAGTTCTTAACCTCCGCTGCTTCTCCTGCGAACAAAGAAACAACCAAGATGTCAGTAGCATCTCGCTGCAAATGAAAAGTGTTTGTTCTCTAAAACTAACGAAATATGCATGTAAATATTTGCCTGAAACAGTGATTACAGTGAGTCCAAATGGCTTCAAAACTTGACAAAAGATAAGAAAAGTTACCAAAAGGCCACTGCCACTGAGACAGCTGGCCAATCTACCTTCAACTGGAATTCGTCCCTGGGCAGGACGAATTCTGACTGCAATTCGTCCCTGGGTGGGACGAATTCTTCTGTGTTGGGGAAACCGACCTGCTGCTGCTCCAATGTCGGATCCCGAGACCTGCAAAATGCCTGCAAACAGGGGGTTATGTAATTGGGGCCATTTTGGGATGACCCAGATGGTCGGATTCTCCCAATTTGGCCTCCACCCTCGGGAATTTGACCTCGACACCTGCAAGTCAGCGAAACGACAAAGCAACACAAAACATACTAGAATCTGACCAAAAGTTACAAAATTGCAGCTATGGATTAATCAAACCTAATAACACAAAATGCAATCTGAAAAGTAATCTAAAATGCTCAAAAACTAAAAATAGGACTTGGGAGGTGCGGGGGTGCCCAAGTGGGCCTCCCACCGTTGGCACTTGATTTTGGAGCCAATCCACTAGGGATGGGCCCAAAACCTCTTAGGATTGGGGGTCGGCGAATTGGTTGGTTCAGGTGTCCATGTGTTGGATTTGGGTCAGGTTCGAGCTTCCAAAGGCCACCCAACAACCTCCCTTGCAAAAGAGATTGGTGGATGTGGGAAGGTGAACCAAAAGGGATGCAAGTGGGTCTTCAACTCGGCAGCACTTCGTTGCTTGAAAACTCCTTCAGCCCGTCTATTTTGGGTGAGAAAAGTCCCACCTTTTATAGACCCATGGGGTCTCTTTTGGGAGGGAAGCACAAATGCCATGTGTTGGCCATAGGCGCCATGTGGCACTCTTGTCTTCCCATGAGGGAGGGGAGTCCTCCATTGACTTGAGCTTTGATAAATGCCTTTTGTGATAGTCTTCTAACGGCCCCTCCGGTCCACCTACACACGCGTGCAAGGCAGGAGTCCTTAACTGACTGTTCTGGGCTGCCACTTGGCACCATTTGCCTTTTTGCCCGTTAAGCTTAGAATTCGTCCCACCCAGGGACGGATTCAGAATTCGTCCTGGGGTGGGACGAATTCTATTTTGAATTCGTCCCCGGGTGAGACGAATACTGGGCAAAGTGTCCAAGTGTGCCAAATTGCTTCTTGACCTTACAAAATTGCTATGAAAGTGGTTAAGACCACTGTTTAACCTCTGAGGGCTGCCCTGGGGGCTGTGTTTGTCAAAGCGATCAGTGTTTGTAGTCACATAATCGGATTGGTGTTGTTTTGGTGTCTACAGGGAGAAGCATTATCAAGAACTATAAAGACCTTCCATGAGAAAGGGAAATTTTAAGGTCTTAATGTTTCCGCATTCATGCCACCCTTCAGTAATTTACACATTGTAGATGTTAAAATTATCTTTGGTAAATATTTAATTATAGAAGTGAAGGAGGTTAAAGAAATCATGGTTTATTATGAAAAAACCTCTAGGTAGAGAATCAACTATGATAAATCCAAGGTTTAATTCTTGAACACACCCATTCAAAATGGTCAAAATATCATAAATATTCTTGGTTGAAGCAAGGAGAAGCTCCTAACAAGATATCTTCAAATGTCTATGTTCACTGGGAGAAAGAGGAGAGAAATATTGAATCTAGTTATTGAAATAAGTCAAAGTAAATTTATATGATGGAATGAAAAATTACTAATTCAAGTAGATAAAATGTTATTACTCAAATCAACTCTCCAAATAATTCATACCTATTACATGCCCCTATACCATTTTTTTTCAAAAGTAATTCAAGTTGATGAATCTATCCAAAATAAATTTATTTTTTTAGGAATAGAGGAGAAAGGAGAATGTCATTGGTTAAGTAAGACAAATTTGTTAGAAATAGATTCTATTCCATCATTTGGTTTATGTAAATGTATCTTCCAAGGTACATACTTAGGAAATTATATTACTTTAGGGGGAAGTTATCTAGTTACTTCATGCAATTTAATAAATGCACAAATGTCAATGTGCAAGTTTTATATGTGCAAGTTTTCTCTTGTACAACTAGGTAGAGTGTTGGCCAAGGAACATGTCTTCCTATATAAGAAAGGCCTCATAGTCAGATAGATATGAGAAGGGGAACATAGTCAGATAGTGTAGCTTATAGCTTAGTATAGTTTTGTGTAGATCACCATATATTGGTGATGGGTGTAATGTAGTTTAGTAGCTTCATTAATGGAGTGTTCATTTTCTCCATAGATACATTATATTATTTTATGTTATTTTTATTTATAACATATTTTAGTCATCTAGGAGATTTACTTTATTTTATATTATTCTGCATATTGTGATTGCTATCTCCCAATACTTGCTACACCAAAAGATAACAGTGGTATGAAAGCTATGGTAGATCTAGTCTATGTAGGTCAATAGGAAAACCACCATTATAATTGAGTCTGAGTATGTTATCAAAATTATGTGCCACTAGACCAACCACTGTCAAAATATATCAAAAGAATCTAGGTTGTATAATTAGGGAGAGTCACAAAGTTAGGATTGAAGAAAATTTTAGCTCTAGAAATACTGATATTATATTTCACTAGAGCCTTTCCACAAGGTTACAAGAAATATATGTGAAGAGCATGACTCAACATTAAATTCACTAGATTAAAAATCATGTAGTGAAGATCATCCATGATATCTAGAATTTTCTAACTATTACCTAAAGTTTCTTTTGTTGCACAAAATTAATTCTTAGAGGATTGGGACTACTACAAAAGGAATCTAGGAGACTTCAAATTCATTGCCCAAAGATCAATATGCCTTCATAGTGCAGATATTAGTTACTTATGCAAGAGAATAATACTACGAAAGAATACTTTTAGTGAAGAGTTGTGGTGAATTTAGGAGACTGAAGATCTTCATTGCTAAATCAAATAACTTCACAAGTTGAAGAACAAACCATAGAAGCCTTTAATAAAAGGCCATAGGAGTCTTGAAGGAGAAGACACAAAATTCTTGATACTATAAAGGCCACAAAAGCCTTGATACCAAAAAAATACCATAGAAGTCTTGGTACTAACAAAGGACATAGAAGCCATGATACTGAAAAGGCCATAGAAGCCTTGGTACTGAAAAAGACCATAGAAGACTTGATATTGAAAAAGGCCACAAAAGCCTTGGTGTTGAAAAATGCCACAAAATCCATGATCCTAAAGAAGAATTCAAAGAGAATATCTTTTTCAGAAGTAGACTAAATATTTCAGTACTAATACTTTGTTGCAGAGAAAGAAGATTCAGTGAGTTGGGAAACTTCCTACAAGAAAGTTATGAAGGGTATCTTCTTCAGAGTCAATTCAACACCTAAAGAAAAACCAAATAGATTAAGAGAAGATCTCATTGAATAACTTTGAATCAAGGAAGAAGAAGAATAATAAGGACTAGGTGAGTCCTACTCAAATTCGAAAGCAATAGAATTAGAGATCCAAAAGAAGATCTCACCACCAACACTTCCAAGAGCAAAAGGTTGAAGAGAAGATCTCAAGGAAGACCATCATAAGATGTAAGATAAAAGACCTTGGGAAGTTCTTATTGAGCATCCAAAAAAAGGCTAGGAGAGCCTTACTGAAGAAATTCTCAAATGGAAACTCATTAGAGAAATCCACGACCAAGGATAAGAACTTGATAGTGAAGTACTTGGGATAATTATTGCCATATGAAAACAATCCCAAGGAGAAGCTCCTAACAACATATATTCAAATGTTTATGTTCACTAGGAGAATGAGGAGAGAAATATTGAATCTAGTTATTAAAATAATGAAGCTCCTAAATTGATATGATGGAAAGGAAAATTACTAATTTAAGTAGGTAAAATGTTATTACTCAAATCAAATCTCTAACTAATTCATACTTATTACATGTACCTATAATTTTTTTTTTCAAAAGTAATTCAAGTTGATGAATCTATCCAAAATAATTTTTTTTATTTTTAGGAATAGAGGATAAAGGAGAACATCATTGGTTAACTAGGACAAATTTGTCAGAAATAGATTCTATTCCATCATATGAGTTATGTAAATGTATCTTCCAAGGTACATACTTAGCACATTATATTACTTTAGGGGGAAGTTATCTAGTTACTTCATCCAATGTAATAAATGTCCAAATGCCAATGTGCAAGTTGTATATGTGCAAGTTTTCCCTTGTACAGCTAGGTAGAGTGTTGGCCAAGGAACCTGTCTTCCTATATAAGAAATGCCTCATAGTCAGATAGATATGATAAGGGAAATATTTTTAGTTAGTGTAACTTAGAGATTTGTACAATTATGTGTAGATCACCATATATTGGAAATGGGTGCAATGTAGTTTAGTAGCCTCATTAATGAAGTTTTCATTTCCTCCATAGCTACATTATATTCTTTTATGTTATTTTTATTTATAACATATATTATTCATATAGCATATTTACTTTATTTTATATTATTTTGCATCTTGTGAGCTATCTTCCAATACTTGTTATATCAAAAGATAACAGTGGTATCAAAGCTACGGTAGATCTAGTCTGTGTAGGTCAATATGAAAACCACCATTATCATTGAGCCTAAGTGTTTTATCAAATTGATGTGCCAATGGACGATCCACTATCAAAAGATATCAGAATAATCTAGGCGATAGGATTAGGGAGAGTCACAAAGTTAGGATTGAAGAAAATATTAGCTCTAGAAATACTGATATTATATTTGACTAGAGTATTTCCACAAATTTACAAGAAAAACACGTGAATACTAGGACTCAACATTCAATTCGCTAGATTGAAGAATCATCTAGTGAAGATCATCCAAGACATATGGAATTTTATAACTATTGCCTAAATTTTCTTTTGTTTGCAAAAAATTAATTCTTAGAGGATTGTGACTACTACAAAATAAAGCTAGGAGACTTCAACTTCATTGCCCAAAGGTCAACGTGCCTTCATAGTGCATATATTAGTTCCTTTTGCAAGAGAATAATACTACGAAAGAAGACTTTTAGTGAAGAGTTATGATGAAGTCAGGAGACTAAATATCTTCATTCTTGAATCAAAGAACTTCACATGTTAAATAACAAACCATAGAAGCCTTGATACAAAAGGACATAAAAGCATTGAAGAAAAGTCCATAGGAGCCTTGAAGGAGAAGCCATATAAGTCTTGATACTGGAAAGGCCACAAAAGCCTTGATACCAAAAAAATACTATAGAAGTCTTGGTATTGAAAAAGGACATAGAAGCCTTGATACTAAAAAGGCCATAGAAGACTTGGTACTAAAAAAGGCCACAAAAGCCTTGATGCTGAAAAATGCCACAAAAGCCTTGATAATGAAAAATACCACAAAAGCCTTGATCCTAAAGAAGAATTCAAAGAGAATATCTGATTCAGAAGTAGACTAAATATTTTAGTACTAATACTTTGTTGCAGGGAAATAAGATTTAGTGAGTTGGGAAACTTCCTACAAGAAAGTTAGGAAGGGTATCTTCATCAGAATAAATTCAGCACCTGAATCAAAATCAAAGATATCAAGAGAAGATCTCATTGAATAACTTTCAATCAAGTAAGAAGAAGAAGAAGGACTAGGCGAGTCCTACTCAAATCAAAAGCAATAGAATCAGATATCCAATAGAAGATCTCACCACCAATACTTCCAAGAGCAAAAGGTTGAAGAAAAGATCTCAAGGAAGACCATCAAAAGCTGTAAGATCAAAGACCTTGGGAAGGTCTTATCAAGCATCTAGAAAAAAATCTAGGAGAGCCTTACTGAAGAAATTCTCAAATGGAACTCATTAGAGAAATCCACTACCAAGGAGAAGCCCTTGATAGTGAAGGACTTGGTATAATTATATCCATATAAAAACAAGCACAAGGAGAAGCTCCTAACAACATATCTTCAAATGTCTATGTTCACTAGGAAAATGAGAAGAGAAAAATCGAATCTAGTTATTGAAATAATTTAAGGTAAATTGATATGATGGAAAGGAAAATTACTAATTCAAGTAGGTAAAATGTTATTACTAAAATAAACTCTCCAACTAATTCATACCTATTACATGTCCCTATACATTTATTTTTCAAAAGTAATTCAAGTTTATGAATCTATCCAAAAGAAATTTCTTTTTTTAGGAATAGAGGAGAAAGGAGAATATCATTGGTTAACTATGACAAAGTAGTTAGAAATATATTATATTCCATAATTTGGGTTATGTAAATGTATCTTCCAAGGTACATGCTTAGGACATTATATTACTTTAGGGGGAAGTTCTCTAGTTACTTCATGTAATGCAATAAATGCACAAATGTCAATGTGCAAGCTATATATGTGCAAGTTTCACCTTGTACAACTAGGTAGAGTGTTGGCCAAGGAACATGTATTCGTATATAATAAATGCCTCATAGTCATATAAATATGAGAAGGGGAACATAGTCAGATAGTGTAGCTTAGAGCTTAGTACAGTTATGTGTAGATCACCATATATTGGCAATGGGTGCAATGTAGTTCAGTAGCTTCATTAATGGAGTGTTCATTTTCTCCATAATTGCATTATACTATTTTATGTTATTTTTATTTATAGCATATTTTATTCATCTATAAGATTTACTTTATTTTATATTATTTTGCATCTTGTGATTGCTATCTCCCAATACTTGTTACATCAAAAGATAATAGTGGTATCAAAGCTACGGTAGATCTAGTCTATGTAGTTCAATAGTAAAAGCACCATTATTACTGAGCCTAAGTGTTTTATCAAACTGATGTGCCAATGGACCAACCACTGTCAAAAAGATATCATAATAATCTAGGTGGTAGAATTTGGGAGAGTCACAAAGTTAGGATTGAAGAAAATCTTAGCTCTAGAAATATTGATATTATATTTGACTAGACTATTTCCACAAAGTTATAGGAAAAAAACATGAAGACCAGGACTGAACATTCAATTCACTAGATTGAAAAAACATCTAGTGAAGATCATCCAAGATATCTAGAATTTTCTAACTATTACCTAAAGTTTCTTTTGTTGCAAAAAATTAATTCTTAGAGGATTGAGACTACTACAAAAGAAAACTAGAAGACTTCAAATTCATTGACCAAAGGTCAACGTATCTTCATAGTGCATATATTAGTTCCTTGTGTAAGATAAGAATACTATGGAAGAAGACTTCTAGTGAAGAGTTATGGTGAAGTCAGGAGACTGAAGATATTCATTGCTGAATCAAAAAACTTCACAAGTTGAAGAACAGGCCATAGAAGCCTTAATACAAAATTTTCATAGAAGCCTTGAATAAAAGGCCATAGGAGCCTTGAAGGAGAAGCCATATAAGTCTTGATAGTGGAAAGGCCACAAAAGCCTTGATACCAAAAAAAGACCATAGAAGTCTTAGTATTGACAAAGGACATAGAAGCCTTGATACTAAAAAAGGCCACAAAAGCCTTAATCCTAAAGAAGAATTCAAAGAGAATATCTGCTTCAGAAGTAGACTAAATATTCCAATATTAATACTTTGTTGTAGGGAAAGAAGATTCAGTGAGTTGGGAAACTTCATACAAGAAATTTAGGAAGGGTATCTTCATTAGAATCAATTCAGAACCTGAAGCAAAATCAAGGAGATCAAGAGAATATCTCATTGAATACCTTTCAATCAAGAAAGAAGAATAAGAAGAATAAAATGAAGAGGGAATAGGTGAGTCCTACTCAAATCTAAAAGTAACAAAATTAGAGATCCAAAATAATATCTCACCACCAACACTTCCAAGAGCAAAAGGTTGAAGAGAAGATCTCAAGGAAGACTATAAAAAGTTGTAATATCAAAGACCTTGGGAATGTCTTATCGAGCATCCATAAAAGGCTAGGATATTCTTACTGAAGAAATTCTCAAATGGGAACTCATTAGAGAAATCCACTACCAAGGAGAAGCCCTTGATAGTGGAGGACTTGGGATAATTATCTCCATTCGATAACAATCCCAAGAATAAGAATTTGGGAAGGAGTGCCAAATCCATGAATAATAATTTGGTAAGGAGTGCAAATCTGTAAAGGAGCTTTGAATATTATCTCTCATAGCAAAAAGGCACCGCTTTAGAGATAAATATTTCTCCAAATATACAACAGAAGAAGGAGAACATGCCACAAAATACTATGATCATGAAAGAAATTTTAATACTATTATTTGGTGAAGAAGGAGTTGTTCAAGACAGTATACAAAGAGCTACAAGGTCATACCCAAAGCAACAACTTGGTGATCCTAGAAACGAAGATCTACATCCTCTACAAAAGCGATAAAAGAGCTACATAAACTTTCAAAAATGTATGCAACTTTTTTGTGCAAGGAGATTCATTAATTGGATTATTTTTCAGATTTGTTAGAGCACCTAAATTTGGATTAAAGTTGCAAGTAGAAAATTGGATTACAGTCTTCAAAAGTGCAAAAAGAAAAGTTTTTTTAAGGTTCATTTGCACATTAATTAGGAGTTGATTAGATTTCAGAATTACTTCTATCAAATACCTATTATCTACTTTGGAAAAAGAAAAAGAAGATTAAGTCCTACAATATTCATTGTAGTGAAATTGCAGAATAAATATTGAAGATTCATTTCATATTGTTCTTGATTACTTGCAGTAAATTTGATTAAGTGTATTAATTTGAGAGTTGATTGGAGTGATAAGGTGAAATTGTTAGTGCATTAAAATAAAGTCTATTCGATTTATTTGTACTATTCTATTGCTCTCAAAAGGATTCTTATTTGTGTTCTCGAGAAGGGTGTAAAATTATAAATTTTCAAAGTTTCTAAAGATACTATTAGTGCACAAAAATATGCAACACATAGTGGCCAAGTGAAGCCATAAAAATTAGGTTAGAATCCTTCAAAACTTGGAGAAGAATATGGCTAATGAAAAAGAGAAGTATAAGATTCAAAGATTGAGACTTGGTGAGTCTCAAATCCAAAGCATTACTGAGTTAATTGTGAGGATAAAAATATGGAAAATTACATAATATAAGGAGTTTCTATCTACTTCTATCTAACCTTGGATTTTTCATTATAATATCTATGCAAAAAGGATAATGGGTCTAAGCAAAAAGATAACCTGAAAAACCGTATACTGCATTCAAAATTCTACCATATAAATTAGAATACTAGACCTGCAAAAAAAGAGTGTAAGAAAAGGTGTAAAAGGTATCTTATTTAAAAATATTGTTACATTGAGTTGCACTACTCTAACTCATTCTACGTAGGAAAAAGGGTAGATTGGAAAGTGCTTCAAAGGTACACTACATGCAGGTTGAATCAACCAAAGGTCGTTGAATACTATTATTTTTCCAAGCATAGAAAAAAGCCTCTCTTTTAGCTCATCCTCTACGTATCTTGGATGGGTAAACCTGTAGAAGAAAATGCACAAAGCCAATGGGAAATAAAGCAATGTATAAATCAAAGGAGCATCTATATCAAAGAAATAATACATCAAATAAAATGAACATTTCTATCAAAGCAAGCTACTGCCAATCAAGGAGCATTCCTACCATAAGTGGAGCATCATGGAGTCTTCATCTAAGCTCTATCATTTGGAATCCATTCAAGGGCCACCAAAGCTCCTACATATCTCCACCATAGTTCCACCGTAAGAATTTCTCGGTTGGAAACATCTTAGCATCTATGTAGAACAACAAAGAACAAGGTGGAAAAATACATTTGAAGACCTTCAAGAAGGTGTTGATAAGACAAGGACATGCAAGGAAAGAGGATGGCACTTGTCATACTCCAAAATAACCATATAAAACACTCACAAAGGAGACAATACTATATCATCTTGGTGATAGAGGAGTTACGTACAACAAGAAATGTTATGGTAAGGTAGACACTAAAGCATAAATATATTTCTAAATAGTGCATAAAGTGGGAGTGAAAAGTAATGTCTCAAGCATATGAGAAACTTGTCACAATCATTAAGACAAGATTGGTATCTCCACAAAACATCTGAAGCTCTCTTGAGCATTTGAGAAAATGGTTGTGACAATTATCACACCTTTGACCATCTATTAAAGACATTTTGGACGACAACAATGGCAAAAAGAAACTCGGTAGCGACAAAAGTGAGTAGCTTGATAACAACAACAACAAGCAAGTTTGAAGTGACTCGAAAGTAACATTGTAGATTCTCAACAATATCTTGGTGGTAGTTTGGTAACTACACAATAGTGGATCGGTAGCAATCTGAGAGCAATTCAGAGTATCTAAAAATAGGGGAAGAATATTACTCCTAGTCAAACAAGTCAAGAAAGGATTGAAGTGAGTGTTGAAGCAAATAGCAAGTGGAAGGATCTTCCATTACTCATGGTTCCCAAGAAGTACAGTCTATCATAAGTTTCATAAAGGTACAATTTCCCATCTAAATTGCTTTCCTTTAAAAGGGAGTTATAAGGTTATATTATAAGGTTAAATTATTGAAAAGAATCAATCTTTATTTGAAAGCAAAACTTAGGGAAATTAAATATCAAAGTTGTATAATATTTGTAAAACATAACATAGGAGAAATAAGGAATACTACTTGGAATTAATCAATTTAAAGTTCACAAATATTAATGTGTTCTAATTTTTCAAATTTGGGAGTCATAAGGGATACAACTCCAAATTAGGCTATTAGGAATTAGAAATAATCTCAGGGATATAAAAAGAGGTTATTAAGATTTTTATCGAGGTTGGAAAATTATAATATCTTGTCTCAAAAATTTCTCATAAGAGACAAAATAAATCCAACATTGAAACATCTTCAAAATTGAAAAGTTCTTAGTTCAATAGGAGTAATAAGGTGTTAAGAAGTTGACTTTTGAGATTTAAAAATTTGTACAAAATAAACCATAATTGAACTATATTTCTATAAAAGCACTATATTACATGCCAAAAATCTCTAGGGAGTCATAAGGTATTCTACAAAACTTGATAATAATAATTTCCTTCAAAGATTATCAAGTTGGGAAGATATAAGCTTTATACAAAAACCTAAAAATTAGGTATTGATATTCTCATTACTAGGGATACATAAGGAAGTCTACAAACCTAAGGATTAATAAAGGTTTTATCAAATCAAGCTTATATACTTTCATACATCCTAATCAGGAGCCATAAGGATGTCTACTTCCCAAAATACTGCAAATATCAATAAGGAAAAATCTAGTGCCATAAAACTTGGGATCATGAATCTACTCATGAAATCTGAAATAATGGTAGATCTAACTTCAAAAGTGATCCTTAGTGAAGCCTTAGAATATAATTTTGATACTATGGAATGCTATCTTCAAGCCCGTCTTAATGAAGCTATTGATAATGGAAAAAGTGACATTACACTTTCTTTGGACCTTGTAAGCATATTATACATGGAATTACTCACATATAAACACTACAAGAATGAAAATGTAGAACAAAAAGGATTTATAAAACTACTCAAAAATAAGGTAGAACTCAATGAGTCATATCTAGAAAGGTTTTTCAATCTTGATGCAGAATTGGTACTTTAGGTTCTACTAACTCAAAATCTTATCATGATGTCCTAAGTGGTTATTCACAATATTTTGTATAGACTGAAGATAAAAAAAGATAATCTTCCTTACAGGAATCAAGTAACAACACAACCACCTATGAAAGCATAAATACTGAATTCAAAGAAAAAGTTAAGGAAGAAGAAGGAGATGAATCTAATGAAGGATAAATACAATGTAAGGTCAACTAAAATAAGAACCTATAGCTTCAACCTATTTTGCATCATTTGAAGACTAAAGCAGTAGGAAAATAACTAGATCAAAAATACTATAAGCAGGCCAAAGATCATCCATTGGAAGGAGATCCATATTGAAGACTAATGTCTTAAATACCTAAATAATGTAATATAGGGGGGTGTTAGAAATAGATTATATTCTAACATTTGAGTTATGTAAATGTATCTTCCAAGGTACATACTTAGGATATTAGATTAGTTTACGAAGAAGTTATCTAGTTACTTCATGCAATGTAATAAATGCACAAGTGTTAATGTACAATATGTATATGTGTAAGTTATCCCTTGCATAGCTAGATAGAGTTTTTGCCAAGGAACCTGTCTTCCTATATAATAAATACCTCATAGTCAGATAGATATGATAAGAGGAACATAGTCAAATAGTGTAGCTTAGATCTTAGTACAATTTTGTATATATAACCATATATTGGTGATGGATGTAATGTAGTTTAGTAGATTCATTAATGGAGTTTTCATTTCCTCTATAGCTACATTGTATTCTTTTATGTTATTTCTATTTACAACATATTTGAATCATATAGCAGATTTAATTTATTTTATATTATTCTTCATCGTGTGATTACTATCTCCCAATGCTCATTACATCAAAAGCTGACAAAAATATGCAAACCCATAGGAAAAGGAAATGAACATATCTTATATGGTAAAGATAATGTGGAGGTTCCTGCATAGAAGTGCTACATGGGTAGAATTCATTAGATCCAAGTATATGTATGGGAAAACTGCCATCGATCTACTTCAAAAAGTAGTCATAGAAGAAGAGTGGAGCTAGGCAACATAAGGATCATCCATTTGAAAAAATATAAATAGCTACAAGAGCTTAAAATAAGAGGAAGCTAAGTGGATTGTAAATTTTTATAGCAACAAGATATTTTGGGAGGATAAGTGGTGTGAGGAAGATCCATTGGATAGGAGGAATGACTTCAATAAAATAAAAAATGTGATGACAAGAGAATGGGGGAAAGAAATCCAGAATTACATATACACCTCACCTTTTGGAGAACCTTGTTGGAAGGAACTAGAAACTAGAGAAAATAGAGGGGAAAAACTCAAGGAGGGAGTTAAAATATTAGATACAATATAGAGGTAATATTTATATCTAACTATAACAAGAAAGAATATCTCATGTAGCCCCATGATACAAGTGGTGATTACATAGTAAAATTAGGCTATAATATTCTCATAGGTTAGGGAGAGGGGAATTATGAATGGAAATTAGTATGGAGAAATCTTAGTGCCCCTAAAATTAAAGTATTTATGTGGCTAACTTTAAACAATTTTTGTTTTAACATGAATCAACCTAAGGAAAAGAGGATTTCAAGGGATAAGCAAATGTAATCTATGCCATAGAGAGGAGGAATATGTGAACCACCTCTTCTTGAAGTGCTCATACTCAATAGAAATATGGAGTAAGTTCCTAAAGGATAATAAAGTTGAATAGGTTATGCCAAACACCATACAATATTTATGGAACCAATGGAATAGTCCAACTAATGAAAGGCTCCCATAGTGGAGTTGGAACTTATTTATAAGCACATGTTGAAAAATATGGAAGGAATGCAATAACAAAATCTTTAGAAATGAAAGTCTACCATTAGAATATTGGAGATATTACGTTTTTTAGTATATATTAAAGTACCCCAATGGTACACTTGTATATTTGTAAATAATTAATTTAGGATTGTGTTTATATTTTATCTAAAATATGTGTCAATGTGAGAAGTATCTAGTTGTTATGTAATAAAGTGTGCAAGTGTGCAAGTAATGAAGAGTCATCGTGTAAGGAAATATTATAGAGATAAAAATTCATATACTATAATCGAAGAACAAGAAAAATCATGCTATAATATCTTATGATTTATGAATATATTATAAGTTTTTTTCTTGACTAATATTGTTGCTATTCTATGAATGATATTCATTGTTATATACCATTGATTTTATAGCATTATATTATGATTAATGTTTTATCCTTGATAAAGAACATGTGAGATAATCTGAAAGTATTCCCAACATAGAAAAGATCATATAAAAAAAACCCAAGAAAAAACCCTTAATTAAGGAAAGGGTCAAATATCTCACTCTATTGGAAGAAAAGAAAATAACCCATAAATGGAAAGCTATAAGTGGAAATCCCTAGCTCAAGGGTGGTTCAAGTAAAGCAAAGAAAAAACCCAAAAATAGAAAGCTATACGTGGAAATCCCTAGCTCAAGGGTGGTTCAAGTTAGAGATTGACGGGGCTTCAAAAAGAAACCTAGGGGAGGAGGAGGAGGAGGGATCATCCTAAATAGTAAATATGAGATAATCATGGGCTACTTGGAGTAATATGAAAGGTCTATGTTGAATTAGATGGAAGCTGAAGAGCCCTGAAAGGCCTCAAAATTGAAAAGGGTTTGGGAATTAAAAATCTAGAGGTAGAAGAAGATTTACTACTTATCATTAAAATCCTATAAAAGGAATGGAGAATTGAATTGGAGATAAAAAATAAGTACACAATGTTATTCAAACCTTCGAGAATGCAAGTTTTAACCATACTTATAAAGAAGACATCAAAGTTGTTAGCCTAGCCAATTATAGGGTCTACTCATGATCCAAGGTATTTTGGGATAGAGAAATTTTAGAGAATATCACTAAGGTGGTAGATAAGGATTGGTACGAGTGGTTAAAAAAATCACAAAATAAATTGACTTATATTAAGTAAAATTCCTAAAAATAGAATGGTAGGAGGAGCTAGTAAGTTGTTTCAAGTGAGTTCATCATAATTTTGGACATAACTATAAATGCTAATTAGATAAGAAAGGAGTACAAATTAAATCTAATTTGAATTGTAAATGAAATGGAATAGAAATGTTAAATCCTGGGAATACATGAGAAAGCATTGTAAAAATGAACAAACCACTTTTAAAACCTTATCTTTACTCAATAAAATAATAATATTAATAAGTTATTACATTCACATTGTAGACCAAGGTTCCAATGCCATATGTCGACATTAACATTTAATATTATATGACACTTAACAAAAATAAATATTATCATTTACAAAGGCTGAGGGTATATTTAAATTGAAAGGAATAAAAAATAATTATTAATACTAACATTTTAAAAATAGTTGTGGGGTATAGATCTTTGTTTTTCTGATATTTATAATTTAGAAGGTAACCAATTGAAGGTTATTGTCTCTCCTAATAAAAATAATGTCAAAATAATTGATTAACGAAACATAACAACTTGAGGAGGATGAAGTACATATTTTATGAGAAGATAAAATAGCTATTATACAATTCACCTAAAATCCAATATAATATTTAATTATTTTGTTATTTTGTTGGCAATGGTTACTAATAAGAAACCACATGCAACATATTAAACAAATAGCATCCACAGAATGATGCTCAGTTAATTTGAGACAAGTCATGGGAAACAAAATATTTTGCATCCACAGCATGATGCTCAGTTAATTTGAGACAAGTCATGGGAAACAAAATATTTTGCTTAATATGTCGAAATATTACTTTTAAAGATAATACCTCACAGAGTGAACAGGCAAGAATAAGTTCATAATAATATATGAACTTAAAATGGTATAACCATAAACTTATGGTGAAGTATACTATTACTAACCTACTCTATACTGTTTTAGTTACTAAAACTCTTATATTTAATTTATGCTTAGTCCATATAGATATTCTATTTATAAGTTTTATTCAGTATTAATTTTTCCTAATTAACATAATAGGTATTAAATTGTTTTTCATTTTGTTGTTTTTAGTTTCTAATAAATTAGATTATTCTGATTTACAAGTCCAAAAACCTGTAATTATATATATGATGCATCCTTTATTGTTAATATAAAAATAAGTTTCAAACATTTCTCCTACTAATAGGACGTGCCTCCACCAATAGTAGTGTTCCTTCCGTAAATTATTTGCTTCCCCATGTCCCACCTTCTTCCATGGTGGATCTTTATCACACGACTTGACTCAAGATCATACTAAAAGCTGGTTATAAGTTTATGATGTGAAATACTAATGAATCCTCCGATTGGCCAATCACACTTTGTCTCTCAGCCTTGATTTTAACTTTTACACACAGTTGGACTTTATCAGAGTCCATCCAACTTTACATGCCTCCATTGACAGTTCACAAGCTACAATAATGAAAAGGCTCTTTGGTTAGAATATAATTATATATTTGTTCCTAACTTTAGGCAGTCCTCTAGAAAAGTTAAGGGTTGCTATATATTAGGCCCTCTTTTTACTTTACCATCAACTTCAATCAAAACAACACGGAGAAATGAAAGCAACTGAAACAACAGGAGGTCCCATGCAAACCAAATTTATTCATCTATAAATCATTAATTTGAACACGGTGTTTTCCTCCTTTTACAAGAAAGCAAACACTACTGTCATCATACGCGTAATGCTTCAATTTTGTCTTCTTTTATGCATTATAAAATAGAGCAGTACACTCATAATTAATGATAAAGAAAAGTACAGCCCCTGTATCTGTTGAAAAAAAATCTAAAACCAGAGAGTGAAACGTGGGATTTTATCTAATTTTGGCGGACCCATCAACGCGTAGACAGTGATAAACAAAATTGACCCAAAGGAATGGAAAGAAAAGGTAACAGATAACAGACAACCCGTCACTGTTGAGTCACTGTCCCTTTTTTTTTAATTATATTGAAGTGAGGTATTATCTTCAGTAGCCTTTTTTTTTATTATTTATTATTGGGTTGATGTAGTGTTCTGTGTCTTAATTTTCAAACTGAGAAAGCCCACCTGTTTTTCTGCCAGTCTTCTGCCTACTCTTCCATTTCCCAATGCTTGACCAGTTAATATTATTGATAATATCCCATGCTTGCTCCAGAAGGTCGGTACATTTTCCCACGTTGCTGCATGCATATTATAATAATGATTTTTTCCCTTCCGTGGTGGAAGGGAACTCAGGAAATACAAGTAAACTATGATGATAATTTTGACTGTTCAAAGTATGGTATCCGTCGCTTCATCCCACTTAGAAATAATAAGTGAAATGTAGTGTTTCATTTTAAATCTTCCTGGTTTCTAATCATTGCGTTCACTTGCCTGTCGCACGTTAAAATATCTGGAACAGTTCTGTCTCTTTGGATGTTTGCTCTTTAGAATATGAATCCTCCTTGCAAGTAGAAGGCGTTAGGGGAAATCACACAGTGATGTCATATAATATAGAAGTTTTATTCAGTAGTTGTATGGAGGGTTTTTTTCTTTTAATCATAAGGTTTTATGGTTTTCAATTTTTTTAATTTGAAAATTAAGTGTCAATTTTACGTCATTATTATTCATCCATTTCAAAGAACAAGCCGGACGGATAGAAAGCATTCACTCTAACATTCACCTTCTAGTCCTTTTCAACTATTGCTAGAAATTTTTTTCAATGAACAAGCTTAAGGCATCTCTTTGCCATCTTCACTTGAGGACAGATAGAAAGCATTCACTCTTCTCTTCACCTTCTAGTCCTTTTCAACTATAACTAGAAATTTTATTTCAATGAATAAGCTTAAGGCATCTCTTTGCCACCTTCACTTGAAGAATGGTATTAGATGATTCTGACGGTGATAATGGATGCGATAAAGTTGATTTTTAATGGTAATTGCTTGCTACAGAGATAACGAACATAGAAAATATTTAAAACTTAATTTAAAAGATGAAGTGTTATTCATGTTTTGACCATGGTTAGTGCAATCATTGTCCCTGGTTGAATTAAAAACAATTTTTTTTTTCATATTTATTTTATAAATGGAAAATATGTTGCATCAGTGTCATATATGGAGGATATTTTTATAGCTTTTCCAATTACTTTTAAAAAAATATAAATGTGTTTTGATATGTGAAACTATAAGCATACATATATATATATATATATATATATATATATATATATATATATATATATATATATATATATAGAAACATCAATTCTATGATTTTTAAATATAAATTATGAATATTTTTATAATGAAATTTTAAATTAAAAATAAATAGTGTATTTATGTGTTAAGATATTGTATATAATTATATTTATTTCAAATTATTATTTTTAAATTAAAAAATGAATTGAATTTTATTAAATTATTTATTAGACATTTATTAAAAAATAGATAAGATATAAATGTGCATGAAAGCAAATCTATCATAGGCATAATAAGAAAGGACTACACATTATGAAAATTAGGTTTACATCTAGAATATAGTCATAAGGACATGATGAACTTTGGTTAACATTTTAGAATGCAAAAACAATATCGTCTAATTATTTTCTTCTTCTAGGGAGAATTAATGAATGACAAATAACCTAGATCAATACCTATTATCTCATCTAAAATAGTCATATTGGCTTTTAGGATTTTTTTCGTGGACTAGTCTCTCCTAGGATGACATCAAAATGTTCTTAGGTTATACTAACAAGTCCTAAATTAGTGTTAATTCTATTTATATTTTATGAGAATGAATAAATAGTTCTAAATGGATATTTTAGTAAAATATGATGTTTTCAATCACTACTATAAAGTTAGCATTATTAAAGCATATAATACACATTTGATCCTATAGAAACCTAAAATTTATTATCTAAAAATTTATGAAATAACATGGATTTTTTTTAGAATACCAAGGGGATAAATTTCTAGGTTACTAATTCTAAAAATAATTCATACTCTTTTATCCATTATAATGGCCCAAAAAATGCCTTAATGTCACAATTATGCTTTAAAATATATCTTGTTGAATACATCTCAAACTTGGCCAACTAAATTCCATATGGTAGCTTTGATGTAAAGTTCTTTAAGTTAAGAGCTAGGTAGATGAGTCAACTCTAAAGTTACCACTATATAAGATCTTGGAAATTGAATTCCCACATTTAATTCAATTAAAAGATGAACAAATGACAAGAAATATTTAAAGAATTTTTTATTGGAAAGTAGAAAATTTTATGGTCATTGAACCACTTATAGACTTTGTAAAGTTATATACAAAAGTTGTTCATAAATACATGGTAAGATCTTCATCTACAAGAATGTATATTACTAGCATATATTATAGATACATTGAATAGGAAGAACAACAATTGCAAATGGATGATAATTATCTCTAGAACTATCTAGTTATATCCAAAATATCAACCAACCTCATGGTAATTTAAATTCAAAATAATCGTTTCAATTTAAAATCAATAAAAATATCAAATGACTCGGTTTGAATTTAAAATAAATAAAAATATCAAATGACTCATCGATATATTGGAATAGCTTGTTCCACCACATGGATTAAGTAGCAAATCGTAAACTATTTTGAAGAGAGGAATCATCATATAAGTTTTTGGTAGTAACATAAGGGTTTTCAAAGATATGCATAAGAATAAAAACTACCATATTTAAAAATTTGTGTTAAAAAGCTTTTATTATATATGTACTCTCCTAAAAATCCATTAACTAAAGAGCTTTATAATCAAAAGTTAAATAGTAAATTTTAGGATAGATTTTTCACGTAATATAAGAATAAACCAATAAACCATTTTTCTATGAGACAAACAATTTGTAGCCAATGTTCTATTATCCGTAGATCAACTTCTTGTCCAAGTAATGTACATTGCAATTAAGATATTTCAATAAAATAACTAATATTTGAACCATAAGAAATTTAAATATTTATTTTAAATTGAGTGTGATCAAGCTTGCTTGACAATTAACAAGGTCTATAAATTGCATGAGTAGATAATAAAAGTCACACAACCAAAAGCTATGTATATATTGATATGATTATTGATTATTTTATATATATTTAGAAACAATGATAACATATCAAGGGAAAATATTAAATCCAAAAGTAATGTCTAAATAACAAACACTATCAACATGCATAATTTACATGGAAGCATATATATATATATATATATATATATATATATATATATATATATATATATATATATATATATATATATATTCTAGAGGAAATATTATTTATTTACGGTAGATAAAAACTTAGTATTATGAAATGAGACTTTTGTGCCTAACAAATTTTACATAGAATTATTGATTTTCTTTTCTTTAGAGTGTTCCTTAAAAAAATTGATTCATCCATAATGTATGGATCCCCTAATAAAATATAGGATAGTAAAATACCTTAAGGATTCCATTTTGGTAGGTACATCCAAATTAATACAGTAAGTAATTAAATATGTAATGTATAATAAGGGTGTTAGAAGAAATTCCTATCTCATTAATTGATATAAAGGAAAGTTATCTCATAGTAGTCCATCAAATAGTACACTAACCAATTTACAAGTAAAAAGAATGGCAATTTGACCCCATAACATGGTCCCATTTCCAACCATTGAAATATTTTATAGAGAAAGGGTCATTCTACTCAATCATGAGCCTTATCAAAATGTATTTAATGAGAGCTACATATTGACCAAATTCATTGGCCTATTCCATATCCTTCTATACAAGTATCATATTATGATATGATTATTTAGATAAATTTAGATAAATTATTTTTATTTTAAATATAACATATATGTTATAATAGGGATAATATGTTTATAACTAATTTTGTAATAATTTTATGGTTAGAATCCATCAGTGTAATTGGATTGGCCATCATACTTCCATAGAACTATGGTTTGTCCTTTGTATATTAGCTTGATTAGATATCAACTTTATCCTAAAGGTATTTATTCAAATTATTTAAAATTGTAAGAATAGTCTTTATAGTCTTACATTTCTAAATAATCTAGCTAGTAATCCATCCAAAACATGAGTCTTTTCAAATCGATATTCTTCTAATTGTTTAATAATTATGGTTCTTTTCAACAACTACTTTGTATCCTCCTTAAACATTTAAGAAATGCATCCATATTGCTTACCACCATAATATCAAATATTAAAATATCTATAAACATTTTTTTTATGAAAAATATCCTATAAGGGATGCCACTTTTGGGTAAGACCCAAGGAGGCAGGGGTATATCTTCCACAAAAAATACTCAGGGCTCGCACCTAACCTACCACCTTTGAAACATACAAGGATCATGCCTGAATCAACAAAAATCAAAAACACACAAACACAAAAATGCAATAAGCTAAAACAAATAAAGCATATTCCTTGAGTGTGTCAACAAGATAAACCACAACCAAACACACATACAATAAGAAAAAATATGAACCACACAGAAAAAATACAAAAAACAACATAACAAAACAAAAACAAATAAAACACACACCAAAATAAAAATAAATAAATAAATAAAAATAAAATAAAAAGAAAAATGAAATAAAATAAAAATGACAAAAATAAACAACACCAAAACATGAAACACATAGAAAAAACCACAAACACAACATAACAAAACACTACCATAACAAAAACAACAAAAAAATACAAATACACCACAAACAAAAAACCACAGAACATGAAACACACATAAAAACGACAAAAACAACATAACAAAATAGATCCAAACAAAAATGACAAAATTATCCAAATACACCACAAACAAAAACATGAAAAATGAATACAACAAAAACTTAAGCAAAGGAGATTGACAAATCAAACAAAATAAGGTAAAACTAAAAATAAACCAAAAATTAAAAAATTACCAAAAATATTAAAAATTGCTTTGCAAAATAGCCAAAATATCTAATATTACCATCAAGAGACTGAAGGATAGCACCCATCCTATAAACCCTTAGGATTATGGCATCCTCATACTTTTATTCATATATTCCTTCATTCTAGTTGTGACTATAGGTTGGTTACTTAAAACCACGACACTACTATTGGATTGTGTATGGTCTTTTTGAGGATCCATTTTTTTTGAAGTTTGAATCTACCCTTTTGTTTTGCAATTGGGTTGGTTTTCTACACTGTACTATTTTCTTTTACTATTATTTTTCAGCATGAAGGTAAGCTCTTTTAGTGATTTCTCATCATGCAATCCTTCATGTTCCCTCTCTTCATCATACTATGTTTCCATAATAACTTTTTTCATTTGACCATCCTTATCATATGCTTGGATTGGATGCTACACTTACTTGATGTTACAGTTACTCTTGATTCACTAAATTTAATTTAATTTATTTATATAAATAATAAAGATATTTTTTATAACATAAACTATATGAAATATTATTTTAATAATACATTTAATACATTATTGAAAATTTTAGAATGATTCAAGTAATTCAAAAAATCAAATATGTAGAAATACATCTCTCTATTTTACTTACACTATATACGGTTTTGATAATTTAATATTAACTATTAAATTATGTCTATTTTTTTTAGGACAATAATACACAACAAACATGTTATATTTCTGTACATTTAATCTCTTCTTTTCAAATATATTTTTTACATGGGGATTCCAATATTTTTGTATATTTATCGGCTTTCAAGTGATTTTATTTAATTTTTTATTTTTTTTTAAATATTGGTAAAAATTTATTGAATCAATCAAACCATACAAAAAATAGATAATTCTAAAACAATAACCCTTACAAACACCAGAATAAAGATATCCCCAAACCACCAAACACCCAATCAAAAGACACCCAACAAACAACAACCTCAACCAGGCATATCTGCAACAAGCAAATTAGCAAGATGACGAGAAAAATCCAATGGGAGCTGATCCCATTCCCTAAAATTTTTGTCTTCACGAAACTAAGAAGCTCATTTTGCGATGCAATCAACCACACCATTCCATTCCCTGGGAATATGAACAAAGGAAATAAACTTTAGATGTCCATAAATTTGAATAATCTGCCGAACCACTAATACCAGCAACCAATGAACATTAGAAACATTAGGAGTCTTAAAAAAATTAATAATAATATGAGATTTCGACTTACCAATACCTGCATACCCAGGATTCCCTCTATAAGAGCCATCAGTATTAATCTTAAATTCCCCCAAGGTGGAGGATGTCATCTACCATGTCTTTGTACTTTTTATTGAGGCATCTCCTCCCGATCAATAAAGAAGGATGAGGGCCATTCTCCACTAAACCTAGGTACTGCATCATCAAAATATTAGACTGCTCCAAAGGAAGATTGATATAACATTTAGAAGAAATAATTTCTTGGATCATTCCAATAATCGTATGCCCAATATGATAAATAGTTAACTTTCTATCTTAAAAATTCTTTGATTTCTTTCAAGCCAAATCGGCCATATAATACATGAAGGTCCAATACTCCATGCAACATGAAGAAAGAAAGCTTTAGTAAGAGGTCTTCCTAAACTCCTCTAGAAATCAACAAGAGAAGAGGCATGAGAATGATATTTTTTCCACACCCTCCACCAAATATGCCAAATTTCCCCTGCAACCAAACACTGTAAGAGCAAATGCTCTAAAGATTCGTCACTATTCTCACAAAGGAAACAAAATGAAAGGCCCTAAAAACTTCTGTTTTGGAAATGAAAGGCCCTGAAAACTTCTGTTTTGGATATTATACCAGGGAATACATCTATTCTTAGTAGCCAACCATAAATGAAAATTGTATTTGGGCCAAAAAAAATTATTCCAAAAACAGGTAACCAACCAAGGAACCTCCTCATCCTCAAAATACTATCTATCTGAAACAGGTAACCAGAAGCCACCGAGAAAACCCTTCTAGGATTCGAAACCCAAGCTAAAACATCATCATCATGTAAAGAAGAGCACTCTCTAGTAACCAAAATACGAGTCAACTCTTCTCTATCCTGAAAAAAACCACCTGTCGGCCAATCTCTCAGATATTTTCACTAAAATACCTCCACATGCCCAACTCTTTTGGCAAATTTATAATCCATCACCATGTACCAACCAATAACCAAGAAACATTTACATAGCCCCTGAAGATGAGGAAACATAGATAAAATTGTAGGGAATCCATCCTAAAAATAATGCCAGAAAAGAGCCATGAGCCTTTGAGACAAATCCAAAACAATATTTGCTTAACAAGAGTAGCCCCATTCATATATAATATTTTAATTGATTTTATTTTAATGAATTGCTTGGCAAATTCTTAGTGTAAAAGGTTGTCATTATAGATTTGTTAGTATTAGGTATTATAAATAAAACCTTTAAGGCATTGACGTTGAAATGCTTTGTGCAAAATTAGTATTGAACATTAAGCCAAAGACATATCATAGTAAAAATCATAGAATATTTTTTTGACTTATTGAAAATAGAATTTTAATAAATTTATTTGCTACAAAGATTTGAAAAAAAAAAGTTGTATTAACAATTAAAAAAAAAAAATTAACATAATATTTGGGTTTGGTCTTCTGAATTGTATTTTAAATTTATTTTGATTTCTGAAACCGAAACATATAATAATTTATTGGAGTTAATAAATATAATTCTTAAAAAAAACTTATTTATAGTGAAATATTGCACTTTGTATGCCTTATATAACTAAAAACACCTATCAATAAGGTATAAAAATATATAATAAATTAAAAAATAGATTAAATAATATAATATACAAAAATTTAATTTAAACATATTTAATTTCTATTTATTTTATATAACTTAACAAAATATTTTAAATCACATAGTATACAAACGACTCGGTTTAATGAATTAAATCTTTGTATGCCATTTAAATTAAACCAACAATTTTTTTAATTTTTTTTTTTTTTTGTTTTTTTTATGTACATGGTAGAATTGGTAGCCGCCACAAATCCAGGCAGGCTGTCCAGTTTTTATGGCCGTCACAGTATTCTGCGTTGTTCGCCCCGAAAGCCGTCTCACAAATCTTCGAGCAGTCAGTCCGCCCCTATAACCACCATGCCACAATCATTTTAAACCTTTTACACCCGCGTTCAGTCCGTCGAGGCCCGAGATTTGAACCTTGAACCTCCGCTCCCTTATGGGATTTGCGTTCAGTCCGTCGAGACCCGAGATTTGAACCTTGGACCTCTGCCCCTTATGGGGTTTGTTTGGGGTTTGTTTGAACCAATTGATAGGACCTGCAATTTCTTTAATTTAACTATATAAATAATAATGTTGTTGAAATATAAAAATGTTTCACTTCAAACTTCATATTATGTCTAATGCCATAAAATTAACTATTACATATTTTTGGACTTTAAACTTCGTATTCTGTCCAATACCATAAAATTGAGTATTACTTTTTCTTTCCAAAACTGTTTTGGATATTGAAATCAACAAAGCTATAAACTTCATATTCTGTCCAATGCCATTCTTGTTTCATTTCCTCTTCTGACATGGGTTCTACGATGATTTTTTTACGAACAATAAACCTTGAACGTTCATATTGTAGTGACTTTATTTTTCTTATCGTTTCAGTTTTTCAGGGCAGTAAATAGTAATAACTTCCGCAATCCACAGGTTGCATTCTAATAACTTGTAATAAATACGTTGGTACTGGTAATAGCCATGCATAAACTAATCCATTCGGTGTAAAACAGTAATACGATTGGTCTCTTTTTGAAGTTGATATGAATAAGGCGTATAATAGGGTTTCCTGGCCTTTCCTCTTCAAAATTATGTTTAAATTTGGTTTTGGTAAACTAATCCATTCGGTGTAAAACAGTAATAAGATTGGTCTCTTTTTGAAGTTGGATATGAATAAGGCGTATAATAGGGTTTCCTGGCCTTTCCTCTTCAAAATTATGTCTAAATTTGGTTTTGGGCAACAATGGTTAGATATTGTTAAATCTTGTGTCTCCACAGTTAAATTTTTGGTGATTATTAATGGTGCCCCCGTTGGTTTTTGAAGTTGGATATGAATAAGGCGTATAATAAGGTTTCCTGGCATTTCCTCTTCAAAATTATGTCTAAATTTGGTTTTGGGCAACAATGGTTAGATATTGTTAAATCTTTGTGTCTCCACAGCTAAATTTTTGGTGATTATTAATGGTGCCCCTGTTGGTTTCTTTTGTAGCTTCCATGGACTTAGGCAGGGAGATCCGCTATCCCCGTACCAGTTTCCTGATGACACTTTGTTGTCCTGCCTGCTTCTGTTGGCCAAGCCTTGGAGATAAAAAGACATTTGGCACCAGGTTAGGTAATTAACTTCAGAAAAATTAACTTCAGAAAAAGCATCTTGCTTTTCGTGAATACTCATATAGAGTGTCACCGAAATTTTGGAATGTAATATCGCTTATTTGGGCTTGCCCCTCTTCAATGGGAGAATGAAAAATTATCTATGGGACCAATAATCGAAAGTAAAAGAAATTTGATGCATGGAAAGGCATTTTGCTGAGCTAGGAAAGGAAAATAATGCTAACCAAAAACTCCTTGCAAAGCATCCCGTCCTACTTCATGTCTATTCCCGTGAGAGTGGTGCAGAAAATGGAAAGAATCCTCAAAGCTTTCATTTGGGCTGACCCTGAGCTAAAAGTAAAGTTTCACTTAGCTCATTGGGACCAATTTTACACACCAAGAAAAGAGGTGGTTTAGGTCTTAACGATGTGAGCAGAATGAATAGAGCACTGGTTGCTAAACAAGCCTAGAAATTGGTGTTAAATGTGGAGGTGGACTGGGTCAAGATCATAAAAGCAAAGTATATTGTTGACAACTTCTTAGGGGATCCACTCCCAAGTTTTGGGTCCCCTTTTTGGAAGAGTATCGTGAAGTCTCGAGATTTCCTACGTTAGGATAGAAGATGGTTACTTGATGATGGCACAATGATTGATTTCTGGAAGGATTCGTGGATAGATGATTGATTTTCAGTAGTTGCCCTTACTTCAGGTTATCTTGTGAGGAGATCTTGAGGCTGTTTTCAGTGAGTTGGATTTTTCTGGAGTCAATGCTGGAGATCATTTCCCAATGGTCTTCTCCATTCTTCTCACTTAGATTAAAATGTCTATGGAATTTTCTCCATTCTCATTTTCTATGGAGCATTTGGAAGGAGCGTGTAATGCGAAAGAGAATGTTTATTTTTTGGACAGTGACAAAGGGGACAGAGCTCTTAGACCCACGCCAATGAAAATCATCCTCAAACGGGATCTTGGTTTCTCTTGTGCCATAATGGTGGACCCAGTACTAAACTCCATATTATTGTTTAAATGGAGACCTCCTCTCGGGGAGTGGGTAAAGTGAGTTTCAAGAGGGAACCCGAGGTTAGCCGAGGTAGGTGGCATCATCAAAGACTAGAGAGGTAGTGTAGGTGGCATCATCAGATACCAGCAAAGTAGTATTTTAATCACCTTTGTAGAACACATGTCCATCCAATCTTCCTTTTACGTGGAAACAAATGTAGTTTGATTTGGTTTTTTTCTAGCTCATAAGCTAGGCTTCAATAATGTTATAATAAAAGGTGATTCGTTAAACCTTATTTATCTGCTGATTTCAGAAAAGAACCCTAATTAATGGGTATTCCACGAAGTAGCAAAAATTAGAAGGATTGTAAGGAAACAAGGTGGCCGAATTCCTAGCGAACTGGGGAGTTGAGCACTCCGGGAGAGAGGAATGGAGAGACAACATCATGGTGAAATAATAATTCTATTGAATGAGAACATCATGGTGAAATGATAATTCTATTGAATGAGAACATCATGGTGAAATGAGAATTTTATTGAAAGAGGACTAGCCGTGATCTGGTTAAGGAGTGATTCAATTTGGCAGTTTGCTGTCAAGTGAACAAAATTTCAAGCTTCTGGGAACACTTAAGGATAGCAAAATAGCCAAAATTTCTAATATTACAATCAAGAGACTGAAGGATAGCACCCATCCTATAAACCCTTAGGATTATGGCATCCTCATACTTTTATTCATATATTCCTTCATTCCAGTTGTGACTATAGGTTGGCTACTTAGAACCACGACACTACTATTGGATTGTGTATGGTCTTTTTGAGGATCCATTTTTTTTGAAGTTTGAATCTACCCTTTTGTTTTGCAATTGGGTTGGTTTTTTACACTGTACTATTTTCTTTAACTATTATTTTTCAGCATGAAGGTAAGCTCTTTTAGTGATTTCTCATCATGCAATCCTTCATGTTCCCTCTCTTCATCATACTGTGTTTCCATAATAACTGTTTTCATTTGACCATCCTTATCATATGCTTGGATTGGATGCTACACTTACTTGATGTTACAGTTACTCTTGATTCACTAAATTTAATTTAATTAATTTATATAAATAATAAAGATATTTTTTATAACATAAACTATATGAAATATTATTTTAATAATACATTTAATACATTATTGAAAATTTTAGAATGATTCAAGTAATTCAAAAAATCAAATATGTAGAAATACATCTCTATTTTACTTACAATAAATACGGTTTTGATAATTTAATATTAACTATTAAATTATGTCTATTTTTTTAAGGACAATAATACACAACAAACATGTTATATTTCTATACATTTAATCTCTTCTTTTCAAATATATTTTTTACATGGGGATTCCAATATTTTTGTATATTCATCGGCTTTCAAGTGATTTTATTTAATTTTTTGTTTTTTTTTAAATATTGGTAAAAATTTATTGAATCAATCAAACCATACAAAAAATTGAGAATTCGAAAACAATAACCCTTACAAAGACCAGAATAAAGAGATCCCCAAACCACCAAACAACCGATCAAAAGACACCCAACAAACAACAACCTCAACCAGGCATATCTGCAGCAAGCAAATTAGCAAGATGACGAGAAAAATCCAATGGGAGCTGATCCCATTCCCTAAAATTCTTGTCTTCACGAAACTAAGAAGCCTATTTTGCCATGCAATCAACCACACCATTCAATTCCTTGAGAATATGAACAAAGGAAATAAACTCCAGATGCCGATAAATTTGAATAATTTGTTGAACCACTAATACCAGCAACCAATGAACATTAAAAACATTATGATTCTTAAACAAATTAATAATAATATGAGAGTTCGACTTAGGATTCCCTCTGTAAGAGCCATCAGTATTAATCTTAAATTCCCCTAAGGTGGAGGATGCCATCTACCATGTCTTTGCACTTTTTATTGAGGCCTCTCCTCCCGATCAATAAAGAAGGATGAGGGCCATTCTCCACTAAACCTAGGTACTGCATCATCAAAATATTAGACTGCTCCAAAGGAAGATTGATCTAACATTTAGAAAAAATAATTTCTTGGATCATTCCAATAATCGTATGCCAAATATGATAAATAGTTAACTTTCTATCTTAAAAATTCTTTGATTTCTTTCAAGACAAATCGGCCATATAATACATGAAGGTCCAATACTCCATGCAACATGAAGAAAGAAAGCTTTAGTAAGAGGTCTTCCTAAACTCCTCTAGAAATCAACAAGAGAAGAGGCATGAGAATGATATTTTTTCCACACCCTCCACCAAAGATGCCAAATTTCCCCTGCAACCAAACACTATAAGAGCAAATGCTCTAAAGATTCGTCAATATTCTCACAAAGGAAACAAAATGAAAGGCCCTGAAAACTTCTATTTTGGAAATGAAAGGCCCTGAAAACTTCTGTTTTGGATATTATACCAGGGAATACATCTATTCTTAGTAGCCAACCATAAATGAAAATTGTATTTGGGCCAGAAAAATTTATTCCAAACGTATTTCCACCAAGGAACCTCCTCATCTTCAAAATACTATCTATACCGAGAAAACCCCTCTAGGATTCGAAACCCAAGCCAAAACATCATCATCATGTAAAGAAGAGCACTCCCTAATAACCAAAATACGAGTCAACTCTTCTCTATCCTGAACAAAACCACCTGTGGGCCAATCTCTCGGATATTTTCACTAAAATACCTCCACATGCCCAAATCTTTTGACAAATTTATAATCCATCACCATGTACCAACCAATAACCAAGAAACAATTACATAACCCCTGAAGATGAGGAAACATAGATAAAATTGTAGGAAATCCATCCTAAGAATAATGCCAGAAAAGAGCCATGAGCCTTTGAAACAAATCCAAAACAATATTTGCTTAACAAGAGTAGCCCCATTCATATATAATATTTTAATTGATTTTATTTTAATGAATTGCTTGGCAAATTCTTAGTGTAAAAGGTTGTCATTATAGATTTGTTAGAATTAGGTATTATAAATAAAACCTTTAAGGCATTGACGTTGAAATGCTTTGTGCAAAATTAGTATTGAACACTAAGCCAAAGACACATCATAGTAAAAATCAGAGAATATTTTTTGACTTATTGAAAATAGAATTTTAATAAATTTATTTGCTACAAACCAAAAGAAGTTGTATTAACAATTAAAAAAAAAATAATTAACATAATATTTGGGTTTGGTCTTCTGAATTGTATTTTAAATTTATTTTGATTTCTGAAACCGAAACATATAATAATTTATTGGAGTTAATAAATATAATTCTTAAAAAAAACTTATTTATAGTGAAATATTGCACTTTGTATGCCTTATATAACTAAAAACACCTATCAATAAGGTATAAAAATATATAATAAATTAAAAAATAGATTAAATAATATAATATACAAAAATTTAATTTAAACATATTTAATTTCTATTCATTTTATATAACTTAACAAAATATTTTAAATCACATAGTATACAAACGACTCAGTTAAATGAATTAAATCTTTGTATGCCATTTAAATTAAACCAACAATTTCTTTAATTATTATTTTTTTTTTGTATTTACATGGTGGAATCAGTAGCTGCCACGAATCCGGGCAGGCGGGCAGGCTGTCTAGCTTTTATGGCCGCCACAGTACTCTACGTTGTCCACCCCGGAAGCCACAATCATTTTAAACCTTTTACACGCGCGTTCAGTCAGACGAGACCCGAGATTTGAACCTTGGACCTCGGCCCCCTTATGGGGTTTGGATGAACCAATTGGTCTACACCTCGGACCTGCAATTTCTTTAATTTAACTATATAAATAATAATGTTATTGAAATATAAAAATGTTTCACTTCAAACTTCATATTATGTCTAATGCCATAAAATTAACTATTACATATTTTTGGACTTCAAACTTCGTATTCTGTCCAATACCATAAAATTGAGTATTACTTTTTCTTTCCAAAACTGTTTTGGATATTGAAATCAACAAAGCTATAAACTTCATATGCTGTCCAATTCCAGAAAATTAAGTATTATTTTTTCTTTCCAAAAATGTTTTGGATATTGAAATCAACAAAGCTATATTGACAGGGTTCCAACATTGTCAGGATGTCTTATGAAATAGGATAGATTTTATTTTTCTTGTTTCGTTTCCTCTTCTGACATGGGTTCTACGATGATTTTTTTACGAACAATAAACCTTGAACGTTCATATTGTAGTGACTTTATTTTTCTTATCGTTTCAGTTTTTCAGGGCAGTAAATAGTAATAACTTCCGCAATCCACAGGTTGCATTCTAATAACTTGTAATAAATACGTTGGTACAGGTAATAGTCATGTATAAACTAATCCATTCGGTGTAAAACAGTAATATGATTGGTCTCTTTTTGAAGTTGGATATGAATAAGGCGTATAATATGTTTCCTGGCCTTTCCTCAAAATTATGTCTAAATTTGGTTTTGGGCAACAATGGTTAGATATTGTTAAATCTTGTGTCTCCACAGTTAAATTTTTGGTGATTATTAATGGTGCCCCTGTTGGTTTTTGAAGTTGGATATGAATAAGGCGTATAATAAGGTTTCCTGGCCTTTCCTCTTCAAAATTATGTCTAAATTTAGTTTTGGGCAACAATGGTTAGATATTGTTAAATCTTGTGTCTCCACAGCTAAATTTTTGGTGATTATTAATGGTGTCCCTGTTGGTTTCTTTTGTAGCTTCCACGGACTTAGGCAGGGAGATCCGCTATCCCCATACCAGTTTCCTGATGACACTTTGTTGTCCTGCTTGCTTCTGTTGGCCAAGCCTTGGAGATAAAAAGACATTTGGCACCGGGTCGGGTAATTAACTTCAGAAAAATTAACTTTAGAAAAAGCATCTTGCTTTTCGTGAATACTCGTATAGAGTGTCACCGAAATTTTGGAATGTAATATCGCTTATTTGGGCTTGCCCCTCTTCAATGGGAGAATGAAAAATTATCTATGGCACCAATAATCGAAAGTAAAAGAAATTTGTTGCATGGAAAGGCGTTTTGCTGAGCTAGGAAAGGAAAATAATGTTAACCAAAAACTCCTTGCAAAGCATCCCATCCTACTTCATGTCTATTCCCGAGAGAGTGGTGTAGAAAATGGAAAGCATCCTCAAAGCTTTCATTTGGGCTGACCCTGAGCTAAAAGTAAAGTTTCACCTAGCTCATTGGGACCAAGTTTACATACTAAGAAAAGAGGTGGTTTAGGTCTTAACGATGTGAGCAAAATGAATAGAGCACTGCAAGCCTAGAAATTGGTGTTAAATGTGGAGGTGGACTAGGTCAAGATCATAAAAGCAAAGTATATTGTTGACAACTTCTTAGCGGATCCACTCCTTCGGTCCCCTTTTTGGAAGAGTATTGTGAAGTCTCGAGATTTCCTACGTTAGGATAGAAGATGGTTACTTGGTGATGGCACAATGATTGATTTCTGGAAGGATTCGTGGATAGATGATTGATTTTCAGTAGTTACCCTTACTTCAGGTTATCTTGTGAGGAGATCTTGAGGCTGTTGTCAGTCAGTTGGATTTTTCTGGAGTCAATGCTGGAGATCATTTCCCAATGGTCTTCTCCATTCTTCTCACTTAGATTAAAATGTCTATGGAATTTTCTCCATTCTCATATTCTATGGAGCATTTGGAAGGAGCGTGTAATGCGAAAGAGAATGTTTATTTTCTGGACAGTGACAAATGGGACAGAGCTCTTAGACCCACGCCAATGAAAATAATCCTCAAACGGGATCTTGGTTTCTCTTGTGCCATAATGGTGGACCCAGTACTGAACTCCATATTATTGTTTAAATGGAGACCTCCTCTCGAGGAGTGGGTAAAGCGAGTTTCAAGAGGGAACCCAAGGTTAGCCGAGGTAGGTGGCATCATCAGAGACTAGAGAGGTAGTGTAGGTGGCATCATCAGATACCAGCAAGGTAGTATTTTAATCACCTTTGTGGAACACCTATCCATCCAATCTTCCTTTTACAAGGAAACAAATGTAGTTTGCTTTGGTTTTTTTCTAGATCATAAGCTAGGCTTCAATAATGTTATAATAAAAGGTGATTCGTTAAGCCTTATTTACCTGCTGATTTCAGGAAAGAACCCTAATTAATGGGTATTCCACGAAGTAGCGGAAATTAAAAGGATTGTAAGGAAACAAGGTGGCCGAATTCCTAGCGAATTGGGGAGTTGAGCACTTAGGGAGAGAGGAATGGAGAGACAACATCATGGTGAAATGATAATTCTATTGAATGAGAACATCATGGTGAAATGAGAATTTTATTGAATGAGGACTAGCCGTGATCTGGTTAAGGAGTGATTCAATTTGGCAGTTTGTTGTCAGGTGAACAAAATTTCAAGCTTCTGGGAACACTTAAAATGGCTACTAAATTCCTGAAGGATGTAAACAACGCTATGAAAGGCTTCTTGGACAGACTTGTTGGACCCTTGCTCTGGTAAGGTGAGTTGTTAAGTCAGTTCTTAGGGTGATCTTTCACCTTACTGTTGTGGTTTGCTTTCTACTTTACCTTTGAGGGCCTCTGTTATCCTACTATTACAGGAGTTGTGGGAGCCTCTTAAAACTCTCACCTTTAATTACCAAAAAAATAAAAAAAATAATAATAATAAAAATAATATGATTAATTTTTTTTTCAAGAAGTAAAAAAAAAATCAGGGTTTCAAATTAAATCTTGAATTTAAATTTTAGCAAATAAAACCCAATAATTTTTAATATTACTGTGTCCTTGCCGCCACACAATAAGTGATAATACTTTGGGAAGCAATTCGATAGAAAGACAGTCTGGTATATACTAAATACTTATTTTTTAAATTAAATTTTTTAAAAATATATAATTTATAAATTAAATAAAAAGTTATTGAAGATGTAAACAGTATTTTAGTTTTTTTTTCAAATAAAGAATATATATAGTGATGATGGCGGTAAGCCGAAAATCCGGTTAACTACATAACGCACATAATAGATAGTGTCATCCTGTACTTTACATAGATAGAATTCTACCCAACCTTTCTTGGTTTATGGAAAATACCATAGCCTTGTTTACATCAACACCAACTTTGTGTCTAGTCTACTACTTTTTTAATGAATTAAAATGAGACAAATTCAAGGGTGGCACACGTTTGCTTTTAGTTACTTTTTAAGACGCTTAGTTATACATACTGTCAGCAGCATCCGCATAATTGGTTATGAATGATAAATAGAGGAATAGACTTGGATTCAATGGGACCCTTTGTAGATTTCTGGCGTTTTGTCTCATCAATATATTTTTGAACAGAATGTTACGAAGTAGGGTCCAATGGATGCCAAACTCTTCCTTTACTGGGAATCGTAAGAGTATCTCAAACATATGTAATCATCACAGCATGGAACTCAATCTAGTGACCTCTTGATTGGCATGAAAACAGCAGGAGTTGTACAAGTTGAATGTCGCTTTTCCTGGTCATTCTGAATGATGACGATGATATTAACCAATCTTAGGATTCATTTGGGCTTTCAAATATCGCATCTAGTGTCAGTTCTGAACTCTTTCTCGCACCACCAATTGGAAAAGTAATTTTAAATATCATATTTTTTCAGTCGCAGTCATGTATCATTTACAAGGCACTGGACACAACTTGCTAAAAGAAGATTCGTCTTATTTAAAGACACAGACCCATTAAATCTTCCTTTTGGTACTTACCTTACTGGTATGTATAGACCGTTTGGTATGTATTTTTCGAACATATGTGTATATTATCTTAATTCTCTTTGCAACTATCTATTTTTTTTTTTTTTAATTTGAATGAAATTAAAGGCTAAAGCATTGGAACTTTAGCTTTTTTTTTTTGAAAAAATTGAAAAAAAATTTGTATTAAAACATTGATCAGTTACAATTGGGATAAGATACATCCCAGCCGAAAACAATGAAAGCACATGATTACAAGAGAAGAGGAAGATTTGCACTGGATCCAAATCTCTTGAACCAATACCAAGCTAGCTGAGAGAGCTGATAGGTCTGGTACAACAACTTAAATAATGTAAAATTGTATATTATATTTTGGTAAGTTAGAAGTAATATGTTATATGGAATAAACATATGATTCCATATAATAGCCTTGTCCGTCCAAGTCAAAAATTATTTTATGTGTTGAAAAATTATTTATTAAATCACATGAATAAAGTTATTAACTATGTATCTCAATTTAAAGTGATATCAAGTTAGCCACATAAACTAAATACTCAAACACAAATAGTAAATAAGCACGCACATTTAATACATAGTCATCTTTTTATAATGTTGCATTAAACACCTTGAGTAGAAAAGAAACATAAGCTCTAACTCATAAGACTGGAACAAGTTCTCTCATAAATGAGCTATAATTGGGAACTAAATCATGTAACTCTTTTAATGGGCTTGTCCTTCCATTTAACAAATTATTATTTATATCATTTACTTCATTTTTCATTGATTAATTTAAATTTAATTAATTATATATTTTTTTTCAAAAAATTATTATTTCTAATTTAAAATTTTCAACTTTAATCCATTATCATTTGTATTTGGTTGTCCTTCCCAGTAATTGTAAAAGTCCAAAACATTATTAAATTTTTTTTTAGTAATTTTATATTATATATATTCCTAGAAAAGTAGTTCAACTCTTGATATGGTTATGGTTTACTTTAGTTCCTTATTTTAACCATAAAAAATATAAATCACCTATATAAAATTCTATTCAATTCTTCAAATTAACATGTTTCTTATATTGGATGATGTTTTACATTAGTTTATGTACTTGTTCATACACTTATCTCATGTAACAAGTAAAATATTTTACTTTAGTATTTTTCATGTTTATATCTTGGGTTGCACTATAAGAGAAATGGTATCTTGTTTATACTCTTGTACGTCAAATTGCAAAAATTAAATTTATATTATAAGAAGATAATGTTTCATTGTAATATCTTATCTCATATAAGGTTTCTTACTAAATTAATGATGCTTCTATTCATCACATTTGTTTGACCATCAAAATATGAATAATAAACTGAACTAAACTCAAATTTATCTTTATATTCTTGCACAAGGCTCTCTCACCAATAGATTTTACATTTCTATATATAATGGTTTTTGGTCATTAGTGCAACATGAATATTTCTCTAAAAAATAAATTTAATGCATTCATATCATCATTAGTCCTTTTACATGTAATGAAAACATTGATTCTAGAAAATGTATAGACAATAGCAAAAAGAAATCACCTTTCCTTTGTTTTCTAGGTAAGCTTAATATGGACTTCATGTTTATAAGATTATAAGGCCCTTTTGGAGTATGTAGTAGTTTGTGTGACCCTATACTCTAATTTTACTTGTGTCAAGTTGACACAATTTACAACATAGGATAGAATTTATGTGTAGACAAAAAATTGATAATAGAACCACCAATTCATGGACATCAAAATATTTTAAGGCAACTTTACATTAATTTATTCGGAAATTGTTTATCCAAATTTTTATACTGTCATTATCTCAATATAAATATTTTTTTTAATATTGTGATTTAATTGGATGCATTGATAGCACCCAAACCCAAAAATCACCTTCATATGTATTTGATAATATTATTTTTTAGTATCTTGTGGTGAATTTTGGGAATACCATTTTCTTCAATTGTGCATGTTTGATATTTTTACTTCAAAATATTGGAAATAGATCAACTAATGCCAAAAATAATTAAATCTAATTTATGATGAATTAATGAGATTCAATACATATCAACCATGGAAACAAGGCAAGCATCAGAATGTGTCTTAAAGTGCATCAATACTTTCAATCCTTTAACTCATTAATCCATGCCACCAAGAGTTCCTTCTACACTTTTCCTATAGAGAATATCCTTCCAAACATAGATTATAATATTTGATAGTACATTATATTAGTCAAATTTAAAATGGATGAAAGGATTATAATGGTATATGGTGGCATGATTAGTGGTTTGAAAATAACTCATCAAAGTACAAAAGGATGTCATTATAATACAAAGGGAGATTAAAGGGATTTATGATATGCTCTAAGGATGACACAAGGAGTCATAGATTCTTAAAACTTATTGATCACTCAAAGGAAAATTTTAATGGGTTGCTTTTGAATAGAATTATGGATGATGGAAGGAGACTATGTTTCCTAGAAACAAGCAAGTACTTGAAAGTAGATTTAAATGGGTTTGTTTTGAGTGATATCTAGGAATATCAAGATTCAGTAATATGCATCCATTAATAGGTGATTATTTAAGGAATGTTGTTAATTATTGGGATATTACTTTCAATTTGGTTAATATTACTAATCAAACGAATTATTTATAGTGATTCAATGATTATAATCATCAACATCCTTGTTTGTAACATAATATATATATTCAAACAAACACACTCATCATCACTACTATTTGAACTAAGGGAACCATATAAGATAATCCCAAACAATCCTTTTTCATCCTCCCCTCATCAATTAGTCTTAAATTATTAGGGTCAACACTCCATTATGTTGCAAACATCTTTTGATAATTAGGTATCTTCAAGTAATTGAGTAGAAAGGTATTATTTTAATAACTAAAATGTTTTACCATCTAGAGATAAGCCCATTCCTATTTATGTTATCAATGAAACTATAGATTTACTAATTATTATCACTAGTAAAGGGGTTGGTAGCCTATGAAATAAGATACTTGACATGATTACCTATCAATTGAGAATTGTCCTTATATAAATCTCACCATCCAATAGAATTATTCTAAATATAGATGGTTTTATCCTCTCTAGCATCCTATATGTTCAAGAACCTAAAATATATGTAAACTTAACGCAATCAACCTATATAATATGTGCCTCATTTTTTATGCACACGTTATAGTTACCTTAAAAACACTTATCTTTACCTCGAGGTCTACAATAAGATCTAATTTACCATATATCAACACAAATCATGTGATATTGACAGCATATGGTATAATTTCTAATGTATTTTTTGTGTAATGTATTTTTAATCCTATTCCACATCCTTAAATAAGAGGTTGAATATGGTCATTACAAAAAATAAATGGTGTATCCCTCTATTGAAACAATTCCCTCATGTGGATAAGCATTCTACCAAAGTCTCTTAAACCTCACCAATACTAGGAGAGTATGTGTTCCAACATCTAATGACTTTCATAATACGTGACACAAAGGAAATTTATGTACTTGACATTCATCAACCAAATCGTAGATAGTATCAATATTTTCACTTTATTTACATCATTTTTATGGCATGTAATCATCTCTTTCAGTCATTATTCACTACCATATACTATAGGGACTCCTACACCTTATACATATTGTCCAAGAAAATAGTTTATATAGTGTATCAAATATCTATATATTTGAAAAAAATATATCAAAAATATCCTAAAGGTGCTAAAAACATATGATGGATGAAAATAAATATTTTCACATATTTAGCACTAGCCACCACTTCTTCACCTAGTTAATCTTTTCTATGTATTTTAATACATTGTTCAATGCATGAGCATAAGATGAGGTTCAAACAATGTGTCTATAAATATTGCAAACCATCATCCTTCAAGATCTACACATAAGGGTTGCATGTGTGGCCACTTAGACCACATTGAATGGCCCAACCTTATCTATAGATTCTTTCACAACCTAATACTATAAAATTGCATCCTTGTGTTTTGTAAAATTGATAATAACCTTAAGAAAGTAACGGTCTTCGATAAATATAAAAATAATTCTTATGACTAACCTCTAGGTAATAATAATAGACCCAACCATGACAATAGTGTAACCATGACTACCTTGTGTGTTTCTCAACTTTTGCACCAATAAGTTCACATTGGAATAACTCATATTTATCAAGGTCATCCTCATACTATTTCTTCTATGGAAATGAATAAAGGACCAACTATTGTATATTTTTGTAATACATCTTTATAATAAAGATTACAACAAAACAAATGTCATTCGTAAACAATTCAGCTGTGAGGAAAAGTGCTATTCTCCACAGTCTTCGCATGATGGAGATTAAATAGTGTGTTGTTTGGAGATCGATGAAAATGGCATTAAATTATGCTGAGGAGACAACCTAGATGTCTAGAGGAATTATTAACGAGATTGACTCTTTGACATAGAATCACCTCGGTTCACTCACTGGTCATCTCGTAGTTTTTTTGACATTGTTGGATCCCTCCTTCTCTCTGTTTGTCTGGCTCCTATTCTATGTTTTCGATATCTATTTATTTTGTTCAAGGTTGTGAAGTCCCTTTCAAAACCCTCTTTCCTCTTAATATTACCAAAAAAAAAAAAACAAAACAAAACAAAATATCATTCATAAGAGAAAACAATGGATTAACTTCATCTACCTCATCAACTAATTTTACATGATCATCTTAAGATATCTTCCACTACTAACCTTTGTTTTACACTAGAATATCCTATTTTTTATATTATCTATAGTTCTAAGATTAAAATGGAGAAATAAAAGTGCAAGTGTGAGTGACAAAAGTTACTATCTTCCACGTTACACTACTACTATCTAGATATTAAATCAATAATTTAAATATTTTATCACTTTCCTCAATTAATAATTGGTCATATTTCCTCACCCTCCCTTCACCCAAAAGTAAGAGATGCAAATAAACTATTATATAATTTCTCTTAAATGAAAAAAAATCAAATATTACACTTGTAAGGATCTTTTTCTCGTATTTTATCAATAGAAATCTCTAAATCTTAAAAAACAAAAAAAAAAAAACATAAATTTAACAAGGTCTTATCTTTTTTAAAGGTCCCCTAGCATTGTTTAAAAAGTAATGTTATTATCCAAAAATAAACGTTAAATGATAAAATTATAATTATCTTGGATTAATGATTAATTATAATCATCTTAGGAAAATCAGTTAGGATTTCCTACATTATTAGGTGAAAAGTTGAGAGAAAGATTCATAAGAAAACATGGGTCGAGGGGGCAACATGATCTTGATATGTGAAAGTAGTTATGAATCCTAGGATTGGGCAATCACACTTTTGTATTCCAACCTACCTTTCTCCTAATTCTTTCACGTTCTCGTGGGAAGGTCAAGGGTTTGGTATGTATTGCACTCTTCCTTTAGCTTTCCCATCAACTTTAATCAAGACATGGAGAGAAAACAGCAAGAGGCCCCATGCAAGTTTATCATTAATTAGAAGACTTTGCTGGCCTTCTTTTTTCAAAAGAAAGCAAACACCATTGTCATGTCATACGCGGAAAGCTTGAATTATTCTGCTTTCTTTACTGAGAAAATATAGCAGTTCACTAAAAATATAGTAAAATAAAGTACAGAGTTTGTATATTGTGTTTTAATAAGTTTATGAGTTTCATCGTTTATTAAAATTTTTGTTAATAAGGTTATGAGTTTCATCATTTGTCCATTCTTTCAATTCCCAATGTTTGACCAGTTAATATTCAAAGTGGCTTGTGATATTTCTTAATCAGGATTCCATGTTCAATAAGGTCGGTACATTTTTCCAAGCACTGAATTCGTTTATTTTTCTTGTCTTTTCCTACGCGGAGAGTGAAAAACTCAAGCGAGAGAAGAAAACCATGATGATAATTTGACTGTAATAAGTATAGGGAAAGAGAATCAATAAAATCATGCACATTTAAAAAATAATGAATCAAATTTGGTGTTTCTTTGCTTGTCAATGTTAAGAATGCGTTGACATTTCAAACTATATTGAACAGTTCTGTGTCTCTTTGTATGAATGTGCTCTTTGGATTATAAATCCTATCAGGTAGCTAGTTTCCAAAGTACAGGGCATTAGTGGAAATTGAATAGAGAATTAGTGGAAATTTAATAGAGTGATGTTATATAACATGGATCTATCCTGCTGGGCAGATGGGTGAGAATGATTGAGAAGCGAAGTAGATTAATCAAGTTCGATTGCAAACATGATTCAAAATTTTCTATAAGCAAAAGAACGATGGAATTTGACTTTTACTAGTGCCACGTGTTTGGGTTGTAAACAATTTCCTTCTGAAATAATACAAGGACCCTACCACTTCATTTAGATTGAAAGGATATAAAAATCTTCTAATAAGACAAGGATACTTCATAAAAGCAAACTTTGTACAAGGAATATAAACATTTTAGTATGGCTATCACCATTCTTTATGAATCAAAATTTAAATAAATGATTCCTCTTTTGATCTCGTCATTGGGCTACAAGTAAAAATCTCAAATGACTGAAAACGTGGCACTTCTATGCTACTCGCTATTTTTGAAAATAGTAAATGGGTTCATCAGGAAGGGATGTGGGAACAAGGGTGAGTGTAGTTGAGTTGGTGGTTAAGATTTGCAATCAGTGTTACTAGTTTATTCAACTCTTCAAATTATATTAGTTTCTCCCTTTTTATAAATATCTTTCTAATTTAAAACTTAGATTCAAGAGATAATGTAAATATAATTAACTCCCGAATTTTTCTTATAATCATTGATGGTAATATAAGCTCACTTCTTATATTTGAAAGCTCTTCGTATTTAGTTTCGCTGGCGAATGGTAAATTAAGTGTTTAGATCACTTTCACTAGCAAATGATAAATTAAGTGTTTTAAAGTTCTATGAATATTCCCATTTCTAATTTGATGAGGCGTTTCAGTTTTATACAATTTTTTTTTTTTTTTAAATCAAATTAATGATTATGAGATTAAAATTATAGTTTTTTAAAATTATTTAAAAGGTTTTTTTTAGATGTTTTAAAAAATATTTTATCAAATATAATAAATAATATATTTAATATTTTATTATACATGTTTAATAGTAGTGTCGGGGTTCTAAGTAATTAATTTATAGTCCCAATTGAAATGAAGCAATATCAGAATAAAAGGATAAGGATGCCATAATTCTAAAGTTTATAGTCAGTCTCTTTATGGCAATGTTGGAAGCTTTGGTTATTTTGCTAAGCAATTTTTGATATTTTTGGTAATTTGTTAAGCTTTGGTTTATTTTTAGTGTTTCATTTTTTATTTTGTTTAATTTGTGATTATTTTTTTTGGCTTAGTTTTTGTTGTATTTGTTTTTCCTGATTTCGTTTGTGGTGCTTTTGATTCATTTTATTGTTTCTCTTTTGGATTTTGTTTTATTTTGTTGTTTTTGTTTTGGTAGTGTTTTGTTATGTTGTGTTTGTGGTTTTTTCTGTATTTTGTGTTATTGTGTTTTTTTTGTTGTTTTATTTTATTTTATTTTATGTGTTTTTAGTTGTTTTTTACTATGTTGTTTGTGTGTTTGTGATGCACTTTGCCAGGGCCATAACTTTTGCTCAGAGTGCCCGCTTTGTCCCTTTTTTTTTCAAAATGTGTAGATTGAATGGAGAACCTAAGGAAAGTGGCCCATATGTTTTCTGGTGTGAAAATGCCTCTAGGAGGCCCAAAATTAGCTTTTAATTTAATTTTCAATTTTCACAACTAAAAAGTTATCATAACTATTAGTGTAGAACTAGAGTGGGGTTGCTATATTAGGGTAGTGGGTTTTATTGAATAACGGGTGCATGATTCCATTTTGGATATCATTCGAGTTTTTTTTTAAGGTTACTAAAAATAGCAAGTGAGTTCCTAAAAATAGAAAGTTACTAAAAATATTAAGGGGGTAGCGTAGCCTAGGGTTTTTCTTTTTTGGCAGTATAAGAAGTGGGAGACTCTATTGTAAGAGGGGTGGAAATTTAGTTAATGAAAAGAAGCATTTGCAAGTTTCTTTTATTGGTGTCTTTTGTATGATATATTATCTTACAATTTTACCCTTGGATTCCAGTGACGGTCTCTTGCAATGAATTTTAATTTGTTTGTTCTATGTTGTTCATGCTTTTTTCTTTTTGTGCATTTTTTTGGTTGTGCTTTTTGTTGTCGACACACTCAAGGAGTATGATTTTTGTGTGTTTGTGCTTGTGTGTTCTTGTTTTGTGTTGTTTCATGCATGCTCCTTGCGTGTGTGAAAGGTGGTAGACCCAGGGACGAGCCCTAGGTATTTTTGGTGAAAGAGATACCCTTTCCTCCTTGGTTCTTACCCAAAAGAGGCATCCCTTCTGAGATGTTTTCCACAAATAAATAAATAAATATATATCTATATATATATATAATATCATTTGATATAATATAATAAATAATAAAATTTCAAATACTTTAATAATTTATTTAGAAATATATTAAAATTTAAATATTATATTTATATTTGTAAAAATAGATGTAACACATCATATTATGCAAAAAAAACTATTTTTGTCATAACAAAAATTCACATAGAATTCCTTAACTTATATAACTTAGAACTCATTTATCTCCTAACTCCTACAAAAATGTTGTGAAATTTATAATGTTAATCAATTATTGACCATGATATACATCATAATAAACACTAATACAATTGTCCTTTGTCCTATAAAATGTTCTCTTGGCTTAAAATGCACATCTTTAGCAATGTGAGTAGATCATGCTTTAGATGTTTACTTAACTATAACCCACCATTTCAATATCTACAATATCCCTTCATTAGCAAAATGTTTTATTTCAACATTGTGTGAAGCAATCAAGATTTAGTTGGAGATCAATCTCTATTTCTATGTATATATTTTATTTTCCTTGCCTATCAATGTCTCTATTTACTCATCTATTTTTCTCATAACAATCCTTAGTATTTTCTTCAAGCCTATCATACTTATATTTTCTATTGAACTAGAGAATTTACTCCCTCATACTTTTTTTCCTACTTTTCAACTTCTATAAAATATAAGCTTAAGAACTTATATTATTGACTAGGATTATAGTAATGAATCATGTCATTGGATTCTCCTCAAAGGTAATATTTATACTACAGTCCTCTTTCCACCCAATGCATTGAATAATGGTATCTTATAATTATCCCAACTACCTTTATCACAAAATTAAGAAACATACAAATATTAGATCTCATTTTTCTCCTAACTCCTCCAAATATGTTGTAATTTTTGTCCACCAATTATTGACCATCATATGCACCATAACAAACACTGATACAATTATCCTTTGTCTCCTCAAATGTTTTATTTCCTTATAATGCACATCTCTAGCAATTTTAGTAGATCATGCTTGAGATTTTTCCTTATCTTGTAGCCCATCATTTTATTGTATATGATATCCCTTCATTAGCAATTTTTTTTTATTTCAACATTGTGTGAAGCACTTGGAATTTGATTGGAGATCAATATCTATTTCTATGTATATATTTTATTCTCCTTGTCTATCAATGTATCTATTTACTTCTTTATTTTATTCATAACTAAGCATCTTATTTTCATGAAGCCTATCACATTTATATTTTATTTCAAACTGGAGAATCTACTCCCTCATACTTATTTCTTCTACTTCTTAGCTTCTATAAAATCTAAGCTTTAGTACTTGTGTTCCTCACTATGATTATATTGATGAATAATGTCATTAAATTCTTCTCAAAAGTTAAATTTATAATACACTCCTCTTTCTAAAAAATACCTTTAATAATGGTATCTTACATTTCTCTTGGCTACCTTTATCACAAACTTAAAAAACTCGCACTCTTATATCCACCAAAATATATTCGCTTATATTAATTTTATATGACTCAAGTGTAAAATTACATCATTGTGAAATCTCTCCAAATCAAATTTTAGAAATATCTTGTTATTTGATCCTTTATATTTCTTCATAACAACAAGCACATATAAAATCTATCGTCAACACAACATTTGTACTCCATTGTTTTTCAAGAAACTTTCCTTGTATCAATAGATTAGTTTTCCTTGAATTCTACTAATATCTATAGAAATTAATGTTTTTTTTTCCTAATGGAACATATTCATCTATATTATTCTAATATCTACTATGAAAAAGGCCCTAACATAAATTTATTTATAATATGCATCATCTAGAAGGTCATTTTATACCACATGAATGAAAGATATTTTTCAATTAATGCTCTTTTCATGTGGATCATCTCAATACTATCACTATAAAACCTTTATTTGTTCCCAAATTTCAACTATTTTAGCCTTGAATATCAATCATTTTCCAATTTTTTTAACTCAAGAAGAGGAGTCTTGGGCCTCATGTAATTAAAAATAAATATATAATTTTGTTAATACATAAATTTAAGTAAGGTTGTTGGACATATAAAATTATTTACAAAATATTATGAATGAACAAATTTTAATACATAAAAATCAATCTCAAAAAGGATTTTCACAATTCAATATTCTTTCATATTCATCATATTATCACCACACTTTATCATCCAAACTCTATTCTATGTAGGTAATTTTATATGTCATGGAGTCTCTTCATATTCAAGAGTCTCTCAATATTATAGGGATATTGGTCTTTCACCTTTAGTTGTCTTTTCATATTCTAATAACCTCATAAAAAATGTGTCCATTAAATTTTCTCATATGAAGGAAATATTTATTAATCCCTCAATAATTTACAATCATGAAATGATTATATATTGCATAATTAAATTAATGTAATAATGTCCAACATCCCCCCATAATGCATCATCACACTAATCAATTTTAACACAACTTAGAGTATCATTATCCCTATTATCATCTAAATCCTTATCACTATGAAAATCAATTCTAACAATGTAAATTTTATAGGCACTTTCTATACAATCATGATCAATATCCAAATATCTTGGCATACATGCTATATATTGTCTCTTAGTGTCACAAAATGCATTTACTATCATCGGTTTCAAGTATCTATTTATCATCTTAAGCTTCTTATTAAATTCCTTGACGAATTCAACTTGATTTTTACATTGTACTTCTAAGATATCTAAATTAAATAGTGTCATACATATTTTACTTATTTATCTATAGATATTGTCACACCTTCTTTGATATTTCATTAGATTTTTTATGATTGATTACAAATGGGATTCTAGTTTTATGAATTCTTCATTAATTAATGATATACAATTTTGATTCTATTGCCATAATATTCTTATGTGCAACTTCACTTCCTTATTTTGATTTTTTTGCCTCTTGAAAATGTATCCTTTTTTATTTTTTCCTTTATATTGAGATTATCCTTGTGTTTGTTGATTTTTCCTTCGATTGTATCTATAAAATTTGGTGAAATGTCCTTCTTTTTCACATATTTAACAATACATTTTTCTCCATTTTGGATGATTTTGCAATTAATATGAAGTGGAAGGAATTTTTTTTTTACTTAGTGATTTCTTTTCTAATATATGTGCATTGTTATATAAATCATATCTTAATAGATTTTCCACTTCATATTTTTGGATAATATTAACTAATTCCTCAAACAACACCTTTTTATTTGATACTTGGAGAGATGTGATCAATATTTTTAATGATTTGAGAAATGCTCTAAGTACAACTAAAACTAGAAACCTATCATTAATCATTTCTCCCATGATGTATAATAATGATTTTAAATCTGATATACTTCTAAGAATGTGTTCTATATTTTCATCATATTGGAATTTCAATGAATATATTTGTGATTATAGATAAATATTAGTATCCTCCTTCCTTCCCTCAAATATAATATGGATTATATCCCAAGAATTTTTGAAGTTTTGGTCTCTCTTTTAAGTGCTTGTATTTTATTTGAAACACCAAAAATGTTTAACATAAGTGCTTTTGCATCCTCTTATTTATATTTTTGTTTATTTATGGCATCTTCAAGACATGTTTCATCTCTAGTGAATATATCCCAAAACATTGTCGCTGCAACTATTGATTTCATTTTACTTTTTCATGGGGAAAAGTTTTGACCCTTGAGCAATTAAGATTCTATAAGAAATGTTTTTTATGTAGACATGACTAGGTTTTCCTATGTTTATTTTTTGCATACAATATGCAAATTTTATTTGAAAAATTAAGGTTTGAGTCATTGCAAAATATGCACCTTACTACAAATAATTTACAATATTTTTAAATAAATGTGGAAGCTCTAGTCTTCAAAATAATCACAAATATATATCATTCCTTTTTATTTAAAAAAAAAATACCCACATAAAAAATGCACTTCAATACATTATAATCCCCAATAATAGAAAATTATTTTTTTAACACATAATAATAAAATTAACTCTCCTAAATTATCTCCCCTTTCCTTTTTTTCAAAAATAAAAAATAAAACTTATCACTTTTCAAAAATATTACCAATTAATTCCTTTTGAATATTTATTTATTCCTTTTTTAAAATATTTTACCCCTATTTGCCTTATAGCTCCCTAAAAATGCACTTCAATGTAATCTTTTTCAATTATTTATTCCCCCTTTTACTTGAATAAGGTAACCTTTTTTGAGAATTTTGCTTTCCTAAATAATTTTTAAAAGAAAGTAAGATTTCATGTCTCTTACCAAAAATATAACTTTTCTTAATAAAATAGACTAAAATGTGATTTGAACCTAAAGATAACCTTATTTTGAGAATTTTGTTTTCCTAAAAAACTTTTAAAAGAAATTAAGCTTTCATTTATCTTCCCAAAAAGATAAATTTCCTTTAAAAAATAGACTACAATGTGATTTGAACCTATGGATTATCTGATAATAAAATTAGTTCTTCTTTTGGTAACTAACTCTTCTATTATACCATTCAAAAATTTAAACAACAAGAATTAATAAACTAGTTTTCCAATAAAATTTAGAAATAAAACTTAGCATCATCATATTATTTTTTCAATGCCTAATCTTTTTTCAGCTTGAATATTTCATCTATTTCAAACTTAAGAAGAAATGTTATTTATATTTTTTAAATTAAATGAATATGTGTGCTAGGTAAATTAAATTTCATAAAATAAAATCTTAGAGTGTATTTAAAATTTTAATATTTTAAAATTTGAACATCACCCTTTATTTATAATGTGTTAATAGTATCACTATTCCAAAATTCTCTCACCTCTATTACAATATCCCAATATTTCCATATGGTTCTTTAGACAAGTGATAATTCCTTCTTTATTGTTTTTACTTTTAATAAAATGTTAGAGAATAATAATTATTATTTCTATTAAATAAACTTTAATGCAATGTATTACCAACATTGCATTTCTCCTTTCTTGAAGGACTACACACATAATACCACCAAATCTAATCTCATTCCCTTTTTTTATGGACTTCACACACAACTAAGAGACAACTATCTTCTATATCATTTAAATAATTCTTCCTTAATATCCTATGCATCATCTTTTATGATGCATAGCTTCACATATTTGGCAAACTATTTCTCATGCTCTTTCTCATATAAGGTTACGAAACATGGACTTCATGCCTTAAGCAAATATATTTCTCACATTTTCCTATGAAATATTTAGATTCCTAGGGCATGTCATATTATACCAATAATTGTCCATACAGATAACAATTACATCACAGACACACACACAAATAGCTCAAAAACTAAGTCATAGATCTTTGTGGCTATGATACCACATGTTAACATATAAAACTATTTTTAAAGTATTACAAATGAATGAATATAAAAATAAATATCACAAAGAGCTTTTACAATTACATATTCCTTTATATTCACCATATTATCACTACACTCTACCAACTAAATGGAATATTCACCATATTATTACTACACTCTACCAACTAAATTGTGTTGTATATAGGTAATTTTATACATCATGGAATCTCTTCACCTTAGTCTTTCAGCTTATCATAATCTCATAAGAGATGTTACTATTCAATTTTGTCATATGAGGAAAATATTCATTGATCCCCCAATATTTAGAATTGTGCAATGATTACATAATATAAATTATGTAATAATATATTAGACTTTTTAAGTCTTAAATATGATAACTTTTACTATAAAATATCTTAGATAATACCAAATTTATATTATTTATATTTCTAATGAAATAATAAAAACATATTCAATGATAAAATTATTTTATTATAGGTTAATATATTAATTCTTATGCATGACTACTATCATTATTTTTTAAACAAATCTTATAAATGATATCTACATATTAAATTTAATTTAAACTAAAATAGGGTGGTCTATGCAAATGAAAACTTAAACTTTTTGTTGTACAAAATATTAATATGATTCACTTTTAAATGATTAATATTCTATGATTTATATGTTTTAATATTTTATGAAAGCAATGCAAAGTACTATAATGTTTTTAAAAAATTAATTTATTAATATTGCATGTCTTAATGGTATACTAATATTTAATTTGTTTTAATTTTTAGACTTTAATCTTGTAATCATCTCATTGAATTTTCTAAAAAATAAATTTTATATTTTCATGTTTTTTTACACTCAACACATTTAGTAATTGTTTATAATAAATAAATTTTAATCTTAATAATTAATTGTAACTAAATTGAAACTAAACTAGTCATGTGAGGTATCTATATTTTAGTTCAAATCCATTCAATAAAACTTATCACCTACATATTAGTGGGTCTAGTAGTTCAAATCCATTCAATAAAATTGATCATCTACATATTAGTGGGTCTAGTGGGGTTAAAAAAATTTAAAATAAGGTTAAAGGTTCATATCTAAAAAGTAAAGCCATATACAATATTTTAATTATTATAATATTATTTTATAAATATATAGGTAATAAACAACATCCTCCATAAAGATAATTCTTGTGGAACTTATAATGTATTAGACATAATATATTTAATAACATCAAAATCCATGTGAATTCCATATTTTATAAAAGCAAAAGGAAGACCCATAATACTTAATACATTATTTAGAGAGGACATTCAATCTCATGATTGTTTTCCATATATTAATGGATTATTTATGCCAATACACATATTTTTATTGCTTTCCATTGTTGTTAAATATGAGGTATATATGTTTTTTAAAAATAATTATTTTTGTTATTGTTGAAAAATTTAACTTGAATGGATAACATTTAAATGATAAAAAAAAATGTGGAAAACATCCGAAAAGGGATGCCATTTTTGGATAAGACCCAATGAGGCAGGGGTATCTCTTCCACCAAAATACCCAAGGCTTGTACTTGGCCTACCACCTTTGACACATACAAGGAGCATGCCTGAAACAACAAAAAATAAGAACACACAAATAGACAGAAAGCTAAAATAAATAAAGCATACTCCTTGAGTGTGTTGACAAGAAAACACATAAACAAATACATGCAAAAAAAACACAAACCACACAAAAAAACATACAAACAACATAGCAAAACACAATCAAATAAAACACACAAAAAAACATAAAAATAAACAAATAAATAAAATTTTAAAAAATGACAAAAATAAACAACACCAAAACACGAAACACATAGAAAAACCATAAATACAACATAACAAAACACTACCAAAATAAAAACAAAAAATAAATAAATAAATACACCTCAAACCAAAAAACCATAGAACATGAAACACATAGAAAACAAAAGCCCTAAAAACAACAAAATAAAACAAATCCAAAACAAAAACAAAAAAATGAATCATAAATGAAATAAGAAAAAATAAATACAATAAAAACTAAGCACAAAGGATCTATAGACAAAACAAACAAAATACGATAACACTAAAAATAAATCCAAGCTTAAAAAATTACCAAAAATATCAGAAATTACTTAGAAAAATAGCCAAAGCTTCCAACATTACCATAAAGAGATTGATTATAAACCTTAGAATTATGGTATACTTATCCTTTTATTTGTATATTGCTTCATTACAATTGCGACTATAGGATGGTTACTTGGCAGCATGATTCTACTCTTGGAATTTGTATGGTCCTTTTGAGGATATGTTTTATTTATAATTTGAATCTGCCCTTTTGGGTTGGTTTTCTATATTGTACTTTTTTTTACTATTATTTCTCACCATCAAGGCAATCTCTTTTAATGATTTCTCATCATGCAATCCTTATTGTTCCCTCTCTTCATCAAACCATGTCTCCATAATAAATGTTTCCATTTGACCATCCTCATCATCTACTTGCTCATCCATGGGGAGAATTTTAAAGGTGTTAGGTGAAATTACTATTTTCTCTTTTGTTGCAATTGTTTTCTGTGTTTTTTTTATTTAGGGATTTGAAACCCTACCAAGTCCCCATCATATTTCTCTTTATTAAGGACCTTATGTGGATAATACTTGGCTAGATGGCCATATTCATGACAAATTCTGCATCTAAATGGAATATTTTCATAATCTACTACTTGCTCCCATATTTCTTCCCCATATTGTAAAGTAATATTCTTTGGAAGTGGTTTGTCAAAATAAATCAAAACACAAATCCTTGCATAAATCATATGCTCTAAGTGTTGGGTGCTATCATAAGTCATCATGTAAACTCCTAAATAATTTCCAATTGTTGTGAATATCATTGGATGCCAATATTCTATTGGAATATTAAATAAACGAACTCAAACAGGGGCAGTTCATGGTATCTCTTCCTTAGATTTGAAATTTGTATGCGAAGGCTTCATGAAGAGCCCTGCCCTACCAAAAAACCATGGCTCCTCTTGAAAAATATTCTCCCTATCTTCTTCATTTACAAAAAAATAAGAAAGTAGCCATTAGGGTAAGTAAAAATTTAGAACTTACCTTTAGTGCTCTAATTTTTGGCAGCCCATTGCTTGAAGGTAGCAAGAGTCGGTTAGAATCCCATGAATCAATAAATTAGGCTTTTCCTCTCAATTGCATCTATTCCTTCCTAGACATCCATTATTTCCAACTTCACTATTGGAGATCCATTAGTTGATTTCATGCAACCCATATTTGTTTTTCTTGAATCTATATTTGGCATCCTCAATGGTTTCATTGGTAATTGTTTATTGTATTCTCCTCCTGTTAGAGGTGGTCCTCCACAAATTGCTTCTTTAAAATTCATTTTTAGCTCAATGAATGGATCTTTGTTGAATTCCTTCATTCAGAATCAAATAAACCCTACTTTTATGCAAACAAATCGTAAACCCTACTTTCATCCCAAACCCTAATTTTATTCAATCCCTAAACCCTACTTTCATCCCTCACACCAATATTTGTATGAAACCCCATCTCAAACAGGAAGACTCATAAAGTAAAACTCAGATGATGGATTTGGATATCAATTTGATTCACACATTCTCAGCTCAAATCAGTTCGTACATCTATTTGTGCTACTTCAACCATTCAAAATGGCACTATGAGTTATCCATAATGTATTGCACCTGTTCCATATGCATTCATGAGTATTGTGCTTTATTGTGCTTGGGATCTATGATATTGTGGATGTTTCTTGCACAAGACTGCTTGCACGCATTCCTCAGGTGACTTTTTTGGACTTAGTTTTTCCTCATGCACATTTGTGAATTCAATAAAACATGCAAGTGGATTGTGTCCATGCACCAACATTTAAATGACAATTAGGCTAAATAATGATACAAATAAAAAATCATATAAGCTAGCAAATATTTTTATTGAGGTGAAATCAAGGTTTTTGAAAGGGCCTGAACCTTTTTACAAATACATTATTACAACAATATCCCACAAATATTATTATTTTTATTTAAGCTACATAAAAAATTCAAAAACTTTAGTACATTTATTACATAAATTTAATTCTGGCATATAAAGATGCACCATATTTTGTTGTCATTACATTCATAAGCTCCAAAAATGATAGAACCTATAAAATGGTAGTTATTAATAAAATAGTATAGTTACTTGTATTGTAATTCCTAACCATATTTCTTAGACTATGGAAGCTACAATAATACAAGAACCTATTATCGTCAAAATTTGTATATATATTTATTTATTTAAATTAGATATAATAGATAATATTTAAACAAAGGTAATATAATTCAGTTGATTTTTTTATGATTTTTCCCATAGATATAAAAGGAAAAATAGGTTGTTTCTTTTCATTCATGATCTTATGGTTGTCTAAGATGATGTTCATAGGTCTCTTATTCAAAGTGCTTATAAATTTATTTTATGTATAATATATATTAACAAGTATATAATGTAAAGTGTTATGTGGACATATCATTGTTAAATATCAATCTATATAACATATACCAAATACATATATCCAAAAACAAAAAAGATGTATATAAATAAAAAGATATAAAATATAGATAAAATTATGCTATTCCTTCTTTAATGATCATAATCTTTGTTATAAGCATGATGCTAATTATGATCACTCTCATCAGCATTGTAGTCATTTATATCCTCTCACTCTTCAAATCAATACTCTTTTTCTTAGACTCAATGTATAACTAGCATAATAAAAAAATGTTGAAATAAAAGCATAGAATTAATAATTTATAATAATCATCAAATATTTAAATTAAAAATATATATTCAAATGCATAAAATAGGATGCATGTCATTTTTTATGATCTTTTTGTACAGATTGTATCCATTAGCTCATATTATATACTAAAGATAAAATGTGTATTATATTTGGTATCCTACACAAAAAATATAATACTATTTTTATAATATATTAATATCTATATGTAATATAACACTCTCAGTTTACTTGAAGATTTATTTAATCTCACCATGGCCAAAGGTGTCTTTAATTTGATGGGACATTTTGTAGGAGTTCATCCTAATATTGATGTTGTAAGAAGGTGGGTGTTTTTTAAATGGTAGTCGCAAGGCCAGCTGGAAATTATTGTTCTTCCTAAATCCTTCTTCATGTTCAAATTTAACTATGAATTTGACTCAAAACACACTCTTAGTGGAGGTCCCTAGTTCTTTGGGAAGTAGAGAATTTTCCTCCAATGTTGGATTCTAGATTTTTGCATAGACATGCAAAACATCAATACGGCTCCGCTCTAGGTTAGGTTACCTAGCCTTCCATTTAAATTTTGACATGAAGATATTCTATGAGGCATAACCAAGGTGGTCGGTGAAATTATTATGATTGATTCTACAGCTAGGGAAAAATCAATATTGATATTTGCAAGAATGTGCATAGGGGTCGGTGAAATCATACCTCCCTTCCTCCATTCATCTTCTCTCGAGTTTGGGGTCTTGGACCTAGAGTATTGTTTATAAAAATTGACCAGATTTTTTCTCTAAATGTAAATATTCTAGTCATCCTTCTAGCCACTACCCATATAAGATATAAAAAGTCTGTTCAAAGGTAAAATATAAGGGTAATTCTATCTAAAAGAACTTTATGGACAAAGAAATTTAATCCAATGCTTAAAAGGAAAGGTCATCCAAAATCTAGCTAGTGGAAGAAAATATGGTAGCTACAATCACAGGCCTTCTACTTTAGGAAAGATATTCCTCCATAGGTGGAGATCCAAATATACCTATCACTATTAATGATTTTTTTGGCTTTAAACCACTCTAATATAGTTGGTGCTTCCCATAATTTATTGAATTATATAAACCATTTTAATTGATTAAATTCAGTGTTGAAGGATTTATTTTCTTATAGTATGGATGTAATGAATAAGAGCATTGATCCCATTTCATCCTCTCCTAAGGTGGGTGTGTATAAACCTAAATATTCCACAAAACCCTTCTTGGAGAAGACATTTCTTGGTCATGAATCAAGAATTCATAAAAAGGGATCTTTAGATGTTGGTGTAGAGCCTAAAGTTAAGAGACCATCAATTAAAGTTTTGAGGAAAAAGGATATAGATTCAAATATAACCAATGGCTCTTAGTATTTTTTGAAGATAGATGTTGGAAATTATCCACATTCCCAACCCTCTTCTAGGGAAAAGAGAGCCAATCTCAATTTTTGTTAATGAAGTTTTTATCCTAGTTAAATTAGACTACACATGAAGTTCTTCTCCTAGAAGGAAATATTCTATATATTCCAAGCTTAGGATGTTAAAATTATATATATTTTAGAGCCAAAATAGGAAGGTCTCTATAGTTTACATAATATATCCAAAATATGGGAGGTCTTTGTAGTTTGGATGTGATTTTTATTTTATGTACAGATCCAATTTGGGAGAGATCTTAGTGGGTCCTTGATTAGGGGCCTCTTATTTTACAAGTCAATATTCTTTCCTTTAGGCCTTTTGATTGTCTATATTCAATCCTTGGAATGTAGTTTCCATGTTTCTATGGATGGGTTGGTTGGTGCCCTTGCTTCAAATTTAGTTTTTACTTTTGGGAAGTAATTGTTGGAATGTTTTTGTAGGTTCTATTTGGGTGGGAACCACTTCTTGGATTTGAATGTTCTTTCTCTTGTTCTTGTTTTTAAATTTTTATTTTTGTGGTTTGTACTTTTGGTAGGATCTGCTTATTCTATATCTCTTGGTTCTCTAATATCTTTTGGATCTTAGATTCTCTTGATTCCTACTACTTTTTCTAGATCTCTTGGTTATCTAAGATCTTTTGGATCCTAGCTTCTCTTGGTTACCACTACTATTTAAAGTTTAGTTTTTGGATCCCCTAGGTGGAGAAGTTATTTCTTTGTTCCGCTTTGGTTTCTCTCTAGAATCTTTTGCTTATTGTTTGTAAAAGGGTCGGGGAAAAATTTAAAACCTCTTATTTCCCATAATAAAAAGAATATATCTATGTGTTATATAAAATAATATAATAAATATATAAAAAAATATTATTTTTATCATTATTTAGAAATATATAGATGGTTTTGTTAATTTCATTCTTACCTATATTGATTATATTGTGTTGGTTAATTTATTCATCAATTTTATTTTTACTACTTCCTCTTATTAATCTCATAGTTTTCATAAAGGCACACAACGTAAATTCTTATGTCATTAATGAATTAAGAAAATTTTGAATATGTAATCTAAAAATAAATTATAATTGTTCAAAAAATACACTAAATAAGAAAGTTAATTTAAAATCTAAATTGAAAACTATGAATGTTCAAATGTCCTAGTTGAATTTAAATTTTTTATTTAATAATTTAAAAATCATAAATACCACTTTCATGGATATTATAATCACTTGGTTCCTCTTCAAGAAAAAGAGATAAATAAATAGAATAATCATAAAATACATAAATGGTGTGGAAGAAAATACCTTACTCATACAATTCATCTATAAAACTCTCCTAATGCACATATAAATAGAAAAATAAAAGCCTAGTTTCTTCTCAAAAGAAAGATATAGACTTGAGTGCATGAGAAAAGAAATAATATAAGAAAACCTTAACATGGGAATTCATCCTTGTATCCTTGTACTTATATGGTTTTTTCAATACCTAAAAATTAATATATATTTTTTTAAATATTATCCTATGACATCATCTCCTTAGATTTTCTAACTCTTGTTGCTTTGAGTTAAGATAAGTATTGTCCTATGTGCTTAAAATACTAAAAATAGTATAAATTATCTATCTATCTATCTATATGCATACATATATTTATTTATTTTAAAAATTATTCTTTATTTTTTCAAATATCATAATAGGTGTTGGAAAAATAACAAGGTTTAAAATAAATAAAAACTATTGTAAGAGTTCTTAAAATGAGTTGATTTAATGATATGTGGTTATTTAACTATTCAAAAATGAAAAAATGCTTCTTAAAGTCCACAATTTCGAGGATTTGATAAACTATTAAAAGTGAATAAATTCATTAAATTTTTTAAATAAAATTTAATGGGCTACAAGAAAATTATATGAAATAAATGAAGAAATTATTACTCTTTCATGGTTTGAAAAAATTAACATGAAGATCCAAGGTTTACCTTGTAAAATATCAAAAATAAAAAATATAGCAAAATCAAGGAAATCATATCCCACGTTAGCTCCTATCACTTATTTTTCTACTTATCTATCTACTATTTTTTCTCTTTTCAATGGTGTTACTTTTAGTTGTTTCATCACTACTCAAAATATCCACCTATGTATTCTTTGGTTTGGTATTTTGACAAGTGATCTCTATGGACCAATAGGTGGTCCCTTAGATCTTATTACTTTTTTATAAAGTTATAGGTAGTCCACCTCTTTTTTTGGTCATAAAAAATAAAACTAATGAAAACCTTATTTGATTTTTGTATGGGGTGTTTATTATGCTAATTTTATGTTACATACTATTGTTTGTAGTGTTGACCAAACATCACCTTAAGAGAAATTAAAATATACAATTGAGCAAGGACATAAAAAGGGGTGAGGGAAAGCATTTAAATTCTAATTATAGTATTATTTGATATGAGTATGAGGTTAATATTATATAATATTAATACATAGTTATTTAATATAACATAATTATAAAGATAATATTTTAATATCAATAAATACTATAGTTCTTAGTTAATTTATTCTTTAATGTGATAGGTGAACTTGGATTTCAAAATAATTTGAGATACCAAAAAAAGAAACAATTTAACTCAAAACATGTAATATAAAATAATAGAAAAAAGAAATAAGATACTATTTCAAAAAATGTAATACTAGTAAACCTTATAAGATTAGGGTGGACGCTTAGAAAAAATATTAAGCTAAGATGTTATATGGATTGTATTGTTTGGTATAATATAATGTTAGGGAATAAAATTACCATCATGATGGAGATATAAACATTAAATGAATTTTACTATTTAAATATTAAGATATGTGTATTGGTTCTTTGTATTACTCATTCCTTACTCAAAACCAAGTATAAGGTATAAATACTCATGAATTGGTTATGTATTTTAGGTATATGATCCCATAGAATATTTTAATTTTTCCTTTAGTGTACATTTTAATTTAGTTCATATGCTTCTTTTACATGATAAGATTAAAAAATAGACATAATTGATTAAGAAGGATGTACTAGCATAAATGGATGATTTTACATGACTATGTGTGTTTATAAAATGTTCAGTAAGTTAAATTTATTAAGGTATCCACATTTGATATTTCCTTCACCATCTCAATGTTTGACCTTGTATGTGTAACACACTTTGATCCTAGTACCTCTAATATTATAATGTACCATAAAATAATAAAATAATTATCCCCAGGATATCACATTTAATAGCATTGTTCAACTTACCAAAACATCAAAATGTAATCAAACTGACAAATGTAAAATATTTATCACAATGGGAGAAGAATACAATGGTAAACATAAAATTATCTTGAAACTTTTTGATTGTGAAAGCACGAGATTCCGGTCAAAGGAAACACCAAGTGCAATTGCATTCAAATTTAAGCACGCCTAAGTCCTAGAAATATGAATTACATGAAACGGAAAAGAGACATGTTGTAAGAGACGCAATAAGATAAAGAAAAACAGCCCTTTCATTAATTTATTTCGATCTCTGTTACAATAATGCCTCCTCCCTTTTTAGGGGCTAGGAGTGCAAATAGGGTTTGATTACAATCGCTGAATGGTTCCTCCTTCCGCGTGCCCACGATTGCACTGGGCGGGCTAAGATGATGTCGCCGCTGATGTTGATGGGTTCTTCACCTCTGCTGCTTCTCCTGCAAACAAAGAAATGATCAAGACGTTAGTAGCACCTCTTCGCAAATGAAAAGCATTCTCTCTCTAAAACTAACAAAATATGCATACGAATATTTGCCTGAAACAGTGAAAACAGTGAATCCAAATTGCTTCAAAATATGACAGAAGGTAATAACAGTCACCAGAATGCCACTGCCACTAAGGCAGCTAGCCAATTCACCTTAAACTGGAATTCGTCCCTGGGCAGGATGAATTTTGACTGTAATTCGTCCCTGGGTGGGACAAATTCTTCTGAATAAGAGAAATCGACCTGCTGCTGCTCCAATGTCGGATCTCGGGACCTGCAAAACTCCCCGCAAACAGGGGGTTAGGTAATTGGGGCCATTTTGGGACGACCCAGATGGTCGGATTTTCCCAATTTGGCCTCCTCCCTCGGGAATTTGGCCTTGACACCTGCAAGTTAGCGAAACGACAAAGCAATACAAAACACCCTAAACTCTGACCAAAAGCTACAAAATTGCAATTATAGACTAATAAGACCTAGTAACACATAATGCAATCTAAAAAATAATCTAAAGTGCTCAAAAACTAAGATTAGGACTTAGGAGGTGCGAGGGTGCCCAAGTGGGCCTCCCATCGTTGGCCCTCGATTTTGGAGCCAATACACCAAGGATGGGCCCAAAACATTTTAGGATTGGGGGGTCGGCGAATTGGTAGGTTCAGATGTCCATGCATCGGATTTGAGTAAGGTTCGAGCTTCCAAAGGCCACCCAACAACCTCCCTTGCAAAAGAGATTGATGGATGTAGGAAGGTGAACAAAGGGGGATGCAAGTGAGTCTTCGATTCGGTAGCACTTCGTTGCTTGAACACTCCTTCTACCTGCATGTTTTGGGTGAGAAAAGTCCCACCTTTTATAGACCCAAGGGGTCTCTTTTGGGAGGGAAGCACAAAAGCCAAGTGTTGGCCATGGGCGCCATGTGGCAGTCTTGTCTTCCCATGAGGGAGGGGAGTCCTCAATTGACTTGAACTTTGATAAATGCTTCTTGTAACAGTCCTCTAACGGCCCCTCTATCCACTTACACATGCGTGCAAGGTAGGAGCCCTTAACTGACTGTTCTGGGCTGCCACTTGGCACCATCTGCCTTTTTTGCCCGTTAAGCTTAGAATTCGTCCCACCTAGGGACGGATTCAGAATTCGTCCTGGGGTGGGACGGATTCTATTTTGAATTCGTCCCTGGGTGAGACAAATACTGGGCAAAGTGTCCAAGTGTGCCAAATTGCTCCTTGACCTCACAAAATTGCTATGAAAGTGGTTAAGACCACTGTTTAACCTCTGAGGGCTGCCCTGGGGGCTGTGTTTGTCAAAGCGATCAGTGTTTGCAGTCACATAATCGGATTGGTGTTGTTTTGGTGTCTACAGATTGGTCACATTTTTGTTATATATTGTGGTATTCTAGATATTAACAAACACAAAGAAAATAAAATGAATACAAAACAAAATTGTATAAAAACCCTCCAATAAACACTTCATCAATATTCAAAGCTATATATGTTGTAGATGCCCAATTTTGAGTACTTTATCAAAGTCTAGAACTTATCAACATCTTCATTAGCTAACCAATCAAGCATCTAAATTAATACAATTATCAAAAAGCTCAATCTACAAGCATTTGTTGCTTCAAAAGTAAAAGTGCCAAGAGTGCCAATACTAACTTCTACTACATGGTAGTGGTCTTGCAAAAATTTTAAATTTTCATTTTTTCCACCTAATTTGCCTAACAATTTTGATTTTGGCACTATTATCAAGATATTAGTTTCATCAATGATAATTTTTCCTATGCTATTACCATAAAATACAAAATTACAAAGGAATGGAGCTAGTATCTATCAAGCTACCTACTAGATATGGATTTGATTATGTTACTCTATTTGCTACCTCAACTACATCTTGGCTGATAATCCAAAGTCCCAAATATTCCCTTTTCATTCTTACATCCTTACATGTTAAATATTTTTGAAACTTACCTTTAATTAGTCCCATTAACTCATGTAACCATCCTCAAATGGATCCTCCAAGGAACCATGAATTCCTATAAAATTAGTCCTTATCGGAGTCAAATCCATCATATTTTAGAATAGTGAAGCTCTTAAAAATTTTAATAATGTTTTGCAATAGTGAAGCTCTACCAAATTTTTATGGATAATGAACGACTAACAAATTCTAATAAAATTTTGAGAATAATAAAAATTTATCAACTTTAAGATATTCTCTTCTAACGATGAAGCCCTTAATGGATCTGCTACAATATGTAATCTCTAACAAATTATGAATCATCTAAAGTAATAGTAATCTTGTGTCTATATCATCATAACAAGGGGTGTCTTCCAAAGCTCCTAAGATTGTAAGCTTGACTTATATGTAATTGGTTATACCCTTTCATCTCGTGGTTTGTCATTTTCTTTATTTTTGTTATTTTATAATAACTCTATCATTATATAGTAACCTTGTTTGCCTACAAAATAAATAATTGATCATTTACCACTTTATTCTCATTTTATCATAGTTGCATCTCCTATCATAAATTATATTGTCCTATTATCTTGATCAGGATATATTGACCATCTAGTTAGAGCTCCTAATTAAATTATTTGATGTCCAAAGACTTATTTTTTATATATACAAGTGAATATACTATCAAAATGTAGTCTTAGCATCGCTATTGTGTTTAACTTCTATCACATTAGAGACTATGAGTCCATAGTCATAGTATATTACTAAAATTAAAAGCACCACTAGCCAACAAAAGTATCAATGGTTCTATCACTTTCCATTGGAACTAAACTTATCATTATCATTAGATCCTTTTAAAATAAATAACACCAACTAATAGAAGCATTGGTAGCACTATCACTTCTTAGTGATGTTTTTTTTCCACTAAGAACATAGCCATTAGTATATCCATTTATATTCACCTATTTTTTTCTCCTAAATAAGGATTTGATGCTAATAAAGGAATACATAAATTCTTCACTAGTCTAAGTAGATCCCTCTACTTGTAACTATATATATATATTATAGATTTTTAGAAAGTAGGAGCCATCAAACAAAAAAAGTTCCACCAGATAGTAGTGATGTTGACAATGCTTCTACTTCCTATAAGTGCTTTTTCTACTAAGACGAAAATCATTATTTCATATTAGGATTACTACCTTTTGTCTATTTTGTGACTGCATTTGTTATTATATATTTTCTATTTACCTATTTAAGGACATATGAAAAAAAGGAAATTATTATTTATCATTATTAGCACTACAGAACCAGTTATAGTTTTAGATCTCGTGAAAATGAAATCACTTATAGGTAAATTCAAACTTTTTTAATTGCACCATCTTTTTGATCCCTTTAAAAATTAATTTTATTTTATATTTATCATTGAAAATCAAGATTATATAGTACATAGGACTTGTTTACTGCATTGATTGATACAATTGTAGTTAGGATATGACCATATTATGAGTATGCTATCAATAAAAATCTTAGGGAGAGATGTAGGTGTTCTCTAACATGAATTCATACAACCTTAGGCTTAGACTCATGACATGCCTTATCCTTGAGGTTGGAGGTGAGACACCATAGACCCTATGCAATTTTTTCCCATCTCACTTTTATAAATCTTACACTTGCTTAATACAATATAGTACAAAATAATACTATGAAGAATACACGTATAGAATATTCACCTTTAAATAGTGATCAATATTCATTTAGTTATAGAAATTGAATGTACATTGAAGAATCATTTATCAATGTCATTAAAATAAATTATCTACTTCAATCTATGGTAGAAACTTTAGATTTATCAAAATTAAATTTGATGGTGCTTCTAAAGGAAATTTGGAAAATATCAAAGTAGGTGGTATTTTTTGAAATAACGAAGTAAAATTTATTGTCACTTACTTTGAATCATTTCAAACTTCAATTAACAACTATGTAGAGGATAGGGCACTTCTTGCACGGATTAAAATTACAATTGAAAAATGAGGTAGGTAATAATTTAGCCAATTGTAAATTTGAGAAGGTAACTGTGACTTTATCTCCTAACGAAAATGATTCAAGGAGTTGATTGTGAAAATATAGAACTTTGAGGAAGAAAAATAATAAAATTAATAAAAAAAGAAATAAAAAATATTTGTGATAGAAACACTTGCTAATTTTTTAAAAATTGATCTAACAAAAAAATATATTATTTTAATAAAAATAACCAACAATAAAACCCATATAATTTTTATATATAAATATAAATTTTAAAACTTACTATTTCGTTAATTTAAATTTAAAAATAGAAACTAGAACTAGAGTGGAGTAAAAATTATATATAGGAACTCGGAAAAGGCAAGAAAACATCGAAGGGACCAAAATAAATTCCAAACAATATATTGTAAGTATTACAGGTCCCTCGTTCCATGAAAAGTCAAATTAAATGAATTATTCCATCATGGTGCAAGGATGCAAAAATGTAATTTTATTTATTTTTTTACTTTCCGTTTACATAAAAGTACACAAAGAAATATACCGCTTGAGTGTTCTTTGACAAATAAGACAAAGTGGTGTACTCTCTTACCAATATTATTTAAAAGGAATATAAATAAAAAAATGTTTTTTCTCAAATAATTTGTCTGAAAATCTTTTTCAGAAGCAATCATCCCCACTTGCGTAGTGAGATTTATGCATACACGTGACTACTTATTGGAAACGAATCCTTTTGGACCTTAAAGAAAATAATGCTATTACCGAACAATAGCAAATGCCAAATATGATTAATTATAATCATCATAAGCACTAAGCATAGAATGAGAATGAGTGAAATTTTGAACATTTAGAATTATATTTGCATAGTCCAATCTCCAAGAAAAGATAATATAAGCAATAAAAGATTCATAAGCATAACATGGGACGTGCGAAGCAATATTATCTTGCAATGTGAAATAATAATAAATCCTATTGCCCAATCACCTTATTGTCTGTGAGCCTTGCTTTCGACTTGTACAAATCCAATTGGACTTTAAACTTTTTAATGCCGCCAATTCACAGGTCATAAGCCTCCTATAATGAGAGGGCTGCTTTGACACATTATTATTGTTTTACTTTTTTGGCCCAGCTCTTTCACATTCTCCTGAAAGCTTTAGAGGGTTGGTATGTATTGGACCCTCCATTTTACTTTCTCATCAACTTTAATAAAGACATGGAGAAAGCAAAGCTAGATAAAACAATAGGAGGTCCCATGCAAGGCGAACTTCATATATGAATCATTAATTTTAAGATGTTCGTGACATTTTCATAAAAGGCTGTAAGCAAAAGACCAGAATTTTCTGCTTTCATGCATGAAAATAGAGCAGTACACTCATAATTAATACTTCTGTATCTGTCAAAAATGTCGGTAAGATCACGACGTGAATTTTAGGGTTTCATGAAATATCGCCGGACCCACCACCCTTTATCCAATGCAATGGAACGTGAAAATAACGGATAACAAACCATCCTTCCCTCTTGAGTTGTCTTCCAGTCTATCACATTGCAACTACCTCTTTGTGTTTGTTAGATTTTTATTTTTATTGGGTTGATACAGTGTTTTGCGCTATTCAATTTAAGAGTAGGAATCGCTTTTTTCAGCTTCTTCCGTCGATTCCTTCGCTTCCCAAAGTTTGACTAGTTAATATTCAAGTTAGCCAGCTAGCCTGTGGTCTTTTTTAATTAATATGTTGTCTTGCTAAATGTGGTTAGTACGTTTTCCCAGCACTGTATTCATGTATTTTTATTTTCCTATCTTGGTGAAAGAAAACATAGGAAAGACATAATTTGACTGTTCTGAGGGAAAAATCATCACTTCATGCCCATCTAGAAATATCCACCCAACTCTGGTCTCTCTTTTTGGATCTGCCTAGTACCTAATTGTGGTAACCACTTGCTTGCCAATACTAAGAATGCCTTGGCATGGCAAAATATCTGGAACACTTCTCTGTCTCTTTCAATGCACGGGTTCTTTCGAATATGAACCATATCAATTAACTGGTTTCCAATCTAGAAAGGATTAGATGGCATTGCATATAGAGAGATGGTATATGATATGTTTATAGTATTCTCTTATATATGTGGAATTTTTGACTAGATAGAGGTGGTGGGAAATGTTCAAAACAAACATATATATTTAAGTTAAAATATTGATGCATATTTTAAAAACTTTTTAATATGGATCAAGCCTATCATATATATTAAATAATATGATTATGTCAAGTTAGTGGTGAGTAGGCTTGATGGTGAAGTTCTAGGTTATTTAAATAGGAGGTGTGAGATATAAATTTGAAGGGGATAAGATGTGCACATAATCATAGTGTATTGAGGGGATACAAGTTTTTTCTTTTGTGCATAGTGTATTGAGGAGAATACAACGTGGTTTTCTTCTTCTATGTGTAGTGGAACTAATCGAATAAGAGGTGGTGTTGGACATAGAATGTTGGTAGTCCTTAGAAAATAAGTATAAATGACATAAGCTTGGAAGGTGTCATCATAAAATTTTATGGTCTAAGCTAGGCCAAACACCTTTTGTTCAAGTTATTTTTCTTTTCATATCATAAAAACATAAGGATTGTATTTAATTTCAGCCTTATATAATATTTGGAGTTGAATAAAGAAAAAGATAAAAGATTTGATTAAATGTAAAAGGGTCCTCTCATTGACTTAGGTCAAAAGACTAGTTAGCTAGTAAAGATTGACAACATACAAGGATAAAATATGTATAGAGAGTAAGCCAATTGGTGAGAATATAAATTGGAGAGCATGTAGTAGGGAAGGGGTTGACATATGAGCATACTAATATAGAGAAATATGAGCAAATAAAATGATATTTTTTATGTAGGTTTCATACAATCAAGTAATCATGTATTTGATCAATAGAATTGATGGGATACAAAAACCCTTTATGGATATTAGCATGCAAGGTAATATTTGTGAAAGGAGTGGCCAAGAGGGGTGGAGTCCTCCAATGATAGATCTATTTTGTAGAATGAGGAGTGTAACTATTAATTTGACCTTTAGGACAAGCTAATTGTATAATGACGGTAGGCCAAAAACCTAGTCAAATGTTGAGGTCCATAGAGACTAGCAACATGCAAATAAAAAAACAATTTTTGGATAGGAAGAAAACTACTGAAAACACAAATGTATGTTGAGGATAAATTCAAGGATGGCCTTATTATTAGAGATAAATATGAGTAAGGTGAAAAAGGTAGTTTTTAATTAGATTTAGATGGACTATACAAATCATTTATTTGAGCAAAGAAATTAATGAGAGAAAATGTGATTACTAGTGTGTAAGCTAAGATTTAATAAAAGTATGTCTAAGAGGAATATAGATGTCCATTAATGAAGCCATTGGTTGTAAGAAGGAATGTAACCATGATCTATGCATTTTGAGATAAGGTAAGAATGTCATTCATTACAAACATGATGAACATTAGTAGTAAGTATTATATTCTAGATAATATAAGCATGGCAAAGTTCATGCAAAAAATGGTGACAAAGTTTTGAAGGAAGAAAGTATCTAGTGCAACTGATAAAAGACATATATTAAACTTTAGGAAATCAATAAGGTCAACTATGAATACAGTGGATGAATTGATGAGAAACTTTGATAGACAATAAAAGAAAAATATATCCATAAAAAGAGAAGATAATTTATAATTAGTTATGTGTGTCACTACAAAGAGGAGTGCCTTGGATTATAGTTGAAGGTGGTCTTGTCCTATGAGAGTTCTTTCTATAGTGTTGAAGTTACTCATTGATGTGTGTTGTGGGACAAATAAGAGATTAAAATGGAAGGTCAAGGTGGGTCATGAGACAGTCAAACAACCAATAAAGGGTTCACTAACATTAGAGAAGGGTACACATACTAGGAAAAAATAACCTTTAAGGGATGATCTATGACCATAGTATTCTTCATTGTTGGTGTGTTATTCCCAATAACTAGAGGATATGAGGAAGACTACAAAATAATTAGAGATTAAAATGGTAAACATGAGGGTCAATACCATTCCCTTAATAAATTATATGCAAAATTTAATTGTGAATATCATTCCAATAGTAGTTTAGATAATACCCATGTATGTTATTCATAGGGATCATGTAATACTCCTTTGGTGCATCCATAACATGATGGCCTATGTCTATTACTTAAAATATGAGTATACAATTTTCTTTCTAATATATGTTTTAAACAAATACTTTCTAGATTTTTGTTTTATTTGAGTTTTTCATGTTATCTTTGAACATAAGATGTTTATACTATTAAAAAATATTAAATTAATAAGATATATATATATATATATATTGATTTGATATATAAGAGGTTTTGAAAGGGTCCCTGAGCCTTTTACAATAGAAGAAGCCCTACAAAACTTGGCCTAAGACTAGCAATACAGGGACAAGAATGACTATAAAGCACTACAACCAGCCACTCATCACAAAATGAACTAGCTGCAACTTATACAAGAAACAAAATTAAAACAACATTAGTGAGCCTCCAACCAACCAACACTCCCACACGGTTGTGCACAAAACCTTTCTTCATAAACAGTAAAAGCTTACAAATTACTATGAAGCATGCATTGCTAAATCCAATTAAAGAAGGTCTTCAAGAAAATTATCTCTCCAAACAAAATGACCATTGAGAATTATACTTAGGTTTGCTATAACTAAATATTTTTTATTGATGTCCAATTCAATAATTTCAATGTAAATAAACCCCAATAAATATGTAGTCATAACTATCTAAACAATTTGAACAATTCACACAATAATAGTAGAGAAGCTAGAAAATACCTAGTGAGACACATCAATCCTAACCATGCACATGTGAAAATATGTGTTAGTGCATTAATATAACCATGATTCAAAGTAGAATCTCACAAATTTGTTATGAATCACTAGAGGTCATAAATTGTCAAACAATTTTTTTTAATATGAATTCAATATGAGTCACATATAAAAATAGGATAAAGGATAGAATGGGTGTAGGGGTTTTCTTATAATGAATTTAAATAACTAAAATATAAAAATATATACATTTTTTGTTTGATCACAAGGATTAATCAAATAAAAAATTTGAATTGTATCATATTTTTATCCACTAATATATGAAGTTAGATATTGTACAAAATGCTTTTCAATTATAGTGAATGGTGTTTGACATTTCACAATTCAACAATTTGCAAATTTCAATTATATAGAGTAAGAAACCTATTCATTTTCCATGCTTTGATTTCAAGTTGAAGGATTTATCTTATCATTGAATAAATGTAGGACTCATAAAAACTTTATCATCATCCAATCCATTAAGAGTTGTCCTAAACCATCATGTCATTCTTCTTTCTTATGTAAGATGGGTCTCTTAAGTTTACACTTTCATTTTCCTTATAATGTTTAAAGATATTGATTAGTACATTGTTCCTAAGATGGGTTAATCAAAATCCTTAACAAATATATATAATCAATCTATATAAAATCAATAGGATCATTGTATATTTTGTGTGTCTATGCAAATTGTGTTTAGAATATATATAAAGAATCTACTAGAGAAGGTATAGTTAAATACAAACTACTATACCAAATTTTTAAAATGGATTGTAGCACCAACATAATAACATATTTTTTTTAGAAAAAAATGATGATAATACATTTATGCTATAAAGGATTTGGAAAACATCACTAGTTGACATTTTTTCGTAGGACTGCCCAAACTGTTGAACTTGTTACGACCATATATCACTCATCCGGACTAGAATTGAGCTGAAATTTTGAGGGTAGATGCCTGAAAAACCCTAGAACATCTCCACAAATTTTCATATCATTTGGAGCAACATAGATCCTAGCACATCCCTATGTGTGAACGAGATTTTTGGCAAGCGGCTATGCGAGGGTTTCATCTGGGTTGAGTGCAAGCAGCTCCAGAGGTTGGTTTTTAGGGCCTTCAAGCCCTAGAGGCCAATATTTTTGTGGTTTATGCTCAATATTTTAGTAGGAAATATTGCAGGGGATCCAAGATGGGTTAGAAATTTTTCTTTCAACAGATCATATTGTGAACTTGAGTGACAACGACTTCCAATTTGCTGCACAAAAGAAAAGTGAAAACCATACCTTTCCACGGCATCTAGGGCAAGGATTAAAGAGATCACGAAAAAAGTTTCAAGCATTTGATCAAAAAATGGCTCATATCTCAAGTGAATCTAGTGCTAAGGTGCACCCACAAAATAATTCTACTATGAAAACCCTTTTCAAGGGTAAGAATTTCGAAAACTTAGTCCCAAAAATGAATTTTAGGGATGCCCTCCATGGTGGATAGCCTCAACCCAATGCTAATATCAATATTAGGGCTTCCCATAAACCTCTAAGAATGCCTAAGATTGATCCCAAGAAAATAGAGTCAAGATGTCTTAAAGTAGCTGATGGAACTCCTATTGTTAAGCTTGATATGGGTAACATTCAGACTGGCATTGAAGATTTGGAAAAAAGAGGACTAATTTTTTAGTTCATGGGTTTTCGTCTGAGCCTATCTGATTTCAAATTCTGAGCTACAAAAAGCTGGAAAACTAAAGGTGAGTTACAAATCTCTATTTATCCAAATGGTTATTTTCTTTTTTTATTTGCTAACAATGAAGATAGAGAGAAAAATTTTCAAGGGGGTCCTTGGTTTTTTGGAAGGGCAGGGCTTTTCATGAAGCCCTGGCATACTAAATTTAAAGCCAAAGAAGAGATGCCTTCTATAGCTCCCGTGTGGGTTAGACTCTTTGGCCTCCCTATTGAATTTTGGAATCCTACTATTTTTTCTTCAATTGGAAACTCTTTAGGAACTTTTATGATGACTGTTGATTGTACTCAAAATTTTGAACATATTATTTATGCTCGGATTTGTGTTTTAATGGATTTTGACAAACCCCTACCTAAAAATATCACATTACAATTTGGGGAAGACACTTGGGAGCAAGTAGTGGACTATGAGAACATTCCTTTTCATTGTAGAATTTTCCATGAATATGGTCATTTGGCCAGTTATTGCCCAAATAAAATTCATGATCAAAATAAAAAAGATATAAACTTAGCAGGTTTCCAAATGCCTAAGAAGAAGAACACTAAAAAAAAACTAGTTATGAAGGATCAATCAAAGTCATCTGCTAATATGTTTGAAATCCTTTCCAAAAATGATGTCCCAAGTGAGGAAGAGGAAATAATGGAAATAGAAATATTAGAAACACAATTTAAATATGAAGGGAAGAACTCAGAGACAAACCAACAAATCAAAGGTTTTCAACAGAAAAAAAGGGAGAAAATTTACACAAGAAAAACAATCTTTTAAATGTCAAAACTTCAAATAATATAGGTCCCAATATAGACTCTATTGAACCCTCTAGTAAAATTTTGGTTGTGTACAAGCATTCTTCAAGGTTAGAAGCCATCTCAGATTCAATTGGAATAAGTCAAGAAATAGGGAAAAAAAAAATTGAAGATGGATTCTAATAAAAAAGCAGGTCGTAAGACCAATCAATATCATATGGTAAAAGAAGGTGAAAAGCTTGTAGAGGAAGGTAATATTAATGCTCTTCCAAACTATTTTAGCCCTGGTATTAATGAAGATCATCACTTGGAATATTAGAGGACTCAAAGGGAGTCTTTAAAAACAAAATGAAATTAGAAGAATGATTCAGATAAATCATCCACATCTTGTTTTCCTTCAAAAAATAAAGATGTCAATGGAGGATATGGACTCAATTGCCTGTAAAATTTGGCCAGTGGAAAAGTGGTTTCCCTTAGTTCCCAAGGGACTTTTGGTGGCATTGCTTGTCTTTGGGACCCAAAAGAGGTAGTTATTCACCATATGGTTGGCAGTTGGGGTCTATTGGCTATAGCTATTCAAAGTAGACATTCCAACCAAATTATGCTCTGCATTACTGTTTATGCTCTGACTACTTTGGAGGAAAAAAGAAGACAATGGAAGGATATAACTCATATTATCTCTCATTTTCCTAAAGCTTGGATCTTGATCGGAGGATATTTCAATACCATCCTCTCTCTAGATGAGAAAAGGGGGAAATAGAAATTTGGACAAAAGAACTGACCTCATGAGTGAATATATTGCAAACCTCCATCTTGTGGACATCCAACCAGATAATGGCCTTATGACTTGGTCTAATAGAAGGCAAGGCTTAGCTTGTATAATGGAGAGATTGGATAGGTTTTTTCTCTCTAAAAATTTCTTAATCCATGGTCACATTCCTAAAGTGAAGACTCTTAATAATGCTAGTTTGGATCATTGGCCAATCATGGTGGAAATGTGGAAAACCAATGTGAGTTTCTCTCCTTTTCATTTTCAATTAATGTGGCTTAGAGACATTTCCTTTAGACCTCGTGTGCAACAATGGTGGAAGGAAGGTAAACCTAGGCATGGGACTAAGATGTTATGTTTTGCCAAAAGATTGCAATACATTAAATCCAAAATCAAGACTTGGAACTGGAAAGAGTTTGGGGATGTTCATAAAAAAAACATGAAGTTATTGCTCATATTGAAAATTTGAATAAGAAAATCCGTTTAGATGGCCTCACAGAGAAGAGAAGTGCGAGATGAAATTAAACTCACAACTCAGTTAGAGGAATGGGAAAAAAGAGAAGAAATCTTATGGAAGCAAAAATCTAGAATTCAATGGCTCAAAGAAGGAGATCGAAACACAAATTTCTTCCACAAATATCTTCTAGCTCGAAGATCTCACAACTTTATTTCTTCCCTGAAATCAGATTCTGGAGATGTTGTTTATACTTGGGATGGCATGAACTCTATTGTTGTTGATTACTTTTCCAATATTTTTATTGCTACTCCTCTTGACTCATCTTCTCAACAAAATTTTCTTCAAGCAATCCCTTCTCTTATCACTTATGAGGAGAAATCTATTTTTACTGCTCCTATTACTATCAATGAGCTTCAACATGTAGTTTTTAAAATGCAAAAATGGAAAACCCCAGGTCTTGATGGTTTTCCCATTGAGTTCTACCAAGAGTTATGGGATATCCTTCATGTTGATTTATTAGAGGTGGTGGAAGAAGCCAGGAAATCCAAAGAAATTTTGAAGGTTATCAATAAAAATTATATTACTCTTGTTCCAAAATCTCAAGAGGTTGATCATATCTCAGCTTTTAGACCTATTGCTTTATGTAATGTTCTTCTCAAAATCATTACTAAAATCATGGCATAAAGGTTGAAGCCTCTTTTGCATAAGATTATTTCCCCAGAGCAAGGGGGTTATGTGGAAGGGCATCAAATAGTAGATGAGATAGTTCTTTCTCAAGAAGCCATCCATTCCATGGATATGCAAAAATATCCTTCCATGTTCATTCGGTTAGACTTATCCAAAGCTTATGACAGAGTGGATTGGCACTTCCTTATCAAAGTTTTGAGGCAATTTGGTTTCTCTAAGGATTGGATGGATTGGATTATGGGATGTATCTCTTTAGTTTCCTACTTAGTTCTTATCAATGGCAGGCCTTCTCAGTCGTTCCTAGCTTCCAGAGGTATTAGGCAAGGTGACCCGCTATCCCCTTATTTATTCATCATTCTTGTTGAATGCTTGGGTAGGACTATAACCAAAAAGAGGGAAAACAAAACCCTTGAGGGAGTTACCATTGCTCATGGAGCTAGACCTATCTCTCATCTTCAATTTGTGGATGACTCTACTCTTTTAGGTAAAGCTACGGTTAAGGAAGCTTCTAATATTAAGCAAATCATTAGCTATTTTTCTAAGGCTACTATGCAATTGATCAATGAAGATAAATCTAAAGTTATTTTCTTTCACTGCTCTTCTAGACAAGAATCCATGGTCTTGGATAAATTAAGATATAAGAAGACCTCCCTTCCAATCACTTATTTAGGTATTCCCATAAATATTCAAAGGCAGAAAAATAAATATTGGAATTGGTTGTTGGACAAAGTCAAGAAGAAAATTGGAAAGTGGACCAACAGGTGGCTTTCTTCTAGGGGTAGAATCACCTTGGTAAAATCAGTCCTTCAAGCTATTCTTATTTATGTATCTTCCATGTTGAATATCCCAAAGGTTGTTCTTCAAGAACTTGATCAAATCAGTCATCGTTTCCTTTGGAGTGGTACTAAGGAGAAAAAAAAATGGGCCTTGGTGAAATGGGACACTTTATATCTTCCTAAGAATAAAGTGGGTTTAGGATTCCGGTCTTCTATTAATAACAACAAATATTTAGCTACTAAATTATATTGGAGGATGTTGCATAACCCCAATGCTCTTTGGGCCAATAATCTCCATGCTAAATATGTTGAGAACAAAAGTCCTGAAGACCTTGTTCGCTATCAACTTCCTACCAAAGGTTCTCCCATTTTAGCGGTTCTTAAGACTGGTGAGGATTTGATAAGGAAAAATTTATTTTGGATCATTCATAATGGTCAATAGGTAAATTTTTGGACAGATTCTTGGGATGGTCACAAGCCTTTGATAACTCAGTTTCCCGATTGGAGGCCTTGGATGGAGGAGCTTCACCGAGCTAACTGGATAAAGGTGGCTAATTATTGTCGGTACCATATTGGTAATTCAAAGGTTGGTAGATATTGGATCCCTATTGAGGACTGGCCTATTCAAATCCTAGAAAAGAAAAGACAAGATATCCAAGGCATCCTTCATATGAGATCTCTCTCTTGGTCCCATGAGAAAGATTGTTTTGGATGGAACAACACTACTAAGGGTGAGTATTCAGTTGCTCAAGGTTATTTGACCTTATGCCATAATAATCCCAACCATTCTTCTGACATATTTTCTCAATTGTGGGCTCAAAAGCTCTAGCCTAAGGTGAGGTTATTTAATTGGTTTTTATTGCATCGTAGGGTGCTTACTGGTGAGCAACTTATGAAGCATGGTTTTCATGGCCCTTTTAGATGTGAAATGTGTGAAGAGAATGTAGAAACTCTCAACCATATTTTTATTGAGTGTACTTTAGCCTCTAAGCTATGGAGGAGAATGGCCACTTTACTTGGCTTACAGTGGTCCAATTTTTTTGGACAACTTTGGAGGGATTGGCCTAATCAAGAGGGTGTTGATCATTTTATTAGGCAGTTAGTTTGTATGGGTTCTACCATTCTTCTTTGGAATATTTGGATTGAAGAGAACAGTCAAATTTTTAATCAAGATAGGAAGGATATTCACTATATTTGGAAAAATACCATAGCCAACTTAGTTGAATCAGTCCATCAACTCCTTAATCACCCCCAAAACTCCCACCAAATATGGGATCAAGTGATGCAAATATTGAATATTAAATATTCTAAGGGCAACCAACTTAAAGGGAATGTGAGTATTAGTAAGATGGATAGGACAAGAAATTGGCAACCTCCTCCTAAGGATTTTGGAAAATTCAATATCGATGGAGCCTCTAGAGGGAACCCTAGAAAAGCCAGTGTGGGAGGAATTGGTAGACTTTCGGATGGCTCCCTGGTTTTTACTTTTGTTGAGAATTTGGGTATTCTTTCCAATAACCTTGTTGAGGGGTATGGTATCCTCAGAGGCCTTCAGGAGGCTACTAAGGTTGGATGGAAAAAGGTGTTAGTTGAGTCTGACTCTCAACTTATGATTAATATTTTGAAGACTCCTTCCAAGAATCATAAGGTTGATTGGAGAATAAAAAGAATTATTGAGAAGATTCAATTAATCCGGATGGGATTTTTGAAAGTTGATTACAATCATGTGGTCGGAGATCAAAACAAGAGTGTTGATGCTTTAGCTAATTGGGCTTTGGACAAAGGTGATCTTACTTGTTATGGCCACCCTCCTAGATGGTGGGCTTCACAAATTAGGGAAGCTCTTCTTTCTATCATTTCTTTGGATGGCTCTAGTTTTGAAGGTACCTAGTTTCTTCTTGCTTTTTTTTTGCTTCTCTTTGGTTCATTCAGGTTTTTTAGTTCCCTAGCTCACTCTTTTCTTTCTTTTGTTTCCTTTTTTTTTTTTGCCTTAATAGTCTTTTGGTCTAGATAGGTCATTGTTATGTTCAATTTTTTTTCTTTTTTCTTTTTTGTTTAGTTTTTTAAGGTGTGTGTGTTCTTTTGTTTTGTTTTGTTTTTGTGTTCTTTGTGTTGTTTTTTGTTGTTCTTGTGTTTTTGTTGTTTTGTATTTTTTTATGTTTTTTGTTATTTTTTTTTGTGTTTTTGTGTTTTTGTGTTCTTGTTCTTGTGTTTCTCTTTGTTTGTGTTAATTCATGTTTTTTTGTGTGAGTGTTTTCTATGTTTTTTGTTTTTGTTTATTGTTTGTTGTTGGTTGTTTTTTATTTTTATTTTTATTTTATTTTTTTAATATTTTAGGTTTTGGTTGTGTTTATTTTTCATGTTTTTTTTGGGTTATGTCTTTGTAGTGTTCTATTGTTTTTGTCTTGTTTGTGTTTTGTTATGTGGTTCTTGTGTTTTTCTATGTGGTTCGTGTTGTGGTTTCTTTTATCTTATTGTGTGTGTTTTTGGTTGTGCTTTTGTTTTTGACACACTCAAGGAGCATGTTTTTTATTTTATTTTATTATTTTTGTTGTTATTTACTTATTTATTTACTTATTTTTAAATTGGTTTTGTGTGTTTGTTTGCTCCTTGAGTATGTCAAAGGTGGTAGGCTAGGTCCGAGTCCTGGGCATTTTTTGTGGAATGGATACCCCTGCCTCCTTGGGTCTTACCCGAAAGTGGCATCCCTTTTGGGATGTTTTCCACAAATAAAAAAAATAAAGGATTTGCTATGAATTGTTTCTAGGTAGTCTATCATTGTGTCTTATTGATATACTATAGTATCAAAATACTACTATAGCTAATGATGATGTGGTGCATTCTTTGAATCATTATCTAAAAAAAATACAATTCTAATGAAAAATTATACAAACTATTGAAGTTTAACATGTAGATATACAAAATAATTATGAGGATTATACATTGTATTAAATATTTAAAATTATATTCAATTTTTTTCATATTCACCATTTCAAGGTAAGTCAATCCATGTTGGCTTCTCTCTTCACTAGCTAGACATTTTCTATATATTTATTTCTATTGGTCACATAACAACTTTCAAGATCTAAATTATAGTTGTATTGTCCTTGTTCTTACCATTAGTCAATAGAAATTAGCCTATACGTTACTTTTAATTGAATTTTGACTGATTAAAATAAATATGTAACAATATAGCTAAAATGTAGCAATAATTAATTGTAAGTTATATTTCATCTAGCATTTTTATAAACAGTTTGATAAATATTTTTTGAATTTAGTGAAAAACCCTTTGTAGGGCAGCCTTGGTCTAAAGGTTCTACACCATCAAAATCACCCGGGATTCATGCGTGGCCTTGACGGCACCAACATAATCAACTAGATTTTGGGTACCCAATGTGAGTTTGGTATGGTGGAGATTCAAACCAAGGACCTCCCTTGGAGGATTGCCCTACCCTCTCCAACTCCTACAACACATGTATAACATTTTGATAAATTTTAGGTAATCTATTTTTTAAATTCTTCATCTATTTATGAGACCAACTATGATAAATTATAGGTAAAGGATTTTTTAAATTCATCTATTTATGAGATTAAATAAACCCTATTTTTAGAGCAATATCAACAAATGATGTATCATAACATCTTTACCATAGTATTTTGGTCTTTCAATCATATTTGTACCCATAAAAACTATCATAATAAATAATACATAAAATATTAAAATAAAAATAAATTAATGAACTTAAGAATTGAAAATATTCACATTTGTACTTTTTTCTTTTTACAAAAGAATCTTCTCATAACATTGATACAATGTATAGTTTAAGTTATTAATGGATAAATACTTTTTTTTCTATATTGTTATATTACCAACCATTGCATCCTTAGTTTTTCCCTCGATGTGGGCAAGGAGAGTAACAATGTGTCAAATTTTTATAATATAAGTATAAAGTTCATTGAGGATCATATTTTTATTGGAACCAATAATTATATTCAATAAAAATAAAATACATTACAACAAAAAAGAGTTGGAAAGATCATAACTTAGGGTGCAAGGTCACTCCTAAGATTAAAACTCCAACCATCCCCTAAAATGGTAAAAAGCCAACATAACTAAACATAAAAAATAAACTAAAGTAAAATATTCCAAGTGTAAAACTATAATTCTAGACACAAGTAAACTTATTTCTCCATCATTTTGTGTCTATTCAAATCCAATGCCTCATAGATATCGAAACTTTTGTTGGAAGTGTTGGATCACTAAAACCTTCCGGTAGAACACCAAAATAAGAATCATATTTTAATTATTTATAATAATAAAATATAGTTTATAAGATCATCATCATTGCTATTATGGCCAATATATGCTAGGCCTAACTTACGCTATAAAGGAAATCGATAAATGCAATGGAAAAGGGGAGACGGATTGTTTACATGGAATCTAATTGGAGGTTGGTATCATAATAGGAAGACCAATAAGGAGATTTTAAAAAGTTTCATAAGGATCATTACTATGATCTATTGAAACTATAACAATTTAAAATATATATCATATTTAATATAGATCCTAAAACAATTTTCTTCTCTTCTAGTTAAATATTTGATTCAATTACATATTTGAATAATGAAACTAATCACCAATAAATGTAAAGGTAAATTTTACCTTTTTATGATTAAATACATACTTTATAAAAAAAAATTGATTTGGTTTAGTTAATTTTTAAAACCATATAAATTAATAAAACTTTCACAAGTTTAGGGAAAGAGGAGAAATATAATTTTAAGATTTAATATTTTTTCAAACTTTAAATATGTTTTCAATTTTTTCTTAAAATATTTCATATGATTTCTTGCAAACTTAAGTTAAAAAATACATGGTTTCTAAAAAAATCAATATACCTTAGTTTGATTGTGATTAATTATATTAATATAGTATAGAGATACATGTGGAAATAAAAGAGAGGATAATTAATATTTAAGTTTATGACTTGTGTATTTAATATATGTTGTAGTAGGATGTAATGGATAATTTAGATGTTATATTTAAAGGGACACATGTGGTAGGTAGGAAATATAATTTAAAAATATTCAATGTTTACTATATAAATTTAGATGTTGATAAATTTTCAAACTTGATCTTTATTATAACGATTTAATCGTACACACTTATGTTCATAACTCATGTTATAATTGGGAAATGTTTAATATATAGTGGTTGGATACGTTGCTTTTATTTTATGAAGAATATTTTAGGTCTCCTAGAATATGATTAAGAATATTTCAAAAAATATATCTCACTCTAAAAAATATAACAATTTGTAGATAATAAAGTGGATGACAACTATACATTTCACACATAATAACTCTTTTAAATGACCACTAAATTAGTAAGATTTCATGCATGGATCCAAAGTATATTTAGGAGAAACATAATTGCTACTATTTTTAACGAAGGAATAAGATAATTGCTACTTGTTAGATATGATAGACACGATAGGATCAATATGATATACCTTAAATATACCATTCCTTATGTTGCCCAACATGAAACATGGTGTTTCATGGATGAGAAATATGGTGCATATAAAAATAAAATGTTAAATATTTAATGTAAGTGACTATTTAGGTTTATTTTACTAATACAAATAATCTAATATAACATTGTCCAACGCATGACTTCTCAAAATTTGTATTAGATTCCACATTAATAGAAATTTGGATTGTATAGATGAAAGTGTGGCTTATCAAATGGTATAATGCTTGTTATTTTCAGAAACTTCAATACCTATGTTTTAATAATTTCAATAATAACAATGGTAGGGACTTAAGAGTTAATACACATTAAATTATGATGGTTTTTAACATTGAATGAAATACTCTAATTCATGATTATAAAGAAATTACTTTGTGTGTCATTTGTGTCCATATAGTGATGGTATTAGTTTGGTGCTACATTTAAGAGATGAGTGAATAAAAACACTTAAGATGAATGATATTTTATAAATTATAAGATGAGTTTAGAAGATAACTATGGTGAGGTCAATCGAGATATTCCTTATTATAGAGACTATTGGGCTACCACTTTATCAATTGAGGGAGTACCTATGAAATTGTTTCACTACAATGTTTATCATGAAATCCATATAGAAGAGGATCTACAAAGGATAGTTGAGTAGATATAGAGGATGAAGGAGAGAAAATAGAGAATTAAAGATGTAACATCAATGGCATAATAAAATCAAAAATTCATATTTTCAAGGATGATTAAACAATGTATGAGAAAATTATTGAATATTTACCCAAAGGCCCATGGCCCATGTCAAAGGTAAGGATGGAATGCTTCCTAGAGAATCCATGACATGATTGACAATGTTCTAGGAGATAAGCTTGATGTAACCTATTTTTATGGATATACATGTAGGTCCTTCTTGTAAAAAATGGTATCATTTTTATTTTATCATATTAAAATATTCTTAGATTGTGTGTTTGATTTTATTGTAAGATTAAGTATAGATATAATGAGTCTAACTATTTATATTTAAAATTATAATTTAAAAGTAGCCAGTTTTTATAAGAAATGTTTTTAAAACATTAATGGTTTATAATTTTGAGAACAAAAAATATTGTTTTGGCTTCGTTGTTGAAATTTATACACTAAATATCAAAACATTAAATCTTGAACAAAATTATATATTTTCTTCCAATTTTTATCTTAGCTATTCTCTGACTAATGTTAAACACATAGGAATTTTTTTTTTTAGATTACAATTGATATGAGTGGATTAAATATTGTTAAAGTACTATGAAATATTTTGTTTTTATCAATGATTCTTGCTAGTTACTTCAAGTCATCTTGTGGACTCTACCAAGGTGATCCACTATCTTCTTATCTATTCATTATTCTTGCATAGATATGAGGGAGTTTTCTCAAAGGAAAAAATGGAAGAAAATATCAAAGGCAATGAGGTTAAAAAAATTGATCGTTCCAAACTCATCTCAAATTTGTTAATGCTAATTTTCTTTTAGGTCATCCCTTAGTTATTGAGGTCATGGAATTCAAATAGATATTATCATGCTATTAGAATAGGCTATGGGATAGTTGGTTACTACTACAAAATCTAAGATTTTTTTCATTAACATTGCCCTACATTTACAACAAAGTATTATGAATATTTTAGAAAAGCTACGAATCATAAAAACTACATTACAATCCTTCCCTATGAATATAATATCACTTTCAACATTAATAATTAATATAACATCAAAAATTAATAAAATAAAATAAAATACATTTTTTTAATTTTACTTTTTATAATTTGATCTTTGTACTATAATATATCTCTTATAAGTAATACACATTCATTTAATGTTTTTGTTTTCTCTTAGTTGTTATATGACTATTGAAAGTAAATGAATTATTCTATTATGAGTGGAAGAGCACAATAAATCAAACTTTTTTAAAAGTCCATGTTGACGCATATATACTTGAGTGTTATTCTATGTCAAAGAAAAAGGGTTGTACTCCCTACCATTGTAACCCAAAATTTATATAACTATAGAAAAAGGTTTTCGTTCTATAATGTGTGAATAAATATTATATAAGGTCAAGATGCCTGCTTGCATTCTCAGATCACTACGTCCAAACAAATCCTCATGGGCCTTAATAAAGAAGAACAAGAACGGAATTGTATTATCCAATAGTGATAACCTTCATATAATTAATTGCAATCATTATAAATACTCAGCATTGATTACGTTTCAAATTCTGAACATTTAAAATTCATTTTGGATGGTTTTATCGAGATATAATTTATATTAATAAATCGAAGAAAATTCATAAGCACTGAGTTCAAGAGACATGGAACAACGGATCACATAGTAATGAATTCTAGGGCTGGCCAATCAACCTAATTGTCCCTGATGCTTTGCTTTTAACTTGTACAAATGCAATTGGACCTTGTAAATGTCCATCCATGTCCACCCTACTTTTTACGTTCTCATTGGCTTTAATCAAGACAGAAAGCAAAGCTGGGAGGCCCCATGCATGCCAAATTTCCTCATGTATTAAGCATTAATTTAAGAAGTTGTTGACATTGCTTTCCCCCTTGAATGATGCAAGCAAACGCCAGTGCAATGTCACAAGGGGAAAGCATGATTTTTTCTGCTTTACTGGATGAGAAAATAGACAGTACACCCATAATTGATGCTAATGAAAAGTACAGATTCTGTATCTGTAAAAAACGATTAGATCATAGCTAGTGAATATAACACGTAACAGACCAACCTTAATTGTTGGGTTGTCTTTCATAGTATTATTATCATATTGTAATGAGCTCTTTGTCTTTGTAAATTTTTTTCTTCTTACTGGGTTGATATAGTGTTTTGTGCCCATTCAATTTAGGCTGAGGAATCTTAACTGTTTTTTAGCTTCTTATGTCCATTCTTTCGCTTCCCAATGATTGACTAGTTAATGTTCCAACTGGCTTGTGACCTTTTTTTAATTAGGATCCCATCTTTCTCATATGTCGGTGCATTTTTCCCAAGCATTGTGTTCATTTTTTTCTCTTTTCCCGTCTCGGTGAACGAGAACTCAGGAAAGACAAGAGAACCATGATGATAATTTGACCGTTGAAAAGATTAGAGAAAATTCATCACTTGATGCCCATATAGAAATATGGAGCGCAATTTGGTGTTTCTTTCTGGAGCTTCCTGGTACCTAATCATGGCACCCATTTGCCTGTCGATGCTAACAATGCCTTGGCATGACAAAATATATGGAACAATGCAAGGGTTCTTAATAATATGAACCCTTTCAATTAAGTCCTTTCCAACTTCTAAAACATTTGTGGAAGTTACCTAACATGATGGTGATATGTTTATCTGACTATTATGTTTACGTGTTTTTCTAAATTTAAATAGAGGTGGGTGAAAGGGAGGAGCTCAAAGGAAGATTTTGATGTTAGGTAGAGGTGGTAAAAATGGTTGAGCTTAATGAGAGTTCTCAAATACAATATTCAAAAAGATTATGTGTTTGATCCATTCAACAAAAGAGTTGTCCAAATTTTAGTTGTTATAAATTATTATTCTTGTTTTTTTTAATTATAAGAACATGAGTTTAGAATAAACTCAACCTATATAACATTTAGAGCTAAAGCAAACATAGATAGAATTTTTTTTGGGTAAGTGTATAAAATAATAATATATATTTAGAAGTTTTGGTCGAATGTGAAAGGTTCTCTCATCGAGGCAGGTCAATGACCTAGTCAAATGTTGATGGCAATTGAGATAAGCAACATGCAGTGAGAAATTATTTATAAACAGTGGGGAAGCCACTAAAAACACAACAGAGTATGTAGAATACGTGTATAGAAATGAGGTTACTCTTATAGAGAAAGATGAAAAAGGTGGCAACTATGTTTTAGATAATATATTCCTTCTAAGTATACAGTTTATCTTCTAATCTATATTTTAAACAATAATATTTTAATATCATTATATTATTTGAGTTTACTATATATTATCAACAAATAATATATTTTGATGATGACACCACGATTTCAAACAAGGATTATAAATTGCAATATTTATAATCCTTGTCGAGTGTTAGCTTCTATGAAGTAACCTTGTCATATCAGAATTTTTTTTATTTATATAATCCATTATTCAAGTTCTTTTAAAGTTTTAGTTTATAGTAAATTTGCAATCAGATTGAAGAAAGAGATCTAATTTATTGACCTTTTCACTCATGGCTACTAAAATGCCAACCATGGTTTACCCTCCATAATGTATTGTCTACCAATTACAGGCTAATACATGCTTGCCTGATGTAGGTAGACGTATGCATCTTGGGTCACACATGGATATGTATGACGCCAACCAGCAAAAAGTTAAAATCGTGAAAAACATTTTAATACTTAATTGTTTAGAGTGAAAGAAAGTAGAAAGCCATAATTAATGTCTATCGAGAATAATAATGCATTTATTATAATAAGTTTAGTTATTATATTTTTGAGATTCTATTTAGAAGAGTTAAATTTAAACCTTGGTAGAAGGGGATCAAACTTTTCATAAAAACTTACAGATTTAGTTGATTTTTTTTGTGAGGGACATTATAGTGGTATTTCTTTAGGTTTTCATTCAAGAGACCCATATTCAAACCCTAATACAAGGGGACTAGTACCCTTATAAAATCTTACGTTTTTACTTAGAATGTTGGAAGGCTATGGAAAGGATTCTATGTAAACAAAACTAAAATGTAAAATAAGACAGATGTCATAGATTAGAAGAAGGGCCAAAATTGCTATGAGCACATGCAAGTGGAACAAATAATACAATCCAGTGATCAAATCCTAGTCTAGGACAAAAATTTTGAATTTTTTCATAGTTCACAATAGCCAATCCCAAACAAGGGCAAAATCATGGGTGCAAACACACAATATGTAGATGACTGAATTTACAATAGTAAACTATGGTTGTATTGCAACAATTTAAAATGTGTCAATAGGGGAACAAACTTAGACCATTGGAAAGTAATCAATAAGAGGCTAATATTGTTGGTCATAGAAAGCAAAAGGAGTTGATCCATAGTATGGAAAGATAATTTGGTAAAATATTATCAAAAATGATTTTAGAGATGTTGAGAGAAGAATATCCTCAAAAAAATGCAATTAATAACACTAGGATTCCCCATAGTCCTTTGAGAATGCCCAAAACAAACCCTAGAAAAATAAACTTAGGATGCATGAAAGCAACAAATGGCTCTCTCATAGTCCAACTATAGATGTCAAACATATAGTCTAGGATCAAAGTTATAGAACATAGAGGATTAATCTTTTAATGTATGGGTCTTTGTCCAACCCTCCCTGCTTTCCAGATGTGGGATGCTAAACAATGGAGAATTAGAGGTGAGTTAAATATTTTTGCTTACCCCAACGATTACTTCTTAGTTGTTTTTGCAAATAATAAGGATAGAGAATAGATTTTTTGAGGGGTCCTTGTTTTTTTGTTAATGTAGGGATTTTCATGAAGCCCTAGCATACCAAGTTCAAGGAAGAAGAGGAAATTCCCTCAATAGCCCCAATCCGAGTGAGATATTTTGGGTTACCATTTGCATTTTGAAACCAAGTTGTCTTAATGACAATAGGTAATACTCTAGGATATTACGTGATGATAGTCGATAATACAAGCCAACTTGAACAAATTTTCTATGCCCTAATTTATGGTCTCATAAACCTTGATAAGCCCTTACCAAAAATGATTACTCTATAGTTTGGGGAGAATACCTAGGAATAAGAAATGGACTATGAGAACATCCCCTTCATGTTTAGGATTTTTCATTAATATGTTCACCTAGCTAAGGACTACAAATATTGGATCCTAAAACCAACACAAGAGAAAACGACCCTTGGAGGTTTTCCACTACCTAAATAGAAGAACATATAGAGGAAGCAAACAACTAAATAATAAGAAATCATCTCAATAAATAAATTTGTTAACCTACCAATGAATGATGAGGAAAACATCATGAAGATGAAGATTCTAGAAATATCACTTCAATCCCTAAGAAAGCAACCAATAGTTGAAGAAATAAATTGCAAAATTAAGTGAATATTATCTCTAACAAGCATCCCACAAGAGAACTCAACCCAGTAGTCAAATAGATCCCAAAGGAAAAATAGAATACAAGAGAAAGATAATAACCAATCAAATTGAGGAACTCATAAATGAATAGATAGTTGAGATGGAACAAAATAATCGTGTGATAGGGTCATGTGGTATACTCATCTATGCCAGGTTTAGAGTCCATCCTAAAACCAATAGGAGTGAGTCAAGAGTATAATAAAAATATGAAGCTAGAAATAAACCAAAGATCCAATAGGAAGACTATGCAACATCAAGTAGGGAAAGAATGTGCAAATTTCATAGCAATGGGTAACATCAAGGATATTACCCACATATTCAATCCCTATGCTTGATTAAGTGCATCATCTAGAATATCCAAGGGCTTAAAGGTATCCTAAAAAAGCATAATAAAGTAAAACGAATGATACAACAACATCGTTCAAAGATGGTTTTCATCCAAGAAACAAAAGTGTTAGTGGAAGAGATGGAGATATTTAAAAAAAAAAAAACCTACATGTATAGTGGAGTCCCTAATATCCCAAGACGAATTTAGAGGAGTGACCTATCTTTGGCATTTGAGTGAGGTACTGATACACCAAACAATGGGAAGTTAAGAAATTATAATTTTATTGGGCTAAATTAAACATTCACCTTAGGATTGGTTATATCAATATATACACACCTATCGACCTAGATGGAAAATGATAATAATGGAGGAATGTAGCTTGGTTTCTTGTAGGTGGATATTTCAACACCATGCTCTCATTAGAAAAGAATACAGGAGGAAATTGCAATCTAGATGGTAATACTAACCTCATGAAAAATAAAATTAGATCTCTTTATCTCATAGAAATCAAATTAGACAATGGTATAATGACCTATTCTAACAAAAGGTAGGACCCCGCATGTATTCTAGAAAGACTAGATAAGTTTCTATTATCAAACACGTTTTTGAGAAATGGATACATTCCAAGAGAAAAAACATTGAACAATGTAGGATCATATCATTGTTGAGTGCTAGTAGAAGTATGTAAAACTAGATCCAATCATTCTCCTTTTATAATCTAGCTAATGTGGCTTTGAGATAGTTATTTCTAAGATAAGGTTCAACAATGATGGTAGGAGGGTAAACCCATGCATGGTATGAAGATGTAAAACTTTTCCAGGAGGCTACAATACATAAAGTCTAAATTAAGAATATGGAATTGTAAGGAGTTTGATGACATAAAGAAAAAGAAATAAAATATCTTAACCAAACTCGATAAACTAAATGAACAAATACAAGTTGATGGCACTATTGATATTTGAAGGAGGAGACTAAGCTTACTACTTAGCTAGAGGAATGGGATAAAATAAAATAGATCCTATGGAAACAAAAATATAGGATCTAATATCTCTAGAAGGGAGATCGAAACACTAGCTTCTTCCATAAATCTCTCCTAGCAAGGCAATCACACAATTTCATCTCATCCCTAAGAATGGTAGCATGTGATTTAATACACACATGGGATGGAATTAAATATATAGAAAGAGAATACTTTTCCCAACCCTTTATGGTAGAACCACTGAACTAGGAGGTATAGTAGGAATTACTCCAAGAGATTCCTTCTCTCATCATAGAGGAAGATAATGTAACTTTGACTACCCAAATTATTTTTGAAGAACTATAATAGGTAGTTTTCAAGATATAAAAAGTCAAAGCATGAGGTCTAGATGGATTTCTCATAGAATTCTATCAAAAATTGTAGGATATCCTTAAGGAAGAACTATTGGAAGTGGTAGAAGAGGCTAGGATAGCCAAAATGGTACTCGAACAATTAACCAAGACATATATAGCTTTAGTTCTGAAAAACTAGGAGTCCAATCATATCTTTGACTTCCGACCAATAGCCCTTTGCAATATCATATATAAAATTATCACTAAGATCATAGCAAAAAGGATCAAACCTCTTCTTCACATAATTATTTCTCCATAATAGGGTGGTTTTGTGGAAGGAAGAAAAATATTGGATGAGATAGTTATAGCTCAAGAAACCATCCATGCTATGTAGGTTTAGAAATACCCTCAATGTTTATTAGGCTAGACCTCTCCAAAGCATATAATAGAGTTGAATGGCACTTCCTCTTAAATGTATTGACATAAATTTAGATTCTTGGTGGATTAATTATAGTGAATCAAGTGATGTATTTCCCTGATATACTATTCAATTCTAGTAAATTGAGCTACTACCAAGCTATTTACAACCTCTAGAGATATCAGGTTGGGAGACCCCTTATACTCATACATGTTCATCATATTGGTTGAATATTTGGACAAACACTAGCCAAGGATGAGGAAACTAGAGCTTTGGAGAGTATAAGAATAGAAAATAAAGCTAAATTAATTACTCACCTGCAATTAGTTGATATCTATTTTATTAGGAAAAGAAACAACAAGGAAGGCCTCCAAACATATGATTCTAAGATAATTTATAGAAGTGACTGGATAACTTCTAAATGAATAAAATCCTAAGGTCATATTTTTCAATTGCTCACCTAGTTAGAAGATGATTTTTTTGGATAAATTGAGATAAAATAAGGCATCTCTTCCACTCATGTCAACTTTTGAAAAAAATCATGGGATGGTCATCCTCCTCTAATAACATAATTCCTAACTTGAAGACTGTTAATGGAGAATCTCTATAGAAATAACTAGGTTAAGGTAGCTAATTATTGTAAGTCTCAAACTACAAGCTAGGAAGTAGGAAGGAAATAGATCCTAGTAGATGAGTGGCTAGTCCCAGTTCCATAGGATCAAATAAATAAAATATATAGGATCATCTAGACAAGATCGCTCTCATGATATCAAGAGGAGGATACTTTTGAATGGGGAAGGAATAATATAGTGTATATAAATTTACCTCTAGATACTTAGCCCTCTACTAGAGTACCTCAAGCTTATTAAATGATATACTCATGTAGTTGTTTGCATGGAACCTTTAACCCAAAGTGAGATGTTTTATTTGGCTTCTACTTAATAGAAGGGTGTTCATAGGGGAAAAATTAATTAAAAGAGGGATAAATGGGCCTTTCAAATGTGAGATGTGTTGGTAGAATAAGGAAATGATCTCTCACTTTTTTATAGAATGACCTATCACAATTAAACTATGGAAATGAATAGAAGCTTTTCTAGGCATCTATTGATTTAAGATATCATCTATAGAAAAACTTTGGAGGGAGTGGCCTAAATAGAAAGAAATGGACCAATTGACTAAATAGATTTTTTGTGTGGGGATGACTTTCCTTATGTGGAATTTATGTAAAGAGAAATAATTGTATAGAGACAACCACTTTGTCTAGAAAATGATCATAGCCATATGATGAATTCAATCTTATACCTATGAAAAAGGCCTAAGAATCCTAACCATAAGTGGATTCAAATAATATTCAAATTAAAATTTTCATGAATAGTGGTAACATCAAAAAGGGAAACCCCAAATTGCACATAAGTAATCCAAACTAGGAATTAGAAACCTTCTCTAGAAGGACTAGGAAATATTAATTTGGATCGAGCCTCAAGGAGAAATCTAGGAAGAGAAAGTATGGGAGAAATAGGTTAACTCTCAAATGATGCCTCTATTTTTATGTTTTCAAAAGAACTAGGTATTTAATCCAATAACTTGGTAGACAAATATACCAATTTAAGGGAATTATAAGAGAATATGAACATGGGATGAAAGAAAATTCAAGTGCAATCAGACTTCCAAAGTATGATTAGCCAATTAAAAATACCAAGCAAGCAAAAAAACACAAACAAGAGAATACAAATGATCCAACAACACTTTGAGATAGTGGAGTTCATACACATCTTTAGAGATCAAAATAGGGTGGAAGATGTATTGGATAATTAGATTTTAAATTTAGTAGACCTCACTTGCTATGGATATCCTCCTAAACATTTGAATCATTAGACTAAGAAAGCTCTTTCTTTTACATTTGACATCTATGATAATACAACCTATTGTATCTAGATTTATATATCCTTGCTTTACATGGTTACTCTTATGCATAGATAGTTGTAGTATATTAGATGTAAGGGGGTATTATTCCACATCCTCTATAAAAACATGGCTTAAAATCCTTAAAACCTAGAAAGACAAGAGATGCAATATGATTTTCAAATAAATTATTTTATTAATATTTTTTACTTTTAAAAAAATATGTTTCTAAATTATTTTTCAATACCCATTGAGACATAGCATGATATTAATGAAAAATTCTCTTAAAAGGTAATATTATAATAATTATTATATACCCATTGAAGCTTAACATAAACTTAATGAAAACATGCTCTTAAAAGTCATATTAAAAAATTATATATTTGCGATCTTGGTGGTAGTTGATTGTAGTAGGGTTCCTATGGTAGGGTTGCATCAACAGTGATATCGGTGGTAGTTTTTTGTAGTAGGCTTCTAACAATTATGATCTTGATGATGCACCTAACAAGTAGGGTTCTTGTGGTAGGGGTGCAACAACTACAATCTTGATGATAGTTTATTATGGTAGGGTTCTTGTGGTAGGATTGTACCAGTTGCAATCTTGCTAGTAGTTTATTATGGTAGGATTCTTGTGTTAGGGGTTCAATGGATGTGATATCGGTGATAATTTACTATGATAGGGATGAAATGGTTGTGATCTTGGTGGTAATTTATTGTGGTAGGGTTACTATGGTAGGGGTGCAATAGCTACGACTTTGGTAGTAGTTTTTTATAGTAGGGGTATAGCAACTACAATCTTGATGATAGTTTATTATGGACCTTCGTGGTAGGATCAAGCCCATATTTTATATTAAGAAAGGAATGATGGATGGATAGGTGAAGACTGATGATGGTGTAAGTGGTGATGGTGGTAACGAGGATGAGGGGAAGGAAGACAGTAAATTTTTTTTTCCTCAAAATGGCATTCCTCTAATAGAGGTAAATAATGGTTCAGGCTCAAATTTTATTTTTAATGTTGATAATGAGGGCTTGTTGTAAAGGATCCACATTCCTTTTGTAGGGGTCCTTCATTGTCATATGTGGTTAGTGGTAAGAAGAAAACCCATGAACCTTGTTTTACTTTAATCCCTAAATGTAACACCCCAAGTCTGCCCACTTGGTTGTCCATTCACCCCAAGTCTACCCACTTGGTTGTCCAACATCAGAGGTTTCAATTTTGATAAAAATTCTCTACTTTTTTATTTTTATTTTGAAATCTTATATCATTTTCTAGTATGAGCATGTTATTTCATCTTCATGAGTGCCATTCCATTGCAGTCAAAATACTCATGAGATCGAGATTGGCCAAATCTCGTAGAGTTACCTCTTTTGAACTTCACTCTCCTCCCGAGATTCCAAGTTCAGGCAGTGGGTTTCTTTTCCTCTAGGGCCCATAACACCTAGAGGTGTGACGCATAACTTTCTCGTGTCTTAACATGAATTTATGAACTTGTATTTTTATGTCATGTAAGACTTAGCGCATACATGCTCGAGCTAGATGATCATCCATTCTTTTTGGAGCATCGACTAAGGTCTTACCAATACCCGATAAGCACCCGACGTCTTGTGTAGATTAACCAACACGATGTCCCATACCATCGTTCTATCGGATTCACCTAGTCTAACACAATTCACCACTCATCACTAGCAGGGATAACCTAGAAGAGATGCCCATACAACCCTTCGTTACCTCCCGTTCTGACCTTTTTCCATCAGAAGTACGGTTAGTGCCCTGATCCATGATGAATGCCTACCCGCTTCATCATTAAAACTTGTTTTCCATGGTGATTGCCTACCCGCAACACCATTTAAAACTTGTTTTCCATGGTGATTGCATACCCGCAACACCATTTAATTTATCTTCACAAGATTGTCCTCCCCGCAATATTGATTTTTATCAAGGTTGTCCTACCCACAACCTTAGGTTGCGTTTAAAGTTTATTTAATCCACAATTCTGAAATTCACTTTTCATAAATTTAGCTATAGTTGGAATTGTCTATAAAGGTTTGACTATTTAAAGGTTTAATAATCACCACTATCTATTGGCTTGAAACTCAATAAGCAGCCATACGTTTTCTAGTTTCCAACTTTCTCTAATGCAGCTAAGGCTGATCATAAATTAAAAGACCATGAAAGTATAGTAAATAAATTAAGAAATCCCAAATCCACATTACTATTTTATTTCAATATTACTATTTAATTATTTTCTTTAACTAATATAAACTACCTCTAAAATTAATAGAAAGAAAGACATCTTCTCTTCTCTTATGGTTCTATAACACTTGCGCTACACAAATAAGTGATTAAGCGGTTTGCTCTCAACGGACTAAGTATTGGGTAAAAGCTCCATAATGAATGATCTGAAAGAGCATTTTTAAGGAAATCTCATTTCTATTGTTTAAATTAAGAAAACTAACACCATACATGAATCTTGCTAGACTCCATTCACTATCCTTTGCTGTGTTGGCCGAAATATCAATGATCAACAATTTTCACACTAAGGTATCCATCTATTGTCTCTATTTAACTTATGCTTGGTTTCAATCTGAAAATCTTTTCCTATAAACTCTTATACCCGACCTTTGTTTGAATTGGATATCCTTCTACAAGGAATAAAGCTTTCATGATTTACTATGTTGAAGCTTCCCTACTAATTATTTCAGCAATTCCTATGCTTTAACCCATACTTTAATCTTGTTATAAGGCTTTCAAATAAAAATGTAGTAAAACTATAATTCAAATGTCAAAACTAGACCTATTCTGCATACCCAAAGTTTTACTCATTTTCTCAATCCATCATAGAATATTAAGGACTATTTAGGGTGCTTTAAAAACTAGATCAATTCATTTTCAATTTGAACTGGTGTAAGCTAGAACCAAGTATACTATCATGGATTCCAGACATGTTACATCTCGGATGAGGAAATAGAAATAGACATCGTTCATTGTGTGCTAAATTAAGTTTCCAAGACTATATTAAGCATCAGATCTAAAAACAAGAGGTTTTTCCCATTGATAGAGACTTTTACCTCTAAACTATAAATTGTGTTTTAAGAATCACGTCCTTGCATCAAGTCTTCATAACAATTGACCATATTATAATTAAAAATATTACAAATCTAAACAATTACACACAACACTGATGTATACAAGCTCAACATGGCAATTGAAGAATGAAACACATTGTACTTTGTCTTATAAAAACATGAATTGCTCTTCTCTTCAATAATATTTATGTTTAAAAATAAAACAATATAAACATCTGAGAGTATAATGTTTTTACATCATGTTTCTGAGTCCAACCATGCACTTATTTTCGGACTATATGTTCAATATCAATACATAATCTACAACCTCTACTCTGTTTTTCACCCAAGAGCCACATTTTCCAATACTAATGCATGAAACAGGTTATCTACAACCCTATATGACTCAGGCATCAATCTTTCCCTGAGTGGAATTTCCAGATACCCAAAAGGAATAACACAACATTACTCTCACCTCTTTATACATGAATCTTGACACCCGAATGCTGAAGAAGTCTTAAAAGAAACAACATGCACAATATTTTGCAATGTTCCACATAAATATTTCTCCTCTCCCAATTACCCGGTGGATTCAAGGGTCATAACGGTCGTTCTACCATGCAATGCATCTAATTCTACATGCATCCATCATTTTCAAAACATAAATCAACATGCAATAGTTTTAATATTCATTTAGCACTATATACACTTCACGACAACATCTACACAACATGCAGCCTCAATATATATTTTAGAGAAGGAAAAATATTCTTGGTTCCCATCCAATCATTCACACAACAACTTGTCATTGCTTAAATCATCACAACATGTAGCAACAGTAATTCAAGAAGAATTAATTTGGTTTTAGTTTTCAACCAACCAGACTTATAGCCATTCACCAACACATAAAAAAATAATGCAGTAAATCTTCAAGAACACATGCATTACAGACATCACACAGATTGATTGATTTTTCCTTATTGCATATCCTGAATTTTTAATTCAAACATAGCTGAATTTTTCCATTAAATTTTCTTTTAAATTTTATTATCAAGAGCACTTACTATTTTTTCCTCGCCTCCCACTCTTTTTCTTCTTTTCCTGTACTCTATTCCCTTCTCCTTTCTTCCATGGTTCACTTCACCCTTCACTGGAAACCATACCTCACCACCACCACCACTCTTTCTCCTCTTCTATCTACCATCTAGATGATGGTTTTTCCCCACCATCCTTTGTACGTAAAAATCGATGGTAGTTTATAGCTTGTCTAATCTAAAACATTGCCAAGTGGTCTCCACTACTCCATTTTTTAACAACCATCTTAACCTTCGTAGATATGCCGACAAGTCCCTGATTATCTTTTGCAAAGAATGCCCAAGCAGTACTCTTTGATATTTGAATTATTATTATATTCATTTCATTTCATTTTTTATTTATTTTAATATAACATTTGCTTAAAGTCCTATATTACCTTACCTCCAAAGCATCCATAGAACAAATATTATTATTTATTTTTATTATACTTATATATATTGGTATTTATACTATTAGTTGTATTTTAATATATATATATATATATATATATAATTAAATTTTAAATAAATCCATTCCTTAAAAGAACACACATATTTTTCCTTTAAACCTCAAAACACTTTTAATCCTATTCCATTTGTTTCATTAATTTTTAACTATGGCTCCCATGCATTAAGCATTTTCATTGCCATTCATCATCACAATTTCACAAAATATCAGACATCAAACACTCCTATAAATGCAGCTACATGATATGCATACTACATGGACCACTGGCGAATGCATTGCCCATAGGGTTCCTTACCCCTATCAACTGGAAAATACACCACCGCTCATCATCTCCCTTGACTTACCTTACATCGGAATAATCCTTTTGCCCTATTGAGGAGACCACTTTCCTTTGCATTGTCTTACCAGTAATGAAACCTGTCTCCTACAACCATAGATACATTAGCAGTATCTCATCCTTGCAGACAAATTAGGTGTATAGGAGAATAGAGTTTTGGAGGGTTGTTACATACTCCCCCTAAGATTAAACATAGTCCCTGTGTTTGCATTCACCATTATAAACATAAATAAAGAAGAAATTAATGCCATGATCATATAAAATCAATCCAACACCTCATCAAATTTACATTATTCCCAATGTGATTCATCATTCATTATCAAAACATGCATAAATACTAAATACATGTATTATTTTTCACAACCCAAGATATGATAATATTCAAGATAAAACTATGTCATGTAATATGCACAAATATCAGATATATGTATCATACTTCACAAACCAAGATATGATATTGTTACTACTTAATCAAAATAAAACTATGTCATGATGATCATAATGTTCAAATACTACTCAAACAAGAATGGAAATTGTCTCTTCATGATGGCCACATCTTCCCACGTGGCACTATTTTCAGAAAATTGGTCCCATTGGACCCTACATTGCTCAATGTTTCTCTTTCTCAATTGTTTGGTATGATATCCAAGGATCCTAATTGGTCGTACCTCAATGCGTAGGGGATCATCCATCTACAATTGATCAATATTCCAAACATGTGAGGGATCAGGAACATATTTCTTAAGAAGGGACACATGGAATGTATCATGAATTTTTGATAAATTGGGTGGCAAGTCTAATTTGTAGGCAACTGGGTTCAATTTTTCAATAATTTCAAAAGGCCCTACAAATCATGGACTAAGCTTAGAGGATTTGATAGAAATTTTAGTAGGTTTTACTCTTAGGAATACTCTGTCTCCCATAGAGAATTCTCGTGGTGTTCTTTTTAGGTCTGCATAACTCTTTTGTCGATCTGAGGCTTCCTTAAGCCTTTGACGAATTTCATTGAGTTGATTTTCCATTTCTCTGACCATATCCGGCTCGATCATCACCCGATCCTCTGGATTACTCCATGACAATGGCGTTCTGCACCTCCTCCCGTACAGAGCCTCAAATGGAGCCATACCTAAAGAAGTATGATAACTATTATTATAGGCAAACTCAACTAGAAAAAGATAATCTTCCCACTTCGTCTGATGGTCCATACAATACATGCAGAGCATATCCTCTAAGACTTGATTCACCCTTTCAGTTTTTCCATCTATTTTTGGGTGATAGGTAGTACTAATATTGAGTTTTGTTCCCCAAGCCTGGTGCAATATCTACCAAAATTCAGATGTGAAACGAGAATCCCTATCTGATATAATTATTTCAGGGAATCCATGTAGTCGTACCACTTCCCTAGAAAATTTTTGGGCTACAGTAGGAGCTCCATATTTTATATTTCTAGGCAGAAAATGTGCCACTTTAGTCAATTTGTCTACTACTACCAGAATGACATCATGCTGAAAATGATTTTTAGGCAATCCAACTATAAAATCCATAGTTACCACTTGCCATTTGTATTGTGGAATGTCATGTGAAAATAAGCATCCAACTGGATGTAAATGTTCCGCTTTCACCTTTTGACATTCTAAACATTTAGCCATAAATTCAGCAATGTCCTTTTTCATTCCTGGCCAATAATACTCTTTTTTCATACATCTTCACATAGCCTGGGTGAGCAGAATATGGTGCCCTATGTGCCTCGTGCATTATTGTATCTCTCAGGTTCTGGTCACTTGGTACCACCACCCTATTTTTAAATAATAATGTATCTTCCTAGATTCTAAATCCCTTTGCCTTATCAAAATTTTGTTGAACCAATTCTCGATACTTTTGAGAATATTCATCTTGAATCTGTAATTGCCTGATTTGATCAGTTATAACAGATTGACAATGTGACATAGCATTGATATGCTTTCTTCTACTTAAAGCATCTGCTAATTTATTCTCTTTTCCTTTAATATATTCTATGCCAAAATCATATTCCACCAGAAATTCCATCCAACACCTTTGTCTAGCATTAAGCATTGGCTGAGTAAAAATATATCTTAGGCTTTGATGATCTGTTCTAAGCTCAAAAGGTTTACCAAGTAGATAATGTCACCATATTTTCAAAGCATGCACAACCACAACCAATTCTAAGTCATGTGTGGCATAGTTTAATTCATGTTTCTTAAGTTTTCGGGACTCATAGGCAATAATGTCATCCTCTTGCATGAGAACCCCACCTAATCCCTCCAAAGAAGCATCAGTACATACAACAAATGGTTGCTTAGGATCAGCTATTTTGAGAATAGGTGTTGATGTCAACTTTTCTTTAAGTATTTTGAAAGCTTCTTCACATCGTCCTATCCATTTAAAAACTTTTCTTTTATTTTGGAGGTTAGTTATTGGATAGGCTATTTTAGAAATTTTTTGGATAAAGCGGTGATAGTATCCAACCATCCCCATAAAAATTCTCACTTCAAAAATATTTGTGGGAGTAGGCCAATCAACAATAGCCTCAATTTTCTTTGGATCAACAGACACACCTTCCGTAAAAATTATATGACCTAAATATTGTACCTGAGTCACATAAAACTCACACTTAGACATATTTCCATATAATTGATTCCTTCTAAGTATTTCAAGAATAGTTCTCATATGATGGTCATGTTCTTCTTTGCTTCTAGAGTAGATCAGTATGTCATCCAGGAATACCAACACAAACCGATCTAATTGTTCTCGAAACACACTATTCATCAAATTCATAAAAGTTATTGGAGCATTGGTCAAACCAAAAGGTAACACGGTGAATTCATAATGACCATATCTAGTTCGAAAAGTAGTTTTATGAGTATCTTCTTCTCGGATCCTCAATTGATGATAACCAGATCTAAGATCAATTTTGGAGAAAATCGTGGCTCCTTTCAGTTGATCAAACAAATCATCTATTCTGGGTAGAGAGTACTTATTCTTAATAGTCATTTTGTTTAACATTATGTAATCAATACATAACCTTAATGTCCCATATTTCTTTTTCACAAACAACACTGGTGCACCCCATGGTGAAATACTAGGTTTAATATGTCCTTTTTCCAGAAGTTCCTGAAGTTGAGTTTTAAGTTCTTGCAGTTCTATTGTGGTCATCCTATAAGGTGCTCGAACTACTGGCATCGCTCCTGGAAAAAGTTCTATAGTAAATTCAAACTCCCTCTAGGGCGGAAGACCAGGTAATTCTTCAGGAAAAACATCATGAAAGTCATTTAACACTGGATATGTTTGGAATAGACTCGCTCTAGATTCATTTTCCTCCTTTTTATTAAGTTTAACCACAAAGACTCTACTACCCTTTTTCATAGCTCTTTTAGCTTGCATTGCAGTCATAAGATGTGGTTCCACTGATTCACGTCCATAGTGTACCCGAATCCTTTGCTTAGTGTCATCAAAGAATTCCATCCATCTTTCTTCAAAATTTAACAATGCTTTATGTGCCTTGAGCCAATCCATACCTAAAATTATATCAAAGGTATGCAAAGGAGCTACGTATAAATGCCATCGGGTTTGTCCTTGAGGTAGCATTATTTGAGGATCAAATAGACATTGGTTAATGGTATAGGTTTGCCTAGACCCATACTCGACTTTCCACCCATTAGCCATAAATCCAGGTGTTTCCGGTATGTCCCTCAAAATATTTGGTGAAACAAAACTATCAGTTGCTCCAGAATAAACCAAAATATAAACATTTCTATTATAAATTTTGCCCTTCAATAAGAAAGGTGTTGCTTGGCCATTGAGTTTAGAGTTACCTATTGTTGCATATATCTTATGAGCAGGTTCCACAGGTTCTTTCTTCTTATCTTCTCACAAAGGATATTTATCAGCATAATGAGGTTCTTTACAAATCCAACAACCCATCCGTGGTGCCCTCTCTTTCATATTTCCCTCATTATCTTCATGTGTACCAACTTTTGGTGCATTAACTCTTTGCTCATACCTATCCCTGAAATTTCTCTGGCCACCCCGATAATTTTGATTTCCCCTATTTCCTTGGTATCTATTCTTATTTTTATCAAACCTGTTTCTATTCCCATTTCCACGATTCTTGTGCCAACCCCTATCTCCTTTGGTTGGACCTACATTTTTATTTTTCTGTGGTTCTTCCTTTTTTGAATATTGTTGATAATAAGATTTCTTGGCCTTAAAATTATCTTCTTCTTGTCGAGCCAAGTCACAAGCAATAGTTAGGGTAGTAGGTTTTAACATAAGAATCAAGTGCCCAATTTTTGGATGTAACCCTAGGAGAAATTTCTGAATTTTAATCTCATTCCTCTGCTCATATTCAGGCATGTATTTGAGAAATTGCACAAATCACTGGTAGTACTCAATTATGGACATACTACCCTATGTTAACCTTGAAAATTTTGTAGTCCTTTCAAGGTAAAATTGTGGTGTTAGGAACCTATCCTTAAATGCCAATACAAATGTATCCCAAGGTACATCGATAACCTCTACATTATGAGTTTTCCTATATGTATCCCACCAATCAATGATAGCTCCAATCAATCGAAAGATTGCCCATGAGGTTTTTGATTTAGATGAAAGGGTCCTAACCATAAAGTATGCTTCCACACTATTCAACCACCTTTCAACTTCTTCCCCATCACCTTTGCCATCAAATTTGGCTATATCAATTCTTCACATATCCTTGTCCAATTTTGAACCTACTTGTTTTCTTCCTGGGTCAATAGTTGTCTCATCCTCAACTATTACCATTTCTTTTCCTTTGGATAGATTTTCTATTATTTTCTGTTGATGGGATATCATTTCTTGTTGTTGAGCCAGCTGAGCTTTTTGTTGCTCCATATGCTCTATCATTTGAGCATTTTGTTGTGCCATGTGTTCAACCATTTGAGCATTTTTTTGCTCCATTTGTTCTTTCTATTGGCTCATTTTCTCCTGCAATAGTTGTACCATCTAGACCATTTTATCCTCCTTATTAACCGGTTCTTTTTCCTTCCTAACCGGTTCTTTTTCCTTCCTCTTTTCTTGAGGATGTTCTATGGCTTCTTCTGATGCCCCAATCCACATAACTTTTTGAATGACCCTTCTAGGGTTCTCGGTCAGCCCTTCCCATTGAACCATCATAGTTCTTTTTGAGGAACTAGCTTTTTGTCTGGATGCCATTGCCTGCCCAAAAAAAAAGAGCCTTGTCAACTTATCAAGTCTTAGGTGAACACATTGATAATATCAAATTAGATTTGACATGGGTTTTCTAAAATTTTATTATTTAAAATATTTACAACCTTGGCTCTGATACCAAATGTAACACCCCAAGTCTACCCACTTGGTTGTCCATTCACCCCAAGTCTGCCCACTTGGTTGTCCAACTTTAGAGGTTTCAATTTTGATAAAATTTTTTTTTTTGAAATCTTATATCATTTTCTAGTATGAGCATGTTATTTCATCTTCATGAGTGTCATTCCACTATAGTCAAAATACTCATGAGATCGAGATTGGCCAAATCTCATAGAGTTACCTCTTTTGAACTTCACTCTCCTCTTGAGATTCCAAGTTTAGGTAGTGGGTTTCTTTTCCTCTAGGGCCCATAACACCTAGAGGTGTGATGCATAACTTTCCCATGTCTTAACATGAATTTATGAACTTGTATTTTTATGTCATGTAAGACTTAGCGCATACATGCTCGAGCTAGATGATCATCCATTATTTTTGGAGCATCAACTAAGGTCTTACCAATACCCGATAAGCACCCGATATCTTGTGTAGATTAACCAACATGATGTCCCATACCATCATGTTGTCGGATTCACCTAGTCTAACACAATTCACCACTCATCACTAGTAGGGATAACCTAGAAGAGATGCCCATACAACCCTTCGTTACCTCTCGTTCTGACCTTTTTCCATCAAAAGTATGGTTAGTGCCCTGATCCATGATGAATGCCTACCCGCTTCATCATTAAAACTTGTTTTCCATGGTGATTGCCTACCCGCAACACCATTTAATTTATCTTCACAAGATTGTCCTCCCCATAATCTTGATTTTTATCAAGGTTGTCCTACCCACAACCTTAGGTTGCATTTAAAGTTTATTTAATCCACAATTCTGAAATTCACTTTTCATAAATTTAGCTATAGTTGGAATTGTCTATAAAGGTTTGACTATTTAAAGGTTTAATAATCACCACTATCTATTGGCTTGAAACTCAATAAGCAGCCATACATTTTCTAGTTTCCAACTTTCTCTAATGCAATTAAGGTTGATCATAAATTAAAAGACCATGAAAGTATAGTAAATAAATTAAGAAATCCCAAATCCACATTACTATTTTATTTCAATATTACTATTTAATTATTTTCTTTAACTAATATAAACTACCTCTAAAATTAATAGAAATAAAGACATCTTCTCTTCTCTTATGGTTCTATAACACTTGCGCTACACAAATAAGTGATTAAGCGGTTTTCTCTCAACGGACTAAGTATTGGGTAAAAGCTCCATAATGAATGATCTGAAAGAGCATTTTTAAGGAAATCTCATTTCTATTGTTTAAATTAAGAAAACTAACACCATACATGAATCTTGCTAGACTCCATTCACTATCCTTTGTTGTGTTGGCCGAAATATCAATGATCAACAATTTTCACACTAAGGTATCCATCTATTGTCTCTATTTAGCTTATGCTTGGTTTCAATCTGAAAAGCTTTTCCTATAAACTCTTATACCCGACCTTTGTTTGAATTGGATATCCTTCTACAAGGAATAAAGCTTTCATGATTTACTATGTTGAAGCTTCCCTACTAATTATTTCAGCAATTCCTATGCTTAAACCCATACTTTAATCTTGTTATAAGGCTTTCAAATAAAATGTAGTAAAACTGTAATTCAAATGTCAAAACTAAACCTGTTCTATGTACCCAAAGTTTTACTCATTTTCTCAATCCATCATAGAATATTAAGGACTATTTAGGGTGCTTTAAAAACTAGATCAATTCATTTTCAATTTGAACTGGTGTAAGCTAGAACCAAGTATACTATCACGGATTCCAGACATGTTACATCTCGGATGAGGAAAGAGAAATAGACATCATTCACTGTGTACTAAATTAAGTTTCCAAGACTATATTAAGCATCAGATCTAAAAACAAGAGGTTTTTCCCATTGATAGAGACTTTTACCTCTAAACTATAAATTGTGTTTTAAGAATCACGTCCTTGCATCAAGTCTTCATAACATTTGACCATATTATAATTAAAAATATTACAAATCTAAACAACTACACACAACACTGATGTATACAAGCTCAACATGGCAATTGAAGAATGAAACACACTGTACTTTGTCTTATAAAAACATGAATTGCTCTTCTCTTCAATAATATTTATGTTTAAAAATAAACTAATATAAACATCTGAGAGTATAATATTTTTACATCATGTTTCTGAGTCCAACCATGCACTTATTTCTGGACTATATGTTCAATATCAATACATAATCTACAACCTCTGCTCTGTTTTTCACCCAAGAGCCACATTTTCCAATACTAATGCATGAAACGGGTTATCTACAACCCTATATGACTCAGGCATCAATATTTCCCTAAGTGGAATTTCCAGATACCCAAAAGGAATAACACAACATTACTCTCACCTCTTTATACATGAATCTTGACACCCGAATGTTGAAGAAGTCTTAAAAGAAACAACATGCACAATATTTTGCAATGTTCCACATAAATATTTCTCCTCTCCCAATTACCCAATGGATTCAAGGGTCAGAATGGTCGTTCTACCATGCAATGCATCTAATTCTACATGCATCCATCATTTTTAAAATATAAATCAACATGCAATAGTTTTAATATTCATTCAGCACTATATACACTTCACGACAATATCTACACAACATGCAACCTCAATATATATTTTAGAGAAGGAAAAATGTTCTTGGTTCCCATCCAATCATTCACACAACAACTTGTCATTGCTTAAATCATCACAACATGTAGCAATAGTAATTCAAGAAGAATTAATTTGGTTTTAGTTTTCAACCAACTAGACTTATAGCCATTCACCAACACATAAAAAAATAATGTAGTAAATCTTCAAGAACACATGCATTACAGACATCACACAGATTGATTGATTTTTCCTTATTGCATATCCTGAATTTTTAATTCAAACATAGCTGAATTTTTCCATTAAATTTTCTTTTAAATTTTATTATCAAGAGCACTTACTATTTTTTCCTTGCCTCCCACTCTTTTTCTTCTTTTCTTGTACTCTATTCCCTTCTCCTTTCTTCCACGGTTCGCTTCACCCTTCACTGGAAACCATACCTCACCACCACCACCACACTCTTTCTCCTCTTCTATCTGCCATCTAGATGATGGTTTTTCCCACCATCCTTCGTACGTAAAAACCGGTGGTAGTTTATAGCTTGTCTAATCTAAAACATTGCTAGGTGGTCTCCACTACTCCATTTTTTAACAACCATATTAACCTTCGTAGATATGCCGACAAGTCCCTGATTATCTTTTGCAAAGAATGCCCAAGCAGTACTCTTTGATATTTGAATTATTATTATATTCATTTCATTTAATTTATTATATTTATTTTAATATAACATTTGCTTAAAGTCCTATATTACCTTACCTCCAAAGCATCCATAGAACAAATATTATTATTTGTTTTTATTATACTTATATATATTGGTGTTTATACTATTAGTTGTATTTTAATATATATATATATATATATATAATTAAATTTTAAATAAATCCATTCCTTAAAAGAACACACATATTTTTCCTTTAAACCTCAAAACACTTTTAATCCTATTCCATTTGTTTCATTAATTTTTAACTATGGCTCCCATGCATTAAGCATTTTCATTGCCATTCATCATCACAATTTCACAAAATATCAGACATCAAACACTCCTATAAATGCAGCTACATGATATGCATACTACATGGACCATTGGCGAATGCATTGCCCATAGGGTTCCTTACCCCTATCAACTGGAAAATACACCACCGCTCATCATCTCCCTTGACTTACCTTACACCGGAATAATCCTTTTGCCCTGTTGAGGAGACCACTTTCCTTTGCATTGTCTTGCCAGTAACGAAACCTGTCTCCTGCAACCACAGATACATTAGCAGTATCTCATCCTTGCAGACAAATTAGGCGTATAGGAGAATAGAGTTTTGGAGGTTTGTTACACTAAAGGAGGAGAAATTGTTGTCCCATATGACCTTGTAGATATGGATATTGAACAAGGGTCTATAATTTGGTAGGTGTTTCATGGATGCTCTTCTAGATTTGTACATGCTTAGGAAATGGGTTGCATCAAAATGGAGGCCCAATGACCACATGAAAATAGTTTCTTCATCGAAAGTATTTTTCATGGTGGAGTTGTTCTTCAAGGAGACTCAAATAAAATGTTAGAAGGAGGATCAAGGTTTTTTGGATAGAGGGATCTCATCTTGTGAATATGGAGTTCAGATTTTGATCCAAAATCTCAATTTTTTTCCCAAGCCTCAGTTTGGGTCAGGATACCAAGTTTACCATATCACTTATAGAATGAGCATGTGTTAGAGGGTATCACAAGATAAAAAGTGGTCTTTGTGGCTATTGACCCAACCACCAAAGCCCGTTCTTGACTAATTTATGTAAGATTATGTGTTAATGCAAACCTTGAGAAGGTTTTTCCTACCTTAGTCATTTTAGTCTCAAAGTTAGAGGTTTGGAACCAGAATATGGAGTATGATAACACTCTGGTAAAATGCACAACCTGCAAGAAACTAGGGAATTCATCTAATGTATGCCCTACATAGGAAAAAATCCTCTCAAAAACATAAAATATGGGAAAAGAAATATTTTGAAGGAGATATCTCTAGACAAGGTAATGGAAGATGTGAGAATCAAGTGGATGGTGTTCCCCATAAAAATTTTCTAGCAAAGAATCATACATTTATGAAGAAGAAGGATTTCCAAGATCCCTTGCTTGATGAAGATTGAGAGATACTTTCAGGAAAATACAATGTAAGGTCTCCTCTTAAACTTATTTCCTTTTTGATGAATAAAATTATTTTGGCAAATATGTTCTTCTATCTTCTAAGTTGGGAGAATGATATGAATTATAATCCCCAACCCCACTCTTTTGATGGTTTCAAAGAAGTTTCTTTGGAGGGAAATTTGCCTAAATTTTTGAGGATTTCTCTCCTAGCCTCAGATTCTCTTATTACTCCAATTCAAAGGTTACCAAAAAAATAGAATAGTGCTTTAGATTTTCCACTTAATGGAAAAGGTCTAAAAGCCATCCCCATATTAGATTCTGTCATTTCTTCAATTCGAAGCCTATTAGAAAAATAGGCAAGTGCTATAGATTCACCATGTAATCAAAAAATTTCAAAATCTAGCCCCAATCGCATCATGAGGAGCAGCAAAAAAGGGATAGTGGATGTGGGAGCTAAATCTAAGCAAGGACGACCTTTGAACTACGACTCAAGGCTAAGGGAGAGCTTAAAAGATATAGCTAATGGAACCTAGATGACACTTACTATAGGAGGAGGAAGGAGCACCCCACTAAGTCTTGTAAATGAAAATATTATCTTGGAACATAAGGGGTTTGAATACCCCTTCGAAGCAATGACTAGTTACTTCTATGAGGAAATATCTGAAACCTCATCTTTTTTTATTCAAGAAATTAAAATTAAGGAGAAAATTTTTTATAGTGTTAAGAATTACATATGGAAGGATGCATGTTATTCTACAAGCTTGCTTCGAGAGCTTTTGAGGGTTTAATGTGTCTTTGGGATAATTAAAAAATTAAAGGCATAGTGCTCTCTTATTTTGGTAGATTCATTAACATATTTTTCTATTGCAAATTTTCTAAAATATCTTGGATTTTAACTAATGTGTATGCTCCAAACTCAGTTGTGGGAAGAGGAAGACTATGGGAGGAGTTGAGCATAAAAATAAATGCTTTCCTTGAAATTGCTTGGATGTTGGTTGGGGATTTTAATTACCCCCTCTTTCCCTTAGAAAAAATGGAGGAAGTCAATCCCCCTCAAATGGTATAGAGGACTTTGAATTTTTTTATCAATACTAATGAGTTGATGGACTTCGAGCTAAAAGAAAGTAAATTCACTTGAAGCAATAGAAGGCTAGGGGAACATCTTATCCAATCAACACTAGAAAGGTTTTTTGTTTCTAAATAAGGGTTTCATAATTTTGAAGACTTTGTTCTCTCTTCTCTTCCAAGAATAGGATCGAATCATAGTCCTTTGGTACTCGATGTTTTAGTTGGGAATGGAATTTTTAAGTTTTTCTTTCATTTTTAGGTTGTGGCTAAAAATAAATACCCTTGAGGCCTTGATAGTTGATTGGTGGAAGAAGTATTTTCTAGGTCCCCTAATATTTCAATTTGCCAATAAGTTAAGATTTGTGAAGAGTAATTTAAATAAATATAATAAAAATATTTTTGATAACATTTTCCAAAAGAAGAAATCCTTGAAAATGCAACTTTCATCCATTGAAGCTGCTATGGAATATTTTCCCCCATTAGAGGCTAACAAAGATATTGAAAGGATTTTGTTGGTAGATTTCCATAATATATTGGATTCTACTCTTTCAAATAACATGACTTAACTTGGGCCTCGTCGAACTGAACGCTTGTCCCTTTCTTAGTGCTTTTAGTGGCATAAAAGGTTTAAAATGATTGTGGCATGGTGGTTATAGGGGCGGATTGCATGAAGATCTGTGTGGCGGATTCTGGGGTGGACAGCACAAAATATTGTGGCGGCCATAAAAGCTGGACAGCCTGCCTGGATTCGTGGCGGCTACCGATTCCACCATGTAATTCCAAAAAAAAAAATAACATGACTTAAAGGTGTTTGATTGGTTGAATAGCCTCCCATTGTTAAATACATTTAAACTAGAGTTTAGTGTTTATTGGTTTATCATAATTCATTTATTAACTATTGTTATGTAAACTGGATTCTACTCTTTCAATAACATGACTTAAAGGTGTTTGATTGGTTGAATAACCTCCCATTTTTAAATACATTTATATTAGAGTTTAGTGTTTATTGGTTTATCATAATTCATTTATTATGTATTCATTAAATGTTTTAGAGATGTTATTGCAAATTTTGTTGATTATAATCAAACTTGTTCCTAACTAATTATTATATCTTATTATAACTTTTTTATGCTTAAAAAAGTTAGGTATAAGACTAAAGTTTTAATTTCTAATTCACTCCCACATTACCACTTGTTAATGATAGCTCAAAGGGGATGATTTTAGATACAAGTATCAAAACTTTACTTATTTTGAAGCATGTAAGAATATATAAAAACATCATCTCTATATATAAATACATAGATATAACATATATATGCATGAGCTATAATTCAAATATTAATTGAAAGCCTATCAAATCAAATCCTTCTTAGATTTTGAAATGATGAAAAGATAAATAAACTAAAAGAATGGATTATAGGATATGGTTTATAACAAATTTATCTACTCTTAAATTAGATAAGTTGGGTGCTATGATTTGTCTATGGGTATGAATTATTTTAAGAATGAACGCATTCAAGTCTTTTGATAAAGTTCTATTTTTATTTAAATCATTTTTTTGAAAGAGATATGAATTTATATAATAATATTATTTAAAAATGTAAAATTTTGTAAAGAGAAAGGACATTTATGCTTTTTATTATTTAAATTACTAAATTGTTTATATGGGATTCCAATGGACTCATCTATATTTCATTTTTTTATTCTTATTCCTTTTCCTTACATATTTAATCACTACAAATCATTTTCAAATATATATATATATATATATATATATATATATATATATATATATATATATATATATATATATATATATATATATATATATATATATATATATATATATATAAAGTTATAAAAATAATAATAATAATTTTTTAAATATAAATGTCAAAAAAATAATAGTAATAATATTTTAAAACCAAGTCCTATAACTACTTGTTTACAATAAAGTTGACTTTTTTTAATTAAAATACTTTTTTGTTTTTAAAAAAACTATGTAAAGTGAAATCTAAATTTTAATTTTATTTTTAAAGAAAATATATATATGTAAAAACTTTAGTAAGACTAAAATAAAAAAATAAAAAAATTTAAGCATCAAAATACAACTTAATATTTTGTGATTTGTATTATTTTGCGTTAAATTATTTGAAACCTAATTCAAATACATGTAAACAATTAAAATATAATAATATTAATGGTTTTTTATTGGTTAGTGTGAGAAACTTCTACGACCAATGATAAGGGTATCACAATCCCACCATGACCTCTCATTAGTAGGAGAGTTGAGATTCTCAATAGGCAATTTATCACATAGCCACACATAGGGTGCAATTTGAACTTTGGACCTTCCGAAGAAGAGCCAAAGCCCAAACCATTGTATTATCCCCTCGAACAATAAAATAATAATGTTAGAGAGAGTAAAATATAAATCTTGTAGAACATTCCTCACATGGTGATGGAAGAAATGAATAATAATCTCTACAATCTTCTTAATGATGAGGAACTTAGAAAGCACTATTTTCCATGGAAGGACTAAATGCCCCTAGCCTGGATGGCTTCCACCTAATCCTTTTCAAGATGTTTTGGCATATCATTGGTAGGGATATCGATGAAGCTCTACGTGAAGTTCAATGCACTAGAGTTTTCCCTAGGGTTTTAAACACCATTTTCTTGGCTCTAATTCCAAAATCAACATGTGTCATTGAGTTCAAATACTTTTTCCCCATTAGCCTTTGCAATACTATCTTCAAAATTATCACTAAAGATTTGGCTAATAGGGTTAAACCTCTCTTGTATTGTTTGATTTATTTTGCTCAAAGTGGCTTCATTTTGGGTCATCAGATCCTAGATGGAGTTATTTTAGTTTAAGAACTCATACATTTAGTGGATAAAAGTGGTCGAGTAAGAGATTTTCTAAAATTGGATATGAACAATGCCTATGACAAGGTCTCATGGGACATTCTCCTTAAGCTCCTCCAAAAGTTTAGCTTTGATAGAAGATGGATATTTTTATCAAAACCTACATTTTAGAAGCTAGATTTTCAATGCTTGTCAATGGTTCCCCTTCTGGATACTTTCATATTTTTCATGGTATTCATCATGGAGACCTGATCTCCCCTTATCTATTTATTCTCATGGAAAAAGTATTGGGTAGGTCATTTAAGGCATCCTCCTCTATGGTTGGTATCAAACCAGCCCTAAGCATGGAATCAATCTCCCATAATTAATTCATAGATGATACTTATTTCTCATTCCCTTCCTTAATTCCTCAAGCCCAAGCAATCAAAGAAATTCTTGTTTGGTATGAAGATGCAACAGGGCAGAAGGTTGAATTTCTAAAGAGTAAAATCTTCTTCTTGAATTCTTCAATTCTTAGGTAAAGAAGAATAGCGACAAATATGATTTGTGAGATAGCAAAGTTTCCATTGACTTACCTTGGGTTCCTCTTTTAAAGTGAGGTGTAATGAATATTTATAGGATTCAGTGATGGAAAGAGTGCAATACAAACTTTCCATCTAGAAAGGAGCTCTATTAAGCCAGGTAGGTAAGGTTATTTTGTTGAAATCTACACTTTAGAGTATATTGTTTTACTTTATATCCTTGTTCAAGATGCCAGGTAAAATAGTGTAGAAGATCAAACAAATTCAAAAGTCCTTCTTGTGGTCTGGGTCGAAGGATAAGAAGAGATTCCACTTAGTAGCATGGCATTATGTCTACAATAGAAGGGAGTTTGGAGGCCTAAGCCTAAGAAGGATGGATCAAATGAATAAGGACATAGTTTTTAAACAAGGTCGGTGCCTGATCTCGAATGAATAGGTTGATTGGGTTAATATTATAAAAGCAAAATATCTAAATAGTGAGAAAGAAAGGGAGGAAAATAGAATGTTGCCCCAAACTTTGGGTTGGCCTTTTGTCTTAGTATACGTAATTCCATGAGCAACATTGGAAAGGGAGGAAAATGGAAAGTGGGTAATGGACATCTAGTTAATTTTTGGTCAGATCCCTTATTGATAGACCAATCGTTGGCTTTGATCCTAGAATTGGTAGTGTTTGAAGACTTCTACATGCATACCTTTGGTTCTAAGGTTGAATATTATATCAAAACTACAAATTATAGGACGATATTGAGATTTGTATTCAGTCCTAACTTATCTCTAGCCAATAAAATGACTCTTAAGAAGATCGATGACCTCCTGAAGTTCCAAGTCATCAAATCTAGTAATAGAGTTGATAATATTTTTTGGAAGGCATAAATTTTAGGAGTATTTTCTATGAAATTGACATTTTTTTCTTGGATGACCCTCGTTTCCTTTGGGAACCCTTGGTTCCCAAGCAAACTGGTTTGGTAGAAGGGATTTACCCCTAGGGTAATTTTTTCTATGGCATGTTATACAGAATAAAATCTTGATCATAGATAATTTGCAATCCTGAGGTATGATTATTCTAAATCAGTGTTACCTTTCTGGCTTGGATGTTGATTTAGTACATGTCTTTATTTTGTGAGCATTCTATAAGGATGTTTTCTCCTCCTTTTTCAATTTGGTTGGTGTCTGTTGGGTATACCCCTTTCAAATATTTGATATTTTGTACTAGTGGGACCCTCCCTTCTTTTCTCCTTGACTTCATATATTTTGGAGATTTAGCTTGGTTCACATCATGTGGTGTATCAAAAGGAAAGAAATTTGAGGTCTTTTAAAAATAAAGCCAATTTAACCCTCTCTATCTACACCTAGAGCATTGCGATAATAGCAAATAACGTCTTTGCCATCTCTTTGGACCCAGGCTCCTCTACTGATAAATTAGCTCTAGATCGTGCTCTCAAGTTTAAAACTTTTCCAAGGTCTACTACCCATTTGAATTTGAGTGGAAGAAAATAGATTTCCTAGGAACCATCCCATGCAGGCTGGATTAAAATCAATTTTTATGGGGTCTCCAAGGGTAACCCAGGATATCTAGGTATGGGTGGTTTAATTTGGAACAGCAGTGACAAACTCCTTCTTCCCTTTGCTAAGAATTTGGGACCTCAATCGAGTCATTTTGTTGAAGCTCATGCTCTCTTCCAAGGGATTTCTCTATTGAGTGGCTTCGATCAGAGTAAGGTCATGATTGAGGGTGATTCCCTTAATCTCATCAATATAGTGAAAGGTTCTCAAACTCCTAGTCCTTCTATTTCTAATATGATTTCAAAGGCAAAAGGAATCCTTCAAACCTTTGAGGATGTGGTTTTCAAGAACGTTTATAGGGAAGGTAATAAATCAATTGATTTTCGAGAAAATTTTGGGGTTGAACCAAGATGGTCTAAGTATTTGGAAAGAGGATTTTCCACCAGGTATCAATGATTTAGAGACTAGAGGTATCTCTGCTAAGCTGGAGACTAGCAGGTCATATTTCGGAGGGCCCCAACAAGGACAACCTAGACATCAACAAATAGTAATGGTCGAGGGCTTATTTTTTGATGGGTCTTTCTAAGTTTTTTTGTTTTTATTTTGGTTGTTATATGTGCATGGGTGCCCTTGCAAGGGTTGATCTATATGGGTTATGGGGGTTGGTTGTAGGTCGTCTAGTCTTCCTTCTGTATATCTATTTTTTTTTGTCCACCTTAATGATGGTTGTACTAGTTTCCCCCTCCCCCTATTATAGATGCTAGTTTCTATTTAACTTGCTAACATCTCTCTCCCTAATAAAATGTTAGTTGTTCCTTTTTTAATAAAATTTTGGGATTCTTTTAAAACCCCTTCTTTCAACTAATCAAAAAATAATATATAAATCTTTTAAAAATTAAAATTAAGAGAATAATTTTTTATGACTTATACTAGGAACCAAAAAAATAAATATTTTCGATATAAAATAACACATCTTAACTACACTACTCGAGAAGGGTGACATCAGTTACACTTTATATTACTTTAAATTTAAAAACTTGTTTTTAACCGTAAATAAACTAAAATTTAATTAATTAAAAAATAACTTGTTTTGTGTCTTGTTTAACTTTGAAAAATTGCTAGTAAAATTTTAGAATAAATAAATAAAAACATTGCAATCGCCTATATTTCTCGTTAAAGAAACATGTGTTGCATACCCAAAATTAATCCGCTCTTCTGACCTATGAATGCAAGGTTACTATCAAACAATGGTACATGCCAAATGATTAATCCTAATCATAATAAGCACTAACCATTGAATAATCTTCAATTTTCATATTTAGAGTTCTATTTGAACCCTCCCATCTCCAAAAACATATAAATAAATAAAATTCAAAATCTTTATGTTCGCTCGTGGGACAAGAAAGGAATCCAAACATATTAGATGTATCAGCCAATCACAATCATGGCTCCTCGCCTTGTTTTCAACCTGTACAAATCCAATTGGACTTTCTCAAAATCTATCCAGCTTTTCATGTCCCCCACCATCGAATTTAACAAACGCTTAATCTCTTTACAACGAAAAACTAATGGACCTCCTTTATTTTTGTTGTTAAACTATCTTTTTCCTTACTCGAGAAAAAATCGAGTATATTTATGTAGCGGGCCTTCGTTTTTACTTTGTCATCAACTTCAATCAAAAATCAAAACGCGTAGAAAGCAGAGGTGGAGGAAACAAGAAGAGGTGAGGTCCCATTCAAGCCCTATTTCTTCGTCTGTTAATGAGATTGGAATATATTGGTGAGATTTCTTGGAAAGAACAAACAAAAGCCACCGTCATGTCATACGCGCAAACGCAATGGTTGAATTTTTCAGCCTTTGATGCATCAGAAAATAGAGCAGTACACTCATAGATGATATTAAAGAAAAGTACAGGCTCCGTATCTGTCATCTAGGAAGAAATCATGGAGTGAAACATGGGATTTTGGGCAACATGGGTGGACCCAGCAATGCTTAGACAATGAAAGAAAACATTATCCTGAAATAATGGAACATGAAGATAACAGATAAGAGACCACCCGTCACTGTTAGGTCTGTGTGTCCTTTTTATCTTATTGGAAGGAGCTCGTGTCTTTGTTGGGTTTCTCTTTTTTTTGAGGTGTATAGTGTTTTGAGCCATCCCATTCAGCTTAAGAAATCCCCACTGTTTCTGCAGACTCTGGTGTCTATTCTTTCACTTCCCAATGTTTGACTATATAATTTTCAAAATGTCTTGTGAAACTACTTTTTTTAGTTAGGATTCCATGCTAAAAACAGATCGGTGCATTTTCCCAAGTTTTACCACCATTTAATATGTAAATGTCCCTGCCTCGGTGAAGGGAAACTCAGGAAAGACAAGAAAACTATGATCATAATTTGACTGTTCAAAGTATAGAGAAAGTTATCCTTTCATGCATTTTGATTTTTCTTTATCATCATGGCACCCACTTGCTTGACAAAGTTTAAGAATGCCCTTCACATGCCAAAACATCTGGAAGAGTTCTATTCTATCTGTATGAATGTCTTCTTGGATATAAATCCTGTTAATTAGCTGGTTTCCAATGTTCAAAGCATTGTTGGAAATTGTATGAGTGATGTTATATGACTTCATATGGAGAACTTAAAAATGCTAAATTGAATAAAAGGATGGCAGAAATCATGGGCCTCGTACAATAAATTGTTTACCTTTTTTTTCAATGGTGTAAGCGATTGAGGTATTAAAAATAATGAAACCCAAAATGAAAAATTATATTTTTATCACAAATGGTCTACACTTTCCCACATCCCTATCATAAGCCTACCACTTTCCCACATCCCTATCATAAGCCTTTGTGACCCGCTTAGAGATTCAAGGGAATGTTAAGTATCTTAGTGAGCGTAAAACTTTTCAGGGCGTTTAATATTGAGATTTTAACTTCTAGTCGATGGTTGAGTTCAGGAACTAATCAAGTCCTCATATATTGTATTTTAGATCTTCATTTCAAACCATGGGAGACAATAAAATGTCTATTATAATATTCATTTTTTTTTTTAATAGGGCATCCAAATAATATTATATCTATAACTAAAATATAAAAGCATCACATTCCTTGCATTATTTCTTGAGAAAGTAAGAGTTGATTCCATTAACAGTTGAATTTATTGTGCCTACAAAGGAATAGGTCGGTTGGTAGTGGCCAAGTGTCCGAGTTCAATTATGGAGGTAGTCTTTGTTAGAAAATAAAACCAGATTTGATACCTCTGGTAAATCGATCAACTCGTCGGATCATGTTCATTCGAATTAATTACTGGTAGTTGAGACTATTAGTCAGTTTGATGATTGGATGGATACCCTAATTTTGAGTTAACTGCATGTCAGAGCAGTTGGTGGAGCTTTCTCGTATTATGCATGAATCCCTTGCTATATATCTCTTTCGGGATTCTATTTTATCTGGTAGAAAGGTTGGAGAAATTCAGAGCAAGTATTTGCATCTTCATGCAGATTCCAATCCGCACCTCCTTCATATTAATATGAGCGGAATCAAGTCCACTCCTCATTGCTCTATAAACATAGTAAATTGAAAATATAAAATTTCGTTGTGGATTGTTTCCACTCACGCTCTCGAATTTAAAACTTTCAAATTGATATCAGAGCTTGAGCCCTTCCATGGAAGATAGAAGCAATGGCTTTCGAAAATAACTCTTTGCAGTTGCATATCCCATGGTTCAGTGGCAAGAATTACGATTACTGGAGCATTCATATGAAGATCATGTTTGGGTCTCATGAGCTATGGGACTTGGTCGAGAATGGTTATGCAGAATTGATAGATGCAGCAACATTGATCGCACTCTCCCAAGCGGATTCATATTTGTTGAAGGAGAATCGAAAGAATGATCAAAAAGCATTATTTTATATAATGTAGGTGGTTGAGGAGATAATTTTCCTGTTGATTGCAGTAGCAACCAAAGCAAAGTAGGCATGGGAAATTTTAGCCAGTTCTTATCAGGGCACCAACAAGATGAAGTTGGTGAAGCTGCAGATGTTGAGAAGAGAGTTCGAGAACCTGCAGATGAGTGAGTCAGAGTTCATGAGCGATTTCTTCACCCGGACATTGGATGTCATCAACCAGATAAGGTTGAATGGGGAGATTGTGGACAACCAGAGGATTGTAGTAAAAAATCTAAGAAGCCTGCCAGCAAAGTTTAACTCAGTTGTGATAGCAATTGAATAATCGAGGGATTTGACAACCCTCTCTGTATATGAGCTCATGGATTATTTGCAAACATATGAGCAGAGGCTGAATTGGTCATCTCAGTCCTCTCTAGAGCAAGCATTCAAAATGTAGGTCTTATTTCGAGACAGTGGAAGAAGAGAAGATTCCCACCAATGCGCCTCAAGTTCTCAATGAGGAAGAGGACAGGGTAATCGAGGAAAATGTGGAAGAGGTAACAAGCTAGGAGGAAGGTCCAACTCTGGTGAAGGAGAGAATAACTTCAACTTCTATCAAGAAAGAGGAAGAGGTAATGGCAAAAATAAGTAAGCTGGATCTAATCAGAAGTTTGACAAATCCAAGATCCAATGCTATTACTGCAATAAATTTGGTCATTATATTTCTGAGTGTAGAAATAAGATGGTCAAAGATAACAAACAACAAGCCCACTATACAAATGAAGTTGGAAATGCAGAGTGTAGAGATGTATGTGGGAACATGTTGCTGAATTGCAGCGCTGAGGAGGAGAGCCAGAAGAACACCTCGTATTTGGATAGTGGGTGCGGTAACCACATGATAGGGAATAGAGAGATGTTCTTACAATTGGATGAAACGGTCCAATCTGAGGTGAAGATGAGGAACAAAAATAACGTTCCTATCAAAGGAAAAGGAAATATCATTATTTGGACCAGGCACGGTGAAAGGAAGCAAATACAAGATGTCTATTATGTGCCCAGGTTGAAACACAACTTGCTAAGTATTGAACAAATTTTGTAGAAGGGGTACATTGTTCAATTTAAATATGGAGCTTATACCATCAAATATAAATAGCATGGGCAAATTGCAACAGTGTCCATGACAAAGAATAAAATGTTCCCTTTGCAAATTAAATATCAATTATTGATGTCATTGAGTGCAATGATGAAGGATGCTACCTAGCTATAACATCTCAAATTCGGTCACCTAAGTTTTAGTGGCCTAAACCTGCTGCACAAGAAGCAGATGGTGAATGGTTTACCTCTTATTGATCAATCAAATCAATTTTATGAAGGTTGCTTAGTTGGAAAATAGCATAAGGATGTGTTCCCTACAGGGCAGTCTTGGAGAGCTTAACAGCCATTGGAGCTGGTGCACTCAGATATCTGTGGTCCAATGTAGACCAACACATTTGTTGAAAATAAATACTTTCTGACTTTCATTGATGAATTTAGTTGAAGGACATGGGTTTATTCCATCAAGCAAAAGTCAGAAAATTTTAGCAAATATAAATATTTCAAGGCTCTGGTTGAGAAACAAAGTGGATATTATGTGAAGACTCAAAATAGATGGAGGAGGTGAGTACATATCCAATGAATTTCATAACTTTTGCAAGCAATGTAGAATTCATAGACAATTTACTTCCAGATACACACCACAACAGAATGGTGTTGTAGAGAGGAAGAACAGAACCATTATGGATATGGCATGAAGTATGTTGAAGGTAAAGGGATTGCCACATGAGTTCTGGGCAGAAGCTATATATTGTGCAATTTATCTACTAAACATAAGTACCACCAAGAGTGTGAAGGAAAAAATTCCTCAGGAGGCTTGGAGCAACCAGAATCCTAGTGTGGCTCACTTAAGAGTGTTCGGGTGCATTGCATATGCACACATTCTATATGAGAAGAGGAAGAAGCTGGATAACAAAGCAAAAAAGTGTATCTTCATAGGGTACAGTGAATAAGCAAAGGCTTACAGGCTATATAATCATATAACCAAGAAGCTTATCATCAATAGAGATGTAAAATTTCTAGAGGATGAAGCTTGGAATTGGAAGTCAAAGACTAGCCAGCCATAGCCAATAAGTATTGAGTCTAAAGACTTGGAGGAAAATAGGGTGCATCAACCTGTAGCTTCAAGTAGTAATAGTAGTTTCAGTAGTAGAACAACCTCATCATCTCGGTCACCTCCACTTGCAACTAGGATCTCCAACTTGAAGACACCATCAAAGACAAGGAGCTTGCAAGATATTTATGAGGTAACCAGAATTGAAACTGATGAAGAAAATTCTAATTTTACTTTATTTTCTGGGTGTGATCCAATTATATTTGAAGAAGCAATTCAGAATAGAAAATGGGTGAACACTACGGATAATGAGATAGCAGTAATAGAGAAAAATCATACATGGGAGCTAATGGATATTCCAGTTGGTAAGAAGATCATTAGGGTTAAATGGGTGTATAAAATGAAGTTTAATGCCCAAGGTGAAGTTGACAAACATAAGTCCATATTGGTGGTAAAAGGCTACAAGAAAAAGTCAAGGATTGACTATCATGAAGTTTATGCACCAGTAGCCAGACTTGACATAGTCAAAATGATCCTGGTATTGGTAGCTCAGAAGGACTGGAATGTTTACTAGATGGATGTCAAGTTTGCTTTCTTGAATGGAGTACTGGAAGAAGAGGTCTACATAGACCATCCACCCGACTATGAGCTAGAATTGCAAGAAGGAAAGGTCCTAAAATTGAAGAAATCTTTGTATGGGTTGAAGCAAGCACCTAGAGCTTGGTACAGTAGAATTGATGCTTACTTTTAGGACAATGGGTTCATAAAATACCCATATGAGCACACTCTATATATGAATACAAATGTAGAGGTGGATATGATAATCATCTTCTTGTATGTACATGATATGATATATACTGGCAACAATAATATGTTGTTTGAGCAGTTCATGAAGAACGAGTTCGAGATGATAGACTTGGAGCTGATGCAGTATTTTCTTGGCATTGAAGTTGACCAATCTGTGGATGGCATCTTCATCTCTCATGGCAAGTATGCCAAGGATGTCTTGAAGAGGTTTAATATGGAGGATAGCAAACCTTCCATCACCCCTGTTTCCATAGACCTCAAGTTGAGTAAGATTGATAATAGCAGAAGTGTTGATCCAACTCTCTATAAAAAGTTAGTTGGAAGATTGATGTATTTAACTACAACCAAGCCATATTTGATGTTTACAGTGAGTTTAATCAGTGGGTTTATGGAGTCCCCAAAGGACACTCAATGGCAATCAATCAAGATAATTTTATGATATGTCAATGGAATGAGGAACCATGGAATTCACTATGCTAGACAAGACCAACTTAAACTTATTAGCTACACCGATAGCTATTGGGATGGAAACATAGATGATCAGAAGAGCTCTTCTAGATATGCCTTCCATATTAGATCTAGATTTGTTTCTTGGTCCTCGAATAAATAGCCAATTGTTACACTATCCACTATAGAGGCAGAGTATGTTGCTACCACCTCAACCACATGCTAGGCAGTTTGGCTGAGAAGAGTTCTGAGTGAACTAAATCATCCGTTAGAAGCAGTAACAAACTTTTTTTGTGACAACAATTCCACCATAGCACTATCCAAGGATCCAGTGTTTCATGGTAGGACAAAGCACATTGACATCCGGTACCATTTCATCAGGGATCTAGTGAAATTTAACGATATTGGATTACTATTTTGTAGGTCCAAGAAGCAGATAGTTGGTATATTCACAAAATATTTGAAGGAGGAAGACTTCAACAGGTATATGGAGATGCTCGATGTCAACATTTTTATGAAATATGGTTTAAAGGAGGGTTTTAGAATATCCTAATTTTGAGTTAACTGCATGTCAGAGCAGTTGGTGGAGCTTTCCCACCTCATGCATGAATCCCTTGCTATATATCTCTTTCATAATTCTATTTTTCTAGTAAAAATGTTGAAGATACTCGGAGTAGAGCATAGCAGAGAGCAGAAGAAGAACACAACAATGTTGTGTGGAGCAAAATCAGCAGTAGGGTGAAGCATCTAAGTTTGTTTTTATTCTGTGATTGTACACTGCATATTTTAATTTGCAGTCTTGTGGATGTATTTCCAGTTTGAGTCTTCTGTGGATGTATTTCCAAATATGTGTGTGTATGTATTTTTGGTTTTAAGCAATAAATAAATATTTGCATAAATTCTAGCTTCTGCGTATTATTGGTTATCTTAGCAAAGTTAATCTTTATATTTCCTCCATTTCGCTCGAGATCACTTGTAAATCTCACGGTAATTGGATGTGTCTCCATTCCACATTATTTCCTTTGTTAAGTCTTACGGATTAGAATTATTTGCATTCCGCTCCATTGCTTTGTATTTTCTTGAAGGATAAACCTTAGGTCAATTATATTATAAAGTTGGATTATTAATGTTCACCCTAATATTTGGTGAAGTCCATAAACTTAAACTTGCTCCAAAATTTGCATGCGCAATAGTGTAAATTCCATTCCGCACTATTTCCTTGGCCATAGTGACGACAACTGAAATCTTGTGCATATTCCAAATTTGGGCCTCTCTCCATGTTAAATCTAGCGGAATCCATTTCGTATTAGTTTTTTTGTTTATGCCTACAGATTCCTAGTCCATTGCTTATTGGAGAGACAACATTCTAGTTTCGCCCGTATTTCCTCTTGCCAAGAGTCAAATAAAAATCTGCATTTGTTTCTATTATTTTGCCCACAAATGAATAGGCCAATTGGTAGTGGCCAAGTGCCCCAGTTCAATTATGTAGGTAGTCTTTACCCAATAGACTAGGTATTATAGAGTTTCCTTAAAATAAAATAAAAAAGGTTGAATCTATTGTGAAAGCATGGTAAAAATAAAGATATGCCTAGAAAGGGATAGGTTGGTTTGTAACGGCCCAGTTTTTGTTGGTGGGTTGCCTTAGTTCCATTGCGTGGAGAGTAAAAAAAATATGAAAATAATAAATTTCTTCATAAATAATTGAATTGAATTATATTATTTTTAGAGTTATAAAATCATATCAGTTCAAATGATGTAGTGTTTTAATTTTAGGTATACAAACATGCTAGGATCATAATTATCCATCAATAACCTTAAAATTCAATCAACTACTACTATCTCTACTTAATGTGACAATTTTAACATTGTTGATTTTTAGGACATGTGTTTTGGGGAACATGTGTAACTATGTCCCTAAATAATTAATCTTTCTTTATTTTGGAGTTTTGAAAAAGTTATTAAGCAAATATTATAGCGAAAAATGGAAGAAATATGATAGTACAAAGCATCCTGGTGTACTTCCTCTCCTTGTTCAAGATTCCAAGGAAAGTTATCAATAATTTAGAGTAAATCTAGTGGTCCTTCATATGGTCAGGGGATGAAGAGAAGAAGAGATTCCACCTGGTGGCATGGGATCAAGTCTATAGTAGGAGAGAAGAAGGAGGCTTAGGTTTGAGAAGGTTGAGAACGTTGAACAGAGCCTTGATTACAAAATAATCTTGGAAATTATTTCAATATGACACTGTCAACTGGGTTAATATTGTGAAGGCTAAGTATCTTGGTGGTGGTAGCAATTTCATGAAATTCCAAGCTCTCCCGATGGGGTTTGCTTTTTGGTCTAGCATAGTTGGTAGTCGATCGGATGTGTGTAAAGGCCTATTTTGGGTGGTGGGGGATGGTTATTCCATTGATTTTTGGTGATATTATTGGGCCTCATCATCCCCTCTTGCATATTGCCCAACCTTCACCTATCTGAATCCAATCAAAGATAGGTTCTTTGGTCCCAAAGTTTTTGACTTTCTAAAATTATTCAATGGTAATCTTCGGTGGAAGTCCTTTGACTTCTAAAATACTTCTCAAGAGGAGAAAATTGCTTTTATAAATTTAAAAAACTCCATAAAATATTTCTTAACCTTGAGTATTTATATTCATGATAAGTTGGTTTGGGGTCTTAAGAAAGATGGCTAGTTTTTAGTTAATTTTGCTTATGACTGCTTGGACTATGATTCAGATCCTTAGTTCCCAATGAATCAATTTTGGATTAAAGGTCTGATGCCTAAATTCAATGTATTCTTCTAGTTGGCAATTTAGATAAAGTGTCTTACTCTTGATAATATTCAAAAATGGGGAATGATTTTCCTTAATAGGTGATTCTTGTGCGGTAAACCTTTTGAATTGCCTTTCCACTTATTTTCCTTTTGTGCCTATACCCTTGAAGTCTTTTGTCAGTTCTTTTTGGAGCTGGGTATTGCTTGGGTTCTTCCCAACTCATTGGAGGACATGGTTGTTCAATGGGTCTCCCCCTTCTCCTCTCCCCACCTATGCCATTTTTGGAAATTTGGATTACCCCATATTTGGTGGTAGGTGTAGAAGGAAAGGAATTCCCACACCTTCAAAAATGTTTTCCATCCTGAGTCGTTGGTCTCCTCAAGGGCCATTGTAGATACAGAGGAAAATGTGAAAGCTTTAAAAATGGATTCAATAACTTGTGAAGGGGAGATCGATTTGGATATATCATTGGGTTTTTTAACTCAAACATAAAATACATTGAGCAGGGTGAGTCAGAATAGGGTTAGCATTATTTGGGAACCCCCTCCATCGGGTTGGTTGAAATTCAACTTTGACAGAGCTTCTAAAGGGAACCTGGGTCCGACGGGTGCAGGGGGTTTGTTTAGAAACTTGGAGGGCAAAATCCTTCTTACCTTTGTTAAAAACTTGGGTCACCAAACCAGCCATTTCGCTGAAGCTTGAGCATTATTTTAGGGTGTTTCCCACTTGAACATGGTGAATTGCAGGAAACTAATCATAGAAGGAGATTCACTCAATGTTATCAACATGATTAATGGCAACCAAAATCCTTCTTGGATTTTTGTAAATTTTATAATTGAAGCCAGGAGAATGATTCAAAATTTAGAAGTTAAATTCAAGCATTGGTCCAGGAAAGGTAAAAAAGTTGTATATTTCCTAGCTAATCAAGGTCTTACATAGCAATATCTTCACATTTGGAGAGGTAATTTCCTAGATGGACTTAGATCGTTGGACAATGAATTCAAGCAAAGGTTAAACTTGAGTCAGGATACTTAGGGTAGGTGGCTGGAACCCTCCCCATTGGATGTTGTTTTTTGAATATTTTGGTCAAGCCTATGTACCTAGCTTTTATCTCTATTTATCCAAGCGGGCCTGCGTGCCCAACTTTTATCTCTGTTTGGCTTATATGTTTGGGTCTGTTCTACTAGTATATGTTGATCTGGGTGGAGGTAGTTGTGTCCAAGGGCTGGTTGGATTTAATTTTTGAAGTGTCCTCAGTATCCTAGTGGCTAGATATTAGCTTCTTTTTGTTATAAGGTTTGTGGTCCTTTCAAAACCCCTTTTGTCCAACTTATAATAAAAAAAATATGATGATTGGATAAATAAAGGGAGCAAAACCATCATTCCACATGGCTTATCATTGTCTTACATGAGGACTAACAAATTTATTCTATAACTATTTTATATGTAGAAGGACAAGACTCTTAACTACCTACAAAGTCAATTTTTAGTGCTCTTTTTACAAATACATACTACCCCAACCTAAGGACTGTGAGTGACATCACAAGGGATAGAAATAAAAACTCTATTTTATAGTGCAATAACATTTTTTTTAATTTTAATTCTACTATATATATGAAAATGTAAAATAATTTAAAATAAACAACTAAAAAAATACCAAAAGCATAACCCAAAATGTAAAAGTAGAGGAAAAATATCTAATACTTACCCGTACACACCTCTAAAATTTTTGGGAAGAAGAAAATATTTTTTTTAGCTTGTTTGATATGACTAGAAAGGAATTTACTTGTAAAAATACCCAAATCACTTTAAAATGCTAGTTGGGTACAAAATGAGCCAAAATGGAGTGCAACAAGTTCAAAGTGAGTTAAAACCCTAGAGGCAATACCCTTGTATTATCCCTACAAAACTTAGCAAAATATTATGAACAAAATAATTTTGATAGCACAAACTTATCACTTTTATGATTCTTTATGATGTGATATTTTTCATCTAACATTTTTTCTTTCTTTCTTTCTTTCTTTCTTTATTTCTTTCTTTCTAGTAGCACTTATGTATGATATGACATCTCAAATTAAATGAATAGACTTATGAATTTGTGGAGAAAATGTTGGCAATTTTGGGTTTGAGATCCTAGCTTCTTGTCTATGAGTTGTCATTGATGTCAAAATGAAATGGCATTAATGTTAAGAGGATGTGTTGGCTTCAAAGGTGGAAGATTCCAAGAGAATCCGGAGAGATTCCATTGGCAAGGGTTTTTCATTAAAACCAAGTTAAATGGTTTTTATTAAAACCAATGGAGGTTCTCTTTATTATTTATTTAAAACCCTTCAAGGTTTTAATTATTTAATTAATTAAGGGAGAAATTATTTTTAATTTATCTTAAGGGTTTTTAAACCCTTTAGAAAGCAATTTCGATTAAATTCGAAATTACTTTTTGAATTCAGCCGACGTGTTTGGAAATGCATCAAAGTGCATATAAAATGAGGCAAATGAATTCATTTATGTTTTGCCAAGAGTTCGACATTAATCCCTGAGCATTTCGATTTCGACATCAAAGCCCCTGTGCCAGTGAAGGAGGAAGACAAGCGTTGCATGGTCAAAGGTGTGACGGGTTGGTCTTGGCACTAAGGAGGAGGTGCACGCGGTGATAAGAATAGAGAATTCCCTTCTCCCTCACGTGGGCTCTCCTAGCCCACGCGGCATGGTCAAAGGACTTAGTAGCATGGTGATCGGCGGTTTGAATCACCGAAGACCCTTTTGAGGGTAGTGTATGCACTCCGAAATTCGTGGGATATTTACCAAAGGTATGCGCTCCAATTTTTGTAGAAAGAGTGGCAATTAAATTTTAATATTTTGCTTGCTAAGGTTTTATAAAGTTAGCTTTGGGAGGTATAAGGAATGCAAGCTTAATATTTTTGCTATAGTCGGATTGAAAATTAAAGGGAAAATAATTGCCATGGTGGTTGAGTTATTTTGACATGCCAATGTTGGATTAATAATTTTTAGGGAAGATCAAAATTATTAATTGTGGTAGATTTTCAAGGGCTTATTCATCTTCAAAAAGGGTATGGGCACATTTTTCTTATAAGTATGATTGGTGTATGTTTTTCTGAAATAAGGTTGGAGTGAAAAGGTTTTCAACTAGGTTTCCTTTGGTTGGGTGTAAATCCTATTTTCTCGGTTTGTTGAAGACTACTTATGCATTGTTATCCTTAAGGAGAGTTTTGGTGAATGCATAATTTTTGGTTTGAGATAGTGGAAGCTTTGTGCACTAGGGTTTATATTTGTGAGTCTAGATACTTGCATTGAGTTGGTGGAACCCTTGGTTGGCTGTTTTGAGTTTGATGGTTGAGTTGCTTCCAAAGAGGTTGTTTGATCAAGTTATTGCTTTACTTGATTCATAATATTGGGCTTACTCCATTGAGTTGATTTGAGCAAGTTATTATTTGCATTTGGTGATATTGTATTGGTGGCTGTTTTGTTCAAATATCTTTGGAGGGAAAAGGATTTCTACTTGTTTCCTTTTCTTGTGATGATTGGTTGAATGCTTCAAGGTTGATGTTGAGTTGAATTGTGTTGGTTGACTAAACTTTGTTTGATGAGCATTGTTGTTGAAACCCTAATTGATGGTGAAAAGAACATGAGTATCATTGTTATGTGATTCTTTGCATAGTTGGCAATTGTTGGGGTTTCATGTTCTTGAAAGAAAACATTCTATCCTATCCATTTCAGATATTGAGTTGAGTTTTCAGATTTGAGATTGAGATTGAGCTGAGTTGATTTGAGTTGAGTTTTGAGATTGATATTTGAGTATAGAACATATTGAGTCTCTAAAAATTCTCTTTATGCTTCTATGAGTTTGACAAATCACATTGGGTCTCTAACAATTCACTTTGTGATTTCCTACTAAGAAAGTTTTTCTTGGTGAGCTTGCTGAGTTTTTGGACAGGTTCTAGTGGGGACTTGTGAGTAGTTTTTGGACAGGTTCCGGTGGGGACTTGTGAGCAGATTTGGACAAGTCCTAGCAGAGGACTTGTGAGCTGAGTTTGATAGTTCTATCAGAGAACTTGAGGACAAAGGTGCATTGGTTCTATGAGAAGAACTTGAGGACAGTTGGCAAGTCTTTGAGAAGGCTTGTATGCAGAGGATTGATTTGTTCAAGAGTTGGACAGATCTGACAGACAGAGGAAGACTTGTACTAGACCAATTGACTGTGTTTGGTACAAGTTGCTGAGTTGTTGTGGACATGATCATAGAAGGCAGAGGTCTCTTAGGCTAAGCATTGAGGACAGGAGGTCTTCGATGGAAAGGAGTGCCACGTGCTGGCAAGAGGTAAAGGAAGTTGATCTTTTGAGGGATCATTTCCAGATCAGAGGGGAAGGTATCTCCTTTGAGAAGAGGCTCATAAATTCTGATTGGGGGAAGGTATCTCCTTTGGGCCGAGGCTCATAAACATTGTAATTGGGAAGGATTCCCAAAGAACTTTGAGATAACTTTTAGAGAAAAGTTTTGTGGACATAGCCCGACCATTCGGGTGAACCACATTAAAATTGGTGTCACTTTGTGGATGATATTGTGCATTGCTTTGATATTTCTTTGGGTATATTGCTTTACTACTTTGAAGTATAAAGGAAAAAGTAAAAAGAGGTCTTATACTGTTCACCCCCCCCTCTCAGTATAAGCTTGTGTTCTTCAAAAAAATAACAAGAAACACTATTGTGACATGTAACCTGAAATCCTACACAAACCTAGCATGAAATTATATTATACCCAATTTAAAACTAAAAATTTGATATGTGATCTAAAACCATGCTTAAATCATATAGGATAAGTTGCATAAGCATGTTTTGATAACACCATCATCAAAAAATCAATTGATGATCTATATCCTCATCAAAACTACCTCCATATAGTGTCAACCATGAATGATGTTGCAATCTAAGCATACATATCATTGTACTACAAAAATTAAATGTAGTGTTTAACAAATGTGAAGTATTAAGAAAGCACACACATCAATATAATAGGGTGGAACAAAATAATCCAACTTATGCTACTTAAATATGAATATATGTCCCTCAACCCTAAAAGAGATTGCTTAGATAGGCAAATTGAGCATAATGTATCAACAACCATGTCCACCTACTATTGTAGGGTGGCCCAAGGGAAACCAAATTACACCACACATGGATACAAATGTTTATCCCCAAGGCCAACCCACACCCTACTATTAATGATGAACACATTATGTCAACAAGGCACATACACCACAACATGTGAACAAGAACAAATAAGCAAACAAGTTTGCTAGATACGTGTTACAGTGCATCAAAGAATGATAGAACCCCCATTCCCCTCCTATAATGTTTTAGGCTCATATATTGTAGTATTCAACAAAGTATGATGTGGCAATAAGCATGCTCACCACTATAAAGAGAAATAAATGACATTGGGTGATACATTGAATGATAATTTTGAATTTTTTATATTTTATAAAAATAAAAAATGTTGCCTTGGTGTTTTGGCCACATACCATATGGAAGATTACATGGGTTGGACTAAGACAATTATTTTATGTCATTTAATGCAAGGTATTCATGCAAAGTGAAAGGAATACCTTGAAGATATAATGATACCCCTTACTAGAAATAGTGGTTCCATGATGGAGGAGAGAAAATAAAGTACAAACAAATTCATCAACAATAAATGCTACTAAAAATACATGGAAAACACTATACAAGTAAATCAAAATAAAAATAGCAATGTAAAGTCAAAAACTAAAGAAAGTAGGAAGAGAGCAACTAAAATTTTTTGCTGATCAGGATCACTGCTTAAAGTAGCGATCTTGATCAAGAGAGGAAAACATCACAAAAAACATCACTATATGTCAAAATTAAAGCATATATAGAACTAACACTCATAGATATTCACAAGTAGATATTAAATGCAATCAATGTGAAACACCAAAGTCAACAAGAAATTCAAGAAAATAAAGAGACTATATGAATGGTTCAAAAGAGGATTACATGTTAAAGTGATTGACATGCATGGAATTGGTGAGTTCTTCCAACTCAAATCCATTCATTATTTACAATTTCATTACTCTAGACCCAAATAATTATTATATCATATATGGACAAGTCATATTTGTATGAACTTTACCTTATGCTTCTTATGGACATTATTGAGATTTAGGACAAGGTCCCCTACTTTGAAATCCCAATGACAAAACTTATTATACTACTTTGCAACATGAATCTTATAGGCTCTAGTGATTGTAGCTTGTATTGGTGTCCTTATCTATATGAGTATATTGAATTTATAGCACCCTTGTTACAAGATATGATAATCTAACTGTATCAACCAATTTTTACAAATCATAATCTAAGTCTTCTAATAACATTTAATGTATTCCTACAATAATCTTATGATGATGTAAGCCTTTGAATTACCTTTGATGTAATCCTATTGGTAGTATGATTGTATACATCACTTATAGGATTGATTAACTCAATTATATGGTTATATATTTACCATTTGTGTGATTAATTATACCATTTTGATGGTTAGCCTTAACTAAACCTTCAATTAGGTTTTAGTAACTTAACCTTGAGTCTTATTTTAACCTCAACTAAAGTAATTATAATTATAATTTGGGGATTAGGTACCTACTATAAATTACCCCAACCACTAATCCATTGTATAAATATCAAGTGAAATATTTGTATGGAAGCTATTATCATGGGAGTGAGGAATGGATGAGGATTTATGGCAGATGGATTGAATCCTCTCTGGTCTCACTTATCCCCAACTTAGTGATGGGTATGGGGTATGTGTGATGGATCTAAGTTTGATATGTTAATTTAGGATACTAATTATGGTTTTCTTGTAGATCCTTGCTTATTTATACCTTTTATAGAAATATCTACTAATAATAACTCAAAAATATAACTATTCTCTAGGCTATTGATGTATACATATGTTGATGTGTACAAACAAGATTTGTAAGCTATATGATTTCTTTTTCAATACAAAAATAAAAGGATTTTCTTTTATTTTTAGAGAAAGGGTTCAAGGAAGTCTATGTAGGAAACCAAATTTTAACCTATATATAATTTTATTTTCCTTGGAGATGCAATAACTATTTCTAAATCCTAGACTAAATGGTGAGATTAATGGAAAGTGCTTCCTAGACGATATGCACTCTTTTATTTATTTTCAAACAAGAAAAACAAATTTATGATTGCAACTAAGATCTAAAAAGGAAAAAAAATATGTTTAATAAAGTATACATATACATATACATATATAATATATGTGTGTCTTACAATTGTAAACTATATCAACAAATCTAGAAATGGGATAATAGATTTAAAAAAAATTCAAAATGTACCAACTTTAGTGTCTATGCTTTTTTTTCTTCCTTTTAAACAATACAAATAGATATAACCTAATACAATACACTATGCAAGATAACCTAGGATGTATATGTAACAATACAACTAAAATATAAAAACTAAAGATCTGGGATAAATGGAGTTAGGGATTATAAAATCTAATATTTACTCCTAAGTGATTCAAATGCTTTAGTATTTATCTATATTTCAATCATTTATCTACACATAATAAATTGCACACATGCCCACATGATTGGTTAGGGTTTAAATAGGTTTACCACGATATCACCATTACCATAAGAATATAGATTTGAGGATAAAATATTACGAAATAGTGCATATAGTCTAGGAAGTATTTTTCTATAATGAAATAAATATTTGATCCTAGACTATATGCACTATTTGAAGTCTATAATTTTATTTTCCTTGAAGATGGAATAACTATTTGATACCATTATGAAGTTACACACATGCCCACATGATTGGTTAAGATTTTCAAATATATTACAAACTCAAAGAGGATAGAGAGATTTAGGTTTTTGATCAAACCCATAAAGAACTATTGTTTATTAGTGATATTAATGACACTACTAGTGCTAGCGATAGTGCCACTTTAATATAGCACTACTAACTATTATTGTAATAGGTTGAAGCAGTGATCCAAGAGTCTACAAAATGTATAATAGTATGATATTTTAGATAGATATAGTAGAAAAAGGTTAGATACAAATGAGATCATAATATTTTGGTATGAAACTATGAAAGACAAAAGCAGTTAACCAATGAGATTAAAATTAATTAGATAAACAAGATATCTCAAAAATGAACTTACTAAGTAAATAAATCATAATTTTGGCAAGTTGGCTAAACAAAATGCAAAAAATAAATAGTGATAAATAAAACAAACATGTAATCACATGAGGGCTCATGAGATGAGTAGATAAATTAGTTCTATGGTTTTTGGATGAATTCCTTGCTCTGATACATCCATAGCATTGAGGCCTTAATATTCTTGAATATTTTGGTATGGATTCAGCGTTATAGAGGACTCCAAGATTACCCATGAATATTGAAGATTGCATTCAAATAAAAATGTTCAATATTGTGATATCCATGACCACGATATTATAGATTTGAGGATCAAACATTAATATTATGGATTTCAAAATTACTAAAAAATTAAGGTTACCTTGCCCCATAGAGGAGGTAAGATCTTGTGGAAAATGACAATGAAATTTGGATTGGAAGTTTCACAAGTAAAGGATCTCATAGAATATTGCATGAAGGATGATTGATAGTTAACTAGTTCCATGGGATCTTGATTGATAGTCCAACTAGTTCCATAGAATATAGCTACCTATTTTATTTTTTGGTCAAAAGTGCTATGGTACTAATGTGCCCTATTGTTAGTGTAATCGTTTGTGGGAAAATTGAGTAGGAAATGTATTTTTTGAAATTTGACAAAAATATTGCTCCTTAATTAGAAGTGTTTTTTATTCAAGTTATTAAATGTATCTTTTTATCAAACATTATCTTAACTGATTTATTGTGATGTTTAGAACTCTTTATAGGGTAAATATTGTCTTGATTGTAGAGTTAATGATCTCTTCAAAATTGGGTGTCTACATTTGCCCCTTCTTTATGCATTCATCAAGTGATAAATGTATTGAAAAAAGCTTGCATATCCCTATTTTGAGACAAATTGATTAAATTATTATGCAAATTCAAGATTTATAATGATTAATGATTATCATGAGATGATAATTTATGATACAAAATTTATATTTTTATAATAGCATTAAATATTTTAATACCCCTATGTGCCCCTCAATATTTTAGGGGAATTTTAGGTTGAATGAGAAAATTTGACCTGACTATTGTGCACATAGGAAAATTAATAAGAGATTATGATTTAGAAATTAAAATTGACCCCAAAATGTGGAGATAAAATGGATAGGTGGTAAAAAAATCGTATTTTCCATTGGCAATAATGAGGAGCAAGATTTGGAAATGGAATTTTAGCATAAAATTAGATGGTGCACCAAATGAGATCTGTATATTGTGGTGACTGGGTATGACCATTGGCAACTATAATAGGAGATCAACTATAGATATGTCACTCAAAACTTGTCCAAATGTTTCATTTTTTGACAAAATGTATGCTTATAAATAAGGATGGTGCTTTTGTATTATGATAGCACTATTATACAATGCTAGTACGTGTGCTACCTTTGTTGCACAATGCTACTATGTTGTGGTGGTGCTTTTACACCAACATAAATTTTGGAAAATAGTAGGATGCAATGATGGTGCTTTTCCTCAACATAGTTTTATAATAAAATTTTTATAGTTTTAATATGACTTTGTGCATGATTTTAATGAGTAATTACCATTTGTACAAGAAGGATTAAGACTTTGGAATATTGAGAGTGGTGACCATATATTCTTGAGATTATCCTTACACTACTATATTTTATGGATTATGCTCTTTTATTGATAATAGAGCTATATCATTTATCCTTGATGTCAAAATTTGAGTTCAATAAAGTTCTACTAACCACACTATTAAAGATATAGTATTAAAAAATAAATAATTTTTAGTTGTATTATGGGGAGGCCATAGTGACACTAGATAATGTCTAGATGATCCTATGGGTACCTATCAATGATACCCTAGTTTACTTAATCCAATATCATCAATGTATCCTTAAGAGGTTGATAAGATATGTAAGGTTTCAATGAATGAGATATTATATCGATATCAATGTTGTATATATCAGGGGCTTATGGGATAGGCATGTTGGAGTATATTACATTATTTGCTACATGCTAATGTACCACCTGGGTACATAACTAGAGTAGGATTTTATCTTAAAGTAAGGTTTGAGTAGTTACTTCATGCAATGTAATAATGCACAAGTGTTAGAATGTGTATTGATGTAAATGTGCATGTAATCCACATGTATATGAGTCATAGATTGGGTAGATGAAGATTATGGGTAGATGAAAGGCCAAGGTACTTATCTCCTTATATATACCTTTGATAGAGTTGAATGTAGTTGAATTAAATATCATTAGTAGCTAGTTAGTATGGTGAGTACAATGTAGATCCTTCATATATTTTTGGAGTGTTCATGTTCTCTATTATATTACATTGTACTATTTTGATGAGATTTCATTAATGGAATATTTTTGAGTTATTGCAAAAGTTTCTTATATATTTTTCCTGCATATTATAGTGTCATTATCACATAGTTATCATTGTTTACTCATTTTTCATCTTGTGGTTGCATTTCCTTTAATATATATCATAAAAGCTAACAGTGGTATTAGAGCACATAGTAGATCGATAGGAAATAGGGAGAGCCACAAGAGAGATAGAGAGGAGATAAGAAATATCATTTTTTTAAATTTTGAAATTACATGTGGCTAGAGTCTTTCCACGGAGTTGTAGAAAAACTTGTGAAGTCTAGGACTCAGCATTGATTCCACTAAATTGACAAATATAGTGAATATTCATTGTCTCAAGATTTAGAGTTTTTCCCATTATAATTTCTCTAATATTTTGTTGCAAAAAAAGAAGATTCAAAGAAATTTTGAAATCTTCCTACAAGATCTAGGAAGAATATATTCTTTGGAATAAATGTAATACCTAAAGTAACAAGTTGAAGATTAAATATTTGGAGGCCTAAGGAAAAGATCCTATTGTAGTATTTGCAAATTGAATATTCCATAGTGAATATTGAGAAGAAACGAGAAGGCAAAATAAGCCACATTGAATACTGTAGATCAATAAGGACGTCCAATACAGAAGACAACCCCATTGAAGGAAGAAGAGACTCCAGAAAAGAGTCCTAGAGAATATTGGAGATTGGAGATCTCTACTAAATATTAAAAACTTCACGTTGAAGAGATACACAAAAGATCCATTGAATAACTTCCAGTTTTTGAAGATTGAAGATTTATAAGAGCTAGCAAAGGTCCTATTATAGATTTTAGAATCTAGAGATTTCAAATATCCAATAAGGATATCTCATTGCAAAAATTTCATAATGGAATATTAAAGAGATCAAGGAAGGTCTCATGAAGTTTTGAGAATACTAGAGGTTGCATAAATCGAAGGCCCAAGAGACAAGGTCTCAAGGAAGAGTTGAAAGGAGAAATAAGGAGAAGGTTAGGAAATATTCATTGAAGATTTTGGAGAAGTCCATTGAATGATATTTTGAGAAGACCATTAGAGGAGAAATTTAGGAGAACTTATTGGAGAAATTTACTAGCAAGGAAAAGTTCCTGATAAAGGAGGTTGTGGGATAAATGTCACCATCCAAAAACAAGCCCAAAATAAGAATTATTTGGCAAGGAGTTTTCCAAATTATGTAGGAGAATAGTGAAGACATCAAGATATTCATATTCTTGAGAAGAAGGCCAAGATTGAAGCCAAATTTTGAAAAGGAAGTTGAAGGAGAAAGGAGTTAAAAGAAACCACCAAATATGAGAGATTTAAAGATTTCTTTAAAAAAATTTGAAGGCTAATTCAGAGAAAGGAACTCTCTAATTTTATAGAATAAAATTTAAGGTCTCTAGGAGAAAAGTCTCTGTTGCAATTTGGAGGAGTTTCTTACCAAATTTTGGAGATTCATGGACAATGTATAGGAGGAGAAATTTACTGCATTACAATATGAAAATTTCAGATTTGAGGATAGAAAAATGGAAGCAATTTGGGCAGCATTAATAGCTGCTAATTTTCAGATTTTTAGAGTGCATTATGAAGGAGAGTTAAAACCACCAAACTACATTTTACTACAACAAGTTAGAGGAGTTTCAAAGCTGTAAATTGGTGAGTTAAAGAGCTATTTTGAACAGCAAAGAAAGAGTTTTGATTTCATATAACATAGGGCAGCAATTAGGTGATCCAAATCACCAAGAAATACATCATCTACGAAGGTTAAAAAGGTATGCAACTTAGATGCAAAATGTTAATTATTTGAACACTTATATTAAGTTCATTATTAAATTTCATTAAGCACCACTTTAGAGTTTAAAGTTGCAAAGGAGAAATTTTAAAGTTTAAAGTTTTCAAATAAGTGTAGAAGATAGTTTATACAAGGGTTAAAACCTACACATAAGAAATAGGAGTTAGATATAATTTGAAAGAAAGAAAAATATCAACATCCTACCTTCTATTGAAAGCAAAAAAGACACTATTCTAAAGCATAGAGTGCATATACTATAGTGCAATGTAAATCCATCTAAAAGGGGATACTATGTGCATAATTGAAAATCTTAGAATTATCATTGTAAAGTAAACCAAGCAAAGGAATTAAAGGATAGAGAGTTTACTAGTACAATAAGAAACCATTAAATCACAATTTACCATCAAGGGATAGAGAAGAATTTTTCATGCTAAAGGAAGGAAGATAGCTTCAAAAAGGAGACCAAGATAGCTTTAAAAAGGAGACCAAAAAATAAAAAAATTTGGTGCAAATTAAGGTATTTTATCTTAATTATTGTAGATTTATTTACATTACATAATTGCACCATACTTGTCTTTTCCAACGTAGAAAAAAGAGGACAAAATTTAGAGGGTTTTAAGGCATTAAAACGATAAGTAAATTACAGTCATCAAGTAGTCATATCATCAAGGTTTAAGAGAAAACTTTAAATCAAAGGGAAGAGATCCAACCAAGGGCGCAAAAGCATAGTATTCAAGGTGTCTAAATATACCATATTTAGCACCATGAGTCTCATGAAATAAGTGCTCACAATGCAAGAACCTACAACTAAAAAGAGACAAATTAAGGGAAACATAATGATATTAGCAAGGATAGTATAACACAATAGTAGTGCAAGTTGCAAGGATAACAACATAAAGAAATAACATAGGTAGAAAAAATCAAGGGTAGCAAGGTGCATTACCCAAGCATTTAAGGATAAAAGCTTGGAAGAACAACCACCAAGAATACAATTTTGAATCACCTTAGATCCACCTTCGTTGGAGTAGATCCACCTTTGTTGAAGAGGAACCACCATTTGTTGGAGAGGAGACACCATTTGTTTAAGAGGAACCACCATACATTGGATAATTCTTCTTGAGAAAAAAAACTAGCAAATATTAGCAAGAACTAGTTATAAGGAACATTGAAGAGGTTAGTTGCATGCAAGGGAAGGAGCCTCAACTTGCCATACCAACCAAAGGAATATTATGTCACTTGGCACAAAGGAAGAAGAGTGCCCCATTTATATAATGCTCACACATAGGTAAGGAGAACCCAAGTTTGGAGTAATGCTCCATTTAAATCCAATAAGAGATATTAATCATTAATTCAATTCTCAAATGCATATACCACCTACAACAATGCTTGCAAAAGGTTGTAACCTCCAAACACCACCTAGCAAGTGATCCTACATTCTAGTGCAGCGTAAAGCACCATGTGTCATGCATTTCAAGGAAGAATGGTGTATTAATAGACTAGTCTAAATAAGAACGCACCCATATAGATTACACAGTGGTCAAAGTGCATTGAATAAGGATAATACTATCATAAGGCACCCATTGAACATAATAGCATTCAATGCTCACTGTCATACATTGAAGACAAGAAAATATAACACCTAAATCCTGGATATAGGAGTCAAAATAGGATCCAATCATCTAGCAGCCTACAACATTACAAGGAAGGTATATTTTTACATTAATTTAATATTTACCTTCTATTAAATGCAAGGAGATATAAGGTGCATTATACAAGGTCAAGTTTATTTATTATTGCATTGGATATATAATCAAATAACAACCTTAGTGCATTAGAAAACAAATCAAAACAAGGATTTTATATTCTTACGTGATATTTTAAAAGTGCATTAATTGAAATATAAACATCATAATATTTAGAAATAATTAAAATAGGAGATATAAGGTTTTCTACCTTGGAAAAATTAAAACATTATTCTTTTGCAAATAATCATTTTCTATAATTCCAAATTAGAGAGATATAAGGAGTGCTACATCAAACTTTAGATTATTAGAATTTAGAAAATTAAACCATTGAAAATAAAGGATAAAGGAAGCAAAATCATTGATTGCTTTAAATTTGGAACTTATTGCTTATACTTGTATCATATACAAATTAAAGGGACAAAAGGAATTCAATTATGGATTTTTTAAAAATAGAGAACTTCATCAAATTGAAAAGTGCATATTTCAATAAGGAGAAATAAGATGAAATAGGAGTTGATCATTATATTACCATTGTCTTCAAAACATGAGGGAATCAATTCAAAAGGAAATCTAATAGATGCTAAGAACTTTATTAGGACCATATCATACTCTAAGAACTTGGGAGATATAATGGATTCTACAAAACCTAATATTTGATAAAATTTTATCAAGTTTTATCCCAGATCCCTGGCCTTGTCCTAGGTCCCTGGCACATCCTTTGCCCTTCCTCCTTGGCTGGTAGGCACTGTAGATGATATCCTTGGGGTGGGATATCATTGATCCATTTGTCTGCCCCTTTCCTTATTGTTTGGTGGGGTTTTATTTTGGTTCTTGTGATCTAGGATACCCCTAGGATTTTTTGGTACATCTATGTGTCCTGTTTCGGTTCCCTGGCACCCCTTTTCCATCCTCCTTAGCTGGCTAGTGTTGTATATGATCTCCTTAGGTTGGGAGATCCCTTATTCTCTTTTATACCCCATTCCATACCTTTAGGTAGGGTTTTACTTTTGGTTCCTATGAACTAGGACATCCCTGGGATTTTTTGGGATGTCCCTAGTTTTTCCTGGGTCGTCCTTTGGGTTTTTTGAGTTCCTTCATAAAACCTTTTTCTTTTTTCTTGCAAGGTCCTATTTGGTGCTAAGGATCAAATTTTATTATGGTGAAGTGTGTTGTGGCTAGGTTTTTTTGGATTCATGAGAAACTCTTCACAGTATATTTTGGGTTGGAAGGGACCTTGTGCTTATTCCTTTGGTGTTGCTCTTTGGGTTTTTGATTGTAGGTTTGATGGTGGGTCTCAAATTTTCATGGCTTTGGTGGGCCTCTCTAATGATTGTTGTTGTTTTCATGTGGGTCATCCTCTTCTAGTTTATTTAAGTTGCTTGGTGGTGGCATTGGAGGTTGTTGTGGAGCTCTTACTACTTTTTTTTGGCCTACGGGGGGACCCTATGCTTTTAGGTGGTAGTGTGTGCTTCATAGTTCCTCTTTTGAGATCTCCTGGGTCCTACACCTCCCCACCATTTTCCTTGGCTCCCATTTCTACATTTGTTTTTCCTCTGTCTCCCTTGGCCTTTGAGTAGTTTCCTTGTTGCAATAGGATTTCATGGCCTATGGAATCCCATGGTTGTTGTTCCTCTTGCAGGCCTATTTGGGATGTTGGTCCCTATTGTTGCATCCTCCTGCTACATCCCTGTGCATCCTCAGGCAGGAATTTTTTGTGTTTCCCACTTTAAGTTCAAATTTGAATTTTTCAAATCATTGTAATGGGCAGGATAGCCCTATTTCAATTTTTCTAGGTGGGATTACCTTTTTTAAATTTCCTTACCATGTGCTTCTTGGGTGGTCCTTTTGCACGTGTGTTTTTGGGTTGTTCTGGGTGGGATGGTGCTATCCCAAATTTCAATTTAAAGATTCAAAAAATAATAATAATAATAATTTTTTCCTTTAAGGCTATCCTCTAGCCTTTCCTATAAGGTTGTCCTTAGCCTATCCTGAAAGGCATTCTTTATGTCTTTCCTCTAGATTTTGGTGTCCTTTTATTTGGCCTTGGGGCCTTGCTTTTAGTCTTATGACTTATTGTAATCAGGTTTTGGGATCCTTAATAAAAACCCATTTTTAATTTAATTTAATTGACCAAAAAAAATATTTTATCAAGTTAGTTCACATACTCTAAATTAGGGAGTCATAAGGTAGACAACTTCAAAGGTTTTGAAATACAAAATTTTCATCAAAATTGTCCTAAATACTTGGGAATTAAAAGTTATTCTAACTATATATTTGGTAAAAGTAAATTCTTATCAAAACCATATATTGAAAAATCATATTCTCAAAGCATTCTCAAAAACACTAGGTAGCTATAAGGAGTCCCACTTCAAAGAGTTATTTATAATAATCATGGATGAAATATTAAGGAATGCATTCAATAATGAGGAACTATTTCATGAGTTGGAATTTTATTCTCAGAATTTGATAGGTACCTTTGATGGGTACAAATACTTGTCCACTAGTAAAAAAGAAATATTCTCGATGTTTCTTAAGGAAGCAAAGGAAGGAAATTTTATGACATTAATTGGTTATCTTCATGAAGTACTTTTTAGAGCTTGGTGGAATAGTCAAAATATAATTATATTTACTTTGGAAGAATGTTTGACGATATATCTATCATTTATTGATTTTGAATTCTTTCAAAACAAGAAGTAAAATAAAAATCCTAGTCAATACTATTGTGACGATATACTAACTCAACAAGAAGAAGATATATAATTAACAAAATTGCATAAACGAAGAAGAAGAAGAAGAAAAAGGAAGCATGACAAAAAATAAAATATGAATATAAAAGAAAGTACTTTCAATTTGAATCCATATAAGAGTGAGCTAAAGAAACAAGATGAAGATATTCATCTTGATACAGGTAAAGGGTACAATGAATAAAGCAAGAAAGAAGAGCTCAAATTCCAAAATCAAGACAAAGACCTTATTGAAGATAAATATAAAGATCCATATTGAATACTAAAGTCTTCAATACCTAAATAATGTAATACAAGGGGGTGTTGTATTATATTATATTATTTGATACATGCTAATGTACCACCTTGGGTACATAACTAGAGTAGGAGTTTACCTTAGAGTAAGGTTTGAGTAGTTACTATATGCAATGTAATAAATTAACAAGTGTTAGAATGTGCAATGATGTAATTGTGCATGTAGTCCACATGTACATGAGTCATAGGTTAGGTAGATAAAGAGTCTTGGGTAGATGAAGGGCCAAGGGACATATCTCCCTATATATATGCCTTTGAGAGAGTTGCGTGTAGTTGAATGAAATAGCATTAGTAGATAATTAGTATAGTGAGTACGTTGTAGATCCTTCATGTATTTTTGGAGTGTTCATGTCCTCCATTATATTACATTGTACTATTTTCATGAGCTTTCATTATTGGTATATTTTTGAGTTATTACAAAATTTTCTTATATATTTTTCCTACATATTATAATGTCATTATCATATAGTTATCATTGCTTACTCATTTTACATCTTGTGGTTGAATTTCCCTTAATACATATCATCAAAAGCTAACAAGGCATATAAATTATTAGTAGCTTTGGTTTCAAGGGTCTTGTTAATGGATATGCATAGATGAGTGGTGAATTGCACATCAAGAGAGGTGGTAGTTGATATTCTAGAGTATTGGACTATTTTTACTTTGGGACCATCATATTAACCTGATTGTACCATTGGCTTCATCATGTCATCTATAAAGGTGGTAAGATATTGGAATGCTATACTTTACTCTAGATGTAATCATAGGGTCACATCCTAGTTGCATGGCCACCAAGGATCCCAATACATATTAATGCTAGAGATATTTCCTAATTCTATTCATAGGGCTATTAGTTTGACCTAGCTAGAATATCCTACACTAAAGTGTCCTATGTAGAGCATAAAATTTGGTAAATGACCTTGCTCATTATGATGTGATCCATCAACCATATAATGGGCATCGAAGCTAGTAAGAGTATTACTACTAGCTATAATACATGAGAAGGTGTAGATGGTTGGTTAGACCATATGGAAAATGAGAGTTATTCCACTATGAGAATGTAGTATGCTAATTCGAATTGATGAAATATATCGCACCTAACTTAGTTTGGTATAGGAGGACCATTCATGAGTTAGGTTTAGGGGAGCACCAAATTTAGACTTCTTTTTTGTGCCAAACATCAATGATCCTATTATCCTAAACTATGATGTAGTTCACCTAGGGGTTAATGACTAGTGCTAAGGGTGGCATAAAATCATCTAGTCATCACAATCATTAGTGATGGGAATATGGGTGTACTAGTATGTAAGCATGGGAGAAGCCATGGGGAGCATAGAGGTTTGTACTACAACTAATCAAGTAGTGTCTGAAATATCAAGAGAGGAGGAGGCGAGCAATAGTAACAACCAACACTCTATAAAGGGTAGAGTATCCAACATTATTCATAATTAAAAGGCTAGGCCAAGTGAATCACCCAATAAACAATAAATGTGGAGCAAGATGCACTATGGAAGTAGGTGATTAGGTTATAAGTAGTGGTGATTGGATTGGCATAGTAGATAGATGCAACCAAGACTGATATTATGGTGCACACCTAAGAGCATGATCACATCAAGTAGAAAACCTTAATGTTAGAGTTGGATATCACTATTTATAATGTAAATAAGGATGAATTCATGGTAAAGGATATAACACTTTCTAGTAGTGATAAGAAATTAGTTTAAACTCTTCTAGATTAGAAGGTTATGATGCAATAATAACACATTGTAGACATGACATGGTCATAGAATATGTAGTAAAACTTTATGAGAAGATGATGGTGGATGTTGAGTGGTTGACCCATGAACACATAGCTTACCACATTACAATTGTTATTTATCAATGACTTAGATCTCTAGCTCACACATGATTGGTAATATGCATGCAATTGCAGACTATTATTTGATACTATGCACTTAGTTATGATGTTATTTACAAAGTGAAGGAGGATAAATAATCCTTGATATTGGATCACAGTCATGATCCATATTACCTTTCCCTTAGGGCCAATTTTGATGTGCGGTTTACTATGTATCATAGCATTATATTACACAATGTATTATATTGATTCTAGATGTACAAAAATTCATGTTATATATATATATATATATAGAGAGAGAGAGAGAGTTATGTATGTGTGCATATATTGATTCTCTTAAATCAAGATTCTAGTGTTTATTTTCTATTGATATTATTTTTTCTTTGTTGATGATGATTTTATTATTTGATGATGATCATGATAATGAGTGAATATGTGATTTGATGGATAATGATATCATGATGGTTATGATTGTGTTATTATTTACTTGTTCTATGATAAGAAAGTGATGGTAGTAGAGGGAAAGAAAATATTGGAATCATCAAAGCAAGAGCACTCATAACTAGAATGCATAAAGCTAGGATGAACAAAATTAGGATGAATAAATTCAGGCCTCCAAAAAACAAATAACTCATTCTTGATGCTAACAAAAGCATACCTTTTTTAACAAATACAATGTGTAATTATCCCAAAGGATTTTTAGCAATGACATCAACATCCCAAAACTGAAGTCGAGAATCATGTAAAGAATGTTGAAGTGAACAAAGTCAAAGCTAAATGATGCCAAAGCATTGAATGAAGTAAAGAATACACAAATTCAAACTCATCCCAAGGTTACATCATAAAAACATTTATAAAACCCAAATTTGTTCCAATAAGCTTTACAAGTAAAGTGACGAGCTTGACTTCAAAACAAATACTTACAAAACATCCCTCTCAAAGTTACAACTACTCCAATGCCTTCCAGTTGTTCTAGCTAACATTGAAGCATGAAATTGATAGTTTTAAAAAATTATTTGTAGTGGTTCGACCACTTGAAATAGATAATTGTAAATCAATGAAGTTGATTGTAAATAAATTCAAATTTAAATGTAGAGAAAATTCTAAAATTTCCACCTCAACAACATGAGCCTCTTTTGCTAGGTTTTTTTCATAATAGACCTATAACTGGTTGTAAGTATTATGCTATAGGATTTGGAGTATAGCATATAAATAAGTTGTGACACCTCTAATTAAAGAGTCGACTCTAGAGTATTTTCCTAGATACTTGCTATGTAATATTGTTGTCAATTAATGAGAAGTGATATATGTTTGGCCTCCATTACTAGTGTCATTATAGGTTTTTATGAATGTATATTTCTTTGAATTCATTTTTGTTAGACTTTCATGATTATTCTATTTTGTTAAAGTGGATTTTTCTATTTGGATCATTGTTGGATTGTTATTCATTTAAGTCTTTGGAATGACTAAAGTATGTAATCAAAGTTGAATATTTTTTTTGCATCTAGCAATGGTTGGTCTATTAAGTATCATTTACATTGATTGTGTAATATTGTTATATGACAATATCCAATGTTGTTACACTATATCTTATCCATTGTTTACTCATTTCTTTAAACCGCTACTTTCTCTTAAGCTCTTTATCTCTTTACCATTAGCATAAACCCCTATTTTAGTTTATAAACATTCTAAGGAGTTGACCTTCTCAAAATGTTGAGTTGAGATAAATCTCATTCATCCAATAAACATTGGTTGAAGTCTAGGGTGCATTCAAAATCCATAGACTAGGAAACTTTTATACCAATAGTTTAATTTTTGGCATGCCTAATGGGATGAATTGTGATAATTTACTTACCTATCTCATTTAGTAGAATCTTGGTGAACTTCTTCTAGATAAGGTCATTTGAAAATTTCTACCTAGTGACTCAATTAATTCATAAGTAATAAATAAAACCTAGTTGTTATCACATTATAGTTTGTGTATTTTGTTTTATATGTTGACAAGATCCACAACTAAGAAGATAGAGAATCCATTGCCTTTTCTTGAATTACCTTGATTTAATACAAGATGAAATAAGTATCTACCTTTATGTTATTTATAAAAAAGTGTAGATTCCATGTTCTCTAGGTCTTTTGAACCCTCAGGAACATCTAGTTCTAAATCCATGGATCACAATAAAAAATAGGTCAATCATAATTTTCCCAAGTGGAAAACTACCAGACCATGAGGTTTGGTACATGTTAATAATATTCCTTAGGAAACACTTAAAGCATTTCCTACCTATGATGGTACATGAAAATCAATGTATGAACATTATTGACATTTGATATCTTTGGTTATAATTCATAACATATGTGAGGAAGATATTTTGGTTAGGCTTATCACTTTTTCTTTCATAGGAAAGATACTACATTGGTATCGTATCTTGGAAGATGAAACTATATACTCATGGGCTGAATTTCCAAGACATTTTTGTCAAAGAATTCAATGAGCTGGCAGATCCCTTTTTGTTTCTCACCCAATTCACAATTATTTAGTGACATCCTCAATAAATTATCATATATTTTAATATTAGGTTTAGTAGAAATTAAAAAATTATTCCTCAAGATATCATACCTCCTAGCCCCCTAGCATACAATTATTACATCATGGCTTTAGGTCCCAACCTGGGGCTCCAAATATAGTAGTCTAAAATAATAATTTTCTCCCAAGCCTATCAAGCGGTTGTCACTATAAATAATACACTAATTTCTATGGGAAGGTTACCTCCTAGGGTTATAATATCATATTTTCCAAAGATAGATTATCCTACTCAACAAAAGAAAACTTTGATCATAATTATTGCTCTAATTCCCACTCCCAAGGCATTGCCTCTAGTACCCACTTTTTCAGCCTTCCCAACACCAAAACCAAAGGAATATCCAATAATGATAGAGGTATTGACTACCTTGAATACATTTAATAATAAGGTATCAACTATTAAATAAAGGGAAGTGGAAAGTTACCATCCTAGAATATTCCATTATGTTACTAAGTATCAAAAGGCTTCCACTAACAATACAATAAAAAATAATAGTTGCAATGACCATGAACCATAATCAATTGTATCAAAGTTGGAAGGTCATCCCTAGTGCATGGCTTGCAATTATCCCCATAATGTACACACTTGTGTAATTTATAAGAACCAAGACTAGTTTGTTGTTTCTAAAAAAGTTGAAAAGACTCAAAAGGTTAGATTAATTTATTGTGGGAACCAAAGCAGGTCATGATCACTCATAATGCTTTAGAGGAAGAGTGTATATTAGTATTAACCAAGTCAAAAAAAAAAAAAATTGTGAGTGGATCCACAAAATTTAGGTCCATTTTGAGTACCAAATCAATCATAAAAGCCCAAATAACAAACACCACATGATACCATAAAAGCTACAATCCAATTAGAACAAAAAAGGATTCCTCCAAATCAAATCTAGAATAAGTAGAAAAGGAAAAAGAGACTATTCTTGAGTAAAAAAAAACAAGCCTAGGATAAGCTCAAATATAATTTTATGACAAAAATATAAAGGATAGAAGCCACTCAAGAATATAGGAAGACGTTTGATGAACCAAAAATAAAAGAAATAAATAAATAGGTAGAATCATCTAGATTTAATATTGTTGAATAACTGAAGAAACCCATTCTAAAGCAAGTATTTATAATGCCTTGATGATTCCTAGACAAATTGATTTGCTTAAAGCCTCATTAAAATGGCCAACTTAGGAGGTGATTCAAATTAAAAATATAATCTTGATCAATATTTGATAATGTGGGCACAAAAAATTGACCCACTCTAGTGGATAATCTTCCTTGAGCCCTTTGGGAGATCCCTTAGACTTGCCTAGGGCAACGACAAGGCTTCTCCCCCTATTTTGCATTTTTCTCTCTATGTGAAATCATGCTCACCCTTGATAGGGCACAATTTCACATAGGCAAAATCGTGATCGGATTTGATGGAGAACGATTTTACCTTTCTAAGGTTTTGTCTAAGAAAACCCTGATTCTTTAGGTTTGGCACATTTTACGTCAGCCCTCCTTGGTTTTTCCACTCATCTCACCTTCAAATCCACTATATAAGGAGGGTTTGAATTCACTTTTCACACACTCTCACGCACAAAAATATTTGATAATTAATGCTAATGATGATTATTCTCACAAAGTGTTTTAGTGTTCGCTTATTGATCTACATCCTTCTTCTTTTGTAAGCAACTTATCTTTGGAGTATGAAGTTTGATTGGTTTTCTACTGCATTGGATTACTAATTGTTGTTGCTTGCTTTGGTGGATTTGTGTTTAAGCCCTAAGGAGAGATCAACTATTCATAGGTCTCAACCCTTCTACTTGCTTTATTTTTGTCTGCAAGATGAATTCACTCTGTTACGTGCTTGTTTTCATTCATTGCATCTCGCATTTGTTATTTCGCTTTGATCTGATATGTTTCGTCTCACTTCTGCAAAATTACGTTTGGGTCTCTATGGGACAGTGCGTTATTGTGGTCACCTGTTACGATGCACAATTTCACATGAGCTATACCTGGGGGTAAATTTTTGTTCCATATTTCATAATTGCATTCTAGGTTGCATCTAGGACATAGTGTTATAATTTGTTATGTGGTTTTGTCTTATTATTTTGTTGTGCTTCCATATGTTTGATTTATTTTAAAGATTAATTTCCACTTTTTTTATCAAATTTCAGCTAAAAGGACCTAAGGGTCTTGATTTGTGTGCCTCCAAGCACTATTGTACAATGGCCTAAGTAGGCCCCCTAACGATAATCATATTTTTCAAGTGTTTGTCAAGTTATCTTGCAGGAATAGGAATTATTGATCTCATTGGATAAAATATAAAAATCAAGGGTAAATAATCAGATAAGATAAGTGTTCCAGTTAGTCTTTAGGCTATTTCTTGAGTACCTTATACTTTTTTTGTAAACCCTAGATCTAATTTTAATAGAAATATATTAATTGATTTCTAGGTATTGAAGGATAAAACATCATATAGTGTGCACTTAGGGTTAATTATGTTTGTGCATATTCTCTTGACCCCTTGCTTAAATATTTTATATCTTAAACCTCAATATTATAAAGCATTCAAATAAAAAGTCATTCTAAGATTAGCTTGTGTATTCCTACATTCTATATTTTTGTATTGTCCTTTATCTTTCATAGCATAGATCTAGAAAGGTCAAATTTAGGTGATTTTTTTGAATTAAATACATCAAACATTCTTGAAAACCAAAGGACTTGGAATGAGTCTTTAAACCATTTTTGGTGAACCTTTCCACCCTATAACTGAGTTTAGAGAACAACATACCCCCGCAGTTTACCACAATGCTTTCTCTCTTATGGATCCAACCTTGGGAATTATACATGGTAGGGCAGTTTTCCCCCTCTACATCTTTGGTGAACCCGACGTGAACACCTCCTTTATTTTTAAACATATTACGAAATATCACTAATTCTATTTGTGTGGCTAAAAAACCTTAATAACATATTTAAAATTATTTTTTTGTGTGTTTTTTGTTAGTATTTCTCTTCTATCCTTTCAATGGCTCCTCTTCTTAGAATTCAATGAAAGCACCTTGAATCTGATTATGTTCCCTCGAAAGATGATCATATTGATAGAGAGGATCCTAACATAGATCTAGAAGAACAAGATAACATGGAAACTAAAATGAGTTTTTATCCTTATGAAGGACCTAATGGTGGGTTTGTCTTTTCATCATTTGAACACATTTGGGGTTTTATGAAAGCTAATAGGGATAAAATATTGGAAGTAATGGAACAAGAGGCTCATATTGAAAGAGGTGAGACTCCCCCACTCCCCCCTCCAGTAAGCTCTCCTATGCTTGACCAAAATAACCCCTTGCCTAAATCAATGCATCTTAACAACTTAAACCAGGTACTTGATACTACTACAACAACCACCAACATTGGAAGGAATATACAAGTCCCTCCAATTAGTAGTGTCACTCAAAATGGTTTTCAATTTCCTCCTCAATCTTCTAATCTCAACACTTTTTCTTATGTTCCACCAAATTTTAGTTGTCCATTTTCACAAGGTACCACATATAACAATAGTATCCATACCTCCAACTTGAGTCAAGCATTGGTTCCTCAACACACATATGTTCCTCCTTTAAGGAATCTAGGAGCAATGCATAATAGTAACCCAAAAGTAAAGAATTTGATAAATATGGTAAAGTAATTGGTTTCAAAAGTTGAGATGATTCAGCCTTCAAGTTTTACTTACAGTTATAAGGAAATATGTAATCAACCATTGGATCCTGTTATTGCTACTAGGCCTTATCCTAAGCATTCTTCTATGTCGGTTCTACCTATTTATAAGGAGATAGAAGATCCAATAGAACATCTAAGAATATTTAGAATAGCTTACCATGATCTCATTTATGATGACATATTGTTACTCAAAACATTTTCTAAAATTCTTGGTGGTATGGCATTAGAATGGTACTATCGGTTACCTAATTATTCCTTGAAGAGTGTTGAGGAAATAGCAAAATTATTTGTCAACAGTTTGGTGCTTATATTTAAAAAGAAGTAATCATGAAATATGTGTATAACTTGAAATAAAGTAAAGAGGAAAACTCAGATTTCTTGGCTTGTTGGAGGAGTTTATTTGGATGCTTGAGATATTATTTACCTCCAAAGGATATGCTTGAGATATTTATTGGTAATTTACAAGAACAAATATCTTATGCATTAGAGACTACTACTATCACATCTTTTGATCAAGCAATTTATTTAGCAAGGAAAGTAGAATAGACCCTTATTTGAAGACGCCAACTCAAATTCAAACAATAGAAACATGTTAAGTCTCAACATAAGAATAAAAACATAGGAGGTGATAGTGGAATGGATAGGAGGCCTGTTAACAATATTACTAACAACCTACAAAATATAGTACTTTAGAAACCTCCTCAAAGGAATTTTACAAGACTTAATATTTCTATGGAAGTAGTTGAAACAACTTTTAGAATCCAATGCAATTGAATTACTTCCCATAAGGCAACCAAATACTATAGCTCATTGGTATAAGGTAGGTCAACATTGTGCATATCATAGAGTGGAAGGACATTGGACAAATTCTTGTAAAAATTCAAAACATGTGGTTCAAAATTTAATTTATGCAGGATGTATTGACTTAGGAAATTCTCAGACAATAAATAATCAAGTTCCTACCCAACAAGCTTCAACTACCAATCAAGATATGGGAATATTTAAAGATCCATTACCAAAACATAATCAACAAGAAGAAAATCAGGTGACTCATCAGAATGAGTCTCCTCCCCATGGTAATATGGTTGGCATGGTGGGGATAACTACAAGAAGGCAAGCTCAGACTTAGCATCCTCAGTAAGGATAGAATTTGGTATTACAGCCTAGTTCGGTTTTTAATAATAATCAAACAAATGTTTAAGATACAGGGACTCCATCTATTGTATTGAGACCACAGCCTAAGGTTTCATTTTATTTTCAAAAGTAGTTTGCTAGTACTCCAACAAATATTTTAGTTTTAGAGCTCTTAAAAACTTCTCCCAACCATAGAGATGCTTTGATGGAATTTCTAAAGCAACAATCGTTTCCCTCAGATATCTTTCCTAATTCTATAGTTAATGCTATAGGTTCTTTTGGGATACATCACATCTCATTTTTAGATGATGATAAACCTTCCTAAAAATTACAATAAGATTCTTCACTTTACATCACTGCACTTATTGGAGATACCTTTATTAAGCTAATTTTAATTGATAATGGTTCTTTCCTCAATTTGTGTACATATCAATTCTTTCAAAATTTTGGATTAAAAGAGGAAGATTTAATAAAGTTTGATATCATTATAAAAGCTTTCAACAATTAGTCCCAAGAGGCCTATGGTGTCATATCCCTTCCCCTAAAGTTTGGGCCTAAAATATTATATACTTTGTTTTATGTGGTACATTTTCCTACATATTTTAATATTCTTCTTGGACATCCTTGGATTCATGCAATAGAGGTCATACCTTCTACTCTTCATCAATGCCTATGTTTGAATTTAAAAATCAAGTTATTACCATTATGGGTGATCCTCAACCATTTAAGTTTTTCTCAAATGTAGAGCGATCTTGATCTAATTTTAACCTATTTCCTTCTATATATTCCATGATCTCTCCACATTCCTTATCTTAGATATCAGAAAAATGTTAAAATTATAAAATGAGTGGAACACATATCAAATTTCTCATCTCAAGATCATGATAATAAATTTCTTCGAGAACCTCTTTTGGATATAGTCAAGCTACCACCATAACCAATAATCATGGTTTTACCCCATAATAAAGATGATGTTGTACACATTGGCACATGTACCTTTATCTTTGCAGGAAGTGCCTTCGAAGAAAAGATACGTGGTAGCAAATCCTTTTCCATTGAGTGTTATTTTGGTCATTGTTACCTTTCCAGTGATTATCCACCTCCTAAATGGATCCTATCTAGTATGGGATATGTAGGTAAAGGTTTGGGGCCACAATATAAGGGCATTCAAGAGCCTTTGGATGTTGAGATCTAGCCTAGGAGATGTGGCATAGGTTTTATACCTATTAAATACCAACCTTAACCATTTAAAAATGATGATCATCGTATGACTTATGCTAAATATATTGATTATCAAAAATATGGAATGGGTGATGAGGATGATGGTCCCCATTATTCTTCTAAGATCTTGTTTCGTAATATGATTGGGTCTGTATGATCTAAAAATAAGCCTTCCACTTTAAGAGAAGATCCTACTTTGTTGTCTTATAATAATATTTATATTAAAAATAATGGTCTTGTTTGAAAATGGAATGATTATCGTGCCATGGCTATTAGAGAAAGAGCTACGAAGGAACTTCTTTGTGATTTTCATCATAGAGATGACTTGCTTTCTAGAAATTTCTTTGGTGAAACAGTCCATGGTAAACTTATTTCTTATGTTTTTTTTTTTGAAAATTTTGAAAAAACTTGTATTAAAACAAAGATCAATTACAATTTGGGAAGAGACATTTCCCATCCGAAGTCAAAGAGTGTTGAGCAAGATGTTGCCAGAAGGTTGTCATTGTTGTCAACACAGGCAGTTAGATCCAAAGATGCAGGCAGTTAGGTCCAAGGATGCAGTGGATAACAGACTTGAAATGGGTTTTTCTTAAAACCCAAGTTGGCTCTTCGTTTTGTTGAAAAAGATGCCCCGATGATGAAGATATTTAATTTTAAATATTTAGTTTAAATTTTTATTTTATTAAAAATTTAAATTAGAATATTAAATTAAATTAAAAGGGCCGACGTGTTACTATTTCGCGGCAATAAGCTACAGGAAGGTAACGAAGGTGGAGAATGACGCCGACAAAGTTAAATCTGGGCCGACGGATTTTAGGGTTTTGCAGCCGACATTCTTAGGGTTACAGCCGACGGATTTTAGGGTTTGGCAGCTGACAAATTCTAGGGTTTCTCAGTCGACGTTCTTCTAGGGTTTGCCTCTAAAATTTCTTCTACAAAAGCAAGGGTTCTTCGAGTTTAAAGTGTGGAGAGTGATGCGATCTATGTGAATGAAGTTCATGTGCAGCAGAGTGTAAGTCGTTTCGATCTCGAGTATGAGCAAAGTGATAGTTCTTTGGAGTTAAAGAAAAGAGATCGCAGCGAGGAGATAGTGAGTGAGTTCGTATCGACTGATCGAGAACAAAGAGAGTGATATGCAGACGGCGTGTTTAAAGTCCGAGGCAAAAATACGCAGATGGTTGAAGTGAGATTTCTGTGAAGTTGCAGCAGAGAACGCGGAGAGATATAGAGGAGTGGTTGAAAAAGTGCGAATCATTTTTCACAGCAGTAGTCGAATGCCGACAAGCAGCAGATCGCAAAAAAATAGCAGATCGTGATAATTGAGGTGAAAGTTTACATTCTGCAATTTTTATTATTATCTTCAAGTTGTAGCTTGAAAAAGGGGTTGGTGCCTCTTTCCAGTTGGTGCTGGAAAAATTGGAGTTGGTGCTCCATTCGGTTGTAGCAGATAAAATTTAGAGGTTGGTGCCTCTTACCAGTTGGTGCTGGTGAATGATTATGTAAAGTTGTAGCTTTGCATTTGATTGGATTTGGATGGTAGTCCAAGCAGTATTTTTGAGGAGTAGCCACATCGGTGAACCTCGTTAAAATGTCGTGTTATGTGTGATGCTCTTAGTACTTTTATTATTTTTGTTTTAATCTGCTGCAGTTTATTTAAAAGTCTAAATTGTTTTAAGTTTTTAAAGAACACACTGATTCACCCCCCCTCTCAGTGTCATTGTGATTACAACAATTGGTATCAGAGCCAAGTACCTGAAGAGGCTTAAATAGCTAAGGTGATCTTGGAAATCAAGCAATGGCAAGTGGTGAAGGATTCTCTTCGAACAAAGCACCGCTGTTTGATGGGACAAATTATGCGTTCTAGAAAATTAGAATGCAGACTTATCTCAGTGCTTTGGGCTTTGACATCTGGGGTGCGGTAGTCAATGGTTACAAAGCTCTTGCCACCGCTCCAACAGACACTGCAGAATCTTCAGAGGACAGTTCTAGTGAAGACTCTGAAGAAGGAACAGGTGAGGCTCTCTTTATGGCGTTTGAAATAGACGAATCAGAAAACATAGAGGGGATGAACTCTGAAGTTGAAGATGTTGAGGCTGAAGTTGATTTAGAGGGTGAGCTAGTGTCTGCTCTTACGGAATGGGAATCGGAGAAAAAGAAGAATGAAAAACTGACAAGGAAACTTAAGAATGCAAACGACATTATTGCCGCTTTAAAAACACAGATCGAAGAATACAAGAAAATGTCTGAAGATCTGGAAATACAGGTTTCTATGAAGATAGACCACTGCTGCAAATTGGAAGAAGAAAATGTGAGTCTCCGAATACAAATACAAGAGCCGGATCGAAAAATCAACTGTCATCTAAAACGTGAAGAAAGCTCGATGAAACCGGACAAAATTCTTGAGCGATCAAAGATCCACAGGCATCAAATTTGGTCTCGGCTTTACTAAAGGAGAATCATCAACTGAACCAAAAACAAGCAATGTTGAAAGTGAAAAGAACAAAGACAAGAAACAGGCTGTGGAAAGTAAAACGAATCAGGCAAAAGAAAGATATAATGCCAGACCTGAAATGACAGCTGACAATGATGGCTTTACTAAGGTCACACATCAAAAGAATAGAAGATCCAAGGCTCCAGCAACAACCTGGCCAAGACCATCTTTCAGGTTTACTCATTATTTCTATGGTTTTTGTTTTAAATGTAATAATTATGGGCATAAAATTGCTGACTGCAAATACAATATAGGTCCAAGAAGTTTCACTAGTAGAAATGCGTTTGCTCCTTTAATGAATTATGCAGTAGAGTGTTTTAAGTGTCACAACTTTGGGCATATTGCCATAAATTGTCGTAGTATGTCTGTTTCATATCAACCTCAGGAAAGTAGATTTCAACCGTATAGAGCAAAACAAAATAGAATTTATACTGAAGGATATGTGCAAAATTCTAAAAAGGGGAAGTCACAGCTAGAACCCAACAACATAGTTAAGACAGAATGGAAACAAAAGGAACAGCTCAGGAAAGAACAAGAATCCTTAATAGTGCAGACTGCTTTTAGAGCTCAGAATAAATATGTACCGTGGATTCTTGATAGTGGCTGCTCAAGTCATATGACAGGTGATAGACAAAAATTTGAGAATCTTCAAAAATATGAGGGTGGTTCTGTGAAGTTCGGCAATAACGATGGAGCCAAAATAATAGGTAAAGGATCGGTCAAAATAAGTGAAGGGAAAATCAAGTCAGAAGAAGTTCTATATGTGGATGGTCTGAAACATAACCTGTTAAGTGTGAGTCAGATCTGTGACAAAGGACATGAAGTGGTGTTCAAGAAGCAGGGTTGTGAAGTCAGAAAAACAAAGAACGGGAAATTAATAGCAACCGGCTCAAGGACGTCTGGCAATCTGTACACACTCTCAAAATTTTTAGAAGGTATGTGCTTCATGGGACAAGAAGAAGAGAACTGGTTGTGGCATAAGAGGCTTGGACACATAAGTTTTGATAATCTGGTAAGAATTAGCTCTAAACAAGCAGTGAGAGATATTCCAATCATTAAGAAACCTGCAAACAACATGTGTGCTTCATGTCAGAAGGGAAAACAGACCAGAGTTTCATTTAAAACAAAAGAACATCACACTAGCAGGCCTTTGGAACTCATTCATACTGACTTATGCGGACCAATGAGGACTCAAAGCATAAACGGCGACAAATACTTCATGCTGTGTATTGATGATTTTTCCAGAATGACTTGGATATTCTTCTTAAAAGATAAATCAGAAGCCTTTGAAATGTTCAGAACTTTCAGACAGCTGGTAGAGAATGAAACAGGGAAAAGAATTAAATGCTTGCGGTCAGACAGAGGAGGAGAATTTATTTCGAATGAATTTTTAGAATACTGTGAAAAATATGGCATCAGGAGACAATATTCAGCAGCCAGAACTCCTCAGCAGAATGGTGTAGCAGAGAGGAAGAACAGAACAATTCAGGAAATGGCACGCACCATGCTGGCAGAAAGCAAAATAGCAGATAGATTCTGGAAAGAAGCAGTTCACACAGCAGTATACATTCAGAACAGGTATATGTTAAGAACTCATGAATGCAAAACTCCGTATGAGCTGTGGTTTGGTAGGAAAGCAACAACAAAACATCTCAAAGTATTTGGTTGCAAGTGCTACATCAGAAAAACTGATGACAACCTTGGAAAGTTTGAAGATAGAGCAGATGAAGGTGTGTTTGTTGGTTATTCTCCACATAGCAAAGCTTACAAATGCTACAACAAGAGACTCAAGAAAATTGTGGACAGTGCAGATGTTAAATTCGATGAAGGGAGGAAACAAATAGTTAATTTCCAAGAAAACTATCCAATCTACGAAGAAGTCATTGAAGGAGATGAAGTACATGACACAAAAAATATGTCTACGGCTGATGCAGGTAACTTATCAGATGACTCAGAGGTACAAGAAAACAAAAAATTTAGAATGAGCAATTGGCAGAAAAATCATCCTAGAAACCAAATAATTGGAGATCCCACAGCTGGCATTCAGACAAGAAAGAAAGTAATAAGTAATTACTCTCTTTTATCCAGCATTGAGCCCAAAAACATAGATGAAGCAAGCAAAGATGACAGCTGGATGAAGGCAATAAATGAAGAGTTAGATCAGATTGAAAAGAACAGAACTTGGGAGTTAGTACCTAGACCTGCAAACAAGAATGTAATCGGCACCAAATGGATATTTCGTAATAAATTAAATGAAGACGGTCAGGTTATTAGAAATAAAGCAAGACCGGTTTGCAAAGGCTATGCACGAGGTCGAAGGCATTGACTTTGAAGAGACTTTCGCACCAAGTGGCCGGACTAGAAGCTATTAGAATGTTTCTGGCACTAGCAGTTCACAAGAACTTCATAGTTTATCAGATGGATGTGAAATCTGCGTTTTTAAATGGGAAACTTGAAGAAGAGGTCTATATTGAACAACCAGATGGCTTTCAAATCAGTGAAGATCCCAACCTTGTCTGTAAATTAAAGAAAGCATTGTATGGATTAAAACAAGCACCACGGGCCTGGTATGCTAGGCTAGATAATTATCTCTCTCAACAGGGATTCAAGAAAGGTTTAGTGGACAACAATCTGTATGTGAAAACAGAAGATGGGCATCTCATTGTTCTTGTTGTCTATGTGGATGACATCATATTTGGTAGCAACAAAGATGAATCTTGTAAAGACCTAGCAAACAAGATGCATAATGAATTTGAAATGTCAATGATTGGTGAACTGTCTTATTTTTTGGGACTACAGGTTAATCAAAATGAGAAAGGTATATTCATTTCCCAAATCAAATATGTGAAAGAGATGTTAAAGAAGTTCACTATGGAGGATAGTAAGCCGATAAGTACTCCCATGACAACAGGTCTGTAAGTTAAGTAAAGAAGACAAATCTCCACCTGTAGATCAAACCATGTATAGATCAATGATAGGAAGCTTACTATATTTAACCGCAACCGGACTCGATATTTTGCAGGCAGTGTGCATGGTAGCCAGATTTCAAGCCAGTCCCAAAGAGACTCATGTAACAGCAGTTAAAAGGATTTTTCGGTATCTCAAAGGCACCATGGAGTATGGATTGTGGTATCCAAGAGGCAAATATTTCACTCTTATATCATATTCAGATGCAGATTGGGCAGGATGTGTTGATGACAGAAAGAGTACCAATGGAGGAGCATTCTATTTGGGGGACAGATTGGTTGCATGGCACAGTAAGAAGCAAGAGTCAGTGTCTTTATCTACAGCTGAGGCAGAGTATATTGCAAGAAGCAACATGTTGCACACAAGTTTTGTGGATGAAACAGACCTTGAAAGATCTTGGTATTAATTTTAGTGAACCAATATCGCTAAAGTGTGACAACACCAAGTGCAATCAACATTTCTAAGAATCCAATAATGCACTCACGGACAAAGCATATTGCTATAAGGTATCATTTCTTGAAAGACAAAGTTGCGAAGGAGAAGTCGATTGGACTATGTCCCAACTACAGAACAGTAGCAGACATTTTTACAAAACCTTTGCCCAAGGAAGTATTTGAGTATCTTCAAAGCAAATTAGGAGTAGTCACACTTCCTAAGAAGTGACTAGCTACAAGGATCACCTTCTCAGGGGGAGCACTTGAGTGTTTGAGGATGGACTCAGGGGGAGTCAAATTTTGCCTGAGAAGTGTGAGGATGGACTCAGGGGGAGTCAAAATTGTGCCTGAAAAGTGTGAGAATGGTCACAAGGAGAGTCTGCAGCAGCCCTTTGGTATTATTGACAAAGGGGGAGAAGAGTTACAGGAAGGTATACAGGTGTTGCCAACAATTCCAAAGGGGGAGATTGTTGAGCAAGATGTTGCCAGAAGGTTGTCATTGTTGTCAACACAGGCAGTTAGATCCAAAGATGCAGGCAGTTAGGTCCAAGGATGCAGTGGATAACAGACTTGAAATGGGTTTTTCTTAAAACCCAAGTTGGCTCTTCGTTTTGTTGAAAAAGATGCCCCGGTGATGAAGATATTTAATTTTAAATATTTAGTTTAAATTTTTATTTTATTAAAAATTTAAATTAGAATATTAAATTAAATTAAAAGGGCCGACGTGTTACTATTTCGTGGCAATAAGCTACAGGAAGGTAACGAAGGTGGAGAATGACGCCGACAAAGTTAAATCTGGGCCGACGGATTTTAGGGTTTTGCAACCGACATTCTTAGGGTTACAGCCGACGGATTTTAGGGTTTGGAAGCTGACAAATTCTAGGGTTTCTCAGTCGACGTTCTTCTAGGGTTTGCCTCTAAAATTTCTTCTACAAAAGCAAGGGTTCTTCGAGTTTAAAGTGTGGAGAGTGATGCGATCTATGTGAATGAAGTTCGTGTGCAGCAGAGTGTAAGTCGTTTCGATCTCGAGTATGAGCAAAGTGATAGTTCTTTGGAGTTAAAGAAAAGAGATCGCAGCGAGGAGATAGTGAGTGAGTTCGTATCGACTGATCGAGAACAAAGAGAGTGATATGCAGACGGCGTGTTTAAAGTCCGAGGCAAAAATACGCAGATGGTTGAAGTGAGATTTCTGTGAAGTTGCAGTAGAGAACGCGGAGAGATATAGAGGAGTGGTTGAAAAAGTGCGAATCATTTTTCACAGCAGCAGTCGAATGCCGACAAGCAGCAGATCGCAGAAAAATAGCAGATCGTGATAATTGAGGTGAAAGTTTACATTCTCGCAATTTTTATTATTATCTTCAAGTTGTAGCTTGAAAAAGGGGTTGGTGCCTCTTTCCAGTTGGTGCTGGAAAAATTGGAGTTGGTGCTCCATTCTGTTGTAGCAGATAAAATTTAGAGGTTGGTGCCTCTTACCAGTTGGTGCTGGTGAATGATTATGTAAAGTTGTAGCTTTGCATTTGACTGGATTTGGATGGTAGTCCAAGCAGTATTTTTGAGGAGTAGCCACATCGGTGAACCTCGTTAAAATGCCGTGTTATGTGTGATGCTCTTAGTACTTTTATTATTTTTGTTTTAATCTGCTGCAGTTTATTTAAAAGTCTAAATTGTTTTAAGTTTTTAAAGAACACACTGATTCACCCCCCCTCTCAGTGTCATTGTGATTACAACAAAGATAACACATGCTTACAATAGTAAAAGAAGATTTGCAATGGAGCCAAATCTCTTGAACCATTAACTAGCTAACAGGGGGATCGGTTTGGTCAGTTGATGCAACTTGTCACGAAATCGTGACACTCTTTCCTTCTTCTCCTTTGGCCACGAAAATGCAACATGTCACGATATCGCGACACTTTTCTCCTTTGGCCGCAAAAATGCAACATGTCACGATATCGCAACACTTTTTCCTCTTCTGGCCATGACGTTGCAACATGTCGCGATATCTCAACACTTTTTCCTCCTTTGGCCACAACGAAGCAACATGTCACGATATCGTGACACTTTTTCTCCTTGGGCAGCGACATTGCAACATGTCCCGAAATCGTGACACCTTTTCCTCCTTTGGTCACAACGAAGCAACATGTTGCGATATCACGACACTTTTTCTCTCTTGGCCACGATGTTGCAACATGTCACGAAATCATGACACTTTCTCTTTTGGCCGCGACGAAGCAACATGTCGTGATATCGTGACACTTTTTCTCTCTTGGCCGCGATGTAGCAACATGTCGCGATATCACGACACTTTTTCTCTTTTGGCCGCGATGTTGCAACATGTGAAATCGCGACACTTTTTCTCTTTCGGCCGTGACGAAGCAACATGTCGCGATATCGCGACATTTTTCTCCTTTGGCCATGACAAAGCAACATGTCATGATATCGTGACACTTTTTCTCCTTTGGCCGCGACGAAGCAACATGTCATGATATCACGACACTTTTTCTCCTTTGGCCACGACGAAGCAACATGTCGTGATATCGCGACACCTTTTCTCCTTTGACCATGATGAAGCAACATGTCACGATATCACGACACCTTTTCTCCTTTGGCCGTGACGAAGCAACATGTCGCGATATCGTGACACTTTTTCTCCTTTGGCCATGATGAAGCAAAATGTCGTGATATCGTGACACCTTTTCTCCTTTGGCCGTGATGAAGCAACATGTCACGAAATCGTGACACCTTTCCTCCCTTGGCCGTGATGAAGCAACATGTCATGAAATCGTGACACCTTTCCTCCCTTGGCCGCAATGAAGCAACATGTCATGAAATCGTGACACCTTTCCTCCCTTGGCCATGATGAAGCAACATGTCATGAAATCGTGACACCTTTCCTCCCTTGGCTACGATGAAGCAACATGTCGTGAAATCATGACACCTTTCCTCCCTTGGCCGTGACGAAGCAACATGTCGTGAAATTGTGACACCTTTCCTCCCTTGGCCATGATGAAGCAACAAGTCATGATATCATGACACCTTTCCTCCCTTGGCTACGATGAAGCAACATGTCACGATATCATGACACCTTACCTCCAATGACCGCGACGGTGCAACATGTTGCAAAATAGTGACATCTTTCCTCCCTTGGCCGCAATGAAGCAACATGTCACGAAATCACGACACCTTTCCTCCCTTGGCCGCGATGAAGCAACATGTCATGATATCACAACACCTTTCCTCCCTTTGATTTTTATTTTATCATTAGCTCAAGGACCTTTCAAGACCCTGCCTAATCACCTCATCCTAAGTAGCCATGTCACTGTGCAACTGAACCCCTACCTCCTTCTCAGCACCCATCTTAGCTAGGAATTCGGCCACTTTGTTTAAATATCTACTCACATAAACTGGAATCACATCATCTAATTTCCTCCATAATTCCTTAATTTGAGTGACAAGAATCCTCAACCTCCATGCTTTCAAAGCAAAGTTCCTCATGCAATCTAGATCTCCAACCATTATTTGAGAATCTGATTCAAGTATTATCCTCCTGTGGCCCTATTTAACTACCCAAATAGAAGCATATTTGATATCTATGGCTTCTGCTTCATTGTTTGTGGCTCTTCCCAAGCCTTGCAGTTCCCAATAGAGCACTGTTCCAACATGATTTCGACAAACCACTCCAATTATGGCTCTACCCAGATTGCCTTTTGTAGCTCCATCAGTATTAATTTTAATCCAACCTTTTGGGGGTGGTTTCCAACTAGCTCTGTCATGTCCCTCTTGCACTTCAACTCCCTCTTCCATTGCCCCAATAACAACATGAGTTTCCTCTTTAGCATAGATGGCCACAGTTTCTGTGACTTTGCTCCAAATGACCTGCCAAACTCCATCTAAAGAAGAAAAAGTTTCTCTAAAAATTCTAGCATTTCTCTCCAACCACACTTGCCACCAAATAAAGTTTAATCCAAGATCCCAACCAATACAAAGAGCTTTAGATTTAAATCTACCCCTCTTCCATATTTCCCAGATATTAATCCGATTCAAGTCACCATTAACTTGAATTTTATAATATAAAATCCATCTCTCCCAAATCTGGCGCGTGAAAGTGCACTCAAACATCAGGTGATCAGTTGTTTCCTTGCTCTTGTAGCATAAGACACATTGATATGGACCGATGATTCCTTTACATTTGAGATTATCAAAAGTGAGAATGCCATTCTGCATGAACTACCAGGCAAAAAAGTTTACTTTCAGCCAACCCTTGGAGTGCCACATCTTTCTCCAATCCTCAACCTGATATGTATGAGGGGGAGGCTCTGGAAGGATCTTGTCATATCCGTCCTTCACAGTGTAGACACCAAGGCTCCCATAGCCCCAAGCTAATTCATCCTCCTCGTCTCTACCTATGAGAAATCTTTTTGTCAAGATTTTAGTCATGATGGGTGCCAAATTCGGAGGGATTGAGATTGGCCACTCATCCAACTTCTTAAACTGCTTAAACTTATACTCCCCCAGCTGACTAGTGGTGAAATAAATTTCAATTTGGACCCATCCCTTGGTTTCTATGGTTGTTTTTATTGGTTGCAATTCAAGAAATTCAACAATGATAGGTGGGTATTGATCCCATGAATCTGTCCAAAATCGTGCCTTCTCCCCTCTCCCCACTTTCCAAAAAAATCGATCTTTAACTACCTGAGATCCTAACTTGAGAGCCTGCCACACTAAGGATCCAGTACCATCCAAAGGGAAATGGCCCACCTCATTTGGGTTAACAGGTCCCAAATATTTACTAGTTAGGATTCTACTAAATAAGGAAGTTAGTTGGGAAATCCACCTCCAGTAAAGCTTTCTAGCCAAAGCTTTATTATTTATCTTGGATCTTCTCAGCCCCAAGCCTCCTTTTACCTTGGGTTGGGTTACTTTGTCCCAACCTACTAAGACCCATTTCCTCTCTCCTTTTACTCCTTCCCATAGAAATTTTCTAGCCATCTTGTCCAACTCTTTCCATATAGTATGTGGGGCAGCCAGGATAGAAAATTTGTAAATTGGTATGGCCTGAATGACTGACTGTAAAAAATTTAATCTACCCCCATAGCTTAACCATTTTTGAGACCAATGATTAATTCTATCCTTGATACAATCCAAAAGATTCCTCCAGATATCTATTTTTAGTTTTTTAAAATGCAAAGGGACCCCCAAGTAAACCACTGGGAGAGAAGTCCTTGTGAATCCCAAGATCTCTAAAAATCTATCTTGAATCCTTTGATCAAGATTGAAAAATACCACTTTGGATTTTTTATCATTGATGACTTGGTTTGTAGCCCTAAGGTAGACATTAAGAGTATCTCTGATCATTCTTGGTTCCCTGAAGCTGGCCACTCCCACCAATCTTGTATCATCCACAAATTGTAGGTGAGTCAAAACTTCCTCACCCACCTTGATACCTGTTAGCAAACCTTGTTGTCTTCTCCTCAAGATAATTCTACCTAATCCTTTAGCCAATATGAGAAAAATATAGGGAGAGCAAGGATCCCCTTGACGAAGGCCTCGAGTGGCTCCAAATGGTTGTGAGGGAAGACCCTTGATTAACACTGAGTATGTCGAAGAAGAAACACAACTCATGACCCATTCTATCCAATCCTGAGAGAAACCAAAGGCTTCCATCATCTTTGACAAGAATCTCCACTCCACCCTATCATAAGCCTTTGATATATCTAATTTTATGAACATTACTTTATTACCAGATGTTTGCATTGAATGGATTGCCTCCTGAGCTAGAACCACCCCATCCAATATCTGCCTACCCTCTACAAAACCCCCTTGCTCTGAGGAGATAATGTTATGTAAAAGAGGTTTTAGCCGCTCAGCCATTACCTTTGTGATTATTTTATATATCACATTGCATAAGGCAATAGGTCTATAATCAGAAATGTGTACCCCCTCCTCCCATTTTGGAATTAAGGTAATGAAAGTATGATTTAATGCTTTAAGAATTCTTTTACTACCTCTGGACTCCTCTATAATAGCCATTACATCCTCCTCCAAGTTATCCCAAAAGGCCTGAAAAAACTCAATTGGAAAGCCATCTTTACCTGGAGTTTTTTCGATGCTCATTCCAAAGACCACATTCTTCAGTTCTTCTCTATCAGTGGGTTTAAGAAGGGTCTGATTTTCTTCTTCAAATATAACAGAAGGTATGACAGCAATAACGTTATTTTGAGCCTCTTCATCTTGCACCATACTTTCCTTAAATAGTTTAGAAAAATAATCCATTGAATGGGAATGCATTCCTAGAAGTGTATCAAAGGAGTGTCCATTCTCATCTTGAAGATCTTCCATGTTATTCATCTGTCTCCTAGCACAAGCAGTCCAATGGAAAAATTTGGTATTTCTATCACCTTCTAATAACCAAGTGGTTCTTGCTCTCTATTTCTAGTAGGTATCCTCTTGATTGTCAATGTCCTCAACCGCTTTACGCAAGGCATCATCCTCGGCTTTGAGCTGCTCTGTAGTTTTTCCTTCCCTAAAGTGTTTTTGAACCTCATCCCATCTGGCCACCAAAGGAGCTCTTTGGACCTGGAATTCTGTCTTGTTAGCTTGCCTCCATTGTTTTAGTTGAACTTTGACATAATGAAGTTGTTTGTGGAATCTAAACATTGTTGTCCCATATGCTAGGCGACCTTCTTCCCACCACTGTGGAATTTTCTTTCGAAGTTCCTCTTTTTGTAACCAAAAATTTTCAAATTTAAATGGTTTGTGATGCTACCCTATCTTAATCCCTCCTTCCAACAGAATGGGAAAGTGATCTGAAACTGGACCCTCCAAAATCTAAAATTTTGTGTTCCATTTTACAAATGCCTCCTTTGAAACCAAAAAATGGTCTAACTTTACCTTCCTGCTATGTGGCTCCCTCCTCTTATTAGTCCAAGTATAGTTGATTCCAGGGCATTTAATATCCACTAAGTGTAAAACCTGGACTTGGGCAATCATAAGTCGATCCCCTGGGTCCAAAATTGGGGTTACCCCTTCTTGATCTCTAAAGGATAATTTAGCATTAAAATCCCTGGCAATAATCTAGTCTAAATCTTCCCTTGAGATTCTCATGTTATGCACAGCTTTCCATTGAAGCCTCTGACCATCAAGGTTTTGAGCCCCATAAAAATTTGTGATTAAAACATGTTCACCTATGACATTATTCCTAAAATGTGATGTGAGAACACCCCTCCAAGCTATATTTTCTATTGTAGTCCATTCAAGAGAGTTCCAAAGAGTAACAATCCCCCCTGAGGCACCTTGGGCAGCCACTTCCATATGACCAGCACCCCTCCAAATTTCGTTAACTGTTTTACACATAAGATCCAACGACATTTTTGTCTCTTGAATAAGCAAAAAATCTGTTTTACATTTTTCTAAGAGTCTTCGAACAGCATATTGATGGGTTATACTATTTAAACCCCTAACATTCCATGATTGTATAATCATTGGTTACCTTGAGAGCAGTAAGAATCTATTGGCCTCATCGATCCTCCAGTGATCAGTTTGTCTTCTTGAACTGCTAGCAATTCCTTATTTGATTTTCTACCCACTCCTTGAGAGTTGCTATTTTTTGATCTCTTTTCCACATGAGTTATCCCTAAAGTTGGCATTTCTCTGTTCTTTTATGCTATTCCCATGCTGACATCCTTAATTATTGGTTGCTCTTGGTTATGCACTATCAGTGCCCCTGCACTCTCTGACTGCGATAACTCACTATGCTCAATTACTTGCTCTATGACGGGGGGAGATGAAAGAGGAGCTTGAATGTGGATGTTATTATTTTCACTATTCCCATCCACTCCTTCCATGAATTGTTCCTCTTGGTCCACTAGTGTTTTAAATATCCCATACCTATTAGCGGGCTTGAGTTGGGTTTACTCTTTACCATATTTTTTCTTTTGCCTTCTCTTTCTTTTGGGCTATTCAAAACCATCTCTCTGAGCTTCTTTACCCTGAGAAGTATTGGTTGGTTCTTTGTTTATTGTTGACTTACCCTCCTTAGGAAGATTTGACATTCCTATAGGAGCCTCCATTTTTGTGTTCATATTATTTGGGAAGAATCAGGCCAAATGCCCATATTTGTCGTAAAATCTACATCTGAAGAGCAGAGCCTCATAATCCAGCTGTTGAATCCAAGATAGTCCTGTAAGTTCAAGTTCCACCTCTGCCGGTAGAGGCTGGCTAAGATCTATTTCCACACATATTCTTGCATAAACAGTTGTGTTTCCTTCTATTGTGTCCTTGGATACACCCAAATGTCTTCCAAGGGAATTACCGATAATTTACAAAACCTGCTCACTCCAAAACTCCATTGGAAGTGCATACAAATGGATCCAAATTGGGACAGCAGTGGGTTCAATTCGAGGATCAAATCCCACTCTCCAGGGTTGAACAAATAATCATGTCGGACCATGATTCCTCTTTTTTTATTCGAAAGCCCTATTTCTATTGGCCAGAGAAGAAAAACTAACAATAGAATACCCATTGCTAATAAACCATAAAGAGTACTCACCATGAGGCTCCCAGTTTTTTCGAACCTAGGAATGCAAATTTAGGGTAGGGCAAATACCCATGAATTTATAGATCAAATCATGATTGGATTTGTATAAGACTATTTCTTTGACCATCCTTGGATCAATGACAATCTTGGGCCTTGATTTCGACTGTGGCAAGCATCCATTGACTCGTTGTGCTATTGATCTATTTCCAGCAGCCGTAAAGAGAATTTTAAATGCAGTTCTTTGTGCTTCGTCAGTATTGGATGGAGATTTATCTTTTAACAAATCTGCATAAGAGCTATTTCTCCCTAGAAGAGGATCCGGAGGTGTCCCCATTGGACCCTCCTGGGGCAGCAATCTTGCCTTCAAATCCACAGTAACCAGAAATCTCTTCGGCAACCCAACTGATGCCCTAGATTTTCCCTGGCTCTAGAAACCCTAGTTCATCGCTTCCTGCCTTCGCTCAGTTCCACTTATAACTTATTTCTTATGTTAAGAAAGGTGGTACACTTAGATTTTGTGTCAACTATCATCTTGTTTGCTTAAACTAAAGTAAATAATAATGATAATAATAATAATAAATAATAAAAATAGTAAAAAAATTAAAATCACTTAATTATCATTTAGTTGTGCATTTGTATTTCTATTTGATTGTTCATACAACATTGTTGCTTGTCATCTTTTGCATTGCTTGACTAAAATTTAACACAACCTACATGCTTGAATGTCTTATTTTGCATGATTTTTTGCTCATGATTGCTTTATCATATATATTTTTGAGGATCTTGACACAATGGCATGTGATGATACCTAGTTAGGTTGTAGCTTACATGCATTGTACTTTCACTAAGATTTTGATGCCTAGTAAGATCCCCACCTAGGGATTCTTCTTTAATATTTTTTCTTGCTTCTCTTTGTCACTCAAGTTTTATTTTTCCTTGGTCTTAGAAGTATTGATTTATCATATTTATTAAGTCCAAGATGATAGTTTCTTAATATTTTATTGTCACCTCTCTTTTGCTTCCGAATTTTCTTCTTTGTCTTTTTGCTTTGACAAGAAAATATGTGTATTTATTTTCATCCTTTGTGTTTTTCAAATTTGTCTTCTTCTTCACCTTTCCACACTCATTAAATGTTGTGTTTCATCTCTCAAACCCCTATCGAGGGTAGCACTCACCTAATATATTTTTTTTATCCTTATATTTCATCCCACATGGGATATTTATACATCCTAGTCAGTCTTATTGGATATGATCTCATATTGGGTTATACTCCCTTTTGACTTAGTAGGCTCAACACCCCATTATAGGATAAGCTCCTTGGCCCTTTTTAGTTTACCTCGACATACATCCTAGCGGGTAATCGCCCCACAATAGTTAACTAGTGATCAACCACCCATAGCGGGTTATAATCCAACACTTCATTCTTTATGGAAAGTACTACACCCATAGTGGGTTTAACTCCCCATTTTTGGTACGATTCATAGTATTTTATCACATTGGTCCATTGTGACCTATGTTGATTTAAATACTATGTTTTTTCCTATCCTTATCTATTTCAGATGGTTGACCTTTGGATCTTCTTATTTCTTCTTCTTCTTCTTCTTTCTTCTTCTTCTTTCTTCTTCTTCTTCTTGTTCTTCTTTATTTTTCTTCTTATTTATTTTTCTTCTTCTTTATCTTCTTCCAATTATTTTATTTTTCTTTTCTTTATTTTTGTTTTATTTCTTGTTTCTTATATTTATTTTCTTTCTTTCTTCCTTCTATTTCATCCATTCATGTCATATAATTTTTTTTTTGCATTTCATATAGTTTTACATTAAAACACATAAAATATAAAATATAAAGAACACTTAATTAAATCATAACACATGCACACACATTCACACAAAACATAAAAGAAGCATCTATGTATTACTCAATGAGAAAAGAGAGATACATCAATATTTGGTTGGTGTACCATAGTCTAGTCATGGTATGCTCAACCAATTCCAAGGGATGCATACTATAATCAAAACGGGTATTTCACCCCAATACCTAGCCCTATCTCTTAGAGCATATCTCCTCTACTTCACCCAAAGAAGGAGGTGGTCCAGGTAACTACATACCCATGGACGGTGAAGCTAAGATTGTTTGTGATTGATACTATGACCTACTAGCTAACTAGAGGGATGGAGGAAGCATCACTCTCTACCCCACTGGTACCACCTAAAAATAGATGGTCTCATAAAATGTAGCCTATTGAATGGCCACCTCTAACATCTCCATTGTCCTCTATAGTTTCACCTGTAGAAGGTGGATCCAATCATTGTCTTGTCTACTCTCAATGATAGCCATTTCCTCTTCTTGAGCCTTATGATGCTCTGTGTCCAAGTGGCTCACCTTCCCTCATATATGGTCAACCTCTACTCAAGTTGCATCCCTATCCATATTTACAATACTCAACAAGCTTTATAGTCCCTCGATACTCTTGGACCTATCCTCCAGAAGCAGGTCCACATGTCTTTGTAGAGTCATCACCTATGTTCGTAGCACCTCTACCTCCTCCCTCGAATCCCCTCATCCTGAGGTCTAGCCTTGGCTGGATACTATTGATATGGAGGCCTCTCTTGATCCTCTACCTAGTAATATCCTAGTTTCTATGGGGGCAATTCTAGATACCCCTACCTCCCTGGTCCTTTTAGTTTTGGTGTCCTCCATCACCAGCTCAATATGGATCCTAGCCTATCTCTATATTGGAGATGCATGATCCTACTACACCCTCTTTGTGGTCCTATGAGCTACCTCTCAAAATGCTCATTGCATACTCAGGTCCATTACCTGGCTTATTTGTATCATAACTAGAAGGGATACCCTTTGGGGTATGACTCCTCTGTACCACTACCTACAGTTGAAGACCACTCTTGCATTGTCCACCTTGAGATCCATGTAATGAGGATCATACAAGTCCTCATCTACCCACCTAGCCAAGTTAGACTCACCTCCAAACCTTATTGGGTCCCAATAGACTCTCTAGTACCAGTAATCCTTCAGGTCCAAGATTCTCTATAAGATCTTGAACTACCTTAGGACTCAATCAAATTGAAAGACCTCTAGCTCCCCTATCTTTTTGGTGAGCCATATATTCCTCCTAAAACTCTCTAGATCTGTCTCATCCTTAGCCCATCTTGGGTGTATATTCTAGGATCACCATATATTTTTGGCCTCCCTCAACTCATCTATTACCTAGCTCGCTAGTGGTAGGTTTCTAGTGTAGGTCATCACAACCCGCTCTAGGGATATGGACCTTTTGTATACTGTTGGTTGCTCTAGGCTAGAAAATGCTCTTCATAGTGCATCTAATCACCATATTTCTATGTGATCCCATCTCCATACCTGAATCAAATTCATGCAAACCATCCATGTATGTCGTTTGTACATGATGTTGTACAATATCTTGTACAAGTGGGACAACACATATGGACCCCATGCAAATCAAACTCCCTAGTATTGCATATCTATTACTACACCCACCATAGTCCATGGTAGATATCACCTACTCATGTGGTACATCAACAGTCCTGCCACCACCCTGTAGAGCACAATCATCTATGGGTTTACCCCATATAATCCCACTAAGTCATCCACAACTATGGTGCTCTCGCACCTGGTGGATCCAACCTCCTAAAAATTCTTTCAAGGTCATTGACTACCTCACACTTTGTAAATCACCATCCCTCTAATAAGGATGCACAAGATGCACCACACACCCTCCAATGTGAGGTCATCTCTCCCATGGATAACTAGAAAGTAGATGACTTCGGGTACTATCTCTCTACCAAAGCTATTAGTATATTTGTTGTCTACCTCTACTCGCGGCAGCCTCACTAGATGGTCTAGCTCCATCACCTCCAATGTGTCTCTCTCTACCCGTTTGAGTACCTCTAGATCCACCTCCAAGGATATTACCCCCACTCGTGGCTCTCGAGTACTCTAAGATGCAATAACAACAACATCAAAATTTCCATTAGTTTAATTAATCAATTAAATTATTAAATTAAATTAAAAATTTTAAATTTTTATTGCTAAAAATCAAACTTTGCATTCTTAAATTTTAGCTTGCTTTCTTCTCTCTTTTCTTCTTTATTTCTTTCATGTTTTGTCTTTTCTCTCTCTTTGGCAAAATCATTCCTCATTTTCTAGGACCATAATTTCATCGAGGTGAAGTCGCATCCCGCTTTTCATGGGGTATGATTTCATGAAATCGTATCTGGCCCTTGTCACCATGCATTATTTCACTGCTACCACCCAAGGCAAAATTGTGGTTTGGCCACAAAATCATGCCTAGGTTGTACACAGAAAAACCGCCAATTTTGGCGGGAAACCACCCAAAAGCATGAAATATTTTGAAAAAAAATTGAAATGTGAGGTTGCTTTTCAACCCAACCTCTGCTCACTCTACCTTTGTACTGGCCTCACCCCTCATGATCATCTAATAGTGCATTGGTAGTGCCATCTCCCATTTTCTCCAGAGCTCCTTCTCCTATTTCGCATGGTAAAAATGAATTAGGATTTTACACCTTTTTCACTTTTATCCATGTTTTTGTTTTTTGTTTTCCTGTTACTTTTCCTTTTTGCACTTTTTTGCCTCTCTTTTTCTTCTTTTGCATTCATATTTTTTAATTTTCATTAGGGATGTTTCCCTCATAAAACATGAGAGGGCACCCTAGCCTTAGAAGTATTAATGTCCCTAATGCCTCGATTTGCATGTAAAACAGGAAAGTGTTTGGAATAACATCATTTTTGCACCACCCTTTTATTATAAACTAGCCACCCTATTTTTTCTTGTCATCTTTATACTGTGAGTGTTTACATATTTTCTTTGACACATTTATTAGTCCATAAATACGTCAAAGAGGGGGTAAAATGTAGACATGGAAAATTTACCCACTCTAGTGGACAATCTTCCCTGAGCCCTCTGGGAGACCCCTTAGACTTGCTTAGGGCAAGGACAAGGCTTCTCACCCCTATTTTTCCTTTTTTCTCTCTCTATGAGAAATCACGCTCACCCTTGATGGGGTACAATTTTACATAGGTGAAATCATGATCGACCTTTATGGTGTGTGATTTCACCTTTTTAGAATTTTGTCTAAGGAAACCCTAATTCTTTAGGTTTGATGTATTTTACGTTGGCCTTCCTTGGTTTTCCCACCTGTCTTGCCTTCATATACGCTATATAAGGAGGGTTTGAATTCACTTTTCACACACTCTCATGCACAACATTTGATATTTAATGCTAACGATGATTATTCTTACAAAGTGTTTTAGTTTTCACTTATCGATCTGCATTCTTCTTCTTCTTTTGCAAGCAAGTTATCTTTGGAGTGTAAAGTTTGATTGGTTTTCTTCTGCATTGGCTTGTTGATTGTTGTTGCTCACTTTGGTGGATTTTTGTTAAAGCCTTAAGGAGAGATCAACTATTCGGAGGTATCAACCCTTCTGCTTAATTTCTCACTGTCTTCCAAGTGAATTTGCTCTGTTACATAATTTTTTTCATTTTCTACATCTCACATTTGTTATTTCACTTTGATCTGAGATGTTTCATGTCACTTCTAAGAAATCATGCCTGGGTCTCTACAAGGCATGATTCCATTGGTGTGTTATCACGGTTTCCTATTATGGGGTGCAATTTCACCTGAGCTATACATGGGGGTAAAATTTTGTTCCAAATTTCATAACTGCATTCTAGGTTGCATGTATGGCATAGTGTCACACTCTATTCTGTATTTCTATCTTATTATTCTTTTGTGCTTCCATATGTTTTATTTCTTCTAAAGGTCAAATTTTACTTCTGATTATCAAAGGTTAGCTAAAATGACCTAGGGTCTTGACTATTATGCCTCCAAGAACTATTATACAGTGGCCTAAGTAGGCTCCCTAATTTTAATCATATTTTTCAAGTGTTTGTCAATTTATCTTGCAAGAACAAGAATTTTTGATATCACTGGATAAAATATTAAAAACAAGGATAAATCACTGGATGACATAATTTTTCCAGTTAATCTCTAGGTTGTTTTTTGAGTGCCTTATATTTTTGTTGTAAACTCTAGATATGATTTTAATAGAAATGTATTAATTGATTTCTAGGCATTGAAGGATAAAACAACATATAGTGTGCACTTAGGGTTAATTTTGTTTGTGCATATTCTCTTGAGCCCTTGCTTAAATGTTTTCTATCTTAAAAACCTAGGTTAGAAAGCATTCATAGAAATATTCATTCTAGGATTAGCTCGTGTATTCCTACATTTTGTATTTCTGCATTGTTATTTATCTTTCATAGCATAGATCTAGAAATATCAAATTTAGGTGATTGTCTTGAATCGAATACATCAAACATTCTTGAAAACCATAGGACTTGGAATGAGTCCTTAAACCATTCCTAGTGAATCCTTCCCCCCTAGTATTGATTATAGAGAACAACATACCCCCATGGTTTACCCCAAGGCTTTCTCTCTTGCGGATCTAGCCTTGGGAATTGTATGTGATAGGAAAATTTTCCCCCTTTACATATAACTCTCGGGTTTGAAAATAATAGGCCACCTCCCTTTTACATGTTTTAAGAATGGATGGGTGGGTTGTACGTAATTGTATGATTTTCCTAGAGTGGTGCAAGTGGATGGTACCCCTATAAAAATAGTTGGAATTATTAAATATATTCCAATGATGTTACATAGAGTACCAAATATTACTATGATTCAATAAGTGGTAATTTTGTATCTTGAGCCATACTTTGGTCTCTTTCTCAAGAATTTACAGTAGAATTAGGAGTATATATGTACTTGGATTACTCTCATATGATAATTACACATAAGGAAATATGAATTAATATCTTTCTTAAAAATATTATAGCTTATCATATAGGTAAAATGGAGGAAGAATGTATCAATATGATTATTGAATAAATAGACCCTTTGGAAGATGTTCTTGAAGAGTTGTGGAAAAAATATGAATTCTCTTTGAAAGATGACAAAACCTTGACTGAAACTAGAATTGACACATTTCACATCAAAGATCTAGAACAAGAAAAGGTCCCAACTATGAAAAACCAAGAACTCTAAAAAATAGACCACTGAAAGCTTTACTTTGAAAAGGCTAGATACAATAATGAAGTTAGATCTATAATAGTGCTAATATCTCATTCAGAAGGAATAAAAAATTTCTCCTATAGGTTGACATGGAGCTACAGTAATAATGCATCCAAATATGAAGCCTTGTGTCTTGGTTTGATGTAGGTAGAAATAATGGGAACTAGGTTAATATTCATCTATGATGATTCCAATCTTGTGGTCAATCAAGTAACAAAAAATGTAGTAGTAAACATCATCACCTGATAACATAATGTAATAGGGTATGGGATATAATGGAAATTTTTGAATCATTAGGTATAAAACCCATCCCTAGGGAATAAAATGAGTTAGCTAACACACTAGCTTCTCAAGGAGCAAATTACATTCCCACTACCAATTATGGTTAAAAGAGGAATAAAGTAAACATGATATTTAGGCTACCAATCCCAAATAAAGAAATATTCTAGTAGGTGTTTGAAGATGATTGGAAAATTTTTGACTTCTTGACAAGAGAGGAAATCTACGCAACTCAACAAGAAGATATGCTATAGAAAGTGAACTAAGAATAAATTATTTAGTTGAAGAATGATATTATCCCAAAAGGACTGATCACTTTAGAAATTTTGTTCGATAATAATTATTGAAGTACAAGGTATAAAATGAAAATAAAAGAGTAGGCTTAGAAAGAATTCTAAATCAAACCAAGAAAAAATTTGAAGGTTAGAATATATTTCTCCATGGAAGAAGTAGACATATTAAAGTCATTATGCAAACATTATAAATATATAATATCATGGAGATATGATGATATTTGAGTTTATGAGAAGGAGGTAATTCAACATATCATAGGGCTAATACCTAAATCTAATCCATTTAGGTAAATATAGAGGCCAATTAATCCCAAAATAGAAGCGACAATGAAATATGAGCTTCTCAATTTATTAATTTCCAAAATCATATATCCAATCAAACTTTATACATGGGTTTCTAACTTAGTACTGATAAGGAAGAAATTTTCCTTGGCACTAATTTCTAGAATTTAAACAAAGCTTCATTGAAAGATCATTATCCTTTACCATAGACTGATCAAATCCTACAATTTGTAGTCAAAGTAGAGATATTTTCACTCCTTGATGGTTTCTCAAGATAAGGGTCAAATATGAATATCAACACAAAACAACATTCACTAGTAAATTAGGAACATTCATGTACCAAAGAATGTCATTTGGTTTATCCAATGCCAAAGCAACTTTTTAGCATGCTATGGACTTTGCTTTTGGTGATTTGGTTAACAAAATCATCCTAATTTACTTAGATGACATGAAAATTTTATCTCATGAAAAACAAAAGCACTTAGATCATATATATATGGTCTTTCAAAAGTGCCACGAGTTTGGAATATCATTCAATTCAAAAAAATCAATATTCATTGTCCACAAGGAAAACCTTTTGGGACATGTTGTCTCTAAACAATGAATAACCATTGATCCAAAAAATAATACATGCTATTTTAGCTCTACCTCTTCCCCTTAATAAGATATCTTTGCAATCATTTTTTGGGTAAATCAACTTCATCTAAAAATTTATTTTCAACTTTGCACAGATAGTCAAACCTATGATAGAGCTACTAAAGAAAATGTAGCATTTGAATGGACCCTTGAGATAAAAGAGTGTTTGAACAGATCAAATAGGATATAACAAAGGCTCTAGTCTTGATCAATCCATATTTCAATAAAGACTTCATCTTATACACTTATGGGTTTGAATACAACTATGTCGTAGTTTCTACTTAGAAGGATAATAATCAAGGGGAACATCGGGTCTATTGTTTAAGTCAAATATTTCATGATTATCAAAAGAACTATAATTTTATGGAAAATCAAGTTTTTACAATACTAAAATCACTAAAAATTTAGGCATTATGTTTCTTAGATCAAAACTATAGTTAATGTAGTCCATTTAGATGTCAAAAATTTCTTCCTTCAAGGAGAATTAGGAAAAAAAATCTAGATGGGTTACTATAATACAAGAATATAATATTGAAATATGCCCTACTAAAACATTAAGAGATAGAGCCTTATATTAATAGTTGGTTGTCACTCTAGAGCATAGCTACAATATGTGCATAGAAGACAACATTAGAGAAGACCCTGAAAGTGAGCAACACATGAAAGAGTCTAAGTGGGTGGATAAATTGATAAACTATTTTCAAATAGGAATATGCATGATAGGGTTTAATGCTTCACAAATATGTCAATACATATTATAAGCATTGAAATATATCTTACTACTGAAATGCTTATACAAATTATTTTTGATAGAATTCTCTTTCGTTGCATAAAACCAAAATAGGTTGAGAAAGTGTTAACATAGTTCCACATAGGTTTGTCTAGAGATATTATTAGAGACAAACAACCATCACCAAAAATTTTAGAGCTAGATATTATTGTTCCACTATCTTTGTAGATTCATTCAAGGTAGTTAAATCCTATGAAAATTTTTAATGATTTATCAAAAGAGACAGAAACCCTATGTTACCACTACATCCAATCACAATAGAGGAGCCTTTACAACAATGGATATTAGACCTTATTGGATTCATATATCCCAACTCATCAATAGGAAATAAGTATATTTTAATAGCAACAAACTATTTTACTAGGTGGACAGAAGTGATAGCTATGAAATTGACCAATCAAGATATAGTAATTGAGTTCCTAGAAAATATAATCATAAGATTCAGTATCCTATATGCCTTGGTAACTAACAATGGATCCATTTTTATAGGGGTAAATTCATTAATTTTGCAAGTAAATATGGTATCTACCTAAAAATATTATTGAATTATTACCCTTAAGAGAATGGGTTGGCCAAATCCACAAACAAAATCTCTTGAATATTATTGAAATAACTACTGGTGAAAACAAGAAGGATTGCAACCCATTACTCAACCAAGCATTATGGGTAAACCAAAAAATAGTTAAAAGTTTATTGAAAACCTCACCCTATTCCTTAGTTTATGGAAATATGGTTATTCTCCCATTACATCTTGAGCTTCCTGTGATGAAATTATTAGATCAAGAGGAACTCCCTGATGTGGAAGAAATAAAGACTCAAATCACACAAATTTTACTATTATAAGAATAGAGAAAAAAGGCTTATAATAATTTCCAGAAATATTCATCCATGATGAAACATTGGTTTAACAAAAGGACCACATTTCATGACTACCAAATTGTTAACCTCATTCTTAAATGGGATGAAGACATTAAATCCATGGAATCATAAAAATTTGATTCATTTTTATTTGGACCATACTGCATTGCCACCAAATAATAACATGATGTGTATGATTTGTCAGATGCCAATGGTTAGATTTTATCAATACTAACAAATGATCAACACTTAAAGTGCTTCATTTAGGGTGTTTCCACCCTTTGTAACATATGTACATAGATATGTGAAAATTAAATAATCCATGATAATTTTGAAAATCACTCAAAGTTGATTGGTCAAAACCAAAATCAACTAATAATAATTTTGAACCCTCTCATGCTTATTTGTCAAGTGGACATAATAGTTGAAATCTAACTGGAATGCAAATATTCTACATGGCCTTGCAAAATATGAAATTAAATCTTCAATAAAAATGTGAACATGTAATTTAACTACCATAATAACTATGCAACAGCCAATATAGTGCTAATAAAGCACACTTTAGCAATAAACCTACCCTCTAAAGTCTTTAATAAAAAGAATTATCAAGCCAAAAAACTATCTCAATCTAAGAACTACATAATGAATTATGTGAATGATTCACCAAGTGATAAACAAATGAAATAAAAGTGTAAACTAAAGAGTAATAGCTAGGAATATGAAATCCCCGTTAATGTCTAGAAAATAAAGGAAAATAAGATACTTCAAGACTACCCAGGTGTTGTAGGTGAGTTGGAGAGGAGAGGGCAATCCTCTAGGTGAGGTCCCAGGTTCTAATATCCACCCTACCAAAAAGTTGAATTGTATACCCAAAATCTAATTGATAATGTTGGTGCGAGTAGTGCCGGGCATGACTCCTGGGTGACTCTAACAGTGAAAGACCCCCGGTCATGGTCTCTTAGACCAAGGCAGTCCCGCAAGGGATTTTTCACTTTAAAAAAAGATACTTAAATACTATACTTTCAAAATTGAGGATACAAAAATCATCCTCAAGTCAAAGCATAGGCACCTTTGAGAAGTATATAAACAATGAGCAAAGAGATGTCACCTAGTAGCCTCTTGTTGATTTTTGTATGGCATTATTTGTTGCCTTCTTACATTTAGAAGCTTGTTTATCCCTACCTTGAATTAGTACTAGTCATCACCCAATTTTACAACCCTCAAATGAAAACAATCCAAATCTATAGGGACCAAATATTATTTCAACTTACTTTTGATATTTTCACTAAGGCTTTGACATAAGGGTTAAGCCCAAAACTTCCCCCAAGTATCTTACCGTTGAATAATAGAGGAAGTACTATGACCTCAGGAGACTTAAAAAAGGGGGTAAGTTATTTAAAATTTGACTAAACCAATAGTTATACAAGCCCCCACATGTTTTCAATGCTCACCATAATTTTCAACTTGCCCTTTGACAGGTTTAGGATTACAATATTGCCTACCATATATGATGTAAATATAGAGATAGATATTCAATAACCATCCAAAAAACTATGAAATTCTTCATTAACAGCAATAGAAACCCTTACAATACTCTGGAAATACATAGGAGGGAAATGAGAAACTTCCCATATTAAAATCTATGTCTGCATCCAAATTCAAGAAATTTCCACACCTACCAAGAAAAAACATAAATACCTATGAAAAAATATAAATGCCTATGGAAAAACATAAATACTCAAACGGACACCTAGAGCTCTAGTTATGGCCCTAACAATCTCATGTATCTTTTATGACATCATTATCTTCTAGTTGAGAGGAACACAACTCCTACAAGTTTGGTTGTTCAAACTCCTATGACTACTAACCATCTAGTTGATGATGCTTCTCCTCTAAAATCCATGTGTTATCCTTCAGTGGCAGTCCTCCCCACTATACTAAGTACCCCTAATAATTTCCATGCCTAGTGTTAGTCACTTTCATATAAAATACCTGGGATATATTTTGTTTCTATTTCATTGTCATTCCCAGTCCAATTTTATGTCCTCCTCAATATCATATATCTCTTCCTAGAATAGGTACAGGTTTGATACATTGAACATAGGTGAAATGGAAATATCCTATAGCAAATCTACCTCATAATAATTATCATTGATCTTCTTTATGATTTTGCAAGGCCTAATTTTCTTGTGATTCATCTTGTTGTATGTTCCCCTTGGGAACATTTATTTCCAAAGGTGTGCCATCACCATATCCCCTTATTTAAACACTTTCAATATTCTAGTCACATTTGCCACCGTATTGTATTTAACATTGCTATCTTGTAGCTTTTGTCTAATATCTACTTGTAGAATCTGTATGTGCTCTAAAAATACTTCTATATTAGCAATGATATGCTCCCAAATTGGCAACTCAACTAAGTCCAATACACCATGTGAGTTTCTTCCATAAACAATTTGAAAAGGTGAATTACCAATTGATATATTGATAGAACTGTTATAGGTGAATTCAACCTATGGTAATGCCAAGTCCCATTGTTTGGGTTTCTCCACCTCTATACACCTCAACAATTTTTTTAAACTCCTATTCATGATTTTCATTTGCCCATCTATTTATGGATGGTAGACACTGCTAAACTAAAGTTGTGTCCCCATATCTAGCAACTCAACCACTTTTCGGTTCAAATAGTCATTCTACATTTTTTCATCCTATAGCCTTATTGATTTGGAAGCACTACACAGGGATCAAATCAATGTGATTTTGAATGTCCCTTTCTGCAAGTAATCCATTTGGTAGTTTATCTAGTATGACATGTACAAAATCTCCCAATAGTTCTTCTACTGATGGCATATTTATAACCTTCTTTGTTACCTCTTTGTTGTCAAGATATAACAAAACCCGATTTTCTCCATTTTTGTCCCAAACTCTTTGGTCTTCAACAAACTCTCACTATGTCCTTCCTCATTAAGAGGTAATAAAACTACCTTAACACCATATTTCAAAAAGTTTTATGTGTTCTTTTCCTTGCCTAGTGTTAGTCACTTTTATATACAGGAACCATGATATATTTTGTTTCTATTTCATTGGGATCTATCATTCCCAATACAATTTGATATCCTCCTTAATATCATATATCTCTCCCTATAATAGGTACAGGTTTGATACATTGAACACGGGTGAAATGGCAAGATCTTGTGGTAAATCCACCTCATAAGAATTATCATTGATCTTCTTGATAGTTTTGCAAGACCTAATTTTTTTGTATTTTAGCTTGTTGTATGTGCCCATTAGGAACCTTTCTTTCCTAATGTGTACCATCATCATATCCCCTTCTTTAAACACTTTCAATATTCTAGTCACATCTACCACCATCTTGTATTTGATATTACTATCTTGTAGCTTTTGTCTGATCTATGCTTGTAGACTCTGCATGTGCTCTACAAATACTTCTACATTAGTAATGATATACTCCTAAATTTGCAACTCAACTAATTCCTATATGCCATGTGGGTTTATTCCATATACAAATTGAAAAAGTGACTTACCAATTTATCCATTGATATAACTGTTATAGGGGAATTCAACCTGTGGTAATGCCAAGTCCCACTATTTGGGTTTCTCCCCCACTATACACCTCAAAAATTTTCCAAAACTCATATTCATGATTTTTATTTTCCCATCTATTTATGGATGGTAGACACTGCTAAAATGCAATTTTATCTCCATCTCCAGTAACTTAACCACTAATCAGTTCAACTCTTCATTCTGCATTGGATTCATCCTATAGGCTGCTTGATTTGGAAGTATTGCACCAGGGATAAAATCAATGTGATTATCCATTTTTGGCTATAATCCATCTGGTAGTTTATCTAGTATGACATCTATAAAATCTCCCAATAGTTCTTCTACTGTTGATGGCATCTTTATAACCTTGTTTGTTACCTTCTTTGTTGGTAAGACAAAAAAACCTAGTTTCCTCCATTTTTATCCCAAAATATTTGGTGGCCAACAAACTCTCACCATGTCCTTCCTCTTTAAGAGGTAATAAAACAACCTTAACACCATATTTTAGAAAGGTATAGGTGTTATTTTCTCCATCATGTATTACCTTCCTATCATACTACCATGGCCTCCCAATAATATATGGTAAGCATCCATAGGTATAACATCACACCAGATCTCATCCTTATAAGTATTACCAATAGAAAAATTAATCAAACACCTATTGTCTACAACCACTTCATTGACATTTTTAAACTATTCTATATGATATGGATATGGATTCTTCCCACATTTTAGACTTATTTTATCTACCATAACATTTGAAACCATATTCTCACAACATCAAAAATAGGTTTACATATCTTTCCTCCAAATGTGCACTGTGTCTTGAAAGTGCTCATACGTAGCCATGAGATACAATCATCCCTATATAGAATTTGGTCTTTGCTTTGCATGATCATTGTCCTTCTCATCATCAAATTTTCACCCACATCTACAACAACTTCTATATCTCATTGCACCTCCTCTGCTTCAGCTAAATTGACCCGAGGTTGTTCAATATGCCTTCATTCCTATCCTTGATTTTGAGGACACTCATAGGCTCTATGCCCTTCTTCACCACACTTATAACACACATATGGTCTATGGGGAGCATTCCAAGTCCTCCCTCTTCCTCTTATATATCCCCTTCCTCTCTAGGGGTATAGGAACCTTATTTGGGGTTCTCAACCTTCTTTGTTGTATTTGAGGATTCTCCTTTGACAAGATTAAACCCTCCATGTCCTCTTGATGGGGAGGATGATGCTCCTATTTTTACTCCCATATTATTCTTGAAATTTTTCCTATTTTTATTTTCCTTTGCTTTTAGAGCTAACTGATAAGCATCGTCTATAGTACAATATTTGAGTATACTAAGCTTATTTTGAATGCTAAATTTTAGAGCATTAACATACCTAGTTGTCTTCTAGAGCTCAAATTCATAATGTGCCACTCTGATAGATATATTATAAAACTCACTAGTATAATCTTCCACACTATGTTCTCTCTACCTCATATTCTACAATTTCATGAAGAGGGTTTGCTCATAATCTACTAGGAGAAATTTTACCCTCAATTTCTTCTTCATTTTGTTCCAAACCCTAATCTTGTATTTTATTTTTTTTATCTCATTTTGGAGGTGATCCCACCAGACCAATGCATGGCCCTTCATCTTAGTACATGCAAATTTTACCTTTTTATCCTCTGCCATATTCTTCCATTCAAAGAATTTCTCCATACGATTCAGCCAATCTAATAGCTCCTCTAGTTGTAACCCTCCTCCATACTCAGGAACATCAACCTTCACCCCATAATTCTTACCTTCCAAGGCCCTGATAAACCTTTCCTCAAATGGCCTTTCCTCTAGGGGTTCCTCTTCCCCTTCCATGGGTGGAATTTCACCCAGTTCACTATCCACATCATTGAGGTTTCTTGGTCTCATATGATTCACCACAACTGTGATATGAGCTATTTGCTCTTGCAACTCTTGGATTTGCTTTTTTTTGGGCATATACAACCCTTTCTCTTCTCATATTCCTCCAAAATAATGTAATAAATACACAAAAAAAAACCAGATATTCTCACCTTCATGATCTTTGTAGGATCAAGCATGTTTTGATACCACTTGATATAAATCCAGAGATAGATCTTCAATAACCATCCAAAAAAACTATGAATTCTTCATTAATAGCATAACAACCCTTAAAATTATCTATAAATATATGATAGAGAAATTAGTAGCTTTCCATATTAAAATCTATTCCTGCACCCAAATTCAAGCAATTTCCACACCTATCAGGAAAAATATAAATGTTTGTGGAAAATATAAATGCTTAAACAGACACCCAGAGCTCTAGTTATGGCCCCAACAAGCTCATGTGTCTTTTATGACATCAATATTCCATTTGTAATCCATATTAATATGATGAGTCCTACTCATATTAGTCTAAAAATCCTTATTTCTTTGACTAGGCTAATTTTTTGTGCAAAAGCGTGCATGCACAACTTACACAATTATAAATGTCAAAATATGGTACTTTTCAATATCCATCACACTTGGCTTAGCTTTTCTTGTATAGAACCATAGAAAGTATGCCATTTATAGGTGTAAATAAGTAAAATGACCAAGAATAGAAAATAACAATAGTGTACGGGACAACTCTAATTAGGGCTTCTAGGTCTTGTTATCGTTTTAATAGAGATTTTTTGGGAACAACACAGCTCATATATGGAGGAGTACCACTATTACCCCAAGCAATAATTACACCATTGTAGAGTCCCCAAATGGAAGAAGGATATTGATTCTTTTTAATAGAAGGAACTATGGTAAGATTATATATCTTTGTAGGGAAACCTTTTCTATTACCATACTATGTGATAGATTGAGTATTCACCATAGAGTATTATTGATATTTAGATGCCATAAATGTAGCTTTTTCTATAGGTACAAATAAAGCTAGTACTTCTAAGTATCCATTCAATTTTGAATATATTATAGTAATGATAAAAGGACAAGGGGAAATTCTATATAATAAGCTTGAAAAACTAGGATTACAAGAAATACCACACAAATGGAAGTATGATCCTAAAGATAAATTCAATGAGAGGATAACATACTTGAACAAAGGTAAGACACCAACATTCAAAAATATCAGTCGACTCGACCTGGAACAACTTTGAAATAATTTTGAGGATAACGAGCTTAATTAGAATATTAGTAAGATGCAAAAGTTGCCTCCTTGGAGAGATTTCTATGATCCAAAATGTGATGACGACTCAAAATGGTATGAATATCATAGATTTCTCAAGATAAAATAGATACTATGGCTAATAATATTGGTTCGAAAGAATCCAAGATTGTGGAATGGTCGATGTTTAGATGCAAATGTGGCATTCAAAAATCTAGGTACCCTTTGTTGATAGATAAAATACTCTCAAAAGTATGACAAAAATATAGGGAACTAGAAGCCTCAAGAAGAGCAAATTAAAGTTAAAATTACTAACAACCAATGTGAGGAAGTACCATGGGGGTCACTTAGTTGAAATACTTCAACCTCCACTTTTAATTTATTAAACCCTTTGTGGTAAACCCATATATAATAAATAAGAACCCCTTTTCAAACTTACCATTTTTCAAAAAATAATCTTAATCAATTTTTAATATCCCTTACTAGTTTTATCATTTTACCAATGTATATCCATTGAACATGTTTGACTTCATTGAACTATCAAGTCTTTATGCGCATAACAAAAATTTATGGTTTGATCTCTAACTTGAAATTAAAATATGTATATTATTGGTCTTCACACATTTTATTTAACCAGTAATATACAATCCCTTGTTAGTGTCTGAATAAATTATACTTTACAATCCCTTTAACCAACATTGATCATTCATGGTCATTGATGTAATTTATATTTTGTAATGGATCAAAAGCATTTCTAAAACACGCTATCTACTCACCTTTGGAGTATAGTTGTACAAAATAATTCTAGAATAGGGACCGGTCTAGTATATATCAACTAATTTTATCTTAGTGCACATACCCAAACATTTTGGCTCACACATGAGATGCATCCATACTGGATACTCGGGTATAGGTACAAAATACACCTCTTCCCATACCTAATACACATTAAGTGCAACACCACACACTTAGCACATTCACCCTCATTTCAACACAAACCCAAGTCAAACCCCATAGTAAAAATAAGAAAAAACATGAAAAACAACAAAGATAAAGAAGAAAGCAAATATTACTAATAAAAAATATATAAAGGAGAAAGGAAATATTACTATTCACTCCTCTCCACCTCACTGAAAATATTTTCTCTAACTCCTATTCAATGCCTTTACAACTTTCTATTTGCATTCAATTTACTGTTTTACCAAGTTTTGGGATGATCTTATGTTTTGAGTTTCAACTTTAAGATTTTACCAAGGGATGCCCAAATTATTCTCTCAACTTTACAATTGCATTAGATAATAACCATTTTCCAAGATCTAAACCTATGTAGGCTTGTACCCTTATACTACATATCAATGTTTTAAAGGTACCCAATGGCTATTCAATAGTCACAACTACAAAACACTCCCCTTGCCACCACCAAAAATACACACCCACACCAACCAACACCCCCATACAATCTTGAATTGTATATATAGTTATATAGCTATAAATGTAAAAAAATAAATTTGAATAGAATCTTAAAAATAAGTAGATCAAGATCAAAAGACTTTATTCTCTAAGACAATCTGCAATGCATTTGAGGATAAGAATATTCTAATATTTTAGTATAGGGTAATTCTAGAATATAATATTGACTATATAAGAATGGTAGCTAGAATAAGATGAAAAAATAATAGAAGAGTAAAATAGACTAGACCAAACATCCAAAAATTGTCTTCTTTGACAAAACTAAAAAATAAATTTAAGATAAAGAACATAGCATAGTGTTTAATACATAGCTTCATTTAAGACCTTGACTAGCCCTTTCAACCATGAATTGTACCTAAGGTAATCTTATCATTTTGAAGAAATTGTAGTGGCTACTTTAAAACCTTTCTATTTGTATGACTTTATCATTTCTAAAGGTATTACAATGTGAATGATCTTTCAGTGATCTAGTAGTAAGCGAAGGTGATTATTAATAAGAATAACCCCCCCAAAAAAAAATAAGAAGGTACATTCCTCGACTTAATATAGAATTATTGATGCTGGTAATGCCAATTGAAATACTAGGAAAATTTGGTAGAACATAGACAACTTCAAAAACAAAAAGTTATCTAGTGACAACTAGATAAAAATATTTTTGATCATTGTAGTAGTTCACTAAAATATTGCCATAGTTTCCAAATCCTTGTGAAACTGAAATCCAACATTTTCCATCTATGATATTTACAAGTGAAGATAATGGTAAGGAATGATATAGTCCAACATTATCCAAAAACTAACCTTTTTAGAAAAAAATCTTAGGCCTTTGTCAGGATAATCCGCTTCATATGTCTCTCCTAACAAGGGATTAAAAGGTTTGCACATTCGTCCTTCAGTGGAAGAATATCCAGAGATAGCAAATACAGCAACATGCAAAATCTACATCAACTAATTTCCTTGTAGTGAGTAAATTATATTGTAATAAATTAGAAAAATATCATGTTCATGATATATTTTCAAAATGCAAGAAACACATCATTGAATTTTTGTACAAGTCATTGAATCCATATCAATTGTGCAAGAAGGAAAGTACTTTGAATTGAACTGCAATTATCAACCATAGATTTCTTTCATTTGGTAAAGTAAGAACAAAGGCATGATTTATAGCATGATCTGAACATAATTTACACATCAAAATATTATATCACAGTTTCCTACAAGCATAATAGAATATGTTAATAGCAAACATTCCACTTATGATAGATTTCATAGTCAGACCAATGACTTTAAGGGGTTGGAAAAATTTATAACAACTTCTACTAAGTTGATAGCAATTGTGGTAACTATAAAATGAGTACAAAAAGAAGTTCTATCATATTGTTTTAAAATTTGGCCAGATCCAAGAACTAGGAACACATGTATAGATATATGTTACTGCATTTCCTTATATTTGAGGGTTATGAGATGCAATAAAAGTAGATAAGACAGACATACTAAAACTAAAATAATAAATAAAGGCATTGTATGCAATGGATCCTATCTAGATTACTAGAGGGAAAAAGAAAGTACCAAGAATGAAATTAAGAAATCAATCAGTGTAAGGACACAGGATGTAATGGAGGCTAGCTAAAGTAGGAAAGAAAAATTGACCCAAGTAGGAAGAAAAATAGTCAGCACATTTACAAAAGATATATTGTCACAACTTAAATATGATGATTTTTTCCATCACTTGAGTATAAGATAAGACAACAAAATAGTTGTGACTTACTTGTTTACCATATTCATATGCTCAATCTAAAATATAGGAGTATTCCATATCCTCAAAGCATATTTGTAAAGAAGAAATTGGCTTATGAAAGTAAACTGGAAGGAAAACTTTGTCCAAGTCTTTTCCAATATTGTCCTTGATCAATGACCATAAGCTCACACTTTTCTCTATTTATTTAGGCTCAAGTATCCTCTTTCATTATTCAATATAAGGATAACTAATATTAGCTAATCCCATTGATGTGTTAGATCCATAAACATATCTATCAAACCTTGAAAGAGTTGATTCCACACTAGTTAAAGCATTTGCTCCAAAAACTTTGTTGTTTCAAATAAGACATCGTCTTCTTCATATGTATCAGCATCAACTTCAACTTTTGTTTTCTTTTTATCATCAGTCATAGAGTCAGATCCTCCTAAGAAGACATATCTAATTAGTATATGGTATAAATATTGGAAAATATGCAAATTAAGTTCAACTTAGATAATGAATAGCTTAATAGTAACTAGAAAAAACAAATGACATAATAGGTCTTGAGAAAAAGGTAAAGAGAACTGAAATGAACTTATAATAACTAAATAAATAATAAAATTTAGAACATGGGTTAGGTTATTTGTGTGAAACTAGTCTTTGTATTTGTTTGATACCATTCCAAAAGTAGATCCAACTAAATTGTATGAAAGTAGGACATGTATTTGAAAATTATTAATTGCATCAGTTTGCTTCATGGGTTGTGGTCCTAAGATTTTTTTTACAGAACTACTAAGTTGCATGAAATTTTGAATTAACCTAAAATCTCAAGAAATGGCTTAACATAGAAGGGTCTAGTTATTAATTGTCACACCAAGAAAAAAAACTAAACATGAAGTCATAAAATCAAGAGCATATAATTTTTTTATTTTTACATGGTGGAATATGTAGCCACCACGATGATCAAGATATACTTTCCATATTTTATGGCCGCCATAGTATTTTGCATTATCCACCTTAGAATCTGCCACATTGTACTCATAGATTCCATCCCTATAACCACCATGCTACAATCATTTTAAACCTTTTACATCATTGAAAGCACCAGGAAAGGGACAAGCATTCAGTTCGATGAAGCCCGAGATTTGAACCTTGGACCTCCGCCCCCCTTACGGGGTTTGGAATAACCAATTGGTCTACACCTTGGACCTTAGAGCAGGAATTTTTGTTTTTGATTGGTTGAAAGGGTTTTGAAAGGTCCCTGAACCCTGTACAAGAGGATCTACATGAATTCCAGATCGACCGGGGTGGTCCAAGAACTAAATATCAAAGGGCGAGCAAACCTCCACATGAGGAAAGGTGTCATGAAATCGCGACCAGTTTGGTGATGTCGCGAAATCATGACAAGCTACGCCATTGCAGCCAAGAGAAGAAGGGATGTCACGATATAGAGCAGGAAATTTTATTTGTATGTTCTACCATTGATTTTTATTTTTATTTTTAAATTAAATGGTAACTTAATTTAAGTTTTTTTTTTTAAACTTAGATATTTTTGGAAGATAAACCAACGATGTCTAGTAGTAAAGATGATTGTTGTATGTTTTCACTTGATAAGGAAGTAGAACCCTTTTGGAAAATCCCCCATGATCCAATTAAGCACTTATTAACAAGGAGTAGGTAAAATTTAGTGCAACATGCAACTAAGTCATGTTTAGATTTCATGATAAAGTTAGTTATAGATATATTTTTTTTAGTCAATTCTGGTGTAGCACTAAACCAAGTAATGGTATCTTAATCAGGATTTAAATGATGAACACTAATGGAATACATGATATTTTGTGGGAAAATTACCCCAGTTATCAAGACTGATTTGGCACATGAGAAAATATCTATCTACTAAAACTTTTTTTTGTGGTTTATGACTTTTGGCACATATACAATATGTTTGGAAAATCTACAATCAATCAAAAATTGGAATATAGATCTAGTCTCTGAGTCCTAACTTGAAAATTTAAATATTTGAAAGAAGTTTAGAAATGTAATATTTCTTCGCTAGTGAATGATTTCAAATTACATTATTACAAATTGAAGGGATGTATTTGTTAATGATAGATATAAATTGGAGTTCATTTCATCCATCTATATGAAATGTTATGACATCCTTTGTTCAATTTAGTGTAACTAAAAGGGAGGAATGTGTGCGAAGCCAAACTATAATATTTTTAGGATGTAGGAAGGCAATTCTTGAAGAACACAAGATTATACTGAGAGGGGGGTGAACAAGTATAGCACCCACTTTTTACTTTCTTTCCAAACCAATATCAATTAGTGTCCTTAATTGCAATAACCAAATATAGCAATGTGCATTAATGACATAGATAGCAATAGTAAGCAAGAGCACAAATCACCACACACAATTGAGACACAAGATTTAACGTGGTTCCCCCAATGTGGGGTAGTCCACAAGATAATCTCCTTATAATATTTCACAAAGAAATAGGGATCCTTATCCCAATACAAATGATTACTTTGATCTGCTCAAAGCTAGGCTATCCACTAATCTACTCAGGTGGGCAATCCACTGATCTACTCAACAAGGCAATCCACTGATCTACTCAGCTAGGCAATCCATTGATCTACTCATCTAGGCAATCCACTAATCTGCTCAAGTAGGCAATCATTGATCTGCTCAATTAGGCAATCCATTAATCTGCTTAGCTAGGCAATCCATTGATCTGCTCAACTAGGCAATCCATGATCTTCTCGGCTAGGCAATCCATTGATCTACTTGGTAAGCAATCTGCTCAAGTAGGCAATCCACTAATCTGCTTTAGCAAGCTCACCAAGAACCTACTCAAAATTTGCTCCAACAAGCTCACCAAGAACTTGCTCAAATATTCTCTAGCAAGCTCACCAAGAACTTGCTCAAATCTGCTCCAACAAGCTCACCAAGAACTTGCTCAAATCTACTCAGCAAGCTCACCAAGAACTTGCTCAAATATGCTCTAGCAAGCTCACCAAGAACTTTCTCAAATCTACTCAAAATCTATCCATAAATTTATCCAAAAATCCTTCTCAAAGGCTCAATCAATCATGCACAAAATCTGCCTCAAATCTATCCATAAATCTATCCCAAAAGCCTTCTCAAAGGCTCAATCAATCATGTACAAAATCTACCTCAAATCTATCTAAAAATCTATCCCAAAAGCCTTCTCAAAGGCTCAATCAATCATGCTCAAGTAGCACTCAAATCTCATCCACAAATCTATGAAGGCAAGGCTTAATGATGAACTCAACAATGAATGGCAATGCACTCTTCAATGGATGACAACAATGATCCACAATGATCTCAACTCAAATCAATCTCAACTCAACTCAAATCAAATCAATCTCAACTCAACTCAATATTATAGAAGCATAAAGAGAATTGTTAGAGACTCAATATGTTCTATTCACAAACTCAATTTCTTTCTCAACTCAAATCAGAATATAGAATAGTTTGTTTCATGGAACTTGAACAACCACTTCACACAATCACTTGACTAGGCTCAAACAACTCTACTCAACCAATCACCACAAGGAATAACTTTTTCTCACAAACCCTAGTTCAAGCATGAATCAATCAACTCAAAATGTTTCCAACAATACTCAACAATAACTCTCACATAACAATGATACTCATGTTCTCCTCTAACTCAAGTTCAAGTTCTTTGTATAAGCAATGGGCTTCAACAACAATGCTTATAAAACAAGGTTTAATCACAACTCTCAAACCAGAAAACCTTGAAGCATTCAACCAATCACTTTCGAAAAGGAAACCACAATCAATCCTTTTCTCTCCAATGATATTTCAGAAATCAACCACCATAAACAAAGTCAATGGAGAATATTGCTCATACCTTTTTGATGCCTTATTAGTTGTCCACTAAATCTGCCACACTCAACAAACTTTCTTTTTCAACTTTCAATAAGGGTTAGAGATCTTGATTAATAACACAACAATAATATCCAAATAACACCTTATTACTCCTACTCAATAAAATACACCATGTCCCCTCATGAAAGAATTAATCCCCTTTGAAAAAGAACAAAGCAACCTTCACTTTTGAACCCCTTTACAAAATCAGAAATATCTCTTTACACACACCTTATTTCTCCCTCTAAGCAAGTTAATCAAATAGCCCTCGAAATAAGCTTTCCAATGATATATAATATGATATACTTCCAAAAATAAAATCACCAAAAATCTCTCTTTTTCCTAAAGTGCATCACAACCCTTATTTCTCCTAGGGCAACTTTAGAAAAATAAAATATTAAAAAATATTAACTTGCCTTTGTCCTTGATGGGATTCGATCCCTCGATGCCTCCTTGCTCAGCACCTTAACCATGGCCAAGCCACCGTTGGGCCACATGCCCTCACGTGTTCAAAGGGGCACGAATCAAAATAAATACCTTAATATTCTACGCCCTTCGAAAACTTAAAAGTGCTTCGAGCGTTTCAACACAGCAAGCATCCCCGACGAGACTCGATCGCAGGACCTCCTACTTCATACACAATGCATGAACCGCTAGGCCAAAGGTGCCTACATGCTTGGTTATCCTCCATGAACGTTTCTTCAATAGACCCAAAATTTCGTAAACCTTTCACAAGCCTTTTTTGCACACGCTTCAAATTCAACACATAGGCTCTTTTTGCTTTCCAACAATCGCATTAATTCACGAGAGCAAGCTCAAGGATTAATAAACCTTAGGCATCCTTTTATATAGTTTTCTCCCTCATATTCGACGACGTCGACGGATTACTTTTATTTTTAATTTTAAAATTTAAATTAAAATTTTAAATAATTTAAAATTTAAACTAAATATTTAAAATTAAATATCTCCATCATCGGGGCACCTTTTTCGATGAAACGAAAAGCCAACTTGGGTTTTAAGAAAAACCCATTTCAAATCTGCCATCCATGGTTTTAAATAAAACCTTTTATTTTTCCTGCCTTGGTTTTCACAAAAAACCTGTATATATCCATGCTCTCCAAAATATCATAAATGATTATTTATGAAGTGCTTTTGCCACCAAAACTCAATGTGATCCATGTGACATCAATGATCCATGTGACATCAATGACAACATAAAATAACTCAAATTGCCAACAATCTCCCCCTTTGTCATTGATGGCAACACCTCTAATGCAAATCACCACAATCATTGCAAAAACCATCTCTGAGAATCAAAGTTGCTCCCCCTGACTCAATACTCTCTATGGAGGCTGCTCCCCCTAACTCAATGCTCTCTTTGGAGGCTGCTCCCCCTAACTCAATGCTCTCTTTGGAGGCTGCTCCCCCTAACTCAATGCTCTCCCCTTACTCAAATCTCTCCCCCTTTGACATCAATGGCAAAAGGGACACCTATGGGGCTAAAATATATGACTCTTAAGCTTAGCCCCCTCACCACCTTCTCTCTTGAGGTGATTAATTTTGGGGTGGGAGTACTTTTACTCCCATATTACATTGTTTCTTTCCTCTGTCAACTTCCTTCCATATTTTTTTGATATCCTTTTCTTGATGAGTTACTTGATCTTCTTGTCTTGAACCTGTTTGACCTTCTTGCCTTGAACTTGTTTGGAATTGAGTCCTACACCATTTTGCAATATGTCCAAAGTTATTGCAATTAAAACACTTGATATTGTAGCCTTTGGATGGTGCCCATATCCTGAATTCTTTCTTGAAATAATTTCCATATCCATTCCTTTCCTGAACCCTGTATTGTGAAGTTCTATTTTCATAATCATTATGACCATGACTTCTGAATTGTGTAGCTCTAAAACCAAAACCATGTTGCTCATTTTCTTTGCACTGAGAAGCTCTATGACCAATCTTGTTGCATAAGAAGCAATGTCCCTGAAAACCATACCTTCTTCCTTTGAAGTTCCTTCTAGAAAAATCAAACTTCTTTGATCCATAGACCCTGCAGTGTATAGCCCTGTGTCCAAATCCATTACAAGAAAAACAATGTCCTTGAAAAGCCCTTTGTTCATGCCTTGGTTCCTCATACCTTTCTTGACCATTATCCTTGTGATCATCTTTGACTTGTGCATTGTATCCTTGAACCTTCTTTGTAGTATCTAAATCCTCTTCCTTAATTTCTTCCTTGCTTTCCTTTTCAAGAATTTATTTTCCTCTTGAACTTGATTCACCTATCTCAAAACAAGATCCAAACTGGATGTTTGGAGCCATAGGAACTTTGGAACTTTCTCCATGAATCTTAGGTGCTTCCTTGCTTTCATCTTTTAGAACTTCCTTTCCTTTTGAGTGTGATTTTTCTTGGACATAAGATACAACCTTAAAATATGTTTCCACTCCTTTTTGAACCTTTTCATCTAATGTGTCATGTATTGTCATTATTACCCTTAGTTCTTCATTCATCCTCTCTTCTATCCTTTTTGCATCTTGAAGCTCATCTCTTAGATCACTGATTGTCTGAAGTAGTTCTTCTCTGATTTTGACATCTCTTCGAATCTTGTTTGTCAAGATATCATTGTATTCTTCTTTTAGCCTTTTGACTTCTGATTTTTGTTTTCTTGGCTCATCCTCTTCTTTTTCTATTACCAAAAGTGAGACTTCTTCATCTTCACTATCACTGAGATTATTATAATCTTCTATAGCAAACAAACTCTCATGATTTCTTTGACCATGCCTGTTTCCTTGATGTGTCATCTCATCTTCACTATCACTAAAGCCATTGCAATATCCTGATCTGTGATCTCTTTGACCACACACAAAGCACTATTCTCTTTCACCTTCTATTCCTAGGAATAGATGTTCTTCCCTTTCTTCACTTATTTTCATCTACTTTGTCTATCATTGTGATCTGAGCTATCACTTGCTTCTTCAATGTAGAAAGTTTTCTTTTTCTTACAAAAACTTTTCTTCTTCTCATACTTTCTTTGCTTGTACTTATCATCTTTTTCATGCTTATGCTTTCCATATTCTTTTCTTCTGTGACCCTATTTTTCATCATCACTATTTTCTTCATGTGGACACTTGTTTGCATAGTGACCAAAATCACCACACTTGTAGCATTTGACTTTCTTCATATCCCTGTAATTTCTTAAGTCCTTTTTCCTTTTGATGAAGTTAGCTTCCTCATCATTATCTGAATCTCTATCTGTCTCTGGATCTTTCCCTTTCTTTGAAGCCTTGAATGCAATTTCTTTCATTGGAACCTGATGCTTACTTATCCTCATCTCATAAGTTGTGAGAGTTCCTTGTAGTTCTTCCATTGTTAGCTTGTTGATATCCATTGTTTCTTCTATTGTTGAAACCTTTGCATCATACTTCATGGGAAGTGATCTCAAAACCTTTTGAGTAACATCTGATTCTTTCATCTCAAATCCTAGACCTCTCATGGTGTTAGTAATCTCATCAACTCGAAGTAAAAACTTTGCAATATCTTCAGAGTCTTCCATTTTCAATTCCTCAAATATTTTTCTATGAGTTTGTAGTTTTTCCAACTTTACCTTGGAATCTCCTTCATAGGTATTCCACAACTTGGTCCACATTTCATTAGCTGAATTACATACCATGACCTTTGCAAAATCTGTCTCATGTAGCCCACTCAAAATACAATTCATTGCCCTTGCATTGATCTCAACCAATTTCTTGATAGTCTTATCTACCTCGGGATCACCTTCAACCTTATACTCTTTTGCAACCATCTGCCATACCTCATATCCTTGTGATATCAAGTAGTTCTTCATTCTCATGCTCTAGAAAGCATAATTGTTACCATCAAATAGTGGAGCCTTACTTGTAGATGATCCATTCTGTGAAGCCATCTGTGTTCTTGTAGAATCTGCCCTCAAGTTGTTAGCCTTTTCGAAGGAACCCGCTCTGATACCAATTGAAGAACACAAGCTTATACTGAGAGGGGGTGAACAATATAGCACCCACTTTTTACTTTCTTTCCAAACCAATATCAATTAGTGTCCTTAATTGCAATAACCAAATATAGTAGTGTGCATTAATGACATAGATAGCAATAGTAAGCAAGAGCACAAATCACCACACATAATTGAGACACAAGATTTAATGTGGTTCCCCCAATGTGGGGTAGTCCACAAGATAATCTCCTTATAATATTTCATAAAGAAATAGGGATCCTTATCCCAATACAAATGATTACTTTGATCTACTCAAAGCTAGGCTATCCACTGATCTACTCAAGTGGGCAATCCACTGATCTACTCAACAAGGCAATCCATTGATCTACTCAACTAGGCAATCCACTGATCTACTCAGTAAGGCAATCCATGATCTACTCAGCTAGGCAATCCACTGATCTGCTCATCTAGGCAATCCACTGATCTACTTAGCTAGGCAATATTGATCTTCTTAGGTAGGCAATCCATTGATCTGCTTAGCTAGGCAATCCACTGATCTGCTTAGGTAGGCAATCCATTGATCTACTCAAGTAGGCAATCCATTGATCTGCTTAGGTAGGCAATCCACTTATCTGCTTTATCAAGCTCACCAAGAACCTACTCAAAATTTGCTCTAACAAGCTCACCAAGAACTTGCTCAAATCTGCTCTAACAAGCTCACCAAGAACTTGCTCAAATATGCTTAGCAAGCTCACCAAGAACTTGCTCAAATATTCTCTAGCAAGCTCACCAAGAACTTGCTCAAATCTTCTCAACAAGCTCACCAAGAACTTGCTCAAATATGCTTAGCAAGCTCACAAAGAACTTGCTCAAATATGCTCAAAATATATCCATAAATCTATCCCAAAATCCTTCTCAAAGGCTCAATCAATCATGTACAAAATTTACCTCAAATCTGTCTATAAATCTGTCCCAAAAGCCTTCTCAAAGGCTCAATCAATCATGCACAAAAGCTACCTCAAATCTATCCAAAAATCTATCCCAAAAGCCTTCTCAAAGGCTCAATCAATCATGCTCAAGTAGCACTCAAATCTCATCCACAAATCTATGAAGGCAAGGCTCAATGATGAACTCAACAATGAATGGCAATGCACTCTTCAATGGATGACAACAATGATCCACAATGATCTCAACTCAAATCAATCTCAACTCAACTCAAATCAAATCAATCTCAACTCAACTCAATCTTATAGAAGCATAAAGAGAATTGTTAGAGACTCAATATGTTCTATTCACAAACTCAATTTCTTTCTCAACTCAAACTCAACCAATGAATATAGAATAGTTTGTTTCATGGAACTTGAACAACCACTTCACACAATCACTTGACTAGGCTCAAACAACTCTACTCAACCAATCACCATAAGGAATAACTTTTTCTCACAAACCCTAGTTCAAGCATGAATCAATCAACTCAAAATATTTCCAACAATGCTCAACCATAAATCTCACATAACAATGATACTCATGTTCTCCTCTAACTCAAGTTCAAGTTCTTTGTATAAGCAATGGGCTTCAACAACAATGCTTATAAAACAAGGTTTAATCACAACTCTCAAACCAAAAAACCTTGAAGCATTCAACCAATCACTTTCGAAAAGGAAACCACAATCAATCCTTTTCTCTCCAATGATATTTCAGAAATCAACCACCATAAACAAAGTCAATGGAGAATATTGCTCATACCTTTTTGATGCCTTATTAGTTGTCCACTAAATCTGCCACACTCAACAAACTTTCTTTTTCAACTTTCAATAAGGGTTAGAGATCTTGATTAATAACACAACAATAATATCCAAATAACACCTTATTACTCCTACTCAATAAAATACACCATGTCCCCTCATGAAATAATTAATCCCCTTTGAAAAAGAACAAAGCAACCTTCACTTTTGAACCCCTTTACAAAATCAGAAATATCTCTTTACACACACCTTATTTCTCCCTCTAAGCAAGTTAATCAAATAGCCCTCGAAATAATCTTTCCAATGATATATAATATGATATACTTCCAAAAAGAAAATCACTAGAAATCTCTCTTTTTCTTAAAGTGCATCACAACCCTTATTTCTCCTAGGGCAACTTTAGAAAAATAAAATATTAAAAAATATTAACTTGCCTTTGTCCTTGATGGGATTCGATCCCTCGACGCCTCCTTTCTTAGTGCCTTAACCATGGCCAAGCCATCGTTGGGCCACACGCCCTCACGTGTTCAAAGGGGCATGAATCAAAATAAATACCTTAATATTTTGCGCCCTTCGAAAACTTAAAAGCGCTTCGAGCATTTCAACACAACAAGCATCCCCGACGAGACTCGATCGCAGGACCTCCTGCATCATACACAATACACGAACCGCTAGGCCAAAGGTGCCTACGCGCTTGGTTATCCTCCACGAACGTTTCTTCAACAGACCCAAAATTTCGTAAACCTTTCACAAGCCTTTTTCGCACATGCTTCAAATTCAACACACAGGCTCTTTTTGCTTTCCAACAATCGCATTAATTCCCGAGAGCAAGCTTAAGGATTAATAAACCTTAGGCATCCTTTTATATAGTTTTCTCCCTCATATTTGACGACGTCGACGGATTACTTTTATTTTTAATTTTAAATAATTTAAAATTTAAACTAAATATTTAAAATTAAATATCTCCATCACCGGGGCACCTTTTTCGATGAAACGAAAAGCCAACTTGGGTTTTAAGAAAAACCCATTTCAAATCTGCCATCCATGGTTTTAAATAAAACCTTTTATTTTGCCTACCTTGGTTTTCACAAAAACCTTGTATATATCCATGCTCTCCAAAATATCATAAATGATTATTTATGAAGTGCTTTTGCCACCAAAACTCAATGTGATCCATGTGACATCAATGATCCATGTGACATCAATGACAACATAAAATAACTCAAATTGCCAACAATTCCCAAATTACAAGGGAAGCATTTCTGAAATGACAACAAAGAATTTGGGACTTGTGAAAGAGCTATGAAAACAGATATTATGGAGTCCTACCAGAGCAGGATTGGTTCTTTCTAGGACTGATGCTCAAGTTTATATATATATATATATATATATATATATATATATATATATATATATCAAGTTTTACAAACTTCATTGTATTCAATTTTAGAATATTTCTTTCTCGAGTCCATAATGTTGTTGAAGTCAAAGCATAAGAGATTAAGAACCTTGATGATTCTAGTGGTATTTATAAGGCCCTATTAGATGCAATTTGGTTGAGCTAGTGATAAATGTATGGCAATCTTGTATTCATATATAGTCCATCATACTTTATTGGCTACTAATAGAAAAAAATGAACATTAATTTAAAGTAGAAATATAAATGAAAATTCATTCTCTATTTTGATAATAATTGTGCAAAAAAAGACATAATGTAGTTTACAAGGTTAGAATATTAAGGCTTAAACCAATATTTTTACCCTTTCAAAGACCAAAAATTTCTTTTACAATAAAATAAACTACACTACAAGATAATTGATGACTCTAGGAAAAAAATTCCATGCAATAGTATCTAGTTGAACCAACAAAGTTATCATCTATAGCACTAGCACACCAACAATATGATAAGAAGTATTGATGTAAACTATACTATTGAGTTGCTTCCACAAATCCATTAATACTCAAATGACAAGTATCATGCCAAAAAAAACTCTTATTCTAGTCATAGATTCCAACTAGGATTCCTAACGGAAGGTTGATACATCCACAATTCTCACTACTCACACAAAAATTATATTGATTGGACTTAAAGATTAGAAATACTCCTATTAATAGATGTAGGTTTAATTAAAACCTCTCTATTTAATTTTGGATAAATGTTGATTTGAAAAAATTTCTCTCTAAAGATGCTTTTATAGGTTAAACCTTACCTACATACATTATAAACAAACTATTTATTGTTGGCTGGTTTGAGCATGGCATAAAGGTATACATCACTTAAGAAATACTCTTATTATGCTATTAAGCCATTCAAGGACAAAGGCATATAATGTTCTTGATAAGTTATTCATTTAGGGATAAACATGGTCTTTCACCATCAGGAACTAGTACTATTGAATGCTTGGAGCCACCTTCAAGAATAGATAATATTTTATCAAGCCAAACAATGTTGTAAGTTGATAAATCACTCGAAAAATTTTATAATTATAATCCAATTTTATGTGCAATAAGAAACCATGGCTTCATTGTATGTATCTATCATCGTGTATTTTTCTTAAGGGACACAATTTGATAAGTTTTTGGATGAGCATACCAACATTTGCAATTCACCCAATGGGTGTCCTTGTCTATAGCTTGGTGAAGCATTGATGATTTCATACTTGCAACTCCCTATCAATGCCACCACAAATCTATATATTTTTAATTTCTTATAATTATTTTTTAATGGTTTATATGGGATTGAAATAGTCCCACATATATTACATCATGACCGCATAGTAGTATTACAACATCTTGGTAATTATGCATGTATCTTTTGGCAAGATTTAAACCTTGGTCTCCTTCTTGAAAGGTGAGTAATATAACTAGCTAACTAATGCCATTTGATACCACAAATCTATACTTATAAAAATAACCTTTATTTATATTTTTGCCAAAACTCACTTTAATATTTTATTTATTCATTTTTTAAAGATATTTTCAAGTAATGTTACTCATTATTTGAAGGGTTTTGTGAGCTCTCCATTGATCTATGAAATACCAATGTTTTATCACTGTTGTAAACTATATTTTTACATTCAACCTCTTGTTAGAAAGTATTAATAAGAGTCTATTGCATGACTAATAACTTATAGTAGAAATGTGCAATATTTGATGCAACAAGAATGGGGAATGTTGGAAAAAGCGAGAATTTCTCCAATAATAACCATTAGACCCTTTTATACTGAAGGAAATAATATCATCAAGGGGATTCCTAAAAGATCCTATTAGGCCACAACAATAAGACATTCATCCAAATTAATTAGTATTAATAGGTGGATGTCACCTATATTCCTAAAGCAAATGCACAATAGGACTCTTGTAAGATGATATCTAAAAATTTCATTTTGAAAACTAAAGTCTATACATGTGAAAATTCTAAAAAAATATTTAATAATTTTAAATGCTTCAAATACCTAGAAAATTGGAGATAAAGAAGCCAAATATCCCATGTTCAACCATTTTCAAGAGGAGACAACTTTGTTTTTGTCTTCGTTCAATCTTCGATGCAACATACATAGAGAACGAGCATAGGGAATGCTAGGGAAAGAAAGAATCTCTCCAAGGATACCCACTAGACCCTTTTAGACTGAAGGCAACAAGATCTTCAAGGGGATGCCTAAAAGACCCCATTAGACCAAAGCAATAAGATATTCATCCAAATTAATTAGTATTAACAGGTGGATGTCACCTATATTCCTAAAGCAAATGCACAATAGGACTCTTGTAAGATGATATCTAAAAATTTCATTCTAAAAACTAAAGTCTATACATTTGAAAATTTTGAGAAATTCATTTAATAATATAATAATCCTGACATTTCAAATACTTCAAATACCTTACAAATTGGAGCTAAATAAGCCAACTATCCCCTGTTCAACCATTCACAAGATGAGACACTTTGATTTTAGCTCCATGCAATATTTGACACAACATGCATGGGGAATTCTAGGAATCCTTTTAAAGGGTAAAACTGCCCTCAAGCAAAAAAAATTAAAGGGTGAATGAAGCCGCTCTATCAAATTTAGGGAACACATTGATTTTAGATTTGTGTAATCTTCGAAGCAACACACACGGGGAACATTGGGGATCCTTTTAAAGGGTCGAATTACCCTCAAGAAAAAAATCTAAAGGGTGAATGAAGTCTCTCTATCAAATTCAGGGAAGCAAAGAAATAAAGAATGGTTTCAATGATTTCATTGCATTTAGAGTTTAAAATATTGTTAGCAAACTGGTTGCACGTCATAGGTGGGGTATTCATTATACATCTCATTGCATTTTATTTGGTCCATTGTCTTTTAAAATGTGAATTTTATTGGAATTAAGTCTAACATTACAATTGGCTAAATTATCTACTCGACTTCCTTTATTTATAAATATGTTCATACTTCTTAGAGATTACCTCTAATAATAAGTGATGAACATCAACAATAATATTAATTTTTATCCAAAAATTTGTGAATCTCCTATTGAAATATATTTTCATTCTTTTTCTTTTGCAATTTTAGTCCTTTTAAGAAGTGTCCTAACCTCTTTATAAATATTTGGTATGTAACTCAAATATAACCCCCACCCCCTCTTCTCTAGCCCCCTTATTTTACTAGTAGAATCTATATTTAGGTATGCATAAATTTTAAACACCCATCCCCTATAAGATACTTACCAATTTACCAATGGTTCAACTTGACATTTAATATACCCCTTGTATGCACTCACATGCTATTTACCATTTCCTTAGAGTGACCCCCTCATGGGAAGTACAAGAAGAAGAGCCTCTAGCACTAGAAGAAAAATATGAAGTAGAAGGTGAACAAATAAATTCTAAGGAAGAATGCATAATAGAAGTTGCACATATTCCAAAAAGAGAAAAAACCAATGGAAATACCATAAAATGGTTAGAGAAATAAGTTCCTACAAAGGAGACCTAAGAACTAAACCAATAGGTTGTAACCTTTGTCCCAATAGAACTATAATAAAAAATGCATCCAAAAGGATCTCAAATCATAAGCAAAATGGGATACACTAGATGAGGTCTAGGGAAAACAACCACTAGGTCACAAGAGCTCATACAAGTACAATAGTGACCTCAAATCTAGCTTTAGGAGCACCTTTTCCTAAGTTTATTGCTCTAAAAAAATGGAAACAAAGCCAATGATCCATGCTAGAGTCCCCACTTAGGTTAGTTCCCAAGTTTGTCTTAGGACTAACAAAACCATCAAAGACCCCAAGAACAAGAGACACCAATAGATCATACATAGGCACCAAGTCATCCATTGACAAAAACAAGGGATTTGATGTAAGCATACAATCATATCTAAAATAATTTCTAGGGAAGCCTCTATCCAACCTCTCAACCCCAACAAAGGTAGAAGAAATGAGAAAAATAAAATTTAATCCTCTTATAGAATTGTAGGAAAGAGATTATAAAGAAACATAAGTATAAAGGGCCACCCCTAGCAACTAGATTAGTGACAAAATGATTAGCATAGCAACTACAAATAATAGATATATGTATGATTTCTCAAATCCCTACTACTACATCTTCTACTCCTCTAATCCCCATTGATATTCCTTCCCTTTCCACATCACCACAAAGCTCTCCATTAAGACCAATCACCCAAGGTAGCACCATATCTAAAATCCCTCTAATCACATGCACTCTATAAATACAAACTCCTACAAGTAGTACCACTTTAAACATTTACAAAATCCCTCTATCTCCCTTCCCCATCCTATAATTCATATTTCCAATTTGACCACCACCTGACCATCCATCCATAATTACCATCGATAGACTCAAGGAGATGAGTCAAAATGTGTAAGAATAGTGGAAAAATAAATCACCCATGTAATTAGAAGATAAAACTCCTCTCAAGCTAACAATTGTCATTGACCTAATCACTTATCGATATCTGAGAGTCATAGCCACACCAAAAATTTATAAGCTAGAAGTTGAGATGATATTGGATGATTACAAAGTGTAAACATAAGCAATATATATCTCCTAACTACCATTAGAGGATCCTCTATTTATTTCATAGATACATGTCAACACCATCCATTTGGAAGGTGATAAATTGAGAGATAGATGTAAGCATCTAGAAGAAAAAGTAAAAAAGTTGGAAATGATAGCAAAAGAAGAGCAAAATGTTCAAAATTCCTTAAAAAATGAAAATTAAAAATAGAAGAAAATGTTTATGCAACTCCCAAGTTGATAGTAGATGCAAGAGAAGGAGTAAATGGATAAAGCATTAATAGAACAAATTTAGTACTTGTAACAATAGCTGGAAAGAGAGAAAGAAAGAGCTAGAGCCTCTCGTTTCTCTAGGGAATAATTGAAGCAATTGAGGAAGAGCAAGTGGAATAGGATTCTTCAATATGCCCTTGAAGCTTATTCAATCATTGTCTACCTAAAATTTAGTACAAAAGTCACATAAAGGACTTAACACAATCTCAAGCTAAACTATAATATAAAATAGGACAAGATAAGAGCTTAATGAATTTGGCTAGAAGAATATTTGAATTAGCTACAAAAACTATACCAAGTAGCCAATGGAATGCAACAATTATTATCTCTCAAATCATAATGAAAAGATACAAGTGGGTCTAGCAAGGATGGTAGATGGTAGATAGATTATATCTTAGAACCAAAGGAAAAGTGGATCTAGAAAAAGAAGCCAAAGAGCTAGGATTTCTAGGATTCTAGAATGAATAATCATGGTTTCATACTAGGGTGGATCTTCAAACCTAGATAGAATCAAGAGACAATAATGAGGAGGATTTAAAACAATGGCAATATTCTATTGACAAGGCCCAAGTGCTTGAATTCTTATATATAATAGTTATGATACAATTTAAGATTAAATAAATGGTTAGAAGGTACTGAGATCCCTCCTATGAATAATACTATCAATTGAGAAAGATAATGAGAAAGTTATGGGACTAAAAAATCCTCTACCATAAATATGGACATTGGTCTATCAAGTCCTCTAGATAACAAATAATATTTTAGTTGATGAAGAGAATCAAGAGAATGGATAAAGATAAAGAGATACTACACTAGAAGTTTCCCCTAATAAAACTATAGGGATGGAATATGGTCAATAGATACATGGCACATAAAGAGTGGTGCTAGAGTGACGAAAAATTAAAACATGACACCTCCACACCACGGTGACACCATGAAAGTAAAAATAAAGTACAAGGTGTCCAAAAGTGGAGAAGGTGCATCAACAAAATACCATTCTCTAGAAAATAGGAGAAGCACTATGGAGAAGCCACCTAGAAAGTCTAAAAAATATATAATTTATTTCTATTTCATCTCAACGTTCATTTCATTAACTATCTCATTCCATATTATAATTCATCCACATTTCCCCATTTTACATAAAATCACTCACTCATCACCCCTCTCATTTCTCTAATGATTTTCCATCATATAGAATCCATTCATATTTTATTTCATAATCCTTTTGACTTTGTACCTAATGGAATCAGGCCCTTTGAGTTTTTAATTTTGCAAGCAAATAAAATTCCCTAGGAGGCACCAAGAATGTTTGTCAAATTCATGATCTCATTTTCAATACAAGAAGACAAGTTCTTTTTCTTAAAAAATTTAGTTTTTTTTTAAAGGCTTTCAAGTTTGCTCAAAGTCAGAATACACAAAGTCAGATCCTTCTTTGTAGTGATGTTAGTGTGGCATCGTGAAATCCTAAAAATGTAAGAAATGAATAAATCTAGGGTGGACAAAGCCAAGATGAACAAATCCATATCATTTAAGTTAGTGATATCAATGAAGGGAAATAAAATATTGGAATCATGCAAGCAAGGGTGTTAAAGTTTAGAATGCATAGATTCAAGATGAACAAAACTAAGAAGAATAAAGTTAGGCCTTTGAAAAGCAAATAACTCCTTCCTGGTGCTAACCAAATCATGAATTTTTGAATAAATATAGAGTGTAATGATGCCAAAGGATTTTCAACAATGACTAGCATCCTAAGGCCGAAGTTTAAAACTATTTAATGAATGTTGAAGTGAATAAATCCAAATCTCAGTGATGCCAAAGTATTGAACTAACTAAAGAATACACAAAGCCAAAACTCATCCCAAGATGATGTCATAAAATCATTCATAAAACCTATATTTGTTCCAAGAAGCTCTACAAGCAAATTGATAAGCCCAAATTAAAAACAAACACTCACAAAAATTCCTCTCAAAGAAATAACTACCCCAATGCCTTCCAACTATTCTAGCTAAAAATGATATTTTTGACAAATCAGTTGCAACAGTTTGACTACTTGTAATAGATAGTTGTAGATTGATGAAATTGATTGCAAATAGATTCAAATTCAAATGTAGAGAATAATCTAAAAATGCCACCTTAGCAACATAAGCCTCATTTGTCATGTTGTTCTCATAATACCTATAACTTATTGTAAATATTCTATTGTATGATTTAGAATATAACCTATAAATAAGTTGTGACACCTCTAATTAAAGGGTGGGCTCTATAGTATTTTCCTAGATACTTGCTATGTAATCTTGTTGCCAATTAATGAGAAGTGGTAGCTAATTGGCCTCCACTACTGGTATTATTATAGGATTTTATGAATGCATATTTACTTTAAGTCATTTCTATTACACTTTCATGACTAGTCTATTATGTTAAAGCAAATTCTACTATTTAGATTATTGTTGGATTGTTATTAATTTAAGTCTTTTGAATCCCTGGATCTTATTGCCACACCCTCTTTCGAAATACCTCAATGCTCAGTTCTTCATCCAATGCCTAGCTACTATGGTGGACACCTTTCAAAATCATCCCTTCTAGATCAACCCTGTCCTCTATGCTTTTGGTTGTGGGTCAAACTCTGGTGGCTAGGAGTTTGACAGGGCACCCCCGCTCAAATTCAAAATAAATTTAATTAATTTATTTTGAATTTGACAATGGCTACTCTATTAAGTATCATTTAAATTGATTATTTAAGTTTGTTATATGATAATATCCAACATTGTTATACTATATCCTATCCATTGTTTACTCATTTCTTTAAAACCTTACTTTCTCTTAACACCTTTATCTCTTTACATTTATCCTAAACCCTTAGTTTAATTTATAAACATTCTAAGGATTCAGCCTTATCCCAAGGTTGAATTTAGAGAAATATTATTCATCCAATAAATGTTGGCTGAAATATAGGGCACATTCAAAATCCATAGACTAGGCATATTTTATGCCAACAGGTTCCCAACAAGCTCTAAACAATAATAAATATCTCTATGTATTAGGGTATAAATATAGATATAATGGCTAGGATTTTGTAATTATAAGAACCTAAAATGCCATATAGTATTTATAATATTATAGTGGATGGTAATTAAGAAATATATTGAGTAAATTGATCATAATCATATGGAGGAGATCAAAGAATTCATAGCCTATCAACCTTGATTATTTAGATTTAACATAATAATATACAATTAGTTTCTTCATTTAAGTATAAATCATAAAGGTTGATGTGCATAAGAGATATAATTATCTTATGATATGGACCCATTGACATCAAAATCCTAGCAAAAAGAAAATAAAACTTATCTTGACTAGAATCATCCCTTTTCAATGATATGTGATATGTTTCAAGACCTATTGACCTCTAAGATTTGATCATAATACAAGGATTTTATCATCTTATTTCCAATATTAAGAACAAGGTTGCAAGGTTGAATATTTGGAAGGACTATAGATATTATTAGTCCATTATCATTTATGAAGGACTATGTTTGGATAAACATTTAAGATTAGGTTAATTATTAGACACCCCTATGCCTATCAATCTTAGAGGTTTGTGCCTAACATAGGAATTGTCTATGCTATATCCTATGTTAAGTATAAATTTGCAAGACAACATGATTAGAAGGTTGAATATAACCTATTGGCATTATAATCCTAAAAAAGAAGAAGAATAAAACTTATCTTAACTATAATCACCCATGTCTAATAAGAGAATATTAATGATTAATAGGAGAAACACTTATTTAAAAAAGCGTAAGAGTTCCCATATGTATAATTCTTACTATGTTGTACCTAAATTAAGAATCATATATCATGATTCTATAAGTTGGGTACAAAGAAGCAATAATCATAGGACTTAGAGCCATGAAAAGAAACATAAAGTATTATGGGGTATAAATTTTTTAAAAGGATCCCATTCCTACCAAGATTAATCCTTTGAATATAAGGAAATATATTTTTTCCTTTAATTCATTATCTTAGTTGCAAATGAATCCTCTTGGTAGCTGGAAAGTATGATTATGGAGGTACAATACGTTAGTATGATGGACTTTGAAAAATTAAAGAAAGTAGAGGCAAGATTGGTATTGATCAATTGGAATCATATTACTAGTAAAAAGGAAAAATAAACTACTTACTAAGTAAAATTATCCTTCACCAATTGTTGGATAAGGTAAGATTAAGGAAGAAAGGATGAAAATAGTTTGCAGATCCATTTTTCTTGATGCCTTTATCCTAAGTGGGTGGGTATCATTGTTCCATTTCTTGATATTAGGTAGAATACATGGAGGCTAATAGGCTTGAAAGATATGTTAGAAATGAGATATAATGGTTTTGTGGAGAAGAATAGAGGATGTTGATGATACACACTCATGCCTTGGAGGAACATATCCTCATGGAAAAAACATATAATTTACAAACAAAACCAATGTTTTTGCTCTCATATAATATGATGTGCATGTCCCTATATATAACATAAACAATAAAAAAGGAGGGATTCACCATCATTAAACACCTAGTAAGGGAAAATAACTATTATTACTAGGATCATCCTTTGCATATCCTTGTGGGTCCCTAATTATTAATTAAATAAGATCTAGACACAACAATATACAAGGAAAAAAGGATGCAAGTAGGTAAGTTACAAAACCAAACAAGCTCAGACCAAATAGTCAAAGAAGATTTCAAATTTTTAAAATAATATATTTTAAATGCATGGTTTTCATAGGATTTTTAATTTATTTAGCATCAAGTGTGACAAGATGATATACACCTTAGTCAGTGGTGATGATGTATGGACCTAGACAATTGGGTTTAAACTTTCCCTAAGGTTGATTTTTGATATGGTGTTCTTTTGGTTTTTATTAACAATCAAATAAACAACCTCAAAGGATTGGGGTATCATATTTTTTCCATAGGCTTGCTTGATATTTTATTGGTGTACTTGTAGGTAAATTTGATTACCTATGTTCACAAGGTGGTCTAGTCCAAGCCATGCATTTATTTTTCCAAGGTAATAGTGTAGTGAAGGGCATGCAACAGTTTAGAGTGTAACCTTGATAACTTCAGATGAAGTTTATATGACATATTTAGATGTGAAATATGGCACAACGTAGGCCAAAGGATTGTAAAGAGGTGCAAAAAGCAGAAAAGTATGGTTGGATGCAAGTAGGGCAAAGCAAATAGAAAAGTAAAAATGAAAAGGATACCAAATAACATTTTTGCTAAGGCATTGTATTTGAAAATACAAATTTAGAAACTTAAAATTTGTCTAAGTAAGAAATCTGGTCAGATATTTGATAAGTTGATGTCAGTAGAAGGATAATAAAAAACTGATGTTTTATAGAAGGAGCAAAAGTAAAGTATGTGAAGGCTCTGACATCCAATACCTAGCAATGAGGAAAAGAGCAAAAGAATAAAAGGTAACTAGATGGCTAAAAATGAAAATGTAAGCAAATACATAGGATATATCTAGCATTTGATTACCTTCAAAAGGAAAAGCTAACAAAGTAAGAAACCCAACATCCATCATCTGAAATCTGGTATTCAAGAAAATATTAAAACCTAGAAATACAAGTAGTTGGACAAATAATAATGTTGATGTCATCAAAGCAACACTAAAAATATAGTTTAGTCTAGATAAAGAGCACAAATATTCCAAGGTATTGAATCTAACATCGGATGTCATGATCTAAAAATCTTTCAAAGGTGTTGAACTTTAGGAAGCAATTACATCATCAAGAGCTTAAACGATCAACAAACAAAATGGATGTTAGATGTAAAATAAGTCTAAAACAAAGAAACCCAACATTTAATACTATAAAATATGGTTGTCAAACTTTTTAAGTGATGATGTCATCAAGGAAGAAAAGAACAATTGGCATCCAACATGAAGAAAGGACAAATGAAGCAATAGATAGCTAAGATGAATTTGTTCGTAGTAAGCAATATTCTTTCATGCCTCCAAACTATATAAAAATGATTCAAAATCATCCTAATCTATAGAAGCATGCATGTCAATTAGTCATCAAGTATCATTTCTATAAAAATATCTCAATGGCTAAAGCCTTTCCCATAATACATTTACCTCTACTCAATTGGCTAGGTGTAATAGAAATGAGTGGACCGCCATCAGATGGTTAGAATAGAAATGAGTGGACCGCCATCAGATGGTTAGAATACAATGATGCAATATATAAGCTATCCTCACAATAAAATTTGTATTGCACACATTGACAAAGCATACTTAAAGCAATTGAGTATAGTTGACTTGAGTTTGATAGCCACACCCTACACCTATTTTGATAGGCTTGTAATATGTTCTATAGGTAATCATGACTAGATAGCCAAATGTATTGTAAAATCTATATATACCTAAATGTAAGTCATTCTAATGGTAGGACCTTTAGCATTTACAATTGCATAGTTGTATGGTTGAGGCTATATACCTTTTATGAATATTAGATTGCTATCTAGCCTCTTGCTCAATTATTTGCAAAACATGTATGTATGTCTTCCTAAGTCATTAAGCATTTCTGTTAAATATATGAATGGATAATTTTGTTATAGTTATTCTACTTTCTAGATTTCTCCTTGGATTTACTATTTTAGTTCTAGAAAGACTTAATAATGCTCAGATTTTATTATGATTAATTATTTTGTCATAAGGAAAGTAAGCTAGTCTATTAGGTAGTCTTGTTTAAATTCAAATTTCAAGACTTTCTACACTATCTCTTAATGTTGTTAAATTTATACCACTTTCAACTTAGCTTCCAACCCTTTGCATTCCTTACTTTAGTTTACAACCCCATATTAGTTAAATTATATAGAACTAAAAGAAGTTGGCCTTCTTTGGAGGTTGACTTAGAGACTTCTATTTCTAAGGCATCCAATCTTGGTCAAGGTCTTGAGAGCACAACTCATCCACTTAGGCATATTTTAAACCAAGAGTTCTATATTGGAGATAAATCTCCATGCAATGTAATTGAATGTAATGTGAAGAATATGAAGGTATGTAAAAATATTTAATTTATGAATAAAGTAGAAGCATATTTTTGGTGTGCAATGCTTGTATTACTTGTGAATGATTTTATGTTATTGCTATTTGATCCTAGAGAAATTAACATATGATATAATTTGGTAGAATTGCCAATAGTTATATCAAAGCCACATTGATTTGAATTCATTAGAGTTACCTTTGCTCAGAGTTATGATTGTGGTAATGTGATAAATGAGGAAGAGAGAAGAACATTGATTTAATAGAAGAAGAGATAAAAGGAGAAAGTATAAGATTGAAAGAAGAGAAGAGATTGATGAAAAATATTGGAATTAAAGAAAGATTGCTAGAGAATATTATTAAAGGATTGGAAAATTGTTGAAGATTGATATGAAAGAGATTTAATATTATTGGATGATAAAATATAAATTGAATATAAATTAGAATAAATATGTGTGGATACCAGAATAACATGGAACATGATAGAAGAAGTAGATGATTAACAGTTGTTTAAAGATATGGAGAATGGTAAGATTTCCAATTGAGAGTTGGACAATTGATGTGGAGATAATACTTGTTGTTTAAATATGAAAGGAGGAAGAAATATTTTTGAAGGAGCAAACTAAAGTGATCAGAGAGAATCTTGTTGGAGGAATGTACTAGAGCAAATTGTAAGTGGAGATAATTGTGTTGAAATCCTAAACTAACAAATGCAAAATTTAGAACATTATACTTGAGAGATGTTGAAGCTTAAGACTAAGTAGAGGAATCTAACCTAAGAATATGAAAGGAATGTGGAAAATTCATTGAGTAACTCTTGGTAACACTTTGGACAATTTAGACTGTATAGATAGTGTGGACAACTATTGGCAATTTTGGGCACTTTGGGTACATTGCCTTTGCTCAAGTGTATAATTTGTCATTGATGTCAAAAGGCATTTCTGTGTTGATATCAAAAAGAGTGTGATGTCAAAAATATCTTGAGAAGCTTCATAATGTTAAAGGGTGACGGGGACCCAAAAAAACACTTTTTTGCAAACCCTATTTTTTCATTAAAATCAACTGTAAATATACATAAAAAATAAACAGCCCACAGGCTTACAATAGCTAGCTCTCGGCTTAGCTTCACACAACTTCTACACTCTGCATGCCATCCCGATCCACTGTCCCGACTAAAACAACAAACTAGGTTTTTATAGAGGCCCCGACCCTCTCACGCATCAACTCCCGTGCAAATGGGTTCACCAACCCGATTAAAAACATTTACACAAAAATTGGGACACCAACCCGATTAAATTCCCACACTCCGCATGGTCCCTGCCACTGCTGACTCGATCAGAATACCCTACACATCCATCCTTTTTGTCTTTCGTGCTTCTTGGTATTTGTCCGCCATTTACTGCACCCTGGGTGCCACGTGTCATTTTGGATCAAATTTTGAAAATACCACCTGTTGTTGTTTTCCTGCCACCTCTTTCTCTTTCTCCATGTGCGTGACCGTCCATGTGGCCACTTCCTTCTCCTCCCGTGCCTTTTTCTCTCTCCGTCACGATATCGCGACATGTCGCGATATCGCAACGTTCTGGCCACCCTGCGCTCTTTGCCCATTTTGGTCACGATGTCGCGACCATTTTGCCTCCACACTTGCTTTTCAAATTTTCATCATGATATCGTGACGTCGTGATATCGCCACGTTGTGATATCGCGACGTCGCGATATCATGACCGTTTTGCCGCTTAGCCCTCTGCTCTAAAAATCATCGTGACATCGCGACGTCGCGATATCGCGACCGTTCTGCCTTCCAACCCTTTGCTTCAATTTTTGTCATGATATCACGATAGGTCACGATATCGCGACCTTTACCTTCAGCTACCCCTCGTCCGCCTATGCTGGTCACGATTTTACGATAGTCACGATTTCGTGACATGTCACGAAATCGCAACCTCTCCACTGTGCCCTCCTGCTACTGCTTCGACGTCACGATTTCGTGATGTCGTGAAATCACGATGTTGTGATTTCGCTACACTTTTCTCCTTCTACCTCCGCCTCACTAGGACGTCATGATTTCGCGACGTCGTGAAATCACGACGTTGCAATTTCGCTACACTTTCCCGTCTTTGCTTCCGCCTCCGCTTCGCTGTCGCGATTCTGTGACATGTCGCGATTTCGCGACATGTCGCAAAATCATGACATTTTTCCTGCTGCGCTTCCTTTCCCCTTTTTTGTCGTGATTTTGAGACACGTTGTGAAATCACGACGTTCCTCTGCCTCTGCCTAATCTTCTGAGGTGGCTTTCTTGCAAATTGATGCCTCTGCTACTGGTGCTGCTTGGATGCTCCTGCATCAGACACCCGGGGTAAGTGGAGAAGTGATCTTCACTTTTGCTTGGTCCGGTTGCTGCCTCCTGCAACACTTCCAAACCCTTCTCTACCTTAGCAGTCTGCTTCAACCCCGGCTTTCGGTCCATACTTCTTCTGTCTTCTTCCAGACAGATTTCCTCATTGCTGCAAATTTCTTCTACAGCCTGCTTGCACTCCTCCCCTTGCACAAAAAAATTTGTGCCTTCTTTCGGGTAGGTCCCGGTACTGCTGCACTCTTCTACAGCCTTCTTCATTTTCTCCTCCTTTCTCCGTCTCTCTTCCCGCCTTCTTTGCCGCTCCTCTTGCTCCCACAACTTTATTGCGAGCCATTCCTTTTGCAGGGCCTTTAACTGTTTTTGTAAAGCTAAAAATTCTTCCTCCGACACTATATCTTCCTTACTGTCCTGTCTTCTTCAAGAATGCATTTTTTTTTCTTTCTTTGCTTTTCTTACAAAGCTTTACCGATCCGGTGTAGCTGCCTCACAGCCGATGATCTGCTAACACGCTCGGGGATCTAAACTCTCTTTCTCTCTCTCTCAAACCCTACCACAGATCCTGGCATAACTGCCTCACGTCCGGCGATCTGTTACGCACTCAGGAACTTCTGCTCTGATACCACTGACGGGGACCCGAAAAACACACTTCTGCAAACCCTACTTTTTCATTAAAATCAACTGTAAATATACATCAAAAATAAACAGCCCGTAGGCTTACAATAGCTAGCTCTCGGCTTAGCTTCACACAACTTCTACACTCTGCGTGCAATCCCGATCCACCGTCCCGACTAAAACAACAAACTAGGTTTTTATAGAGGCCCCGACCCTCTCACGCATCAACTCCCACGCAAATGGGTTCACCAACCCGATTAAAAACATTTACACAAAAATCGGGACACCAACCTGATTAAATTCCCGCACTCCGCACGGTCCCTGCCACTGCTGACTTGGTCAGAATACCCTGCGCGTCCATCCTTTTCGTCTTTCGCGCTTCTTGGTATTTGTCCACCATTTACTGCACCCTGGGTGCCACGTGTCATTCTGGATCAAATTTTGAAAATACCGCCTGTTGTGGTTTTCCCGCCACCTCTTTCTCTTTCTCCGTGCGCATGACCGTCCACGTGGCCACTTCCTTCTCCTCCCATGCCTTTTTCTCTCTCCATCGCGATATTACGACATGTCGCGATATCGCGATGTTCTGGCCACCCTACGCTCTTTGCCCATTTTGGTCGCGATATCGCGACATGTCGCGATATCGCGACCATTTTGCCTCCACGCTTGCTTTTCAAATTTTCGTCACGATATCGCGACCGTTTTGCCGCTCAGCCCTCTGCTCTAAAAATCATCGTGACATCGCGACGTTGCGATATCGCGACGTTGCGATATCATGACCATTCTGCCTTCCAACCCTCTGCTTCAATTTTCATCGCGATATTACGACAGGTCGCGATATCGTGACCTTTACCTTCGGCTGCCCCTTATCCGCCTGCGCTGGTCACGATTTTGTGACGATCGCGATTTCGTGACGATCGTGATTTCGCGACATGTCACGATTTCGCGACATGTCATGAAATCGTGACCTCTCCACTGTTCCCTCCTGCTACTGCTCCGACGTCACGATTTCGTGACGTCGTGAAATCACGACGTTACGATTTCGCTACACTTTTCTCCTTCTACCTCCGCCTCGCCAGGCCGTCGCGATTTCGCGACGTCACGAAATCACGACATCATGATTTCGCTACACTTTCCCGTCTTTGCTTCCGCCTCTGCTCCGCTGTCGTGATTCTGTGACATGTCACGATTTCGTGACATGTCACGAAATCGCGACGTTCCTCTGCCTCTGCCTTAGGAAAAATTTTCCCACCTTCTTCTTCTGCTTCCTGAGCCGACTCTTCTGAGGTGGCTTTCTCGCAAATTGATGCCTCTACTGCTGGTGCTGCTAGATGCTCCTGCATCAAAGGGTTTTTATTAAAACCATGGTGACAAGGTTAAAGGTTTTTCTTAAAACCATTTGGACTCATTAAGGGTTTTTATTAAAACCAAGCTTAACTTAATGCAAAGGTTTTTACTTCTTGAAAAACCTTGAAGGTCCATGTTTATTATTAATAATTAAATTAACTCAAACCTTTGACAAAGGTCTAAGTTTAATTTATTATTAATAAAATAATAATTATTATTATTTTTAATTATTATTAAAGGGTCTTTTAACCCTTAAGCAACGCTCATAAATTTTTCTTTCGCCGACGTGTTGCCATCGTTGGAGGAGCGCCGACGTCAAACAGTTAAGGAGAAATGGCTATATAAGTGGGGATGATTTTCTAAAGTAAGTGCACCACCGATTAATTGGAGTCTTCGATTTGCGTTTGCTCTGTATCATTCGAATAGCGCTTGGTGTCTTCGATTTGCGTTTGCTCTGTATCATTCGAATAGCGCTTGGTGTCTTCGATTTGTGCTTGCTCTGTGTCTTCGAATCTCCAATTGACGTCTTTGAAATCGTGCTTGATCTGTGTCTTGGAAACCGTGCTTGGCATACTCGGATTTGAGCTTGGGCTGCATCCTTACTTTTTGCTTGACGTTAGTGGATTGGCAATTGCACCTGAACTATGTTTTTCTAGACTGTGTTGTGAGATGATTAATGCAAGCATTCAGTGACTTATGTTTTGGACAGTGCTAGGAAAACGAATACGTTTTCCATATCCTACGATCAAGTGAAGATAAAACAAAGGATAGTTTAATATTTCTTTGTCGAGCACTTGTGCTCCAACGACGATGGAGTTTGAGTAAAGGCGCTCGCTAGGCGGAGATACAAGTTTCGAATCACGTCGAGTGCATTTTTCCTTTTGTTGCGATGCACGAAGGAGAGCGGCTGTGATTGGGCTACGTAAGTAGAGGAGAATGCGCTTTAGCGCTTATAGTGGTGGCTCCTCATTTCTCCTAAGGTTGGAGAACTAAGTATTGCCAAGGTAAATCTTTTTATTGTTGACTTGGGATATTTGAGTTGATTTGATCAAGAATTATTGATGGAGGTATAAGGTTAAGTTGTAATCTTTGTTTTGACATTGTTATTATTAATGCTTGATGCTTATGTGGAGTAATAAGGTGTAAAGAGATTTTACTTTGTATGTATATTATATTTTTGGTGGTTAATATTAAGTTGGAGTAATAAGGTGTTATTTTGGATCTTTATTATTGTGTATTATTGTATAGTTGCTAACTCTAATTGGTGGTAAATTGAGAGTTAATGTTGTGACAGTTTTTGAGTTCTCCTTCTTCATCAAAGTAAAGGTATGGGCACATTCTTCCATGGTTGTTATTGATTGATGGTTTTCTGAAAATAAGTGTGGAGGGAAAAGGATTTCTACTTGTTTCCTTTTCTTGTGATGATTGGTTGAATGCTTCAAGGTTGATGTTGAGTTGAATGGTGTTGGTTGACTAAACCTTGTTTGATGAGCATTGTTGTTAAAACCCTAATTGGTTGTGGAAAGAACATGAGTATCATTGTTATATGAGATATTGCATGGTTGGCAATTGTTGGGTTGTGTTTCATGTTCTTGAGAAAAGCATACTACATCTATCTTATTCTATTGAGATTGAGATTGAGTTGAGATTGATACTGGGAGTTAAGTATAGAACATATTGAGTCTCTAACAATTCTCTTTATGCTTCTATGAGGTTGATGAATCACATTGGGTCTCTAACAATTCTCTTTGTGGGTTCATGCTAAGCAAGTTTTTCTTGGTGAGCTTGCTGAGGTTTTGGACAGGTTTCGATGGGGACTTGTGAGCAGGTTTTGGACAGGTTTCGGTGGGGACTTGTGAGCAGATTTGGACAGGTCCTAGCAGAGGACTTGTGAGCTGAGTTTGAGAGTTCTATCAGAGAACTTGAGGACAGAGGTGCATTGGTTCTTTGAGAAGAACCTGAGGACAGATTTGGCAAGTCTTTGAGAAGGCTTGTGTGCGGAGGATTGATTTGTTCAAGTGTTGGACAGATCCGACGGACAGAGGAAGACTTGTACTAGACCGACCGACCGTGTTTGGTACAGGTTGCTGAGCTGCTGTGGACGTGATCATAGAAGGCGAGAGGTCTCTTAGGCTAAGCATTGAGGATAGGAGGTCTTCGGTGGAAAGGAGTTCCACGTGCTGGCAAGAGGTAGAGGCGGTTGATCTTCCGAGGGATCATTTCCGGAGCGAGAGGGGAAGGTATCTCCTTTGAGCAGAGGCTCATAAATTTAGATAGAGGGGAAGGTATCTCCTTTGAGCAGAGGCTCATAAATTCAGATTGGGGGAAGGTATCTCCTTTGGGCCGAGGCTCATAAACATTGTAATTGGGAAGGTTTCCCAAAGAACTTTGAGATAACTTTTAGAGAAAAGTTTTGTGGACGTAGCCCAGGCTTTCTGGGTGAACCACGTTAAAATTGGTGTCACTTTGTGGATGATATTGTGCTTTGTTTTGATATTGCTTTGGGTATATTGCTTTACTATTTTGAAGTATAAAGGAAAAAGTAAAAAGAGGTCTTATACTGTTCACCCCCCCTCTCAGTATAAGCTTGTGTTCTTCAATTGGTATCGAGCGGGTGCCTTCGAAAAGTTTAACAGCTTGAAGGAAAAGCTAGTAAAGAACACAATGGATTATTCAAGTGGCAATGCAACACCTATTCTTGATGGATCAGATTTTGGTCTTTGGAGTGCAAGGATGAAGGTTCATCTAATGGCACTTGGGAATGAGGTTTGGGAAGTGATTGAAGATGAGTACACTATTCTTAAACATGGTCCTTATACTAAAGAAGAAAGGCTCCTTCATCACAGCAATTCAAAAGCAATGAATGCAATCTCGAAAGGCTTACAGAAAGCAGATCTCACCAAAGTGATTCATTGCAAGACAACTAGTGAAATGTGGAAACAGTTGAAGGTGGTTCATACAGGTGATACAAATGTCAGAAAGGCCAAGTTGAGACACTTCAAAGGTATGTTTGAACAACTCAAGATGAATGATGATGAAAATATTAGTGACTACATGCTTCGTATGGATGAGGTTGTTAACTCCATGAAAGATTTAGGTCTTGAGCTTGCTGAAAATGATGTTTGTGATAAGATTTTAAGATCTCTTCCTAATAGATTTAGTGAAAATATTTCTGCTATTGAGGAAGCTAAAGATTTGGATAAGTTGAAAAAGGATGAGCTCCATAGTATACTTGCAGCATTTGAGTTGAGAACTCAAGTGAAGGTTGATGTCAAGAAAGAGGCGACTTTCAAGGCTACCAAGGAATCCAAGGGTAAACGACTTCAAGAGAGTGATGAGTCTTCTAGTGATGAAGAGGCATATTACAACAAGAAAGGCAAGTTCTCTAGAAAGCACAAAAGTATGAAAAATGTAAGATGTTTCAATTGTGGAAAGTTTGGTCATTATGCTACTGATCGTATCTGTTCCCAAGAATGAAAGTGATGAAGATAAACAGGATTCTAAGAGCAAGGATTCTGAAAAGCACAAGCATCACAGGAAGAACAAAGATGAGCACAACAATCAAGGAAAGAGGTATTCTCACAAGCACAAGAAGAGTTTCTACCTAGACAAAGCAAGTAAGTGTTCTAGTAGTGATAGTGAAAGTTCTTCAAGTGATAATGAAAATGAGATGTTGTTCATATCGAAAAAGAGGAAGAACCGAAACATAGATTCATTATCATGAAATGTCTTAGATGTGGAAACTTTGGTCACCTTGAGGATGATTGCACAAATAATGATTTGGTTTCTAGTATGTATGAGGATGCTTCAGAAAACTATAAGGAAGATGCATGTATGGTTTTTGAAAAGGGTAGCACCTCTAGTGATAAGAAATCTGAAAAAGGCTTTGATGATTCAAAAAGCAAACATATAGAGGAAGGTGAAGTAGATCTTAAAGGTGAACTTATTAGTGCTCTTAGTGCTTTGAAAAAGGAAAGAAAGAAGAATGCTAGACTCAAGGATAAGTTAGATGAATGTTGTATGGAGAGAGATGATCTTATAGAAAGTCTTGACTTCTCTATAGCTAAGACACAAGAACTCAAGGATGAGTTAGAGTCTAAGGTTCTTGAGTATAGTGAGTTAGAACAGAAAATGGCTTCTTTGAAAGAGGAAACTAAAGAGTACAAGGATAAGCTTCACAGGTTTCAAGATAGCTCCAAAAAGGTTAAGTCACTCATCAAAGGTCAAAGAAAGACAACAGATAAAACAGGCCTTGGTTTTGTTAAGCCACACAAGGAACAAGCTGGAGAGTCTAGTAAGAGACTCCAAAAGGAAGAGAGTTCTGATGAGGAAAGTATTTCAGATCATGAGTCCTTGAATGATAGATGCACAAAAACAGAAAATAGGAAACAAAAAAAGGGGAGAAAGTTTACAGGACCTAGAAAGCCATTTACAGGAAAGTTTAATGGCAGATGTTTTGCTTGTCACAGGTTTGGTCACATGGCTTCACATTGCATGACTCAAGTAAGGAAGGTAAATGACAGTTTCAGAGGTGGTAATTTCTTTCAAGGGTATTGCTACTCTTGTAAACAGTTTGGGCACAAGGCAGTTTATTGCAAGGCAAATATCAGGAACAGGTTTGATCATAACAGGTTTGGTCATAATAGGTGGATTCAAAGAACAGGTATGCCTAAAAGAAATAACATTGTTACTTGTTATAAGTGCAACAATGAAGGTCACACAGCTAGACAGTGTAGAGCTGAACTTCCAAGGTACAGGAATAGGAACAATGGTATGAACAGGTCCAAGGATCAAGGCATGGATAAGAACAGGGATGATAACAAGAACAAGAACAGTGACAAGAACAGGAATATGGACAAAGAGTTCAAGAGAAGGCCCGACAAGGAAGTTATAGACGCTGATGATGATCAGTGCCTAATGGGAGTTTTACTCCCACCCCGAAATTAAACACCTCAACAGGAGGTGGGGGAGGGACTAAGCTAAGAGGCTCCTTCTTAGTCCCGAGCCCCAAAGGTGGCCCTTTGCCATTGATGACAAAGGGGGAGAGATATGAGTAAGGGGGAGAGCTTCAAAGTGAAGAGGAAAGCTTCAAGTCATGGGGAGCAAAACTTCAAAGGAAGATTCTCAGTTGTGGGCACAGTTGGTGAGTTGTTAGCACAGTTGGTTTCAGTTTTGGCTCTTGAGAAGTGTTTTCAATAAAGGTTTGCCATCAATGACAAAGGGGGAGATTGTTGGCAATTTTGGGTACTTTGGGTACATTGCTTTTGCTCAAGTGTATAAGTTGTCATTGATGTCAAAAGGCATTTTTGTGTTGATATCAAAAAGAGTGTGATGTCAAAAATATCTTGAGAAAGCTTCATATTGTTAAAGGGTTTTTATTAAAACCATGGTGACAAGGTTAAAGGTTTTTCTTAAAACCATTTGGACTCATTAAGGGTTTTTATTAAAACCAAGCTTAACTTAATGCAAAGGTTTTTACTTCTTGAAAAACCTTGAAGGTCCATGTTTATTATTAATAATTAAATTAACTCAAACCTTTGACAAAGGTCTAAGTTTAATTTATTATTAATAAAATAATAATAATTATTATTTTAATTATTATTAAAGGGTCTTTTAACCCTTAAGCGACGCAGATAAAGTTTTCTTTCGTCGACGTGTTGCCATCGTTGGAGGAGCGCCGACGTCAAACAATTAAGGAGAAATGGCTATATAAGTGGGGATGATTTTCTAAAGTAAGTGCACCACCGATTAATTGGAGTCTTCGATTTGCGTTTGCTCTGTATCATTCGAATAGCGCTTGGTGTCTTCGATTTGCGTTTGCTCTATATCATTCGAATAGCGCTTGGTGTCTTCGATTTGTGCTTGCTTCGTGTCTTCGAATCTCCAATTGACGTCTTTGAAATCGTGCTTGATGTGTCTTGGAAACCGTGCTTGGCATACTCGGATTTGAGCTTGGGCTGCATCCTTACTTTTTTGCTTGACGTTAGTGGATTGGCAATTGCACCTGAACTGTGTTTTTCTAGACTATTGTGCTGTGAGATGATTAATGCAAGCATTCAGTGACTTATGTTTTGGACAGTGCTAGGAAAACGAATACGTTTTCCATATCCTACGATCAAGTGAAGATAAAACAAAGGATAGTTTAATATTTCTTTGTCGGGCACTTGTGCTCCAACGACGATGGAGTTTGAGTAAAGGCGCTCGCTAGGCAGAGATACAGGTTTCGAATCACGTCGAGTGCATTTTTCCTTTTGTTGCGATGCACGAAGGAGAGCGGCTATGATTGGGCTACGTAAGTAGAGGAGAATGCGCTTTAGCGCTTATAGTGGTGGCTCCTCATTTCTCCTAAGGTTGGAGAACTAAGTATTGCCAAGGTAAATCTTTTTATTGTTGACTTGGGATATTTGAGTTGATTTGATCAAGAATTATTGATGGAGGTATAAGGTTAAGTTGTAATCTTTGTTTTGACATTGTTATTATTAATGCTTGATGCTTATGTGGAGTAATAAGGTGTAAAGAGATTTTACTTTGTATGTATATTATATTTTTGGTGGTTAATATTAAGTTGGAGTAATAAGGTGTTATTTTGGATCTTTATTATTGTGTATTATTGTATAGTTGCTAACTCTAATTGGTGGTAAATTGAGAGTTAATGTTGTGACAGTTTTTGAGTTCTCCTTCTTCATCAAAGTAAAGGTATGGGCACATTCTTCCATGGTTGTTATTGATTGATGGTTTTCTGAAAATAAGTGTGGAGGGAAAAGGATTTCTACTTGTTTCCTTTTCTTGTGATGATTGGTTGAATGCTTCAAGGTTGATGTTGAGTTGAATGGTGTTGGTTGACTAAACCTTGTTTGATGAGCATTGTTGTTAAAACCCTAATTGGTTGTGGAAAGAACATGAGTATCATTGTTATATGAGATATTGCATGGTTGGCAATTGTTGGGTTGTGTTTCATGTTCTTGAGAAAAGCATACTACATCTATCTTATTCTGTTGAGATTGAGATTGAGTTGAGATTGATACTTGGGAGTTAAGTATAGAACATATTGAGTCTCTAACAATTCTCTTTATGCTTCTATGAGGTTGATGAATCACATTGGGTCTCTAACAATTCTCTTTGTGGGTTCATGCTAAGCAAGTTTTTCTTGGTGAGCTTGCTGAGGTTTTGGACAGGTTCCGGTGGGGACTTGTGAGCAGGTTTTGGACAGGTTCCGGTGGGGACTTGTGAGCAGATTTGGACAGGTCCTAGCAGAGGACTTGTGAGCTGAGTTTTGAGAGTTCTATCAGAGAACTTGAGGACAGAGGTGCATTGGTTCTTTGAGAAGAACCTGAGGACAGATTTGGCAAGTCTTTGAGAAGGCTTGTGTGCAGAGGATTGATTTGTTCAAGTGTTGGACAGATCTGACAGACAGAGGAAGACTTGTACTAGACCGACTGACTGTGTTTGGTACAGGTTGCTGAGCTGCTGTGGACGTGATCATAGAAGGCAGAGGTCTCTTAGGCTAAGCATTGAGGACAGGAGGTCTTCGGTGGAAAGGAGTTCCACATGCTGGCAAGAGGTAGAGGCAGTTGATCTTCTGAGGGATCATTTCCAGAGCAGAGGGGAAGGTATCTCCTTTGAGCAGAGGCTCATAAATTTAGATAGAGGGGAAGGTATCTCCTTTGAGCAGAGGCTCATAAATTCAGATTGGGGGAAGGTATCTCCTTTGGGCCGAGGCTCATAAACATTGTAATTGGGAAGGTTTCCCAAAGAACTTTGAGATAACTTTTAGAGAAAAGTTTTGTGGACGTAGCCCAGGCTTTCTGGGTGAACCACGTTAAAATTGGTGTCACTTTGTGGATGATATTGTGCTTTGTTTTGATATTGCTTTGGGTATATTGCTTTACTGTTTTGAAGTATAAAGGAAAAAGTAAAAAGAGGTCTTATACTGTTCACCCCCCCCTCTCAGTATAAGCTTGTGTTCTTCAACAACTATAACAACCCAATTCTAAAAATCTTAGAAGAGAAAACTTATTCTTTTTTTACACAAATAAGGTTCACAAAAAATGTTCCAAATAGATTCAACATAATCTTATAACCACCTTATGAGTTCCAGATGCTGCAACATCCCTCAAGTGGACAAAAGTGGCCAATTTCCCACATCAATTCTAGGAATTCACCTTGTACACTATCCATACAAATTAAAGGATACCTCTACATGGTCTCCTCATTTCCTTACCTTCCTTTGAAGGACATTTTGACCATGGCATAGGATTAACCCTATCTTGTTTAGTTGATAAGGGATGCCAATTCCACTACTAGTCTTATTTGATTTCCACTAGTACCTAGGCATAAAGATTTGTATAGTTTTACCCACTACACTATGTGTAAAACTATTGTACTCAATTAAATCATACCACTGATATTTTAATTAAGGTGACTATTAACCATGTGACATCTCTCATCTAGACACCCAATAGTCAATCAGGGTTTCTAGTGATTATCACACCTAATGATATCCCTCATAGGTTTTCCCATAGTTAATCAAATACCTATGACTATAATTTTTATGACATCTCACATGGATACCTCATAGTCCATCGAGATTCCATCACACAAATCTAGTTACAATAGGATCCAGGCTTATATTACCCTTTAATTTTCACTTCGGTGATTCATTATCGACGTGCCCATTGTAACCCTAAGGGATTGCTACAACACAATTCCTTTAGTTATGGTACCATCCTTTAGGATCAAGCTAAGATTATTTCTTGTGGATAATCCCTCCTAAGGAAAAACCCCAAATCCTAAAGTAACTAAGTTCAAGCTCCTCTTCTTCTTTTGTATATTACATTTACATAAACCTTACTCTATTGCAAGTGTAAAAGAAATACTTAACATTCATCTTACTCTACCAAAGCACAAGTACTTCAACTACAAGCATAACATGATTAAGTATACAATTCCATTTTCTCTTCATATACATTTCATAGCAACTCAAGTAATTATCTAGATACTTACATGTATATAATAATTCTAAAGCAATATCCATAAATGATACACATATAACACATCATATATCCTAGGACACCCTTACGAGAACAACATAGTCTTAAAACATCTATTTTTATTGCATAAGTTTGGCAGTCATCAATACATCCATGTAAAGGAATCTCATTATTTTTTTTTCCCACACTTCAATGCCAATATAATTACATAAGAACCCCATAATTCTTAAGTTCCAATAACATGAATATTTGTAATTTCATTTTACAAAAGTAGTGAGGGAACCCCATAATTCCCTTGAATGAATCCCACATTCATTCTTCTAATTATGGATACTTAAGAACCCCCTTAAGTATTTCCCAAGTACAATAACAATGGAACCCCCATAAGTTCCAATCTATTTATTGGGCTCCATGCCCAATCATCAAGACATATCTTTCAACTTTCAAAGGTATTTTCATGAACTCATAAAAGAAATAATAAACCACACATTAATTTCATAATACCAAAGAACTACTTAATATAACTAAGAATATATATATATACAACAATAACTTTTCTATTTTTGACCTCATAAACTAGAATAATAAATCAACAAAACTATTTAATAATCCCAACAATAATTTAATTTTCCATAGAGTTAATATAACACTTTATTTGCATCATTAATATTTCAAAATAGCACTACAAAATCTACTTTGTATTTTAATACGTAATTCAAAACATCTTCAAATTATATTTCTTCAACCACTTTAAAACAAGCAATATTATTTCATTTTAGAAATAATTTTAAGGAAAAGGATATTCATCCTAATACAAAGTTCTCTTTGTATTTATTTAAGTAAAAAAATAATCCCTATATTTATCATTTCCAAACTCCAATGATATAAAGAATCCTTACTATATAAATTAAACCCCAAAGTAGTTTTTCAGGAGAGGAAGAAACCTCATTATGTTAAAGTACACCCATTTTTATTTGTTACATAAGTGAATTGGGTACAATCACAATTTGTAGTAATTGTTAAGGTAGAGTTCCAACAATCTGTAGTAATTGTTAAGGTAGGGTTCCAACCATCATCTAATAAACCCATTTGTGTTGATGGTAACCCAGCACGAGATGGGGACCGCATAGGGTTTGTATTGTCGTCATAGGTCTGGTTCAATACGCATTAGGAAATGGGGACAGCCAAACATGCAAGGAACGGACCGCCATCATCAATCAGCAAAAAATTTGGATCAACTACGAGCCTAACTCTCCTCTAAATAAATACCCCAGCTTACCAATCTACTAACCTCACATAGAGATAAAACTCAATTAATCAACTTTATTTAATTCAAAATAAATTATTTTGAAAGGAAAACACATGGCACTTACTTAACGTAAGGTAAAACTCAATGGGATTGTAAGGATCCTTTATTTAATTAAGCAAATCATATCAAATAAAAGTCAGGCTACTATTGTTTCTCTATCCTTCCATAAAGCATAATCAAATCGATCATTTGATAATCTAAACCAATCACTAATGTTTCCTTTAAAGGTTTCAACAGTCATCTTTGACCTATGAAGTCATTTCATTATACCATTGACTTATTTTAATATCAAATTAGTCCTACGACAATACAAACAATAAAATATTCAGACAACATGATTTGAATATTCTAAAACCCTTATCTTTACCACTAATAATTATGAGGCAACAAAAATGGATTAATTCATCACACACCCCATTGATGTCGTCATACCGTTGCCCAAACCAAGGTTCTCAACGTATAGAGGCCAAGCAATTTGAAACCAAAGTTTTTTCGTTCGAAAACCAAGGTATATGACATAAATTTTGTGTTGAGCAAGTAATGGATTAAGCCAAGTTTTACCTAGGGTTACGCTGCCCGTTTACATCCCGTACGTTGACATATGCATACTTCGATGAACAGCTTGGATGTAAATAATTTTGGGGTAGATAATTCATGGTAGAGTGGCAAGGATGAACAAAAAGTTTATGGTTGGACAGTTAACAATGCCCACGAGTGGATGACCTCAAGATTTGAGGTGGATTATAAATCCAGTTGGAGAAAGATAGAGGAATTAATTCAATCCTTTCGGATAATATATTTTAATCATAGCAAACCTCTCAAGCACCCTTAGCACAACAAATTAAAGCATTCAGATATAAGTATATAGCAAATTTGTTTATCATGATCACTAAGGTTTATTTTCATAGGCATAGGCATTCCCTATTTCAAGAGTGTGATTCAAATAATTGATTAAAAACAATCCAAACAACATTTTCTTAAAAATTGAAGTAACTACTTCCATAGATACTGATTGCCTTTAATGTTTTGAAGATACTTGATTGTAGAAGCCCAAAATGCACATAGAAGATAAAACCTTTTTGATACTTTCACTAGTCGAAAATCCTCAAAAATCTACTTTGTTCTTATAAAACCTTTTTGATACTTTCACTAGTCGAAAATCCTCAAAAATCTACTTTGTTCTTCATGTTCATTTGTGTAGTAAATTTTGGGTTTCTAAAAGAAGACGAAAAGATTTCATTTATGGAATGGACTCAACAACTACTCATAAGTCTATTTATGGAATGAATTCAACAACTACTCATAAGTCATTTCATTTTGTTTGGATATAAATTTAATTAAAGCAAAGTCACTTCAATATTTGCTAATATTTTATTTTTTCTTTAATTTTCTAACATTCAAAGCATTAATTTTAATCGTATTTATTAATAAATCTTTTTATTGATAATAAATTAGATTTTTTTTTTTTTTAAATCAAACATTCGAGATATTAATAAGAGAGACTTATTAATATAACTTTTCATGGGAAAATCAATATTGCAAGAGACACTAATAACATAAAATACTAATAATTCCTTCCTACTACCATTTTTAAGGCAAAAACCATTCTAAGTTACTTTATACATTTTTAAAGCAAATCAAACTGCAAAAAGATTTAGGAATGATAACAAGCACTCAAATGCAGGGATTAATAAATGCAAAATGAAAGGGAATGAACTAGATCTAAACACAACCATCATATGTTAGATTGTTTGACTATTTTAGCCATCATTTCCCTTTCTTTCATGGAACACCCTGCTCTTGGTGGTCAGTCCTTTGTCCACCCATGAGGTTACCTATTCTTGCAACATGTAAATCCATTAGCAACATCATATTCTTCAAAAAAACAAATAACTAATCACTATATAGCCGTTTAATATATCATTAAAATAACATATAAATCCATAAAGTCAATCATAGCTAAAAGTTATCCAAGGGAGGGTCATGACAACAATATGGATAGTACATATAGTGTGAATAATATGGAAAGTGTGGATATTGTGGATATAACTCTAATTTGGTGTAAAAGGAGAATTCGGTGGAGTATAAGGTAAAGCATTAAGGTTTGGTTTGACTTATGTGATAATTTCAAGAGCCATAAGTATTTCAGAATTAATTTGGACATTATTCTATGAAAGTTTGGATATAAAAGAAATTAATTGGAAGGAATGATTTAATGAATATGAGATATAAGAAAAAAAAATATTTGAAGTTTTCATTGAATTTTTTCTTTTTTAGAAGCTATGTGTGGCTTCTATTAAGGGCCACTTCCATTATAATAAAAAAACATTATATTGCTCTCATTACATTTCTATCAAATTAATTAAATCATATCCATTTGTATGAAAAATATTCTTCATCAGCCTTTTTTATCAAAGATATTTGCCATCTTCCTCACTACTAAGTTTTTGCAATCAAATTCTTATTATCATTTACTATAGATGCCTTTCAAAATTGAAAATTTGTTAAAATAAAATTCAACACCATGAATGACTAAAAATATTTGTTGCCCATTTTTCATATCTATAAATATAAATACATTGTCTATAACAATCTAAGAGTTTTTTAATACCTTTTTTTAGGGTTCTTATTCTTGCCCCTAATATTCTAAGATATTATTTTTATTGTTATTTTTTGTTTTTATTTATGGGTTAGCCACTCTTCTTGTTAACACTTATGATATATACTTTTGTTTCCCCATATTAATATCCCTATGGGTATCTTTTTCTCTTTGTTTTGCTTCTTAAGTATTCCTCTCTTTTTTTCATTTCCATCAATACTTTCATCTTCATCCATCTCTTCAATCTTATCACATTGCTCAAAGTAGCACTTATCATATATAGGTTTGTATTGTTGTGAAAGATTTGTAGAGCAAGAAATAACCTCAAAAGTATATATTTTTTATATTATCCTAGAAACCAATTATCCAAGAAATAACCTCAAAAGTGCAAGGATGCTCTTCCAAAGCAATTACCTTCTTATTCTTCTCTAAAAACCCTAAATTGTTATACTTCATATTCATTTATTTACTATGCTAATATTGAAACCCTAAAGTGCAAAGGATAACCTCTATACCACTTTCACTTATATTACCAAGAGAAGATTCTATACTACTTGAGTAAAATGAAAATGATTTAATTGAAAATATCTTGACCTCTTCTATCATCTTTATATTTGGATTTTACTCCACATTTATCTTTTCACCTTTAAATTATTTTGAACTTGAACTTACATATTCTTTCTCATCCCTTACATCCTACTTTGTTTCTTCTAATTATTGATCCAAGTGAGTTATGGTGGTATTTTCCATAATATGTTGTAGATAGGCTTTCTTTACCCCTTATTTGTTAGTTTTTGAAGCTAAATACTTAAGGTAAAATAACCACAATATCTAAAATAAAGTTGCAATATGAAAAATAAGTCAATGACAACATTCTAAACATGTAAAACTCATAAATAACGTCTCCAACAACTCATTAAAATTCCATTAACAAATGCTCATAAAAATTGTATTTTATATAGAATAATGATCTCAAATATATCATACTTCCACACACTCTCACTACACATACATTCTCACATACACACACAAAGACACATATATAATGGAATGTGACTCTTCATATGAAGTACTCTTGGCCTTCACTCTTCTTGAGACTCTTCACTTTCCTACTCTATGGACTCGTGCACATGGACTATTATGCATATTTACATTATTAAATACTTTGCACATTCTAATAATACTTGTGCATTTATTACATTGCATAAAGTAAATACTCACACTCTAATCTAAGACACACTTCTAATCTAGAAATGTACCCAAGGTGGTACATTAACATGTACCAAATAATGTAATATATTTCAACACTCCCTTGTATTACAATATTTGGTTATTGAAGACTTTAGTCTTCAATATGGTCTTCTTCTTTTAACTCACTTTGCATTGTATGCCTCCTTGATTAGGTTCTTTCTCTTCTTGCTTGTCTTCACCACTAATGTTAATCTTTATGCTTTTAGGTGATATCACATTGTCATTTGATTCTTGCAAAAATATTTTCTCTTTGCCTTTGTTCTTCATATCACGTCTTGTTTTATATAAAATATTTTGAGAATTCACTTATGGCATCATGATGAAACTCTAAATTAGATGAACTTGAAGCATAAATATTGCATGAGGAATGAAATACTTTTTCTAAAAATAATTCATCCACTTTTGCTTTCTTCTTAAGGGATTCAATCAACTCCTTTTGTTTCAAGTTCTTCTTTTTGAAATGTTTAAGTGTAAGCAATGCCATGTATATTATACTAGCAATGTTTAAAGAAATCATAACACTATCTTTATCATTGTCAATTGCTTCAAACATTCTCACATGTAGATAGTATTCTAATATTTCAAAATTCTCTTCTAAAGCTTCTTTGTAAATGAAACTTGAGACTAAGTCTAGTTTTCCTTTAGACTTTTTAATCAAATATTTGATTCCAAGTTTTATGACATTTATTTTTTCCTCTCTAACAATGTTCTCTATATCATTGTTTAATGTATTCTTTGAAGTAGACATCCTTGTTCCTCCTTAGTTTTATGATAGACTAAGAACACTTTTCAAGTTTTCAACCTTCCAAACAATTATGTTGTAAGCCTTATATCTCCCTAATGTTTGAATGAAAGACTAATGTCAATTTCAATGTAACCTTCAACTTCTACTTCTTTAGGATGAATACCTTAAATTTTTCTTAGGTATAAATGATCAACCACTAATTTTTGACAAAAGTTTCAATTCTTCAAAACTCTAGGTTGAAATCCTTTTATCTCCCAAATTTCAAAAAATAATTTCTCAATTCTAAATTTCACAATCCTATGTTGATGTTGAATTCCTTATAACTCCAAATTCAAAAATTTAGAAATCTAGTAACAAGATATTTGCAAATTTTATATTCCTAATTTGATGTAGGAAACCTTATTTCTCCACAATTCAAAATATTTGCAAATATTAAAAATGCTTCACAAAATTCAATAATTCAATTTATAAAACTTCTCAAAACTTGAAATTGAATTCCCAATAATTTTCCAAAAATTATTTCAAGGCTTCTCTAGATTTTCCAAAAATGACTAATAATGTTTCTAAGGTTTTAAATTTCACTTTTACATCTTATCTCTCCAATAATCAAGCAAATGGATTAATTTCTCTTCAACCTTAGAAAAATAATAGCATTATCCAACCTTATAACTCCTAACTATTGAGCAAATAATCAAATTGTAAATGAATTGCTTTACCTCCCACTTGAGGTGAAAAGATGACCAATCAAAGTCATTTAAACTACCATAAAATGGTGCGGCTCAATGAAATTACTCCACTCTACCACTCTTAGACCTGATATTCGATGAAGGTGTGTAGTTGTTCTCTCTTTTTACTGTTTGACTCACCCATGCATTTAATGGCTGTGAAACACCTTATCTTACTTCAATACCTATTGGTGCTCTCTATACATGATGCAAAATGACATACAACATCTTTTGGAACTCCAAATATTTTCTACGTTTTTCTTCCTACATAACACTTGGCAGTGATGAATTTGAAACTTTATTCTATCTTGGTCGGTGATGTTATTGCTTCCTAGCATTACTCTTCCTTTGTTGATGTTGTTATGGTGTTATTATTCCTTGTTTGTGGTTGGATATTTAACACTTGGCTTCCCTTTTAATATTTCAACTCACCCTATGTTGATAACAAATCTACATAATCATAAAATATATGCACCCTAGACCCAGCCAACATTGAAAGACCGAAGGAGAGAGATTTTCTTCAGGCCAATCTCTAGAGAGGGCTAGTTCCCTTACTAATCTAATTTGATTCAAAGCTTAGGGTAGCAAGAAAGATATGGGAAATGACAGAAAGGAATGATAAATATGGCTATGATCCAAAGATGAAAGATGGGGATAAACTAGTAGGCCTCCAAAATTAAATATGCATTAAATAAAATAAATGTAACTGGTGGCAAGGCAGTTGCATGGTCTGCAGTATTTTCTCCTTAGTAGCAGCAATGAACCAATAAAATGGCACCTCAAAAATTAATGAGCATTTACGACAGGTGGTTTCTCAGGACTTAGCAAGAATTATCGGCTAGATCTACACATCCGTGGATGGTGCCTCGGGAATCATCATTCATCTCCAATGGACGGTGCTTTGAAAATTAACAGTATCTCATAAAAGTCGAGAACAGAATATATTGGAAGCATCATCATTAAATTTTGGCCTCCTCTGGTTATTTTGTCAACACTTACTAGTAAAAATTCTGGAAGAATTAATTGCATTGCTCAAAAATTAATTTTGTTGGCTTTGAAATTTACCCAAAAATGATCTTCTCCTTCAATATCACTTGGAAATGGCTTTCGCTAAAAACTGGGGCGAAAAGGGAGCTTCATTGAAGAAACTGCCTGAAAATTAATTTTGCTAGAGAAACCACCCAAAAATCAATTTCGCTGGAGAAACTACCCGATAATTATTTTCTTCGAAAAAAGTGTAATTGATTTTTGCCTCGAAATTGATTTTCTCCGAAAAAAGTGCTGAAATTGATTTTTTCCCCGAAAATGATTTTCTTCGGAAAAAGTGTTGAAAATGATTTTCTTCGAAAAAGTGCCAAAATTGATTTTTCCCTGAAAATGATTTTCTCTAGAAAATGTGTCAAAATTGATTTTCTCCAGAAAAATGCCGAAATTGATTTTTGTCCCAAAAATGATTTTCTCCAAAAAAAAGTTCCAAAAATGATTTTCTTCGAAAAAATTGCCGAAATTGATTTTTGCCTTAAAATTGATTTTCTCTAGAAAAATGCCCAAAAATGGATTTTTGGTGGTACAACTTCCCGGAGCCATAACTTTTGATCCGTTGACCCGATTGTCTATTGTAATATATTGTTGGAAAGCTTGAGAAAGGATATACAACAACGAAATATCTAAAGATCATTTCATCCAATTTTTCTTTCACCACTAGATGTATTTCATACTTGGAAAATTTTAAAATTTTATTTTTAGTGTGGCAAAAATTCCAACACTTTTGGTAGCTCACGAGGTATTCAACTCATCTGGATGCAATCGACCGCAGGGCCTTTATCCATTGGGCAACATAGTCATAACCGCATAATACATCAAATTGTTTACTGCTTGCACCAACTTCTTCCTACGTCACTTGATATTTTTTGGTTGCTTGTTTGTATTTTTCACCCAAAATGAGGAACTTCATCGAGCTCAGCTGATTTTCTCTACTTCAGGGTACTCTGGAAAACTTTGATCTTTGACACCAATGGAATCTGTAATCCAAAAATTGGAAAAAAAAGGAAACAAATAATGTTGAGGGTTTAGCTCAACAAAAGGAGCAGAAATGGATGAGGCCACAGTTATGCTCACCCTTTATGGGGTTGGTGTACTTACAATGATGATGGGATTAACGGGGGTGGAAGATGAGGTAGATGATAGTGGAATAGAAAATGGGTTAGGGGAAGAGGTAAAAAAACTAAAATATGGAGGAATGGAAGAAATGAGAATGGTAGAAGGAGCATTGGTGATTGATGACTATGAAACGAAGAGGGGAATAAAAGTGGTGGGTACATCGAATGAAAGCAAAGTGGAAGGAGACACTTTAGAATGAAGGAAAACAATCACCAAATTCTTATGATCAAGAGAAGAGAAAATAAAATGCGTACCTATAGGCTTTGACTCCATTTGAGCTGATGACGTGGGTGGTTGCAATGTTAGATTTTTTTTAAAACTTGATCACACCATTTAGTGCTCTCAGCACTTTATTTATTAGTTGACCTATTTATACTATTTACACAAAATTTTGTAACATGATTGGTATGATGCCACCACAAACCTAGCTTTGGGTACTTATCTGGTGAATTTGTAGTGTTTGGACTAGATTTGATTATACTTGAAGCGATATTTGGAGTTTGGTTGTCCTCTTCCTAAAGTTTGCTAGGTTGCAAGCCAGATGCAACATGGTAGGTTATTATGCATGCCAATACTCATTAAATTAATGAATAATATGGTAAGGATATTTATCACATGAGACCCTTCTTAGAGTACTAGTTGCAATGATGGTTGGATCTAATGCCACCACTTTAGAGATTCCACTTGCTGTGGGCTCTTGGGTACAAGTTCCTCTAACTCCTTGATGTCACAAAAATATTTTTTTAGAGATAGCCCTTATGTCAGGATCTCCTTAGGATCAACCTCCTAATGAGGTATACTTATTGGGTTTTGGCTAAATACTTGCATGCTATGCCTTGGGACACAAAAAGAGTGCAAAAATATGTCTTCTTCGCTCTCAAAATCTACCACTTGAGCCTATTTCACTTCTTGGTCCATCTCCTTATGGAAACTACAAGCAACCATATTGTTTATTGCTAGAGCAGTGCTTACATATTCCCTTCGTTGGTCCTAGATGAGATCCACCTCTTGTGCTCCACATAACTATGTTCCAGGTCTTCGTACAGTTTGAGGTATCTACCATTATGAATATTGTGCAAGACATATGGGAGCAACAACTACCAAAGAGAGTGATGGAAAGGTAGTTTATCTCCACTGTATTTTTCTTGATTGGATCAGGAATCGCTCTTCTTGTACTACCTCCTAAAAGACTTGAGGAAATATTTGTTCCTCATATTTTAGTAGGAGTAGGTTTATGCCTGGGTGGAAAGCTCAAACATAGTAGAGATGGCCTTAGGTGGGTGTCAGCCATATTTTCTTTGGAATTCTCCTCCAAATTATCCAAAATCAGATATTGAAGTTTGTGATTCACTCTAGAGGTGCCCTCATGATGGTGGAGAGGTGCATCAGGATTTGAAAGAGATCCTAAGAACCATTAAATTTGTTGATGAGTGCTCCCACGAAGTCTACCCATGAGCATATAATCTTATGCCTGAGTATTTTGTACCACTGCAGTGCCCTTCCTTCTAGAGATAGACCAAATATCTGATTGTAACATCCCCACTATTTGGTTATTTCTTTATTTGAAGAATGTGATACTATTGAGGATATCTATGAATGCAGGTATAAGTTTCCACTCTATAGCAAGTGATCTGGAAGAGAAGAACACTCACCTCTAGTAGAGATAGTGGTCATATGTGCCATGTAAGGTGAGATATGATGTCGTGCTTTATGCATCGTGGCCTGTGGGTACATGGAAGCCCACTAATAGAAATTTCATGTAGGTCATGATGCCTGTTAAATGCATTAGTAATAAGTTGAAATACATTATGCCTGCTGAGTGAAATATATTTTTTGTTTATTAAAATTAAAAAATAATAATAAATCAAATGAAATTTTAAAATAAAAATTATAAAAATAATGATATTAATAATGATAATTCTTAACTTTAATGTTTTTTAAAATTTTATTAAATAATATAAACCAATTAAGGGACATGAGTAAAAAGTTATATTTTTTACGTAAAAATTAAACCTGACCACTTGGCAAGCATTTGTGTAAACCATCCGCATGATTCTACCTAATGTGTCACCGAGGAAACATGCTAGAATTCCATAAATGGGCTAAAGGTAAAGCTCACTAGGGAGATTATCATCAACCATTCGAAGAGGAAAGAAAACATCCATTGTGAGTGAATTTTGTTCATACTTGTATTGCTCACAGAAATCAAGGAGGAAGAAATCAATTGATGTCTATAGTTCAGGTCAAATTTCTCCTTTATCTAGTTTTACTGGTTAAAAGAAAGATAAGAATTTATATTATTTTGGTAAATGATGTAATACAAGTTTCACAGTTAGAAATAATTAAATAAAATATCTAAGAGATAGATCAATTAGTAAACAAATTGATGTTTCCTCGATATTTCCTATTAATCTCCTAAAAGACATATTGAATTAGTAAAGACATGTTTACATCAAGGTCCCATTTGGACCTGGCACTTTATGTTTTATGATGAAAAAATTAAAAGTAAACATAACCACAACAAATAAAGTAAAGACACTAAGTCTGGTGCTCAACTCTTGTTTTGATGTCCAACTCTTGTTTTGTTCCTGACTTCTGGTTTGGCACCTGACTCCTGTTTGGTGCCTAATTCTTGTTGAAGCAAAAGTACAACATGACCCCTATTGTCAGTATAATAGAACAAAAATTTTAATGATAGATGTAAAGGTAATTTTATTGATGAATGCAAATGAAGGACAATATCATAAAGCAGATGTCATCTATTTTTCAAAAAATACATAAATATCTATGTAAACTGATAAGCGTAATATCAGATATATTTTGTTATGATAAAAATAGAATACACTTAATTAAATCTGACACCAGATGAAATTAATTGTATATTCGCTTTATCCTCCTTATTTCTGTGTATTTGTTGTAACAATAAAATTAGAAATAGATTTCCTCCAAATGTAACAAGGTATGGCTACACATCTTATAAATATGTAGGCCACCCCTAAGAACGAGATCCCAGATTTTCTCTGTAAATTTTCTAAAGCTGCATATATAATACAATTCATTTCAGTGTTTTATTAATCTTAAACTAGCATCCGATGAATGAATTGACTCGAAAAAAATCTGCTGGAAGCTTGGGTCCACTCTCAATAGTATTCCTCCCACTTTTCCCTACATATTTTTATTTCATTTATTTCCTTTTTTACTATCTTTTCTGCAAATTAGTTTAATTTTGTAGCTTTTCCTTTTTCTGTAATTTTTTTCCAGCAAGTGTATATTTTACATTTTGTAGTTTATTTTGGTCATTTATTTGATAATATGAAATAGGTTAATGGTTTGGAAAATGAACAAAAACTCCAACACAACAACATAGCCCTCCCAAACCATAAAATCTAAGGGACTCATATTATTAAGGAGATTTTACAGGCATATACTGTGCACGGTTTTTCACAAGTTTATGATTTGTCCTAGGTTGACAATTAAATGAAGGAAATGAATTTAACCATAGAAACTTAACCAATGTTTTTCCCAACAAAGTCCATCAATTAACATAAGCTTTAGTTAAAACATATAATAATTCTATATTTTAAGTTTACCAAATCATTATACATAAAGTTAAAATAAAATCATAAAATAAACTATAAACTATACTAAATATAATTTTGCTTTAATTAAATATATCCCTAAATTGCAAGAAAATAAACCATTTTCTTTAAGGTAAGGGTTCATGCAAATGCAACATACAATGACTAGCCTATTGAAAAACTACATGCAATTTTTATTTTATTTTCTAAGAGATAAAGTAGATAAATAAATCAAAACTTAAGCTATGTTCCTTGATTTCCTTTATTTTATGTGCTAAGATATGGAATAAAACTATGATCCTATATTCCTTTTATCCTTTACATCCTTTTTTTGAGGTCTGCTAAAAACAAAGGAGGAACATAGCAACAAATAACCTTTTAAAGGAAATACAACTAAAACTACAAGTGAATTTACCTAATACAGTGCTTGTGATGATATTGCACCCTATATAGTTGAACCATAATTTTTTTATCATGCACTAAAAAAACCTATCACAATTTTATGACATGCAATAAAAATAACAAAAAAGCTAGAATATATTGGATGTTATGTCTTGGGACTAGCTAGAGTAGGGGAAGCTGAGTACTTCCTTGATTAGAGTAAAGTTCCAAGGTCTCCTTTAAAAGACCAAAAGCAAATGAATATATATGAATTTTTACTTATAGGACAAAATCATGCTTTGTGGAAAAAGAGTATGATATCATGCAAAATATGAAATAGACAAAGAAAAATATTTTGGGAATAGATATAAAGGTTATGATCAAAATGATATTGTGCCTCATAAGTATCAACCATGATATCATGGGGAATAGGAAAATAAGGTAAGGTTAAGTTCATGGTTCTTTTTTTAAGGTAATAAAGATCTAGAAGGATATTTTTTAGTGATATGCAGGGGTAAGAACAGAGGAATCAAGTGCATATTTTATTGTGAAATCTTAAAAATGAAATCATATCCAATAAATATGGACCATGACATCATATATATTGAGATAGTTTTATGAATAGAGGTATGAAATGCACTTAACTCCTAGGCTAAAAATGAACATATGAGGAATACAAAAAATAGGTAATAGAGGATACCATCGAAGGTGAAAGAGGTGCGGGATTTACCCCCAAACCCTATGTCAAATGAAATCATGCCCACTAATGTTGGCCCATGATATCATATTGTATGGTAAGCCAGGACAAATATATTATAAAATATATATTTTTGGAGGATCTAAAGCAAGGTAGAATTATTTTAAGTCTAGACCAATGGTTGCACAACTCTTAGGACAAGGTTAGAGAAAGAAAACAATAAATAGTCACTTGAATGAAAATAATAAAACAATAATATAAGAGAGAGATAAATAGGGGAAGACTACAACCAAGGAGAGTATTTATTCCTCTCAAGTTGGCCAAGAAAACCTTCTCCAAGGGCTTCTCCAAGCAAGATACAAATTAACACTAAAACCTTGAATCACAAAAATCATAGAGTTTCCTTACCATAAGAAAAATTCTTAAAAATGAAGGCCCAAGACCTCTATTTATAGGATAATTTTTCTTAGAGGGAGAGAGAAGGGCATTGATGGCAAGGAGGAGGTGTGTAAATTTTAAATTTGCCAATATGAAATGGGATCCACCTAGGGATTTTGTATCAAGGAAAGGGCACCCAAGGGATAGCAATATAAATGGCCAAATCCCAAGGAGGGTAGAGAATCCATGATTTGGAGTCCTTATATTTTAAAAACAAAATCAAAGTTGGTGTTGGATAACTATGATATCATTGATATGACCATTGCAGGTCACATCAGGCAATGTTAACTGGTTTCTAAAAATTGAGTGGGAAATGACTAAAGAACGATATCATGGTCCATATCAGAGGGCCATGATATTGTCACAAGAGTAAAACTTAGGAAACTAAGGGATTGAAGGGGAAATTTTCAATTAGAAACTTTAAGGAGGCTACTTAGGCATCTAGGTAAAAATTAAATTATTTGGATGGGTCAATTTTGGGTGTCTACTTTTTTCCATGTTTGATGCATTTAAGGTGTAATAAATGCATCAAAGAAAGCTATAGATACCCACAAGATTGAAGAAAATGGCTTCTAAAGGGGTAGAAAGTTTAGGTGAAGATAGTGATAATGGTGCAATTCCAATCACTTTTAAAATTTTGCATGCTTTACGAGGCATCGATCACATCAATGCCCCCAAGCTAGAGTGCCCCCTCAAGTTTTAGAGGGAAGGTGGAACTTCCTTAAGAAACTCTAAATGGTAGGAAAAACAACTAGAGAAGAATAATAGAGAAAGGAAGGAGTGATGAGGGAAAAGAGAGGGGTAAAAAGGGGTGAGGGGTAAAAATAGATTCATTTTTACCATGCAAGAGGAAATAAAAAGAACTTTGAATAGGGGATGGTACTTCCAATTCACCATTTAGAAGTTACAAGGGGTGAAGTTAGAGCACCAGGTGTAGGAGTTTAGGAAAACATCAAATACCACCTGATAGGCTAGGATTAGGCCTACATTAGGATAAATTTAAGGTTTTTTTAATTATATTTAGAATTTTTAGAGAATTTTGACAAAGAAGTGATACAATTTCATAGAGCATCCCATGATATCATTAGCTATGATATCCCACGTGGTCTATGATATCATTTCATCTAAGGCCAAATAAAATCATGGTCCCTCAATATGAGACACAATTTTGTGATATCATGCCTATTAAAATAGGGCACAATATCATAGAAGAAAGATAAAAAAAGAGGTAAAAAGAAGTGAGAAAAATAAAGAAGGGCAAGAATTATTGGTAAGAGGTGATTAATATGATGGAAGAAAAATATGAGGTAATTTTTTTTTAAGTTATTAGAGTTTGAATAGATAATAAAAATTGGATGAGTTGAAAATATTATTATCTTTTGATTAGTTATGATTGTATATTAATGATGGAAATTGATTTGGATTTTGTAGTTGGATATTCTAGAGTCTTGAAAGTGGTGATATAGGACACTGGGACTATTGATGAAGCAACTCACAATGGCATATAGGGATATGTTGGATGTAATGGAACTACTACACCTAGCACAAAGTCAAGAGTAGAGTGCAACCGAGACATGATAATCGCACTCATCAAGCGATGGTGCATTGAGTCATCTACATTCAATCTACCAATAGAGGAGGCTACCATCATACTAGAGAATGTGTGGCAGATTCTGTGAGTACTTATTCGAATTAGGGAGGTCTACAGGACATCATAGTAGAGAGATACACTAAAAATATTTTGTAGGGACCCAAGACATGAGGTGAGGAGCAAAGAGATCCAAATCGATGAGATAATCAGTCAGTATGTAGTATTAGATCTCATGTACTTATTGAGTAGACCAATATTATGGATGATTATATACCTCGTGAGTAGGGGATATCTACCATGGTACCTAGGAGGAGTGGTCTCATACATGTGAGACCACAATATATGATTGGCATGGGATTCTTTGATTATTGCATACTTGTATAGGACATTGTACAATATTGCATAAAATGAGGTTCATAGCTTCACATGTAGGACATTACTATAGGTTTCATGTTGGAAGAACCTAATAGTGAGGTGACAATAGGGAATATTAGGGGTTGTTTAAGATAGGGAGAGTCTAATGACCTATTGATGGGTCCATCACTTTGATTGTAGCCAATGAGATTTTGTTGGTTCCCTAGCATTGGCATGGAGGATGGTGGAAAAGCTCACCCTATAGAAGATATAGAAACCATGGAATCAACACCCAAGGTGGGTAGAGGATGGTATGGAGCTATCATATATCCAATAGATTGGTTGGTTAATTATTGACCAGGATGAGTGAGAGTTGCATTGTCTTAACTAGGTGTATATGAAATTCAACCTAGGATAGAAACAACCATAAATGAGATATTTCTGGTATAGGTGGGTGGCAAGGGCCCTAGTAGGAGTAGGAGAATAGCCTTATACTATTAGTTTCATCAAGGAGTATATGGATAACCCACTGTTTATTGAGATAGATATGTATTATGCCAAGGTGGCCTTAGGGTATAGGCATTAGTACTAGTTGATAATGTCAATGAGGATCTCTTTAGTGATCCCCATTCAGAGGTGCCAAGTTATAAGTGTTGGTATGCTATGGGTGTATCGAAAACCATATCAAGAGTCAAAGGAGATGAGAAGGAAGGAGGTAAGGTAAACTAGGCATACTTGAGTAGAGGTGAGAATTATGAGCCTCACATATATTTAAGTAAACTTTCTAGTGATAGCCTCATCGAGTAAAGAGGGAAACACAGGAGTTACCATTAGAGATAGAGGTGGGCCCTTATAGAAAAATAAGTTATGTGGACTATATAATAGATAGGTATGCCTTACAAGCTAATGTGACATAATTGTAGGTATAGGTGGGTGAGGTAATGGTATTCAAGGACTACATCCTAGCAAATTAAGCCCATAGGATGATAGAGCAAGAGGGCCATCCATTAGATCATCACTAAGTGCTATGAGGTGTTCATCAAGAAAGACTTAGCTATGGTAGAGTGGGATGTAGTGAGGAAATAGGCTAGCTGGTTATTTGTAGATGTGGCAAATATGGACTAGGATAGATAATAGGCCAAGATAGAGGGCATGTTAGTCGTTATGGGTAAGTGATAGGATCGGTCAATCATGGTCCTATAAGATAAGCAGATGACCTTCAAATCATAGGAGAGTGAGCCATGTACTATCAAGTGTTATATCCTTAGGTCATACATAATGGGTAGATATAGTCATTACCACCATATCACTAACCCCAAATCTAAAGCTACTCAAGGAAATAAACAAGGATGGTCTTACAATTTGTAGATATGTCATCACCATGACCACCACCAATAGGAGGAGTAGGTAAGTCTAGCTCATAGGCTTAGGGGGAGGATGACAAGTCAATTTTTTATTGTGAGTATGATAATTTTTGGTTGTGGCACATTGGCATATTAGAAATGATACACTTGTGATGACACTTTATGATATTTATATTTTTTCTATGATTTATGATTATGGTGAGATGTGTTAAACTGTGCTTATTTGTAGGTTTTAATTAATTTTATTTTTTTTTGTTGATTATGATGATTTAAATATGATTTTAGGAATGATGAATAAAGAGAAGAAAACAAATAAAATAGGACAAAAGAAGTTGCAAATTCATCAAATAGGTGTGAATTGGTCAAGACAGAGATGAAGAGGTGTGTAGTCAAATTGACCATGACCAACATAGGTTGCATGGGACCAATGTGACTAATGCCTAACCAAAATAAGATAGTGAATTGAGATATGACCCAATGTTTTTAATATACATATATATAATGGTCAGTAAAGCCTACATAGAGTAGCTATGTACAATAGTCTATGGCTTGTTAAGGCCTAATATGGTTAGTGACTAATGAAGGTCTATATGAGCAAAGAGATGACTAGTTAAGGTCTAAAATGAACAAAGAGGTGACCGATTAAGGTCTATCTATCTATATATATGTATATTTGTAGATGTATACAATATAGTAGCTATGTACAATGGTTCATAACTAGTTAAGGCCTAATATGATTAGAAACCAGTGAAGGCCTATATGAGCAGTGACCAGTTAAGGTTTAAAATGAGCAAAGAGATTAGTAGTTAAGGTTTATGAACCTATGCTATGTGTAAAAATAAACAAGCTATGAAATATATATATATACAATACATATATAAAATATGTGCATGATGAGTTCTAAGGGCTGATGCAAATGATCAAGATCAGATCAAAAAAGACATGCAAAGTGAGATAATATGCAAGAGTTTTGACAGTTGAAATCCATCAAATTCAGTAGATAGATATGCGTATATATGCAAATAAATTGTGAGAGGTAACGGGTTCCAAATTACTAGAACGTATGAGAGATAGAAGTTATCATGCAAAGGGAAAATAAGATATGCTAGCAAGATAATTAATGAACTAACATTAAGTGGTTATGCACAAATTCTAAGAAATGAGTATATCCTACCCTTATTACTTGTTAGCAAGAAAAATGAATGAATAGGTGATAAAAATCAAAGTCATTATGGAAAGGAGTAAATAAGAGATGAAATCAAGATAGCTAGTAACCTAACATTATGCAATATGAGGTGAACATTAAGAAATAAGCATACGTTTACCTATACTATTTTGAGTGCAAGAACATGAGAGGAGAAATAAAAATGAGTAAGATTTCCAATTAATGTCTTCACAACTAAGAGACACTAGCAAAATAACCAATGGTTGTATGAATATCATAAAATGGTAGGTATCTAGCCTATCCTATGGGTATCCCTTGATAGCCAAGAGGTTAACGAGGATTATGAGAGAAATAACAAGGGATAGATTGGTCATCCATATATGCTATTGTAGTGTCCTTTTGTTTTATTGATCGTATAGCAAGAAAAAAAGCTTCATCAATAAAAGCCTAGTGAACTACAATATATTTTAGGGAGGATGATAAAAATATGCATAAGAAGAAGAACAAAATATAGAGAAAGATATTTGCATGCATATTGCTATAAAAGAATAATAAAAGGAAAATGATGACTAACTTTGTGTAATATGATAAAGAAGGTGATTACCAGCTAGGAGAGGTGCCCAATTATGTCCCTACACAAGCAATATTCAAAATGCATTTATGCTCATTAAAAAACCATAATAGAAAATCTTCCCAAATTTATTGGGAGTTGTTTAGAATAAATAAGAAATAAGGTTAGTCTATATCCCTTGAATTTATGAGATATGAAATATGTATAATTGCAAGATCAAGGGATATACAGGAAAAAAATGAATATAGTGATTGCTTAAAAAAGAGAGTGATTATTCCTAGTGTCATTGTCCTATGATAGACATAAATCTAGTAATATGCATAGAAATAAGCTAAATAATAACAAACCATGATCCACCATCTGATGTGATGAGAAAACAAATGAGATAAAAAATCAAGAAGAAAAATATTGAAAGGAAGAGAGAGAAATTGAATTAAGTTAGAACAGATACTCATGTAGACACCAAAACAACACCAATCCGATTATGTGACTGCAAACACTGATCGCTTTGACACACACAGCCCCAAGGGTAGCACCCAGAGGTTAAATAGTGGTCCTAACCACTCTCACAGTAGTTTTGGAAGGTCAAAAATCATTTTGGCACCTTCAAGAACTTTGCTCAGTATCCGTTCCACCCTGGAACGAATTCAAACTGGGATTTGCCCCACCCAGGGACGAATTCTGGATTCGCTCCAAGGTGGGGCGAATTGCAGGTTTGATGGGCAAAAAGTCAAATCTTGACAAATGGTAGCTCCAATCCGCCACTCAATGCTTCCTTCATCACATGGGAGTATGGGTGAGCATTTTCGAGCGTTAGAGGCATCTGCATGGTCAGTCATGAAGTCCCAATTTAGGGAGGAATCTCCTTCCCCCTGGGAAGGCATGATTGCCAAGTGGCGCCTCTGCATGCCCATTTCAAGAGACCTCTAGGTCTATAAATTGATGAGTTTCCTCATCCCAAAAGATACATAGTAAGAGGAATTTTGAGCAATGAAGTGCTGCCATTTTATTTCCCCATACATCCTTGTGCGATTTGCGCCTTCTACATCCGTGATCTCTTTTAGAGAAGAGGTCATTGGGTGATCATTGGAAGGTCGAATCTCGAGCCCAAAACCCGACATTTGGCCATAGAATCCCACCCAATTTTCCGACAACACCTTGTAAGGGATTTTGGACCCATCCCAAGTGGATTGGTGCCGAAATCAGGTCCCAACGGTGGGCGGCCCGCCTGGGCGCCCCCGCACTACCGCAGGCCTAATCGCCCTTTTTAGGAACGATCGGGAATGTGTAGCATATTTTCCTTTCTATAATTTTCATTCCTTGCATTTTTTTTCTATGTTGTTAGATAGTTTATAATTTTGATTCCATTTCATTTCGATTAATTGTCATTATGCTATCGCGTTTTCGCTCCCACTAACTTGCAGATAAGCATCATCAAATTCCTATTGATGGAGGTCAAATTGGGAAAATATGACCATCTGGGTCTTCCCAAAATGACCCCAATTAGCTAACCCCAAGTTTGCAGGTGTTTTGGATCTTTCAAGGTAGGACATTGGAGACAGTACCTTTTTGGTGTTTTGTTGCAGGCAAATTCGTCCCGCCCCGGAGCGAATTCAAATCGGCGAGGAATTTCCTAACTGTTCTTTTTGCAGTGCCCTCCTGGTGATATCTTGATACCCCTATCAAATTTTTAGAGCATTTGGATTTATTTTGGTCATAGTTTAATTCATTTTTCTCATTCATTCATCGTAGGTTTGGGGATTGCATGTTTCGTTTCATCCACAGGTGCTATTGATCATTTTTTGTTTCTTCGAACATAGGATCGGAACATCAAAGGAGCAGCAAGGAATCAAAATTTAGAGACACAAGTGACGGCGACGTTTTGGTCCGCCCATCTTACATGTGGGCACACGGAAGAAGGAAGGCTATCCATGGATGTAACCAAAGAGACGAATTTGACGCTCCTCGCCCCTAAAAAGGGAGGATGCAAATTGTAACCGAGTTGTGGAATACATAAATAAAATAGAAGGGCTGTTATTTCATTTTGGGTTTCAATTCATGCTTTTTCCATTTCATGCGTTTTTAGTTCGTAGGATTTAGCGTTAAGTTTAGCTTCATTTTTTGCATCGTGATTGGAGTCTTTCCTTTCTTGTTTCCATATCCTCGTGCTTTCAGTGGTGATCACGGTGGGACTCTGTCCTCTTCCTTTTTGGATCAGAAATTTGATCAAAATTTACCTTGCTTGCAGGTACCTTTTTTTTGGGACACAGGACTGTTGTTCGTTCTAGTCTATGGCGAACACAGAACTGTAATTCGTCTCACCCAGAGACGAATTGGAATGCGCCCCACCTTGAGACAAATTTAGTACTGTAATTCATTCCACCCCGAGATGAATTCTAGTCTATGAAGTTTTTGGGAAGAAGCTCAGGACCGACAGATGCGGGCAGAGAAGAGGTAAGGATTCTACATTTTTCTCTGTCATTTTCTGTTCAGTGTTTCTATTTTGGATTACTTGTTTGCTTAGGGAAAGTTTTCCTTTTTGTTGTTTGCTTGTTTCCTTTTGTAAAATAAAAAGAACCCCACACACCACGTGGCAACTTAAAAACCAAGGTGCTGGTCATAAAACCCCAGCCCTTGATCAAGACCAACGATGGATTTCATCACCACCTTGGCTTGAATTTTGCATCCATTACCCCGATCACAACTGTTGCTAGACGTAAATCCTGACGAAAGCTGACCAAGTGTAGCTGGGGTGATTCCTAGCACACAAGGATAAGTCTTCTATGGTAGGTGTCATAAATAGGGCGATTCCCCTTCCGTACCACCTATGTTCCACGTACCATCTGCTCTCACGTACCTATAGTTTCCCTCACGTAAGGGCGGGTATATAGAGAGGTTGGTATATTGGCCTGGCAATGGTATATCGAAGGGGCGACCAATTTTGGGAGTCATAAGAGCCCTCATTTTGCATTTAAACGTTCTTCAAAAACCTTCAAAAAAAAAAAAAAACAAAACAAAAATAAAAAACACACTAAACTAGGTCTAGGACACACTCTCAATCTTTAAACGAGATAATCACTGTTTGTGTATGTGTGTGCTCTTTTCTATTTAGTGTAGCATAAAAAATCATAAAAGAGATAAAAATCTATTTAGCTTGTAGAAAAATAGTACCATGGTGTACACACGTAGCCAAGCCCAATCAAGGGCGAAAGCTACAAAAAGTGTACAAGGGGGCACAAGTCGCCTCCGCTATAGCCCTAAGGACTTGGTCATACCGCCTTGGCAGCCCGACCCACGAGAAAGTCCACGTCATTCCATGTCAAGGTGGAATTATAGGGACACCCCTCTGGGGGACACGCCCATTCATCATAGCCCCTTTCAGGAAGAATCCTTACACATGGCACTCAACATAGACAGGAAAGCTCCCTTAGAAGCTAGATATGAGTGGCCACCATGCGATGAAGCGCTAGAGCGACATAGTGTCCATGAGGAGAGGCCACATGATGATGGCCTCCCCCCTTTGCCCCCCATCACTGTTAGAACCAATAGACAAAATCCAGAGCATAAGGCTCTTCAAACCGGGTGAGCTAACTCTGCCCGCCCCTTTCACACATATGAAAGGGAGCCCGAGGAAGATGATTATATTCCTCAAGAGCAATATACAATGTGGGGGCCATGCACTTCCGCACCAGCTAGATACCATGATCACCCACTGATTCCAGAGCCTCGGGTGAATACCGCCAATTTTGACAAAGGGAAGCAGCCTATTGAGATCTCGAATCATCATGACCGAGGTAAGTGCATAGGAGAGGCATCTAGGCCTCCTAGGCTCAAGATGGCAGAGCAAATCGACCTGGCAGTCGCCAGACATGCCACCCGCCAAGCATAGATCACGTGGCTTGAGCAAGACCAACAGCAGCTAGAGCATTTATATCACCTTAGCAAAGAGTGCATTAGGTGCCAGACAAATGAGCTGCTACATAACCTGGTGCCTAAAAGGGTTCCAACCCTATGCACCCAAAGAGCGAAACCATATGAGAGGCACAACCCCTTAGTGCGAGATAGGTCCCTGTGACCTTACCAAGCGCCGCCTTTGAGACCTCCTGAATGGGAGGCCACTCCCCAGAAAAACGATGGGTACCCTCCATGGGGACCCACCCTGGGTCATAGGTCTTGCCCAGAGACTCCTAAAGAATCTTATGAGGAGTATGAGCAGGAAGATGAGCGGGTTGAAATGCCCTACCTAGGTAGAGGAGTCACCATTCGACCTCCCCTTCAGAGGCCTCAAGTCTCCCACAACCCACAACGGGAGCAAACTAAAGAGGAAGAGATTAAATCTTTCGATGCATACAAAGCATTGTTAGAGCATCTGGAGTCTATGGAAACCAAAACTTCTAGGCCTCAAAAGCCCACTTTACGCCAAATCCACAGTCATCCTGTGCATTTGTCAGTGCCAACACCTCCTTATCCTAAGCACTTTAAGTTGCCTCAGTTGGCAACCTTTAGAGGTGAGGAAGATGCTCAAGAGCATGTGACAAGATTCTTGAGCCAATGCTTCGGCATTCAGGACAATGATGCTTTGTTATTGAGAACATTTATAACCACATTCATAGGCCCTACCTCGGATTGGTTTACTCAGTTACCAAAGCACAGCATCAAAAACTTAGATCAGTTAGTGGATGCATTCCTTGAACGCTTTGCCTTCAATACCAAGAAGAATGCGTCACTAAGTGAATTAGCCAGCCTCAGGCAGTATGAGGAGGAGACCATGGTGGCCTACGATAATCGATGGAGGACATTACTCTCAAAGCTGCCCTACCTCCCTCCTATGTCCGACCTCACTCAAATGTTCTCTAAAAGTTGTTTGAGATCGATCTCTGTGCTATTGCAGATGTAGCAATACGCCACCCTAGAAGAAGCTCTAGCACAATCTAGAATTATTGAAGAGATCAAAATACAGGATGGCGAGATAGCCAAACCTAAGAAAAAATAATGGAACAAGAACATTAAAGCTGGGACCACGCAACAAAAACCCGTTGCGGTCAACCAAGTTGCAATCAACATCCCTAAACCTATGCAAGAAACTCAACCTTAGAAGGCTAATTATCAGGCAGTGCCTCCCAACAACTATGACAGAGAAAATCAGAGGCAAGAGCAGAATCAACAGCGTTGCCCTAGGCGACAATTCACACCCTACACGAGTCTAGGGACTCCTTGTTTGACCTCTTGTTAGCGGCAAACCTGATCAACCGGCTAGAGATTCAGACTATAGATCCCAATGCACCCAAGCCTAAGGGGTATAGAGAGGACTTGTACTGCAGGTTCCATAGGCGACAAGGACATGACCTAAATGCCTATTGGAAATTTAAGGGCTTGGTGCAAGACTTGATTGATAACAAGACACTAGTAGTGGATAATCCTGTCGCACCAAGCAATCAGCAAATGGAGGTCTTCAAAGACCCCTTGTCTACTCATGCTTCATAGGCAAAGACCCTACAAGTTAATGAGGTCACACAGAACTTCCCCATGCAGGGGTATGTATGGATGATTAGTATAGTGACTCAGAACAGAAGGTATCCGAGCACGAATGCTCCTACAGCAGCTGCAAGAGAGGTGCCAACAACATCGCAACCACAATAGCACCTTGCACAACCTCCTCTGCCTAAGCCGGTGGCCACACTTCGGACCAAACTAACTCAGAGTTTGAGGACCACCTCGGCTAGGCTCTCCATATATGAGCTTATACAACAATCTATGCCCCATCAAGAAGCTCTAATGGAGATTTTGAAAGCCATCAAGTTGTAGCCCCACGAGACAAATTCTTTCAACAACTTCGTGGGGCATGTAAAACGATGCACTAAGCCGGTCATCACATTTTGAGAAGATGAACTAAGATCAATGACTAATGACATGGCGGATCCACCCCTGCACATTATCATGTGGGTCAACGGGATCCCATACAAGAGGGTGTTGATAGACACTGGCTTGTCTAGCAACATCATCACAACTGCGGCTCTCAAGCATCTGAAGTTGCCCACATCTCATATCACAGCTTCCACCTACACTCTATGAGCATTCAATGACACAATCTGCTTGACAGTCGGCACAATAGTCCTACCAATCTAAGTGGGACAAAAGTCCATACCCACATTGTGCCACGTGTTGGAGGGTGAAATTGCCTACAACATCTTGCTGGGCCGACCGTGGATCAGGGACATGAAGTGTGTCCCTTCGATAGCTCACCAATGTTTAAAATATACATTTGAAGGGGAGGTGCATGTAGTCCTGAAGGACTTAGAACCCTTCAAATATTGTGATGCAGTGTAGCTGATGCCGCAATCGACCTTGCCATCGACGCATTTGGATTTCCAGTTAAATCCATCTAAACAGGGTCTAATTTCGTAGGCATCCCCGTTAGCAAGTTCTTCAAAACCCCAGCCGGGTTCATATTCATCGTTTGGTCCTCCACCAACGACGTCATCTATGGAGACCAAACATAAAGACAAAGGGAAGAAACCCCTAGAAGAGGCAAAACCTTTGGAAGAGACACTGCCATCAGTATCAACTATCTCTATGGAGGAAATGCCTAGCCGAATGGAAGTCGAGGCTCCTAGTCCACCCGACATGGAGTGGACTCAAGGAGAACTTCCGTTCCCTCCTCCTCAATCGCCAACGATCAACGTTGAAATGGCCAATATGAGCCTGGGGGAGTATCTGGTGTAGAATATTGTAGCAACACCCGCACTAGAGTCCGTGCAGGACATGGGGAGACCTCGCCTTCCCATTGGCACTATTATCCCCCTAGCTACCCACCGAACCAAACAAATTTTGTGTATGGGGGCCTTGATCATGGCGTTGCACCATGCACGCAAGAGGACGAAGATGAAGAGCCTTTTTTTGAAAATGTCAACTATCTGTCTAACCCAGACTTTGCTCTATGATACCTTGGCCAATGCAATTGGCACGGATATGGGTTAGGCAGATATGAGCAAGGGATACATGTTCTTTTCCAACCAAGATACCAAATTCCATACGACAAGTCAGGAGTAGGGTTCAACCACCCCCTCCCCTTGGACATATTGGTGGAGAGCATGCAAGGCCTATGAATAGGCAACAAGGGGGGATTGGCATCGGATCCATATTCCAACCCTAACACCACATATATATTGAGGGATTATCTCCCATTAATGGCAATCAACCTTGTTGGTTCTAGCAACCCCTTCCCTTCGCTCGAGAGAGGAGAGAGCTCGAGAGCTCACTTTCAGGGAGAGTCTAGACAAGGTCAAGAAGGGTCCTTAGAGGATGAATCAGAGTGTGAACCAGTGTCACATGACCCCTTTGAATTAGGCAACGATCACTCACAGGTGATCCCCATGGATGATTGTCAAGAAAGCCTCTTGAAAATGTTCCCCTTGGATGCTCCCATCGAGCAAGCGTCGCTATAAGAAAATCAAGTCCCCCCACAGAGAGCGGGACAACCTAGGTGGGACCACATCAATTTGCTTGATCAAGGTGAGCCTTTAATGCCGCAAGCAATCGGAGCCAACGAAGGCCTTTGGATCTCTGATAGTGATTATGAAGATGAAACTGAGATGACATATCTTAATCACATGTGGCAAATGCAGCAACCATACCCCTTGGAGATTAATGACATGTTCGCATAATTAAACATAAGGCTTGGGCATGAGTGGCACGTAGACCCAGTGTGGTGGGACCAAGTGTTGGATCCACTACTCTGGGCATACGAAGCATACCTTCTGTATAGAGACCCTATAGTGCCATCAGTGTCGAGGGCATCCTGTATTCTTATCCGCATATAGGGCTGATCCATTCATGCCCGTCCCTCTAGAGCCAGATCCAAAGCATAGAGAACATCTAGGATGTCTGAGCACCCACACCCACGATAATGGAGACCAAAATCATTCCATCAACATGATCTCCATTGACTTAACCACCCCCATCCACAATCCGGTCGATCCGACACAGTCATTGTATCTAGACATAGATGCCATAGACTGGGATCGCGTCAATTCCCCTCCATCCCCATTCGAGTACTGGCCTTTCGATGAAATGCTCCATTTTACCCCTAGGCCGACTCAGGATATCTGCCATGCTAAAGAGGGACCTGAGGTTCCTAATGATGATCTAAACTCAGTAAATGATATCAATTTGATCCCAACTCCACATCAGTTAGAAGATGGATCCCACATGTCAGTCGAGGAGATGACTGACGTAGACATCGGCTTAGATCCAATGAATCCACAGATCATCAAGCTGGGGGTAAGTTTATCCCCCGAAGAGAAAGTCGACTACATTGCCCTTCTCAAAGAGAAGAAGGAGGTTTTTGCATGGTCATACAGAGACATGCCGGGGCTAGATCCACAGCTAGTCACACATAATCTAACGCTTGATCCGACAGTCAAGCCAGTGAAGAAAAAACTACGTAAGATACACCCAACAATGGCCTTGATGGTCAAATATGAATTGCAAAAGTTGTTGGATGCACAGTTTGTCATCTACGTGGATTATCCGCCATGGTTGTCCAACATGGTGCCCATCAAAAATCCCGACGGGAGGATTTGCATATGCACTAATTTTTGAGATCTAAACAAAGCGAGTCCTAAGGATGATTTTCCCTTGCCAAGCATCGACGCATTGGTAGATGCTACAGCGGGTCACGAAATGCTTTCCCTCATGGATGGTTTCTTGGGATACAATCAAATTTGTATCAATCCCGAGGACCAGCTAAAAACGGCGTTCACAACACCTTGGGGAACATTTTTTTATAAGTTCATGCCTTTTGGCCTTAAAAACACTGGCACCACCTACCAACGTGCCATGACATACATATTCCATGATTACATGCACAAGACTTTGGAAGATTACATGGATGATTTGTTGGCCAAATCTCTTTTGCGCCCGGATCATCTCGGTGACTTAAGCAAGATCCTCGATCACCTCAAGGAGCATAAAGTCAGATTGAATCCCAAGAAGTGTATTTTTGGCATCACATATGGAAAGCTCTTGGGTTTCATAGTCTCAAAGCGAGGCATCGAGGTTGATCCCAACAAAGTCAAGGCAAGCCTTGAAATGGTTCCCCCAACTACCATCAAGCAGCTTAGAAGCCTGCAAGGAAAGGTCGCATCAATCAAGCGCTTCATAGCATAGCTATCTGACAAGTGCCGACCAATGAACAAGTTGTTGCACAAGGGGGTAGCATTTCACTGGGATGACGAGTGCCAGTCAGCCTTCGATGACATTAAACAATATTTGGCTTCGCTGCTAGTATTGGCACCACCTAGACCAGGAGTGTCATTCTACTTATACATCTCAGCTACTGAGGTGGCACTAGGAGCCATGCTCGCCTAGAAGAATGAACTTCACAGAGAACAGGCTACTTACTATCTTAGTTGCACCCTGGTCAGCTATGAACTTAACTATGCATACGTTGAGAAACTCTGCTTGGCAGTGGTGTTTGCTACCAAAAAGCTATGCCATTACATGCTGAGCAACAAGACGTATGTTGTGTCTAAGGAGAATCCATTGCGGTACATGATGAGTCATACTTATCATAGTAGCCGCACGACGAAATGGATCATGTTGTTGACGGAATTTGACATAGAATTTATCAAACAAAAATCCATAAAAGTTTAGGTCATAGCCGATAAACTAGTAGAGGCTCCTCTTGACGATGACCAGCCTTTGACTATAGAACTTCCTGATGATGGGGTCTTCCATGTCTCAGAATCACCAGATTCTAATGAACCTGAGTCACAGGCCGACATAACCCTATTTTTCGATGGTTCCAAATGTGAGCAAGGTGGTGGCACAGGAATAGTATTCTTCACATCGCAGGACGCTCCAATGCCCCTATAATTTAAATTAAATTTCCCATGCACCAACAAAAATGCAGATTATGAAGCCTTGCTCATAGGTCTTTAGATAGCAATCACCATGAACATTAAACGCTATTATAGTTATATTATGATTTCATAGTACTAAACAGTTTATTCTCTATAAAAGAAAATATTTTAATTTCTCTATGTTAATATTGTAAAGGAATCAAACACTTGGTTTAATATTTATTTAACCATTATCTACCTATTAAGACATGATATGCATGCACATTTGTAGCAAGGTAAAATTTACTATGTGTATTGGGTATAAACTCTATCCTAAGTTCTAGAATATCATTCATTACATTCTAAAGTAAAACAAACTATTTTATGACAAACTTATTTAACAAAGAAAGGTTTTATTATGTGACTATCACACATATCCTAAGTTCTTTCCATTGAAGAAGGGTCATTATTAGTGTGCTGAAAAATAATTTTACCAAGACGTGGCAAATATGTTTAATTAATGCTCCCTATTTCTAATAATGAAAAGGAATTTATACCATTTTCAAAATATCTACGCACTATGAATAAATTGTCATGTTCCATAATATCGATGGCAACATCCACCATAAATATTATTCTTAAGGTAAGGCTTATATAATTGTTTATGGCCTCTTTGAGGCATGATACTGTCATTGCTAGCGACACAAACTGACCACTAAACTAGAGTTATAAAAGCTATTGGTGGACATAGATTAATTCCAAACGGTGGTTGGAAAAATTAACCCTACTTTCTCTCTCGCATGATTTTCTATGGTTGCATAAAGAGAAGAGCTTCGTTTGAGCTTGAATCTACTAGTGGTGACCCATTTTCTTACTACAGAGATCTATTGAAGTAGAATTTCCCTCTATGGATGAGGACATTAACTTTTTATAGGATGATAACAAGATTTTTAGTAAGTCTGTTATTATAGAGAAGGTTATAATTTAATGATTTTACAATTAAGCCATATTGTAGGCCATAGGAGCAAGTATAAAACATTATACTTTTAATCTGTAGATTAGGTTAAATTTAACATATCTATTTCAAAATAAAGGTCTAGTCTCATTTAGAATTTCTCGATAACCTGATGTATAAATTGTTACGAATTTCCAAAGAAATTACAAAAGATATTAATTTAACATTTTGCAGATAACATGGTTGTTAAACACCAAATTATACTTCCTATGTTCATATGCAAATGGAAACTCAAAAAATTATAGTATATTGTTGGGCTCATACTATACAACTCACATCAACATGGATTCATTATCATCTTGACATTATTTTTTCAAAATATATATAGGGATAACTCCATGTTATGGTTTAATCATTTTTTTATTTTTAAGAAGGATTTCACTTTTTTGAAGATTGATTTGAATTTAGCTATAATTTAAAATAAATTTGAACTTAATTTCCAAAAACATAATTAACTGATTACTTCTAGTACATTGTTAAAATCAAACGAATTACTATAAATATTTACATTTAGTCTAGTCTAAAGACTTTGTTAGGAATTTACTCATTACAGAATTTAATTTATATCTTGCAGTCTTTTGGTCAGCTTCACACTATGCTGAATTTATCTATATCACATATCTTTATTACTTCAACTCCAATACTCCCTGCCATAGCTAATAGAAGCTTCTATGTATTTATCCTCAGAAAGTAGTCCGACGGAAAGGTAACGTTCGCTCACATTTTGGATCAGCACGGTTTCTATAGATGCATACTAAATGAAAACAACTTTTCATTCTCAACAAAAGAAACCAAACATGCATCCCAATAGTAAAGATATACCATCACATATTCAACATATCAAGCTTTATATTTAGAAGATTACTTCTATTATATATTATAAAATCTCTATACCTCAAAGATAGGATTTTCAGATGATTATATCTCATTATCTATTACAAGGTTCTACCAAGACCAACTACGTCTATAAACATGAAGACATCATTAAAACAAAATTCAAACATAGCATGCATATCATTTATCATGAACATAGAATTGTAGAAGGTAGATAGAAAGCCAACCTATTGAAAATTGAAGGTGGCTTGTGTGCAATTATTCAACTAACACAACTTATAGGAACTCATAAGATGCTAATTATTGGAAATATGAGCAATTTTTGTTGTCATTGATGTCAAGAGTCAATTTTAGTGAGCAGTACAAAAGGAAGGATGGCATGAGTCAGTTTCAGTAAGCAATGCAAGAGAAAGATTGCTTCTAGACCTAAGGGAAATAATATTATAATATCTCTTATTATAATATTCAAGGTGGTAATTAATTATAATAATTTCATTATTAATTAATTTATAATTTAATTTAATTAACTCCAAGGTTAGGGTTATAAGGACAAAAGGTTTAATTAAAGCACCGACATCATATGTATTTTCCCCCTCCATCGATGTCCAAAGGGAGATGGCACAATGGTATAAATACCATGTGCATTTGGTTGACTAAGCTCCTACCTTCGATTGAATAACATTGCGAGTGCCTATGAATTTCTATGATCTACGTGAAAATACAAAGGATAATATTTTTTTTTGGCAGCCATCAAAGGGATAAGACAGTGGAGGCTTAAAGCCTCATTACCAACTTGGCATTTGGGCTAGCAGCAAGTGGTTGTGCATTGAAAAGTTGACAGGCAGGAGGTCTCACGATCGAATCTTTATGGTAGGCCTAGGAGTGTTTTGCTGGCACTCATTTTGATTTTGGCATCTAGCACGTGATACAAAGTGCACAAGGCACTTTTGTCTACCAACGTGAGCACTTAGCTCACATAGTAGTTGGGCCATAGCTAGGGTGCTGGTGGCAGTGCATCAAGGGATCTAATCCCACCAAGGGCAATAGAGGTATTTAATTTTTAATTAAATTTTACTCCTAAGGTTGTTAATGTGGCATGAATTTTTGAGTTTAAGGGAGGTATAAGGTGTTTTATTAAAGTTTATTTTTGCCAATTTAATTTGAGATCTAGGGTTTTGAGTAGTGTTTAAGAGTGTGGAGATTATAAGGTGTAATTGAGATTTAATGTTTTGTATGGTGAAATATTTTGAGGGAATATTTGAATGAAAATTTGAGAAGGTTTTTGCTACCTAACCTTTGAGATTGGCAAAGAGGTTTATTGTGATTGAGACAGGTTTTGAGGTCAATTCTTATAAAAAACATGTATGGTCACATCATCCTTGTGAGTGAAATATTGTTGGGTTGGATGTTGTGAATGGTAATTTGGAGTGAAAAGGTTTTTTTGATAAGCATTGTTGAGTAAGCTTTCATGTGCATGATTGGTAAATGTTGGTGAGAACATTTGAGTGAAAAATTGAGAACTATATTGAACTAGAGTTTGTGAAATAGGATAAGTATCATTGTCATGTGATATTGTTTGATAAGCATTGTTGGAAATATTGGAGTAATATTTCATATGCTTGACTAGGGTTTGTGAAAGATCATGAGTATCATTGTTATGTGAATTTGAAATCATCTTGAGTCAAGGTTGAGCTCCATAGTGAGATTTTTTGGAAGTATTGTGAAACACATTGTTAGGGTTTGTAAGAAAGTTGTGTTTCATTGAGTGATTGATTGAGTGGAGTTGATTGAGCTTAGTTGATTGGAAGTATTGGAGTGATATTTCAAGTTCTGTGAAACAAATTGTTATTTATTCTTAATTGATTTGAAGAGAGTTTGGAAGTGATTGATTTTTGTGTGAGTGTGAAACATATTAAGTCTCTAACCATTCTCCATATGTTTCTATGGTTAAACAAGATATTTTGAAAGTGATTAAGTATTGTTATGAGTGTGAAACATATTGAGTCTCTAACCATTCTCTATATGTTTATATGATATTAAAATAAGATTCTGTGTGAAACTTGTTTGTGTGATTGAAGAGGTTTTCTGTGATAGATTGAGTTGAGTTAAGCAAGCTTTTGTAAAAGCTTGTGAGAATATTTGAAGTAAGTACTAGAGTGGAATTAAGGATTGAGTTGAGTAAGCTTTTGTGGAAGCTTACAATGCCGATTTAATGCAAGTCTAGGTGAAGACTTATTGAGCATATTGGACAAGTTCTAGTGAGAAATTTTTGAGAAAATTTGAGGTAAGTCTTGGTGAAGACTTGTGGATAGATTAATGTGAGATTTTGTGGAAACTTACAATACAAATTTGAGGTAAGTCTTAGTGAAGACTTAAGAGCATTTTGAGCAAGTTCTAGAGAGGACTTGTGGACATATTTGAGGTAATTCTTTGAGAAGACTTGAGAGCATATTTGAGTGATTTATTTGTTCAATATTTGTGTTAAGGCTTGGGGTAAATATAGTAGAGTTGATTTGTGATTGGATGAAACTTTGTGTTAATGCTTAAAGATAGATTTGAGATAGATATTAAGAAGATTTGTGCTAGATCGAAGGACTGTGTTTAGTGCATATTTGAGGATAGAGATTGAGAATATTTGTGCTAGATCAAAGAACTGTGTTTAGTGTAGATTTGAGGACTGTAATTGAGGAAAATTTTGTGCTAGACTGAAGGAATATATTTAGTACAGTTTTGAGACAAATATTGAGAAGATTTGTGCTAGACCGAAGGACTATGTTTAGTGTATATTTTAGACAAAGCTGAGAGCAAGCTTTGGATGTGATAGAGCAGATCACAGTAGTCTCTTATGGATAGATATCCATTAGAAATGGCAGTGAGGATAGAGGTATTCTAAGTGAGGACATGATTCTTTAGTGGAAATATATCCACAAGCCAGTGTAGTGGAGGAAGTAGTCTTCTAGAGGATCACCAACCATAGCAAAGGAGAAGGAGTTTTTCTATGGATAGAGATCCACAAATCAACTAACAAGAAAGATTTCTCATGTGGATAGATATCTATGAACTTGATTAGGGGATTGGTGTCTCCTTTGGGCAGAGGTCCATAAACATTGTAATAGTGAAGGATTCCCAAGAGATTTGTTGAGGAAATTTTAGTGAAATATTTTCTCAACAAATCTCTTGGGAATCCTTCCCTATTATAATTTTTATGGACCTTTGTCCAAAGGAGACACCAATCCCTTAATCAAGTTTGTGGATATCTATCCACATGAGAACTCTTTCCCCTTAGTTGATTTGTGGATCTCTATTATGAACCACGTTAATTGGTGCCTCTATTGTGTATGGTGAAACATTGTAGCCCACATTGGGTAAACCACATTAATTAGTGTCTCTATTGTGTGTGGTGATTTGTGCATTGCTTTGCTTACTATTGTTGATATTAACATTGATATATTGGATATTATTGTTTGAGAAAGAAAAGTAAAATGTGATCTTATTTTTTCACCCCCCTCTCAGTATAATCTTGTGTTCTTAACTAATCACCAAAAATTAGAACAAGCATACAATAACAATAATCATCTCCTTCATAACAAGTTACCTCCTCCTTAAAAAGAAAAAGTATATTTAAGATTAACGACACATAGGTCAGACATGCGCAAGTAGATATAGTCGGGTGGCATAATAATTGGTTGACTAATGGTAGGATTATATTTTATTTAATATATATTAATTATTATTATTATATAAAATGCAATTCTACATATATTAATATTCACTTTAATATATGTATATATATGCATACATTTATATAATTTTATACATATTTATTTATATATATAAACATACACACTTCTATTAATCAAAATGTTAGGCAAACATATGCATTAAGTAGACAGAGGTATACAACAAACATATGCAAAATACATTCGACAGTCAATCATGTCCCTACATAAATTTATTATTGTGAGCTTCCATGTAATCACAACTGGGGTGCCTTTTAGGCACTAACATCATATCCCATCTTACATTATGCAGGTAGAACCTTAACCTTTCCGCTTAAAGGTGGGTACCCATATCCTTTAAAATGATGGCTTGAAGATGTGCACCTACTCCTGCACTCACAAAACTCATTAGAAGTATCTCATTCTAAAGTAATAGTGAGTAGTTGAGTAGCAAAATGGAGGGATGTTACAAATATAATATATAATATAGAATATTATATATATCATGATAGAAAAATAATATATGTTTTATAAAAGAAAAATATGCATTTCAAATAAATGCAAGGATATGATCTGATATGATCTCGAATATTGAATTTTATAATACAATATTTTAAAGTTCTTTTGACATCTAGGATAAGGATGGTAGGATTTGCATTTATGAAGCAAGGGAATTCTGATGCAAGAAAATGGGGAGGCCTTCAAAATATGTAGGCACACATTTATTTAGGAGGATAGAGAGTCTTAAATGGGAGTTGGATGAAAAAAAAGAGGTCGATAGAGGATGGAAGGGAACCATTAGAAAGAAATGTATAAGCTTTGTTATTTTGGGCTGGTTGGTTTGGTATAAAACCCATAAGAACCCCTTATTATTGTAAGCTAGCTCATACATGGTTGCTCGTTGTGAGTGGGCTTGGAAATAACCACCCCCTACTTCTTATATCACTGAAGGATAAGTGATTTAGCTGCTAGGTCATTCCCATGCCTCATGCAAAAAATTTGAATCCATTCCATCCCTCATCTGCATGGTTGCCAGTAGAACACCTTAGTTTTAGGTTGTCTAATTTCAAGTGGTGTTGAGGTTCATCAACCCCATATACCTACTAGAAATAATCCCTCCTCTATGTTCTATACTTTTAGTCGTACAACCAACATAGGGGTGCTAAAATTGATAGATTTCTAGATTTTGTGTCTTCCCTTAAAAGCTTTGACCGTGTTAGATTGAATGAAGATTGCAATTTTTCTCACCATCTCAAATAGATCAAACTTGTTAGTAGGCTACATTAGGGGCTCAACCTCATAATTTTTTAAGGGTTTATTGGCTTTAATCGATCGCACACACGTATTGCTATACTCAAACAACTTAGTCTCAAGAGTGTTTAGGGGTTTATTACCTTTAGTCAATTGCACACACGTACTGCTGCACTCAAACTGACATAGGAAAGGAAGGCTAGTTTAGGCTTCTATACGTGGTATCCCTCCCGAGATACATGGTGGATCCTAGCTAGTATATTAATGGGAAGATTCCCCTTAGAGATAGATCATGATTGGTTGTCGTAAGAACCACCAAATCATGGTCAATGGCATCAGTTGATTGATGCCTGATGCCCCCCAAAACCCTTGTTAACTATTGTTCTCATCGCTTAAAAATGGACCTATAGTGTGGCTTGTTGATTGTTCTGTAGACCCATCGGTTGGCCATTTTGTGTAACATCGAAAGCCCTTTTTTTGAGTCATGGTTTGATGTTTGTGATCTAGGGTTTGAAGATCTTCGAGAGCAGTAATATTATTATGAAGACTATGGAAGAATTATTATATGTTGCTATAGTTTCATTTGGAAGAATTATAATATGCTTTATAGTTTTATTTGGAAGAATTATAATATGCTTTATAATTTCATTTGGAATAATTATAATATGTTGTTATAGTTTCATTTGGAAGAATTATAATATGCTTTATAATTTCATTTGGAATAATTATAATATGTTGTTATAGTTTCATTTGGAAGAATTATAATATGCTTTATAGTTTCATTTGGAAGAATTATAATATGTTGTTATAGTTTAATTTGGAAGAATTATAATATGCTTTATAGTTTCATTTGGAATAATTATAATATGTTGTTATAGTTTCATTTGGAAGAATTATAATATGCTTTATAATTTCATTTGGAAGAATTATAGTATGTTGTTGTAGTTTCATTTGGAATAATTATAATATGCTTTTTAGTTTCATTTGGAAGAATTATAATATGCTTTATAATCTCATTTGGATGAATTATAATATGTTATAGTTTAATTTGGAAGAATTATAATATGCTTTATAGTTTCATTTGGAAGAATTATAATATGCTTTATAATTTCATTTTATAATATGTTGTTATAGTTTCATTTGGAAGAATTATAATATGCTTTATAGTTTCATTTGGAAAAATTATAATATGCTTTATAATTTAATTTGGAATAATTATAATATGCTTTATAATTTTATTTGGAATAATTATAATATGTTGTTATAGTTTTGTAGAGTAGCAAAAATCATGAACCTAACTATGTAATATGAAATTAAATTGACATTGCAAATTATGTAACCATAATGACAAAGAAATAGAGAAAATAAAGTGGCATTCTCATTAATATTTGAAAATATCTTTACAAAATGTTATAAAATATCCCTCATAGGGATTCACCAAATGATACAATATTACAATATGAAAACCCAATGGAGAAGGTGCAATTCACAGGATATTTACTCTCCCAAAATTGATTATGGAGGGTTTCTTAGCGACCTATACTTGAATATGTAAATATTGAGGGATCTTTATGATGATTTGCTCTTGTGGAAACCTGAAATCTGCACACATAAGCACTTACAAGAAATTAGTAGAAAATGTGGAACCTCTCAAGATGAGGTCCATTTCATGATAAACCATTGAAAGGAAAATGCATAAAACAGTAAAGAAATGCATATAAATAGAATGAAAACGTGCTAAACTAGGTTCAAAATCAAATTGAAAGATGCTAAAACTGATCTAACTGAGAAAATCAAATGTCACAAGGTTGTCATGGGATAAAATGGTTGGATTTATTATCCATCATCAAGTCCAATGGCTCTGCTTGTGGTTCATTTTTGGGCATAGTAGCCATTGAACAAAAAGCTCTTTCTACATGCTCAATGCGGGATGACGGTCAATTTATCTATCAAATGGGTTGATGTTCTTGGTGTGTTCATGAGGAATGACTTAAAGGTGGAAATGGGCATGAAATCAAAAGGATTGATGGTGAATAATGGTGAGATTTACTCTTCAATATCCAATGCACTTCATGGATGTGAATGCAAGCTTCATGACAAAATGTGGGAAGCACCTTGATGCTTATGAGAGATTGATCTCTCTGGTAGGAAATTTGATAATATTTCATTGTAGATAATTTTAGATCATTCGAATGAAGGCTTGGGTTTCTTTTCTATATTTCCTAATTGGCCATGTTAGCTTGCAATGGAAGCCAAGATCAAGATTTGGTTAGGATTAGGTATCCTAAGCATCACTTCTAGAATATTCTCTCTTATAACCTCTCAAGATCAGTTACCTTGTCATGGATTTGGGTCAACTCGAAAAGCCTAATTTTGTTACAAGTGAGGCCATCCTCGAGGACCACAACCTGATCTAGGGGCTGTCATTGGGTCTAGTGGCCACTAGGAAGTCACTAAGGGGGATAGTGGCTCAGGCTATAAAGGGTCAAATTGCCTTGTATGAGTGGCTAGAACCATTGTTAGGTCCTACAAAGGCCCAAGATGAGTCATATGGCCTGAAAAAATATGTCCATATGAGTAGCCTCCTCAAAATAACATGTTTTAGGTGTCTACAGATACCTCTTTTTGATATGCATTATGTGAAAGCACAACACTGAGTAAAAATAGACAACCTAACGTCACATTGTAGGTTGATTGATGTTCATTTATCTGGTCAACTTTAGATGCCCCAATCATGGAAAAAGCATACATCTTTGAATAATTACCTCCAATAGAATGGTAGGATTAATTTATATAAAACTTTAATGAATCTGACAACAATCGAGTAGTGTTTTAAAACTACATGTTTCACTAGTTCAGATTGTCTAAGGCTTAGTTTATCATTTTTTACTTTTTGCCTTAGTAAATAGGGAAGCTTATGATAGTTGTTTGCAATGATTCTTGGATTAATGTAATTAACATGATTAAGTGTTTTATTATTGAATTTGATTATGAATGTTGTGATTATGACTACCCCCTCAAGCGACACATTGATGAGGAGATGAAAAATGATTAAAGAGGTGAGTCACTTGACAAATATGGCTTGATTAAATTTGACCAAAGGTATAGGCTTCTTTGGAACCTTTTTCAAGTTGACCAAATGAAACAAAGCATCTTTGGAGATTTTTGATATTTGACCAAAGGAAACTAGCCATCTTTGGAGCCTTTTGAAATTGACAAAAAAAACCTAGGTATATTTGGAGCCTTAGAGATTTGACCAAAGTAAACTAGGCATATTTAGAGCCTTTTGAAATTGACCAAAGGAAACTAGGAATCTTTGGAGCCTTTTGAAATTTTGCCAAAGGAAATGAGGCGTCTTTGGAGCCTTTTGAAATTTACCAAAGGAAACTAGGCATCTTTCAAGCCTTTTGAAATTTGACCAAATGAAACTAGGCATCTTTGAAGGCTTTTGAAATTGACTAAAAAAAACTAGGCATCTTTGGAGCCTTTGATATTTGACCAAAGGAAACTAGGTATCTTTGTAGCCTTATAAAATTGATCAAAGTAAACTAGACATCTTTAGAGCCTATTGAAATTTGACCAAAGGAAACAAAACGTCTTTGAAGCTTTTTTAATATTTGACCAAAGAAAACTAGGCATATTTGGAGCCTTTATGATATTTAACCAAAGGAAACTAGGCATCTTTGGAGCCTTTGTGAGATTTCACCAAAGTAAACTAGGCATATTTGGAGATTTTTTTAGATTTAGATAGAAAATAAAATAGTGCAACCTTTTACAACATGGCAACTGCAATGTTTGGATTGATTGAATGTAAGGCAAAGGGTGTAATATTTTGAAACCTAGAAATTGATTGGTTGATTAGATTGAATTAGACTGTTGATCGGGAAGGCATGCTAACTTGATTTTCCATGTGTTACTTACTGATTGGGGAGTAATGATACTGATAATGCCCCAGTTGATGTTTAAAAATGTTTATGTGATTTGCAATTCTAATATTTTAGACCATTAGATGTGTTATGTATTATGATTTATAAATGCATTGATGGATGTAATGCCTAGATGATAGATGTATGGATACATAGATGTATGTATGCATAGATGCAATATTTAATGTTATATGGATGATTTAGATTTGTTTATCTGATTATGAATGTGAATTCATGTTGTTGTTATGACAAATCTGATTTTGTGTGATATGCATTAATTTTTATATGGATGTTCTAATGCAAATTGTACCTATATGCTTTAAGTATTTAAAACATAATACATGAATCTAATATGTTTTTAAAAAAACAATGGCAAAAACCACATAATGTATGAAAATAATGAATTAAAATATTAACTCTTATCATAAGAACTAGACATTCATACATGTATATGTGAGATGAAATGATGTAAAATGTAGGGGTTTTTATTATAAGATTCTGTAAATTAAAATATATCCATAAAATAGTCAGTGGCCATCTAAATATCACTATTGATATTCATACGATATCTATCTTATTTTATGAACACCCTTTAATAAAAAAGTTTCACAAGGAAACTTTTGATTGTTTGATGATATGATTTGTTGCTATGAGGGGATTTCTGAGGTTTTCCATGAGACTCGAACACCCTAGTTGATTGATCAAAAGTTGTATAGTGACTACACAAGACTCTTAAAAGATATAAATTTGTTAAGAAGACCGAGATATTCATTATTATTATGTGTGTAAAGTGAATATATTAGATTAGGCATAATACTACCTCATTTCCAGGCGGGTTTCATTCAACCCAATACTGTAATGAGGATCACCCTATTGTAGACATGAAAAATTGACCCATTTTCCTTAGTTTTCCTCCTAGAAAAGTAAGGTCATATTCAAGAGAATTTTTACCCTATCAAATCATATCAATTCTTCTCAAATTTTATACCATTTGATAGGGATCGAAAAGAGCTTTCCAATGGTATATTGTATGTCTAATTTTGACACCATTTGACCTCTCAAACTGCCAAACAACTAAGTACATGTCTAACAAGATCGTAATACGATATCCAAGATTGTATTACAATCTTGTGTATGATCTCTACGATCGTAATACAATCTTGCTCAGAAACAAAAAATGCAAAAGTGGAAAATGACAAAATTTAGTTGAATGGATTTTTGTCCTCACCTGTGTAACTGTGTGAGAATTGCGAGATTGGATCCGTTCGGCCTTGCCCAACTTAGAAGAAGTTGTAACAATCCAAATTCCTCCCTATTCTAGACACTCGTCTCTACCTATTTAACTATATATCTCCTCCTTAAATTCTCATGAATCCTCATATTTGAATTATGTCACTTAATTGTGCATTTTAAGTTCTAGATATTTTGTGTACAAGATCGGAGGATATTATTGCAGATCGAAGGATATTGTTACAGATTAGAGGATATGATATCACTAATCATCATACGATATCACTTTTTGGAATATGATCTTGTCCTACAGGCTATGATATTACCTACAACTCACTTGGGGGTAACCCCAAGCTCTGGTTTGCATATTCTAATTCTGTTTCATTGCATTAGTCTTTCATTTAGCATCCCTTATTTCATAGAATACTAGATGTATGCATTAGCATCCCTGGAGTTCACCTAATCTCATATAAGTGCATGTTTTATGTAGTTTTGAACATTTGTAAGTTAATTCATGTTATACAGTTATCCAATAGCCGACATTAAAGCTTAATTATTCTTATAAGCATCAATACAACTCTTTGTTTTCTATTTTCTATCTCTATCTGTGTTTTTGTTAATTCTTGGTAAAATAAAAGTAGTCTATCTTCGTTCGTAATATGATCTTGCAGATTGTAATACGATCCTATGGAATCGTAGTATGATATTGACCTTTTGCATATGATCTAGACTACACTCAAAATTTAGAATCTCCATCAGACATCCGGATGCAGGTAAGGTTTAAAATCACTTTTTAAACATTGCATTTGTATTTTTTTGAATTTTGTTTACTATTTACATTGGAATGAAAATTGCATATAGGATATAATAATTGAATTTTGTCCAAACCTAGGTGTATGCATGATTTAGTCAAAACAAATACATCAAAACAAATCCTAAACCTAGGCTCAGAAACTGCCACAAAATGTTTCATAGTGAACCCAACCCATTATTCGAAAAATCACCATAAGAGGATATGAATTCAAGTACCTCTCCTCTGAGATGTAGACCATTCATTCTCCCATTCCCATATAAGGTGTGGATCCATTAGCCTTGAGTAAAATAGTGCGAGAATTTTTGGGCTACATTCTTTGGTGAACTCGACGTGAAAAACATTAGGCATCTTTCTGATTTATAAAACACAAAAAACATAAAAATTACAAAAATATAAAAAAAAAAAACCAAAAATATCAGTAATTTAAATATGCATATTTTCATTCCATAGATATTAAATTTCAACATAGAAATATTTGTAAGCATAGGTGTCAAAACAAAATGCCTAGAATCTTAAGAAGTGGTAAGCAATTAGAATCTGATTACATGGAAGAACAAGATCAAGAAAATTATGATGATAGAGTTCAAATAGAAGATGATAGAATTTCAGAACAAAGTGAAGAGAATAATAAAGAAGATGAAATAGAAGATCATGATGAACCTACATTAGATGAAAAAAAAATGTTTAATTTGATTCTCTTAGAAAAATTACCCAATTTATAAAAAACCACATAGAAGAGTTTAATCAAGTAGTACAAATGGATAAATTAGGAGAAGGTGATATGGAAGCAACCTTAGAATTTGCTTTTTGAATACATACAAATCCATTATGATACATGAAATCAAAAGACCAAGATAATGATCAAGAAAGACCATCTAGTCAAAACATGATACCTTTAAATCAAAATGTTCAAAAACCAATGACACAATCATCTAAGATGGTTGCTAATAACACCAAAGTAAATCCTAAACAATAGAAATAACCATTCACATCCATGTTCACTCAAGCTCTTAATCAAAAAATGTCAAATAAACAAAAGGCTAAACAAGTGCAAAATACCAATCCTCAACAAAAAATCCAACAAAACAAGATTTCATATCAACTCCATAATATTGTTCCCACACAAAATTTACACAATAGTGTTTCATTTGAAAATACTTACACAACAATATCAACTTATCAAAGATACAACAACATGATACAACACAACCAATTTGGTGGACAACCACAGGGACTTGAAGCCATGATTAAACATTTAGATTCAAGACTAGATCAAATAGATCCACACCGTCCCTCATATAATTATAAAGAGATGTGTAGTCAAACCTTGGATCCTATGGTGGTTGCCCAACCATACCCTAAGCACTTCCCTATGCCTGTTCTCCCGATATATAAAGGAACCGAAGATCCTATTGAGCATCTTTGTATGTTTAGGACAACTTGTCATGATATCTCATATGATGACTTGTTGTTGCTAAAAATGTTCCCAAAAAGTCTTGGAGGCATGGCATTAGAGTGGTACTATCAATTACCTACAAATTATTTGTGAAACTTTGAAGAGATAGAAAAAATGTTTATCCATAAATTTAGTTATTACATAGAGAGGCACGTGACCATTAAGGATTTATACAACTTGAAATGATGTAAATATGAGAGCTTTTCTAAATTCTTGACTAAGTGCAGACAATTGCTGGGAAAATTACATTTTGCATTATCTCATCGTGAGATGTTGGACATTTTTATTGATAATTTGCATGATCAATTGTCTTATGAATTTGTGCAGCTACAATAACCACTTTTGATCAAGTTATATATTTAGCAAGGAGATTTGAAGATGCTCTCATTAGAAGAGGTCAGTTTAAGAAGAAAGATGAAGATAAGTCTTCTAAAAATCAATACAAGAATAACAAGTGGTAGGTGATGGAGTCACTGATAATAGAAATACCGCACTTGTCAACACTATATAAGCCATGAACAAATTTGTATTGAAAATTCCAGATAAACCTCCAAGAGAGTTTACAAAGTTAAATCAACATTTAACCACAATTTTACCTCAATTATTGGAACAAGGTTAGATACGGTTGCCTGAGATAAGACAATCCGATACAACTATAGCTGGATTTAGGGCTGATTTACATTGTAACTTCCATAGAGTAGATGGACATTCTACAAATTCATGTAAACAATTAAAACACATGATACAAGATTTAATTGACAATGAAAAAATGAAAGTAGAGAATTTTTCTCCCATAAATGCTCAAAATGATCCACAAAAACCTCAAAATAAAAATGTAAATCAAAGTTTGGATATTTTTCAACACCCTTTACCAAAGCATGGTAAAGAAGCTGTAAATCAAGTCGAACATCATAATGTTACTCATCCAACTCGATATGTGGGAACTATTAGTAGCTTTCTACGTCATCAAGATTTGCAAAGACCATGTGTAACTACTGAATCTCAAGTTACTATTAGACCTCTAAGAAGTTGTCAAATTACATATTTAGAAAGTAATGAAGAAAGTGAAACAGAGAGTGAGTTTGAAATTACCTCAAATAATTCAAATAGTTTTGAAGATGAATTAGATCCAATTATTTCCATCATAGATTTAATGATTCCTGAAGAACCATTCCCTAGAAGAGTGACTACTTGACTATCATCTCAACAAGTGCTTTCAAATGAACAAGTAGTAAATTCTAGGCTACATTTTAGTTATTTGCATAATAATATTGTGGGTACTATTGAATCCATCAATAGACAACAAATCCAAAACCAAAACTCTCAATCACGAAATCAATTAGTGAATAAAAAATCACCATCATATTATTCTCTACAAAACACTTATTCACCTCAACCTCTTCATAATAGTAGCATTATTCCCACTCCACATTCATTTAAATCTATTCAATCCCCATGTAATTCTTCTTTATCATCATTGCAATCACAACTATTCGAACCTTATTTCAACACAACACATTCATCCCCACAAGGAAATACTTCTTCTAATCCTACCATATGATCACATCATACTTCACAATCTCCTCATCATCATTCTATTCACAATAAAGAAGAAAGAGATAATGAACCAATTATTGATAAAATCCCAAGAGAACTAATCAAGCATAAACAATAGGAAATCAATAAAATATTACATCCTATTATGTCCCATCACAATGAAATCACTAATAATGTGATAAAAACTACAAGTGAGCAAACTCGAGTTCAATCAACTCAATTTGATAAACAAGAAATAAATTTTTTATCCCAAACTTCAAGACATCTCTTAGTTTTGAAAAATAATCCAAAAGAAGATACAAGCATAGAAAACCCATCTTTAGTCTCCCTCAACATTCAACAACAATGGGACAATAATTCACATAAGATATATCTTTTGGAACTTTTCAAATATCTCTTATTCATAGGTAATTTGTATTCTCTATTATCTCTTTATTTATCATCGTTGCATTAGGTTATTTATTCTCTTTCTCTTTCTTTATCAAGTTCTCTATTATTTTCCTCTTTATTATCATCGTCATCTTCTATCCATCACTTTTCTTCATCTACATCTACTTATCATTCTTCATCACAACAATATCAACTATTAACCAATCAACTTCAATCACCTTTACCACAACCAAATTGTTCTTCAAAACCTCATTTAATTTTGAAGCCACCTTAGACATGCTATAATAAAAATCACCTTGTATAGTGTATATAGATCACCAATTCCATCATTAAAACATCAAAAACAAACAAAACAAAAATAAAAAAATATCAAAATTTCTAAAAATATTTCAAAATTATTGCACTTTTATTTGTTGTTATCTTTCAAAAGTTTTGAGTTATATTTTACTTTATTTCAGATAAATTCAAAATTTATCTTGAACCATGCATTAAATTTCACAACTTTAAAATGATTTTTATTTTTTTACTTTGATTATAAATATCTCTTGTATCGAAAAGCACTATTATTTCACTAAATAAAATTTTGAGTTTTGGGAAATGATCTTGCTACTTCTTGAACCAAGAACACATTTTTACATCTTAAAATGATTTGTTGCAAATTCAAAAAGTGATGCTACATAGTAAGTCTTAATACCTTAAGTGAAAAATTTTCCTTGCTATCCTATCATGTGCATGGTCTAGAATATTGAGAAATTGGCAAAAGGACAAGCTCCTCCCTACCCGAATAAAATTCCTTGCTCTACGTCTAATATAAGCAAGTATCCCGATAGAAAATAAAGAAAGAGAAATAGAAAGAAAAAAAGCAAAAAAATAAAAATAAAGAGAAAACAAGAAAAGAAAGAAAAAGAGAAAAATCAAGAAAAATTTTCCATTACAAAAAACAATAAAATCCCCTTGTTCAGAAATGGACAAAAAATTCCTATTCCAAAAATTTTAAGAAAATAAGGGAGTATTGAACTTGAATCCCTGGAATTTCTCAGTTATTCGAAAGCCATGAGGTGAGCCCCATAACAGGTGATTTGAGCCAAAATTGCTTGGCCTTGGGTAATTCCTTTCATGTGGAGATATGTCTGTCACATTAGCGACTATTTTGTACAGACCAATGTCCGCTTATGGATTAGCTATATTTTGGTAATTTTATTTAAATAGTACTTTAGTACCAATGCATGCACAAAATCATGGTTAATGAATATTTCACATGCACACATTGGTTCATAAAAATTTACTTGTATCATTACTTTACTCAAAATCGGTAAATTAACCTCACAAAGCACACACATTTGTTACTTGAGAGATTTTGTATCATCATGACAATCAAAATAGATAATGAATTCACTTTTCACACACTGGTTCTAGATAAATTTGAATTTGTCTTTGAAATAAGTTAAAATATTTCTTTGAGATTTTGTTAGATAATTAATATCATTAGTTCTTATAAATTATTTTATCATCATAACACAATAATTTATTCCAAATAATATTAAAAAATTAAAAAATTATTCATCATGCATTTCATTTTTTATTTTCGCGATGATGGTATAGTTCCTAAGTAACTATTTCTTTCAAAATTTCACACTTAGGAATTTTATGCCTAGCGTAAGTCATCATTCTAATTTTTCATGCCCAAAATTAGTCCATATATTGTTATAAAAATTGCATAATATTTTTGGAACATATGAGACAATGATTTATCTTACATTACTTTACATTTTAAAAGAACAAATAATTTCATATCATCATGCATTTCATTTTGATTTTTGCGATGATGGTATAATTCCTAAGTAATTGTTTCATATAATTTCACACTTAGGAATTCTATGCTTAGCGCAAATCATATTTCAAAATTTTCATGCTTAAATCACTTTATATCCCTCACAAAAACAATATTTATCAACCTATTTTCTTAAAATAACTTTCTTTTAAAAATAAACATTTTCTTTCATCATCATAAGCCTCAGGGTCACCCTTGAGCCTACAATATTTTGGTATTAGCAATACAAAACTTCCTCAAAATAGGATCAAATTCATGACCTAGTGAGCATCGACCTCCACCAATGGTCATATAACATCCTTCAAGGTTCATTGCTAATCCCTCAAATCTATCATTACACAAAACATCTTTTTTAAAACATACTTTACAAAATCATTTTCCTTTTATGTTAAGCATGATAAAAATGTTCAAAAATTAAAGCATGACTACATGAAGTTATGTAACACAACCATCATAAGAAAATGTAATCAATCAACTAATAAATCACACAAATTCACATAAAACAAATAAGACCAATATATATATATATATATATATATATATATATATATATATATATATATTTCAAAAAATTCGAGTTTTCCACCAAACGTAGAATTTGGCGCAAAAACTTGAGGGGGCATCCTAGTCAGTAAATTAGTAATTAAATTTTCTAAAACATCAATTTTAAATGAACTATTCATTCTAAACCATCTACTCCATTTTTGCCCATGTCAAATCATAAGAATTTCTACTCAAGTGCCTACACTTTTCTTTGGAGCATTTATTGTTCATAAATACGCCAAAGAGGGGGCAAAATGTAGACATGAAAAATTGACCCATTTTCCTTAGTTTTCATCCTAAAAAAGTAAGGTCATATTAAAGAGAATTGTTACTCTATCAAATAATATCAATTCTTCCAAATTTTATACCATTGGATATGGCTCGAAAACATATTTCCAATGGTATATTATATATCCAATTTTGACACCATTTGACCCGTCAAACTACCAAAAAACTAAGTACATGTCTAACAAGATCGTAATACGATATCGTATTATGATCTCTGAGATTGTATTATGATCTTGTGTACGATCTCTACAATTGTAATATGATCTTGCGTAGAAATAGAAAATACAAAAGTGGAAGACAACAAAAATTAGTTGAATGGCTTTTTGTCCTCACCTGTGTAACTGTGCGGGAAATGCGAGATCATATCCGTTCGGCCTTTCCTAGCTTAGAAGAATTTGTAACAATTGAACTTCCTCCCTATTCTAGACACTCCTCCATACCTATTTAACTAGATCTCTCCTCCTAAAATTCTCCTGACTCCTCGCATTTAGAATTCTATCACTTAATTGTGTAATTTAAGTTCTAGATATTTTGTTGTTGTGTGCAATATTAGAGGATATTGTTGCAGATCGAAGGACATTATTGTAGATCAGAGGACATTATTGCAGATCAAAGGATATGATATCACTAATATTCGTATGATATTATTGTTCAGCATACGATCTTGTCCTACAGGCTATGATATTGCCTGCAACTCACTTGGGGGTAACCCCAAGCTCTGGTTTGCGTATTCTAATTTTGTTTCATTGCATTAGTCATTCATTTAGCATCCCTTATTTCATAGAATACTAGATGTATGCATTAACATCCCTGGAGTTCACCTAATCTCATATAAGTGCATTTTTATGTAGTTTTGAACATTTGTAAGTTAATTCATGTTATATAGTTATCCAATAGCCGACATTAAATCTTAATTATTCTTATAAGCATCAATACAACTCTCTATTTTCTATTTTCTATCTCTACCTATGTTTTTGTTAATTCTTGGCAAAATCGGAGCAGTTTGTCTCTGTTCGTAAGATGATCTTGTAGATCGTAATACGATCCTACGGAATCATAGTACGATATTGACATTTTGCATATGATCTGGACTACACTCAAAATTCAGAATCTCCATCAGACATCCAGATGCAGGTAAGGTTTAAAATCACTTTTTAAACATTGCATTTGTCTTTTTGAATTATGTTTGTTGTTTACATTGGAATGAAAATTGCATATAGGATAGAATAATTGCATTTTGGCCAAACTTAGGTGTATGCATGATTTGGTCAAAATAAATACATCAAAACAAATCCCAAACCTAGGCTTGAAAACTGCCACAAAATGTTTCCTGGTGAACCCAACCCATTCGTCAAAAAATCACCATAAGAGGGTATGAATTCAAGTACCTCTCCTCTGAGGTGTAGACCATTCATTCTCACATTCCCCTCTAAGGTGCAAATCCATTAGCCTTGAGGAAATGAGTGCGAGAATTTTTGGGCTACACCTATGGTCATAATGATCCTAAGTTTGGATGCAGTTAGACTAGACTACTAGGCAATACAAGCCACCTAAAGCTAGCTCATCCATAAGTTGTGTAGACACCTAAAACATGTCATGTTTATGAAAACTACCCACATAGGTACATTCCTAGACCATAAGACTAAACCTTGGACTTTCCAAGTATCAAAAGTGGTTCTCACCACTCATCTGGGATATTATAAGCCCATCCAAGCCTGGCCGCTATAAACCAGGGTAGCCATATCCTAGCCGCTATAGCCTAGAGTGACCAAAATTTAGCCACTTTAGCCTAGAGTGACCAAACCTTAGTCTCTGTAGCCTAGAGCAGCCAAACCTTAGCCACTGCAGATGATAGTGGCTAAGACATAAAAGGTATTTTACTGACAAATAGGCCTAATAACGAGTGGAAGTGGTAGTCTGCATGCAATAAAGGTGAGCGAAAGTAACTTTGCATTCCCCTTCACAACCAGTTCACATGGAGGACTTGAGTATGAATTTAGAATTTAGTTAAATGGTATTTAAACATAGAAAAGACAAAAGCTTCTCATGCTAACATTCACTACGCATGAGGGATTCAATCCTAGGGTTTTGAACATAGACCTAGGGTTTCACACTTTAAAAGGTGCAAGCCTAGAGCACCAAAGGGATCCGAATGAGTCCAAATTTGAGGTCCAAATTTATCATCACAGATTGAGCATAGTAGGTCATTGAGGAGAGCTTTCAAGACTTGGAGATCTTCCCTTGGATATCACATCTATTACAAAGCCCTAAAAAATTGGAGATCATAGCGATCACCATTACAACATTAGGTACAAGCTTTGATCCATAGCTTTGGGGCAAAGAGACCAGGATTCAATTTAGTGGTCGTTGTCCTGGAAAATGGCCCACAGGCCTAGATTAGGGTTTAGACATCAGTTACATTACTTTGATTTCATCATATTTGCATATCATTAGCATAGCATTATTCATTCGCATTCATAGCATTAGTTTCATTTGCACTTGCTTTCATTTGAGTATATTCATTGCTAACAACCTCATATGGGGAGGCAATCTCGGACATCTAAGTGTGTGTTGTTGTTTCATTTCTTATAGGGCCACAGGTTCATCAAATGGAAGCTACAACATACGAGAGCAAAAGGATCCCTCTAGGAAACAGACCTAGAGAAGGAGGCATCTATAAGCCCTCATACATTTTCATGTGCAGAACCAGAAAGCTTGTGAAAGCACACTACCCCTTGCTAGGGGACTTATTTCTCACTTGTAATTCATTGTATCAAAATGGGTATGCCTAAGAGGGACTAATATGTAACTAAGTTTCAATACAAATGAAGAGATACATCTTTGTTACTTCCACGTTATATGATTTTTCATGATCTTTTATTTCATGTTGGTTATAATATTGCAAGTAGAGTAAAGCGGTGTGTGCATCCCAAGGTCACTACAGATGATGATCACGGTGGGACCCCCACCTAGTTTTTATTTATTTTTATTTACTTATTTAGGTTTTTGTGTGCAGTGGTCTACAACGGACAGAAATCAGCCACTCTGGTCTACAACGGCCAAAAATCAACCGCTCCTGCTGATAGTGGCCAAAAATCAACCACTCTGATCAATAGTGGCCAGAAGAGAAGTGCAGCAGAGGGTATAATTTTTGTCATTTGAGCAATATTCAAGTTTGGTACACCTTCCCTATATTTATTTGATTTTTTTGTCTGCATATGATTTCTAGAAACAAGCATAAACATAGATTAATGAGGAAAAATAAAAGAAAAAACAAATAAAAACTGCATTTTTCATATCTTAGGTTTCTTTTATATTTCCTCTAGGTATTTCTAGGAACAATGTACCTCTACCTGTAAGGTCCACCCTAGTCTCCAGCATGCTAGGCCATTGTGTTTTGGTTTGCTTGCATGTGGCCCAATCAGTGGTTGTTTTCATCACAAAATAAGAGAGTGCATTAAAATCATATAGACTAGTTATAGATGCATTTGAATGAAAATGAAACGTTCTTTTTAGGCATTGTAGGAAAGTAGTCATGAATGTTGGTTGATGCATTGCCTTATATTTCAAAATCTAAAAAGAATCACACACACTCGCACGTATCATTATAAACATTTGTAAGGTTGGATTTCATCATCAACCCCCAATTCAAATCAGTGACATTGGAATTCACCTCCTTCCATCGGATTTCCCCCTAGATATCCTTAGAAAGAATAGGGAACTCCTTTAAGGAGGTGCTGGTCTCTTGTGTTCAAACTATCTCCCACTATTGGAACAATTATTGGTTCAGAGTGGAAGAGCTAGGAGAACCCCCCATTGGGATTTAAGCGGTGTACCCTAGACTCTTTTGAGAAATCATGTTTGGCACTAGTGTTCATAATCACCACTATGATTGAACTCTTCCATTCTAAGTCCAAATCAAAAGCAACAACAAATCTAAACACACTGAAACCAGTTTCAGGACACACATTTAATCCATAAAAGAGATAATCATATTGTTTGCTTTGTGTGTTTCTTTGTTATTTGGGACTAAACCCTAAACCTAATTTTTAGGGAAATTTATTGAAAAATAAATAAAAAACTACTTTTTTATTCTGAATCCAATGGTTCGAGAATCATACAAAATGGAGCTATAACAAAAAAATTATTTTGGTTTTATTTTTACTTAATTTTCGAGGCTGAAAATAGGGAAAAACTGCACTAAAATAGTCATAAAATGGGCTAGACAACTCTGAAAAGTGCCAAATAAGTTTTTTTTGTCTTAGTTAGCCCCTAGGGCAGCTCTCCTAGAAATTTTGAGTCCTAACTCCTCATGGTTCAAAAATTACTAAAAATTCCTAAAAGTGGGTGTTTCCCCATGGGCCCCGGTTAGCCAATTATTTCAAAAATACAAAATTTTGACCCGAAAGTCACTTTTTAGAAGCATAGCCCATTGTGATTAGCTCGCTGCACTAATAATTTTGATATTTTACACTTAAGACCCTTTTTAGGAAATCAAAATTTTTATTATGGTCGGAAGACCTCCCATGATGAGCAAGACCTCCAATCTAGAGAGAATTAAGTTCCATGACCACGAGACATATCCAAATCAGTACAGAGGACATGGCCATCCCTGAATGGCATACCAGGTCTTATAATAACATCAATACCATCCATAGGGGGGTAAACCTTCGAGATAGACCTATTAAGGAAGTACCCATAGGCCCTTCAAGAAATCTGCCAGATTAGAAAACCTTGATGGAATTCTATATAAAGAACAATCTATCCATTAAGGGGCCTAAAAAGTCAAAGTCACATGAGCACATCCCAGATTTCTCCATACATCAATCAAAAAATGAAAATGAGGGCACACCATGACCTAGACTGGATGAGCAAACCACTCCGATTGATCGAGAAATTCGATCCCCTACTCCTCACAGAGAGCATTCTGCATGTGCATGTTCTGCTTATATGAAGTCTGAATACATAGAGATTACATCTAAGTCTAAATATGTATCCTTCCTCACAAATGAGGAAGAGGACCCAAGTCATCATCTTACTCCTCGTGAAGAGTACGTGGGGCAGTCACGTTGCATGTCTACATTGTCAGACTACACAGAGCCAATTCATAGACCAAAGTATCAGGCTAATGCAACCTTTAAAGAACATGGAAAAAAACTAATAGATCCTTCTAGGGGAAAAATATATGAAAAAACCATTTGTATTTCTTATACGAGGGTACATAACCCCTATACAACTAAAAAACATAATCATACACATCAGAAACTAAGGTCACAACTTTACCAACAATAATGCATGGATCAACAACAATTGAATCAACAACGAGTGGACTCATGATGAACACACCAAAAAAGGGTGTATCAACTAAAGATGCATTAACAACAAAATATACAACAAGAGCAAGTACAAAATGCATTACATGAAGAGGTGCTTACACCTAGCACCCAAAGGATGCAACAATGTGTAAGACATCCAGGCCAATCTCATAATCTACCCCCTCGGTCATGCAAAAATAGTGTTCAACATCAAAGGTTGTTATCTGGTTACCATAAAGAACCTCATACTCCTCAACAATACCAAGGTCAATATGATGACAAATCATATGAAGAGTCCCAATGGGAACATTAAGAAGAAGTGGATACTTACTCTGAATATAGTTATGATGAGGTATCTAATGATTATATTTATCGTCCAAATCATCATCAAAAGCAACCTCCTCTACCTAATCAAGGGCAACAACTGGAAGACTAGATCATTTCATCGAGGCCATACAAAGTTCTAGTTGATCAAATGAATGAATTTGAAAAGAAAAATCAAAGGTTGGTTTATCAGAAACCTACACTAAAGAAGCTTAGCAATCAACCTTTGCATCCATTAGTATCATCACCAACATACCCATCGAATTTTAGGATGCCTCAACTTGAAAAATTCAAAGATGACAAAGATGACCAAGAGCACGTGACAATATTCATCAATACATGCTTCCAATTTCAATATAATGACCCTTTGATGCTGAGAGTCTTTCTTACAATACTAGTTGGGGATGCTTTGGAATGGTATAATCATCTACCCCATCATAGCATAAACACCTTTGAGCAACTCGTTGAGTTATTTATGGAACACTTTGCCTCTAGTGCTAAGAAAACAATAAAATTTACTTACTTGGCAAGCCTTTGTCAACTTGATGATGAGCCATTCATGAAGTATGGCAAGAAATGGAGAAAGATGATGTTAAAATTATATTTTACCATACCAACAATAGAGCTCATTCAGATGTTTACTAGAAGTTGCTCAAAACAAATCTCGGTTCTCTTACAATTACAACAGTATCAAACATTTTAGGAGGCCTTAATGTAAGCCAAGGTCATTGAAGACATCAAGATAGATGAGGGTGAACTCCACAAGGGCCAATGGTCAAACAAGAATCTCAAAGGTGACAAAAACCAACAAAAGGTAGCCTCAATTAATCAAGGCCAACAACGTATGCCACAATGAAAATATACTAATTTTCTAGAGACATTAGCATCACTCTTTGATCGATTATATGAGGCATGAAGAATCACCCTTCCAGAGATCCGTCCATTGAAGCCTAATAAGCGTAGATCAAAGGCACATAGAGAAGAGCTATTTTGTGTGTACCATCGAAAAAAGGGGCATGACATCCATACATGTCATCTCTTTATAGATTTGGTGTAGGATATGATTGAGAGGCAAGAGCTTCAGATAAGACTCCTCCAAGACCCCTTGCCTACACACGAAGCAAACATAGCACCTAAAAATCAAGTTGAGCATGTCAATAAGGTGCACATAGCCCCGCTTGATGAGGGTTTTATTGGTATGATCAATACTACAATAGGAAGCAAAAGATACCTTGATCAGTACAACATATCAAAAAATTCAACTGAAGACAATAATCTATCATGGTCCACACCAACAATCAATTCAATTCACTTAAAAAAAGGACCTTGTGATTGATTTTTATAGACATGATATTGAGCCAATATCTAAAGATGAACCCGATCCTCCACTACACATCATAGCAAGCATCAATAAAATTTTGTACAAGAGAGTATTGATTGATATTGGATCAGGTATCAACATCATCATAACTGCAACTTTGAAGTATTTAAATATGCCACCTTCACTCATTAATGACGTAGCATTCACATTGAGATCCTTCAATGATTCCACTTCCTCAATAATTGGCACAGTAATCTTACCTATACAGGTTGGTATGAAGATGTTACGTACATTGTGCCATATCTTGGGGGGTGAGAAGTAGTATAACATGTTGCTAGGAAGAGCATGGATGAGGGATATGGAACGTGTGCCTTCCATAGTGCACCAAAATATAAAATTCATACACCAAGGACAAGTGTATGTAGTCCCCTAAGATCCTGAGCCTTTCAAGTATTACAAGAAGTTTGACAATCCACAAGAAGCTCTGGTGATATGCGGGCCTCCAAACATTCATGTGGATAAAATCACCAAACATTCAATGGAGGCTTGCATCGAGAAGTTTCTACCTCCTCCCATCACCATAGATCATGACATCATATTACTATATGAGGAGAAGAGAACATCAGTTAACATTACTAAAGCACCTTCAACTAGTCCAAAAGATAAAGCACCTTCTCAAGAGTTCATGGCAATGGTTGACGTTACGTCAGATGACCAAATGACTCTAAAGATAACAAGACAAGATATGGTGCAATAAAAATTTTCTCCCATGGTAAAGGGGTAAAAAACATTGGCTTTAGTTACCCTAGAATCATTCTTCACATGGCCTCCTCAAGAGCAAGAGCAAGCATTTTACCAACATCAGATTGAGGGTATTCAAGCTGGCAAGAAAAATCTTGTAGATGCCACTAGCAAAGTTCATCATCATGAAGCATCCACATTTGCTCAAACGAATGAAAGGGATTATTTACATTCAGATTGTGAATCTTTAACATCAAATATTTCACCCAAGTCAATTTGCGATGATATTCCAATCTCATTGTTAGAGATGCACATTAAATATTTACCAGTCATGCATTCCATCCTAGATCGGCTAGATAGAATGGAGTGCCAAGTGAATGAGCAAAATGAGGCATTGCAATATATCATGAGCAAGCTCAAGAACCAAGAGCTACAAGAACAAACCTCATATGAAGTTAAATTGTCCCTTGTGCAACCACAAGAAAAGCCTCAGCTAAAGCAAATGCTAATTTGGCCACCTCGAAAGTCGAACAAGCATCCCCCATTGCCCGAGCCTGTGGTAGTGGTTTTCAATTGATTATGTGCTACAAATGCTATCATATTACCTGAGGTTGGCCAGTTAGATCCAAATCACCCAAAATATCAAGGGTATGAGGAAGAGCTACATTGTCTATACCATAGACAAAATGGTCATGATATTCAATCATGTTGGGGTTTCAAAGCCATAGTATACAACATGCTTAGAAAGAAGTAGCTTTAGGTTGTTGACCAACAAATGATCTTAGCCAATGATTTGTCCCTTGCATTAGAAATACAAGGGGAGCCCTCTAAGCTAGTAAGTGACATACCTAGGGCTCAACCTAGTCCTCATACTAGGCCAAAGCATGCTAAACACTCAAAACAATAATAATGCATTTGTACTCATTTAAATGAGCCTATGTCTATCAAATTACAAAATCTACTGGATGCTAAGGTCATCACCTTACCAGAAATAAACCTGATAAACACAAATAGAGCTAAACCCAAACGTTACAGGGAGGGCCAGTAGTGTCTCTATCATCAAATAGAGGGCCATGATATTTGCAATTGCCATAAATTCAAGCTTATGGTCCAAGACCTATTAGACCAAAATGAGCTTCGCCCAGATGGTTCACTCATTCCTCCCAATCCATACAAAGTTACCTAGCAGAGATCAGTGCCCCAATCATAAGAGTTGATTTCCATCACTCTTCCTAAGCAGGTTGATTACATTGCAGTGGACAACATGTGCACTAGAGGTTTTAAAGGTAATTTAGCTTCCCCAACAAGTTCAATGCGGCAAAGTGAGGATTCTGAAGGTATCACACCTTCCTCACTTCCATTAAGTGTTACACACATAAGGGGTATCTAAGGTGCCATACCTTCCCCTTAAAAATAATCAAAAGCACAAAAACATTCAAATATATCAAAATACAAAAACAATATAAAACATAGAAATACAAACAAATCAAAAAGCAGTAAAATAAAAAACAAAAGGCACCAGGGGCATCTCTAAGTCGCTTGGTCAAATCTCATCAAAAGGCACCAGGGGCATCTCTAAGCCACTTGGTCAAATATCATCAAAAAGCACCAGGGGCATCTCTAAGATGCTTAGTCAAATCTCATCAAAATGCACTAGGGGCATCTCTAAGCTACTTGGTTAAATATCATCAAAATGCACCAAGGGCATCTCTAAGCCGTTTGGTCAAATTTCATCAAAATGCACCAAGGGCATCTCTAAGCTACTTGGTCAAATACCATCAAAAGGCACCAGGGGCATCTCTAAGCCACTTGGTCAAATCTCATCAAAAGGCACCAGGGGCATCTCTAAGTCGCTTGGTCAAATACCATCAAAAGGCACCAGGGGCATCTCTAAGCCACTTGGTCAAATCTCATCAAAAGGCACCAGGGGCATCTCTAAGCCGCTTGGTCAAATCAATCAAAAATTCTCCAAGGGTATCCAATCTGCTTGGTCAAGATCAATTAAAAGCCCCAAAGGCACAATAAGCCCTTTGGTCAACATAAAGTCAAAAATACAAAAACAATACAAAAATCAAAAACACAAAAACAATGCAAAAATAAAAAAATATAAAAACATTTGCATCTTCCATATGCATTCAAATAGTTGCATTACATTCATTACATTTGCATATGTTAGGATCACAATCTTGCAATTGATGCCACAAATTATATCACAATAACATTATTCAATTCCACCTTCATCCATGCATCCATATGTGTAACTGCATTTTTTGACACAACCGTTTCATGTTGCTATAAGGAATATACTAAGGTTTCCTAGTCACTCAACCATATCTAGTGGTATTATCATATTTTGTAGAAAGCCACCTTGATTAGTAGAGGGTAAGGTCTAGTTGTGATAATACCTTGGATATTCAGGATCCCATCACTAATTGAAACACTAAAATACTAGTTGGTACAAGGGAAAGATGAAATCTACAAAAGTGGTCTAGGTTACCTTAAGTGAAAAGGATCTTCCTTTCTTATCCCTCGGTGCGACCAGTTCAAATGTGATGAGAATTGGAAAAAGGAAAAGCTCCACCCTACCCAATTAAATCCCTTGCTTAAATCAAAACAAGCAAAAATATTGAAACAAAGTGCAAATTCAATATTCCAAAGCACAAATCCAAGATTACAAAATCCTAAATTCAAAGTGCCCAAAAATCACAAAAACAAAGAAAATAGTGATTATTGTCACTACATGAATCCCTTGCTCAAAAATAAAAATCAATCAAAAATAAACAGTGATTTTCATCACTAAACATGAGCAGGTATCCCAAATAAAATGAAGAAGAGAAGGGAATGGAGCTTGAATCCCTGGAATTCTCAAAATTGCACAAAACTGGAAGGAGATATCCTTATGCATGATGATATGTCTATCACAATAGCTTCTGGCATTTTTATAGACCAATGTTTGCATGTGGATGAGCTAGCTTTGGGTAACCCAATCCTGCCTAGTGGTATAGTCCAACTAAGTCCAACATAAGGATGAGATGAACATTTGAGGATCCCCGATATTAGTAATGGGATGAAAGAATCCCGCATGACATCGGAGGAAATGCTTGTGTTCTATCTAAATATATTCATTTGCACACACATGGATAATGAGTATCTAGGTCTTCATGACGAAAGCCTTATCTTTCAAGAGTCTTGCATGGTCAGTACATAGTTGTTGATAGGGTAACTAGAGTGTTTTAAGTCTCGGGAAAAACCTTAAAAATTCCTACATAGCAACAAATCATATCATCAATCACATCATCAATTTTCTTTATGAAGTTTTATAAATTAAGGGGTATTTAAAAAGTAGGCTAGATACCAGATAAATGCTAGAAATGATGTTTACACGACCACTAACTATTTTGAATCCTTTAAATTACATAAGCTTATCAAGAAAGTACATGCATTCCATGCAATTTCACTTCACATATGGATAGTTTAAATAATTAATTATTGTGATAAGAATGATTGTTGGAATTCATGGTTGTTATACTTTCTCTGGTTTCACCCAATAGATTGTTAAAGTCATATCAAATGCATTCCTTATGTTTTAAGTAATTAAAGCATATAGGTTCATTCACATTATATTAAACACTATACATAACGTATTACACATTGCATTTACCATATCATAGCATAAGTTAGATGCATACAATTAAACCAAAATCAAATATGCATTTAAAAATAAACATTGCATCCATAAATACATAGTTCATAACTCACCCATTCACATTCAATATCATATCATAATCCACCTATGCTTACAATCATAAATCCATCATTAAATCAACTCATGGTACATCACATCATGTCACAAAAATCAGATCATACAAGAATCTACATAAGCATCCATCTAAGCATCACATAATCATAATTACATCATCAACATCATATATCATAATATCATAATTGCATCCAAAAATATACATTTTCTAAACATCAACTAGGGTATTGTTGGTATCATACCTCCCTTAATTAGCAATCAAACAGTTAAGTAATCAATTTCAAAAAGCCCCAAAGGCATCATAAGCCCTTTGGTCAAAATCACAAAAAGCCCCAAAGGCATCATAAGCCCTTTGGTCAAAATCACTAAAATCTCCAAAGGCATCATAAGACCTTTGGTCAAAATCACAAAAAGCCCCAAAGGCATCATAAGCCCTTTGGTCAAAATCACTAAAAGCTCCAAAGGCATCATAAGCCCTTTGGTCAAAATCACAAAAAGCCCCAAAGGCATCATAAGCCCTTTGGTAAAAATCACAAAAAGCCCCAAAGGCATCATAAGCCCTTTGGTCAAAATCACAAAAAGCCCCAAAGGCATCATAAGCCCTTTGGTCAAAATCACAAAAAGCCCCAAAGGCATCATAAGCCCTTTGGTCAAAATCACTAAAATCTCCAAGGACATATTTTGTTAGCATAACTATAGTTTGCTATATTATATTTCATTATTTAGTATGTTATTACATTGTTATAACAACATCTATTCCTCACCTGGTTAGTTCCATTTTCACCGGACTATTCTAGGGCGTCAATATGTTATTTATACTATTGATCAATCAATCATCATGTTTTGAATTGTTACATGGTATCAGAGCAGGCTCTCATTCTTGGTTTGAATGATTCATAGCGAGGCTTTGGTGTGAATTTTTTCCCACCCTCTAACACGTATCTCGAGGTAGAGCTAGACACGATCTACGATCTAAGGCAACTGGACACGATCCTAAGGTGACTAGACTTGATCTACTACCTAAGGTCAAAATAGGTGGTCGATTTGACCAGGGAGGACAACGAAAGCAGAATCAACCACGGAGGACAATGAAAGATGCAACGAAATCCAAGTGGTCCTATAGGAGGAGACGAGCCCCCCCCCAGCGTGGAAGCCAAGTGGCCTCATGTGGGTAAGGCTCTAAGTGGGCTAGTGTCTCCCCAAGAGGAGACACCCCACTACATGAGTGTTACTCAATATTAACACTCACGTTGCCCGCTCCCACATAGATGTGGGATAAAGTTTTAAAACCTGTAAACTGGCATCCCGTCACCCCACTGATGCGTTGTCGTTATACACATCATTAATTCTCAATGAATTTGTCAATCCAGGGCTGTGTACAAGGCTATCTATGAAAGAAGGGGCAAATAGGGCTATAACTTAGGTCAATCTAGAGCAACAGGTTTTATTGGTGAAACCGATTGTGTGGGGGGTTTTAGGACATTCCTATCTCTAAATTGCATGAATTAAACCTTAATCTAAGTTGCAGAATTGGAAACTAATCATTAACTGCAGAAATGAAGTCCTAATTACAATTGCAGAATGAGACCTAATTATGTTGCATAAATAATAGTTGCAGAATTGAAAGTCTGATTCTAATTGTAGAAGGAAAATCTAATTACTTTTGCAGTAATGAAAATCTAATTCTAATATGGAAATGAAAACTATCAAGGCTCTATAACAGAAGGTTGTCAATCTTCTGTGCAAGGGTTGACAACAAAACATAAAATGCAGGAAATTACAGAAAATAGTAAATTCTGGGAATGAAAGTCTGCACTAAATTGAAAGCTTTGCTGAAAGTGAGGATTACAACCAAATCATTAATCACAAAACATAAAATAAACTAAGATTGCAAATATCATTAGTTGTTTACAAAGGAATGAAAGGACAAGTTCTACAACTCATTCTCACTGCAGCAAAATCGGAATAAAAACCTATTGTTAGTCCTCCTCCTAGGTCTGGAAGTGGCCGGCCTCTTTGTCCTGAAGAAGGTATGAGTCTCTCTCTCTTTAGATCTTAATCACACTCATTTACAAGCAATATGAAATAGAAACAATATACTTTTATTGATTCAGAAACATGATTACAATAATGTTGCTAAAACCATTACAGGACTGTAATAGTCACTTTCTGATTATCACCTATTACTGATTTCTCTATTCTATTCTCCTTACTCTCTACTACTTTCTTTCTTCTACCTCTTTCCTCTACTTAGCTCAACCTGAATGGGAGCCCTATTTATAGATGTCCTAAGATTTACTAACAAGCTAAAAAGATCTAATCCTATTATGCTGCAGCAATTCCTGGTTTTTATCCTAGAAGAAGATCATCTTTTGATCTTTCCATAAATGGTGACTTTGGTCGGCAAGGACGGCAAAGTCAGATCTGAGATATTTCCTTTTATCCTTTTCAATCTTTATTTCCCTTTTTCCAGCGTCAAAATTTGGTCAATAAGTCAAAAAGCACATTCTATTTTCATTCCGAAGATAAGTGGCTCATTCCAAAGATACTGCAATTCTCATTCCGAAGATCCGCTCATTCTGAAGATACTACAGTTCTCATTCCAAAGATCCACTCATTCTAAAGACACTACAGTTCTCATTCTGAAGATCCACTCATTCTGAAGACACTACAGTTCTCATTTCGAAGATCCGCTCATTTCGAAGACACTGTGTTTTCTCATTCCAAAGATATCTGTTCATTTCGAAGAGACTTCGAAATGAACAAATGTGGGCTCCTTAAATGATTTCCTCTGCATTTCTCATGTGGGTTACTTCTCAGGGTCAGATCCCAATGGTCTTCATCTCTTTCCACATGTGAATTCCATGCCTTGCCATTCATTGGCAGCTGGTTGGAATTTACATGGGAAAACCCAGTTTTTGCTGCATAGTAATAGTTTCCTTGAACTGTTGCTAGATTTAGGTAAAATGAATGCTTGAGACATATCAAAACATGATTAGTGAAGTGCTGCTATTAATCTAAGCATATCTCATTTTAGCAAGTCACAAAAACAACATAAAACTTATACAAAAAGTTGTAAAAATTAGAATATAGTACTTCAAATACATTCATCATGCAAATAGTTAATACACAGCATATTGAATCAACTTAACTAGCATATTAGATTAAACATAAGAGTTTATAGGCAATTTTAGTGTTCAAAACATGTTATGATTGAGGCATTTCCAGGCCTCATCATTTCCCCCCAACTTATATTGATGCATGTCCTCATGCATTCTGTTGGGCTATGGAATCACATATGTCCATGGTCAAATTCCATGACCCGTAGAACAACTTCTTGCCTATATAAAATCCCCTATTCTTCTGAAGGTCCCTGAGCCATTCTTCAAATTGTTCATCAGGTTGGGCATCATCTTCAAAGTAGAATGGGACTGGAGTGATGATGGTTGGAGGCCTAAATATGAGACCTATCCAATTATGTTGCATGAGTTCAATCAACTGTATTACTCCTTCTTGCCCTTCTTCTGGACCATTCTAAGTTGATGGGGGAAATGGGTTCTCTTTTCTGCAAAGACATGGAAAGTTCAGCCCACCTGTTTCTACAGACTGATAATGCTGGCACAAAGTTGTCATTACAAAAATTGTGGAATCTGTTCACACAGTCCCTCAAGTTTGTCAAGTACATTCACTTCACATCATCCCTGTTCATCATGGTGAAGTGTTGTCTTGTGATAATGGGGTGATTTGGCTGAATTGCTCTGACTAACAATTCAGCTCTTGTTTCAATCTCCTTATTCTGCTTCTTTTCTTGGTCCCAATAAAACTGATTCTGCAAGGTGGACATGAATGCCCTCAATTGAACATCTCCAATGTAGATCTGTGGATGAAACTCTACTTCTTCTGGAATAAAGAAACTATGTAAAAACAACTCACACAGGAGATTTTTTTGCTCAAAAGGGCTGTCAAAGTATGCTTCCAGGAAATCTACAGTGGTGTCCAATTTATATGAAAGATTTGAACTAATCCTCATGACCTGCCATCTGAGGTATTTCTCCTTTAGAATAAGACTGTAGAATCTGGCTGGCCATCTGAATTGGACTAAAAATTCAGCAATTTGACATAAATCAGACACCTTTTCTTTCAATGCCTAAATTTTTGTTTCCTTGGCTTCTAGTTGTTTTGCTTCTACTTTGAACTTTTCAGTTTTAGTGGCAAGCTTCTCATACCTAATCATCTAGCTAGCTATGTCTGCATTGTATTGTTCTAAAGACATAGTATTAGGTGGTCTGACTACAGGTGGAATTCTAGGTAGAAGATCTATCTGAACCCTTTTTCTACCACTTCCATAGGATGTTCATCTGTAATAATTGTACTTGCACCCCCTTATCTACTATTTATATTGGGTTGTCATCAGATAGTAATTCTACTTGCACCCCTTATCCGCTACTTCTATTGATGGTGTAACTTTGAAATAGGGACATCAATAGGAGTACTTACTTGATCTATTTCATGTTGCTTGGCTTGGTGACTCATTTCCAATGTTTTTGTTGTGTTTTTGCCAATTTGAAGCATCTTTAGATGAAGGGTGAATGATAAGGACATCTTTAGAATGAAGGTGCTTCTTAAATTTTGAAGATAAAATATATTATTGAAAAAATTCATTTAGATTATGATTTCATTCAAATAGATCTTCATTCCAAGATAAATCCTCATTCGAAGATATAACTTCATTTCGAAGACAAGGCTTCATTCCAAAGACAAATCTTCATTTTGAAGACAAAGCTTCATTCCAAGACAAAGCTTCATTCGAAGACAAATTGTCATTTCAAAGATGAAGTGCAACAATCTGTTGTCATTCCGAAGACAATTTCAATCCGAAGACAACACAACAATTAGTCTGAAGAAGATAGCAGGCACTATTTTTGGCATTCTTGTTTTGAAGATTAGGCAAAAATCAATATTCCCATTCTCAAAACATGTTTTAAGTATGCCAACTCTTATGGATATCTTTTATGCTAATGGTTAATTGTTATATACTATATACCAATCATTTACAATGAAGAAATGTAAGAAATATATACCTGATTAAAACAAGTTAATGCAAGTTTTTGAAATATGACTGCTTCTATTGATGTTCTGCTGAGAATTTCTGCAACATTTCAAAACAAGTGCAGTTGGTGAATTTGTACAATGATGGTTCAGAAATTTTCAAGGTTATGCATGCCAGAAAATTGGTTTTCATGCATACCAACTCAGTAGTGCCTTGAAAAAGGTTTTCACTGCTGAGTTATTCATTTTTCTCTTTTTTTTTTTTTTTGATTCTGACTATGCCCATGAAGGAATTTCATGATTTCCCTGAAATCATGCCCATGAAGGAATTCATAATCATAATTTATTCATCTTTTTGTTTTCTATTTTTTCTGATTTTTTTGTATTTTTCTATTTTTTTTTTTTTGAAATCCATGATCATGCTGATTGTTTTGAAGTGGAAGAGGAAATTTCTTCCACCTGTTGTGTATCCAAACCATCAAGCTATTGTAAAAAATCCTCTTTAGTCAGAGGTGTATGGTACACCCTGAGGCGATGTCCATTCACTACCAACTTTCTCTGTGACCCATCAATAGGAGATAAACGGACTGCTCCATTGTCAAATACCTCCTCAATCCGGTAAGGTCCAAGCCATCTAGTTCTCAACTTTCTAGGGAAGTCTTCATAGCGAGAATCAAATAGTAAAGCCCAATCTCCTTGTTGAAGTTTCCTCTACTCTTGAATTACTTCAGTTTGGTGCAGAGCATCCAACCTAAGTTCATCCAATGCATTCAGCTGCAGAATCCTGTCTGTCTGTGCCTGTGACAATTCAATTCCAATTTCCAATGCTGTGCGTAGTGTTAGTAGCTCAAATTCAATAGGTAAGAGGGGCTTTTTACCAAAGACTAGTTCATAAGGTGTGAATCCAGTAGTGGATTTCCAAGTAGTATTGTAAGCCCATACTGCTTCAGGTAATTTATCTAGCCAGTTCTTCCTATGAAAAGCTACTATTTTTGTTAAAATTCGTTCCAGTTCCCTGTTTGTTACCTCAACCTGGCCATTTGCTTGTGGGTGATAAGGTGATGATTTTCTATGTTTGATTTCATATAATTCTGTAAATACCTCAATGACTTTGGATGCAAATTGGGGTCCTTGGTCTGTGGTGATAGACCGAGGAGCTCCAAATCTCTAAAAAATTTGAGTATACAAGAAATCAGTGACCTTCTCTTCATGAGCATGTTTGAAAGCACGCACCTCTACCCACTTTGTCAAGTAATCAGTGCATACTAGAATATGCACCTTTCCTTGAGAAGGTGGATCAATAGGTCCTACAAAATCAAGCCCCCACCTCTCAAATGGCTCTAAAACCAATTGAGGCTGTAGTGGCATTTCATTTGTATGAGTGGGTTTCCCCATTCTTTGGCATGCATCACAATGCTTGATGTACTTTTTCACATCCTTGTGAAGAGATGGCCAATAATATCCTGTCCCTAAGATTTTTCTAATTGTGATTTTTATAGAGTAGTGTCCACCTGAGGGTTCATCATGACAAGCCCTAAGGATATCATACACCTCATCCTTTCGGATGCACCTACGTAACACATGGTCAGGACTGCACTTAAAGAGTATACCCTTGATCCATTCAAAAGAAGAACTCTGTCTGATTAATTGTTTCTTTTGTTTTGAAGTGAAATGTGGAGGAACTTTCCCTATGACCAAGTAATTGGCTATATCTGCAAACCAAGGTGATTGGACTGATATAGCAAATAGTTTTTCATCAAGAAAGGTGTCTTCAACTAATTCCCCTTCATCTGTGTTCTGTAGTCTGGACAAGAAATCTGCTACAACATTAGCTTTTCCTGGTTTGTTGATTATAGTGATATCAAATTCTTGTAGCAACAGTAACCATTGAATAATTCTTGCACTTACCATAGGTTTATTCATCAAATATTTAATGGTTGTGTGATCTGTGTGAATAAATATTTGATAACCTGTGATATAATGCCTAAATTTGTTGATGGCATAAATTACTGCTAAGAATTCTTTTTCAGTTGTGGTATAATTTTTCTCAGCTCCTGTCAAATTCTTGCTAATGTAGTAGATGGCATAGTGTTCACCATTGTCAATTTGTCCTAATGCTGCTCCAATTGCAGTATTGGAAGCATCAATCTGTATGTGAAATGGTAATGTCCAATTAGGGCCTCTTAACACAGGTGGAGTTACTAATTTTTCTTTCAGAGCTTCAAATGATTCCTGACATCTTGCAGTCCAGGAAAATTCAGAATCTTTAGTCAATAGGGCAAACATGGGATTGGCTATTGTGCTAAAGTTGGGAATAAACCTACGGTAAAAACCAATATGTCCTAGGAAGCTTCTGACATTAGTCTGAGTTTTAGGAGGAAGAAGATTCTTGATAATTTCCACCTTCTTTGGATCAACTTGGATTCCCTGAGGAGAGATGTGATGACCAAGAACTATTCCTTCCTTCATCATCATAAAACATTTTTCTGGATTCAAGGATAACTGGTATGTTTCACAGCGACCTAAAACTTTGTCAAGGTTTTCCAATGTAAAGTCAAAAGTCTGTCCGCACACTGTGAAATCATCCATGTATATCTCAACACTGTTGGTAGTTAGATCAGAAAAGATTGCTAAAACTGCTCGCTGAAATGTTGTTGGGGCATTACACAAACCAAAAGGTAAAACCCTATAGGCAAATGTTCCCCATGGACAGGTAAAGGTTGTTTTCTCTTGATCTTCAAGTGCAATCTGAATTTGATTATATCCACTAAATCCATCAAGAAAACAAAAGTATCTTTTTCCAGCAAGGGTATCTAACACCTGATCTATGAAAGGTAATGGAAAATGATCTTTGTATGTCACCTTATTCAGCTCTCTGTAGTCTACACATATTCTCATTTTTCCATTTTTCTTAGGAACTATAACCAATGGAGAGACCCACTGGCTATCAAAAATTGGGTAAATGAATCCTACCTCCAGAAGTTTTTCAATTTCTTCCTTTACAATATCCCTTAGGGCAGGATTCAATCTTCTCTGGAGTTGTCTTACTGGCTTGACTTCTTCAGTATAAATTCTATGGGTACATATATCAGGGTGAACTCCTGACATATCTTTATAGTTCCAAGCAAAAGCATGAACATGCTTCTGCAAGACAACTATCAATTTGTCTTCCTCTTCCCTAGTAAGCCAGTTGTAAATGTTTAAAAAATTTCTTGGTTGGACTTCTATTTGTTTTGTATTTGGAAGGACTGAACTCACTTCTTCATACCTGGTGATTAGGGAGTTAAGAGGACACTGCTGAGATGGGAGAAAGTAAGAAATTTTTGTTTCATTATTTTTTGATGGAAGCATATCCTGTATGGAACAGTGAGAAGGAAAAATCAAGTGATGGTGCCACCCATGTGGTAGTGAAACAGAGTTTTCCTGTGATAGTACAGATGGTTCACCTTCAGAATTTTGGTTCTCCTCATTCCTTAACAATTTTTGGATATTTATTGCTTCTTCTTCTAACCCTTGTTCATGCAGAACATTCATTAGGATAGTTTCATTTTCTGAGTTTTCTATGTCATGGAGGTCTTCTGTGTGTTCCCTTACTACCAAGGTGGCTAGTGTGGAAATAACCTCCTCTGATTCTTCATCTGAATCAGGAAACCATAACTGACCTGAGAAATTGTTGGAGGGTCTTGCAGGAGGATACAGAGATATCTGTTTTAGATCAATACCATTTGAAATAGTCATTTTTCCAGATCTGTAGTCTATGAAGGCTACTGCAGTTGCAAGCCAAGGTCTTCCCAAAATGATGGGATATCCATGTGTTGAATTTCTTGGTTGTAAAACCAAAAAATCTGTAGGGAATTCCCAAGATGAAACTTCTATAGGAACATCTTCAATGATACCTTCAGGTTTTGCAATTGACCTATCAGCCATTTCTAAAACTGTAAATGTGGGGCTGAGATGCTTGAGCTGTAATTGTTTCATTATATCCTTGGTCATGACATTTATTGCAGCTCCTAGATCTACTAAGACATTTGATATTGGTACTGAACCTATAGTAACTATGATAATCTGGACTTCCTGGGTCACTATACTTTGGAGGTAATAGTTTCCTAGATAAGAGATCAGCTATCTTTCCTTCAACTTGAACAGTCTTGGGAAATGCCTTCTTTTTCCTTCCTGCTCTTCTAATGCACAAATATCGGATAGTACTTTTAATCACTGGTATATCCTTAATGGCTTGCAATAAGGGCAATGATATAGTTAACTTTTTAAGTTCCTTGACCAGGTCTGATTCAGAATTTTCTGTTGTGGTATTGAATCTTTCAGGATATGGAATTATCCTTGATGAAGGTAATTGTTCTGCCTGTGGTTCTATTTTTTCTTCTTCTTTCTCTATTGTTGGTTCCACTATAATTGGTTCCAAGGGTTCTTGTTTTTCATTTTCTTTGCTTTTATTGGAAATGGGTTCAGGTACAACTTTTCCTGAACGAAGTTGGATGTTACTACAATCAATAACATTGATTTCAACATTTTCTTCAGCTTTAGCCACATAGACAGGGGATGCCTGTCTCATGTTGTTTGGATTAGTGACTGATTGAGCTGGAAGTTGAGGTTGTTTCACCTGTTGTGTTTGTTGTGGTTGGTTTTGTTTTTCTTGAAAGTTTTGAGTAGGTGCAGGCAGCAAATGCTGATTTTGACCTTGATTTCTTTGTTGTCTTGGATAGGACTGGTATTGTTGATTCCACTGTGGTTGATTTTGCATCCAATGTGGATTAGTCTGATTCTGATTCTAGGGTGGATTGTTTTGATTCCATGATGGATTTTTTTGACTCCATGATGGGTTGTTTTGATTCCATGATGGGTTGTTTTGATTCTAGTTCCAGGCTGAATTACTCCAATTTGTTTGTGGCCATTCTTGGGAATTTGTCCATTGAGGATAATTCCAAGGACGTTGGGGTGGTTCTGATTGTCCCCAAGGCATAGTACCAGGATTATGCCCCCAATTTGTAGGAAAAAGAGGGGGATTTTGGTATTGAGAGAAATTTCCCCCTTGTTTTGGTCCAATATAGTTGAGTTCCTCGGTCTGATTTTCTAACACAGTTTTGAGTTGTGGTAGCAGGTGGCATTGATCGGTTGAATGCCTTTTTGAACAGATACTACAAATGGCTGAGATAGATGTTTTATTCAAAGGACATTCCTGCAAAGCATGTTTATTTCTACATCTTGGGCAATAAATTGCCAAAGGTTCTATGTTTTTTGCTTTTGTAGACATTTTTTTTTTTTTTCTTCTTTTTTTCCCCCCTCCCTTTTTTTTTTTTTCTTCCTCCCCTCTTGTTGAGAGTAATTCCTACAGAGATCCATAATTTCCTCATTACTAAGAGTATTTACATCTCCTCTTCCCATCAAATCCAATACATCTCTGGATTCATCTTGCAATCCTCTCAAAAATATGGTTTTGTATAACTCTGGTTCTACAAGTCCACATCTCCTTTGAACAAAGGAGAACCTATCAAGATAGTCTTCTAATGTTTCATCATCTTCCTGTTTAATCCTGAATAACTCATCTTTCCTGTTCCTTACACGACAATACTCCTGATATTTGTCTAAAAACACAGTTTCCATTTGATCCCAAGTTCGGATGGAATTTGGCTCTAAACTCATGAACCAGCGTAATGTTGAGTCCTTGAGTGTTGAGGGAAAAACCTTAAGTTTCTGATTGTCATTTACATAATCATAGGTTTGACACACTACCTTGAATTCAAATAAAAACTGATCAGGATCTTCAGATACAACACCTCGAAAGGTTGGAAGTACTGAAGGTGAAATAGTCTTCATGGGAGAGTTTTGTGTTGGATTCAAACGGATAGGATATTCAAATGTTCTGGAAGGTTGAGGAATATCCTGATCATCTCCTTCATCATGGACATAGCCATGTTGGCCATTGCCTCCCTCTGCCATAGTTTCTGGTTTCTTAGTTAAACTTATCCAAATTTCTCTCTCAAGAGGTCCAAGACCCTCTGTTGATAATGAGTCTGACGATTCTTCTTTCTCAGGATGTTCTAGTGATGGTGAAACTGGTGATTTTCCTTTCTCAGAATGTTCTAATGATGGTGAGACTGGTGATTTTTCTTTCAATATTTCTGGTAATTCAAACACAGGTGATTCACCCCTTAGGCATGAAGATCTCCTTAATGGAACAAGCCAGGGATCCTTTTGGGTAATTCTACCTTTTTCATCCCTAGACTTACTCATTCATGTTCACTCTAAATGACATAAATTATATGTCAATAGTTGTTATTTTAACCAGCTGTTCTATTCAGATTTTATCCTGAATTTTCACAGTTCAGTCTAACTAACAGCTATTGGACTGTTGTTACCTTCTAGCAACACGTATCCCCGAAACGGTGCCAAAATGATGCGTTGTCATTATACACATCATTAATTCTCAATGAATTTGTCAATCCAGGGCTGTGTACAAGGCTATCTACGAAAGAAGGGGCAAACAGGGCTATAACTTAGGTCAATCTAGAGCAACAGGTTTTATTGGTGAAACCGATTGTGTGGGGGGTTTTAGGACATTCCTATCTCTAAATTGCATGAATTAAACCTTAATCTAAGTTGCAGAATTGGAAACTAATCATTAACTACAGAAATGAAGTCCTAATTACAATTGCAGAATGAGACCTAATTATGTTGCAGAAATAACAGTTGCAGAATTGAAAGTCTGATTCTAATTGCAGAAGGAAAATCTAATTACTTTTGCAGTAATGAAAATCTAATTCTAATATGGAAATGAAAACTGTCAAGGCTCTGTAACAGAAGGTTGTCAATCTTCTGTGCAGGGGTTGACAACAAAACATAAAATGCAAGAAATTACAAAAAACAGTAAATTCTGGAAATGAAAGTCTGCACTAAATTGAAAGCTTTGCTGAAAGTGGGGATTACAACCAAATCATTAATCACAAAACATAAAATAAACTAAGATTGCAAATATCATTAGTTGTTTACAAAGGAATGAAAGGACAAGTTCTACAACTCATTCTGCTGTAGCAAAATCAAAATAAAAACCTGTTGTTAGTCCTCCTCCTAGGTCTGGAAGTGGCCAGCCTCTTTGTCCAGAAGAAGGTATGAGTCTCTCTCTCTTTAGATCTTAATCACACTCATTTACAAGCAATATGAAATAGAAACAATATACTTTTATTGATTCAGAAACATGATTACAATAATGTTGTTGAAAACTGTTACAGGACTGTAACAGTCACTTTCTGATTATCACCTATTATTGATTTCTCTATTCTATTCCCCTTAATCTCTACTACTTTCTTTCTTCTACCTCTTTCCTCTACTTCTAGCTCAACCTGAATGGGAGCCCTATTTATAGATGTCCTAAGATTTACTAACAAGCTGAAAAGATCTAATCCTATTATGCTGCAGCAATTCCTGGTTTTTATCCTAGAAGAAGATCATCTTTTGATCTTTCCATAAATGGTGACTTTGGTCGGCAAGGATGACAAAGTCAGATCTGAGATATTTCCCTTTATCCTTTTCAATATTTATTTCCCTTTTTCCAGCGTCAAAATTCGGTCAATAAGTCAAAAAGCACATTCTGTTTTCATTTCGAAGATAAGTGGCTCATTCTGAAGATACTGCAATTCTCATTCCGAAGATCCGCTCATTTCGAAGATACTACAGTTCTCATTCTAAAGATCCACTCATTTCGAAGACACTACAGTTCTCATTCCGAAGATCCGCTCATTTCGAAGACACTACAGTTCTCATTTCGAAGATCCGCTCATTTCGAAGACACTGTGTTTTCTCATTTCGAAGATATCTGTTCATTCCGAAGAGACTTCGAAATGAACAAATGTGGGCTCCTTAAATGATTTCCTCTACATTTCTCATGTGGGTTACTTCTCAGGATCAGATCCCAATGGTCTTCATCTCTTTCCACATGTGAATTCCATGCCTTGCCATTCATTGGCAACTGGCTAGAATTTACATGGGAAAACCCAGTTTTTGCTGCACAGTAATAGTTTTCTTGAACTGTTGTCAGATTTAGGTAAAATGAATGCTTGAGACATATCAAAACATGATTAGTGAAGTGCTGCTATTAATCTAAGCATATCTCATTTTAGCAAGTCACAAAAACAACATAAAACTTATACAAAAAGCTGTAAAAATCAGAATATAGTACTTCAAATACATTCATCATGCAAATAGTTAATACACAACATATTGAATCAACTTAACTAGCATATTAGATTAAACATAAGAGTTTATAGGCAATTTTAGTGTTCAAAACATGTTATGATTGAGGCATTTCTAGGCCTCATCACCTACGAAGAGGCATCAATTCTGCAGATCAATTCAGATTTTTTGTTATGTCCTAGAATGATGGGAATTTTTTTTGAAGCTATGGCTGGTTTAAACAGTTGAATCCGAGCATTTTGGCCGGATTAATTTTTTCATCTAGTTTTTGGATCTCCTCTGGCAACTATTTTTTTCCCTGACCAGCCATCAACGGTGCATTTCAATCAAGTGTTGCAGGCAGCGAATTGTGCATTTCAGATAGAAGTTGTAGACAACGGATTGTGGATCCAAGTTTTTGTGGTTTGAGTGGTTCATGTGGATCTGTTGCAGAGCTCAAGGAGGAATTGAGCTCTACCATGATGCGCCACTATAGGAACCGCCATCGAAGGGCGCCGCCACAAGTCACCGCTGAGCGGAGGAGTGGCGGCCGCTTTGAGCAAGGGGCTCGAGGAGCCTCCTCATATAGGAGGGCTCCACTGATCCTTTCGGATCAGCCCGCTAGCCCACTTGGTCGTGGGCTGAGCGGTGGAGACTCCGGGAGTCCCGAGGTCACGGGGTCAAAACCCGTCGACCCCCCCCGAAGGTATAAAATTTTCTTTTTTCTAAGTTTTTTGATCAATTTTCTTTCTTAAAGTTTTTTTTTCTTTTTTTAGTTTAATATTAAAGTTAATTACTTTTATCATTATTCAATTATTTTGTTTAATAATTTGTTTCTATGATAAAGTAATTTTTTTTATTAAACTTAAATAAAGAATTAAAAAAAAAAGGATTTAGAAAGAGACTTTTTTTTCAAAAACTTAAGGGGGGCCTATTTCTTTCAAAAATCAAAGGGGGGAAAGTGAGTAATTTTTTTAGTATTTGAAAAAGCAAATTTGGCATTATTGTAAAGGTGCATTTTCGACAGTGCCCGACACCTAGAGGTTTATTTCTGTGGGCACTTTTATGTTGTATGTTGCATTTTCCATTTTTTGCACTACTTCATTGAAAGTTAAAAATCAAATTCACTCCCTAAAGTCCCCGAAATAAATAAAACCCATCTGTGCAATTTATTGCACTACAGCGTTCGATATTTGTGATACCTCTGGCCAGCACTTACAGGTAATGTTGTCGTGATTGCGCTACTGTATCCACCACCTAATATAGCTACCAAAACGATGTCTGAGCTTGTTCTCTATCAATCGTCGAGGAGGAATAAGTACGCCATTTTGCATTTTTTTTACTCCATCCACTACCCTAATCGTTCTTGTGTTTAGGCGTAAATCCTGATGAAATTTTTGACATCCGAAGTGTTTAGGGGAAGTTACGCCCCACGCATGAGGATTGACGACTTTCTATGGTAGGTGCCATCAACGAGATGATTCCCTTTCAGTATCGCCTAAGTACCAAGTATCGTATGATCATTGAAGTTACCTATAGTCTCCCTCATGTAAGGGCGGGTAATTTCTTTGATTTTTCAAAATACCTATAGTCTCCCTCACGTAAGGGTGGGTATTTTGTATGGTATAATGGCCTGGCATTAAGGTATATCGAAAGGGGGACCATTTGGTGATATAAGGAACCTTCACAATGTCTACAAAATTAATGACTGATGCTCATCAGTTGTTGAAAGGTCCTAACTATACACCATGGAAAAACAAGATGAAGGTAATCCTAGAAATGGATGACTTATGGGATGTTGTATCTAGCGCAACAACAAGACCTTCATCTACTTCTAGAGCTACAACTCCAACTATTGATCAGAAAGACTTTGACAAGAAATATAGCAAAGCAAAAGTGCTCATCTTGCTTGCTGTGTCTGATGAAGTTCAACCCCATATTGCTGACTGTAAACATAGTAAAGAGGCATGGGATGCCCTTAAAACTATATATGAGGGAAATAATGATTCCACTATTCTATTCCTTCAATCTCAATTACATAGTCTGAGCATGAAGCAGGGAGAGATAGTTGAACATTTTCTTTGCAGAGTATCTGAGTTGAAAGCAAAGTTGAATTCTTTGGGAGAACCTGTTGATGACAAGCTCCTTACCTCAATTGTATTGAGAGCTTTACCTGATTCTTATAGGGTGTTGATCACTTCCCTTCAGGTGTCACAATGGAAAGTTACCTTTGTTGAGTTGGTCAATATGCTTCAAGAGGAGGAGGCACGTCAACTTTAGAAAGATGATTCTTCTAACACAACCCTCTATTCCAATAGGAAGGGTCCTAAGAAGAAGGGTAATTTTTAGAAAGGAGGAAATTCTAACAAAGATTCAAAAGGGAAACAACCTCAACAAACAAAAATATATTGCAAGATCTGTGACAAAGAAGGTCATGATACAAACAGATGTTGGCATAAAAATAAACAACCTAAATAGAAAGGCCAAAACAAACCACAAAACAAGAATAAGCAACCAAGAGTGAATGTTGTTGTTGAAGAATCTGACTCGGATTTTGAGAGGGCACACAAGGTGCTTATGACTACCATAGTTTCCAAGCAGAAGGATCCTATATGGTATGTTGATTCTGGTGCTAGTAAGCACATGACTGGTGACAAATCATGGTTTGAGTCCTTTGAGGCCAAAGAGGGAAAACCTGTCACTATTGTCGATGATAAAACCTACAAGGTTCAGGGAGAAGGTATAGTTTTAGTCACTCTTCCTGATGGCAAGTGTCAGATTGAAAAAGTTCTCTATGTTCCAGGATTGGCGAACAATTTGTTGTCAGTCACACAAATTCTGGACAAGGATATGGTTGTAAATTTTAGTGTTGAGGGAGGCAAGAAGTGTTGTTCTATTACCAGGAGGGGTAAGAACATTGCAACCGCTTCATATAAGCATGGCTTATTTGCCTTAGATGCTATCTCTACTCCACATGTAGCCATGACAGTCTCTACCAAAGAGGTAACTTCCCTATGGCACAAGAGATATGGGCATCTTAGTTCTAGTTACTTACTTGAGCTAAGTAAGTATGAGATGGTAAAGGGTCTTCCTTCCCTTTCTACCACATTGCCAGTGTGCTCTGACTTCTTGGCAGGAAAGCAACATAGAGTACCTTTTGAGAAGAGCTCTACAAGAGCAAAGAAACCTCTGGAGTTGATTCACACCGATCTGTGCGGTCCTTTCACACCCATCAGTTGTGGGGGGAAGAGGTATTTTCAGTTTTTTGTGGATGATTACTCATGAAATATGTGGGTATTCTTTCTTAATCTGAAATCTGAGGCATTTGGTTTCTTCCAACAATTCAAGAAATCTATTGAGAAGGAGTCAGGGACTTCTATAAAGACCCTCTGCTCAGATCGAGGGGGGAGTTTACCTCTAAATAATTTTATGCATTCTTGACTGCACATGGGATCACAATATAGTTAACTACTGCTTATACTCCTCAGAAAAATGGAGTTGCTGAAAGGAGGAACCGTTCCATCATGGAAATGGTTTGTTGCATGCTCACAGGCGCTAGTCTTGGGCAACAATATTGGGCAGAAGCTATCACCACAATAGTATATCTGTTGAATAGGGCACCCACAAAGGCCCTACAAGGTATGACTCCACAGGAAGCATGGAGTGGTAGGAAACCCTCCATTTCTCATCTATGCATTTTTGGATGTAAAGCTTTCATGCACATACCGAAAGAGAAAAGGAAGAAGCTAGATGAGAAGACATTGAAGTGTATTCTTCTTGGCTATGATGAGCACTCTAAGGGTTATCATTTGATAGATCCCTTGACCAAGAAGATTCATGTCAGTAGAGATGTTGTTTTTGATGAAGCTTTCACATCACAAAGCACATCTGATGTATACCTAGATCTTGTGGAAACTAAAGTTGAGAAGTCCCCTTCATCACCAAATACTGGAGGTCCTTCGACTTCTTCATCTTCTTCATCACCATAGAAGAAGAATCCAAAATGGTATACAAATACAATCAGAGACTCCAAGTTATCCACTCCACCAGATTTGACTTTGGATAGACCTCGTACTCGCAGCATGGCTCGACAACAAAGAGCAGCAGTAGAGACTACTGGGGTTGATGATCTTTGTCAATATTTTGAGGAACTTTCTGTTGATCCAGAGAGACAAACAGAGGATATGGATATAGATGATGATAGGGTGTTTATGTCTTCAGTGAATGAACATGAACCTGCTTCTATACAAGATGCCCTTAGTGAGCCACAATGGAAGGCTGCTATGGATGTTGAGTATAAGTCTCTGATGAAAAACAAAACTTGGGAGCTTGTCAATCTGCCATACGAAAAGAAGCCCATAGGCTACAAATGGGTGTACAAATTCAAGTACAAGGCATATGGGACAATTGATAAGCATAAGGCCCATCTTGTTGCAAAGGGCTATGCTAAAAAAGAAGGCATTGACTACGAGGAAAATTTTGCACCTACTGCTCGGATGACCACTATTCGAGTTCTTTGTGCTATGGCAGCACAATATGGGTGGAAAGTTCACCAAATGGATGTCAAGAGTGCTTTTCTGAATGGTGATATCCAAGAGGAAGTCTACATGACTCAACCTAAAGGATTTGAAGTGGAAGGCCAAGAGTAGAAAGTGTGCAAGTTGGTCAAATCCTTATATGGTTTAAAACAAGCTCCTCGAGCTTGGTATATAAAAATGGATAATCACCTCCTGTAGCATGGATTTAAGAGATGTCCATCAGATGCAAACCTCTATTTCAAGAAACAAGGTTCTGAGATAGTGTTGCTTGTACTCTATGTTGATGATCTGCTCATTACAGGGAGTTCAGAAACTATGATCTCTACTGTCAAAAAGGACTTGTGTAAATATTTTGAGATGACAGATCTCGGACTTCTCCATTACTGTCTTGGTCTGGAAGTGAACCAGAAGGAGCACTACATCAAAGTGTCTCAGAAAAAATATGCCAAGACACTATTAGAAAAATATCGCATGACTGATTGCAAGCCAATGGCAACACCGATGGAATCAGGGCTTCAGTTATCACGATATGATGATTCACCTTAGGTAGATGGTACTCTCTATCGACAGCTGATTGGGAGTCTCATATATCTGACAAATACTAGGCCAGATATCGTGTTTGTTGTCAACTATCTTTCGAGGTTCATGCAGGAGCCTAAGACCACTCATTGGAAAGCAACAAAACGTGTTCTTCACTATGTCCATGGTACAATGGAATATGGCCTAGAATACAAGAGGAATGACAAATTCTTCTTGCAAGGATACATAGACTCTGACTATGCCGGATCATATGATGATCGTAAGTCAACTTCAGGATATATATTTCATCTTGGATCTGGTCCTGTCTCTTGGCATAGCAAGAAGCAATAGGTGGTTGCTATCTCATCTATAGAGGCAGAGTATCATGCCGCACGTGAAGCTGTGTGCGAAGTGATATGGTTGCATCGCATTCTGACAAGTATGGGTCTTCCATAAAAATATCCAATACACTTGTTCTATGACAACCAGGGTGTTTTAAACCTTGTTAAGAACCCAGTGCATCATGAGAAAACCAAGCACATTGACACACAATGTCACTTCATTCAAGACAAAGTTCCAAGGCACCGAATTCAGCTTCAGTACATCTCCACCAATGATCAAGTTGCAGATATTTTCACTAAGGCACTTGCACGTGTCAAATTTGAATTGTTTCACAGCTCTCTATGTATTGCAAAATGATGTAATCAGGGGGGATGTTAGTATAGCTAGTAGTTATCTTATTACCCAAATAATGTAATAAGGGGGGATGTTAGCGTAACTATAGTTTGCTATATTATATTTCATTATTTAGTATGTTGTTACATTGTTATAACAACATCTATTCCTCGCCTGGTTAGTTCCATTTTCACTAGACTATTCTAGGGTGTCAATATGTTATTTATACTATTGATCAATCAATCATCATGTTCTAAATTATTACATCTTCAAGCTTCTTGGTCAAATCACTAAAAGCATCCAAGCACATATTTATGTCGCTTGGTCAAAATTAATCAAAATACTCCAAGGGCATCTTCATGCCGCTTGGTCAAATTCAAAATAAAAAATGCTCCAAAGGCATCCATAAACTCTTTGGCCACTCAAAAATGCCCCAATGGCATTTTATAAGCCCATTGGTCATAATAACAACATGCTCAATAAAAATCAACAATAAAATGCTAAATCATTGCTAAGTGCACTTATTCAAAAAGTCATAACCAAAGATAATCATGCACCCCCTTGCTTGAGGCAAATAATTTTAATATCAAAAGCAAATTCAAGCAAACCAGTAAACTAAGTCTCCTAATTAGCACCTAGGCTAGGATTTTACTTAAACTCAATCTCCTAATTGCCACCTAGGCTAGGATTTGACTTAAACCAAGTCTCATAATTGCCACCTAGGCTCGGATTTGACTTAAACCAAGTCTCCTAATTGCCACAAAGGCTAGGATTGGACTTAAGTTTATTTCTTAATTACTTCAAAGGCTAGGATTTGACTTAATATTATCTCCTAATCACTTCACAAAAGGCTCCAACGGTACCTTAATACCTTTGGTCAAATCACAAAAGGCTCCAAAGGTACCTTAATACCTTTGGTCAAATCACAAAAGGCTCCAAAGGTACCTTAATACCTTTGGTCACTTCACAAAAGGCTCCAAAGGTACCTTAATACCTTTGGTCAAATCACAAAAGGCTCCAAAGGTACCTTAATACCTTTGGTCAAATCACAAAAGGCTCCAAAGGTACCTTAATACCTTTGGTCAAATCACAAAGGCTCCAATGGCACCTTAATGCCTTTGGTCATATGATGCGCATCGTCTTGCATGACTAGGGCATCCAATGATGATCAGATCAATGATCATCATACACCCTACAAATATATTAGTCTATGTTTTTGCTTAGTGTTGTGTTTTCCACACAACACATCATAAAAATGGGCATCTGTACCCAAAACATGTCATGTTTAGGAAAACTACCCACATAGGTACATTCCTAGACCATATGACTAAACCTTGGACTTTACAAGTATCAAAAGTTTTTCTCACCACTCATCTGGGGAATTCTGAGCCCATCCAATCCTAGCCACTATAAACCAGGGCGGCCAAATCCTAGCCACTATAGCCTAGAGTGGCCAAACCTTAGCCACTGTAGCCTAAAGCGGCCAAACATTTGCCACTATAGCCTACAGAGGCCAAATATTAGCCATTGTAGATGATAAAGGCTAAGCCATAAAAGGCATTTTTCCAACAAATAAGACTAATCATGGGCATAAGTGGTAGTCTGCATGCAATAAAGGTAAGCATGAGTAACTTTGGATTCCCCTTCACAACCAGTTCATATGGAGGACTTGAGTCTGAATTTAGACTTCAATTAACTGGTCTTTAAACATAGAGAAGACAAAATCTTCTCATGCTAACATTCACTATGCATGAGGGATTCAATCCTAGGGTTTTGAACATAGACCTAGGGTTTCACACTTTAAAAGGTGCAAGCCTAGAGCACCAAAGGGATCCGAATGAGTCCAAATTTGAGGTTCGACTTTATCATCACAGATTGAGCATAGTAGGTCAATGAGGAGAGATTTTGAGACTTGAATAGCTTCCCTTGGAGATCATGCCTATGGTGAAGCCCTAAAAAATTGGAGAGCATAGGGATCACCATTTCAACATCAGATACAAGATTTGATCCATAGCTTTGGGGCAAAGAGAATAGAATTTACTTTAGTAGTTGTTGTCCTAGACAGTGGCTTGTAGGCCTAGCTTAGGGTTTAGACATTAGTTACCTTATTTTGATTTTGTCATATTTGCATATCATTAGCATAGCCTTATTCATTCACATTCATAGCATTAGTTTCATTTGCACTTGCTTTCATTTGAGTATATTCATTGCTAACAACCTCATCTAGGGAGGCTATCTATGACATCTAAGTGTATGTTGTTGTTTCATTGCTTATAGGGCCACAAGTTCATCGGATGGAAGCTACAGCATACGAGAGTAAAAGGATACCTCTAGGAGATAGACCTAGATAAGGAGGCATCTGTAAGCCCTCATACATTTTTGTGTGTGGAACCGAGAAGCTTGTAAAAGTGCACTACCCCTTTCTAGGGGACTTCTTTCTCACTTGTAATTCATTGTATCAAAATGGGTATCCCTAAGAGGGACTGACATGTAACTTGGTTTCAATACAATTAAATAGATACATCTTTGTTACTTTCACGTTATATGCTTTTTCATGGTATTTTATTTCATGTTGGTTATAATATTGCAAGTAGAGTAAAGCGGTGCATGCATCCGAAGGTCGCTACAAGTTGATATTGGTCTGTACAAAAAAATGCCACTAGTGTGACAAACATATCACCATGTGTAAGGCTACTCCATTGTCAGTCAGGTTTCATTCAACCCATTGTTGTAATGGTGATCATGCCATGGCTTTTGAATATTGAAGATTCCAAGGATTCAAGCTCATCACCCCTTCTTTTCTTTTGATTGCTTGGTATACTTGCTCATGCTTAGTGGTGAAAACCACTGCTATTTTTTTTAGCAAGGGATTTTCTTAGTGATGAAAATCACTGTTTATTTTGTATTGTTTTAGGAATTTTCTCGTTTTATGGAAAAGCAAGGGATTGTTTGGATAGGAGGTATCTTGTCCTTTTATCAATTCTTAGCATTCTATACCATGTGCATAATAATATGAGCAAGGAAAACCTTTCACTTCAGGTGACTAGGGCCACTTTGTAGTGTCATATTTCCTTGTTCAAACTAGGATTGTTAATGTGTATAATTGTGTTGGGATTTTGACATATGCAAGGTAATATCAAGACTTGATGTCACCTTCTAAAATACAAGATAGCTTTCTAAAAAATCTGAAGAGATAACTAGGGATGGTTGAATGACCAAAAAACCCTAGTATGCACCCGACAATGACTCATAAGTTGTGTTGAAAAACATAATTAATTACAATGGAATTTTGAATGATAATGATGATTTGGATTCATGATTGACATACAAATATGGTGTCATTCATAAGAATGCAAACACAACATATCCTAATGCAATTTCAATGGATGAATATGCCTAATGCAATGTAAATAATGAGTGCATATAATGAAATGCATGAAATCATAATGCAAATGTTTTTTGTGTTTTTATATTTTGTATTTTTTTTTTGTGTTTTTATGTTTTCTGATTTTTTGAAATTTTTGATGATTTTGTTGTTTTTATGAATTTGATTGTTTTTTGTGATTTTAAGGGGAAGTTACGATACCTTATATACCCCCAATGTGTGTGGGGATTTATGAAAGTGAAGAATGTGGGATACCTTCAGAATATCCAACTTGCTTAATCGATTGTGATGTGGATGGTGGGGAAGGTGTGACACCTTGAAGACCCCCAGTGTGGATTTTTACTAATAAAATGTTATTGGATTGGCTAGGAGGAGTGATAGAAATAGACTCACCCTATTGCGGTATGGAATTTTGTGTAATACAAATAATATAATGGGGTAAAACAAGTGAACCGTCTATGCAGAGCTCATTTCATTCTATCATATCTTCGACCACATTCTTGTATAAATAGCAGTTGTGGATGTCATGCCCATTTATACGATGATAAGTACAATAGAGAATTTTATTGTATGACCCAAGTTTAAGTGTTCTTGGTTTGACTTCCAATAATGTAATTGCACATGCCTCGTACATTTTTTGAAATAGGACCAAAGTAATCATCAAAAATCTAACATACCAATGTGGTGGCTTGTTAGGCTTACGAGGATGTGACTAACCTTGGGATAAAAAATGGGATGATGCAGCCTGAATTGTAGCCAGCTGAGATGAAGTAGACAAGCTATATATGGGAGGTGCATCCAAATTGATAATATTGTAGATCATATTTTTGAATATGATGCAATCATTAATGTCATGACCCTTCTATCTATGATAAAGAAAAAAGTGATCCTCCCTATAACCCCTAGGCTTAGTCTTGTTTGGATCTGAAGGATGTATGTTAGATAGAGTAGTTGCCTATGTATGTTGTAATTTTTAAAAATAGTCAACATGGGCTCAAATAATGGAGTCTAAGTGTGACATTGTCATTTTAAGTGAGGCAAACTAGGTAAACTAGTTTGATAAGGTGGTTGGGCTACATGCATCTTAGTTACCTACTTAGGTTGCTCCTCTTATTTTTTGATGTAGATAATGATTCATTAATTTTATCTCCTTGTTGATCCTTAGCAATGATAGGATTTTCTATTTGAAGTTGATACTGCTCGATCATGTCTTGTATTTTATTCTTGAAGTTATAGCATGATTGAATATCATGACTGTTTTATCTATGTTATAAATATTATCACTCATATTTATATCCTTTGGGTTTCATATTGTTTGGATCTAAAGGATGAACCTCAGGTAAAATTATGGTCTTTGTCTCGCATAATCAATTAAAAATTGATGTCAAATATTTGAAAAATGGTGTGTAAATATGAGGTGAATGGCGTTGTTGCTTTTGCACCTAATTTTATAGTGATCCATTTTGTATTTGTGGTTGAGGTGGTTTAGCCATGCACTCAACTTATTGTTGGAACTCCATGTTTTTGAGATGATGCATGATTTATTGTAGAGCATTATTTTGTTGATCCATTTGTGTATCAAATTTTTCTAGGCGATCTAGGATGTGTTATAAGACTAATGGATATGCTGATTGCATAGTTGATGAATTTGGCATGCAATTGTCAGATGATGGAAGTGAGTTAGGTGTAGGTGCCAAAAAACCCTTAGGTAGATGTGAATCACAAGTCTTCATTATTTGAGGTGATGTGGATGTTTCATGATGATATTGTTTAGTGGGTGCATCCACATGATTTTGTTTTTTATTAATTCATGTTCTTTTTTCACTTTGGAGTTCTCAGCTATGATAGCTAGAGTATCCTCATTTTGGCATAGGGAACACACTTGTTCTCATCCTTCTGAAGGTGTTGTATTAAAAAAACTAGGTGTGACTAGTTTCAGTGGTGGTAGCACTTTTGATATAGAGGCAATGTTTGATGGTGCTATTAGTTGTGTGGATTGATTTAGAGAAACCTGGTTCCCTATCATAACACTGACCACTCCCAAAAACTCATGGGAAAATGTATTGGCATTGGGAAAATTCATGGATGTCTCATCAACTTGTCTAGGGTGATCTACTTGTCCCCCATGTTTAACTGGAGAGTCTAGGATGGTATTGATGGGTGGCAACTCGACATGAGGTCAACCTAAATCTTTAATTGAATCGATGATAGGTGTAAAAGTAACATTTTTTGCTATGTACTCTTCAAGTTCATTACTGGTCGAGTGAACTGTGACATGTGATGTGGTAGATAAAAATGATATGATATAATATGATTCATCCATAACCACAATAGGTTATTTCTTTCTGATAGGAGGGGATGTTTTCTACTGACATATTGGGGATGTCCTTGGGAATCTCTATGGCTAGATTTGTTGACTTATCCTTGCTTGGAGAAATTGAAGATAAAGAAGGAATGACAAGAGATACTGATGGTAACGGTGGTGGTGGAGGTAGTTCCATGGAAAACTATAGGGTTGCATCTAGAATCTGGATAAATTTCTTAGGTTTAGTTTTCATATGCATGGGTGACACAGTAGGCTCCTACGGATTATCCAGCTATTTGTAATACTTAAAAGGATCTGGATCGACATGAACTACATGGACCTTACCTTCATGTATGTATTTGATACATTGATGGACTATGGATGGTACACACTCCATGGCTCTCATCCATGGCCTTCCAAGAAGTATGTTGTATTTTCTTGAACCCTCTAATATGTAGCACAATGAAGGTATAATATTTTGTCCAACCTGTATGGGGAGGACTATTGTGCTGATTTTGAAAGATACAACATCATTAAATGCTTTCAAGGTAAATGTGGATGTTGCAATATGTGAAGGTATGATGTTAATATGATTCAGTATGGCTATGGTAATAATATTTATCGTGGAGCCCGTGTTGATAAAAACCCATTTATAAGGAATCCTATTGATGCACGTGATGGTGTGCAAAGGAGGGTATGGTATATTTGCAACCACAAGTATGATATCATGATCTTGAAAAGTGATAATAGGATCTTTATACTTTTGTATATGTCCCATAAATTTTGTGAAAGCATCAAGGTCATGGGGTTGCAATTAAATTGAACCCAAAATCTTCATGAGGGTTTCTCGATACTTAGGAGACTATTGTATTAACTCACTCATGGTCATGTTAACTAATGGCACATGTGAACTTTGTGTAGGACAAATTTTTATTGTGACCATCAATTGAAGTTATGGTATTTGAACAAAAGTTTAGGGTGATGAAGATAAAAATATGGAGGGAATGTGGACTTCCCTACTAGACCTCTTGCTATATCGGCTATGACTAATAGTAGTTTGAGGTTGACATTGAATTACTTAATTATCCACTTGATCACATGAATAACCCATTGATGTTCTCCTAGTAGAGGTATACTAGTGTTCTAATACTCCATGTGAGGAAGTATATTCATGACGACTATTAGGACATCATGCAGGAATGATGAGATCCTCAGGACTATAGCAAATGTGATGACTATTTGAAAATCATGTGGGAATTATGTGATCCTCAAGAGGATTAGCTTCATGATGACTATCAGGGAATCATGCAAGAATGATGAGATCCTTAGGCCTATAGTGGGGGTATTCAATGCATATTCATTATTTTACCACTTCACCAACTTGTGGTTGAGCTCAGCTATGCATAGTTGTCATGATGTGTTGATTAAGTAAACACTAAAGGAAACCCCCACTAAAGAAAATTTTGACTTTCAAAAAATTCTATGGGTATTATATATCAAGATGATCTCCTTGGGTTGGGAGATCTCTTATTCTCTTGTCTACCACTTTCTTTTCCTTCTAATGGGGTTTTCATTTTAGTGACTGTGAACTGGGACATCCCTGGAGTTTTTTGGGATATCCTTAGATTTTTCCTAGGTTCTTCCTTAGGATTCCAGAGTTCCTTAAGGAATAATTTTCCTTGGACCTTGCTTCTCTACTCCATATTCTTGTAGGGTCCTATTTGGAGCTAGAGTTTCTTTGGTTACAGTGTGTGGTGGATTGGTTTTTTAGCTTCATGAGCAACTCTTCATAGTATATTTTGGCTTGGGAGGGAACCTCGTAATTATTCCTATGGTGTTAATCTTTGGGTTTCTGGTTGTAGGCTTGATGGTGGGTTCTCATATTTTTGTGGCTTGGGGAATGGGCCTCTGTGCTGATTGCTATTGTGTTCCTACTGGTCATCCTATTATATATCCCTAAAGCTATTTTTTAGTGGTTATGGAGGTTGTTGTAGAGTTATTGCTACTATTTTGGTCTTTGGGGAGGCCCTACGCTTATTTTGTAGTTCATACTTTATAAATCCTTTGTTGAGGTTCCCTAGGATCTCCCCACCTCTCTCCCATGGCTCACATTTTTGCACTATTGTTTCCTTTGTATCCCTTGGTTACTGAGTATTTTTCCTTGCTACATCAAGATTTCATGGCCTATGGAGTCCCAAATTTGCTATTCCTTTTATAGGCCTATGTAGGATTTTGTTCCCTTGCATTTCTACTATTACATCCTTCTACTATGTCCATGGACGTCCTCGGGCAGGAATGTTCTGCATTTCTTGGATTAATTTTGAATCTAATTTTTAAATTTTTGTGGTGGGTGGGATGGCCCTTAGTCAAATAATTTTGGGTGGGTTTGCCCTTTTTAAATATTCTTAGCATATGTTGTTTGGGCAGGATGGCCCTGATCCTCTTATCCATCCTTTTGCATGTGTTTTTTGGTTGATCTGGGCGGGGTGGCCCTATCCCAGTTTTCAATGTATATATATAGAAAAAAAAATTATGTCCTGTAAGGCTATCCTTTAGCCTATCTTGAAAGGTTGTCCTTAAGCCTATCCTGAAAGGCAATCCTTTTGTATTTCCTCTAGATTTTTGTTGTCCTTTCCTATGGCCTTCTTGTGGCCTTGTTTTTTTAGTCTTATGACATGTTGTAATCAGGTTTTGGAACCCTTGATAAAAACCCATTTTAAATTTAAATTTAACTGATAAAAAAATGATCAATGTGACGAGCTAATCACAATGAGGTAATACTCAAAAAAGTGTTTTCTTGGTCAAAATTTGTATTTGTGGAATATTTGGCCAACCAGGGCTCATGGAAAAATGATAAATTTGAGGAATTTCGAGAAAATGCAGAGTTACACCTCAAAAATTCTATGAGAGGTGCATAAGGGGATAACTAAGATAACAAAATAAATTTTAGGATTTTTGGGGTTGTCTAGGGCTTTTTATGACTGTTTAATGCTATTTTCCCCTATTTTGGCTTAAAAATTACTCAAAATAGAGTAATGATAAAACCAACATAACTTCTTTGTTATAGCTTCGATTTGCATGATTTTTGATTTGTTGGATGCATAATCAAAAAGTAGCAATTTAATGTAGGGTTAGGTCCTAGATCATATGGTAGTATCTTATGTTGATTACATAAACAATAAATAAACAAAAAAAGTAGACAAAATGATTATCTCATTTAAAGATTTCTTTGTGAGTCCTAAATTTTTTAGTGTATTTTGATTCGTTGATTTATTATCTTTCTATTATTCAAGTTTTTGATATTGTTGATGTAAGTACTCAAGTTAAAGGGATTTCACCTGTATACTCTCACACACAGGCATGGTGATGAATTCTAGGTCATGAAACACACCAAATTTTGGATATGAAACCCAAATCCAGTGAGGAAGCATAGTTCCTACCAGTCCTCATCGAGTTCACCATGGTCAGTGATACACCTTTTAAATAAGAGTGTGTGTTATTTTCCATGGCTACGATGGTTCTTAAATATGGCCTTGGCCAAAATGGGGTTCTAATATCCACAATGCAAGCCAATAAGATTGTGATGAAGGCCACCGTTGTTGGTCTTGATCGATAGTTGGATGTGACTTTCAACTTACTGATGTTAAATTTGAGATGTGATGTGTGTGTGCATGTTCATTTTATTTCATTCAAAAGTAAAATACAAGATAGAGCATACAATGATTTTTTGCTAATGCATAAAATAACATTTTAAATTTCTAAATATGTGAATAAAAACATTTTAATTTCAAAATTTTGATAGTGCAAACCCTAAATGAAATTAGCCTTTAGACAGGTAGCATGCAAGCAAACCCTAATAATCAATTAATCAGGGGGTATCACTATGTCATATGATCTACATCAAAGGTTGTCAAACACCAGAGGGGTTGCTATACCTCAGGGTGAATAGCAGCAAAGGCCATTGTTCCTAGCAGTGGTCATGGGTAGAGAGTTTAAAATTTTAAAATTTACATAAATTTCTCTACCAAAGCTTGAATTCTAACTTTTTCTTTAAAAAGTAGTAAATTATAGCATAGAGATACTCACAGGTGTAGCCAAAATTCTATGAAGATGTTACAAAGTTAATTTTTTGACTCTGCTTTGAGGCCATCAGATGGCAGAGCGGTATCTCTACTAGTCATCAAAGGGTAATACGGCTACACCTGTGAGCGATTCTAGCTCAAAATGATGGTACCTACAATTTAAGAAAATAATAAAACCACAAGTTAGCGATAAATAAGGTTATTGTGGGAAAAGTCTTGCAAATTATCACCACTGTAGAGTAGAAAAAAATTTGCACCTAACTATGTAATATGAAATAAAATTGACAATGTGAATTATATAATTATAATGACAAAGAAATAGAGAAAATAAAATGCCCTTTTCATTAATCTTTGATAATGTCTTTACAAAAGGTTACAAAATATCCCTCTTAGGGATTCACCAAATGATACAATATTACAATATGAAACCCCAACAGGGAAGGTGCAATTCAAAGGATCTTTGCTCTCCCAAAACTTATTATGGAGGGTTTCTTAGCGATCTCCGCTTGAAGATGTAAATATTGAGGGATATTTATGATGATTTGCTCCAGTGGAAACCTGAATTCTACACATAAATACTTACAAGAAATTAGTAACAAATGTGGAACCTCTCAAGATGAGGTCCATTTCATGATAAACCATTGAAATGAAAATGTGTAAAATAGTAAATAAATGCATATAAACGAAATGAAAATGTGCTAAACTAGGTTAGAAATCAAATTGAAAGCTTCTAAAATTGATCTAAATGAGAAAACATAGAAAATCAAATATCAACACAAGGTTTTCATGGGCTAAAATGGATGGCTCTTTTAGTCATCGTCGGTTTTATGGCTCCGCCTACAGGCCACAATTAGGCATAGTGGACGTTGAAAATAAATCTCTTCCTCCATGCTCGATGCAGGGTGATGACCTATTTGTCTATCAAATGGGTTGATGTTCTTGGTGCATTCATGAGGAAAAACTTAAAGGTGAAAATGGGCATGAAATCGGAAGAATTGATGGTGAATAATGGTGATATTTTCTCTTCAAGCTCCAATGCACTTCATGGATGTGAATGCAAGCTTCATGATGAAATGTGGGCAACACCTTGATGCTTATGAGAGATTGATCTCTCTATTAGGTAATTTGATAGCACTTAATCGTAGATAATTCCAGATCATTTGAATGAAGGCTTGGGCTTCTTTTATAGATATCCCAATTGGCCATATTAGCTTACAAGGGAATCCAAGATCAATATTTGGTTAGGATCAAGCAACCCAATTATTGTTTTTGGAAGCTTCTTACCCATAACTGCTCAAGATCATTTGCCCTGTAATGGATTTGGCTCAGATCAGGGAGCTCAAGTTTGTTACAGGTGAGGCCATCCTCGAGGGACATGGCCTGATATAAGGGTCATAATTAGGTCTAGCGGTCATCAGGCAATCGCTAAGAGGGACAACAACCCAGGTTGTAAAGGGTTAGATTGCCCTGTTTGAGTGGTTAGAACCACTATTAGATCTTGAGAAGGCCCAAGATGAGTCATATGGCCTGAAAAATATGTCCATATGAGTAGCCTCCTCAACATGACGTGTTTTAGGTGTCTACAAGTTTTATTTGGAAGAATTATAATATGTTATTATAGTTTCATTTGGAAGAAGTATAATATGCTTTATTATTTCATTTGGAAGAATTATAATTTGTTGTTATGGTTTCATTTGGAAGAATTATAATATGCTTTATAGTTTCAGTTGGAAGAATTGTAATTTGTTGTTATAGTTTCATTTGGAAGAATTATAATATGCTTTAAAATTTCCTTTGGAAGAATTATAATATGTTGTTATAGTTTCATTTGGAAGAATTATAATATGCTTTATAGTTTCATTTGGAAGAATTATAATATACTTTATAATTTCATTTGGAAGAATTATAATATGCTTTAAAATTTCATTTGGAAGAATTATAATATGTTATAGTTTCAGTTGGAAGAATTATAATATGTTGTTATAGTTTCATTTGGAGGAATTATAATAGGCTTTATAGTTTTATTTGGAAGAGTTATAATATCCTTTTATAGTTTCAATTGGGAAGAATTATAATATGCCTTTATAAAATCCATTGAAAATATGAATTGTGTTAAAAGGTTGATAACATGGTTTATGTGGAAAGATAAATTGTATTATTAGGTAGATAACATGGTTTATGTTGAAAGGATGAATTATGTTATAAGGTATATAACATGGTTTATTTTTAAAGGATGAATTGTGTTGAAATGTAGATAACATGGTTTATGTTTAAAGATGAATTGTTTTATAAGGTATATAACATGGTTTATGTTGAAAGGATGAATTGTGTTATAGGGTAGATAACATGGTTTATGTTGAAAGGAAGAATTATGTTATAGGGTAGATAACATGGTTTATGTTTAAAGGATGAATTGTGTTAAAATGTAGATAACATGGTTTATATGGAAGATAAAATGGTGGATTTTGTTATAGTTATTCAACACAGTTTGAACGAAATGAAAAAATATCGATTATACTAAGTATGTTAGTGTAATTGGTAATATAATGGAAAATTTGATTATTCTAAGTATGTTGGTATAAAAGGAATGTGGATTATCAAATTGGCTAAAGGTATGGGACTTTAGCTAGTTTGATAAAAGGAATATGTATTATTGAATTGGCTAAAGGTATGGGATTTTAGCTAGTTTGGTAAAAGGAATGTGGATTATCGAATTGGGTAAAGGTATGGGACTTTAGTTAGTTCGATAAAAGGAATGTGGATTATTGAATTGGATAAAGGTATGGATATTTAGCTAGTTTTGTAAAAGGGTTTTGGATTATTGGATTAGCTAAAGGTATGGTCCTTTAGCTAGTTTGGTAAAAGGATTATGGATTATTAAATTAGCTAAAGGTATGGGACTTTAGCTAGTTTGGTAAAAGGAATGTGGGTTATTGAGTTGGATTAAGGTATGGGGCTTTACCTTATAAAGGAATGATGTAAATTAAAAGATCAATTCATGGTAAATTCATGGGAACTGTGAGTTACTACACATTGTATTAGCATACGTTTAGGGAAAAGGGATTATGGATCCTTGTATTTTTAAAAGACCAAACTTATGCAATATATGAAATGTATTTGAGGTTGGGTTTTCCCATAAGGGTTTTCCCTAGGATATATATTGTGTTATGGGTATTGAATCTCTTTTATCTTGATTTAATGTATCTTTTTATTGTGGTTTCCATAGTTGCTTTTAATATATCTCTTGCTAGTTAATTTTCATGTTTTGATTTGATTTAATATCTAGTTTATATTGTTCCTTGTTTGCACTAAATGAGATAACCTTTGTGATTTTTTGTATGTGATGGTGTTTGTTGTTGTTATATAATTTTATATATATATATATATATATATATATATATATATATATATATATATATATATATATATATATAATAGTAAATAGTGACATCCCTTAAACTAGTTGGGTTTTTGGGATGTTACAACCCATATGTTGCATATTTGGTGCAATACACCCATTTGTGTCACACCATTTTGCTTCCTTTTGGAAGAGGAACCAAATACCAACTATGATTCTTTATTAAGGAATAATATGCATCATACATGGTATCATCCCACTCTTCAATGCCATGGGCCTCATCAAACCTTTGTGGATCAACATAATATGTCTGACAAAGAAGACCCATGCTGAAAGTAGAAGTATGCCTTGAAGGTGGGAGACCTTCAATGAAAGGTGTTACCTCCTCAATTATAGTTTGAGCCCATATAGGCATGGGGGAAACATGTATAGGACCCTCTATAACTATATCAAAAATGTCCTCATCCTAACTATGATCATGATCAAAATAACCATCTTCAAAATGAAAAGTGGATAATGATGGAGAAGGAGTAGAAAGAGTGGGCTCAATTGGAGAATAATTCTCATCAAATTGGATATGAGTTCAAAAAATAACACCATATGTATTTGGATCCAATAATCTATAAGCCCTCGTATCCTCACAATATCCAATAAAAATGAATGACTTATTCTTTCTATCCAAAGTTACCCTTTTCTTCTTTGGAACATGAGCCCATGCTTGACTCCCAAAAAATCCAAAATTAGAAACATCAGGCTTGGTCCATGTCTAGACCTCCTATAGAGTAATTTTCTCAAGAGCTTGATGAGATGTGTGATTTTTAATGTAATTCACACAATTGGCTACCTCAACCCAAAACTTAGGAGGTAAATCCCATGAGTGCATCATACAATTTACCATTTTCTTGAGTGTTCTATTTTTTCTCTCAACTACACCATTATATTATGGTGTATGTGGGACAAAGTGTTGATGTCAAATCCAATAAAGGGCCAAAAAATATAAAAAATCCCTACTTAAGTACTCCCCCTCATTATATGTGCAAAGCTTCTTGATGCAACTTAGAGATTGATTCTTAACAAAATCCTTAAAGAATTTGAATGTGGCAAAAATTTCACTCTTGAACTTGAGAAAATATACCCAATTTATCCTTGAGAAATGATAAATAATGGTGAGTGTATACATAGATCCCAAAAAAGGAGTGGTAAAAACCATCAAGTCACTGTGCACCAACTCAATATGGGAAGAAAATCTCTTGGACTTACCTTTGGAAAAAGGATCTTGATGTTGTTTACCAAGTACAAAACCTAGAAAAAATTCCTCAATACATGAGACCTTAGGTAATCCAATGACCATATCATGAGTGCTTAAATACTTCAAATATCTGTAATTGAGATGGCCAAATATCTCATGTTGAATATTGCTTTCTTAATTTGCATAAACCACCAAACAAGCACCTCCAAATTAAGAATACAAACCCTTACAGTGATAAATATGTGATCTATGGTCAACAAATCCTTGTGCAACAATAGACTCTAGACCACTCAAATCTTTAATCTCACCTCCTTGAGGTGTAAACAACATAGTTTTGTCCCCTCTCGAATGAAAAATTTGGTACATGGAGAGCAAATAAATGGAAATTTTTAGAACATAAAGAACATTCTTAATGCATCCACCATCAACTTGTATGTCACCTTTTCCCTTAACTAAAATGGAAGAAGAATCTCCAACCTCAATGTAAGATGTAGAAGTAGAACACAAGGTAGAAAATGACTCCCTACATGAAGTCATTTAATGAGTCACTCCAGAATCCAAAATCCAAGCCTTAGATGATTTCCCAAAAGCATTCAAGGCCTTATATTTATCTTTTAAAGGAGTTAAGGATATTTTTTTTATTCCTAAAGGCTTCCTCTAAGTCTTGTAACTTTTTCCAACACTTGTCGTCAGAATGACCATTGACTCCAGAATATGACAAGTAACATTTTACCTAGTTTTGTTTTTGGACTACTTAGGTTTATGATTAGAATATTCGGAGGATGACTCTTTTTTTGGGATTTTATGAAATTAAGGAGAAGGTGTGTTAGAAATAGCTTATATTGCATTGTTTGGGTCCTATAAATGTGCGTCTCTTGGTACATACTTAGGATATTAGATTACTTTAGGGGAAATTTATCTAGTTACTTCATGCAATGTAATAAATGCACAAGTGTCAATGTACCTATTGTAATGTGCAAGGTGTCCACTTGTACAACTAGGTAGAGTGTTGGAAAATGAACTTATATTATTATATAAAGGGCTATAGTTATAGAAGAGATAACACAATAGTGTAGGATCATAATAGTGTAGGATTATAGTAGTTTAGAATAGATAATAGTGCAGTGTATGTGAGCTATAAGCTCATATATCATTCATTGAGTAGTAGCTTGTATCATGAAGTGTTCATTTCCTCCATAGCTACTATTGTACTCATTTTTATCATTTCTATTTATAGCATATTTCAATCATCTCACAAATTTACTTTCTTTCTTATTATTATGCATCTTGTGAATGCTATCTCCCATTGCATGTTGCATCAAAATATATTGATGGTATTAGAATATGGTATATCAAGCTACAATAGATCAATAGTAAAATCACCATTATCATTGACCTTGATTTTTTTTTCAACGTGATGTGCCATTGGATCAGTCATTGTCAAAATTTCTTAAAAGAGTCTAGGTGATAGAATTAGGAAGAGCTACAAGTGAGGACTGAATGAAATATTAGTTTTAGAAATACTGAGACTACATATGGCTGGATTCTTTCCACAAAGTCACAAAAAACTTGTGAAGTATAGGACTCAAAATTTGATCCACTAGTTTGATGAAACAACTAGTGAAGCTCATCTAAGAGATCCAAAAATATTTACCTAAAGTTTCTTTTATTATAGGAATTAATTCTTAGATGATTGGGACATATCCTACAATATAATTCTAGGAGACCTCAACTTCATTGTTAGAAGGTCAAAGTGCCTTCATAGTGTAGATATTAGTTGTTGTAAGAAAGGATAATACTTTAGAATAAACTTCTGGAAAAGAATCATGGTGAAGTCAGGAGATAGGAGATCTCCATTGCTATATTGAAGAACTTCACAAAAAGAAAAATACCATAGAAGCCCTAATTTAGAATAAAAGGCCATAGAAGCCTTGATCTAGAAGAAAAGGCCATAGAAGCCTAGAAAAGGCCACAGAAGCCTAGAAAATATCATAGAAGCCTTGATCCATAAGAAAATGCCACTGAAGCCTTGATATTAAATAAAATGCCATAGAAGCCTTAAAAAGCCACAAAAGCCTTGATACTAAAATAGGCCACATATGACTTTATCCTAAAGAAGACTCCAAAATATAGTACTTAATTCAGAAGCAGATTCCAGTACTAATATTTTTGTTTTAGGTAAAATATATTTAGTAAGTCAGGATAGCTTCCTACAAGAAAGTTAGGAAGAGCAACCTCTTCAGAATTAATCTAGCAACTGAAGCAAAATATATCAAGAGGAGATCTCAATAAAGAACTTCTAGACAAGGAATAAGAAGAAGGACTAGGAGAGTCCTACTCGAATCCAAAATCTATAGAATCAGATATCTAGGAGAAGATCTGACCACCAACACTTCCAGAAGAATAAGGTTTAATATAAGGTCTCAAGGAAGACCAAAATAAGATGCAATATCAAAGACCTTGGTCAGGTATCGAAGAGAATCTAAAAGGCTAGGACAACCTTACTAAATAAATCATCAAATAAGAACTCACTGGAGAAATCCACTACCAAGGATAAGCCCTGATAGTGAAGGACTTGGAAAAATTATTGCCATCCAACAACAATCCCAAGAGGAGGAGAATTTGACAAGGAGTACCAAATTTTAGCATAAGAAGAATTCAATGAAGACCTCAAGACATTCAAAATCTTGAGAAGAAGATCCTACTTGAAGTTAGAATTTGATAAGAAGACTTGAAGATAGAAGAAGTTGACCAAAACTAGAAGATTGAATATTTCCTCCCACATCAAGAGGACATTGCTTTAGAGACACTGAATTATCAAAATCTACAGTATAATGAGGAGACCACAAGAGTAGAACAAAGTCACCAAATCTTAGATTCATGAAAATAATTTTGAGACTACATTTTGGTGAAGGAGATGTTCAAAATAGTCTATAAAGAGTTACAATATCTTACTCAAGGTAGTAACTTTGTGATCTAAGACACCAAGATCTACATATTCTATAGAAGTGGCAAGAGAAGCTACAAAAGCTTTCAAAAAAAGGTAAGCAACTATTGGTGCACGTAGATTCATTAATTGGATTACTTTTCATATTTATTAAAGTACCTTAATCCAAATTAAAGTTGCAACCTAAATTATAGTCTTTAGAAGTGCAAAATGAAAAGGTTCCTTTTAGAGGTTTATTTGCACACTAGGATCTCATTATATTCAAAATATTAATTATATATCAACTACCTATTATCTACTTTGGAAAGTGAAAATAATATTGAATCCTACAATACTAATTATAGTGACTTAGCAGAATATTTGAAGTTTCATTTCAAATTATTATTGATTAGTTGCAGTGAATTGATTAAGTGCATTTTATTGAGACTATATTGGAGTGATAAGGTGTAATTTTTTAGTGCATTAAAAAGTATATTTTGTTAGATTCATTTGCACTATTGTTACTCTCAAAAGAAATTAGTTTTGTGCATTGAAAAAAGGTACAAATCTAGTTTACATCCAGTGTCTAAAGATAATTTTAAAGCACAAAAACCTGCAACTCTTAGTTGCCAATAGAAGCCATCGAAATTGGTTAGTACAAGAAAATAAAATCTAACCAAAAATAAGCTTCAAATATTGAGACTTGGTGAGTATCAAATCCAAATCACTAAATGGGTTAGTGCAACTAAAATAAATCTTTTATTTTACAGTATTTACAAGGCTTGGATTTACAATCAAATATCCAAGCAAATAGGGTAAGGAGTCTAGCCAAAGAGACATCCTCAAAACCCTCATAATGCACTCATAAAATCTACTACAATATCAAAATCTCAGGCCTGCAAAAGAGTGCAAGAAAAGGTGCAATAAAAAGGGTTTTATATACATGTAAAGGATACACGATATTGCACTTCTACAATACATAATATGTAGGGAAAGGAGCAGATTTGAAGGTGCCTCAAAAGGCAAAATAGGTACAAGAAATGCTAGCCAAATAAGGGCTGAAATATTAGCATTCTTCAACCATAAAAAGGACATACTATTCATGGATGAAACTAAAAGACAAAGGAAGCTCATCAAAGTGACTTATGTAAACCAAATTAAGCTTATCAAGGACATCTACGAAGACAAAAATAAGAATCTTATTTACATAGACATAAGAGAGCTCATCCATGAAGAAATATCATCAAGCTTCCATTCCTACTAAGGTGAATAGGTAGCATAATAGGGAGCACATTGAAGGTAAGAGAAAAAAGAGAAGGAAAAATGCTACGTTGAGAGTAAAATCCACAAAAGGAAGCACTATAATCTATGAACGAAGCTCCAAGATACCTCATGAAGCCACTTGTAGAAGAATAGGTTGCTTGTTTCCCAAGAAAATAAAGCAAGCTAAGGAGGAAGATAATCGAAGAAGTTATAATCTCCTTCTTGAAGGATTTACATAAAAATTATCATGCAAAAAGACTAAATTTTACTTGGCATAATATTCTCTAGCACCTCTCATTTTCTAACACTCAAGAGACCATCAAAGGGGAGTTACAAGAACCAGAGAAAATTCTCATATGTTACAAAGGTGTAACATGCACCACAAAAGTGTTACAAGAAGATATTGGCATTACACAAGTGACAACACTCTCAAGAAATGGAAAAGACACTTGGCCACCCTTGACCTCCAATAAATGCAATCTAATTTTGAAGCAATAATAGGGTGAAGAGGAGAGAAAATTGCAATCAAAATAAAGGAGGAAATATTGCAATCAAACCAATTCTAGTGTATCATGGAAGAAATGGAGAAAGGACCATTTAAAGTTCCATAGAATAAGGATAGATTACCAGCATCATACTCTTCAACATCAAAGAATAAGCCCAATCATTTCTCACTCATCCATACCAGACTTGGCCCATACAAATTTTTCAACTCAAGCACAACATAAAGGGTACACAAGAGGACTATTATACTCAGTCAAAACCAACACTATTAAAGTTTGAAGATAAGGAGATAAGGTAAGTGAATTATCTCATTAATATTTATTTCAAACATAGGATATATAAGGCTATAAAATCAAAGATAAATTTTAAGGTTGTGAAAGCAAAATACATAGGAGATAACTTGCTAAAAATCAAAATAATGTTTGCAAGCTAACCTAGGAGATATAAGGCCTTCTACTTAGGTTGAACTATTTAATACTTTGCAAATATTATTATCTTTTCTAATTTTCCAAATTTGGGAGTCATAAGGTCTACTACATTAAATTGATTTATTGGAAATTAGAAAAATTAATATCAAATTTCAAAGGGCCATTATAAGATATTTATTTAAAACTTTTTAAATATTGTAAATTTAAAATATTTACTTGTCTCAAATATTCTCAAATCAAGATAAAAGATCCAACATTAAAAACTCTTTAAATCTGGTAAAAGTTCTTAGTTCACTAGGAGCAATAAGGATAATAGAAGTTGATTCTGTTATTTACAAAACTTTACAAAATCAACCAAAATTGAGCTAAAATTTACAAAAGTACTTTATATCTTATCCAAAACATACTAGGGAGTCATAAGGTATTCTATAAAACTTGGTAATATCAGCATTTATAATCTTCCTACAAAATCAAGGATTAATAAAGGTTTTATCAAATCAAGCTTATTTACTTCTATCAAGGATCATATATCCTAATAGAGATCCATAAGGATGTCTACCTTCCAAAATAATGCAAACATCAATAAGGAAAAATTCAGTGCCATAAAACTTGGGATCATGAATCTACTCTTGAAATCGGAAATAATGATAGATCTAACTTCTAAAATAATCCATAGTGAAGCCTTAGAAGACAACTTTGACACTATGGAATGCTATCTTTAAACTCGTCTCAATGAAGCTATTGGAAATGCAGAAAGTGGTATTACACTTTCCTTATATCTTGTGAGAATATTATATATGACATTACTCACATATAAACACTTCAAAAATAAAATTTTAGAACAAAAGAGATTGATAAAACTACTCAAAAAGAAGGTAGAACTAAGTGAGTCATGTCTAGAAATTTTTTTTAATCCTCATGCAGAATTGACACTTCAAGTTCTAGTAACTCAAGATCTTATCATGATTCCCTAAGTGGTTTTTCAGAAGCATCTATACAGATTAAAGACAAGAAAGGAGAATCTTCCATATAAGATCCAAGTATCAGCGCAACCACCAATGAAAAAGTAGAGATTGAATTCAAAGGCCAAGCTAAGGAAGAAGAAGGAGATGAATCCAATGAAGGAGGAATACAATGCAAGGTCAACTAAAAGAAGAACTTACAGCTTTAGCCTATTTTTGTATCATCTAAATACTGAAGTAACTACAAAAGGACCAAGATCAAATCTCTTTCAAAAATAATGACAATTTTGAAGATACTAACAGCTTGCTTAAATAGGGTACAACACAAAGCCAAGAATAGAAGAATCAAAATCAAGAAGATGATAGGACAAGTGCACCATGCTCTACTTATCCATCAACATTTAGAACCAAATTAAGATACTTGCAAAGAGACCAATAAATGTGACTGGATAGAGACAATGATGATAAACCTGAAGAAGCCAAAGATCATTTTCAAGAAGAAGATCCACATTGAAGACTAAAATCTTCAATATCCAAATATTATAATATATGGGGGTGTTAGAAATAGCTTATATTACATTATTTGGGTCATGTAAATGTACCTTCCTTGGTACATAGTTAGGATATTAGATTACTTTAGGGGAAATTTATCTAGTTACTTCATGCAATGTAATAAATGCACAAGTGTCACTATACCAGTTTTAATGTGCAAGGTGTCCACTTGTACAACTAGGTAGAGTGTTGTCCAAGGAACTTATCTTCCTATATAAAGGGCCATAGATATAGAAGAGATAACACAATAGTGTAGGATCACAATAGTGTAGGATTACAGTAGTGTAGGATAGACAATAGTGTAGTGTGTGTGAGCTATAAGCTCATATCTCATTCATTGAGTAGTAGCTTGTATCATGGAGTGTTAATTTCCTCCATAGCTACTATTGTACTCATTTCCATAATTTTTATTTATAGCATATTTCAGTCATCTTGCAGATTTACTTTATTTCTTATTATTTTGCATCTTGTGAATGCTATCTCCCATTGCATGTTGTATCAAAATCTAACAATGGGAAGGATTATGTTGGGATATAGACTTGGAATTTCCCTTGCCTTTGGAAGTGGAAGTGGAGGATGTAAAAAATACCTTATGTGAGGAGGTGTAATGCTCAAAGTTAAGAAATTTAGATTCTTCCCTCAAAATATTGGCATAAAACTTCTCCAAAGTAGGCATTTTATGATTAGAACCCATGGAATCCATATTGGTAAAAAGTACGGAGGTAAACATATGAAATGGACCCCTAATTTTTGACAAGATCATGAAAATACATTCTTCATCTATTTTAGTTTTTATACTACCCTTTAAAAGTGTGAGCAAGTATTAAAAATTAGTGAGAAAATCACCCATAGATGGAAAAACATCTGGATTGAGAGCACTAAGTGTAGCATCAAAATGTAAAACTCTCAAATTGTCCACTTGTACAAATAGCTTCTCAAGATTCTCCCAAGTTTGAAAAAGAGTATCATAATCATCAAGATGAAATAAGAGATTATTACTCACATGCATCCCAATTATTACATTCATCCATTTTGTAATCACGAATAAACATATGATACTATTTTGTAACTTCAGGTAGCTCTTATTCCATTAATATTGATAACCCTTTATATTGAATAAGTGTCATCATTTGTGGATTCCATATGTGATAATTATTTTATTTAAGTGGCTCAAAATCCTCTAAACCCAATTTTCAATCACAAGAAACAAAATGCAATATCCACAAAGATGGTGTTCAAATCGACACCAAGACACCCCACCCAGAATATTTTTATTTAATGCTTACAGAAATAACAGCCCTCAAAAAAATTAAATTCCTTTATAATTCAAGCATTACAAAGAGTATATGATCAGATCTAATTTTTACAATCACTAAAATTTTATAGATCTAAAAAGAAAAAAATTGAGTAACAACTTCACAAAAAAAATCTTTTACAAAGTTGTTTTCAAATACACAGAACTTCCAACAAAATGCAATTTTTAACGTATTTTTAGCAAACCTGGTCAGTAACTTAAATGTAGATCTGATTTTAAAATTTTAAAAGAACTTAGGAGTGAAGAAGATAGGTTTCAGATCTTAGAAAACTAGATCTGCAACAAGCCGCTTCGAATATTGTAGAAAACTAGATATTTCACAAACTATGTGTAAGAAAAAACTTGCACATAAAAAAATGTATATGATAGTGGTTGCTAGAAGTTAAAAATTATTGGCAGTGGTTCTATATCGATGATGGTCAGGTGAAGAGGGTTGTCAATGGTTTTGCAACTATTAAAATAGCCCACAAAAAAACTCCAAAAAAACTTCCAAAAAATAAAACCTTTCTGATCAACCCCCGTGGTCAAAGGGGTCAATCAAGATGCAATTAAGGGATAAATTTATATATATAAGCTCTTCACAAAATAATAGAAAAGAAAATTAATAATAATTTTCACCTTTTAGGGCTTAGAAACCTCCAATCTCTAATTACAAAATCTTCAACATGATCCGTCTACAAGGACCTTAACAATGGATGTTTTCAATAGTCCTCAAAGCTTTGATACCATGAAAGGAATAATGGAAAAATGCAAAGCACCAAACCAAGCCACAAGGATAAAGGGGTTGGAGCAACACCACATTAACAAAAATAGAGAGATTAAAAAATAGAAATAAGATAATGGAAGCTAACACAAAAATTGTAATATCATATCATATGTCAAAATTTATTATTAGTACAATGAAGAAGCCTTGCTTAAATAGGAAAGTAATATCCACCACAACCGTATGATCAAAAAAGAGATAAGGATCAATATCCACCATACAAATAGGGAGGTGCGATATGATCTATAGAGAAAATATCTCAACCATTCAAATGTAATCAATGAGTGTAACTCCCTAGGAATGCCAAATATTCCCATAATATCTAAATAAAATAAAAATAAATATCCACACATAAAGTGGGTGGGAAAAAATAAAATAACTAATATAAAGCACCTAGGTGAGCATGAGCTAGAGTCTAAACACCTACTCTAACATAACCATCTAGAATTTAAGATATCAAACCTAGAGAACTTTAGAGGGACTGGCAACTCAGAAAAGATATGACCCAATGTCAAAAATAGTAGTCATCTTGAAATCTCTACATGAGTTTTGGAGGGAAACCCTCCTCTTTGTAATCTATAAAAAGGAAAGGTATCAGCTTTGTAAAGAATTGATGAATTTATAATTTTATTTTCTTATAGGCTTTCCATTCATTTTATTTTGTATAGTAGTTGGTTCTAGAATGGTTTGTGGTAAAATTTAACCCTTGCTCTTGACACAATATTTGTAATTGCACTATTTGCACACACACACACACACACACACACACACACATATATATATGGAGGCTTGCACCAATTTTTGGATCAATCATTTATGACTTCCTATAGACCCATTTATACATGTTTGTGTGTTCTTGTAGTATTTACCTATAGGTTTTGTTGATGTATGCATGTGTGAGGGGTCTAAATAATTTTTTGGATTAGTCATTTATGGATTTCTATGGACCCACCTTTATTCATGTTTTTTTGGCAAATCGTATCTATACTCAACTATGTGAGGGAGTGGAAGAGTTCATTGCTAGCACATAGCATTTAATATTATTTTGTAGAGGGATCTTAGCATATATTTTGGCACACACCACCCTTTATCTTTTATAGAGTTGTTTACTTTTATTTTCTTGCATCTCTTTTTCCTTTTGATTCCAAGTGTACCACAAAGATCATATCTTAATAAGGAGTTAGCCTTGTAAAAATTCTTGGAGGTCCCCAATTTAGTCAAACCATGTGCTCTTGTTTATGGCCCTACTGTATCACTCCTTGTGAGGCATGATTATTTCAACTGGGATAATCAAAGATGACAATAATTTAATGACACACCCAATGGGACCCTAGTGACACATCATTGGTCCCATAATCTCAACAAGTTAGGTTGGACTTGGTGAGGGTCTAAGCCTACCCTTAATTATTGAAGCACCTCTCACTCACCTAGCGACTTTACTCCAAAACTAACATCAAAATAAGGCACTACTAAAGATATGAGATTTTTTGGTAAATTAATTTTATTGAAAACAGGGCATTTGAAAGGCGCCCTAACACCTTTTACATATTTGAAGCAAGAAGGAACGAAGAACTTCTAAACAACTTCAGACAGAGCACAACCGAGAGGCAAAAGCCAAAATTTACCAAAATGAGACGTCCTCAAGGACAAAGGAACAAAAAAGGAACTAACAACAGATAGCAGCCAACCTAGACCAAAATGAAACCTGCAATCCTTCAGACCAAAGGATCAAGAACCAGATAGTAAGGACGACAACAAAAATAGAGAACAACAAACACGCTCAAAGAGGAGTGCCCTTTTGCACTGGAGAAATAATAGCAGTTTCTAGAATGGTGTCCTTTGCGTCATCCTTCGGGATATCCTTCGGGTCTTCCTTCAAAACTTTGAGACATGCATCCTTGGAAATTTCAACCACATCTTCATCTTTGGCACCTCCTTTGGTATCGGATGAAACTTCGATAGCAGAGAACATAGAAGTATCATTAAAATTATCACAAAATAATAGGAGGCTAAGAGCGTGCCTCTATTCTTTGAGACTCACAATAGCTTTGCCAATGGTTGTGTGAGCAGTCTCCAGATGATCAATAGTTGCAGAAGTAGCATGAACGACCAGTTTGTGGAGGTATTTTTCTACTAGGTCAGGCGAGCTGGATTGAGCCTTTGAGGGTTTGACCAAAGTGGAAGGAGGGGTTTCAGCCAACTCTTTGTGTTTAAGCCTTTGGGAACATCTGACAGGAGTGGCTTCGACTTTGACCTTCTTCCTAATGTGGAATTCAGAATGGGGTTTATCATTTTTAGCCTTCCTTTTGGGTTTTGAAACTCTGGGGCTAGGCGTAGAGGAGGAATTCTCCTCCTCAGAGTCAGGGGTAGGAATGTTACCACTAGGGAATTTGAGAAGGAGATATCTGTACAGGACATTGAAAAGCCCTTGGTGGCAAGGTAGACCATTCTCCTTATTGGACCGGGTAGAGATGTTATAGTCGATAGACCAGAAAATGGTGGTAGGGATATTCATCATCTTGGCATCACGGAAATGATTTACGTATGCCAAGTGGAAACAACAAAGTTGGGACTCGGGGTTGTCACACGTTAGATACTGCATGATAGGAATTAGGATTTCTTGCCAAGGAGTGGAAAGATGGCTGCGATACAGACCTTTTTTGTGATTTTTATGAACCTCCAAATTCTTCTCAAAGAAAGCCAGCTCTGCCTCCCAGTTGTGCTTGTTTCATCGGATGACCTTGCCATCCAAAGGTTGCCCTGTTAAGTCCACCAGTAGCTCAAAGGTGATATGGAATTCAACCCCATGAACTATAACAAAACCTTTATTCCAGGTTTCAGCAAAGGCCTTCGTCACACCTTCATCGACACCTGTGAATAGCTTGAAGAACTCGATCAGTGCACTTTTGGTTTTATCCTTCCACATATCTCTGACCATTGGGTTAAGTTCAAACACAACAGGTTCAATGAAAATGGGTTTGCTTTCCTTCATGGTGATAGACAAGGAACGAAATAGAGGAAAGCTAGGCAAAAGGATTAGCAGGATAGGCAGAAAGGTAGGAGGCTGGTAAATAATCAGAGCATGCAACAAAATGATTAAAAGGAAGGTGCTATCATCTCTGGGACTTCTGTTAGGAAGCCAAAAAGGCAACATCAAAAAAGGAAAAAACCTTTTTACAAACGAGGATTGGCTAGGGCAAAGGTCGAAACAAATTTTTAGGAATTGGATGTTACACCAGATAATTGAGTGGATTAATGTCAAATGAGACAATTGGCCATTAAGGGTGCACAAAAAATGTAACCAGTAAGAGACCCTAGCCCAAGACACAAAAAGGATGGGGATGATCACCACACAGAGTCTCGGGAATGAACAACAAGTAGGTTGTTTGAAAATGGTTCTCGACGGGGTAAGATTACGCATATCAATGCTCATGGGAAACAAATGATTAAAAATCATGCTCGAATTCATCTTGGAATAACAAAAGGATTCGATTACCAAAAAATGAGTATGACCATGGGTGTGGGTGGTGAGAATTTTGAAAATGAAACATAAGGTTTATACAACCAATTTCCAATGTGAAGAATGGTGCATGAATAAGAACCTGACAAAAGGATTGAAATGTGAGCCATAGACTTCACATGGAAGAAAGAATGTTGGGGATTGAACATGGAAATATTTTTAGGACTCGACATGAGTGACATTACTTTGATCACGTTTAATAAGTTCATCCACCTCAGGAGGTAGAGTATCCATCCAAGTCAATAACCCTTGGGCGTTAGCCCCAATACTAGCAAGTTTGTCAGCAACAATGTTGGCCTCCCTGTATGCATGTTGGACAATAAAGTTATGTTGCTGGCGAAGGATTTGCTTACTTTCTTCCATGATTGATCTTATCCTCCAGCTGCTAGGCTTTGAAGTCTTTAAGTAATTGATAATATTTAAAGAGTCTCCTTCTACTATAATGTTTCCAGGAATATTTTTGAGAAATTGGAGGCCTCTCCAAATTGCCCTGGCTTCAGCTGAATGATTAGTCATGATGCCCAAAGGTTCTGAATAAGCAAAAATGGAATTTCCCAAATGATCTCGAAGAATTCCCCTAACCCTAGCATTTCCAGGGTTTCCTTTGGCAGCTCCATCAAAATTAAGTTTGGCCCACCCAACTGGAGGGGGAATCCATTTGACATTACTCCTAGGATTTGAAGGATTAGCAGACTTTGAATTATCTAGGAATATATTGCAAGAATTAAGGATGGCTTTCTCAAAAGGAGGACAAGGAAATGGATCAAAAGGAGCAGAGAGGACATTCTCTTTGGCATAGAGGATTATTTTATTAGCAATGTAATCAGCATGTAGTGCTTTTTTATCAAAAATCCTTCTATTGCGTTCAAGCCAAATTTGCCAAAGATAATGTTGAAGACAAAATTTCCAAAATCCTTTGAGCACTAGATTTTTAAAAGGATTGGGCCACTGATGGAAAAGTTCAACAATGGAAGGAGGAAAAGCCCAAACCAACTGAAAGCTCTGGAGAAGCTTGCTAATCACTAATCTTGAGTAAGGACAAAACAAGAAAATATGAGATGTAGACTCCCAGTCAGAAAGGCAAAGATAACATCTGTTAGGAAGTATAATGCCCCTTTTTATGAGGTTTTCAATAGTTAGGACACGGTCTTGAATACAAAGCCATGAAAAGGAAGCAATTTTGGGAGTCAGGTGTTTGGTCCAGACCAACTTAAAAGGAATGGGATTTTCAAGATTGTTTAAGGAAAGCAAGTAAGCTGACTTGACAGAGAATTCACCGAAATCAGTGGGTTCCCAAATGGGTTGGTCCTTAAGATTTCCAATAGGGATTTTTATGGAAGACAATTGGGCATTCAAGCAAGAAGTTTCAACATCAAAGTCTGGGACATTAAGTCTTTTCCAGCTCATAATCCCGTTGGTGGATGATATGAAATTTGCCACTAAAGGACCAAACAAATGTTTGGTTATGTTGATGATTCTTTGAAACATAGGATTCTGGTTGAGAGGATTATCACCAACCCACTTATCCTCCCAGAAAAAAATGGAATTGCCATCTCCAACTTGCCATCGAGTTCCTTTTTGCAATAAGGATCGAGCTTCACAAATGGATTTCCAAAAAATCGACCCATAAGAAGGTACTTGCCCATGTAAGAATTCAGAGGCTTGAAGATATTTCCTTCTGATGATTTTGACCCATTCAACCTTTTCATTAGAAATGAGTCTCCAGGATTGTTTAGCGAGGAGGGAAAGGTTGAGAAGAGAGATCCTTCTGAGTCCTAAGCCTCCTTGGTCTTTAGGTTTGCAGACCTTATCCCAAGCAACCAAATGGAATCTGTGTTTGTTCTCACATCCTGTCCAAAGAAAATGTTTTTGAATTTTTTCCATTTTTTTATAGACCGAGGCAGGAGCTTTGAACAAGGACATAAAATAGATAGGAATGCTTTGAAGGCAGGCCATGGTAAGAGTAATTTTTCCCACTTGAGATAGAATATTACCTCTCCAGGTAGACAACTTTTTTTGGAGTCTTTCAATGACATTATCCCATAGGCTTTCTTTGGCATTTCCAATGAAAAGAGGTAATCCAAGGTATGTAGAAGGTAGATTGCTTATAGAACATTGAAGTATGTTGGCAATAAAATTTTGTCTTCTTAGAGGAGTATTGAGGAAATACAATTTGCTTTTCTAAAAATTGATCCGTTGGCCAGCTGCTTCTTCATACAAGAGAAGAACTCGTTTGATGATTTTGGCTTCGTTGACAGAAGCAAAGGTGGACAACAAAGTATCATCAACAAATTGTTGATGAGTAATAGGATCACATTGTGAAGTAACTTGAAGTCCAAAAATTAATCCTACCTCTTTTGCTACCAAAATAGACCTACCAAGAGCCTCAGCTGCAATGATGAAAAGGAGGGGGGATAAAGGATCTCCTTGCCTTAGACCTCTACTACTCTGAAAGTAACCAGCAGGTGAACCATTGATAAGGATAGAGAACCAAGTAGAGGAGATGCATCCTTTAATGAGGGAAATCCAATCAGAATGAAACCCAAACTTGTGAAGGATAGCAATTAGGAAATCCCAGCTCAATCTATCATAGGCTTTATTCATATCAAGCTTGAGAAGGAAGGCAACCTTTTTGTTGATGGAAATAGAATGAATAGCTTCATGAACAGAAATGATACCATCCAAGATAGATCTTCCTTTGACAAAGCTTCCTTGACACTGATTTATGATGAGAGGCATGACATCTCTCATACGGATGGTGATAGCCTTTGTTAAAATTTTGTAAATAACATTACAAAGACTAATTGGACGAAATTCACTGAAATTGGAAGCATTAGGAATTTTTGGTATGAGTGCAATAAATGTGGAATTGAAGCCTCTAGGAATGACCTTGGACCTTTGAATTTCTCTAATGGATTTGCACACATCATTGCCAACAACATCCCAAAAGGCCTAAAAAAATCTAGGAGGAAACCCATCTGGTCCAGGAGCTTTATCTGGCTGCATTGAGAATAGGGCTTCCTTGATTTCATCATTAGAGAGAACTACAGTTAATTTGGTGTTTATATCATCAAAAATGAGGTGAGGGATGAACTGAAGGAAGAAATATTTGGCAGCTAAGGAGTTAGGTATGTGTTCCTCATGGAGTAAATGCATAAAATGAGTTATTCCTTCGACCCTGATTTCTTTGATATCAGTAATAATTCTGCCATCCTGACTACGAATTTCTTTGATCCTATTGTTGCTACGATGTCTCAATGTGGAAACATGAAAATTTTTTGTGTTGGAGTCTCCTTTTTTGAGCCATATATCATGAGACTTCTGTCTCCAAAAAATTTCTTCACATTGAAGGATGTTATGGTATTGAGCTAATAGGTTCCTTTCATCATCCCTAACTGCAGTAGAATAGTCTCCATTTTCCTGACTTTCTTTTTCAATTATGGCAAGCCTATTCATGATATCCTGTTTATTTTGAAAAAGGTTCCCGAATATGTCCCTATTCCATATTTTTATATTTTCCTTGGTCTGTTTGAGTTTTTGTGCCAACACAAATGAAGGAGTGCCTTGAATGTCAGTTTGCCACCATTGATTGATTCTTTCTCTAAAATCAGGATGAAGCAACCACATAGCTTCAAATATGAAAGGGGTTTTGTAAATTTTTGGATTATTAGTGTCAAGGAGAATAGGACTATGATTAGACCCGATCCTGAGAAGGGATTGGAGATTTGCATCCCCCAAAATATCAATAGCTTCCTGAGAGAAAAAAACTCTATCAAGTTTAACTTGGATTAATTGAGATCCCTAAAGATATGAGATTAAGGTTTTAGTGAAGGCTTTTATATATTTGCTTCTAGATAATATATTGCATTCACCTAGTTACTCTCCTTGAACTAAAGGATCCAAAAGGCTATGAAAGCTCCACCATGGAGGCTACAAGATAGAGCATGAATGCTTCCTTCCTCATGAAGTTTTTAGCATGAAGCAATGCAAGCCCTTTACAACCTCCAATACCACTAGTTATCTAAGATGACTATCCAACATCCATACTTCAAAATTTGCCATATAATTATGGTGAAGGACTATCAACCCTACAAGTTTACTTCTATCAATTTCACAATATCACAAAGCAAAATATGGATCTAAGGCTACTTATGAATTCATTCAAAGGGCTTGTAAAGAATTTTACTCCCTCTCTTTAAAATCAATCATTTAATGGGACTAGTATGTTGTCTTATTCATAAATTAATTTAGGGAGATAAAATAGTCAACCCTAGCTACTACTCTATAGTCCTCTCTCACTCAATAACTTACTACTCCTAAATAGATTATGTCGATATGGAAAATAGAGAAGTACATGGAGGTAGAGGTAATAACTCCTAATAGGCCCTAAATCCAAATTAGTGAAAAAATAGGCTAGAGGATAGTTGAGGTAGTAAAATTTGCTACCTCAAAATCATTTGAGCAAGTAAACTCAAATACTTCCCCAATATAGAAGGAACCAACCTACCCCTCTCGAAGTAAATAAGAAGAAAAGTAATTGAGTTAGAGGTGGAATGTGCATTCTAAAGGAGTAAACATCAAGGAGGGTGTACGTGCTAGTACCATACTCACTTCATTACAAAATATGTCTATCCTTGGTAGCAATTTGATTACATGAAAGGGGGTTGCTAATAAGTCCCAATTTTATTTGGGTAAATATTTGTTACCTGAAAAATTAGAAATAGCTAAAGAAAAAAGGACTTGAGTAGCTAGTGAGGGGTTCTTTGACTCCATTCCCAATGGATAAAGGCTACCCATATAAAACCTTATACATATGTATCATATGTAGCATAGTATTCCCAAAATCATGGGATGATGGAAGTTATAACAATATATAGAGATGTGAAGATGTAGACAAACTATTGAATTTACCCACTTTGCTAGGTGGATTCTCTACTTGAATTCATACCTAATTAGCTAAGGCACAATTATCTCTTTAAATATTAACTTTAGTAGGATAAATATCCCTTGTGATTCACTAGAACTATAGTAATTTATAATTACATCATTTTTCCATAGCAAAGATAGAGTGCAAAAAGTAGACTAGCACTAAATTGAAACCTCTAATCAAAAGTTACAATGATAAAAGGGTTAGTTAAGAAAAAGTCCAAATTTTGGACCCTTATTAGGTTTTATTAAAAAAAGGAAAGGAAAAGTTACAATGATGGAGGTCCAATGGTCACAAGTCTCAAGGCAAGAAAATGTTTTGAGGTCAAATAGGAGGAAATTTTTTGAAGAAAGGCATCACATCCCAAAAAGCTAATATTTTTAGAGGTGTGAAATATTCTAGAAAGTACTATCCTTTAATGTAAAATAAATTTTGTATACCTCTTAAAAATGACAATAGTAGCTCGAAAGCCATGACAAGGCTACTCCCAAATCTAGAGCATTAAAAGCCAAAATCCTCTACACTTGGATTACAAGGATTTCAATAAGGAGTATGTGGAAATAGTAGTAGAAGCTATTGATCAAAAGTCTCAAAACCATTTAGCATTTAAGATATCAAATCTAGAGAACTTTTGAGGGACTGACGATTTAGACAAGATATGACCTAGTGTTAGAAAAATTAGTCATATTGAGATATGCTTGTGTTAGAAAATCTCTATGCTTAACTATGTTGGGGAGTGGAAGAGTTCACCACTAGCACATACTATTCAGGCCTATTATGTAAAGCAATCTTAGAAAATCATTTAGTGCATCACAATCCTTTTTCTTTTGTTGAATTGTTTACTTTTCTTTCTCACATCCCTTTTCTCTTTCAAGTCCAAGTGCACCACAAAGATCATATCTTAACTAGTATCTAGCCTTGTAAAAACTCCTCGAGGCCCCCAATTGTGTCAAAACCCATGCTCTCAACTGTGGTCCTAATGTATCACTCCTTGCAAGGTGTGATTTTTTCAACTGGGATAGTCAAAGTTGACAAAACTTCTAAATACAAGGACTTGCTTAGCATCAGTGACCTAGTGTAACTATAATACATATGACTAGCCTAACTAGCTATCATCATAACTTCATTGTAGAGTCCCCTAATTCTAAATGCTTAAGCAATCATTCAAGAATGCAATCATGATAACAAGAGTGACTTGATGCATATAGATATCTTAAGGATTTTGCAGGAGGGAACATGGTAATTATTCCTTATAACTAATTTCAATAAAAAAAATTTAATAAAAGAATAATTCTCATCTTCCAACCCTCAAAATGCATGATAGGAAAATTATGTATATATGCAACATACAATTGTGTAAAATAATGCAAGAAATTCATTATGTATTTAATATTATCAATGAATAGGAAGATTTAGAACAAGTGTGTTTTATTATTGTTATTAAAAGTTATGATATAGGGTTGTTGATGATTACACTTCATAATATTGCTCATATTTAGTAGAATAAGGTTATGTGATAATATTGATGATGAGGCCCATACATACCTTATTTTTACACTATGTTTGACATATATAAACTACTATATTACAAAGAATAACAAAGGTAATTTCCAAATAGTTTATTAAAATATATTATTTGTTAAGTGTTTGCATGATTTTATGTTAGGAGCATTGTACCCCTATTTCTGACTATTTTCAGCATTTTTATGACTATTTTTGCATGATTAGTTAGTGAAAAATGCATAATAAAAATGGTAGTTGATAAGGAGTGTTGAATTTTATAACTGCATTATGTTATTTAAATATTTTCCCACCTAAAATGAGTTTTTGAGGTGGAATGGTGCCAAAATAGTCTTTGCTGCAAAATAGGGCAGTACCAAATTTTGTGCAACATACACAAATAAGCTAATTGTCACATTGAAGCAGCACCTTGAAGTTGTCAATAAAAGCATGGGATAATGGTTGGAATATGTTCATGGAGAACAAAGAATACTTTTGTCCCACTTTTATGCAGTCCCACATGGTATAAATGGACAACAATATGGCATAACAACTATAAGACAGGGATAGTTGTGCAACATTGTTGCACTGATAATTAGTGAACATAATGCATAATTAAAATAGCAATATAGTGTATGTTGTTTTTTAGCACTACATCATGATTTTTGAATGTTTTCCCACCTTCAAAATAGTTTTAAATACAATTTGGTACCAATTTTCCAAGACTATGCACAAAACTAGAAACTATAGGAAAACAACCATACAAATTCCAACCAGTTGTCAATACATGGCATGGCTTGGAATTTGTCAACATGAGCATGCAAAAATGATTGGAAATAGCTGAGAGAGGTTAGGTATGACTCTTGCTCCACCTAGTATCATTTCCACATGGTCTAAATGGGAGCAACAAGATAAAAGGGCTAAAATACAAGAACAACTGGAAATTACATATAAAAACTAGAATTGTACAACTATTAAGGAAGTCATAGCATTGGTTAGAAAAAATAGGAAACAATGATTAGAAATGGTTGTTTAGGGATAGGGAAGATTTCCTATATATTTAAAACCACTTTATCACCCATTTTGGTTGTAGTTGAGTGCAAATCATATTTCTACTGGTAGATATTTCGAAGATCTTCAAAATGACAGGGCAGACAACCTGTTTTAGCCCAAACAAGTAAATTAGCATTCAATTCAGTCAGGAAAATATTTTTTGGGATGAGGACAGGTGTAAAATACTATTTCTAACCTATTCCAACTCACTTCCACCATTTAGGATGCATCCAAGGACCAATGAATATTTATTGTAGCATATTTTATCTTAATTTAGACTAAGTTAGTTGCAGTCTTTATAACAAATCACTGATAAACAACAATGTAATTGATATTTTGAACGAGGCATATTTGTAATAAAATATTATAAATAGCTGATCCTATTGGGTACCGAATTGACATCAACTTTTAATTGACATTGTGACTATCTATATTCCAATTTTCTATCCAGGCATGCACCCGATAGTCACAAGTCATCACTCAACATTGGATGGACCAAATTTTAATTCAGCCCAACCTCCAGTGTAGGTTGGTTCCTTGTCAACTTAGCAGGGTGTTGACATAATTAAAGCTCAATTAGAGTTTGAAGAAAATGGTTAGAAAAGGTTTAGGGTTAGAGATATTTATGAAAAATAGTGCCTGGATAGACTAACAACATAGGCAACTACAACAAAAGATATCCCACAAAATATTTCCAGTGTCCCATCACTCAAAATTAGCAACACCCACAACCATGAAATCTTCATGCATTTAAACAGAAAATAGAGATATGTTGCAGAAAACAATTCCAATATACAATATATTGATAATCCAATTTAGAAGAATTGACCAATAATCATATTTAGTAGAAATAAACTCTCTATAAACAAATATCTAACTATGAACAAATTTCAATTACTTTCACAACTAGTAATCCAATAAACTAGAATGAACTAACTTCTACAACATTGACAAAAATGCAATTCATAGCTTTGAACCTCTTGCATGAAATATAGCGAAGATAACACATTCTTGAGTCAAAAATTAGAGTAATGCTCCTTCCATTAGTTTGCAAAGAATATTTACATTAGGACAAGCAAACGCACTAGATCTGACCCTAAAAAATGACGATTCAGCCATAATTTATAGTTTACAAAAATGAAATAATATGAAATAGACATTACAAATATTAAATCTTCACAACTCAATAGATAGCTTTATAGGAATTATCTTATTCGCTGGTGGGGTTCAAGAAATCTGTTGGAAGTAATCCACCATGGCAGCTTAGCTCTGCAACTTGCTGGTTCATTGATGGTAGTTGGAGTTCAGGCTATTGGAAACTACATATGATCCATTCATCATTCTTTAAGACCTCGCTCCACCACAGATCTACAACGACTTTTGGTTTTTTGTTCTTGGAAACCCTTTGACACTTCGCCTTCCCACCTCAACTAACTGTTCTTCGATCTGATAAGAATCCAATTTTAAATGCTATAACAATGTCAAAAAAATCTCAACCATCGATGATTTTGGTGAACGGTGGTGATTAAATCTCAAAAATGTTCTGGAAAGTAGCGGGGAGAAACAAAATACCATTTTGCACTTTATAAACAAATACATCATCTTCAATGGCTTTGACCAGTAGAATCAAGTTTCGATGTAAAATGCACTGAGGTGCGAGTGGAATGGAGTTCACTGTCAATCTGCTACTTAGTCTTAAAAGTGTTTAACTCCTTTTTCACATCTATGGCATAAAGCGCAAGTTGCAATCTACACAAAAATATGCTAATATCATCGTTTGACTTAGTTGGATTGGACAATCACCAATCCACACTGGAATTAGTGTAAATAGCCTTTGTCACCATTTCGTAACCTTTACCGTGCTCTCGTCCTTGATGTTGCCATTTCACTCCAAAATACTCTTGGAACTTAGTGGAATCATCATTCCCAATTTTTAGTAGCTGGAGTGCACAAAAAAATCATCATTCCACACTTTTTATCATGCTGACATTATCTTTGCTCAAAATTTTTACAGAATCGAGGCTTGCCTGGAATCCGCTACCAAATGCACTGGGCACCGAGAAGAATGAAACTTTGCTAAAAAAAGAGTAACTGTTGAGCTGAATCAGATCCTCTTTCACGAATCCACTCCAAAACACTCTATGTCCTCAACGGAATAGATATTTCCATGACTTAGAATAATTTTTCAAATTTTTTTGAGGATGTGGCCATTTTGGACCTACATTCTAGTGCCTCCTAGGTGGATTTGCTTGCAAAGCCATCAAAATCAGAGTATTATCCATTGGGCATTAGGAATCAAAAAATGCTTATCTTCAAAAATGCTTCAAGGAATAATTTCCATATGAACACTACCCTCTGAAAACTTCATGAACATCTTAGAGAATAAAGGTTCATATTGAGATCATACTGGAAACAAAAATATCTCTTCTACTCCCTCAAAAATGCTCCAAGATTAAGAAAAACACAATTATGTTCTCCTTTTAAAGCCTCTTCAAAAATGTCATGAATACCTTCTACAAACTCACATTTTCTACCTTTTATATTCATGCTTTTATTACAGTCTTCTAACAGTGTCAGAGTAAAAACAAATCAAACAAAATTCAAAACTTTTGCATGACTATAAAAAATGTACAAAACAAAAATATTCTACTCTTGTGTCCCTTCAGGTTCCACAGTAGCTTTGTTTGGTTATTAACCCTCTTGCTGAGCCTCTTCTTCAGCATTATATTCTTGATCTTGCTCATCTTCCTCCTCAAGTGAACTTTACTCTTTATTTCTCTCCTTTGCATTTTTACCAAACAACTACACCATTAACTTCAGGGTTTGCAGGGCCTATTTACAAACTACTTCAGAGGGGTTGGATGTTTCCTTTAGCTACTTACAAATGTAATCTAGCTCACCAACATCCTTATAGTTTGTAGTACTTCCTTTGTTTACCAAGTCCTCCATCAGATCTCTAAGTCTGGTAAAATCAATGATTATTTGTGAAGCTTGCTCTTGATCAATCAGTTCCTCCAGAGCATCAATCTTAGACTCATCTTGAAGGCTCTCAAAAGTACTATTCTTAATCTCTTATACTGATAACAAGGTGTTATCTTCCATCCATAGCCATATGAAACCATTTTGAATCATTTCCTTATTTATATCCACTACATCCCTGATCATATTTTTAACTTTGTCAAATAATAGCCAAGCCTTTTGGAGAGCTTTGTGCTTCTTCACCACAACTCTAGCAGTAATTCTAGCGATATTCCATTCCTTATTAGGAATAGGCTTAGTAGAGTCACTGAGCCTGCTATCTACCAACTTATGAATATTCTTGTTCCTCCATTTGCTCTTTGAGCTTATTAGCCTCTTGAAATTTGTCCTGCCAGTTCTTTGCTTCCTTTTTTAGGGCCTTCTCCACTTGTTTTTGATTATCAATGGTATTCTGAAGCTTCTTTATTTTTATCTCCAACTTGTCCACCTTTTCTTTGTATACATCAGTTTTGACATAAAAAGTGTCCAAGTGAGCTTTTGCCATGACCAATTCATCTTCTATAGGTACCTGCTCAATATATTTTGTATATTCCTCTAGATGATAGTATTGAGCAATCATATCAGTTTTAGGCTTACTTACAAGAGGAATCATGGATCTAGATGTTCTTTTCCTTGAAACTAGATCAACAAATATGCTTATCCTATTTGTGGCCATCCTCTTGGAAGGTTTGGATAGCTTATCTGCCCAAAAATCTTAAATTTTTTGTGTAGCTTCCTTCTCCTTTTGTAAAATTCCTTGGGTAGGATAACTCATAGGAGGAGGAGAAGAGGCTATAAGGCTTGGTAGAAGTGACTACAATAAAATCTGTGAGCACTGCTGCTATTGCAATTGGTAGACTCATGGAAACTAAAGCAAAACTCATAGGAGGGTGAGTGGGTGTGTTTAAAAGAATTTTTCTCAAATGATGGAGGTGGTGGCAATGGCAAATATGGAATTATTGGAGATGACGGAGGAGGTATTTCATATGATGAAGAAGTAATTTGAGGTGACCTTGGAGGATATGGATTGGTTTAGCCCTTAGTGTTGACTAGTGAAATAGGTGGTGAACTATGAGGGGGAGAGGGCACCTTTCTTACAACCTCTTGCTCAAAAATGGAGGGATATTTATTTGGGGAATAAAAAGGAGGATGAGAAAAGGGGACAAAGACCATATCGTTTCCTACTAATGTAGGGTGTTCTGGAGCTATCTCTTCACTTTGTTGTTGCATTTGTTGTATAAATTCTTTTGTAGCTGAAACATGGATTTCTTTAACAATTTTCTCCTTATCCAACTTTTGTTTCTTATAAATATCCTTCTTAGCTCTTTCTGGTGCCCTTTTGGCCTTTATATTAAAGACTTGCAAGACTACTACTTTCTCATTTTTTGTGTCTTCTTTAGACAACCCCTCCTGTACTGGTTCTTCCTACAATATCTCTTCAAAAATAGGATTTAATTTCACTATTGCTGTAGTGGTGAAATGTAACAGTGTGAACATAAAGCCCTTATCCTTCTAGTTCTAGTATATCTATGTATCCAGGGGTTGTCCACCCAGGGCCAGGTGCTTGGGCCTACTTGCTATCTGAATAATTGGTGTGCTAATATACCTTTCATTAGAATAGTACAACTTACTCATTAACTGTACCCCTTTTGGAAAATTCTCTATTTGTTCAATTGAAGGTTGAAATATCTTTAGAACTTCAACAACAATTAATGGAGTATCAACTCCTTCTTTTTGAAATTCTTCTTGTGAAGGTGAGGATGGAAAATCTGACCCTATTTGTGGCTTTTTATAGATTAGCACTATATTATTTGGGTCTTTTTCTTTCCAAGTTGTGACATTCTTGTCATATTTATCAAAAAATTCATCGTCAATTTTCAATCAAAACCTGGATTTCTCTTTACCAATTTCAACTCTCATCCTCCACTAGTCCGCAATATTGGCTTCATTCCATTTATTTTTACTTTCAATGCCTCTTATGGTAGACTCTTGCAACTGATTTTCCTCTTTCTTATTTGTTTTGCTCTCAAATTATTTGATGGTAGACTCCTACAACCGATGTTTTTCATTATTGGTTGGATAAAAATAAATAATTTGTTCATAAAATTCTAACCATGGAGGAAGTTGTTCCATATTGACAATATTCCACTCTAAAAGAGCATTTTCGTTATTATTTTGACCCTATTCAAAATGAGGCCTAGTTTTTTTATCAAATTTATAGGCCTTTTCTCCATTTAGGGCTATGTTCCTCTTGTGGAATACATCATCCAGGTCATAACTCCATCTCTAGGGAATGTAAAATAGGGCCATACTATCAAGATATTGGTCAATTTGTTTGCCTTGCCACTTCTTGATAATGGTATATCATCAACACTGTGGTAGGTCAACAAACACCTTCTCTTACTCCTAGAGCCATAGTTCATATTTATAAATTTAGCTTACCTCAAATATTCTAGGGCGAATAATCTATCTGTGACGAAGTGTGGTAGCAGAAAAGGCTTACCAATGAAGCCATATAGTCTAATGATTGTTCCCTCTATGAGGAGGTGCCAATATCCTTCTTCTACATCTTTTGTTCTTAACAATTTATTGGCTAGTGGTGGTAGTCTAGGGCATTCCCAATACATTATCTTCAATGTTGGCCCTAAAAATTCCAAGTTAAATTTATACACAGACTCAGTGTTCCTCAGATGAGAAGTCCCATAGTAAACAAGAATGGGGTATCCCTGGTTGTTATTTTCCTTGACCGGAATCCAAGGCATCATTTACCTCGCGGTAGCAAAGAACATCCAAACTAATCTTGAGCAATTTTGGAAAGAGGTTGCGTCAGAAATTCTTTTCATTCTTACTAGTTGCTCATGTATTCTTTGAGCAAGGAAAGTTGGCCAGTCAAAATAGATAACACTAACACCTTTCTTTTCTACATCTTCTGCATACATTATCTCATTGGAAATGTAGTATGCAGTGGTTATTTTTCAATCTGTCACCATTCGGTATGAATCCAATCCCTCCATACAATCTAACATGGAATAGAGCTCTAGGTGGATAAACTTCTCAATGGAAATTGAGGCTTTGGGCAGTCCTTTCTTGGGTCTAATGTCCTTTAATTGATTATAGAACCATTTTCTAAAAGGCTAACCATCATTAGCTTGATTCTACAAAGAGTAATACTTGGCTTGGTAGGATGTTTTAAACTCTTTTGTCCTTATAAGTGGCTCTGTTTCTAAGGCAAAAATCTTATGATAGGTCTTGGTAGTGATACTAAAAAGGGTTTTGCCACTAGATATTTTTACTATTTTTACCCTTGGGTCGTAAAACTTGATGATGGCCACTATCAACTCCAGATAAGGATGAACTAAATCACATATATAAAAAGACAAGGAGAGAACAACACATCTACCTTGGGGTGATAAATATATTCCTTTCTTGAATCTATTGTTGATGTTCCTTCTGATCTTCCTTCTCTTTGTGAGTAGTAGTTCGATATCGACTATGACTTTTGCTTTATCGATGTAATGCCCCACTTCTTCTTCTATCAAATTTTTAGCTTCTTGGGTGTCTTCGAAGGCCATTTATGCAAGCAATTTTCAAAACTATTTTTACTGGAATTTGCAGATAATGCTCGACTATAATTCTATTCTTTCAGCTTGGTAAATTTTGCTCTTTGTCGAATGGATGGATTTTGCATTTTTAGTACTTTTAACTTCTTGTGCATGCACACCATCTACCATTAATGCGGTTTTTGTGTGAACTACCCATTTGCACACTTTTCAAATTAAACTCATTCCTATCAGTGGCTTGGAGATGCCATACTTATTCCTAATTGGATGAAATTCAAATACCTTTTATGCCCTTGCAGTTTCGCTTTATATTTTTCCTTTTCCTTTGGAGCGACACAGGAAACTTGAGCATTAATTTACAAAAAATTGCCCTTTTAGGAAGTGATGCAGCATGAAATTCATTTTCCATTAAAAAGTAGTCATGAAATCCGGTGGATTAGAAACCTTCATTATTCTATTGCCACCTTAGTATCCTTAAGTGCAGAATAGGCGCATGCAACATTCTGCTAGCTTTTTAGTTTATTTGAATATGGATTGGATCTCACTCATCATTCTGCAACTTTATTAGTACACTTGAGTGCGGAATGGAAACCTACTGCTTTCTGATTGACACTTAGCTTTATTTTTTTGCAAATTTTTCCTTTTCCTTTTATTATTTTTATTTTTCATACAACACTTCATCAAAATAAAAATAAAAAATAAAAATGAAAGGATATTATACAAAGTATGTACATATATTACAATGATTTATAGCTCTATCAAAATAGATTTTAAGCTAGAAACCATTGACTGAAATCAGCTGTATGTTTCCCTCAAGGTCTTAAAGCTAGAAAACATTGGTTTCTTTAGTCTTTGGTATCTTTAAAGGGCCATCCCAAAAGGAGTGAAACTTTTGATGATGTCCCAGTTTAGCTCTTTCAACATTCCATCTGAGTATGAAATCTCCAACCTAGAATTTCCTGAACCTTACCTTCTTGTCAAACCATGCCTTGATATCAACTGAATGCTTTTGGAAATCTTCATATGCCTAAGTTATCTTCTCTTCTAACTGCAATAGGTGTGTCAGCCTTGTTTCCACTAGATTATCTTTAGATTATTCCTTTGTGTTTATCAGTTTAAGTGCTGGAATATCCAAATGGACAGGTAACACTGCCTCCTTGCCATAAAATAAGGCATAAGGAGAGTTTTTGATGGACTTTTTAATAGTAATTATGTATGCCCATAGATCTTGCTCTAGCAATAAGTGCCAACTTCTTTTATTACCTTCCAATGGTCTCCTCAAAATCCTTATCATATTATTGTTAGTTGATTCTGCAAGTCCATTTCCTTGGGGGTAGTAGTTTGAAGTATTCTTTATGGTAATGCCATACTTGCTGGAAAACTCAATATATTTGGCTCCTTTGAATATTGGGCCATTATCACTCACCAAGGCTTCTAGAAAACTAAACCTTGAAATCAAGATTTCCATAAAATTAATCACCACCTCTTGGTCTGATTTATTTGTAGGAATAGATTCTACCCATATGGTGAGGTAGTATGTAGCAATAAAAATGTATTTATTCTCAACTAAGGAATGTGTATTTATAACTCCTATGAAATCCAAACCCCTTTGCTAAAAGGTTTCCTCCACTTGAATCAGCTTAAGGGGAAATGATGCATTCATTGATCTTCCCACATGTCGTTGGCATTTGTCACAGACTCTAGTGACTTTGAAGGTGTTTGCAAATATGGTAGTCCAGTAATAGCCTACTCTAATAATATTTAAATTTGATACTCTTCTTGAGAAGTGTCCTCCAGATAGTCCCCATGGAACTCCTCTATGACCTTTTATTGTTGATCATCGTTTAAGCACCTAAGGATAAATTCATCAAGGTTTCTTTTGTATAGACCTTACGACAGTAAGACATAATTCAAAGATTATAGTCTATATATTATTCTCTATGATGCATTAGTATTAGGAATGCATACTCCAATTTGAAATTACTTAGTCATCTGATCTACCTAGTCTGATTCACCTTAATGTAATCCTTCAATCTGATCATCTACTGTTGCCTAACAAGTTGTTACCTCTTTTGAGACTACTGCTTCTGTCAGACCTTGGCATAGGGATCTACCTCTTACCATATTGGTAGGATGGATTTCCACATCATATTCTTGTATTTTAGTAATCCAACCAGCTCTCTTATCTCCTAGTTCTCCTTGTAGAATAAAACTTCTTACATTTGGATGAACAACATAAACCAAGGTCTTGCTTTGAACCAAGTACTACCTAAAATTTTTGAATGATTTCATTACAACAAATACTTGTTTCTAAATTAAATTATACTTCACTTGATATTCAAGAAGAGTATGGCTCCAAAATAATATGGGGTTCTCCTCTCCTTGATCATTATTTTGGGTGAGCACCGAGGCATAGCTTTCCTCGGCTCCATAAGCATAAATGAAGAAATGTGTGTTGAAATTTGGATTGACTAGAACTAGAGATGTAGCAATAGACTATTTGATGATTTCAAAATCTTTATTTCTTACTTCAGTCCATTTGAAATATGCATATTTCTTTAGCAGTTCATATATAGGCCTCACCTTTTGAGCAAAATCATAGATGAATTTCCTAACAAAGTTTATCTGACCATAGAAATACTACAAGGCTTTCTTGTTCATAGGAAATGGAAGAGCAAGAATCTATTTGATTCTATATGGATCAATGGCCATACCTTCCTTGGATACCACATGGCCTAGCAACTTTCCCTCATGAACTGCAAAAAATGATTTCTTAAGATTGAGGGAGATGCAAAATTCTCTACATTTCTAGAAAACTTGTTCTAGGTGTGCCGAGTGGTCTTGCTTATCATAGGAAAACATTGTCATGTCATCTAAATAGATCATAATGACTTTGTTAATCAGTTACCCAAAATCATAGTCCATTGCTCTCTGGAATTTGGCCCCTATAATTGATAGCCCAAAAGGTATTCTTTGATATGCAAAGGTTCCCCATTTTGTGGTGAATGTTGTCTTGAACGGATCTTCATTCTTCACCCAAATTTGGTTATATCTAGAGAAACCATCTAGAAATAAGAATATTTCTATCCCTACCACAATCTACAATATTTGATCAATCTATGGGAGGGGGTAGTGGTCCTTAAGTGACGCTTGATTAAGATTTCTAAAATCTACACATAGGCATATGTCATCATTCTTCTTCCTAAAAGGTACCAAGTTGTCTATACAGGTTGAATATTTTATTGGATAGATGATATTAGCCTTTAGAAACTTCAAAATTTCTCTCATTATGGATTTAATCCTAGGATTTACATGCCTTTGTTTTTGATTGAATGGTTTTGCATTAGGCTCTAGCTCAATGGTGTGTTGGATAACCTTCTTGTCATATAATTTGAGGTCCTCATATGACCAAGATACAATGTCTTGGTACTTCTGAAATAAATATTTGATATCCTCCTCTTCCTATGGAGAACACCATATTCCAACCTAAAGGCAGCAAATCCACATCCTAGAAGAAGAAAACATGATCAAATGGATTTGTTCAATTTTGACAGTTTTGACAGTTTGTCCAAGTTTTGTAAAGTGTTCAGGTAGGGGAAAATCATACAACCAGGAAGTTAAACCATACAATTAGGAAGGCAAAATGTAAAATTCAAGGGAAAACCATACAAGGCGCACTTAAATGCAATGAAATGCGTGAAAAATGTAATTTCAGGATTAAATGGTGTATAAGTTTTCTAATTAAGGTTTTAGAATTAGTAAAATTCTAAATTTATGCATTAAATTATGGTTGGGCAGTTGTAAATAACTAATTTCCCCAAGAAATGCTTTGTAATGGCTTGGGAAACATTATATAATGCCCCATTTTCAAATTTGTAGGTCTGGTTATTGTGGGATATGTATTGAGTATTTACTGGTTAGAATCCAATGAGATATATTGTTAACCTCTGAGTTATTGTAGTAGATTGATAGAACAACCATGTTGTAATAAAATTTATGATAGAATAATACATAAATTATTATGGATACGTTTGTTATAGGTTGTGTACAATTTTGGCACTGATGGATGAGGATTTATGGTTTACTCTTGATGCATGTGTTTTCTGGTGAATGTTTGGCTTAGTTTTATGCATTGGAAATATATTGTAAGAATATATCACTGGTGAATCTTTAGGAATGGTATATAAGCATTATACCACTTAGGATAATGTCATGAACCCTGATGTACGATTTCTAGATGTAGCCAGTGGAATTGAATATCTCACAAGCTCCGTAAATATGTGCTGCATGTTGTTGAGAATGGATTAATTGGAATATTAAACCTTTGCAAAACATACCTAAGAGAGATTAGCCTAGTAGAGCATCTAATTTTGTACCTGGTTGTACCTTCATTTCGTACAAATAATACAAGGAAAACTTACCTGATTTGGCAAACCAAGAGATTGAGAGAAACTTACCTAATTTGGTAGTTTAGGGGAATCGACTTGAATGATTACAAAACTGTGTATGGCAGCCTAAAAACCTGAGTTTGATAGTTTTTCTGAGTTTAAAAGTGTACAAAACTTACCACTGTATGATTTAGAATCATATAATGTGTGCATTTGACTTTTGTACAAGCTATTCATTAGGTGCAAAAAGGTAGTTTGAAGGACCGTATGGTTGTACAATTTGGAAATTGAGTTAGGACTTGTATATTTATCATTTTGAGCCTTATAAAATCACCTTCCCACTAGGAATACTACACCCCTATGCTACATTTGGTTTCTTTGCCTTGTCGAATATGACATTTTTGTTAAAACGGGTCAAATTGACGAAGTGTGAATACTACAAAACTAGAGGTGAATGACAAAAACCAGTGCATGAAGCCATAGGAAATGGGAAGTATGAGAGAACATTATAGTAAGGAGTACAAGAATTTATCAAAGATAAAACACAAGTAACTCAAACCGTAGTACTCAAGAACCATAAATAGACCAATTTTGGACATCCAAAGAAGGAGACTTTGAGGTATTTTTGATAGAGATAGAAGACGAGGAATTAGAACCACCTAGCATAGTGATGGGGAGCCAAATTTTAACACAAAGAAAAAGACTCAATTTTTATTTAGAAGCATGGAAAGATTACAATTTCGAACCATGGAAGATTTACACAGTACAAAAAAATGCCAAAAGAAGCCATAGTCTTCGTCTCTCCAACCTCCGCAATCCTTCGAACAATCTCTTTTTATAATGACAGGCTCTTGCTGCAACCGTCGTTCATAACTATCCTTGTAACCGCTACAACGGTCCCCCTGGAACTGCCATAATGACTTCTAGAACTGCCAAATGTCGTTCTGTAACGGTCCGCAAAAAAGTAGCATGTCGCGATATCGCGACATCTTTTTAACCCGCCTTCTCTTTCCTAGCCGGGTCGCGAAAACGTGACATGTCACGATATCGCGACACTTTTCTGCCTTTTGTTCTCTTTTGCCAATGTGTCACGATATCGCGACACTTTTTTGTCCTTCGACCTTCTTTGTCCAGGTGTCGCGATATCGCGACACTTTCGTTTGCTCTCTCTTGCGTTCAAAGTTCGTCGCGATATCGCGACATCTTTTATGTCGCGATATCGTGACATCTGCATTTAGCTCTTGCCTTTGTTCTGAGGTGTCACGATATCGTGACAACCTTTATGTCGTGATATCGTGACACTTGAGTTTTGCTCTCGCCTTTGTTTGGAGGTGTCGCGATATCGCGACAACCTTTATGTCGCGATATCGCGACACTTGAGTTTTGCTCTCGCCTTTGTTCGGAGGTGTCGCACCTTTGTTTGGAGGTGTCACGATATCGCGACAACCTTTATGTCATGATATCGTGACACTTGATTTTCTCTTGCCTTTGTTCGGAGGTGTCGCGATATCGCGACACTTGAGTTTTGCTCTCGCCTTTGTTCGGAGGTGTCGCGATATCGCGACAACCTTTATGTCGCGATATCGCGACACTTGAGTTTGCGCTTGCCGTTGTTCTGAGTTCGTCACGATATCGCGACAACTTTTATGTCACGATATCGCGACACTTGCATTTTGCTCTTGGCTTGGTTCAAAATGCGTCACGATATCGCGACACCTTTTATGTCGCGATATCGCGACACCTTTCAACACTTAGAACATTTTTCTTGTTTCTTTTGTTTTGTTTTTTTTTTGGTGATGCAAGATTGTTGTGCTGCCACTGGATGCTCCTGCATCAGACACCCAGGGTAGATTGAGAAGTGATCTTCACTTCTGGATGGGCAGAGGAAAACCCAGACGATTAACCTCTGTTTTGGACAACCAAGTTGCATCTTCGACAGGTCGGCCCTTCCACTTGACCAAATACTCCGAATATTGCCTGTTTTGGGTACTTCTGCCTTCGCGAGTGTCGAGTATGTCTTCAATTTCTTCTTTGTCTGGAGTGGATGCTGGAATGTTCCACAGATCCAGACTGGGTGGCTCGCTGCAACTTCCTTCATGATATTCGACCAAGTCTAAAATATTGAAAATAGGTGAAATATTCAGCTCACTTGGTAGATCTACTTCATAGGCATTTCTTGAATCTCGTTTACCTATGATCCGACATGGTCCAAACCTCTTCATCTTTAGCTTATTGTAAGTTTTGCTAGGAAAACGTTCCTTGCGCAAGTGAACCATGACTTCATCTCCTATCTGGAATTCCTTGAAATGCCGCTTCTGATCTGCTCTGGCTTTGTACGTAGCATTCATTTTACTGATATGTCGTTGGACCTCTTCATGTAAATTCTTCATGTGTGCTGCAAAGTCTTCAGCTTCAATGCTACACTTTTCTCCTTTATCTATCGGCCTCAACTCAGAAGCGTTTCTCGGGCTATTCCCATGCACTATCTGGAATGGGGATTTACCAGTACTGCGATTGACAGAATTATTGTAAGCAAACTCTGCCTACGGTAAAATCAGATCCCATCCCTTGGGTTTATCTCCTACCAGACATCGTAGAAGATTACCCAAACTTCTGTTGACTACTTCGGTCTGTCCATCAGTCTACGGGTGGTACGCAGAACTGAACTTCAATTCTATTTTCAGCTTCTTCCACAGAGTTCGCCAGAAATAACCCACAAATTTGGTATCTCTGTCCGAGACAATGCTTTGGGGTAGACCATGAAGTCGTACTACCTCCTTGAAAAACAAGCCTGCAATATGAACAACATCACTTGTCTTCTGGCATGGAATAAAATGGGCCATCTTTGAAAACCTGTCAACAACAACAAAAATGGCATCATTTCCGCGTTGTGTCCTTGGCAGACCAAGAACAAAATCCATACTGATGTCCTCCCATGGTCTCTCTGGTACAGGCAATGGCTGATACATTCCCGTATTCTGGCTTACTCCTTTCGCCATCTGGCACACTCTACAACCCTGCACAAATTTGGTCACATCCGGCTGCAACTGTGGCCAATGGTAATTCTCACTAACGAGAGCAATGGTCTTATCTCGACCAAAATGTCCTGCTAGTCCTCCGCTATGTTTCTCTTTGATCAGATTTTCCCTCATGGAACTTCTAGGAATGCACAACTGGTTCTTCCGAAATAGCATCCCATCTTGGATCATAAAATCCAACCACTTAGTGCGATCCACAGTAGTAGGAGACAAACATGCCATCCATGCCTCTGCAAAATCTGGATCCGCTGGGTATAAACTCTTGAGTTCATCAAACCCAACAACTTGCACTCTCATTTCTATCAACAAATTATGCCTTCTACTCAAGGCATCTGCAACTCTATTAGATTTGCCACTTCTATGCTTCAGGACAAAGGTATAACTCTACAAGAATTCAACCCACTTCAAATGTCGCTGGTTAAGTTTACCTTGACTATTTATATACTGCAAAGCTTGATGGTCAGTATATAAAACAAACTCTTTGGCTAGCAAATAATGTCTCCATTTCTTAAGAGCCTGAATGATAGCATAGAATTCTTGATCATAAACAGAGTATTTCTTTCTAGCATCATTTAATTTTTCACTAAAGTATGCAACAGGTTTACCTTCTTGGCTCAATACAGCTCCAATGGCACTGCCACTGGCATCACAGTCAACTTGAAACACTTTATTAAAATCTGGAAGTGCCAGAATGGGCTGTTCTGTCACTTTCTTCTTCAATATGTCCATACTGGTACCTGCCTTGGTAGTCCACTTAAATTCTTTCTTATCCCCTCTCATAGTTTCTGTTAGGGGTGCACAAATACTGCTAAAGTCTCTAATAAACTTTCTATAGAAACTTGCAAGACCATGAAATGATCTTACCTCTATTACATTCCTTGGGGCAGGCCATTCAATGATAGCCTTCACCTTTTCAGGATCCATTTTCAGACCCTCCTCTGAGATGACAAATCCTAGGTATATCAACTCTTTCTGTACAAAACTGCACTTCTTCAAATTTATCAACAACTGCTCCTCTCGCAGCTTTTCAAAAACTGTCCGAACATGCAACAAATGCTCGTCCAATGTTTTACTAAAAATTAGAATATCATCCAGATAAACTATCACGAACTTTTCCAGGAAGTCTCGCAATACCTCATTCATCAGCCTCATGAATGTACTGGGTGCATTAGTTAATCCAAATGGCATAACTAACCACTCATACAAACCCTCTTTGGTTTTGAAGGTTGTCTTCCACTCGTCACCCTCTCGAACACGTATCTGATGATATCCACTCTTTAAATCAATCTTAGTGAAGTATTTAGCTCCACTCAAACAGTCCATTATATCATCCATTCTAGGTAATGGAAATCGATACTTAATGGTAATCTTGTTAATGGCCCTTGAATCAGTGCACATTCTCCATTCTCCACCCTTCTTCGGTGCTAGTACTGCAGGTACTGCACAAGGACTCAAACTTGCTCTAATCAACCCCTTCCGCAACAACTCATGAACCTGTCGGTTCAACTCTTCATTCTCTATAGGAGACATTCTATGGGCGGCCTTATTGGGTAAGCTAGATCCTGGCATTAAGTCAATCTGATGACTAATCTTCCTCATTGGCGGTAAACCCTCAGGCACATTGTCTGATATAATATCAAGAAATTCTGCTAACAGATGTTCAACTTCTGCTGGAATGTCAGTAGTATCTTCTCTCTTTACAGTAGGAATTAATGCATAACACATTGAATCCCTCTTTAGACCATCCAAAAATTTTTTGCCATCTACTAAACAAATTCTAGCATTATTGCATACCTTTTCCTCAACCTCCTTCAATGGCTTCAGTTTGTGGCGCACTCCATATTTTGTCAGGGAATAGGTATTTGCATGCCCATCATGCGCCGCACGTCTGTCAAATTGCCATGGTCTTCCCAGCAAAAAATGGCAAGCATCCATCGACAAAATATCACACAGGACCTCATCCTGGTATCTTCCAATTTGAAACTTGACCAAGCATTGTTCACTGACCAATGCTCTATGGTCCTTCTGCAACCACGCAATCCGGTATGGATGCGGGTGCTGCCTTCTTTCTAGCTTTAACTTAGTTACCATTTCCTCAGAGACCAAATTATCTGTACTACCATTATCAATAATAATATTACAGATTTTACCTGAACATTTGCACCTCGTGCGGAACAGGCTTTTTCGTTGGTCTGGTTCCCTCTCTTCGTTCAACAAGGTTCTCCTTGTGATCATCACTTCTCCTCGCTCTGCTTCTTCAGAGTGCTCGGATTCAACACCATCCTCAATGACCGCAGCTCGAGCATTTGCTTCAGGCCTTCTATTCGGTGCTTCTTGGTGTTGGGGACACTCATATGATCGATGCCCCTCTTCCTCGCAATTGAAGTAGGTTCCATGAAATCTTCCTCTTCCATATCCACGTCCACCTCTACCTCTTCCCCTTTGATAATCATTGTTCTGATTACGGGGACGGTATGCATTCTCCTCCTTCTGTTCCTGGTGATTGCTTGTTTCACCAGTCTTCTGCGGGCCGTCATATTTACCTCCACTGGTTCTGCCACCAGTTCTTCCACCACGACCTCTTCCTCTCTGTTTACTGTCAAATCTATGGTTCAGTTTCTCTTCCACTTTTAGAGCAAACTGGTAAGCATCTTCAATGGTGCTCATTCGAACCAAACTCAATTCTTCTTGTATGTTGGTTCTTAACCCATTAATGTAACGGGCTACTCTCTCTTTATTTGCTTCTGTATGGCCGGTTCTGATGGAAATTTTAAAAAATTCCTCTGTATATTCTTTAACAGACTTGCTGGACTGTCGCAAACTCTGCATTTTTCTCAACAGATCTAATTCGTAATCTGTCAAAATAAACTGTCGTTTCAGTTTTTCAACCATTCGATCCCACCTGGTGATCTTTTCTTTTCCTCTATGATTGCGTTCCAGCTGCACTCCTTTCCACCATATGCCAGCATGGCCTTTCAACTTTGTTCTTGCAAATTTTATTCGATTTGGATCTTCAACCTCCTCATATTCAAAATATTCCTCCATATCGTTAATCCAGTCAATCAACTCTTCTGGATTTAAATTTCTAGAATATGTGGATACGTCTATCTTCGGCCTTTTCCCAATTTGAGAAATGGCTTTAATCATTCGAGCTTTCGTAGAACTCATCGCTTCTTCTTCTTCTTCTGATGGGTCATCAACTTCGCAAGCTTCATCATCGCTCTGGTCTTCTCCTCTTGGCTCTACTCCTCTACGCAATTCTTCCTGCAGGGCCTGCACTTGCCTCTGCAATGCTCGAAAGTCTCCTTCAGGAACTACGTTCCTTCCAGCACCATGATTTCTTTGCGGCGGCATTCTTCTTCACTTTTTTTTTTAGAACCCTTAACCCCAGATCCTGGTGCAAGCTGCCTCATGTTCGGCACTCTGCTTACACACTCAGAATCTTCTCGCTCTGATACCACTTGATGGGGAGCCAAATTTTAACACAAAGAAAAAGACTCAATTTTTATTCAGAAGCATGGAAAGATTACAATTTCGAACCATGGAAGATTTACACAGTACAAAAAAATGCCAATAGAAGCCACAGTCTTCGTCTCTCCAGCCTCCGCAATCCTTCGAACAATCTCTTTTTATAATGATAGGCTCTTGCTGCAACCATCATTCATAACTGTCCCTGTAACCACTGCAACGGTCCCCCTGGAACTGCCATAACGACTTCTAGAACTACCAAATGTCGTTCTGTAATGGTCCGCAAAAAAGTAGCATGTCGCGATATCGCGACATCTTTTTAACCCGCCTTCTCTTTCCTAGTCGGGTCGCGAAAACGCGACATGTCACGATATCGCGACACTTTTCTGCCTTTTGTTCTCTTTTGCCAATGTGTCATGATATCGCGACACTTTTTTGTCCTTCGACCTTCTTTGTCCAGGTGTCGCGATATCGCGACACTTTCATTTGCTCTCTCTTGCGTTCAAAGTTCGTCGCGATATCGCGACATCTTTTATGTCGCGATATCGCGACATCTGCATTTAGCTCTTGCCTTTGTTCTGAGGTGTCGCGATATCACGACAACCTTTATGTCGCGATATCGCGACACTTGAGTTTTTGCTCTCGCCTTTGTTTGGAGGTGTCGCGATATCGCGACAACCTTTATGTCGCGATATCGTGACACTTGAGTTTTGCTCTCGCCTTTGTTCGGAGGTGTCATGATATCGCGACAACCTTTATGTCACGATATCGCGACACTTGAGTTTTGCTCTCGCCTTTGTTCAGAGGTGTCGCGATATCGCGACAACCTTTATGTCACGATATCGTGACACTTGAGTTTGTGCCCATCGTTGTTCTGAGTTCGTCGCGATATCGTGACAACTTTTATGTCGCGATATCGCGACACTTGCATTTTGCTCTTGGCTTGGTTCAAAATGCGTCGCGATATCGCGACACCTTTCAACACTTAGAACATTTTTCTTGTTTCTTTTGTTTTTTTTTTTTTTTTGGTGATGCAAGATTGTTGTGCTGCCACTGGATGCTCCTGCATCACATAGAGGTAAGGGTTGACATAGAAAAATTGCAAGAGGATGGAGAGTGGATGGTGACACCTGAGAAAGTGATAGAAGGGTTGCAAGGGAGTGCATAGAATGGGAGTCAGGCACCAGAGCAACAAGGCACGAGGTCTCAGGAGGAAAGGCCAAGACCATCTCCCTCACATTAGCGAAGGAGGTCGCAAAGTGAATATGCATGAGATTTTGGTCACTAAGTGGTGGGATAGAATAAGATACCTCAAAATGACTCTTCTAAAAATAATGGGAGTAAGACACCCCCAAGGAGTAATTAGTCAGATATTCCACGAGATACCTCAAGTGATAGTGAAGACTCTCTAAATATGGCTAACAAGGTAGCCAAATAGAGATGTCCACTATTTTTAGGTGAGGGTAAGGAATAACCCACAAGGCACATTGGAACTTGCATAACCATTTGGAGAGCAAATGGTGTGGATAAACCAGATGATTGGGTAAGTTTATTTCCTACTACCTTGAGAGTATTGGCAATTGATTGGTATTTGAAGAGAGAAAATACCATAGATTTTTAGACTTGGAACCAGATAAAGGAGAATTTAATTGAAAAATTTTGACCTTTGAAGGACGATGGAGACATCGTTATTGAACTTTGCATGACAAAGCAAAAATTTGATGAGGATGTGAAATCCTATAATCGTAAACTAAATAAATTAGTCTACAAGATGCAGATGCCTCTGGCAGATGTTCTAGTAAAGTGGTGGATTGTAGATTGATTACTTCCAAAGTATAATAGAAATATGAAGGTAGTACCATCAAAAACATATGAAGTAGTGAAGCATGCAAAGAATTTTGAGAGCGAATCAAAACAGACGTATAAAATAATTTTATCTCACCCTAAGTCAAATAATTTAGATAGTGGAGAAGATGACACTATACAAAGGATAGTAGCATATTTTCATCAGGATTTTGATAAGATGATAAAACAACAAAAGATCAAACTAGACAGGAATGACATTTGGTGCATAGAATGCAAGACGAAAGGTTATACAGATGTGAAGTATCCAAGGAACGACTATTGCCACAACTATAATGTGATGGGACATGAGGTAATGTTGTGTACATATAATTCAAGAGTACATCCATAAGTATTGTCAATCCAAGAGCAAGAAGAGAAACTGAAGGCCCAAGAAAGTGGGCAACAAGCAACAAGCAATAAGTGGCAATTATATAAATAGCAGACGAGGTGAAATACCTAACCAAGGCAATCGACAAGTAGGGAAAATTCATTTGCAGTATGATTCGAAAGGGAGGCCTATTATATAGTATCATAATTTCCAGGAATGGGTGCATTTTGTGAAAAATTATCCTTCACCTCAGAGGTAGGAAACACCGTAATCAAGCACTACACATATGTGTATATGGTGTGGTTCGAGGAACCACAAAGAAGTGAATTATGAAGAACACAAGCTTATACTGAGAGGGGGGTGAACAGTATAGCACCCACTTTTTACTTTCTTTCCAAACCAATATCAATTAGTGTCCTCAATTGCAATAACCAAATATAGCAGTGTGCATTAATAACATAGATAGCAATAGTAAGCAAGTGCACAAATCATCACACACAATTGAGACACAAGATTTAACGTGGTTCCCCCAATGTGGGGTAGTCCACAAGATATTCTCCTTATAATATTTCACAAAGAAATAGGGATCCTTATCCCAATACAAATGATTACTTTGATCTGCTCAAAGCTAGGCTATCCTGATCTACTCAGGTGGGCTCCACTGATCTGCTCAGCTAGGCTCTCCATTGATCTGCTCAACTAGGCTATCCACTAATCTGCTTAGCTAGGCTATCCATTGATCTGCTCAGCTAGGCTATCCACTGATCTGCTTAGCTAGGCTATCCACTGATCTGCTCAGCTAGGCAACTGGTGTTGATGTGTTTTCTATTTCTGTCCTATCTCTTTCACTACTCACAAATCTGCCTCAATGCCTTCTCACAAGGCTCAAACAATCCTGCTCAAATGTTGTCCCAAATCTGTTCTCAAAGCCTTCACAAAAGGCTCAAACAATCCTGCTCAAATGTTGTCCCAAATCTGTCCATAAATCTATCCCAAAAGCCTTCTCAAAGGCTCAACCAATCATGCACAAAAGTTGTCTCAAATCTGTCCAAAAATTTTGTCCCAAAAGCCTTCCCAAAGGCTCAACCAATGACTCTCAAGTAGCACTCAAATCTCAACCACAAATCAATGAAGGCAAGGCTCAATGATGAACTCAACAATGGATAACAAATGAATGATGACAATACTCAACAATGTGCTCAACAATGAATGGCAATGTACTCTTCAATGGATGACAACAATGATCCACAATGATCTCAACAATGTATGACAAATGATCTCTCAAATGGATGACAACAATGCTCAACAATGTACTCTCAAATGTATGGCAAATGAGCTCTCTAATGAAAACCTCTCCAAGAAATAACAATGAGGACTTCAACCAACCAAGGACAATCTCCACAAGTGATAGCAATAGGTTCTCAATAATATCTTCCTCATGCAATGTCAATAAGCTCTCAAGAAACAAGCACAACTCCCTCAAGCAAAGAGCTCTCAAATAGCCAACAATGATCTCCTCAAAATGAAAGACAAATGTATCCACAAGTGACTAGCAAATGATCTCCTCAATGGTCTCAAATAATGGCAATGTACTCAACAAGTAACCAACAATAATCTCCTCAAAGCAATAGCAAAAACCTCCTCAATAATGGCAATACTCTCAATGAACTCCACTAAAGCAATCATGGAACTCAAGCATCAATTTTATCCATAAAATTGATTTTCTAATCCATCCACTTCCTCTCAATAGCCAAGGCACATAATCAAGCAATTTGTCTTCAACTTCAAACCCTAACTCATGTGCATGTCTTCTAACTCAAGGTAGCAATTAACTAGGTCTCAAGTTCCTAGTTTAATTTCATAATTAAATCATGCACTAGGACATATAACAAGTTCAACACTTTTCAACCTTATGACTCCCTAATTTCATTAACACATACAACAAGCACCTATGCTTTTATTTTTAATTCCACACCTTATAACTCCACATACAACAATCACAAATATTTATTTCCACACCTTATATCTCCCTAATCACACAACAATAACAAATATTTAATTCTACACCTTATAACTCCCTAAGCACATTAACACATACAACAAGCATTTATTTCCCTAAACTCCTTATGACTCCCTAGTTATCACAAAAATAATTTTAATGCACCAAAAATTTGGTAATAACAAATATTACCATGCGCTGGAGATAAATACCTTTATATAAAATTTGTTGCCTTCATAACCTTTGAAATCGTCTTTGCCAAAAATGCCTTGCCAAAATTAATGCGCCTTCACACCTTCATGGGAGTCGAACTCTGTTCCTCTCACTTAGCACTGTGAAGTGCTTACCACGTGGGCATTAGCCCATGTTGGGATTTAATCCCAAACACCCAACTTTACCTACGCTCAAATCTGAAAACTTAATTTTCCTTTCTTAGCAAAACACTTTGCCCTTGGCGGGATTCGAATAATGAACCTACCTTGTGCAAAGTTCGTGCGCTACCAACTGCGCTATAGGCTCCTGCGTGACATCACTTTCCCATGTTGTTTACTTGACCTTGCTCTCAAATCAAAAGTTATTTATCCTTCTTTCTTCGTTGCTCCCCTTTCGATGACTCTCTCTCATGCGCTATGTCAAGTCTTCAATAAACAAAGGTTTTTACCTTTTATTTATATGCACCTCCATGCCTTCGAATGACGTCGATGAATATTTATTTATCTCCCCAACCTTTGCACGTCGACGGATAATATAATACAACCTTAGACCTTAGAATTATTAAATAAAAATTTAATAATTCACCTTTTAACTTTGAATTGGGATATCTCCTTCATTCTTTTGAATTTCGTCATGAAACTTTTTGCACCTAGGTTTTATTGGAAAACCTTTTCATCCATCATAATTTGGAGAAGTCTTAGCATAGTGGTTTTAATGAAAAACCCTTTCCAATGGTTTTAATGAAAACCCTTTCCGTTGGTTTTAATAAAAAACCTTTCCATCGGTTTTAATAAAAACCCTTGCCATTGGTTTTAATAAAAACCTTTACCATTGGTTTTAATAAAAACCATTAATATAATATTTAAAAAATTAAATATTATATGCCTCTTGTGCCACAAAACCCTGTATATATCCTTGCTCTCCAAAATATCATAAATGATTATTTATGAAGTGCTTTTGCCACCAAAACTCAATGTGATCCATGTGACATCAATGACAACACAAAATAACTCAAATTGCCAACAATCTCCCCCTTTGTCATTGATGGCAACACCTCTAATGCAAATCACCACAATCACTACAAAAGCCATTTCTGAAAATCAAAGTTGCTCCCCTGACTCAATACTCTCTATGGAGGTTGCTCCCCCTATCTCAATGTTCTCTTTGGAGGCCCTATCTCAATGCTCTCTGGAGGCTGCTCCCCCTAACTCAATGCTCTCCCCCTTACTCAAATCTCTCCCCCTTTGACATCAATGGCAAAAGGGACACCTATGGGGCTAAAATATATGACTCTTAAGCTTAGCCCCCCACCACCTTCTCTCTTGAGGTGATTAATTTTGGGGTGGGAGTACTTTTACTCCCAACTGTTCTCTCAAACGCTCAAACATTTCTCTTGGTAATGGTTTTGTAAATATGTCTGCAATCTGATATTTTGTAGGAACATATTCCAATCTTACTTGTTGCTCTGTAACCTGCTCTCTCAAAAAGTGATACTTGATTGGAATGTGCTTTGTTCTAGCATGCATTACTGGATTCTTCGAGATACTTATAGCACTAGTATTATCACACATAATAGGAATGGGATGATCATGTTCTATACTAAAATATTTGAGAGTCTGTTTCATCCATAACACCTATGAACAACATGCTGCCACTGCAATATATTCTGCCTCTATTGTGGAAAGTGATACTGATGGTTGTTTCTTGCTTAGCCAGGAAACTAGGCAATCACCAAGAAAGAATGCTCCTCCACTTGTGCTTTTTCTATCATCAATACTTCCTACCCAATCTGCATCTGTATATGTTGTGAGAGTGAACTTACTACTTCTAGGATACCATAGACCATACTCCATTGTTCCTTTGAGATATCTGAGTATTCTTTTCATTGCTATCACATGTGATTCTTTTGGAGCTGCTTGAAACCTTCCCACTAAACCAACTGCCTGCATTATATCTGGTCTTGTAGCTGTAACATATAATAGGCTACCAATCATAGATCTGTATAGAGTTTGATTTGCATCAGGAGATTCATCATCTTTGCTTAACTTGCACCCTATAACCATTGGAGTACTAATTGGCTTACTATCTTCCATTTTGAATTTCTTCAACATCTCTTTTATATACTTTGTTTGTGAAAGAAATATCCCTTCTTCTAATTGTGAAATCTGTAGTCCGAGAAAAAAGGTTAATTCACCAAGCATGGACATCTCAAACTCATTAGTCATGTTTCTTGCAAATTCTTGACACATTTTGTCATTGCTACCCCCAAATATAATATCATCCACATAAACTTCCACAATCATCAAATCATTTCCCTTATTTTTAATATATATATTGCTATCAATTGTTCCCTTTCTGAAACCTTGCTCTCGAAGATATTTATCCAATATTGAATACCATGCTCTAGGAGCTTGCTTTAAGCCATAAAGAGCCTTTTTCAATCTGCATACATAATCTAGCTTATCTGCTTGATCAAACCCATCTGGTTGTTCAATGTAAACTTCTTCTTCTAAGTGACCATTCAAAAATGTTGATTTGACATCCATCTGATATACCTTGAAATTCCTGTAACTTGAAAGTGCTAGAAACATCCGTATAGCTTCCAATATTGCAACTGGTGCAAAGGTCTCATCAAAATCAATTCCCTCTACTTGTGCATATCCTTTACACACCAATATTGCCTTGTTTCTGATGACTTGACCATCTTCATTCAGTTTGTTCCTGTAGACCCATTTAGTACCAATTACATTTTTTCCTTTTGGTCATGGAACTAGTTCCCAAGTCTTACTTTTTTCAATCTGATCTAGTTCTTCCTTCATTGCTTTAATCCAACATTCATCACTTTCTGCCTCTCTGAAATCCTTTGGTTCTATCTTGGATAGTAGTGAAACATTTGCTTGTTCTGTTGAGCCTATGATTCCTCTTCTTGTTCGTCTTACATCAGGGCTGCCAATGATCAAGTCCTCTGGATGATTTTTTTGAATATATCTTGATGAAGTTTTGGAAGGTATATTCTGCAAATCTTCTTCATCTGAATCTTCACCCATTTCTTCCTGACAACTTTCTTCTTCTTCAAGAATATCTTCCTGAGATGGCTCATTTATTCCTGTTCTTTCATCAACTCTGACATTTATACTTTCCACCATGGTGTGTGTTCTTTTATTGTAGCATCTGTAGGCCTTACTCTTTGTAGAGTATCCAAGAAAAATACCTTCATCGCATCTAGGATCAAACTTGCCCAAGTCCTTATCCTCTCTTTTGATATAGCATTTACTTCCAAAATTTTTGAAGTAGTTTACCGTGGGAGGTCTTCCTTTCCAAAACTCATATGGAGTCTTATGATGCTTCATTCTAACTTGAGCTCTATTCATAACATAGACTGTTGTATTGATTGCTTCCTTCCAAAACCCATCTGAGATTCTTGATTCATTTAGCATTGCTCTGGCCATATTCTCAAGAGTTCTATTCTTTCTTTCTACTACTCCATTTTGCTGAGGAGTCCTTGCTGCTGAGTATTCTCTTCTGATTCCATGTTCTACACAAAACTCAATGAACTCTGTAGAGATGAATTCTCCTCCTCTATCTGATCGCAAACACTTGATCTTCTTTCCTATTTCATTTTCTACCATTTCTTTGAATACTTTGAAATGCTCAAATGCCTCTGATTTCTCTTTCAAAAAAATGACCCAAGTCATTCTAGAATAATCATCTATGAACAACATGAAGTAGCTTTCACCTTGCAAGATTTTGGTTCTCATAGGACCACATAAATCAGTATGAATCAATTCTAGAACCTTGGAAGAGGAATATTCTTTTGCCTTGAAACTTGATCTTGTCTGCTTTCCATATTGACACTGTGCACAAATTGTATTTGAAGGTCTCTTTATCTTTGGTAGATCTCTGACAATCTGTTTGTTGCTTATCCTTACTATGTTGTCGAAGTTCAAATGACACAACCTTTTATGCCATAACCAACTTTCTTCTTCTCGAGATAGAAGACATTTTTCCCTTTTTATTTCTCTGAGCATGTAGAGATTGTTATTGGTTCTTCCTGCATTTGCAACAAGCTTCCCTATTTTTGTTTCCCTGATTTTGCATCCTGTAGAGGAAAAAGTAACTATGTACCCTCGATCACAAAGCTGACTTACACTTAGTAGATTGTGTTTTAGACCCTCAACATAGAGTACACCCTGTGTAGTAGTCTTTCCATCATCCAAACTTAAAGTTCCTCTCCCTTTGATCTTAGCTGAAGCATTATCACCAAATCTCACTGATCCACTATTGTTCTCTCTTAGAGAAATGAATTTATTCTTATACCCAATCATATGACTAGAGCACCCACTATCAATATACCATTTGTCCATCCTATAACCTAGTAGAATCTACCTTCAAGCTTGTTAGTCTTTTCGAAGGAACCTGCTCTGATACCAATTGAAGAACACAAGCTTATACTGAGAGGGGGGTGAATAGTATAGCACCCACTTTTTACTTTCTTTCCAAACCAATATCAATTAGTGTCCTCAATTGCAATAACTAAATATAGTAGTGTGCATTAATAACATAGATAGCAATAGTAAGCAAGTGCACAAATCATCACACATAATTGAGACACAAGATTTAACATGGTTCCCCCAATGTGGGGTAGTCCACAAGATATTATCCTTATAATATTTCATAAATAAATAGGGATCCTTATCCCAATACAAATGATTACTTTGATCTGCTCAAAGCTAGGCTATCCTGATCTTCTCAGGTGGGCTCCACTAATCTGCTCAGCTAGGCTCTCCATTGATCTGCTCAGCTAGGCTATCCATTGATCTGCTCAGCTAGGCTATCCATTGATCTGCTCAACTAGGCTATCCATTGATCTGCTCAGCTAGGCTATCCATTGATCTGCTCATCTAGGCAACTGGTGTTGATGTGTTTTCTATTTCTGTCTTGTCTCTTTCACTGCTCACAAATCTGCCTCAATGCCTTCTCACAAGGCTCAAACAATCCTGCTCAAATATTATCCCAAATCTGTTCTCAAAGCCTTCACAAAAGGCTCAAACAATCCTGCTCAAATGTTGTCCCAAATCTATCCAAAATCTATCCCAAAAGCCTTCTCAAAGGCTCAACCAATCATGCACAAAATCTGTCTCAAATCTGTCTAAAAATTTTATCCCAAAAGCCTTCCCAAAGGCTCAACCAATGACTCTCAAGTAGCACTCAAATCTCAACCACAAATCAATGAAGGCAAGGCTCAATGATGAACTCAATAATGGATAACAAATGAATGATGACAATACTCAACAATGTGCTCAACAATGAATGGCAATGTACTCTTCAATGGATGACAACAATGATCCACAATGATCTCAACAATGTATGACAAATGATCTCTCAAATGGATGACAACAATGCTCAACAATGTACTCTCAAATGGATGACAAATGAGCTCTCTAATGGAAACCTCTCCAAGCAATAACAATGAGGACTTCAACCAACCAAGGACAATCTCCACAAGTGATAGCAATAGGTTCTCAATAATATCTTCCTCATGCAATGTCAATAAGCTCTCAAGAAACAAGCACAACTCCCTCAAGCAAAGAGCTCTCAAATAGCCAACAATGATCTCCTCAAAATGAAAGACAAATGTATCCACAAGTGACTAGAAAATGATCTCCTCAATGGTCTCAAATAATGGCAATGTACTCAACAAGTAACCAACAATAATCTCCTCAAAGCAATAGCAAAAACCTCCTCAATAATGGCAATACTCTCAATGAACTCCACTAAAGCAATCATGGAACTCAAGCATCAATTTTATCCATAAAATTGATTTTCTAATCCATCCACTTCCTCTCAATAGCCAAGGCACATAATCAAGCAATTTGTCTTCAACTTCAAACCCTAACTCATGTGCATGTCTTCTAACTCAAGGTAGCAATTAACTAGGTCTCAAGTTCCTAGTTTAATTTCATAATTAAATCATGCACTAGGACATATAACAAGTTCAACACTTTTCAACCTTATGACTCCCTAATTTCATTAACACATACAACAAGCACCTATGCTTTTATTTTTAATTCCACACCTTATAACTCCACATACAACAATCACAAATATTTATTTCCACACCTTATATCTCCCTAATCACACACAACAATAACAAATATTTAATTCTACACCTTATAACTCCCTAAGCACATTAACACATACAACAAGCATTTATTTCCCTAAACTCCTTATGACTCCCTAGTTATCATAGAAATAATTTTAATGCACCAAAACTTTGGTAATAACAAATATTACCATGCACTGGAGATAAATACCTTTATATGAAATTTGTTGCCTTCGTAACCTTCAAAATCATCTTTGCCAAAATGCCTTGCCAAAATTAATGCGCCTTCACACCTTCATGGGAGTCGAACTCTGTTCCTCTCACTTAGCACTGTGAAGCGCTTACCACATGGGTATTAGCCCACATTGGGATTTTAATCCCAAACACCCAACTTTAACCTGCGCTCAAATCTGAAAACTCGATTTGCCTTTCTTAGCAAAACACTTTGCCCCTGGCGGGATTCGAACAATGAACCTACCTTGTGCAAAGTTCATGCGCTACCAACTGCGCTATAGGCTCCTGTGTGACATCACTTTCCCATGCTATTTACTTGACCTTGCTCTCAAATCAAAAGTTATTTATCCTTCTTTCTTCGCTGCTCCCCTTTCGATGACTCTCTCTCATGCGCTATGTCAAGTCTTAAATAAACAAAGGTTTTCACCTTTTATTTATATGCACCTCCATGCCTTCGAATGACGTCGACGAATATTTATTAATCTCCCCAACCTTTGCACGTCGACGGATAATATAATACAACCTTAGACCTTAGAATTATTAAATAAAAATTTAATAATTCACCTTTTAACTTTGAATTGGGATATCTCCTTCATTCTTTTGAATTTCGTCATGAAACTTTTTGCACCTAGGTTTTATTGGAAAACCTTTTCATCCATCATAATTTGGAGAAGTCTTAGCATAGTGGTTTTAATGAAAAACCCTTTCCAATGGTTTTAATGAAAACCCTTTCCGTTGGTTTTAATAAAAAACCCTTCCATCGGTTTTAATAAAAACCCTTGCCATTGGTTTTAATAAAAACCTTTACCATTGGTTTTAATAAAAACCATTAATATAATATTTAAAAAATTAAATATTATATGCCTCTTGTGCCACAAAACCCCGTATATATCCATGCTCTCCAAAATATCATAAATGATTATTTATGAAGTGCTTTTGCCACCAAAACTCAATGTGATCCATGTGACATCAATGACAACACAAAATAACTCAAATTGCCAACAAATTACCCAAAATAGGCGAGTTCAAGTAACCCGTAAATTTTTAGTTATATATATAGTGAGGTTCCTCAAGTTAAGGAGGAAACCCAAGAAGTTTTAACCATGATGAGGAATCAGGTTAAGAGGGATAAGTATCCAGAGCCAGTAAAGGAAAAGTAGTGCTTCCAAGTAGTAAAGAAAATATTGCAAGAAGAAGCTGAGAAGACTAAACGAGTAGAGTCAATAGCTGATAAGGAACCAAGAAAACCATCAGACCAGGAGATATTTGTGCAAAGTTTAGAAGCACAGGTTTTAGATACCGCAATAGAAATTAAAGTATCAAACCTATTGGAAGCTATTCTCGCATTGCAGAAAGCAATGGTGGAAGAAATACAACCGCATAAGGTGATGGGAGTGCAAAGCCAATCGATTCAGGAGAAGGAGCAGAAGGATCGGTTCATGGATCCAACTATATTAATGATTTATGTGGGAAATAAACCTGCATTATTTCATATGGAGATCCTAGGACACAAATTGACACAAGTAATTGTGGATGAAGGATCCAGTATCAATGTGTTACCTGAAAGAACATGGCTAGAACTAGGAAATCCATCTCTATAAGCACCAAGATTTTAATTATATGGTGCTAACTAGAATGGTATCGAGACAAAGAGATTCTTTATAGCACAACAAGTGGTGATAGCTTAACAAGATTTTGTCTTAGATTTTGTTGTGATTACAATGCAAAAGCATGCATACGATGCTATCTTGGGGATAGGATGTTTACAAGTAGCCAAAATTAATCACAATTGGGGAAATAATCAAACCACTTTTAAGAAAGGACAACATAAATATATGATTAATCTAGCCAATCAAAAATTTAGTGAGGATGTAGCTATGACAGATGAATCAGAAAATTCCTTAGGAGATGAAGGATACGAACCTGATGGAGAAGGAATGTTGTACCTAGATGAATGTAGCAAAGATGAAGCCATATATGATAGCCTACTTATTCATTTGCAAATGGAGGAGTATGAAATTTTTTAGCCCAACTACCTCTGTATTGAGTTAGAGGATATCAAGGAAAAATAAGACAAATTGAAAGTTACCCAGGAACCTAAGAAAGAAGTAGAAGAGAAATGGATATTTCTAAAAAAAATTATAGAGTATACAGCAGGAGATGCAGAGATTGATATAAGGTTGGCACACCCAAAGAATGTAAAGAAAGCAACAAGTGAACCATAAAATATCAAATATGAAAGACCTTAGATAGTGGAAATCAATCTAGGAACAAAGGAGGAACCTAGGATGATTCACTATGGCGATGATTGGAACCTTGTACTAGAAGTAGAAGCTTTTAAGATATTCTTAGAATATAAGGATGTATTTTCATGGACATATAAGGACCTGAAAGGAGTACCACCAAAATTATCTATTCGTAAGATTACACTAATTCTTGTAGCACAACCTTTAAGAAGGAGACCATATAGAATGAACCCAAAGTATGTTGCATTAGTGAACGCAGAGATAGAAAAGATGTTGGAAGCAGGAATCATCTTCAGGGTGACAATGGGTCTCACATATAGTTATCACCTTGAAGAAGGAAGTAGATAAGATCATAATATTCTTGGAATTTAGGAGTCTAAATGTTGTAACTATTAAGGATACCTTCTCTATTCCCTTCACATATTCTATCTTGGAAGAAGTCACATGACACGAGATCTATTTATTTTTGTATGTGTTCTCGGGATACAATAAAATTAGTATAGTCAATGAGGATAAGTTGAAGACCATATTTATTATGGATAATGGCATCTATGTATATAATTGAATGCAATTCAGGATCTGTAACGCCCCAGCTACATTTCAGTGTATCATACTATATATATTTGATCAGTTGGCAACAAGGAATTTTAAAGCATTTTTGGATGATTGGTCCATTTACGAGAAGATAAAGGAACATATTCATACCTATTGGAAAATCCCTTTGCCTTCTATGTTGATCACCAAGCCTTGTTGTACTTGATAAATAAACCAATGATACAAGGATGAGTCAGTAGGTGGCTCATCACCCTTCAAGAGTTTGTATTTTGAGTAGTGGTGAGGCCTAGTAAGAAGCACATGATTGCAGACCAGTTGTCTTGGATACGATCAGGGGAACCTACAGGAACAGGAGTTCCTGATGAATTTCTAGATGCACAATTATTTTCCATCAATGTTGTTCTATCATGGTACAAGTTGGTTGGCCAATACCTATCCACAGGAGAGTTGCCACAAGAAATGATGGCAACTAAGAAAAATAAAGTAATAATGAAGTCAGCACCTTTCCAGATAATAGCAAGATTGTTGTATAAAATGGGAAGTGATGGTATCCTACGAAGATGTGTGATGGAGGAAGAAGTCAAAGCAACATTGAAAGAGGCTCATGCAGGCTTAGTAGGAGGGCATATGGGACCAGATGCGACTACTAGAAAGATATTGCTAGCAGGACTATGGTGGCCCACATTGTATAATGATGCAAAGGAGTATGTGAAAGCATGCGATACTTGCCAAAGGGCAAGAAAGCCGGTAAAGAGGGACTTTATGCCCTTGCATCCATCACAACCACAAGAGTTATTTGAATGGTGGGGATTGGACTTTGTAGGACCATTGAAGACATCTCGGAGGAGGAAGTGTAGATACATCGTAGTAGCAATAGAATACCTGACAAAATGGGTTGAAGCAAGAGCATTACCTAATAACTCAACTAAAAGTACAATGAGATTCTTGTATGAATAGGTAATCACAAGGTTTGGTATTCCACTACAAATAACAAGTGATCGAGGAGGACACTTTGTTAATGAGATCATAAAGACGCTAACCATAGAGTTTAGGATTTTACACTCACTATCTAGTCCGTACTATCCTAGAGCGAATGGGCAGGTGGAAGCAAAAAATAAAGTCCTGGTATCTACTCTGTATAAAACCTATGGAATAGAGGGAGCAGATTGGGAGGAAAGGCTACCATCTATTTTGTGGGCATATAGAACAAATTTTAAACCTACAATAGAGCATACACCTTTCCAATTAATGTATGGACAGGAAGCAGTGGTGCCAGTTGAATTCTTGATACCAAGTTTGAGAGTCGCGGTAGAGCATCACTTGGGTGATCAAGAAATTTTGGAAGAGTGATTGACAATACTGATCAAGTTGGATGAAAGAAGAGTCATGGCACAATGGGTGATTGAGGTAGCTCAGAAAATATGGAAGGCATGGCATGACAAACATTTGAGGAAGTTAGAACTTAGTCCAGGTGACTTGGTTCTAAAGTTTAACGGGAAGTAGGAAATCAAGCCCGGTAAGCTGAAGATGTTATGGCTTGGTCCCTATAAAGTAGTTGAAGTAATGAATAATGGAGTAGTCAAGTTACAAAACTTGAATGGGATAGAGGTGCCCGATACTATAAATGGCTCAAAGTTGAAGCCTTACAAGGTACAATGCTTATTCATTTCTTCAGAAGAAATTGAATGACGAAGATGAGCAAAAGCTCAAATAGAAGCTCAGAGTGAGCTAGGTCCATCATAGGAGGAGCCTGACACAGGACTCACACACTTATTTTTAGAAGGGGAGGAACCACGACCAACCATAGAACAACAAGAGTTGGCACCTCGGCCTAGAGAAAGAAGAAGATTACGAGTACATGTCAGATTTGTTGATGGGACCGAGCGAGTTGAAGAAGAAGATGAAGAATGGATTCCTCCAAATGAAAGAGAACATCAGGAGATAGTACTGTTACCTAGGAATAGGGGAAGGTAGGAAGAAGCAACCCCAGTAAGTAGAAATAGGATGTATCCTTAGGTAGAATGGAGGGAACTACCCCAGCAAGTGGAAGGACGAAGAAGGATATGGCTAACAGTATGATATGAAGATAGAGTGGACACATTTGAAATGGAAGTTCTGGAGGAAGATAGGAATGAGACCATTGATCAAGAATTGGTTGGACTTACTCCATTGGCTTAGATAGGGCTATTACAATAGAGAATGCGGTTACAGACTCAACAACTACAAGAAGAATATCAAATGTTGTGAGGTCATAATGCAATGTTGAGAGAGCAAATCATCCAGGAATTGGATGGCACAATACAAAGGTTGGAGGAACAAAGGGTAGCTAGGCTACAAGAGCTTGAAAGGGAACCTGAGGAGGTTGAGGGACTAACTCCAAGAAGTAGTGGAGGGAATGATGGTGCAAGCACAAGCTCACAGGTACCACCGAGTGATCCACCAATGACAAACGAAGATGCAGAGATGCTTTGGTGAGACATTGAAGAGGCAACTACATCACCTGAATCACAAGGTAATATACGATTGGATTTGAGTGACTCTAGTAATGAAGGAATGCCTTGGCTAGTAATGGAACCTAGTATAGAAAGCAGTGATGAGGATGATTATCTAGAAAACCCTTAGAATCCTTGAGGTAATCGTGATCCCCCAGCATGTACAACAATACAGCGACAAATAGGGAGACCACAGGGACATCAAACCAACCTTGACCCACAAGCATATATAATAGCCTATCGATAGTTGAGAAGATAAAGGAGAGAAGTATGAATATTGGAGAGAATGATGAATTTACCAATCGATTGGGTGGAACAGAGAGAAGAGAATCAGAATCACTCAAGTTCTAAGATGGACTTTTTTGACGCATATAGAGAGGTTTTGGCAACATCATCTCCACAAAGAAACTTCGAGGAAAGAATATGGAGACGTCACCTAGCACGTGTGGATCATAGAATCAAAGCACTACGACAATTATCACCAAGTACAAGAAGAAGCAGAAGTCCACTAGCCAACATTGAGTTGGTAGAGATAACTCCTGATACCCGAACAATGGGAGGAAGGAATAGAGAAAGACCCCTAAGGCTTCAGCTAGGAAGGGGAGGAGGTATTCGACTATGAAATGAACAAGGACAAGGTGATGTTACAATCAGAGGAGGAAGAGGACGAGGAAGGTTTTGACCCCCTACTCCTAGATGGCCAGGAGATACACCTTTAGCCTGTATGAACTGGACAAGGAATCTGTGAGGGTTACCAAGAATTAGGGGAATCTTACCAAATCCTGCAAGGCGACGTACATGGGGACAACCATCCTTAATATGACAAGGACCTCAATGAGTGATGGGTGGTAGAGGATTACTCTAGGAAAGGGAGGAATCACCATTAGCACAGAGAAACCCAATGTCAAGAGGAATAGGATGGGGGAGACACTCATGCGGAAGAGGCCTTGTTGGTAGAGGAAGAGTGCACTTTGCAGATGAAAGAAACCAAGGACAACTAAGAATCCGATCACCAAGTCTGGAGCTAAAATTGATCCGAGGGGATAGGTGGAGAAGTCACTCGAATGATAGTAGAGTAGTAAGGACACCGCTACCAAGGGACCAATCACCTGTACGACAAGGAGAAAGGACACTAGGTGAAGATACTCTAGCTTACAATTGTACAATTCCAAATTGTACACATGAAAGGGGAAGGCCAAGAAATTTAGTAACATCACAAGTGGAGATGAATCGGCCTAGGGAGCAAGTACTGATAGGTGACACAACCACTCAAAATGTTATAGTTGAACCTCCAAGAGAAGAATTCTATGGGATCATACAAGTGAATGTCATTGTACGATTGCCAAGACGGTAAGTGTAAATAGACTAGGATTGAAAAAAAAAAAAAAAAAGAAAAAAAAAAAAAAAATGAAAAATAAAGTGCCTTAATTGTGAAAATCCCTCGGGATACAATTAAGAAGGAAGTGGGTTGAAAACTGAAAATGACGACCTCTTTAGAGAGAAAGAAAATTGAAAATTTCTCTAAGTATAAGATCGTACAAAGCAAAATGGAAGAGGAAAAAGGTATAATTATGAGATCGTACAAGTCAAATTGGCAAAAGAACATGGGAAATCATATGAAGAGATAGGTTGTATGATTTAGATCATACATTGTATGATTTTGGGCATGTTGTACGATTTTCAACTACCCCATTTAATGCGGCATGCACGGGAAAAAGCAACGGTTGGAGGAAAAAGTAGGAAAAGGATAATTTTTTTCAAAAGCATGTTGAGTTGTCAATCATCCATGCAAGGAGGATGGAAAACATGCAAAGTGGTACAATTTATGAATTAAATTGGTTAGGGTTTAGTTAGGGTTTGAGAAATAATTTAAATAGAAGGTAAATTTACAATTTCCTTAAACCATACAAAGAGAATTTGAATTTTTTTAGGAGGACGAAGGTGGAAAGCATGCAATTGAATGGAGAAGACTACATGGGCAGAAAACTTCATCAGTAACCTGAAATAATGATGACCCATTTTAATTAGCACCAAGGAGAACTTTTCACATTTGGAGAAATCGAATCGAAGAAGGAAAGGAAGAGAAAAATTAGGGTTTGACTCCATGGAAGGAAAAATTCGAAGTGCAGCTAGGAAGTAAGGAGGAATAGTAGTAGAAGGCAGCCAAGTATGAACCAGGTGGTGAAAAATTGCATATTAGGGTTCGAAGCAGTGATAACTTGGAGCCAAAGTGGAAGATTTGCAAGGAAAGTGAAATTTAAACCCTAAAATCAAACAAATCAGGCAAAACCAAGCTAGAAAAGGTAGGGGAAGGAAGGAGAAGTCCATACAACCATAGAGTACAGCCAAAGAATTCATTTTTGAAGATAAAATTGTGCCAAGGGTGGAAAAGTTGAAAAATTGCTCCCAAAAAGCACTGAAAAGGAAGATCGAGGCAATCCAACAAATGGGTTGGTGAAATATTCAGAAAAGGAGGACAAAATTGTAATTTTTTTACAACCTAGGGTTTGAAAATATGTACTGTATGATTTTGGGGGTAAGGTGTACGATTTTAGGAAGAAGATAGTACAATTCTTGGCGATTTTTAGGTCGTTTTAGGTAGTTTTCAACAAATCATATGGAATTGTATGGATTCCATGGAGGGAGGTAGCCAAAAAGTGACATTGTATGGAGTAGTACCACCCTGTATGATTTCATGCTACAGATGTATGATTTGAGGAAGTTATGGTAGTTTGAAGACTGAACAGGCTAAAAATTGAACTGTGAAAAAGGAGCAGTGTACGATCTAGAAGTGGCTATTGAAGGTGAAACCGTACAGGCATACAAGGAAGAGCATACTGTATGATTTATAGTAAACTGTATGATTTTAGGAGTACTTTCGATTACGGAAATGGTGATGTTCGGATAGTAAGTTAACCAGAAGAATGGTGAAAGAATGATCTCAGTAGAAGAGTTCGGATGCTGGTTAAGGTGGATTGCAGCCAATAGGGTGGAAAGGTCACTAGGACCCCTACATGAGAGAGAAGCATATCCATGATAATACCAAGGGTGATAGTTTTAGTCCCATGATTGGTGTGGTACTCATCCTTGGAGGAGAGGAGGATATAGGTCATGGAGAAGGCAAAACTATTGATGGGTTGATCGAAGAAGAACACCACCAAGGTATCGAGAGGAGAGAATGGCACAAGAAAGGACCTCAAGGAGGGAGTTGAGGAGTGAAGTACATATTCTAGATCAGGATGAGGATCTGAGTAGCGGACCTAAGGAAGGTCAGGTGGAGATAACAAATATTGCATTTGTACAACATGGAGCGGATACATGCAGGTGATGGTGGAATGATAAATGAAACAAGAACCATCCATGGAGGAAATGGTTCAAGGAGGTTGGTGTAGCTATCATAGCACAAGTACCACCACACCAAAAAACCTTCTTCTACAACTACCTATTGTAGATGGTCCAAGCGTATAATCCTACGACCAGAACTACTTTTGTCAATGTGGACAAGAGGTCGGTGAAAATAGAAGTGATAGCAGATGCATTCAGGAAGACATTCAGATTGCTAGCATATGACACAAAGATAGTTAAGAAGTTGGTTGATCTGATTGAGTCATATCGTATCATCACTTCATTGACTAATGTGAAGTCATCAATTACTACAAAGATCTCGGGTGCAGGAACTCGAGGGATCAAATAGAGCCAACTGAAAGGAGATGATTGGCCATGTGTGATGAATACAGTAATGGCTCGACTTTCAGGTGATACAAGATCCACAGAGATGCCAATATGGATGGCTTAATATGTAGAAGGTATCACCCAAGGAATCTAGTATGATTGGGGTACCTATCTAGAAAGGAAAATGCATGAAGTACTGATGAAGAGATCAAAGAATTTTGGAATGACCTTCCATGCCATCGGACTATTATTGAATGCTATCATAGAGTTGGGAATCTATTTTCTAGGTTTGATAGAACCTTGAGAAGTTGGGGAAGGACAACCAACCATTTTGAGGTGGGAAAAGTCAGTACCTATTAAGAAGGAGACTCCAGAGAAGCCTCGAACAAAGAGGGAATAGTAGGCCATGGAGGTACTAGAAGACACTCCTTCGGATGATGAGGATGTACATCCTCGAAGGAAAATAACAAGGAGATTGGAACTTGAACTGGAACAATAAGCAATGCAACAATGGTAGTAGGAGCAACCGTCAGTTCAAGAAAGGGAGGGAAATATGGAGAGACAAGTAAGCCCAATTCAAATAAGAATAATATGACAATGGGAAAGAATGGTAAAGAACCCCATTTTAGAGAAACAAGATGAGCCTGCACAAAAGGATCAATAGGAGGAAGAATAGTCAGATTCATAAAAGATAGATCTGGATGACTGGAGTTGGGTAGCAGTAGAGAAAATGGTGGTATCTCCACAAATTTTCCAATGGGATGAATTTGAAATCCTAGATGCTTCAAATTTTTTGAAGGATATAGAGGTGGGGCAGATAGCATAGGAAGTGGTAGCCACCACTCAGGAGGAAAAAGAGGACACTGAAGTGAGAGTGGAAGCCTTAGAGGAAGAGTCTAGGAAAAAGAAGAAGCCCCATTACAAATTTGTGATGGGAGGAAGTTCAAAGCAAAATAACCCAAGTGATGTACAAGAAGAGACAAAAGCATCACAAGAACAAAAGGAACCTATTGTTGAAAAAATCATAATGATGGAAATCCAACATAATCAAGAGGAAGAATAGGTGATGGAAGAACAATAGGTGGGTAGTGTGGAACAAGAAGTAGCCCAAAAAGTAACGAAAGAGCAACATGTGGGCTCTACTGAATAGGAAGAAGCCCAGGAATAGATGGAGCAACAACAATCTCAATAGGAGATTGTGAAGATAGAAGATAATGAGGAGGAGGAGAATATTGTAGAATGGACTCCATCTCGAGAAAATATAGACATAGAGAGAGCACTTCGAGAGCTTGGGGGAAGCTCTAGCCACCACATGGAGGAAGAGGAAGAATGAACTCCTACATAAGAGGAATGATGGAGAATGAGAACAAGTTACCTTTTGAAGGTACCATAGTTTAGCAATATTGAAATGGAAGAGGAGGCAAGAGGAGTAGAAGATGATGTGGAACATTTCTTCTCATAGATAGGTGATGCCATAGCTAGTGCCAAATTATAGTTTTGTATTGGATGCATGGGAGAATTAAAGTTGTGGGAGGAACAAGTGTCTCTCGAGTTGGAGAAAATAATAGAATGGGTGAGTAATAAGGAGCATACAAGGAGAATCATAGATATTCATGTACAACACCCATGGAAGTTACCTAGGGAAGAGGTAACCACAATGTTGGGAAGAGATGACTTGCTAGAAGGAGTGATAACCAACTACAGGCAGCATCCGAGATTGTACTTGGATAGAATAAATCACCCGACTTGTCCGATGAACATAGGAGAATTGGAGTACAAGAGGGTCACTACAAATTTGGCTATCACTCTGAGGAAGTTGAACTTTCTCACACATTGGATAGAGTGGTTGAGCATCGGATTGGAGCAAATTTATCAGCTCAAGGAAGCTCATAAGAAGGAGATGGAAGCCACTCAAACATAAATGATTGCAATGGAGGAAGAATTGCAAAAGTGTAAGGCTATAGTAGAAGAGAAAATAAAGAAACTAGAGGAAGATCTGACAAGCATAAATACTGAGTCTGAAACTAGACTTAATTTGCTTGAAGAAGAGAAGCGATAGATCTCCCAGATAGTAGAAGATAAGATTAAGGAGTTGGAGGCACAACTCAAGGTAAAGGATGAACATATGGTAGCACAATTAGCCAAGAAAAATGAGCAAGTGGTGACACAAGCCAAGCAGATAGAAGAACTTCAAAAGGATAACAAAAGATACAATGAATTGGTCCTAGAGAAGCAAGCATAGTTGAAGGCTAGGGAAGAGACTATTCGTGCCTTGGAGGCAGATATTCATCACCACCTAGAGACCATTGTTGAGAAGAATGAAGAACTTCAGGTGGTGACTCAAATAGAAGCCCACTTGTAGGAAATGTTGAAGAGGAGTGCCACTAACCAAGAAAATAAAATGATGGAATTCTTGAAGACTACTGAAGAGAAGGCTAATTTCCATGGGGTAAAAGTAGTGGAAATGGGAAGCTACGCAGCCAAGTTGAAGAATGAACATGCAATTATTCAATCCAAAGTGACTGACTTGTAGGAGATAATTACGGACTATGAAGCACAACTAAAGTAGAAAGGTCATTCGATGAGGACACCAACCAAAGTAAAGGGGAGGGCAGATGTAGGCAACAAATCCACCTCCTAGAAGAAGAGAAAGTGATCAAATGGATTTGCTCAATTTTGATAGTTTTGATAGTTTGCCCAAGTTTTGTAAACCGTACAAGTAGGGGCAAACCATACAACTAGGAAGGCAAACCATACAATGCAAGGGCAAACCGTACAAGGCACACTGAAATGCAATGAAATGCATGGGAAATGTAATTTCAGGATGAAATGGTGCATAAGTTTGCTAATTAAGGTTTTAGACTTAGTAAAAGTCTAAATTTATGCATTCTATTATGGATGGGTAGTTGTAAATAACTAATTGCCTCAGGAACCACTTTGGAATGGCTTGGGAAATGTTATATAAGGCCCCATTTTCAAATTTGTAGGTCTGGTTGTTGTTAGATATGTATTGAGTATTTATTGGTTAGAATCCAATGAGATAGATTGTTAACCTCTGAGTTATTGCAGTAGATTGATAGAACAACCATGTTGTAATTAAATTTATGATATAATAAGACACAAATTATTATGAATATGTTTTTTATAGGTTGTGTATGATTTTGGCACTGATGGATGAGGATTTATGGTTTAATCTTGATGCATGTGTTTTCTGGTGAATGTTTGGATTAGTTTTATGCATTGTTGCAACATATTGTAAGAATATATCACTGGTGAAGCTTGAGGAATGATATATGAGCATGAAAGCACTTAGGAGGATATCATGAACCCTATTGTATGATTTTTGGATGTAGTCAGTGGAATTGAATCTCTCACAAGCCCCGTTAAGATGTGTTGCATGTTGCTGAGAATGGATTAATTGGCATATTAAACCTTTACAAAACATACCTGAGAGAGATTGGCCCAGTAGAGTATCTGATTTGGCATCTGGTTGTACCTTCAGTTCATACAAATCGTACACCAGAGTTCGTACAAATCGTACAAGGAAAACTTACCCGATTTGGCAAACCAAGCGATTGAGAGAAACTTACCCGATTTGGCAGTTTAGGGGAATCGACTTGAACGATTACAAAACTGTGTACGAAAGCCTCCAAAACTGAGTCTGATAGTTTGGTTGAGTGTAAAAGTGTACAAACCTTGCCACTGTATGATTTGGGATCATACAGTGTGTGAATTTGACTTCCGTACAAGTTGTTCATTAGGCGTAAAAGGGTAGTTTGAAGGACCGTACGGTTGTACGATTTGGAAATCGAGTTGGGACTTGTATATTGATCATTCCAAGCCTTAGAAAATCACCTCCCCACTGGGAATACTACACCCCTGTGCTACACAACCTTGAGCTTTTTTTTTCTATTTCAACTTCTTTATACATTTTCTCATTGACTTCCATGGATATGATCTTTTTCCTATCTTCATTGTCAAACAGGATCTCTAGAATAACCAAACCTCTAGGTATGTGATTTTTCTTAAGTTGAATAACATCCTGTTGATCAATATACTCTGTATTTTTCTCTTGAACAATGGATAAATAGGCATATCTCACCAGAAAATCAATGATTTATTCATCACTTTCAAAAACCTGCTAGAAAATTTGTTTATCTAGCACTGCAGGCCTGAAAATCATCTTGATCCCTTTGTCCTTCTTAACTCCTATGTCTGCAAAAGGGTTCAAGTTAGCTCTCCTTACTACTAAGGAATATGCCAAAGTATTCTTTTCTCTGGGAAAAAAATTATGTTTAGGGTGTGAAATAATTCCATCAAATCCCATACCCTATTTCTATATGCTTTTAGGTAATAGTGCTTACTGCTACACCTTTATATTACTTGGTTTACAATAAATTTAGAGTCACCATATATGTTTAATATCTTAATACCCATACTTTCATCCTGCATTAGTCCAAGGTATAGTGCCTCATATTCTGTAGCATTATTAGTGCATGACCATGTTAGCCTATAGGAGAAACTCTTTATCCCTTCTGATTAGGACTATAATACCACACCAAAACCAACACCATTTCTACATCTGGAACCATCAAATTTCATGGTACATACTTCTAATTCTCTTATAGACTGATTAGATATAGCAAGAATATTTTTTTTTGACTCTGTAGAAATATAGTATGTACCCATACTTGTTCCAAACTGGCTATAGTCCTCTGTGAAAGGTAGTTCATCTTCAATTGACAGCTCTTCAAACTTATCCACGATTTCAAATTATTTAAGAGGGGTGATATTGCACATGTCCTCTTAAATTTTTTCAATGTGGTAAGACACAAGCTTCTCAGGTGTTATTATTATCCTCTTTCCTTTGAAAGGAATAACCATGCTGGAATAATCCATATACATGCATCCACCCAACTTTGCAGTGAACTCTCTTGAAAGACATAAGCCAAAATAAGGATCTAGATCCACCACCACTATTTATTATACTATAGTTACCTCAGGTGCTCTATGTAGCCTCATAAAGACATCTTTTATTACTCCCACTATCTTCACAGGTGTTCCATCCAATTACAGTACTCCAGGGCAAGATCTGGTGTATTCCATACCCATTTACTCACAAATTTATTTAGGCATAACTGTGGTAGATGCCCCTGAGTCAATAATACAATTGCAGACTACCCAACCTTCCATTCTTAGAGAGATATAGAAATGAGGGGGTTTATTCTTTAAAACAGCAGGGGACATTTCTTTCTTTTTAGAAGGTATGCTCATAATTGTGGTGTCTTGTTTTTCTTGTGGATATTTTTCAAGGAAGCTTTTAGCAGGTCTATTTTTCAAGGAATGAAGAGGGTATCGTATAGACTATATTTGGATGGTATATTCTTCATTTCCTCCATAATATTGTATTTAGATTTTGCAGAACTAGGTCTCTCAGGTCTTCTTTCTAGCTCACCATATTTTATTTTATACTGTTGAGTGCTTTCTATTCTTTATCTTTTAGTAATGAAGGGGAATCTAATCCTCTCTTGGGCTTCATCCTTAGACCTCATTCTATCTCCCTTAGTTTCTTTCTCAATTATCTTGAGAAGACTAGCCTCTTTTTCTTTGGCTTGGGGAATAGGGAAAGTATCATTACTTTGGGGAGGTGGATCACTCTTCTTTTGAGAGGGGACCTAAAATTACCCCATATTTTGTGGATCTAATTGTAGTATTTTCTTGCCTGATATTTTCATGACAGTAATAGGTCCATATTCATAAAAATATTTTCCAACCATGATCTGGTCAGGCTACCAGAGCATATTCACTCTTCCATCCTGTTTTCTTTCTGCTATCTCCATAGTCTATTGTACATGGTGTTGGTATATAACACAATATTGTGAATCATGAGGATCATTACACACCAAACACCAGACATTAACCAAACTTATTTCTAAATAACACTCAGGTGTTTCATATGTTGTATTCACTCTAACCCTAGTACTATTGCTAAGGCTGGGTCTTCCATATTTATTCACATAAGGAAATATTATTTGTTGAGACCTTTCCATATCCCTCTTCTCCATAGAATTCATCTTGTTGTTAAGAGTTATCAAATTATTATGCATATCAAGGATGACAAAAGACTCTTGTGGAATATAATATGGAAGTGGAGGGAAAGGAACTATAGTGTGCTTTTGGTTGAGGAATGGGGGTCATCTATGGGAATGGGGATGAAAATGGAGGGGGGTCCATATAAGACAAAGTAGTAGCTTGGCTTTGGATATTAGTGGTTTCCAAATTTTAAGGCAACACAACTTTTGGAGGTACTCTTCCAACATTAATAATAACATTTTATGCATGAACAACTACATTATAAACCTATGGAAAAGTTTACACCCCATATTGTTGGGTTTATATGCCTATATCTGATCTAAGAGCTCTGATATAATGCATATAAGCAAGGCTTTGCAATTGGTCTAGCAACATGGGAAATTCTCTTCCAGGTTATGTTGAACCTCAGATTAAAATTTGAAATAGTTTTTTTTTTATGTTTCTTCATAGATGTGAACTTATTGAGGAGGGAAAAAGAATTTACAGTTTCATTAAATTCCTCCATAAAGGGCTCAACCAATTCTTCCCATGAGGTTATGGTATTGTCCTCAAGAGTCCTAAACCAATGCAAAATATTCCCTCTAAAGGATAGGGCTAGGATTATCACAATAACATCTTCATTATTTATATTGTGAATTACTGCAAGATTTAAAAATATCTTGGCAATGCTCATATGCAGTTTTTCTAGATCCTTCATAAGTGGGAATATCCTTAGACATAGCTTGAGGAATGTTTTACATATGGGCTAGTCTAAGGGGGTTAGTTGTGTTCCAGCTAGGGTACTTTTGCAAGGGATGGTTTGAGACTACATTTTGTGCCATGTTTCCAGGTGTAACTCTTGTTGGAGGTGTTGTTGGGTTAACTATAGGATTAACTGTAGGATTCTCCTCAGGAGGGTTTTCTTCTAAATGGAAATATTGGTTTAAATTTATTATAACAATAGACCCTCTATAATGCAAATCACAATAGAAAAAGGAGTCAGGGTTATTCCTCTTGAATGACCTAGAAAAACTATGGTCTATAGGGATAACACTTTTTTCTAATTTAACAGGCCAGGGAGTCGCTAGGTGAATTTGCTATTCTCTGCTTAGCAAGGTCAAGGTAATTCACCAAATATTGATTCCTCTGGGTAAAGATAAAACAATAAATTATATGATGGTTTTTCATGTTTCTTGCAAACTGGTCCCATTGGGCATGCCAAAAATTGTTGGGCATCAAATTGACATCAAGTTTTACTTGACACTGTGATTGTCTATCTTCCAATTTTCTGTCTAGGCATACACCCGATAGTCATAGCTCAACACTCAATATTGGATGGACCAAATATTAATTTAACCCAACCTCTAGTGTAGGTTGGTTTCTTGTCAACTTAGTAGGGTGTTGACACAATTAAAGCTCAATTAGGGTTTGAATAAAAGGGTTAGAAAAATGTTTAGGGTTAGATAGCTTATGAAAATAGTGGTTGAATAGGCTAACAACATAGGAAACTATAGCAAAAATCTCCCACAAAATATTTCCAATGTCCCATAACTCAAAATTAGAAACATCTAAAACTATGAAATTTTCATACATTTAAGCACAAAACAGAGATATGTTGCAGAAAGCAATTCCAATATCCAATATATTGATAATCCAATTTAGCATATTTGAACAATAATTAGATTTAGCAAAAATAAACTCCCTATAAACACAAATATAACTATGAACAAATTTCAATTACTTTCACAACTAGTAATCCAATAAACTAGAATGAACTAACCGCTATAGTATTGACAAAAATACAATTCACAACTTCGAACCTCTTGCATGAAAGATAGTGAAGATAACATGTTCTTGAGTCAAAAAATAAGATTAAATCTCATTCCATTAGTTTGCAAAGAATATTTACAGTAGGGCAAGCAAACACACTAGAGCTGACCCTTAAAAATGATGGTTTGACCTCTATTTATAGTTTAAAAATGAAAGAATTTTAAAAAGACATTACAAAGATCAAAACTTGACAACTCAGTAGATAGCTTTGCTAGCATTATCTTATTGGTTGGTGGAGTCCGAGAAATACACTGGAAGTGATCCACGATGTTAGCTTGACATTGCAACTTGCTGGTTCATTTATGGTAGTTGGAGTTTAGGCCATTGGAAACTACATCTTATCCATTCATCATTCTTTAAAACCTTGCTCCATTGCATATTTGTAACTACTATAGTTCTTGATATTGAAAAACTCTTCGACGCTTCACCTTCCCACCTTCAAACTGACTGTTTCACTGATCCGATAAGAATCTGCCTTTAAATACTTTGAAAATGTCAATATTATTTTAACTGTCAATTTTTTTTGGTGAACGGTGGTGATTAAAACTCTTAAATATTCAGTAAAGCTATGAGGAAAGGCAAAATGCCATTCCGCACTTTTAAAGATGTTGAAATCACCTTCAATGGTTTCGGCCAGCGAAATCAAATTTTGGCAAGAAATACTCTAAGTTGTGAGTGGAATTGAATCCAGTGTCAATCTGCTTACTTAGTCTTCAAAATATTTAACTCTTCTCTCCAGTATTCACGACATAAAGTGCAAGTTGCAATCTGCTCAAAAATGATGATGACGTCATCTTCGACTAGGTTTGACTGTGAAATTGCCAATCTACTCTACAAGCAATGCAAATGGTCCTTGACATAATTATACTATTTTTACAGTGCTTTTGGACTTTTTATCGCCATTCCACATTGAAAGCAGTGTAAAATGAGCTTATCTCCATTTCTCTTACTTTTAGTCACGGGACTCAACGAAATTGGGATTTTTAGTACTTAGTCTCGGGAGCGCGTGAAATAAAAGAGAATCGCCATTCTGCACTTTTTATCATGCTAACATCAACAAAGATCAATTTTTTTTTGGATTAAGAACCTATCAGAGTCTGCTCCAAAATACATTGTCTCAAGCAGAATAAGAACTTTGCTAAAAAAGACTAAGTGTTGAGCAAAATCAGATCCCTTGCGTGGATCCGCTCCAAAATACTCTATGTCCTCAATGGAATATATATTTCCATGCCTTAGAATAATTTTCAAAATTTTATGAATATGTGGCTATTTTGGGCCTACAAATCCCTCATTGGTTGAGCTAGTAGAAGAGTAGGAGTTGAAGTAGCCAATAGAATAGTGTTGAAAAATGTTCATTTTTGTAATAGTTCAACATGTTGTGATAGTAAAATAAAGTGCAAAATTTTTATATTTATTTAATGAGTTGAGTAATTATTTTAAGTAGTTAGTAAGTGTTTTTTTTACCTTCTTCTATATCGGAGAGTAAAGGGCCCACTTTTAGACCTGGAGGAAGGACTGTTATAATAGGTTTTTTGCTATTTTTGTTGTAGCACTTGTACCATAAATACTTGTTAATTTTTTTGTTAATTAGATTAACCCTATTTTATTTTAATTGCATGTGATGTTTATGCTTTCAAGTGTGATTTGTGTATAATATGTGTGGCCAGCTAACAAATAGCATAGATTTGGAATTCCCCTATTTTCCTTGTTTTTCCTGGTTTTGCAATTTTACAAGTTTTCAGCAACTTTCTTTTATTGTCAATCACTGCAATAGAAATTTGATAACCTTTTGGAGCAGGATACTGGTATTTTTTTTAGCATAAATGTTTCCATTCCAATCATTATTTCAATTTAGTTCTTTCAATTTTGCAAACATAATTTAGCATTTAATTTAGCAGGTTTTACATTTCTGCAATTTCCTTTCTTACAACTGTAGTTAGCTTTCAATTTCATGTATTAGAAGTAGTTCTCAATTTTTGCAAGTTAATTTAGATTCCATTCTATAGATTAGATTTAGTGTGACACCAAAAATGCTAAACCAACATCTATTTCACCAAATAAATTCTTGTAATATGAATGTCTGAATTGTAATCTGCCCAAACCTTCTATCATAGACAACCTTGGAAACCACCCCAAATTTGATAAATATTGAAAATTAAATGATGATAATAACGATACTCATCATTTTTGGCACCATTTTTTGGGAACATGATCTTGTTAGAGGGTAAAAGTAATCAAATAATAATTATTATGCTCATCTATGAATGTTAGAGTAAAAATTGAATCTAAAAATTAGCATAAGAAATAGTTGTTGATAGTTGCATTTTAGAAACATTTAGAAAACAAGCAAGAAACCACAAGGAGGTGATCTTCACACTTAGGGGGTGAATTGCCTATGTTTGAAATTCTTGATAAAATTGAAATAAATTCATCATCATCATTATCAGGAAGCATAAGATCTCTTTAAAAAAAAATAGAAGAACCATCCAACTGCCCTTTTTGTATCCATGCCATTAGAGTAGTATAAAAAAATTTGTACCAGGTGTTGGGAAGACATCATGGCAGATATACAAGACTATCCCTTAAACAAAATATTTATATCAGCTATTTGGAGCATTTGTTCAAAGGGACATATCACTGATAAATATCATTTACTTCCACAACACAGAAATATCCTAGAGACACAAAATTTGTTGCCTGGTCCTACTCAAAAATTTTCTCAAGAGAGATCCCAATAACAACAAACAGAGCAGGTGAAACAACCACCACTTTCAGTTCAACCTATGACCAATATGAATAACACAAGACAAGCAACCCCTATCTATGTAGCTGAATCTAATAAAAATACTACAGTAAATGTTATTGATTGTAGCAACATCCAACTGTTCTCAAACAAGACCTTACCTGAGCTTGTTCCACCCATTATTGAAGAGATAAAAATCAATAGAGAAACACAAGAATCCTTTAGTCTAGAAACACAAAAATCAGCCCTAGATAAAGGGGAAGAACAAATATAAAAGTTGCACATCAAAAATTTATCTTCTTTAGAGAATATTCCATTAAATTCCTTAATGAGCAAGTATGAAGGAGTAAATTTTGTCCTCCTAGGGATTAAGCAGATTGAAATTCAGCCACGAAAATTCTTTAATAGTAATAGTTGATTGATTAATAAATAAAAAGTAAATTTATTTGTTGTTTTGAAACAACATTTCAATACCTTTGCATGGAAATACAAATATATGTCAAGAATTCATCCTGATGTATGCACTTATAGGATATATTGAAAATGTTAAACCTGTGAAACAACTGCAAAGAAAATTAAATTATACCTTCAGAGATATTGTAAAAACTAAAATAAAAGAACTCTTAGAGGTTGGATTTATTTATCAAATTTTTGATAACCGATGGGTTCCTCCATTGGTTATTATTCCAAAGAAAATGGGAAACTAAGAGTGTGTGAAGATTATTAAGAACTAAATAAAGTCACACATAAGGACCATTTCCATTACCATTTATTGATCAGATGTTAGACACAGTTGGTTTCACACTATACAAACTAGTTTATGATAAAAAACCACCTTTGTCTATTGAATTTGAGTTACTAACACTTTGCACATCTTTGGAAATTGGTATTGAATTGGTATAAGTAAATATGGATGGGATTCTACAACTTTATGCATTAGAAAAACTCTGGTTGAATGCATTGCATCATACTGAAGTAATCTAAGAGTAGTAAAAGTTGTGGCATGACAGTAATATTCAACAATAGAAATTTCAGCAAGGAGATTGGGCTTTATTGTTCAATTCTTGTTATGAAGATTTTTCTAGGAAGTTTCAAACTAGGTGGCTTGGACCATACATTATTGGAGAAATTTTCAAAAATAGAGCAGTATGTCTTTCTCTCATTGATAATTCATAGAGAAATTTAGTGGTGGATGGACATTTCCTTTTGGTATACCATGCACCATTGACTAAAGAACTATTTTTGAAGTAGGTGGAACAATTGGATGTATACATGATAGAAGAAACTTCATCTTCCATGACAAATTCAAAGTGGTTCTAAAAAGTTTGAAAAAAAAAGAAAATACGAAAAATAAAAGAGGAAATAATCTTGATTGTGAAATTCCTTCACGGGCACAATTTCAGGGAAATTGTAAAATTCCTTCATGGGCACAAAAAATACAAAAATAAATAAAAAATAAAAATTTGAAGAAAGAGAGAGATGAAAGAGAGTTGGAAAAAAAGACAAAAATAATAAGAGAAAAGAAAAAAAAATTGCAGCATAAGGCATGTCCCACAAAATGAAGATAGATGAGGACATGCATCAATTTTAGCAAGGAGGAGGAACAATGAAGTCAATACTTCATTTTCAGAAATGAGCATGTAATGCTAACATAATAAGATTCTTAATACTCATGAAAAGAAAGGGTGCATCATTGTTGCAACTTTTAGCAGAAAAATATATTTTCATACAAAAAAAATGATGCACTTTTTACAGAATAAGGATTTTCCTTATCCAAATAAAAATTAGAGACATTCTCTCTCATTGAAGAACCTGAAAAAATAGAAAAAAAAATAGAAGTTGGTTGAAAACTAGAAATGGTAGCCTCTTTATGATGAAAAAAATGATGAAAAAAAAAAGAAAAAAATGAATAATTTAGTAGTGAAAACCTTCTCGGAGGCATTGCTGAATTGGCTTGCATGAAAACCGGTTTTCCGATATGTTTGCCTTGTTTGACCTACCCATTCTTGTTCCACCATTGTACAAATCTCACACTGCATATGTGTTGTTTATGTTTTCAAAAAAATCAGCTAACAATCATCAAAAGCAACATTTCTTAAGGTGTATGATAAAATTTCAGGATAGTAAGGCATGTGTTTCTTGCATTTAGTCATAGTAAGAATTTAGCATGTAGTATATGATAATGGTATTTGGCATAAAAATTTACAAATGTGGCAAATAAAAATGGAGCATGTTGTTCAAAATGTCAAGAAGCACCCCCTTTCTACCCTTAGTTGCATGAGAAATTCAAAATTGTTTGCAAAAACTTGATTTTGGGATAAACATGGCAAAAATTCTACTTGAAGTAGCAGGGTAGGCTCTAGAAGGAGAAATGTTAGTTTATACCTCATAATTGCCTCATAGATCTGAGGAGGATAATCTGGAAAATGCACCTAAAATATTTGTTTTTACTACTGCTGCAATAGAATAACAACATACAAAATGAAGAACAACATCTAAGTATATGGATAGGCAAGGGATTATTGATTTCATGGAAAGCTCACATACCCTAAATATGGACCCATAATAGAATTTTCAACTAATTTTTTCATAGGAGGACATTTCGACACTTTCGAACGCAACTTTAGAACATCCTAGGTCAACTCCGGAATGACATAGTCTCATTTTGAAGATCTTCAAAATGAGATAAACTATGCTAGAATACCCTGAAAACATTGCAAAACAGTAGAAGAGTAAGGCATATTAGAGATTGAGTTCCCTGAAGCTCAGAACATCCCACCACAAGTAAGTACATCCCCTTAGGCAAATTCAAAATCATTTTTTTATCAATGTTGTTTCAATGGTGCAAACAACAAAAATAGGCATTTAGGTTGAAATGTTGTCAAAATAGAAAATTCCACCAGTAGTAGTGCATCTACTAGATATGGTTCCATTAGAAAAACACAATGAGGCTATTGCAAGATGAATCACATGCTATCAAGCCTTTAAGAGGTACCTTGTAGCACTAAAACTTGTGGAAGGGTAGAAAAAGAGATAAAACTGCAAGAATTGCAGAAATTGCAACATTGAAGTATGAAAGTGCAGAAATAAAAGAATTGCAAGTTGAAAAAAATAAAACTGAAAAAAACTACAAGAACAGAACAAAGAGCAACATAAAAAAAAAAAATGCAGGAATTACAGAAATTGAAAAAAAATTGCAGAGTTCCAAAAAAATGAAATACATGTGCTTAATTGCAAAATGCTTAGTATAGTGCAGCAAGGAGAAATCTCTCAGGTGGTAGGTAATGTGAAATTGTTCAGTAATTTTCAGAAACTAGAGTAATATCCAGAAATTGTAGTAATTCTCATACTTACATCAATTTTAGATTTAAAGAGGTTTTTAGAAAATTACAGAAAAACTCAAAATTTTTAGAAATTACAGCAAATTTAGATTTCTCAGCAGTTTTCAAAATATTTTAGAAATTTCAATATTTAAAAAAAAAAATTAGAATTTTTAGACATTGCAACAATTTATACATTTCTAAATATTTTTCAAAAATTGCAGCAAGTTTGGAATTTAAACCATAATGAGAAAATTCAACAATTTTCTTGTGGTTGAAAAAAGATGTTCAAAATGATAAAACTTGCATATTGCTATGGCCTACTAGGATGCATGAGGGCATTCATCAGTTCGAGTTGGGGGGATGATGAGGCTCATAAATACCTTATTTTTATACTATGTTTGACATATATAAACTACAATATTACAAAGCATAAAAAAATTAATTGTAAAATAGTTGATTAAAATATATTATTTGTTAAGTGTTTGCATGATTTTATGTTATGAGCATTGTACCCCTATTTCTAATTATTTTCAACATTTTTTATGACTATTTTTGCATGATTAGTTAGTGAAAATGCATAATAAAAATGGTAGCTGATAAGGAGTGCTAAAATTTATAACTGCATCATGTTATTTAAATATTTTCCCACCTAAAATGAGTTTCTAAGGTGGAATAGTACCAAAATAGTCTCTACTATAAAACAAGGTAGTGACAAGTTTTGTGCAGCAAACAAAAATCAGCTAGTTGTCACACTGAAGGATCACCTTGAATTTGTCAAGAAAAGCATGGGAAAATAGTTGGAATATGTTCATGGAGATAAAAGAAGACTTCTGACCCACTTGGACGCAGTCCCACATGGTCTAAATGGACATCAAGGCATAACAACTATAAGGCAAGGATAGTGTGCAACATTGTTGCACTGATCATTATTGAACATAATGCATAATTAAAATAGCAATTAGTGTATGTTGTTTTTTTATCACTACATCATGATGTTTGAATATTTTTCTTGCCTTCCAAATAGTTTGAAATGCAATTTGGATCCAATTTCCCAAGACTGTGCACAAAACTAGAAACTGCAGGAAAACGACCATACAAATTCCAGCCAGGTATCAATACATGGTATGGCTTGGAATTTGTCAACCTGAGCGTGCAAAAATGATTGGAAATAGCTAAGAGAGGTTAGGAATGACTCCTGCTCCACCTGGAAGCATTTCCATGTGGTCCAAATGGGAGCAACAAGACAAAAGGGCTAAAATATAGGAACAACTAAAATTTGCATATAAAAACCAAAATTGTGCAACTATTAAGGAATTCATGGAATTTGTCAGCAAAAATACGAAAAAATGAATAGAAATGGTTTCCGAGGGATAGGGAAGATGTCCAATCTAGTTAAAACCACTATATTGCCTATTTTTTTAGCAGCTAAGCACAAATCATATTTGTGCCTATGGATATTCTGAAGATCTTCAAAATGATAGGCAAACATCCTTTTTAGTCCAAATGAGCAAATTAGCATTCAATTCAATTAGGAAAATATGTTTTGGGATGAGGACATGTGTAAAATACTATTTCTAACCTATGCTAATTCACTCCCACCATTGAGGATGCATCCAAGGACCAATGAACATTAATTACATCATATCTTGTCTTGATTTAGACTACGTCAGTTGTAGTTTTTGTAACAAATCACTCATAAACAAAAATATTGTTGATAATGTGAATAAGGAATATTTATAATAAAATATTATAAATATATGCTCTCTCATTGTTTGATCTAATAGGAGAGTAGGATTTGAAGCAACCAATAGAATAGTGTTGAAAAGTGTTCATTTTTGTAACAGTTCAATATGTTTTGATAGTAAAATAAAGTGCAGAATTTTTATGTTTATTTTGTGAGCTGAGTAATTATTTTAAGTAGTTAGTAAGTTTTTTCCTTGCCTTCTTCTATATTGGAGAGAAAAGGACCCACTTTCAGACTTGGAGGAAGGACTGTTATAACAGGTTTGCTATTATTTTTGTTACAGCACTTGTACCAGAAATACTTGTTAATTTTTATTGTTAATTAGATTAACCTTATTTTATTTTAAGTGCATGTGATGTTTATGCTTTCAAGTGTGATTTGTGCAAAATTTGTGTGGTCAGTTGACAAATAGCATAGATTTGGAATTCCCTTGCTTCCCCTATTTTTCCTGTTTTTCCTATTTTTGCAATTTACAAGTTTTCATCAACTTTATTTTGTTGTCAATCACTGCAATAGAAATCTAACAACCTTATGTAGGAGGATACTGGCATTTTTTTAGCATAAATGTTTACATTCCAAGTATTATTTCAATTTAGCTATTTTAATTCTACAAACGTAATTTAAGATTTAATTCAGCAAGTTTTACATTTCTGTAATTTCTTTTCTTGCAACTGTAGTTAGATTTCAATTTCATGTCTTCGAAGCAGTTTTTAATTTTTGCAAGTTAATTTAGATTCCATTCTACTGATTAGGTTTAGTGTGACACCAAAAAGGCTAAACCAACATCTGTTTCACCAAATAAATGCTTGTAATCTAAATTTATGAATTGTAATCTGCCCAAACCTTCTATCGTAGATAGCCTTGGACACCACCTTGGATTTAATAAATATTAAAAATTAAATGATGACAATAATGACATTCATCGATTGATAGTTGTTTATACCAATGTATGGTATCTAACCTAATTATCCAATATTGTTGGGTGTGTTAAACACTTCCCAAGTATTAGGTAATCCTATGATTTATCCATTTTAGGTATAATAGTGAATTCAATAATGATGATATTATGTTTATCACTTAGAAATTTTGTGATAGACCCTTATACCAAGGAAGAAGGTTTGATAGAATCTGAAAACACGAGATTCTGGAAACAAAAAGGATAGACTAAAAATGCAATGTAAACGAAACTAAAATAACGCTTAAACCCTATGTTATTGAAAAATGCGTAAAAAGAAAGAACATGAACACAAGATATCAAAGCAATATAAAAATACGGCCCTTTTATTGATATGCTTTTCAAATTTGTGTTACAATGCGTCTCCTTCCTTTTTAGGGGATAGGAGCGTTAAATGTTGGTCTTTTACAACTTGTTTCAGAATTCCTTCTTCCGCGTGCCCACATATAAGATGGGCGAACCAAAACGTTGCCGCCGCTTGTGTTGGTAAAAGTAGATTCCTCGTTGCTCCTCTAATGCTGAAAATCTGCGTTCAAAGAAACAAACAAAGAATCAGTAGCACCTGTGTATGAAAAATAAAAGATAAATCTAATGATGGTTAAAATGAGTCTAAATAAACTGAAAACTTGACAAAAGCATAATCATGAAACTAGCTAAATACTACAAAAGAAATAGTCACCAAAGGCAATAAGGCGGGGGGTGCCCGAAGGCAAACCACCCGCGGGTGAAACTTTGTTTCGACACCAATCCGCTTGGGATGGGTCCGAAACCTGATGTGATGTGTTGTCGGCAAATTGGTAGGATATTGTGGTCAAAAAAATCGGGTTTTGGTTCTTGATTCGTGCCTTCAAAAGTCACCCAATAACCTCTCTTTCGATTAAGAGATTATGGATGTTGAAAGCACAAATCGCAAGTAAGTGAATTAGCAGCACTTCGTCGCTCAAAATGCTCCTTCTCTGTATATCTTTTGGGTGAGGAAGCTCACCATTTTATAGACCCAAGGGGTCTCTTTGAATTAACATGCAAAAGTGTTACTTTGCATGAATGCTTTTTTGTGAAGAGAAGACTTCTTCTTGATCAAGGGCTTCTTAACTGCCTCTGTGCATGTCTTTGTATGTTTAGAAAAGCTCACTCGCACTCCCATGCAATGAAGGGATAGCTAAGTGGCAAATCTGAGTTGTCCTAAAAAGCTCACTCCCATTCCCATGCAGTGAAGGGAGAGTCAATTGGCAGATATGAGTTGTCAAAAGAACTCACTCGCACTCCTATGCCATGCAGGGAGAGCTAAGTGGCGGTTCTGAGTTGTCATGCACCGAGGTCTGACTTTTTGCCGGTCAAACCTGGCGTTCGTCCCACCCCGAAGCGAGCGCTGGTAATCGTCTCTGGGTGAAACGAGTACCAATATGCGCTCGTCTCTGGGTGAAACGAGTACCAATCCGCACTCGTCCCTGGGTGGAGCGAATAAGTAGCAGTGTCTAAAAGGTGCCAAATTGATCTCTGACTTGTAAAACTACTGTGTGAGTGGTTAGAACCACTGTTTTAACCTCTGGGGCTGCCCTGGGGCTGTGTGTGTTAGTGCGATCAGTGTTTGCAGTCACATAATCGGATTGGTGCTGTTTTGGTGTCTACAGATGCCCCTTTTTGGAAAGCGCTGCACATGGTGCAGTGTTGAGCAAAAATAGATAACCAAAGCACTAATGATTAGGGTTTCTCAGTAACCTAACCAACTCTTGATGCCCCAAGTATGGAAAAAGGGGCATGCATTCTTGAATCCTTGCTTCTGACGAGCTAAGGAACTTAAATCAAGCATTAACCTGGTTCGGTGAGGTATTACTTGAACTTAGACATTGATCAGTCATGAATAGGCAAAGGGCGCAACCTTTTGTCCGTGGGAACCTTGAGTTCACGATTCACGAATGCCAAGTATATGATCGGTTTGTGATAATTGCTTGTTTGCTGCCCCAAGCGGGGCGCGATTGTCTTTTGCAATGATCCTTTGAATGCGTGTCATTTCCAAGATTGGGTATATTGTTGTTGATTGGCAACTAAGTGTGACTACCCCCTCAAGCGACGAATCGATGAGGGAATGACCGACATGAGAAAAGCGACGAGTCGCTTGACCCAAGATGACTTAAGTGAGGGTGCCTTCAGATGTTATCCGATGCATGCTCGAGCAGTTTCCCGATTGTTTTGACCTATTTTTGGTGGGTGTGAACCCATTTTGGGATGCCATTTGGGGTTAACATTGGCGAAAATCCATCTTCCCGTGGAGCGGTCCGGCTATGGTAGCCTTCTTGGGGAGTAGGATAGCGACAAGGTAGACCCCGACATCAGTTTTCTTATGCCAAGAGGTTAAGTGCAAGAGCACTTTTGTCCGGCAATTTTTAGTGGTTTTGTTGGCATTTGTCATTTTTATATTTTGGTTGTTTTTGAATTTTTTTTTTTTTTATTCGTTCCGGGGGACGAACGCCATGATGGTACTCGTCCTGGGGTGGGACGAGCGCGCCTCCGAGGAAAAAGTGCTCGTTCCAGGCAGGGACGATTACCAGCAAGCAAAAAGGTATAAATAGGCGAAAATGACGGATTTGGCTCATTTGCATTGTTCATCGATTGCGATTTGGAGCTCTGGGGAGGAGGAGGTAGATTTTCTGACGCGAAATGCTGCCGGATTTTCCAGCCACCATGAGTGCACAGACCGGGTCGTCAGGCGGTGGAGCCGAGGTGAGACCAATAAGTGAACTATCTCCTCGAGTTTGAATTTGAAAAATGCAAATGTGTTTTTATTATGTTTTTCTTTTGTTTAAGACATGGAACCCTAATTAATTAAATTAAAAGGTGAATGAATTTGATTTAAAGACCCTGAAACAAAATAAAACGTGGATGCAAACCGATGGAAACCTAGATGGAAAACCGTAGGATAAACCCAAATGAAACTTAGAGTAACACGTTAGGGTAACCACGGTTAAAAAATGTTTTTTATGTGAATGGTAAAACTTAGGTCGAAACCTTAGGTAAACCATGTCAATTTTTGTCTATTTTTTTAAAATGAAACCCTAGATTAAAAAAATTGATGAATTTTTTTGTTGGAATGGTAAACTTAGGTAAAACCGTAGGTAAACCATGTCAAATTTTTGTTGTTTTTGATGAAATGTAAGATGAAAAATTGATGAATTTTTTTGTTGAAATGGTAAACTTAGGTCGAAACCGTAGGTAAACCATGTCAAATTTTTGTTGTTTTTGATGAAATTTAAGATGAAAACTTGATGAATTTTTTTGTTTTGAAATGGTAAACTTAGGTCGAAACCGTAGGTAAACCATGTCGAATTTTTTTTTTTTTTAATGAAATTAAAGATGAAAAATTGATGAATTTTTTTTTTGAATGGTAAAACTTAGGTTGAAAACCGTAGGTAAACCATGTCAAATTTTTGTTTGTTTTTATGAAATTAAAGATGAAAAATTGATGAATTTTTTTGTTGAAATGGTAAACTTAGGTTGAAACCGTAGGTAAACCATGTCAATTTTTTTTTTTTTTTTGTAAATTGTAATAGATGTACATGTGAATGAATGATGTTACTGTATATTGATGCATTTTTGAATATGTGATGGTGATTTGATGCATGTTTTTGATGTGTTTATGTTTTGTGATATGCAGGTGGTGAAGAGTCGGCATCGGGTACCGACTATTTTTTCTAGTGCCCACGAGGCGTTGAGTGCGGAGGACTAGGAGTGGCTTGATGCCTTAGGGCTCAAGCATGTGACGCGATTGGAGGCAGTTGTGGGGGATCGGGCGTACTTGACAGCTTTGATCAGCCTATGGGATGTTCGGACGAACACCTTCCATATTCCGACAGGGGAGATGACAGTCACCTTAGAGGACGTGTATCGGATTCTCCGGATTTCGATAGACGGGGTTCCCATCCGGACGACGCCACGAGGCCAGAGGATGGTTGTACTGACCCGGTGTTTTGGACATGGGGAGGATGTGGATGGGATGAGCTCAGTGGAGAAGGCTGAGGAGGATTGTCAGATTGGTGGTATCCTAGTGCAGTGGTGGTATAAGAGGGGAGTGTTGGGAGTGAGGCATGCACTACTCATGAGCCTCATTTCCAACATGCTGTTGCCAGACTCTTCGGGGGCGAGGTTCCCATGGAACCTACTGGAGGTGGTGTGGCAGTTAGTGGATTGTCCGATGACAGAGCCGGTGATCATGAGATGGGGCCAGGCGCTCTTGGCTCATCTGTATGATGAGCTGTACGAGATCCGTTGTCGGAAGCGAAAGGGGATTGGTTGTAGTTTCTTGTTGTAGTGTTGGGCATGGCAGCATATAGCCGTAGAGCGACCACGAGGGCTACCCTGGACTACACGGGTTGACATGGTGGACAAAGATATTGGTTATGGTGCTTTATGGTATCGATCTAAGGAGCGGGGGTAGAGTCGGCGGTTTGCGAGAGACGTGGACCATTATGTAGATGCATTGGCCTGACTGACTCCAGGAGATGTGGTGTGGAGGCCATATCGGGATTGTCTCGCATGGCCAGAGGCTGATGAGTGGCTTCGGTGGGTTCGGAGGGGAGATGGGTCATTGGATGACATGGGATGGAGCAGGAATACTTTCATTATCTTCGAGTGACATGACAGTTTGGGGTACGCCAGGGGTTTCTTGGGGAGCCCGTAGTCTATCGATGCCGAAGCGATGAGAGGACTCTAGCTACATCGATCCTCGAGCCGCTAGGGGAGGAGGCGGATACTGATCTTAGACATTCCAGACGTGGATGACGTTGGAGTTACTTGTCGAGTACCGGGAGTGGTGGACGCTCTGGCAATGGCGAGGTGAGGGGCCATTGGGAGGGGATGAGGCAGCGGGAGGCGGAGAGGGTGCGGAGGCACTAGGAGAGGGTTGGGGAGCTCCTGCTGATGTGGACATGGTGGAGGTTGTAGATGTAGGAGAGGACTTTGGTGATGAGGAGCAGCCAGAGATGGAGGATGCTCGAAGTAGGGATGGAGAGGGATGCTCAAAGAGGTGAGGAGGGGCGATGCGATCGACCATGCCGGGGATACAGAGACAGGGTTGCGTTCTGAGGTGGCACGATTGACGGAGGTGTTACGGAGGCGAGATGGAGAGCTTGGGGAGATGATGCAAGGGAGGGATCTCCTACGGATGTAGTTGGCAAAGCGAGAGAGCACAGGGGCTACGTCTCATCGGTAGGAGGGTGATACGGATGCTGCATGGGAGAGGGATCTCCTGCGGGTGCAGCTAGCATAGCGTGATGATGTAATCACGTACTACCATAGGTGAGAGGCAGAGTGGAGTCGACGGGAGGCAGATTGGGGGCGGCATCGGCTGGAGATGGAGGGCGAGATTATCCGCCTTGGTGGGCGAATACCAGAGCCTCCGACCAGTGGCTCATCGTATCGGATGAGAGACAACGGGACAGAGCAGTCGGCATCATCCCGTCGTAGGCGGCGAGATGAGGGAGGCGCTAGTGGGCATGATGCAAGGGCGAGCAGTCGCCCTGAGAGGTCCCAGAGGACTGATACTGCAGGGGGTAGTTCTCGTCGCACCGATCCTACGTGATCATGGTGGCCGACGCCCTAGGCTTGGGGTTTTTGAGTTTTTGGATTATGGTAGCGAGGTCCGAGGACCGGTTCACTGTAGCCTACGGGCAATTTTGTTATGATATATATATACAGATGACTCTTTTTGGTGTTTATACATTTTTCATGATTTATTTTTATGTACATGTTTTTATATTGATGTATGCATATGCGATTATGAATGCGATGGTTCTAATTTGTATGATGTATGCATATGGAATGAATGAAATGAATTGTTGATGATTTGTCAATGCACCATAGGCTGTACAAGATTGGATTGACTTGCTATAGTAATGGGATAACTTTGTGGAATGCTTGTGCATGTGAAAACTTTGTTTTTGTATTTTGTCTATTTTTTGATGGTGATGTACGGAATGAAATGTACCGGTTGTTTGAAAATGTAGTTAAGCTTTTCTGAGATGCAGATATTTTAACTAACTAGCCAAGACTGTACATTTATCTCGCAAGACTTTTGAACAAGGTCTAAATCCGACTTGAATTTAACCAAGTTATTTCACATCCCTGTGTGTGCAATTGAGTTCGTTTATGTGGTATTTATCAGGATACCGCCTAGTGCCAGATGGGCTTTCAACCGAACTTGTACTGAGGATCACCTAATTAGCTCCACTAACTCCTTTATTGTATTTAGTCAGATTAATCTACGATGCTATCTAGGATACCATAAGCTAGCTCATCCACATGCAAACATTGATCTGTACACAAGTTAATGTGACAGATATATCGTCATGCGGGAGGTTTACCACCAGTGACCGATAGGCTATCAACCAAACCGATACTGAAGCTTGCCTCATGACCTGTCGAAATGCTAAGAGTTCCAGGGATTCAAGTTCGACTCCCTTCTTTTCTTCAATTGTATTGGGATACTTGCTCCTTTGTAGTGATAAAATCACTGTTTATTTTTTTATTTTTATTTTTTTTTTTTTTTTTTTGAGCAAGGGATTTGGATATGGAGTGACGAGAATCACTATTGTTTGTGCCTTTTGATGTGTGCACTGTAGGATGTCAAATTTTAGTGTTTTGACGTTTTGCAAATTTTTGATGTTTTGCAACTTTTGAGAACTTGGGATTCTTGGGGAATTGGGTAGGGAGGATGCTTGTCCTTTTGCCAACTCTCAGCATTCTTGGGGTCATTCGCACAGGGGGATGAGCAAGATAGCCGTTTCGCTTATGGTGACCTGGATTACTTTGCAGGTTTCATCTTTCGTTCACACAACTTAGGAATTATTATATGTGTGTTAATTTGTGTTGGGATGTTACGTAACAAGGCGTGATCCAAGTAAAACTTTCCCATGTAAAATCTGCTTAACTATGTACAGTTTTTGGCTAGAAATTTAAAAACAGTTGAATGACGAAAACCCTATATACATTAGGAGACAACTGACGATGCAAAAAATGGCGATGGTGCTATTCTAGATGTAGGCGTTTATGAAAATGGATCTGATGTGGAAAAGGATGGAATTTCCAAGTAATGATTGTCTATGGTGCTTTTGACTTGTATGACCTAGCAAATGTATCAATGTATGGATGCGATGCCTAATGCAACCTATATTTTTGTATTTTGATTTTTATGAGAATGCATGGAATTGGAATGCAATTGTTTTTGTGATTTTGATTTTTATGAGAATGCATGGAATTGGAATGCAAATGTTTTTGTGATTTTGTATTTTTTTTTTTTTGAGTATGCATGGAATTGAAATGCAATTGTTTTTGTGATTTTTGATGATTATATTGTTTTTGTTTATTTTTGAATATTTATGTTGACCAAGCAGTTATGGTAACGCTTGGAGCTTTTGGTGTTGACCAAAGGGTTTATAGATACCTTTGGGGCATTTAGGGATGACCAAGCGATTATGAAAATCCTTGGAGCTTTTGTCTTGACCAAAGGGTTTATAGATACCTTTGGGGCGTTTAGGGTTGACCAAGCGATTATGATAATCCTTGGAGCTTTTGTCTTGACCAAAGGGTTTATAGATACCTTTGGGGCGTTTAGGGTTGACCAAGTGATTATGATAATCCTTGGAGCTTTTGTCTTGACCAAAGGGTTTATAGATACCTTTGGGGCGTTTAGGGTTGACCAAGCGATTATGATAATCCTTGGAGCTTTTGGTTGGACTATGGCTCTCTAGATGTGGAATGGCCTCAAATGAATGATGTTCAAGGGTTCTGTTTCCTTGATTCCTTCAAGAGAGGCAAGCCGGTATGTTTTGGGTCCTATTCTATTGTCAATGATGTAAGGACCTAACTAGTTCTTTGTGAACTTGTCCCGTAGATGGGACGGCAAATTAGAATTCTCTTGGTTCTCTTTTAAGACCAAGTCACCAACCTAAAATTCCCTAAGGTGGACTTTCATGTTGTATGCTTTCTTAAGTCGCTCTTGATAGATACGCAAATGCTCGAGAGCATTAACGCGTCGTTCATCGAGCAACGTCAGTTGATCTAACCAGGCTTGCCTGCAGGTGTCATCATCGATGAACTCTTGCATTGAAATGCGCAGGGAAGGGATTTCCAACTCAAAAGGCATGACTGCCTCGGAGCCATACACCGGTGAAAATGGAGTTGCCCCGGTGGGCGTTCGAATCTTTGGTGCGATAAGCCCATAGGGCAAGCGGGATCTGAATGTGCCAGTCCTTATGATTGTCTGCAACTATCTTTTTGAGAATGGCGACTAGCATTTTGTTTGACGCCTCTGCTTGCCCATTTGCTTGCGGATAATAGGGTGTTGAAAAGTTGTGCTAAATTTTGTACTTTGTGGTCAAAGCACGCACATATTTATTCTTGAATGGTGTCCCATTATCTGACAGGATCTTGGATGGAATACCAAAATGACATATGATGTTATGCAAAATAAATTCTGCAATGCGGGATCCAGTCGTAGTGGTCAGTGAAATTGCTTCCACCCACTTGGTAAAGTACTCTATGGCCGTTAAAATAAATGTGTGATGACCAGACGATGTAGGGGAGATCTTTCCAATTAGATCAAAGCCCCATTATGAAAAAGGCCAAACCGATTGAATCGACTGCAAGGCCTGAGAAGGTACGTGTGTCAAATTAGCATGGTGCTGACACTTCACGCACTTCTTCACATATGCGCAACAATCTCGCTCTAAAGATGGCCAATAATAACCCATGCGAAGAATGCGCTTTGCGATGGCCATACCGCTGAAGTGGCCACCACATGTACCATCGTGAGCTTGGGTGATCGCCCAAGCGGACTCTTGTTGGTCCAAACAACGAAGGAGGATTCCTTCATAATTTTGATGATACAAAATGTCTCCTAACAAGACATGCTTTGCCGCTTTCTGTTTGAATGATCTTTTTGCGGCTTGTGTCAATCCAAGTGGGAGGTTACCTAGCTTGAGGTAATCCCGAATGGGTGTGTACCAATCTTGCTGATCAGAAACCTCGATAGTATGAACGGCCAATCCCTCTTGAAGTCCATCCCGAACAAAAGCTGAGCGGGAGAGAACTTGTAAAAACAACGTGGTGTTGCTATTAAGAGGGGTCGGGGAGAACAAGGACCCCCAATTGGCTTGAGTCAAACAATCTCGAATTCGAGAGAACTTATCCGGAGATGGTTCAATCTGGATCAGGTGGATTCCTGGCGTCAGATCAGAGCTTGCACGCTCCATCGCAGATTGCGATAATGTTTTAACCTGGATGGTTGTCATTTCACCAGAAGGGTCTTGCGGGATGAGTGACCCCAAGGAGGCCATAGTATCCGCAAAATGATTTGATGATCGAGGGAGTGCCTCGATGTCATACCATTCAAGTTGTGCCAGGAATTTGTCCACAAGGGCTTTATAGGCCTACAAAACTGGACATTTACATTGGAATATCCCCTTTACTTGATTGACAATTAACAGCGAATCACCAAAGATGTTCAATCATTTAATGTTCATGGTGATTGTTGTCTGAAGACCTATGAGCAAGGCTTCGTATTCTGCATTGTTGTTGGTGCACGGGAAGTCTAATTTAAATGACAAGGGCATTGGAGCACCTTGCGGAGTGAAGAATACAATTCCCGTGCCACCCCCTTGCTCACATTTAGAACCATCGAAGAATAGGGTTATGTCGGCTTGTGACTCGGGCTCATCGAGAATCTGGCGATTACGAAACATGGAAGACCCCATCATCGGGTAGTTCAAAAGTCAGAGGCTGATCGTCTTCAAGAGGAGCCTCGGCTAGTTGATCGGCGATGACTTGACCTTTTATGGATTTTTGTCCAATGAACTCTATGTCAAACTCCGTCAACAACATGATCCATTTCGCCGTGCGGCTACTATGATAAGTATGACTCATCATGTATCGCAATGGATTCTCCTTAGACACAACATACGTCTTATTACTGAGCATGTAGTGGCGTAGCTTTTTGGTAGCAAACACCACTGCCAAGCAGAGCTTTTCAACGTATGCATAGTTAAGTTCATAACTGACCAGGGTGCGGCTAAGATAGTATGTAGCCTATTCTTTGTGAAGTTCATTTTTTTGGGATAGCATGGCACCCAGTGCCACCTCAGTGGTTGAGATGTATAAATAGAACGACACTCCTGGTCTAGGTGGTGCCAATACTGGCGATGAAGCCAAGTACTATTTAATGTCGTCAAATGCGGACTGGCACTCGTCATCCCAATGAAATGTGACCCCCTTATGCAATAATTTATTCATGGGTCGGCATTTGTCAGATAACTACGCTATGAAGCGCTTGATCGATGCAACCTTTCCTTGCAGACTCCTGAGCTGCTTGATGGTGGTTGGGGGATGCATTTCAAGGATTGCCTTGACTTTGTTTGGGTCGACCTCAATTCCTCGTTTGGAGACTATGAAACCCAAGAGCTTTCTAGAGGTGATGCCAAAGATGCACTTCTTGGGGTTTAGTCTGACTTTATGTTCAATGAGGCGATCAAGGACCTTGCTCAAGTCATCGAGGTGATCTGGGCGCAAAAGAGATTTGGCCAACAAATCATCCATGTAATCTTCCAAAGTTTTGTGCATGTAATCATGAAAGATGTACGTCATGGCACGTTGGTAAGTGGCGCCAACATTTTTAAGGCCAAAAGGCATGACCTTATAGCAAAATGTCCCCCAAGGCATTGTGAATGCCATTTTTAGTTGGTCCTCGGGATTGATACGAATCTGATTGTATCCTGAGAAACCATCCATAAGGGAAAGCATTTCGTGGCCCACTATGGCGTCTACCAATGCGTCGATGCTTGGCAAGGGAAAATCATCCTTAGGACTCGCTTTGTTAAGATCTCAAAAATCGGTGCATATGCGAATCCTCCCATCGGGCTTCTTGACGGGAACCATGTTAGACAACCATGGAGGATAATCCACACAGATGACAAACTGGGCATCCAACAACTTTTGTAACTCATCTTTTACCATTAAGGCCACTGTTGGGTGCATCTTGCGTAGTTTTTGCTTTATTGGCTTGATTGTCGGATCAAGCGTTAAATTATGCGTGACTAGTTGTGGGTCTAGTCCCGGCATATCCTTGTATGACCATGCAAAAACCTCCTTCTTTTCCTTAAGAAGGGCAACATAATCGGCTCGCTCTTCGAGGGAAAGACTTACCCCCGACTTGAGAATCCATGGATTCGTTGGATCCGTGCCGATGTCTACATCGAGTCGTTGCTTCGACCGACATATGGGATCCGTCTTCCAACCGGTGTGGAATTGGGATCGAGATGGATATCGTTTGCTGAATTAAGATCATCATTAGGAACGTCAAGTTCCTCTTCAGCATGGAAGACATCCTGAGTCTGTCCTGGAGTGAAATGAAACATCCCACCGCAAGGCCAATACTCTGATGGAGATGGTGGTGTGTCAGCGCGATCCCAATCTATAGCCTCTATGTCTAGATGCAATGATCATGTTGGATTGGCTGGATCATGGATGGGGGTGGTCAAGTCAATGGAGATCATGTTTATGAGATGATGGTAACCTCCATTACCGCAAGTGTGATAACTCTGACATTCTGGATGCTCTTGGTGCGTTGGATCTAGCTCTATAGGCACTTGGCACAAAGGGATCAGCCCTATGCGTGGACCTACAAACAGGGTCTGCCCTAGGCAATGTGGTTCGTTTGATGGAGGGTCTCCAGGCGGAAGATGCTCTCTGTATACCTGGAGTGGCGGGTGCAATAATTGCTATAACTACGTCGGGTTGAGATGCCACCTATGTCTTGGACCTATGTGTAAGTGTTCAAACATGTCATCTATGTCCAAAGGATATTGTTGTTGTTGAGGTAGCCTATGCTCATTGGGATCATTCAATGGGAACATCATCAGGAAGCTTTCCTGATCGTCATTCATTGGATATTCGTGCGAATGATCGTACTCTGACTCATCTTCAGAAGACCCTTCGTGGTCTTGTCCATCTTCCCCTTGTGGGTGAGTCCGTGAGGTTTCTCCTTGTTCAGCCGTAGGGAAAGGGTTGTTGAGGTCAACAAGGTTATTTGTTTGTAATGGGAAATAATCCCCCAATGTATAAGTTGTATTTGGATTGGCATATGGATCTGATGCCAACCCATCCTTGTTGCCTATCCCTAGGCTTTGCATGTTTTTGACCAAGATGTCGAGGGGCAAAGGGTGATTAAACCCTACTCCGACTTGTCATAAGGCATTTGGTATCTTGGTTGGCACAAAACATGCATTCCTTGTTCATACCTGCCTAACCCGTATCCATGCCAATTGCATTGGCTAAGATATCGTAATGCGAAGTCTGGGTTAGCCAAATAATTGACATCTTCCACAAAGGGATCTTCATCTTCCTCTTCTTGTCGGGAAGGTTCAACGCCATGATCCAGGCCCCCAAAAATAAAGTTTGTCTGATTAGGTGGGTAGCCTAAAGGAACCACGGAGCCTATGGGGAGTCGAGGTCTTCCCATGTCTTGCATAGGTGAAGTGTGGGCGTTGCAACAACATTGCGCACTATATACTCCCCCATGCCTGTGTTAGACATCTCAACAGTAATCGTTGGCGATTGAGAGGAAGCGAATGGGAGTTCTCCTTGAGTCCACTCCATGTGGGGTGAACTAGGCGTCTCAACTTCCATTCTATTAGGCGTCTCTTCTGTAGAGATGTTGGAGACTAGAGGTGGTTCCGCTTCCAGGGGCTTCTTTCCTTTGTCCGTTGGTGTGGCCACCGTAGGTGGCATCATTGTGGGAGGACCGGATGAAGAAGATGAACCCGCCCGGGAATTTGATTGATTTGGTAATGGAGATTCTTGCTTAGTCGGACCCCTTTTAGATGGATTTAACTGGAAATCCACATGCGTTGAAGGGAGGGTCGACTGCGGCATGATTTGCACTGAGTTGCAATATTTAAAAGGTTCCAAATCTGTGGGGACCACGTGCACTTGTCCTTCAAATGTATACTTCAAACATTGATGAGCAATTGAAGGGACACACTTCATATCCCGGATCCAAGGCCGCCCAAGCAAGATATTGTAAGCCATCTCACCTTCTAAAATGTGGCACAACGTATGAATGGTCTTTTGTCCCACTTGTATGGGTAGGACAATTGTGCCAAGCTGTCGAGCATATCGCATCATTAAATGCTCGAAGGGTATAAGTGGAAGGTACAATGTGAGAGGTCGGCAACTTCAAATGTTTTAGTGCAGCGGTTGTAATAATGTTACTGGACGAACCAGTGTCTACCAACACCCGCTTGTACGGAGTCCCGTTGACCCACGCAATAACGTGCAGGGGTGGATCCGCTACATCCCCAGTCACCATTTTTAACTCATCTTCCCTGAAGGTGATGACTGGTTCAGTACACTGTTTGACATGCCCCACAAAATTGTTGAACGAATTCGCTTCGTGGGGATGCAACTCAATTGCCTTTAATATCTCCATGAGAGCTTCCCGATGGGGTGCCGATTGTTGAATAAGCTCATAGATGGAGAGCCTAGCCGATGTGGTCCGTAGACTTTGAGTAAGTCTAGTTCGAATCGTGGCCATTGGTCTAGGCGGGGGCAACTGTGTAGGATTCGGTTGAGGTTGTGACGTGGATGGAACTTCCCTGGTGGCTATCGTAGGGGCAGCCCCTGGGTGTCTCTTGTTTCTTGTCACAATGCTAATCATCCCAACATACCCCTCCATGGGGCAATTCTGTTGCACTTCGTTGACATGAAGAGGTTTTGCTTGTGCATCATGTGTGGGTAAAGGATCTTTGAAAACACCCATTTGTTGGTTGTTGGGTGCGATGGGGTTATCCACTACCAATGTGTTATTGTCAATGAGGTCTTGCACTAAACCTTTGAACGTCCAATAGACATTAAGGTCATGCCCTTTCCTTCTATGGAATCTATAGTAAAGATCCTCTCTGTAGCCCTTAGGCTTTGGCGCATTAGGATCGATTGTTGGAATCTCTGGCAGATTAATCAAGTTTGCCGCTAACAAACGGTCAAACAAGGAGTCCCTAGACTCAGTGTATGGTGTAAATTGCCGCCTAGGGTGACGCTGCTGATTTTGATCTTATTTTTTATTATCTTTCTCATAGTTATTGTGAGGCACCGCCTGATAATTAGCCTTTGGAGGCTATGTTGCTTGGGCAGGCGTAGGGGCATTGATAGCAACTTGATTGACCGCGACGGGTTTCTGTTGCGTATTCCCTATTTTGGTGCTCTTGTTCCACTCTTTTTTCTTAGGCTTGGCAATTTTGCCATCTTGTATCTTGATCTCTTCGATAACTCTAGCTTGCGCCAGAGCTTCTTCTAAAGTGGCGTATTGTTGCAGCTGCAATAGCACAGAGATCGATCGCAAATAGCTCTTTGCGAACATTTGAGTTAGGTCAGACATAGGAGGGAGGTAGGACAGACTTTGAAAGCAACGTCCTCCACTGATTCCCATATGCCACCATAGATTCCTCCTCATACTTGCTTGAGGCTAGCTAGATCACTTAGTGACGCCTTTTTCTTTGTGTTGAAAGCAAAACGTTCTAGGAATGCGTCCACTAGCTGATCCAAGTTGTAGATGCTATGCTTCGGTAGATGGGTAAACCAATCCGAGGCAGATCCTATGAATGTGGTTATGAATGTTCTTAATAGCAATGCATCATTGTCTTGTATACCGAAGCATTGGCTCAAAAATCGAGTCACATGCTCTTGAGCATCTTCATCCCCTCTAAAGAGTGCCAATTGGGGCAGCTTGAAATGTTCGGGGTATGGAGGTGCTAGCATTGATGGATGCACCGGATGACTACGGAGTTGGCGTAAGGTAGGCTTTTGGGGCCCAGTAGTCTTGAGTTCCATAGTCTCCAAGCATTCTAACAACACTTTGTATGCATCGGAGGACTTAATCTCCTCCTCCTTGGTTTGCTCCCGTTGTGGGTTGCGGGGAACTTGAGGCCTTTGGAGGGATAAATGGGTAGCATCCCTTCTGCCTTGATAGGGCATTTCAGCCCGCTCTTCTTCTTGGTCATAATCCTCATAATCTTCTTGAGGAGTGTCTGGCCTAGGCCCGTAAACATTGATGGGTGCCCGCAGAGGATGCCCATCACGGTTGCGAGGAGTGGCCTCCCGCTCAGGTCTAGGAGGTCTTAGAGGCAGTGCTTGATGAAGTCGCGGAGACCTATCTTGCACTAGGGGGTTGTGCCTCACATACATCTCAGATTTCTATGCACGAGGGACTGGGCCTTCTCAAGCGCATTGTTGTGAAGCAATTCAGTCTGTCTGACGCTTGAATGCGCTCTTGATTAAGGTGACACAAATGTTCTAATTTTTGTTGGTCTTGCCTAAGCCACGTGATTTGCGCTTGGCGGGCGGCTAGTTGGGCAAATGCCAAGTCATTTTGTTCCACCGTCTCTTGTTTAGGAGGCCTAGATGCCTCCCCTACATATCTGTTTCGATCATGGTGCTCTGAGACCCCTATATGTTGCTTCCCTCTGTCGAGGTTGGCAGCATTGACTTGAAGCTCTGGTCTCAATGAGCGATCTGGATATAAAGCGGGTGCAGACGTGCATCGTTCCCGCACTGTGTACTATTCTTGAGGAACGTAGTGATCCTCCTCACACTCTCTGTTATATGCAAAAAAGGTGCGGGCCGAATTATCTTGCCCTGTCGGGAGAACCTGATACTCTGGATATGGTCTAGTGTGTCTGACATTAATCGGGGGTAAATTAGGAGTAACAAAATCATATGGTTCCTCCTTTTGGACCCTTTGTTGTTCTAGAGCAATACACAGCGCTTCATCACTAGGCCACCCATAACGAACTTCCAAGGGAGGCCTCGTACTTAGACCAAGTGCTACATATTGGTTATTTTCTTGAAAAGATTGTTGTTGCTTAGGAGTTCCCCCTAAGGAGGTGCCTCTATAGTCCTGTCTATTGATGGCATGAGTTGGAGTGCCCCTCAAGGAGGTGCCTCTAGAGCCATGTTCTTGCATGGTGTGGACTAACTTGTGTACCCTGCCGCCAAGGCGGGATGGCCAAGTCTTTAGGGCTATATCGGAGACGATTTGTCTCTCTTGGTGCATTCTCTGCAGCTTCTGCCCGTGATTGGGCTTGGCTACGAGTAAACACCATGGTAATGTTACCCTAAAGATGCAGAAATTCTTTTTATGATTTTTCTTTTTATGATTTTTTTGTCTAAACAGAAAATAGCATACACACACAAGCAATGATTATCTCTTTTAAAGATTAATAGTGTGCCCTAAATCTGGTTTAGTGTGTTTTTGTTTTGTTTTTTTTTTTTTTTGAAAATTTTTGTGAAATGTTTAAATGCAATTATGAAGGCTCTTATGACTCCCAAAATGGTCGCCCCTTCAATATACCATTGTCGGACCGATATACCAACCTCTCTATATACCCGCCCTTACGTGAGGGAGACTATAGGTACGTGAGAGCAGATGATACGTGGAACATAGGCGGTATGGAAGGGGAATCGCTCTGTTTATGACACCTACCATAGAAGACTTATCCTCATGCGCTAGGAATCACCCTAGCTACACTCGGTCAGCTTTCGTCAGGATTTACGTCTAGCAACAGTCGCGATCGGGGTAATGGATGCAATATCTCAAGCCAAAGTGATAATGGAATCCACCTTTGGTCTTGCTCAAGGGTTGGGGTTTTACGACCAACTCCTTGTGTTTAAAATACCACGTGGTGTGTGGGGTTCATTTTAATTTGCAAAAATTTGAAACAGGCAAACGAAAAGGAAACTTTCCCTAAGCCATACAAAACTAAAAACCAGAAAACAGAAAACAGAAATTTGACAGAAGCTTGTTAAAAACCCCTACCTCTTCTCTGCCCAACAGGATGTTTCTGATTTGCTCTAAAAAATGCATAGAACTATACTCGTCCCTGGGTGAGGCGAATATCGAACAAGTATTCGTTCCAGGGTGAGACGAATGCTTATTCGTCCCTGGGTGAAACGAATACCAATTCTGTAATCATCACTTGCAGAAACGAATAACAGTTCGATGATTGAAAAATAGGTACCTGTAATCAAAACAAGCAATTTCAGATCAGAAATCTAACCTAAAAAAAAATAGAGGACAGAGGTCCCACCGTGATCGCCATTGAAAACACGAGATTTCGAAAACAAAAAGGATAGACTAAAAATGCAATGTAAACGAAACTAAAATAACGCTTAAACCCTATGTTATTGAAAAATGCGTAAAAAGAAAGAACATGAACACAAGATATCAAAGCAATATAAAATACGGCCCTTTTATTGATATGCTTTTCAAATTTGTGTTACAATGCGTCTCCTTCCTTTTTAGGGGATAGGAGCGTTAAATGTTGGTCTTTTACAACTTGTTTCAGAATTCCTTCTTCCGCGTGCCCACATATAAGATGGGCGAACCAAAACGTTGCCGCTGCTTGTGTTGGTAAAAGTAGATTCCTCGTTGCTCCTCTAATGCTGCAAATCTGCGTTCAAAGAAACAAACAAAGAATCAGTAGCACCTGTGTATGAAAAATAAAAGATAAATATAATGATGGTTAAAATGAGTCTAAATAAATTGAAAACTTGACAAAAGCATAATCATGAAACTAGCTAAATACTACAAAAGAAATAGTCACCAAAGGCAATAAGGCGGGGGGTGCCCGAAGGCAAACCACCCGCGGGTGAAACTTTGTTTCGACACCAATCCACTTGGGATGGGTCCGAAACCTGGTGTGATGTGTTGTCGGCAAATTGGTAGGATATTGTGGTCAGAAAAATCAGGTTTTGGTTCTTGATTCGTGCCTTCAAAAGTCACCCAATAACCTCTCTTTCGATTAAGAGATTATGGATGTTGAAAGCACAAATCGCAAGTAAGTGAATTAGCAGCACTTCGTCGCTCAAAATGCTCCTTCTCTGTATATCTTTTGGGTGAGGAAGCTCACCATTTTATAGACCCAAGGGGTCTCTTTGAATTAACATGCAAAAGTGTTACTTTGCATGAATGCTTTTTTGTGAAGAGAAGACTTCTTCTTGATCAAGGGCTTCTTAACTGCCTCTGTGCATGTCTTTGTATGTTTAGAAAAGCTCACTCGCACTCCCATGCAATGAAGGGATAGCTAAGTGGCAAATCTGAGTTGTCTTAAAAAGCTCACTCCCATTCCCATGCAGTGAAGGGAGAGTCAATTGGCAGATATGAGTTGTCAAAAGAACTCACTCGCACTCCTATGCCATGCAGGGAAAGCTAAGTGGCAGTTCTGAGTTGTCATGCACCGAGGTTTGACTTTTTGCCGATCAAACTTGGCGTTCGTCCCACCCCGGAGCGAGCGCTGGTAATCGTCTCTGGGTGAAACGAGTACCAATCTGTGCTCGTCTCTGGGTGAGATGAGTACCAATCCGCACTCGTCCCTGGGTGGAGCGAATAAGTAGCAGAGTGTCTAAAAGGTGCCAAATTGATCTTTGACTTGTAAAACTATTGTGTGAGTGGTTAGAACCACTGTTTAACCTCTGGGGGCTGCCCTGGGGGCTGTGTGTGTTAGTGCGATCAGTGTTTGCAGTCACATAATCGGATTGGTGCTGTTTTGGTGTCTATAGAATCATTCCTAAATTTTTGGATGTATAGATGTGCTAACACTTGCCAATCACTCAATTATTCTATCCTACCTTCTTTTTGATTATAAGTATGAATCATAAATTTTCATATGTATGGATACAATGTTTTGATATAATGTTTGATAAGGAGAATTGAAATATTAATGATGCTAAATTTTTTGATAGATCCCTACATAGAGTAAAAATGTTTGATAAAATAATCCAATACTAATGGATGTCTTATGGTATTTAAACACTCACCAATCATTGAATTATTCTATCACCCATTTTTGTATGTGTAGAGATGAATCAAAGGATGTATGAAAATGTTATGATAAAATATTTTGTGTGATAGAAGAGATAAATAGAGAGCTTTGCTTAGGGAAAAATTTGCTAGCTTAGACTTTCCTTTTATATGCCATACATAAATTGAATTTGTATTATCAAATTCATCATGGAGTGTTAGCAAGTTGAAGGAAAGTATAATGTAATTGAGATAGCAGAGATGTTGAAGAAGGGATGATATGTGTACTTAGAAAGAGTTTCTAAAGAGATTCACTACCTCAAATACCTAGCTAAAATCTAATATATAATGTGATATATCCTAACTAGGATCATCATGGGTCATGAAATATTATCTTGACTTTGATATGCAAACAACAAGCATATGAACACATGTAAGTGAATTAGCATCCAGTCATACAGGAGGCAGTTGATGATAACAAGTCAAGAAAATGATGCATGTAAGCCTCTAAATGTTTTTACCCAAGGATTCAAAGCATAGTATTACTATAAAGTTATTACTTTTGTATTGTAACATTAAGATCTCAAATTCCTTCAAGTTTCTAAAAGACTAAGAGGATCAATAAGGATTTTGGATAGTTATCAAGGAGGTTCACTAAATTTGTGGCCTATTGCAAATGCAATACAAGTGAAACTATTTTACAACTAGGATCATCATAAATTTATTGTGGGATTCATTCTCATGACTTTATAGGATGAATAGGAAAATACAAGCAAAAATGAAATCAGATACATAAAAGCAAGCAAAATATTGTACAGATAATCATGCATACAATCAACCATGTCATCAATCATATGAGTAAGAAAACATGTAAATTAAAGCATAGTGTATTTTTAGGTGCATTATGTTTATAGGTTACTTGTGTTCCTTACCATATAATGCAGCCAAGTGATACGTGCCTAACCTATATTTAGTTGATATTATGAACGAGCCTAACCAAAAGGTTCAAAATTGCCCTTAAGGTCTTCTTTGCATTAGTGTGTTTTTGGTTTTCTTTAAGAACTAAATCACCTACTTCAAAGGAATGAGGTTGAACCCTCTTCCCATAGGATTTCTTAAGTATTTAATGATAAAATTGTAAGTGCTCAAAGGTATGGATCCATTTTCATCAAGTAATTTTAGTTTTCTAAGGTATACATGGCAATATTCATCACCAATAAATGTGTCCTTTAGAATAATTATAAGGGACAAGAATTCCAATTAAAAGGGAAATATATCCTCTAGTATAATAGACCAACGCATAGGGTAAAGCATCAGTTGGAGTTTTAAAACTAATGTGATACCTCCATAAAGTAGGATACAGTTGTAAATACCAATCCCTATTGATTTGCTAACGAGTTTATTTAATACTTTTATTAAAGTTTTATTTGAAGCTTTGGATTAACCATTACCTTGTGGGTAGTATGGAGTTGACCACTTATGTTGGATTTTAAAATTAGTATGGAGTTTGGCAATATACTTAATTTTAAAGGGAGTTCCATGTTGAGCAAGGTGCAACAACAATATTGTCATTGTTGTCAACACAGTCAGACAGATCTGTTGATGCAATGGACATGAAGTTCAAAAGCTATTCAGATGCAGAAGACAGGAGTTCAAAGGTTATTCAGAGTATGTACAGTGATTTTCCAAGAAGACTATGCAAAAGATCAAAGAAAAAGATAAGTAAGAAAAGTGTTGCGATATCGTGACATATACAACAGGCAAGAAAAACTGTCGTGATTTCGCGACATGTTGGAAGAGAGAAAAAGCAAGAAAAAATGTCACGATTTCGCGACATGTTGGAAGAGAGAGAAAAAGCAAGAAAAACTGTTATGATTTCATGACATGTTGGAAGAGAGAGAAAAAGCAAGAAAAACTGTCACGATTTCGTGACATGTATTTTCGCAGGCCAAAGCTAAGAGAAAGAGCAAGGAGAAAAAGTGTCGCGATATCGTGACATGTATTTTTGCAGTCCGATGCAAAGAGAAAGAGCAAGGAGAAAAAGTGTCGCGATATCGCGACATGTAGCTTTTTCATGGTCCGATGCAAAGAGAAAGAGAGAGAAAGAAAAAGTGTCACGATATCGCGACATGTTGTATTTTTGGGGGCCAAAGCAAGGAGAAAGAGAGAGAAAGCAAAAGTGTCATGATATCGCGACATGTATTTTCATGGTTGAGTTGAAGCCGACGAAGACCAATGATAGCCGACTAAAATTAGGGTTTACAGTTGTCATGAAAGCCGACTAAGATTAGGGTTTACAACCGACTAAGATTAGGGTTTTCATCACAAGAATTTTTTTATAAAAGGAGGACTGTTTGGAGATTTGAAGTTGTTTATGAATGTGTGTCAAAGTGTGAAATGTGGCCATAAGAGCGCAAAAAGTGCAAAAGTGGCAAGATGATGGTGAAGTGTGCAAAGTGAGCAAAGATTCGTATCGAATTGTCCTAAGTGCGTCTGTGAGTGCGCAGAGAGAGCAAAGTGCGCAAAGAGCAAAGAGGTTGAAATTCAATCAAGTGCAGTTGTGATTGCACAGAGAGGCAGAAGGCGAAGAGAGTGCAAAGGGCGAAGATGAATGCAAAGTGCAGCTATAAGGGCACAGAGTGTGTGAAGTGATTGCACAGAGGGAGCAGAGTATGCAGAGAATGCAAAGGTGAAGAAGACTAGTCAGGGTCTTGCAAAAGAAAAGGTATCTTACTATTAAACCTATAGATTCAAATTGAAGTCCAGGTTGGTGCTTGGCATTAGGGGTTGGTGCTCCTTCCAGTTGGTGCTAGTAAATTAGGGGTTGGTGCTCCTTCCAGTTGGTGCTGGTAAATCAGGGGTTGGTGCTCCTTTCTGTTGGTGCAGATAAATCAGGGGTTGGTGCTCCTTCTAGTGGGTGCTGGTAAATTTATTGTAAAGTTGGTGCTTTGCAAAGGCTAGATTTGGATGGTAGTCCAAGCAGTCATTCTTGAGGAGTAGCCAAATTGGTGAACCTCGTTGAATCTTGTGTTGTGTGATGTTCTCTTATGATACATGCTTTATCTGGTTTTAAGGTTTCATTATTTCAGTTTTAAGAGCTATAAATTTAAGTTTAAAGAACTACACTGATTCACCCCCCTCTCAGTGCCATTGTAAGACTAACAATTGGTATCAGATCCAAGTTCCCTTCTTAGGCTAAATCATTCAGGGTTGATCTTGGATTAGTATGCAATGGGTAAGAAGAATAGATCCTCCTCCAAAAGGGCATATCAGTTAGTTTTAGTTCCTGTGGAAGAGAAAATTGAACCAGAAAAGGTTGAAGACTTCTCATCAAACAAAGCACCTTTGTTTGACGGAACTAATTATGCGGTCTGGAGAATCAGGATGTAGACATATCTTTGTGCTTTGGGATACGACATCTAGGATTCAGTAGATAGTGAATACACAATACCCATCACTCCTCCAACCAATGCTGTCGATAAAAATCTATTTGAGAATGACTCAAAAGAAAAGAATGCTATCAGGTGCGGATTAGTAGACAATGAACTGGTAAAGATCATGAGTTGTAAAATGGCAAAAGAAATATGGGACAAACTGAGGAGTATTCATGAAGATGACGATGAGAACATAGAGGCATATATGCTGAGAGTTAATGAAGTCCTAGAGGATGATTCTAAAAAGGAAACAGGTGGAGGTATTTTCATGACACTCGAAGAAGAAACATAAAAAGAATAGGAATGTGATGAAGAAGAAATTGATGCAAAAATAAATTTGAAAGAGGAACTAATTGCAGCTCTGGATGAATTGAAGATAGAAAGAAAAAGGAATAAGGAAATCTCAAGAAATCTTGAGGATGCAAATGAAATAATAACTAGTTTGAAAGTACAGGTAGAAGAATTCAAAAGGATTGAAGAAACTCTCAGGTCACAGATCAATGAGAAAGAGATTGGTTGCTACAAACAAGAGGAAGAGATTGTTTTATTGAAGAAACAACTAGAAGAGGCCAATACAAATCTCAAATTCGAGAAGAGCACAAAGTTGCTAGATAAAATGATAAGCCAACAAAGAAGCTCCATGGATAAGCGTGGTCTTGGATGTGAAGTTGAACAACCTTCATCTTCCAACTCTGCAGAGAAGAAGAAGTTCACTGTTGAAGGATCGAAGCAAGAAAAGTTTGAAGTTGAATCTTCAAAAGGAAGAAAATATCAAAGGAGATCTACAGCAAAGCAACCAAAACAAAAGAGGTTCTATCACTCTCACTCTATTCATAATAATACTTTTAATGGCTATTGTTTCATATGCAACCAATATGGTCACAAGGCAACTTATTGTGGATTGAATAATAAATCAAAGAGTTATGCTGGTAGAAATACATCTGCGTTTATGAGTGAACACTATGTACAATGTTTTCAATGTAATGGTCATGGGCACATAGCAAGGTTTTGTCCAAGCACTTTTGTATCTAATCTAAGGCAAAACAGTAGATTTCATCAGATGCAAAGAATGCAAGACAGACAGGGAATAAATCATGTACATAAAAGAAAGCAAAATAATCACTCATCAAGGATGCACAAGAGAAATGTTTGAGTTCACAAAAAGGTGCAAAATAGGGATGTAGTTGAAAAATCCAAGCCCGAGTTCAAGAAAGTTTGGAGAAAGATAGAAGAAAGGAAATCGTGTCTCCTTGGACCGAAGGAGACTACTCCGCTATTGCACTAAGTAACTCCGGATAGCACATCCTCAGGGGGAGCAATTTTGAAGTTTCATTTTAATGCTCCTATGTATTTGTTTGATTACCTGAGGATGAAAGGCAAGTAGTCATGGAAGTTGTCGTATAGTTGTCGAAGTGTGTTTTCGGTTCATGTAGTTGTTTGTGGAAGTGTCGTGAAGGGTGGTGATTAAATTGAGAGTTGTCATTTTTGGTAGTATTGCTATATGTCATTGTTGTACTGGTGATGGTTCTTACTGCCACTATCCAAAGTTAAGTATTATAATAGTTCAGATAATTTGGTCAATGAAAGAATGTTGCCCTAGCCGCATATATGTGTTTCGATAAAAGTAGTGTGTATTTGAACTACACATTGATGTGAAGATTGTTAGATCTATTATGATGCTGTGGTGAAAAATATTGAAGTCTCATTATTGATTCATGTTTTTCTCATCAAGATGAGCAACTTTTCTTTGTGAATCATACCTATCCGAGGTCCAGAAGTATGAGTTTGAGTAAGGTGCACTATAGTTGGCCGTGAAGTGTTTGACAAAATATTGTCTCCTGATTCGAACAGTTGAAAGTAAGGTGTGACCAGCGGTGACTATAGAAAACATAGACCAAGTTGAAAATGTAAAAAGGGATTTGGTTGGTGTTGTGGTACAGTGTTTGATGCTTGCATAGAGTTGACAATAAAATTGCAGTGTCGGTACAGTGTTGGACAAAAGTTGGTACAAGTGTGAGTCACTTGAAAATTTTTTTGACAGATGTGAAATCAGCGTTTTTGAATGGGAAGCTTGAAGAAGAGGTCAATAGTGAGTAGCCAGATGGTTTCCAGCTTGGTGATGATCCCAAATTGGTTTGTAAGTTGAAAATATATGGCTTGAAACAGGCACCCCGAGCATGGTATGCAAGGCTAGACAACTATCTCACTCAACAAGGGTTTAAGAAAGATGATATCATATTTGGCAGCAACAAAGATGAGTCGTGTAAAGATTTAGCAAATAAGATGCAGAAAGAATTTGAAATGTCAATGATTGGTGAACTTTCGTATTTCCTCGGGTTGCAAGTTAATCAAAATAAGAGAGCATTAATTTTCTCTAAAGAAGTAGCCGTTATCAAAGAGATGCCAGAGTCAAAGCAAACAATGGCACTAGCACCCAGTTGGTCAAGAGTGCCAATTGGCACATGCAAGGCAGAGACGTTGATAGAATAGCGCCCAGGTGGTGAAGCGCCAAGGAGGAAAAGATGCCTATGCACCTAAGAAAGTCTTGCATTATTTGGGAAATGCGAGATATTTCCTGAGGATTCCCTTGATCTCAGCGAGGAGAATTGCTCCTTGGAATCGCATGAAGAATGTTCACCTAAGACATTGAGTAGCCCTGACATATGCCCTAGCAAGAAGCAGAATACCGAGTGTTGATGACTGCGCGTAGATTGAGGTTCCAATGCTAGATGTAACGGTCCACTGTCAATACCTGCGCAGGTGATGAAAACATTCATGGCAGCCGTTAGAAACCAGAGACATTGAGTTGCACAACTGATGCGAGGCAAAGTCATCAGTCACGGAGGAGATGGCAGTCAAAAGGCTGAAGAAATTACGCATAGGCTGCCTGGAGAGTCGATCACTTTTATTTTGGGAGTAACTTTTGTGCAGCTAAAAGTTGAGTGTTGATCATACTATACTAAATAAGTAAAAGCAAGGTACAACAAGAATTCTAATATGATGAGCAAAGATTAGAGTTCTTATCCAAGAAGACTTTATGACAGAAAGAGTACCAATGGAGGTGCATTCTATCTTGGAGACAGGTTGGTCACGTGGAACAGTAAGAAACAAGAGTCAGTTTCCTTATCCACAATCGAGGCAAAATATATTGCAGTGACAACGTGTTGTACATAGGAGAAAGTTGTAGAAAGTGAGGTTAAGTTTGATTTTTATTCCAACAACAGATTATGGAGTGGTCACATTTTCCAAGAATTGACTAGCTATCGGGATCACATTCTCAGGGGGGAGCATTTGTGTATTTGTTTATCTTTTTGCTCATGTTTATGATTTTTGCTAAGTGTAATAATTTTTATCTGAGAATGTTGTGCATGGACTCAGGGGGAGTCTACAGTAGCCCTTTGGTATTATTTTCAAAGGGGGAGAAGAGTTACAGGAAATTGCACATGTGTTGCCAACAATTCCAAAGGGGGAGATTGTTGAGCAAGATGCAACAACAGTATTGTCATTGTTGTCAACACAGTCATACAGATCTATTGATGCAGTGGACGGGAAGTTCAAAAGCTATTTAGATGCAGAAGATAGGAGTTCAAAGGTTATTCAGAGTATGTACAGTGATTTTCCAAGAAGACCAAAGTGGCCCATATGCAAAAGATCAAAGAAAAATACAAGTAAGAAAAGTGTCGCGATATCACGACATATACAACAGGCAAGAAAAACTGTCATGATTTCGCGACATGTTGGAAGAGAGAGAAAAAGCAAGAAAAACTATCACGATTTCGTGACATGTTGGAAGAGAGAGAAAAAGCAAGAAAAACTATCGCGATTTTGTGACATGTTGGAAGAGAGAGAAAAAGCAGGAAAAATTATCACGATTTCGTGACATGTATTTTCGCGGGCCAAAGCTAAGAGAAAGAGCAAGGAGAAAAAGTGTCACGATATCGTGACATGTTGTATTTTCGCGGTCCGATGCAAAGAGAAAGAGCAAGGAGAAAAAGTGTCGCGATATCGCGACATGTAACTTTTTCGCGGTCCGATGCAAAGAGAAAGAGAGAAAAAAGTGTCGCGATATCGTGACATGTATTTTCGGGGGCCAAAGAAAGGAGAAAGAGAGAGAAAGTGAAAGTGTCATGATATCGCGACATGTTGTATTTTCATGGTTGAGTTGAAGCCGACGAAGACCAATGACAACCAACTAAAATTAGGGTTTACAGTTGTCATGAAAGTCGACTAAGATTAGGGTTTACAATCGACTAAGATTAGGGTTTTCATCACAATAATTTTGTTATAAAATGAGGGCTATTTGGAGATTTGAATTTGTTGATGAATGCGTGTCGAAGTGTGAAATGTGGCCGTAAGAGCGTAGAAAGCACAGAAGCGGCGAGATGATGGTGAAGTGCGCAAAGTGAGCGAAGAGTCATATCGAATTGTCCTAAGTGCGTCTATGAGTGCGTAGAGAGAGCAAAGTGCGTAGAGAGCGAAGAGGTTGAAATTTGACCAAGTGTTGCTGTGATTGCGCAGATAAGGTAGAAGGTGAAGAGAGTGCAAATGGTGAAGACGAATGCAAAGTGCAGTTGTAAGGGCGTAGAGTGTGTGAAGTGATTGTACAGAGGGAGTAGAGTGCATAGAGAATGCAAAGGTGAAGAAGACCAGTTAGGGTCTTATAAAAGCAAAGGTATCTTACTGTTAAACCTATAGATTCAAATTGAAGTCCAGGTTGGTGCTTGGCATTAGGGGTTGGTGCTTCTTCCAGTTGGTGCTAGTAAATTAGGGGTTGGTGCTTCTTCTAGTTGGTGTTGGTAAATCATGGGTTGGTGCTCCTTTTTGTTGGTATAGATAAATCAGGGGTTGGTGCTCCTTCCAATGGGTGCTGGTAAATTGATTGTAAAGTTGGTGCTTTGCAAAGGCTGGATTTGGATGGTATTCCAAGCAGTCATTCTTGAGGAGTAGCCAAATTGGTGAACCTCATTAAATCTTGTGTTGTGTGATGTTCTCTTGTGATACTTGCTTTATCTAGTTTTAAGGTTTCATTATTTCAATTTTAAGAGCTATAAATTTAAGTTTAAATAACTACACTGATTCACCCCCCCTCTCAGTGCCATTGTAATACTAACATTCCACTATCTAAGATAAGCATATTGGGAACATCATATCATGATAGGATTTGGTTAAAAATAAACTTAGAAACTTGCACGTCAATGCAAGAGGATAAGTACATAGCATCTACCAACTTTGTAAAGTATTTTTTTGTAGTGATTATGAATGTGTCCAATGGATGATGTTGGGTTTATATTATTGATGATATCCAACCCCCACATAGATAATATCCAAGGAGTTGTGATGGACTAAAGCTATTAGGAAGATGCATGGACAAGGTTATCATGTTTTTGGTATTTTTCACATTTATGCACATGAATGTGGTCATCCCTTTCTATAGTTAGCTAGTAATGCCCCATGTAAATAAGCTTCTTAGCAATGGCAATTCCATTAAAGTGTCCATAACATTCTCCCTCATGGGTGTCTTGTACTATTGTCTTGGCTTCATCCAAATTTAGGCATCTTAAAAGAATTGCATCAAAAGTCCATCTATATAAGCTATCTCTAATTATCACATATCGACAAGCTTGTTTTCTTGAAGTTCTTTTTCTAATTATAGTTTAAACATTCAAGTGCAACGCCACTTTTAATGAAATCATATATTTCCTTATACCAAGGGTCAAGGACAAGTATTTTTTTGATAGCAAATATATCTAATTATTCTTGATTGGATAGGTTGTCTTATATGATAGATTATAATTGTTGCTTGTTCATCCTCTAACTCTAGAGGTGTGAGCAAAGCAACAACAACTATTGCATATGCTTGGTAATTACTAGAATGTGGAATACTATCAATGGTTGCTTTCTCAAAGGAAACCATCAATCTATCCATAGTATCTTAATACAAATTGAGTTTATTATCTTTGATTTGATAAACTCCATTTATTTGATTAATGATTGAATATGAATCTCCAAATATGGAGAGCTTTATGATTTTTAATGCTAGGGATGCTCAAATACCAAGGAGTAGTACTTCATATTTAGTCATGTTATTAGTACACAAGAATTGAAGCTTAAAAGATAAGGGGATGATAATTTGTTATGGTGATACTAGAATGATTCCTACCCTCACACCTTTGATGCATCTTGCATCATAAAATAAAAGAGTCTATGAATCCTATTATGATGCTTTGATAATGTACATTGTCTCATTAGAATATTTGATTATCAGGTGATGGCTAGCTGGTAAAGTTGTTGTTGCTAGTTGATCAACTATCATTTGTCCATTTATCAACTTTTGATTAATGAATTCAAGGTCAAAGTCATTAAGGACCATAACCCATGTAGTTATCCTACCTTAAAGTTAAGGCTTAGGTATAAGGTATCTCACTGGATCAACCTTTTCTATAACATACATTTTATGGCTCAACATGTAATATCTCAGGTTTTTAGAATTAAAGAACACTACTAGGCATATTTTTTTCAAAGGGGTATATCTAGTCTCATAGCTAAGAAGGGTTCTACTAATATAGTAGATAGCCCTTTCCCTATGTTAATAATCATATTATTCCAACATGGAACCTAAGGCATGAATTTTCGCTATAATGTATAGCAACAATGGCTTGAGGGGATTTAGAGGGATAAGAACTATTGGATGTAGAAGATATATTTTCAAGAATCAAAGGTTTTATAACATTCTTTGTCCCAATTGAACTCAATTAATATTCATTATATTCTAGTAAAAGGTTAATACTTATCTATCAATTAGGATATGAACCTTATAATGGCTTGCAATTTGTGTTGCAAACTTCAAAGCTCAGTTAGATTTCTAGATTATGGCATGTTTCTTATTGTCAATATTTTATTAGGATCTACCTCAATGTCATTTATAGACACTATAAATCCTAATAATTTGTTGTATGTTACCCAAAATATATATTTGGAGGATTTAAAACAAATTTTATATACTCTAAGTTGCTCAAAAATTATCTTAAGTCTTTGATATGATCTTCCTATTTCATAAATCACCTGAGAATATCAGCAACATAATCTTCTATGATATTATACATCATGTCATTGAAGATGTATATCATGGCATGTTGGTAGATTGTGCTAGCATTCTTCAAACCAAAGGATATGGCCTCATAGTAAAATGTACCCCACGAAGTAGTGAACATTGTTTTGGCTTGGTCCTCTGGTGCTATCCAAATTTGATTATAACTAAAAATCCATTCATCAAGGATAACATTATGCAACTAGTAGTAAATTTGATAATAATTTCTATTTTGGGTAAAATAAAAATATCTTTAATTTAGGCTTTATTGATGTATCAATTTTTTTTGCAAAATCACATGGCACCTTCTTTCTTGCATATAGGAATGATGTTTGATATCCAATAAGAATATTTAACAAATTTAATAAATTTGACCTCCAAAAGTTTTTGGACTTCTTTGACTAGTAAAGTGACCTTTGGATGCATATTCATTAAATTTTGCTTTACCAACTTAGCATCAATATTGACTATCAAGTGGTGAACTACTAAGGAGGGGTCTTGTCCTACCATGTCTATGTAGAACCATGCAAAAATATAATAGAATTCAATTAAGAGTTTCATTTAATCTTCCTATTCTTCTAATAATATTTCCTAAATTTATTATTCTAGGGTTATATTCTAATCCTATGTTAATGCTTATGGTTTCTTCTATTAAGATATGAGACTCATATTCATATTGTAGAGGGGTAGATAAAATCCATAGAATTTGAAGATCATTAGCATCTAAAGTCTGTTGCTCAGTGTTAACTGACTATGAGGGATATGTGACTAAGGAACAAGGCCCTTCAATAGGGATATATTCTTGATAAGAAAAATCATTATGATTATCCCTAGGAGGGTTGTGGGGTAAAAATTCCACCTCACAATCATTTATGTGTGATGTTGATACAAGGTTTGCTATTGATTGAGATGTCATACTATCATCTTATGATAAAGCTGATGTATCCCTATTATCGAGGATATTTTTATACCTCTTCCTAGTCTCATCAATGGGCTTGATGCTTATGGTGTTGATTTATGTATACTATAAAAATAGGTTAGAAAGGGAAAATGGAGAAGGTTCATTGTCCTTCTCTTCATCCCAACCCAACCCTTCTATTAAAGTTACTTCTTATGGTGGTTCACACGAGAAAAGGTACACCTCTTTATACTAATTGCTTTTTGAAAAGGAGAAATATGTCCTTTTATTAGAGTTAAGGAAGTATCTTAATCCCCAACACTCATGCCAATATTTGGATTATATAAGCTCCTTAATACTTTGCTCTTGAAGTCCCAGGATTTTTTTATTGTATTCAAAGTTACGATGAATTTGTTTTGGGGTGGGGTAAATATTGGAGAGATAACATGAGTTATACCCTTATTCTATTGGTCATGGATTATTCCATGTATTCTCTCCTCATTAGTTTTTAATATAGAAATTAAGGTGCAAGTTCCTATTTGTACAATTGTTCCTCTTCTATAAGGAAACCCTAAAGAATGAGGTGATGGGGGTAACATGACCAAGTCTAAGGCTAATATCTTATAATGTTGGTTTTTAAGGTTTATATTATCAATATCTTCAATATTTTCCTTACCTTTTGTCATGGCATGACTATTAATTTCTTCTCCTTGGTTGATACTTGTTTTAGAAGATACAAATTGGTTTAATTTGGTAAATTTTCTTGGAGGTTTTTATTAATTCTTAGATAAAATTAATTTTTATAATAATAAAGTGGTGTTGTAGGATTTTTACTAGCATGAGAGTCAATTATGTCATTACCCACAATATTTTTGTTTTTATAATGTCCTTTAGTGTTAGAGGAGAAAGACTTTTCTTCTTACTTTTTGATTTTTTTCATTTTTAATTCCCCTCTACATTGGAGGTTAGCTTTTTTTTTCTTAGAAATATCCACTGCATCATCAAAGGAGGAGTTATAGGTCATCTCTAGTGGGTATGAATGGTGTTCTTGTAAGTTGTGTATAAAAATATGCAAGAGGCCTCTATATGGTGGTGAAAAATGTAATTTCCCAACCAATGCCCACAATCAAGGTAATAACTCACTAAGTTACTCATTATTAATTTATTATAGTTGATATAAGTCATCAACCATGAATTTTCCTATGATATAGATGGTAAAATGTTGGATAAATATTTTAGCCAATTTCATGATGAACCTCAAAATCCAACCAACTTGAGAGAGTAAATATTATATATATATATATATATATATATATATATATATATATATATATATATATATATATATATATATATATATATATATATATATATATGTATGTATGTATGTATATATCATAACTACACAATAGGTAGAAACCATAATCAAGGATCATTGGATATTGTATTCAACATAAGTTGTAGCTCAACAAGGTAGCACACTAAGAGATGACATGGTCAGCATCGCTCATGTGCACGAAAGTTGCCAACTCTTGTTTAGACCTACAATTTTACCTCCATACCTCCCCAATATAAGGATGGATCAAATGGTCACCCTACCTTTCTTATTCTCCATGAATGTAGAATATCTTGACCATAATATTTAGAATTATTCCTTTCTCAATCTTCCCGAGAATGAGAATACCAATTCCCTTACTAACCTAAGTCCATCTAGGTTAGTCCCATCCTAAGTCCATCTAGGATGGTGTTTAGGCATATGCCTTGGATATTAGACATTGCACTTCCACAATGGAATATCTAACTAATAAGTGTTAGTTATCCTCATCTCCATGATGGGGTAACTAAGGTATTTATTACTCCGTGTAATAAACTCACATAGACACATCAATGTCTATCACCCAACTTATGTGCATAATATTTTCCTATATTTTATGATAGGAAATAAGATCCAAGTCATTATACTTAAGATCTTCCCCAAAGAATCCTTTCTATGGGTCCCATTTAGTTTTACACTCAAGTATACATTAGGCATAGATCCTAGATGTTGCCTTCCCGTAACTCCCTCGGGATTTGAACTTAACAATCTAGCATTTATAAATTCTCTCTTTGAATTAGGAAATTATTAAATCTAAATACTTAATTAATCAATTAAAGTCCCATGAAACTTAATCCCTAATTAAACTCATTATCATTACCTCCTGATAATTAGCATAACCATAACATTATAAGCCATTCATCATTAAACAATGTAATAAGTTACATATTTCATTCATAAATAAGTATAATCAAAGACTTCCTTTTTATACATTCCATGTAAGATAATGGCATAGAACATTAAATCAATATTCAAATGAAACTCATAGTAATTTTATTATATCCATGATTTATTCTTTACAATAAGCTTTTCATTTTATTGAAGTACATACATAACCTCAATAACTAGATCTAGAAAGTAGTAAATTGCAAGATCAAAAGATGAAGATACAACACATCATATATCTTGGGAAACCCTTACGAAAAAAACCTAGCTTTGAAACATTGTTGTATTATATAAGTTTAATTGTTTCCATTACAATGATATAAAGGAATTCCATAATTCCTTTTTCCAAATCATCAATACCAATTTAAATACATAAGAACCCCATAATTCTTATGTCCCCAAAATCATGGATTATTCATTTAATTTATATTACAAAATCTATGAGAGAATCCAATAATTCACTTGAATGAATTCCTCATTTACTCTTCTAAAGATGATTTCTTCTAAATACAATATTATATAGAAGATTTCTTAAAGCAATAATGCTTTCACAAATATATACCAAATAATAAATTTTTAAGAAGGAACCCCATAAATTCCTTCAAGAATGGATTCCCCATCCATTCTTTCCAAAACAATCATTTTTCCTCAAAATGAAATTCTAATGTAATCATGCATTCATCTTCTTAATTTACATAAAGGATATAAAGAGGAAACTCCATAATTTCCTCAAGAATGGATTCCCCATCCATTTTTCCCAAAGCAATATTTTTTTTCACAAAATGATTATGTTTTGCATTTAGTATTTCCACAAAACTAAATCCATCTTACAATAAATTTTTCTATAAAACTAAATCCATCCTTATTTCTATTTTCTATAAAATTGAACCTGAATTAAAATAAATTTCTCCACAAAATTAATCTAAGGTTTCATCCAATTTTTCCACAAAATTTATTCCTAAACTCATCCAATTTCTCCATGAAATTGATCCAGGTTTTATTCAATTTCTCCATGAAATTGATTCAAAATTCATTCAATTTCTCCATGAATTGATTCCAAAAAGTTTACTCAATTTCTCCACAAAATTAATCCATAACACAATCAATTTGTCCATCACATTAATATCTATAGTTCCCTTAATAAAATTTTCCCTATAGTTTCATACAAATTTTCCTCAAATTTGTTCCCTATGAATCATACAAATTTTCCACAAATTTATCTTATGAATTGCATATAATTTTTCCACAAAATTATCCTAACTAGCATTCAATTTTTCCACAAAATTATCTTTAGTTAGCATTCATATTTTCCACAATAGTTTCAAACAACGAGTTTTACTTTTTATACCACCCAATTTGATCTATCTTTAATTTTGAGTTTGCTCTACCATTTTTTTCCTAGTATAATATTGCTTTATAACCTCGAAAAATGTAGGGGTTATTTTACAAAAAGAAAATGGTTTAAAAAAAAGAAAGCACCTAAAAAATATAAAGGTTTTAATTTATCAAAATGAAGTTTTCTAGTCAACTATCCAATAGTCAAACCCAGACCAATCCAGTCGACCACAATCAAATCTCAGTCAAATATAATAAAAAATTCCTCTTACACCAACAACCAGTGCTCAAACTACCTTGACCACTACCTAGTGGTTGGTTTATTAAGGGAGACTTACCTTGTATTAATCCTCCATATACCTTAATTAAAAAGGGTTTGGTATAAACTACCCCTAAGAAACCTAGGCACAAAAACTGAGTAAACCAAACCAAATCAAACCATTCATTCAACATTCAAATAATAGGTAATATCAAATCAAGTCATGTGTCCAAGAAAAGACACCTACAACTAGCATAGATTGGCCCCTACTTGGTGGCCCTCCTTGACCACTAAGTGGTGGTCACTCTCTAAGGGAAGCTTCTTCTTATTTATATCATGTTCGGAATCCCACACACATAATGTGGGATAAAACATTCCACATTACAAACATAAAAGTATTTGCAACTGATCCATCAAGCACCAATAAATCCTAAGCAACCATGTGGTAGAATAAGAGTGAATACATGTAAATTTCAAGTAGGATTAAGGTTATATCGATATATTGGGTGCTCCTTTAAACTAACACCAAGTGTCAAGGTTCCCGACCACCAATTGTTGGTCGCAGGCTTAAGGGAGACAACCTCCCTTTAAGGACTTCCACCACCTGAGAATATCCCATGTGGAATAATGCTCATGAAAGGCTACAAAGACCTTTTATCTAAGCATAGCTGAGCGTAGACCAAGGTGCATAGGCCACTCAAGATGGTGATGGGTAGAGGTCACAGACCTCTCTAAACCCTATTTTAGCACCAGATGAACCAATCAAAACTTACCAAGGCATCTGCTTAAACAAGATAATTAGTTTTTGATGACAACATGGGATGAAAATGTTAAAAAAAATGGAGAAACATGCTTGAATAAATAGTGCTAATAGAGGGTTTAATTCATGACTCAAACACTAATTCATGTGTCTTAAAACAACTGAATACCTCGAGGAGCAAGGGGCATAAGGAACCACAAGGTTTAGTCTAATAAGACAAATACACAGGTCGAGAATAGTGGATCTCAAACCAGAATGAGAGGTCTATATCTACTATTTAAAAATAAGGTAATACATAGGCTTCTATCAAGTTTCAAAAACTACAAAAGAAACTACAACATCAAAAAGATGCATTAATTTAACGAAAACAACTTCATCCTAATGAAGCATTCGTAATCAAGGCAAAAAGGTAGGAAACCCTCCAACCTTAATCTCCAGCAAGGTCTAACTCCAAAAGCTTCTCCTTTGCAACCTCTTAATATTACTTCTAATCTGCTCAATGTTTCCTCCCCCCCAAGGTTTTTTTTTAATAAAAGCCCCTCTAGGATTATAAAAATGTATTTCTCCCTCTAAGGAAAAAGATACCTCTAATAAAGAATTGATTTCTTTCCTCTAGCAAGAAACAAGATGAGAGACAAATAATTCAAAATGCAAAAAAGGTGGAGAAAACGACTAACTTTTTTTATTTCTTCCCCCTCCTAGAGAACCTTTTCCAATTTAAAACTATAAATTGTCATGACCCTCCTAGATGGACCTTTGAACATGGAAAAACAATGTATTAACAAATGTGGCTAATACTCGATTTTGTGCAATTAGGTAGCCCCACAATAATAAATAGATACTAAAGGGTATGATACTGCTAATGAATTGCCAATGTGTAGGATCAGGTGCACTCGTGAGTGGAGGGAATTGAGTCATCCATCGGAGACGAGGGTACTTGAGGAAGGGGAAATGATGATAAGGCAACTCAAAGGTAACACAGATAGATACCTTCATATAGGTATGCATTCGGTTAGGGATAATCATCAATATCTAACCACCTTGAGCCCCATAATAATGGCCTAGTAGTTATCATAAGTTCTAGAGGCTGAGACAGGTGATTAGATTGACAAAAAGACCCCCTCTTTTTTTGGTGCACTTGCATGATGGTATTTTATTTTAGCATTATTAAACTTGATAACCGGTGAGCATGAAATAAATGGTTTGCCTTCACAATTCCATGTGTGCTTGTTTAAATAAATGATTGATTTATTTAAAAAGCAAAAAATATATTGTTTAAATAAATGATTGATTTATTAAAAGCAAAAATATATATATTGTTTAAATTTTTTTTTTTAAAAAAAAAGAAAATTAAAAAAATTTTTTTTTTAAAAAAAAAAAAAAATTAAAAAGGAAATGATATTTAAAGAGAGAGGTGTTATTGAAATAAAAGGTTTATTTATTTAATAACATCAGTATTTAAATAAGCAAAGAGGTAATCGATTTACCAATGATTGCTCCATCTAAATAATGGAGAACCTATCCTAAAATAAAACAAGGAAAATAAATGCAATTATTTAAGCTCCAAGGTAAGGTCTTTACCATGGTGTGTCTAAGAAGTCGTCGCTCACCCGACGATCGACCCATATGGCGTAAATGCAATAAGATGACATTCGGTAGAATGGGTTGAGTTGCCCTTTGGAAGATGATTGGGTCAGATATGTGAAGCTCCTCTGACGTGAGAGGAAATATCTTTATGGTGATCACCTTGGGAAAATAAGGGAGGTATGTCCACCCTACCACCTATCGGAGGTGGTCGAGGAGTAATGGTGGGTAGGTAGGGATGTAAACCAAGGAGGGAAAATAATACATGTATGGGGGAAAAGCAGAATGAAGGGGGTAGGAGGGGCAATGAGGAAAGGGAATGAAGGAGCCTAAAGGGGAGTGAAGGAGCATGAAGGAGAAAAAGGAGCATGAAGCAGAGGAAGAGCACTAAGAGTGAAGAACAACGGATGGTAGACGTCCACCCAAGTAGTGCATGTAGTCTAGGTTGGTCTATATCTTGAAACTATTTGTTATATTTATTTTCTATGTTTTCTAGATGCAATGGCATCATGAGTAGCCACTATCATTGGCAAGGTGGTCTACATCTTTCCTTTGTGTATGTTGTGCCTAGCCACTACCATTGGCAGTGTGGTCTATGTCTTTCCTCTGTGTTTGCTAGACGCAATGGCATCATGAGTAGCCACTACCATTGGTAGTGTGGTCTACATATTTCCTCTATGTTTTCTAGATGCAATGGCATCATGAGTAGCCACTACCATTTGAAGCATGTTCTATGTCTTTCTTCTATGTTTCTAGATGCAATTGCATTGTGCGTAACCACTATCTTTGGCAATGTGGTCTACATATTTCCTCTGTATTGTTAGATGCAATGGCATTGTAGAAATGACGCTACCATTGGCAGTCAGCTAGGTGTATTAGGTGGTAGCTAGTCACGTAGTGCTATGGGTAACCCTCCCATTGTAAGTCACAACCTGGTTGGGAAGTCCTCTTGGGTTTCATTGACACCAAGGATGATCTGCTATGTCACGACAACTATTAATGTCACGAGTACGTGAGCACCATCTACCCTTGAGCTATCGAGGTGAAAGCCACTTCGGCTGAACCTTAGTCCACCTTGTGTCTTACCTCACAATGTGTATTGCGCTAGCCCATCTACTGGAGGTTGGTCATCTTCTTGTTCGTTGCAGGGTAGAAGCTTTAAGTATTGTTCATTATTTAAAATGGTAGATTATAGAATAATGAATGATTGTTGCTTGGAGAGGGTTACTTAGTTTGTTTTTTAAATGGTGATTTGAATAATGAAAGGGTCTTTAGATTTTTTATAAAATGGTATATTTTAGAATAATGAAAGTGTAGAAGCTTTAAGTATTGTTCATTATTTAAAATGGTAGATTTTAGAATAATGAAAGTGTAGAAGCTTTAAGTATTGTTCATTATTTAAAATGGTAGATTTTAGAATAATGAAAGTGTAGAAGCTTTAAGTATTGTTCATTATCTAAAATGGTGGATTTTAGGGTAATGAAAGTGTGAAAGCTCTAATTATTGTCCATTAACTAAAATTATAGATTTTAGGGAAAATAAATGGAATAATGGTTTGTTTTGTAATTTAAGGGTATGGGACCTTATGTTATGAAATGAAATGGAATAATGGTTTGTTTTGTAATTTAAGGGTATGGTACCTTATGTTATGAAATGAAATGGAATGATGGTTTTTTTGTAATTTAAGGGTATGGGACCTTATGTTATGAAATGAAATGGAATAATGGTTTGTTTTGTAATTTAAGGGTATGGGACCTTATGTTATGAAATGAAATGGAATGATGGTTTGTTTTGTAATTTAAGGGTATGGGACCTTATGTTATGAAATGAAATGGAATGATGGTTTGTTTTGTAATTTAAGGGTATGGGACCTTATGTTATGAAATGAAATGGAATGATGGTTTGTTTTGTAATTTAAGGGTATGGGACCTTATGTTATGAAATGAAATGGAATGATGGTTTGTTTTGTAATTTAAGGGTATGGGACCTTATGTTATGAAATGAAATGGAATAATGGTTTGTTTTGTAATTTAAGGGTATGGGACCTTATGTTATGAAATGAAATGAAATAATGGTCTATTTTGTAATTTAAGGGTATGGAACCTTATGTTATGAAGTAAAGAAAAAGGTTTATTTGGAATTAAAGTAGTTTATTTAAGTGATAAAATGTGTGAACCCAGTTTAATTAGAAATTAAGGGTATGGGACTTTAATTGTTGAGAAGGGATAGTTCATTTATTGCAAATAGAGCACATGAGCTAATGCATGGTTGACTGATTCTCACAAGTTGGGTGAGAGGGAAAATGGAAAGAGTAGTTTCTATGATAAGTACTATGCATTAGTAAGTTGAATTGCTTGGGTTATTTGTATAGTTGCAATTTGGCAATGAAATAAGTAAGTGCATTTAGAAGCATGTCTATCCGGATCCATGAGTGTCATGATCCCCTACTATCCTCACTTGATCGATGGAAGAGCGAGAAGGCCAAAGTCATGAGATGGACCAATTCACAAGTTTGCTCTCTACCTTACATCTTGTTATTTATGCAATAGATTATATTATGGGGAGATTTCCCCGATGGAATGGATGTAAAGTATAGTGGAAAGTATGGGGTGCACCATACTTACTTATGTAATTAAATGAACATTGCAACTATTGCATTTAGTACCTCTTTAATTAGTTTACTGTATTTAAATATTTTAATGTATGCTTAATTGGTGATTGTTTCTTTATGCTTGATTATCCTTGCTTGTTGATAATTCATATTTGTTAGATTTAGTATCTAGATCCTTTATGCTCTTGTGATGTAAAAAGAAGAAAGAAACATTAGTAAGTTCTAGGTGAACTTAGAGGTTAACCTAAGGGCTTGAGACCCCCTTAGGGAGATTGGTAACTAGGTTTAGAATATTGTACCAGAGTTAAGATAGCTTGTCAGTGGACAAGATTGATAGCTTAACTCGTAGTACACATAGCATGCCCACACATAATGGCTTGTGTGGAGTATGGAGATGCATGTACACCTTCTAATGATTGAAGGTGGTAATTCTAGCTCATCAAGACTGATGAGAGGGATGGACTTATGTGCATAACATAAGATAGGCTTACGCAGATGGGACTTGCATGAAGGGAATCTTGTGTGGTATAGTTCTTGAGAAACTTAGGGGATGTCAAACATTAAGTTGGTCTAATGTTGGTTGAGGATTTATGAATCCTTCTCCTTAGTCAAAAATAAATAAATAAAAAAAAAAATAATAATAATAAAATTTTATTTTTGTTTTTTGTGTTTTCTTGTTTCATGTTTTTTTGGGGTGTTACATTTGGTATCAGAGCTCTAGGTTCGAGGGTATAGAGCTTCTTATGTGTTGTAAAAGAGATTTAGGAATCTCCAATAGAGGCTTGCTTAGGAATAAGCTGAAAGTCAGAGTAACCTAGAGTCTCTGCTTATTAGGATCTAATGGAATTGATTTCGAGAAAGGATGAATATTAAGATACCTTAGTATGGGCTTTGGTATTAATGATATATCCTCACCTTGGAACCTCATCCTAGTTAGATATCTAATGATTAGTGAAATAAGGACTCTGTATTGTGGTCAAGTTAGTAATTTAGTTAAGGAAAAATTGTAACCTAACTCTTTTTTTGGTGGAAACCAAATCAAGATGCCACCCAAGGCCAGGATGGAAAGGCCTCCACCTAGATAGACTCAACAAAGTAATATCAAAGAAGAGATCTAGAATGAGGATCCAAAAGTTCCCAATGCAAGAATAGAGGAACTTACTACTACAATTGTTGAGTTACAAGATCAGTTAAGACAAGTGTTGGAAACTATGGCAAATCAAAATTCGTAGGCTAGAGATTCAGAAGTCAACCAAGTTGAGGGGTTGACAACGAAATAGAAGCAAGCAAGAACCCTCTTAGGAAAGATATGGTAAGAGACCTAAATAATGTATGTATCTCCAAGTTTTATGGAGAAGGGGAGGGAGATGCAATTGAAGCTTGGTTAAGAGAGTTGGAAGTCTTCTTCATAGTAAAGGGGTATTCTTTGGGTACTCAAATGGTTTGGGCTACTATTTACCTTGAAGGAGCTACCCTGGATTGGTGGGAAACTTACTATGAGGAAACCAATATTGAATCGGTAGATATTCCATGGAAGGAATTTATAGTCATATTCAAGAAGATATTCCTCATAGAGCACTTCTATGCTTTGAAGTTTGAGGAGTTTGCTAGCCTAAGACAAGGGACTAACTTAGTGGAGGTATACTACAGGAAGTTGGTAAAGCTATTGAAGTATGTACCTACCTATAATGAGAAGATGCAAATTCATAAGTTTACTCATGGATTGCAATCTAGGATAAAGCATGACATAGAGATGTAGGAACCTAAGTCCTTGCAAAAGGCTTATGATTTAGCAAAGAAAGTAGAGTCACATTTTTGCTATAAGTATGAAAACCTGATTGAGTAAGAACATCAAGAACTAAAGAAGAGGAATAGCAATGGGGTTATAAAATGGGAGGTAGAGCAAGAACGAAAGGCTAAGAACCCCTAGAATCTAGAGAATAAATTCAATGGAAGCCAAAATAAATTCAAGAACTTTTTTAAGAAAGGCAACAAACCCAATAATGCTAAACCTCCCTCGTAGAAGCCATTAGCTCTAGTATCAGTGATTAAGGGCAAGGGGTAGAAAATGGAAAAGAGACAAGGGCCCAAGGATGGATGTTACCATTGTAAAGGGGTGCACTATGCTAATCAATGCTCGTATCAACCAGGGACAAGCACACCCAAAAACAAAGGAAATGAACCAATGCATAAGATCTATGCTACAACTAGGAATCAAAAACTTGAGGGGCAAGCCACCTCGTTAATCATCAAAGGTAAGATTTTTGATAAGCAAGTAGATATCTTAATAGATAGTGGAGCCACTGATAGTTTCATTTCTTGTAAATTATCCAAAGATATGCCAAAAAGGCTAGGGTATTTGGCTCATGGATGGAAGGTTGAGTATGGATCTAGATAGACCTACTCCATAAACCAATGTTTCCCAATGATGGAAATCACTTTAGAAAATGGAACCACGAAAGGTTGCTTGTATGTGACCCCACTTCATGCCTTTGATGTGGTCCTAGGAATGGATTGGCTACAGGCCCATCAAGTTGTAATCAATTTTTAAGATAGATGGATTGAATATTCTGAAGGAAATAAAGAGAGGCTGTAAATTTATAGCAAGCAAGGGACATTCAAACCCCAGATATTGTCATCTATGCAGTTGAAGAAATCCCTCAAGAAAGGAGGGATTGTTTATGTTGTAAATATGAATGAAGTTGAAAGAGATTAGAAGGAAGAGGTGATTGAGACACACCCAATTCTATAGGAATTTTAGGATGTATTTCCAAAGGATCTACCAGGGCTTCCTCTTGTGCGAGAATTTGATTTCACTATTGATATTATACCCAGAGCATAACCCATCCATCGATATTCGTATATGATGTCACCTATTGAGATGCATGAGTTAAAGGTACAACTACAAGGGTTATTGGAAAAAGGGTTGATAAAACCAAGTGTGTCACCATGGGGTGCACCCATTTTATTTGTGAAAAAGAAGGATAAATCTCTAAGATTGTGTATTGACTATAGGATGCTAAATAAAGCTACAATCAAGAACTGATACCCCCTATCCAGGATCAAAGATTTATTTGACCAGCTAAGATATTCCATGGTATTTACCAAGATATACCTAAGGTTAAGGTATCACTAGATGAGGATTCATGAGGAAGACACTCACAAAATGATGTTTAAGACAAGGTATGGGCATTACGAGTTCATTGTCCTACCTTTAGGACTGACTAATGCTCCCATTACCTTCATGAATTTAATGAATAGCATGTTCATAATGCATATAGACTAGTTTTTCCTTGTATTTCTTGATGACATCCTCATATACTCATGAAACAAGGAAGAGCACGATAAGCATCTCAAGATCATGTTGGAGTTGCTAAGGGAAAATCAACTCTATGGGAATCTAGCCAAGAGCGATTTCTATGCTTCGAAGGTGCACTATTTAGGGCATATTATATCAAAAAAAGGGATCATAGTAGATCCAGAGAAAATAGAAGCCATGATAAACTAGTCCACCCCCTACCAATTTTACTAAGGTAAGAAGCTTCATGGGGCTAATGAGCTATTACCAATGCCACATAAAGGATTTCTCAAAAATTACCTTGGTGATAACTAATCTCCAAAATAAGGGTAAGGAATTCAAATGGATGGAGAAGTGTGAGGCTACTTTCACCATGTTGAAGCAAAGGCTTACTATTGCATCAATACTAAATATTTTGGATCCTCAAGGATATTTTACAGTATGCACTGATGCATCATTGGAAGGACTAGGGGGAGTGCTCATGCAAGGAGAGTCAGTAGTGGCTTATACTTCAAGGAAGCTTAAAAATCATGAGGTTAATTATGCCACTCATGATTTAGAGCTAGTCATTGTAGTTCATGCTCTGAATACCTAGCACCATTATCTTGTAGGAAGACCCTTCGAGTTAAAATCAGACCATCAGAGTCTGAAGTACATATTTACTCAACCAATACTCATCACAATGAAGAGAAGGTGGGTCGAGTTCCTCATTGAGTATAATTTTGAAATTGAGTACATTAAAGGAAAATAAAATAAGGTTATGGATGCCTTGAGTAGAAGGAGACACATAACAACCATAACCAGGAGCCACATAAAGCTCATGGACCAAGTAAGATAGGAGCAATATCAGGATGAATATTGTCAAGAAATTCGAGCCAAGATAAGAGAAGACCTGAAGAGCAATAAGGAATTTGGGGTAATAGATGACCTCTTATGTTACAAAGGAAGAATCATCATACCAAAATTAGGGGATTTAAGGAAGATATTGATGCAATAATCCCATAGATCTCCTTATATGGCTCACCTCAGAGGGGTAAAAATGAGAGAAAATCTAAAAAGGACCTTTTTCTGGGTAGGGATGAAGAGGGATATTACAGATTTTGTGGCCTGATGCCTTGAGTTCCAAAAGGTCAAGGTAGAATGCAAGCATCCCATAGGATATTTGTACCCCCATAATATACCTACTCAGAAATGGCAGGTCATATCGATGGATTTTATTGTAGGTTTGCCTAAGACCAGGTACCAACACGATGCAATCTTTGTTGTAGTTGACAAATTGACCAAGGTTACACACTTCATACCTGGGAGCACCAAGGATGATGCTCAAGTGGTGGCTAATAGGTTTTTTAGGGAAGTGTTCCTATTGCATGGGTTCTCGGAGGTAATTATATCAGATAGGGATTCCAAGTTTACTTCAAAATTTTGGAGAGCCCTACATCAGGCAATAGGCATAAAGTTGCATATGAGTTCAGTGTACCACCCTAAAATAGATGGTCAGATGGAGTGGGTAAACCATATTTTGGAATATATGCTTTGCATGTATTGTATGGACCACAAGTCTTGATGGGAAGACTATCTACCATTGGTGGAGTTTACCTATAATAATGGATATCATTCCTCTCTAGGGATGGCACCTTTTGATGCCTTGTATGGGTGAAAGTGTAGAACACCACTATCATGGGATAACCCGAAGGATAGAGTGGTAATTGGACCAAAAATGGTCAAGGAAATGGAAGAGCAACTCAATATAATAAGGCAAAGTCTCAAGGAGGTTGTTGATAGGCAGAAGAGCTATGCCAATTTAAAAAGAACTCCCAGAGAATACTCGATGGGAGATAAAGTGTTCCTAAGGGTCAAACCAATGAAAAGTGTGATCAAGTCCACAAAATTGGATCCACGATTTGTAGGGCCCTTTGAGATCACTAAAAATATTATCTCAATTACATACCGACTCACCTTACCTCCTAATTTGTCAAAAATCCATGACAACTTCCACATATCTTTGCTTAGAAAATATATTGTTGACCCTGAACATGTGTGGGATGTCTCTAACTTGCAGATGGCGAATCTAAAGGCAATCGAAGTAATTTTAGTAAGGATCCTCGAGTTTCACTCTAAGGCTATGCGAAATTGGACCCTTGAGTAGTGTAAGGTCTAGTGGGACCGCTTCTCTGAAAGAAACACCACATGGGAGAAAGTGGCGGATATGTAGAAACACTTTCCTTTCTTGTTTGATGAACTTTAAGATATTGTAACAAATTGTTTGATTTTGTATGTTGTTTAAAACTAAGAAACACCAGGGATGGTATTAGTCCTAGTGGGGGAGGATGTCATGACCCTCCTAGATGGACCTTTGAACATGGAAAAAAATGTATTAACAAATGTGGCTAGTTGTATCGCTCCAAATTTTTCGCATCCTTACCTTCAGGCTATAGGATCCGTGCCCTAAAGGAGGATGGGAAAAGGATGGCGCGGTACCTCAGACTGAGAGGCCTTGCGAAGGTCCCGCCTCTCGGGGGAGGTGTATTATGGTGATTTTTTGACGGATGGTGGGTTCACCAGGAAACGTTTAATGGCAGTTTCCACGCCTAGGTTGGGAATGTGTTTTATGTGTTCAGTTTTATCCTTAAACATTCAAGTCCTAGGTTTGGCCAAATGAATCTAAGTTGTTCTATTATGAAAATGCAAGATTAAATGAATACGAGAACAAATAGATTTGAGCAAAAATAGAGAGAAAAAGCTAAATTAAAGAGCCATACCCGATCCGGATGTCCGATGGAGATTTTGATTCTTGAAGCGAGACAGGATCGTCCGGAATTTGACGAGATCATCTCCGACTCGCAGGATCGTCGAGATCCGATGAATTCGTCGGACGAATTCGTCAGAGACCCGCAAACAGAGAAATAGATGCAAAATATAAAAAATGCAACAATGCTAATAGAGGGAAATGATGTAAAATGACAATAAGGATGTTAAGAGATAATCCCGAATAGAAATGCAAGTAAGTTGCAACACTTTAATAACTAATCATGACTTAATTATGCAATTAAACTACATGGGTGAACTCCAAGATGCAAAATAATAAAGAATAATCATAAGATTAACTAAATATAGAATAATGCAGCAAAAAATAATGAGGAAATGCAAACTATGGGAACTGATTGCCCCCAATGCAAACTGCAGTCAAGATCGTCTTGAATTGGTGCGAAATCATCTCGAATTGAACAGGATCATCCACAACGAGCTGAGCTTGCTCCGGCTGAAAAATACTAAGGTACCTGCAAAAAAATTTGGATAGAACTAAGATGCAAATAGTAATTTAAGATGGTCTAATGCGCGTAGAACTCGAGTTACAGGGAATTTCAGCCAAGGGGATGCTAAGGGGAGGGCCTAGGATTAAATAGGCTTAGGAGGGAGGTTAGGAGGTTGGAGATCATCCCTATTTGGGAGATCTCCAACGGGGAGGGTCTCTAATGGCGCAGACATGCTTCTGCCCGGATTAGAGACACCGTTGGAATAGAGACTAATTGTGAAAAATTAGTTTTGGGACAAGATCGTCTGGACGTCCTAGCCCAGACGAAATCGTCCGATCTAAGGCGATATCGTCTGATCGATGACGATATCATCAAACGGTCAAAACAAACTCTAAAAATGGCACGAGAAATGAGGAAACATATTAAGCACCGATTTGGGAGCGGTTTTGGAGGTTAAAATTTGAATTTGAATTATTTACTAGAGTAAGTGTAATTATTAAGGTTTTATTGCACCAATTTTAGGGTGCTACATTTTGCCCCCTCTTTAGCGAATTTTTCAAAGAAAATGCATTAAAGATGAGTTCTTCTCGATCTATGAGAAAGCAAAAATTATTCCCATTTTTAGGCGACGATTCTTGGTCGAATCGTACGACAACTTACTATGGTGCCCCCTCCGTGTTTTTACCCAAATCGAACGTTTGAGGTAAAAACGCGGAAAAGCAAAAAAAAAAATTTAAATGTTTTTAATTATGTTTTGAATAAAATTAAGAAAAATAGGGTAAAACCCTAATTCATTTTTATTGTTCATTTTTTTGGTTTTTAGAGCTCTGCAAGCAAAAATGGTGGAGACAACGCACAGATCGACAGAGGTCCGGCGCGGGCTACGGGTAAGAGTCTAAACTTAGTTTAGAATGCTTTAAGTTGAATTTACATGCTTTTTAGGTGAATTTTGAGCAATTTTTGAGCATCATGGCCATTTTTGGGTCGTCGACGTCATGAGGACGAAATCGTCCCGATTTCGACGAAATCGTCTCAAGTTCGCCGATTTCGTCTAAGGGCGAAATCGGCGAAAGGGGGACGATTTCGTCAAATTAGGGACGATTTCGGCTTGCGAAATCGGAGATGATTTTGCTCAAATTTGGGACGATATCGTCCAATAGTGGACGATATCATCATTTGTATAAAATTGAACTGATTTTACTTGCATTATTAATTACTTGAGTTTTTATTAATGATTTTTATTGTGTTGTTGTTGTTTATGTTGCAGAGAGGTTTACTAAAGAGCAGAGAATGGAAATACGGCGGGTTGAGGGATGACTTGGCAGCTCTATCATAGGTAGAGTGAGATCAATTAGTGCAAGTCAACTTGCAGCATGTGGCAGAGATGCCACAGGTTTCTACAGATATGGGGCTACTGACAGCCCTAGCAGAGAGGTGGTATCCGGGTTCTTCCTATTTTCGGTTACCGATAGGGGAGATGACTCCCACACTAGAGGATGTATGGAGGATTTTGAGGATCCCCATACAAGGACGACGATGTGACTGTGTGGTGATCCGAGCTTCACCCTGGAGAAGGGCGAAGTGAACATCGAGTCGCTACGTCAGATGCCTGGGGCATCTAGACTCACACGAGTTTTGGCTAGGAGTGGTAGGTGGACTTCTGCTGTGCCACCAGAGCGGATGTAGGGTACCATGGGTGCTAGTAGATGTGATCTGTGACATGCGAGACCATGGCTACAGGTTTTCTTGGGGCAGCTTTGTTCTATGTCGATTGTATAGGATCCTGCATGGGGTCGTGTACAAGGGCGATCGATGTCTGGTTATGACATTGCTTCTACAGGTTTGGTGCTGGGAGCACATTGCAGTGTGAAGGTCGGTAGGGCTTCCTTTGATAGGGATTGATGGGGAGAGGCCCCGAGATTTCTACTGGTGGCTCCGGAGAGGGTCACAGCGGCGGATTGATCTGCCGATGTCCCGGAGACTACTGGATGACCTTGTCTCAGACCAGATCACCTGGAGGCCTTGGAGGGATCATCCAGGGTGGGCCAAGGATGGACAGGAGCTGGCTCGCATCAGGTGAACCTGCTGGCTAAGGATGGAGAGGGGAGAGGTGGAGCTCCATCGCTATGACCGAGTTTTGTGATAGTTCGGTCTATAGCAGGGGATCCCATCTCTCAGGGATTACGAGTTTTCCTGGACTGTCCGGGATAACACTACAGTTAGCGGGGCTCCAGATATGCAGTGCTTCTAGAGTCAGGACGTAGATGATGCCCCCATTCAGCCAGTGGATGGGGATGACGCAGGGGTAGCCGACGGCTATGATGCCTGGTACGTAGGCATCCACCCTCCTCGGATGACGAGGGCTCAGGGTTCGATTCATGCAGTTGTGCGTCGGATGGGGAGGCAGTGCCAGGCGGCCATTGAGGCGGCCTAGGGTCACGATGAGAGAGAGCAGAGGAGGCCACAGGCACAAGAGAGGCCATGACAGCGGGAGAGGAGGGAGGAGAGACCCCCTTCTCCACAAAGAGAGAGGCCACCATCGCCCGATAAGGGCAAGGGTGTTGACACTAGGGAGAGCAGCGAGACAGCGACTCTCTGAGCGGAGACAGTCTATCTCCAGGCACAGGTGCAGACCCTGCAGGAGGAGGCTACACACCATCGAGCTGAGGTGACACAACTCAGAGATGAGATTGCATGCCTCAGAGCACGGGGCGGAGGGGCGAGCACTCGGGAGCTGGCACGGGCTATTGCCCAGATCACTTTTTATCAGAGTATCTACTACCGGATGGTGCCAGAGGGGTTAGAGGGTACAACTACCGGCCAACATCGCCGACCCGATCAAGATTGGGTCATCGAGGACTTCATCTCGATCGATGACTAGGACTCGTAGTACCACACATACTATGATGGGGCCACCTCGTCCACCTCAGGGCGGGGGAGGAGATGAGGCTGAGAGCTCGAGGGGTTCTCGAGGCTAGGCTACTATAGATTGCACTACACAGATTGATATATAGTATTTATTATTTTTGATAGAGGATTGAGTATGCCGAGGTACAGATTGTGGCATACCGATTCGATTTTGATATGATGTATATATATTGTTGATATATATAGATGAGATATTTTTGATCATATGACTTGTGTCTTATGTATTTTTATGATGCTTTTAATGTTTTGATTGATTGATTTGATGATTCATGTAATTACGTCGTTGGAAATATTATGGTTTTGATGTCATGCTTGAAAAATTTAAATGAAATAATCTGATAGAACAAATTGGTTGTTTGTGATGTGATGATTTGATAAAAAATAAAAGGGACTTCTAACAATAATTTCAAAGGACATTGTCGCTATTATAGACCATTTCATGGAGTCGCCGCTCACTCGGTCATCAAGCTAATCCCAGTATAGAAATATTGTTAAAAAGTAAAAGAGTGCTTAAGAGACTGTCTTAAGACTTTGGTGCAATGGTGCAAATGATGATGATGATAGTTTGTTTTTCAGATTTCCATAAAAATAGTATGCATGAAATAATGTTAAAATGATTTTTGCTAGGCATAAATTCCTAAGTGTGATAAAATTTTTGGATAATTCCCTAGGAATTATACCATCATTGCAAAATTGAAGGTTGACATAATGACATGAAATAGTGATAATGTGCATGCTTTTTTTAAAAAAACATAATTGTATAACATAATGATTTAAGTCATATGGTTTTCATGATTTTTAAATAAATGGGGAATAAAAATTGGTACAATGGTTTGCGCTAGGCATAGAATATGTAGGTATAGACTTATACCATCATCGCGAAATCCAAAAAGAGATAGTTTTATTGCATGGTTGATTTTTAATAAACAGAAAATATGAAGATGAGGACTTGCGCTAGGCATAAAATTCCAATTTTGGTTTTGGAACTATACCATCGTCGCGAAAGTCGATAATATATATATATATATATATATGTGTGTGTGTGTGTGTGTGTGTGTGTGTGTGTGTGTGTGTGTTTTGATTGTATGGTTTTGAAAGAAATTTTGATTTTTTCTATTATGCATGTAGTTGTCTTTATACTAAACAACTGTACTTTAAAGAAGAAAATGAATTTATTCCAAACAATTTGCAAAAAAATATTTCAAAGTATCTTAAAGACAAAAGTTAGATTTATAAGGAATCCCATGTGCATATGTGAATTCATTTCCAATCTTGATTTATCATAATGATACACAAAATCTCTCAAATACAAATGTGTGTGCAATTGCTATGTTCATTTACCAGTTTTGAGCAAGATAATATGATACAAGTGATTTGAATGAACCAAATAAGTGTTCATTAACCATGATGTAGATGCATATAACCATACTAGACTACTATGTAAGTCGGATTATCAAGAGCTAGCTAATCCATAAGCAGACATAGGTCTGTACAAAAGAAGGTCGCTAATGTGATAGACATATCGCCACGCTAGGAGTTACCCAAGGCCAAGCAGGTTGGGCACAAACCACCTGTTATGGGGCTTACCTCACAGTTTTCGAATAATTGAGAATTCCAGGGATTCAAGCTCATCAACCCTTCTTTTCTTTTCAAAGGGTAGGGAAAGGGATTTTATTGCTTTTGCTTTTTCTTTCTTTTTCTTTCTTTTGTATTTTTGCTTGATAATGCTGTAATGATATAAAATAATATTTTTCTTTTTCTCTTTTTCTTGAACTTTGCTTTTTTTTTTTCTATGCTAGGGATACTTGCTCGGATTAGCTGTAGAGCAAGGGATTTTTATTCTGGGTAGGGGTGAGCTTGTCCTTTTGCCAATTCTCAAAGATTCTAGACCATGTGCATGATAGGATAGCATGGGAAACTTTTCGCTCAAGAAACCACTTCTACTATGTAGCATAGCATGGAAATTACAAATATAATCATTTTATTGTGAAAGGATGTGCTTGGTTTAAGTAAATAACAAGATCAATTCTCTGTGCTCAAACTTTATTTAATTGAATTTTGTGGACTTTGATATAAGAGAGATTAGTAATCATGCCAGATAAAATCAAGATATTTATTTTTGTGAATGTGAAAGTGAGGGATTCCAAATAAATGCTAATTTATCCAAAATAATTTGAAACATATAACTGCAACATTTGTAAGAAGATATATATAAATACTTTTTGAGAAGTTTTGAGAATGTTGACTCTCTCTTTCTTCTTTATGTTGTTTTGGTTTCGAAAGAGTCAAGAATATTGTTGTTTTTTTATTTTTATTATTATTTTTTTTGTTTTTGAAAGAATTAACAAGTGCCATAAATAAATACAACAAGTAGTTTTGAATATTTTGATGATTATGAATGTTTTTGGTGTTTTTGAATTTATAAATTGAAAGAAATACAAGATAGTGATTTTGAAATATTTTAAACAAATATATACAAGGATGAAATGACCAAATTTATACATAGTAACATTTAAGATGCAAAATGTTCATGGGTTCTTTAAGTTCTTTACCATCTAAGGTAGATAATTTGTATGCTCCTGATTCAAATTTAGTAGTGATAATGTATGGTCCAAGCCAGTTGGGCTCAAATTTACCTTTAAGGTCCTTAGTTGCATTAGTATTTTTTTGATTTTCTTTTAAAACAAGGTCGTCGATCTCAAAGGATCGATGACGAACTTTTTTAGCATATGATCTTTTAAGCTTGTTTTGGTAGGCACGGAGATGCTCCAAAGCATTGATGCATTTTTCATCTAGGAGTTCCAGTTGATTGAGTCTGCACATCTCGATATTCATCTCCTACTTTGGTATCTTGAAGTAGTAGAGCCAAAGAAGGAACTTCTAATTCAAAGGGAAAAATGGCTTCAGCACCATAAACCAAAACAAAAGGTGAAGTTCTAGTGGGAGTTCGAACACTAGTTCGATAGGCCCACAAGGCTAGATATAACTGAATGTGCCAATCACGACCAGTTTTATTGACCAATATTTTGAGAATTTTGATTAAGGTTTTGTTAGATGCTTCTGCTTGACCATTACCCTGAGGATAATAGGGAGTGGACCAGCGATGTTGAATCTTATATTTTTGGCATAATTTTTTAACATCTTTATTTTTGAAACAAGTTCCATTATCGAGAGATGAGATTTGCGGGAATTTTGAACCTAAAAATGATTTGATTAAAAATAAATTTAGAGACTTGTGTGCCGGTGCAGGAAGCTAAAGGCATAGCTTCAACCCACTTCATGAAATACTCAAGTGGCGGTTATGATGAATTTGTGTCCATCGGATGACACAGGATTGATTTTGCCAATAATATCTAAACCCCATTTTGAAAAGGGCCAAGGAGATGAAATAGCCTGCGGTTCTTATGCGAACGCATGGACAAGGTCAGCATGTTTTGGCACTTGTCGCAATGGCACACATAATCATGTGCGTCATTCTCCATGGTAGGCCAAAAGTATCCTATCCTAAGGAGCTTTTTAGCAATGACACTACCACTGAAGTGTCCTCCACAAGATCCATCGTGGGCTTCACTCAAGGCTGATTTGGATTCTTCTAAATTCAAACATCTTAATAGGATACCTTCAAAAGATCTCCTATATAAAGTATTGCCAATTATTACAAATCGACTTGCTTGTCTACGTAATAACCGATGTTGGTTTCTATTAGAATTGGCGGGGAAAGTCCCATTTTGGAGAAAATCAAATATATCCATATACCAAGGTTCAGGAGTAGTTTCATTGATTAGAAACACATCCAAAGGTTCTAAGCATGACTTATTTGAAGCGGGTTCCTGGAGTCGACGAATAATGATAGTGGCATATTCGTCATCTAACTCCAAGGGCAGGAGAGATGCAGTTGCAGCCATAGCATCAGTCGCACGGTTGCAAGTTCGAGGAATAGCTTCCAAGGTAACTTGATCAAATAGAGACATTAATTGTAAAACATAGGCTTTATATGGGTGCAATTTATCATCTCTGGTCTGATAAACTTCATTAATTTGGTTTATAACAAGTTGAGAATCACCAAAAACTAACGAGATGTTTAATTTTTAGCGCCAAGGCAGCTCGTAATCCAAGGATTAGAGCTTCATATTCAACGGTATTGTTGGTGCAAGCAAATGTTAATTTGAAGGACAGAGGAATAAGATGTTTTTGTGGGGATATTAAAATAATACCCGCACCAGCCCCACTCATGCATCGGGCTCCATCAAAGTATAAGGACCATTGTTCAATATGGTCTACCTCTAATTGAAGGCATTCATCAGGAAACTCAATGATGAGGGGATGGGTAGACTCTAAGGGTGCAATAGCTAATTGATCTGCTATGATTTGACCCTTAACAGACTTTTGTCCTATGAATGTGAGATCAAACTCGCTTAGAGCAAGAACCCACTTGGTTGTGCGACCCGATAAATAAGGTCGACTCATGAGATACCTCAAGGGATCATATTTAGCAATGACATAAGTTTTCTGACTAAGCATATAATGGCATAATTTTTGCGTAGCAAACATGACTGCTAGACATAGTTTCTCTAATGTTGTGTAGCGGGTTTCATAACTGATGAAGGTTCGACTAATATAATAATTAGCACGTTCTCTCTTTTCATCATCAAGCTGAGCTAACATAGCTCCTAAGGCAGAATCTGAAGCTAAAATATATAGGAGAAATGGGCGATCAGGTTTAGGCGGTGAAAGCACAGGTGGGTTAAGGAGGTATTGTTTGAGAAGTTCAAAAGCTTCTTTACATTCATCGTCCCAATTAAAAGGGACATCCTTCTTAAGAAGTTTAAGAAAGGGACCGGTTTTGTCCGCCAGCTTATCGATGAAGTGACGGATGGCTTGAAGCTTACCTTGTAAACTTCATAACTCAGATATATTAGTAGGTGCGGGCATATCAGTGATAGCCACAATCTTGAGAGGGTCGATTTCGATACCACGTAAAGAAACTAAAACCCCTAATAGTTTACCGGACTTAACTCCGAATATGCATTTGGCTGGATTTAATCGAATAAGATATTCTCGTAATCGATTAAAAACTTTTCTCAAATCATCTAAATGATTATCTTCATTAATAGAGTGAGCTATAATATCATCTACATAATCATGTAGGATATCATGCATCATATCATGAAAAATATAAGTCATAGCTCGTTGATAGGTTGCACCTGCGTTCTTTAAGCCAAATGGCATCACTTTCCAACAAAAGGTACCCCAGGGGGTAATAAAGGCTATTTTAGCCTGATCTTCAGGAGCTATCCTGATCTGATTATAACCAGAAAATCCATCCATTAAGGACATCATCCCACTCCCGAAAGTAAATTCAATGATTTGATCCATGTTTGGAATAGGAAAATCATCTTTAGGGCATGCAATGTTAATATCTCTAAAATCTATGCAAACCCTAACTTTGGTGGCTTCTTTCTTGGTAACTGGAACTACATTTGAGATCCATTCAGCATAATCAATAGCTTGTATAAAAACAACATTCAGGAGTTTTTCTAACTCCCCTTTGACTAGCAAATCCACTTTGGGATTGTATTGCTCTAAATTTTTTGCATCCTTACCTTCAGGCTATAGGATCCATGCCCGGAAGGAGGATGGGAAAAGGATGGCACGGTACCTCGGACTGAGAGGACTTTGCGAAGGTCCCGCCTCTCAAGGGAGGTGTATTTTGATGATTTTTCGACGGATGGTGGGTTCACCAGGAAACATTTAATGGCAGCTTCCACGCCTAGGTTTTGGAATGTGTTTAAATGTGTTCGTTTTTAACCTTAAGCATTCATATCCTAGGTTTGGCCGAATGAATCTAGATTAATCTACATGAAAATGCAAATTCCATGAATACAAGAAAACAAATTTAAAGACAGAAAATAGAGAGATTACGGAATGCAAATGAGGAATACTTGATCCGGATGTCTGAAGAAGATTTTGATGTTGAAGCAGTCTGGATCGTCTGAAATTCGATAGAATCATCTGCAATCAGACAAGATCATCTGAGATCTGACGAATTCATCAGACAAATTCGTCAGAGACCTGTAAAACCGAAAATAGATGCAAAATACAAAAAATACTACGATGCTAACAAGAGGGAAATGATATAAAATGGCAGCAATGTTATCAAACTGAAACTTAAACATAGAGACAAAAATGAATCGTGCTAATTAGATGATAATTAGGATTTAATTATGCACTTAATCTAAATGGGTGAACTCCAAATGCAAAATAACATAAACACTGAATAAATTATCTAATTTGTAGAATAAAACAGCAAAAACAAGGTTGAGAAGTGCAAACTTCAGGCACTAATTGCCTCAATATGGATTGCAGTCGAGATCATCTCGCATCAGTACGAAATCGTCTCGAATTCTCCAGGTTCACCTCCGATTTGAACAAGTTCATCGACGACGATGTGTGCTGGCTCCGGCTGAAAAACAGTGATGTACCTACAACAAAATTGATATGGAACTAGTGCAAATGAAGAATAGGGATGATTTAACGTAAATGGAGTTAATTGCAGAGAATTTCAGCCAGGGGGTGCTAAAGGGATAGCTTAGGATTAAATAGGCTTAGGGGAGTAGTTAGGAGGTTGGAGATCATCCCAATTTGGGAGATCTCCAATGGGGGAGGGTCCCTAACGGCGCAGACACGCTTACGCCCGGATTGGAGACCCGTTGGAACAGAAGCTAACTTTGCAAAATCGGTTTTGCGACAAGATCGTCTAGACGTCCTAGTCCCAGATGAAATCATCAAATCTAGGGCGATATCGTCTGATCGGCGATGATATCGTCAAACGGTCAAAACAACCTCTAAAAATGGCACAGAAAAGGGGGAAACGGATTTCTCGACGGTTAACGGGCGGTTTGGGAGGTTAAATTTGAATTTTAAATTATTTACTAAGGTGAATGTAATTATTGTAATTTTACTGCGCCAATTTTAGGGTGCTACATTTTGCCCCCTCTTTAGCGAATTTTTTGAAGAAAATGCGTTAAAGATGAGTTCTTCTCGATCTACGAGAAAGCAAAAAATTATTCCCATTTTTAGGCGACGATTCTTGGTCGAATCGTACGACAACTTACTATGGTGCCCCCTCCGTGTTTTTACCCAAATCGAACGTTTGAGGTAAAAACGCGGAAAAGCAAAAAATTATTTTTGAATAAAATTAAGAAAAATAGGGTAAAACCCTAATTCATTTTTACTGTTCATTTTTTGGTTTTTGGAGCTCTGAAGCAAAAATGGTGGAGACGACGCACAGATCGACAGAGGTCCGGCGCGGTCTACGGGTAAGAGTCTAGACTTATCTAGGATGCTTTAATTTAATTTTACATGCTTTGTAGGTAATTTTTAGATGATTTTTGAGCATCGCGGCCGTTTTTGGGCCGTCGACGTCATCGGGACGAAATCGTCCCGATTTCGATGAAATCGTCTCAATTTCGACAATTTCGCTCAAGGGCGAAATCGTCGAAAGGGGGACGATTTCAAACTACGAAATTGGAGACGATTATGCTCAAATTTGGGACGATATCGTCCAATAGTGGGCGATATCATCAATTGCATAAAATTGAATTTTTAACTTGCATTATTATTTACTTGAATTGTTATTAATGATTGTTTGTTGTTTTGTTGTTTTGTTGTTTATGTTTGCAGAGAGGATTACTAAAGAGCAGGGAATGGAAGTACGAAGGGTTGAGAGATGACTTGGCCACTCTCACATAGGTAGAGCGGGATCAGCTGGCATAGGTCGGCTTACTACATGTGGCAGAGATGCCACGAGTGTCTACGAGATATGGGGCTACTGACGGCCCTAGCAGAGAGGTGGTATCCGGGCTCTTCATGTTTTTGGCTACCTACAAGGGAGATGACTCCCACTTTGGAGGATGTATGGAGGATTCTGAGAATCCCCATACAAGGATGACTCATTACTCCTATGGCCAATCAGGGCCGTGCTATGGGACGGCTGTGCGGTGACCCGAGCTTCGCCCTAGAGAAGGGCGGAGTTAATATCGAGGCACTGCACCAGATGCCTGGGGCATCTACACTCACACGGGTTCTAGCTAGAGTAGTTGGTGGACTTCTATAGTGCCACCAGAGTGGGTGCAGGGTGCCATGGATGCTCGCGGATGTGGTCTATGACATGAGAGACCATGGCTACAGGTTTTCTTGGGGCAGTTTTGTTTTATGCCGATTGTACAGGATCCTGTATGGGGTCATGTACAAGGGCGGCCAATGTCTGGTTATGACATCGCTACTACAGGTTTGGTGCTGGGAGCACATTGCAGTGCGGAGGCCGGTAGGGCTTCCTCTGACAGGGGTTGACGGGGAGAGGCCCCGAGTCTTCTATTGGTGGCTCCGAAGAGGGGCACAGCGACGGATAGATCTGTCGATGTCCCGGAGGCTACTGGATGACTTAGTCCCAGACCAGATCACCTGGAGGCCATGGAGGGAGCATCCAGGGTGGGCCAAGGATGGATAGGAGTTGGCTCACGTTAGGCGAGTTTGCTGGCTGAGGATGGAGAGGGGAGAGGTGGAGCTCCACAGGTACGACCGAGTTTTGAGACAGTTCGGTCTACAGCAGGGGATCCCATCTCTGAGGGATTATGAGTTTTCCTAGACTGTCCGGGATAACACTACGGTTAGCGGGGCTCCCGACATGCAGCGGTTCTGGAGCCAGGACATGGATGATGCCCCCATCCAGCCAGTGGATGGGGATGACATAGGAGTAGCCGATGGCTATGATGCCTAGTACGTAGGCATCCGCCCTCCTCGGATGACGAGGGCACAGGGTCCGATCCACACGGTTGTGCGTCGGATAGGGAGGCGGCACCAGGCGGCGATGGAGGCAGCCCAGGGTCACGGCGGGAGAGAGGTGAGGAGGCCACAGGCATAGGAGAGGCCACGGCAGAGAGAGAGGGAGAGGAGGGAGGCGAGACCCCCATCTCCACAGAGGCCACCATCGCCCGATAAGGGCAAGGGTGTCGACACAGGAGAGAGTAGCGAGATGGCTACTCTTCGGGCGGAGAGAGATCATCTCCAGGCCCAGGTGCAGACGCTACGAGGATGAGGCTGCACGCCACCGGGCTGAGGTGTCACAGCTGCGGGATGAGATTGCACGCCTCAGGGCACGGGGCGGAGGGGCGAGCTCTGGGGAGTTGACACGGGCTATTGCCCAGCTGACATTTTATCAGACACTATACTTCCAGCTGGTGCCAGAGGCGGATAGACTACCCCTGCCAGCTAACATCGTAGATCCGATCAGGATCGGGTCATCGAGGACCACGTCCCGGTCGAGGACGAGGACTACACAGACTGCGATGGGGCCACCTCGTCCACCTCAGGGCGGGGGAGGAGATGAGGCAGAGAGCTCGAGGGGCTCTCGAGGCTAGAGGGCTGCACTGACATTGTACAGACTGACATTGTTGTATTATTATTTTTATAGAGGATTGAGTATGCCGAGGTACAGATTGTGGCATACCAATCCAGTTTTGATGATGTATATATGTTGTTGATATATATATGATATATAGTTTTGATCATATGACTTGTATTATGTGATGCTTATGATGCTTTTATGTTTGATTGATTGATTTGATAATTGGATGTAATTATGTCGTTGGAAATATTATAATTTGAATGTCATGGTGATATTTTAAATGAAATAATCTGATGTAACAAATTGATTGTTTGTGATGAAATGTGGTAAAATATAAAAAGAGACTTCTAACAATAATTTCAAAGGACATTGTCGCTATTATAGACCATTTCATGGAGTCGCTGCTCACTCGGTCGTCAAGCTAATCCCAGGATAGAAATATTGTTAAAAGTAAAAGAGTGCTTAAGAGGCTGTCTTAAGACTTTGGTGCAATAGTGCAAATGATGATGATGATGATGGTTTGTTTTCAGATTTTCATGAAAATAGTATGCATGAAATAATGTTCAAATGATTTTTGCTAGGCATAAATTCCTAAGTGTGATAAATTTTTTGGATAATTCGTTAGGAATTATACCATCATTGCAAAATTAAAGGTTGACATAATGACATGAAATAATGAAAATGTGTTTGCTTTTGAAAAGCATAATTTGTGTAACGTAATGAATTAAGTCATATGGTTTTCATGATTTTTAATAAATGGGGAATAAAAATTGTTACAATGGTTTGCGCTAGGCATAGAATATGTAGGTATAGACTTATACCATCATCGCGAAAATCCAAAAAAAATAGTTTTATTGCATGGTTGATTTTTGATGAACAGAAAATATGAAAATGAGGACTTGCGCTAGGCATAAAATTCCAATTTTGGTTTTGAAACTATACCATCGTCACGAAAGTCAACCAGATATATATGTTTTGATTGTATATTTTGAAAGAAATTTTTGATTTTTCTATTATATAGTTGTCTTTATGGTAAACAACTGTACTTGATTTATTCCAAACAAGTTGCAAAAAATAATATTTCAAATTATTTTGAAGACAAAAGTTAGATTTATAAGGAATCCCATGTGCATATGTGAATTCATTTCCGATCTTGATTTATCATAATGATACACAAAATCTCTCAAATACAAATGTGTGTGCAATTGCATTGTTCATTTACCAGTTTTGAGCAAGATAATATGATACAAGTGATTTGAAGAAACCAAATAAGTGTTCATTAACCATGATGTAGATGCATATAACCATACTAGACTACTATGTAGGTCGGATTATCAAGAGCTAGCTAATCCATAAGCGGACATAGGTCTGTACAAAAGAAGGTCGCTAATGTGACAGACATATCACCACGCTAGGAGTTACCCAAGGCCAAGCAGGTTGGGCACAAACCACCTGTTATGGGGCTTACCTCACGGTTTTTGAATAATTGAGAATTCCGGGGATTCAAGCTCATCAACCCTTCTTTTCTTTTCAAAGGGTAGGGAAAGGGATTTTATTGCTTTCTTGCTTTCTTTTGAACTTTGCTTATTTTTCTTTTTGTATTTCTTTTGCTTGATAATGCTTGGAACATTGCTGTAATGATAATAAAACATTTTTCTTTTCTCTTTTTTCTTTCTTGAACTTTTTTTTTTTTTTTTTTTGTGCTAGGGATACTTGCTCGGATTAGCTGTAGAGCAAGGGATTTTTATTCTGGGTAGGGGTGAGCTTGTCCTTTTGCCAATTCTCAAAGATTCTAGACCATGTGCATGATAGGATAGCAGGGGAAACTTTTCGCTCAAGAAATCAGTTCTACTATGTAGCAAAACATGGAAATTACAAATATAATCATTTTATTGTGAAAAGATGTGCTTGGTTTAAGTAAATAACAAGATCAATTCTCTATGCTCAAACTTTATTTAATTGAATTTTGTGAACTTTGATATAAGAGAGATTAGTAATCATGCGAGATAAAATCAAGATATTTATTGTTGTGAGTGTGCAAGTGAGGGATTCCAAATAAATGCTAATTTATCCAAAAATAATTTGAAACATATAACTGCAATAATTGTAAGAAAATATATATAAACACTTTTGAGAAGTTTTGAGAATGTTGACTCTCTCTTTCTTCTTTATTTTGTTTTGGTTTCGAAAGAGTCAAGCATATAGTTGTTATTATATTTTTATCATTATTTTGATTTTTGGTTTTATTTTTTATTTTGAGCAGAAAAAATTTAACAAGTGCTTTAAATAAATGCAATAGATAGTTTTGAAGATTTTGGATGATTATGAATATTTTTGATGTTTTTGGATTTTTATAAATTTGAAAGAAATATAAGATAATTTTTTTTTGAAAACAAATATATACAAGGATGAAATGACCAAATTTATGCATAGTAACGTTTAAGATGCAAAATATTCATGGGTTCTTTAAGTTCTTTACCATCTAAGGTAGATAATTTATATGCTCCTGATTCAAATTTAGCAGTAATAATGTATGGTCCAAGCCAATTGGGCTCAAATTTACCTTTAAGGTCCTTAGTTGCATTTGTATTTTTTTGATTTTCTTTTAAAACAAGGTCGCCAATCTCAAAGGATCGATGACGAACTTTCTTAGCATATGATATTTTAAGCTTGTTTTGGTAAGCACGGAGATGCTCCAAAGCATTGATGCATTTTTCATCTAGGAGTTCCAGCTGACTGAGTCTGCCAGCATGATATTCATCTCCTACTTTGGTATCTTGAAGTAGCAGAGCCAAAGAAGGAACTTCCAATTCAAATGGAAAAACTGCTTCAGCACCATAAACCAAAACAAATGGTGAAGTTCCCGTGGGGGTTCGAACACTAGTTCGATAGGCCCACAAGGCTGGATATAATTGAATGTGCCAGTCACGGCCAGTTTTATTGACCAATATTTTGAGAATTTTGATTAAGGTTTTGTTAGATGCTTCTGCTTGACCATTACCCTAAGGATAATAGGGAGTGGACCAGCGATGTTGAATCTTATATTTTTGACATAATTTTTTAACATCTTTATTTTTGAAACAAGTTCCATTGTCAGAGATGAGATTTGCAGGAATTCCGAACCTACAAATGATTTGATTAAAAATAAATTTAGAAACTTGTGTGCCAGTGCAGGAAGCTAAAGGCATAGCTTCGACCCACTTCATGAAATACTCAGTGGCGGTTATGATGAACTTGTGTCCATCAGATGACATAGGATTGATTTTGCCAATAATATCCAAGCCCCATTTAGAAAAGGGCCAAGGAGATGAAATAGCCTGCAGCTCTTGTGCAGGCGCATGGACAAGGTCAACATGTTTTTGGCACTTGTCGCAATGGCGCACATACTCATGTGCATCCGTTTCCATGGTAGGCCAAAAGTATCCTATCCGAAGGAGCTTTTTAGCAATAACACTACCACTAAAGTGTCCTCCACAAGATCCATCATGGGCTTCACTCAAGGCTGATTTAGACTCTTCTAAGTTTAAACATCTTAATAGGATACCTTCAAAAGATCTCCTATATAAAGTATTGCCAATTATTACAAATCGACTTGCTCGTCGACGTAATAACCGATGCTGGTTTCTATTAGAATTGGCAGGGAAAGTCCCATTTTGAAGAAAATCAAATATGTCTGTATACCAAGGTTCGGGAGTAGTTTCATTGATTAGAAACACATCCAAAGGCTCTAAGCATGACTTATTTGAAGCGGGTTCCTGGAGTCGATGAATAATGATAGTGGCATATTCGTCATCTAACTCCAAGGGCAGGAGAGATGCAGTTGCGGCCATAGCATCAGCTGCACGGTTGCTAGTTCGAGGAATAGCTTCCAAGGTAACTTGATCAAATAAAGACATTAATTGTAAAACATAGGCCTTATATGGGCACAGTTTATCATCTCTGGTTTGATAAACTTCATTAATTTGGTTTATAACCAGTTGGGAATCACCAAAAACTAAAAGGTGTTTAATTTTTAGCGCTAGGGCAGCTCGTAATCCAAGGATTAGAGCTTCATACTCAGCGGTATTGTTGGTGCAAGCAAATGTCAATTTGAAGGACAGAGGAATAAGATGTTTTTGTGGGGATATTAAAATAATACCCGCACCAGCCCCACTCATGCATCGGGCTCCATCAAAGTATAAGGACCATTGTTCGGTATGGTCTACCTCTAATTGAAGGCATTCATCTGGAAACTCGATGATGAGGGGATGGGTAGACTCTAAGGGTGCAACAACTAATTGATCTGCTATGATTTGACCCTTAACAGACTTATGTCCTATGAATGTGAGATCAAACTCGCTTAGAGCAAGAACCCACTTGGCTGTGCGACCCGATAAATAAGGTCGACTCATGAGATACCTCAAGGGATCATATTTAGCAATGACATAAGTTTTTTGACTAAGCATATAATGTCATAATTTTTGCATAGCAAATACGACTGCTAGACATAGTTTTTCCAACGCTGTGTAGCGGGTTTCATAACTGATGAAGGTTCGGCTAATATAATAATTAGCACGTTCTCGCTTTTCATCATCAAGTTGGGCTAACATAGCCCCTAAGGCAGAATCTGAAGCTAAAATATATAGGAGAAATGGGCGATCAGATTTAGGTGGTGAAAGCACAGGTGGATTAAGGAGGTATTGTTTGAGAAGTTCAAAAGCTTCTCTACATTTTGTATCCCAATTAAAGGGGACATCCTTCTTAAGGAGTTTAAGAAAGGGACTGGTTTTATCTACCAGCTTATCGATGAAGCGACGGATGGCTTGAAGTTTACCTTGTAAACTTCGTAACTCAGATATATTAGTAGGTGCGGGCATATCAGTGATGGCCGCAATCTTGAGAGGGTCGATTTCAATACCACGTAAAGAAACTAAAACCCCTAATAGTTTGTCGGATTTAACTCCGAATATGCATTTTGTTGGATTTAATCGAATGAGATATTCTCGTAATCGATTAAAGACTTTTCTTAAATCATCTAAATGATTATTTTCAATAATAGAGCGAGCTATAATATCATCCACATAATCATGTAGGATATCATGCATCATATCATGAAAAATGTAGGTCATAGCTCGTTGATAAGTTGCACCGGCGTTCTTTAAGCCAAATGGCATCACTTTCCAACAAAAGGTACCCCGAGGGGTAATAAAGGTTATTTTAGCCTGGTCTTCGAGGAGCTATCCGAATCTGATTATAACCGAGAGAATCCATCCATTAAGGACATCATCCCACTCTCGGCAGTGAAGTCAATGATTTGATCCATGTTTGGAAGAGGAAAGTCATCTTTAGGGCATGCAACGTTAATATCTCTAAAATCTATGCAAACCCTAACTTTGGTAGCTTCTTTCTTGGTGACTGGAACTACATTTGAGATCCATTCAGCATAATCAATAGCTTGTATAAAGATAACATTCAGGAGTTTTTCTAACTCCCCTTTGACTAGCAGAGCCACTTTGGGATGCATTTTTCTAAGTTTTTGTTTAACAGGTTTAGCATCCGGATGGACCACTAGATGATGCATGACTACGGAAGGGTCTAGACTTGGCATATCTTCATATGTCCAAGCGAAGACATCTTCATACTCTTTAAGGAATGCAATGTATTGTTCTTGTTTTTCTTGACTTAATTCTGATCCAATATTGATTATGTGAGGATTATCCTCAGTTCCAATATTAATTTTAATGACATTTTCTACCTCCATGTGTAGATCTCTTTCAAAATTAGGTGGGGCGGGTGAAACGCCCAATTCTTGTAATTCTTGTAAGGTTAATTTAGATAATTCATCTTGAGGATTAGTGGCCTCAAGTTGGGCTATAGTTGGTATAGAACCATCAAAATAAAATCCATTGTGTAACATCTCTTCAATAGAGACATCATGGAAGATATCTCCTTCCAACTCTTCATCGGGGTCAACAATCATTTCAGGGTATGCTATGGATAGCATGTTGCATGAAAATGACTGATTTTTAAGAGGCAAATCAACATGCCTATCCAAATAATCTTGATAGCATATGAGATGATCATCATCCTCAAAAGGAAAGGGTTGACCCTTACTAGGAAATAGGCCCACACCACAGCGGGCAGGCCACGGTTCTACCTCGAAAGGTTCTTTCATGCCATTTTGGAAAGGTCCCAAGCCTTTCCCTTCATATCCCATTTTAAGCATCATGGGTTTAGCTTTAATATAATCATTGGTAAAATAACACCGAGCGTATCCCTCATGATGAGTTTTGATATTCCAAGGGATTCTTCCCCAATCATATCCTTTATAAATGAAGGCACAACTTCCGACTTGGTAAGTACTTCCCATAGGTTGTGGGAGGCCCAAAGTACGAGGAGATGGCGGAAAGTTATTTAAAAGGTTTGAATCTTGCATGAAAGCATTCATTTTTTTTGATATTAAGGTTGTAGATAAATATGGTAAGAGTTCATCAGAAAGGGCATAAGATGTAGAAGGCTTATTACCTATATCTTTAGATGTGGAAGGTATGATAGGTGTTTCTATAGGTTTTGAATTTATAGGGATAGAACTTGGAGGATTGGTGGTAGACTTAAGATCTTTTTAAGTGCAAGTCAGCTCTGTATCTGGGTATAGTTGGGTTAGGTTCCCGGATAGCTAGTAATTGGATCAAACCTCTTTCGAGTAATTGAGGTAAAATAGTTGATAAGGGTTGATTTAATCTAGTGAATTCTCGAGGAGGCTTGTCAGGAGGTTTCAATATGAATTTTTTTGTTGTCTTCGTTGCATTGATATTAGCAACATTCCTGCTGTCAGTGACTCCGTCATCGACAACTTGTTTGTTTTTATATTGATTTCTGGATGTTTTCTCATCATCCTTCTTCCTAAGTTGGCCTCTCCTAATGAGGGCATCTTCTACTCTTCGAGCTAAATCTATAGCTTGATCGAAGGTAGTTAAAGTAGCGATTGATAGCTCATAAGATATTTGTTCTTGTAAATTGTTGATGAAAATGTCCAACATTTCCCTATAAGGCAGCACAAAGTGCAGTTTTCCTATCAATTGCCTCCATCTAGCTAAGAAATCGGCAAAGCATTCATCCTTGTCTTGTTTTAAATTGTATAGGTCTTTAATAGTTACATGCCTCTCGATGTAGGCACTAAATTGATGGACAAATGATTCCACTGTTTCTTCGAAGTTTCTCAAAGAATGAGTGGGCAATTGATAGTACCACTCTAATGCCATTCCACCTAAACTTTTCGGGAACATTTTTAGTAATAGCAAGTCATCATGCGATATGTCGTGACATGCTATCCTAAACATGCGAAGATGCTCTATGGGATCTTCGGTTCCTTTATATATAGGCAGGATGGGCATGGGAAAATGCTTAGGGTATGGTTGAGCTACAACTATGGGATCCAAAGGTTGACTACGAGATCTCTCGATAATTATACGAGGGATGGTAGGGATCTATCTGGTCCATACGTGAAGCTAATTGTTTCACCATGGCTTCCAGATTACTAGTTTGCCCCCCATATTGGTTTGGTAGGGCATTGACATGGGTTTTATGGGCGTAGGATGGAGGAACATGCAGATTAGATGCCATGTTACTATTGTGTAAAGTATTGGTAGGAAAAGTATTATGGAGGAATTTTGAAGTTGGATTATGTTGTATTCCGGATTGTTGAAAGTTTGTATTTGGCTTTGTTTTAGGTTTTTGTTTACTTGAAGCATATTGCTCAATAGTTTGATGGAATAAAGTAGTGAAGGAAGGTTTCTTTTGTGTGGGAGTGATTTTAGGTTGAATAACAGGTTCCTTAGGAGGTTGGGTAACCTATTGTTTTGACATGTTTTGAGCCATAGTGACCATATCCGTATTGGATGGCCCAGCCTTGTCACTTTCTTGATCAATGAAAGACAAGGGATTAGTGCGCATATTGCACATATATTCCATGGCTGCTTTAGTGTTACTGATTTGCCCTTTATCAAGGCGAATTGCCACATTAAGGTCATCAATGTTATCCATGAGAAATTTCTTGAAATGCTCTGCATTGTCAAAGGCAATAGTTCCATTTGGAGCTACTCTAGGGGATGAGGATCCATCCTCTTTAACACTTCCTTCTTGTTCCTTATCTTCACCTAAGTCTTCGTCCGATTGACCTAGAGTTTCTCCTTCCGGATTTGAATCTCCAAGAAGGACATTTGGGTCTTTAGTTGTATCTTGTAACCAATCTTCTCCTTCTCCTAAAGTTTCTTTACCATTCCTAAGTTTAGGCATGGTGCTAAGTTTTGATTTCAGCAAATATATATATATATATATATATATATATATATATATATATATATATGCAACAAATTAAGAGGTATATATTTACTATATACCTACTACAATATTTGAAAATGAAATGTTTAAGTTTTTGCTAAGTTTTTTTATTTTTAGTTTTTAGCTTTTCTTTTTTTTTTTTTTGAAATAATATAATAAAGATAGCAAATAACACAATAAATGCCAGAAATAATATTGAAGTAATAATCTAGTTTTCTATAAACAATTTATGAATATCATTAATAGGTTCGAGTTGTTCAGGAGTCATGAAGTGTTCTTCTTCAAATTGAAAGTTTTCTTTTAAAAATTTGATGAAAAGAGCTATAGTGATGTTGTCTATTTCAGATTTTGGTTGATAAAAGTAAAGCTCATGGCAATACTCTCGATATAGCACAGCTCACGGAACTCTATTCCATATTTCCCTATCTGTAAGAACAACCTCTTGGTCTTCTACACAACCTAGGAAATGGTGCACAATGGCTACGTTCTCGAGGTATTCCTCGAAGGTGAACAATTCTGAAGATACTAAAGCTCTCCTATAAGCTAACCATCTATGGCAGGCTCTCTGAAGTTCATGATAAAAAACTAGTTGGTGAGGATCCAGGATTCTATCTAGGACTAGCCTCTTGATTTGCTTAAGTTGTGTGGACCTAGATGAGATGAGACTAAGTCTTCTATCAAGTTCGTTCCATAGGAATTGATTTCTACTTGTTTCAGGCACACTAAGGACAGAATTGACTTCTATGGCTGCCAATTGGTTTTCTACGTTTATAGTAACTACTAACCTTTTCTTAGGAGCTACCATCTAAACATGATTTTAAACTTTAAGTGTTTTAAAATGCATCTATGTTTTAGTTGTTCTATATATTTTTTATTGTTTTGTTTTTGTTTTTGTTTTTCAAAAGGTTATGATGCATTCACGTCGGGTTCACCAAAATGTATCGCTCCAAATTTTTCGCATCCTTACCTTCAGGCTATAGGATCCATGCCCGGAAGGAGGATGGGAAAAGGATGGCACGGTACCTCGGACTGAGAGGACTTTGCGAAGGTCCCGCCTCTCAAGGGAGGTGTATTTTGATGATTTTTCGACGGATGGTGGGTTCACCAGGAAACATTTAACGGCAGCTTCCACGCCTAGGTTTTGGAATGTGTTTAAATGTGTTCGTTTTTAACCTTAAGCATTCATATCCTAGGTTTGGCCGAATGAATCTAGATTAATCTACATGAAAATGCAAATTCCATGAATACAAAAAACAAATTTAAAGACAAAAAATAGAGAGATTACAGAATGCAAATGAGGAATACCTGATCCGGATGTCTGAAGAAGATTCTGATGTTGAAGCAGTCTGGATCGTCTGAAATTTGATAGAATCATCTGCAATCAGACAAGATCATCTGAGATCTGACGAATTCGTCAGACGAATTCATCAGAGACCTACAAAACCGAAAACAGATGCAAAATACAAAAAATACTATAGTGCTAACAGAGGGAAATGATATAAAATGGCAGCAATGTTATCAAACTAAAACTTAAACACAGAGACAGAAATGAATCGTGCTAATTAGATGATAATTAGGATTTAATTATGCACTTAATCTAAATGGGTGAACTCCAAATGCAAAATAATATAAAACACTGAATAAATTATCTAATTTGCAGAATAAAACAACAGAAACAAGGTTGAGAAGTGCAAACTTCAAGCACTGATTGCCTCAATATGGATTGCAGTCGAGATCGTCTCGCATCAGTACGAAATCATCTCGAATTCGCCAGGTTCACCTCCGATCTGAACAGGTTCATCGACGACGATGTGTGCTGGCTCCGACTGAAAAATAGTGATGTACCTACAACAAAATTGATATGGAACTAGTGCAAATGAAGAATAGGGATGATTTAACGTAAATGGAGTTAACTTGCAGAGAATTTCAGCCAGGGGGTGGTAAAGGGATAGCTTAGGATTAAATAGGCTTAGGGGAGTAGTTAGGAGGTTGGAGATCATCCCAATTTGGGAGATCTCCAACGGGGGAGGGTCTCTAACGGCGCAGACATGCTTCCGCCCAGATTGGAGACCCGTTGGAACAGAAGCTAACTTTGCAAAATCAGTTTTATGACAAGATCGTCTGGACGTCCTAGTCCAGACGAAATCGTCAAATCTAGGGCGATATCGTCTGATCGGCGACGATATCGTCAAACGGTCAAAACAACCTCTAAAAATGGCACGAAAAATGGGGAAACGGATTTCCCGGCGGTTAATGGGTGGTTTGGGAGGTTAAATTTGAATTTTAAATTATTTACTAAGGTGAATGTAATTATTGTAATTTTATTGCGCCAATTTTAGGGTGCTACAAGGATGCATTTTTCTAAGTTTTTGTTTAACAGGTTTAGCATCCGGATGGACTACTAGGTGATGCATGACTACAGAAGGGTCTAGACATGGCATATCTTCATATGTCCAAGCGAAGACATCTTCATATTCTTTAAGAAATGCAATGTATTGCTCTTGTTTTTCTTGACTTAATTCTGATCCAATATTGATTATGTGAGGACTATCCTCGGTTCCAATATTAATTTTAATGATGTTTTCTACCTCCATGTGTAGATCTCTTTCAAAATTAGGTGGGGCGGGTGAAACGCCCAATTCTTGTAATTATTGTAAGGTCAAGTTGGATAATTCATCTTGAGGATTAGTGGTCTTAAGTTGGGCTATAGTTGGTATAGAACCATCAAAATAAAATCCATTGTGTAACATCTCTTCAACGGAGACATCGTGGAAGATATCTCCTTCCAACTCCTCATCGGAGTCAGCAATCATTTCAAGGTAAGTTATGGATAGCATGTTACATGTAAATGGCTGATTTTTTAGAGGCAAATCATCACGCCTATCCAAATAATCTTGATAACATATGAGTTGATCATCATCTTCAAAAAAAAAAGGGTTGACCCTTACTAGGAAATAGGCCCACACCACAGCGGGCGGGCCACGGTTCTACCTCGAAAGGTTCTTTCATGCCATTTTGGAAAGGTCCCAAGCCTTTCCCTTTATATCCCATTTTAAGCATTATGGGTTTAGCTTTAATATATTCATTGGTAAAATAACATCGAGCATATCCCTCATGATGAGTTTTGATATTCCGAGGGATTCTTCCCCAGTCATATCCTTTATAAATGAAGGCACAACTCCCAACTTGGTAAGTACTTCCCATAGGTTGTGGGAGGCCCAAAGTATGAGGAGATGGCGGCAAGTTATTTAAAAGAATTGAATCTTGCATGAAAGCATTTGTTTTTTTTTATATTAAGATTATGGATAAATCTGGTAAAAGTTCATCAGAAAGAGCATAAGATGTAGAAGGATCATTCCCTATATCTTTAGATGTGGAAGTTATGATAGATGTTGATAATGTGGAAGTGTTAAGAGATGGGTCTATAGGTTTTGAAATTATAGGGATAGAACTTGGAGGATTGGTGGTAGACTTAAGATCTTTTTGAGGTTCGAAAATGATTTTTTTAGAGGGTTGTTGATCTATATAGGAGGATGAAATTAATGGAGGGGAAATAGGTGAAGTTATGGGTGTATGTTTCACAGTTTTAGATGAGAAATAAGAACTAGGATGTGTGGATGACAGAGCAGGGCAAAATTGTACTCCAACGGGTTCTGCCAAAGCACACATATCAAAGGGTCTAGGATCACCGTGGATAGTGACTAACTGATTTTTAAATTTGAATTTAACACATTGGTGTAAAGTTTATGGGACAACCTGCATTACATTGATCCAAGGATGACCCAAGAGTATATTGTACGATGTAGGGCAATGTACAATAAACATGGTGGTATCTAGAGTTCGAGGACCAACTTGCAATGGGATGGTAATAACTCCACATGTTTCTTGTGTTTTGTTATTGAAAGCTTTGATAATCATGTCAGTTTTCTTCATTTCATCACTTCTAAAGCCAAATCGTTGGTAGAAGTCAAAAGTGCAAATGTTTAGAGATGAACCATTATCAATCAGGACTCGTTTAACAGCTACATCTCCAATTAGAGCAGTAATATATAAGGGATTATCCTTATGTAAACTGTTTTGTGGGATATCTTTATCCCAGAAGTCAATACAATCAATCTCTCGAGTGATGATAGTATTGGCCATGGCTTCAGGTTGAATATTTTGAGGTACCATCATTTGGCTTAATGTAAGCATCAACTCATCCCTATGGGTAGGAGAAGATCTTAATAAATCTAAAAGGGAAATTATGGTTGTAGTATTGGATAATTTCTCATTAATATTGTAAGGGGGTTTAGGTTGAACATTGGAAGCATGATTCCATTTATTGGGATTTTTCAAAACAAATGGAGCTGATCCATCATTCTGGTTTGGTTCTTGTTGAGAATTTTGAGCTTGTTATCGGGAAACGACTCCAATGGTACCTACAATGTTATATTGAAGATGCTGAACTGGTCTCGGTTGAGCATTTATGGCTTGTTCATTTGGGAGGAATTGATTAGAAGAGGTTCAAGTAGTAACTCTTCTAGGAAATGGTTCTTCTGGAACCATAGTATCTGTGATGGGTTGAATAGGATTTGATTCATTTTTAGAACTATTCGATTGGTTTGAAGTGATGTCTATTTCACTTTCAATATCTGATTCTATATCACTAGGATCTGGAGTTTGAATATTATGTAGGGGCCTGGTCGTAACCATGGATAAAGTTGTGTCAAATATTTGAGGATCATGATTAAGTAAATGTCCACTAATAGTCCCTACATATCGGGTAGGAGGAGGAACATTATGATGTTTGATTTGATTGGCCACCTCTTTACCATGTCTTGGTAAAGGGTGCTGAAATATGTCTAATGATTGATTAGCATTTTGATTTTGATTTTGGGGAATGTTCTTTTGAGGATTTTTAGGAGCATTTTGTTTAGGTTGGAAGGCTTGCACCTCCATTTCATTATTATCAATCAGATCCTGTATTTTATGTTTCAACCTTTTACAAGTGTTGGTAGAGTGTCCAGGCCCTCTATGAAAATCACAGTGTAAGTCAGCTCTGTATCCGGGTATAGTTGGATCAGGTTCCTAGATAGATGGTAATTGGATCAAACCTATTTTGAGTAATTGAGGTAAAATAGTTGATAATGGTTGATTCAATCTAGTAAATTCTCGAGGAGGCTTATCAGGCGGTTTCAATATAAATTTTTTCTGTTGTTTTTGTTGCATTGATATTAGCAACATTTCTACTGTCAGTGACTCCGTCACCTACAACTTGTTTGTTTTTATACTTATTTATGGATGTTTTCTCATCATCCTTCTTCCTAAGTTGGCCTCTCCTAATGAGGGCATCTTCTACTCTTCGAGCTAAATCTATAGCTTGATCGAAGGTAGTTAAAGTAGCAGTTGATAGCTCATAAGATATTTGTTCTTGTAAATTATTAATAAAAATGTCCAACATTTCCCTATAAGGTAGCACAAAGTGTAGTTTTCCTGTCAACTGCCTCCATCTAGCTAAGAAATCGGCAAAACATTCATCCTTGTCTTGTTTTAAGTTGTATAAATATTTAATGGTTACATGCCTCTCGATGTAGGCACTAAATTGATGGACAAAAGATTCAATTGTTTCTTCAAAGTTTCTCAAAGAATGAGTGGGCAATTGATAGTACCACTCTAATGCCATTCCACCTAAACTTTTTAGGAACATTTTTAGTAATAGCAAGTCATCATGTGATATATCATGACATGCTATCCTAAACATGCGAAGATGCTCTATGGGATCTTCGGTTCCTTTATATATAGGCAGGATAGGCATGGGAAAATGCTTAGGGTATGATTGTGCTACAACTATTGGATCCAAAGGTTGACTTCATATCTCTCGATAATTGTATGAGGGACGGTAAGGATCTATCTGGTCCATACGCGAAGCTAACTGTTTCACCATGGCTTCCAGATTACTAGTTTGCCCACCATATTGGTTCGATAGGGCATTGATATGGGATTTGTGAGCATATGATGGAGGGACATGAAGATTAGATGTTATATTGCTATTGTGTAAATTTTTGGTAGGAAAGGTGTTATGAAGGAATTTTGAAGTTGTATTATGTTGTATTCCAGATTGTTAAAAATTGGTGTTTGGCTTCATTTTAGGTTTTTTTTTACTTGAAGCATATTGATCAATAGTTTGGCGAAGTAAAGTAGTGAAGGAAGTTTTCTTTTGTGTGGGAATGATTTTAGGCTCAATAATAGGTTCCTTAGGAGGTTGGGTAACCTGTTGTTTTGGCATGTTCTAAATCATAGTGACCATATCTCTATTGGATGGTCCAGCCTTATCACTTTCTTGATCAATGAAAGACAAGGGATTAGTGTGCACATCAAACATATGTTCCATGGCTGCTTGAGTGTCACTAATTTGCCCTTTATCAATACGAACTGCCATATTAAGAGCGCCAATGTTATTATTGAAAAATTTCCAGAAATGATCTAAGTTGTCCAAAGCAATAGTTCCATCTGGAGCTACTCTAGGGGATGAGGATCCATCCTCTTTAACATTTTCTTCTTGTTCATTGTCTTCACCTAGGTCATATTCTGGTTGATCTAGAGTTTCTCCTTTCGAAATTGGATCTTTAGGAAGGACATTTGGGTTTCTAGTTTTATCTTCTAACCAATCTTCTTCTTCTCCTTCAGTTTGTTTACCATTCCTAAGTTTAGGCATTGTGCTTAATTTAGATTTCAAATATATATATATATATATATATATATATATATATATATATATGCTATAGGCTTAAGAGGTATATATTAATTATATACCTACTACAATATTTAAAATGAAATGTTTTGGTTTTTGTTATGTTTTTTAGTTTTTCTTGTTTTTGTAATAATATTGTAAAGATAACAAACAACACAATAAATGCAAGAACTAATACTGAAACTAATGATCTAGTTTTCTATAAACAATTTATAAATATCATTAATGGGCTCGAGTTCTTCAGGAGTCATGAAGTGTTCTTCTTCAAATTGAAAATTTTCTTTCAAAAATTTAATGAAAAGAGCTATAGTGATATTATCTGTCTCAGATTCTGGTTGATAGAAGTAAATCTCGTGGCAATACTCTCGATATAACACAACTCGAGGAACTCTATTCCATATTTCCCTATTCGTAAGAACAACCTCTTGGTCTTCTACATGACCTAGGAACTGGTGTATAATGGTTGTGTTCTCGAGGTATTCCTCGAAGGTGAACAATTCCGAAGACACAAGAGCTCTCCTATAAGCTAACCATCTATGGCAGGCTCTCTGAAGTTCATGATAAAAGACGAGTTGATGAGGATCCAGAATTCTATCTAGGACAAGCCTCTTGATTTTTTTAAGTTTTTTTGACCTAGATGAAATGACACTTAGTCTTCTATCAAGTTCATCTCGCAAAAGTTGATTTCTATTTGTTTCAGGCACACTAAGCACATAATTGATTTCTATGGCTGCCAATTGGTTTTCAACATTTATAGTAACTGCTAATATTTTCTTAGGAGCTACCATCTAAACATGATATGCAACTTATTAATTTTAGTGATTTGAAATGCATCTATGTTTTGGTTGTTTTATTTTTTTTTTTCAAAAGGTTTTAGTTTCACATCGGGTTCACCAAAATGTATCGCTCCAAATTTTTCGCATCCTTACCTTCAGGCTATAGGATTCGTGCCCAAAAGGAGGATGGGAAAAGGATGGCACGGTACCTCGGACTGAGAGGCCTTGCGAAGGTCCCACATCTCGGGGGAGGTGTATTATGGTGATTTTTCGACGGATGGTGGGTTCACCAAGAAACGTTTGAATGGCAGTTTCCACGCCTAGGTTGGGAATGTGTTTAATGTGTTCAGTTTTATCTTTAAACATTCGAGTCCTAGGTTTGGCCAAATGAATCTAAGTTGTTCTATTATGAAAATGCAGACTAAATAAAATACAACAAACAGATTTTAGCAGAAACAAAGAGAAAAAGCTAAATTAAAGAGCCATACCTGATCCGGATGTCTGATGGAGGTTCTAATTCTTGAAGCAGATAGGATCATCTGGAATTTGACGGGATCGTCTCTGACTTGCAGGATTGTCTGAGATCTGACGAATTCGTCAGACAAATTTGTCAGAGCCCTACAAATAGAGAAATAGACACAAAATATAAAAAATGCAGCAATGCTAATAGAGTATAATGATGTAAAATGACAATAAGGATGTTAACAGATAATCCTAAATAGAAATGCAAGTAAGTTGTAACACTTTAATAGCTAATCATGACCTTATTATGCAATTAAACTACATGGGTGAACTCCAAGATGCAAAATAATAAAGAATAATCATAAGATTAACTAAAGACAGAATAATGCAGCAGAAAATAATGAGGAAATGCAAACTATGGGCACTGATTGCCCCCAATGCAGACTGTAGTCAAGATTGTCTCGAATTGGTGCGAAATCGTCTTGAATTGAACAGGATCATCCACGACGAACTGAGCGTGCTCTTGCTGAAAAATACTAAGGTTCCTGCAAATAAATTTGGACAAATATGGAGGCAAATAATAATTTAAGATGGTCTAATGCACGTAGAACTTGTGTTACAAGAAATTTCAGCCAGGGGGATGCTAATGGGAGGGCCTAGGATTAAATAGGCTTAGGATAGAGGTTGGGAGGTTGGAGATCATCCCAATTTGGGAGATCTCCAACGGGGAGGGTCTCTAACGGTGCAGACACACTTCTGCCCGGATTAGAGATGTTGTTGGAACAGAGTCCAACTAATTGTGAAAAATTAGTTTTGGGACAAGATCGTCTGGACATCCTAGCCCAGACGAAATCGTTTGATCTGAGACGATATCATCTGATCGGCGATGATATCATCAAACGGTCAAAACAAACTCTAAAAATGGCACAGAAAATGAGGAAACGGAATAAGCGACGATTTGGGAGCGATTTTGGAGGTTAAAATTTGAATTTTAATTATTTACTAGAGTAAGTGTAATTATTAAAGTTTTACTACGCCAATTTTAGGGTGCTACACTAGTACTCGATTTTGTGCAATTAAAAATCCCCACAATAATAAATAGATACTAAAGGGTATGATACTACTAATGAATTTCCAATGTGTAGGATCAGGTGCACTTGTGAGTGGATGTAATTGAGTCATCCATAAGATATGAGGGTACTTGAGGAAGGGGAAATGATGATAAGGCAACTCAAAGGTAACACGGATAGATAAATTCATATAGGCATGCATTCGATTAGGGATAATCATCAATATCTAACCACCTTGAGCCTTGAACTGATGGTCTAGTAGCTATCATAAGTTATAGAGGTTGATACAGGTGATTAGATTGATGAAAAGACTCCCTCTTTTTTTCATGCACTTGCATGATGGTCTTTTACTTCAGCATTATTAAACTTGATAATCGGTGAGCATGAAATAAATGGTTTGCCTTCACAATTCCATGTGTTCTTATTTAAATAAATGATTGATTTATGTAAAAAGCAAAAAATATATTGTTTAAATAAAATATTAAATTATTTAAAAAGCAAAAAAGATATTTTTTAAATAAATGATTGATTTATTTAAAAATAAAATATATAAATATTGTTTAAATAAAAGGTTGATTTATTTAATAACATCAGTATTTAAATAAGCAAAGAGGTAATCAATTTACCAATGATTGCTCCATCTAAATAATGGAGAACCTATCCTAAAATAAAACAAGGAAAATAAATACAACCCTTTAAGATCCAAGGTAAGGTCTTTACCATGGCGCGTCTAAGAATTCATCGCTCACCCAATGATCGACCTATATGGTATAAATGTGATAAGATGATATTCAATAGAATGGGCTGGGTTACCCTTTGGAAGCCAATTGGATTAGATATGTGAAACACCTTTGACATGAGAGGAAATCTCTTTATGGTGATCACCTTGGGAAAATAAGGGAGGTATGTCCATCCTACCACCTGTCGAAGGTGGTTGAGAAGTAATGGTGGGTAGGCAGGGATGTAAACCGAGGAGGGTAGAGAAGATGTGTATGGGGGAAAAGTAGAATGAAGGGTGTAATAGGGGCAGTGAGGATGAGGAATGAAAGATCCCTAATGGGAGTGGAGGAGAAAAAAGGAGAGAAAAGGAGCATGAAGTAGAGGAAGAGCATTGAGAGCGAAGAACAGTGAACGGTGGACGTCCACTCGAGTAGTGGAGGTGGTCCAAGTTGGTCTACATCTTGAAATTATTTATTGTCTTTATTTCCTCTATGTTTACTAGATGCAATGGCATCGTGAGTAGCCACTAGCATTGGTAGTGTGGTCTACATATTTCCTTTGTGTATGTTGTGTGTAGCCACTACCATTGACAGTGTGTTCTACGTATTTTCTCTATGTTTGCTAGATGCAATGGCATCGTGAGTAGCCACTACTATTGGTAGTGTGGTCTACATATTTCCTCTGTGTTTGCTAGATGTAATGGCATCATGAGTAGCCACTACCATTGGTAACATGGTCTACATATTTCCTTTGTGTTTCTAGATGCAATGGCATCATGCATAGCCACTGTTGTTGGTAGTGTGGTCTACGTATTTCCTCTATGTTGTTAGATGCAATGGCATTATCGACTTGCCACTATCGTTGTGTAGACACATAAAATGTGTCATGTCGAGGTGACTACTCATATGGGACATGCTATAATACCATATGGAATACCTTGGACAAACACCAAGGTATAGTAGTGGTTTTAACCACTCAATTAGGTAGTTTGGCCTAATCAGTATTAGCCACAGGTGACACCCATGGTTAGTAGTGTTGATCGCACCTCAAAGCCATGACTAGAATAAAAAATTAGTTGGCCTTTGACCAAGTCAAATTTAGTTTTAAATGGCCAATTAGTTGCAGATCCGAGCAGTTTTGGGGTAGAATGATCGAGAAGCTTCCTTCGAACTACTCTAACTACCCATTCTTGATTTTGGCTTCCTCATGAAGCTAGGACATAGCTCTCTTAGGTGATATAAAACCCCCCTTCGAATTGGGGAAAAGTCTATAAAAACTTTCAATTGTATGCAGTGAAGATCTATTGAGATAGACACTCACTTGTGTTCCTTGAGAGAAAGCTTTGTTATTGCAATTGAGATATCAAGATAACAAATCAAGCCATGGAAGCCCTAGGAGGCTAGGAGAGCCAAGAAATGCAATTACGCCCATTTTATGTGCACTTGGAGCAATTAAATTATCAAATATGTCAAAGGACATAGAGGCAACCCTTGACCATCCATTTATTGAGGATTTTACCCCTAATTGGAGGGCAAACACATTTCAGGCCTCGTCACGGCTATCAACCACGGATAACAGTGCTCACTACACTGTAGAGCCATGGTTAGGGTATAATCCTTCATTTCCTTGATTTTTAGTTTAGTAATATCCTTTAGTATGTTATATTAAGTATTTTACTGGTTCATTTACTTTCTTAGGAAATTTTTATCATAGGATTTAGGAGTTTTATGCATATTTATTTCATGTTTGCAAGTAGGGCATAATGGATCTTTTTCATGTTATAATGCTATCATTTTATTAATTAGGAGCTTAGATAAATTGATATATGTTCCTTGCATGTTTCTAATAGCAAATTATCATGTTTCAACTAGATTAGCATACTTTTATTCACTTTCTTGATTCCAAACTCTTTATGTCATATTTTGATATTATGTCTCCTAAAAGCCTCATCAAGAGAGGCCTCCTTTGTTACTAATTTCTTCTTGTTGTTTCTTGAATGCAGGATTAACAGGGTCATGCCATTCAATGCAGCAAATTCCTCTAATCATGGAGAAGAAGGTCATCGACACCTTGGAGCAGTTCGTGTCAGCATAAAAGGCATTTTGATCGCATCTACCCTTAAGAGGGATTAGACACTATTGTAATTGATGTATCAAATGGGTATCCCTAAGAGGGACGAATATGTAATTTGACTCAATTAAAATTAATAAAGGATTCCTTGTATTGGTTTTATTTCTTGTTATCAATTTATGCAATGCCTATTTGTGTATTTTTCGTCAATTGCAATAGTTAGACTGGGTGTGAGACTTTTTGGTGGTTATAGAAGGTAATCACAATAGGAAATCCACATTAAATGTCACAAAACACTAATTTTTGGATTTTGTGATGACAGGTGCTAACCGTGGTTGATAATTGTGGTAAAAATTTGTCGTCACGATTGACACCCACAGGAAACAATATCAGCTACACCACAAAGCCATGGTCAGCATCTGACAGGCAAAACAGTAGGGAGCCAAAGCTTAATCCAATGAGGATTTGAGGTAGGATCCACTTTTCTCTTATTTTCCCTATTTCTTTATCTATTTTTTTCCAAAAAGTCAAAATTGCTAGCATAATTAGGGAATGCAACAAGAAATTAAAATGCATTGAGTCCCTAGGTCTTTTCTTAGGTTTAACTAGTCGCTTCTAGGAATAGCGGACCTTTGAGTGCAATCCACCCTAGTCTCCAGCAGTCTAGGCACTTCTTGTATGTTGTTTTGCTTATTTGTGGCCCATCTAGTGGCCACTTCGTCATTGTCATTAGTGTGCATTTGCTTTGAAAATTCATATAGCTTAATCATGCATACTTTTGAAAGTTAAAATGTTTTCTTTAATTTGAATAGCATATAGTAGAGTCATGACTTTTATTTTATGTATTTACTTTCATGCAAAATAAAAGGAACCACACACACCATGACACACTTAAATTCTAATGAGTTGGAAGTCACATCCAACCACTAGTAGGGTTCAACGATGGTGGCAATGATTTTCATCCATTGGCCCAACTCCCTCGATCCTTTTGTTACTAGACCAATATCGGATCCAAGATGTCATCATAGCCCATGTAAAATAGCATGCATTCCTCTTTGGATGGGTGTATCACTATGCATGGGTGAACTGGGTGAGGACCAGGAGGACCTATGCTCCCTACCCGAGTGTGGGTTTCATATCCACATTTCGAGGGGTTTACGTGACCATGACTTTCATTTCTGGTTTTCGAGCTATGAGTATATAGGTGAAAGCCCTTAAAAAATTGAGTATATCATCAACATATTTGAAAACATGATGAGAGTTACTTATTGATACAACAAATTGCAAAACACATCAAACAGTTTAGGGCTCACTTTAAATTTTAAAAGAGATAATCACCACTATTTACTTTTTTTGTTTTAAAACTTACGTAAGAGATAATACAATATCATGGTGGCTACATAGATAGGCCAACTCGGGCATAGATCCAAGGTAGAGGTCGAAGCTCCATCCAATACACAACAAGACATGCAACACCCTCAATCACATAATCCTCTCGAATGTCATTTGGTGAGTATTAGAGGGGAAAATTCTATGCGTGAAGATCTTGTTGGGAATACCTTGATACGAAGAGCTACTAGAAACTCTTCAAGATAGATTAGAACATGGATCTTACCAACATGGGGGTTCTGAGCATATCAACATTTACCATGACCGCACTTCACGTGCATCCATGGGATCTACTAAGGAGTTTTTAATTGAGGGATCCAGATTGGTACCACTTCATCTTGTGTTTAAGGGAGGCTTAAGGCCACCAAAATATGAGTATAGATGAGGTCAGGATCCACCTACCCAGGGGTAAAAATATAGGGCTGCTTCTGAGGATAGGCCCACTCAAACTCCCAACAAGAGTGAGCCTTGTAGGATTGCCATAGACATGTCTAAATTGGGAGCCAATGGTACACCACCTCATGAGCCTTGGCATAGTAGATTGTTGGATGGTTTGGGTAAAGTTCTAGGATAGTTAGATTACAAGCCTACTCTTGCACCTTATCATCCTATGAGTGTGCATAGTGGTAGTACCATTAGAACTATCAAAGAACCTGGAGAATGCTCCAAGCATTCTCAAGATATGTATGCCCCTACATCCCATGTAGGTACATAGCATAGGAAACATCTGGACATGAATGTCATCTTCATAGACAAGTACAAGAGCATAGTAGATCATACCATTGGGGGACACACCCACAAATCTGCTTGAACAAAGTGCACACACCAGAGGCCACAAACCACTGATCACGTAGATAGATCTCATAAGCTGATGTCAGAGCAAATACATCAAATTCTCCAAGACCAATTGGAGGATGTTCATGCAGAATGATAATTCCTCAAAAATGAGAACACTCAGAGGTAGAGGTTCATAATACAACACTTATATGAATAGATAATGCATGAGCAGCACATCCTTTATCAAAAGGATCACATTGAGAGGTAGGATAAACTAGCCAATGTAAATTTACACCCTCGTAGTGAGCATAGGGAGTGCATTGACAGACAATTTGCTTCGTAACCTGATTTGCACCTTGAGTATGTAGATATCCGTGCTCGCTATATGACCCAACACAGAGATGGATGTCCTCCGCTCGAACATCATGGGCATAGGAAGTATGAAGAAGTTGGAGAGGAATTAGATCAAGATTATCCTAAGATCTCCCAAGTCGAGGAGGAGGATGAACCTATTATTTCACCTTGACCGAAGAGGAATCTACCTCCGAGGGTGCCTTCAAGGTATTCCATAGAAGAGTTCTTATCTTCACAGGCTTATAAAGTCCTAGAAAAAAATGTCAAAGCTATAGAAAATCAAGGGATAGCTTATCAAAAGCCAACCTTGAATAAAATTCATAATGAACCTTTATGTCCATCAGTGCCTACTCTGCCTTATCCTGAGTATTTTGAAATGCCTAAGCTGGAGAAGTTTAGAGGAGATTATGACACTCAGGAGAACATCACAAGATTTTTGGATGTATACTTTTAGATTAGAAGCAACTAATGCAGGAGCATCCGGTGGCAGTAGAGCAATCTTGCATCAACAAAAAAAATTTCAAGTGTTAGCTTTGATGTCGCGATATCGCGACAAAGAAAAGTGTCACGATATCACGACATGTCACATTTTTGTGACTCAGGAAGGAGAGAGAAGGTGCAATGCAAAAATGTCATGATTTCATGACATGTCACAAAATCATGACCGAAGCAGAAGATGGAAGGTGCCCCGAAGAAAATATCATGATTTCGTGATATGTCCCCATCAAGTGGTATCAGAGCGAGAGTTCCTGAGTGTGTGAGCAGATCATCGAAAGTGAGGCAGCTTGCACCAGGATCTATGGAAGGGTTGTGAGAAGAGAGTGAAGCAGAATGCCTCCATGAAGAAACCATGGTGGTGGAAGAAATATGGTGCCAGCAGAAGATTTTAGAGCTTTGCAGAGGCAAGTTCAGGCCCTACAAGAGGAGCTGCGTAGAGGGCTTGAACCCAGAGGAGAAGAAGGAAGTGAAGATGAAGTTGAAGAAGAAGAGGACCAATTTGAGGAAGAAGAAGAGGTTGTAGATCCTGCACAAGCCAGGTTATACAGATCCATCTCTCATATTGGGAAGAGATCGAAGATGGAGGTTTCTACGTATTCTAGAAATCTCGATCCAGAGGAGTTGATTGACTGGATCAATGATTTGGAAGAATACTTTGAGTATGAGGAGGTTGAAGATCCTGATAGGGTCAAGTTTGCTAAGACCAAGCTGAAGGGTCATGCCAGCATATGGTGGAAGGGAGTGCAGCTAGACAGAAATAGAAGAGGAAAGGAGAGAATAACAAGATGGGATAGAATGCTAGAGAAGTTGAAGAGGCAGTTCATCCCAGCTGACTATGAGATGGATCTGCTAAAGAAAATGCAAGGTTTGAAGCAATCAAGCAAGTCTGTTAAAGAATACACAGAGGATTTTTATAAAATTGTAATCAGAATAGGCCATTCAGAGGCCAACAAGGAGAAGGTAGCCCGTTATATTAATGGGTTACGAGCAAGTATTCAAGAGGAGTTAAGTCTGGTCAAGATGACCACCATAGAGGATGCTTACCAGTTTTCCCTGAGGGTTGAAGAGAAACTGAATAGAAGGTTTGAGAGCAAGCAAAGAGGAAGAGGTCATGGTGGAAGAACTGGTGGAAGGACCAGTGGAGAAAAATATAAGGATCAGAAGAAGGCTGGTGAGACCAGTAATACCCAAGAGCAGAAGGAAGGAAGCACCTACCAACCCCGTAATCAGAACAATGGTTATCCGAGAGGGAGAGGCAGATCTGGACGTGGATTTGGAAGAGGAGGATTTCGTGGAACCTGTTTCCACTATGGCGAAGAAGGACATCGAGCATTTGAGTGTCCACAACACCGAGAAAGGATGAATAAGAGACCTGAGGGTCCTGCCAGAGCTGCTATAGCAGATGAAGGTGCTGAATCAGAACATTCTAAGGAGGCATAGAGAGGAGAAGTTATGGTCACTAGGAGGACCCTATTGAATGAGGAGAAAGGATCAGACCAGAGGAGGAGCCTGTTTCGCACAAGGTGCAGAAGTTTGGGTAAGGTCTATAACATTATTATAGATAATGGTAGTACTGATAACTTGGTCTCAAAAGAAATGGTTGCTAAGTTATAGTTAAAAAGGAGGAGACACCCGCATCCATATCGGATTGCGTGGTTACAGAAGGACCATAGGGCTTTGGTCAGTGAGCAATGCTCGGTGAAATTCAATATTGGGAATTACTGTGATGAGGTCCTGTGTGACATCCTGCCTATGGATGCTTGCCATTTGTTGTTGGGAAGGCCATGGCAGTTTGATCGGTGTGCAGTGCATGATGGTCGTGCAAACACCTACTCAGTGACGAAGAATGGAGTGCGCCATAAGCTGAAGCCCTTGAAGGAGGTAGAAGAAAAGGTATGCAGCAGCGCTAGAATCTGTTTAGTTGAAGGAGGAAGATTTTTGGATAGCTTAAAGCATGAGCATATGTGCTATGCATTAGTTCCTAGAGTTAGGAAGGAAGAATGCAAGGATACCCCTGTAGAAGTCTTAGGACTGTTAGAAGAATTTCTAGATATTATATCTGATAATGTGCCTGAGGGTTTACCACCAGTGAGGAAGATCAGTCACCATATTGATTTGGTACCAGGATCTAGTTTACCCAACAAGGCAGCACATAGAATGACTCCTACAAAAACTGAAGAGCTAAACAGGCAAGTCCAAGAGTTGCTGGAGAAGGGACTGATTCGGGAGAGCTTGAGTCCATGTGCAGTACCTATAGTACTAGCACCAAAGAAATATGGAGAGTGGAGAATGTGTACAGACTCTCGAGCCATTAACAAGATCACCATAAAGTATAGATTTCCATTGCCGAGGATGGATGACATTATGGACTATTTGAGTGGAGCCAAGTACTTCACCAAGATTGACCTAAAGAGTGGTTATCATCAGATTCATGTCAGAGAAGGAGATGAGTGGAAGACAACCTTCAAGACCAGAGAAGGTTTGTATGAATGGTTGGTCATGCCATTTGGGCTAACCAATGCACCAAGCACATTCATGCGACTGATGAATGAGGTATTGAAAGAATTTCTAGGCAAATTTGTCATTGTCTATTTGGATGATATTTTAATATTTAGCAAAACCTTGGAAGAACATCTGATGCATATCAGAAGGGTTTTTGAGAAGCTACGGGAGGAGCAGTTGTTAATTAATCTAAAGAAATGTAATTTCATGAAGGAGTTAGTGTACCTGGGATTTGTCATCTCAGCCGAAGGTCTAAAAATGGACCCAAAAAAAGTGAGAGCCATCATTGAATGGCCTACCCCGAGAAGCACGACTGAGGTAAGATCATTTCATGGTCTAGCAAGTTTCTACAGGAAATTCATTAGGAATTTCAGCAGTATTTGTGCACCCCTTACAGAAACAATGAGAGGGGATAAGAAAGAATTTAAGTGGACCTTAGGGGCAGATAAGAGCTTTGATATGTTGAAGAAGAAGGTTACAGAGCAACCTATTTTGGCACTTCCAGATTTTAATAAGGTATTTCAGGTAGACTGTGATGCTAGTGGTAGTGCCATAGGAGTTGTTTTGAGTCAAGAAGGTAAACCTGTTGCTTACTTTAGTGAGAAACTCAATGATGCTAGAAAGAAGTATTCAGTTTATGATCAAGAGTTTTATGCTATAGTTCAGGCTCTAAAGAAGTGGTGACATTACTTGTTGCCAAAAGAGTTTGTTCTATATACTGATCATCAGGCCTTACAGTATATTAATAGCCAAGGGAAGCTAAATCAGAGGCACCTGAAGTGGGTTGAGTTTCTACAGAGTTATACCTTTGTGTTGAAGCACAGGAGCGGAAGGTCAAACAGAGTTGCAGATGCCTTAAGTAGAAGGCAGTGTTTGTTGACAAAAATGAAGGTGGAAGTGGTAGGATTTGATGAACTGAAGGGTTTGTACCCTGAAGATCCTGATTTTGTAGAAGCCTGGAAGGCTTGCTTGGCACCTGTTACTTTGGACAGGACCAAGTGGTTGGATTTTCTGATCCAAGATGGAATGTTGTTTAGAGGAGGTCAATTATGCATTCCACGGAGTTCAATGAGGGAGAATCTAATAAAGGAGAAGCATAGTGGGGGACTAGCTGGACATTTTGGTCGAGATAAGACCATTGCCCTTGTTAGTGAAAACTACCATTGGCCACAGTTGCAGCAAGATGTGACTAAATTTGTGCAGGGTTGTAGAGTATGTCAGATGGCTAAGGGAGTGAGATAGAATACAAGATTGTATCAGCCATTACCTGTACCAGAGAGACCATGGGAGGACATCAGTATGGATTTTGTTCTTGGCCTACCAAGGACACAACGAGGGAGTGACTCCATTTTTGTTGTGGTTGACAGGTTTTCAAAGATGGCTCATTTTATTCCATGTCAAAAAATGAGTGATGCAGTTCATGTTGCAGGCTTGTTTTTCAAGGAGGTGGTACGCCTTCATGGTCTACCCAAGAGTATAGTATCTGATAGAGATACCAAATTTGTGGGTTATTTCTGGAGGACTTTGTGGAAGCAGCTGAAAACAGATTTGAAGTTCAGTTCTGCATACCATCCATAGACTGATGGACAAACAGAGGTGGTGAACAGAAGTTTGGGTAATCTTCTAAGATGCCTGGTAGGAGATAAGCCCAAAGGATGGGATTTGATTTTGCCACAGGAAGAATTTGCTTACAACAATTCCATCAACAAAAGTACTGGTAAATCCCCATTCCAGATTGTGTATGGGAACAACCCAAGGAATGCTTCTGAGTTGAGAACGATGGGTAAAGGAGAAAAGAATAGTGCTGAGGCTAAAGATTTTGCTGAGCACATAAAGAGTTTACATGAAGAGGTAAAACAACATATCAGTAAGATGAATACTCAGTACAAAGCCAAGGTCGATCAGAAGCGGCGTTTCAAGGAGTTCCAAGTGGGCGATGAGGTCATGGTTCACTTGAGAAAGGAAAGGTTTCCTAGCAAGACCTACAACAAGTTGAAGATGAAGAGGTTTGGACCATGCAGGATCATAGGTAAAAGAGATTCAGGAAATGCCTACGAAGTGGAACTGCCAAGCGAGCTGAATATATCACCTATTTTTAATATTTTAGACTTGGTAGAATACCATGAAGGAGGTAGTAGTGAGACACCAAGAACAGATTTGTGGGGTATTCCAACATCTACTCCAGCAACAGATGAGATCAAGGAAATACTAGACACTCGAGCAGGCAGAAGTACCAGGAATAGGCAGTATTCTGAATATCTGGTCAAGTGGAAGGGCAGGCCTATCGAAGATGCAACTTGGTTGTCAAAAGTAGAGGTCGACCACCTGGGTCTTCCTCCAACAATACAGAAGTGAAGGACACTTCTCAATCCACCCCGGGTGTCTGATGCAGGAGCATCCGGTGGCAACAGAGCAATCTTGCATCAACAAAAAAAAATTCCAAGTGTTAGCTTTGATGTCGCGATATCGCGACATGTCATGTTTTTGCTAATTAGGAAGGAGAGAGAAGGCGCGATGCAAAAATTTCATGATTTCATGACATGTCACGAAATCATGACCGAAGCAGAAGAGGGAAGGTGCCCCGAAGAAAATGTCACGATTTCGTGACATGTCGCGAAATCGCGACCGAAACAGTAGAGCGGAGGTATAAAAAGAAAATGTCATGAAATCATGACCGAAACAAGAGAGAGATGGCACCCGAAGAGAAAATGTCACGATTTCGTGACATGTCGCGAAATCACGACCGAAAGAACACAGGAAAGGCCAGAGGAGAAAATGTCACGATTTCGCGACATGTCGCGAAATCGCGATCAAAAGAAAATAGGAAGGGCCAGAGGAGAAAATGTCGCGATTTCATGACATGTCACGAAATCGCGACCGAAAGAGCAAAAAGAAGGCAAGGAAGGAAATTGGAAGCAGAGGGCAAAAGCGGAAGGTAAAGTTGTCATGATATCGTGACATGTCACGATTTCATGACCCAAAGAGGCGAGAAGGAAGCAGAAAGGAAGAATGTCGCGATATCACGACATGTCACGATTTCGTGACTGAAAAGGAGAGAGAAGAGCCAAAAATGAAGATGTCACGATATCACGACATGTCACGATATCATGACCCGAAGAAGAGGAAGGCGGCAAGAAAGAAAAATGTCATGATATCGCGACATGTCACGACATCATGACCCGAAGAAGAAGAAGACAATGAGAAAGAAAATTGTCATGATATCATGACATGTCACGACATCGTGACCCAAAGGAGAAGAAGACAACAAGAAAGGAAACTGTCGCGATATCGTGACATGTCGTGACATCATGACCCGAAGGAGAAGAAGGCAGCGAGGAAGAAAAATGTCATGATATCGTGACATGTCGTGATATCATGACATACTGCTGGTTCTCGATTCGAGAAGGCACGCGTTCCTAGATGATGTTTCTCGAGGTGGCCCAGGCCACATTTATGCATGATTTCTTGCTCGATAAGCTTGCTGAGCATGGCGGCCACTCGAAGGCTACGCCCAAAAGTCAGAGACGTTTAGACGACTCATCAATGCGTGTTTCCACGGCTAATCCGGTGGCAGTTGCCAGTTGAGGAAAAGGATGTGAAGATTCAGTCATGAAGGCAGAGGAAGGATGTATTCTTCTAGGTGGGTCATTAATGGCCTAGAGGGTCGGGACCTCGAAAGAAATGCAGACATTGCTATAGAAGCAGGTGGTGAATCTGGATAGAGGGGGATGAAGGACTGGAAGAAACTATGCCTGCGGGCTAGTATTGTAATTTCTTTGAAGTTTAATGAATGAGATTTGATTGATTTCCTGTGTCCCCATCAGCAACGATGCCCTAATCCTATAGAATTTCATTATGACCCTCTCAAGCCTAGCTTGGGAGTGGTTTAATCAATTGAAGAGGTATAGTATCACCAATTTCAAGCAATTGGTTGATACATTTCTTGAATGCTTCTCCTTTGGTGTCAAGAAGAAGGTGAACTTATTCGAGTTGGCTATTTTAATGCAACATGATGATGAACCAGTTATGGATTATGGTAAACAATGGAGAAATATGATGACAAAGTTATTGTTCTCCATCCTTACTACTGAATTAACCAATATATTTATGAAAATGTGTGCCAAGTAGATTTCATTATTATTATAGTTGTAGCAATACCAGACCTTCAAAGAGGCTTTGGCGCAATCCAAAGTGATTGAGGATATCAAGTTACAGGAGGGTAACTTGAATCTTAGGAATAAGAACGAATGGAATAAAATAAGCATTGATAAAAAACCATCCAAGTCGACCCACGTCAATTAGGTAAGGGGAAACAACAACAAAATTATTAAGCCCAACCTCCTCCTATGTAGTATGAGCAGCACAACAACTATCAAAAGGGAAAGAATAAGGAACAACACACACCTTTCCAGTTCACACCTTTGTTGAAGTCGATGACTTTGATATTCAATCAATTGTGCGATGCCAAGTCCATACGCTTACCATAGATAAAAATGATGGACCCTAATCAACCCAAATCGAAGGGGTATAGGGATGAGTTATACTGTATTTTCCATAGATCAAAAGGACACGACATTGAAGTATGTTGGAGTTTCAAATATTTAGTACAAAATATTATAGAAAGAGGTGAGCTAACAGTGGATAACCCTCAGACACCAGATAATCAAAATATGGGAATTTACAAAAATCCTCTACCTAACCATGAGGCACCAAGGAACAATATTTTCCAGGTCAATCAAGTGTGAATCGAACCACCAACCCATGGGTTCATAGGAATGGTCAATATTTTCACTAGACATGTGAGGTATGAGAGACCAAATCAACCTCCAGATCCCATTAGAGTCCAAGCGGTGCCTCCTCCAAGGCTAGCCCAAAATGTGCTAGACCCACCAACTAGACCGGTGGTGACAATCAAGAGTAGGTTAGTTCAAAACCTTCAGATAGCTCTAGCAAAGTTGTTAATTTATGACCTTATTTAGCAGTCTCCCAAGCATAGGGAGATGCTTATGGATATTCTAAGGTCCATATAAGTGCACTCCCAAGATCCAAAAGTGTTCACACAATTCATGGGACATGTGCAGTAGTGCCAAGAATTGGTAATACAATTTCATGATCATGAAGTCAAGATGGTTTCCACTGTCATAGTAGACCCACTGCTCCATATCATAGCATGTGTAAATCACATACCATTTAAGTGGGTGTTGATTAATACAGGGCCATCAATTAACATTATCATGACCAAGGCATTGACATATTTGAAGTTGCCAAAATCACATATTATACCTTCCATATTTACCTTGAGAGCATTCAATGATGTGTTATGCTCTATGGTAGGTACCATAGTTCTCCCGATCCAGGTTGGACTAAAGAACATCCTTGTGATGTGTCATGTGATTTAAGGTGCCATGCAATACATCCTTTTAGGGAGGCCTTGGATACGAGAAACGCATTGCGTCCCCTCTATTCTCCATCAATGTATCAAATATGTACATGAGAGGTAGGTTCACATGGTGTCTTCCAATCAGGAACCATTTAAATATGTGAATCTAGCAAACTTGTCGAGGGATTTTATGCTCCCCTCAATGCACCTAGACATATGACCTGCATCATCGATCAAAGAGCTAGGAGGTAAAATAAGAGAAGTGTGTGCTAAACCAATAAAGTTTGTATCTCAACAATCAAAACACACAATAGCTGCTTCTACCAGACCGTATGCATATATGATGCATTAATATGAGGAAAAGATAAAAGCTAAAATGGAAAAAAAAAAAAGAATATGGTGCCAAAACCAGTTGTGATTGAGGTTTCTACTCCCATGGAAGTAGAGAATTCTCTAGTAGGAGTTGAAGAGGCACCTCAGCCTGCTTTTTCTGCATCTTCAGCAAGGTCATCTGGACCCCAGGTGACCATTCACTTGGTTAATATGTAATGCACCATTGTGTAAATTATTCTTAGACTAAAATATAAAGTCTAAAGAATAATATTTGAATTAGAAAATAATTCTATTTTATGTAAAAATATTCCCACCCAGTTAATAAATAAAATAAGGGTGCCAAGAATATTTAATTTGTGGGAAAAAGTTATTTCCCCTTTTCTAGAAAATATTAAAATTTAACCAATCCTATTTTAATATTTGATAGATGTCACTTTTCACACATCTCAAGATAATATTATGATAATATTTGTCACACATCTTAAGATAATATTGTGATAATATTAGGGTAATTTTAGGGTTGTAGTAGAAAATCTTAACTTTAAATAGGAGTGTTGTCTACTACATCTAGTCATATCATGTTGATGCATATTGTTGCATAACATTGAAGCATTCTTGTATTTTTGAATCATTAAGTAATATAATGAGCTTCATAGTGGATGTTTCCCTTATTCATTTGAAGTAGGGTTTTACCACTTAATATTGGTGTTGTGGGTTTTTCTCTTTTCTGTGTGATTGATCTTGTGGAGCATTCTTCGATCTTGAGGAAACTTTGCTTGTCTCACATTTGGTATCAGAGTGGTTGGGATCTCCATCAAGTGTCTTCAATCCTTTGAGGTGAAAAACCCATTAAGGTATATATATATATATATATATATATATATTTGTTTTAATGCATGCATTTGATATTTGGGTAAACTTATTTTGCAAATCTGCCATTAGGGTTTATAGATTTATTGTATTTTTTTTTTATCTAGTTGTTAGATCTTTTGCAAATGGTGTTTTAATTTTAAATCTATAAATTTTTGGCATTGAGATTTTGCTGGAAGGGTTTTGGAGCCAAACGGACCCCATGGTTGCATCCGGAAGGCCCAAAAACCTTATTTCCATATATTATTTGCCCTATTTTGGTGAAAAATAAATCTAAGGCAATTTTTTTTTTATTTGGGAGCCAAATGGCCCCCCACCCATTTTTTTGTACAGTTTGAATTTCTTTTATTATTCCATTTTTTAATAAAAAAATAGTCTTTTAATAAAAAAATAGTCATTTTTAATTATTTTTTAATTTAAAAATAGTCCACTAACAGGGGTTGATGGGGAGAGGCCCCGAGCTTTCTACTAGTGGCTCCGGAGAGGGTCACAACGACGGATAGATCTGTCGATGTCCCGGAGACTACTTGATGACCTTGTCTCTGACCAGATCACCTAGAGGCCTTGGAGGGATCATCCAGGGTGGGCCGAGGATGGACAGGAGCTGGCTCGCATCAGGCGAGTCTGCTGGTCGAGGATGGAGAGGGGAGAGGTGGAGCTCCACCGCTATGACCAAGTTTTGAGGTAGTTCGGTCTATAGTAGGGGATCCCATCTCTCAGGGATTACGAGTTTTCTCGGACTATCCGGGATAACACTACAGTTAGCGGGGCTCCAGATATGCAATGATTCTGGAGTCAGGACGTAGATGATGCCCCCATTCAGCCAGTGGATGGGGACGACATTGGGGTAGCTGACGGCTACGATGCCAGTACACGGGCATCCGCCCTCCTCGGATGACGAGGGCTCGGGGTCCGATTCATGTAGTTGTGCATCGGATGGGGAGGAGATGCCGGCGGCCATTGAGGCGGCCCGGGGTCACGATGGGAGAGAGCGAGAGGAGACCACGAGGCACAGCGAGAGGCCGCGACAGTGGGAGAGGAGGGAGGAGAGACCCCCTTCTCCATAGAGAGAGAGGCCACCATCGCCCGATAAGGGCAAGGGTGTTGGCATTAGGGAGAGCGGCGAGACAGTGACTCTCCGAGCGGAGACAGTCCGTCTCCAGGCACGAGTGCAGACATTGTAGGATGAGGCTGCACGCCATTGAGCTGAGGTGACACAGCTCAGAGATGAGATTGCATGCCTCAAAGCATGGGGTGGAGGAGCGAGCACTCGGGAGCTAGCACGGTCGATTGCCCGGACCACGTTCTACCGGGGTATCTACTTCCGGATGGTGCCAGAGGGTCGGAGGGTGTACCTGCCGGCCAGCATTGCGGACCCGATCGGGATTGGGTCATCGAGGACTTCATCTCGATCGACGACTAGGACTCGTAGTACCACACATACTGCGATGGGGCCACCTCGTCCACCTCAGGGCGGGGGAGGAGATGAGGCTGAGAGCTCGAGGGGTTCTCGAGGCTAGGCTACTATAGATTGCATTGCACAGATTGATATATAGTATTTATTATTTTTGATAGAGGATTGAGTATGCCGAGGTACAGATTGTGGCATACCGATTCGGTTTTGATATGATGTATATTATGGTTGATACAGATATAGATGAGATATTTTTGATCATATGACTTGTGTCTTATGTATTTTTATGATGCTTTTAATGTTTTGATTGATTGATTTGATGATTCATGTAATTACGTCGTTGGAAATATTATGGTTGAAATGTCATGCTTGAAAAATTTAAATGAAATAATCCGATAGAACAAATTGGTTGTTTGTGATGTGATGATTTGATAAAAAAATAAAAGGGACTTTTAACAATAATTTCAAAGGACATTGTCGCTATTATAGACCATTTCATGGAGTCACGCTCACTCGGTCGTCAAGCTAATCCCGAGTATAGAAATATTGTTAAAAAGTAAAAGAGTGCTTAAGAGACTGTCTTAAGACTTTGGTGCGATGGTGCAAATGATGATGATGATGGTTTGTTTTTAGATTTCCATAAAAATAGTATGCATGAAATAATGTTAAAATGATTTTTGCTAGGCATAAATTCCTAAGTGTGATAAATTTTTTGGATAATTCCCTAGGAATTATACCATCATTGCAAAATTGAAGGTTGACATAATGACATGAAATAGTGATAATGTGCATGCTTTTTGTTAAAAAACATAATTGTATAACAGAATGATTTAAGTCATATGGTTTTCATGATTTTTAAATAAATGGGGAATAAAAATTGGTACAATGGTTTGCGCTAGGCATAGAATATGTAGGTATAGACTTATACCATCATCGCGAAATCCAAAAAGAGATAGTTTTATTGCATGGTTGATTTTTAATAAATGAGAAAATATGAAGATGAGGACTTGCGCTAGGCATAAAATTCCAATTTTGGTTTTGGAACTATACCATCGTCGCGAAAGTCGACAATATATATATATATATATATATGTGTGTGTGTGTGTGTGTGTGTGTGTTTTGATTGTATGGTTTTGAAAGAAATTTTGATTTTTTCTATTATGTATGTAGTTGTCTTTATACTAAACAATTGTACTTTAAAGAAGAAAATGAATTTATTCCAGACAATTTGCAAAAAAATATTTCAAAGTATCTTAAAGACAAAAGTTAGATTTATAAGGAATCCCATGTGCATATGTGAGTTCATTTCCAATCTTGATTTATCATAATGATACACAAAATCTCTCAAATACAAAATGTGTGTGCAATTGCTATGTTCATTTACCGGTTTTGAGCAAGATAATATGATACAAGTGATTTGAATGAACCAAATAAGTGTTCATTAACCATGATGTAGATGCATATAACCATACTAGACTACTATGTAAGTCAGATTATCAAGAGCTAGCTAATCCATAAGCAGACATAGGTCTGTACAAAATAAGGTCGCTAATGTGACAGACATATCGCCATGCTAGGAGTTACCCAATGCCAAGCGGGTTGGGCACAAACCACTTGTTATGGGGCTTACCTCACAGTTTTCGAATAATTGAGAATTCCGGGGATTCAAGCTCATCAACCCTTCTTTTCTTTTCAAAGGGTAGGGAAAGGGATTTTATTGCTTTTGCTTTTGCTTTCATTTCTTTTCTTTTTGTATTTTTGCTTGATAATGCTTGGAACATTGCTGTAATGATATAAAATAATATTTTTCTTTTTCTCTTTTTCTTGAACTTTGCTTTTTCTTTTTTTCTATGCTAGGGATACTTGCTCGGATTAGCTGTAGAGCAAGGGATTTTTATTATGGGTAGGGGTGAGCTTGTCCTTTTGCCAATTCTCAAAGATTCTAGACCATGTGCATGATAGGATAGCGGGGGAAACTTTTCGCTCAAGAAACCACTTCTACTATGTAGCATAGCATGGACATTACAAATATAATCATTTTATTGTGAAAGGATGTGCTTGGTTTAAGTAAATAACAAGATCAATTCTCTGTGCTCAAACTTTATTTAATTGAATTTTGTGGACTTTGATATAAGAGAGATTAGTAATCATGTCAGATAAAAATCAAGATATTTATTTTGTGTTTGTGAAAGTGAGGGATTCCAAATAAATGCTAATTTATCCAAAATAATTTGAAACATATAACTGCAACATTTGTAAGAAGATATATATAAATACTTTTTGAGAAGTTTTGAGAATGTTGACTCTCTCTTTCTTCTTTATGTTGTTTTGGTTTCGAAAGAGTCAAGAATATTGCTGTTTTTTATTTTTATTATTATTTTTTTGTTTTTGAAAGAATTAACAAGTGCCATAAATAAATACAACAAGTAGTTTTGAATATTTTGATGATTATGAATGTTTTTGGTGTTTTTGAGTTTATAATTGAAAGAAATACAAGATAGTGATTTTGAAATATTTTAAACAAATATATACAAGGATGAAATGACCAAATTTATACATAGTAACGTTTAAGATGCAAAATGTTCATGGGTTCTTTAAGTTCTTTACCATCTAAGGTAGATAATTTGTATGCTCTCGATTCAAATTTAGCAGTGATAATGTATGGTCTAAGCCAGTTGGGCTCAAATTTACCTTTAAGGTCCTTAGTTGCATTAGTATTTTTTGATTTTCTTTTAAAACAAGGTCGCCGATCTCAAAGGATCGATGATGAACTTTTTTAGCATATGATCTTTTAAGCTTGTTTTGGTAGGTGCAGAGATGCTCCAAAGCATTGATGCATTTTTCATCTAGGAGTTCCAGTGGTGAGTCTGCCGACTCGATATTCATCTCCTACTTCGGTATCTTGAAGTAGTAGAGCCAAAGAAGGAACTTCTAATTCAAAGGGAAAAATGGCTTCGGCACCATAAACCAAAACAAAAGGTGAAGTTCCAGTGGGAGTTCGAACACTAGTTCGATAGGCCCACAAGGTTGGATATAGCTGAATGTGCCAGTCGCGGCCATTTATTGACCAATATTTTGAGAATTTTGATTAAGGTTTTGTTAGATGCTACCTTGACCATTACCACGAGGATAATAGGGAGTGGACCGGCGATGTTGAATCTTATATTTTTGGCATAATTTTTTAACATATTTATTTTTGAAACAAGTTCCATTATCGGAGATGAGATTTGCGGGAATTTCGAACCTACAAATGATTTGATTAAAAATAAATTTAGAAACTTGTGTGCCGGTGCGGGAAGCTAAAGGCATAGCTTCAACCCACTTCGTGAAATACTCGGTGGCGGTTATGATGAATTTGTGTCCATCGGATGACACGGGATTGATTTTGCCAATAATATCTAAACCCCATTTTGAAAAGGGCCAAGGAGATGAAATAGCCTGCGGTTCTTGTGCGGGCGCATGGACAAGGTCGGCATGTTTCCGGCACTTGTCGCAATGGCGCACATAATCATGTGCATCATTCTCCATGGTAGGCCAAAAGTATCCTATCCTAAGGAGCTTTTTAGCAATGACACTACCACTGAAGTGTCCTCCACAAGATCCATCGTGGGCTTCACTCAAGGCTGATTGGGATTCTTCTAAATTCAAACATCTTAATAGGATACCTTCAAAAGATCTCCTATATAAAGTATTGCCAATTATTACAAATCGACTTGCTCGTCTACGTAATAACCGACGTTGGCTTCTATTAGAATTGGCAGGGAAAGTCCCATTTTGGAGAAAATCAAATATATCCGTATACCAAGGTTCAAGAGTAGTTTCATTGATTAGAAACACATCCAAAGGTTCTAAGCATGACTTATTTGAAGCGGGTTCCTAGAGTCGACGAATAATGATAGTGGCATATTCGTCATCTAACTCCAAGGGTAGGAGAGATGCAGTTGCGGCCATAGCATCAGCTGCATGGTTGCAAGTTCGAGGAATAGCTTCCAAGGTAACTTGATCAAATAGAGACATTAATTGTAAAACATAGGCTTTATATGGGCGCAGTTTATCATCTCTGGTCGATAAACTTCATTAATTTGGTTTATAACAAGTTGAGAATCACCAAAAACTAACAGATGTTTAATTTTTAGCACCAAGGCAGCTCGTAATCCAAGGATTAGAGCTTCATATTCAGCGGTATTGTTGGTGCAAGCAAATGTTAATTTGAAGGACGAGAGGAATAAGATGTTTTTGCGGAGATATTAAAATAATACCCGCATCGGCCCCACTCATGCATCGGGCTCCATCAAAGTATAAGGACCATTGTTCAACATGGTCTGCCTCTAATTGAAGGCATTCATCAGGAAACTCAATGATGAGGGGATGGGTAGACTCTAAGGGTGCGGCAGCTAATTGATCTGCTATGATTTGACCCTTAACGAGACTTTTGTCCTATGAACGTGAGGTCAAACTCGCTTAGAGCAAGAACCCACTTGGTTGTGCGACCCGATAAATAAGGTCGACTCATGAGATACCTCAAGGGATCATATTTAGCAATGACATAAGTTTTTTGATTAAGCATATAATGGCATAATTTTTGCGTAGCAAACACGACTGCTAGACATAGTTTTTCTAATGTTGTGTAGCGGGTTTCATAAGTGACGAAGGTTCGGCTAATATAATAATTAGCACGTTCTCTCTTCGCATCATCAAGCTGAGCTAACATAGCTCCTAAGGGAGAATCTGAAGCTAAAATATACGGGAGAAATGGGCGATCGGGTCTAGGCGGTGAAAGCACGGGTGGGTTAAGGAGGTATTGTTTGAGAAGTTCAAAAGCTTCTTTACATTCGTCGTCCCAATTAAAAGGGACATCCTTCTTAAGAAGTTTAAGAAAGGGACCGGTTTTGTCCGCCGACTTATCGATGAAGCGACGGATGGCTTGAAGCTTACCTTGTAAACTTCGTAACTCAGATATATTAGTAGGTGCGGGCATATCAGTGATAGCCGCAATCTTGAGAGGGTCGATTTCGATACCACGTAAAGAAACTAAAACCCCTAATAGTTTACCGGACTTAACTCCGAATATGCATTTGGCTGGATTTAATCGAATAAGATATTCTCGTAATCGATTAAAAACTTTTCTCAAATCATCTAAATGATTATCTTCATTAATAGAGCGAGCTATAATATCATCTACATAATCATGTAGGATATCATGCATCATATCATGAAAAATATAAGTCATAGCTCGTTGATAGGTTGCACTGCGTTCTTTAAGCCAAATGGCATCACTTTCCAACAAAAGGTACCCCAGGGGGTAATAAAGGCTGTTTTAGCCTGATCTTCAGGAGCTATCTGATCTGATTATAACCGGAGAATCCATCCATTAAGGACATCATCCCACTCCCGACGGTAAAGTCAATGATTTGATCCATGTTTGGAAGAGGAAAATCATCTTTAGGGCATGCGGCGTTAATATCTCTAAAATCTGTGCAAACCCTAACTTTGGTGGCTTCTTTCTTGGTAAGCTGGAACTACATTTGAGATCCATTCGAGCATAATCAATAGCTTGTATAAAAACAACATTCAGGAGTTTTTCTAACTCCCCTTTGACTAGCAAAGCCACTTTGGGATGCATTTTTCTAAGTTTTTGTTTAACCGGTTTAGCATCCGGATGGACCACTAGGTGATGCATGACTACAGAAGGGTCTAGACCTGGCATATCTTCATATGTCCAAGCGAAGACATCTTCATATTCTTTAAGGAATGCAATGTATTGCTCTTGTTTTTCTTGACTTAATTCTGATCCAATATTGATTATGTGAGGACTATCCTCAGTTCCAATATTAATTTTAATGACGTTTTCTACCTCCATGTGTAGATCTCTTTCAAAATTAGGTGGGGCGGGTGAAACGCCCAATTCTTGTAATTCTTGTAAGGTTAAGTTGGATAATTCATCTTGAGGATTAGTGGTCTCAAGTTGGGCTATAGTTGGTATAGAACCATCAAAATAAAATCCATTGTGTAACATCTCTTCAACGGAGACATCGTGGAAGATATCTCCTTCCAACTCCTCATCGGAGTCGGCAATCATTTCGGGGTAAGCTATGGATAGCATGTTACATGTAAATGGCTGATTTTTTAGAGGCAAATCATCACGCCTATCCAAATAATCTTGATAACATATGAGTTGATCATCATCTTCAAAAGGAAAGGGTTGACCCTTACTAGGAAATAGGCCCACACCACGGCGGGCGGGGCCACGGTTCTACCTCGAAAGGTTCTTTCATGCCATTTTGGAAAGGTCCCAAGCCTTTCCCTTTATATCCCATTTTAAGCATTATGGGTTTAGCTTTAATATATTCATTGGTAAAATAACATCGAGCATATCCCTCATGATGAGTTTTGATATTCCGAGGGATTCTTCCCCTAGTCATATCCTTTATAAATGAAGGCACAACTCCCGACTTGGTAAGTACTTCCCATAGGTTGTGGGAGGCCCAAAGTACGAGGAGATGGCGGCAAGTTATTTAAAAGAATTGAATCTTGCATGAAAGCATTTGTTTTTTTGATATTAAGATTGTGGATAAATCCGGTAAAAGTTCATCAGAAAGAGCATAAGATGTAGAAGGATCATTCCCTATATCTTTAGATGTGGAAGGTATGATAGATGTTGATAATGTGGAAGTGTTAATAGATGGGTCTATAGGTTTTGAAATTATAGGGATGGAACATGAAGGATTGGTTGTGGATTGAAGATCTTTTTGAGGTTCTAGAGTGGTTTGTTTAGAAGATTGTTGATCTATATATGAGGATGAAATTAATGGAGGGAAATAGGTGAAGCTATGGGTGTGTGTTTCACAGTTTTAGATGAAAAATAAGAATTAGGATGTGTGGATGACGGAGCGGGGCAAAATTGCACTCCAACAGGTTACGCCAAAGCACACATATCAAAGGGTCTAGGATCACCGTGGATAGTGACCAACTGATTTTTAAATTCGAATTTAACACATTGGTGTAAAGTTGATGGGACAGCCCGCATTGCATTGATCCAAGGACGACCCAAGAGTATATTGTACGATGCGGGGCAATGTACAATAAACATGGTGGTATCTAGAGTTCGAGGACCAACTTGCAATGGGATGGTAATAACTCCACACGTTTCTTGTGTTTCGTCATTGAAAGCTTTGATAATCATGTCGAGTTTTCTTCATTTCATCACTTCTAAAGCCAAATCGTTGGTAGAAGTCAAAAGTGCAAATGTTTAGAGATGAACCATTATCAATTAGGACTCGTTTAACAGCTACATCTCCAATTAGAGCAGTAATATATAAGGGATTATCCTTATGTAAACTATGTTGTGGGATATCTTTATCTCGAAAGTCAATACAATCAACCTCTCGAGTGATGATAGTATTGGCCATGGCTTCAGGTTGAATATTTTGAGGTACCATCATTTGGCTTAATGTAAGCATCAACTCATCCCTATGGGTAGGAGAAGATCTTAATAAATCCAAAAGGAAATTATGGCTGTAGTATTGGATAATTGCTCATTAATATTGTAAGGGGGTTTAAGTTGAACATTGGAAGCATGATTCCCTTTATTGGGATTTTTCAAAACAAATGGAGCTGATCCATCATTCTGGTTTGGTTCTTGTTGAGAATTTTGAGCCTGTTGTCGGGTAACGACTCCAATGGTACCTACAATGTTATATTGAAGACGTTGAACTGGTCTCGGTTGAGCGTTTATGGCTTGTTCATTTGGGAGGAATTGATTAGAAGAGGGTCGAGTAGTAACTCTTCTAGGAAATGGTTCTTATGGAACCATAGCATCTGTGATGGGTTGAATAGGATCTGATTCATTTTTAGAACTATTCGATTGGTTTGAAGTGATGTCTATTTCACTTTGAGTATCTGATTCTATATCACTAGGATCTGGAGTTTGAATATTATGTAGGGGCCTGGTTGTGACCATGGATAAAGTTGTGTCAAATTTTTGTAAATCATGATTAGGTAAATGTCCGCTAATAGTTCCTACATATCGGGTAGGAGGAGGAACATTATGATGTTCGATTTGATTGGCCACCTCTTTACCATGTCTTGGTAAAGGGTGTTGAAATATGTCTAATGATTGATTAGCATTTTGATTTTGATTTTGGGGAATGTTCTTTTGAGGATTATTAGGAGCATTTTGTTTAGGTTGGAAGGCTTGCACCTCCATTTCATTATTATCAATCAGATCCTGTATTTTATGTTTCAACCTTTTACAAGCGTTGGTAGAGTGTCCAGGCCCTCTATGGAAATCACAGTGTAAGTCGGCTCTGTATCCGGGTATAGTTGGATCAGGTTCCCGGATAGCTGGTAATTGGATCAAACCTCTTTCGAGTAATTGAGGTAAAATAGTTGATAATGGTTGATTCAATCTAGTAAATTCTCGAGGAGGCTTATCGGGCGGTTTCAATATAAATTTTTTTGTTGTTTTCGTTGCATTGATATTAGCAACATTTTCTTTGTCAGTGACTCCGTCACCTACAACTTGTTTGTTTTTATATTGATTTTTGGATGTTTTCTCATCATCCTTCTTCCTAAGTTGGCCTCTCCTAATGAGGGCATCTTCTACTCTTCGAGCTAAATCTATAGCTTGATCGAAGGTAGTTAAAGTAGCGATTGATAGCTCATAAGATATTTGTTCTTGTAAATTATTAATAAAAATGTCCAACATTTCCCTATAAGGTAGCACAAAGTGCGGTTTTCTGTCAAGCTGCCTCCATCTAGCTAAGAAATCGGCAAAACATTCATCCTTGTCTTGTTTTAAGTTGTATAAATCTTTAATGGTTACATGCCTCTCGATGTAGGCACTAAATTGATGGACAAAAGATTCAGTTGTTTCTTCAAAGTTTCTCAAAGAATGAGTGGGCAATTGATAGTACCACTCTAATGCCATTCCACCTAAACTTTTTGGGAACATTTTTAGTAATAGCAAGTCATCATGTGATATATCATGACATGCTATCCTAAACATGCGAAGATGCTCTATGGGATCTTCGGTTCCTTTATATATAGGCGGGATGGGCATGGGAAAATGCTTAGGGTACGGTTGTGCTACAACTATGGGATCCAAAGGTTGACTACATATCTCTCGATAATTGTACGAGGGACGGTAAGGATCTATCTGGTCCATACGCGAAGCTAACTGTTTCACCATGGCTTCCAGATTACTAGTTTGCCCACCATATTGGTTCGGTAGGGCATTGATATGGGATTTGTGAGCATATGATGGAGGGACATGAAGATTAGATGCTATGTTGCTATTGTGTAAATTGTTGGTAGGAAAGGTGTTATGAAGGAATTTTGAAGTTGTATTATGTTGTATTCCAGATTGTTGAAAATTGGTGTTTGGCTTCATTTTAGGTTTTTGTTTACTTGAAGCATATTGATCAATAGTTTGGCGAAGTAAAGCGAGTGAAGGAAGTTTTCTTTTGTGTGGGAATGATTTTAGGCTCAATAACAGGTTCCTTAGGAGGTTGGGTAACCTGTTGTTTTGGCATGTTCTGAATCATAGTGACCATATCTCTATTGGATGGTCCAGCCTTATCACTTTCTTGATCAATGAAAGACAAGGGATTAGTGTGCACATCAAACATATGTTCCATGGCTGCTTGAGTGTCACTAATTTGCCCTTTATCAATACGAACTGCCATATTAAGAGCGCCAATGTTATTATTGAAAAATTTCCAGAAATGATCTAAGTTGTCAAAAGCAATAGTTCCATCTGGAGCTACTCTAGGGGATGAGGATCCATCCTCTTTAACATTTTCTTCTTGTTCATTGTCTTCACCTAGGTCATCTTCCGGTTGATCTAGAGTTTCTCCTTCCGAAATTGGATCTTCGGGAAGGACATTTGGGTTTCTAGTTTTATCTTCTAACCAATCTTCTTCTTCTCCTTCAGTTTGTTTACCATTCCTAAGTTTAGGCATTGTGCTTAATTTAGATTTCAGCAAATATATATATATATATATATATATGCTACAAGCTTAAGAGGTATATATTAATTATATACCTACTACAATATTTAAAATGAAATGTTTTGGTTTTTGTTATGTTTTTTAGTTTTTCTTGTTTTTGTAATAATATTGTAAAGATAACAAACAACACAATAAATGCAAGAACTAATACTGAAAGTAATGATCTAGTTTTCTATAAACAATTTATAAATATCATTAATGGGCTCGAGTTCTTCAGGAGTCATGAAGTGTTCTTCTTCAAATTGAAAATTTTCTTTCAAAAATTTAATGAAAAGAGCTATAGTGATATTATCTGTCTCGGATTCGGTTGATAGAAGTAAAGCTCGTGGCAATACTCTCGATATAACACAGCTCGAGGAACTCTATTCCATATTTCCCTATCCGTAAGAACAACCTCTTGGTCTTCTACACGACCTAGGAGCTGGTGTATAATGGCTGCGTTCTCGAGGTATTCCTCGAAGGTGAACAATTCTGAAGACACAAGAGCTCTCCTATAAGCTAACCATCTATGGCGAGGCTCTACGAAGTTCATGATAAAAGACGAGTTGATGAGGATCCAGGATTCTATCTAGGACAAGCCTCTTGATTTGTTTAAGTTTTGTTGACCTAGATGAAATGACACTTAGTCTTCTATCAAGTTCGTCCCACAAAAGTTGATTTCTATCTGTTTCAGGCACACTAAGCACAAAATTGATTTCTATGGCTGCCAATTGGTTTTCAACATTTATAGTAACTTGCTAATATTTTCTTAGGAGCTACCATCTAAACATGATATGCAACTTATTAGTTTTAGATGATTTGAAATGCATCTATGTTTTGGTTGTTTTATTTTTTTTGTTTTCAAAAGGTTTTAAATGCATTCACGTCGGGTTCACCAAAATGTATCGCTCCAAATTTTTCGCATCCCTACCTTCAGGCTATAGGATCCGTGCCCGAAAGGAGGATGGGAAAAGGATGGCGCGGTACCTCGGACTGAGAGGCCTTGCGAAGGTCCCGCCTCTCGGGGGAGGTGTATTATGGTGATTTTTTGATGGATGGTGGGTTCACCAGGAAACGTTTGAATGGTAGTTTCCACGCCTAGGTTGGGAATGTGTTTGATGTGTTCAGTTCTAGCTTTAATCATCCAAGTCCTAGGTTTGGCCAAAATGCGTCTAAGATATTCTATATGAAATGCAGATTTAAATGAAGACAGAAACAAAATTAGACAAAAAACAAAGAGAAAGGGCTAAATTACAGAGCCATACCTGATCCGGATGTCTGATGGAGATTCTAATTTTTGAAGCAGTCAATATCATCTGAATTTGACAGGATCGTCTCCTATCTGACAGGATCGTTTGAGATTTGACGAATTCATCAGAGACCTACAAACAGAAAAATAGATGCAAAATACAGAGAATGCAACTATGATAACAGAGGGTAATGATGTAAAATGATAGTAAGAACATTAAAATGATGATAATAAGCAAAAACATGAATGCATTATACTGATCTAATGACAATTTATGCTTTTATTATGCATTAAAGCTACATGGGTGAACTCCAAGATGCAGAATAATAAAGAATAACCATAGAATTAACTAAATGCGAGAATAATACAACGAAAAAGGATGAAGAAATGCAAACTACGGGCACTGATTGCCCCCAATGTGGACTGCAGTCGAAATCGTCTCGAGGAGAATCGTCATGGACGAGATCGTCCGAGATTGTACGAGATCGTCCGAGACGAATTGAGCTTGCTCCGGCTGAAAAACAATGAAGTTCCTGCAAACAAACTTGGAAAAATACGAATGCAAACAGTGATTTAAGATGGTCTAGTGCGTGTAGAATTCGAGTTACAGGGAATTTCAGCCAGGGGGATGCTAAGGGGAGGGCCTAGGATTAAATAGGCTTAGGAGGGAGGTTGGGAGGTTGGAGATCATCCCTATTTGGGAGATCTCCAATGGGGAGGGTCTCTAACGGCGCAGACACGCTTATGCCCAGATTAGAGACGCCGTTGGAACGAGAGACTAATTGTGAAAAATCAGTTTTGGGACAAGATCGTCTGGACGTCCTAGCCAGGACGAAATCGTCCGATCTGAGGCGATATCGTCTGATCGGCGACGATATCGTCAAACGGTCAAAACAAACTCTAAAAATGGCATGGGAAAGGAGGAAACGGGTTAAGCGGCGGTTTGGGAGCGGTTTTGGAGGTTGAAATTTGAATTTGAATTATTTACTAGAGTAAGTGTAATTATTAAGGTTTTACTGTGCCAATTTTAGGGTGCTACAGTAACATAGTCAGAGAGCATTATAGATTTGAGTACCTCAAATTTTATATTACCTCCATAATATTTGGGGATATTATTGCATTACATGAGACACTTGTTATAAGGATGAGATAATGCTACACATAATTCAATAGCCACATGAATTTTTGTATTAGGTTTTCCATTTTTCATAAGAGAGGAGAAGCACCATAAAAATATAGGTTACTGAAGGAGCCTTGTGACACTTTTCACTTATCTTGCAAAGAATAAAAAATAAGAAAAACATCATCTACGTAGGAGTGGAGCACCTTGACCAAGTTCAAATAAGAGTTGACCAGAGGAGATAGAGCACCCAATATTTTGAGCAAGTCAAGTGTTAATAAGGGAGCACCTGGAGTAGTAAAGCTTATATTAGTAGGAGTTATAAGGAATAAAGTGGAATATTATCTAAGGTTAAAGTTTAGAGATATTTTTGAAGTGATAAGCATTATTTTAAACCTTAGAAAATTTGAATATTGCATTTAGAATATCTTTATCAAAATTTGAAGATTATTTTGGAGATTGAAACATTAACTTTGGAGTTTTGTAAAATTGCACATTTAAGTTTACAAAACTAGTTAAATATTTGCAATTTGATAAGTTTGGAGAAATAAGGCATTCTACATCAAATTAGGAACTCAAACCTTGCAAATATTATTTTTATAAAATTTCTAAATTTCTAGAGTTGGAGGTATAAGGACTTCTACATCAAATTAGGTCATGTGAAATTTAGAATCTATAAACTCAGGAAAAGAACTATGGATTATTGGTACATAGACTCAGGAGCAAGTAGATTGTTGAGGTGTATCTCATAAATTAAATTTATTAATCTGGGTTAAATTATTTAAAGAATAGTAAATATTATATATTATTCCATAATAATTAATATTTGACTTGATTCTATTTTCTTAGTTTTGGTTATAGGAAATGAAAATTACAGGAAATAAAATGAAATATTAAAAGTGCAATTATGATGTGTTGTGGACCCACGTGGAATATAATAATGCATTAACTATTAAAATGATTCATAATTATATATTATGTAATTTAATTTATATTAAAACTAATTCTATTCTCTAACTAATCCTAATCTATTTCAAGAGAAAGAGAGTAAGGGACTGGCTATTTGGAGTGGGCCCTGCCTCCTACAGGTCAGTGTAATTATCTTTTCCTTTCTACTTTACTTTACTTCAGTAGCTAATATTTCATTCTACTAATCTAATACTATTTAATTCATTGTGCAGGAAAAATAAAAAGAAAGTTTACAAAGATAAATAAATCATGCAAAGATACAAAATACCATTGCTGGAATCATGGAAGAAAATATTGCTTTATTGATGAACTTTATTTCTTCATGCATATAGACTATACAGACATACTTTTTCAAACATCGAGCCTTCAAAATAGCAACTTGTAAACTATAGATAAATAGACCATTAGACATTTTCAAAGGTCTCTACATTGTATTTTATAATATCACTTGGAAATTTTACAATAAAATTCTCTTCTACCATATGTTACAGTTCAAATGCTCGAATATTTGAATTCTAATATTTCATAACAAAGATATGCTATAATTAAGACACGCTAACAACTACCCTCAAAATTATTACAATTAAAATTATCTAAGTGGTATAGTTGAAAAATATACATAAATAATATCCTAAATTTGAATATCTTGCTAACAAGGTACAATAACTATTTATCCTATTCTCAAGAAAAAGATAAATTAATATTTCATTCAAATATCGACAGCTTAACAACTTTAACAAAATATATTTTGAATGTCATGTTACAAATTAAACAAACAAGGATTAAATCATATGTCAAATATTAATGCCACCACATTAAATAATCTTGTTGACTGTTTAATTTATGTGATGTTGTTATGATGTCATCGAACATGGAATTCCAGTGTAGTAGATGACTTATTCAGTCAACGTTCTTTCAGTAGAACCTTTTAGTAGGTACTTTCTATAACACCTTTCTGTAAGTGTTTTTCGTAACACATTTTTGTAGATGTATTCTGTGGTACCTTTCCATAATGCACTTCCATGTGCCTGGCTCATCCATTCTTGGTATTTGGCCTGTGTTCTACTACAACATCTCTCGTGAAACACCTACAATATTTATTTGCCAAAAATATATAGGAAATTCACACGATTTGTGTAAAATACAGACATATATCACTTAATATTTAATAAGTCAAATACATTCACAAGTTAAGCAAATAAGATATAACGATCATCAAAACACGTTTGTTTTATCAAGTTTGCATATAAAAATAAAGATAAATACTGCATAATATAATACCAATCTTACACTCATTACAGACATATGATTGGAAACAAAAAATTATCCAAGACTCTACGAGTAAAATAGGAGAAACCATTTACAGTAGCAGATAGTAAATATATAAAGTAAAAGGAATAGGAGATATCATAGTCAATCTAGTAGATGGAAAAGGAATAATTAATAATGTTTTATATGTTCCTGGATTGACTACCAATCTTATCTTAGTTTCATAACTCATGGATCAAGATATGACAGTAGAATTCAAGACCATCAAGGGAAGAAAATAGTGTCATATTGTCAAATAGGGAGAAATGATAGCTACAAGATCTTATAAAGAAAATATATTTACTTTAGAAATTACCACTAATCTAGCTTTATCAGTCAAAATCTCTAGGGAAAAAGAATTATAGCATAAACATCTAGAGCATACCAGTGTATCATCCTTAAATGAACTAGTCAAATATCAGATAGTTGAAGGAATACCAAATATTTCTTGGGGATCTACAATTTTTCCAAAATGTTTAGCAGGAAAATAACATAGAATACATTTTGAAATTTATCAATATAGATCTCAACAACCACTATAATTGATATACACAGATCTATTTGGTCCAATTAATACTACAAGTATTGGAAGGAATAAGTATTTTTAACTATTTGTTGATGATCATACTAGAAAAATATGGGTATACTTTATGAAATATAAATAAGAAGCTTTTGATTGTTTCAAACAGTTCAAATTCCAAGTAGAAAAAGAATCAAGGAAGACTCAAAATTCTTAGATCAGACAGAGGAGGAGAATTTATTTTGAATGAGTTTAATCTATTTCTGAAAGAAAGAAAAATAAATAGAAAACTTACTACAACATATTCTCCACAACAAAAAGGTATTGCAAAAATAAGGAATAGATCTATAATGGAAATGATAAGATGCATGCTAAAAGAAGTGTTAGAAATATTGAGTTGTCATTGATGTCAAAGGTGCATGGTATTCAAGGTAGAAATATTCTTCAAGGGTGATAAGTTTATAAGGTTGGACAATATATCAATAATGTTAGAGATGGACTTGATAAATAGCAAACAATGGAAAATCATCCAAGGCAAAGATATATTTCAAGAGAAGCAAGGAAAGTATATTTCAAAGCAAGGCAAATATATTATAATATTTAAAAGAGAAGGACAAAGGTTTGGACAAAGGCTTGAAATATTATAAAGAGAAGGACAAAGGTTGGGACAAAGGTTTGACATATTTAAATCAAAGGATTTAAATATATAAGAGTCTAAAAGTTAAATATTATAATATTTAAATCATAGACTTTTATATTATATATTATAACCTAAAGTGTTTGAAAAATAAAATGCACTGACATCTTTGGAGAAGATATAAAGTTGAAAGCAAATAATAATAACCAACCTCATTTTTGAAATCAAAGACAACGGAAAATGTATAAATATGAGGTATTATTTCACCTTTGTAATGGGTAAGATAATCGATTAATCCGTCGTGGTGAGTGCGAGTAGAAAAAAAAATAGAAGAGCATCAAAAAATCGATGACAACGAAAGATAAGGATAAACATTAGATTGTGCCCCTTTGGTTTCACCTATTGGGATAGCCCAATTGGTTGTCTAGCTTGTGTGGAGTGCTACTATGCAGGAGGTTAGAGGGTCAAATATCTTCGATGCCATTTTTTTGAAGAAGTTGAGACAAATCTACAAGGAGCTAAATATTCATGCAAACCTTTTAGGTTTCACCTGATGTGGTAACACAACTAGTCACGAGCGTTTGTGAGGGCACTGCACTTCTAAGGGACAGGGGATCGAATCTTGTCATGGATGTGTAAGGTATTTAAAGTTTTATTTTATTAAATTTAATAAAGAGAGATATAAGGGTCATGGTGCTAGTGTAGAGTTTTATTTTTGCATATTAATAAAGAGAGATATAAGGGTCATGGTGCTAGTGTAGAGTTTTAATTTTGCATATTAATAAAAAGAAGATATAAGGGTCATGGTGCTAGTGTAGAGTTTTAATTTTTCAAAATAATAAAATGAGATATAAAGGTTATGATGTTAGTATAAGGTTTCATTTTTGAAAATTAATAAAAGGATATATAAGGGTTTTAGTTGTTAATAAATCTTGATATTGTGAGTTTCAAAAAGGGAGATATAAGGAGTTATTTTTAAGCTTTATTGTGTATGTTTTTTATAAGGGATTTTAAAGTGGTTGATTTGATATTTAATCAAGAAAGGAAAAAGAAAATTGCTAACCTGATTTTGAAGGGACAAACAAAAGGAAAATTATTTTTTTCAAGATAGGTTTGGAAAGCTCATGCAAAAGAAGATCATCATCATTGAGGCAGATTTAGAGGTATGGTGATTTAATTCCTTTCTCAAAGTGGTTTTGTTTGAGGAAAATATTTTTGTTGTCATATAGTGGGAGGTATAAGGAATTATTGGATGTGCATTATTTTGATTGAAATTGGAAGAAAATGTGCAAAGGTTATAGATCAGATTTGTGAGCAAACTTGTGCATTATTTTTTATTGGAATTGGGAGTAAATATGCAAATATTATAGATCAGATTTGTGAGCAAACTTGTGCATTATTTTTATTGGAATTGGGAGTAAATGTGCAAAGGTTATAGATCATATTTGTAAGCAAAATTGTGCATTGAGATTGGTTTTGGAGTGCATGTGGAAATAAGCAAAATAGTATAGTCTCACACAAATAGAAGGGTTGTTTTAAAACAAGTCAAAGTGTCATCTAGTGCAAGAAATAGTGTGAAAGGATTCAATTGAAAAGAAGAACATTTTCAGCCATCTACAAAAGGAAGGAAAGGTGTAAATCAACAATTACAAGGTTAGTTATCAAGTGCTAGAATAGAGCTACCTTTTATGTGAGACATGTGAAAGTGAAAGACTTAATGAATGTGAAGTGGATTGTTATGTTTGGATTTGGGAATAGATGAACATTGTTTGTATGCAAGATTTGGGAATAGATGAGCATTGTATGTATGCAAGATTTGAGCAGAGTTGTGAGTAGGTTTTGGAGCAGGTTTGAGCAGGTTTTGTGAGTAAATTTTAGAGCAGGTTTGAGCAAGTTTTGTGAGCAAGTTTTGGAGTAGAATTGAGAAGGATTTGTGAGTAGATTTAAGAACAAATTTGAGTAGGATTTATGAGCGAATTTGAGCAAGATTTATGAGTAGGTTTGAGCAATATTTTGGAGCATATTTAAGAGAAGACTTAAGTAGAGTTTGGGCTAGATTTGTGAGCAGATGATATTGGTGTCTCTTGTGGATTTTTTTCCATGAACAAGAGTAGATGGGATTGGTTTCTCCTATGGATTGGTGTTGGTGTAAACTCAGCTATAAGAGACCAAGAAAATGGACTCCAATCACATAACACAAATGCAATAATGAAAGAAAACTATAAATTGATATTATTATCATCCCTGAATTCACACCCCTTCTACAAAATATTACAATCCATCATATAGCAACCAAAAACCAAAGAAACCCTAAATAAACCCTAAAAACATCTTTTTTCTAAAACTACTAAAAATAGATCTTCTTTCTAAAAAATTCTAAAAATAGAAATGAGTCAGATTGTGACAAAATTCAATGCAAACATCCCTATTACAATAAAAAACCTTAATTTAAAATATTAGTTCTCAAATTAATGTATAACAAAAGATAATAAACTTCTAACAGCCAAAAAGACCCAAAAAACTTGAGAACCTATTCTAAAAGCTAATTTTGGGACACTAGATGGAGGAGTTAGGTCCCAAAAACACTTTTTTTTGGAGAGTAAGGCCAATTGGAGATTCTCATAATGCATAACACACACACAAAATGACCTGTTAAATTTCAATGCCAACGGGCGTACGGTTCATAAGTTATGGCTCTGACAAGGTGCATCATTCTCCTTTGGTGAAAAAGAACTCAACTCCTACGAGTTCAACTGAATTGAAATCCTGTAGCTTCTGGTTATAATTTTTTTTAGCTCTAATTATGAAACCCAAGTTTTATCTAACTATGGTAATCCTTCCCACTGAACCAAGAATTTATTGTAGCTCCCATGTTTGGTGGTGATCACCTTCTTATCGAGCACCCATGTAACTCTGTATTTTTTCTTCTTAGGCATCCGTCGTGCCCAATTTACTATCTCTTGTAATTCACCATCCTCGGTAGTACCAAGATACTGAAATAAATCAAATACATTAAAAATGGGTGAAATATCAAATTCATCAGACATCTCCACTTTATAGGCATTATCATTGATCTTCATCAAAATCCTACATGGCCCAATTTTCTTAAGTTTCAGTTTGTTATACGTCCCCTTAGGAAATATTTCTTTCCTAAGATGAACCATGACCATATAACCCTCTTAAAACACTTTCACCCTTCTGTGTGCATCATCAAACTCTTTTTAGTGAGCATTACTACTCTGTAATTTTTCCCTCACCGACTCTTGCACTTTCTGGATATGCTCAGCAAATGCTTTTGCATCATCACTAACTTGCTCCCCAATCGGTAACTCAACCAAATCTAATACACCTCTAGGATTTTGACCATAAATAGTTTGAAAAGGAGATTTACCTGTCGACATGTTCACTAAACTATTGTATGCAAATTCAGCTTGTGACAAGGCTAAATCCCATTGTTTTGGTTTTTCTCCAACTATGCATCGTAAGAGGTTTCCCAAGATTCTGTTCACTACCTATGTTTGCCCATCGGTCTGTGGGTGGTAAGCACTACTGAACTGCAGCCTGGTGTTCAAATTTTTCCACAATGTCCTCCAAAAGTGACTCAAGAACTTAGTATCCCAATTAGAAGTAATATTCTTTGGAACACCATGCAATCACACAATTTCATCAAAGAATAAGACTACAGTCCTAGTTGCATCATTAGTTTTTTGGCAAGCAATGAAATGCACCATTTTTGAAAATCTTTCTACCACAACAAAAACAAAACCCTTACCCCGCTGTGTCTTAGGCAACCCCAACACAAAATACATACTCATATCAGTCCATGGTCCTGTAGGAATTTGCAGTGGTATATACAACCCTGTATTTTGCTCATGGCCCTTAGCCATTTGACATACTCTATATCTAGAGACAAACTTGATTATGTCTTTCTTTATTTTTGGCCAATAGTACTTTTCCTCTACAAGAGTGGTAGTTTTGGCTATAGAAAAATGACCAGCCAAACCCCCACTATGTAATTCCCTCAAGATGTTATCTCTCATAGAGCCATTGGGAATGCATAATCGATTACCCTTAAACAAGTAATCATTCTAAAAAAAATACTTTTCAAAAATACTACGGGACTCGCCCCCTACCACACTTTTGCACTGTTGCACAATATTCTCAAAATCTACATCAGATTCATACAGATCTTTAATCTGCTGAAATCCTACCACTTCATTCTCCATAGTGGTCAAAAAAAAGACTCTCCTAATCAATGCATCAGCAACCTCATTCTATTTTCCTGACTTGTATTTCAGGATAAATGTATACTATTGCAAAAATGAAACCCATTTGGCATGCTTGCTATTTAACTTTTTCTAAGAATTTACATACCTCAATGCTTCATGATCGGTAAACAACACAAACTCCTTTGAGATTAAGTAGTGCCTCCAATGTTGCAATGCTTGCACAATTGCATAAAATTCCACATCATATGTAGAATAATTCTTCCTTGCGTCATTCAGATTCTCACTAAAAAATTCTACAGGTCGGCCCTCTTGACTTAAGACACCACCAATACCAAAAAATGAGGCATCACAATCAACCTCAAACACCTTACTAAAATTTGGTAACACTAGAATAGGGGCTTCTGACACTTTCTTCTTCAAGAGTTCAAAACTCTCTGTTGTTGTCGTAGTCCATACAAACTCTTTCCCCTTCGTGCACTCAGTTATAGGGATAGATATACTACTGAAGTTCTTGATAAACTTCCTATAAAATGTAGCTATTCCATGAAAGCTCCTTACTTCTATTATAAATCGTGGAAAAGGCCATTCTAGAATCACCTTCACTTTCTCATCATCCATCCTCATGCCATCTCTAAAAATTACAAATCCCAAAAACACTAAACTATCTTGAAGAAATCTACATTTCTTTAGGTTGACATACAATTTCTCCTTCTTGAGCACTTCTAACACTAATTTGAGCTATAACAAATGCTCTTCTTCACTTTTACTATAAATCAAAACATCATCAAAATACACAACCACAAGCTTACCATTATATTCTTGTAGTACTCTGTTCATCAACCACATAAATGTACTAGGTATATTAGACAACCCAAATGACATCACCATCCACTCGTACAATCCATATTTTGTCTTAAAAGTCATCTTCCATTCATCCCCTTCTCAAATTCTAATTTGATAGTAGCCACTTCGCAGATCAATTTTACTGAAGTATTTAGCTCCAACCAATCCATCCATCATATCATCCACTCTCGGCATAGGATACCGATACTTTATTGTGATCTTTTTTATGGCTCTACTATCCACACACATCTACTAGTCACCATATTTCTTTAGGGTCAGCAATGCTAGAGTCGCACATGGACTCATACTCTCCCTAACTAATCCCTTCTTTATCAACTCTGTCACTTGCCTACTCAACTCTGCATTCTGTGTTGGGTCCAACCGATAAGCTGCCTGATTTAGGAGCGCTGATCCTGGAATCAAATCCATGTGATGCTGGATATCCCTTTTTGGTGGTAGCCCATCTGGTAACTCCTCTGGTGTGACATATTTATATTCACTTAGCAACTTAGATACTACTCTAGGCATAACCACTTCCTCCATTTCTAGCTTCCTAGCTGTTAAGGCATAATAGAAGCTATCATCCCTAATCTCTAAAAGAAACACCTTCATCATCAACAAGATATCACTTGGCCCATCCTCCTTCAGAGGTACAAGAACTACATTTACACCATCCTTACAAAATGTGTAAGTATTCTTTCTCCCATTATGGTTAGTATCCCTATCGTACTACCAAGGTCTTCCCAATAGAATGTGACATGCATCCATCGAGATCACATCACACCACACTTCATCCTTGTAAGTGATCCCAATTGAAAATTTAATTAAGCACCTATGATCTACTGTTACCTCATTCCCCTTCTTAACCCATGAGATGCGATATGGATAAGGATGTCATTCACATTTTAGGTGTATTTTTTCAACCATGAAATTTGACACCATATTCTCACAACTACCACCATCAATGACAATGTTACATACCTTCCCTCCTAATGTACACCTTGTTCAAAATATTTTCGTTCAAAGCCAAGAATATTTACCATCTATGGTCTTCCCCTTTGCTTTGCTCTGTACCATCTCTTTCTTAGGAGAAATCAATGTCCTCCTTATCATAAGGGCTTCCCCCATGTCAGCAACAACTTCATACTCATCCTGCTATTCCATCTCAACCAGATTGTCCCTTCCTTGTCCTCCTTGACCCATTTCTTGGACATCACATTGGGGACACTCAAATGCTTTGTGCCCCTCACCACATCCATAATAGGTATATGACCTCCTCGGATCATTCCCATTTTGTCCACCACCGTAACCTCTACCTCGTTGGTATCCTCTTCCTCTCAGATTCTGCCCATCTTCTTCTTGTTTGGCAGGTATTGAGGATTCTCCCTTGAGAAAATTAGATCCACTTCAACATCAACCTAAATAGGACGTGCATCCCTTATTACATCTTCTATTAATCCTTTTCAATTTATCCTCCATCTTGAGGATCATTTTATACGCATCCTCCACTAAAAGAGTGCGATGCATGCTCATCTCATCTTGAACAACAAAACTTAGGCCATTTACATACCTAACAACCTTTTGGTCCTCCATATCATTATGCTTCACTCGAATGGATAGCTTGTAGAATTCATTAGTATAGTCCTCAATGCTTTGATCCTTCTATCAAAGATTCTAAAATCTACAAAATAGGGTTTGGGAGTAGTCTACAAGTATAAAATTTTCCTATAACTTCTTCTTCATATTTATCCAATCCTTGATCTTTTCCTTTCCATTCCTCTGTCATGTAGTCTGTAAATGATCCCACCAAATCAATGCATGTCCTTTCAGCTTTGTGCATGCGAGTTTAACCTTCTTCTCTTAAACAAGGTTACTCCATTCAAAATATTTTTCTAGGCTATTGATCCAATCGATCAGCTCCTTTGGTTTCAACCCACCAGCATACTTGACAACCTCGATCTTGATCCCATATCAATTCCTCTTAAGCCCCTATAGAGCTTGTATCAGTCAATTTTCAAAAAATTTCCCTTCTTCCTTTGGACCCTCTGGTTCTGCTTCTACGCGGACCTCAGATCCACGTTCCTTAGGTATATTTTCATCATTAGATCCTTGATTTGCATGTGCCTTGGGACATCTCTCTCCCATGCAATCAATCACACCAGTCAGCCATGCTATTTATGCATTCAGATCCTCGATCTTCCTATTCATATGGGCATATATTCTATGTGGCATCTTCCCTTAATCAATGAGATCACACCCGCTCTGATACCAAATGGTGTAAACTCAGCTACAAGAGACCAACAAAATGGACTCCAATCACATAACACAAATGCAATAATGGAAGAAAACTACAAATTGATATTCTTCTCATCCCTAAATTCACATCCCTTATAAAAAATATTACAATCCATCATATAGCAACCGAAAACCAAAGAAACCCTAAAAACATCTTTTTTTCTAAAACTGCTAAAAATATATCTTCTTTCTAAAAACTTCTAAAAATAAAAATAAGTCATATTGCACCCAAATTCAGTGCACACATTCCTCTTACAATAAAAAACCTTACTTTAAAATATTAGTTCTCAAATTAAGGTATAACAAAATATAATAAACTTCTAACAACCAAAAAAACCCAAAAAACCCAGGAACCTATTCTAAAAGCTAATTTTGGGACACTAGATGGAGGAGTTAGGTCCCGAAAACACTTTTTTTGGAGATTCAAGCCAATCAAAGTTTCAACTAATTTAGAACACACACACAAAACCACCTGTTAAATTTTAAGGCCAACGGACGTACGGTTCACAAGTTATGGCTCCGACAAGGTGTATCAGGTGTCCATAAACTAGTAGAGGGGATTGGTGTCTCCTATGGATTGGTGTCCACAAACCAGAGTAGAGGGTATTGGTGTCTCTTATGTATTAGTGTCCACAAACCAACAAAGGGGATTGGTGTCTCCTATATATTCGTATCCATGAACAAAAGTAGAGGGGATTGGTTTATCCTATGGATTGGTATCCATAAACCAGCAGAGGATATTGGTGTCTCATGTGGATTTGTATCCATGAAATTAAGAGGGGATATATATATCGTATTGGTAGGTTCCCAAGAACGTGTGAGAGGGAATAGGTATCTCCTAAGGATTGGTGTCCATGAACATTGTAATAGGGGATTAGTATCTCCTGTGGGTTGGAGCCCACAAAATTTATTGAAGAAATTTATAAGAAATATTTCTTCATAGATGTAGCCCATATTGGGTGAACCACATTAAATATGTGTCTCTTATGTGTGTGGTGATTTGTGCATTTTTTTATTAATGCATTGATATTATTTGAAGTTATTTCTTTGGAAATAAAAGAAAAAGTTTTATCTTATACTATTCACCGCCCCTCTTAGTATAAGCTTGTGTTATTCAATTGGTATCAGAGCGGGTTCCTTCATGAAAGCCTAACAACTTGAAGGAAGATCTTACAAGAACATACATGGCTTATCAGGAAGTATTTTCATAAAATAGAGCTCCATTTTTTGATGTGACTAACTATGCTTTATGGAGTGTGATGATGCAGACTTATTTGTTGGCACATGGTTACGATATATGGTAATCCATTGTGGATGGATTCATAGTACCTACAACTCCTCTCATAGATGCAAATGGTAAGAAACCATACGAAAATAATGCCAGGGCAATGAATGTAATCTTAAGTGGGTTATGTGAATCAAATTTTGTGAAAGTCATGCAATGCACTTCAGTAAAAGAAATATTGGAGAAGTTACAAAGAACATATGAAGGGGACAACATGGTTAAAATCGTAAAAAATCAAACCCACAAGAGGAATTTTAAAGACTTGAAGATGAAATATGAGGAAGATATTTCTAGGTACCTGCTTTGTGTTGATGAGGTTGTCAACACAATTTGTGAACTTAGAGAAAGTGTTTAAGACTCTAAGATTGTTCAAAAAAATTTGAGGTCACTTCCCATGAGTTTTGATGCAAAGGTTTCAGTAATTAAAGAAATGAAGGATCTCAAAACTTTGAGATTGGATGAGCTACATGGAATTCTCATAGCCCATGAGATGAGGACAAAAAAAGATCAAACATACAAACGAGAGGTAGCATTCAAAGCTTCAAATAAGGCAAAGAATAAAAAAATAGAATCAAGTGAAGAATAAAGCAGTGGAGAAGAAGCTAACTTTGTGCGAAGGAATAAGAAGGATCCAATAAAAAAAAGTTATGCAGCCTATGAAATGTTTTAATTGTGGTAAACTTGGTCACTATGCATCTAATTATCCACAATCTAGAAGTAGTAGCAGTGAAGAAGAAAAGGAATACAAGAAAAAGAAAGAAAAAAAATTATCATGAAAAGAAAAATAGGCATGGTCAAGGCAAGAATGAGCAAAAGAAATTTTAAAGACACAAGAAGAATTTTTATGTTGAAGAAGTAAGCAATACTTCCAGTAGTAGTGATGAAAACCTCATCGATAGTGAAAAAGAAGAAATTCTATTTTTGGCCATAGAAGAGAAAGAATATGATCCTATAGTTGAAGACCAAGAAGAAGAGAAAGATTCAGAAAAGGAAGAGGAAGCCACAATTGACATAGAAGAGGAAATTATTGTTGCTCTTGAAGAGTTGAAAAGGGTTAGAAAGAAGAAATCAAGATTGAAGGCTCAAGTACAAGAGGATGAGAAAACAAAGGCAAAGATTCTACAAGATCTCATTGACTTAAAAGTAAAGGTTGAAGAGGCAAGGAAAATTAAAGACGGTATGGCTGAATAGTTAAAGGCAAAAGAACTAGAGTGTGAATGACTAGAACATGAAGATGTCATTCTAAGGAAGGGACTTAAAAAATTTAATGATAAGATATATCAGTTTAGGAAAAGCTCAAAAAACTTGGATGATATTATCAAAGCATAGAGATCTCCATTTATGAAGTTTGGACTTGGTTTTGAAGAAGGTCAAGATAAAAAAAGGGGGAGTCAAGATCAAAAGAAATAGAAGCATCAAAGAAAGTAATTGAAGAAGAGCCCAAGACCTATGCTGATATGTTAAAAAGTGGAAGCATCAATGAGGAAGAAAACAATGCACCATCAAGGAACAAAGACCATCATAGAAAAAGCAAAGAAAGAAGCATGCAACCAAATCCTCCGAGGTAAGATGCATATTTTTTTCAAGGTTATTATTTTTCATGTAATCCTTTTGGTCATACAACTATAAATTGCAGAAGAAATGTCAATTCATTTATACCTTTCATGGACTACAACATCATTTGTTACAATTGCAACAATTTTGGGCATAGAGAAAAATGGTGTAGAACAATGTTCCCTAAACTCTCAAAGTCAAGCAAGAAGAAGGATAGTCAAAATGTTCAAAAAGGTATAACCTCAAAATTTTGGAAAAAGAAAAATGAAAAAAAGCATTGTAATTTGGGAGTAGCTTTACTCCCATATCAAAATTGATCACCTCAAGAAAAGGAGGTGGTAAGGGGGTTGTGTTAAGTGTCTTATTTTTATCCCCAAGGAGCCATTTTCCATTGATGTCAAAGGGGGAGAATTCAGTAAGGGGGAGCATATTGTGAATCTAGTTGCAGTAAAAGATAATTTTTTTAGGGTTGCCATCAATGAGAAAGGGAGAGATTGTTAGAAATATTGAGTTGTCATTGATTTCAAAGGTGCATCGTATTCAAGGCAAAAATATTATTCAAGGGTGATAAGTTTATAAGGTTGGACAATATATAAATAATGTCAGAGATGGACTTGATAAATAGCAAATAGTAGAAAATCATCCAAGGCAAAGATATATTTCAAGAGAAGCAAGGAAAGTATATTTCAAAGCAAGACAAATATATTATAATATTTAAAAGAGAAGGACAAAGGTTTGGATAAAGGCTTGAAATATTATAAAGAGAAGGATAAAGGTTGGGACAAAGGTTTGACATATTTAAATCAAAGGATTTAAATATATAAGAGTCTAAAAGTTAAATATTATAATATTTAAATCATAGATTTAAATATTATAACCTAAAGTGTTTGAAAAATAAAATGCATCGACATATTTGGAGAAGATATAAAGTTGAAAGTAAATAATAAGAGCCGACCTCCTTGATGAAATCAAAGACAATGGAAAATGTATAAATATGAGGTATTATTTCACCTTTGTGATGTGCAATAATCGATTAATCCATCATGGTGAGTGTGAGCAAAAAAAAGAGGGCATCGAAAAATCGACGATAGTGAAAGATAAGGATAAACATTATATTGCACCCCTTTGGTTTCACCTGTTGGGATAGCCCAACTGGTTTTCTAGCTTGCGTGGAGTGCTACTATGCAGGAGGTTAGAGGTTCAAATCTCTTCGATGTTATTTTGTTGAAGAAGTTGAGACAAAGCTATAAGGAGTCAAATATTTGTGCACCCCTTTTAGGTTTCACCTGTTGTGGTAGCACAACTGGTCATGAGCGCTTGTGAGGGCACTGCACTTCTAGAGGACAGGGGATCGAATCCCGTCATGGCTGTGCAAGGTATTTAAAGTTTTATTTTATTAAATTTAATAAAGGGAGATATAAGGGTCATGGTGCTAGTGTAGAGTTTTATTTTTGCATATTAATAAAGAGAGATATAAGGGTCATGGTGTTAGTGTACAATTTTATTTTTGCATATTAATAAAGGGAGATATAAGGGTCATGGTGCTAGTGTAGAGTTTTATTTTTGCATATTAATAAAAGGGAGATATAAGGGTTATGATGTTAGTATAAGGTTTTATTTTTGCAAAATAATAAAAGGAGATATAAGGGTTATGATGTTAGTATAAGGTTTCATTTTTTAAAATTAATAAAAGGAGATATAAGGGTTTTAGTTGTTAATAAAGCTTGATATTGTGAGTTTCAAAAATGGAGATATAAGGAGTTATTTTTAAGCTTTATTGTGTATGTTTTTGATAAGGGATTTTAAAGTGGTTGATTTGATATTTAATCAAGAAAGGAAAAAGAGAATTGCTAACCAGATTTTGAAGGGACAAACAAAAGGAAAATTATTTTTTTAAGATAGGTTTGGAAAGCTCATGCAAAAGAATATCATCATCATTGAGGCAAATTTAGAGGTATGGTGATTTAATTCCTTTCTCAAAGTGGTTTTGTTTGAGGAAAATATTTTTGTTGTTATATAGTGGGAGGTATAAGGAATTATTGAATGTGCATTATTTTTATTGAAATTGGAAGAAAAAAATGTTGTAAATTATATTTATGAATAAAATTGTGCATTATTTTTAATTGAAATTGGGAGTAAATGTGCAAAGGTTATAGATAAAATTTGTGAGCAAAATTGTGCATTATTTTTTATTGGAATTGGGAGTAAATGTGCAAAGGTTATAGATCAGATTTGTAAGTAAACTTGTGCATTGAGATTGGTTTTGGAGTGCATGTGGAAATAAGCAAAATAGTATAGTCTCACACAAATAGAAGGGTTGTTTTAAAATAAGTCAAAGTGTCATCTAGTGCAAGAAATAGTGTGAAAGGATTCAATTGAAAAGAAGAAAATTTTTAGCCATCTACAAAAGGAAGGAAAGGTGCAAATTAGAAATTACAAGGTCAGTTATCAAGTGCTAGAATAGAGCTACCTTTTATGTGAGACATGTGAAAGTGAAAGACTTAATGAATGTGAAGTGGATTGTTATGTTTGGATTTGGGAATAGATGAACATTGTTTGTATGCAAGATTTGGGAATAGATGAGCATTATATGTATGCAATATTTAAGCAGAGTTATGAGTAGGTTTTGGAGCAGGTTTGAGAAGGTTTTTGGAGCAGAATTGTGTAGGTTTTGTGAGCATATTTGAGAACGGATTTGAGCAGTATTTGTGAGTATATTTGAGAAAGATTTATGACAAGTTTTGGAGAAAGTTTGAGCAATATTTTAGAAAATATTTGAGAGAATACTTAAGTAGATTTTGGGCCATATTTGTTAGCAGAGAGGATTGGTGTCTCTTATGGATTGATGTCCATGAACCAGACTATAAGGGATTGGTATCTCCTATGGATTGGTGTCGATGAAACATAGCAGAGAGAATTGGTGTCTCCTATGAATTGGTGTCCACAAAATAGTAGAGGGGATTGGTGTCTTCTATGTATTGGTGTCCATAAACCAGAGCAGAGGGGATTGGTGTCTCCTATGGATTGATTTCCACAAACCAGCATAGGGGACTAGTGTCTCATGTGGATTGGTTTCCATGAACTTGAGATGGGATAGGTGTCTCCTATGGGTAGGTTCCCATGAACTTGTGAGAGGGGATAGGTGTCTCCTATGGATTGGTGTCCATGAACATTGTAATAGGGGATTGGTATATCCTATGGGTTGGAGCCCATAAAATTTATTGAAGAAATTTATAAGCAATATTTCTTCATGGATGTAGCCCATATTCGGTGAACCACTTTAAATCTATGTCCCTTATGTGTGTGGTGATTTTTGAATTATTTTATTAACGCATTGATATTATTTGAAGTTATTACTTTGGAAAGAAAAGAAAAAAGTTTTATATTATACTATTCACCCCCCTCTCAGTATAAGCTTGTGTTCTTCAAGAAGCTCATCTGTATAATCAATAATGTGTTGAAGCAATTCAAAAAATAATATATTTGTAGAATAGATTACCTAAGAGGATACTCAAGAATATTACTCCTAAAGAAGCATGGTCAGGATAGAAACCAAGTGTTGCAAAACTAAGGATTTTTGGATGCAAAGCCTATATGCATATTCTAAAGAAGAAACGAACAAAATTAGATGAAAAAAGTATGGCAAGTATATTTGTTGGTTATGATGATGAATCAATAGGGTACAAAATAATGGATCCACATACAAAGAAAGTGTATATAAGTAGGGATGTAGTGTTTGATGAAGGATTTAAAGATGACACTGAAGAAGAGGAAAATAGTGATTCAAAAATTCTAGTAGATTTCTCAAAGGAAATAGATTCAGTACCACAAGAAGAAATAGAGATAGAAATACAGAATGAATAGAATCAGAGTTAGAATATACACAAACTACTACAATTCCCCCAAGAAAAAAATCAATATGCCTCAAGGATAGTCTCAGAGAATCAATTTTGGATCATATGCCAGATCTTACAACTATGATATCCCAAACTCAAAGTCAAAATAGAATGAATAGAGGATTACTAAGTGTTACAAAAGAACTGACAACTATGATTTAGGTAGTAAATAACTCATAGTGGAAAGCAGCTATGGAATTAGAATACTCATCACTATAAAAGAATAAAACATAGAATCTTGTTGAGTTACCTCCCAAAAAGAAAGTAGTAGGTTGCAAATGGGTTTATAAGATTAAGTATAAAGCAAATGAAACTCTTGATAAATACAAAGCTCAACTAGTGGCAAAAGGATACACTCAAATAGAAGGAATTGACTATGAAGAGGCATTTGCATCAACAACCAGAATGATTACTATTATAGTATGTGCCTTAGTAGCTCATCATGGTTGGTGACTTCATCAAATGGACGTAAAGAGTTATTATCTTAATGGTGATATATAAGAGGAAGTTTTTATGTTTCAACCAGAAGGATCTGTCATCAAAGATCAATAACACATGGTTTTTGAATTAAACAAATCCTCATATGGTCTGAATTAGGCTCCTAGAGCATGGAACATAAAGATCAATAATCATCTACTACAACACAACTTCAAGCAAATTAAATCCAATCCAAGTTTATATAAAAAAAATGTTAAAATTGATATATTAATTCTCATAGTATATGTTAATGATATAGTACTTACAGGAATTTCTAAAAAACTAATAAGAAAAATAAAGAGGGATGTTGAGAAAGCATTTGATATGACTGATTTAGGACTTATGAATTATTATCTTGGTTTAGATATTCATTAGAATAAATATCATATTACAGTTACATAGACAAAGTATGCAAAATATCTACTAGAAAAGTATAAAATGGATAGTTGTAAACCTAAAGATACACCTATGGAACAAGGAATTCAATTATCCAAAATTGATGGTACACCTTTAGTTTCAGCTACAAAGTATTGTCAATTGATTGGAAGCCTATTATATCTAACAAACACTCAACCTGATTTAGTCTTTGTTGTAAATTATCTTGCAAGGTTCATGCAAGAGCCCAGAGAGAGTCACTGGAAAGCTACAAAAAGAATATTATAGTATGTCAAGAACACTACATATTATGGACTAGTTTATATGAAACATGATAAAGAATTTTGTCTAAAGGACACTCAGATTCAGATTATGGAGGATCTATTGATGATAGAAAATCTACTTCTGGATATATTTTCTATCTTGGATCAGGACCAATATCATGGTATGGTAAGAAACAACTTTCAATGGCACAGTCATCCATAGAAGAAGAATATTATGCAACTACATTTTGTGAAGCCTTATGGTTATAGTACATTTTATCTGATATGGGAATTAAAATAACTCCAACTCTAATTCATTGTGATAATCAAGGGGTACTTAATTTGATCAAAAACCCAATCATACATGAAAGAACAAAACATATTAAGGCTCAATGTCATTTTATTAGAGATCATTTTTAGAACTAACACATCAGTTTGAAATATGTACCTACAAAATAATATATGGTAGATGTATTCACAAAAGCACTAGGTCAAAACAAGTTCCAAATATTTAGAGATCAGTTGTGCAACTCAAGAAAATATCATCTCAAATAATGTAATACAAGGGGGTGTTAGAATATATTCCATTATTTGTTCAAGAGTCATCTAAGGAAGATCAAAAGTCATTTGAGGAAGACCAAGGGTCTTTTGTAAATCTATATCATGGACTCTCAATTCCATATTGTAACACATTAGTTTTTACTTCAATAAATATTATTGTATTTTATTCATGAATATGTTTTCTTTTGATTAAGTAGTTGGTTCCTAGTTAGATAGTATAATCCAAATTTCAACATAGCCATAGAGCCCTTTTCATTATAAGGGTAAACCCATTAGCTTTGTCCAAACCTCACCTCTTAAGGATAATCACTAAGTGGGTTATTATGCTTAGCAAATTTTATCTATAATTTCTCCATCATAAATCTAAGAAAGATCAAGTAATTGCTAACAAGTTAGTAGCTGCACCCTTAGAAGTAAGCCAAACCTTAGTGGTAGACTTTCCTAATGAGTCACATCTTCGACCTCAATCTAGAATGAGATCAAGAAGACTCTTGGATCTTACAATTCAATGGCACAAGATGTGTCAAATGAGTGGCTGTAGGAGCCATTTTAGTCACTCCCTAATAAAAATTGATCCCTTTATTCTTTAAGCTAAGGTTCTCTTATACCAACATCCCCATAGAATATGAAGCTCTTATATTAAAGCTATATATTGCTATAACCCTCGATGTTATAATCCTTTCTATTTTTAGGAAATTCTAGCTAATATTTAGCCAAGTCAATGGTGTCTTTTAAATAAAATATTATAAATAAAATCCATACAAGGAAATTATTAAGAAGTTGATTACTATTTTCAACAAAGTTACCATTAATACTATCCCTGTGTCTAGTAACCACCATGTAATGTTATAGATTTAGTTGAATTTTTGATACCACTAATATTGGATGATGAACATGACACCATAAATCCTCTTATATGTCTTCTTTCTCAAAACATCATTATTTCCTAGTCACTAGTATAAGGACATATTTGATTACCTTAAAGTTGATACTTTGCCTAAAGGCTAAAATTAACCCATTTCAATTTACCCTAAGTAAAAAACATTCAAAAAATTAATTAAAACTGCTTTCTAACCTTCTACATTGATTTTCATGCCCGTATCAAGTTTGTTTCTAACCTCCTGATGATATCAGCTCTATTTGAACGACATCAATTTTTCGATACGATATCAACCATTATTGTACAAAATTGGATGTCTAATTTCATCCAAAATAGAAAAATGCCTAAAACAACAAAAGGACAATGCCCCTTGTCTGTACTTGGCCAACGACATGGATGTTATGGTATCGGATAAACCGATATCATCCAGAATGGGAGAAATCTTAACTCCCATTTTTTTTTAGCCCAACCCCCCTAACTCATCTTTTCCTATTTAATCCAAGCACTCTCCCTAGATTTTCCTTGGATCCTTAGGCACTTCTCACCCCCCATTTCCCATAGCATTTTTTGTTATCCCTATATTTTTTGCAGGTTTATAGGTCCAGAGTTGTGCATCGGTTGGTATGATACGATATCAAACATTCAATATCGCTCTGCAACATTCGATATTGCCTTGCAACATCCGATATCATCTATAGGCTGCTTGGGGGTAATTTTTTATCACTATTTGTAAATTTTCTTACATTATATTTTGTTTAATAGTAATTTATATCATTTTCATTGTTTTACCTAAGACTAAATTTCATTTATCATATCAAGTGTTCACCATAATAACATTTCATTTTGTCATTTCGCATTTATAGCATAGATTCACATTGTTCTTGTTCAAGTATGTCAAATAATAAGTTTTATATAGTCTAATCCATGCTTAATCAAATTCTTGTTATGTTGTACAATCATGTTTTTGCATCAATCTATGAAATTGCAGGTTTTTGATTGTATCGGGTTATTTGATACCAAATCGGATCGACTGATACTAGATCGGACATCCGATATTGCCCTGCAACATCTAATATTATCTACATCAAGCAAAAATCCTTCAAATTAGCCATCCGAATTGAGTAGCTTTTAAAATTTCTTTATTAATAAGCATTGCATCTATTTTATCTTCTGTATTCTGCTGTGTGTTGTATTGATTTAAATAAATTGCATATAGTGTTAATTAGTTGCATTTGGTCAAACTAGGTGAATGTGAGTAAAATTAAAATGAGTCCATCAAACGACTCCCAACCTAGGCATGGAAACTGCTATACAAATTTTTCCTAGTAAACCCACTCAATTTGTCGACAATCACCCAAGAAGGCACAACCTCAAGTGCCTCTCCTTTGAGGTGTAGACCCATCATTTTTCCATTCCCCTTTGAGGTATGGATCCATTAGATTGAAGGAAAGAAATGCAAAAATTTTAAGACTACATTCTTTGGTGAACCTGACGTGAACTACATAAGCATCTTTACGATTCAAAATATAAAAAAAAAGAATAATAAAAACATAAAATAATCAATTAAACTTGCATGTTTTAGATTCACCTCTTAAATGGTAGATACCAATATAGGAAAAGCTGCAATTATAAACATTAGAACACTATTATCTATACAATAAATATCTCTAGTATTTGAACGCTTTAGTATCCCATATAAAAAATAATGGACTGAAATTTGGAAAAGACTTGACATCATTAAAGCGAACACACAAAGACTTAGTCAAATCAAGAGATTCAACATAGCTTGAATTCTGGGTCCCAATAACTCTTCTCACTACTTTGATATCCAAAGATCATGTGAGAGGTGGTTAGTTGATAAGAGAGCAAGTATCTCTTCATTTGTCTATACTTTTGAGTATTATCTTGAAAATTCCATAACTGTACACCAATTTCTTGCACACGTAGAAGATCAAGAGATAGTTTTGGAAAATTAGAGAAGATATCAGAGAACTCCTAGAGCAATCTATTTTCATAAATATTGTCACAAAATATGTTTTTATTCTTAGAATCTCAAGATTCTAAAATTGATAGCATTACTATAGCTCACTTTGTCAAATTCCTTAAAGAAAATTTTCAATTTGAAGAAGAGCATTATATGAATCCTGAAGAACTTGAACCTATCAATGACATTCATAAACATTTTTAGGAAGACTCAGCTTATTATCTAGAATATTATAATTCTTGTTTCTACTTTATTTTCAAAAACAAAAACAAAATATATAGACATATCTACAATATTTTCTATATATATATATATATATATATATATATATATTATATATATATATATATATATATATATATATATATATATATATATCACTAAAAGAAAAAACATCCAAGGAAAAAATGCCTAGAATACTGAGAAATGGTAAACAAATAGAATCTGGCTTAGCTAAAGATCCAGATCAAGAAAATCTTGATGATTGGGTACATATTGAAGATGATAGGCTCACGGAACAAGATGATGATGACAATAAAGAAGTGGAAGAAGAATATCCTAAGAAGCCTACAACAGACCCTCAAGGCAATATTAGTTTCAAATCCGTTCAACACTTTACTAAATTTCTAAAAATTAATATAGATGACATTTAAAAATAGAACATTTACTCTCAAAAGGAGATTATTCAATGAAATTAGCTCTAGAATCTACATTCCAAATGCACACAAATCCATTAACATACATGAGTAGAATAGAGCAAGATGTCGATCAAGATGACCCATATTAAAACATCAATCAAAATATGGCTGTAAACACCAAAGAAAAACAACTATTTTCTTCTCTTTTTTCTCAAGCTCTTAATCAACAAGCATCCACATCACAAAAGGCTAAAAAAATACAAAATCAACAAAAAATTCAACAAAATGCAATTATGTATAAACTTCACAATACTCTTCCTACAAATACTCTACATAATGATGTCTCTATTGGAAATCCTCATATAGCGACACAACCATATCATCAAATGCACAACAATATGATAACACAAAACCAATTTAGTGGGTAACCACAAGGGCTTGAAGCTATAGTCAAAAAATTAGCTTCTTACTTGGATCAAATAGATCCTTATTATCCCACATATAGTTATAGAGAAATGTGTAGTCAACCATTGGATCCCATTGTTGTTGTCCAACCTTATCCTAAAAATTTCCCCATGCTAGTTCTTCCAATCTATAAAGTAACTGAAGATCCTATTGAACATATTTGTATGTTTAGGATAGCTTGCCATGATATTTCATATGATGATTTACTATTACTAAAGACGTTTTCTAAAATTCTCGAAGGCATGGCTTTAGAATGGTATTATCAATTACCAACCAAATCCTTGATAAATTTTGAAGAAAATATAGAAATGTTTGTTCATCAATTTGGTGCTTACATAGAAAGACATGTTACCATTAAAGACATACAATTTAAAACAAGGAAAAGATGAAAGTTTTTTCTGAATTCTTATCTAAATGGAGATAAATTTTAGGGAAATTGCACTTTACTTTACCTAACCAAGAAAAGTTAGAAATATTCATCAGTAACTTACAAAAGCAATTATCTTATGAACTTACCACTACTATAGTAACTTCTTTTGATCAAACTATAGACATAGAAATAAGGGTAGAAGAAGCCCTTATTAGAAGAGGACAATTCAAGAAAAAGGATGAAGATAAATCTTCCAAAAACAAATATAAAAAAAAAAAGTGGTTGGTGATGGAGTTACTGATAGTAGAAACACTCCAAATATCAATACTGTTGAAGCCATAAAGAAATATGTATTGAAAGTTCCTGATAAACCTCCACAATAATTCATAAGATTGAACCAACATTTAATGTTGATTCTACCCCAATTATTGGAAGAAGGTTTGATACGATTGCCATTAATACAACAACCAGACACCTCTTTACCTGGATATAGATATGATTTACATTGTAATTTTCATTGAGTGGATGGACATTTAACCAACTCTTGCCAAATATTAAAACATGTGATCCAATATCTAATTGATAAATGTGCCATGGAAGTAGAAAAATTCCCTCCAAATAGTAATCCTCCAAACAATGCTCAAAAACAACAAACTCAAAATGCTAATCAAACTTTAGACATCTTCCAACATACTTTACCCAATCATGGTAAAGAAGTAGTGAATCAATTAGAACACCACAATGTCCCTTCCCCAACTCGATATGTAGGAACCATTAGCAATTTCTTACTGTATCAAAATCCACAAACTTCTTATGTGCCTCCTCAATATGCAATCACAATTAGGCCAATTCAATATTTTCAATTTTTATCTTTAGAAGGTACAAGCAACAATTTAGAAAGTGAAACATAAAGCAAAATAGATATTATTTATAATAATTCAAATAATTCTAAAAATGAGTCAAAACCAATCCTTCCTATCACAAACTTATTAATTCCAGAAGATCCATTTCCTATAAGAATGACTACACATCCTTCATCTCAATAAATACTCCAATTGAACAAGCGATGAATGTTAGACCCCATTTTGGTCACTCACAAACCAACAACATTGTGGGTACGATTGGAGTCATCACTAGGGAACAAGTTCAAAATCAAAATTTCCAATCACAAATAATTGATAAAGAAAAACCTCCATTTATGTTAAAAGCACCCACCAAAGGAGACAATTTATCAAACCACAACAAAAACCTTCCTCTGATATTAATGAACAATTAGCTAATACTACAACAAAAAAATTTCTCCTACATATCTTAAGAACTTCATCTATACATAGAGAAGAATTAATGGGTACCTTAAGCAAAATGATAGTACCTCAAGATATAGAACCTACTACTATGGTTTATGCTGTAGTTTCTCATGGTACAAATTATGTAGAGTTTCACGATAAATACATTCTTCCTTAATTCATGTATAGAGATAATCCTTTATATATTACAACCCTAATTGGGGATGTAGGTGTCAAAAGAGTCTTGATTGATAATGGTTCATCACCAAACATATACACATATGATTTCTTTCAAATATTTGGATTTAGAAGTGAAGATTTAAGGAAAACCAAAATGATCATCAAAGCATTTAATGATGAAACCCAAGAAACTTGTGGAGTATTTTCAATCCCATTTCAAGTTGGTCCAAGAATTTTAGACACGACTGTGTTTGTTGTATCTTACCCAACATCATATAACATTATCCTAGGTCAAATTTGGATTAATGCAATGATATCAGTCCCATAAAATTTACATAAATATGTCAAATTTGAATTTAAAAATAAATTGGTCACTATCCATGGTGACCCTAGACCCTTTGATATATGTGCGCTAGCAAACCAATCAGCATCCCATTATGTCCTGCTTTATCTTCAATAAATCCTACCCCTCTTAAAAATACTCCCTCTTAAACTAAGCCCATATCACCTTGTATCACAACTAAAATAGATAATCCTTCTACTTCATATCCTCTTTTAGATGAAATTGTACCAAATTTATCTACAGTATTAACAACCCCAGAGCATACTAGTTTTGTTGTACAAGACTCTATTATCTTGTCCCAATTATTGTCATCTCCTTGGATGATAGAATTGCCACAAAAACAAGGAGGCGTCTATCATAGAGGGAGTTGCACCTTTATCTATGTAGGATATGATACTAGGAAAATTAATATTCAAATGAGCTTTACACTTGATCATAATGAGTTTGCTCGATGTTATTTTTCTCATGGATATGTGAAGTCAAAACAAATAATGTGTAACATGGATTATAAAGGTAAAGGTCTAGGTCCTCTTGAAAATGGCATATATGAACCTTTAGAAATGGAGGAGTGGCCTGCCCAATGTGGTATTGGCTATATCCCTACAAAAAACTCAACCCTTCCCTTTTGAGGATGATGACCATCTTGTGACATACAACGAATACCTGCGATAGAAGAATATTTAAAAAAAAAAAAAATACATTTTTGTAACATGCTGTCAATAGCATATCTTGAAATGATTTCTTCTCTAGATGAATGTTTATAAGGAGATGTTTTTCACAATATTTCTCTTGAAGAAATTTTGTGGAATGGGTTTTTCTTTGACGCGTCTATACCATGTATACCATGTTAACTTTGGAGGACCTCCAAGAAATGGATGTGTCACCCACTCCTAATTTTGAAAGAGCTTTGAATATTGTAGTAGAAGATTTTCTACAAGTCAACATTGGGACCGAAACCAATTCTCTTGTGGTCTAAATTGGAGCAGAATTAAGTGAAGAAAGAAAAAAATCAATATGTGGCATTCCTAATAGAATATGCTGATGTTTTCGCTTGGACATATGCATATATGCCTCACTTAGAATCTTCTATAGTCATGCATAACTTAACGGTGCACCCAGATGCAAAACCTGTAAAATAAAAACTTAGTAAAATGCATCCTAAAGTAGTATTATTAGTTAAGGATGAATTATAAAAACTTTTGGATGTTGACTTCATTCAGGCTATCGATTATGCCAACTGGATATATAATGTCATTCTAGTAACCAATAAAGAAACTACTAAAATTAGAGTATGCACTGATTTTAAAGACATCAACGCTGCATGTCCTAAATATGATTTTTCTCTCCTAAAAATGGATCAAACTATTGATTTTACAGTTGGAAGTGGAATGCTATCCCTCATGGATGGATTTTTAGGATACAACTAAATTTGAATAGCTACTGAAGACCAACCTAAAACCACTTTCATTACACCCTAGGGAACCATCTATTGGAAAGTAATGCCCTTCAGTTTAAAGAACACAGGTGTAAATTATCAACGATCTATGACTTATATCTTTCATGACATGATGTATGACATTCTACATGACTATGTGGGTGATATCATAGCTCGCTCAAGTAAAGACGAATATCATATCACTAATCTAAGATGAGTATTTGATAGACTTAGAGAATATAAAATTTACCTAAATCCAAACAAATGTGTATTTGGAGTATAATATAGAAAATTATTAGGATTTATCATTTCTATGTGGTATAGAGATAAATACTATTAAAATTAAGGCTATCATTGATATGCCACCACCCAAAAATATATAATAATTAAGTATTTTACAAGGCAAACTTCAATCTATCCGTTGCTTCATTGATAAATCGGTAGACAAAACCTGAGCCTTTCTTAAGCTACTTAATAAAAAATTTCCATTCCAATGGGACAGTGACTGCCAAGACGTATTTAAATCTCTTAAGAAATATCTCCTTATCCCTCCAGTACTCATTCTGCCTAGACTAGAATACCCTTTTATTTTATATATCTCTACTTCTTAGCTTGCATTAGGAGCAATGTTGGCTCAACTTGATGATGATAAGAAAGAATGAACCACTTATTACATAAGTAGAATGTTAATAAGTTACGAAACTCGTTACATACCTATAGAGAATATTTGCTTGGCGGTTGTGTTTTCTACACAAAAGATACACCATTATATGCTTAGCCAAAAGATATTTGTCATTGATAAATATAATCCATTAAGATACCTGATGAATAGACCTTATTTCTCTATACGCACAGCTAAATGGGTTCTTGATCTAAGTGAATTTGAACTCACATTTATTGCTAAAAAATCTATCAAAGTCCAATTCATAGCCGATCAACTTGTTGCTGCTCCTCTTGAGTCTAATCATCCTTTACACATCAAAATTCTTGATGAATGTCTTAATTTAGAAGAAGATCATTCTGAGTCTTGGTCCTTATATTTTGATAAATCTAGATGTATGAGTGGTGTATGTGCAGAAATCATATTAATATCTCCACAAAAGCAACTTATTCCTTTATCATTCAAACTTTAATTTACTTGCACAAATAATACTACAGAATACGTGGCCCTAATCCTTGGATTACAAGTAGCTTTGGCTTTGAAAATTAAAATTTTATTAGTCTTTGGATATTCCCAGCTCATGATAAATAAAATCAATAATGTGTATCAAACACGATATGAGAAACTTCATCCCTATAAATATTATGTTTTAAAACTTATCTCTTTGTTTGAGAAAGTAACTCTTGAGGCTATCCCTCGTACTAGCAACCATGTTGTAGATGCCATGGCAACTGCCACTTCTCTGTTATCTTTAGAATTGGATGATGAATATGCTACGCTCATAATTCATCAACATCAAGAGCCAACCTCATCTAAATATTTTTTGAAATCTTTAGATGTGTTTTTAATAAATGAGATAACTCCAAAACCATGGTATACCGACATTTTTAACTTTCTTCAAAAAGGGACTTTCCCTGAAGGATTAGATAGAAACCAACACAGGTTGTTACTTAAGCGTGTTGTTCACTTTGTGCTTATTGGAAATACTTTGTATAAAATATCTTTTGAAGGTATTATTTTTATATATCTCAATTTATATGAGTCTAAGAAGGTGTTAAGTGAAGTCCATTATGGATCTTGTGGAGGCCACTTTAGTGGAAGTGGTATTGCTAAAAAGCTCCTACGAATGGGGTACTTTTGGCCTTCCATGGAAAAGGATGCCAACGATTATGTGCAGCATTGTGACAAGTGTAAATGACACACAAACCTTGTTCATGCTCCTTCTCAAGAACTTCAAGCCATATATTCTCCTTGTACCTTTTACAAATGGGGCCTAGATATCATTGGTAAAGTCAATCCCATCTCTTTAGATGGTCACAAATTCATCATAACAACAACTGAATATTCTACAAAATGGGTAGAAGCTATGCCACTAGCTTCTTGAATAGGAGTCCAAGTATCTAAATTCATATTTAATAAAATTATTTATAGATTTGGAATTCCATAAACACTTATTTCTGATAATGAAACATGCATTAAAAATAAAGGCATTAAGAAAATTTGTCAAAAATATAAAATTCAGCATCGATGGTCCACTCCATATTATCCACAAGGAAATGGTCAAGCTGAATCATCCAACAAAAAATTGATCAAGATTTTTAAAATATTGGTTAATAAATCAGGCCGTGATTGGCATACTCAATTATATCCCACCTTGTGGGCCTACCGAACTAGAGTTCACACTCCTACAGGTGCTTCCCCTTTTATCTTGGTCTATGGTGCTGAAGCCATCTTTCCATTTGAGTTAGAAGTTCCTTCTTTAGCTCTTCTACTTCAAGATGTCGAAGTAGGAGATGAATATCATGCTGGTAGACTAATTCAATTGGAAATTCTAGATGAAAAGTGCATTCATGCTTTAGAACATATTTGCTCTTATCAAGATAAACTTAAAAGATATTATTTAAATAAAGTTCATCATCGATATTTTGAGATCGAAGATATAGTTCTTAAAGAAAATATGAAAAATACTAATGCTATAAAAGACCTTAAAGGTAAATTTCAACCCAATTGGCTTGGACCATTAGTCATCACTACAAAATTTGGATTTGGTGCATATCGTTTGGCTACTTTGTATGGAAAAGATCTCAAAGAACCAATGAACATCATGCATCTCAAGAGATACTATGCATAAATACAAAAAGTTTGATCATTGTATATAATTGTAAATAGCTTCTTCATATAACTTTATTGTTCAGTTTGTAATTATCATATATATCATCAAATCACAAAAAAATCAAAAAAATCAAAACTATGTTAAATTACTGTTAAGTCATCATTCTGCATCATTGATTGTTGTTTTACAAAATCCAAGTTATATTTTATTCTCTTTAGGATTAACTCAAAATTTATCTTGAACCACTCACCTAATTCACATTTCCACTAAATCTTGATTTTGTCATTTTGATTATAAAGCTCTCTTGAACCAAAATCACTATTATTTCACTAAATAAAATTTTGAGTTTTGGGAACTGGTCTTGTTACCTTTTTGAACCAAGAACACATTTCACATCTTAAAATGATTTTTTCAAATTCGAAAGATGATACTACATAGTAGTCTTAGTTACTTAAGCAAAAAATTTCCTTTCTATCCTATTATGTGCATGGTCTAGAATAATGATAATTCGCAAGATCCCCCCTACCCCAATAAAATACCTTGCTCCTTGTATAATATGAGCAAGTATCCCAAAAAAGAAAAAGAAAAAAGCAAGAAAAATCAAAAGAAAAAGAAAAAAAGAAAAAGAGAAAAGTAGTTTTACTACAAAAGCAATAAAATCCCCTTGTTCACAAAAAAAAATGAACAAGAATCCCTACTCAAAATAAATCAAAAGAAAATAAGGGGGTAATGAGCTTGAATCCCTGGAATTCCTCAATCATTTGAAAGCCATGGGGTGATCCTCATTATAGGTTAGGTGGCATCAAACCAGCTTGGAAATGGTGGTATCCTTACACATGGTGACATGTCTATCACATTAGTGACCTTCTTTTGTACAGATCAATATATGCTTGTGTATTAGCTAGATTTTTGTGACTTGACTTACATAGTAGTTCAGTATAATTGCATGCATAAAATCATGGTTAACGAATCTTTCACTTGCACACATATTGATTCATAAAAGTTGGCTTGCATCATTACCTCACTCAAAATTGGTAAATCAACCTCACAAAGCACACACATTTGATCCTTAAGATATTTTGTATCATTATCCTTAAATTTGACTTTATCCTCTTGAAATAATTTAAAATATTTATTTGAAATTTTACTATAAAACATCATTTTACAACCATTTGCATTAATCCCTACATATCACTTCATTTTAGAAAATATAGTATATGTATTGTTTTCAAAATTTTCAACATGCAACATAATGATTTATTTCAAATAAACATTGCATTTCAAATAACACATAATTATTTTATCATGCATTGCATTTTTGACTTCGCGATGATGGTATAATTCCTAGTAATAACTCTCACTTCAGAATTTATACTAGGAATTCTATGCCTAGTGCAAGTCATCCTTCCCAAATTTTCATGCTTAAATCACTCTATATTTCTCACAAACACAATATTTATCAATATTTTTTCTTAAAAATCAATTTCTTTTAAAGGAATCACCATCCCTTTTCATCATCGCAAGCCTCAAGGTTACTCTTGAGCCCATAATATTTTTGTCTTAGCAATACAAAACTTCCTCACAATAGGATAGGCTTCATGACCTAGCGAGCATTGATCTCCGCAAACGGTCATAGAACATCACAACATCCTTTTTAGGTTCATTGCTAATCCATCAATTTTATCACTTCACAAAACATCTTTTGTCTTCCAAAAACACTTTACAAAATCATTTTATTTCAAGTTAAGCATGATAAAAAATATTTAAAAATCAAAGCATGATTACAAGAAATTATATAACACAAAAATCATAACCAAATACAATAAATCATCCAATCAAATCATACAATTTCATATAAACAAAAGGAGCAATATATATATATCTTAAAATATAAGTACAAAATGAAGTCAACTGGTATGCCACAATCTCCAAACTCGGCATACTCAATCACTAAAGAATATATTACAAAAAATATCTACATATATCACCCTTATGCTCTCCTCTAGCCCCTAAAGCTCTCAACCTCGTCATCCCCACCAAGGGGTTGCGGTGGTCAAAACTATGGTGCCTCTAAATCTATCCTAGATGTAGAGTGAGACACTGATCTCGAGCGACTTGGATCCAAATACTCCTCGAGCAATGGTTGTATTTGATTAGAAAGCACTATCATAATGTACAGTTCCTGGTAAAAAGCTACCCGTTGAAGAGCCTAAACTATCTCACTCCCTGAGCCACTCCTCCTCGATTGAACTAACTGGGAAGATGTCAAAATAGATACCCTGGATCCTTGAGCCACCTGAGCGCCTACCTGTATGAGCTTTACCTCTAAAGCCTATATTTGAGTCTTATGAGTCATAACATCCTCCCTCAGACTCATGTTCTCCTCCCTTAGAGTTGTCATATCACTAATATCTCTCTCCTCTATAACCACACCCTTCCTAGGTGAATCTAGTCTCACCTCTTGCTAAGGAGAGACTCTCGTCTCCCTCTCTCTCCCTCCTTGATCTCTCTCCTATCCTAGATGCCCTCTCTAGTCTAGTCATCCTCTGGCTCTGGTGCCCTCCCTTAGTGCAAGGCCTCTCTCCTAGAGGGTACCTATGTCCTCTACTGATGTTGGCTAGCAAGATATCGTTGATGAATAACCTACACAACTACCTGATGAATTATGACCCTTAGTCTGGTAATTTGTATGAGATGAATACTAGCATACCACTATGGATATCTAGCAGTCACTCCAACATCATCACCCTTTGTTGTGGCCACCACATCATCATTTGGTTGAGGGTCCATAAATTGAGCTATGTTTGGAGCACTACTCACTGTCATGGTGTCTTGAGTAGCCCTAAAAAATATGACATCCCTATTCCCAGGGATTTCCTACTGCAACCCAAACTATCATAGAACATGATCTACACAATGCTGCTCCACATCATCCTACTCCATCCAAAGCTAGATAACTCACCTCACATGAGCCAACTCAAAACCATCATCTCCCCACCCTAGAATATCTCTCCAAGGCCTCCATTGAATGTCACCCATAGTCAGCTCATCCACCAACTTCTTAGATGTATCGAGGCTAACTCGCCTTAGGTGTCCTTTGCACAAGTACTAGTAGAACACTCTAGGCCTCTCTGCTACCACTCCTATCAATGGTAGCCCTACAGGTCTCCGCACTACTATGTGCTCCCAGCACCACACCTATAGGAAATAGGTAAGCACCAATGCTTTACCTCCTCTATAAACAACCTTGAAGAGAGTCTTGTACAACTGACACAAAATGTACAGGCCCCATGCAAACCGTAGATCATGATCCCTCATATCTGCTATGACCTCTACTATATTCCATGGTAGGTGGTGATCGTTGAGATGGCACAATAGTAACCCTACCACCATACCACTAAGAACCACTGTCAGTTGAGAGATCCTAGCTGTCTAACCAAGTCTCTCAATGCTAACTCTGCCCTTATCGATCAAGAAGCTCAGATCTCTAGACAACCATTGCATCACCTGGCCCTTATTACCAGATGTAGCTTTAAACATGTCCCTGATAGGCACCCTTAGTATCCTCCATACGTCCTCCGGTGCTATGGCCATATCCCCTATTGATAGCCAAAAACATGAAGACCCCAAATACCATCGCTCAACCAATATCAACAACCTCAAATCTGTCGATATTTGTGGCATCTTTGCCACATGTCTCAACCCCATAGCCTCTAGAGTGTCCCTATCTACATCTATAAGGGTAGTCAAATCTACCTGGAGACCACCGTATCTCCACTCTCTGTTCTTCAAAATTGCTCTCTATCAACAAACAAAGCAACACAAATCAAAATTAGCAATCAGTAGCTGTAATAGGACCTAAAATTGTAATATCGAACTTAATTTCGTAATATCAAATGAATTTATTCAATATCGATCCTATTTTGATGATATCATATTCTTTGATATCACCAAAATTTGTCCGATATTGAAAAATCGAATCTATTTGACGATATCAAAAAATTTGATATCATCAAAATCGGGTTGATATTGCTAAAACGACCCAATATCACTAACACGGCTGCACGATGCCAGTCATGCCCTAAAAATCCAAAAATCACACAAATTAAAAACTAAAACACAAAAATTTCTAAGCTAAAGAGGTTTATGATCCTTACCCATATGCTCCCTATCTTCGTTCGCATCTCATCAGCTCAATGTGTGACCTTGACCATTTTCTCTCTAGAACAAAGTTATAGTAGCAATAAAAAGAAAATGAGTTAGGTTTTACCCTAAATTTTTATATTTTATTTATTTTTACCCTAAATTCAAAAATTTTGAGTTTCCACAAAATATAGAATTTGGCACAAAAAGTCAAAGGGGGTATCACACCTAATGCAATTTGTAGGAAAACTTGAAACTTGAACATTTTTTGCAATAAATTTCTATCTTCTCGTAAAATGTGTCACCTTTTTTTTAACACAATTTTTTCAAAAATGTGCTAAAGAGGGGGAAAATGTAATAGGCTAAAATTGACCCATGTCAATTTACCCTAAGTCAAAAACATTCAAAAATTAATTAAAACTACTTTCTAACCTCTTACCTCAATTTTCATGCCCGTATCGAGTTTGTTTCTAACCTCCTAATGATATCGACTCTATTTGAATGATATCGGTCATCCTATAAAATATCAGACATTATTGTGTGAAATCAAATGTTTGATTTCATACAAAATAGAAAAATACCCAGAATAGCAAAAGGACAAAATTTATTTTAATACCCCTTGTCTGTACTTGGCCAACAACATGGACGTTACAGTATCGAATCAGCCGATATTGTCCAAAATGGAAGAAATCATAAATCCCCTTATTTTTTAGCCCAACCTCCCTAACTCGTATTTGCCTATTTAATCCAAGCACTCTCCCTGGATTTTACCTATATCCTTAAGCATTTCTTGCCCCTTGTTTCCCATAACATTTTTTGTTATCTCTATATTTGTTGTAGGTTTGTAGGTCTGAAGTTGTGCATCGGCTAGTACGATAAGATATTGAACATTCGATATCGCTTTGCAACATCCGATATTGCTATGCAACGTTTGATATCATCTGTAGGCTACTTGGGGGAAATTTTTAAACACTGTTTGCAAATTTCCTTACCCTATATTTTGTTTAATAGTATTTTATATCCTGTTCATTGTTTTACCTAAGCCTAAGTTTCATTTATCATATCATATGTTCACCATAATAGTATTTTATTTTGTTGTTTCACATTTATAGCATAGATTCACATTGTTCTTATTCAAGTATGGCAAATAATAAGTTTTATATAGTCTAATCCACGCTTAATAAAATTCTTGTTATGTTGTATAATCATATTTTTGCATCAAATTGTGAAATTATAGGTTTCTAACTATATCGGGTCATCTGATACCATATCGGATCGATCAATACCAGATCAGACATTTGATATCACCCTACAACATCCGATATTATCTGCATCAAGCAAAAATATTTCAAATAAGCCACTTGGATTGAGTAAGCTTTTAAAATTTCTTTATTAATAAGCATTGCATCTATTTTACCTTTCGTATTTTGCTATGTGTTGTATTCATTTAAATCAAAATTGTATATAGTGTTAATTAGTTGCATATGGCCAAACTATGTGAATGTGAGTGAATTAAAATGAATCCATCAAATGACTCCCAACATAGGCATGGAAACTACCATATAAATTTTTCCTTGTGAACCCACCCAATTCATCGATAATCACCCAAGAAGGCATGACCTCAAGTGCCTCTCCTTTGAGGTGTAGACCCATAATTTTTCCATTTCCCTTCGAGGTGAGGATCCATTAGCCTGAAGGAAAGGAATGCAAAATTTTTAGAACTACAGTTTGAGCTATAATATCATAATAACCTTAAGAAATGGGCCTATATACATGTTATCATTGGTGATATTCTATAGCACTATACTCTTGATGATATCTTGCTTAGGTGTTTAGACCATGATGAATCTGAGAAATTAGTCCAAGAAACCCATGATGGATCTTGTAGTGGGCATTTTAGTGTTGTTTCCATCACCAAGAAACTCTATAATATGGGTTACTATTGGTCCTCCATGGAAAAGGAATCTTGAAATTATGTAAAATATAAAAAATATGACAATATTATCCACATCCCTTCCCAATCCCTTTAGTCCATCACTTCACCTTGGCCTTTCTTCATTTGTAGATTGGATATAATTGGGAATATAAACCCCATGTATTTTAATGGACATTAATTTATCTTCATGAATACTAAATACTTCACTAAATGGGTTGAAGCTATGCCTTTATCCTCAACCATTCGAGTGAAAGTTTTTAAATTTATTTTAAACCAAATCATAAGCTATTATGTACTCCTTCTATCATCATATTGGACAATTGAACACCTTTTAAGAATAAATATGTCCAAAACATTTGTTCCAAATATAATATACAAAACAAATGGTCCATCCCTTATTATCCTCTTGGTAATAACCAAGTAGAAGCCTTTGAAAAAACACTTATCAAGATCCTCAATAACCTAGTTAGTAAAACTAGAGTTTGACATTTAGTTATACCCAACCCTTTGGGCATATCACACTAGTGTCAGAATTCCTATTGGTGCAATGCATTATGCTTTGGTTTATGGAACTAAAGTAGTATTTTATTTTGTCTTGATGTTTCTTCTCTACACATTCTATTATAGAATACCTCTATAAATATCATCTATCTTTCCTTATCCAATTGGAACCACTTGATGAAAAGTGGATCCACACCTTAAAACACCTAGTGGTCTACCAATAAATTCTTAAATAAGCCTATGAAAAAATGGTACAACCCTAATAATTTGAAGTTGGTGATCTAGTTCTCAAGGAAAACTAGAAAAATGCTAGTTATAAAATTGATCTCAAATGAGAGCAATGGCTAGGAAAGAGTTGCAAAAATTTTAATTTTGATTTTTTTGTCCATTATTTATGCTTGGACCTAGATTTTAGTCAAGGTTTCATGCCACCCGATGCATTATCCTTTGCATACCCAAACATGGTAAGCATTGTGACTATTTGTAGTTTTTTTATAGCTATTTATCTTAAGTTTTGCTTCTTCCTTTGTTGATTTTCATTACTTTTGATTTTTTTTTCATGGTCTATCCATGAATTTAACAAAGGAAAGTGAGTTGAGAAATAAAATCTCTAAGACTTTGGTGAGGGTTTTATCTTTTATCTCAGATTAGGGTTTAGTCATCTCTTAAGCCCTATAATGACAATGGTGGTAGGGAATATCCTTCCCCCCAAATACTCCTTTTAGGATGTTACCATGATGACTACCTCCATACTTAATAATGTTGACCATGGCTCATTTTTATTTTTCTCACTACCTCCTCTATTCGACTAAGTAAAAACTAAAAAACATGACCAAATATTTAAAGGTAAGGAGGCCACAATAGTCCCAACCAAGTAACACAGGTTCCTTTGTTCCTAAGTTGGATGATGCTCCAAAGGTGGAGATTTATCTAGAATATATTAAGATCCCAATCCTCACCCTAACTGAGAGAGCTCTTGCTTGAAAATTTGTGGGTATTTGACCTTAGCCCAATAGCCATTCAAGTATGGATCATCTCTTCTTGGGGATATTAAATATCTAGATATATATTTATGATGGAATAGAGAGGGTATTCCATAGTTATTTTATCCTCCATAGAGGAAATAAATGTAATATTTCAAGGAGATCCCTAGTTTCATGGATCAAGCCCTCTTTACATGACCTCTTGGTTAGTCAGTTTCAACCCACAAGCGAAAGAATTGGAAGAATTATCAATTTGGAAAGACTACTATTTTTACCCCTACATTTATGGAATAAACCAACTCTTGAGCTGATAGATAACTCTATTGACACATTTGTAGATTGGGATCCCTCAAAGGCCAAAAATGCAACTTGTGCTAGGTTATGTATCCAAGATAATATGCAAAAAGGGTTTCCTAAAAATATAGGTATCAAAGTCTTGGATTGGATCCACACCCAACCACTAGATTATGAGCACATTCTCTTTAAATATATTACCTATTTTGAAGGAATTGTACCATTAAGGTACAATAAGAGATAAAGGAGGAAGATGAAGATTTCTAACCAATAAGAAAAAAATAATAGAGAAGATCTAGAAGTATAAGGAGGCCTTAACCACAAACAGAAAGATAAAATATTAATAAGATCTCTATTTATCACAAGATGAGAAAGAAGAACATCCAGGGCCATATAAAAAAGGGAAAGATCCATTAGATCCTGAATCAGAAGACAAATTGTAGGAAACTTTTGGATCAAAATCTGCCATTCTTGTAGATAGGCAATACATCCTAGAGTTTAACCCAAAGTATAGAATTGGATGAAATGACATTACTCTCTATTCCAAGCTCAAAAGAAGTTTGAATCCTTGAAATGATTGTGTTTTGAAAGGAAAAAGGGTTAGATAAATATATTAAAAAGTGGATGGGATATAGTGTAACAACATTAGATCTCACTAGATAATATGCTACTAACTAATTACGTGATACTTGATAGACCAACCATTATCAACTACTATTATACGTTCATTCAACTTATGATATGCACTTTAATCATTCCAAGGACTCAAACAATTAGCAATACAATAGGTGATCCAAAAAATAAAATTTAAGCTTCTAGAATCTGATCATTTGGATGAGAAAAGATAGATGAGATGTTTTTCGCAGGACTGCCCAAACTGTCAAACTTGTTTTGGCCATATCTCACTCATCCGGACTTATATTGAGCTATTCCTATTTATGTTTCTTCCATTTTGAATATACCAAAGGCTGTTCTTCAAGAATTGGATCAAATTAGTCATCGTTTCCTTTGGAGTGGTACTAAGGAGAAAATAAAATGGGCCTTGGTGAAATGGGATACTTTATGTCTTCCTAAGAGTGAAGGGGGGTTTGGATTACGGTCTTCAATTAATAACAACAAAGCTTTAGCTGCTAAATTATATTGGAGTATGTTGCATAACCCCAATGCTCTTTGGGCTAATAATCTCCGTATTAAATATGCTGAGAACAAAAGTCCCGAAGACCTTGTTCGCTATCAAATTCCTACCAAAGGTTCTCCCATTTTAGCAGTTCTTAAGACTGGTGAGGATTTGATAAAGAAAAAATTATTTTGGATCATTCATAATGGTCAACATGCAAATTTTTGGACAGATTGTTGGAATGGTCACAAGCCTTTGATAACTATGTTTCTCGATTGGAGGCCTTGGATGGAGGAGCTTCACCGAGCTAATTGGATAAAGGTGGCTAATTACTGTCGGTACCATACTGGTAATTCAAAGGTTGGTAGATATTGGATCCCTATTAAGGACTAGCCTATTCAAATCCCAGAAATGCAAAGACAAGATATCCAAGGCATCCTTCATATGAGATCCCTCTCTTGGTCCCATGAAAAAGATTGTTTTGGATGGAACAACACTACTAAGGGTGAGTATTCAGTTGCTCAAGGTTATTTGACCTTATGCCATAATAATCCCAACCATTCTTCTGACATATTTTCTTGATTGTGGGATCAAAAGCTCCGGCCTAAGGTGAGGTTCTTTAATTGGCTTTTATTGCATCGTAGGGTGCTTACTTGGTGAGTAAATTATGAAGCATGGTTTTCATGGCCCTTTTAGATGTGAAATGTGTGAAGAGAATGTAGAAAATATCAACCATATTTTTATTGAGTGTACTTTAGCCTCTGAGCTATGGAGGATAATGGCCACTTTACTTGGCTTACGATGGTCCAATTTTTTTACTTTTGAATAGCTTTGGAGGGATTGGCCTAATCAAGAGGGTGTTGATCATTTTATTAGGCAGTTAGTTTGGATTGGTTCTACCATTCTTCTTTGGAATATTTGGAATGAAAGGAACAACCAAATTTTTAATCAAGATAGGAAGGATATTCACTATAGTTGGCAAAATACCATAGCCAACTTAGTTGAATCAGTCCATCATCTCCTTAATCACCCCCAAAACTCCCACCAAAGATGGGATCAAGTGATGCAAATATTGAAGATTAAACCTTCTAAGGGCAACCATCTTAAATGGAATCTGAGTATTAGTAAGATGGATAGGAATAGAAATTGGCAACCTCTTCCTAAGGATTTTGGAAAAGTCAATACTGATGGAGCCTCTAGAGGAAACCCTGGAAAATCTAGTGTGGGAGGAATTGGTAGACTTTCAGATGGCTCCCTGGTTTTTACTTTTGCTGAGAAATTGGGTATTCTTTCTAATAACCTTGCTAAGGGGTATGGTATCCTTAGAGGCCTTCAGGAGGCTACTAAGGTTGGATGGGAAAAGGTGTTAGTTGAGTCTGATTCTCAACTTATGATTAATCTCTTGAAGAATCATTCTAAGAATCATAAGGTGGATTGGAGAATAAAAAGAATTATTAAGAAGATTCAGTTAATCCAGATGGGATTTTTATAAGTTTATTACAATCATGTGGTCAGAGATCAAAACAAGAGTTCTGATGCTTTAGCTAATTGGGTTTTTGACAAAGGTGATCTTACTTGTTATGGCCACCCTCCTATATGGTGGGCCTCTAAAATTAGGGAAGCTCTTCTTTCTATCATTTCTTTGGATGGCTCCAGTTCTGAAGGTACCTAGTTTCTTCTTGTTTTTTTTTTTTTACTTCTCTTTGGTTCATTCAGTTTTTTTTAGTTCCCTAGCTCATTCTATTCTTTATTTTTTTTCCTCTGTTGATTCTTGCCTTAATAGTCTTCTGGTCTAGATAGGTCATTGTTTTGTTTTTGTTTTTTTTTGTTTAGTTTTTTAAGGTGGCTGGGTTTTTTTATTTTGTTTTGTTTTTGTGTTCTTTGTGTTGTTTTTTTTTGTTCTTGTGTTTTTGTTGTTTTGTTTTGTTTTTTTTATGTTTTTTGTTATTGTCCTTGTGTTTTTTTTCGTTCTTGTTCTTGGGTTTCTCTTTTTTGTGTTATTTCGTATTTTTATGTGTGAGTGTTTTCTATGTTTTTTGTTTTTGTTTATTGTCTGTTGTTGGTTGTTTTTTATTTTATTTTTTAATTTTTTAGGTTTTGGTTGTGTTTATTTTTCATGTTTTTTTTGGGTTATGTCTTTGTAGTGTTCTGTTGTTTTTGTCTTGTTTGTGTTTTGTTATGTGGTTCTTGTGTTTTTCTATGTGGTTTGTGTTGTGGTTTCTTTTATCTTATTGTGTGTGTTTTGTTGTGCTTTATTTTTTGACACACTCAAGGAGCATGTTTTTTATTTTATTATTTTTGTTGTTATTTACTTATTTTTAAATTGGTTTTGTGTGTTTGTTTTCTCCTTGAGTATGTCAAATGTGGTAGGCCAGGTCCGAGTCCTAGGCGTTTTTGGCAGAATGGATACCCCTACCTCCTTGGGTCTTACCCGAAAGTGGCATCCCTTTTGGGATGTTTTCCACAAATAAAAATAAAAAATAAAAAAAATAAAATTTAATTTAAAAGAATAAACTAAGTGCTAAGTGTAAAAGAAATGACTTAAAGTAATGAATATAATCACTTTAATCATTCCAAGGACTTCAATTATTAGTAATCCAATAGGATATTCAAACAATAGAATTTTATTTAACAGAATAAACTAACATTCAAGAGTAACAAAAATGAATTAAAGTAAAGCATACATAAAAATTTGCAATTGCATAGTAATGGAGGCCAAACAACTATCACTTCATTTATTAGTAGAAATATTACAAAGAAATACTAGGAAAGGACTACAAAGCCAACCCCTGTAATGGAGGTCTCATGGCTCATTTATAGGCTATGTATTGAACATTGCAACATAAGATTTATAATTAGTTAGAAAATTATTACAATGATAAATTGACAAAAATATTCTAGAAGTTGAGGTGGTCAACTCAGATTTCATACTACATTTGAATTTGAATTTAATTTGATTTTAGCCTGTTGATCTATAACTACTTTTTACAAGTAGCTATAATATTTTAATTATCATTTTCATGCTCTAGTGTCATTAACTAGAACTAGCTGGAAAGAATCATGGTTGTTACAGATTTGAGGGTGACATTTCTTGAGCCATTGAACAAAATTGGGCTCTACAAAGCTCTTTTGAAATAAAACCATGACTTTAGCTTGATGACATCAACCTTGAATGCATTTTTGATTTATTCACCCCATATTATATGTTGCTTTCTTTTTTTTCATAATCTTGAGCTCTATATTGAAGGTGTTGATGTCATGGCTGAGACATGCCCAATTTTGTGCATCTCGATGTCATGCATTGACTTGGAATTCTTACTTGTGTGATACTAGGATCTTCTTCCTAATGCTTTCCTTTGTTGAGGTAATTGTGTCTTTGTGCAGGCTGGTTTTGGATATCACAACTTTGAGCTTTGACTATCATCATGATCCCAGTTTCATGCAATCATGATTTTACGCAATAAATTTTGCATGTTATCAAAACTAGGTGAAACCATACTAGCATTATCTCTAGGAAGGACCTGATTTTATGTAGTAGTTACCTTGATATTTGAATCGTATAATCCTATTTTTAGGCATTGAGCTTGCATAGTACCATGCCATCATGTGACTATGTTGATGTCACTTCACAAAGGTGTCTGGTCTTGGATATCACAACTTTGCATGTTCTTGGGTAGAATGAGCTTTATGTTGACATTATCGTTGACGTAATATCGATTTTAAGCATTTTGGTTCTATGTAGCCTTGAAGCTTTTGGAAACACTTAGTCAATATTTTGCAAAAAAAAACCTAGTGTGTTGAAATTCAAATGAGATCATGAATTTGACCTACATTCTTGGTGCCTCTTAATATTTTATGCTTGTAGAAAAATAACCTAGATAGCATTACTTCTAGATAAAAAACTTGTGAAGAGGAGCTAAAGGAGCTTGAAAATAAGCTGATAGGGAAAGAAAGAGTGAATATGACACAATTTTTAATAGATATCTTAAGAAACAAGAAATGCGAGGATCATAGAAAGTGGAAGACAAGAGATGATGAAGAGATATATAGGTAGATGGAAGAAGTAGTGGCACTAAGGGGAGAAACTAAAAAAAAAGAGGGAGAAATTATACTATATGTGACATTATTTATACGAAGTGTGAAATATAAAAAATGAGAGAAGATGATGAATTCAGAGTTAATGGAGAAATATATAGGCAGGTAAAAAGGAAGAGGCAACACAAATGGAAATGAAGAAATGAGGGAGAGACAATGCAAGGGGATACTTGGACTATGGTATCCCCAAGGAAAAATGTACCTCCATGAGCATCCTCTACCACAACAAAAAGCTACTTTAGGTACAGGAAAAATACCTTAGGAAAATATTCCAGGTGCTTGTAGGCTAGAATTTACCATTATTGTGACTTTTTCTCTTTTTCACACAATTGCATAGGAATCTCCTCTGTTTATCACTTACAACAACATGATGCTTCAATTTTGTCCTAGAACTCATGACTATATCGAGGAGCATTTTTCTTTAAATTTGGATCCATGTTAACTTTATATAGAGCTTAAGTGGTAGTTCTACTAGCTGATGCTCTCCAAAATAATTGCATGATATTTTCTTCTAACTTGGATATTTTTCCATAAATTCAGAGCTCGTGCAAACTATTTGTTTACTTGCTTTATTTGATGTCTTCATGCTAACTAAGCAATCTTGTATTATTTATTTTGCATTTGATTGCATAACCAATGGATTAGCATGTCATGTAACTCATCTCACACATGCTTTGCCAGCTTGAATCACATCTTGCTATGATGTCTAAGTACATCTATCCATTATTTATCTTGTCCATTGGGCTATAGAGTCAAGGGAGGAATGATGGAGGGAAAGAAATGGTAGATGATGATACATGAAAGTTAATTAATGATATGAATTAGGGTGGGTAAGGGATTAATATGGTTATCTTTTCTATGCCTTCCTTGCATTATTTCCTAGGTAAAGGCTATAACTGATTGACACATTTTATTTTTGAAGGATAATCATAGAGTCCACCTTTCAAAATATTATTATGTGTTCCAAAGGCTATTTAAAACTACTATACTATTGATTGATTACCTTATTTGTCAAATCTATAGTCAACTTTTTTATTTACTTGTCAACTATTTACATAAACATTTGGTGTGCTTGCTCGCACATAGCAGAGGTGACTTCTTGCAATCTATCCCTAGAATATACAATATCTGGACCATATGATACCAAATTTTAGTCTTTCTTCTTTATATATTGTTTGAAACTCATAATTTTCATTAGGTGTTTGCAGATGCTGGTTTATCTTTTCCCTATTCCTAAGGAATTTCTATCTTTGAACATGTGTGGTAACCATGAATAGTTATTCTAAACCAAGCTAGCAGTTGGGTTCTATCATTCTGATCATCAATGCTTCTATTATGGCTTGTAAAGTTTTCAACAACCTATTCATCATCAACTCATGTTTTGTTTGATTTACACTTTTTAACCTATGTTGTATTTTCATCAACTCTTCTTACTTTGCTAGCCATAAGTGTTGAATCTTGTGATCTTTTGATCTTAGTAAAAGCTCACAATAGAATACTGAATATGACTATTCTTCTAGGAAAAATATTTGTGGGCTATGATCATCGTACCATGAATTTTTCCATGTTAGGACTAGTTTTCCTTTTCGCCAATCACTTATTTCTATTTCTATATCATAGTTACCTTTCTTTACAAGAACTACTTTAATTTCTTCATATTATTCAATATAGGATGGATGTAAACCATAATGAGGTATTCTAATTATTTTTCCACTTCAAGGAATGATCATGTGACTTTGGTTCTAGCTCAAGCATCCTCTAATTTATACTAGAAAATATTTGGACAAACACATGCCAAACAAAGGAGAAACATCCATAACTATTATATTTTGTACCTTGGTTAGATCTAGACATCATGTATCATCATTGGAATGTTTTTTTAGAAGACCAATTGCCTTTACAAATATTTCATTGCATTGAAATCACTCAAGTTTCATTTGCCTGATGGTCAATCTCATGCTTTTGCAAACATCTAGCAGCATAATTATGACCTCAACTTTTGTATCTACTACACAATTATGTAGTATGCACCTCTATAGAGCAAAATATAAATAATAGAGAAAATTTACATGTCTGCATGCCTAAGGATGAACTCATTGTTGTTAGAATCCATAGGCCACCATTTTATTTGATACTTAAAGAGACAACTCAAGTAGGTCTACTCTTTCAACCACTAGTAGATCTTTTCTTAGATCTAAAACAGACTCTGCATAGTTATTCTTAATTTCTTCTAGAAATTCTTGTATTAGGGTAGAATCTTTGAATAAAACTTGAAACTAGTTTATTGCTTGGATCCTCTATTTTAGATTCATTGCTAGGAAGTACAACTTATTATATAATTCAATCCTTTGCCGACTTAGTGGTGTTTTCTCTTAAATTGATACCAAGGCATGCAATTGCATTATTTCTTCCCACTTTGTATTGTTGAATTCTAAATATATACAAAGTTATATACCACTTCTTGCTAGATGTCAATGAGAGTCATTATTTATAAGCATGATTTATCTAACACTGAGGTGAAAATGACCACATCTTCCATCATTGGATATTTTTATAGGCACATAAGATGTGGGCATCTTTTATTAGCCTAAATTTTTCTATGCAACAGAGGGTTGCATATAGTCAAGACTTCAACTATCTCTTATATGTTATCACTAGGATGTTGCCTGAATTCATCTTCTATGATATGATCATCTTGAGATCTTGCCTTATAATGAGAGAATCGCTCCTCCATACTTATAAAGTATTCAACCAAATTTTGAATTATTGCTTTTAATTCTTGCTCTGTGTAGATATAACCAAATATTTTTGAGAGCTCTGGAAGAGAAAACTAGGGTATCTGTTGGGTAGCCAAAGAGATTTATGGTTACTATAGATTTGAAGACAATACTACTGCCCTAGGACGGCCCAATGAGGACACCTTTGAATCCTATTTTAGAGAGACAGTTCTTTTACAGATTTATTAAAGTATAAATATCCATCAGAGACTAAAGAAGCACAAAAAACTATAGTAAAAATACTCTTTACGACTACTAGAAATAGATCAACACCTCAACAAGTTAATGGATGCTTTCCATAGTCAGAATCAAGGCTAAATATTGTCATTGAGTAAAGGATGGTCGAAGAAAAAGTTTTATATAGAGCCAATCATGATTTGATCTATAAATTCATGGGTATTTGCCCTACCTTGATTTTTTTGCATTCCTAGGTCCAACAAAACTAGGAGCCTCTTGGTGAGTATTCTTTGTGATTTATTAGCAATGAATATTTAATTTTTAGTTTTTCTTCACTTGCTGATAGAAATAGGGATTTTGAATCAGAAAATAATCATGGTCTGGCAAGATTATTTGTTCAACCCTGGAGAGTCATATTTGATCCTCGAATGGAACCCAATGCTATCCCAATTTGGATTCATTTGTATACATTTACAATGGAGTTTTAGAGTGAGCAGGTATTGGAAATTATTCGTAATTCCCTTGGAAGACATTTAGGTGTTTCCAAAGACACAATGGAATGAAACACAACTATTTATGCAATATTATGTGTAGAAATGGATCTTAGCCAGCCTTTGCTGATAGAGGTAGAACTCAAACTTGCATGACTATCCTGGATACAACAACTGGATTATGAGGCATTGACCTTCAGATGCAGAGTCTACCACAAATATGGGCATTTGGCATGATATTGCCTAAATAATATGAACATAAAAATGGAGGCTCCTCTAGGAATGTCAAATATTTCTAAGGAGGGTAAGCCAACAATCAATAAAGAAACAACTAATATTTTTCAGGGTAATGAAGCATAGGGAGATGGTTTTGAATAACCCAAAAGAAGGAGAAGGCAAAATAAAAAAGATGGTAAAGAGCAAACCCAACTCAAGCCCTCTAATAGGTATGAGATATTTAAGACACTAATGGACTTGTTGAGTGAATATTTTACCCTATTACAAAATATTCACCACAATCAGAGTATTAAATGGAAAACTCCCTCTTGCAAAGAAATTAAATACAAACATCAATTTCTCCAAGGTTTTGATAGACAAACATTCCACATGCATACATGTAATCGATGATGATTAAACAAAATATATGCCAGAATAGTCTCACAGAATGCAAGTGACAGTTAACAAGGGGCCTTTATGGTTCAATTCATACAATGCTTAGTGATCATGACTCTTTAATCCTTGAAGTGCATGTGAACTTTGCTTGTGTGAAAGTGATTCCTTTTAATGCTCTTGATATTAATCTGATTTACCCTGAATCCCAATTAGTCAATCTCTTTTATCTTCAAATTAAAGGTGTAAAATGTAAAAGTGTGTGGAATAGTCCACTTCATTTTAGACTCTATGCCTTTAATTTGAGATTCATTTTTTTTGCAGTTAGTAGATTCATTTTATCTTTATTATGAGCGTTCTACTAAAGCTAATCCAAAATTTGGTGTTAGTACTTGTTAGCAAGTTAGCATGTTAGTGTTCATTTGCTTTATCTACCATTAATGTCAATTTGGCATTAGTACCCTCCCTCCTAAGATTTTTTTTATCTTGAAATTAAACTTAGTGCAATTTGGAGGTGCAGAAATTCTGGATAAGGACCAGAATGGAAGCAAATGAACAGAAATGTAAAATGAAATTCTAGAAAATGGACCAAAATAAAATACTAAAACTAAATACAAAAATTATGGAATAACCAGAATAAAATGAAATTAAATACATAAATTCTGGAAATGACCAGAATGGAAAGAAAACTAAGTGCAAAAATTCTAAAAATGACCAAAATGGAAAAGAAAAGAAAACAAAAGTTCTGGAATTTACCAAAATCAAGGAAAAAAATGAACAGAAATGAAAATGGATTAACCTAGTTATAGAAAATGAACCAAAATAAATTATTTACAAAAAAGTTGGAAAGCAACAAAAATGCCATTATATTTTGGTATCACAATCCCCTCCCTGCAAAACCCCAAGTTATGAGATGAAACTAAAGGCAACCTGATCTAAAAGAACCTACAGAAAAACACAATCCCATTAGACCAAGTGCAAGACTCAAAGGATAAATAACATTTGTAGCTTATTCCAATATTCACCTAGTATAACCCTTAACGACATCAATACATAGATACAAATTGAAATAAAATGCAGTAAAGATAGAGTAGTAAAATCAATAGCCTTAGACATGTTGTGGTTGCTCCACAACTAGCCCCAAAGTTTGGGGACCCACCTTTAAATTTTGATCTTTGATTGATTTCGCACTCTTGAGGTATAAATTTTAATGGATTCCTCCTCTCGAGTTTGCTCCGTAGCCTACATGCTCACTGTAGGCTCGTCTAGTTAGTGTCCTTTGCCTCAATGTTTCATTGGTTTGCATTTTGGGAGTGTGGATAAGATCATGTGTAGATTGAGGTTCAATTTTCATTTGTAGTTTGTGTCTTTATATTCTTTGTTTGTATGAGAGTGGGCTTTTGTCAATCATCTTGACTTTGAGATTAGTTTCAAAAGCTTTACCTATGTTTTTGAGCCAAAATGGTTGAAAATTTTGAAACTAATTATTCTTAAGAAAACAAAGAGTTTTTATATATGTACTTTTCATATATCAAATATGTTTTTAAAAAAAAAAAAAAAAAGTTTATATACATATTTTATATAGGTATATAAACTTATGATTAAAAAAGCATGAAATATTATATATGTATTCTATATATATAATATGTTATTGTAAAAAAATAAAATAAATGAATATAAACTTCCACATATATATATGTTATATATATAGGTTGAATAGAAAAAAATATATTATGTGAGAGTGATTTAGACTTAAACAGACTAGATGTGTGGAGTAGATTCCAAAGTGTTGGTGAAATACCTAAAATGAGACTGTGCATGGCAGTTTCATATGTGATAAATGATATCGAGGGCCATATCCAACTAAATAAATAAATATTGCAGGTGTTTCAATTTTTAAGCGACTAGCAGAGAAACGGATCCGATGTGACATCCCCACGTAGAGGGTTTTTGGTAACATTGGTGGGTTATAACCCAAGGTGTGTGGATGGGAGCAGTTGTTTGACTACAGGTGTGACAGACAATCACAGAACATCTCACGAAAACCCTAACCCTAACGATCACCCATATAACCTCAAAGAACATGCATATGAGTTTGTTTGTTTGTTGTTGGAGTAGGAGCTGAGGGCTGTGATGAATCAGAATGGAGGATAAAGGTGTATTATCCGAAAGCATTGCGGAAGCCATAAGTGAAATAATAGAGGACGAATCTTTGTTGAGGAGATATGAATCAAATCCCATCTGCAAAAAGAAGAGTCGAGGGTAAATTTGTTTTTCATTTAATACCATGAGTTTAAATGAGGGGCTTCAATTAATATTTAGTTTGAGGCTTAGTCAAGCCACATTTTCATCGTTATACTAAAGTCTTGGTATAAAATATATTTTTTAATATAATGTAAAGTTTTTTTTAAACTTTTTATTATATAGTATAAAGTACTAAGGATCTTTATTAGATTAATAAAGGTTTTTAAAAAATTTATTATATAATATAAAGTATTAAGGTTCTTTATTAGATTTTAATAAAGTTTTTTAAACTTTATATTATATAATATAGAGTATAAAGGTCTTTATTAGATTTTAATAATTTTTTTTTTTTAAATTTATATTATAGGGACCTAAGGGAGATATAAGGGTTCAAGAGAAGTTTTTATTTTTTTATGATGTTAAAATGAGGAGTAATAGGCAAACATAAAACAAGGCAATTTGTTTTGTTTTATTTGTATTTATTTTAACATCATTAAATATGAGAAGTTGAAACGGAGGGACTTTTGCATCCTTTAAAAGCCCAATGAGGCCATTGTACAAAGGGGCTGGAAATTTGTGTAAACAAGAGAATTTTTGAAATACAATGCTTCCATTTTGGCAAAAGCAACCTTTGTGAGAAAAACTAAAAGGAGAATACGTCTAAGACTACTGTTTTTACTATGTATATTTTTTGCATTATTTTTTTGGCTTGTATCTATTTGTTTATGCCATTAAATGGGTTACAATAGGTGAATGTCAAATATAATGCAAGTACATTTTATCCTTTGAGTCTCGCACTTGGTCTAATATGATTGTGCTTGTTTTGCAGGTCTGTTAGGTCAGGTTGTTTTAGATTTATCTTATAACTTGGGGTTTTGCAGGGAGGGGATTGCTAACCAAAATTTGATGACATTTTGTTTTCCAGCTAACCTTGTAGATAATTTCTTTCTGTTGTTTATTTTCAACATTTTAGATTAATCTGTTTTCCATTTCAGAGTGTCATTTTCTGATTCTGGTCATTTCCAGAATTTTTGCTTGTTCATTTTTACATTCTGGTCATTTCAGAATTTTTGTTATTTCTTTTCCATTCTGGTCCTTCCAGAATTTCTGCATTATTTAGTTTTTCATTCTGGTCCATTTTCCATAATTTCATTTTTCATTTCTTGTTCATTTACTTTTATTCTGGTCCTTATCTAGAATTTTTGCACCTCCAAATTACATTAATCTAATCTTCAGATAAAACATTTTTAGGAGGGGTTACTAACACCAAATTCACACTAAGGCAGATAAAGCAAATGAACACTGACATTCTAACTTGCTAACTTTTACTAACACCAAATTCTAACATAGGGATAGTGGAACACCTATAATGAAGATAAAATGAATCCACTAACTTTAAAATGAACCTCACATTAAAGGCATGGATTTTAAAATGAAGTGGACTATTCCACACACTTTTGCATTTGGAACCTTTTAATTTGAAGATAAAAGGAGTTTACTGACTGGGATTCAGGGTAGATCATACTAATATCAAGAGCACTAAAAGGAATCAATATTTTGCATTTTGAAGGTTTTAAAGATCATAATTGCTAAGCATTGTTTGAACTATCAAGGCCCCTTGTTAACTGTCACTTGCAGGTTTGAGTTCATTCTGGTATACATTTGTTTCTATTTCAATCTTCATTGATTATATATACTCACAAATGTTTGCTTACCAGAACCTTGGAGAAATGGGTGATTTCACCTAATTTCTTTGCAAGAGAGAGTTTTCAACTTAATACTCTATTTGTGGTGATCATTTTGCAATAGGGCAAAATATTCACTCAACATTTTGGTGCTAGAAGGAGGGCCTTCTTTATTGCTTTGTGATTTAGATCTTTCTAACGGTTAACGTGGTTAGTTTTATTTCCACCTTATTGTGCTTGCAGGTACAACATTATTCAGGTTTATTTTGAGTGGTTTGTGAGAAGCCTTGTTAGAATAGTTAAGTTTCCCAAGCTAGACCCATCTGAGCATATTGCTACTAGGTCTAAAACCACTGGGGAAACTATCTTTCAAAGTCTTACTCCCAATTATAGGAAGCCAAAAAACAAAACTCAAGAGATCGAAATCCCACCCAACATACTTGATCTAGGGTCACCTTTAGGTTCAAGTACATCTAGTGGGTCTCCACCCATTGTTTCCATTGTGATAGCTACACCAAGTGTATCTATCCCCATCACTTCGATAGTTTCTACTATTCTCGTAGGGTCGCTACCATTGAATAACATGGCCCAACCACCAGTTCCCTGGTATGGTGCACAAAGTTCTCCCTTGAATATACCTGGGGATGTCCATGACATACCTAGACATCTTGAGAGGTCGATACCTAAATTTGTGCATGATGGTCCCATTACAGTTGAGGAGCATGTCCAAATTTACAAAGACCATATGATTAGACAAGGAGTTAATCATGAAGACGTCGCTTGTCAACTTTTTCCTAATAGTTTTGACCAAATGGCTCATGAGTGGTATAGGAATCTTCCCGTAGGGTCCATCACTTCGTGGGCCCAGCTAGAGGTAGCCTTTGTCAATCAGTTCAGGTCATTGTTAGATCCTACGATCATATACAATCAATTTGTGTCCTACAAAAGGTATCCGAATGAGCCAATTAGGACATTCAATGCGAGATTCCAAAAGCTTTATGCAAATGTGACTCGTCACTTTGTGGTAGATGCCATTGTGGCTTTGCAATTATACTTCATAGCTCTAGATCCCATGACAGCCATGTTCTCTAGGAGAAACCCTCAGGTTACAACACTTGCCCTAGCTTATGTGGAAGCCATGACAATTGAGCAACAAATGACATCGCAAGGTGGAGGGATGCCTCAATTCCCCATGATGGGACAATATGGCCCTTATAGTCAGTTCACCATGATGAATCAAATGATGACATCACAAATGCCAATGATGAACACATTACCATATCATCAACCATACCCTCTCATGCCCACACATTCATCTTTTCCAACCTATCCTAACGCAACCATTCCACCTACCCCACCAATGATGGCAAACAATCAGATAACTTTGCCAGGATTTGAGGTGATTAACACTCAAACCTCAACAGCTTATCCTATGGTTACACCTCTTCAGAGCAGAGGTCCTTGGTGGAACCAAAATTCTCAGAATCAAGCCATCATACCCAGTCTAGAGGTTGCCAATGTAGGAAGTGCTAGTGGATCCGACACAGTGATGCCCCAACCGCAAGGATCTAATTCTAGGATGGAGAAAATGGAAGAACAATTAGCCAACCTGACAATTCACATGGGAAACATAAATAAAATTCTAGTACAACCTTCCAAACATAACCAACCTCATAATCATAGGAGGACAAGACCATATAATACTCAACCCAATAATGGGCACGTACCCAACCCTATAGCCAATCAGGCAGATGCTTTGGAAGATTATGGTGAGTTGGAACCTTGTGATGATGAATTACCCCATTGTTGCCAAGGGAAACAAGATGCTTTGGTGACTGAAGTGATTCACTATCAAGAGAATGAGGAAAGGGAGGATGACATAGAGGTCTTGGGAGAAGAAGATGATGAAACTTTGGAAGTCCAAGCCATTAAACATTTTGGGAAAGGAAATCATGGGTATTACACAAGAAGTTCTAAGGATCCCAAAACTTCCTCTACTCCTCCAAACAACCCTTTACTTCCTCCTGACATGAAATGTGATGTTAATCCACCTCCACCTCCTATTGTTGAAGTATCTAAAACAACACAAAAAATGCCAAATTCTAAAAAGTCCACTTATGATTTAGAAGAGGATATGAAAAATACTAAGGCTAACATCTCGATGTTTGAGGTCGCTCAACTATTGGGACAAGAGAAATTCTTGGGGAAAATACTGAATCCCCCTAATCAAATTCATGAAGTCAAAGTTGTCGAGCCCCAATTAGTGTTGAGAAAAGAAAAATGAGAAGTACCTCCTTTCCTCATAACCATTAGAATCATAGGTAAAAATCTACACAATTGTTTGATAGATTCGGGTGCCTCGGCTAACATCATGCCCCTCGAGATTAGCCAAAAGTTAGGATTCACACCTATTCCCTCTAAGAGTAAAGTGGTCCAATTGGATAGATCGGTGGTTGATGTGGTTGGAATTTTGAATGATGTCCTAATTCAGATTAATGTCGAGCCTAGAGTTCAACATCATGTGGACATACTTGTGCTGAACATTTCTACCAAATATGGCATGGTATTGGGAAGGGATTGGAGTAAAAACCTGAATGGGTATATCGTTATAGATTCTTCCCATATGTGGTTGCCTTGGAGAGGAGTAGCAAATCAAATTTGGGTGGATAGTGAGCCAAGACTCAAGGAGATGATAATAGAGTATAATAGACCCAATGAAATCCAATTTGTTGAAACTGAGTTAGGGGTTTACAACTTGGACATAGAAGAAGCTACCGAAGAACCTCAAAAAGAAAAATTTTCTTATAACACTTCGAAAGAGGATAATTTGGTTTGGACTCTAAGATTTGATGGATCTAAGTCAAAACAAGGTGTTGGAGCTGGTATTGAACTTACATGTCTTGGTAGCAAGCCTATGCTTGCTGCCTATAGATTACAGTTCCCAACCACCAATAATGTGGTAGAATATGAGGCACTAATTTTTGGACTTCAATTGGCCCTTAGGAAGAAAGTTAAGTGTCTCAAGGTGTTGGGAGATTCGGAGTTGGTGGTTAAACAAGTTAAAGGGCAATATACTTGTCGGGATAAAATATTAAGCCTTTACAAAACTAGAGTTAGGGATTTGGTAGATGAGTTTGATGCTTTCAATATATCCCTTATCTCTAGGAAAAATAATCGAATGGTAGATTCTTTAGCCGTAGCCACAAGCATGCTCAAACCTGTGGACCATAAGAAATGTAAGAAATTTTCAATCGAATTAGTGCCTTGCCCTTCGATACCAGATAATGTTACCAATTTCCAAGTATTCGATAGTGACAGACACATTTTCAACTTCATCACTAATTCTGGTATTTTTGAAAATCAGGTGATAGATGAAGATAAGAGAGGGCAAGAAGAAATAGAATTGCAATGTGAAGCAACCCAAGTGTGGAATGAGATGCCGAATGGTATGGCTTCTTTAGAAAAAATATTTGATATTGGATATCAAGCAAAAAGAGGAAGAAAGGTACCACCCCCTAAGGAAGCTTGTGATTTAGTTAATCTAGGGAGCACAGAAAATCCCATGAAGTATTCATTGCTAAGGCATGTACAAAATAAGAAAAGGAGTCTATCGCTCATGCATTAAAGGAATATGTGGATTGCATAGCATGGAGCTATAAGGATTTGAAAACTTATGATCAAAATGTGATAATGCATACAATTCCATTGAAACCAGACTCCAAGCCTTTTAGACAAAGACAGAGACCAGTCAACCCATTATTAGAGCCCCTAATAGAGAAAGAGGTAAAGAGATTGCTAGAAGCAAAAATCATCTTTCTTGTTAGACATTCCACATGGGTTGCCAACCTTGTCCCGGTAAGAAAGAAGAATGGAGAGATAAGGTTGTGTATAGATTTCAGGAATTTGAACAAGGCTTGCCAAAAGGATAATTACCCATTGCCTACTATCGATGAGATTCTTCAAAAGGTTAATGGGTCAGAAATGATGTCATTCTTGGATGGTTATTCAGGATATAATCAGATTCTTATTCATCCAAATGATAGAATGAAGATGACCTTCACGATGAAATGGGGAACATTCGCATATAGGAGAATGCCATTCGGATTATTGAATGCAGGTGCCACCTTCCAACGAGCCATGGATTTTGCGTTCAAAGGGCTCATTGGGAAGTGTATTATTGTTTATGTGGATGACATCCCTATTTTTTCTAAGAAAAGGGAAGATCATGTCAGGGACTTGAGAAAAGTACTTCAGAGATGTAGGGAACATGGGATCTCCCTCAATCCAAAAAAATGCATTTTTGGAGTAACGAAAGGTAAGCTATTGGGCCATGTCATTTCAAAGGATGGGATTGCTATTGATCCAGAAAGAATAGCAGCTATACTAGCCATTCCTCCACCCAATAGCAAGAAAGAGTTAAGATCTTTTTTCGGTAAAATCAACTTTGTAAGGAAATTTATTTCAGGATTTGCCGAGATTGCCAAGCCTTTGAATGACATGTTAAAGAAGGATGTTCAGATCAAATGGACAAATGAAAATAGGGATGCTTTCAAAAGCATCAAGGATGCTATCTCTAGAGCCCCTATTTTAATTAGTCCAGATTATTCAAAGCCTTTTTATGTCTATACTTTTGCTTCAGATCATTCTTTTGCGAGTGTCCTAACTCAAAAGAGCGAAGGTAACATTGAAAATCCCATAGCCTTCTTGAGTTCTCCTTTGAAGGATGCAAAGCTGAGATATTCTATTTTGGATAAACAAATGTATGCACTATTCAAGACCATCAAGAAATTCAGACATTACATAGTCCATAGTAAGGTCTTTGTTGTAGTCCCTGACCCTGCTGTTAAGTCTATGTTTTTGCAAAATGAACTAGGTGAAAGATGAGGAAAATGGATTTCGACCCTTCAAGAATTTGATTTAGAAATCCAACCTATGAAAATAGTTCGTGGACAAGGTTTGGTCAAGTCAATCGCAGAAATCGATCCGTTGATATCATGCCAACATTATGAGGTAGATGATATAACCAAAGATGAGTGGTATGTTGATATTGTATATTTCTTGCTAAATGGTAAGTGCCCATCACATCTCAATTCTACTCAACGTAGAGCTTTGCGTTTGAAATCTACAAATTTTCTAATTAAGTCTGGTGTTTTATACAGGAAGAACCACGAAGGGATTTACCTTCATTGTGTTGATCAAGAAGAGGCGACCCAAGTACTTAAGGATTTCCATGGTAAGTATGGAACTGGACACGGGTCAGCCAATGCTATGACACATCAAATCCTTAGGGCTGGATACTATTGGCCCCATTTGTTCAAAGATGCACATGCTCATGTGAGATCATGCCACATATGTCAAGTGGCAGCCAATAGAGAAAGAAATGTTGCAATGCCATTACAGTCTATGGTAGAGGCAAGGCCTTTTGCACAATGGGGATTGGATTTTGTTGGGATCATCAATCCTAACTCATCTGATTCTCATAAATATATCCTTACTACCATAGATTATTGCACAAGGTGGACTGAAGCCATTCCCACTAAGCATGCCACTTCAGAGGTTGTTATTAAGTTTTTAGAAGATAATATTGTGACTCATTTCGGAATGCCCAACTCAATTGTAAGTGATAATGGCTCTACCTTTTCTTCTTTGGAATTTGCAAATTGGGCATATGATAATATGGTAAGTTTGAAATTCTCCTCAAATTATTACCCACAAGGTAATGGTTTAGCGGAATCCTCTAATAAGAATTTGTTATGTGTAATAAAAAAATTACTTGAAAAGAATCCTAGGGATTGGCATAGCAAGTTAAAATTTGCCCTTTGGGCTGATAGGATCAGAACCAAAGAATCAATAGGAACATCTCCGTATCATTTAGTCTATGGGCAAGATCCCATTTTTCCCACAAATTTAAGATTACAAACATTGCATTTCATGAAGGAATATATTGGAACTAATGATAAACTTGAAACTAGGTTGACACAGTTAATGCATCTTGATGAGAAAAGAGATGAGGCTATGCTTCATTTCAGCAAACATCAAGATGTAGTGAAAATATGGTTTGATAAGAGGTCTAAAATCAAAACATTTAAAGTTTCAGACCTAGTATTATTGTGGGATAAAAGGCATGAAAAGAAAGGAGATCATGAAAAATTTGATTGTTTGTGGTTGGGTCCGTATCAAATTTCTGAAGTCCTAGGTGAAAATAGTTTTAGATTAAAAACCTTGGATGGGAATGATTTGGCTTTGCCCATTAATGGGCTACATTTAAAGCACTACTTTCAGGCCTGAAAAAGGCAAGATCTTGTATTATATGTAAATATGTTTGTGTTTTGATGATGTTGAGTCTGATTGTGTGTTTGTATTCATTCGCTTCCAATATTTTATTGATTTTTTGTATATAGCTTGGGTGTGTTGGTTTCATTTGTTTGGGTTTGGATTTGTTTTGATGTTTTTGTTTTGTGTTTGTGTTCATTTATTCCTAGTTTTGGTTGTTTATAGTATTTTAGAGTGAGATGTTAGCTTATGTCCTCATGAATGTTAACTAAGATAAGGAGAATATGAAACATCAGAATTATATTGCAGAAGGCTCCACAAGTATCACAAACACATTAAAGAATATCGTTTGAAACTTGTGATGCATGAAGTTGTTATTCCATCTCATTCATTCGTATTTCATGGTACATTTCACAGCATAAATATTGCATCTCACTTGCATCTACATTTCAAAGACAATCATCGAAAAACATGTCAAATTCTCTTAGGATCATTGCACAATATACACTAAGAAGATCTTGAGATTGGGAACTGATGCCGAAACTATCTTGAACCAAACACGATTTGCACATATTAAAAACATCTTGGGTAAAATGGTCAAAACCATCCTTGGAAGAAAATGTGAGGTGAAAAGAGTCATTCTTGTCGGTCCTATCATGCAACATAGTCCATAAAATAATGGTTTTCACCACTTTCACAATACTTGAAACTCAAAATTAGAGTAGTAAGGATAGGGTCAAATTCTCATCATACTTAGGTTGAGAATCCGATTCCCCAAAGCTCTGATTCTGCTTCCATCACACCATTGACTATTGGGTTGTAAGGATCATACTACATGTCCCCTTAGAAGGATGGGTAGTCATCCCCAAGATTCAAGAAATCAAAAGCCAAATCATGGACTATGGGGCTAACCTCCACCGGGGCTATAGATGCTTGACTAGCAGTGGAGTATGCTCATGCGTGGTGACATGTCTCATTTAAAAGTGAGACCTCTGACCGCTCAAACGGACAGGCTAGCCTTGTGGTTTCATCCATAATAGGTTTAACCATTTTGGTCAAGATGAGGTAATAAACTCAAAATCAAAGTAGTAAGGATAGGGTCAAATTCTCATCATACTTAGGTTGAGAATCCGATTCCCCAAAGCTCCGAGTCCACTTGCACACACTGGTTCGGGATTGTAGCGGTTCATAACTGAGCTCTTGATCTGGTAAATGAATTCACTGCACACACATTTGGTCCTAAGAGGGTTAGACAGTTTTAGTGTGTTTGTTTATGGTACTAGAAGGTTTGAGTCTCTGCAAAACAGGTCGTTCATATTATAGCATCCTTTCAATACATCCAATCCTGCATAAATCATCCATAACATATCATATGCATTCATGTGAAACTGACGATGGAATGTTGAATGGTTTCAGATGATAAGGAATGAATCACTTTGCACACACTGAGCTGATGCTGAATGATTCTGATGGTTCATGTCTTTTTGGTCTATTCTCATTCTTTGGATACTTGTTGATGCTTGTAATTCTAATATTTGGGTTTTGTGTGTTTTCAGGTTGGGTTCTTACCGAAATGCTGGGAGCATTTCCCAGCAGAGTCGCCATTTGTTGTGGCTGCTCCACAACTAGCCCCAAAACTTGGGGACCCACCTTTAAATTTTGGTTTTTGATTGATTTCGCACTCCTGAGGTGTAAATTTTAATAAATTCCTCCTCTTGAGTTTGCTCCGTAGCATACATGTTCATTGTAGGTGCGTCTAGTTAGTGTCCATTGCCTGAATGTTTCATTGGTTTGCATTTTGAGAGTGTGGATAAAATCATGTACAGATTGAGGTTCAATTTCCATTTGTAGTTTGTGTCTTTGTGTTTGGATAAAAAGAAAAATAAAGAAAGAAAGAACGATAGCCCTTTGTTAAGTTTTATTAAATGTTTAGAATTTTTTCCCTTAGTTTTAACTTTGACCTTATATCATATACCTAATCTATTCGCTTTGTTCATGTAGGTGGGTAATGAAGCGCAGTCAATGACGTTGAATGATATGGAACCGACACTTGATGGGACCCATGTGAACAGTACAACAATGACCTTGTGATCAACATGGAAAATGAGTTGGCAAGCCAACATGGCCTCATTAGTGGAAGCACGAGGACCAACGAAGACGTGAATATGTGGAACATCATGACGACTTGGTGTAAGAGAATACATGGTGACTTAGTGAATGACGGGCCCCAACCAACTAATCCACAATGGATTTGGTGTCATGGCATGTTGAATGAAATGGCAATTTTTTACGATGACCAGGAAGTAGTGCCCAAACATAACAGGTTACAAGGTGGATCCTGGAGCAGCCATCGAATGGGCTGCGTATGACGTGGATGACGAATGATTTGCAATTTCATGAGGGTCCATGATGCAGTCGAGGGATGGAATCATATGACAACATAAACTCAACATGAGTGGTTGTTACAATGTCGCACGAGTTTGAGAGCCAAGTGTACAACACGTGACCCATATGGCAATGGAGAATTAGATGATTACCAGATGGAGGGCTACTTGGAAAAATTTGATGAAGACGTCGAGCAGTGATGAGAAAAATAGTGGACCCATATACCATAACATAGTGTTGCATGGAGATGACACGGTACCACAATATCGATGACCGGGAGGAAGCAAGTATTTCACAAAAAATTGAATGAATTGTGACCAAACCGAAGGACTATTGAAGGCTATGTATAGCATAGTCGAGAAAGTAATGATAGTGGCATAAGGACATGGAGATGGGGCGCAAAACTGCCGCATCTAAGAAGTAGTTAAGCTCTATGTAATGGAGGCCTAGGCCAGCTTGAACCATGATGATGGCAGAGTATAGATGCACAGTGGTATCTTTTCAACATCGATGATAAGGAACGTGGCTTTGAAGAGCCCGATTAACAGTGAGGATTGCATCGATGTATGAGTGGGTTTACAAAGCTAGCATGTAGGTGTCATAGCATGTGCTACGTATACTGATGGTAGTGGGTGATGTCCTCCATCCGATGAAATATTAACCGACAACCAGGTGTGAGAGTGATTAAGACTTAAACATACCAGTTGTGTAGAGTAGATGCCAAAGTGCTAGTGAAACACCCAAAATAAGACTGTGTATGGCGGTTTCATATGTGATAAATGATACTGAGGGCCATATCTAGCTAAATAAAGAAAGTTTACAGGTGTTTCAATTTTTAAGTAGCCAATAGAGAAACGGATCCGACGTGGCATCCCCACGTAGAGGGTTTCTGGTGATGTTGGTGGGTTATACCCCAAGGCGTGTGGACAGGAGCAGTTGTTTGACTGCAGGTGTGACAGACAATCATAGAACATCTCACGAAAACCCTAACCCTAAAGATCACCCGTATAACCTCAAATAACATGTATATGAGGTTGTTTGTTTGTCATTGGAGCAGGATCTGAGGACTGTAATGAATCGAAGTGGAGGATAAAGGTGCATTCTTCGAAAGCATTGCGGAAGCCATAAGTGAAAGAACAAAGGATGAATATTTGCTGAGGAGATACAAATCAAATTTCGTCTGCAAAAAGGAGAGCCGAGGGTAAATTTATTTTTCGTTTAATACCACGAGTTTAAAGGAGGGGCTTCAATTAATCTTTAGTTTGAGGCTTAGTGAAGCCATGTTTTCATCGTTATACTAAAGTATTGGTATAAAAGAATTTGTAAATATAATGTAAAGTTTTTTTAAAACTTTATATTATATAGTATAAAGTACTAAGGATATAAGGATATTTATTAATTTTTTTATTTTATAATATAAAGTACTAAGGATATTTATTAGATTTTAATAAAGGTTTTTTAAATTTGTATTATATAATATAGAGTATAAATATCTTTATTAAATTTTAATAATTGTTTTTTTTTTAACTTTATATTATAGGGACCTAAGGGAGATATAAGGAGTTAAGAGAAGTTTTTATTTTTTTTGCGATGTTAAAATTAGAGTAATAGGTGAACATAAAACAAGGCAAGTGGTTCTTGTTTTATTTACATTTATTTTAACATTATTAAATATGAGAAGTTGAAATGGAGGGACTTTTGCATTGTTTAAAAGCCTAATGAGGCCATTGTACAAAGGGGCTGGAAATTTGTGTAAACAAGAGAATTTTTCGAAATACAATGCTTTCATTTTGGCAAAAGCAACCTTTGTGAGCAAAACTACAAGGGGAATACATCTAAGACTACTGTTTTCACTACGTATATTTTTTGCATTATTATTTTTGGCTTGTATCTATTTTTTTATGTCATTAAATGGGTTGCAATAGGTGAATGCCAAATATAATGGAAGTGCATTTTATCCTTTGAGTCTCGCACTTGGTCTAATCCGATTGTGCTTGTTTTGCAGGTATATTAGGTTAGGTTGTCTTAGAATTTATCTCATAACTTGGGGTTTTGCAGGGAGGGGATTGCTAACCAAAGTTTGATGTCATTTTTATTTTTCCAGCTAACCTTATAGATAATTTTTTTCTATTGTTTATTTTCAGCATTTTAGATTAATCTGTTTTCCATTTCAGAGTGTCATTTTCTGATTCTGGTCATTTCCAGAATTTCTGCTTGTTCAATTCTACATTATGGTCCTTCCAAAATTTCTATTATTTCTTTTCCATTCTAGTCCTTCCAAAATTTTTGTTATTTGTTGTTCATTCTGGTCCATTTTCCATAATTTCATTTTTTGCATTTCTTGTTCATTTACTTTTATTTTGGTCCTTATCCAGAATTTATGCACCTCAAAGTTACATTAATCTAATCTTCAGATAAAACATTTTTAGGAGGGGTTACTAACTCCAAATTCATACTAAGATAGATAAAGCAAATGAACACTGACATGCTAAATTGCTAACTTTTACTAACACCAAATTCTAACATATGGATAGTGGAACATTTACAATGAAGATAAAATTAATCCACTAACTTTAAAATGAACCACATATTAAAGGCACAAATTTTAAAATGAAGTGGACTATTCCACATGCTTTTGCATTTGGAACCTTTTAATTTGAAGATAAAAGGATTTTACTAACTGGTATTCAGGGTAGGTCATTCTAATATTCAAAGCATTGAAAGGAATCAATCTTTTGCATTTTAAAGGTTTTAAAGATCATAATTGCTAAGCATTATTTGAACTATTCAAGGCCCCTTGTTAACTGTCACTTGCAGGTTTGAGTTCATTCTGGTATACATTTGATCCTATTTCAATCTTCATTGATTATATACTCACAAAATTTTTCTTACCAAAACCTTGGAGAAATAGGTGATTTCATCAAATTTCTTTACAAGAGAGAGTTTTCAACTTAATACTCTATTTGTGGTGATCATTTTGCAATAGGGCAAAATAATCACTCAACAAGACACAATTTACTTTTGGTTTTGCTCACAAGGTTTGTGTTTGCCAAAATGAATGCATTCGATCCTTCAAACGTGTTGTTTCTTACAAAAATTTCCAGCCCTTGTACAATGCCCTCCTTGGGTATTTAAGGTTTCCACTTTCTGATTCGTTTCATCTTATCTCTTCTTTATTATGTTAAAAGAAACAAAAATAAAACAATAAATCCCACCATTATTTTATTTTTATTTATAACTCCCTCTTTTAACATCATCAACGGAAACAAAATCAACCTTCTCTTTCTTTTATATGATGTTAAAAAAGGACAAAAAAAAACTAAGGAAAAATAAAACGAATCTTTTTTTTTTTTTATCTTCCCTTATATCTCCCTTTCAACATCCCAAAATGACCAAAATATTGAATCTTTAGTATTTTATAATTATTAGGGCTTTATTTTATATTATAATATATAAATAACATTTTAAATATACCACTTTCCCTTATGGCTCCCATGGCCCTAAACAAAACCCCAAAAAGCTTTTGCTCTTATAAATCCCCTATGGACCTTAGAGTATATAAATAAAGCCTTGATACCCTATTTTATCCTTATGAATCCCATAGGCTTTATAATATATGAATGAAATATTTATACCTTATATGCTAGCCATGTTCTACATTAAAGAAACAATAACCTTAGCTTAAAAAATATTGAAACACAACATTTCACCTTGACTTCTATATCGTGCGGCTATCGTGATTCCAGATGACCCCTAGCCTCGACTGTGCACGATGATCTACCAAATTATCCTTAAGGATTTTGAAGGTATTAAATATTATAATCACTATTCCACTCCTGCGTCGTGTGCTCAAACCGCAACAATGTTGAGCATTTCGATGATCCCCTCTATGAGATCTTTTGCCCTCAATCACTTCTCTTCGCACCTGATGATCTGACTCACATCAAAAAATGAAACCATTGCTCTCCTCCATAGATGTATATTAAGCATTCAGAGCCTAAAATTTAGGGTTTCTTGACATGATGTGTTGCAGTTCTCTAAGATACCTACGTCTCTCTACACATGATTAAGTGGATATTACTACTACCCTTGTTAGCCTCATTTGTGCCTTGCACCCTAACCTCTACTATCTCTGATAGCATTTGGTAGTGTATAGTGAGGTGCCATCTATTTTGCTGGCACTTTTGCCTAACAACGCTAGTATTTTATCCACATGGGCCCTTTCTTGCTGCTAACAAATTATCGGACCCCCTATTGATCAGGTCCATGTCACACACAGCCTAGTTACACACCTAATATTCATTAATGGGGTTAAAAAATGCCACACATTCATTTGTATCCCATGTGGCCATCCTAATGGGAGTCTCGGTTAGCTTCATAAATTATGCTACCGAATTCTACATCAATGATGCCTTAACATTTATCCCTAGTCCTTAGTCTTCTATCGTGGTTTCCCAGGACGTCCTCATCAGCATAGAGCCTCTGGCTTTGTCTATAAAAATGGTGTCATAGGTCTTCCACATAGTAGGGCACTACCCTATCAGCTCCCACACTACCCATTCTTCGTGTAACCCTAACGTCCAAATCATCAAGTGAGCCCAAATCACCCGAGGTCTAAACCGCCACGTTGACATTGTCCAGGGTGTCTGTTGTGTGGGTCGAGGTTCCCTTTTCTTCATACTTGTCATCCACTTGATTTTGTAGTGTCCATTTGACCAATCATGCACTCACCAGGTTTAAAATAATTGATGGTAACTCGCTTGCACCCACCGTAAAATTGTCTTTCGTTGGATCTATTGTTGGATTGACCATCGTCATTAGATATGCTTAGCCCCTTGTCCATATCTCTTCAAACAACCTATCCGATAGCTTGGAACCTACGATACAAAGATGAAAAGAACACATAAGACTTTGTATAAATATTAAAAACATTAATATAACCCCATACTATGGGGAATGATAAAGGAAATAAAAAAAAATTCCTTTTATTCCTTATGTTTTTACAATATTTTATTTTTATATTATTATTATTTTTTGTTTTTATTTTAAATTTATATAACATCATATATATGTGAATATATATGAATATTATTTTATTTTTTTATTTATTTTATACATAAAATTTCATTTTGCTTATATATATAGCTTGAAACATATATAAGTAACTAAAATTATTAATACTTTTATTATATATATTTAAATTTATTTAAACTAAAAAAAATATCAAAACCCTTCAAACCAAACCCAAGCCAACCCAGAGAAGGTGAACGACCAAAACTAAGAACCAACACTCTACACTCAAAGAACGCATCCTATGGACAAGATCACTCAAGCTTAAGATTTTTAATAAAAATAAAGCATCAATTTTCTCAAGAAAGCAAGAAGACCTCCCCACGTGAGGAACCTCAAAATTCCCATAACGAGCCCCTAATTAGGGCTTCATTACCATGCTAAATCAAATACAATGAGAACTCCCAAAAACTTAAAAGAAAAAGTGGTTCCCCAAGTTTTGAGGCTAGTTGTAGAGCAGCCACAACAAATGGTGACTCTGCTGGGAAATGCTCCTGAGCATTTTGGTAAGAACCCAACCTGAAACAAAAATACACAAGATCAGAGAGACACAATAATTTAGCAACATCCCAAGAAGGTGGGGGTAAACAGTTTCAAAATGAAAACAACTAATCCATCTGCCTTTGCTCAGTGTGTGTAAAAGTGATTCATTCTTGCATTTCCAAAAATCTTTCAGATTCCATAATATTTTTCTACATTAGTCTATAGAGTATCACTCATAACGAAATGGCTATAGATAGATCCCCACTACCAGTTAGACGTGTATAGCCCCGATGGAGTTTATATAACTCACCCCTATGTTTGCTCAATGCTTTGAAAAGCCTTTCCTTTTACCCGAGCTATATCTAGACAGAGCCCCATTTCTAGTCAAGCATTTATAGCCTTGGTAGAGTTTATCTAGATCTTGTGACTGATTTGATCAAGCTTTTTAATGCTCGTTCTCTCTCTTTTTATTTTGATGATGATATTTTTTTTCATCGGTCTTCGGATCAAATACTCCAACCTACTAAACAAAGAGACACAAAAAATAGGCCAGATACCCAATGTTAACAACCTTGAACTATTGCCCCCAAACCTGGGAATAGCCCACAATACAAAATAGGTAGACTACACTCTAAACAAAACTAGCAATAAACAAAATTCTTGGAATAAATGAAAATAACATACACAATCAAAACCCAAAATCAAATGAACATCAATACATAAAATGTAGATACCTATGATACAAGATTGTACACCTTTTAGGCCTTGAAATAGTGCTTTAGATGCAACCCGTTAATGGGCAAAGCCAACTATTTTCCATCCAAGATTTTTAGTCTAAAACTGTTCTTACCTAGGATTTCATAAACTTGGTATGGACCCAACCACAAACAATCAAATTTTTCATGATATCCTTTCTTTTCATGCCCTTTATCCCACAATAATTTTAGATCTGCAATTTTGATTTTTTTTTATTTTAGAATTCTTATCAAACCATATTTTTACTATATCTTGATGTTTGTTGAAATGAAGCATAGCTTCATCTCTCTTCTCATCAAGATGCATTAACTGTGTCAATCTAGTTTTAAGTTTATCATTGGTTCCAATGTATTCCTTCATGAAATGCAGTGTTTGTAACCTTAAATTTCTTAGGAAAATAGGATCTTGTCCATAAAATAAGTGAGATAGAGATGTTCCTATTGATTATTTTGTTCTGATCGTATCAGACCAAAGGGTGAATTTTAGCTTTCTATGCCAATCCCTAGGATTATTTTCAAGTACTTTTTTTATTACACATTGCAAATTTTTATTAGAGGATTCTGCTAAACCATTATCTTGTGGGTAATAATTTGAGGAGAATTTCAAGCTTACCATGTTATCATATGCCCAAGTTGCAAATTGTAGAGAAGAAAAAGCAGAGCCATTATCACTTACAATTGAGTTGGGCATTCCGAAATGAGTCACAATATTATCCTCTAAAAATTTAATAACAATTGTGGTAGCATGCTTAGTGGGAATGGCTTCAGTCCACCTAGTGCAGTAATTTGTGGCAGTAAGGATATATTTATGATAATTCGATGAGTTAGGATTAATAACCCCCACAAAATCAAGTTCCCATTGTGCAAAAGCTCTTGCATCTACCACAGATTGTAATGGCATTGTTGCATTTTTCTCTATTGGCTACCACTTGACAAGTATGGCATGCTCTCACATGAGCATGTGCATCTTTGAATTGATGAGGCCAATAGTATTCAGCCCTAATAATCTAATGTGCCATTGCATTGGCTGACTCATGTCCAGTTCCATACTTACGATGGAACTCCTTAAGTACTTGGTTCACATCTTCTTGATTAACACAACAAAGGTAAATCTCTTCATGGTTCCTCCTGTACAAAACACTAGAATTAATTAGAAAAGTTATAGATTTCAACCACAAAGCTCTATGTTGAGTGGAATTGAGATACAATGGGCACTTACCATTCAACAAGAAATACACAATATCAACATACCACTCATCATTGGTTATGTCTTCTACTTCGTAATGTTGGCATGATATCAACGAATCAATTTCTACGATTGACTTGACCAAAGCTTGACCATGAATTATTTTCATGGGTTGGATTTCCAGATAAAATTATTGGAGGGTCAAAATCCATTTTCCCCATATTTCACCTAGTTCATTTTGAAAAACATAGACTCAACAGCAGGGTCAGGGACTATGACAATGACCCTACTATGAAATATGTAATGTCTGAATTTCTTGATGATCTTGAACAATGCATACATTTGTTTATCCATAATAGAATATCTTAATTTTGCATCCTTCAAAGGAGAACTCAAGAAAGCTATGGGATTTTCAATGTTACCTTCGCTCTTTTGAGTTAGGATGCTCGCAAAGGAATGATCTGAAGCAAACATATAGACATAAAAAGGCTTTGAATAATGCAGACTAATTAAAATAGGGGTCCTAGAGATAGCATTCTTGATGCATCCCTATTTTAATTTGTCCATTTGATCTGAAAATCCTTTTTTAACATGTCATTAAAGGGTTGGCAATCTTTGCAAATCCTGAAATGAACTTCCTTACAAAATTGATTTTACCGAAGAAAGATCTTAACTCATTTTTATATTGGGTGGAGGGATTGCTAGTATAGTGGCTATTATTTCTAAATCAATAGAAATCCCTTCCTTAGAAATAACATGTCCCAATAGCTTACCTTCCATTACCCCAAAGATGCATTTTTTTGGATTAAGAGAGATCGCATGTTCCCTACATCTCTAGAGATCTTTTCTCAAATCCTTGACATGATTTTCCATTTTCTTAGAGAAAATAGGAATGTAATCCATGTAAACAATGATACACTTACCAATGAGCCCTTTGAATACAAAATCCATATCTTTTTGGAATGTGGCACCTGCATTCAATAATCCAAATGACATTCTTCTAATATGCAAATGTACCCCATTTTGTTGTGAAGGCTATCTTCATTCTATCTTTTGGATGAATAAGAATTTTATTATATCTTGAATAACCATCTAAGAATGACATAATTTTTTATCCATTAAACTTTTTAATAATCTCATCGATAGTAGGCAAGGGGTAATTATCCTTTTGAGAAGCCTTGTTCAAGTTCCTAAAATCAATACACAACCTTATCTCTCTACTCTTCTTTCTTATCGGGACAAGATTGGCAACCCATGTGGAATGCCTAACAAGAAAGATGATTTTTTCTTCCAGCAATATCTTCACCTCTTTCTTTATTAGGGGCTCTAATAACGGGTTGATAGGTCTTTGTCTCTATCTGAAAGGCTTGAAATTTGATTTTAATGAAATTGTATGCATTATCACACTTTGATCATAGGTTTTCAAATTCTTATAACTCCATGCTATGCAATCAACATATTCCTTTAATGCATGAGCGATAGAATTTTTTTCTTGTCCTTTACATGCCTTAGCAATGAATACCTCTCATGTATTCTCTACACTCCCTAAATTGATTAAATCACATGCTTCTTTAGGGAGCGATACCTTTTTACCTCTTTTTGCTTGATGTATGATATCAAATATCTTTTCTAGTGAAACCAAATCATTTGGAATTTTGTTCGTAATTTGGGTTGTTTCACTTTCCACACCTATTTCTTGCTACCCTCTCTTATCTTCATCTATCACCTAATTTTCAAAAATACCAGAGTTAGTGATGAAGTTGAAAATGTGTCTGTCACTATCAAATACTTGGAAATTGGTAACATTATCTAGTATCAAGGGGCATGGTACTAACTCAATTGAAAATTTCTTGCATTTTTAATGGTCCATAGGTTTGAGCATGCTTGCGGCTATGAATAAAGAATCTACCACTTGATTGTTTTTCCTAGAGATAAGGGAGGTATTACAAGCATCAAAATCATCTACCAAATCCTTAACTCTAGTTTTGTAAAGGTTTAATATTTTATCTTAACACACATATTTCCCCTTCACTTGTTTAACCACTAACTCTGAATCTCCCAAAAATTTGAGATATTTAACCTTTTTCCTTAGGGCCAATTGAATTCCAAAAATTAGCACTTCATATTCTACCACATTATTGGTGGCTAGAAACTGTAATCTATAAGCTACTAGCATAGGCTTACTACCAGGATATGTAAGTTCAATACCAACTCTAGCACCTTATTTTGATTTGGATCCATAAAACCTTAGAGTCCAAACAAAAATATCCTCTTTAGAAGTTCCACAAGAAAGGCTTTCCTTTTGAGGTTCTTCGGTAGCTTCTTCTATGTCAAAGTTATAGACCCCTAACTCAGTTTCAACAAATTGGATTTCATTGGGCCTATTATACTATGTAATCATCTCTTTGAGCCTCGAATCGCTATTCACCCAGATTTGGTTGGCTACTCCTCTCCAAGGTAATCACATATGAGAATAATCTTACTCCAATATCTTTCCAATACCATGCCAAATTTGGCAGGAATATTAAGCACAAGTATGACCACATGATGTTGAAATCTAGGTTCTGAATTGATCTGGATTAGGACATCATTTAAAGTTCCAACCACATCCACCACCAATATGTCCAATTGTACCACTTTAATCTTAGAGGCAATTTGTGTGAATCCTAACTTTTGGCAGATGTCAAGGGGCATGATGTTACCTGAGGCACCCGAATATTTCAAAAAATTATGTAGGTTTTTTCCTGCAATTCTAATGGTTATGAGAAAAGGAACATCGACATTTGATCCATTAATACAAAACACAAATGTACTAAATGAAAAGGTTGTATTTCATTAATATTGAAAAATATGTGTTACAATAGGGACATGATGCCCTTTATCCATTTCTTCTTCTAATAATGCTACAACAAGTTCGATGCCATCTTCAATCGTCCCTCAATGTAGGTGGGCTTGTGTGCCACCATCGGGTTGTAATTGTAGCTGCTTTCCCTCCTTGATTCTGGGTCAAACCTACAAAAAGGGATTAGTTCATTGGGGGGCTTGCCTTAGTCAGGCCCCATGTTTAGAAAGACAAAATAGATGGTAAAAATGCATTAAAAACTGAAATTAAAGGTGCAGAAGCTGATAAAATGATAAAACAGAGCTTACCTCCCAAATCTGAGCTGATTTGGGACCTGTAGAACCAATTCGCCACCCGAGGGGTGAACTGATGCCGGATTCATGGGGCGAGGGGTGAATCAGACCCTGAGAACTCTTCTGCAAAAATCCTTCGATGGGAAGGTTCCTTGGTTGTTGTAATGTTGTTGTTCAAACTCGGATTCATTGTATCATGCGTCGGTATCCATTTGGGTAGAGTTTCTGTGCTTAGATCATTAATGGAGAGAGAGGTAATTAGGGGTTTAAGACCCACTATTTATAGGAAAAGGCAAGGTGTAGGGGGGAGTTAAGTAAACTAACCCTAGGCTGAAGTCTAACCAAAGTTAGGTTAGGGTTTGTTAGGTGGAGGTCTCACATTCCTCATAGGAAATATCCTATCCTCACACATGTGTGAGGAAGGATTAAGTCTAATTAGGATTAGGAGGTCCTAAGTCAAATTAGAGCTTGATTAGGGTTTCTAGGAAAATATCTTAGCTAACCCTAATTACACACATGTGGGAGGATGTAATTAGTGTTAATTAAGGATTAAGAGTTCAACTAATCAATTTTGCCCTAAAAAGGTGACTTAAGTGAAGTCAACATTAAATTAGATTTTAAGAATTGACTTGATAATTGTTTTTGTCAATTAATGACCCGTGGGGGCCTCAATTGAGTGCAAATAGGCTGTCGAAGGATATCCCAATGCACAAGATGTGATTTTGAAGGCTTATTAGGGTTTTGGACCTAAAAGCTGATGAAGTGGTATATGGAAGTCTACACATTGCTATGGCGAACTATGGCAATCTACGCATGACTACGCGTGACTACGCATGACATGACTACGTATACTATGCATGACTACAATAGCCTACAATAGCCTAGGGATGTCTGGAATCACCTATGGATATGTAGAGACAACAATGTGTGACTTTTGGGTGTCTACATTTTACCCCTTTTTGTACTATACTATGTGGAGCACAATTTAATACAAAAATGTGAAGGGTTTGTGTAGGAGGAAAAGGGATAGAAGGGGAATGGAATCCAATCAAAGGTATGTAGCCACTCAAAGCGTGACCATACCCATTAACTGGATGTCCAGGGAGAGAAGAGAGGAAGGAAAGAAGAAGAAGAGGAAAGAAATAAAAACAATGTTGGTGAATGGAAATGAATGATTGTGAATGCAATGTTATGATTTTGCTGAGTCCGTATGACATTTTCAATGCCATACTAGTTGCTTGAGAATGGCAACTTTTGATTGCTTTGCTTTTGCGACCAGATCAGCGTGGTCCAAAAGTATGAATAGGACAAAAGCCTATCTAAATATTTGTTGTTGATTGATTGATGAGAACATGGTGACAAGTGTCAAACCATTTGAACTAAAGGGACATTTAGCTTATTCAAACGTGTCATTCATGATGCTCCATGAATGCCAGATATAAATACTCTAAATGTTGCACTAGGATTATGCCAAATGTATCATTCATCATGTACTCGATGTACAAGAATGCTAGATTGACTTCTCCATCGAAACACATAGCTCTCGTGATATAACGCATGTCTAGTTGAGATTGAGATTATTTCGTATGATAATCTTCAACAAAAAATTTTGTAGACAAATGTGCTACTCGCACTTTTGGATTTTTAGTTGTGTGGTTGCATGCAAAGCTGACTTTGGATATGAATACCCCCTCAAATGAGGAATCAACAATGAGGTGAATGAAATGTGGTGATTTGATGATGCAACGATTGATAAGATACCAATGCATGATGAAATGTGATTGAAAATTAAAATATGAGATAATTTGAGAGGGTTCCTAGGGTTTTAGAAGAAATTTGTCTGATTTCCTAGGGTTTTGGGAGTAGTTTGATTGATTTTGGAAGGTTTTAGCTGAATTCACCACTCGGGGGTGATTTTGACCTAAATCACCACTCGAGGGGTGAATTGGATCTGGATTCACCACTCAGGGGGTGAATGCGGGATTAAAGCCTATTTAAGCCCAAATTTGCTTGGCATTGGTTCATTTTGATGATGAGAGAGATTGGAAAGTGACTTGGGAGAGCTTTTGATGATGCAAGGAGAGCATGGTTGGCAATTTCAAGGGAGACGATGATGAGGGGATGTAGCGCAATGGGCAGTAGGCATGGGAATCCATCGGTAAGTGTCCTTTCTCTTTGTTTTTATTTTGTTTTGTTTTTCTCGAGAAATGTGAATGAGGGGGGAGGTTTTCATCCCATTTTTAAAAAATTTTGTAATTTTTGATTGAAATTTGAACACATAGTGTAAAACTAGCCAAATGGGTACCCAAAAACGTGATTTGTTTCTGAGTTTGACTTGTTTTGGTGCCGATTTGACCGGGTGATGGGTAGAGTAGGTGTGAAGTTTGACCGTCCATTTTTGGAGTAATGGAGTACTATTTTTGAAATGTTATTGCATTTTATCCGTAAAAGTGGGAAATGGGTATCCCGTTATGTGACTGTTATATTTTTCTGCCTTCGTTTGGCGTGATTTCTGAATGTGTTATGTTTGGGTGTAAAGTAGTAAATTTTGACCATTAAATTTGCCATTTTATGGATAGAATTTTTAGAAACCGATGAACTTTTCACCTTAGAAGGGCAAAATGGGTATCCAAAAATAATATTTGTTTTTGTAGATGTTTTCATTTGGCCTATGTTTGAATTGCGTGCCAAGATGTAGGTAGTGTGAAATTGAAAATGAGTTGTAGGGAGCCCGATTTATACTATTTTCCACATCTGTTTGAACTTTTACCATGAAGTGGGCAAATGGGTATTCAAAAATGTGACTGTTATTTTTGGATTGTGTGTTTTGATGTGTGTTCTATTTTGGTGTATGTATGGTAAAATTGACCTTGAAATCCATGTTGATTTGTATGTTGTTTTTGAATTTTGTCAACATTTTTATCGCAAAGTGGGCAAATGGGTATTCAAAAATGTATTTTGTTTTTGTATGTTGGATGAATTGATTGTGTTTTGAATTTCGTGCCATAGTGGATGTGTGGGTGATTTTATTTTTGACTGTTGGAAGCCAAATATGTACTGTTTGTCACATCTGTTTGAAATTTTTCCATAAAATGACAAAATGGGTATCCAAATATGTGATTATTTTGTTGATATGTTTTGCCATGTGACTTGTGCACTATTTTTGTCTTGAAGTGCATGTCAAATTAAATAGTTTTAATTTGTAAATTTTGATTCATGAAGTTTTATTTGATTGCATTGTTATGTGAATGGCTAATGTGTGTTTTGTTGTGTGTTTTTGTGGATGAATAGGTGAAAATGCTCGAACCTCATCATCATGTACGAAAAATGAAGGAAGGTTTTGATAAGTTGATGAATACACCTGATGAGCTGAAGTGGTTGGATGACATATGGTTTCGAGGTGTATGGGAGTGTAAGAGCATACACACCAATAGGGCATATGTGTCCATATTATGCGAGTGGTGGGATGCAGATAGGAACACATTTCATTTTCCCACTAGGGAAATGACTATCACCTTGGAAGATATATATCGGATTTATAGGTTGTCGATTGAGGGTGTTCCGGTGAGAGCAATAGCTGATGATAGTAAGGAGGCTATGTTGGAGTGGTTCTTTGGGGTGGAGTGGAGAGGCATAGATGTCTCTAAGATGGATTATGAGTGGTTGTGGTTGAAGGAGAAGATATCTAAATGATAGTGTGCAGCCATGATGATGATCTCCACTTATGCATTACCTGATACTTTCGGGGTCCTGTTCACCTGGAATATGTTAGATGTGGTGAGTGATATGGTGGAGCGTAGGGTCGTGTTTGCATGGGCACTTGCACTATTGGCCCAAGTGTATCGAGAGTTACATGATGTTGTGCAAGGTAGACGCACGGGGTTGAGTTTGATTCCCTTGTTACAGGTATGGGCATGGGAGCACATTGCTATTGAGAGGCCATCCTTATTGCCTCACCCTGTGCATGTGAGGGGTAAGGAGTATTTACCCTATGCTTTGAGGTGGAGTATAAAGGTTGAGCAGGGTATTAAGAGGCCGCATGAGGGTGACCCATTATTGTGGAGGGGTAAGTTTGGAGACCTGACACCTGGTGACATTAAATGGAGGTCTTGGTTGGGTGGGGTGAGCTGGGATGAGGATGATGAGCAGTTGTGCACCATTCGATAGGGTAGGTGGTTAGTGGGGTGATATACTCGGTAGGTTGAGTATTTTTAGTTTGATCGTGTGAGGTGATAGTTTGGCTTATGGTAGGATGTTCTAGGGGCTCCTATCATTTACTTTAGGTGGTGAGGTGATAGAGGAGAGCGTCCTATGGTTTTACCTTGGGTTGGGGAGAGGGATCCACCTATGGCTACCCATATGTGGAGGATGTTGGGATGACTCCAGAGTTTGAGGCCTGGTGGGTGATGTAGGGTTGGGAGCTTGGTAGAGGTGTGATCGATCGATGGGTGGCACCTGATGTTGGGGCACCTCCACCAGAGAGGAGAGCTAGTAGGGGGGCTCGAGCTAGGTCAGAGGATGTAGTTGGTGATGAGATGGAGGTTCCTCTATGATGGTCATGATGATGCTTAGGTAGTGTAGCGAGCACCTAGGGAGTGAGAGTGGAGGAGGTAGCTGTGGATGTTGACATGGCTATGGGGTAGGCTGTTGGATTGAGGAGGAGAGAGGTGGGGCTACTATTATGGGTGATATAGATGATACCATTGATATTGGTGCATTCATATATTTGGAGAGGATCCTTGTTGATGTCTTAGAGAGGCGAGGATGTGGAGGAGGAGGCACGAGAGCTAGGAGGTAGGGTTCATGAGTTGGAGGTTGAGCTCCATAGATAGGAGGAGGCTATCGAGGCTAGATATGCTAAGGTAGTAGCTGAGATGGAGCATATGAGGGCCATGATGGCTAGGTAGGCATAGGCTATTGAGAGGTTGACTGGTCAGTTGGTGGTGGAGTCTGCTAAGAAGGTATTATGTGAGACTTCTTTGATGATGCATGGGATTCCTCTTCTAGATTATGCTCAGGTGGTGTCATAGTCTGAGTCATGATCATGAGTGTGGGCACCTTCACATCATAGTCAGTGTAGTGCTACTTCGATAGGATAGATGGGTGCTAGGGTTGAGGTAGGATCAACCTATCATGGATCCATTTAGTCGGGGAGAGTCGAGTAGGGTTGCAGAGATGCGGGTGAGCCATGAGGGATGTGGGGAGACTCTTGGTGATAGTTAGGATTATTGATGATTGTAGCCTATGGGCATTTTGGATGATGGACGATGGGCATGGGCCTAGTTTGTAACCTTTAGGTATTTTGGATGGATATATATATAGACATGTTTGATTTTGGTTGTTATATATACATGTGTTATTGTTATGGTTTGCAAATGTGTTCTCTTTATTTTTGTGTAGATATTATGACATGATTTGTGGGTATGTATAATGAATGGATATGCATGTGTATTGTGATTTATATTTATTATCATGTTGTAGTGTGAATATGTTATAGAGTAGACTTGCATGATTTTATTTTGAATGCAATGAGAAGTGATAAAATGTGAAATGATATTTGTAGTAAATGCATGTAATGTAAATGATGGAGTGTGAGATAATAGATGCATGATGAATACCTTGATTTAGAATTTGATGTGAGGTATGCAATGTAAATGAAATCATGTAATCCTTGATGTGATGCATGTAATGGAAATGCAATAATGTGATCTGTAATGTGATGCATGTAATGGAAATGCAATAATGTGTTTTGTGTAATAAATTTGTGTAACATAGATGCATGGATGCATGTATGAGAATGCTAAAATGCGCAAAGGAAGCACTTGTATCATTACATGTACCTATGTGGATGTGATCCCTTCCATTATCTCATGGACGTAGGATAATATGAGGTGTATGTAATGACTTTGACTAATGTAGTTTTGATGATCAAATTTTAGACTCCAAACTATGTGAGTTTATGTGGCAACTCATAACTAGTCAGACTGGTTCAGAATCTGTCATGGACCTATGTGTGTAAATGAGTGAAGTTCATTTATCCATTTTGAGAAATAGGTAGGATTAGCCCATTGTAGACATGACCGATCTAGCTAGCTCATCCATATATGAATAGTGATCTTGTACAAAAGCTGGTAGCTAATGCAATAGATATATCACCACTTGTAAGACTATTCCACTAGTAGGCAGGCTCTTGGAGCCTATTGCTAGCGACAAAAATCATCCCATGGTGTTATGTTAAACCTAAGGACCAAAGGCGATGAAGCATAACATGGGTGATATCAGGAGGCTTTTCCTTTTGTTTTCTGCCCCTCATCTATTGTTGACCTATTTATTGTGGTACTCTTTTCATCTTTTTCTTTTTTTTTTTTTTTTTTTCTCTTTTCTCTATTCTCTTTTTTCTATTCTCTTTTTCTCTTTCTTTCTATTCTATGGGTGTTGTATTTTGTTTTCTGCCCCATTCTTTTACTTTTTCTTATGCTTATCCCTTTGTTTATCCCTAGGTCGTATGTTGACCATGCAAGTGATAGGATGAGCGGGGAGACCATTCGCTAGATGGTGATATCTACTCAAGGTGTCATCTTTCCTAGACTCAAAATTTGTTTAATGTGTAACCTATTGTGAATGGTCCATGAGAGAAGTTGAACCAGCCTAAAGAACCATAAGAAGAATGTAAAACCTGTCAGCTAGGAGTGACATTTGATTGACTTAACTAGTGAGTAGTCAAAGCTAAACATGACACCTATGTATACCCTAATCCTAAAAAGGGGAAGTGGACATCCAGGTGGTGATGCTAACAAGTGCATGTATTACTCCTTTTGAAGGCATATTTTGGGGGAGAATGTACAAACTTAAAATGAAATTAACATGAAAAACATATGGATATGTGCAATGGATGTAAAGTAAATGGTGCAAGTGGAGAAATACAATATTTACAAGAGGAAATTTATGATGTGTAGAAGGAGAAGTTTAGAAAACTTATTTATAGGTGAGTATGTTGTATCATGATAATCAAAATGTGTGATGCTATAGTAATGGTTGCCCCAGCATGTGGGGTGTGTGTGTAGTAGGTGTATAAGTTGTAATATGTTAGATGCATGCGGTAATGTCAACCAGAGGAAGGGACTACAGATGGTATGTACAACTAGAAGAAATAGTAGAAGAACTGGTCTTTGGTAACCAACAAGAAAAGGGGATTACCAAAGTCAAAGAGTGATAGAAGAAAAGTGGGATAGATCAGTGTAGGTATGTAGCCACTCGAAGCATGACCATACAAACACATGAAGAGGTGCAAAGAAGTAGAGGAAGAAGTAAGGGAGATGATAGAAGAGAACCTACTGATGGGAAAAATGGCATGGGTCAGGATGTGCATGAGAGAATGGAGTAATAGTGGGGTGTGGATAATTTGCCCTATTGTGGATGTAATGGGAGGGTGGTATCATGGATTCTTAGGATAGTCAAGTTTGTGGGATGCTACGGTGTGGAGGGCTGATTAGTCGGGTGGCTCGAGGGGCTGGCTCAGGTGATGTTGGGTGAGTACCATGTAGCATGTTGTGTACCAAGGTTTTGAATGATCTACACTCTTTGATATCATGGCTTGGATGGTGGTGGTAGATGCAGTATTCACTCTCATGGTAGTTGTATGGTTTAGGGTGTGATGGATCTATAGGCTAGGTTTCTAGGAGAGCTAGAAGGCCTTGGTGCATCAGGTGGTAAAACATGATAGTGGGGTAGGTGGAAATGTCATGTGGTGGGTATAGTACTCTCATTGGGGTGAAGGGGTATGAGGTGGAGTGAAGTTTGATGTGGGAGGTATGGGTCGAGAGTCCGGTGTAGGTCAAACCCTAGGGTGAGGACTGGATCTATGAGGTGGTGGTGATGTACGTGGTGTTATCGGTCGATGAGTAGGAATTTGGCATTGATAGTGACTCATATGGAGCTCTAGGGCTTCCACATGGGTGAGGATATGTTGGAGTTCTTGATGAGGTGATAATAGAACTGGTGAAGGTGGTGCATGAGCCTCTAATGTGAAAGGGGCATCATGATGGGTAGGGATGGATGGATGGGGCCATGATGAGGAGACATCAGGGTGAAATGATCTAGGAGACTGTAAAGCTCGGTGAAGTGGTAAGCCTTAGAATGGTGAAGATGGGGCCTACAAGATGGGTGGCATGGGAGATGGTCCTGGATGATGGTGTGAATGGGATGGGGGCATGTGCGCATGGCTAGCTTGGGTGGTGGGGCTTGCAAGGCTTGGGCGTAAGAAGATTCTCCATTTGAGAGTGGAGGTGGTAGGCCTAGAGGGAGGGTTTGTTGAGGCATGTATCCTCTATTTGGTGGGTGATAGGCATCATTGGGATGATGTGGAGAATTGGTTGGGTAGTATGGGTTCCTTACCTCTTTGGATGAATGAGGAGGAGACCCACATGGATGGGTGTTGGAGGTTTCCTCCTCCTCATCGAAGGAAGACATGGAGATCTAGTCATCTCTAGAGTGGGGTGAATAGGAAGAACCTTGATGGTGAGGTGACCTATGGTGAGGTGACGAGTGATGATCCGAGTGTGGCGAATGTGACGTCTACCTCGGGTGAATGATAGGTAATGGTTGGGCTAGGTCAGCCGGTGTAATGGGTATGGACTATGGTGGTGGAGCGTTCTGCATGGTGATGCATGGGGATGCTGTAGTAGTCTCCTACTGATGATGTGGATCCTACAAAAGGAAAAACAAATACCCATAGCATAAAAATGACATAAATATGAAAGTACATGTATAGTAAATTAATAATGCAAAATAGCATATCTACGTGGTGATGTGCTTAGTGACTTGTAAATAGTAGTGTGTGGCACTCGTGATGATGGATGCTTTTGTGTATTAAGCATTGAATGCATGGAGATGCAAGATGTTGATGGGTTCAGGGTCATTAAGGCCTTCAATATTGGCCAGCCGATATGCTCCTGAACCATATTTGTGTGTAATAATGAATGGACCCAACCAGTTTGGGGTAAACTTGTCACGTTGCTGGTGAGGTTGACTCATGATTTGCTAGTTTTCCTTGAGAACTAGGTCATCGATTTTAAACTCATGCTGATGTACCTTACTATTGTAGGTATGGTGAAGGTGATCTTGATAGACTCATGTGTGCTCGATTGCATGAATGCGATGTTCATCGAGAAGTGTTAATTGATCTAAACGAGCTTGGCGAGTAGTGTTGTCATCAATGAAATCCTTCATAGAGATCCTTAAGGAAGGTATCTCAAGCTCAAGGGGCATGATAGCTTCAGCCCCGTATACAAGTGAAAAAGGTGTTGCCCCAGTAGGAGTATGGATGCTCGTACGATACGCCCATAAGGCTAGGGGTATTTGGTTATGCCAGTCATGATGAGATTCTGCTACGGTTTTATGAAGGATGGAACAAATGGTTTTGTTCATGGCTTCTACCTAGCCATTACCCTGAGGGTAGTATGGGGTAGAAAAACTATGATGTATGTGGAATTTGTCACATAGGGCTCGAATAGTTTTGTTCTTAAAGGATTTCCCATTATCAAAAATGATTTGGGAAGGGATTCCAAAATGACATATGATGTGGTCTATGATGAATGCTACAATTTTAGCTCCTGTGGTTTGGACCAGTGGGATGGCTTCGACCCATTTTGTAAAATACTCTATGGTAGTGATGATAAATTTGTGGTTGCTTGAGGAAGTTGGTGTAATCTATCCAATTAGATCTAGGCCCCATTGGGAGAAAGGCCACATGGATTGGATAGGTTGAAGTGCTTGGGATGGGAGATGTGTTAGGTTCGCATGTTGTTGGCATTTAATGCAATGCTTCACATATTCATAGTAGTCATGCTCCATTTTGGGCCAGTAATAACCCATATGGAGGATGCATTTGGTGATTGCCATGCCACTAAAATGGCCACCACAAGTACCATCATGGGTTTCCTATACAACCCATTGTGATTCTTGTGGTTCTAGGCAACGCAGGAGCATGTCATCATAGCTATGGTGATAAAGGATGTCCCCCAACAAGGTGTAGTGGATTGCTCTCTGTTTGAAGGTTCGACATTGAGCATGGGGTAAATCACAAGGTAGGAAACCTAGTTTGATGTATTCTTTAATTTGTGAAAACCATGGGTCATGGGGTTCAGAGTTTACCACATACACACCATCATCATCTGTAGGAGGTGTGGATGATATGGCAGATCGAGTGAGCGTATGGATGGATATGGATGTTGTGTCAGATGTTGGGTTTTGTGGAATGAGGGATCCTAAGGAAGCCATAGTATCTGCAAAATGGTTTGATGATCGTGGAGCGGCTTCGAGGTCATACCACTCAAATTGAGATAAGAGTTTGTACAATTTTCTTATATTGTTGGAGGACTAGGCAATTGCATAGCCAACGTTCCTGCACTTGATTGACTATCAGGAGTGAATCACCTATGATGTGGAGGCATTTGATATGCATGGAATGTGCTTGTTTTAGTCCTAGAATTAGGGCTTCATATTCTGCATTGTTGTTTGTGTAGGGGAAGTCGAGTTTGAATGAAAATGGGAGTGGTTCTCCTTTAGGTGTGAAGAAGACAATGCCTACACCCCTAGTATGGAGACATCTAGAGCCATCGAAGAACAAGGTGAGGTCAGCTACTACTTCGGGTTCAACATATTCTTCAGCTTTGGTTATGTGGAAGATGGAATCATCTGGAAGTTGAATGAGGAGGGGTTGATTATCAGTCAAAGGGGCTTCGACTAGTTGGTCGATGATGACCTACCCTTTGATGGATTTTTGGGAAATGAATTCTAGGTCGAATTTAGTTAAAAGCATGATCCATTTAGATGTGCGAGAATTGTGATAGCTCTTATTCATCATGTACCGAAGGGGATTATCTCGGGTGATGACAAAAGTTGTGTGATTTAACATGTAGTGGCATAATTTTTGAGTGGTGAATATGACCGCTAGGCATAATTTTTCCATGTATCCATATCTTGTTTCATAACTGACTAGCGTACGACTAATATAATAGATAGCCTGTTCTTTGTCGAGTGCATTCTTTTGAGCTAGGAGTGTACCTAGCACAAGCTCTATAGCTAAAATGTATAGGATCAATGGTAATTCTGGATGTGGTGGTGACATAACCGATGGTGATGTGAGGTAAGTTTTGATAGCATCAAATGCTCCTTGATAGTTGTCATCCCATTTGAAGCTTACTCCCTTTTGTAGGAGGTGGTTGAATGGTTGACACTTGTCAGATAATTGCGCTATGAATCTATGAATAGAAGTGATCTTGCCCTGGAGGCTGCACAATTGCTTCAATGTGGTAGGAGGGGGCATCTCGATGATGGCTTTCACCTTACTAGGATCAACTTCAATGCCTCATTGGGAGACAATGAATCCTAGTATTTTTCTCGAGGTAACACCAAACACGCACTTCTTTGGGTTCAGGCGTACGTTGTGTTCTAATAATCGATCAAAAATCTGATAGAGATCTTCGAGATGGTCTGCACATTTCTTGGATTTGGTGATGAGATCATCTACATAGTCTTCAATATTTTTGTGCATCAAGTCATGGAAGATATAGGTCATTGCACGTTGGTAGGTTGCCCCAACATTTTTGAGGCCAAAAGGCATGACTTTATAGCAAAAGGTCCCCCAGGGTGTTGTAAAGGAGGTTTTGTGTTGATCGGCTGGGTTGATCCTGATTTGATTGTATCCAGAGAATCCATCCATGAGGGAGATCATCTCATGGCCTATGATGGAGTCGACAAGGGAGTCGATGTTAGGTAGGGGAAAATTGTCTTTGGGACAAGCTTTGTTTAAATCATGAAAATCTATGCAGACATGAACTTCATCGGATGGCTTAGGTACAGGGACCATGTTGGATACCCATTCGGGATAGTCGATGGGTACAATGAAATCGACATCTAGGAGCTTTTGGAGTTTAGATTTTACTATTAATGCGATAGTTGGATGCATGCATCATAACTTTTGTCTTACCGATTTGGCATTAGGATCGAGTATGAGGTTATGAACCACTATGGTAGGGTCAAGTCCCGACATGTCCTTGTATGACCATGCAAAAACTTGAATGTACTTGCAAAGGAAGTTTGTGAAGGCAATGCACTCCTCGGGTGAGAGGCTAGCGGCTAGTTTAAGGATGTGGGGATTTTTGGGATCATCACCAATGTCGACATCGATAGTGTCTTCAATGAGCATGCGAGATCCATCACGTAACTATTCGAGGATAGGAATGAGGTTAAGGTCATCGATAGCCTCTCTGAACTCATATTCATCATCTATGTAGATGCCCGTGTGAGATACTTGAGGGACTTGGGGTGGCATGGATGAAGAAGGAGCATTTATCACCCATAATACATGAGGTGCAAGAAGGAAATCTCGAGGTACTGGTATGGGTGATATATGCATGAGATCTATAAAATTTGGATTTGGGGTATCATCTCGAGTCTGCTGGTGACTGTAATGAAGGGGAGAGAACAAGTCTACCTCAACCATATTGATCGATGTTGTAGGTGAAGTAGGTGGGGAAGAATCTGGTGAGTAAGGCTCGATGGTTCGTGCATACCCTAAGAGGCTCAAAGGAGGTCATAGAACAACTGGGGGTGAATGAGAATGAGCAACTGCTCTCTGTAGTTGCCTATGTATAGGTAGGAATGTGGCTAAGTGTGTCGATGATGACTCAGGAGGGACCGTATCGGGTTCTGTTGGTGGCACCTCTAAGGATAAGGTGGCGAATTGGTTTGTCAATCTATCCACATAACAGAATGAGGAAGTGTCAGGCATAGAGGATTCTTGAAAGAAGTCATAGGGGACTGCAATGGTAGAATGAGGTGATGAAGTGTCCTCCATGATGTCCATGTCGACATATTCTTCCAGGGTGTGTATTGGAAGGGGAGTAGGATAAAGGGATAGGTCTTGGAATTCATCTTCTAAGGTATGAACTGCTCTTGGATTATAACCTATACCAGATTTATCGGTTGGTGACTGAACTCGAGGATCGATAGGTGTGCACAATCCTTGTTCATAGTGGCCCAACCTGAATCCATGCCAATGAAAATATTGTAGGTAGTGCAAGGTGAAGTGAGGGTTGGCCATGTGGTCTAGCATACCACAAAAGTTGGATTGTGGTGGAGGAGAAGCTGGTGGGGGGATTGAAGAGTCGACTCCTACATAAACAAAGTTGGTATGATTTTTGGGACCTCCTAGTTGTATGATGGTTTTGATGGTAAGGATCGAGGTTGTAGGGTGACCAAAATCATGGGTAGATTGGATAGGGGGATCACGTATGTGGGTATCACACACATTATAGTCTCTTGGGCCAGCATTTGTCATGAAAATAGAAATGCATGGTGTGGCATGATCTAGCGACTGAGGTGGGGTGTCAGAATCAGATGATGAAGGTGAAATCTATGATTCCCTGATTGTAGTGGTTGAAGGGTGTGGGAGTTGTTCTTCTGAACTGGGTGTTGGTTGTTCCTGTTCATGACATTTGGTTGTTGTAGCTTGAGTAGGATGTTTGGCCTATGTGGGGGAAGGTATTGGCATAGGCACTGGGCTACGTGGAGAAGTGAATGTCCTAGGCCATGGTCAAAAAGGAAGGGGAGGTGTTTGTGGTGTAGGAAGGATAGGGGCTTTCATAGGCAAGGATGGGGGAGGTAACGTGATAGGTTGTGTAATGGGTGGCGGTGATGGTTGTGGCACCGTAGGTGGGAATTGGAATGGTAGAGGTTAGGATGATTGTGGAGGCCATAAGGATGGTGATGATAAAGGTATGGTAGCGGTTTTGGGTCCCATGGAAGATGGTGCTAATGGTGTGGATATCGAGGCTTGTGCTCTTGATGAACACTAGGATATTGAGGTGGAAGTTGGGGAGGATATCGATGCTCCTACCGATTGATGAGAGGACATGGGGAATAGTTGGGAGGATGAGAATGATGGTGTAGGGGGAAGGTCTACAACATTGCAAAACTTGAAGGGATCTCCATCGGCTGGGACATAGTGAATGAGTCCATTGTGGATGTATTTGAGGCAATGGTGTAGTGTGGAAGGGACACACTGCATGTCTCTAATCCATGGGTGACCAAGGAGAATATTGTATTGCATTTCCCCTTGGATGATGTGAAAGAGGATAGAGATGGTATGGATACCTACGTGGATAGGTAAAACTATAGACCCTACGGTAGGTCTCATGGAGCCATCGAATGCATGTAGGTCAAGGGAAGGTATGGCAAAATGGGTTGGTGGGATATGTAGGTGATGTAGAGCTACTATGGATATAATGCTAATGGATGAGCCCATGTCAATGAGTACCCACTTGTAGGTGATATCATTGATTATGGCTTGGATGTGGAGAGGGGGATCTGCTCCTTCTCCAATGAGTTTTGTTATCTCGTGGTCATGGAAGCTAATTGAGGGTTGGAGGCATCATGGGATATTTCCTACAAAATTGACAAAGGCATTCATGTCATGTGTCTCTAGGTCAATGGAGCGTAGGATGTCATTCAACGCCTCACGATGGGGTTGAGACTATTGTAGGAGATCAAATATGGATAGCCATGTGGGGGCATTACGTAGCTGATGGGTTAGGCTACCATGGATGGTAATCACATTTTGAGGTGGTGGTGGTATGGTAGTAGGCATTTGAGGTACTTGTGATGATGTGAACTGAGCTGGTGGGGAAACAATAGGTGTTGTCTGGCATGATGGGTACCGTTGGTTCCTCGTAGTAAGGTTGATCATACCTACTACACCACATGATGGAGGATCATGTTGGACACTATTCACTTGGTGAGGTGGCACTAGGGGATTGTTTGGAGGTCTAGGAGGATTGGGTCCTCTGTGATCTGGTAGAGGGTTTTGAAAGATCCCTAAATTTTGATTCTATGGGGCTAAAGGGTTTGCTACCTGGATGATGCCCCTATCGATTAGGTCTTGAACTTGCCCATGGAAGGAGTGACATGAATCGATATCATGGCCATGTTGCCTATGGAAAGGGCAAAAGAGTTGCTCATTATATCCATGAGGCTTGGGTGCATTTGGATCCAATGGGTGGATCTCGGGTAGAAGGAGATGGTTACCCTCATACAATCTATGAAACAATACTGGTAATGGTTTGGATAATGGTGTGAGGTTGCACGGTGGAACCTATGGGTGCATGCCTCGGTATTGTTGTGGTCTAGGTGGAGTAGGAGCATTAGCCTGGAATGCTTGTGGCTATGGTGTATAGGGTGGAGGAGTCGGTGTTGGTGCTAGGGTAGCGGTTGCGACTTGGTTGGCTTGAGGCGGTCGAGGGTAAGGTTGATTTGGTGTGGTCCTATTGAAGTGAAAGTTGGGGTTATAGTTGGATTTGGTTCTCAACTTAATTTTCCTAGATTGGACCTTAATGTCTTCAATAAATTTTTCTTGTGAAATGGCATCTTCAAAAGTGTGGCTTTGATGAAGTTGGAGGGATGTGGAAATGTGTTTGTGGCAACTCTTGGAAAAGAGTGTCATGAGCTCGGTAGTGGGGAGGCTATGGGTAAGGTCATGGATGATCACTCTCCATATGGAAATGAACTCAGTGATGGGTTCATCATCAGCCTATCGTAAGGCGTACACATCAAAAAATGTGGTCTTTTTCTTGATGTTGATGGAAAAGTGTTCTAGGAAGGAATTAGCCAGCTACTCAAAAGTATATAGGCTATGGCATGGGAGCATGTTGTACCAGTACAATGCTGGCCCTATGAGTGAAAGGGAGAAGGTACACAACATGAGGGGATTACTACTATGAAGTTGATAGTAGGATGAGCGGTAGTTGCTCACATGCTCTCTAGGGTCTTCCTTACCTCTGTACTTGTCAAACTTTGGTATTTCGAAGTGATAGGGGTAGGGAGGAATGGGAACTAATGGGTGAACTAGCTCATTGCATAGTTCATCATAATAGGGCTTTTGTGGCCCATAGCTAGAGGTGCGTAGGTTCAGCATTTTGACTTCATCTCGTAAGAGTTGAAGTTTAGGTGTCATAGGGGTGGGAGACTGGGCTATGATAGGTTGAGTCTATGGATGTGGTGGATATTGGTATTGTTGATCTTCCTAGTATTATGAAGAATATTATTGTACCTGATCCTGGTAAGGTGGGTATTGGGTGACATGTGTTATCGTATCTATGGGCACACTAGGTTGTGGGGTAGGTGTCTATTGTGGGTAATAGTACTATGACTGGGAGGCATGTGGTTGTGGTGTAGGTACTTGTTGGGTTGGAGCCTATTGTAATGGTTGGGCCATGGGTGGTGATGACCAATATGGAGGAGGTATAAAGAAGTTGGGTGTAGTTGGTAATGGTGTAGGTATCGGGGCTACTGGTACTAGGGGTGGTTGAGATGAGGTATCAAAGGATGGGATCTATCTCTGTCCTGGAGGGTAGGAAGTAGGGAAGCTAAACTATATGGAATAGCTTGGTGGGGATGAGCTGTTAGTCTTGATCCATAGGTGGGAAAGATATTGGTAGTGTGAGCTTGGATAGGAGGAGGTGACGGTATCCTAAAAGTCATCGTAGACAAAGGTGGCGCTAAAGGTTGGGTATCGTACACTCCGGATACCTAGGAGATTGGTGAAAAAAAGCTGGTAGTATCGAAGTAGGAGCTTGGGTCGAGGGGAAGGTGTATGTGTACACTCCCACTTGGGTTTGTGCATCTTGCATCTGAAGGGACTGTTGGGAGATGCCTTCAGATATGGTGAAAAATGGCTCTTGGGAAGACGATGGCTGAGACTCCTATGAAGAGTATGGGTGTGAGGTTTGAGGAAATGCTTGTGGTTCCTATTGGGGAGGGAGCTGTTGTGCAGTTTGGAAGGATGGCTTCTGGTTTCCTATAGTAGAGGAGGATGGGTCAGACACCATTCCTATGGTAGGGGTGAATGATGTGACCTCTGGATGGGTACGGTTTAGGAGGGAAGAATCACTCTCAAAAAGGGATTGAGATAGGTTTTGGAAGAAGGGGTGTGCGAAGGTGGGAGAAGTAGGTATGACCTCCTCATCTATGGTAAAGAATGGATGAGGTTGTCTTGGCACTGTGTAGATCACATGGTCATAGAATGTGGTCGATGGATTAGGTGAGGATGGGGATGAAAGGAGTGGATAATCCTCTACGAGTGAAGTAGCGAGGGCTTCACTCAGGGTTGATGTCTCATCATGAGTCATCATGTGTGTGAGTTGTACATCAGATTCTATGCATGAATCAGATGTGTCTATGGTCTTCCCCTTCATGATCGAAGGAGTAAGAGTGGATTGACTAGAGGAAGTGGTAGGCCATTCCTCTATAAAGTGTGCTTGCTCACGTGCTCTACTACGGGTGACTACAGGCATAGTAGCATGTGTAGGAAGGGTTTTTAGAAATAAACCCTATATGATATAGACTCAACTGTGTCTAATGTAAGTGTAAAGCAAGTGACATGTTGTGTATGGAAAAATAATATGTAGTGTAATGTGATGAGACCGGTCCATGATCATGCAAACAATGGTAGACCAAAATCAAGTCTAAATGCTAAAAAATAAAAGTGTTTTGTTCATTTTTGTGTGTTGCGATGTTGATACTCCCTATGTAGAATCATGGGTAATGGAGTGAACACTCTAGAAAATTAGGAATGTCATCAATATCAAACCTCCTACAACACCCAAATATGCACATAATAGAATGGTATCACAACGTGCAAATGGTGACCTGTATGGAAGGTGTAGTAAAATGATATCCTAAAAGGGGGGAACCCACTATACTGAAGCGAGTTCACAAATTCCTCTCACGAAGAGAGGTGGTACTGTCTAAGACCTGCTATCGACATACCCATGCTTTCACTTCACCCTCGGGTAGGCTTAGTCAAGAATGATAGTTACCAATTCCACTAATTATACTAGCCTTGTGGATGAAGGTGCTAATCCTATCCCACTCTGCAGGTAACCATTGGTGATGAAATCCAGGGCCCAATCACAAAAGTGGGGGATTTTTTGGTGATGAAATCTATAAAACCACTCCTGTGGGGCTGCTAGGTGTCTAGGGGGTGAGCTGATGGAGAGTGCAACTCAATCCACACCAGTCTCGAGCGATGGATTGGGGATGAAGTCCAATCTCACCACTTGTTTAGATACCATGTGAGTGTGTGTGGGTTTATGTTTTTCTAACGGTGTATGCAAGGTAAGAAACTAACTAGTTGCCTTTTCAAAAGAGAAACTAACCTAATGCCTTTTTGAAAGCAAATGATTAGATAATTGTATTCTTTGCAAAGAAATAGTCTAGCCCTAAATGCCTTTATGAAATAAACTAATCTATTTTACAAAGCGTGGAAACATGCAATCCAAGTGTGTGGAGTAAGGGGATTAGGAAACCTTAATTTTCAACTTTAGGATGCAAAATTCTTTTGAAAATTAAATAACATGGAGAAGGGGATTAGGAAACCCTAATTTAAACTTTAGAATGCATACTTCTTTTAGCAAGAGATGCTATGAACAAAGGGGGAAATAGTATAGGCTTATACTATATGCGAAACAAAAAGGGAAAATGTACTTTATTTGAAAAGTAAATTAAATGAAGTTGCTAGAAAGTTGTAGGTTCTGTAACTTCAGAAAAATTTAACGATCCTACAAGCTCGAAATGAAAGCAAATTTACACCTAGAAATTGCCATTTAACTAGTGAATGCTTTATGCTTTCAAAATTTAAACAATAGAGGGATAAAATGGGAAATACCTACACTCTGATGTTGTGGATAGTCTGATTAGGTCTTGTACTACTCACCCCTACAATTTTGGGGGTTTTTGAGGCTATCTGGTTGACTTCACCACCCGAGGGGTGAATTGAGATCTGATTCATGGGGCAAGGGCGAATTGGGTCTAGAGACCCCAAATATCTATTCTGAAGGCCTGAGAGGGTTCTCAGGGCTTTGAAAATATCTGTGAAAGTCAGATTTAGTACCTACAAAACATAAAAATATAGGATAATATCAGATTTATCAAAAAAGTTAGCCTGACACTATCCGTTGTGGGGGTCCCACCGGGCATGCTAGAATGAAATGGGTAGAAATCGACATTTGATCCATTAATACAAAACACAAATGTACTAAATGAAAAGGTTGTATTTCATTAATATTGAAAAATATGTGTTACAATAGGGACATGATGCCCTTTATCCATTTCTTCTTCTAATAATGCTACAACAAGTTCGATGTCATCTTCTATCGTCCCTCAATGTAGGTGGGCTTGTGTGCCACCACCGGGTTGTAATTGTAGTTTCTTTCCCTCCTTGATTCTGGGTCAAACTTACAAAAAGGGATTAGTTCATTGGGGGGCTTGCCTTAGTCAGGCCCCATGTTTAGAAAGACAAAATAGATGGTAAAAATGCATTAAAAACTAAAATTAAAGGTGCAAAAGCTGATAAAATGATAAAACTGAGCTTACCTCCCAAATCTGAGCTGATTTGGGACCTGTAGAACCAATTCGCCACCCAAGGGGTGAACTGATGCTAGATTCATGGGGCGGGGGTGAATCAGACCCTGAGAACTATTCTGCAAAAATCCTTCGGTGGGAAGGTTCCTTGGCTGTTGTACTGTTGTTGTTCAAACTCAGATTCACTGTATCATGCGTCGGTATCCATTTGGGCAGAGTTTCTGTGCTTAGATCATTAATGGAGAGAGAGGTAATTAGGGGTTTAAGACCCACTATTTATAGAAAAAGGCAAGGTGTAGGGGGGTGAGTTAAGGAAACTAACCCTAGGCTGAAGTCTAACCAAAGTTAGGTTAGGGTTTGTTAGGTGGAGGTCTCACATTCCTCATAGGAAATATCCTATCCTCACACATGTGTGAGGAAGGATTAAGTCTAATTAGGATTAGGAGGTCCTAAGTCAAATTAGAGCTTGATTAGGGTTTCTAGGAAAATATCTTAGCTAACCCTAATTACACACATGTGGGAGGATGTAATTAGTGTTAATTAAGGATTAAGAGTTCAACTAATCAATTTTGCCCTAAAAAGGTGACTTAAGTGAAGTCAACATTAAATTAGATTTTAAGAATTGACTTGATAATTATTTTTGTCAATTAATGACCCGTGGGGGCCTCAATTGAGTGCAAATAGGCTGTCGGAGGATATCCCAATGCACGAGATGTGATTTTGAAGGCTTATTAGGGTTTTGGACCTGAAAGTTGATGAAATGGTATATGGAAGTCTACACATTGCTATGGCAAACTATGGCAATCTACGCATGACTACACATGACTACGTATGACTACGCATGACTACGCATGACTACATATGACTACGCATGACTACATAGACTACAATAGCCTACAATAGCCTAGGGATGTCTGGAATCACCTATGGATATGTAGAGACAACAATGTGTGACTTTTGGGTGTCTACAAAGACATCATTTAATGTTCCAACCACATCCACCACAGATCTATCCAATTGTACGACTTTAATATTAGAGGTAGTTGGTGTGAATCCTAAATTTTGGTAGATCTCAAGGGGAATGATGTTACTCGAGGCACCTAAATCTATCAGATAATTATGTAGGTTTTTGCCTGCAATTCTAATGGTTATGAGAAAATGAGGTACTTCTCATTTTTCTCTTCTCAACACTACTTGGGATTCGATGCCTTTGGCCTCATGAATTTGACTTGATGGATTCAACCCTTTCACAAAATATTCCTCTTGACCCAAAAATTTAGCAACCATGAACATTGATATATTATCCTTAGTCCTTTTCATATCCTCTTCTAAGTTGTAAGTGGACTTTTCCAAATTTGGCATATTTTGCATTGGTTTGGATACTTCAACAACCGAAGGAGGATGTGGATTAGTATCTCCTTTTGTATCAGGAGGAAGTAGGGGGTTGTTTGGAGGAGTATGGGAAGTTTTGGGATGCTTATAACTTCTTGTGTAATGCCCATGATTTCCTTTTACAAAACTTCTAATGGCTTGGAATTCTGAAGTTTCATCATCTTCTTCTCCTAAAATTTTCGTATCCTCCTCCCCTTCCTCACCTTCTTGATAATGAACAACTTTAGTCACCAAAGAATCCTACTTACCTTGGCAAAAATTGGAAAATTCCTCATCATAGGGCTCTAACTCACCATAATATTCCATGGTGTCTGCTGATTGGCTACAGGGTTGGGTACACATCCATTATTGGGGTGAGTGTTGTATGGTCCCTTTCCTCTATGGTTGTGATTTTGGTTATATCCAGAGGATTGTACAAGGTTTTTGTGTGTGTGGCCCATGTGGTTAGTCAATTTTATAACTCGCTTATCCAATTCATAGATCCTAAAATCAAACCCTTGTGATTGAGACATCGTAGTACCACATACAAATGCATTTCCTGCATTAACCACCTATGGATTGGGTATGATGGCTTAAAACTGAGCATTTTGGTTACACCCAGGATTCATGATTATAAGAGGCATGACCAACGGATAGGTTGTCAATATTTGGGTATTGATCGCACTAAATCTAGGTATGGTCAATTTATTATTGATCGTACTAAATCCAAACATGGTCAATTGATTGTTGATCACATTGAATCTAGGCATGGTCATCTGATTGTTTACCAACATGGATGTGGTGGGTGGAATGGATGTGTTAGGATAGGTAGGAAAGGGTGAATATGTGGGCATGAATGGAATTTGTTGATTATATGGGATGGCATTCATCGTTGGTACTTGTGGTGCCATAATTTAGTTCATCATGGCAAACTGACTGTAAGGACCATACTATCCCATCATGGACAATTGGGCCAACCCCACACCTTGCAATGTCATTTACTGTTCAATGGTCATGGCCTTCACATAAGCTAGGGCAAGGGTTGTAACATGAGGATTTCTCGTAGCAAATAGGACTGTCATAGTATCTAGAGCTCCAAAATATAATTGAAGGGCCACGGTGGCATCCACTGCAAAATTGTGAGTTACATTTGAGTAAAGATTCTGGAATCTAGCATTGAACGTCCTAATAGGCTCATTGGGTAACCTTTTACAGGACACAAATTGATTATAGATGATGGAAGGATCTAACAACAACCAAAATTGGTTAATGAAGGCTACTTCTAATTGGGCCCATGAAGTAATGGACCCTACCGGGATATTCCTGTACCACTCATGAGCCATATGGTCCAAACTTGTAGGAAAAAGTCGACAAGTGACATCTTCATGATTAACTCCTTGTCTAATCATATAGTCTTTGTAAATTTGGACATGCTCCTCAGTTGTAATGGGACCATCATGTATAAACTTGGGTATTGATCTCTCAAGATGCCTAGGTATGTCATGGATATCCTTGGGTATATTTAAGGTAATGCTTTATGCACCATACCAAGGATCTGGTTGTTGGGCCATATTATTCAATGGTAGTGACCCTACGGGAAAGATAGAAACTATCGAAGTGATGGGGATAGATACACTTGATGTAGCTATCACAATGGAAATAGTGGGCGCAGACCTACTAGATGTACTTGAATCTAAAGATGATGCTAGATCAAGTATGTTGGGTGGGATTTCGATCTCTTGAGTTTTGTTTCTTGGTCTCCTAGAATTGGGAGAAAGAATTTGAAACATAGTTTCCCTAGTGGTTTTAGACTTAGTACCTATGTACTCAGGTTGGGCCATCTTGGAAACACTAATGTCCTAAAATATCTCACAAATCACTCACAATAAAACTTATATGATGTTGTACCTGCAAGCACAATAAGGTGGAAATAAAACCACCCACATTAACTGTTAGAAAAGATCTAAATCACAAAGCTATGAGAGAAGGCCCTCCTTCTAGTTCCAAAATGTTGAGTGAATATTTTTCCCTATTACAAAATAGTCACCACAATCAGAGTATTAAATGGAAAACTCCCTCTTGCAAAGAAATTAAATACAAACATCAATTTCTCCAAGGTTCTGATAGACAAACATTTCATATACATACATGTAATTGATGATGATTAAAACAAAATATATGCCAGAATAGTCTCATAGAATGCAAGTGACAGTTAACAAGGGGCCTTTATGGTTCAATTCATACAATGCTTAGTGATCATGACTCTTTAATCCTTGAAGTGCACATGAACTTTGCTTGTGTGAAAGTGATTCCTTTTAATGCTCTTGATATTAATCTGATTTACCCTAAATCCCAATTAGTCAATCTCTTTTATCTTCAAATTAAAGGTGTAAAATGCAAAAGTGTGTGGAATAGTCCACTTCATTTTAGACTCCATGCCTTTAATGTGAGATTCATTTTATCTTCATTATGAGTGTTCTACTAAAGCTAAGTCAGAATTTGGTGTTAGTACTTGTTAGCAAGTTAGCATGTTAGTGTTCATTTGCTTTATCTACCATTAATATCAATTTGGTGTTAGTACCCTCCCTCCTAAGATTGATTTTATCTAGAAATTAAACTTAGTGCAATTTGGAGGTGCAAAAATTCTGGATAAGGACCATAATGGAAGCAAATGAACATAAATGTAAAATGAAATTTTGGAAAATGGAACAGAATAAAAGACTAAAAATAAATGTAGAAATTATGGAATAACCAGAATAAAATGAAATTAAATACAAAATTTTTGTAAATTACCAGAATGGAAAGAAAACTAAGTGCATAAATTCTAGAAATGATTAGAATGGAAAAGAAAAGAAAATAGAAGTTCTGGAATTGACCAGAATCAAGGGAAACAATGAAAAGAAATGAAAATGGATTAACCTAGTTGTAGAAATAAAACCAAAAGAAGTTATTTATAAAAAATCTGGAAAGAAAAAAAATGACATTAGATTTTGGTATCACAATCCCCTCCCTGCAAAACCCCAAGTTATGAGATGAAACTAAAGGTAACCTAACCTAAAAGAATATGCATAAAAACACAATCCCATTAGACCAAGTGCAAGACTCAAAGGACAAAGAACATTTGCATCTTATTCCAATATTCACCTAGTATAACCCTTAACGACATCAATACATAGATACAAATCAAAATAAAATGCAGTAAAGATAAAGCAGTAAATTCAATAGCCTTAGACACAATCTCCTTTTGGTTTTGCTCACAAGGTTTGTATTTGCCAAAATGAATGCATTCTATTCTTCAAAAGTGATCTTGCTTACAAAAATTTCTAGCCCTTGTACAATGCCCTCCTTGGGTATTTAAGGTTTCCACTTTCTGATTCGTTTCATATTCCATCTTCTTTATGATGTTAAAAGAAATGAAAATAAAACAATAAAACCCACCATTATTTTATTTTTCTTTATAACTCCCTCTTTTAACATCATCAACAGAAACAAAATCAATATTCTCTTTCTTTTATATGATGTTAAAAAAGGAAAAAAATCAACTAAGGAAGCATGAAACAAATTTTTTTTCTCCTTTTTTTTATCTTCCCTTATATCTCCCTTTTAACATCCCAAAATGATCAAAATATTGAATCTTTAGTATTTTATAATTCTTAGGGATTCCTTCTATATTATAATATAGAAATAACATTTTAAATATACCACTTTCCCTTATGGCTCTCATGGCCCTAAAGAAAACCCCAAAGAGCTTCTACCCTTATAACTCCCCTATGGACCTTAGACTATATAAATAAAGCCTTGATACCCTATTTTATCCTTATGACTCCCATAGGCTTTATAATATATGAATTAAATGTTTATACCTTATATGTTGCAACCATGTTCTACATTAAAGAAACAATAACCTTAGCTTAAAATAATATTGAAACACAACATTTCACCTTGACTTCTATATTGCGCAGCCTCTGTGATTCCAAACGAACCCTAGCCGTGACTGTGTATGATGATCTACCAAATTATCCTTTGGGATTTTGAAGGTATTAAACATTATAATCGCTATTCCACTCCTGCATCGTGTGCTCGAACCACAATGGTGTCGAGCATTTTGATGATCTCCTCTGTGAGATATTCTGCTCTCAAGCACTTCTCTTCACACTCGATAATTTGACTCACATAAAAAATGAAACCACTACTCTCCTTCGTAGATGTATATTAAGAATTAAAAGGCTAATTTTTAGAGTTTATTTATAGGATGTGTCGTGGTTGAGATACCTACGTTTCTTTGCACAATATTGAGTGGATGTTAATGTTGCCCTTTCTAGCCTCATTCACACCTTTCACCCTAACCTTTGTTGTATCTGATAGCCTCTAGCAGTGTACAAAAAGGCACCATCTATTTTTTTTGGCACTTCTACCTAACAATACTGGTATTTTATCCACATGGGCCCTTTCTTGTCGCTAACAAATTGCCAAACCCCCTATTGATCAGCTCCACATCACACACGACCTAGTTACCCACCTCATATTCATTTGTGGGATACAAAAATGCCATGCATTCATTTGTATCCTACGTGGCCATCCCAATAGGAGTCCCGATCAACTTCGTAAACTATGTTGTCACATTCTACATCAATGATGCCTTAACGTTCATCCCTGGTTCTTAGTCTTCTATCATGATTTCTCAGGATGTCCTTGTCAGCATAGAGCCTTCACCTCTGTCCATAAAAATAATGTCAGAGGTCTTACACATAGTAGGGTACTGCCCTCGCAGCTCCCACACTGCCCATTCCTCGTGTAACCATGGCATCCAAATCATCAAGTGAGCCCAAATCACCGAAGGTCCAAACTATCACATAGACATCATATAGGGTATCTATTTTATGGGTTGATTCCCCCTTTGCTTAATCCTTATTTTTTGCTTGATTGGGTGCGGTCCATTTTACCAATCGCGCACTCACCAAATTTAAAATAATTGATGACAAGTCACCTACACCCATCGTAAAATCATATTCTATTGGATTTGTTGCCTGATTGACCATCGTCGTTAGATATGCATAGCTCCTTATCCATATCATTTCGAACCACCTATTCGATAGCTTGGAACCTATGACACAAAGATGAAAAGAACACATAAGAATTTGCATAAATATTAAAAACATTAATATAACCCCATACTATGGGGAATGATAAAGGAAATAAAAAAAATCCTTTTATTCCTTGTGTTTATCATATCTTCTTTTTATATTATTATTTTTTGTTTTTATTTTCAATGTATATAACATCCTATATATATGTGAATATATATATGAATATTATATTAAATTTTTTTCTTTTATACATTAAATTTTATTTTACTTATATATAGCTTGAAAAATATATAAGTAACTAAAATTATTAATACTTTTATTATATATTTTTTATATTTAAATTTATTTAAACCAACAAAAAGATAAAAACCCTTCAAGCCAAACCCAAGACAACCCAGAGAAGGCGAATGACCAAAACCAAGAACCAACACTCTACACTCAAAAAACGAGTCCTATGGACAAGATCACTCAAGCTTAAGATTCTCAATATAAACAAAGCATTAATTTTCTCAAGAAAGCAAGAAGACCTCCCCACATGAGGAGCATCAGAATCCCCACAATGATCCCCTGATTAGGGCTTCATTACCATGCTAACTCAAAGACAACGGGAACTCCAAAAAACTTAAAATAAAAAGTGGGTCCCTAAGTTTTGGGGCTAGTTGTGGAGTAGCCACAACAGGACCAAGAAGAAGAAAAATTCTTGGAAGGAGTGGATGGGAATAATAAAAATAATAACAACTATTTTCAAATCCCTCTTTCATCTCCTCCCATCATAGAGCAAGTAATTGAGTGCAGTGAGTTACTGTAATCAGAGTGTGCAGGGGCATTGATAGTGCATAACCAAGAGCAACCAATAATTAAGGATGTCATCATGGGCATAGTAGAAAAGAAAATATAAAGGCAAACTCTAGGGATAACTCAGGTGGAAAAGAGATAAAAAAGTAACAGCTCTTAAGGAGTGGGTAGAAAATCAAATAAGAAATTGATAGTAGTTCAAGGAGACAAACTGATCACTGGAGGATCAGTGAGATCAATAGATTTTTACTGCTCTCAAGGTAACCAATGATTATACAATAATGGAATGTTAGGGGTTTAAACAGTAGAACCCATCAATATACTATTTGAATACTCTTAGAAAAATGTAAAACATATTTTTTGTTTATCCAGGAGACAAAAATGTCATTGGATCTTATGTGTAAAACATTAAATAGACTTTGGAGGGGTGTTGGTCATATGGAAGTGGTTGTCCAAGGGGCCTCAAGGGGGGATAGTTAATTTTTGGAACTCTATTGAATGGATTTCAATAGAACATATAGCTTGGAGGGTTGTTCTCACATCACATTTTAGGAATAATGTCACAACTGAAAATGTTTTAATCACAAATTTTTATGGGACTCAAAACCTATATGGTCAGATGAATCAATGGAAATTTGTTCATAACATGAGAATATCAAGGGAAGAGTTAGACTGGATTATTGTTGGGGTAATGCTAAATTATACTCTAGATATTAGGAAGGGGGAACCCCAAATTTGGGCCCAAGGGATCGATTTATGATTACCCAAGTCCAGGAATTACACTTGGTGGATATTAAATACCCTAGAACCAACTATAATTGGACTAATAAGAGGAGGGAGTCACATAGTAGGAAGGTGAAGTTAGAGCATTTTTTGGTTTCAGAGGAGGCATTTGTAAAATGGAATATAAAATTTCATATTTTGGAGGGTCTAGTTTCATATCACTTTCCCATTTTGTTGGAAGGGGGGATCAAGATAGTGCAACATCACAAACCATTTAAATTTGAAAACTTTTGGTTACAAAAAGAGGAACTTTGAAAGAAAATTTCATAGTGGTGGGAAGAAGGCCACCCAGCATATGGGACAACAATGTTTAGATTCCAAAAACAACTTCATTATGTCAAAGATCAAATGAAACAATGGAGGTGAGCTAACAAGATAGACTTCTAGGTCCAAAGAGCTCCATTTGTGGCTAGATGGGATGAGGTTCAAAAATACTTTAGGGAAGGAACAATTACAGAGTAGCTCAATGAAGATGATGATGCATTACGTAAAGAGGTTGAGGACATTGACAACCAATAGGAGACCTATTGGAAATAGAGAGCAAGAACCACTTGGTTATTATAAGATGATAAAAATACCAAATTTTCCCATTGGGCTGCCTATGCTAGGAGACAAATGAAAAATATGGAAGCTCATAAATATGAGAATGAACACTTCTTTGATACAATTCCAGGTATGCATTTCCATTCAATGGATTATTTTTCTAAACTATATAAAGAAAGTATGGTGCAAGATGAACTCAAAAGGAAGTTCTTGCTGTCATACCCTCTATTATCTATGAAGAAGAAAATCAGGCCCTACTTAAACCCATTGATAGAGAGGAACTGAAGAATGTAGTCTTTGGAATGAGCACCAAAAAAATACCAGGTCCAAATGGCTTTCCAATTGAGTTTTTTTAGGCCTTCTAGGACAACTTGGAGGAGGATGTAATGGTTTTTATAGAGTCCAAAGGTAGTAAAAGAATAATTAAAGCATTAAATCATACTTTCATTTCCTTAATTCCAAAAGGGGAGGAGGGGGTGCATATTTTAGATTATAGACCTATTGCCTTAGGCAATTTCATATATAAAATAATCACATAGGTAATGGCTGATTGGCTAAAAACTCTTCTACATAGCATTATATCCTCGGATTAGGGGGGTTTTGTAGAGGGTAGGTATATATTGGATGGTTTGGTTCTAGCTCAAGAGGCAATCTATTCAAAGCAAACATCTACTAATAGATAAATGTTCATAAAATTGGATATGTCAAAGGCTTATGATAGGGTGGAGTGGAGATTCTTGTCAAATATGATGGCAACCTTTGGTTTCTCTCAGGATTGGATAGAATGTGTCATGAGTTGTGTTTCTACTCTAACATACTCAATGTTAATCAAGGATCTTACCTCACAACCATTTGGAGCTACTCGAGGCCTTCGTCGATGAGATCCTTGTTCCCCCTGTATTTTTCTCATATTGGTTTAAGGCTTGGGTAGACTCATATTGAGGAGAAGACAACAAGGTTTTCTAACAGGTATCAAGGTGGGTGAGAAAATTTTGACTCATCTACAGTTTGTGGATGACATAGAATTTGTGGGAGTGGCCAGCTTTAGGGAAGAAATAATGATTAGAGATACACTTAATGTTTATCTTAGGGATACAAACCAAGTCATCAATGACAAAAAAATCCAAAGTGGTCTTTTTCAATCTTGATCAAAGGCTTTAGGATAGAATTTTAGAGATCTTGGGATTCACAAGGACTTCTATTCCAGTGGTATACTTGGGGGTCCCTTTGCATTTTAAAAAACTAAATATAGAAATCTGGAGGAATATTTTGGACTGTATAAAGGAAATAATTAATCATTGGTCTCATAAATGGTTAAGCTATGGGGGTAGATTAAATTTTTTATAGTCAATCATTCAGGTCATGCCAATTTTTAAATTTTCTATCCTTGTTGTCCCACATACCATATGGAAAGAGTTGGACAAGATGGCTAGAAATTTTTTATGAGTAAAATGAGAGAGGAAATGGGCCTTGTAGGTTGGGAGAAAGTAAGCCAACCTAAGGTAAAATGAGGTTTGGGATTAAGAAGATCAAAGTTAAATAATAAAGCTTTGGCTGGAAAGCTTTACTAGAGGTAGATTTCCCAACCAACTTCTTTATTCAGTAGAATCTTAACTAGTAAATATTTGCAATAGGTAAACCCAAATGAGGTGGGTTGTTTCTCTTTGTATGGTAATGGATCCTTAGTGTGGTAGGATCTTAAGTTATGATCTTAGGTAGTAAAATATTGATAATTTTGGAAAGTGGGAAGAGGGGAGAAGGCACGCTTTTGGACAGATTCATGGGATCAATACCCACCTATCATTATTGAATTTCTTGAACTGCAACCAATAAAAATAGCCATGGAAATTAGGGATTGGGTCCAAATTGAAAGTTATTTCAACACTAGTCAATTGGGGGATTATAATTTTAAGTAGTTTAAGAATTTGGATGAGTGGCCAATTTTAATCCTTTCGAATTTGATACCCATTGTGACTAAAATCTTGGTAGAAATATTTCTCACAGGTAGATATGAGGAGGATGAATTAGATTGGGGCTATGGGAGCCTTGGTATCTACACAGTGAATGAAGGATATGATAAGATCCTTCCAGAGCCTCATCCTCATGCGTATTAGGTTGAGGATTAGAGAAATATTTGGCAGTCCAAGGGTTTGTCGAAAGTAAACTTTTTTTCCTGGGAGTTCATTCATAATGGAATTCTTACTTTTGATAATATAAGATGTAGGGGAATCATTGGTCCATATAAATGTATTTTATGCTACAAGAGTCAGGAAATAGTTGATCACCTGATGTTTGAGTGCCCATTCACGCACCAGATCTAGGATATATGGTTTTTATATTATAAAATTAGAGTTAGTGGTGATTTGAATTAGATTAATATTTGGGAAATATGGAAGAGGGGTAGATTTAAATATAAATATCTTTGTATTGGTTGGGATATTAGATTAAAATTCATTTGGTAGCAAGTGTGGTTGGAGAGAAAAGGCAAAATTCTTAGAGAAATATTTTCTTATTTAGATGGAATTTAGTAGGTCATTTTTAGCAAAGTGTAAAAACCCAAAAACACACAAATAGAAAACATACAAAAATAGATTTTTTTTCACTAAGGAGAGAGGTACATGATCCCTTCATGAACCCCTAATACACTAGCAAAACTTAAAGTTTCATTCTCCTTAGTTTCCCTAGAAGTTACATGTCACAAATTACCCCAACACAAATCCATCTATGTAGGCGTATAATGTGTTACTGCGGATAAGTCCATATGTTGCATCATCCTTGATAAGATAGACTTATAAAAATCAGTCCATAGAAGGTGTACACGCATATCCATACCATACACAAATAATTTTGTGTAGGTATGCTATAGTACCACGAGTTAAGCTATCGATCTCGTCTCCACGATGAGCTATCTTAACTCAAATGTAATATTTTCCTACTTAGTCCTCTATCTCCCTAAGGGGGTGTAAATTCCATTAGGTCCTACTATGTTCACCCTAAGGGAGTATCAATTCCCTTATGTCACCTTTGAGTTCACCCTAAAACTCTACACTAGATTCCCTATCATCAAGTAATCAAATGATAACACATATATAGTACCATATCATAAAACAATCAATCCATAATAGAGTAAATGAAGCAAAATCAACTCGAACATAGAATCTAATACATGGTATAATCGATTACAAAAATACAGTAAATTTGCTTTCAATAACTCAACACGAATACTTCAACTTCACTTGCATAATAAACCATCCTAATCAAAGGTATTACATCAACTGCATAGGGGATATCTCCCCACAATTGTAATCTATGGAACATAAGTAAATCATTATAAGATGTCATACCTATTCTTTTTTTCCCATTTGATTCCTTGCTTCTCCTTGCTTCCATTTGGTTCTTTGAGGGTAGTAGGGGATCAGGATACTCATGGTTCAGGATAGGCATGCCTTTAAATGCATCTATTAATCTACTATGCCAAATTGTAACTATACAATAATCCATTAAGTCTCTAACCATCTAATGCATAATGGACATCATAAAAGAAAACTTAATTTTATTTTCACCTCTCACAAATCCCCTTGGAGAGTCATCCAAACATTCTATTGCTTAGATTAGAGTCTAACTTAATTTCATTTCATTCATGTCCTAAAGCATTAAAGTCCCATACCCTTAACCTTTAGAACAATCATTATTCATTCCCTAAACCAAAGCCCCATAAATTTAGCTTAAAGAATAAATCCACATCACATTCCATTTAAGAACTTCTAAGATAATCAACATTAAGTTCTTTTAATTAAACCTTTCGCATATTTCCCTAAGGTTCAAGGTTTCATTTCAATCAAAACCTAACATTTACATATACCATATAAATCAAAGGTCCATTTAATTAAATTCCAATATAAATCAAAGGTCCTATGAATATATATATATATATATATATATATATATAATATATATATATATATATATATATATATATATTTAATATATATCTCACACATAATCAAAGGTCCATTTAATTAAATCCTATCATATGATTTACATATAAATCAAATTTCCATTTAATTAAATCCCAATGTATGTTTATATATAATCAAAGGTCCATTTAATTAAACCCTATATAAATCAAAGGTCCCTATATATATTCCTCACATATAATCAAAGGTCCATTTAATTAAATCCATATAAATCAAAGGTCCCTATATATATTCCTCACATATAATCAAAGGTCCATTTAATTAAATTCTAACATATGATTTACATATAAATCAAAGTTCCATTTAATTAAATCCCAATGTATGTTTATATATAATCAAAGGTCCTAATATATATTCCTCACATATAATCAAAGGTCCATATAAATAAAATGTCTCTATATATATTCCTCACATATAATCAAAGGTCCATTTAATTAAATTCTAACATATGATTTACATATAAATCAAAGTTCCATTTAATTAAATCCCAATGTATGTTTATATATAATCAAAGGTCCATTTAATTAAACCCTAGTATATGTTTCTCATATATATAATCAAAGGTCCATTTACATATATCTCACATATAATCAAAGGTCCTATTTAATTAACCTGATATATGTTTTATATATAAAATCAAGGTCCATTAACATAATTTAAAACTATGCTTTAAATATTTTCATAGACCATAGCTTTTCCCTTTTTTTTTTTACATAGTACCACTACAACCAGCGATATGCCTTATAAGGCACACCATCCTCTACAACCAACCTCCTTTTGCAACCTGCACTCCCTAACTCAGGGTTGTCTTCTGCCAAAAAATATATTTTATTATCAAGCAGCTCCTAGGTAAACAAAGTATGAACATCGCTCTCTATCGCACTTTTTTGAACATGGTGCTCTCTATTGGTGTCAGGGGTCTTTGAATCAGATATAATGCAGAGTTGCCTCATCATAGGCACACCTCTCTCACTGGTGTTGAATTTCCTGAAGCTAGTACATCATACAATGCTTTCCAAGTGAAGATAGCAACTCAAACACACTATGCTCTCTCTACAGAGCATAACACTTCTAAGCAATGATGGTAACTTTAAACACACTGGTTTTCCCTGCAGTACACAGTGCTTTCCAAGCAAATATGGTAGCTTTCACACACTGGTTTTTCCCATAGTGCACAATGCTTCTAAGTAAATATGGTAGCTTTAAAACACTAGTTTTTCCCAATAGTGCACAACTCTTCTAAGCAAATATGGTAGCTTTAAACACACTAGATTTTTTCGTACAATGCACAAAAATTCTAAGCAAATATGGTAGCTTTAAACACACTGGGTTTTTTCCCATAGTGCACAATGCTTCTAAGCAAAGATGGTAGCTTTAACACACTAGTTTTTCCCCACAGTGCACAATGCTTCTAAGCAAATATGATAACTTAAACACACAAATATTTCCCTACAATGCACAACACTATCCAAGAAATGATGGTAGTTTAAACACACAATGCTTTCATACCAAACAGAGCTTAGAATAACCCAACCTAAGTTTTTAGCCGAGATGTACACCTGCAAGGTTTTGTTGTCTCCCTTTCAGCCTCTGGTGCGCTTATATTTTTTCTACCTTTGCTTCCCTCCTTTGCTTCTTCCTTCCATTCCTCTCCTTCCTTGATGTTCTACCTCTTTCTTCAGTATCCTTCCTCCTTACGTGCCCCCTCTCCTTCATGGTCCGTCTGCCACCCTCTCAAAGCTTGTGCCACTACCTTCCCTTCAATGCCTGTCCCCCATCCCTTTCACCTTACTCCCATGTTTTCCTTCTTTGGCAAGTTTTTAGCATCGTAGCCCTTACCTTAGGTTGCACCAAGTAGGGATGTGGGATCACGATATTTTATTTTAAAATAATAAATATATTCATCTCATAATTTAAGATTTATAATATTCTTTTTTTTATAATATCTCCATTATATATATTTTTTATTTAATTGAAAGGTCCTCTTTCAATTTATTCATAATTAATTAAAGCTTTTTAATGAATTTTCTCTTATCACTAAAATAATCATCTTTAATTAATCTCAAATAAATTATGCCCTCTATTAATTAAAATATCTATTTTTAATTAATTAAAATGAAAACTCTTTAATTAATCACAGATGAAGTTTACCAATGAGCTCTAACGAGCTAATCATTATTTTCTTAAACTCCATTAATTAATTAATTAATTTAAAAGCATCTAAATTCAGTATACAACTTAATTTATTCTCTTTCTCAAGTAGGATGCTTTGTTTTCATTTTAAATATGAAAATTAACCTCATGCATCAATAATCATATTGCAGTGGTTCTTATATAGGAGCTAAATAATCAAACTACTCAAGTTATGATGCAGTAGAAAGCAAACACATTTATACAATTAACCAAAGAGGGAGTCTTTCCATAAATTCAATCACCCATCTTAGACAGAGATTTTACGATAGCTACTAAGCTATCAACTAAAGATCTAGGTGATAGACTGTTGATGATTATCCCTTCCATCAATGCATGTATATATGAAGGTATCTATCCATGTTACCTTTGAGTACCTTAATCATCATTTCCCCTAATATTTGGTACCCTCATTTCTAGTGGGTAACTTTGCCTATTCCACCTATGAGTGTACCTGATCCCGCACACTTGGTAATATGTTAACAATAACATACCCATATAAATCAAATAAACATCATATAGTTGGTTCAAATGTTCAAACTAAGTATCACCACATCATCAGTCCATACATTGTTTTCTTGTGCCTTAAATTCAGCTAGGGAGGGTCATGACATCCTCCCCCACTAGGATTAAACATCGTCCTCAATGTTTCCAGTTTTCCTTTTGTTGTTTAGCAAAAAATAAAATTATTACATCATATAATCTTAAAAAAAAAGGGATTTTTTTTAGCATAACCTCCACTTTCTCCCAAGTGGCATTATTCTAAGAGAACTGGTCCCACTGGACCTTACATTGATCAAGAGTATGATTTTATAGATATTTGGATCGAAACTCAAGAATATTCACCGATAGTACTTCAATGGCCTTCGGATTTACCATCAACAATTTAGAAATATCCCACACATGTTCAGGGTCAACAACATATTTCCTAAGCAAGGATATGTGGAAGGTGTCATGGATTTTGGATATATTAGGTGGTAATGCAAGTCGGTAAGCAACCGGATTGATATTTTTTGTGATCTCAAAGGGCCCCAAAAAATGTGGATCCAACTTTGTGGATTTTACAACACTTTTATTTGGCTTAACCCTTAAGAACACCTTATCTCCAACAGAAAACTCTCTAGGAGTCCTTTTTAGATATGCATAACTCTTCTGCCTATCTGCAGCTTCCTTAAGAATTTTCCTAATTTATTTTAGCTACGCTTCCATTACCTTGACCTTCTCTGGTCCAATCACAACTCGATACTCTAGGTTATCCCATGATAATGGTATTCTACACTTTCACCCATACAAGGCATCAAAAGGTGCAATTCCTGGCGAGGAGTGATATCCATTATTATAGGAAAATTCTACCAAAGGTAGACAGTATTCCCACTAAGATTTATGATCCATGCAATATATGTGGAGCATGTCTTCTAAAACTTGGTTTACCCTCTCTATTTATCCATCTATCTCAGGATGGCATGCTGAACTCATATTCAATTTTATACCAACTACACTATGAAGGGATTTCAAAAATTTAGAAGTGAATTTGGATTCTCTAGTTGAGATGTATACCTATGGAAACCCATTTAATCAAAATACCTCTTTGATGAATCTGCTACCTGAGCATCGTCCTTGGTATTTCTCGATATGAAGTGGGCAACCTTAGTCAACCTGTCGACCACTACAAAGATGGTATCATGTTGGTACCGAGTCTTGGGTAACCCCATAATAAAATCCATGGATATGACTTGCCATTTTAGCGTAGGTACATCATGTGGATGAAGTTTTCCTGCAGGATGCTGGCGTTCTACCTTACCCTTCTAAAATTCAAGGCATCAAGCAATAAAATCTCTGATATCCTTCTTCATTCCTACCCAAAAGAAGGCTCTTTTCACATTTTCTCACATTTTGGCTCCTCCCATATGAGTAGAATAAGGATATTTATGAGCTTCTTGCATGATTAAGTTCCTCAAATTACCTATATTTGGTATAATGACCCTTCCCTTATAGCACAAAAGGTCATATTTCATACTAAACTCCTTATTTCCTTTAGGATATCTGTCCATATTGACTCGAATCCCTTGGAAATACTCACCCTGAAATTACCTCTGTCTCACTTGATCCATCAAATCCATGTGAGCTCTAGTGATGGTTGTTATATATCTCCTTCTACTTAAAGCATCAACCACTTTATTATCCTTTCCTTTTATGTACTCAATCTCAAAATCATACTCAGTGAGGAATTATACCCATCTTCTCTACCTTGCATTAAGTATTGGTTGGGTGGATATATACCGTAGACTCTAATGGTATATTTTTATTCTAATGGGACTTCCCACCAAGTAGTGGTGCAAAACCTTTAGATCATGCACCATTGCATCCAGCTCCAAATCATGCGTAGAATAATTAACTTCATGCTTCTTAAGTTTTCTTGAAGTATATGCCATTACTGAATCCTCTTGTGAGAGTACCCCATCCAACCTATCTATTGATGCGTCTGTGCACACTGAAAAGTCCCCTTGAGGGTCAAGAAATGTTGAATCCCAAAAGGATAGTCCCATTTTTTGGAGCATAACTTACAATCTCCCCATGGGGCACACCACCTATCTAGCCTTGTGCGCTCCATTTAAATGGAGCACACTAAAAGTCCCTTAGGCACACGAGTTGTGCACCCCAAGATGAGTGTAAGAACCTTTATGTTCTTGTGTAAATTTGATAAATAATTTAATATAAAATGTAACCATAGGCCACTTAAATGGGGCTCCCTTGTAATCACTTTGCCGCTATAGGGGGCTCCCTCCTTGCCACTTAGAGGGGGCTCCCTCCTTAGAATCTATGCTTCTTATTCTTCTTCTTGGATGATTTGTGTGAATGACCAACCTAATATATATCTACCCTAAATCTACGTTGGTGAAGAGACGTGATGGTTCACATTATGAAGAGACATGATGGTGAAGAGTTGTGATGGTTCACTTTATGGGTTAATAATATAATAATTAAATGATTAATAATACTAACTAATAATGTTAAGATGGAGGATCCTAACATGCCATCCTCCTTAAAAAGAGCTTTGTCCTCAAAACTCAAAGTGATGAGATTTATACTTTGTTTTCCAAGAAGTATTTACGTAAGTTCTTGGACTCTTTTAATGTCATCCTTCTATAGGAAGGGATATCGAGAAGGATGAAGCATTAGCATGGGTTTTCCAGCAAAATTAGTAAATGTGTGATGATGAGGGAAGGGAAACCCTTTGGGTTATTCAAACGCCTTAAAATGATGCATAAAAAGATGTGGTAAAACTTCTACATTCTCTTGTTGTTCCCTAGGAGAGGCAATGGAGGAGTGTGCAATCACCTTTCTACCTTGTTTTTTAATAGGTTTGACCCTATGGTGATAACTCACTATTGGAGAGGAAATTGAGTGTAGTTCTTATAGAGTGCACGTTTGGCCATAATGAGTCACTTTAGGAATGTGGTAGAACCCTGAAGGTTCTAGCACAATTTTAATAAAGAAATAATTAAAATAGCATCTAAATTAAAATAATCGCTTTTAGATATGAATCACCTTTTAAATTGGTTTGGGAAATCCCTTCAATGGGTCTAAATAATATATATTCTTCTTGTTGGATGATTTGATATGGATGGCCAACCTAATATATATATCTACCCTAAAGCTACATTGGTGAAGAGACATGATGGTTCACGTATGAAGAGACGTGATGGTTCATGTTATGAAGGGTTGTGATGGTTCACTTTATAAGTTAATAATATAATAATTAAATGATTAATAATACTAACTAATAATGTTAGGATTGAGGATCCTAACATGCCACCCTCCTTAAAAAGAGCTTTGTCCTCAAATTTCAAAGTGAGAAGATTTATCCTTTGTTTTCCAAGAAGGATTTGTGTAAGTTCTTGGACTCTTTTAATGGCATCCTTTCATAGGCAGGGATATCAAGAAGGATGAAGCATTAGCGAGGGGTTGCCAAGAACAATAGTAGAATCTTCCTTAGGAAAATCATGATGACGATGGGAGGGCAACCCTTGGGGTTCCTCAAATACTTCATAATGATGCATCAAAAGTGATGGTAATGATTTCATATCCTTTTTTGGTTCCTTGGTAGAGCCAATGGAGAAGGAGTGTGTAGTCACTCTGCGTTGGTTCCAAATAGGTTTGGTCATATGGAAAGAACTCACTATTCGTTAGGAAGGTATGTGTAGGTCTTGTAGAGTGCATGTTTGGCTAGCATTGATCACTTTGGGTATGTCTACCTCATCCTTGCTTGGTACATCAATCACTTCTTGCACATCGACCTCATTGTCTTCATTGTAGTGAGTAGGTGTACTGGTCGCTTTGAACACAACTACCTCATATGCTTGCTCTATGGAGAGACAGGGATCAACTTCCTTCAATAAATACAATGTTAGTGTAGCACATTTATGGTGGGGTCCAAATTGTTCATCACAATTATCACAGAGTCATTTTGCTCGTCGTTCCTTCATCTCCTCAAAGCTAAGATGTTTAATTCATAAAGTTTGATTAGATTTGGGGGTTATGTAAGTGCTTTGTGACCTTCCATTATGCATAGGTTTGGGAGAAATGTAAGTGGTCGATGATTTTTCCATAAGTGGTTTCCCTAATCATTGTTGTGCATTGATTTTATCTTCAGCTAATTTTTCCAATCCATAGGTCTGCATCATGGTATAGGGATTGAACCTTGTCACCTCCATTCTAATTTCCTCTTTTAATACCCTAATGAATCCATTGATGAGAATTGATTCATCCAATATTGTGTTGTGTTTGGTGATATCCTCAAACCGAGTTTGATACTCATGCACAAATGTGATTTGATGAAGATATTTGAGCAATTCCCACATGACTGGGTCCCACAAGGCTCTGATACCAAATGGTAGAACCCTGAGGGTTCTAGCATAATTTTAATAAAGAAATAATTAAAATAGCATCTAAATCAAAAGAATCGCTTTTAGATATGAATCACCTTTTGCATTAGTTTGGGAAATCCCTCCAATGGGTCTAAATAATATATATTCTTCTTGTTGGATGATTTGATATGGATGACCAACCTAATAAATATATCTACCCTAAAGCTACGTTGGTGAAGAGGCATAATGGTTCACATATGAAGAGACGTGATGGTTCACGTTATGAAGGGTTGTGATGGTTCACTTTATAAGTTAATAATATAATAATTAAATGATTAATAATACTAACTAATACTAACTAATAATGTTAGGATTGACGATCCTAATAGAATTTCTACCTCATCCTTACATGATGCATTGATGACTTCTGTCATATCGACCTCCTTTTATTTATTGTTGTGAGTAGGTGCGCTAGGAACTTCGGACACAACTACCTCATCTTCACCTTTTAGGGATTGACAAGGATCAACTTCCTTCAATAAATACAATGTTAGTGTAGCACATTTATGATGGGGTCCAAATTGCTCATCACAAGTATCGTAGAGACCTTTTGCTCATCGTTCCTTCATCTCCTCAAAGCTGATATGTTTAATTGGTAAAGTTCATTTAGGATTGGGGGTGGTGTAAGTGGTTTGTGATTTCCCCATAGGTGGTTTTCCTAATCGAAGTTGAACATTGAGTTTATCTTTGGCTAATTTTGCCAATCCATAGGTCTGCATCATGGTATAGGGATTGAACCTTGTCACCTCCATTCTAATTTCCTCTTTCAATCCACTAATGAAGCTATTGATGAGAATTTATTCATCCAAACCTATGTTGTGTTTGGTGATATCCTCAAATCAATTTTGATACTCATGCACATAAGTGATTTGATGAAGATCTTTGAAAAATTCCCACATGATTGGGTCCCACATGGCTCTGATACCAAATGCAAGAACCCTGATGTTCTTGTGTAAATTTGATAAATAATTTAATATAAAATGTAATCATAGGCCACTTAAAGGGGGATCCCTTGTAATCGCTTTGCCACTATAGGGGGCTCCCTCCTTGCCACTTATAGGGGGATCCCTCCTTAGAATCTATGCTTCTTATTCTTCTTCTTGGATGATTTGTATGAATGGCCAACCTAATATATATATCTACCCTAAAGCTACGTTGGTGAAGAGATGTGATGGTTCACGTATGAAGAGTTGCGATGGTTCACTTTATGGGTTAATAATATAATAATTAAATGATTAATAATACTAACTAATACTAACTAATAATGTTAGGATGGAGTATCCTAACATCGAGTTTGTGTGCACCAATTATGGAGCACATAAGGACCTTGCTGTTGTGCACCCACCTTTAGTCTATGTATCCCATTGGGAAATGGTGCACACAAAGTTCCCTAGGGGCGTATAAGTTGTGTGCCCCACCATAAGGTTGTGCACTCCATGGGGAGGTGGAGCACGCAATAGCCCAATAGGGTGTACAAGGTTGTGTGACCCCTCATGAAGCCTACACAATCCAAAGAGATGGAGTGCACATATATAAAGAAAGGGTACACATCTTGTGCACCACAAAGAAGCCCATGTGATCCACTCCAATGGAGCACACAAAGCCCCTGTGAGTGCAGAGCTTGTGTTGCTATCCTCGCCTTATGCACTCCACTCTGACGGAGCCCACCAATTGAACCGAGCTATGCACATCTTTGTGCGTGCCTCAAAATCCAATGTATGCTCTATTACTTCATAGCGCATGCAAAGCCATGGAGCACACAAGCTGTGTGCTCGTATCCTGACTAGTGTGCTCTACTCCCAGAGTGCACAACCTCCACTAGGGTGCATAGGTTTGTGCACCCCAACCAAAGTCCGTGTGCTCATTCCATTGGGGCATACTAGAGTCCAAGCTGGGTGCAATGGTTGTGTGCCTACCTTTGGGTTGTGCGCTCCACTATGGTGGAGTGCACAAAATTAGTTAAGGGCACACACTTTGTGTGACCCATTGAGTCCCATGTGCCTCACTCCCTTGGGGTACATGAAAGTTGAGCGGGTGCATGAACCTGTGTGCCCACCTCAAGAGCTACATGCTCCAATCTCAAATAGAGGTCTCAAATAGAGCACACACACAAGTATTAAACCTAGCATTCTCCATGCACACACCCTACCTACTTGAATCCCACCCTATCCAACCTGAGGCTACCATGTATCCCATATACTACCCTCAACTGTAATTCCCCTCCGTTGGTACATTGGGCCGATAAAGCAATAGTCAACGTGGTGCGCTCGAAAAACCAAAAAGATTCATCAAATCAAAAAGCGTACTAGGCCTACATAGAAAATTAATTACATGCACTTTATAATGGAGGTGGTGGACCTATTTTGTGCCATTACTACATGCAAATATTTCTCATCGACAAGATTGAGCATAGAGCAAAGAAAGTAGAAAAATGTGTAGTCTCGTTGCTTGTTCACATGGCATCTACCAGTTCAACTCCTCCAAAAGTATCCATGGATAAGGAGATAATTGGTAAAATTATAGAGGTGTGGCCCGTTGCAAAAATATAGGGAGGGCGCAGGACCCTAAAGCCCTCACAAGTTTACTAGATACAAATAAAGACATCATAGAGGAGCAAAAAAAGGAAGTAGATGGGGTAACAATTTACGCATTTGATCCCACTAAGGAGGATATCCAACACCACCCAATGCTCATAAGAGGTCTCTACATGCGAGCATATAGAGATAGTATCTTGCCCACCTAGGTATCCAATAAATGGAACATTGACCTAGGTCGATTAACATGCTTGAGGGTGTATCACTCTTTAGATTTACTATCATGGCTCGTAGTCGCCTACGACTCTAAGAGCCAAACAATTAGATATTATAAGGGCAAGGTGATGGCTTGGGTGTCGACCGATAGGATTAGGAAAGTCTTTGGATTGACTACTATGTCCAGGGTGGTGGAATTCTATATGTTATCCCTCTAGGCCAATTATATGCTCAATACCTCATTCCCCCAAACTCTGCTAAAAATGGGAAGAAATAGGCCATCCAATTTCCTAATCAAGAAGTTCATGCTTCCACCCTGGGCACAGGATTACATCGATATGATTAATATGACATTGGGGATTAAGGACCTAGAGCCTATTATGAAGGAGGTGATTTTTTTTATTCTTTAGTACAACAGGACTGACAAGACTCCTCTCTACTGGTGGAAGGATATAATTAGTGATAATTTGGATTAGGCATTGCAGCAGTTACAGGAGGTTGTATTGGCCGATAAGGAAGATATGTGTCCATTCTATTATTATTTCTTCATTCATTTATTTATGGCACAAATAGACAAGTATTTTGTGGCCCAAATTGGAGGTATGACTGCACCAAATTTGCTAGACCAATTATTGTGCATCCAGAAGGGATGCTCTACTTACAAAACCTTATTTGAGAAGGTCATCCCCATAGTCCACTTTATATTGTATGGATATTTTCTAAATAGAATAGGGGCAGGAGTAAGGAATGTTTTGCACCAGGTATAAGTAGGGGATTACTTCTACATAGAGGAGTTTTCCTACATTATGATATATGGTTCGAAGTTGCCCCCGAAAGCACTCCCAATGCACTGTCCAACTTCCATCACCATTCTGGAAATCACTCGATAGATGGTCAAAGAAGTTAAGATAAGATACCTAAGGAAGAAAGGACCAGTGAAGTGGTTGCCCATTCCCTACTCAATAGGCCCCTACACATATCTCGACCACTTTTTTGTGCTGCGGGCCATCTAGAATATGGACACCTACTATTTTCTATAAGTCACTCAGAGAGCCTACGATCCAGATGGTCATCACAAGAAGAATTTTGTGGGAAAGCTTGCCATTATACAGGTCATGCACGCTAAGGATGATTTCAAATATGAAATGTAGAAGTATTTCAAAAATAATCAAACCTTATACTTGGTCTAGATAATGGACCGCAGGCCTTACAGTAAATTAGAAGCCATCGATGATTATAGTGCCCAGCTAAGGTTACACCAGGGATTTTTAGTGGATAAGGTGGTCCCACTAGTCCCAATGACCCCTCCAAAATAATTTTATGACCCCACATTTCAAATTTTCTAGCAATACTCTAACCTATTCGAGGTCATTATGAAGATTATAGATGAAGAACGATAGGAGCAGGCAAGGCTCCCCTCCTCTTCCAGTTCACCATATACCTCCTCAAAAGGGAAGGAGTTGGCTGTGGGACCATCTTAGCAAGGTGCCACATCCTCAGAACTAACTTTTTTATGCCTATAATAGTAGGGCCAGTTTGCAAAAATCCAACCTTCTTTGTATTCTACCACCTTGGTGGTCAACCAAAAGGAACGTCAGGTTCCCCCCAAAGTCATGAAGAGGATAACTAAAGTTGAGGGGTTGTCAAATATACTTAGGAGCTATGATGTGTAGAATAAAATTCCTATGAAGTCCCCTATCCACAAGAGAGCAAGGACGGAGTCTTCAACCCATGGAATTGAGAGTCTCATGATGACAAGAGTCAGTGACACCTGCTAATTCATGGCTTATGAGGAGGACCAAATACAAGATATAGAGGAGAAAATATCTCCAAGTAAAGGGATATTCAAACATGTGAGAACCACTATACAAGGAATAGATGATGTGTCTACCACCACTTTTGAGATCCCATTGCTACCCAACATGAAATAGGCCACTATCGACACAGGTAAAGGTATCATCAAAGAAGCAACTACACCTATTTATATGATGAAGTCACAACTGGCCTCCCAAGCATATGTGGCAAAGGTAGTAGAAAAAGAATTAGAATAATGGAAGGCAAAATCTGCCAAAGCAAGATAGTTGCAGCTCAAGGTCAAGCAACTTCAAAGCAAAGTTGAAAATTTGAAAATGCTCGCTCCATAGGCCAACGTTCAGCTTGGATCAGCTGATGAATTAAAATAGGAAATGAAAGATAATATTCAATAGATAATGAGGGATTTTGAGTCCAACCTCGTGGATATTTATGCCACCTAACATGTTGTTGGGCTCATTCAGAATCACTTGCAAAAAGGTGAGCAAAGGGTGAATGCCATACTCCCCATTTATCAAAGATTTCAAGAAGATTACATACCAATTTTTGCAATGACAACCACCTTATCTGATGATTCTTTCTACTTATTTGCAATGGAATATATCAAGGTTTTTACCTTTTTTCAAAATAATAAAATTTGGCTCGGGTGGATATAGGAGGTGGTGAAGGCCGAGAAAGAGTTCAATTATGAGTTGGATACAGCCTCATGATTGAGGATTTTGGGTAGGCCCCCAATATTAATAATTTTGTATTCGAGAGAATTCAAGAGTTCAATTTGAACTCTAGTGATAAACTATCAAAATGCTTCATGGCCTTAGTGGAAATGGTGGACCGTCTGTGTTTTTCATTGAAAAAAATGTGCAATAGGCAAGGGATTGAGTGATCAAGTCCACACAAAATTTGAATCTGCTACTGTTATTACTGGCTGACATAACCGTAGTGCGCGTGCCTTGCTAGGCATACTTATCTATACCATCACAAAAGCATAAATATCCACACAAATACATAAATTAAACAAAGAAAGCCAACATATGCAAAGTTTCTTGTATTAATCTTTAAAGGATCTTAGATTACAAAAAATCCCTCTTACGATCACTCGAAATATGATATAGATGATACAATTGCCAATGCCCTCAACAGGGTAGGCACACTTATTGTGCTCTGATGATTACTCACAAACTGCCTTGGGGTAGAGCTAACCCCCTTGTCTTCGATATGGAAGGATTATGATATAGGCTCCTTTTTGCACCTGTCTCTCTATGAACAAGAAACAACAACACACGATTACAAATATTGATAGCCTCTCATGATGAGGCCCTTTAAAGAAATATGCATGTAAATACCATTAAACTAGTAAGACAAGAAAGAATAAAGAAAGACTTTAAGCTATTCTAATTACATCAAGAATTATGCTAAAATATACAAGACATGAATAAGCAAATGATGTGTAAATCAAATATCAAATTAGAAGCAATAAAGCACATAAAATATTCAATGTACTCCTACTTAATGCAATGCATGAAATATCTAATTCCTATGGTTAGAGTTTTCCTAAGATGCAATTAAACCTATAAAAGACTAACATGACTAATATATGCAATCAAAAGCAAAGTAAGGTTATCATTACCCTATTGCAAACTGTAGCTATGAGGGGCGGTCTACACTATGAACCATGGCTGATAGCCATGGTTTGACCTCTAATGGGTTCACCCTCAGAATTAGAGGCAGTGGGCTTGACCTCCTTGTCCGAATTGATGTTCAAGGGTCACCTTTGTCATACTTTGACATATTTGGCGGTCAAATCATTGTGAAGGGCCTTAGTTTTCTTCGATTTATGCTTCATGATCCTCCTAAGCACCTAGGGCATCCATGGCTAATTGGTCTTTAGATGGATAGCAAAGGGGCTCTCAAATGCACAAAGTTGGTATGCAATTTGATAGGGCTTCGTTGCTCTCTTGATTAGTTAGCTCTCACTCGATAATTTTCCAGCACTTCACTATACAAATCATCTCTCCTCTTCATCCCCTTGGAGGGGGGTATTTATAGCATGCCCCTAGGGCTAGGGGTGGCTTCATGGAGAAGCCAAGACCAAGAAATTTGGTTAGGACTATTGGGATGGAAGCCTTTGGAATATTCCATCCTCCAACTGCCTCTTAAATATCTTGGTTGTTCCAACTAATTTGGCTTAGATGGAAGGCCTAACTGAACTCCAGTTCAAACTGTAGGTCAAAACTATGGTCCAGACTATAGACCGTAGGTGTCAACCATGGTCTATACTGGAGATTGCAGGTCTGGGGTTGCAGTTTAGACTGCTTAGGCTAGAATGCCTAAATTGAGTGGTTAGAACCACTGTTATATCTTGTATTCTATCCAAGATCCTTCATATAGTTTTGTAGCATGTCCATATGAGTAGTCACCCTCAACATGACATGTTTTAGGTGTCTACAGATGCTCCTTTTGAGATGCATTGTGATATCAAACAATGCTGAGAAAAATGGACCTCCTAAAACGATGTCACAGGTTCTATGATGATCATTGGTCTGATAAAAATTAGATGCCCCAGGTCTAGTAAAAGGACGCGCATCCTAGAATTATTGCTTCCAACGTGAGAAGGCTTACATTTGAAAATTTTGCACTTATCATCAAAAATTCGGGTAGCTTTGGTGCTACAATAGGAGTTAGGCCTATATAACCGAAGGATGAGAGCTACAAACAAAATTTTATATTTTCTATTTACCCCAAGAAGAGGGGGAAGCTTATGATAGTTTTTAACAATGATTCATAAATACGAACACAATTTTGATAAGATTAAGGGATCTACGATCTCTAGGATCTTCTGTTGATTTTTATTATGACATGAAATTATGACTACCCCCTCAAGCGATGAGTCGATGAGGGTAATGACAATGTCTGAAGTGACGCAATCGCTTGACCATAATGAATGATCCTCAACAACTTTAGATTTGAGATTTTTAATGCCTTGGCTATGCCTAGTTTATCTTATGATTACAATGCTTAGTAGTATTTGCACATATCTATCCCATGGAGCAGTCAGGGTATGATAGCCGTCTTAGGGATTCAAAATAATGCAAATTCAAGAAGACTTGTGTTGAATCATATTCTCGATGATTTGCTAAAAATATGTCATAGAAGAAATGACAATTTTACCCCAAATTTCCTTATTGTGATTTACTCATCTTGTCGGATTTCATGGAGTGCAAGTCGCTACAATCGCCAATTTTATAGGATAAATCACTAAATACGAGGCGCATTTGGTTTTTCATTGTTTGATTTTTTTTTGTTTAATTTGGCATTTATTGGATTGATCCTGGTGCTTGTAACATCACCAAATTTGTAATTGTGATCATGTATTTTGATTTTTATCCATTGGGAGTCATTAATTTACCTTTTTAGACCTTCCCACGGTGGGTTTTTAGTGCATTTATTGCTAGTTGCGGACCGTAGGTATGGTCTACGGTTTACATTTCCAAATTTTAGGGATCGCAGGTCAGACCTGCGGGTGGAAAACCCTAGTTTTGGAACCACGGGTGTCAGATGTGGTCCACAGAGACTAGGAGGACCTATAAATTGAATTCCCATTTGAAATTTTTTATTATTTTCTTGCAACCCTTAGAAAATTGAGAGCTCTGAGAGAGAAGACATTCCTTGATACGGAACGCTGTCAAAACTCGACCACCATTATACTCATCTTACCTGATGGCAGATCCTAATCAGCCATCGACTAGCCAGGGGCAGGGTGCAGGTAAGGTAACTAAAAATTGAGACCTCGCACTCAATATCAGTAAAATGAACCACACTTAAGAAATGCAGAAATTGAACCTCATTAAACTATCGATAATGAACCCCACTAGTCTAGGTTAGCTTAGGATTTAACTTTTATGCTTTAGTGGTCTAGGAGGGTACCCAAAATGGGTGCCACTCCTAAATCGTAGCTGATAGCTACGATTCCCAGTTGGCAAATTGGGAACTGCAGGTTTCAGCTGTGGTCTCCAATTTCCCAAATTGGGGACCGCAAGTTGTAGCTGTGGTTCCCAATTTGCAAATTGGGGACCGCAAGTTGCAGTTGTAGGTTGCAATTGCTAGTTTTTTTTTTTTTTTTTTAGATTTTTAGTTTTCTTTAGCTCTGCTTAGCTAGATTTAGCTTACATTATGTTTTTTTTTTTGCTTTTTAAAAGTTAACTTCTAGAGCATGGGATCTTGACCTGATGAAGACTCTCCATGAGGCCTTATCGAATGATGACCGAGCATGGTTTCGAGCCATCGGGTTTGGTTACGTCATCGATATACCCACAATTAGGGTAGATCAAGCCTATCTAACTATGTTGATCCAATGCTAGAATATGCGGACCAACACATTTCACCTTCCTCCTGGTGAGATGACCATCACCTTGGAGGATGTCTACAGGATCTTTAGGATCCCTATCGATGGTGAGGCTGTCATTTCCTCTACCTACATGACAAAGGATGCTATTTTTGCTACCATCTTCGATGATCAAAGCATCGATGCACAGGATGATGCAAACCATGGAGGGGTGCACATCGATGATTGGTATCAGGATGATGTCTTCTCTGTTTAAGAGGCCCTCTTTATGCATATCATCATTCATATTATCCTTACAGACTCCTTGGGCATGAGGATTCCTTGGAACATGCTGGCCCCTGCTTGGAGGGTCCTTTAGAGCTCGACGCAGGAGCCACTACTATTGGCCTAGAGGATCACCTTACTATGCCAAATCTATAGGGAGTTGTACCAAATTATAGAGTAGAGCCATAAGGGCATAAGCTATAGCCTATTACTATAGATCTAGGGGTGGCAACACATCTAGATCAAGTGTCTTGCTGATATACCTCTACGCATAACTGCCCTAGATGACGATCATTAGTGTTACACCATCTGTTGGCCTCATACTAAGGAGGGTATTCATAGTAGGGCTCATGTTGAGGACACAGAGCATTACATCATCAAGTTTACAGCACTTGGACCAGGGGACGTCATATAGCACACCTACATGGATTGCCTTGCATGGGTAGAGGCATACGAGTGGCTACGATGGGCCCATCAAGAGAAATGGTTTATCTAGCGTAAGCTAGATGTTTGAGAGTATCAATTATTCTCTCATGTCCTGAGATAGTTTGACATAGCATAGGACATACCAAATATGCCACTTAGGTATATACGTCTAGCTCTAGAGAGGGATCTCCCATTGATAATTCCTCCAGTATTAGGAGATGCACCCGATGACTTCTAGGAGACGGATGTTGAGACAGTTGGAACCACACCTGACTATGACGGGTTGTGGTCTCTACACAGATGGCATAGGACATGGCCTCTGAGTCGATAGACAGCTTAGGCAGAGGCAAAGGTAGATCTTGATGGGTGTAGGGTGCACTAGCATACTAAGGGAGGTTGGGGCATAGAGGCCACTGCTGAGGACCTACCGAAGGTTGACCCTAAGGAGGATGCTCTAGAGGAGGGTGAGGTCCCTCCTGACATCATAGAGGGACGAATGCTGGCTCAGGTTGCTGACTTGTAGAGTCAAATTGGGTGATTTCACACCCAGTAGATCAAGAGAGATACCACCATCACCACTCTAGAGGTGAAGGTGGCTGATAGGGAGTGGTGTCTAATTGAGGCGTAGGGCCAGGTACATGAGCTCATGACTCAAGCTACCAATGTAGAGGCCTAGGTGTAGAGATTGCAGACTACCCTAGAGTTGGCACAAGCGTAGCGGACTACAACAAAGGTAGAGTGGGATCTCACATGAGTAGTGAGGGGGGCTATGCCACCTCCTTAGGATATCATGGGGTCTCCTATGGTACTAACATTAGGTACATCAGCTACATTGGATCTGATTGCTAAGGTTATGCAACTGTGTGGTATGGTCATGAGGACCAATGAGATGCACGTAGCCTGACTTGCTCATGTTGATCAGCTAGTTGGCTATATAAAGATGCACAGGCTACAAGTTCCTAAGGATCCTTTTACATCAGATTATTAGTGTACCAATTCTAGGACCTCAAGGCTATCAATAATGAGCTCGAGTCATAGGACTCATAGGAATGAGAGGATGCGCAGGTCATCTAGTACACACACGACGATGTTGTAGGCCAGGACTAGAGATCGAGGGCAGACATCAAGGGCCTCTATTCAAAGGAATAGCCTACTACAGTTACAAATTTCCCATGTTCTAGGTGTGTTAGGCTTTGGAGGTAGGCAGGATCCATAGTAGGATCCACCACAGGTGCCAGGTCAGCTAGGAGAGCAGGCTCCAAAGCACAGTGTAGAGGGAGGTGACGAGAGCTCTAGTATAGGGGGAGTAGCCTAGATCTGGGTTATAGCAGCTATTGGCTATAGTTTGGATGTTCTTATTTTATGTGTAAGGTCGAGGACCTACACAGTTGTAGCCTACGGGCATTTTGCACTCCCTATGTACTCGTTTGGACACATATATGATATGATATTTCATGGCTCATTATGTGTACATGTTTATTTATTATTTTTGATTTTATGTTTCTTTGATGCACATGGATGCAATGCTTATTTAAATGTTGTGTTTATATGATGCGATGTATGGATGTCATTCACTAGATAGCTATTCTCCTTTATGATGATAATATGCAGTGATCTAGATGAGTAGATGTGCGACATATGATGTATGTAGATAGATGCGATGTTTATTTTTAATGCATATTTATTTTTGTTTTGTGGGCATGTATATTTTATGTAGTTTATGATATGCTATGCAATGTATGGTAATGCATTATGTACAAAAAAATAATATAATGGAAGTGAACCTGTATGCTTTAATCACTTAAAACATAAGGAATGAATTAAACTGTGTATATCAATTTTTAAAATATGACACCACATAATGTATAACAATCATGCAAAATAATTGATAATTCTCATTACAAGAACTTAATCAATTAATCCCCATATATGAAATGCAGTGAAATGGATTGGTATAATGCTAATGAATGAATATGTCATTCTGTATATTTCTTCTTTGTTGCACTATATAGTCAGTGGTTGTCTGAACATAATTTTTTATATTCATGCAGTATTTATCCTATATATTTGATTGTGCTTTGTAAAAATGCATTCTGATGAATGAATGAATCATATCTCTGAATTCTAATGATATTTGATATCTTGTTGCTATTGGACCACTTTTTGAGTTTTTCCTTGAGACTCAAACACCCTAGTATACTTCTGCAAAAATCACATACTAACTCTACAAGGCTTATATTGGACAAGGATTTTGTCATGACAGACCCAATTATTCATTATCCCTATGTGTGCATGTGATTTTTTTTAGATAAATCGTAAGCATACCCCGTATGTCATTCGGGACTCTTTTAACCCATATGTGAGATAAGGTTCCTCATACAATCGTACCATCCTTGTTTCAGCTTTGATTAGACTTATACAACTAGACAATCCTAGGTACCTAGAGCTAGCTCATCTTGAATATTGATCAGGGCTACCCCTCCAAATGGAGGCATGACTCTTTCAATGCATTTCTACGTTTGGGGATCATCCAATAGAACTACCCCTCTGATTGTAGGTAGGAATCTTCCAACCCATTGCTGCGATCGAGGATCACTCTATGGATTTCTAAAGGTGGACAATCCAGGAATTCAAGTTCTCACCCTTTTTACTTGCTTAGATGTAGTGATAAAAATCACTGTTAGTCCACGTGTTACAATTTTCTTTGAGCAAGGGATTTTTATAGTGCTTTTGATTCACTATGTCACTTTACATATTGAACTTGAAATTTGTACTTTTTGTTGCACTTTGTAACTTGGGATTTAAATTTTGTGACTTTGGTATTTATAGGGGAAATTCTTGTCCTTTTTCCAAAGTACACCTTTCTAGACCAACTATTTGCAAGATAAGAAGATCGTGAAACCCATCTCTCTAGATACCTAATATTGCTATCACAGATTTCATCCTCTATCGTCTTAGCAGGATTTTATATTGTTTTGCTTAGAGACGGGATTCTGATATGTTGAAGCACTATCCCAACTAATGACCTTGTATATAACAACAAAGCAAGATTTCTACAATATCTAAAGAACTCACTAGGTATGGCTGAGTGACAAGAAAAATTTAATATACATATATGTTTCTCCACAACAGGTATCGTGTATGAATGCAATGAATTATGATAAATGCAAGGGTGCATGATTGTCATAAAAACGTGTGACTGTTTGTAAAATTTTGATAAACACATTACACTCTATTGTGGAATGCAATGGATGAAAAATGCCTAAATGCAATATGATGATGTGAATGCATGTGTGAATGTAAATGAAAATGCAAAATGTAAATGCAAATGTTTTTGGATTTTAAGCTTTATTAATTTTTTTTTGGAATTTTACATATTTTTCTTAATTTTTATAGATTTTTGAGCTTTCATATTTGACCAAATGACGAGTACATGTTCTTGGAGATTTTTTTTGTTGAAAAAGTGATTTTTAGAAATCCTTGGAGCCTTTTGAATTGACCAAAGGTTTTATAGTCGCATTTGGAACCTTTTTAGTTGACCAAACTCTCAGCAAGAGGGCATGGAGCCTTTTGGGATGATCGAGAAGCTATAGGAACTCTTAGAGCCTTTGGGTTGACCAAGCAATTTTTGGAAATCCTTGGAGCCTTTTGAATTGACCAAAGGTTTTACAGCCACCTTTGGAACCTTTTAGTTGACCAAACTCTCAACAAGAGGGCGTGGAGCCTTTTGGGATGATCGAGAAGCTATAGGAACTCTTGGAGCCTTTGGGTTGACCAAATGATTTTTGGAAATCCTTGGTGCCTTTTCTTGACCAAGCTTCTTAATCAGAGAGCTTGGGGCCTTTTGGGATGACCGAGCAGTTGAGACAAAACCCTCGGTGCTTTTGGGTTGACCAAAGGCTTACAGATGCCTTTGGTGCCTTCACTACACTCTTAAGCATAGAACACCTTAATATGGATGATATTGAGAGGCTCAAACTCTTCTACACCATCTAGCGATGTTAGGTGATAGGTTCCTGGACCAATATTTTTAGACATGATGTAAGGCCCTAGCCAGTTAGTCATGAATTTGTCTCGCATGTCAGGAAAAAAATTCAAGTTATGTTGGTTCTCTTTCAGCATAAGATCCCTAACTTCAAAGTCTCTCTGGTGGACTTTGATATTTTAAGCTCATTTTAATCACTCCTAATAAATGCAAAGATGCTTGAGGGCATTCATACGACGTTCATCAAGCAACATCAATTGATCGAGGCGAGCTTGCCGCGCAGTGTCATCATCGATGAACTCTTTCAATGCGACGCACAACGTTGGAATTTCCAACTCCAAGGGCATAATGGCCTCAGTGCCATATACTAGTGAAAATGGTGTTGCTTCTTCACACAACCAATGGGTTCAACAACAATGCTTGTAAAACAAGGTTTTAACCGCACTTCTTTATTCCATAAAAACTTGTAGCAATCACTCAAAAACACTTAAAATAAAACCCTAATCAAGTCATTTTCACTCCAAGCTTATTTTCTAGAAAACAACCAATCAATTTAAACTTCGAAAAATATTCCCATACCTTTTTCTTGATAAATACGATCTTCAAGAATCTTCCCCAATAACACAATATTCCTTTGCCAATATCAAAAGGATTAGATGACAATACAATGCATATATTAATTCATGAGTATACCTTATTGCTCCAATCTCAAAATAATATCCAACACCAAACTATTTTGAATATTCACCTCTCAAGCATAAGTCGCTCTACTACTTTTTTTTTCAAAACCCAGAGCTATTTCTAATTATAACTCCCTAAACTTATTATTGTATTAAAGATAATTCTTTTAATAAGATAATGCAATTTATCTTTCCCTTTTCTAAAGTTAAAGTATTTTACCCACAAGTAAATATGTTCACCTCTATACTTTATAATAAGTACTCCCTTTTAATTTAGTCATTCATAAAATTAATTACAACCTTATTTCTCCTTTATTCAATCTTAGCCTAAATTAAAATTAAATTTCACAAAAATGTTACCAGTTTTATTAATGCTTGAAGCGCTTCTTCTTCCAAGCACCTTCCTCTTGGTTGTCATCACCGTGGAGCTATGTTATCCCTTGTAGCCTCCACACCTTACAACTTCACTTGCTTTAGACCACAACTTGCTACATTCGCTGCCTCAAACCATACCTTGGCTACGTTTGATGCCTTGAGCCACAATTTGGCTATGCTCGCTGCCTTGCACCACTCCTTGGCTACATCTGCTATCTCTAGCCACACCTTGGCTATGCTTACTACCTTGCACCACTCCTTGGCTACATCTGTTGTCTCTAGCCACACCTTGGCTACATTTGTTGTCTCTAGCCACACCTTAGCTATGTTTGCTACCTTGCACAACTCCTTGGCTATGATTATTATCTCTCACCACACCTTGGCTACTTGGTGCATAAACAAGATTTTCACTGCTCTTTCTTCCTTACAAACTTAAACACAATTACACATTTTTTTTTCATCAAGCAAAAGGATAAATTGAAATGCCTCCAAGGCATTAGATTTTATACTAAATATCTTCCTCCATGCATGACATCAGTGCTTAATTTATTCTTTACTTCAACGCTCAATTTTCCTTTGAAAATTTATTAATTTATAAAATATTGAAATTCTTTTGAATTTCAATATTATAAATTAATTCTTTAAACCCTATGGTTTTAAATAAAAACCTTTTATTTTTGCCACCATTGGTTTTAAAGAAAAACCTTTTAATTTTTTCCACCATTGGTTTTAAATAAAAACCTTTTATTTTTTCCACCATTGGTTTTAAAGAAAAACCTTTTAACTTATGCTTCCACATAATATTTAAAAAATATTATGGAGCCCTTTGCCTTTAAATTTTGCATTATTCCTTTTTATCTTGAATTTATTAGAAGATTCTTCCATAATATCAATGACAACTTTGATAACTTGTTTCTTGAAAAATTCCTTGATATTTAATGATGACTTCATTTCTTGACATCAATGACAACTTTAACTTTAAGGACTCAAAATGTCCAACAAATCTGCATTTGCAGGCCTATGCTGTTGGTCACTGCATGGATTTGTTCATCCAAATTTTCTCTTGGTATATACTATGGATTGGTATCCACTGAGATATCTTTATGATATGTCTCGGGTGGTCCTATAGTGACATAAGACACTATTCGGTTATCCCTACGACAAGAGGTGGGTTAGGGTGATAAGTATTGAAGTTGAATTCACCCCCTAGACTAAGGTATAGGTGGACTAAATATACCACGAGGATTTCATCCTATCCTTCAATATGGTATCCTAACCCAAACCTATCTATAGGCAACTGATACTGAGGTTCATATGACCTCTTACGCCCCTTCTCAAACAATCCAAGCTCGTAACCATGCCAATGGTAACACTCAAAATATCACAAGGCATACTCTGGGTTAGAAAGATAATGAACATTCACTATGAATGGCTCATCATCATCTTCATCCGTGGAAGTGCGAGATGCAAGTTGGTCGAGCCCTCCATAGATAAAATATTAAAAAGTGATTGGTTAATTTAATATTTACTAGAAAAGGGAAAATAAATTTTTCCCACAAATTAAATATTCTTAGAACCCTTATTTTTTTTTTTAAATAAAGGGGTAAAAATTTATTGATAAAAGTATGGATTACAAAGTACATTTGAGCCCCCACCCAGGACTCAAATAAGCAACAAGACAAGCTAAATCACCAGACAAGGTCAACTCCCACAGAAAACCAAAAAAAAAACAAACCACATTAAGTCTGAACATCCTTATGGATCAACTCCCGTAGGTGTTGAGAATCCCCAGATGGGAGACTCTCCCAGTTATCAATACTCTGAGTATCTAATAGCTCAGAAGCCCTTTTGGCCAGGTAATCAGCAACCCCATTCCATTCCCTTAGAATGTGCCCAAAGGATATAAATTCAAACTCTTCACTCATTATGAGAATCTGAATGGTCACAGAGGCCAACTGCCAATTAACATCCTCCACTCTTTTGTTGTTTAAAATATTAACCAAAATTTGAGAGTCAGACTCGCAGAGAATCCTGCGCCAGCCAAGAGAAAACCCCCTTTGCAAGGCCTCAAGAATCGCTAGAGCTTCCATAAGATTGTTGGAGTGAACACCTTTATAAATGGAAAAGAAAAAACTGATCGCACCAGCAGAATCTCTCCCAACACCACCAATTCCAGCATGTCCAGGATTGCCCCTGGACGACCCATCAATATTAATTTTTAAAACTCCTCTAGGGGTAGTCTCCATCTACCCTCTCTCCTAACCTTCTTGCTAAGCTGAGGAATCCTACTAGGGCTAGAAGAATTCACACCAACCCCAAACAAACCAAGGGCCTGTCATACCTTCTCCTCCCTAGAGTCCAAATGGGGGTCCACATCACATTTACTATGGATAGTTTCTTGAACCATACACAGGATCCTTTTCCAGATCTGTTGAATAGCCAAATGACTTCCCTAAAAAATGTGATGGTTTTGTTTGAGCCAAATCTGCCAGATGATGCAGGAAGGGCCCAAATTCCAAGCCACTTGGAGGAAGGGGGCCTTGGCTGGAGGTCTGCCCAGACTACTCCAAAAATCCACCAGGGAGAGCACATGAAAACAAGGATGGTTCCAGGCACTCCACCAATAGTGCCAAATGTCTCTGGCAAGGGAGCATTGGAAAAATAAATGAGAAGAGTCATCCTCATTCTTACCACAAAGGAAACATAAAGAGGGAACCTAAAATACCCTCTTCCTCAAGTTATCCCAAGTGAGGCATTTATTACGAGCTACCGACCAGAGAAAAAAGTTACATTTCGGCCAAGCAAATCTATTCCACACCTTTTTCCACCATGTGATAGGGAGACTCCCGAACTTTTGCTTATCAAGAACTTGATAACCATAGGCTACAGAGTAGGTTCCCTTGGGATTAGGGTTCCAAGCCAGAATTTCTTTATCCCTCAATGAATAATAGTACCTCCCTACAAGAATAAGAGCAAGCACATCTCTATCCTCGGCCAATCCCCCTTGGGGCCATTCCTATGGATCTTTCCATCTATACATCTCCATATTTCCAAAATACTAGATTTTTTTAAAGTCCTCCACATGAGACTAGCCCGCTTCCAAGAAACAAATGCTTAGGGAATGTAACCTGGGATATTGATTCAAGATAGGAGGGTGGCCATCCCAAGAATCCTCCCAAAAAAGAACATCTTATCCCTGATTGTAAATCTAGAACAAACCCTGCTTAATTAAATTAGCTCCTATTTTCAGAGTGTCCCAGATAACAGAACCTTTCCCAACCAAACTGGCACTAGGGATATCTGCCTCAGAAATACCTCTCAAGTATTTATAAGATAATATTTTAGCCCAAATCTGATCTTGAGAGGTACACCATATCCAATAAAGTTTCCTAGCCAAAGCCTGCCCAGAAAGAGTTGTCTGTCGCAACCCAAGGCCTCCCTCTTGAACTGGCCTACAAATGGAATCCCATCTAACCAAACTCCATTTATATTGATCAAGTTTGCCAGACCACAAAAACTGTCTTTGACAAAGCATCCATGTCCTTGATGAAACGAGAAGGAGCTGTTTGTACAAAACATCTGTAAATGGGTAAATCTTGAATAACAGATTTTAAAATAAATACTCTACCTGCAGAGGATAGCCATCTGACAGTCCAGTGATTTACCTTCCTTCTAAACTTATCAAGTATAGACTGCCAAGAAGATCTAGGTAGAGGATGAGATGAAATAGGGATCCCAAGATAAATGAAGGGGGGAGTCCCGACCTGTAATCTTAGAATGCGAGCAATCCTGGCTTGAATAAGAGGGGGGTATTGAAGAAGAAAATAAAGGACTTGTCCTCATTAATCACATGTCCAGAAGCACCAAGATATATGTCAAGAGACTGTCTAATGTTTCTAGCTTCCTTGATAGTGGCAACTCCCAAAAAAGCAGTATCATCAACAAATTGAAGGTGGGAAAGAGGTGGCAAACTATTATCCCACTTCCACCCCTGAATGAGACCATGCCTGACCTGAGACTTCAGTAATCTACCCAACCCTTCTGCCATAATGATAAACAAATAAGGAGATAGAGGATCTACTTGCCTCAATCCCCTTGAGGCCTCAAATAGCTTTGATGTCTCGTTATTAACAAGAACAGAGAATGAGGAAGAAGAAATACAGCTCATCACCCATCTAATCCATTCCTCATCAAAGCTAAAAGCAGTAAGAAATTTTTGAAGAAAGGACCATCTAACTCTGTCATAGGCTTTTGCCATGTCCAACCTAATGAACATAGTTTTCTCCTTAGAAGTTTCCATTGAGTGAATAGCTTCTGTAGCAATAACAACCCCATCCATGATTTGTCGGCCAACAACAAACCCACATTGCTCCTCAGAGATGATTTTGCTCAACCATATCTTTAGCCTCTCAACAATAATTTTTGTGATGATCTTATATACAACATTACAGAGAGCAATAGGCCTGAACATATCCAGGGAATTCGCTCCCTCTTTCTTGGGAATAAGCACCACAAAGGTAGCATTTAGGGCCCTTAGCATCTGTTTGTTCTTTTGGGACTCACGGACCACCTCCAAAAGGTCAAATTTGATTAACTCCAAAAACTCTTGATAAAACTCAATCGGGAATCCATACGGACCTGGGGCTTTCCCCTTTTTCATCTTGAATACAACACTTTTCAGCTCCTCAAGGGAAATTGAACCCATCAAGTGCTCATTCATCTCTCTAGAAACAATCGAGGGAATACAGTTTAGAATAAATTTTTCTTCCTCATCATATGAGAGGGCATCCTCCTTGAAGAGAGAGGAAAAATAACTCTTAGTCTCTTCTAAAATATCCCTGAAAGAAGAAAGCAGGGCACCCTAAGAATTAAAAAGAGAGGTAATCAGGTTACCATTACGACGAGCCTTAACAGAGTTATAAAAGAAGGTTGTGTTCCTATCCCCTTCCTGAATCCAATCTACTCGAGCTTTTTTTTTCCAAAAAAATTCTTCCCTTAGTTCCCATTCAGCAAGATCTTTTACAGCCTCAGATTCCTCAACAAGAAGCTCCTCTATGAGTCCCTGATCTCTAATCTTCCTTGAGGCTTCTTCCACCCTCCTAAGAGCTGCCAGCTTAGCCAAGGAAAGGTTCCCAAAATTTAGTCTATTCCATCTCTTCAATTTATGCTTAACAAATTGAAGTCGCTTCATAAAGGAGTACATAGCAATGCCATGAGGAGGTTTGCCATTAGTCCACCAGCCTCGCATGAAATCATGAAGCTTAGGATCTCGCAGCCACATAAGTTGAAACTTAAATGAGGGATTCTTTTTTAGCCCTAACTCTAGAGCAGAGATTTTGATAGGCCAATGATCAGATCCTCTACCCTCCATAATCATAGAACTAGTGCTTCTATTATTGCCAATCCAAAAACTAGAGATCAAAAACCTATCCAGTCTCTCTGAAATGGAATATTCCCCACATCTTCTATTATGCCAGGTAAATATTCCATTATCTGTCTTGATGTAAACCAAGTTCAAGGCCCGGATATGAGCATTGAAGACAGAATAAAAAGGCTCAAGATGATCAATCCCACCATGTTTTTCCTCCAGACAAGTGATAGAATTGAAGTCTCCAGCCAAAATCCATGGGTACAGGGGATCCAGACTTCTCACAAAGCCAATGTGCTCCCATAAATTCATTTTATCATTGTAATCAATAGGATCATACACGTTTGTAAGTAGGATGGTCTCACCAGATTCATTATCATGCTCGATCATCGAAATAGACCACCTACTGGAAATCCAGGTAAGAGGAGATATCTTAACTGGATCCCATAAACAAGCAAGGCCACCAACATATCTACATGCACCAATACACTGACATTGCCCCTTTCTCCACAAATTGGGAGCAATATTGAACAAACTATCAATAGCTAATTTAGTCTCCTGAATAAAAACCACATCCAGAGAATGAACACGAATCAAATCACGAACAAATTTTTGTCTTGGGATGTTGTTCAACCCCCTTACATTCCATGAAAGTATAATCATTTTTGGGGGTTATAAAAATGGTAGTCCAATGTTCTCACCAAACCTGACTCTACCAAAGTCTCCCCCATTAACTAAAATGTTATCCTGGTCTTTCTTCCGACCCACCTTCATATTCTTATCTGAAGCATTTTTTTTAATTATTTTATGCTGCAATCCCAGCACCGTAGGATTTTTACAGTCCATGGATGACTGCATTAGTGCTTGGGTAGGAGAGGGCATATCTAAATCTGTGTCATTTTCTAAGATAACTTCACTTCCAGGGCTAGGGCCAACCATATCACCTATCCTCGAAACCAAAGCCCTCTATTCTTCATTTAAACCCCCTATATCTAGTTCCCTTGGTTCCACCTCATGAAGAGACAACTGATTTGGTCCTGTTATATCTATAACAGGTAGCAATGTTTTAGGTATCTCCACGCACTGATCAAGATTCTCTAGAATTTCAAAAGGGTTGAGCTGAGCATCTGGCTGGTTATCCTTAATGTCTCTTTTTTCCTTTCTTCCTTTGTTCTGAGGTTTTACCATAACAAAGCATTCCTTATCCTGATCCCCCTCCTTTATCGGGGCTTTTCCTTTATCCATATTTTGTACAGCTCGAGAGGGCCCAAGATTTGAAGCCACAGGTAAGACAAACTTAGGGCATTTTCTTTGTAAGTGGCCATATTCATGGCAAATCCGACAACAAAATGGAAGAGCTTCATACTCAATTTTTTGAACCCATGTGGTTGATCTGAACTATATTTCAATAGAATCTGGAATAGGATTGTTTAAATCAATTTCAACATAGATACGGGCAACATAGATTACATTTTTATCCAGCATCAGTCGTGATGGCCCAACTGGCTTCCCAAGTAGAAGGGCAATCATATGCAAGATGGCATTTCTCCAAATTCCAATGGGAGCCACAGAAGCCAAACCCACACTGGAACCCGTGATGGCCACTCCTCTGATGGGTTGAAACCCACATGCCAGGGTTTAAGAAAGAGTCCCGCTTGGTTACAGAAATAGGGACCTCCTTCAAATGCTTTGTTACGATCCGCAAGACAAGAAAAAACCACCATAAAATATTTGTTTGCACTCAGCATCACCTCCACATCACCTTCAGGGTTCCAAGTCTTCCTAACCCAAGCCTCCATAAAGGGAAGAGAAATTCGGATGCCCATAAATTTACCAATAAGCACATTTTTGGTTAAATACTCCACATCTTCTGCCATCGAGTCTGGTTGAACCACTAGAACCGGCCTGGCTTCACATCGTTCCAAACATCCATTATTCTTTAACAAGCAATTCCTGGCATGCAATGGGAAATCCTATTCCTTCCAATCATTTTTAAAAGAAATACCAGCCCTAGCATGCACGCTCTGTGATGGACCTGATGCCATAACTACATTCCTCCAGTTGTTCATACCTCCTCCAGAAACTGCTGCCATCCCCACAGAGCCCACCAGATAGGTCTCAAAAAAATTCCAGCAAAGCAGCTTTCCTCATCAAACCCTAGCAGGGCAATCTCTTAGAACCCTTATTTTATTTATTAATTGGGTGAGAATATTTTTACATAAAATAGAATTATTTTCTAATTCAAACATTATTCTTTAGACTTTATATTTTAGTCTAAGAATAATTTACACAATGTTGCATTACATATTCCAACACTCCCCCTTAATGCAATATTGGGGAAAGGAATTATAAAACAAAGAAAAATTCTCCCCCTAAAGATACAAACGAGGATGAGAATCAAATGAGTAATATATTTACAATGACTTTCTATGACCAAGAACGGTCTACAATAAGGCACCAATACAAAATGGGCCAAAATGAGACTACAAGCCCCCAACGGAGTAGCTTCAGATATAAGTAGCTTACAAAGCCATCCATAAACCACAAGTGGTTGCAAATAACAAGAAGAAAACATCACAAGGGTGTCTTCAGTAAGCCTACAAAACCCCAAATGAAAGTACCTGCAAGCTACAAGCAGCTCAACATAAGATCGGTTAGATACATCATCATAAATATATTCACCACAACATATATGAATATCCAAAGATGATAACAAAACTGATCTAACAAATAGTGAACTATAAGACATTACAAAAATATGCCAAGCCATACTTATAGTCACGTGCTATATAGTTGATCAAAAAATATTATGTACAAAGTTGCATAAAGCAACAAGGAGTACCATGATAATGCAAACTCTAAAGTACCATGTACCAAAGTAGCACAAGGCTAACAAAAAAGTACCATGTACAAGAGTTTCATAAGGTATATGAAAATAATAAAGTGTGCACACTGGTTGCATAAAGCCAACCATAAAATATCATATACAAAAGTAGCATAAATGCTAACAAGAAAGTACCATGATAAACCAATTGCATAATGCCAACTACATAAAAACATGTAAAAATTTGCACAAGGCAACAAGAAAGTACCATGTAAAAGAGTTGCATAAAGAAATTGCATCATATACCATAATTGCACAATGCCATCTACAAAGTAACATATACAAAATTTGCACAAGACAAAAAAGAAAGTACCATGTTCAAAAGAGATGCAAAAAGCAATTATACCACCAAATATCAACTCATATATATAGCACAAAACACATCATAAGGATGAATTTGTCATCACACAAGTGTAACTACACTTCATTCCCCCTTGAGGATAACTTCACCAAACCAAGTGAGTCCCTCAGCTTACAAAATTGCTCCTTGGGAAGAGGTTTGGTGAACAAATCAATAGAATTAGAAGATGATGGGCGATACTCGAACTGAATAGTCCTATACAATACTTTCTCTTGGATAAAGTGGGCTTGGATTTCAACATGCTTTTTCCTTTGATGCATTACATGATTTATAGACAAGGTAATAGTTGATTGATTATCAGAGAGAAAACATGAAGGACCAAATTGCTCAAAGCCAATTTCCTTCATGAGGGTACGAATCCAAACCGCTTCCTATGCAGCTGCTATCGTAGCCTTATACTCTGCTTACATTGTAGAAAGAGCAATTATATCTTTCTTCTTGGAAGACCAAGAGATAGCTGTAGATCCAATACTAAAAATATATGTTGTGGTAGACTTTTTCTCTATTTTATCCCCTCCAAAATCAGAATCAGCATAGTCAAAAAGAGCAAAGGAAGGAAGCCTAGAATACTTGAGTGCCAAATCTCCCATACCTAAAAGGTACTTCAGAATATTCTTGTTAGCTTGTAAGTGCTCAATATAAGATTTTTGCATGAACCTAGCCATCATACCAACTACAAAATCAATATTTGGCCTTGTGATGGTAACATAAAGAAGACTACCAATGAGTTGTCTATACAATGTAGCATCAACCAACTGAGATTCTGTACTTAATTCCAACTTAACCCCTGTAGGAATAGGAATGGAAGTAGGATTTCCATCCTCCAAATCAAACCTCTTAAGAAGATCTTCAATATAATTGGATTGAATCAAAAAGGTACAATCCTCATGCTGATAAACTTGGTTGCCAAGATAGTAGTGTAGAATACCAAGGTCAGTCATTTCATACTCTGACTTTAATTTGGAGATAAAATAAAAAATGGCCTCATTCTTAGTTCCAGTCATAACAAGGTCATCAACAAATAGAGCAATTAAAATGACCAAGTTATCCTTCCTAAGCACATCGAGATCTGTATCTAAATAGCATTTATCAAAACCAAGAGACAAGAAGTAACTTGATATCTTTATGTACCATGCTCTAGGTGCTTGCTTCAAACCGTACAAGGTTTTATTTAGTTTACACACAAGTGTTTCCTTACCTTGTAAAACAAATCCTTGTGGTTTACTCATGTAGATATCCACATACAAATCACCATTTAGAAAGGCACTTTTTACATCAAGCTGAAAAATTTGCCAATCTTGACCAACAACAATAGCAATGAGAAACCGAATGGTGGGCATTTTGGAAACTAGTGCAAAGGTTTCATCATAGTCAATGCCATGTTTTTTAGCATAACCCTTAGAAAACAATATAGCCTTATACTTTTCTATCTCTCCATTAGAATTGTACTTGATTCTATAGACCCACTTGTTCCCAATAATATTTCTCTTATTAGGATAAGGTACTACATCCAAATTTTTATTCTTTAGAAGAGAATCCATATCAACCTTCATGGCATCAACCCAACAAGAGTGTTTTGAAGCTTCTTCATAAGAAGTAGGCTCATGATCATTCTCTATATTAGCTAGAAGAGACATGTTAAGGGTCATACTTCTAGTTATCCTTTGGCTAACTGAATTCTGCTATTTAGGACCCCTAGAATGATCCAACCACTTGGTCCTTTTAACACAAGGCCGACCCTTTTCTAAATCAAGAAGGTAATCATTGAATTTGGCATCTCTTGAAACAAATACAATACATGAATAAGGTGAGTATAACCTATAGCCCCTATGTTCTGCATCATAGCCAACAAAGATGTATTTTTGACTCTTTTTTTCCAATTTCTTCCTCTTTTCTAAAGGAATATATGAAAATGCATCACATCCAAACACTCTTAAGTGTGAAAAATTCAGCTTCTTACCATTCCAAACCTCATAAGGAGTCTTCCCCTCAACTAATTTTTAAGGACACCTGTTAATAATGTAGATTTCTGTATTGGCTGCTTCACCCCAAATAAATAGAGGTAAGTGGTCACCAAGCATGCATCTTACCATCTCCATTATTTTCCTATTTTCCTCTCTGCAACACCATTTTTTTGAGGAGTGTATGGACAAGTAAACTACGTTCTAATCCCATGAGAAGAATAAAACTCATTGAAATAATTGCTATTGTACTCCCCTCCATTGTCACTTCTAATCATTTTGATCTTTGCTCCCTTTTGATTTTCTACCAAAGCTTTGAACTCCTTGAATGTCTCAAAATAATTTGATTTATTCTTAAGTAGATACCCAAATATCATTCTTGAATAATCATCTATAAAGGTGAGAATATATGATGCACCACCAAGTGATCTAACATGTAATGGACCCATAATATCTGTATGAATGAGTTGAAAAAATTGTGTGGCCCTTATTTACTTTTACTTTGTAAACTTTTGTTTGTTCATCTTGCCTAAGATGCATGTTTCACACAAACCATGAATAGGTGAAATGTTAGGCAAGCCTTCAACCAAATTTTTGGACTTCATCATTTCAATATTTTGATATTTTGTATGGCCTAACCTTAAGTTCCAAAGCTTGCTACTAGGAAAAACATTAGTCGCTAAATACACTTTAGGAGGAGCATCACCTAACACATAAATATTATTCTTCACATAACATGTAATGATTGGTAGCATGCCTTTCCTAATGCTCCATGAAGTTGCATTGAACTCAATAGTGTGACCACTTCTAGCAACTTGCAAAACTGATAGGCACATATAGGACATTATCAAGTAATTTCCCTTCAATTACAACATTGCCAACACCTTCTACTTGAAGTCTAGTATTATCACCAATGACAACTAAATCTGAAGAGTGCTTATGAAAGTCCACAAACTTATCCTTTTCAAAACACATATGGTTAGTGCATCCAAAATATAACACCCATTCATTAGAAGTAGATGAGTCAATGGAGTAGAAGGGACAAACAAAGGCATTTTTATTAGAATTTTGCTTTACATTGTTGTTCTTTTTATTTCCCTTGCCAAACCATTTCTTAGGTCCTTGTCCCTTAGCCTTTTCTTGCTCTTCCTTTTCTGCAATCTTCTTCTTCTTGAAGAAATTTTGTTCCTTGTGGCCTTTCTTGCCACAAAAGTTGCAAGTGAAATCAACTCTAGGCTTGTTGGGTTGGAAATTTTGATTTTTCCTTCCCTTGTATTTATTTTTTAAGGAAGCCTTAGTGGCACTCAAGGCAAAATTATTCTCCTTGACAACTTGACCATTCACTTTGTCTCTATTAAGAGACTCTTCATGTTGAATCAATAATTGTGAAAGAGTGTTGAGAGGAATGCCATCCTCTTCTTGCTCTAGCATAGTCTCAATAATGGTGACAAAATTCTTGAACTTGCTTGAAAAGTTCCTCAAAATGATAAATCTTAAGAGCTTATCACTTATCCAATCACAATTACAAGACAATAGTTGAGTTCTCATGTCTTTCATATTTGAGAGGAAGATCAAGGCACTTTCTTCTTCACCTTGCATAGTGCTAAGAATTTTGGACAATAAAATGAATTTCCTTGATGTGTTGGACCCTAGATGGACTTGTTTTATATAATCCCATGCATATTTAGCATGCTCACAATGGTTTATAGTGAGCAATATCTCATCACTCACACTATTGATAATCATGAAAAGTGCAAGGTGACTCTTGTTGTTGTATGTCTCAAGTGCCCTTGCCTGGGTTGGGATCGCTTCATCTTCATTCACAATGGGCCATAAATTTCTTGCTTGAAATTCAGCCCTCATCCTTGGTTCCCATATTCTAAAATTTGATCCATCAAGGATGTGCTTAGGTGTGAAGGAGATTCCATGATCAGCCATTCTAGAAAGTGAACATAATAAAAACATAAGATGCATTGACAAAGGAAATACGTAATGCAATAATAAAGTAGATAAACATACTTGCATATATAAAAAAAAAACATAACTTTCAATTAATCTACTTTTCAATCATCAAAGATAATCATCATGAAAGATAAACATCATGAAATATAATCAAAATTAAGCATCATCAAGAGAGATAAGCATCATCATGAAAGATAATCAACGTCATCATGAACTACTATAACCATATTGAAATAAACAACTATAACCATATTGCAATTGAATAAAGGCAATAAATCAAGATCAACTTGCAATAAGAAGGTAACTAACCATAACAATCATCTTGCAACAAAATAAACTAACTTGAATTGAACCATAAAACATTTGTTAAATGTTAGATAGTCAATAAGTTAGTAAGTTAGTGTTCATTTTAAGGTTTTGCTATAGCCTAATGAATTGCCAATTCATATCACCCAAGGTCAACCAAGCTACCCAAAAGGGTACAAGTATGAGGACCCAAAAAGGAATTACTACCGATAGAGTGGATTATTTTGGATTCAATAGGTGTTTAGGAAATATAAACTATGTTGCAATATTAAGTAAATTTTAATCAAATACTAAAGTTGTGGTTAGTAAGTTGATTCATTTTAAACCTTCTTGATTAATATGAAAATTAGTAAATTGCAAGTTAGTTGGTTAGTAGATTTTTTAGTAGCAAGTTAGTAAGTTAGTAGTTAGATTAGTTGAGATGCAAAATAGGCAAAACACAAATACACACACACTCTCTCTCTTTATCTCTCTCACTTTTATTCTCTTTTACTTTCATTATGAGAGATACAAGTTATATTAATTTACATTATGCTTCAAGCAAATGCTTGAGAGAGATTAGAAGAAATTAATAAAAATAGGGGGAAGAGAGTTAAAAAGTTGATCTAAAATTGCCTTGTATACTCCAAAACATACTTGGATAACCTTGCAAAACAAGAAAACTCACAAACAACCGTTGTTAATGTGAGAAAAAAAATGACTATAAGTGTTGCGGGCCAAACAAGGTGAATGGTTTCCTATTTTTGTCACATGCCCGTGCATTTAATTATCAACCCAGGGAGCTTCGTAAACTTGCGAAGAGTCGAAATTAGGTTACTACAATACCACTAGAGGTGAATCTGCTAATCCTACGTTTGGGGGGTGTTCTTGAGATGGTTGTCAATCATTCCCGCACTCCTCAATAAATTACGTAAGAAGAACAGAATTTAAATCTACAAAAATAAATCATGTACATATTCCTGAAAATGAATCTACTGCAAATACTGGAACTAGCAAACCAATGAACATTCCTATGAAAGCAATAAACTAATTAAAATAAATGAACAAAAAGGAAATGGGGAAGAAATACTGGCTTGGAGTGGGCCCAGGCTCCAGAAGCTTCTTCCCGATCGAACACGCGCTTTAGAACTTCTGTAACTGTAATATATTTATCAACGCATTACAATGTAACTCTAAAATGGATCTTTATTAAATATCTCTCTATCTCCACATATATTTTCTATATATTTTTAGAATGATCTGCGTGTGTTTATATAACACACCCATAGAACTTCTATTACAGAAGTGGTTACAATAGTCGATTCTTCCCAGACTAAATTAGAATAGTCTGGCGAATGCAATCGACGTCTGGCATTCTATTTTGATGGCGGCGTGTTCATTCCGGTTTGTGCTTTGCCTGGCATCCGTAAGACATTTTGATACGTTGGTGCTATCTCCAATTGTAGGCTGCACGCATAGCTCGAACTACTCGTCCACGTCCTTCGAGTCTTGTCAACGGGAAAAGAATCAGTGGCCTTTTGATTGTAGGGAGGCGCTCGTATTTAGTTGGTGCCTTTCGACTGCAAGGAGGCGCTCGTCTTTGGTTTGGCACCTTTCGACTGTAGGGAGGCGCTTGTTCCCTTGGCGCCTTTCGGTTGCAGGGAGGCGCCTATGTTCTCTACATTGACCCCCAATGAAATAAAGTGCCAGGTCCATCAAAAGGACCTCGACTGTTCCAAATCTAACTAAATCAACTGCAATTCCACAAAACATACTAAAAGCACACAAATTAGATAACACGCATAATTATATCAAATATCTATATAATCATTCATAAAAGTACGCAATCCTTATTATACGACCGCATATTGATCAAAGAAATATGTACAAAATATGAGCATTTCTGGTGCTCATCATCCCCCCATGCCTAACATATGCCATGCCCTCGTGGCATCCAAGCTGTAGGTAGCCCTCTGACTTTTCATCGTCGCCATCTCTTGGAGGATTCGGCTGCCCCTGCGGCCCGAGTCTGTCTTTTCGTGTCGGCATGTGAAGGTGTGGTTCGCCTGTGCCTATGGGAAACTACGGTTGTCAATTGTCCCCTTCTTGTTCTGGCCGCTACTGGTGGTGGCCTAGCCAACGTTGTTCCTGCCGATTGAAATGCAGCTTCGGCAGCTTGCCAGAGGTCGGCGTCTGGAGGTTTGACCATGACCAGAGGGATATCCGAGTTATCCTCTCTGGAAGGCACTACTTGGGCCTTGTATAATCCGGCCACTTCAGGGGTAAGCCCTGCATTCTCCTTTGCAATTGCAGCGGCCTCCAATTGTGGGCCATATACTCCCCACCATTCCAAGTACCTCCTCATCATGGAAGGCCGCCCTCGGGATGAACCATAGATGTCCCAAAATTGGCTGTCTTCTGTCGGATTGACGCAGATGCCAGAATCTCCTTTTACCCTCGAGGATGCCTTCCTGGCCTCCTTGGCTGCTTTCATTTCGTTGCGCAGCCGCTCAAAATATTTTTGCCTTTCGAAGAATGGCTGCATGTCCCATTCGTCCTCCTCTGACTCGACGAAGGTCACTTTCACCTTCTGTCGAGCCGTCCTGGGCCTCTTTGCCTTGGCCTCTACAGAAAATGTGGCGGCTCGGACCGGGGTCTCTTCTTTCTCTGGGGACTTCTCTTTACTCCGAAGGATCGGCTGTGCTGCTATCTCCGGGGGTGATCCTTCGTTCTCCTGTCTACCTGGTGTCGACCCCTCAGGCTCTTCTCCTTCGTCAGGCCTGGGGAGGTCCTCCGTATCCTCTGGTCTTATCTACTGCTGGAGACCTTCGTCCTGCTCTGTGTCACTCAGGACAATGACAGGGGGCATCGTAGGACTTCTTTCCTTTTCACCCCTAAAAATAGAGGAATCCTCCCCTGTCTCCGGGCTGCTCTGTCGGGCATCCGATCGAATCTCCCCCGAAGAGAATACTCGTTCGATAGATGTGGGAGAGTTCGTCGGCACTTCTTCTGCCCAATCAGTCTGAGTGGCCGCCTCCTGTCTTGTTGTTCCTCTGTCCTGGAGCATTTGATTTTCCTCCTGCAACTGCCGGACCAGCTGCTCGAGCTGAGCGATTCGTCTATCCCTTTCCTCCAATTCCCTTTTATGCTGGTTCTGGCAATCTTCCAGAGTCTGCTGTGCCATCCAGCAATCGGTTTGCCATTCGAGCGCCTCCTCCAAGGCCGCATCGATCTGGTCGTTACTCCCAGAAGTTCCTTCATTCCGTGGGCTCTGGTTCATTAATTCTTGGAGGGTTTGGGCGGCAACGTCTATCTCTGGGTCACTCTGTCCTTCCTCTATCGAGAGGAATCACCATAGACGTTTCCTCCTGGGGATTGGTTCGTCCTCACCACCAGCGAGTGGCGCTCCTTCCTCCTCATACTCGGGCACTAGGGAATGCCCTCTGTCCTCTACGTCTTCGGGCACCGGTGACTGCTCTGCCCTTCCTAGAAAATAGGGCGACGCCAATTGCCCGATGTTTGCTATCTCCTCTATAGGGGATGCTTCGCCTTGCCCTAATTCGGCAACCGCATTGTGTTGCTCTATTTGGCCGCCATCTCCCTCTGCGTCGCGGTTCTGTCTTTGTGCTTCTGCATGGCGGACCAATGCCGATATCAGCCCATGGTGGGCTAAGGTGGATGGTGCCCCCTTCTGGTACCGAGCCGCTTCATCCTTTAGAGCAGTCGCCAGGTAGAAGGGTATATTTATTTTCCTCCCATGCACTAGGTGATTGAGGAAGTGCACATGATTAATGTTCAGATGCGTATACTTCCCTGTGCATGTGAAGAATCGAGCAATCTGCTCGAACATCTTTCGTATATTCATGGGGAGACTATTTTTGAGTAACCCCTCCCTGTCTATCTGCACATTTCCTCCTGGCAGCAGTATTTCGGTGTATAGCTTTAGCACTCCGCCCTTGTATGCACATTCCCCCGTGAGAGGCAATCCAGTCGCCTGTGAGATGAACTCAGGGGTGACTGGAATTTCCACCCCTCGTACTTGGGCCGCATCGCCCCTCAAAGAGGTGGCGAATTCTCTAGCTGCCTCCACATCCTGGCCCTGACTGACCAGGGTGCAGTATTCGAGCCACCCCTCGGCTTCGAATTGGGTCTTCACTGCCCCTCTGATTCCATCAGTATCACTGGGTTCATTCTTCTTGATCGCGTGGTTCTTGGACCTTCCTCCCATGGCGCCTTTCGGTGCTGTATATTTTTCTGTCCTTCCTTCTACAGGAAGGCGCCTTCTTATAGAAAAGATGCCTAACCCTAGCAGTTATGGAAGGCGCCCTATCATTGGCACGTGTTTTCGGCTTTGGGGGGATACGATCTCTATGACGACGGTATTTTTTGGTACTGCGTATTTATAAATAATTATATAAACGATTTGATTTAGTATGCGCGTACCTAATTCGGCGTTCCAGTTGTCGTGGTAGCCACTGATTTGCTGACTTGTGACACGAGGGAGGGGTGTGGTCATTTGATGTCGCTGATTCGTGCGATGCTTCGTTCTGCCCGAGGCGTCCGGTACCTTCCCCATGTGGATGGTGCCCTTGTAGCGCCTTTCCAACGTTGTCGGTGCTCTTCGTCGAACGAATGCGCCTTCCGACTATAGGGAGGCGCTTCTGATTGGCTGGGAGGCACTTTTGCCTGCATGCATCTTCCCAATGTGGGAGGCGCCTCCTTCTGGTTCGTGCCTTCCCGATGTTGGAAGGCGTTCATCTTGATGAATGCGCCTTCCTGATGTTGGAAGGCGTATTCGATTGGATGAATGCGCCTTCCTGATGTTGGAAGGCACCTCGGCTGGATGAATGCGCCTTCCTGATGTTGGAAGGCGCCTCGACTGGATGAATGTGCCTTCCTGATGTTGGAAGGCACCTTCGGCTGCTTTTTTTTTTTTTTTTTTTGATTTGGTGCCTTCCTGCCACGGAAGGCGCCTACATATTTATTTTATTTTAATATATTTTTTTTTTTGAACTTCATAGGTGGAAGGCGTTGTCTTCCGATTTGGCGCCTTCCAGATGCAGTAAGGTGCCTTCTTCTAGATGGGCACCTTTCGGGTGTGGTAAGGCACCTTCTTGTGGACTTGGCGCCTTCTGGATGCAGTAAGGCGCCTTCTTCTGGACTTGGCACCTTCTGACTGCCGTAAGGCGCCTTCTTCTGGACTTGGCGCCTTCTGACTGCCGTAAGGTGCCTTCTTCTGGACTTGGCGTTGCGTAAGGCACCTTCTTCTGGACTTGGCACCTTCTGACTGCCGTAAGGCGCCTTCTTCTGGACTTGGCGCCTTCTGACTGCCGTAAGGCGCCTTCTTCTAGACTTGGCACCTTCTGACTGCCGTAAGGCGCCTTCTTCTGGATGGCGATTTGACTGGAAAAAGGGTGATCAAGCCTTCCCAGTTTTTTCACGCTGCCCAGATTCTACCTACGAGCCGGTGTCGGAATGTTGAGCCGAATCAGGCCTGGTTTCCCGAGATACCTACCCCTCGTGCTATCAGGTCCTCCACCTACAAAAAGCAACCAAAAAAAAAAGGAAAATAAAGGCAGTTAGACGCGTTCCGTGCCTGTTAGGCCCTGGATTAGGATGCCTGTAGCTTGCATGCGGGCGTCGTCCCTGCAAAAACACACATTACAAAAAAAACTATATTAACTAAAAAATTGGGTGAGCACTTTCATGCCCACCATTTCACCTGTGAGAGTTCGGTCCAGATCTAGCAAGATGGGGTCTCCCCCACGCCTACTCTGGATTCCACCTGTAACGTTTCGGACGTATTATAGGGGCGTAGTCGGTGGCCATTGACTGTGAACATGGTGTTGCTACCGTCAATGGTCTTAACGTGCACCGCCCCATTCCTAATGAGCTCTGCCACCTCATACGGCCCCATCCACCTCTGCATAAGTTTGCCCTTCCTTTCCTGGAATCGGGAATCGTACAATAGTACCCATTCCCCTACCTGGAACTTCTTCAGCTTGATGTGGTTATCATGCCACTTCTTTCTCTGCTTCTGTATAATCTCTGTCCTCTGCAAAGCATCCAGTCGGATTTCGTCCAGCTGATCTAGCTGGCGAATCCTCTATTTTTGAGCTTCGTCCAAGCTCAAATTTAATTCTGAAGCCGTCCTCAGAGTTTTGATTTCGAACTCGATGGGCATCATCGCATTTTTCCCATAGACCAGTTGGAAAGGTGTGCATCCTGTGGTGGATTTCCACGTGGTGTTGTATGCCCAAACTGCCTCCGGCAACCGTGTGGCCCAATATTTCTTGTGTTGCTGCATGGTTTTGGTCAGGATGTTTTCTATCTCCCTGTTTGTCACTTCTACTTGCCCGTTCGCCTGCGGATGGTAGGGCGTGGTTTTATTGTGCCGAACTCTATACTGCTCCATCAGCTCCTCAATCAATTTGGAGGTGAATTGGGGCCCTTGGTCTATTGTTATCTCCCGAGGAACCCCAAATCATGTGAAAATATGGGCAAATAAGAAATCGGTGACCGTTCTTTCCTTTGAGTCCCTTAATGCCTGCACTTCCACCCATTTGGTGACGTAATCCGTGCGGACCAGAATAAACCTCCTTCCCATCGAAGGTGGATTGAATGGTCCCACGAAGTCCATGCCCCATTTATCGAAAGGTTCCAGGTGTACCTGGGGCTGCAGGGGCATTTCATCTCGGTGGGTTGGTCTACCCATCCTCTGGCACTCGTCACACTTGCTGGTATACGCTGCCGCGTCCTTGAACAGAGTGGGCCAAAAATACCCAACCTGCAGGATTTTGTAGGCAGTTCATTTCCCTGCAAAGTGTCCTTCGCATGGCTCATCGTGACATGCCTTGAGCACTTCTGAAAACTCCTGTTCTGCTATGCATCTTCTTATTATTTGGTCCCGTCCTATTTTAAATAGGAGACCATCCATCCAAAGGAATGATGCGCTCTTCTCTATGACCGCCTGCTTTTCTCGGTAGGAGAGAGCAGGTGAGGTCCTTCCGGTGGCCAAGTAATTGGCTATGTCTGCATACCACGGAGTTTGTTCACTAATAGCGAACAGATGTTCATCCAAAAACTGATCTTCCATTGCTTGATGATCTGCTGGTATCAATCTGGACAGAAAATCTGCCATGACGTTGTCCTTGCCCGGTTTATCGACTATAGTGATGTCGAATTCCTGCAATAGCAATAGCCATCTGATAATTCTGCCACCAATGGCCGGCTTGCTCATCAGATACCTGATAGCCACGTGGTCCGTATGGACGAAGACCTTGTATCCCATTATATAGTGGCAGAATTTGTTTATTGCATGGACAACTGCGAGGAATTCTTTTTCTGTCACTGTATAGTTGAGCTCTGCTCCCACCAAGTTTTTACTGACATAATAGATGGCATAAAATTCTTCATCGTCTTTCTGCCCGAGGACTGCTCCGATCGCACCGTTAGATGCATCGCAGTAAATATGGAACGGTATGGCCCAATTCGGTCCTCTCAAGACCGGTGCAGATATCAATTTTTCTTTCAGCAATTGGAATGCTTCTTCGCAGTCTCCCGTCCAATTGAACTCTACGTCCTTAGAAAGTAGGGTGTGCAGTGGTTTGGCAATCTTACTAAATTCGGCGATAAATCGTCGGTAGTACCCGGCTGATCCAAGGAAACTTCTTACCTCCTTATGCATTCTAGGGCTAGGTAGGTCTCTGATGACCTCAATCTTCCTCTTGTCTACTTTTATTCCTTCCACAGAGAGGTGGTGTCCCAACACGATGCCTTCCTGCATCATCATAAAACATTTTTCATTACTTAGGGACAAATGATTCTCCTTGCTCTTGTCGAGCACTCTTTCCAGATTTGTCATTGCGTCTTCGAAGGTTTCTCCATAGGCGGTGAAGTCGTCCATGTATACTTCCACCCCGTCTCCTATCATATCAGAGAATATGCTAAGCACCGCCCTTTGAAAGGTGGCCGATGCGTTGCACAGTCCAAAAGGCAATACCTTATAGGCAAACGTTCCCCATGGACAGGTGAACGTTGTTTTATCTTGATCTTCTTCCCCTATCTGGATCTGGTTGTAACCACTGAAACCATCCAGAAAGGAGAAGTATTTTCTTCCTGAGAGTGTGTCCAAGACCTGATCGATGAACGGGAGCGGGAAGTGGTCTTTCTTAGTCGCCTTGTTCAACGCCCGGTAGTCCACGCAGATCCGCCATTTCCCATTCTTCTTGGGGACCACCACTAATGGTGATACCCATTCACTATCAAAAATTGGATATATGAGTTCGGCAGCCAGAAGTTTGTGCAGTTCTTCTCTGACAATGTCTTTCATTGTTGGGTTCATCCTTCTCTGTGGCTGCCGACTAGGAGTTGCCTGGTCATCTAAATAAATCCGATGGGTACATATTTTTGGGCTGATGCCATGCATATCTGCGTAGTCCCATGCAAATGCTTGCTGGTGTTTTACCAGAAGCTCCTCCAATTTTTCTAGCTATGTGGGCGTCAACCTGCTGTTGACGTTTAATGTCCTCCCTGGCCCAACGTGTATTTGTCGGATGTGCTGATCTTGGGCGCCAGTCAACGGTGATCCAGGTGCGGGGGTGGATGATTCTCCATGGAGAAACTCCATGATAGCACCATCCTCGTCCTCTTCTGCCACCTCCTCCAAGGTCATCACCGGCTGGATTATGGACAACTCCGTAGTTCCATGCTCGGTGATCCTGGGTTCTTCTATCGAGTCCATAGACTGAGCTGGCGGTGAAATGGTCAGCCTTTTGACATTTTTCCCATTGGAGATGGTCATTAGCCCATCCCGGTAGCTGATGTAGGCGTCAGCTGTTGCCATCCATGGCCTCCCCAAAATGAGCGGGTAACCGCCCAGCCTGGTCTTGGTTTGCAAAACTAAAAAATCGGCTGGATATTCCCATGCATTGACTATTACGATCACATCTTCCAGCATCCCTTCCGGCGACACGGTTGATCGATCGGCTAACTACAGCACTGTCATGGTTGGCTTCAGGTTCGTGAGCCGCAGCCTCTGCATGGTCTCTTGAGGCATCACGTTGATAGCTGCCCCGAGGTCAACCAATGTGTTGGACAGGAAATGTCCTCCAATTTTTACGGTCAGCACTGGGCTGCCTGGATCTGCATACTTTGGATGACGTGTTCTACCCATCATTAGATCTGCCAGTTTACCCATGACGTTGATAGTCCGGGTAGCTTTTCATCCCGGTCTCCTTAGACACATTTCTCTAATTGCCTTGGTGTAAATGGGGACATCTCGAATTGCTTGAAATAATGGGATTGTCACCGTGAGATTCTTCAAGCTCGACAAGATGTCGAATTTTGGCTGTGTTGTTTTTCTTTGTTCCTACAGCCGGCTAGGAAATGGAGCCTCCGCTCTCTCAAGTGCTTTTCCCTCTTCTACCAGAGGTGTCTCCTCTATTTCTTCCTCCTCTTCTACCAGTGGAGGAGTTTCTACCACTTCTTCCTCCTCTTCTACCAGAGGCGGTGTCTCTACTCCTAGCTGCCTACCTGATCTAAGCTGAATATTGTACATATGGTACATCTCACCTTCTACGTTGTATGCCGACTGATTTACTCTGTTGTTCGGGTTTGTTGTCGGTTGTGTTGGTAGCTGTGCAGGTCTCGCTGCTGGCAATGCTGGTAAGTTCTGTTGGATGTGAGCAGGAGCTGCATTCTGTGGAGTCTGATTCCATGCATTGTGGCCTCTCCACTGCTGCCCAGGATATGGATATGGCATCCATGGCTGCTGATTCGGGAATGTTGTTGGGGGTGCGTTCGTCCAGGGTGACGGTCCCCACCACCCCATATTAGGTGGTTGAGGGGGTCCTTGGTGCATGTATGACCCTCCCCCATATGATGGCATTTCGGTTGGTATATTCCCCATGGGGGGCTGTGGCCAACTCTTCCTATTGCCTATGAAGTAGGCTTCCATGCTCTCAGCCGCTTCCTGGTTACTGGGCAGTTGTGGGCACAATCGAGTTTTATGATTCAGCTTGCAAACTGCGCATATTCTGACCTTGTTTTTTGGACATGCATTCTTTGCATGCCTTCCTCTGCATTTTGGGCAGAAATAGGCTAATGTTGCATCATTTTCTTGTTTCTTCTTTTCTAACAGCAGCGTATCCATCTGCAGTGCTAGAGATGAGAGCATTTCGCTCTTCAAATCCTCCAACATGTTGCCTATTTCTATTTTGGTGACTGAAGCAGTCGCCTTCATGGTCTTGGCGATGATTTTGCCTCGCCTTCTCGAGTAGTTCCAGCATAATTGCCGGATGTCGTCCATAGCATGCTGATAGACATCACCTCCAGAGATCATGTTGAGAGCCTCCAGTGACTCATTGGTAAGTCCCCTCAAGAAGATGCTTTTGAGGGACTTATCAGATAGCTTCGAGTGAGGGGACCATTGAAGATTAAAGGTGAATCTCTCCCAATACTCCTCGAGAGACTCATCTTCTCTTTGTGTCATGCTCAGGACCTCCTCCCTGGAGTCTCTTGCTCTCCCGAAATCTTGATATTGCTCTAGAAAGAGCGTCTTCATCTGGTCCCAGGTGGTGATGTGTTTGTCTCCCAGACCGATGAACCATCGCAGAGCTGCATCGTCTAATGTAGAAGGAAATAATTTCAACTTCTGCGCATTTGATTTGTAATCCACAGACCTGCACAAAACATCAAATTTGAATAAAAATAGGTCAGGGTCCTCAGTCGGGTGTCCTCTGAAGGACGGAAGGTGAGCAGGGGATATGTTTTTCATTTTGGTATCTCCTACTCCCTCCTCTATTGGGAAACTAAAGCCAGATGAGACTTCATCGTTATCTACCATTTTTTTAGGAAATGTGGTTTCTAATGCAGCGTTTATGGCCTTTCGATCGTTTAAAACTTTTTGAGTCAATGCTCTAAGGTTGTCTGGCGAGATCGTCTGATCCTCCACAGCCTTCCACAATAGGGCTTCCTCTAGAGGAGTCCTATTAAACAGGGGATTTGTGATGATTCGTTCATCCCCTTGTTGATGGGATGAGGTGGCACTTTGCACAAAGTGCGGTTCCTCACTCCAATGGACTGCTGGTAGGTCGGGCGGGTCTAACTCAAATCCAAAATGCTCGGCTGACTCAGGTCCTGATGGATTAGTTCTTATAAAGCGACCGTCAGGTCCTCTTCTTCTCGAAGAACTCATACAAGGTCAGATAGAAGGTTTCAGGGTATTGTAAGTAATCTAATTAAGACGCTTCCCCGGCAACGGTGCCAAAATGTTGCGGGCCAAACAAGGTGAATGGTTTCCTATTTTTGTCACATGCCCGTGCATTTAATTATCAACCCAAGGAGCTTCGTAAACTTGCGAAGAGTCGGAATTAGGTTACTACAATACCACTGGAGGTGAATCTGCTAATCCTACGTTTGGGGGGTGTTCTTGAGATGGTTGTCAATCATTCCCGCACTCCTCAATAAATTACGTAAGAAGAACAAAATTTAAATCTACAGAAATAAATCATGTACATATTCCTGAAAATGAATCTACTGCAAATACTAGAACTAGCAAACCAATGAACATTCCTATGAAAGCAATAAACTAATTAAAATAAATGAACAAGAAGGAAATGGGGAAGAAATACTGGCTTGGAGTGGGCCCAGGCTCCAGCAGCTTCTTCCCGATCGAACACGCGCTTTAGAACTTCTGTAACTGTAATATATTTATCAACGCATTACAATGTAACTCTAAAATGGATCTTTATTAAATATCTCTCTATCTCCACATATATTTTCTATATATTTTTAGAATGATCTACGTGTGTTTATATAACACACCCGTAGAACTTCTATTACAGAAGTGGTTACAACAGTCGATTCTTCCCAGACTAAATTAGAACAGTCTAGCGAATGCAATCGACGTCTGGCATTCTATTTTGATGGCGGCATGTTCATTTCGGTTCGTGCTTTGCCTGGCATCCATAAGACATTTTGATACGTTGGTGCTATCTCCAATTTAGCTCTGCATGATGTAGAGCTGGAACTGCACCAGCCGTTGCTATCCACGTCCTTCGAGTCTGGTCAATGGGCAAAGAATCAGTGGCGCCTTCCGACTACAGGGAGGCGCTCGCATTCAGTTGGCACCTTTCAACTGCAGGGAGGCACTCATATTCAATTGGCACCTTTCGACTATAGGGAGGCGCTCGTCTTTGGTTTGGCACCTTTCGACTATAGGGAGGCACTCATATTCAGTTGGCACCTTCCGACTATAGGGAGGTGCTGGTATTCAGTTGGCACCTTTCGACTGCAGGGAGGCGCTGATATTCAGTTGGCACCTTTCGACTGCAGGGAGGTGCTAGTATTTAGTTGGCACCTTTCAACTGCAGGGAGGCGCTAGTATTCAGTTGGCACCTTTCGACTGTAGGGAGGCGCTCGTCTTTGGTTTGGCGCCTTTCGACTGCAGGGAGGCGCTTGTTCCCTTGGCGCCTTTCGGTTGCAGGGAGGCGCCTATGTTCTCTACATTGACCCCCAATGAAATAAAGTGCCAGGTCCATCAAAAGGACCTCGACTGTTCCAAATCTAACTAAATCAACTGCAATTCCACAAAACATACTAAAAGCACACAAATTAGATAACACGCATAATTATATCAAATATCTATATAATCATTCATAAAAGTATGCAATCCTTATTATACAACCGCATATTGATCAAAGAAATATGTACAAAATATGAGCATTTCTGGTGCTCATCAATAAGGTCTAAATTATTTGACAATTTGACTAAAAATTTTCCAAAATTTGCATAAAAGGATTCTAGTTGCATTATACAATAATAAAAAATGCATTTCAATTTATGCAAAAAAATTTACTATTAGGTCTTAAAATAAATTACATGAAGCCCTATCGGCCTCTGCACTGCAATGTGCTCCCAGCACCAAACCTATAGAAGTGATGTCATAACCAGACATTGGCCGCCCTTGTACATGACCCCATGTAGGATCCTGTACAATCGGCATAGCACAAAGCTGCACCAAGAAAACCTATAGCTATGGTCTCTCATGTCACAGACCACATCTGCTAGTACCCATGGTACCCTGCATCTGCTCTGGTGGCACAACAGAAGTCCACCTACCACCCTAGCCAATACCCGTGTGAGTCTTGATGCCCCAAGCATCTGACGCAGCGACTCAATGTTCACTCCGCCCTTCTCCAAGGTGAAGCTTGGATCGCCACACAGTCGCATCATCGCGTGGCCCTAATTGGCCGTGGGAGTGATCAGTCGTCCTTGTATGGGGATCCTCAAAATCCTCCATACATCCTCTAGTGTGGGAGTCATCTCCCTTATCGATAACCAAAAATAGGAAGAACCCGGATACCACCTCTCTGCCAGGGCTATCAGTAGCCCCATGTCTGCAGAAACTTGTGGCATCTCTGCCACATGCTGTAAGCCGACCTGTGCTAGCTGATCTCGCTCTGCCTAAGATAGAGCAGCCAAGTCATCTCTCAACCCACCGTATTTCCATTCTCTGCTCTTCAGTAATCCTCTCTACAACATAAAAACAACAACACAATAAAAATCATTAATAAAAACTTAGTAATTAATAATGCAAGTAAAATTAGTTCAATTTTATATAAATGATGATATCGTCCACTATTGGATGATATCGTCCCAAATTTGAGCAAAATCGTCTTTGATTTCGTAAGCCGAAATCGTCCCTAATTTGACAAAATTGTCCCCCTTTTGAAGATTTCGCCCTTAGACGAAATCGATGAACTTGAGACGATTTCGTCGAAATCGGGACGATTTCGTCGAAATCGGGACGATTTCGTCTCGACGACGTCGACGGCCCAAAAATGGCCACGATGCTCAAAAATTGCTCAAAATTCACCTAAAAAGCATGTAAATTCAACTTAAAGCATTCTAAACTAAGTTTAGACTCTTACCCGTAGCCCGCATCGGACCTTTGTCGATCTGTGCACTGTCTCGACCATTTTGCTTGCAGAGCTCTAAAAACCAGAAAAATGAGCAGTAACAATGAATTAGGATTTTACCCTATTTTTCTTAATTTTATTCAAAACACAATTAAAAACATTTTAAAATTTTGCTTTTCCGCGTTTTTACCTCAAACGTTCGATTTGGGTAAAAACACGGAGGGGGCACCATAGTAAGTTGTCGTACGATTTGACCAAGAATCGTCGCCTAAAAATGGGAATAATTTTTGCTTTCTCGTAGATCGAGAAGAACTCATCTTTAACGCATTTTCTTCGAAAAATTTTCTAAAGAGGGGGCAAAATGTAGCACCCTAAAATTGGCGCAGTAAAACCTTAATAATTACACTTACTCTAGTAAATAATTCAAATTCAAATTTTAACCTCCAAAACTGCTCCCAAACCACCGCTTAATCTATTTCCTCATTTCTCGTGCCATTTTTAGAGTTTGTTTTGACCGTTTGACGATATCGTCACCGATCAGACGATATCGCCTCAGATCGGATGATTTCATCTGGGCTAAGACGTTGTCCCAAACTGATTTTTCACAATTAGTTTTTGTTCCAACGGCGTCTCTAATCCGAGCAGAAGCGTTTCTACGCCGTTAGAGACCCTCCCCATTGGATATCTCCCAAATAGGGATGATTTCCAACCTCCTAACCTCCCTCCTAATCTTATTTAATCCTAGGCCCTCCCCTTAGCATCCCCCTAGCTGAAATTCCCTGTAACTCGAATTCTACATGCACTAGACCATCTTAAATCACTGTTTGCATTTGTATTTTTCCAAGTTTGTTTGCAAGAACTTCATTGTTTTTCATTCGAAGCAAGCTAAATTCGTCTCAGACGATCTCGTACAATCTCGGACGATCTCGTCCAATTAGAGATGATTTCATACCAATCTGAGGTGATTTCGATTGCAGTCCACATTGGGGGCAATCAGTGCCTAGAGTTTGCATTTCTTCATCCTTTTTCTATTGTATTATTCTGCATTTAGTTAATTCTATGGTTATTCTTTATTATTCTGCATCTTGGAGTTCACCCATGTAGCTTTAATGCATAATAAAAGCATAAATTGTCATTAGATCGATATAATGCATTCATGTTTTTGCTTATTATCATCATTTTAATGTTCTTACTATCATTTTATATCATTACCCTCTGTTATCATAGTTGCATTCTCTGTATTTTGCATCTATTTTTTTGTTTGCAGGTCTCTGACGAATTTGTCTGATGAATTCGTTAGATCTCAGATGATCCTGTCAGATAGGAGACGATCCTGTCAAATTCTAGACGATCTTGACTGCTTCAAAAATCAAAATCTCCATCAGACATCCGGATCAGGTATGGCTCTGTAATTTAGCCTTTTCTCTCTATTTTTTGTCTAATTTTGTTTTTGTCTTCATTTAAATCTGCATTTCATATAGAATAGCTTAGACGCATTTTGGCCAAACCTAGGACTTGGATGATTAAAACTAGAACTGAACACATCAAACACATTCCCAACCTAGGCATGGAAACTGCCATTCAAACGTTTCCTGGTGAACCCACCATCCTTCAAAAAATCACCATAATACACCTCCCCCAAGAGGCGAGACCTTCGCAAGGCCTCTCATTCTGAGGTACCACGCCATCCTTTTCACATCCCCCTTCTGGGCACGGATCCTATAGCCTGAAGGTAAGGGTGTGAAAATTTTGGAGCGATACAGTTACATTCTTCTTTTGTACACTTGGTTGTGCATGTACTATCTCCAATGTTATGGATGCCTTCCTTCTTCCTAGCTATAAAAACTTGAATCTTGAAAAATATCTTCAATAGCAAAACGTAGCCTTCTCTTCCTTGTTTATAGTTCTAGAATTCTAGGTGGTGCTTCAACTATATCAATGCAAACTTTATGCGCTTCTATAGTGGCTATACTTCTTGGATTCAATGTTCTTCTTAGTAACTACGACTCTCCTTGGCCCTGTCACCCTTTTTGATGGCTTCTTCGATGTTGAATTATTTTTGGTTGTACTTCTAGATGATGTTAGAGAGCTTTCCCCACTGTAATTCACTATCATGTTTGCACATTTCTATGGTTTTGATCTTGTGCTATTTGGTGGTGGTTTCAATGGTAGGTTTACCATATTCTTTGGTGATTGTTTTCACCAATGTAATCTGCAATCTTGTTATTCTTATTGGTGTTTTTAAACACCTTAAAATTACCTTCATTCTAAGGACACTTCAGCCACAAATTTGCTTACTATAAAACTAGCATATACTAATTCCCTTATGACTCCTTTTACATGCTTTACAATATTAACTAATATTGTTATAACTTGCATATTTCTACAATAATAACGGTGTCTCTTTCTTGGATGAGAGATACTTTACTAAAAAAATATATTTTGCTATCTCTTAATAGCTCTATAACCTTATGCTTTTAAAATTTTCAATGAGCCCTTTCAAGGCTTCTAAAATAATACTTTATATAGCATCAATTTAACACACCTTTTATGGAGTCTTTTGTAGCTCCCTTCCTTGATAGCTTGTTATATCCAATTTGCAGCAATACTCCTTTTTTCTTGTTGTTAGATCCACATATGCTTTTTTGTTCAAAGCCCTTCCAAAACTATCCTAAAAACTCCTCCAAAATGTAGCTTACTTTACTCTTTCAGTGCTGCCCAAATTTGCAACTTAATCCTCTCTAATTGTTGCTTACAAAATCTGATTCATTGATTTCCATTAACCTTCAATTCTACTGCTCTCTTTAATTTCATGCCTTATCTTATATGGATGTCCAAATATGTCATGACCCATTTCCCTTGAACCTTGTCAAAAGGATATTAATTGATCATGGGGATCAATTAATGCCCAAAAAAAAGGGGTCATAGACCCTAAAGAATTCTACAAAATTCCAATTTAGGAATTTTGAAGGGTTTTGGAAGAAAAGTAATTGTTATGAAAGTTAGTTAATCATGATTGATTAGGATAATTGCATTTAATTTTGAATACAATTAAATGTCCAATTCTTATTGGACCAAATTAGGCACTAGAATTATTTAATAATGAATGATTATTTTATTTATCTCATGACCTAATATAATTGGTGGAAATAAAAGAGAGATTCTCCCTCTATTTTTAAATATGGTCAAGAATGTAGGATGTTGGCCATAAGGGGGACACAAAAACAAGAAGGGGCATTCACCCACCTCTCTTGGAATTTTCCCCAAATTGTAAATGAATAAATTGATTCCCAATTACATGGGGAAGGTGGGAATGAATATAATATTAAATTATAACACCTTTCATGATATTTTAAAAAATAATGCCATCTACCTTATCTCTTTTGTGGACCCTCTTCTATTCCACATGAGTGGAAATTTCTTATTTGAATAAAGATATCTTTTAAAGACCACTATTTGGCTCATGAGAGCAAAATCTTTCCTATAAATTGAGAACCTCTTGGGAAGAGAATGGAGGAAATATTGGAGGCTTAGGGAGTATGCTCTCCACCTTGGTGGATTAGAAACCAAAAAACTTTTGAGAGATCAATAAGGTTTACACTAATGGCATCTAGATAAGATAAGTTTAGGGAGCCTTGGAGGATTCGTAGAGGAAGATAATTAAGAGCGCGAAGCAAGAAGGAACACCTTGTAGGATTTTTAGGTTGGAGATACTCTCTTGTATTGTGTTTATGAATGCTTTAAATTTGAAATCTTGCTCTTTCTCAATTTATTTATATGTAAGGAAATTATTAATTATTAGTACTCATTTTCAATAATTTACATGTTTAAGTTATTAAGAACCTAATATTAATAAAGTATAGTTTTGCTATCGATTTCAATATTCAAACAACAATGTGTTTCATTGTTTAGAATACAGATTGAATATAGGTCTCGTTGGGCTATCATTTAATAATTTAAACATGTTGCTTGTTATAAGCCTTTGAACTAAATGTCTAAATTTAGACATGGGGAGCTAATCATTCTCCATGACAAAAGATAGTCCAGCCATCAGGTCATATCATAGATTTAATCTACAAACCATACCAAAACAATCTAAAAACTTAACACAGCTACCTCCATATCACGACGTGAAGACGGCATGACCTGAGATGCCCATGGTTTGATTATCTATATCATAGACACCAAGGAAAATTATAGATTCTCCATTATAGGGTGTGTGTATCATAATTTACATTCAAATCCATTTGATGCCATCACACATTGTATTATCCTGCATAGAATTCTATCTCTATGCTTGTGGAACCATAGATCTATAAATCGCTACCTACCTACTCAGTCTCTATAGGTGATGTAGTTATCCATGTTATTGTGATAAACACCAATACTCTCAACCACAGTACAAACCTTGTTTGGCCCTAAGAATAAAGAATCAAGTATATAGATTTACAACATCCCTGATTGAATAGGGTGACAACCGATTTGGTACTAAAAATCTATATTTGTGTTTATTAGGCCTCATAATTGTGATAGTGGCTTAACCATCGATTAGATCTGAAACAATAATCCCTCATCTAAGGCCATCTCATGTTGCTTCCATCTGGGAATTTTACACCCTAGTGGATAGAAAATATTGTGTTGAAAATATATGATTGAGACCTTTTAATCCAACTATGCTAATTGGTTCAGTCGCAGATGCACCCTTCCATCGGTATTACAAAGTTTTTATCAAACTAGCCACAGATAATACCTTTACACCAATTTATTAAACCAAGGATTTAACCAATGTCAACTATATTAGACGTGTGGAGCCTTCTGGAGGGTTTAGTATTCTTTAGAAATTTATAGTAATTAAACTTGAACTTGTTTTTTTAACAAAAATCCTATCTATAAAATAATGGGAGGATAAAATAATTAAAACACTCCATTAAACCTTTCAATGCACCCTGATAAGTGAAGTAATGAGGATAGGAGGGTTTTCATAGGTTTATTTGATGAACTTAGAACCTCTCGGTGATGGCCTAAAGCAGTCAGCATGTCATGGTGACCACACAGCTTGTCCAAGCAAAATTCCATTGAGGGGTTCCTAAAAACATTGTCCCACATGGGACATGAATAGGCCCATAAGGCCTACAAAATAAAATAAGGTCTCTTTATTATCTGACCATTAACCAGTGGTCAATTGATTATAAATAAGAGGTCATTGAAGGTTTGATGAACTACACCTAGCCTAGTTTCCATAGGTTCTCTGATGTTCTTAGAGGATGGTCCTACCGCTACCATGTGTCATTGGTTGACTTTGGTTGCATTCACAAATATGATATATGATTATTAATGATGAGATTAATCGTCCAAGTGTTGCTTAGGGTGTAAAATACTAATCTTTTTATGGCCATCGATTAGAATTTAAAATGGCTATTGGTTTACTCTATTGTGTTCGTTGATCGATAGAGACCCTATCATGACCATTGGGCCATGACTCCCTGTGATAGGACTGTTAGAGTTTCTCATAGAAATGACTCTAGAATTTTAGATAATCGATGGGGTAAATTATAGCAAGAACCCCTTTCTGATAATGAAATTTAGTAGAACCTTTTTGAAAATATATATAAAAAATAAATCAAACTTTTCGAATAAATGAGATCGTCCAAATTTAGTGGCCTAGACTCTAGTAGAGTTATTAAATGATCTAATTTTTAAATCAAATTTCAGATAAAGGTTTTCTATTTTAAATGAAACCATGTTAAGTACATTAAATGAAATCAAATAATGTAAATATGGTATGATTCAAACAAAATATAATTGTGTCATAAGTAAATATCATAAAATACATTGAAGAAGTAATTATTAAATAAATAAAATAATGATTGTTTAATAAATTAAAGATATGGGCCTTTATTTTTTTGAATGAAATATTGATAGAATCAATCATAGAGAATGAATATGGAATTCATTCTCGAGGAAAGTATGGGATTCTGGCTTTGCTAATTAGTGATGATTCTCCTTAATACAAACTTCGATGACCATTCATAAACATGTAGGCCTAAGAATTTGAAATATTCTTGTATAATCCATTGATGGCTTAGATAAAGGAAATTGGTGTTTTCTTATTTGCATCTTGATTTGTTAAGGAATAATTTAATTCCTTAAAAATTATATAATTGAAAAGGATCCATGAGATGCCTTTCTATACTTTATCTATGATATTTTTTATGAATGAGAGGAAAAGACATATTTGGAGGCTAAGTATATTTCCTATGAGGGTTCCTAGAATAAATACTGTGTCACTTTAATTGTGGTTTGATTTGTTATTTCCTATGAATTTTGCATTTACTTTCGATATGTTGTTGATTAATTAAATTAGGAACGTTGTAATTAGATATTATTGAGATGTTATTTGCTTTGATGTAATGATTATACAATATTTTAGATGAATGTGATAATGCTTATTAAATTTTATTTACTTTCCAATTCAAAGTTAATTTATTGTGACTTTAGAGTGTAGATTCAGAAAGTATGATGCAATGGAATATATGCTTTACTTTAATAGTTGTTACATGTTATTTACCTTTCAATGAGAATTTGTTATGAATAATTGATATGTAGTCTTAAATAATATGATGCATTGGTTCATATGCTTTGCTTTAGTAGATGTTAATGGTTCTATGATTTACCTTAAGGGTTGTATATGGAGGATAGTGTGAATGGAGTGGTGTGGTGATAAGGACTATACAAACATGTATAGATATTAAAATATGTAAAGACTAAAGTAATGATATGTAAATGGATAACTAATATGATTTAAACCGAGTTGGAGCTCGGAGTGGGTTGGAGCCCATAGATGGCAATTTAGGCTTGAGTTGTAGCTCAAGCAAAGCCTTACATTCTGAGTTGGTGCTATAATGCAAATGTGGAGTAGGTTCTCCCATGATTGTTGGAAATTTTGAGTCCCTAAGTCAAATTTGTTATTGATGTCAAGATGCTAGTGATAGCTCTTCTCCAGTTCAATTGCAAAGTTTAATGGAAGTTATAATGGGTCAAAATATCTTCAGTGAACATCCAAGAGCATGAATCATAAAGTGGTTTTACTTATTCCAAAGACACATTATGAAAAGGTATAATATTATAATTATTATTATAATATTATTAAAGTGACTTTGAGAAATAAAATATTTATAATTTTGATTATAATATTTTTAAATAAAAGGGTTTAAGTATTCTTTATAAAACCCAAGGTTGGTTTTAAGGCAAACGTTTCAAAGCTTGATGGCAATTTTATTTACCCAAACCTAAAGTTGGGTTGGTTTTAATTAAAGGCATTCAAAGCCTTTATCATCGACGTCTTATTCCATGCTCATGTGTCGACGTTGAAATCCATGAAGGCTTGTGTATATATACACAAAATTTTGCATTCAAAAAATCATAATCGCTCCTAATGTTTTTTTTAATAGCTCTACAACTAGTTTATTCATTCATGCATGCAATTTTAGGAGAGGACAAAGTGTTTTATCCTATAGCACCAAGTGGAAGGTTACACATGGAAGTTGAAAGCTCATTTTCATTGGGCATGATGGCTTGGTGCTAGCACTTGGCTTGCGGAAGTGTGGAGGTAGGTAGCTCCTACGTTCGATCCACGTGAGATGTGGTTTAGGCTTGGTTTTTGAGCGCCAAAGGAGGCACCATTTTTTTCACAAAACATTGTGCATGGAGGAAGTTTTGGAGCACATGGTGCTCATGGGTTTCAAATCTGTGCCTAGTGCACATGTCTAGTAGCCATAGTTAGGGCACATGAAGGGAGTTTGACGTGAGTTCTGTTGAGCAAGGTGCAGCAACAGTATTGTCATTGTTGTCAACATAGTCAGATAGATCTGTTGATGCAGTGGACAGGAAGTTCAAAAGCTATTCAGATGCAGAAGACAGGAGTTCAAAGGTTACTCAGAGTATGTAAAGTGATTTTCCAAGAAGACCGAAGTGGCCCATATGCAAAAGATCAAAGAAAAAGACAAGTAAGAAAAGTGTCACGATATCGCGACATATACAGCAGGCAAGAAAAACTGTCACGATTTCGCGACATGTTGGAAGAGAGAGAAAAAGCAGGAAAAATTGTCATGATTTCGTGACATGTTGGAAGAGAGAAAAAGAAGGAAAAACTGTCACGATTTCGTGACATGTTGGAAGAGAAAAAAGAAGGAAAAACTATCACGATTTCGTGACATGTTGGAAGAGAAAAAGGCAAGTGGAAAAATTGTCATGATTTCATGACATGTTGGAAGAGAAAGAGAAAGCAAGAAAAAGTGTCACGATTTCGTGACAAGTTCGAAGAAAGAGAACAAGTAAGAAAAGTGTCACGATTTTGTGACTAAAATAGGAGAGAGAAAGTAAGTTTGAAAAGTGTCACGATTTCATGACATGTCGCATTTTCATGACTAAAATAGGAGAGAGAAAGTAAGTTGAAAAGTGTCAGGATTTCGTGACATGTCGCATTTTGGACAAAAGAAAGAGAGGAAGAGAAAAGATTTGAATTTGTCAGATTTGTGACAAAAGAAAGAAGAGTAAGGTATTTGAAAAAAGAAGACTTAAGAGAAGTGTCACGATTTCATGACAAAAGCAAAGAAGTAAAGTAGAAAGAAAGTGTCATGATTTCATGACAAAAGAGTAGAAGACTTCGAAGGAGAAGTGTCACGATTTCGTGACAAAAGCAAAGTCGAAGTCTATGGAAGCAGAAGTGTCATGATATCGTGACAAAAGAATAGAGAAAGTGTATGGAGGTGAAAGTGTCACGATATCGTGACATGTATTTTAAAGAAGAAAAGGAAGTTAGTAGAGAAAGAGCAAGGAGAAAAAGTGTCACGGATATCATGACATGTGATTTTGGTCGATGCAAAGAGAAAGAGAGAGAAGAAAAGTGTCGCGATATCGCGACATGTATTTTTTGGGGCCAAAGCAAGGAGAAAGAGAGAGAAAGAAAGTGTCATGATATCGCGACATGTATTTTTGTGATTGAGTTGAAGCTGACGAAGACCGATGACAACCGACTAAAATTAGGGTTTATAGTTGTTATGAAAGCCGACTAAGATTAGGGTTTATAGTCGACTAAGATTAGGGTTTTCATCATAAAAATGTTGTTATAAAAGGAGGGTTGTTTGGAGATTTGAGATGATGTTGAAGTGTGTGAAATACGGTCATTGTGCATAGAGAGCAAGTCATGTCGAATGATGCTAAGTGTAAAATTTGCAAAGAGAGCAGAGTGCACAAAAGGGAGAAGACGATCGTGAAGTTTGATTGTAATGAAGTAGAGTGTGCGAAGTGATGGTGCAGAGAGAGTAGAGTGCATAGAGAATGCAAAGGTGAAGAAGACTAGTTAGGGTCTTGCAAAAGCAAAGGTATCTTACTGTTAAACTTATAGATTCAAATTGAAGTCCAAGTTGGTGCTTGGCATCAGGGGTTGGTGCTCCTTCTAGTTGGTGTTGGTAAATCAGGGGTTGGTGCTCCTTTCTTTTGGTGCAGATAAATTAGGGGTTGGTGCTCCTTCCAGTGTGTGCTGGTAAATTGATTGTAAAGTTGGTGCTTTGCAAAGGCTGGATTTGGATGGTAGTCCAAGCAGTCAATTTTTGAGGAGTAGCCACATTGGTGAACCTCGTTAAATCTTGTGTTGTGTGATGCTCTTTTGTTATACTTGTTGTATCTAGTAATAAGTTTTAATTATTATAGTATTAAGAGCTATAAATTTAAGTTTAAAGAGCTACACTGATTCACCCCCCCTCTCAGTGTCATTGTAAGACTAACAATTGGTATCAGAGCTAAGTTCTTGTACAAGCTTAACCGGCTAGGGTGATCTTGGAAGTAACACAATGGCAGGTGGTGAAGGCTTCTCATCAAACAAAGCACCATTGTTTGATGGATCTAATTACGCGTTCTAGAGAATCAGGATGCAGACATATCTCTGTGCTTTGGGATACGACATCTGGGATTCAGTAGTTAGTGGATACACAATACCCATCACTCCTCCAAAAGAGGCTGACGAAAAGAAACTATTTGAAAATAACTCAAAAGCAAAGAATGCTCTCATGTGCGGATTAGCAGACAGTGAACTAGTAAAGATCATGAGTTATAAAATGGCAAAAGAGATATGGGACAAACTGAGGAGTATTCATGAAGGAGACGATAAGATCAAGGAGGCCAAGTTACAGACACATCGAGCTCAGTTCGAAGCATTAAAGATGAATGACGATGAAAACATTGAGGCATATATGTTGAGAGTTAATGGAATCATTAATGCGATCAGAGGACTCGACGAGGATATCGAAGACTCTACCATCGTGAAAAAGGTATTAAGATCTCTTCCTCAAAGGTTTGATTCTAAAGTCTCAGCGATAGAAGAAGCTAAAAATCTAAATTATTTTAGTATAGATGAGATGTATGGTTCTTTGACTGCATATGAGATGAGGATAGGAAGATCTAAACCCATAGATAGAGAAGCGGCTTTTAAAGCCCTTAAAGATAAAAATGCAAAACAAGAGTCCGAGGAAGAAGAGACATCAGATGAAATGGAAGCAAACTTTGTTAGAAAACTAAAAAGGGGAAAAGGAAAATACAGAGGAAAGCTACCGCTTAAATGTTTCAACTGTGGAGGCATTGGGCATTTTGTGACTAAATGTCCACTTAATGAGAAGAACAAAAATGATGAAGGATCGCACCAAGAAAGAAGTGACTGGAAGAAGAAAATGAATTTCAGAAAAGGCAACTTCAAGAAGAAAAGTTTCATCTCCAGGAATGCCAGTTCATCAGAAGACAGCTCCGATGAGGATTCTGAAGAGGAAACAGGTGAAGCTCTTTTCATGGCATTTGAAGAAGTAAAATCAGAAAAGGAAGAAGGAGTGAACTCTGAAGTATGTGGTGAAAACCCTGAGGCTGAAGTAGATCTAGAAGGTGAGTTGATCTCTGCACTTGAAGAGTGGAAGATAGAGAGGAAAAAGAATAAGAAAATTTCAAGAAAGCTTGAGGATGCAAATGAAATCATAACCAGTTTGAAAGTACAGATAGAAGAATCCAAGAAAATATCCGAAGATCTCGAAGTACAAATAACCATGAAAATAGATTATTGCAACAAGCTAGAAGAAGAGATTGTTGGTTTAAGAATGCAGCTAGAAGAGATGAATAAGAAAATTAGTTGTTATCACAAACGTGAAGAAAGTTCTATGAAGCTGGATAAGATTATAAATGACCAAAGGCCTGCAGGCATCAAATTTGGTCTGGGTTTCATCGAAGGAGAATCATCAAATGGATCAAAGGCCAAAAATGTAGAATCCATAAAGAATGAAGATAAGAAACAGGTTGATCAAGGAAAAACGTCTCATGCAAAAGAAAGCAATAATGCCAGGCACGAAAGGAGAATTGACAATGATGGATTCACCAATGTCACACATCAAAGAAGAAGAAGACCTATGGCTCCTACGACAACATGGCAAAGACCATCACCCAGGTTCAATTATCCCTTTTCTGGTTTCTATTTTAAATGCAATGGCTATGGACATAAAATCTCAGACCGCAAATATAATGTAAGACCAAGGAATTTCACCAAGTAGAAATGCTTTTTCTCCTCTCGATGAATTATACAGTAGAATGTTATAACTGTCATAATTTTGGGCACATTGCAAGAAACTGTAGAAGTACATTTGCATCAAATCAGTTTTAGGGAAGAAAATTTCAACCAAATAGGATGAGACAAAATAGAAAACTTCTCGAAAAACATGCACAAGCTATTGATAAGGGAAAGGCAAAACAAGAGCCCAAAACTACTATCAAAACGGAGTGGAAAGGAAAAGAGCGACTTAAGGAAGAAAAGGAATCCTTAATCGTACAAACAACATTTAAAGCATAGAATAAATATGTACCATGGATACTTGATAGTGGATGCTCCAGTCATATGACAGGTGACAAACAAAAATTTGAGAAGTTACAAAAATATGAAGGTGGTTCAGTAAAGTTTGGAAATAATGATGGAGCTAAGATAGTTGGCAAAGGTTCAGTTAAAATTAGTGACAGAAAAATTAAGTCAAAAGAAGTCTTGTTTGTGGATGGTTTGAAACATAACTTGTTGAGCGTAAGTCAGATTTGTGATAAAGGTCATGAAGTAGTTTTTATGAAGCAGGGTTGTGAAGTCAGAAAAACAAATAGTGGAAAATTGATAGCAACTGGATCAAGGACATCTGGCAACCTGTACACGCTCTCGGAGACTTCAAAAGGAGCTTGTTTTATTGGACAGGAAGAAGAAAATTGGTTGTGGCACAAGAGACTCGGTCATATCAGTTTTGATAATCTAGTAAAAATCACCTCAAAAAGGGCAGTGAGAGATATTCCCACCATCAACAAACCTGCAAACAACATTTGTGCTTCATGCCAAAAGGGGAAGCAAACTAGAGTCACATTCAAAACAAAAGAGTACTACACAAGCAAACCTTTGGAACTAATACACACTGATTTATGTGGACCCATGAGAACACAAAGCATAAATGGTGACAAATATTTTATGTTGTGCATTGATGACTATTCCAGAATGACATGGATATTTTTCTTGAAGCATAAATCGAAGCTTTTGATATGTTCAAGATTTTCAAAAACCATGTTGAGAATGAAACAGGAAAGAGGATCAAATGTTTAAGATCATATAGAGGAGGAGAATTCATTTCAGAGGAGTTTACAGAGTACTATGAAAAATACGGTATTAGGAGACAGTTTTCAGCAGCCAGGACACCTCAACAGAATGGAGTGGTAGAAAGAAAGAACAGGACAGTGCAGGAAATGGCACGGACTATGTTGGCTGAAAGCAGAGTAGCAGATAGATTTTGGAAAGAAGCAGTCCATACTCGTGGTGTATATCCAAAATAGGTACATGCTGAGAACACATGAAAGCAAAACTCCTTATGAGTTGTGGTTCGGTAAAAGGGCAACAACAAAATACCTCAAAGTTTTTGGCAGCAAGTGCTACATCAAAAGAACTGAAGATAATCTTGGTAAGTTTGAAGATAGAGCGGATGAAGGTATTTTTGTTGGTTATTCATCAAAAAGCAAAGCTTACAAATGCTACAACAAGAGGCTAAAGAAAATTGTGGACAGTGTCGATGTTAAATTTGATGAAGGTAGAGAACGAGTAATTAGCTATGAAACGAACTACCCAATTTATGAAGAGGTTATTGAAGGAGATGAGGAAAATGAAATGGAAAAGATACAAAAAATTGACTCAGATGATTTAAGTTGTGATTCAGAAGTGGAAGAAAATAAGAAATTCAAAATAGGCAGTTGGCAGAAAAATCATCCTAGAGAGCAAATAATTGGAGACCCCAAAGTTGGTGTTCAGACAAGAAGAAGAGTAGTAAGTAACTACTCTCTATTATCCAACATTGAGCCCAAAAATGTTGCTGACGCAAGCAAAGATGAAAGTTGGATGAAGGCAATAAATGAAGAATTAGATCAGATCGAGAAAAATGAAACTTGGGAGTTAGTACCTAGACCTGCAAATAAAAATATAATCGGGACTAAATGGATTTTTCGAAACAAATTGAATGAAGACGGATAGGTAGTCAGAAATAAAGCAAGATTGGTATGTAAGGGTTATGCACAAGTTGAAGGCATTGACTTTGAGGAAACTTTTGCACCAGTAGCTAGACTAGAGGCAATTAGAATGTTTCTGGCTTTAGCAGTCTACAAGAATTTCAAAGTTTATCAAATGGATGTGAAATCAGCATTTTTGAATGGGAAACTTGAAGAAGAGGTTTATATTGAGCAACCGGATGGTTTCCAACTTGGTGATGATCCCAACTTTGTTTGCAAGTTGAAGAAAGCATTATATGGCTTAAAACAGGCACCCCGAGCATGGTATGCAAGGCTAGACAACTATCTCACCCAACAAAGGTTTAAGAAAGGTATGGTGGATAGTAATTTGTATGTCAAAATAGAAAATGGGCATCTTATTGTTCTTGTTGTATATGTAGATGATATCATATTTGGCAGTAGCAAAGATGAGTCATGTAAAGATTTAGCAAATAAGATGCAAAAAGAATTTGAAATGTCAATGATTGGTGAACTTTCGTATTTCCTCGGGTTGCAAGTTAATCAAAATAAGAAGGGCATATTTATTTCTCAAGTTAAATATGTGAAAGAGATGTTAAAAAGGTTCACAATGGAGGATTGTAAGCCAGTTAGCACTCCCATGACGACAGGTTGCAAGTTGAGCAAGGATGACAAATCTCCACCTGTTGATCAAACCATGTACAGATCTATGATTGGAAGCTTACTGTATCTGACAACTACTGGACTAGATATTTTGTAGGCAATATGCATGGTAGCATGATTTTAGGCTAATCCCAAGGAGACTCATGTGACAGCAGTGAAAAGGATTCTTCGGTACCTCAAGGGTACTATGGAGTATGGGTTATGGTATCCGAAAGGTAAAGACTTCACCCTTATTTCGTATTCAGATGCAGATTGGGCAGGATGTGTAGATGACAGAAAGAGTACCAGTGGAGGTGCATTCTATCTTGGAGACAGATTGGTCGCGTGGCACAGTAAGAAACAAGAGTCAGTTTCTTTATCGACAGTAGAGGCAGAATATATTGCAGCGACAACATGTTGTACGTAGGTATTATGGATGAAACAAACCCTGAAAGATCTTGGTATTAGCTTCAGTGAGCCAATATCAGTTAAGTGTGATAACACCAGTGCCATTAACATCTCCAAGAATCCGGTTATGCATTCACGCACAAAACACATTGCTATCGGTATCACTTTTTGAAGGAGAAAGTTGCAGAAGGTGAGGTTAAGTTGGATTTTGTTCCAACTACAGAGCAAGTAGCAGATATCTTCACAAAACCATTGCCCAAGGAAGTTTTTGAGTACCTTCACAATAAATTGGGAGTGGTCACACTTCCCAAGAATTGACTAGCTACAGGGATCACATTCTCAGGGGAGCATTTAAGTATTTGATTATCTTTTTGCTCATGTTCATGATTTTTGCTAAGTGTAATAAATTGTGCTCGAGAATGTTGTGCATGGACTCATGGGGAGTCTCTAGTAGCCCTTTGGTATTATTGTCAAAGGGGGAGAAGAGTTACAGGAAATTGCACATGTGTTGCCAACAATTCCAAAGGGGGAGATTGTTGAGCAAGGTGCAGCAACAGTATTGTCATTGTTGTCAACACAGTCAGATAGATCTGTTGATGCAGTGGACAGGAAGTTCAAAAGCTATTCAGATGCAGAAGACAGGAGTTCAAAGGTTATTCATAGTATGTACAGTGATTTTCCAAGAAGACCGAAGTGGCCCATATGCAAAAGATCAAAGAAAAAGACAAGTAAGAAAAGTGTCACGATATCGCGACATATACAAGGAAGAAAAACTGTCATGATTTCGTGACATGTTGGAAGAGAGAGAAAAAGAGGAAAAATTATCATGATTTCGTGACATGTTGGAAGAGAAAAAGGCAAGTGGAAAACTGTCATGATTTCGTGACATGTTGGAAGAGAGAAAAAGCAAGGAAAAACTGTCACGATTTCGTGACATGTTGGAAGAGAAAAAGGCAAGTGGAAAAACTGTCATGATTTCGTGACATGTTGGAAGAGAAAGAGAAAGCAAGAAAAAGTGTCACGATTTTGTGACAAGTTCGAAGAAAGAGAACAAGTAAGAAAAGTGTCATGATTTCGTGACATGTCGCATTTTCGTGACTAAAATAGGAGAGAGAAAGTAAGTTGGAAAAGTGTCACGATTTTGCGACATGTCGCATTTTCGTGACTAAAATAGGAGAGAGAAAGTAAGTTTGAAAAGTGTCATGATTTCGTGACATGTCGCATTTTCGTGACAAAAGAAAGAGAGGAAGCGTATGGAAGTAGAAGTGTCATGATTTCATGACAAAAGCAGAGAAGAAGACTTCGAAAGTAGAAGTGTCATGATTTTGTGACAAAAGCAAAGAAGTAAAGTATGAAGGTAGAAGTGTCATGATTTTGTGACAAAAGCAAAGAAGTAAAGAATAGAGAAAGCGTATGGAGGCAAAAGTGTCACGATATCATGACATGTATTTTTACAAGCCAAAGCTAAGAGAAAGAGCATGGAGAAAAAGTGTCATGATATCGTGACATGTATTTTTGTGGTCCGATGCAAAGAGAAAGAGTAAGGAGAAAAAGTGTCACGATATCGTGACATGTAGCTTTTTTGCGGTCCGATGCAAAGAGAAAGAGAGAGAAAGAAAAAGTGTCATGATATCGTGACATGTATTTTGGGGCCAAAGCAAGGAGAAAGAGAGAGAAAGTGAAAGTGTCATGATATCGTGACATGTATTTTCGTGGTTGAGTTGAAGCCGATGAAGACCGATGATAGTCGACTAAAATTAGGGTTTACAGTTGTTATGAAAGCTGACTAAGATTAGGGTTTACAGCCGACTAAGATTAGGGTTTTCATCATAAAAATTTTGTTATAAAAGGAGGGTTGTTTGGAGATTTGAGAGATGTTGAATGTGTGTGAAATACGGTCGTTGTGCGTAGAGAGCAAGTCGTGTCGAATCATGCTAAGTGCAAAATTTGCAAAGAGAGCAGAGTGCACAAAAGGGAGAAGATGATCATGAAGTTCGACTGTAATGAAGCAGAGTGTGCGAAGTGATTGTGTAGAGAGAGTAGAGTGCATAGAGAATGCAAAGGTGAAGAAGACCAGTCAGGGTCTTGCAAAAGCAAAGGTATCTTTCTTCAAACTTATAGATTCAAATTGAAGTCCAGGTTGGTGCTTGGCATTAGGGGTTGGTGCTTTCCAGTTGGTGCTCCTTTCTATTGGTGCAGATAAATCAGGGGTTGGTGCTCCTTCCAGTGTGTGCTGGTAAATTGATTGTAAAGTTGGTGCTTTGCAAAGGCTAGATTTGGATGGTAGTCCAAGCAAGTCAATTTTTGAGGAGTAGCCACATTGGTGAACCTCGTTAAATCTTGTGTTGTGTGATGCTCTTTTGTTATACTTGTTGTATCTAGTAATAAGTTTTAATTGTTGTAGTATTAAGAGCTATAAATTTAAGTTTAAAGAGCTACACTGATTCACCCCCCCTCGAGTGTCATTGTAAGACTAACAATTGGTATCAAAGCTAAGTTCCTGTACAAGCTTAACCGGCTAGGGTGATCTTGGAAGTAACACAATGGCAGGTGGTGAAGGCTTCTCATCAAACAAAGCACCATTGTTTGATGGATCTAATTACATGTTCTGGAGAATCAGGATGCAGACATATCTCTGTGCTTTGGGATACGACATCTCGGATTCAGTAGTTAGTGGATACACAATACCCATCACTCCTCCAAAAGAGGCTGATGAAAAGAAACTATTTGAAAATAACTCAAAAGCAAAGAATGCTATCATGTGCGGATTAGCAGATAGTGAACTAGTAAAGATCATGAGCTATAAAATGGCAAAAGAAATATGGGACAAACTGAGGAGTATTCATGAAGGAGACGATAAGATCAAGGAGGCCAAGTTACAGACACATCGAGCTCAGTTCGAAGCATTAAATATGAATGACGATGAAAACATTGAGGCATATATGTTGAGAGTTAATGGAATCATTAATGCGATCAGAGGACTCGACGAGGATATCGAAGACTCTACCATCGTGAAAAAGGTATTAAGATCTCTTCCTCAAAGGTTTGATTCTAAAGTCTCAACGATAGAAGAAGCTAAAAATCTAAATTATTTTAGTATAGATGAGATGTATGGTTCTTTGACTGCATATGAGATGAGGATAGGAAGATCTAAACCCACAGACAGAGAAGCGGCTTTTAAAGCCCTTAAAAATAAAAATGCAAAACAAGAGTCCGAGGAAGAAGAGACATCGGATGAAATGGAAGCAAACTTTGTTAGAAAACTAAAAAGGGGAAAAGGAAAATACAGAGGAAAGCTACCATTTAAATGTTTCAACTGTGGAGGCATTGGGCATTTTGCGACTAAATGTCCACTTAATGAGAAGAACAAAAATGATGAAGGATCGCACCAAGAAAGAAGTGACTGGAAGAAGAAAATGAATTTCAGAAAAGGCAACTTCAAGAAGAAAAGTTTCATCTCCAGGAATGCCAGTTCATCAGAAGACAGCTCCGGTGAGGATTCTAAAGAGGAAACAGGTGAAGCTCTTTTCATGGCATTTGAAGAAGTAAAATCAGAAAAGGAAGAAGGAGTGAACTCTGAAGTATGTGGTGAAAACCCTGAGGCTGAAGTAGATCTAGAAGGTGAGTTGATCTCTGCACTTGAAGAGTGGAAAATAGAGAAGAAAAAGAATAAGAAAATTTCAAGAAAGCTTGAGGATGCAAATGAAATCATAACCAGTTTGAAAGTATAGATAGAAGAATACAAGAAAATATCTGAAGATCTCGAAGTACAAATTACCATGAAAATAGATTATTGCTGCAAACTAGAAGAAGAGAATGTTGGTTTAAGAATGCAGATAGAAGAGATGAATCACAAAATTAGTTGCTATCACAAACGTGAAGAAAGTTCTATGAATCTGGATAAGATTATAAATGACCAAAGGCCTGTAGGCATCAAATTTGGTCTGGGTTTCATCGAAGGAGAATCATCAAATGGATCAAAGGCCAAAAATGTAGAATCCATAAAGAATGAAGATAAGAAACAAGGTTGATCAAGGAAAAATCTCTCATGCAAAAGAAAGCAATAATGCCAGGCACGAAAGGAGAATTGACAATGATGGATTCACCAATGTCACACATCAAAGAAGAAGAAGACCTATGGCTCCTACGACAACATGGCAAAGACCATCACCCAGGTTCAATTATCCCTTTTCTGGTTTCTATTTTAAATGCAATGGCTATGGACATAAAATCTCAGACTACAAATATAATGTAAGACCAAGGAATTTCACCAGTAGAAATGCTTTTTCTCCTCTGATGAATTATACAGTAGAATGTTATAACTGTCATAATTTTGGGCACATTGCAAGAAACTGTAGAAGTACATTTGCATCAAATCAGTTTCAGGGAAGAAAATTTCAACCAAATAGGATGAGACAAAATAGAAAACTTCCCAAAAAACATGCACAAGCTATTGATAAGGGAAAGGCAAAACAAGAGCCCAAAACTACTATCAAAATGGAGTGGAAAGAAAAAGAGCGACTTAAGGAAGAAAAGGAATCCTTAATCGTACAAACAACATTTAAAGCACAGAATAAATATGTACCATGGATACTTGATAGTGGATGCTCCAGTCATATGACAGGTGACAAACAAAAATTTGAGAAGTTACAGAAATATGAAGGTGGTTCAGTAAAGTTTGGAAATAATGATGGAGCTAAGATAGTTGGCAAAGGTTCAGTTAAAATTAGTGACGAAAAAATTAAGTCAGAAGAAGTCTTGTTTGTGGATGGTTTGAAACATAACTTGTTGAGCGTAAGTCAGATTTGTGATAAAGGTCATGAAGTAGTTTTTATGAAGCAGGGTTGTGAAGTCAGAAAAACAAACAGTGGAAAATTGATAGCAACTGGATCAAGGACATCTGGCAACCTGTACACGCTCTCAGAGACTTCAAAAGGAGCTTGTTTTATTGGACAAGAAGAAGAAAATTGGTTGTGGCACAAGAGACTCGGTCATATCAGTTTTGATAATCTAGTAAAAATCACCTCAAAAAGGGCAGTGAGAGATATTCCCACCATCAGCAAACCTGCAAACAACATTTGTGCTTCATGCCAAAAGGGGAAGCAAACTAGAGTCACATTCAAAACAAAAGAGTACTACACAAGCAAACCTTTGGAACTAATACACACTGATTTATGTGGACCCATGAGAACACAAAGCATAAATGGTGACAAATATTTTATGTTGTGCATTGATGACTATTCCAGAATGACATGGATATTTTTCTTGAAGCATAAATCAAAAGCTTTTGATATGTTCAAGATTTTCAAAAACCATGTTGAGAATGAAACAGGAAAGAGGATCAAATGTTTAAGATCAGATAGAGGAGGAGAATTCATTTCAGAGGAGTTTATAGAGTACTATGAAAAATACGGTATTAGGAGACAGTTTTTAGCAGCCAGGACACCTCAAGAGAATGGAGTGGTAGAAAGAAAGAACAGGACAGTGCAGGAAATGGCACGGACTATGTTGGCTGAAAGTAGAGTAGCAAAAATATTTTGGAAAGAAGCAGTCCATACTGCGGTGTATATCCAAAATAGGTACATGCTGAGAACACATGAAAGCAAAACTCCTTATGAGTTGTGGTTCGGTAAAAGGGCAACAACAAAATACCTCAAAGTTTTTGGCAAGCAAGTGCTACATCAAAAGAACTGAAGATAATCTTGGTAAGTTTGAAGATAGAGCGGATGAAGGTATTTTTGTTGGTTATTCATCAAAAAGCAAAGCTTACAAATGCTACAACAAGAGGCTAAAGAAAATTGTGGACAGTGCCGATGTTAAATTTGATGAAGGTAGAGAACGAGTAATTAGCTATGAAAAGAACTACCCAATTTATGAAGAGGTTATTGAAGGAGATGAGGAAAATGAAATGGAAAAGATACAAAAAATTGACTCAGATGATTTAAGTTGTGATTCAGAAGTGGAAGAAAATAAGAAATTCAAAATAGGCAGCTGGTAAAAAAATCATCCTAGAGAGCAAATAATTGGAGACCCCAAAGTTGGTGTTCAGACAAGAAGAAGAGTAGTAAGTAACTACTCTCTATTATCCAGCATTGAGCCCAAAAATGTTGCTGACGCAAGCAAAGATGAAAGTTGGATGAAGGCAATAAATGAAGAATTAGATCAGATCGAGAAAAACAAAACTTGGGAGTTAGTACCTAGACCTGCAAATAAAAATATAATCGGGACTAAATGGATTTTTCGAAACAAATTGAATGAAGACGGATAGGTAGTCAGAAATAAAGCAAGATTGGTATGTAAGGGTTATGCACAAGTTGAAGGCATTGACTTTGAGGAAACTTTTGCACCAGTAGCTAGACTAGAGGCAATTAGAATGTTTCTGGCTTTAGCAGTCTACAAGAATTTCAAAGTTTATCAAATGGATGTGAAATCAACATTTTTGAATGGGAAACTTGAAGAAGAGGTTTATATTGAGCAACCAGATGGTTTCCAACTTGGTGATGATCCCAACTTGGTTTGCAAGTTGAAGAAAGCATTATATGGCTTAAAACAGGCACCCCGAGCATGGTATGCAAGGCTAGACAACTATCTCACTCAACAAAGGTTTAAGAAAGGTATGGTGGATAGTAATTTGTATGTCAAAATAGAAAATGGGCATCTTATTGTTCTTGTTGTATACGTAGATGATATCATATTTGGCAGTAACAAAGATGAGTCATGTAAAGATTTAGCAAATAAGATGCAGAAAGAATTTGAAATGTCAATGATTGGTGAACTTTCGTATTTCCTCGGGTTGCAAGTTAATCAAAATAAGAAGGGCATATTTATTTCTCAAGTTAAATATGTGAAAGAGATGTTAAAAAAGTTCACAATGGAGGATTGTAAGCCAGTTAGCACTCCCATGACGACGAGTTGCAAGTTGAGCAAGGATGACAAATCTCCACCTTGTTGATCAAACCATGTACAGATCTATGATTGGAAGCTTACTATACCGACAAGCTACTGGACTCAGATATTTTGCAGGCAGTATGCATGGTAGCACGATTTCAGGCTAATCCCAAGGAGACTCATGTGACAACAATGAAGAGGATTCTTCGGTACCTCAAGGGTACTATGGAGTATGGGTTATGGTATCCGAAAGGTAAAGACTTCACCCTTATTTCGTATTCAGATGCAGATTGGGCAGGATGTGTAGATGACAGAAAGAGTACCAATGGAGGTGCATTCTATCTTGGAGACAGATTGGTCGCATGGCACAGTAAGAAACAAGAGTCAGTTTCTTTATCGACAGTAGAGGCAGAATATATTGCAGCGACAACATGTTGTACATAGGTATTATGGATGAAACAAACCCTGAAAGATCTTGGTATTAGCTTCAGTGAGCCAATATCAGTTAAGTGTGATAACACCAGTGCCATTAACATCTCCAAGAATCCGGTTATGCATTCACGCACAAAACACATTGCTATCGGGTATCACTTTTTGAAGGAGAAAGTTGCGAAAGGTGAGGTTAAGTTGGATTTTGTTCCAACTACAGAGCAAGTAGCAGATATCTTCACAAAACCATTGCCCAAGGAAGTTTTTGAGTACCTTCGCAATAAATTGGGAGTGGTCACACTTCCCAAGAATTGACTAGCTATAGGGATCACATTCTCAGGGGGAGCATTTAAGTATTTGATTATCTTTTTGCTCATGTTCATGATTTTTGCTAAGTGTAATAAATTTTGCCTGGAGAATGTTGTGCATGGACTCAAGGGGAGTCTACAGTAGCCCTTTGGTATTATTGTCAAAGGGGGAGAAGAGTTATAGAAAATTGCACATGTGTTGCCAACAATTCCAAAGGGGGAGATTGTTGAGCAAGGTGCAGCAACAATATTGTCATTGTTGTCAACACAGTCAGATAGATCTGTTGATGCAGTGGATAGGAAGTTCAAAAGCTATTCAGATGCAGAAGATAGGAGTTCAAAGGTTATTCAGAGTATGTATAGTGATTTTCCAAGAAGACCGAAGTGGCCCATATGCAAAAGATCAAAGAAAAAGACAAGTAAGAAAAGTGTCACGATATCGCGACATATACAAAAAGCAAGAAAAATTGTCACGATTTCGCGACATGTTGGAAGAGAGAGAAAAAGTAGGAAAAACTGTCACGATTTCGCGACATGTTGGAAGAGAAAAAGAAGTAGGAAAAACTGTCACGATTTCGCGACATGTTGGAAGAGAGAGAAAAGCAAGAAAAACTGTCGCGATTTCGTGACATGTTGGAAGAGAAAAAGGCAAGTGGAAAAACTGTCATGATTTCATGACATGTTGGAAGAGAAAGAGAAAGTAGAAAAAGTGTCACGATTTGGAAAGTGAAGAAAGAGAAAAGTAAAAGAAGTTGGAAGAGAAAAAGTAAGTGGAAAAGTGTACGATTTCACGACATGTTGGAATAAAAGAGAAGAAAAGGTGTCACGATTTGTGACAAGTTGGATTTTGACATGTTTTTCGACTAAAATAGGAGAGAGAAGTAATAAAAGGTTAATTTAAAGTGTAGTGTCACGATATCGACATGTCGATTTCGCGACAAAAGAAAGAGAGGAAGGTAGAAAGTGGGATTTGTGACATAAGTAAGTTTTAAGAGTGTGTCAGATTTCATGACAAAAGCGAAGTAGAAGACTTGAAGAGAAGTGTCACGATTTCATGACAAAAGCAAAGGTAAGTAGAGAAGTGTCATGATTTCGTGACAAAAGCAGAGAAGAGTAAGTAGAAGTGTCACGATATCATGACAAAAGAAAAATATAAAGTCTATGAAGGAAAAAGTGTCACGATATCGTGACAAAAGAATAGAGAAAGTGTACGGAGGTGAAAGTGTCGCGATATCGCAACATGTATTTTCGTGGGCCAAAGCTAAGAGAAATAGCATGGAGAAAAAGTGTCACGATATCGTGACATGTTATTTTCGGGTATGCAAAGAGAAAGAGCAAGGAGAAAAAGTGTCACGATATCATGACATGTATTTTTGCGGTCTGATGCAAAGAGAAAGAGAGAAATAAAAAGTGTCACGATATCGCGACATGTATTTTGGGGGCCAAAGCAAGGAGAAAGAGAGATAAAGAAAAAGTGTCGCGATATCGTGACATGTATTTTCGTTGAGTTGAAGCCGACGAAGACCGATGACAATCGACTAAAATTAGGGTTTACAGTTGTTATGAAAGCCGACTAAGATTAGGATTTACAATCGACTAAGATTAGGGTTTTCATCATAAAAATTGTTATAAAAGGAGGGTTGTTTGGAGAATTGAGAAGTATGGTGAATGTGTGTGAAATACGGTCATTGTGCATAGAGAGCAAGTCATGTCGAATCATGCTAAGTGTAAAATTTGCAAAGAGAGTAGAGTGCACAAAAGGGAGAAGATGATCGTGAAGTTCGACTGTAATGAAGTAGAGTGTGCGAAGTGATTGCGTAGAGAGAGCAAAGTGTGTAAAGAATGCAAAGGTGAAGAAGACCAGTCAGGGTCTTGCAAAAGCAAAGGTATCTTACTGTCAAACTTATAGATTCAAATTGAAGTCCAGGTTGGTGCTTGGCATCAGGGGTTGGTGCTCCTTCCAGTTGGTGTTGGTAAATCAGGGGTTGGTGCTCCTTTCTGTTGGTGCATATAAATAAGGGGTTGGTGCTCCTTCCAATGGGTGTGTCTGGTAAATTGATTGTAAAGTTGGTGCTTTGCAAAGGCTGGATTTGGATGGTAGTCCAAGCAGTCAATTTTTGAGGAGTAGCCACATTGGTGAACCTCGTTAAATCTTGTGTTGTGTGATGCTCTTTTGTTATACTTGTTGTATCTAGTAATAACTGTAAAGTTAAGTTTAAAGAGCTACACTCATTCACCCCCCCCCCTCTCAGTGTCATTGTGAGACTAACAATTTCAAGCCCCACTTGAGGCTAAGGTACTTAGAATTAAATTAAATTTTTATTTGCCCTAAGTTTATTTCCTAAGGTGAAAATGGTAGAAAGAGGGGCATTTGTGATATTTACTTGCATAGTAAAAGTATCTTAATTGTGGGAGAAATAAGGATTGTTAAGTTATTTTTCTGAAGTACCTTATGCCATTAATTAATTTTGGAGGTATTGATATTTGATATTTATTATTTTAGGAGTAATAAGGAGTTTGAGTAAAGTCTTAGTTAAATTTCTATTAAGACTTTTGAGCATTATTTTTGTATAAGGGTTTTTCTATTAAAATAAGACTATGGTGAATGTTATTTTTGAGTTGGAGTAATAAGGTGTATTTTGGGTCATCATTTTGCATTGTGTTATTATTAAAGTCTTCTAACCCTTATTGAGATTGGAAAAGAGAAATTTGTGAGTGTGGCAGATTTGTGAGATCAACTCCTTGTCAAGCAAAAAGGTATGAGAAAATTCTTCTTTGGTTGTGTTGGTTGATTGGCTTTCTTGAAAATTAAGTTTGGAGTGAAAAGGATTTGATTAGGGTTTCCTTTTCGAAAGTGTATGAGTTAATGCTTCAAGGTTTTCTAAAATTAAGAGTTGTGGTTAAAACCTTGTTTGATAAGCATTGTTGTTGAAGTGAGTTGTTATGCAAAGAACTTGAACTAGGGTTTGAAAATATCATGAGTATCATTGTTATGTGAGATTTGTTGTTGAGCATTGTTGGAAATATTTTGAGTTGGATGATACATGCTTGGACTAGGGTTTGTGAGCAAGAGTTGTTTCTTGAGTGATTGGTTGAGTAGAGTTGATTGAACCTAGTCAAGTGGATGAATGAAGTGATTGTTCAAGTTCCATAAAATAAACTATTCTATATTCTGATTTGAGTTGTGAAAGAAATTGAGTTGTGAGAATAGAACATATTGAGTCTCTAACAATTCTCTTTATGCTTCTATGAGATTGAGTTGAGAAAGTGATTGAGTTTTGAGTATAGAACATATTGAGTCTCTAACAATTCTCTTTATGCTTCTATGAGATTGATTTGAGTTGAGAAAGTGATTGAGCATTGAGTATAGAACATATTGAGTCTCTAACAATTCTCTCTATGTTTCTATGAGATTGGACAAGTTTTGTGTGGACTTGTTAAGCTGATTTGAGGTAAGTCTTTGAGAAGACTTGTGGACTGATTTTGTGTGAGCTTTTGTGGAAGCTTACAATACAGATTTGGTTAAGTCCTAGAGAGGACTTATTGAGCAGATTTGGACAAGTTCTATGTGAGATTGTTGAGCAGATTTGAGCAGGTTCTGAGTGGACCTATTGAGCATATTTGAGTAGGTTTTGAATATTGAGCAATTTGAGAGGTTCGAGTGGACCTATTGAGTATATTTGAGCAGGTTTTGAGTGGACCTATTGAGCATATTTGAGCAGGTTCTAAGTGGACCTATTGAGCAGATTTGAGCAGGTTTTGAGTGGACCTATTGAGAATATTTGAGTAGGTTCTGAGTGGACCTATTGAGAAGATTTGAGCAGGTTTTGAGTGGACCTATTGAGTAGATTTGTGCTAGATCGATTGGACTATGTTTAGTGCATATTTGAGTGGACTTGTGCTAGACCGATTGGACTATGTTTAGTACAAGAGTTGAGTAGAGTTGTGCTAGACCGACTGGATTATGTTTAGTATAGAATTGAGATAGATCTTTGGAGGTGATAGAGTAGAGAGGATAGTAGTCTCTAGTGGATAGAGATCCATCAACTAGGGTAGTGAGGATAGGTCTTCTGAGTGGGGACAAGAGTCTTCAGTGGAGAGAGATCCACAAGCCAGTGTAGTGGAGGCAGTAGTCTTCTAGAGGATCACCAACTAGAGCAGAGGAGAAGGAGTTCTCCTATGGATAGAGATCCACAAACCAGATTTAGGGGATCAACATCTCCTTTGGATAGAGGTCCATAAACATTGTAATAGGGAAAGGATTCCCAAGAGATTAACTGAGAAAGTTTTAGTAAAATATTTTCTCCGTGGAGTAGCCCGCATTGGGTGAACCACGTAAATTATGGTGTCTCTATTGTGTGTGGTGTTGTGTACATTGCTTTGATTACTGCTGTTGATATTGCTATCTTTACATTGCATATATTGGTTTGAGAGAAAAAGTAAAAAGTGGTCTTATACTGTTCACCCCCCTCTTAGTATAAGCTTATGTTCTTCAATTGGTATCATAGCGGGTTCCTTCAGAAGAGTTTGATAGCTTGAAGGAAAAGTGGTCAAGAACACAATGGATCAAAAGGATCAAAGGGATGGGTCCTCATATAATACAACACCAGTATTTGATGGAAGTGACTTCTTGTATTGGTGTATGTTGATGAGATTTCACCTGATGGCACTTGGAAATGAAGTTTGGGATGTAGTGGAATTTGGATATGATCCAACAATCAATCCTCCTGTAGATAAGGAAGGTAAGCTTCTAATGCATGCAAATTCAAGAGCTATGAATGCAATTATAAAAGGGTTGCGTAGATCAGAATCTATGAAGGTTATGGATTGTAAAACAACAAAAGAAATGTGGGAACTACTGCATAACATATATGAAGGAGATAAAGGTGTCAAGGAAAGCTAAGATCAGAAATCTCAAAGGAGAATTTGAAAACTTAAGAATGCAGGATGATGAAAACATTCGTGACTATCTCAATAAGATTGATGAACTTGTACATGAGATGAGAGGACTTGGAATGAAGGTCGATGAATCTGATGCTTGTGATAAGATCTTGAGAACTCTTCCAAAAAGGTACAGTGAAAAAGTCTCTGCTATAGAAACATCAATTGATAGTGATTGTCTAACAAGAAATTATTTGCTTGGCATGCTTACAACCTTTGAGATAAGAACAAAATATCCTATCCCTCCAAAGGAGGTTGCATTCAAAGCAAACAAGGAAACAAAGGGTAAGAAGTCAGAATCAAGCAATGAGTCTTCTAGTGATGAAGAAGCCAATTATGGTAGAAGAGATAAAGGTTCCAGAAGACCCATAGATCTAAGATCTATTAAGTGTTTCAATTGTGGAAAGTATGGATATTTTGCAACAGATTGTAAAGAACCAAAGAACAACAATGGTGAAGAAAAATAGGATCACAGGTACAGGGAATCAAAAAGATATAGGCATCAAAAGAAAAGCAAGGATGGACAAAACAGACAAGGAAAGAAGTTCTTCCAAAGACAAAAGAGGAGCTACTATGCGGATAATGCAAGTAAGTACTCAAATGATAGTGATGCTAGTTCTTCAGATAATGATAGAGATGAAGTCCTATTTATGATTGAAGAAAAAGAACTAGTTAAGAAAAAGACTTCAGTTATTCTCAAATGTTTTAGATGTGGTAACTTTGGACATCTTGAAGATGATTGTACAAGGGATGGTTATAGTTTTAGTGATGATGAATATGAGAATGCACTTGAAGGACCAGATGAAAATCTTCTAATGGCTTTAGAAGAAGAAGTAAGTGATCCTATAGAAGATAAGCCAAAAGAAATTAATGATGTGGACAAAGGCAAACAAATAGAAGAATATTCAGAAGAGAATGGATATGATCTCAAGGGAGAACTTATCTATGCCCTTGACACGGTAAAGAAGGTAAGGAAGCAACACTCTAAACTTGAAATTCAGTTTCAAGAATGTGATGAAGAGAGAAGATTGCTCATAGAGGATTTAGAAAAATCAAAGGCTAAGGCAAAAAGGTTCAAAGATAAGTTAGAAGCAAAGATCTTGGAATGTGAGAAGTTAGCACAAGAAGTGGCACTACTAAAAGAAGATTTAGAGGACTCCAAGATCAAGATGAAAGGATTTAAGAATAGCTCAAAGATTATGGATAAGATAGTCAAGGTACAAAGAAGGTCAACAAATAAAATAGGTCTTGGTTTTGAACAAACTCAAAAGAAATAGGAAGGAGAGTCAACTTCAAGTTCTGAAGAGGAAACTTTAGATGAAGATACTTCAGAAGAAGACAGTGTAAAAGAAAGTCAGACATCAGAGGAAGAGTTGGACAATAGAGAGTTCAACGAAGATAGGAACAATGCACAAAGAAGATACAGATGGAACAACAATCAAAATAGGAGACCAATGAGGTCAAAACAAGGAAGCTTCAATGGAAGATGTTTTTCATGTCACAGGTTTGGGCACATGGCTTCACAATGTAGGACACATGAAAGATAGGAATATGGGAATGGATAACTTTTCCATGGGTATTGCTACTCATGTAATCAGTTTGGTCACAAGGCAATGAATTGCAGGGTTCATGAAAGAAGAGGATATGACTTCACTAGGAAAAATCCTAAGACATTTGCACCTCCAAGGAATAATATCATTAAGTGTTATAAGTGCAATAATAATGGTCACACAACAAAGTGGTGTAGAGCAGACATTCCAAAAATAGGTATGAGCAGGAACAGGAACATGAACATGAACATGAACAGGAACAGAAATAGAAACATGGATATGAACAGGAATAGGAATATGGATGTGAACAGGAACAAGAATATGGATGTGAATAGGAACAAGAACATGGATGTGAATAGGAATAGGAATATGAATGATAACATAGATAGAAACAGTCAGAGGAATCAAAAAATTTAGAAAATAAGGGAAGAGGATAAAGGTAAAGAACAATGCCTTTTGGGAGTAGAAATACTCCCACCCTAGAATTAACCACCTCAAAAGGAGGTGGGGGAGGGGCTAAGCTAAGAGGCTCATTCTTAGCCCCGAGCCCCAAAGGTGACCCTTTGCCATTGATGTCAAAGGGGGAGAGATTTGTGTAATGGGGAGAGATTTGATATTTGAGAGAGCATTGAGCCAGGGGAGCAATGTCCCAGGGGGAGCAGAATAAAAAGAAAGGTCAAAGTTTCAGTAAAAATAATATGGGTTGCCATCAATGACAAAGGGGGAGATTGTTGGACATTTTGAGTCCCTAAGTCAAAGTTGTCATTGATGTCAAGATGCCAGTGATAGCTCTTCTCCAGTTCGAGTGCAAAGTTTAATGGAAGTCATAATGGGTCAAAATATCTTTAGTGAACACCCAAGAGCATGGGTCAGAAAGTGGTTTTACTTCTTCCAAAGAAGCATTTATCCGAGATAGCGAAAAGGTATAATATTATAATTATTATTATAATATTATTAAAGTGACTTTGAGAAAACCCAAATAAAATATTTATAATTTCGATTATAATATTTTATAAATAAAAGGGTTTAAGTATTCTTTATAAAACCCAAGGTTGGGTTTAAGGCAAACGTTTCAAAGCTTGATGGCAATTTTATTTACCCAAACCTAAAGTTGGGTTGGTTTTAATTAAAGGCATTCGAAGCCTTTACCATCGACGTCTTATTCCATGCTCGTGCACCGACGTTGAAAGCCATGAAGGCTTGTGTATATATACACCAAAGTTTGCATTCAAAAAATGATAATCGCTCCTAATATTTTTGAAATAGCTCTACGCCCGGTTTATTCATTCGTGCATGCGATTTGAGGAGAGGACAAAGTGTTTTGTCCTTTAGCGCCAAGTGGAAGGTTACACGTGGAAGTTGAAAGCTCATTCTCATTGGGCACGGTGGCTCGGTGGTAGCGCTTGGCTTGCAAAAGCGTGGAGGCAGGAAGGTCCTACGTTCGATCCGCGTGAGGCATGGTTCATGCTTGGTTTTTGAGCGCCAAAGGAGGCACCATTTTGTTCATCGAACATTGCGCGTGGAGGAAGTTTTGGAGCACGTGGTGCTCGTGGGTTTCAAATGTGTGCCTAGCGCACATGGCTGGCAGCCATGGCTAGGGCATGCGAAGGGAGGTTGACGTGGGTTCAAGCCCCACTTGAGGCTAAGGTACTTAGAATTAAATTAAATTTTTATTTACCCTAAGTTTATTTCCTAAGGTGAAAAGGGTAGAAAGAGGGGCATTTGTGATATTTACTTGCATAGTAAAAGTGTCTTAATTGTGGGAGAAATAAGGATTGTTAAGTTATTTTTCTGAAGTACCTTATGCCATTAATTAATTTTGGAGGTATTGATATTTGAGATTTATTATTTTAGGAGTAATAAGGAGTTTGAGTAAAGTCTTAGTTAAATTTCTATTAAGACTTTTAAGCATTATTTTTGTATAAGGGTTTTTCTATTAAAAGAAGACTATGGTGAATGTTATTTTTGAGTTGGAGTAATAAGGTGTATTTTGGGTCATCATTTTGCATTGTGTTATTATTAAAGTCTTCTAACCCTTATTGAGATTGGAAAAGAGAAATTTGTGAGTGTGGCAGATTTGTGAGATCAACTCCTTGTCAAGCAAAAAGGTATGAGCAAATTCTTCTTTGGTTGTGTTGGTTGATTGGCTTTCTTGAAAATTAAGTTTGGAGTGAAAAGGATTTGATTAGGGTTTCCTTTTCAAAAGTGTATGAGTTAATGCTTCAAGGTTTTCTAAAATTAAGAGTTGTGATTAAAACCTTGTTTTATAAGCATTGTTGTTGAAGTGAGTTGATTATGCAAAGAACTTGAACTAGGGTTTGAAAAGATCATGAGTATCATTGTTATGTGAGATTTGTTGTTGAGCATTGTTGGAAATATTTTGAGTTGGATGATACATGCTTGGACTAGGGTTTGTGAGTAAGAGTTGGTTCTTGAGTGATTGGTTGAGTAGAGTTGATTGAACCTAGTCAAGTGGATGTATGAAGTGATTGTTCAAGTTCCATAAAATAAACTATTCTATATTCTGATTTGAGTTGTGAAAGAAATTGAGTTGTGAGAATAGAACATATTGAGTCTCTAACAATTCTCTTTATGCTTCTATGAGATTGAGTTGAGAAAGTGATTGAGTTTTGAGTATAGAACATATTGAGTCTCTAACAATTCTCTTTATGCTTCTATGAGATTGATTTGAGTTGAGAAAGTGATTGAGCATTGAGTATAGAACATATTGAGTCTCTAACAATTCTCTCTATGTTTCTATGAGATTGGACAAGTTCTGTGTGGACTTGTTAAGCTGATTTGAGGTAAGTCTTTGAGAAGACTTGTGGACTGATTTTGTGTGAGCTTTTGTGGAAGCTTACAATATAGATTTGGTTAAGTCCTAGAGAGGACTTATTGAGCATATTTGGACAAGTTATGTGTGAGCTTGTTGAGCATATTTGAGCAGGTTTTGAGTGGACCTATTGAGTATATTTGAGTAGGTTCTGAGTGGACCTATTGAGCATATTTGAGTAGTTTTGAGTGGACCTATTGAGCAGATTTGAGCAGGTTCTGAGTGGACCTATTGAGCATATTTGAGCAGGTTCTGAGTGGACCTATTGAGCATATTTGAGCAGGTTCTGAGTGGACCTATTGAGAGATTTGAGTAGGTTGAGTGGACCTATGATGAGAAAATTTGTGCTAGACTGACTATGTTTAGTGTAGATTTGAGTGGACTTGTGCTAGATCGACTGGACTATGTTTAGTACAAGAGTTGAGTAGAGTTGTGCTAGACAACTGGATTGTGTTTAGTACAAAATTGAGATAGAGCTTTGGAGGTGATAGAGTAGAGAGGACAATAGTCTCTAGTGGATAGAGATCCATCACCTAGGGTAGTGAGGATAGGTCTTCTGAGTGGGGACAAGAGTCTTCAGTGGAGAGAGATCCACAAGCTAGTGTAGTGGAGGCAGTAGTCTTCTAGAGGATCACCAACTAGAGCAGAGGAGAAGGAGTTCTCCTATGGATAGAGATCCACAAACTAGATTTAGGGGATCAACATCTCCTTTGGATAGAGGTCCATAAACATTGTAATAGGGAAAGGATTCCCAAGAGATTAACTGAGAAAGTTTTAGTAAAATATTTTCTCCATGGAGTAGCCCGCATTGGGTGAACCACGTAAATTGTGGTGTCTCTATTGTGTGTGGTGTTGTGTACATTGCTTTGATTACTGTTGTTGATATTGCTATATTTACATTGCATATATTGGTTTGAGAGAAAAAGTAAAAAGTGGTCTTATACTGTTCACCCCCCCTCTCAGTATAAGCTTGTGTTCTTCAATTGGTATCAGAGTGGGTTCCTTCAGAAGAGTTTGACAGCTTGAAGGAAAAGTGGTCAAGAACACAATGGATCAAAAGGATCAAAGGGATGGGTCCTCATATAATACAACACCAGTATTTGATGGAAGTGACTTCTTGTATTGGTGTATGTTGATGAGATTTCACCTGATGGCACTTGGAAATGAAGTTTGGGATGCAGTGGAATTTGGATATGATCCAGCAATCAATCCTCCTGTAGATAAGGAAGGTAAGCTTCTAATGCATGCAAATTCAAGAGCTATGAATGCAATTATAAAAGGGTTGCGTAGATCAGAATCTATGAAGGTTATGGATTGTAAAACAACAAAAGAAATGTGGGAACTACTGCATAACATATATGAAGGAGATAAAGGTGTCAGGAAAGCTAAGATCAGAAATCTCAAAGGAGAATTTGAAAACTTAAGAATGCGGGATGATGAAAACATTCATGACTATCTCAGTAATATTGATGAACTTGTACATGAGATGAGAGGACTTGGAATGAAGGTCGATGAATCGATGCTTGTGATAAGATCTTGAGAACTCTTCCAAAAAGGTACAGTGAAAAAGTCTCTGCTATAGAAACATCAATTGATAGTGATTGTCTGACAAGAAATTCTTTTCTTGGCATGCTTACAACCTTTGAGATAAGAACAAAATATCCTATCCCTCCAAAGGAGGTTGCATTCAAAGCAAACAAGGAAACAAAGGGTAAGAAGTCAGAATCAAGCAATGAGTCTTCTAGTGATGAAGAAGCCAATTATGGTAGAAGAGATAAAGGTTCCAGAAGACCCATAGATCTAAGATCTATTAAGTGTTTCAATTGTGGAAAGTATGGACATTTTGCAACAGATTGTAAAGAACCAAAGAACAACAATGGTGAAGAAAAATAGGATCACAGGTACAGGGAATCGAAAAGATATAGGCATCAAAAGAAAAGCAAGGATGGACAAAACAGACAAGGAAATAAGTTCTTCCAAAGACAAAAGAGGAGCTACTATGTGGATAATGCAAGTAAGTACTCAAATGATAGTGATGCTAGTTCTTCAGATAATGATAGAGATGAAGTCCTATTTATGATTGAAGAAAAAGAACTAGTTAAAAAAAGAAGAGACTGTTTTTTTCAAATTTTTTAGATGTGGTAACTTTGGACATCTTGAAGATGATTGTTCAAGGGATGGTTATAGTTTTATGTGGAGTGAATATGAGAATGCACTTGAAGGAGGACAAGATGAAAATATTCTAATGGCTTTAGAAGAAGAAGTAAGTGATCCTATAGAAGACAAGCCAAAAGAAATTAATGATGTGGACAAAGGCAAACAAATAGAAGAATATTCAGAAGAGAATGGATATGATCTCAAGGGAGAACTTATCTATGCCCTTGACATGGTAAATAAGGTAAGGAAGCAACACTCTAAACTTGAAATTCAGTTTCAAGAATGTGATGAAGAGAGAAGATTGCTCATAGAGGATTTAGAAAAATCAAAGGCTAAGGCAAAAAGGTTCAAAGATAAGTTAGAAGCAAAGATCTTGGAATGTGAGAAGTTAGCACAAGAAGTGGCACTACTAAAAGAATATTTAGAGGACTCCAAGATCAAGATGAAAGGATTCAAGAATAGCTCAAATATTATGGATAAGATAGTCAAGGTACAAAGAAGGTCAACAAACAAAATAGGTCTTGGTTTTGAACAAACTCAAAAGAAATAGGAAGGAGAGTCAACTTCAAGTTCTTGAAGAGGAAACTTCAGATGAAGATACTTCAGAAGAAGACAGTGTAAAATAAATTCAGACATCAGAGGAAGAGTTGGACAATAGAGAGTTCAACGAAGATAGGAACAATGCACAAAGAAGATACAGATGGAACAACAATCAAAACAGGAGACCAATGAGGTCAAAACAAGGAAGCTTCAATGGAAGATGTTTTTCATGTCACAGGTTTGGGCACATGGCTTCACAATGCAGGACACATGAAAGACAGGAATATGGGAATGGACAACTTTTCCATGGGTATTGCTACTCATGTAATCAGTTTGGTCACAAGGCAATGAATTGAGGGGTTCATGAAAGAAGAGGATATGACTTCACTAGGAAAAATCCTAAGACATTTGCACCTCCAAGGAATAATATCATTAAGTGTTATAAGTGCAATAATAATGGTCACACAACAAAGTGGTGTAGAGCAGACATTCTAAAAACAGGTATGAGCAAGAATAGGAACATGAATATGAACAAGAATAGGAACAGGAATAGAAACATGGATATGAACAAGAACAGGAATAGGAATATGAATATGGATGTGAACAGGAATAGGAATAGGAACAAGAATATGGATGTGAACAGGAATAGGAACATGGATGTGAACAGGAATAAGAACAGGAATGATAACACAGATAGAAATAGTCAGAGGAATAAAAAAATTCAGAAAATAAGGGAAGAGGATAAAGGTAAAGAACAATACCTTTTGGGAGTAGAAATACTCCCACCCTAGAATTAACCACCTCAAAAGGAGGTGGGGGAGGGGCTAAGCTAAGAGGCTCATTCTTAGCCCCGAGCCCCAAAGGTGACCCTTTGCCATTGATGTCAAAGGGGGAGAGATTTGTGTAATGGGGAGAGATTTGATATTTGAGAGAGCATTGAGCCAGGGAGAGCAATGTCCCAGGGGAGAAGAATAAAAAGAAAGGTCAAAGTTTTAGTAAAAATAATATGGGTTGCCATCAATGACAAAGGGGGAGATTGTTGGACATTTTGAGTCCCTAAGTCAAAGTTGTCATTGATGTCAAGATGCCAGTGATAGCTCTTCTCCAGTTCGAGTGCAAAGTTTAATGGAAGTCATAATGGGTCAAAATATCTTCAGTGAACACCCAAGAGCATGGGTCAGAAAGTGGTTTTACTTCTTCCAAAGAAGCATTTATCCGAGATAGCGAAAAGGTATAATATTATAATTATTATTATAATATTATTAAAGTGACTTTGAGAAAACCCAAATAAAATATTTATAATTTTGATTATAATATTTTATAAATAAAAGGGTTTAAGTATTCTTTATAAAACCCAAGGTTGGGTTTAAGGCAAACGTTTCAAAGCTTGATGGCAATTTTATTTACCCAAACCTAAAGTTGGGTTGGTTTTAATTAAAGGCATTCGAAGCCTTTACCGCCAATGTCTTATTCCATGCTCGTGCACCGACGTTGAAAGCCATGAAGGCTTGTGTATATATACACCAAAGTTTGCATTCAAAAAATGATAATCACTCCTAATGTTTTTGAAATAGCTCTGCATTTAGTTTATTCATTCGTGCATGCGATTTGAGGAGAGGACAAAGCATTTTGTCCTTTAGCACCAAGTGGAAGGTTACACGTGGAAGTTGAAAGCTCATTCTCATTGGGCATGGTGGCTCGGTGGTAGCGCTTGGCTTGCGAAAGCGTGGAGGCAAGCAGGTCCTACGTTCGATCCATGTGAGGCGTGGTTCATGCTTGGTTTTTGAGCACCAAAGGAGGCACCATTTTGTTCATCGAACATTACGCGTGGAGGAAGTTTTGGAGCACGTGGTGCTCGTGGGTTTCAAACGTGTGCCTAGCGCACATGGTTGGCAATCGTGGCTAGGGCACGTGAAGGGAGGTTGACGTGGGTTCAAGCCCCACTTGAGGCTAAGGTACTTAGAATTAAATTAAATTTTTATTTTCCCTAAGTTTATTTCCTAAGGTGAAAAGGGTAGAAAGAGGGGCATTTGTGATATTTACTTGCATAGTAAAAGTGTCTTAATTGTGGGAGAAATAAGGATTGTTAAGTTATTTTTCTGAAGTACCTTATGCCATTAATTAATTTTGGAGGTATTGATATTTGAGATTTATTATTTTAGGAGTAATAAGGAGTTTGAGTAAAGTCTTAGTTAAATTTCTATTAAGACTTTTAAGCATTATTTTTGTATAAGGGTTTTTCTATTAAAAGAAGACTATGGTGAATGTTATTTTTGAGTTGGAGTAATAAGGTGTATTTTGGGTCATCATTTTGCATTGTGTTATTATTAAAGTCTTCTAACCCTTATTGAGATTGGAAAAGAGAAATTTGTGAGTGTGGCAGATTTGTGAGATCAACTCCTTGTCAAGCAAAAAGGTATGAGCAAATTCTTCTTTGGTTGTGTTGGTTGATTGGCTTTCTTGAAAATTAAGTTTGGAGTGAAAAGGATTTGATTAGGGTTTCCTTTTCGAAAGTGTATGAGTTAATGCTTCAAGGTTTTCTGAAATTAAGAGTTGTGATTAAAACCTTGTTTGATAAGCATTGTTGTTGAAGTGAGTTGTTATGCAAAGAACTTGAACTAGGGTTTGAAAAGATCATGAGTATCATTGTTATGTGAGATTTGTTGTTGAGCATTGTTGGAAATATTTTGAGTTGGATGATACATGCTTGGACTAGGGTTTGTGAGCAAGAGTTGGTTCTTGAGTGATTGGTTGAGTAGAGTTGATTGAACCTAGTCAAGTGGATGTATGAAGTGATTGTTCAAGTTCCATGAAACAAACTATTCTATATTCTGATTTGAGTTGTGAAAGAAATTGAGTTGTGAGAATAGAACATATTGAGTCTCTAAAAATTCTCTTTATGCTTCTATGATATTGAGTTGAGAAAGTGATTGAGTTTTGAGTATAGAACATATTGAGTCTCTAAAAATTATCTTTATGCTTCTATGAGATTGATTTGAGTTGATAAAGTGATTGAGCATTGAGTATAGAACATATTGAGTCTCTAACAATTCTCTCTATGTTTCTATGAGATTGGACAAGTTCTGTGTGGACTTGTTAAGCTGATTTGAGGTAAGTCTTTGAGAAGACTTGTGGACTGATTTTGTGTGAGCTTTTGTGGAAGCTTACAATACATATTTGGTTAAGTCCTAGAGAGGACTTATTGAGCATATTTGGACAAGTTCTGTGTGAGCTTGTTGAGCATATTTGAGCAGGTTCTGAGTGGACCTATTGAGTATATTTGAGTAGGTTTTGAGTGGACCTATTGAGCATATTTGAGCAGGTTCTGAGTGGACCTATTGAGCAGATTTGAGCAGGTTCTGAGTGGACCTATTGAGCATATTTGAGCAGGTTCTGAGTGGACCTATTGAGCATATTTGAGCAGGTTCTGAGTGGACCTGTTGAGAGATTTGAGCTAGTTTGAGTGGACCTGTTGAGTATATTTGTGTAGTTGAGTGGACCTATTGAGTATATTTGTGCTAGATCGATTGGACTATGTTTAGTACAAGATTTGAGTAGAGTTGTGCTAGACCGATTAGACTATGTTTAGTACAAAATTGAGATAGAGCTTTGGAGGTGATAGAGCAGAGAGGATAGTAGTCTCTAGTGGATAGAGATCCATCAGCTAGGGTAGTGAGGATAGGTCTTCTGAGTGGGGACAAGAGTCTTCAGTGGAGAGAGATCCACAAGCCAGTGTAGTGGAGGCAGTAGTCTTCTAGAGGATCACCAGCTAGAGTAGAGGAGAAGGAGTTCTCCTATGGATAGAGATCCACAAACCAGATTTAGGGGATCAACATCTCCTTTGGATAGAGGTCCATAAACATTGTAATAGGGAAAGGATTCCCAAGAGATTAACTGAGAAAGTTTTAGTAAAATATTTTCTCCATGGAGTAGCCCGCATTGGGTGAACCACGTAAATTATGGTGTCTCTATTGTGTGTGGTGTTGTGTACATTGCTTTGATTACTGTTGTTGATATTGCTATCTTTACATTGCATATATTGGTTTGAGAGAAAAAGTAAAAAGTGGTCTTATACTGTTCACCCCCTCCTCTCAGTATAAGCTTGTGTTCTTCAATTGGTATCAGAGTGGGTTCCTTCAGAAGAGTTTGACAGCTTGAAGGAAAAGTGGTCAAGAACACAATGGATCAAAAGGATCAAAGGGATGGTTCCTCATATAATACAACACCAGTATTTGATGGAAGTGACTTCTTGTATTGGTGTATGCTGATGAGATTTCACCTGATGGCACTTGGAAATGAAGTTTGGGATGCAGTGGAATTTGGATATGATCCAACAATCAATCCTCCTGTAGATAAGGAAGGTAAGCTTCTAATGCATGCAAATTCAAGAGCTATGAATGCAATTATAAAAGGGTTGCGTAGATCAGAATCTATGAAGGTTATGGATTGTAAAACAACAAAAGAAATGTGGGAACTACTGCATAACATATATGAAGGAGATAAAGGTGTCAGGAAAGCTAAGATCAAAAATATCAAAGGAGAATTTGAAAACTTAAGAATGCGGGATGATGAAAACATTCATGACTATCTCAGTAATATTGATGAACTTGTACATGAGATGAGAGGACTTGGAATGAAGGTCGATGAATCTGATGCTTGTGATAAGATCTTGAGAACTCTTCCAAAAAGGTACAGTGAAAAAGTCTCTACTATAGAAACATCAATTGATAGTGATTGTCTGACAAGAAATTCTTTGCTTGGCATGCTTACAACCTTTGAGATAAGAACAAAATATCCTATCCCTCCAAAGGAGGTTGCATTCAAAGCAAACAAGGAAACAAAGGGTAAGAAGTCAGAATCAAGCAATGAGTCTTCTAGTGATGAAGAAGCCAATTATGGTAGAAGAGATAAAGGTTCCAGAAGACCCATAGATCTAAGATCTGTTAAGTGTTTCAATTGTGGAAAGTATGGACATTTTGCAACAGATTGTAAAGAACCAAAGAACAACAATGGTGAAGAAAAATAGGATCACAGGTACAGGGAATCAGAAAGATATAGGCATCAAAATAAAAGCAAGGATGGACAAAACAGACAAGGAAATAAGTTCTTCCAAAGACAAAAGAGGAGCTACTATGCGGATAATGCAAGTAAGTACTCAAATGATAGTGATGCTAGTTCTTTAGATAATGATAGAGATGAAGTCCTATTTATGATTGAAGAAAAAGAACCAGTTAAGAAAAAGACTCCAGTTATTCTCAAATATTTTAGATGTGGTAACTTTGGACATCTTGAAGATGATTGTACAAGGGATGGTTATAGTTTCAGTGATGATGAATATGAGAATGCACTTGAAGGACTAGATGAAAATATTCTAATGGCTTTAGAAGAAGAAGTAAGTGATCCTATAGAAGACAAGCCAAAAGAAATTAATGATGTGGACAAAGGCAAACAAATAGAAGAATATTCAGAAGAGAATGGATATGATCTCAAGGGAGAACTTATCTATGCCCTTGACATGGTAAATAAGGTAAGGAAGCAACACTCTAAACTTGAAATTCAGTTTCAAGAATGTGATGAAGAGAGAAGATTGCTCATAGAGGATTTAGAAAAATCAAAGGCTAAGGCAAAAAGGTTCAAAGATAAGTTAGAAGCAAAGATCTTGGAATGTGAGAAGTTAGCACAAGAAGTGGCACTACTAAAAGAATATTTAGAGGACTCCAAGATCAAGATGAAAGGATTCAAGAATAGCTCAAATATTATGGATAAGATAGTCAAGGTACAAAGAAGGTCAACAAACAAAATAGGTCTTGGTTTTGAACAAACTCAAAAGAAATAGGAAGGAGAGTCAACTTCAAGTTCTAAAGAGGAAACTTCAGATGAAGATACTTCAGAAGAAGATAGTGTAAAATAAATTCAGACATCAGAGGAAGAGTTGGACAATAGAGAGTTCAACGAAGATAGGAACAATGCACAGAGAAGATACAGATGGAACAACAATCAGAACAGGAGACCAATGAGGTCAAAACAAGGAAGCTTCAATGGAAGATGTTTTTCATGTCACAGGTTTGGGCACATGGCTTCACAATGCAGGACACATGAAAGACAGGAATATGGGAATGGACAGATTTTCCATGGGTATTGCTACTCATGTAATCAGTTTGGTCACAAGGCAATGAATTGCAGGGTTCATGAAAGAAGAGGATATGACTTCACTAGGAAAAATCCTAAGACATTTGCACCTCCAAGGAATAATATCATTAAGTGTTATAAGTGCAATAATAATGGTCACACAACAAAGTGGTGTAGAGCAGACATTCCAAAAATAGGTATGAGCAGGAACATGAACATGAACATGAATAGGAACAGAAATAGAAACATGGATATGAACAGGAATAGGAACAGGAATATGGATGTGAACAGGAACAGGAATAGGAATAGGAATATGGATGTGAACAGGAATAGGAACAAGAACATGGATGTGAACAGGAACAGGAACAGGAATGATAACACAGATAGAAACAGTCAGAGGAATCAAAAAATTTAGAAAATAAGGGAAGAGGATAAAGGCAAAGAACAATGCCTTTTGGGAGTAGAAATACTCCCACCCCAGAATTAACCACCTCAAAAGGAGGTGGGGGAGGGGCTAAGCTAAGAGGCTCATTCTTAGCCCCGAGCCCCAAAGGTGACCCTTTGCCATTGATGTCAAAGGGGGAGAGATTTGTGTAATGGGGAGAGATTTGATATTTGAGAGAGCATTGAGCCAGGGGGAGAAATGTCCCAGGGGGAGCAGAATAAAAAGAAAGGTCAAAGTTTTAGTAAAAATAATATGGGTTGCCATCAATGACAAAGGGGGAGATTGTTGGACATTTTGAGTCCCTAAGTCAAAGTTGTCATTGATGTCAAGATGCTAGTGATAGCTCTTCTCCAGTTCGAGTGCAAAGTTTAATGGAAGTCATAATGGGTCAAAATATCTTCAGTGAACACCCAAGAGCATGGGTCAGAAAGTGGTTTTACTTCTTCCAAAGAAGCATTTATCCGAGATAGCGAAAAGGTATAATATTATAATTATTATTATAATATTATTAAAGTGACTTTGAGAAATAAAATATTTATAATTTTGATTATAATATTTTATAAATAAAAGGGTTTAAGTATTCTTTATAAAACCCAAGGTTGGGTTTAAGGCAAACGTTTCAAAGCTTGATGGCAATTTTATTTACCCAAACCTAAAGTTGGGTTGGTTTTAATTAAAGGCATTCAAAGCCTTTACCGTCGACGTCTTATTCCATGCTCGTGCGCCGACGTTGAAAGCCATGAAGGCTTGTGTATATATACACCAAAGTTTGCATTCAAAAAATGATAATCGCTCCTAATGTTTTTTGAAATAGCTCTGCACCTAATTTATTCATTCATGCATGTGATTTGAGGAGAGGACAAAGCATTTTATCCTTTAGCGCCAAGTGGAAGGTTACACGTGGAAGTTGAAAGCTCATTCTCATTGGGCACGGTGGCTTGGTGGTAGCGCTTGGCTTGTGGAAGCATGGAGGCAGGCAGGTCCTACGTTCGATCCATGTGAGGTGTGGTTCATGCTTGGTTTTTGAGTGCCAAAGGAGGTGCCATTTTGTTTGCCAAACATTACGCATGGAGGAAGTTTTGGAGCATGTGGTGCTCGTGGGTTTCAAACGTGTGCCTAGCGCACATAGATGGCAGCCACGGCTAGGGCACGTGAAGGGAGGTTGATGTGGGTTCAAGCCCCACTTGAGGCTAAGGTACTTAGAATTAAATTAAATTTTTATTTGCCCTAAGTTTATTTCCTAAGGTGAAAAGGGTAGAAAGAGGGGCATTTGTGATATTTACTTGCATAGTAAAAGTGTCTTAATTGTGGGAGAAATAAGGATTGTTAAGTTATTTTTCTGAAGTACCTTATGCCATTAATTAATTTTGGAGGTATTGATATTTGAGATTTATTATTTTAGGAGTAATAAGGAGTTTGAGTAAAGTCTTAGTTAAATTTCTATTAAGACTTTTAAGCATACCAAAAATTCCTAATGCTTCCAATTTTAATGAATTCAGGCCAATTAGCCTTTGTAATGTCATATACAAAAATTTAACAAAGGCTATCACTATCTGTATGAGAGAGGTCATGCCCCTTATCATAAATCAGTGTCAAGAAAGCTCAGTCAGAGGGATATCTATATTGGATGGTATCATTTCTGTTCATGAAGTAATTCATTCCATTTCCTTCAACAAAAAAGCATCTTTCCTTCTCAAGCTTGATATGAATAAAGCCTATGACAAATTGAGTTGGGATTTCCTCCTTGCTATCCTACACAAGTTCAACTTTCATTCTAACTAGATTTCCCTTATTAAAGGATGCATCTCTTCTTCTTGGTTTTCTATCCTTATTAATGGATCACCTGTTGGTTATTTTCAGAGCAGTAGAGGTTTAAGACAAGGAGATCCTTTGTCCCCTCTCCTATTCATCATTGCAGTAGAGGCTCTTGGAAGGTCCATTTGGCAACAAAAGAGGTAATATTAATATTTGTACATCAGGTTACTTCTCAATGCAATCCCATTACTCATCAACAATTTGTGGATGATACCCTACTATCCACTTTTACTTCTTTCAATGAAGCTAAAATCATCAAACGGATTCTTCTTCTGTATGAAGAAGCGGTTGGTCAAAGGATCAATTTTCAGAAAAGCAAATTGTATTTCCTCAACACTACTTTGAGAAGATAGAATATGATTGTCAACATACTTGAATGTTCTATAAGCATTTTACCTTCCTCCTACTTGGGCTTACCTCTTTCATTGGAAATGCCAAAGAAAGCCTATGGGATAATGTCATTGAGAGACTCCAAAAAAAGTTATCCACTTGGAGAGGTAATCTTCTATCCCAAGTAGGTAAAATCACTCTTACCATGGCCTACCTCCAAAGCATTCATGTCTATTTCCTTTCTTTGTTCAAAGCTCCTGTTACTATCTACAAAAATATGGAGAAATTTTAAAAACACTTTCTTTGGACATGATTTAAAAATAAATGCATATTCAATTTAGTTTCTTGGGACAAAGTATGTAAACCCAAATATCAAGGGGGCTTAGGGCTCAGAAGGATCTCTCTTCTCAATCTTTCCCTCCTTTCCAAACAAGGTTGGAGACTCATTTCCAATGAAAAGGTTGAGTGGGTCAAAATCATAAGAAGGAAGTATCTTCAGGCCTCTGAATTCTTACATGACCAGGTCCCTTCTTGTGGGTCTGTTTTCTAGAAATCCATTTGTGAAGCTCATTTCTTGTTGCAAAAATGAATCCGATGGCAACTTGGAGATGGTAATTCTATTTTTTTTGGGAGGATAAGTTGATTGGTGATACTCCTCTTAGCCATATTCCTATGTTTCAAAGGATTATCAACATTACTAAATAATTGGTTGGTCCTTTAATGGCTAATTTCATATCCTCTTCTAATGGTATCATGAGCTGGAAAAGACTTAATGTCCCAAATTTTGATGATTAAATTTCTTGCTTGAATGCCCAACTATCTTCCATCAAAATTCTAATTGTTGATTTCAAGGACCAACCCATTTTGGAACCCACTGATTTCGGTGAATTCACTATCAAATCAGCTTACTTGCTTTCCCTCAACAATCTTGAAACTTCTATTCCTTTTAAGCTAGTTTGGACCAAGTACTTGACTCCCAAAATTGCTTCTTTTTCTTGTATTTGTATTCAATATCGTATCCTTACTATTGAAAATCTCATAAAAAGGGGCATTCCTCTTCCTAACAGATGTTATCTTTGTATTTCTGATTGGGAGTCTACTTCTCACCTTTTCTTATTCTGTGCTTTTTCAAGAATGGTGATCAACAAGCTTCTTCTAAATTTTTAGTTGGTTTGGGCTTCTCCTCCTTCCATTGTTACACTATTCCAGTAGTGGCCCAATTCGTTTAAAAATTTGGTACTCAAAGGACTCTAGAAATTTTGTCTATAGCACTTCCTTTGGCAAATTTGGCTTGAACATAACAGAAGGATTTTTGACAAAAAAGCTCTTCATGCAGATATCATTGCTCATAAAATTATCCTCTTTGCTAAATAAAATGTCCTTGTTGCTCCTTTTGATCCTTTTCCTTGTCCTCCATTTGATAAATCCATCCTTAATTCCTGTAATATATTTCTTGATACTTCAAAATCTGGTAATCCTTCAAATTCAAGGAGTAATGTTAAATGGTTCCCTCCCCCAATTGGGTGGGTCAAACTTAATTTTGATGGAGCTGCCAAAGGAAATCCAGGCAATGTTGGGGCTGGAGGAATTCTTCGAGATCATTTAGGAAATTCTATTTTTACTTATTCTAAACCTTTGGGCATCATGTCCAATAACTCTACAGAAGCCAAGGCAGTTTGCAGAGGCCTCCAATTCCTTAAAAATATTCTAGGGAACACTATACTGGAAGGAGTTTCTCTAAATATCATCAACTACTTAAAGACTTCAAAACTTAGCAGTTGGAGGATCAGAATAATCATGGAGGAAAGTAAACAAATCCTTTGCCAGCAACATAACTCCACTTTCCAACATGCCTATGGGGATGCCAATTCAGTTGCTGACAAACTAGCTAATATTGGGGCTAACACCCAAGGGCTATTGACATGGACTAATACTCTACCTCCTGAGGTGGATGAACTTATTAAATGTGATCAAAGTAATTATACTCATGTTGATTCTTAAAAATATATTCCAGTTTATTCCCCAACATTCCTTATTCCACATGAATTATAGGGCTCACATTTCAATCCTTTTGTTAGTACTTCCTTCAAACTCTATGCTTTACATTGGAGATTGGTCGCATGACTCTTTCTGTTTCATTTTTAAAATACCCACCACCTTCATCTATGCTTATACCTATTTTTTGGTAACTGAATTCCTTTGTTATCCCAAGGTGAAATTGAGCATGATTAATAATCATTTTTCTCTCGTGTGCATTGATTTGTGTAATTTTACCTCATCGAGAACCATCCTCAACCAATTCACCAACTGCTTCACCCTAAGACTTTGTATGGTGAACATCCCCATCCTTTATGTGTCTCATGCTAGGGCCTCTTACTGGCTATATTTTTTTTGCATCCTCGATGGTCAACCATCTCATCTGACATTAATCTACTCATTTATTTGGTGCAACATCCAATGCCTAAAAATCTTCTTCAACCTTTGCCCTAGCCAAGCCTCTTTTCTAAAGGGATTTTTTCCTTATGATGCAGCCTTTTTGGCCTCCTTGTAGAACTCTGAACGATGATAGAACTTTCCTTTTAAACAACTCGTTGCATGCTTTGCTTAATCATCGGTCCTTTACCATTGTGTTTGTCCTATTCAACTTAATCTTTGTTCTTTGCTTTCCCCTTTATCATTTTCTGCCTACCACCATGAAGGAAAGCAAACACATTTTCATTGAACTTGAAGTGTTTGAACTTGACTCAATGGTTAGATATTTGTGTAAGGATAAAACTAAAAGTGCGCTAATTGAGTTCTTCAAGCTATTTGTTGGTGTTGATGAGGAAGTAACGAAGTCATTTGCTGAGACCTGGAATAAGGGCCTTATTACTTTTCATGGGGTAGAATTGCATATCACTATTGAGCTATTGGTGGACCTAACAGGACAACCTTTGGATGGCAAGGTTATTCGAAGAAACAAGCATAACTGGGAAGCAGAGCTCGTGTTCTTCGAAAATAATTTGGTGATCCACAAAATGTACAAAAAAGTTTTGCATCGTAGCCATATTTCCACTCCTTGGAAAGAAATATTAAAACCTATCATGCAATATTTAACCTGTGACAACCCTGAGGTCCAAATTTATTATTTCCACCTAGCTTACTTAAATCACTTTCGTGATGCCAAGACGATGAACATCCCTACCTCTATATTCTGGTCTATTGATTATACCATTGTATCCACCCGATCCAAAACAGAGTAATATTTACCATGCCACCAAGGGATTTTTAATGTCTTATACAGATTCCTCCTTCTCAAATTCCCTAGAGGTAACATCCCTGCCCTTGAGTCTGAGGAGGAAAACTCTTCCTCTACGAACAGTCCTAAAATTTCAAAACCTAAGAAGAGGGAAAATAATGATAAGCCCCATCCGGAATACAACATTAGGAAAAAGGTCAAAGTTGAAAAACTCCTGTCAGATGTTCCCAAAGGCTTAAGCTCAAAGAATTAGCTGAAACCCCTCCTTCTACTTTCGTTAAACTTTCAAATGATCACTCTAACTCGCCTTACCTAGTTGAAAAATACCTTCACAAATTGGTTTTTCAATCTACTTCTACAATTTTTGATCACCTGGAGACTACCCACTCATCCATTGGCAAAGCTATTGTGAGTCTCAAAGAATAGCACCAGGCTCTTAGCCTTCTGTTCTTTTGTGATACCTTTGAATATACTCCTATAATCTCTGCTACTGAAGCTCCTTCTGATGCCAAAGGGGGTTTCAAAGATGAATATGTGGTTGAAATCACCAAGGAAGCTTGTCTTGATGCTCTGAAGGACAACCTGAAGGATATTCCAAAGGATGTTATGAAAGACACCATTTTGGACACCGCTGCTATATCTCCAATGCAAATTGACCCTCCTCTTTGAGCGTGATTGTTATCCTTTTGCTGCAACTACTATCCTTTATTTTTGGGTTTTGGTCCTTTGGTCTGAAGGACAGTAGGTTTGATTTTGGTCTAGGTTGATGGTTACTAGTTCCTCTTTCTGTTCCTTTGTCCCATAGGACATTTTCCTTTTGTTGTTCTAGGCTTAATGCCTCTCTATTGTGTTCCTATTGAAAGTCTAGTGCTCCTTTCTGTTTCACTGTTGTACAAGGCATTGGGGCACCTTTCAAATGCCATGTTTTGAATAAAATTAATTTACCAAAAAAATACTTTTAAGCATTATTTTTGTATAAGGGTTTTTATATTAAAAGAAGACTATGGTGAATGTTATTTTTGAGTTGGAGTAATAAGGTGTATTTTGGGTCATCATTTTGCATTGTGTTATTATTAAACTCTTCCAACCCTTATTGAGATTGGAAAAGATAAATTTGTGAGTGTGGCAGATTTGTGAGATCAACTCCTTGTCAAGCAAAAAGGTATGAGCAAATTCTTCTTTGGTTGTGTTGGTTGATTGGCTTTCTTGAAAATTAAGTTTGGAGTGAAAATAATTTGATTAGGGTTTCCTTTTTGAAAGTGTATGAGTTAATGCTTCAAGGTTTTCTAAAATTAAGAGTTGTGGTTAAAACCTTGTTTGATAAGCATGGTTGTTGAAGTGAGTTGTTATGCAAATAACTTGAACTAGGGTTTGAAAATATCATGAGTATCATTGTTATGTGAGATTTGTTGTTGAGAATTGTTGGAAATATTTTGAGTTGGATGATACATGCTTGGACTAGGGTTTGTGAGCAAGAGTTTTTTCTTGAGTGATTGGTTGAGTAGAGTTGATTGGGACTAGTCAAGTGGATGAATGAAGTGATTGTTCAAGTTCTATAAAAAAACTATTCTATATTCTGATTTGAATTGTGAAAGAAATTGAGTTGTGAGAATAGAATATATTGAGTCTCTAAAAATTCTCTTTATGCTTCTATGATATTGAGTTGAGAAAGTGATTGAGTTTTGAGTATAGAACATATTGAGTCTCAAACAATTCTCTTTATGCTTCTATCAAATTGATTTGAGTTGAGAAAATGATTGAGCATTGAGTATAGAACATATTGAGTCTCTAACAATTCTCTCTATGTTTCTATGAGATTGGACAAATTTTGTGTGGACTTGTTAATCTGATTTGAGATAAGTCTTTGAGAAGACTTGTGGATTAATTTTGTGTGAGCTTTTGTGGAAGCTTACAATACATATTTGCTTAAGTCCTAGAGAGGACTTATTGAGTAGATTTGTACAATTTTTGTGTGAGCTTGTTGAGCATATTTGAGTAGGTTCTGAGTGGACCTATTGAGCAGATTTGAGTAGGTTCTGAGTGGACCTATTTAGAATATTTTAGTAGGTTTTGAGTGGACCTATTGAGTAGATTTGAGCAGGTTTTGAGTGGACCTATTGAGCAGATTTGAGCAGGTTCTAAGTGGACATATTGAGCAGATTTGAGCAGGTTCTGAGTGGACCTGTTAAGTAGATTTGAGCAAGTTTTGAGTGGACTTTTTGAGCATATTTGAGGAGGTTCTGAGTGGACCTATTGAGCACATTTGTGCTAGACTGACTAGACTATTTTTATTGTATATTTGAGTGGACTTGTGCTAGATCGACTAGACTGTGTTTAGTACAATAGTTGAGTAGAGTTGTGCTAAACAAACTGGACTGTGTTTAGTATAGAATTGAGATAGAGCTTTGGAGGTGACAGAGCAGAGAGGATATTAATCTCCAATAGATAGATATCCATCAACTAGGGTAGTGAGGATAGGTCTTCTGAGTGGGGACAAGATTCTTCAGTGGATAGATATCCACAAGCCAATGTAGTGGAGGCAGTAGTCTTCTAGAGGATCACTAGCCAAAGTATAGGATAAGGAGTTCTCCTATGGATAGATATCCATAAACCAAACTTAGGGGATCATCATATCCTTTGGATAGAGATCCATAAACATTATAATAGGGAAAGGAGTCCCAAGAGATTAACTGAGAAAGTTTTAGTAAAATATTTTCTTCGTGGAGTAGCTCGCATTGGGTGAACCATGTAAATTGTGGTGTCTCTATTATGTGTGGTTTTGTGTACATTGCTTTGATTACTGCTATTGATATTACTATCTTTACATTGTATATATTGGTTTAAGATAAAAAGTTAAAAGTGGTCTTATACTGTTCACCCCACCTCTCAGTATAAGCTTGTGTTCTTCAATTGGTATCAGAGCAGGTTCCTTAAGAATATTTTGATAGCGTGAAGGAAAAGCGGTCAAGAACACAATAGATCAAAATGATCAAAGGGATGGTTCCTCATATAATACAGCACTAGTCTTTGATGGAAGTGACTTCTTGTATTGGTGTATGCTAATGAGATTTCACCTAATGGCACTTGGAAATGAAGTTTGGGATGCAGTGGAATTTGGATATGATCCAACAGTAAATCCTCCTGTAGATAAGGAAGGTAAGCTTCTAATGCATGCAAATTCAAGATCTATGAATGCAATTATAAAAGGGTTGTGTAGATCAGAATCTATGAAGGTTATGGATTGTAAAATAGTAAAATAAATATGGGAACTACTACATAACATATATGAAGGAGATAAAGGTGTCAGGAAAGCTAAGATCAGAAATCTCAAAGGAGAATTTGAAAACATAAGAATGCAAGATGATAAAAATATTTGTGACTATCTCAGTAAGATTGATAAACTTTTACATGATATGAGAGGACTTGGAATGAAGGTCGATGAATCTGATGCTTGTGATAAGATCTTGAGAACTCTTCAAAAAAGGTACAGTGAAAAGTCTCTCCTATAGAAACATATCAATTGATAGTGATTGTTTAACAAGAAATTATTTGCTTGGCATGCTTACAACCTTTGAGATAAGAACAAAAGATCACATCCCTCCAAATGAGGCTACATTCAAAGCAAATAAGGAAACAAAGGGTAAGAAGACAGAATCAAGCAGTGAGTCTTCTAGTGATGAAGAAGCCAATTATGGTAGAAGAGATAAAGGTTCCAAAAGACCCATAGATCTAAGATCTGTTAAGTGTTTCAATTGTGGAAAATATGGACATTTTGCAATAGATTGTAAAGAACCAAAGAACAATAATGATGAAGAAAAATAGGATTACAGGTACAGGGAATCACAACGATATAGGCATCAAAATAAAAACAAGGATGGACAAAATAGACAAGGAAAAAAGTTCTTCCAAAGACAAAAGAGGATCTACTATGCGGATAATGCAAATAAGTAACAAAATCATAGCGATAGAGTAGATAGGACAAGATTTGAGCAGGGTTGTGTTCAGTACAGAATTGAGATGGAGCTTTGGAGGTGATAGAAGAGAGAGGACAGTAGTTTCTAGTGGATAGAGATCCATCAACCAGGGTAGTGAGGATAGGTCTTCTGAGTGGGTACAATATTCTTCAGTGGAGAGATATCCACAATCTAGTGTAGTGGAGGTAGTAGTCTTCTAGAGGATCACCAGCAAGATTAGAGGAGAAGGAGTTCTCCTACAGATAGAGATCCATAAACTATATTTAGGGTATCAGCATATCCTTTGGATAGAGGTCCATAAACATTGTAATAGGAAAAGTATTTCAAAGAGATTAACTGAGAAATTTTTAGTAAAATATTCTCTCCAGGGAGTATCCCATATTAGATGAACCACATAAATTGTGTTGTCTCTATTATGTGTGGTGATGTGTACATTGCTTTGATTACTATTGCTGATATTTCTATTTTTACATTGCATATATTGGTTTGAGAGAAAAGGTAAAAAGTGCTCTTATATTTTTCACCCCCCTTCTCAGTATAATCTTGTGTTCTTCAATTGGTATTAGAGTGGGTTCCTTCAAAATATTTTGATAGCTTGAAGTAAAAGTTGTCAAGAACACAATGGATCAAAGGGATGGTTCCTCATATAATATAACACCAGTCTCTCAGGATATGACTTCACTAGAAAAAATCCTAAGACATTTGCACCTCCAAGGAATAATATCATTAAGTGTTATAAGTGCAATAATAATGGTCACAACAAAGTGGTGTAGAGCAGACATTCTAGAAACAGGTATGAGCAGGAACAGGAACATGAACATGAATAGGAACAAAAACAAAAATAGAAACATGGATATGAACAAGAATAGGAATAAGAATATGGATGTGAACAGGAACAAAAATAGAAACATGGATATGAACAGGAATTGGAATAGGAATATGGATGTGAACAAGAACAGGAAAAGGAAAAATAATATGGATGTGAACAGAAATAGGAATAGGAATAGGAACATTGATGTGAATAGGAACAGGAACAAGAATGATAACACAGATAGAAACAGTTAGAGGAATTAGAAAATTCAAAAAAGAAGGGAAGAGGATAAATGCAAAGAACAATGCCTTTTGGGAGTAGATATACTCCCACCCCAAAATTAACCACCTCAAAAGGAGGTGGGGGAGGGGCTAAGCTAAGAGGCTCATTCTTAGCCTCGAGCCCCAAAGGTTACCCTTTTCCATTGATTTCAAAGGGGGAGAGATTTATGTAATGGGGAGAGATTTGATATTTGAGAGAGCATTGAGCCAGGGGGAGCAATGTCCTAGAGGGAGAAGAATAAAAAGAAAGGTCAAAGTTTCAATAAAAATAATATGGGTTTCCATAAATGACATAGGGGGAGATTGTTGGATATTTTGAGTCCCTAAGTCAAAGTTGTCATTGATGTCAAGATACCAGTGATAGTTCTTCTCTAGTTCGAGTGCAAAGTTTAATGGAAGTCATAATGGGTCAAAATATCTTCAGTGGACATCCAAAAGCATGGGTCAGAAAGTGGTTTTACTTCTTCCAAAGAAGCATTTATCCGAGATAGCGAAAAGGTATAATATTATAATTATTATTAAAGTGACTTTGAGAAATAAAATATTTATAATTTTTATTATAATATTTTATAAATAAAAGGGTTTAAGTATTCTTTATAAAACCCAAGGTTGGTTTTAAGGCAAACATTTCAAATATTTATGGCAATTTTATTTACCCAAACATAAATTTGGGTTGGTTTTAATTAAAGGCATTCAAAGCCTTTACCACAAACATCTTATTCCATGCTCATGCGCTGACGTTGAAAGCCATGAAGGCTTGTGTATATATACACCAAAGTTTACATTCGAAAAATCTTAATTGCTCCTAATATTTTTTGAAATAGCTCTGTGCATGGTTTATTCATTTGTGCATGTGATTTTAGGAGAGTACAAATCATTTTGTCCTTTAGCACCAAGTGGAAGGTTACACGTGGAAGTTGAAAGCTCATTCTCATTGGGAACGGTGGCTTGGTAGTAACACTTGGCTTGCATAAGTGTGGAGGTAGCCAAATCCTGCGTACGATCCACATGAGGCGTGGTTCATGCTTGGTTTTCAAGCACCAAAGGAGGCACCATTTTGTTCGTAAAACATTGCACATGAAGGAATATTTGGAGCATATGGTGCTCGTGGGTTTCAAATGTGTGCCTAGCGCACATGACTGGCAGCTATGGCTAGGGCATGCGAAGGGAGTTTGATGTGGGTTCAAGCCCCACTTGAGGCTAAGGTACTTAGAATTAAATTATATTTTTATTTGCCCTAATTTTATTTCCTAAGGTGAAAAGGGTAGAAAGAGGGGCATTTGTGATATTTACTTGCATAGTAAAAGTGTCTTAATTATGGTAGAAATAAGGATTGTTAAGTTATTTTTATGAAGTACCTTATGCCATTAATTAATTTTGGAGGTATTGATATTTGAGATTTATTATTTTAGGAGTAATAAGGAGTTTTATTAAAGTCTTAGTTAAATTTCTATTAAGAATTTTAAGCATTATTTTTGTATAAGGGTTTTTATATTAAAAGAAGACTATGGTGAATGTTATTTTTGAGTTGAAGTAATAAGGTGTATTTTGGGTCATCATTTTGCATTGTGTTATTATTAAACTCTTCTAACCCTTATTGATATTGGAAAAGAGAAATTTGTAAGTGTGGTAGATTTGTGAGATCAACTCCTTGTCAAGCAAAAAGGTATGAGAAAATTCTTCTTTGGTTGTGTTGGTTGATTGACTTTCTTGAAAATTAAGTTTGGACTGAAAATGATTTGATTAGGGTTTGCTTTTCAAAAGTGCATGAGTTAATGCTTCAAGGATTTCTAAAATTAAGAGTTGTGGTTAAAACATTGTTTGACAAGCATGGTTGTTGAAGTGAGTTGTTATGAAAAGAACTTGAACTAGGGTTTGAAAATATCATGAGTATCATTGTTATGTGAGATTTGTTGTTGAGCATTATTGGAAACATTTTGAGTTGGATGATACATTCTTGGACTAGGGTTTGTGAGCAAGAGTTGTTTCTTGAGTGATTGGTTGAGTAGATTTTATTGGGCCTATTCAAGTGGATGAATGAAGTGATTGTTCAAGTTCCATAAAACAAACTATTCTATATTCTTATTTGATTTGTGAAAGAAATTGAGGTGTGAGAATAGAACATATTGAGTCTCTAACAATTCTCTTTATCCTTCTATGAGATTGAGTTGAGAAATTGATTTAGTTTTGAGTATAGAATATATTAAGTCTCTAACAATTCTCTTTATGTTTCTAGAGATTGATTTGGGTTGAGAAAGTGATTGAGCATTGAGTATAGAACATATTGAGTCTCTAACAATTCTCTCTATGTTTCTATGAGATTGGACAAATTCTATGTGGACTTGTTAAGTTGATTTGAGGTAAGTCTTTGAGAAAACTTATGGACTGATTTTGTGTGAGCTTTTGTGGAAGCTTACAATACATATTTGGTTAAGTTCTAGAGAGGACTTACTAAGCAGATTTGGACAAGTTCTGTGTGATATTTTTGAGTAGATTTGAGCAAGTTCTGAGTGGACCTATTAAGCAGATTTGAGCAGGTTCTGAGTGGACCTGTTGAGAATATTTGAGCAGGTTTTGAGTGAACCTATTGAGAAAATTTGAGCAGATTCTAAGTGGACCTAGTGAGTATATTTTACCAGGTTCTGAGTGAGTTGAGCATATTTGAGTAGGTTTTGATTGGACCTGTTGAGCAGATTTGAGCAGGTTATAAGTGGACATGTTGAGCAGATTTGAGCAGGTTTTGAGTGGACCTGTTGAGCAGATTTGTGTTTGACTGACTGGACTATGTTTAGTGCATATTTTAGTGGACTTGTGCTAGACCGACTGGACTATGTTTAGTTCATATTTTAATGGACTTGTGCTAGACTGACTGGACTATGTTTAGTACAAGAGTTGAGCAGAGTTGTGCTAGACTAACCAGATTGTATTTAGTATAGAATTGAGATAGAGCTTTGGATGTGACAGAGTAGAGAGTATAGTATTCTCCAGTGGATAAATATCCATCTGCTAGGGTAGTGAGGATAGGTCTTCTGAGTGGGTAGAAGAGTCTTCAGTGGAGATAGATCCACAATCCAGTGCAGTGGAGGCAATAGTCTTCTAGAGGATCACCAGTGAGAGCAAAGGAGGATTTCTCCTATGGAGAGAGATCCACAAACCAAATTTAAGGTATCAGCATCTCCTTTGGACAGAGGTCCATAAACATTGTAATAGGGAAAGGATTCCCAAGATATTAACTTAGAAATTTTTAGTAAAATATTTTCTCTGTGGAGTAGCCCACATTGGGTGAACCACGTAAATTTTGGTGTCTCTATTATGTGTGGTGTTGTGTACATTGCTTTGATTACTGTTGTTAATAAAGTAAGAAGTGGTCTTATAATGTTCACCCCCCATCTCAATATAAGCTTGTGTTCTTCAATGATGATAAAAATACCTTCTGGTAATAAGATTCAATAAATCAGATATATAACCAAAGGGATGCCTTAAATGAAAATATGATCAAATAAATCTTATGAGGGATAAGGGAATATAATCATGCTTAAGATGATTATTCCAAGGCTTGTGTAAGTTTGATCACATATAATGATTCTTTTATCTTGTGGCCCCGTCATGGAGATGAGGGTAAGAACTAAGATTTATGATTAACCTTTATTGTGGTTACTTCATCTATTATGGTTAACCATTGGTGTGGTTCTTCATCTTCAAGACATGCATTTATATCATTCGTGTGGTATGAAGGTTTTCTAGAAGCTAGTCACTTATACTCAAGAGTTACTCTGACCAAGTCTTTGGTGTGGTTCTCCATCTTCAAATCATGCATTCATATCATTCATGTGGTATGAAGGTTTGTACAAGCTTATCATTTCTACTCAAGAGTTACTCTGACCAATTCTTAATAGCTCTTAATAATTATTGCCTTGTTAACTTACAGTCCTCTTGGAATAACTTTGTCTTAGATCATGATTATATCCCTTACTCTTTTGAAGATAAATATATGAACAAAAAAAATTGCATTGGATGAATAGTAACAATTGGGGTTGTTACAAAAGATGCTTCAAAATCTTCTCCAAAGCTTTTCAAAATTGTAGCTTTCTGCTTTCTTCAAATCCTTGTCAATTTTTGACTACAAATATGACCTTGTTCTCTAGCTTTTTCCTCAAGAATATGATGTCTTGAGGTCTTCAAGATCTTCTTAAAATTTGTAAAACTTCTTACGAAATTCTCTTTTCTTTTGGGCTTGTTGTTATATGGTGATAATTATCCCAATATCTTCAAGTTAGGTTATCCTTATTCTTGCAATATTTTTCCATGAACTATTCTTCAAATATCTTCTAATGGTCACTACTTTAGCTTCTACAATAAGGATTTCTCTAGCCTTCTTCTTGTAATCTTGTATCTCTCTCAAATTTGTAATAGAGCTTATATCAAACAATCCCTTGTGGCTCTAATACCAATGTTGAAATTTGGACTATACTATCTAACTAAGAACTAACTACTTAATCAAAAGAAAATATATTCATGAACCAAATACAATAATATTTATTGATGTAAAAAACTAATGTGTTACAATATGGAATTGAGAGTCCATGATATAGATTTACAAAAGACCCTTGGTCTTCCTCAAATGACTTTTGATCTTCCTTAGATGACTCTTGAACTTCAACATGTCAAATAATGGAATATATTCTAACAAGCTAAGCATGTAATGTCTAATATTTTAGGACATAAAAAATACAACTAGAAATAGCTTTTATAAGGGTATGTACTAAAGTTTTAGTTAACTAAGGTTTGGAAAGTGTAGAAGATATCCCTTTCTCTATATTGGTCATCATACTATGCTAGCATATATCCTACAGTATAGTCTATGGAAGCTATGTATAACAACAAGGGTATATGATGGTTAGCTGGGATAAGAAATAGAGGTAACATGACATGGGATGTTAGGATGTCAAAAATAGCCCTATATCCATCATCCCATTCAAAAACCATATCTTTTTTTAAGATCTTGGTAAAGGGATGACATTTATCAGTATGTTAGGTGATGAATCTACTAATGAATTGAATTTTACCTTGGACACTAAGGATTTCGATTAACATTCGACAGGACAATGGATGACATTTTATTAGGATCAACTTTAATGTCCCTTTAGGATAATATAAATACCAATACCTTTTCTAATTTTATCCCAAAGATGCACTTTTTAGGCTTCAAATTTATCTTAGGCTCTCTTAGTATCTCAATAATATACCTAAGGTCTCAAACATATTTTATTTTTCAAGGAATCAACCAAGGAGCTAATCCATATATCTTCTATTCTACTATGCATCATATCATTAAATATGTAGGTCATGGATTTTGGTAGGTAGCCCCTATGTTTTTCAGCCCAAATAGCATGACTTTATAGCATAAGGTTCCTCAAAAGGTAGTGAAAGCTAGTTTGCACTCATACTTAGGGACTTTCTTAATTTGATTATACCCTAAGAACCTAGAATGAGCCTCTTCTATTGATGTAAGTATTTCATCTAAAAGTTCCTATTTTGGAGTTATACTATGATAAAAAATTATACACCAAGGATAATCCTAACTACAATACAAGTACTAACAATAAAGTAGGATTAATATCATATTTACAATAATATAAATTTAAAATAAATAGAATATGGAAACACGTAATTTTTTTTATTGATAACGGGTTTTGAAAGGGATCCAAAACCTTTTACAAGCTAAACAAGGATAATCCCAAGAAGGATAAAACCCTAGCTAGAGCAAACCAAAATGAGGACCACCCATGGTGGCCTCAAAATAGAGGAACTACAAACAACAAAGAAGAAAAACACTTGTAGGCTAACACAAGAAAAAAAAGGTAATAGTCATCGTATAAAAAGGAGAAGCCCCAAAACATAGAGAGGTCATCCACGAACATCATTCTGGGATGTAGTCCTCATTGTCATTTTCTTTGGGAGCATCCTCCCCAAACTGGTTTGTCTTTTAATAAGAGTAAATATATTAATATCACTTGCCTCTTTGAGAGGATAATATCCTTTACAGCATATTCCAGTTTTCTCCTCCCTCTTTGAAGGTTAAATCCTTGCCTTTTATAAGGGTTAGAAGCATATTCCTATTATATAAATTTAGCATTACTCCCACAATTTCCTATCTACCTACCTAACTTGACATGTGACCCTCTTTATATACTTCATATCCTACCTACCTACCTAATTTGACATGTGGCACTCTTTACATACTTCATATGATAAAATAACATAGGCCAACATGGATTACATTCATGGCATACATAACACACCACCCTCTTATAATAGCTCTATTCTCAAAGCTAAAAATTTGGGAACTTTTGTTAAATATCTTCTAATGGCTCCCACATGGCATCTTTTGGTTGGACCCCTTGCCACTGTACAAGGATTTTAGTGATGTCATAAGAGCAAAGGTATTGATTCTATCAATTAAATATGAATATTGGTTCAAGAGGAATATATAATTCTTCATCTAGTGTTGGGAGGACCATCAATGTGGTATGTTTCCCACCACCTTATTCAAGCAAGACACATGGAAAACTAGGTGGATCTTGGATGACATAGGTAGCTTCAATTTATAAGAAAATTTTCACACTCATTAGATTACATTATAAATTTTGTAGAACTTGGATTTTATATTGTGTCATCCTTTTTGTTTTAGGGACATCTACTTGTAGGTTTGAAGACAAATAATATCAATGTGACCTTCTACAAACTCTCTTATTCTTGTATTAATATTCTTGTTGTTTCATGCAATTTTGTGTATATGTTAAATTTTGTTTAGAATTAGCTAAGATCTGCTCTAATGAGTGAGGATAACATCAACTACCTCAACCTTTTAACTCCCTATAAGGTAAGAGGTAAGTGTTATAGGTGATTTTCCATAGACTACCTAATACATAGTCATCTTGGAAAATATATGGAAAGTGGTGTTATACCACCATTCTATGAGGGGAAGTCATTGGCTCCACTTGGATTGTTGTTCAGCAATGAAGCATATGAGGTATGTCTCTAGACATTTTTTGACCACCTTAGTCTAACCATAACTCTATATATAATAAGACATGATTATTTTTAGCTTTATCCCCTAAATGTAGTGGATTTCTTCCCAAAACTTACTAGTGAACACCTTGTCATGGTCACTAACTATTGAGGGGTCTCCTGGAGCCACAAAATTGGTCCATGAAAAGTTACACCACTATCTTCATATTATAAGGATGACCCAAGGGTAAAAAATGAGCATACTTTATCATCCTATCTACCATCACCATGATAACTATTTTTCCACCTAATGGAGGTAGCTCCTTAATGAAGTCCATGAAAACATTTATCCATGGTAAATAGAAAATGGATAAGGGTTGAAGGAGGTCTAGTATTCTAAATGTTTTCTCCTTTTGATGTTGGCATGTACCAGAGGTTTCCATAAACTATTTCACATTTTCCTTTGAACTAGACAAGTAAAAGTTATGTTTACCTCATTCATAGGTATGTAAGAAGTCAGTATGCCCTCCTATTGGTGAATAATAGATATCCACTAAAACTTAAGACTTGAGTCCTAATATGTATGGGATGACAACCCTCTATATGTAGTAGAGTATCCCATTATTCTATGTGTAGTTAGGATGGTGCCCTATTTTTATCTAGAGGTCATCAATGATTATCATCAATGTGATATTACCTTGCCACTCAAACTTGAGATCCTCTGGCTAATAAACTTGGATAATGGACACCACTTAGATAATACACTAGTTTTTCAAAAGTCTAGAGAGGGTGTCTATTACCACATTCTCCTTATCCATGTGATAGACTATCTCATAGATAAACCCTAAGAGATTATTTACTCATTTTTCTAGTCTAAGGAAGAAACCCATTGTTCCTAAATATATTTTAAGCTAAGATGATACATCATGATGATGAAGTACCACCCTATCAAATATGGTCTCCAATTGATAACTACAAATATGGTGGTCATCATCTCTTTTTCATAGGTTTATTTGGCTAAATTTCATCCCAATGATGCCTTACTAATAAATGCAATGGGTTTGGCTTCTTGCATGATCATGGCCCCAAATCCAACCCCTAAGGCATCACTCTCTATCATGAAATTTTTTGATAAATCTAGGATTGCCAAATCCAGGGTGTTGCACATAGTATTTTGAAGGGTAAGAAAAGCATGCTCAACTTCACCCGTCCATACAAATGTATACTTGTGGAGTATAACTATCAAGGACCCTATAATATTAACAAAAATTTTGATAAATTTTTGGTAATAAACCATGAATATGAATCATCTCTAGAGCCTCTTCAAATTTTTGGGTTTGGTCCATTTCTCCATGGTCTTAATTATTATAAGGTCCACACACACACCATCGTTGGCCATAATGTGTTTCAAATATTCCACTTTTGTTGCCCCAAAAGTACTCTTGGATTATTTGACATCAAGTTGATTATACTATAGTAGATTCAAGACCGGGTTGAGTGTTGAAGGTGTTCATCCTATGTTTTACTATATACCAAGATGTCATCAAGAAGACCAAGGCCAAATTTCATAGAAATGGATTGAGGGCTTTGTCCATCATACCATGGAAATTTGAAGGTTTATTTGTGAGGCCAAAAGGCATAACCAATAATTCATAGTGTCCCTCATGAGTCCTAAAGGTTATTTTGGCTACATCTTCCTCATGGACATGGGTTTGATGGTACCTTGACCAAAGGTCCAACTTGGTAAAATATTGTGTCCTACGTAGTTTATCCAATCAGTCATGAATTATTGATATTAGGAACTTGTCATTTATAGTGATATTTTTAAGTTCATATAAATCCATACACATCCTCCATGACCTATTTTTTCAAACTAACAATATTGGGGCTAAAAGGGACTTTCCCTTAAGCAAATAAGTCTTGCATCCAATAATTTCTTTGTCATTTTTCAATCTCATTCTTTTGATGGTAGGGGAACCTATATGGTCATATATTGGGAGGTTAACTACTTATTAAAAAATTTATCCTACGGTCCTTTTTGGTCAACTAAGAGGTATTTGAGTTGGCTCATTGAATAATTTCTAATTTTTATGAGGATGGATGACAAATTGGAGGGTAACTTTTTTATCTACATGGTACACAACAATATTGGATAAAATTTTTCAACTACTTCCTTGTTATCCTTTTTTATTGGTTGTTACATTTAATGTGATGTTATGACCTTGGAGTTCCCTTTGTTTATTCTCTAAAGGGTGTGTTTCCTATTTTTAATGGTGAATCTCATTCAAAATATCAAGAAATCGCATAATACTAGCCCTAGAATCCTTAGCTAGGGACATCCTATCATGATGTCCACACCTCCCAAGGAAATTGTATAAAATTCATTCTAAAATTGGTAATCACATATGCATAGGTAATAATTTTAACACTACTTATTATAGGTCATGATATCTTTATTAGGAATCTTGATATTAATTTGGTCCTAACCTTATATGAAGTAATTTTTCCTTTCTACTACACTAGGATCTATGAAGTTATTTGTGTTGTCTACATCCAGTAATATCAAAACCTTATACCCCTTGTGAAATCTTTGTACTATCATACATCAGAGTGCTAATATTGTTACTATGGCATTCAAGGAAATTGTGGGTGCTTCCTCCATGGGTTCTTTGCATCAAGCTTTGTAATCCACAAAGTCAAGGTATTTTTCAACCAAGTCCAAAAATCCATACCCTATGTCTACAAAGGAGGGTGAAGCATTGCTCATATCTAGGAGATAAAGGTATTATGTTTTACATTTATGACTAGTGACCCATTTTTCATCGTAATTATAACAAAGTACCTTGGATCTATGCATCTCCATCTCATCTAGTTTTAACCTCTTTACATCTAGAGTCATTGAAGCATTGTTATTTATGGGTGCAAAGGTTTTACTTTAGAATATTATGGGTTTGGAGACCTTTCGTTCGATATTCCACCTAATTTTTGTAAGTTTGGTTAACCCTATTGTAGTCATGTATATGTTTGGTTTGAGCATTTGCACCTTGGTTTTGATTTCCTCCTTAAGCCTGCTAATGAAGCAACTTTTAAAAATGATGTTGAGAAGGCTTTCTATTCTATTGGCTAACTTCTTAAAATTTATAATGTACTTATATATTGTGTCTATTTGTCAAATTTTGGGACTATGTGCTATGTGGGAGCCTAAAAACATTTTCTAATATTTTCCAACATTGAGAACAAAGTATTCTAAGGGAGGAGCCATGTGACAATTCCAATATAGACATGCCAGCTATCTTTATTTTTATTAGCTCAGGCCCTAGGTTTAGTTTGTCGGTCCTTGATCATTAGCATTAGGATTAATGTTGATTTAATCTAAAAATAGGAAGAAATATATGATATTTGAAATCAAATTTTATATTTGAATATAAGCCACATCATACACACATATGAGACTTCACCCTCTACAAGTGGCTATGGGACTTCACCCTCTCTAAGTGGATAAAGACCTGCATTTATTTGAATATGAAAATTTTGAATATTGCTTATTGATTCTCTAAAAATTAGATCTAAGTTATTATTGCTCATTATTAGACTTTTTTTTATCCATTGAATTCTTAAGTTTGTTTTATAACACAATCTCCATAAATCATATTTTTATAAACAAATACATCAATTACATTGAAACTAGTTATATATTATTTAATTATCTCACGTTATTTCAGATATAGTCTTTACTTATCTAAGATATCAGACATTAATTATAAATATAACAAATTTTATCTTTGATGGGTTTAAATTTTAAAGGGGTCAAAAGGTAAGCATTACACCTTCCAAGTTGTTAATCCAAGGCTCTTACTTAATCAAGCTACCACCACATCTCCACTAGAGCTCTATATTTACTTCTCTCCATCTCTCAATATGTTTGCACTCATCAATGATGTAACAAAAATCATACATTATAATATTATAACACAATAAAGTTATTAATTGTAAGGACTGTAAAAGAAATCACAATGTTTTTGTATACTATGTACAATTTAAATAAATCAATTATTTTTAAACTTTTTAAAGTAAATATTTTATTATTATTATTTAATTTGAATATAGATATATGTGTTTTCTTAGGGTAAAATATAAATTTTTTATAGCTATCAATCATTATAGCACCTCTTCTGTAGTGTGGAGGTTAAGTGCTTTGAGCACAAGTAGTGGAGAACAATGAAAAAGTCTCTTTGGGGCCAAATATTTAGGGGGTTTTTGGGCCTCTTGAAGGGTTTTCAAGAATCCAGTGTGATCATGCAAATATTATGTTCAATACGAACAATATTCAAGGCATTTAATCAACTTAGCAGCAAGTAAGACAAATAGGGGAAAGTAATATCCAATATTCCTTCATGCATGTGGAACAACAAATCCAATAGAATGAACAAGTATTGAACAAAATTGATCACACTTTTTAATTCATAGTGTAAAATAAGAAAGAATGGAATCCTCTTTTAAAGTATGGACAAGGGCTAAAATGAAATAGAAACAATATTCAAGAGATAGATCAATCAAATGGAGAACATATTGATGGCATATTTCGATCTTGGCAAAGCTAAAACTAGATCTAGGGCAAACAATAAAAAAGAACCAATCATAACTAAAAAATCCAAAGGGATGGAGCCCAAGAACCTCCCTCCAAAACTAATTTTTAAAAATCAATCTATGCAGGACCACCCCAAATAAAAGGGAAAAATAATCAACGACTGCTAAGGAAATTACCAAGGATGCTAAAAATTGATCCAAGGAAAACAGATATGGGCTGCATGAAAGCAACTAACAAATACCCATTAGTGAAGTTGGCAATGGAGGATATCCAAGAGCAAATAGACACTATGGAGAGGAGAGGACTAATTTATCATTTCATGTGATTTTAATCAAATCTTTCTATCATCAAGCAATGGGCTAGCAAAAATTGGAGAACTAAAGGTGAGATCCCAATTTCTGCTTACCCTGATGGTTATTTCCTTGCTATGTTTACCATTGAAAAATATCAAGAGAATATTTTTTAAGGGGGTAAGGTTCTTAGGTAGGGTAGGGATTTTCATCAAGCCCTGGCATACCAAGTTCAAAACTAAAAAATAAATGCCATCAATTGTACCTATTTGGGTCCATTTACTTGGCCTCCCAGTAAAATACTAGAATCCAAATGTATTAGTAGCAGTTGGAAATTCTTTAGGAGTTTTCATGATGATATATGATAGCACTCAATAGTTGGATAATATGATTTATGCAAGTATTTGCGTTCTAATTGACTTTGAAAAACCACTTCCAGAGAGGATCACCTTACAATATGGAGAAGAATTATGGGAGAAACAAGTAGACTATGAAAATGTCCCTTTTAGATGTAGAATCTATCATGAGTATGGCCATCTAGCCAAGGATTATCCTCATAATATCCCTAATAAATAGAAAGAGTATGGGGACTTAGTAGGATTTCAAATCCCCAAACAAAATAATATTATAGAAAAGAACACAAAAAGATAAAATAATAATTGTACTCAACACCTTTAAAATTCTCTTTGTAGATGAGCAATTAGATGATGAGGATGACAAAATGGAAACAGTTATTAAGGAAACACAGTTTGATGAAGAGAAGGAACATGAAGGAATGGATGATGAAATCAAAATAAAATAAACTACCCTAATTTTGAGAAATAACCAAGGAGATCCATCTCATCCAAAAATGGACCTTCAATAAAATAACAATGTAGAAAATTTAAATAAGTGCAAAACTAAAAATCAGATTCAAACAACAAACAAGTTAGTTCCTCAAAAATATCATATATATCCAAATAACAGTGCCTTTGTTCTAAGTAATCATTACATAGCCCTTACAAGAATGAAGTAAGATACAAATAAAAATATGAGGATGGATACAAACCAAAAGGTAGGATGCAAATCCAACCAAGATCATCTGGCAAAGGAAGATCAAAAGTTAATTGAGGAAGGTAAGGTAACAGTTCTTACCCAGTTCTTCAAATCTGGTTAATTATGAATATTATCACTTGGAATATTAAGGGACTTAAAGGAAGTCCTTCTAAACAATAATAAATTAGAATAATGATATAAACAAATCATCATCTCCTTCTCTTTCTTCAGGAGACAAAGGTTTCATTTGAATAAATGAAAATAATAGTGAAAAATATGTGGCCATCTAGTAAAGTAGTGTCCCTCAGCATCCAAGGGGTCTTGGGAGGAGTGGCATGGCTTTGGGATTCAAAGGAAATTATAGTGTAGTACATGAAGGGAAGCAAGGGATTGCTAGTAGTGGTTGCCTAAAATAGAAATTAATATCATGTTATACTTTATATAAATATCTTTGTTCCATGTACCATAGAAGAAAAACAAACAATATGGAAAAATATAGCTTATATCATCTCTCAATTCCCTGAAGCTTAGGCTTTGATAGGAGGATATTTCAACTGTATCCTTTCGTTAGAATAAAAAATGGAAGAAAGTAGGAAGTTGGATGGCAGTGTAGAACTCATGAGTTAATACATTGCCAACCTTCATCTAGTAGATGTCAAGCCAGCCAATTTTTTGATGACTTGGTCCAACAGAAGATAAGGCTCAACATGCATTCTTGAAAGGCTATATAGATCCTTGATTTTAGACCATTTTTTGATACAAGGACACATCCCAAAAGTAAAAATATTAAACAATGTGTGATCTGATCATTGGCCAGTTTTAATTGAAGTTTGGAGGACCAAGGGTAATCTGACACCATTTCATTTTCAATTAATGTGGCTCAAATATGAATATTTGAAATTAAGGATATAACAGTGGTAGCAATAAGGCAATCCAATACATGGTACTAAGATGTATTGTTTTGTCAAAAGGTTGTAGTATATTAAATATAAAATAAAGACTTGAAATTAAAAGGAATTTGTAGATGTTAGGGCAAAGAAAATGGAAGCTCTAACTTAACTTGAGGAGCTGAATGAGCAAATTTGTCTTGAGGGATTCACAAAAAATAGGGTTAATATATAAATTCATCTTTCAATCCATGTGAAGGAATGGTACAAAAGAGAATAACTAATGTGGAAACAAAATTCAAGGATTCAATGGCTACAAGAAGGATACAAGAACACAAATTTCTTTCATAAGTCTCTCCTAGATTGAATAACTCATAACTTTATCCCCTCATTGAAGAATTCATTAGGATATATAGTCCACACTTGGGAAGGGATGTCTTCATTAGTTGTGAATCATTTTTTAAATCTCTTTACCACCCAATTGCTTGATCCAAAAGCTCAACAAGAAATTTTATAGGTAATACTTGTTCTTATTTTTTATGAGGAGAATGTGGCTCTCACTTATCCTATAACTAAGAAGGAACTACAATAGGTAGTTTTCAAAAGGAAAAATGGAAAAACCCTAGGTCCAGATGGTTTCCCTATTGAATTTTATTTGGAATTTGGGGATGTTTTACAGGATGGCATTCTAGAGGTGGTAGAAGAGACTAGAAAGGCAAACGATATCCTCAAAGATATCAATAAGAATTGTATAGCTCTAATTCCAAAATCTCAAGAAGTAGATAACATTATTGGATATAAACGAATTGCTTTATGTAATATTATTCTAAAAAATATTTCAAATATTATGTCAGAAAGTCTCAAACCTTTGCTTCACAAGATCATATCTCTAGAACAAGGGGGATTTGTTGAAGGGTGACAAATAGTGGATGAGATAGTGTTAGCTCAAGAATTAATTCACTCTATGGAAGATTAGAAATACTCCATGTTTATTTGATTGGATTTATCCAAAGCATATGATAAGGTGGATTGGCTTTTTCTCATCCATGTTTTGGAAAATTTTGGATTCTCTCAAGAATAGATAAAATGGATCAAAGGTTGTTTATATTTAGTTTCTTATTAAGTTATTCTTAATTTTTGTCCTACTCATTGGTTCTTAGCTTCCATATTTCACCCTTTTATCCCATGTCCTACTCAAGAATACCCTCTTTCTCCTTATTTTTTATCATCCTAGCAGAATGTTTAAGAAGAAATTTTGCTAAGAATCAAGATTTTCAAATATTAGGAGTCACTATAGCTAAAGGAGTCAAACATATCACTCATTTACAATTTTTTAATGATTTCACCCTTTTTGGGAAGGCAACAATAAAGGAAGAAACCTCAATAAAGCAAATTCTTCACTATTTCCCTAGAGCCTCAAGACAACTAATTAATGAAGGAAAATCAAAAATACTTTTTATTTCACTACTCACCCAAAAAAGAAATTTTGATAATGGATAGATTAGGATTCAAAAAAAATTCTCTTCTAAGTAAATACTTGGGTGTTCCAGTTAATTTGGATAGAAAAAAATTGAAGAACAAAATTGGCAGTTCGACCAACAGATTGTCAAGATGTAATATCTCACACTTAATTTTCAAACTAGGATTAGATTTAAATAATAGTTATCCCGTATAGATATCCATAATTTTGATCATTGATTTTTATTCTTTTTTCTTAGTTTCTTGCATAAAAGAAAGTTTGCAATAACTAAAAATACTGAAAATATGCTCAATTTAAGGGATGCAATTATGAACTACGCTAGGTTTGTGGATCCACTTTTTATGATCTTAATGATGCATTATCTATCTTAATATGTTCTATAATTATGTAATATGTAATTTAATAAAATTTATATTATAATATTATTCTACGTTCTAACTATATCTATTGTATTTTAGGAGGAAGAGATCTAGGGACTAACCTTTTGGAGTGGGCCCTGCCTCCTTGAGGTCAGTATTAATATCTTCTACTTTTTACCTTACTTTACTTTCAAGAATTTATATTCATTAAACTAATCTAAATTTTTCTAATATATACTTGCAGGAAGAGAAATGAAGTTATAGCTGCTACAATCAAATCATGAAGAAAATACAGAAATTCATTACCACACTCATAGAAGAAAGATGTTGATGCTAATTTATTCTTTTATTCCAATATTTATATTGACTTGTACAATGTAACATGGTTACAGTAATCCTTCTTTGTTTCCTCTCCTATGTATCTGTGTGGACCTTTTTCAAGGTCTTTACTTTGTAATATATAATTTTAAATCATTCCTTTCAATAGAATTTTCAACTTCTTTTTTTTACATGTTGAGCGAATTCAAATTGGACTAAAAATACATAACAAAATAACCTATAATTTAAATAGTCTAATAACTACTTTGGACTATAACAAATAGCTTTTTCCTTTTCTTTAGGAAAGCAAAAATTATTACAATGCATAATCATAACCATATAATAAATTATACAACAAATTCCTATAAGGTCAACTCAAATAAAGAATAATAAACTATTCACATCTAACTGTTCCAACAGCCCAAGCGGCATTGACCAAGCTAGCAATACACGTAGTCTTATTGCACAAAATATAAATCTGCTAAGAATAAACTAGTTTCTATAATATGCATTAGTAGCATCCTTTCATAGCCACTTTTAGTCACCTTCTTCTATAGATGATTTCAGTCGTATCCTTCTATAGCAGTTTTTGTGAATCACCTGTAGCTTTTACCTATTAAAAACATAGCACTTTCACACAACTTATGTAAAATTGTAATCATTCAAAATATAAAGTTGCAGATAACATTTATAATAGATCATACAAAAAAATACACATTATTAATCAAAAATCACATATATATCATGAAGGTTGCAACTGAAATGTAGGAATAAACTACATATTATAGTCAAATTCCAAACCTCATCATTTTTCTCCAAAATGAAGGAAGTGCATGTCCTCATGCACACATAAAAATAATGCTACTTAATCTGGAAGGACATATCATATACAAATAAAAATAAATATAAGTCTACAATTTCAAATAATATTAAAAATTAAATATTTTTAACTCTAATTTGAGATTAAGCCCAAACTGGAGCAGGATGATCTTTTATCTTCAGCTTTTCATGCTTGATTTTTTGGACCTATAATCTAGTTGTGGTAAGTTTTAATGGTCACTTTATGGCCATAGTCTTCAATTAGGCTACATCTTCCTATCCATCCCCTGTACCTTTTGTACCATATGGATATTGCAATGTCATATTTTTTGCTAGTGGGGATTGTTGTACCACTGATTTGATGATCGTATTGATCACCTTATCAATATCTATTGAAATATCAAGCTCTATGGTGGGGCTTGTCTTCTGTGTACCACATTTTGGATCAACTCACTTTTAAAAATTTAAATCTCCCAACATCGAGGATAGTTTCGGTGAGATGTCTCCATTGAACATCTTGGATAGAGTAAGGTGTTTTCAAAAGTTGATCGAGCACCTTATCTTCTTAGCTGAACTCTTATTGGTTGAGGTGCTAGATATCAATGGTTGAGAGACCTACTCAATCTATTAGGTCACCTTGGCCTTTAATTCCATAGATATATACCTAAGGAGTTCATTATGAGTGGATATGGCTCTCTCCACTAAGGTTGCATGTTTCACAAACTCATTACATAAGCTATCCAACTAAGACTAAAATAGGTTCTACTGGATGTAGATCTAGACCAAGACACCGATAGATTATGACTAAGAACTTGTGTTCACTTGACTCAATCATGGGCTATTAGTTTATCTCGATGTTTCACCCCTTCTATTTTTTTTCATGTTAAATTCCTCAAACCTTATCTTCTAGATCGATGCAAGTGAGGAGGATTTTGAGGACTTGGAAGCTTTAACCTGGGTGACCCTTTTATGCACAAGAGGCTCATCTTCCTCTTGGGTATCATTAAACTTAGAGCTATATTCTTGATATAATTCTTCCTCATATGAGTAAACATAAAGGTTAGACTCCTCTACCACTTTATTTCATGTGATCCCAATGTCATCCATTTTATGTAGGATAAGAAATTTGATTAAACCATGATGGGCAATAAGGTGTAATTTAGGCTTGGCTCCAGATTTCCTTGCTTGAACTATCTCAATAATATATTTTAGGGAATTATATAGGAAGGATGGTATATTGATCACATAGTATTCACACTTGAGGAATTTGAGGTTGATAAGCAATTTTAGATGGTAGCCTTCACATACTAATAACCTCCCTTCGATAGTGAAGAACTTCATCACTAGGGTTATGGATTCCTACCATTTGAGTGGGAAGGATTAGGTTGCCACCCCTTTGATCCAACCTTCCCTATCTCATATTAGGGAATACTTCTCCCTAAACTTCTCAACCAATCGGGCTACTCCCTTATCGTTGGACTTAAATTAATTTTGACCCACCTCAGGTAGATGCAGGACTTCAAAAATTAGGATGGTAGTAATCACTACTCTAACCTCAAAAACATGTGTGACCATGGATGTGGAATAATAGTTTAGGATAAACCACTCGACCATCCCTGGTCATGGCCTTAGAATCAAGTTAGGGTTTCCCATCACCTTGCCCTCAAAAATAGGTTTCTTAAAAAATAACTCGACATCTGAGTAGCAATGGAGGGGGGTTTAGTTCTCTTATGGAAATTATATTTAATCATAGCTACTCTAGGATTCTACTATGGATATAGGGGTAGGGTTTTAAAAAAAAATTAGTTTGGTTTCGTACTATACCCTTAGACAACCATTTCTGCAGATGATAATACCCTAGAAATTTTTTTTAATATATACGCATTCCATTACCATTCCTATAGAAAACCCTAGCTTATGCAAAATAAACTCTTAAAATTTAAAATATATATATTACATTCCATTCTTAAAATTTTAAAAAAATTACCTTACATTCCATTGCAAAATTCTTAAAAATTTAAAAAATTGGCACTTACAATCGGTTTGCTAGATATTCGGCCGATTCCTCGACTCTACACCACTTTTCGGTGTATGTCTGCAACTCCTCCACCATATTCCTTAATGAAAACATCACTACCCAAATTCATCCTTTGCATAATGCCTTTGGGTGCAATTGCAATTGAACACATGAAATTCAGTTTGAAGTCATGCTTCGATCAGTCTTACAAAGTGCAATCGATGTCAAATTGTCCAAAATTTACCCTAACTGAGTTGCAAAGAATAAAAATGGATCACGCATGAAAAATAGGAATTTCCCTCTATATTCTTCTATGTGTTTATTCAAAAACAAGTGACTATCAATTATTTTTAATCGATAGCTTTCATGTTCAATCTGAGGTATTTATCCCCATTGCTTCACATGGTTCTTGTTATCTGTAATCGACCAGGTGTTTGCATTTAGTGGTCTATCTTGGAAGGTGGTCATCCCTCCTTGAAACAAGCATCGTTGTTATTGATATGTTAATATATTGCCATGTTTTTGTAATACATGATACACGAGTGAGAAATTAGTTTTAAGGTGCCTCATTTAAGCTTCCTACACAATCTACCAACTGTACTTTGAAGCTACTTTATCACCTTCAAATGTGGCCATGCTCTTAGGTACCACCTCTACCTCTACCTTGTCCTCAAGGGTCTTTCATGTAGTGCTTGCCAATATAGCCACATATAACAAAATTTTATAGCATAATGATAGAAGAACACAAGCACTATCGGTGATGATATTTTCTAGAAAATAAAAACTTGAGAGTTAAGGTGAAATCATCTTCTAATAATATTGTGAAGGCATTATAATGGCCAAAAATACTTAAATATTATTTTGTATGGCATTAATTTTTCATGTGAGAGATCCATGTGCCAAGGCTTTGCTTGGTTTCTCATTGTTTTCTTCTCAGGGCAGCAAATTCGAAGACTCATGTCATGTGTGAAGGATGGTTTGGTTGTTCACTCATGGTGCTTATGGAAGTTCCATTTTTCCATCTATCAACCCAAGGGTATCCACATGTTTTTCCTACTTCATATCCTTTGGATAACTCTTAATAAAAATTAAGGGGCTTGCTTATATTTAAATTTGCACTGCTCATGATGAATGGTCATAACCTTAAGGATAAGTGGGGTGAGCTCTTGCTTATACCACCTGTGATTGATAACTCACAATCCTCTCAAGAATGGGTGATATGTGTTCATAAAACTTGTGTTAGGTTATCGTGGTAGGGCCTGTGGTTATAAAATCTACACTAAGCTTTCACGAAAATATATTACACATATTTGTTATAAAATTCTCTTTTTATGCAATAATTTTAGTCTCATAAAATACTATATATACCCTCTTAGAGAGACCAATTTCTAGCATATACACCCTATTTAGAGATATCATATAACATTTATAAATTCTAAAAATGCTTGGCACTTTGCTCATAGTCTTATTACCTTTGCTCCTACTAGCATGTGGCTTAGGTCTTGGTATTTTAATGAAGATTTATTACAGTCGTATACTTAGGAAATTTACTGTGAGGATGCACTTACAGAAATCCATCACAAAAATATGCTACGGAACTAAGCTACAAAAATGAACTGCAAAAATGATCTACAAAAATGAATTACAAAACTATCTTACAAAAATAACCTACAGATATGAACTACAAAATTATACTACATAAATGAACTACAAAAACATATTACAGAAGAGAAATAATTATTTTCATTTTTTTTCTTTTCTCCCCCAAACTATATTATAGAAAATATTATATTATTCTTTTGCTTCTCCCCCAAATTTAATTTTTGGCTATATATCCAAAACATGTAAGGAGGAAAGTTTTATTCATAGGAGTTTGTATTATGGAAAATCTGAATTATAATATTTATTTATTTATTTAAGAATATGGAGGTGCTTACTTATATCCGTTACTTATTTAAGATAATCCATTTAGACAATATTGTAGGATAATAAATCTTCTTGGAATGGAACTATTTGTTCCCAATAGTAAAGATGTTTTACAAAAATATTGATGTCTTCCTTGACCCTTGATAAAATATCCCATGGGTTTATAACAAACTTTTCTAATATCATAGAGAAATCAGTTCCTATGTTCTACTTTCTCTAATATCATTATGGAGTTCCTCATTAAAAAAATGATAAGAAGATTAAATCAATGTCAATCAACAATACTTTGGTTTGTAAAAATAGGTCTTATCAATGGTTGAACACATTCAAAACATGCTTTGAAATAAGAAAGTATTATAGTCATTATGGCATCATCTTTGTATTACCATTTTATTACCCATTTTTCTCATATATATAGATATAATTTTTAAGTTTAGGGATGCAGAGCTTTAGGTAATTGGATTCCCAACCACTTTATCAAAGTCCTGATGGCAATTCTCACCCTATCATTACTACTCTACTTCCCTAGTAACAAGAATTAAGGCTTTGGGGAATTGGACTACATAACCATTTGTATAGAAATGTAATCCTATCCTTACTACCCTTTATTTTATTTAGGGAAGTAATTATAACTTTGGGGAATCATACTGCATAACCATCTGGATGGAAATGTAATCTTATCCTTATTATCCTTTTCTTCTCTTTATTACTTGTGGGCTATAAGAAAAAAAGTATTTTACTACCTTTTTTATTAATTTGTGATACCATAATGAATATATGATCTTACTTCCATAAGGCAAGAACATATCTTCACATACTAAATCTAACTTCTTCCTTAAGACCTGGTATTGCAATTGAAAAATGATGAATGATAAGATGAATAAAAAAAAATTATGTTAGTTCATCATAAAATAAAGGAAGCATATTTAAAAAACATGTTGTGGCCTTCTAGTTAATTTTCAAGAAATATTGAAAATTCATGTAGGAGACGATCGGAGAGATGGAGAGGGAAGAAAGTAGAGAGGGGAGGGCTCTGGTCCCTCCCCTGCTCCCCCTCCCATGGCTCCTGGTTCCTGCCCAGTCCCTGGCTCAACCCAGGTCATCCCTCCCGGGGAGTGGTTGGTTGCGGATGATCTCCCGGGGGGAGATCCTTCTCCACTATCTGTGCCCCTCCCGGTCGGCTAGGGTTTCCTTGGTTGTTTTTTCGGACTGGTGCTTCCCAGGGATCCCTGTTTGGTTGGGGATCCCTTCCCTTTTTCCCTCAGGCTTCCTCCTAGGGTTTTTTGTAGGTTATTCGCATGGATCTGGTCCCTTGCATTTCTCGGTGCGGTGGAGGTGACGGTTTAGGGTTTGGACAACTTCCCCCTTTTTCTTGTGAATCCTCGGTGGGCTCTGTGCTTGGACGGGATTCTTGGTCCCTGCTGCTGGGATCTTCTTCTATTTCCCCGGGGCGGGTTCCTTGTGGTGCAACTCTCTGGTCACTTCCTGATGGGCTGGATCCTCTCTGTGCTGGCTGTCGGCTTCCTGCAGGATGGCTCTCGCTGAATGTTTTCCCGATGGGCGGGATGGTTTCTCCATAGGGCGGGATCCGCCAAATTTGCCAGTTTTCCCACGAGGCGGGATCCTTTCTTTTCTGCTGGTTTCCCGGATGGCGGGATTTCCTTGTTGCTTCCCGCTAGGCGGGACTGTTTGTGGTGGTTTTGACTGCTTCCCGCGAGGCGGGATTTTATTGTAACGGTTTTTCTTTGCTTCCTGTTGGGCGGGATCTTCTCGATGGTGGTTTTTGGCTACTCCCCGCTGGGCGGGATCTCCAAAACTCTTATTTGTTTGTTTCCCGCTGAGAGGGATTGTTTCATGCTTACTGTTACCGCTGGGCGGGATTTCTGTTTTGGTGTTCAGTTTCAAGGGATTGATGCCCTAGGCCCATTGCTTATGTAATCAGGTTTTTTTAGGGGTTACGATTTCTGTAATAGGCTTATACATAAAGCCAGGAGGCATGATGCAAGGCTGATTTTGTACATAAGGTTTTGGGATCCTCTATAAAAACCTTTTTTAATCTACTATAATAATTACAAAAAAAAAAATTCAAGAAATATTATTGTTCCATGATAATCTTCTTTCATTGCTCAAGTAGTGTCAATATTTTTTCCATCCATCTTATCTATGGGTACTTATACATCCAAACAAGAGGACTGATTAGACTACATTCTTTTAATTACTACACTTATTTGCTTAGTATATACTAGATTAAAGAGCAACAATGTATTTATTATTTTAATGATATTTTATTGCTTTAGATAAAGAAAGGGAAGTTCTTATTTAATAGTAGTTAATTGCATTTCAAAAATGAATTCCAAATCAACCTATTGCTTAAGGTGGTTTTAAAATGTTTCTTTAGATAATGGCTTCCTATAGAGCTTAATGCTATGTACATTAACCATTAACCTTCATGTTAAATCATCAATGGGCTTAAGTTTAACTGTACCAATCCCAAATATTTCTTCAACCTCATAGGGTCCAAGCCATCGCATCCTTAGATTTCCTTGGAAATATTGGAAGCAGGATTCAAATAGCAAGACCCAATCTCCTGGTTGAAATATTCATGGCACAATATGTTTATCATGCCATTTTTTCTTTCTACTTGCATCAATTATATCCTATGTAGTGCCTCTAATATTCTTTCATCTAAAACATTCAATTGTTCCAACCTAGCCTTTTGTGTTTAATCCAAATCCATATCAAGTTTTATCATTGTGTGAAGAGCTTCAATTTCAAACTCAATAGGCATAATGGCTTGCTTACCATAGACTATTTCATTAGGTGATAGTCTTGTGGTGGTTTTCTAAGTTGTGTTATAGGCCCATGTAGCTTCTTTTAATCTTTCTACCCAATCAATCCTATTGGTGGCTACAATTTTTATTACAATATTTTCAAGTTCTCTATTTGTAACCTCTACTTGCCTATTATCTTGAGGATGATATGGTGATGTCTTCCTATATTTGATTTGTTATATTTTAATAAAATGCTCAATCACTTTGGAGATGAATTGAGACCCATGGTCTAAAACCAATAGGTGCTCAAAAATGTTGCATGATGTATGAATAAAGGAAATCAACTACGAGCTCAACTTGTGCTTGTGGTAAGGTTTTTACTTTAGCCCACCTGGTGATATAATATATGCACACAAGTATATATTTTTTTCCTTTACTTGGAGTATCTTTTGGGCCAATAAATTCAATTCCTCATTTCTTGAATGGTTCAAACATTATTTGTGGTACTAAATGCATCTCCATTGTGGGTATAGGTTTGTTAGCCATTTGAAAAGCATCACATCGGTTAACAAACCTATGGGCATCCCTACACATAGTTAGCCAAAAATAACATGTTTGAAATATTTTACTTTCCTTTGAGCGGAATAATGGTTTCCACAAGGTTCTTCATGTGTTTCCTGAATGATGTCATATGCATCATCTTCTTGCACACATCTCCTAATCACATGGTCAGTGCAAACTTTAAAAAATGCTCCATTGATCCACATATAAGGGGCACTTTGATGTACCAACTTCCTACACTCATATGGTGTAAAACTTTATGGCACCTTTCCTATGACCAAATAATTTACAATATTGGCATACCAAGGAGTGAAAATTGAAAGAGAAAAAAATGTTCATTTAGAAAATTATCCAAAATCAATTCATCATCATCAAATATATGCATACGAGACAAATGATCTGCAATGACATTATCTTTACCTACTTTTTCTACAATTGTAACATTAAATTCTTGCAATAAGAGCAACCAGATAACCACTCTTCCCCTAACTGTGGTTTTTTCATTAGATATTTAATGGCAGAATGGCCAGTATGGATAAATAATTTATACCCTATTATATAATATTTGAATTTATTAATGGCATGTACTACAACTAAGGATTCTTTTTTAGTAACTGTATAGTTGAGTTCTGTCCCATAAAAAAATTTTCTCACATAATAGATGGTATAAGGTATTTTATTATCAATTTTTTGTAGCATTGCCCCTATTGCATAATCTAAAGCATCACAATGTATATGGAAGGGTAATTCTTAATTTGGTCCTCTTAAAATAGGAGAGGTCGTAAATTTATCTTTAATAATTTCAAAGGCTTTTTGACATTCCTTATCCAATTAAACTCACTTTCTTTTGTTAAGACCTTAATCATAAGAGAGGTAATATTGCTGAAATCATTAATAAACCTATGATAATATCCGACATGTCCTAAAAATATCCTTACCTCAGTTTGTGTCTTTGGAGGTTGGAGGGATTTGATGACCTAGATCTTTGCAAGATCTAATTTAACACCTTTCTCAGATATATAATGTCCTAATATGATACCTCCCCTCATCATCATGAAATATTTTTCATAGTGTTGTAGACACCTAAAACATGTCATATTGAGAAGGCTACTCATATGGACACATTTTCAAGCCATATGACTAATCTTGGGTCTTCCCAAGGTCTAACAGTGGTTCTAACCACTCAAATAGGGGCAATCAGTCCTTTTTAACCTAGGTCATCATACCCAATATTGGACTTGAGTAGTTGTTGGACCCTATGATGGCCCTCAAGCCTAGTCATTCCACCCTGGGATGGCCTCACATATAACAAAATTGAGCTCCCAGAGCCAAGCCAAATCCATTACAGAGCAATTGTACATAGTGATTAACTATGAGGAAGCTTCTAGAAGTGGTGCCTGAGATGCCTAATCCTAACCAAATCTTGATCTTGGATTCTCTTGCAAGCCAAGATGCTAATTTGGGAGAATCTATAAAAGGTGCCCAAAAACTTCACAAAATATAGAGAATTGAGATCAATAGGAATGCAACGAAGTACTTTTGGTTTGAGTAACAGAGGAAACTTTCTCTCATAAGCATCAAGGTGCTGCTCAAATCTCATAATGAAGCTTGAAAGCCCACCAATGGAGTTTTTGAGAGCTTGAAGGCCAAATATCACCATTTTGTATCCTAATTCATCTTGAATCTGAGCTAATTCTTATGATTTAGTTGTATTTCAAAGAGAAATACCCTTGAACATCAATTTTATAGACAAATTGAGCATCACCCCATATTGAGCATGAAGAACAAGCTCTTTGTTCAATGGCCATTGTGCCCCACAACAACCCATAGGTGCAGCCATCGGACCCCATGACGGCTAACAGGCCTAGCCACTCCACCCCATGATAGTCTTGTGATGACATTTAATTTCTATATTTTCTCATTTAGATTAGTTTTAGTAGCTTTCAATTTGGTTTCTAACCTAGTTTAGCATATTTTCATTCAATCTTTCATGCATTTTTTACTATTTTAAGCATTTTCTTTCCATTGGTTTATCATGAAATGGACCTCATCTTGAGAGGTTCTACATTTGCTTCTAATTGCTTGTAAGTTCTTTTGTGTGCAGATCTCAGGTTTCCATAGGAGCTAATCATCATAAATATCCTCAAATATTTACATCTTCAAGCAAAGGTTGCAAAGAAACCATCCATAATCAATTTTTGGGAGAGTAAATATCCTACGAATTGCACCTTCCCCTATGGGGTTTCATATTGTAATATTGTATTAATTTGGTGAATCCCTAAGAAGGATATTTTGTAACATTTTGTAAAGATAATTCTAAATTATTAATGATAAGGACACCATATTTTCTCTATATTTTGTCATAATGGTTACTTGATTTACATTTGCCATTTGATTTCATATTACATAGTTAGGTGCATGGTTTTTCTAATCTACAAGCTCAATGAGAGATTTTTTTCTTGGCATATAACAAGAAATTTTTGTAAGCTCAACAAATTTTCTTCAAAGATGTTACCATAAACTATGAAGTTGTCCATATAGACTTCTACACATTCATTGATTAAATCAGCAAAAATAGCCAACACAACCCTTTTAAAAATGGTAGGTGCATTGTATAGTCTAAAGGGTAGAACCTTTTAAGTATAGGTACCTATGGGACATGTAAAGGTTGTCTTCTCTTGATCTGCTTCTGCTATTGAGACCTGATTGTACCTGCTAAAATCATATATGAAGAAAAAGTACTTCTTTCTAGCCAAGATGTTAAGGACTTGATTAGTGAAGGGTAAAGGAAAATAATACTTCTTTGTCACCTTATTTAATTCCCTGTAATCAACACAAATTATCCATTTTCCATTCTTTTTGGAAACTATCACAAGTGGTGATACCCATTGGGTATCAAAGATTGGGCATATAAATCCTGAATTCAAAGATTGGATATATAAATCCTGAATTCAATAGCTTAATAATTTATTCTTGAACTGTTGGAATATGTAATGCAACATTGTGTAAATTATTCTTAGACTAAAATATAAAGTCTAAATAATAATATTTGAATTAGAAAATAATTCTATTTTATGTAAAAATATTCCCACCCAATTAATAAATAAAATAAGGGTGCTATGAATATTTAATTTGTGGGAAAAAGTTATTTCCCCTTTTCTAGGAAATATTAAAAAGTAACCAATCACTTTTTAATATTTGATAGATGCCACTTGTCACACATCTAAAGATAATATTGTGATAAGATTTGTCACACATCTCAAGATAATATTGTGATAAGATTTGTCACACATCTCAAGATAAGATTGTGATAATATTAGGGTAATTTTAGGGTTTTAGTAGAAAAGCTTCTCTTTAAATAGGGGTGTTGTCTACTACATCTTGATATATCATGTTGATGCATATTGTTGCATAACATTGAAGTATTCTTGTATTGTTGAATCATTGAGTAATATAGTGAGCTTCATAGTGGATGTTTCCCTTATTCATTTGAATTAGGGTTTTACCACTTAATATTGGTGTTGTGGGTTTTCCTCTTTTGTGTGTGATTGATCTTGTGGAGCATTCTTCGATCTTGGGGAGACTTTGCTTGTCTCACATGAACTATGTCCTATATGGTTGGATTCATCATTCTTTGCGATTATCTTACTGGATGGAAATCTTCTTGGATGAATATATGGTGGGTACAAACATTTAGATGTATTCCTTTCATATCCTCATAGTTTCATGCAAACGATGTTTGATGTTGCCTAAGTACATCTACCAATTGTGACTTTTGTATGTTGTGAGTGCATTGTTAATGTTTAAAGTGTTTTCATGTATAATGTCTATTTGTTTATAGTTTTTAGTGTTTACATCTATTCCCATTATTTTATGCATAAGAACATTTAACTAGTAGTTATAGGGCACCAATTGATGAGATTGACTTGTACCTACTTCATCATTAGACATGGCAGATTCAGGTGGAAAAATAGTGTCTTGGTCTTGGTCCTCTATTGGAAATATTGAGCATATTGAGTTGTCATTGATGTCAAAGGAAAGTATGATATTCAAGGCAAAAATATTCTTCTAAGGTTGGATAATTATTCATGGCAAAGTACATCTCAAAGGAAAGAAATTGTAGAAAGAAAAGGTTTATAATATTTATTTTTAAATATTATAATAAGGACAAATAAGTTTAAAGAGTTGGCTTGAAACAAAAAATAAAGGGTTTAATAGAAAAAGCAAAGAAAATCATTTGGAAAAGGTTTGAAGGCAATATTATAATATTTATTAAATATTATAATATAAAAGTTTAAAAAATCAAGAGGTGCCAAAAATATTGGAGGAAATAATTTTATAAGTGCCAACGTGCATATAAAAATATATGCACCGACGTCAAAGCATAGTATGGAGAAGCATATTTAAATGGGACAAAAATTTCATTTTTGTAAGGTTGAAGACAATGCGCTAATCGTTAATCCATTCGTGAGTTTCATGGTTCATGGAAGGAAGAGAAAGGAGAAGTACGCATGCATTTCAAAGTAGATCTAAATTTGAAATATAAAGAGGGTAGCATGTTCGATATCCCATCTAGGGGACTAGCCCAGATGGTAGGCGTCCCTGTGCTAGGGCGTTGGCAGACAATAGGTTGCAGGGTCAAAACTTGTCAAGACTCTTTTGCAAGGTAGAGGATGAAAATTGTTTGGTTGAGCTCGCAAGGTGGAAGATAAAGGGAAGTTGTTGCATCATTGGTTTCAAGTGGGCGGCTAGCCCAGCTGGTCACTAGGCTAGTGCTAAGGCATTGGCAGGCAGGTGGTCACAGGTTCAAATCCCATGGATGCTATTTTTGCAAGGTAGGAAAGGTAAAATCATTTGCATGGTTAATTTTTGATAGGTAGAAGGTGAAATCATTCATGTGGTGTTCATGTGGCAAGTTTGCAAGGTAAAAAGGAAATAATTCATGTGGCACATTGACATAAGGTATGAATGCAAAGTTTTTATAAATTAAAGGGGGAAATCATTTGCTGATCTGAATAAGGAAATTATTTCATTGAGCTTAGGAGGTATAAGGTGTGCTAAAGTTTATTTGTGAATTGTAATTTTTGAAAGTTAAATTTAGGAGGTATAAGGTGTGCTAAGGTTTATTTGTGGATTGTAATGTGTGCTTGAGAAAAATTAAATATTGTGATATGGGTATTGCTTAAAAAGGAGTTATAAGGTGTGATTAGGATTTAATTTTTTATTGTAATTTTGTATGGTGAAAAAGAAAATTTGAGGGGTTTTGATAATTGTTAATGCTTTATATTTTGAGAACAAAAGGAGAGTTATAGAGCATTATTTTCATATCTTGTTGTGCACATCCTTTTGAGAAGAAATTTAATGTGAGTGATTTGAGAGAAAGATCTACTAACCAGTTTTGAAGTGGCACTTTGAAAAGGAAATACTTTTTGAGATAGGTTTTGAGGGCACATCTTCATCAAAGCAATTTTAGAGGTATGGTGATTTTATTCCTTCCTTAAGGTGTTTGGTTGAGCAAATATTTTGATGTTATAAGGAGGAGATATAAGGATTAAGTTCATGTGCATTGTTGGAAATATGTGTGCTAGAATTTGAGAATAAAATTGTGCTTTATTGTTGAAAGAAATTGGAAACACATGTGCTAGGGTTGTGAACTAATTGTGCTTCATTGTTGAATGATATTGGAAACACATGTGCTAGGGTTTGAGAGCAAGTTTTGTGCATAATATTGATTGATATTGGGATAAACTTGCAAAGGTCATAGAGCATATTTGTGAAGTAATTTATGCATTGGCTCTGAGTGATATTGGAAAGAACATATTGTGAAATTGTATTGCATATCATTTTCTATGTGTTCTTGAACAAGAATTTTGGGTAAAATATGTCTGAAGTACTTTAATCAAAGAAAGTGTTATGAGCAAGTTTTGAGCATGTGTTATGAGCAATTTTGAGTAGAGATAGTGGGCAGAGTTGAGAGTAGGTTTGTGAGCTATTTTGAGTAGGCTTTTGAGAAGGCTTGTGAGAAGTTTTGTGTAGGGTGTGGAGCATATTTGAGCAAGCCTTGTGTGAAGGCTTGAGGAATATTTGGGTAGAGTTGAGAGTAGGTTTATGAGCTAATTTGGGCAAGCCTTGTGAGTAGGCTTGGTGCATATTTAAGCAGAGTTGAGTAGGTTGTTGAGTAGAATTGAGCAAGCCTTGTGAAAAGGCTTAGAGTAGATTTGAGCAAGCTTAGGGCAGATTTGAGCATAGTTGTGAGCAGGATTTAGAGCAGGCAAAAGTTGAGGGGATTGGTGTCTCCTGTGGATAGAGGTCCATAAACTAGAGTAAAGGGGATAGAGTTATCCTATGGATAGAGGTCCATGAACTAGAGTAGAGGGGATAGAGTTCTCCTATGGATAGAGGTCCATAAACTAGAGTAGAGGGGATAGAGTTCTCCTATGGATAGAGGTCCATGAACTAGAGTTAAGGGGATAGATTTATCCTATGGATAGAGGTCCACAAACTAGAGTTGAGGGGATAGATTTATCCTATGGATAGAGGTCCACAAACCATAGTTGAGGGGATAGAGTTCTCCTATGGATAGAGGTCCACAAACTTGAGTATAGGGGATTGGAGTCTCCTTTGGGTAGAGGCCCATAAACATTGTAATAGGGAATTGGTTCCCAAGAGATTTATTGAGAAATTTTATAAGAAATATTTTCTCCATGGATGTAACCCACATTGGGTGAACCACGTTAAATTTGTGTCTCTCATGTGTGTGATGATTTGTGCATTGCCTTGTTACTACTATTGATGAGATTGGTTAATACTGCTTTGAAGAATTATTGCAATTGATAATATTGGATGCTATTGTTTTGGAAAGAAAAGTAAAATTTCTATCTTATACTGTTCACCCCCCTCTCAGTATAATCTTGTGTTCTTCAATTGGTATCAGAGTGGGTTCCTTCAAAAAATTCTAATAACTTGAAGGAAGATCTTACAGGAACACATATGGCTTCTTAGAATGGATCTTCAACAAATAAGGCTCCAATGTTTGATGGGAATAATTATGCTTTCTAGAGTATGAGGATGAAGACTTATTTGATGGCACAAGGATATGAAACATGGCAATCTATTGAGGATGGGTTCAAACCTTCAACTACTCCTCCCATAGATAAGGATAGCAAGAAACCATATGAAAGTAATGCCAAGGCTATGAATGGAATCTTGAGTGGATTATGTGAATCAGAGTTTGTGAAAGTTATGCACTACAAATTAGAAAAAGAAATGTGGGACAAATTGAAGCAAACATATGAAGGAGATAACAAGGTTAAGTTGGAAAAACTTCAAACTCACAGGAGGAGGTTTGAAGAGTTGAAGATGAAATATGAGGAAGATATTGCTAAATACTTACTCCATGTTGATGAAGTTGTTAATACCATGCATGGACTTGGATTAGAAATTGAGGACTCTAGTGTTGCTCAGAAAGTATTAAGATCACTCCCTATGAGGTATGATGCAAAGGTTTTAGCAATAGAAGAGATGAAGGATCTCGATAAGTTGACAATGGATGAATTACATGGAATTCTCACAACTTATGAGATGAGGACAGAAAAAGATCAAAATTCCAAGAAAGAGGTAGCATTCAAAGTTTCAAAGAAGACAAAAGATAAGAAACCAAAATCAAGTGATGAGTCAAGTAGTGATGAAGAAGCTAACTTTGTGAGAAGAAATAAGAAGGGCTCAAGAAAACACAAAGATATGAAGACTATGAAATATTTTAATTGTGGTAACTTTGGTCACTATGCATCTAATTGTCCACAAGATGGAAGTAGTAGCAGTGAAGAGAAACATGATTATAAGAAGAAGGAAGAAAGAAAATTTAGGTATGAAAAGAAAAATAGGTATGGTCAAGGTAAGCATGAGAAGAAGATTTTTCAAAGGCACAAGAAGAGTTTCTATGTTGAAGAAGCAAGCAATGCTTCAAGTGATAGTGATAAAAGTTTCTCAGATAGTGAAAAAGAAGAGATTCTATTTTTGGCAATAGAAGAGGAAGAGGACACTCCTATTGAAGACCAAGTAGAAGATGTTCTTGACCAAGTAGAAGAAAAAGAAGATGCTCCTATAGTTGAAGACCTAGAGGAAGGTTCAAAAAAAGAAGAAGAAGCCACAGTTGACCTAGAAGAGGAACTTATTGTTGCTCTTAAAGAGTTGAAAAGAGTTAGAAAGAAGAACTCAAGATTGAAGGCTCAAGTTCAAGAAGATGAGGAAACAAAGGTAAAGCTTCAACAAGATCTCAAAAACTTAAAAGTTAAGGTTGAAAAGGCAAGGAGAATTGAAGAAGTTATGGTTGAAAAGTTAGAGGTAAAAGAGTTAGAATGTGAAATATTAGAACATGAAGTGGTTTCTCTAAGGATGGAAGTGAAATATTCTAAGGATAAGCTGCATAGGTTTGGGAAAAGTTCAAAAGCTTTGGATAACATTATCAAAGCACAAAGATCTTCATTTATCAAAATAGGACTAGGCTATGAAGAAATTCAAGAGGTACAAAAAGGGGAGTCAAGCTCAAAATAAAAGGAAGTCTCAAAGGAAGAGATTGAAGAAGAACCTAAGACCTATGTTGATGAGTTGAGAAGTGGAAGCATCATTGAGGAAGAAAATAATGCACAATCAAGAAACATGGATCATCATAGAGAAGGCAAAGAAAGGACCAAGAGACCATATTTTCCAAGGCAAGATGAATATTTCTTCCAAGGGCATTGTTTCTCATGTAATAATTTTGGTCACAAAGCTATACATTGTAGGGTTCATGGTAGGAATGATTATGGCTTCACCAAAAGGAACTTCAATTCATTTGCACCTTTCAAGAACTACAACATCATGTGTTACAATTGCAATAATTTTGGGCATAAAGCAAGGTGGTGTAGAACAGTGTTTCAGGAACTTCCAAAGACAAGCAAGATAGAGGTTGCTCAAAATGGTCAAAAGGGTATGTCTACAAAAGTGTGGAAAAGGATTGAGAAAAAAGAAGAGCATTGTAAGTTGGGAGTAGGTTTACTCCCATCCCAAACTTAATCACCTCAAGAAGAGGAGGTGGTGAGGGGGCTATGCTAGAATGTCATAATTTTAGCCCCAAGGAGCCCTTTTCCATTGATGTCAAAGGGGGAGATATTTTAGTAAGGGGAGAGAATTTAGTAAGGGGGAGCAACTTCTCAGGGGGAGCATTTTTGGTATCCAGTTGCACTAAAAGAATATTTTTTGTGTAAGGGTTACCATCAATGACAAAGGGGGAGATTGTTGGAAATATTGAGCATATTGAGTTGTCATTGATGTCAAAGGAAAGTATGATATTCAAGGCAAAAATATTCTTCTAAGGTTGGATAATTATTCATGGCAAAGTACATCTCAAAGGAAAGAAATTGTAGAAAGAAAAGGTTTATAATATTTATTTTTAAATATTATAATAAGGACAAAGAAGTTTAAAGAGTTGGCTTGAAACAAAAAAAAGAAAGGGTTTAATAGAAAAAGCAAAGAAAATCATTTGGAAAAGGTTTGAAGGCAATATTATAATATTTATTAAATATTATAATATAAAAGTTTAAAAAAGCAAGAGGCACCAAAAATATTGGAGGAAATAATTTTATAAGTGCCAACGTGCATATAAAAATATATGCACCAACGTCAAAGCATAGTATGGAGAAGCATATTTAAATGGGACAAAATTTTCATTTTTGTAAGGTTGAAGATAATGCGCTAATCATTAATCCATTCGTGAGTTTCGTGGTTCGTGGAAGGAAGAGAAGGGAGAAGTTCGCATGCGTTTCAAAGTAGATCTAAATCCGAAATATAAAGAGGATAGCATGTTTGATATCCCATCTGGGGGACTAGCCCAGATGGTAGGCGTCCCTGTGCTAGGGCATTGGCAGACAACAGGTTGCAGGGTCAAAACTCATCGAGACTCTTTTGCAAGGTAGAGGATGGAAATTGTTTGGTTGAGCTCGCAAGGTGGAAGATAAAGGGAAGTTGTTGCATCATTGGTTTCAAGTGGGTAGCTAGCCCAGTTGGTCACTAGGCTAGCGCTAAGGCACTAGTAGGCAGGTGGTCATAGGTTCAAATCCTATGGATGCTATTTTTGCAAGGCAAGAAAGGTAAAATCATTTGCATGGTTAATTTTTGATAGGCAGAAGGTGAAATCATTCACGTGGTGTTCGCATGGCAAGTTTGCAAGGCAAAAAGGAAATCATTCACGTGGCACATTGACATAAGGTATGAATGCAAAGTTTTTATAAATTAAAGGGGGAAATTGTTTGCTGATCTGAATAAGGAAATTATTTCATTGAGCTTAGGAGGTATAAGGTGTGCTAAATTTTATTTGTGAATTGTAATTTTTGAAAGTTAAATTTAGGAGGTATAAGGTGTGCTAAGGTTTATTTGTGGATTGTAATGTGTACTTGAGAAAAATTAAATATTGTGATATTGGTATTGCTTAAAAAGAAGGAGTTATAAGGTGTGATTAGGATTTAATTTTTTATTGTAATTTTGTATGGTGAAAAAGAAAATTTGAGGGGTTTTGATAATTGTTAATGCTTTATATTTTGAGAACAAAAGGAGAGTTATAGAGCATTATTTTCAGATCTTGTTGTGCACATCCTTTTGAGAAAAAATTTAATGTGAGTGATTTGAGAGAAAGATCTACTAACCAGTTTTGAAGTGGCACTTTGAAAAGGAAATACTTTTTGAGATAGGTTTTGAGGGCACATCTTCATCAAAGCAATTTTAGAGGTATGGTGATTTTATTCCTTCCTTAAGGTGTTTGGTTGAGAAAATATTTTGATGTTATAAGGAGGAGATATAAGGATTAAGTTCATGTGCATTGTTGGAAATATGTGTGCTAGAATTTGAGAATAAAATTGTGCTTTATTGTTGAAATAAATTGGAAACACATGTGCTAGGGTTGTGAACAAGTTGTGCATCATTGTTGAATGAAATTGGAAACACATGTGCTAGGGTTGTGAACAAGTTGTGCTTCATTGTTGAATGATATTGGAAACACATGTGCTAAGGTTTGAGAGCAAGTTTTGTGCATAATATTGATTGATATTGGGATAAACTTGCAAAGGTCATAGAGCATATTTGTGAAGTAATTTGTGCATTGGATCTGAGTGATATTGGAAAGAACATATTGTGAAATTGTATTGCATATCATTTTCTATGTGTTCTTGAACAAGAATTCTGGGTAAAATATGTCTGAAGTACTTTAATCAAAGAAAGTGTTATGAGCAGTTTTGAGCATGTGTTATGAGTAGTTTTGAGCATGTGTTATGAGTATTTTGAGCAGAGATAGTGGGTAGAGTTGAGAGCAGGTTTGTGAGTTGTTTTGAGCAGGCCTTTTGAGAAGGCTTGTGAGCAATTTTGTGTAGGGTGTGGAGCATATTTGAGCAAGCCTTGTGTGAAGGCTTGAGGTAGATTTGGGCAGAGTTGAGAGTAGGTTTATGAGCTGATTTGGGCAAGCCTTGTGAGTAGGCTTGGTGTACATTTGAGCATAGTTGAGCAGGTTGTTGAACAGAATTGAGCAAGCCTTGTGAAAAGGCTTGGAGAAAATTTGAGCAAGCTTGGGGTAGATTTGAGCAGAGTTGTGAGTAGGCTTTAGAGTAGACCAGAGTTGAGGGGATTGGTGTCTCCTATGGATAGAGGTCCATGAACTAGAGCAAATGGATAGAGTTCTCCTATGGATAGAGGTCCATGAACTAGAGTAGAGGGGATAGAGTTCTCCTATGGATAGATGTCCATGAACCAGAGTAGAGGGGATAGAGTTCTCCTATGGATAGAGGTCCATGAACTAGAGTTGAGGGGATAGAGTTATCCTATGGATAGAGGTCCATGAACTAGAGTTGAGGGGATAGAGTTCTCTTGTGGATAGAGGTCCACGAACTAGATTTGAGGGGATAGAGTTCTCCTATGGATAGAGGTCCATAAACTTGAGTATAGGGGATTGGAGTCTCCTTTGGGCAGAGGCCCATAAACATTGTAATAGGAAATTGGTTCCCAAGAGATTTATTGAGAAAGTTTATAAGAAATATTTTCTCTGTGGATGTAACCCACATTGGGTGAACCACATTAAATTTGTGTCTCTCATGTGTGTGATGATTTTTGCATTGCCTTATTACTACTATTGATGAGATTGGTTAATACTACTTTGAAGAATTATTGCAATTGATAATATTGGATGCTATTGTTTTGGAAAGAAAAGTAAAAGTTCTATCTTATACTATTCACCCCCCCTCTCAGTATAAGCTTGTGTTCTTCATCTTCCTTTTGATCATATAACAGTAGTGGTAGTGGTCCTTTAATATCCTATTGTAAATATTCACTTAGTACACTAATTGCTAGGGTTTGAATATCATCCAAGTCATCAGGAAAATCATACCAAATTTATTTTAAAAAACCTTCAGCCAATGTTGACTCAGGAAATAGACTAAGATCTTTAGTGTGTTTACCACTGGAAATAGTTATATTTCCATACCTACAACTGATGTAGGCAATAATTTTTGCAAGCCATGGGTGTGTCCTAGGATTAAGGGATGTCCCCCCTTTGGTTGTAAAACCACAAAGTCTACAAAATACTTCCATGAACTTATAAAAACTATAATGTCTTCTAACTTTCCTTCTAGTTTATGGTATATCTATCTACAAGTTGAAGCATTATAGAGGTTGGTTGTAACATATATACCCCTTAATATTATGTTGTTTCCTTGGTCATAACATTGATGGTAGCCCCTAGGTCCACTAATATATTTTGCAAGGTTGTTGTACCACTATGGACTATGAGTATAGGTACTCCAAGATCTACATGTTTTGGCAACAATCTTCCTCTAGTCATTATTTCATATAACTTCCCAATAACATGGATAGTTTGAGGTTCATTTTTCTTTTTCCTCCCTAGATTTGTTGTGCACACACTCTTTATTAATTTGGAGTAAATAGGAATATCCTTGTGTATCGCTCCAAATTTTTTGCATCCTTACCTTCAAGCTAAAGGATCCACGCCCGAAAGGAGGATGGGAAAAGGATGGGACAATACCTCGGACTGAGAGGCCCTTTGAAGGTCCCGCCTCTCGGGGGAGGGGTATTAAGGTGATTTTTCGACGGATGGTGGGGTTCACCAGGAAACGTTTAGTGGCGCTTTCCACGCCTAGGTTGGGAATGAGTTTAATGTGTTCAATTTTAGCTTTAAACATCCAAGTCCTAGGTTTGGCCAGATGAATCTAAGTTATTCTATATGAAAATGCAAATTAAATGAATACAAAAAATAGATTTGAACAGAAAATAGAGAGAATAAGCTAGATTAAAGAGACATACCTGATCCGGATGTCTGATGGAGGTTCTGATTTTTGAAGCAGTCAGGATCGTCTAGAATTTGACAGGATCATCTCCGATCTGACAGGATCGTCTGAGATCTGACGAATTCGTCAGAGACCTGCAATCAGAGAAACAGATACAAAATACAGAAAATGCAGCAATACAAACAGAGGGCAATGATGTAGAATGACAACAATAATATTAGACGGATAATTATAAACAAAATATGAGTGTATTTCAATGATTTAATGACAAATTATGATTTTATCATGCATTAAAACTATATGGGTGAACTCCAAAATGCAGAGTAATAAGGAATAACCATAGAATTAACTAAATGCAGAATAATGCAACAGAAAAGAGTGGAGAAAATGCAAACTCTGGGCACTGATTGCCCCCAATGTTGACTGTAGTCGAAATCATCTCGGATTGGTACGAAATCATCTCGAATTGGACAGGATCATCTGCGATGATCTGAGCTTGCTCCGACTGAAGAATAACAAAGTTCCTGCAAGAAAACTTGAGAAGGGACAAAGGCAAACAATAGTCTAGGATATTCTAATGCATGTGAAACTTGAAGTGCAGAAAAATTCAGCCAGGGGAATGTCAAGGGGAGGGCCTAAGATTAAATAGGCATAGGAAAGAGGTTGGGAGGTTGGAGATCATCCCATTTTGGGAGATCTCCAATGGGGGGAGACTCTAACGGTGCAGACGCGTCTCTTCCCGAGTTAGAGAAGCTATTGAAACAGAAGCTAATTATGAAAAATCAGTTTTGGGACGAAATCGTCTGGACGTTCTGCTCCAGACGAAATCGTCCGATCTGAGGCGATATCGTCTGATCGAAGACGATATCGTCCAACGGACGAAACAAACTCTAAAAATGGCATGGAAAATGAGGAAACGGGTAGCAGGCGGTTTGGGAGCGGTTTTGGGGTTGAAATTTGAATTTGAATTATTACTAAGGTAATTTTAATTATTTACTAAGTTTTACTGTGCCAATTTTAGGGTGCTACATTTTGCCCCCTCTTTAGCGAATTTTTTGAAGAAAATGCGTTAAAGATGAGTTCTTCTCGATTTACGAGAAAGCAAAAATTATTCCCATTTTTAGGCGACGATTCTTGGTCGAATCGTACGACAGCTTACTATGATGCCCCCTCCGTGTTTTTACCCAAATCGAACGTTTGAGGTAAAAACGCGAAAAAGCAAAAAATTAAAATGTTTTTAATTGTTTTTGAATAAAATTAAAAAAATAGGGAAAAACCCTAATTCATTGTTACTGTTCATTTTCATTTTCTGGTTTGTGGAGCTCTGCAAACAAAATGGTCGAGACAACGCATAGATCGATAGAGGTCCGACGCGGGCTACGGGTAAGGGTCTAAACTTAGTTTAGAATGCTTGAATTTTGATTTTCTATGCTTTTTAGATTAAATTTTGATGATTTTTGAGCATCGCGGCCATTTTTGGGCCGTCGACGTCATCGGGACGAAATCGTCTCGATTTCGTCGAAATCGTCTCGATATCGCCGATTTCGTCCAAGGGCGAAATCGACAAAATGGGGACGATTTCATCAAAAAAGGGACGATTTCGGCTTGCGAAATTGAAGATGAATTTGCTCAAATTTTGGACGATATCATCCAATAGTGGACGATATCATCATTGATGAAATTGAACTTGCTTTACTTGCATTTTTAATCACTATTTTATTAATGATTTTTATTGTTTTGTTGTTTATGTTGTAGAGAGGATTACTAAAGAGTAGAGAATGGAAATACGATGGGCTGAGGGATGACTTGGCCACTCTATCTCAGGCAGAGCGAGATCAGTTGGCACAAGTCGGCTTGCAACATGTGGCAGAGATGCCACAGGTTTCTATAGATATGGGGCTATTGACAGCCCTAGCAGAGAGGTGGTATCCGGGTTCTTCCTGTTTCTGGTTATCGATATGGGAGATGACTCCCACACTAGAGGATGTATGGAGGATTTTGAGGATCCCCATACAAGGACGGTTGATAACTCCCATGGCCAATCAGGGCCACGCGATGATGCGACTGTGCGGAGATCCGAGCTTCGCCCTGGAGAAGGGCGGAGTGAACATCGAGTCGCTACGCCAGATGCCTGGGGCATCTAGACTGACATAGGTTTTGGCTGGGGTTGTAGGTGGTCTGCTGCTATGCCATCAGAGTGGATGCAGAGTACCATGGCTATTGATAGATGTGGTCTACGACATGAGAGACCATGGATACAGGTTTGCTTGGGGGAGTTATGTACTATGCCGATTGTATAGGATCCTGCATGGGGTCGTATACAAGGGCAGCCGATGTCTGGTTATGACATCACTACTAGAGTTTGGTGCTGGGAGCACATCATGGTGCGAGGCCGGTAGGGCTCCCACTGATAGGGATTGATGGGGAGAGGCCCCGAGCTTTCTACTGGTGGCTCCGAAGAGGGTCACAACGACGGATAGATCTGCCAATGTCCCGGAGACTACTTGACGACCTTGTCTCCGACCGCATCACCTGGAGGCCTTGGAGAGATCATCCAGGGTGGGCCGAGGATGGACAGGAGCTGGCTCACGTTAGGCGAACCTACTGGCTGAGGATGGAGAGGGGAGAGGTGGAGCTCCACCGCTACGACCGAGTTTTGAGGCAGTTCGGTCTACAACAGGGGATCCCATCTCTCAGAGACTACGAGTTTTCTCGGACCATCCGGGATAACACTATAGTTAGCGAGGCTCCAGATATGCAGCGCTTCTGGAGTCAGGACATAGATGATGCCCCCATTCAGCCAATGGATGGGGATGATGCAGGGGTAGCCGACGGCTATGATGCCTGGTACATAGGCATCCGCCCTCCTCGGATGACGAGGGCTCAGGGTCCGATTCATGTAGTTGTGCATCGGATGGGGAGGCGGCGCCAAGCGGCCATTGAGGCTACACAGGGTCACGAAGGGAGAGAGCAGAGGAGACCACAGGCTCAGCAGAGGCCATGACAGCGGGAGAGGAGGGAGGATAGACCCCCTTCTCCATGGAGAGAGAGGCCACCATCGCCCGATAAGGGCAAGGGTGTGGACATAGGAGAGAGTAGTGAGATGGCTACTCTCCGGGCGGAGACTGTCCATCTCCAGGCATAGGTGCAGACTTTATAGGATGAGGCTGCACGCCATCGAGCTGAGGCTACACAGCTCAGAGATGAGGTTGCACGCCTCAGAGCATGGAGCGGAGGAGCGAGCACTCAGGAGCTAGCACGGTCGATTGCTCAGACCACGTTCTATCAGGGTATCTACTTCCAGATGGTGCCAGAGGGCCAGAGGGTACAACTGCCAGCGACATTGCGGATCCGATCAGGGTTGGGTCATCGAGGACTTCATCTCGATCGATGACTAGGACTCATAGTACCACACATATTACGATGGGGCCACCTCGTCCACCTCAGGGTGAGGGAGGAGATGAGGCTGAGAGCTCGAGGGGTTCTCGAGGCTAGGCTACTGCACTGTACAGATCGATTATATGATTTGAGAGGATTGAGTATGCCAAGATGTAGATTGTGGCATACCAATCTAGTTTTGATATGATGTACATATATTGTTGAGATATATATATATATATATATATATATATGATATTTTTGATCATATGACTTGTCTTATGTGTTTGTATGATGCTTTATTGTTGTGGTGTGATTGATTTGATGATTCATGTAATTATGTCGTTTGGAAATATTATGGTTTGAATGTCATGCTTTTTAAAATTTAAATGAAATAATCTGATGTAAACAAATTGGTTGTTTGTGATGTGATTTGATAAAAATAAAAGGGGACTTCTAACAATAATTTCAAAGGACATTGTCGCTATTATAGACCATTTCATGGAGTCGCCGCTCACTCGGTCGTCAAGCTAATCCCAAGATAGAAATATTGTTAAAAGTAAAAGAGTGCTTAAGAGACTATCTTAAGACTTTGTTGTGATGATGCAAATGATGATGATGATGATGATTTGTTTTCAGATTTCCATGAAAATATTATGCATGAAATATTTTAAAATGACTTTTGCTAGGCATAAATTCCTAAGTGTGATAAAATTTTTGGATAATTCCCTAGGAATTATACCATCATTGCAAAATTGAAGTTTGACATAATGACATGAAAATAGAGTAAGTGTTTGTTTTGTTTTAAAGCATAATTGTGTAACATAATGATTTAAGTCATATGTTTTTATGATTTTGAATAAATGGAAAATAAAATTGGTACAATGGTTTGCGCTAGGCATAGAATATTTAGGTATAGACTTATACCATCATCACGAAATCCAAAGAAGAAAATAATATAATAGTTTTATTGCATGGTTGATTTTTAATTTTTGAAAATAGTCAAAAAATATGAAGATGAGGACTTGCGCTAGGCATAAAATTCCAATTTTGGTTTTGGAACTATACCATCATCACGAAAGTCAAAAGTTATATATAAATGTAACTTTATTGCATGTTTTGAAAATGATTTTGATTTTTGATAATGCATATAGTTGTCTTTATACTAAACAACTGTTCTTTAAAGAGGAAAATGAATTTATTCCAAACAATTTGCAAAAATATTTCAAAGTATTTTAAAGACAAAAGTTAGATTTATAAGGAATCCCATGTGCGTAGGTGAGTTCATTACCAATCTTGATTTATCATAATGATACACAAAATCTCTCAAATACAAAATGTGTGTGCAATTGCATTGTTCATTTACCAGTTTTGAGCAAGATAATTTGATACAAGTGATTTGAATGAACCAAATAAGTGTTCATTAACCATGATTTAGATGCATATAACCATACCAGACTACTATGTAGGTCGGGTTATCAAGAGCTAGCTAATCCATAAGCAGACATAGGTCTGTACAAAAGAAGGTCGCTAATGTGATAGATATATCACCACGCTAGGGATTACCCAAGGCCAAGCGGGTTGGGCACAAACCAACTGTTATGGGGCTTACCTCACAGTTTTTGAATAATTGAGAATTCCAGGGATTCAAGCTCATCAACCCTTCTTTTCTTTTCAATGGGTAGGGAAAGGGATTTTATTGCTTTTGCTTTTGCTTGTTTCTTTTTCTTTGCTTTTGCTTTTCTTTTTCTTTTTTTTGTATTTTTGTATTTTGGCTTGATATTTGAGATAATGCTGAAATAACTTGTTTCTTTTTCTCTTTTTCTTGAACTTTGCTTTTCTTCCTATGCTAGGGATACTTGCTCGGATTAGCTGTAGAGCAAGGGATTTTTATTCTGGGTAGGGGTGAACTTGTCCTTTTGCCAATTCTCAAAAATTCTAGACCATGTGCATGATAGGATAGCAGGGGAAACTTTTCGCTCAAGAAACCACTTCTACTATGTAGCATAGCATGGAAATTACAAATGTAATCATTTTATTGTGAAAAGATATGCTTGGTTTAAGTAAATAACAAGATCAATTCTCTATGCTCAAACTTTATTTAATTAAATTTTGTGGACTTTGATATAAGAGAGATTAGTAATCATGCCATATAAAATCAAGATATTTATTTTTGTGTTTGTGATAGTGGGGGATTCCAAATAAATGCTAATTTATCCAAAATAATTTGAAAATATAACTGCAATACTTGAAGAAGAAATATATACAACAAATATTTTTGAGGAGTTTGATAATTTTGACTCTCTCTTTCTTCTTTATTTTTTTTTGGGTTTCAAAAGAGTCAATAATATTGTTGTTTTGACTTTTTATTTTTTTCATTTGTTTTTGTGTAAATAGTTTTATATATATTTTTAAAATGAGACAACATGCAAAATATGTACAAATGATGAAATGACCAAATTTTATGCGTAATATCGCTTAAGATGCATAATATTCATAGGTTCTTTTAAATATTTACCATCTAAGGTAGCTAATTTGTATGCTCCCGATTCAAATTTAGCAGTGATAATATATGGTCCAAGCCAGTTGGGCTCAAATTTACCTTTAAGGTCTTTAGTTGCATTAGTATTTTTTTTATTTTCTTTTAAAACAAGGTCACCGACCTCAAAGGATCGATGACGAACTTTCTTGGCATATGATCTTTTAAGCTTGTTTTGGTAAGCACGAAGATGCTCCAAAGCATTGATGCACTTTTCATCTAGGAGTTCCAGCTGATCGAGTCTCCATACTCGATATTCATCTCCTACTTCGGTATCTTGAAGTAGTAGAGCCAAAGAAGGAACTTCTAATTCAAAAGGAAAAATGGCTTCAGCGCCATAAACCAAGACAAAAGGTGAAGTTCCAGTGGGAGTTCGAACACTAGTTCGATAGGCCCACAAAGCTGGATATAATTGAATGTGCCAATCGTGGCCGATTTATTGACCAATATTTTGAGAATTTTGATTAAGGTTTTGTTAGATGCTTCTGCTTGGCCATTACCCTAAGGATAATAGGGAGTGGACCAACGATGTTGAATCTTATATTTCTGGCATAATTTCTTGACATCTTTATTTTTGAAACAAGTTCCATTGTCTCGAGATGAGATTTGCAGGAATTCCGAACCTACAAATGATTTGATTAAAAATAAATTTAGAGACTTGTGTTCCAGTGCAGGAAGCTAAAGGCATAGCTTCAACCCACTTCGTGAAATACTCAGTGGCGGTTATGATGAATTTGTGTCCATCATATGACACAGGATTAATTTTGCCAATAATGTCTAAGCCCCATTTTGAAAAGGGCCAAGGAGATGAAATAGCCTGTAGCTCTTGTGCAGGCGCATGGACAAGGTCAGCATGTTTCTGGCACTTGTCGCAATGGCGCACATAATCATGTGCATCATTTTCCATGGTAGGCCAAAAGTAGCCTATCCTAAGGAGCTTTTTAGCAATGACACTACCACTGAAGTGTCCTCCACAAGATCCATCGTGGACTTCACTTAAAGCTGATTTGGATTCTTCTAGATTCAAACATCTCAATAGGATACCTTCAAAAGATCTCCTATATAAAGTATTGCCAATTATTACAAATCGACTTGCTCGTCTACGTAATAACCGACGTTGGTTTCTATTAGAATTGGCAGGGAAAGTCCCATTTTGAAGAAAATCAACTATATCTATATACCAAGGGTCAGGAGTAGTTTCATTGATTAGAAACACATCCAAAGGTTCTAAACATGACTTATTTGAAGCGGGTTCCTGGAGTCGACGAATAATGATGGTGGCATATTCGTCATCTAACTCCAAGGGCAGAAGAGATGCAGCTACGGCCATAGCGTCAGCCGCACGGTTGCTAGTTCATGGAATAGCTTCCAAAGTAACTTTATCAAACAAGGATAACAATTGCAAAACATATGCTTTATATGGGCACAATTTATCATCTCTGGTCTGATAAACTTCATTAATTTGATTTATGACAAGTTGGGAGTCACCAAAAACTAGCAGATGTTTGATTTTTAATGCCAAGGCAGCTCGTAATCCAAGGATTAGAGCCTCATATTCGACAGTATTATTGGTGCAAGCAAATGTTAATTTGAAGGACAAAGGTATAAGATGTTTTTGTGGGGATATTAAAATAATACCCGCACCAGCCCCACTCATGCATCGGGCTCCATCAAAGTATAAGGACCATTGTTCAATATGGTCTGCCTCTAATTGAAGGCATTCATCAGGAAACTCAATGATGAGGGGATGGGTAGACTCTAAGGGTGCAAGCAGCTAACCGATCTGCTATGATTTGACCCTTAACAGACTTTTGTCCTATGAATGTGAGTTCAAACTCGCTTAGAGCAAGAACCCACTTGGTTGTGCGACCCGATAAATAAGGTCGACTCATGAGATACCGCAAGGGATCATATTTAGCAATGACATATGTTTTTTGACTAAGCATATAATGGCATAATTTTTGCATAGAAAATACGACTGCTAGACATAGTTTTTCTAATGAGGTATAACGAGTTTCATAACTGATTAAAGTTCAGCTAATGTAATAATTAGCACGTTCTTTCTTCTCATCATCAAGCTGAGCTAACATAGCTCCTAAAGCAAAATCTGAAGCTAAAATATACAGGAGAAACGGGCGATCAGGTCTAGGCGGTGAAAGCACAGGTGGGTTAAGGAGGTATTGTTTGAGAAGTTCAAAAGCTTCTTTACATTCATCATCCCAATTAAAAGGGACATCCTTCTTAAGGAGCTTAAGAAAGGGAGTGGTTTTGTCTGCCAGCTTATCGATGAAGCGACGGATGGCTTGAAGTTTACCTTGTAAACTTCGTAACTCAGATATATTGGTAGGTGCGGGCATATCAGTGATAGCCGCAATCTTGAGAGGATCGATTTTGATACCACGTAAAGAAACTAAAACCCCTAATAGTTTACCGGACTTAACTTCGAATATGCATTTGGCTGGATTTAATCGAATAAGGTATTCTCTTAACCGATTAAATACTTTTCTCAAATCATCTAAATGATCATCTTCTTTAATAGAGCGAGCTATAATATCATCTACGTAATCATGTAGGATATCATGCATCATATCATGAAAGATATAAGTCATAGCTCGTTGATATGTTGCGCCTGCATTCTTTAAACCAAATGGCATCACTTTCCAACAAAAGGTACCCCAAGGGGTAATAAAGGTTATTTTAGCCTGATCTTCAGGAGCTATCCTGATCTGATTATAGCCAAAAAATCCATCCATTAGGGACATCATTCCACTCCCGACGGTAAATTCAATGATTTGGTCCATGTTTGGAAGAGGAAAATCATCTTTAGGGCATGCAACGTTAATATCTCTAAAGTCCATGCAAACCCTAACTTTGGTAGCTTCTTTCTTGGTGACTGGAACTACATTCGAGATCCATTCAACGATAATCAATAGCTTGTATGAAAATAACATTCAGGAGTTTTTCTAACTCCCCTTTGACTAGCAGGGCCACTTTGGGATGCATTTTTCTAAGTTTCTGTTTAACAGGTTTAGCATCCGGATGGACTACTAGATGATGCATGACTACATAAGGGTCCAGACCTGGCATATCTTCATATGTCCAAGCGAAGACATCTTCATATTCTTTAAGGAATGCAATGTATTCATCTTGTTTTTCTTGACTTAATGCTGATCCAATATTGATTATGTGAGGATTATCCTCAGCTCCAATGTTAACTTTAATGACGTTTTCTACTTCCATGTGTAGATCTCTTTCAAAATTAGGTGGGGCGGGTGAAACGCCCAATTCTTGTAATTCTTTTAAGGTTAAGTTGGATAATTCATCTTGATGAGTGGTGGCCTCAAGTTGGGCTATAGTTGGTATAGAACCATCAAAATAAAAACCATTGTGTAACAACTCTTCAACGGAGACATCATGGAAAATATCTCCTTCCAACTCCTCATCGGATTCAGCAATCAATTCAGGGTAAGCTATGGATAGCATATTGCATGTAAAGGGATTATTCTTTGAACACAAAGAATCTTGTTTATCTAGATAATCTTGATAACATATGAGTTGATCATCATCTTCAAAAGGGAAGGGTTGACCCTTACTAGGAAATAGGCCCACACCACATCGGGCGGGCCATGGCTCTACCTCAATAGGTTCTTTCATACCATTTTGGAAAGGTCCCAAGCCTTTCCCTTTATAGCCCATTTTAAGCATTATGGGCTTAGCTTTAATATATTCATTAGTAAAATAACATCGGGCATATCCCTCATGATGAGTTTTGATATTCCTGGGTATTCTTCCCCAATCATATCCTTTATAAATAAAAGCACAACTCCCGACTTGGTAAGTACTTCCCATAGGTTGTGGGAGGCCCAAAGTACGAGGAGATGGTGGCAAGTTATTTAAAAGAATTGAATCTTGCATAAAAGCATTTGTTTTTTCTGATATTAAGATTGTGGATAAATCCGATAAAAGTTCATCGTAAAGAGCATAAGATGTAGAAGGATCATTCCCTATATCTTTAGATGTGGAAGGTATGATAGATGTTGATAATGTGGAGGTGTCAATAAATGGGTCTATAGGTTTTGAAATTATAGGGATAGAACATGAAGGATTGGTTGTGGATTGAAGACCTTTTTGAGGTTTTAGTGTGGTTTGTTTAGAAGATGGTTGAGTTAAATGTATAGGTGTAGTTGATGGAGTAGATGATGTTATGTGTGTGTTTTTCACACGTTTAGATGAAAAATAAGAATTAGGATGTGTGGATGATAGAGCGGGGCAAAATTGCACTCCAATAGAGTTCTGCCAAAGCACACATATCAAAGGGTCTAGGGTCACCATGGATAGTGACCAACTGATTTTTAAATTCAAATTTAACACACTGATGTAAAGTGGAGGGAACCGCTCGCATCGCATTGATCCAAGGGCGACCCAAAAGTATATTGTACGATGCTGGGCAATGTACAATAAACACGGTTGTATCTAGGGTTCTAGGACCAACTTGCAAGGGTAAGGTAATGACTCCACACGTTTCTTGTGTCTCGTCATTGAAAGCTTTGATAATCATGTCAGTTTTCTTCATTTCATCACTTCTAAAGCCAAATATTTGGTAGAAGTCAAAAGTGCAAATGTTTAGAGATGAACCATTATCAATCAAGACTCTTTTAACAGCTACATCTCCAATTAGAGCAATAATATATAAGGGGTTATCCTTATGTAAACTATGTTGTGGGATATCTTTATCCCGAAAGTCAATACAATCAACTTCTCGAGTGATGATAGTATTGGACATGGCTTCGGGTTGAATATTTTGAGGTACCATCATTTGGCTTAATGTAAGCATTAACTCATCCCTATGGGTAGGAGAAGATCTTAACAAGTCCAAAAGGGAAATTCTGGTTGTAGTATTGGATAATTGTTCATTAATATTGTAAGGAGGTTTTGGTTGAACATTAGACATATGATTCCCTTTATTGGGATTTTTCAAAATAAATGGAGCTGATCCATCATTCTGAGTTTGATCTTGTTGAGAGTTTTGAGCCTGTTGTCTGGTAACGACTCCGATGGTACCTACAATGTTATATTGAAGACGCTGAACTGGTCTTGGTTGAGCGTTTATGGCTTGTTCATTAGGAAGGAACTGATTAGAAGAGGGTCGAGTAGTAACTCTTCTAGGAAATGGTTCTTCTGGAACCATAGCATCTGTGATGGGTTGAATAGGATCTGATTCATTTTCAGAACTATTCGATTGGTTTGAGGTGATGTCTACTTCACTTTCAGTATCTGATTCTACATCACTAGGATCGAGAGTTTGAATATTATGTAGGGGTCTGGTCGTGACCATGGATAAGGTTGTGCCAAATATTTGAGGATCCTGAATAGATAATTGTCCGCTAATAGTCCCTACATATCGGGTAGGAGGGGGAACATTATGATGTTCGATTTGATTGGCCACTTCTTTACCATGGTTTGGTAAAGGATGTTGAAATATATCTAATGATTGATTAGCATTTTGATTTTGATTTTGGGGAATGGTCTTTTGAGCGTTATTAGGAGCATTTTGTTTAGGTTGGAAGGCTTGCACCTCCATTTCATTATTATCAATCAGATCTTGTATTTTATGTTTCAATATTTTACAAGAGTTTGTAGCATGTCCAGGTCCTCTATGAAAGTCACAATGTAAATCAGCTCTGTATCCGGGTATAGTTGGATCAGGTTCCCAGATAGCTGGTAATTGAATCAAGCCTCGTGCTAATAATTGAGGAAGAATGGTTGATAAAGGTTGATTCAATCTAGTAAATTCTCGAGGAGGTTTATCAGGAGGTTTTAATATAAATTTTTTTGTTGTCTTCGTTGTATTGATATTAGCAACGTTTCTACTATCAGTGACTCCGTCACCTACAACTTGTTTGTTTTTATACTGATTTCTAGATGTTTTCTCATCATCTTTCTTTTTGAGCTGACCTCTTCTAATGAGAGCATCTTCTACCCTTCGAGCTAAGTCTATAGCTTGATCGAAGGTGGTTAAGGTAGCAGTTGATAACTCATAAGATATTTGTTCTTGTAAATTATTAATAAAAATGTCCAACATTTCCCTATAAGGTAGCACAAAGTGCAGTTTTCCTGTCAACTGCCTCCATCTAGCTAAGAAATCAGCAAAACATTCATCTTTGTCTTGTTTTAAGTTGTACAAATCTTTAACGGTTACGTGCCTCTCGATGTAGGCACTAAATTGATGGACAAAATATTCAGCTGCTTCTTCAAAATTTCTCAAAGAATGAGTGGGCAATTGATAGTACCACTCTAATGCCATTCCTCCTAAGCTTTTCGGGAACATTTTTAGTAATAGCAAGTCATCATGTGATATATCATGACATGCTATCCTAAACATGCGAAGATGCTCTATGGGATCTTCAGTTCCTTTATATATAGGCAGGACGGGCATGGGGAAGTGTTTAGGGTATGGTTGTGCTACAACTATGGGATCCAGAGGTTGACTACATATCTCTCGATAATTGTACGAGGGACGGTAGGGATCTATCTGGTCCATGCGCGAAGCTAACTGTTTCACCATGGCTTCCAGATATCGGTTTGCCCACCATATTGGTTCGGTAGGGCATTAATATGGGATTTGTGAGCATATGATGGAGGGACATGGAGATTAGATGCTATATTGCTATTGTGTAAATTGTTGGTAGGAAGGGTGTTATGAAGAAATTTTGAAGTTGTATTATGTTGTATGCCCGATTGTTGAAAATTGGTGTTTGGCTTCATTTTAGGTTTTTGTCTACTTGAAGCATATTGATCAATAGTTTGGCGAAGTAAAGCAGTTGAAGGAAGGTTTCTTTTGTGTGGGAATGATTTTAGGCTCAATAACGAGTTCCTTAGGGGGTTGGGTAACCCGTTGTTTTGGCATGTTCTGAATCATAGTGACCATATCTCTATTGGATGGTCCAGCTTTATCACTTTCTTGATCAATGAAAGACAAGGGATTAGTGTGTATGTCAAACATATGTTCCATGGCTGCTTGAGTGTCACTAATTTGTCCTTTATCAATACGAACCGCCATATTAAGAGCACCAATGTTATTATTGAAAAATTTCCAGAAATGATCTAAGTTATCAAAAGCAATAGTTCCATCTGGAGCTATTCTAGGGGATGAGGATCCTTCCTCTTTAAGATTTTCTTGTTGTTCATTTTCTTCAACCAGGTCATCTTCTGGTTGTTCTAGAGTTTCTCCTTCCGGAATTGATTCCTCAAGAAGGACATTTGGGTTTTTTGTTTTGTCTCCTAACCAATCTTCTTCTTCTTGTTCAGTTTGTTTACCATTCCTAAGTTTAGGCATTGTGCTTAAATTTAGATTTCAGCAAATATATATATATATATATATATATATATATGCAACAAGCTTAAGAGGTATATATTTTAATTATATACCTACTATAGTATTTGAAATAAAATGTTTTTGGTTTTTGTTATGTTTTGGTTTTTCTTGTTTTTGTAACAATATTATAAAGATAACAAACAACACACTAAATGCAAGAAATAATAATAATGAAAGCAATGATCTAGTTTTCTATAAACAATTTATAAATATCATTAATGGGCTCAAGTTCTTCAGAGTCATGAAGTGTTCTTCTTCAAATTGAAAATTTTCTTTCAAGAATTTGACAAAAAGTGCTATAGTGATATTATCTGTCTCAGATTCTGGTTGGTAGAAATAAAGTTCGTGGCAATACTCTCGATATAACACAGCCCTAGGAACTCTATTCCATATTTCCCTATCCGTAAGAATGACCTCTTGATCTTCTACATGACCTAGGAATTGGTGTATAACAGCTGCGTTCTCGAGGTATTCCTCGAAGGTGAACAATTCTGAAGACACAAGAGCTCTCCTATAAGCTAACCACCTATGGCAAGCTCTCTAAAGTTCATGATAAACAATGAGTTGATGAGGATCCAGGATCCTATCTAGGGCAAACCTCTTGATTTGTCTAAGTTCGGTTGATCTAGATGAAATGATACCTAGCCTCCTATCAAGTTCTTTCCACAAAAGTTGGTTTCTATCCTGTTTTGAGCACACTAAGCACAGAATTAACTTCTATGGCTACTAATTGGTTTGCAACATTTATAGTAACAACTAATATTTTCTTAGGAGCTACCATCTAGACATGATATGCAACTTAGTATTTTTCTAATGATTTGAAATGCATCTATATTTTTGTTTTGTTTTTTTTTTTTCAAAAGGTTTTAGTTTCACGTCGGGTTCACCAAAATGTATCGCTCCAAATTTTTCGCATCCTTACCTTCAGGCTAAAGGATCCACGCCCGGAAGGAGGATGGGAAAAGGATGGGACAATACCTCGGACTGAGAGGCCCTTTGAAGGTCCCGCCTCTCGGGGAGGGGTATTAAGGTGATTTTTTGATGGATGGTGGGGTTCACCAGGAAACGTTTAGTGGCAATTTCCATGCCTAGGTTGGGAATGAGTTTAATGTGTTCAATTTTAGCTTTAAACATCCAAGTCCTAGGTTTGGCCAGATGAATCTAAGTTATTCTATATGAAAATGCAAATTAAATGAATACAAAAAATAGATTTGAACAGAAAATAGAGAGAATAAGCTAGATTAAAGAGACATACCTGATCCGGATGTCTGATGGAGGTTCTAATTTTTGAAGCAGTCAGGATCGTCTAGAATTTGATAGGATCATCTCCGATCTGACAGGATCATCTGAGATCTGACGAATTCATCAGAGACCTGCAATCAGAGAAGCAGATACAAAATACAGAAAATGCAGCAATACAAACAGAGGGCAATGATGTAGAATGACAACAATAATATTAGACGGATAATTATAAACAAAATATGAGTGTATTTCAATGATTTAATGACAAATTATGATTTTATCATGCATTAAAACTATATGGGTGAACTCCAAAATGCAGAGTAATAAGGAATAACCATAGAATTAACTAAATGCAGAATAATGCAGCAGAAAAGAGTGGAGAAAATGCAAACTCTGGGCACTGATTGCCCCCAATGTTGACTGTAGTCGAAATCATCTCGGATTGGTACGAAATCATCTCGAATTGGACAGGATCGTCTGCGACGATCTGAGCTTGCTCCGGCTGAAGAATAACAAAGTTCCTGCAAGAAAACTCGAGAAGGGACAAAGGCAAACAATAGTCTAGAATATACTAATGCATGTGAAACTTGAAGTGCAAAAAAATTCAGCCAGGGGAATGTCAAGGGGAGGGCCTAAGATTAAATAGGCATAGGAAAGAGGTTGGGAGGTTGGAGATCATCCCATTTTGGGAGATCTCCAATGGGGGAGACTCTAACGGTGCAGACGCGTCTCTGCCCGAGTTAGAGAAGCTATTGAAACAGAAGCTAATTATGAAAAATTAGTTTTGGGACGAAATCGTCTCGGACGTTCTGCTCCAGACGAAATCGTCCGATCCGAGGCGATATCGTCTGATCGGAGACGATATCGTCCAACGGACGAAACAAACTCTAAAAATGGCATGGAAAATGAGGAAACGGGTAGCAGTTGGTTTGGGAGCGGTTTTGGGGTTGAAATTTGAATTTGAATTATTACTAAGGTAATTTTAATTATTTACTAAGTTTTACTGTGCCAATTTTAGGGTGCTACACCTTGATATCTTGTAAAAGAGGAATCTTAATGGTAACATTCTCTAGTTCTTGAAGTAAATTGAAAGTTGATTTGGAGGGTTCTTTAGCTATTGTAAATATTTTAGGAAATGGAATTTTCACTTCTTTCCTTTGAAGGATTTGAATCTATTTTTTCTTTGCTGGTATATTCTCTAATAAAGTTTCTATCTCATATTCCAAATTTTTATCTTTGTCTCCTTTTCCAAATGATTTTTGGGTAGGTTCCTCAATTTTTGTGAAATTCACTCTATTATTATCCAACACCTTTCCAGACCTTAAATGGATATTTTGGCAAGGTACCATAGTTATTGAACATGTTTTATTGCCTTCATATACTTGTTGAACCATTTTTTTGTTATTAGGATTGTATACTGGTTGAGCAGGTAAGGGTGGTTTTTTAGGAGGATTACTCACATTATTTGGAGGTGGTAGGAGTCTATTTTGAGGTTGGTTTTGAGAGGTTTTTCCCCTATTGATTTTTAAAAAAAATTGTTGGGGTCCCCCTTGATTATATTGGTAATTCATATTCCAATTAGGCATATTCTGATTTTGTCCTAATATTCCTTTAGTCCATGGAGGTGGACTCCCATAAGGGTTAGACACAAATTGAGCCCAAGGTGGCATATTCCATTCTTGGTTAGATGGGTTCCATTTTGTCCAGTTTCATACATTTGACCAATGTTTAGGTCTTTGATGGTTGGAATAATTGGAATTTAACCAATTATATAGACCATTGAATGGGTTGCTTCTTCTTTGGGCTACAAAGTAAATATCCTTTACTTTCTCAATTTCAAGCTCTTTTATAGCAGATTTTACAGCTAAAATATACTTGCAATTTTCAATATTATTATTCTTGTCATAGATTTTATAATTAGCAAAAATGTTGGAAATATTTATGACATTGAGAGGATATTCCCTTAGGTTGTACCTTTTATCGCACCTATGATAGTATATTTCCTCAATTTCTTGCTATTTTGATTTCTTTTCCATGAGGTCAAGAGATGTAGTTAATGTGCTTAACAAATCAATCTTCAAACTTTCTAACATGTTGCCAATTTTTGCTCTTGTCACTCCTCCTAATTATGGGTATTTATTATTTCTAAGTGGCTTATTTCTTGAATAATTTATGCAAAGATTCACAATTTCTTCAAGTGCCATTAGATGAATATCTCCCTTAGCCATAAGGTTTAATATATCAAGGACATATTCTTTTAACTCTTTTAGAAAAAATCCTTTAATATTTCTTCATCTAGCTTAATATTCACTCTAGACCCTAAAAATTGAAATATTTCAAAGTAGTCTTCGAGGGATTCTTCCTCTCATTGGTTCATGCAAAATAATTAATCCTTCTTGTCTCTAAATATACAATAAACTTGATATCATTCAACGAATATATCTTTTAATCCATTTTCTCCATCCCATTGTCTACAAACACTCTCACCTAAATTCATAAACCATATCAAGGTTGCATCCTTAAGTGTAGAGGGAAACAATCATAGTTTTTGTTCATTAGTGGTGTAGAAATAGTTATGGCATACCACTTCAAATTCAAAAAGGAATGCATCAATATCTTCATGTGGTTTTCCATGGAAGGTAGGAAAAATAGCAACATAAATGGGCTTTGGTTCCCTTGCTATCCTATCTTCTGGAGAAGGAATTAGAAAGGCAAAAAAAAATATTTACCTATTTCTCCTTTGGTTTCCTTCTACTTCTTCATGATCACTATTTCTTTGTCTATTCCCCCTTTGGTTTCCCTCTTATTTCCCATGTTCACTACTATGATCGTCCATGACTGATTGAAAAATTTCTAGGATTGGACCAAGTATAGGATCATAAAAGATAGTGGAAGGATCTATATGATTATCAAAATCTAGAGTTGGTAATAGAAATTTTTTAGGATCTTGATCTAGTAGAGTTAATGGAGAATCCTTAGTTGTCCAATTTATAATTTCAGTCTTCTTTGGTCTAGAAATGTTAGTTTTTTTACTAGATTATCTTCTAAATTTCTCTTCTTATTTCTCTTCCTAGACTTTAATGAATCTTCCTTTTGAATCTCTAGGTCAACTCATAAATTTTTAGAGCTCCTAATTTTTGCAACAATTTTATTAAAAATCATTTACTCCTCATTAAACCGTTTATGGTTATCATTGATTGGATCTAACTGTTTAGTGGTCATATAGTGCTCTTCTTCAAATATGAAATCTTGATTTTAAATGTGAATCAATTGGGTAATAAAGGCTTGTCCTTGTATAGTAGTACGATTTTTGAATTGTAAGTCGTGACATAGCTCCCTAAAGTATATAATCCTAGGTGCTTTGTGGTATATTCTACTATATTCTAGACTCACCTCCCTATTTTCTATATCTACTAATAAATTATGGACAATAAAGGAATCCTCAAAGTAATTCTCCCAAGGATATGTAGATGAGTTTACGCTTGCTCTTCTATCCCCTAACAAAAATTCACAATTTCTCAATAGGTCAAAGTAGGATGAGTGATAATTTGTACCTAGGGCCTTAGTTATATTGATATTTTTAATTTTTCCCAACTCTTTTGACCTTTGCCTAATAACATCAAGGTGTTCCCATAGATCGTTCCACTGTTTCCAAGATAGACCTATGTCTTGTTGATAAAGTAGGTTGACTTCTTGTTCTAGCAGTATTCTCTTGAGGTCTATTGATGCAGACTAACTAATGCAATTTTCCACCATTAGCAATGTATACTTCTATTTTTTTATTTTTCAATATTTTTTTATTCTGTTTCATTTTTGAGAAAAATGCAATTCACAAAAACTAAATTTTACTTTTCAAAAGAAGCAATCTCACTGCTATTAAAATCAAATATGAATTACAATAGTCAATTTTAATGCAACAAGACAAATAAAAATATTCCTACTATTTTAGTTTAAGAAACACTTGGTGTAATCTTGTCACACAATTGACTTGCATGCAACTAAATTTTCTAAACCAAACAAATATTAACCACAAAATTCTAAAATTAAAATGCTGAAAACAAATACTAACTATTGTTGCCACTACTTTAGTTTAGGAAACACTCGATATGATCTTGTCGCACCACTGACTTGCATGCAAGTAAAGCTTCCCAAACAAAAGATGTAACAACCACAAAAATGCTAAAATAAACACTAACTTAAGGAACATTGCTACTATTCTAGTTTAAGAAATGCTTGGTATGATCTTGTCACACAACTAACTTGCATGCAAGTAAAGTTTCAAAACCGAATATGTGACAATCATAAATTCTAAAAATAACGTGCTGAAACTAAATGTTAAATGGAAAATTAGTAAAATTAAAACCAATAAAGTGGAACCTAGCAATGTTGAAATGAAGACAATCAGTGGAACTTCTTGTGCCACTTTTGACCTGCATATAGGTAAAGCCTTATTCATACACAATCCAATAGTATCCAACTAGAACTTATGGCACTATTCTCCCTGGCAACAGTGCCAAAATATCGAGATATAATGTCTCACACTTAATTGTCAAACTAGGATTAGATTTAAAGAATAGTTATCCCGTATAGATATCCATAATTCTGATCGTTGATTTTTAATCCTTTTTCTTAATTTCTTGTGTAAAATAAAGTTTACAATAATTAAAAATACTAAAAAATATGCTCAATTTAAGGGATGCAATTATGAACTATGCTAGGTTTGTGGACCCACTTTTTATTATCTTAATTATGCATTATCTATCTTAATATGTTCTAAGATTACTCTATGTTCTAACTATATATATTTTATAGGTTTGAGGTGTAGACTAATGGGTTTGACCAAACCCTGTAAGGGGACGAAGGTCCAAGATTCAAATCTCAGGCCTCGTCGGACTGAATGCTTGTCCCTTTCCTCATGCTTTCAGTGGCGTAAAAGGTTTAAAATTATTATGGCATGGTGGTTATAGGGGTAGACTACACTAAAATCTATGTGGCAACTTTTAGGGTGGACAGCGTGGCATCCATAAAAGCTGGAAAACCTGCCCGAATTCATGGTGGCTACCGATTCCACCATGTAAATTAAAAAAAAACTATATCTACTTTACTTTAGGAGTAAGAGATCTAGGGACTAACCTTTTGGAGTGGACCCTACCTCCTCGAGGTTAGTATTAATCTCTTCTCCTTTTTACCTTACTTTATTTTCAATAATTTATATTCATTAAACTAATTTAAAGTTTTCTAATTCATACTTGCAGAAAGAGAAATGAAGCTACAACTACTACAATCAAAGCATGAAGAAAATACAGAATTTCATTACCACACTCATAGAAGAAATATGTTGATGCTAATTTATTTTTGTATTCGAATATTCATACCGAATTGTACCATGTAACATGGTTACAGTAATCCTTCTTTGTTTCCTCTCCTATGTATATGTCCATGTGAAAAATAGTTTGAAGAATTTTGTTGGATAGAATTGTGAAGTGCATGTAGCAAAACTAGGGTTTGCAAAGTGAAGCACAAAGAAAATTTAAAAAAAATACAAGAAGTGATAATATTTTATTTTTCTTGAAACTAGAATGTGCTCAAATCTATTCATGTGAATAAAATTAAGGGGGTCCAGTTCTTGACTAATATCTTTAAAAAATTATATAACAAGCATCAGCGTTTTTTCAAAACTGAAGTGCGCTCATATTTGTTCATGTGAAGAAAATGAAGGATGTACAAATTTCTTTCTAGAATCGAAGCATGTAAAAGCTGAAAGGAGTTATTATGACAAGGAGGAATATTCTTGTGTATGTGAATGGTTTTTAGAAGAATTTTATTGGTTAGAATCATGAAGATGTAGCAAAGTTAAGTTTTGTAAAGGGAAAATATTAACTTTTGTTTTTATTTGGTATTTTTAAAATAGTAGTATAATTTGGAAAATTGGTTTCTTGTTTTGATGGATAATGAAGATGAATGTTTGGATTTCTTAGAGGACCCCTTTGAGGGGCAGTGCATATTTTCAACTCCAAGGGTCCCATTTTTGGTCAAAAATTAGAAGTTGAGACCTAGGGGTCCTTGGGTTTTTCAAGCGGCCAAAATAATACTGCAGGTCATCAAAATTTAGTGGATAGAGGAGATTATATGTCAGTAGGTTCAGATCAAGTTGGTTGTCCTATTGACTGCTCACTCTTAAGTGTCTCAGAATACTCTACTCAAGTAATGTATCTAATGAATGAGCAAGTTTTTCATTGCAAGGAAGAAAAACTTGAGAAGGCTCCAAACAACCCAGACTCACTTTGTCTTATGAAGTTTCCTTTGTTTGGTTCTAGTTTTATTGGTAAAAGTATATATTTAGAAGCCCTATATGAAGTGGGTCCAAATTTTCAATCAACATAGACTATAACTCCGATTACTAAAATGTATAATGCAGACAAAGTGGTTAAAAATAGAAGGTCAAAGATCAGAATGGTACTTGGGGAAGACTTAAGGATGTAACAATTTTTGGAGTTTTCGGGGAAGGCCCTTATTGGAAAATTTCATGGATGTCAAATACATGATAATACACTAAATGAGTGGTTGCAGAAGGTATGGGTCCTAATTTTAGGATATGGGTCGATTTTTCCCTAACTTGCTAGAGGATGGATAGGTTTCCTTTTTTGATCTAAGGAAGATGCATACAAAATTATGGGAGGTTGTTGGTATTGGGGGTCTTATTTTTTGGATTTGAAGACTTGGACGGCTTGCTTTAATCCTAGGACTAAAGTTGCTAGGAGAATCTCGATCTCGGTGAAACTTTCAAGTCTACCAATGGATTTATGGTTAGAAAGAGATTTGAAATATATTGGATATTCATTAGGTAAAACCTTGGATATAGATGTTTCGTTCAAATATAGTGTTTTTTTATCTATAGCTCAGGTTTTGGTTAAGATGGATATCAGTGAAGACTTATCGAACTATATGGAGATAGTTGTGGAGAATACAATTCATAATCAAATCTTGGACTATTTGAAGATTCCTTTGAGATGTGTTTGTTGTCATATTTATGGACATATTTCTAAGAAATGTTCTCATTTTTTTGCATAAAAAGTATGAAGGAGAAAAAAATGACTAGTGGGGATTTCAAGTTAGCTAACAACAATAAAGAGATACCTATCTGATTTGACACAAACAAGCAAAAAGAATGTTGCCAAACCTAGAATTAGAACTCTAGAGGAGGAATAAATTTTTGGCTTAGATTTATCTCAATTTCACTGTTCACAGGTTGTTATAGAAGGAGATAGAGTCATAAAGAAAATTATGAAAGGATTAGAACCTGAAACTATTGAGTTTGTTGGTTAGTCATCTAAATCTTAGGATAATTATAGTCCAATACATATGGAGAGTAATTTAGAATTAGGTAATAAAGAAGTTTGCACACTTCCTTATGAATCTCTAGAGAGAAGTCCCAAGGACAAGGACTTTTCTAAGGATTGGACAATGGGTCGGCAACCTCAAACACATTGAATAGGGAATATGATTCAAATATTAATGCTATTGGAGGAAGTCTTTCTAACCTATTAGGTGAATCTTCTATGGAGGTATCTATTTTAAGGGATGGCTTGGATATGGGCTTCTCTTGTAGATATTTGTTACAGTCTAGGAAAAGAGAATCCAAGTTGAGAACTTGTGCAATTGCTAGAAGGTTAGGGTTAGGTATAGACCTTATAAATGACTCTTCCACTTCTTTAGTAGATAAGAAAAAAAAAATTCATGCATAGGAGAAGGCTTTGAGGAAAATTCAATAGGGTAAAAAAAAACCTATAGAGTAGGATAAAATCCCTCTAATATGTTTAAATTATCTTGGTAGTCCCTCTAAAAGACTTGCCTTAGCCAGGCTAGTGGAAATTCATAATCTGGATGCTATCCTTCTACAAGAAACCATGGGCGCAAGTACAAAATTCATTGAAGGGTTAAGTAAATTGCTTAGAGACTAGGAGTTCTTGGCTCTATATGCTCTCAAAAATTTTCAAGGGGTGTTTTGATTGGCTGGAATAACTTTGTATCCTTAATTAATTGTTCCTTTATGGTTTTAGGCTTGTGTACAAAATTCTTTTTTAAATACTTGGGTTTGAGGTTATCGATTATTAATTATTATGATCCCTATGAAGATAGGTAGGTCTTCTAAGATGTTTTTTTCTCCCATAGGTGTGTTAGGGATGAAAGAGTTATCATTGGTGGGGACTTAAATTTTACTATGAATAGAAGTGAGAAATTAGGAGAATCTACAAGACTTGATAGACTTGTAGATTACTTTAGACATAATATTGAAGAAGTTGGTTTAATTGATTTGGAACCAATAAAGTTATTTCCTACATGGAGAAATAATAGAGTTGGGAAAGTTGGGATCTCAAAGAGGTTGGACATATTTTTTATCTCAAAATATTTATACAATGAAATAGACAGAATACGGTCATGGGTTGAGACTAAATGTGGCTCAAATCATTCTCTCGTACTTCTTCAATTTGAAAATTAGGAGGAAAAACCTATCAGTCCTTTTAAGCTCAACCCAATTTGGTTGGAGGAGGAAAATTTTTAGCAACTAATTAAAACAGAATGGATTGGTTATGACCAAAGTTCCAAGTTATCAACAAGTTTTAAATTTTGTTGTTGCTTTAAAAAAATATAAAGGAGTTGTGGCATCTTGGATTACAGTTAAAAAGGAGATTATGGATAGAGATATTAAGTTGGTGAAGGAAATATCATAAATTCATAAAAAAAATGAGGATGGTTTGTTTAAAGAGGAGGAGAAAACAAGACTAGTTAAACTAGAAGTTAATAATAAATTCTTGGAGTGGAGGGAAATTGAATGGAGAATGAAAAATAGAGTTGTATGGTTAAAAAAGAGGATGAAAATACTAAGTTTTTTCATAATTGTGCTAATCATAGGAATAAGGTTAACATTATTAGGGAGATGCAGAATGATGAAGGGGTCTTCATTAGGATTTTATCTGAGTTAGAAAAATTGGGAGTAAAATATTTTGAATCTATCTATAAATAACCTGATAGAGTCAATATTGAGAAAATTTTAAAGTTAACTACTTTCTTCCCTAGTTTTGTGATAGAGGAGGATAATAAATTACTTATGAAGGAGGTCACAAAGGAAGAACTAAAATTTGTCCAGACTTCTTTCAAAAAGGATAAAAGTATAGGGCCTAATGGATGGCCTATGGAGTTTTTCCTAGTTTTCTATGATCTTTTTGAGGAGTATCTTCTCAGAGTAATGGAGGAAGTTAGGTTGAGTGGTTAAGTTTTGGGGGCTTTTAACTCCACTTTTTTAGCTTTGATTCCCAAAAAGGACAAGTCTAAATCCTTTGATGAATTTAGATTTATTTCATTGTAATTGTATCTATAAATCATTACAAAGATTATGGTTGTTAGATTGAAGAAGATTTTCTCTAAATTTATTTCCCAAGAGCTATTTGGGTTTATAGTAGGTAGACAAATTTTTGAAGCTATATGAGCTGCACAAGAGGGCCTTCACTCTATTAAAACTAAAAATCTTCCAACAATGGTCCTTAAACTAGATCTATCTAAATATTATGATAGAACTAGCTGGTTGTATCTCATATTGATGCTCTTACATGTGGGTTTTAGCTATCTAGTAGTAAAGTGGATTATGGGATGCATTTCTTTTTTATCTTTTGTTGTTCTTATCAATGGATTAGCTTCCAAATTCTGTTGGACATTTTGAGTCAAAGTTGTCATTGATGTCAAGGAATAAGCTACAGTTGATATCAAAAGGTCAAAAGGAATAATGTGAGAGGTTGATTGAAAATATGTCATAATATTATTTTTATATTATGTGAGGCAAAAATAAAGGATTTTTATTAAAACCATGGTGGCAAAATGATTTTTTATTAAATCATTATGAGCAACAAAAAGTTTTTATTTAACCCCCAAGGAGGCTTTAATTTTTATAAAGCCAAAGGTTACAAAGTTAATTTATAAAATTTAAATTCTAAATAGAATATAAATGATCTATAAATTAATTATGCATATTATAAAGGTGTCGACGTCCAAGTTTAATACATGGTCGACATGCAAGATTTGGAAGGCAAAAGGTATTTAAACCTTTGCGTAAGTTCAAAACCAAGTATTCAAATTTCCTTTGATTATTTCCGCATCGAAAATAGTGCTAAGATTCATGGAGAAAGTGCCAAGGAGCAGTGAACAAAAAGGTTCATGTATTCAGTAGGAAGGGAGCACATCGAACATACTATGTGGCAAGAGGAGAAGGGAGACAAGGGCTCTAAAGGATTTGGCAAAATATTAAAGTGTCCTCTACGCTTTTATTGGGCACATGATCACTTGGCTCACACGGCTTGCAAGCCACGTCCAAGGCACAAGCAAGGGATAGAGTGCAAGATCGAATCCCACGAAATGTGGAGCGGGAGATATAAAAGGTTTTTATATTTTTTATTTAATTTTTTATTAAGTTGCTAAGGTTGTGGAGATATAAGGGTTGTTAATAGAAATAAAAATTATTCTTTGTTGCTAAGGCTAGGGAGAGATAAGGGGTAAATTGGTTATGATATTTACCTAAGTGGTAAATGGAAATTTACTAGGGTATTATTGTTTTTACCTTAGGGAATTAAAAATTGATTTATTGCATATATTTGGTAAAGTGACTTAATAAATTATTGTAATATTGAGAAGAGTAAGGTGTGTTTGGTCAATTATTGTTGATGGATGATTTCTTTAAGATGGAGTAATAAGGTGTATGTAAGTTTTGATATTTACATTGTATCTTTGAGAGAGTTTATCACCTTATAACTTCTTTGAGCTTGGCAAATAAGTGTTTGTGGATGTGGCAGATTTTTGAGGTTCCTTCGTCATCAAGAAAAATGTATGGGCATATTCTTCCATAGTTGAGTTTATTGGTTGGTTTTCTAGAAAAATAGATTGAAGTGAAAAGAACTTAAGTAGGTCTCCTTATTGAGTGTGTTGATTTAATGCTTCAAGGTTTTCTAGAATAAAGAGTTGTTAAAACCTTGTTTTATAAGAATTATTGTTGAAGCCATTGGTTGAGTGAAGAACTTGAACTAGGGTTTGAAAAGAACATGAGTATCATTGTTATGTGAGATTGGTTGATAAGCATTGTTAGAAACATTTTGAGTGAAGGTTCATATGTTTGGACTAGGGATTGTAAGCAAAGATTGTTTCATTGAGTGATTGGTGAGTAGAGTTGGTTGAGCCTAGTTAAGTGGATGTATGAAGTGATTGTTCAAGTTCTATAAAATAAACTATTCTATATTCTAAATTGATTTGAGAAAGTGATTGAGTATTGATGAGTGTGAAATATATTGAGTCTCTAAAAATTCTCTTTATGTTTCTATGAGATTGGACAAGTTCTAGTGTGGACTTGTGGACATATTTGGGTAAGCTTTTGTGGAAGCTTAAAATACAGATTGAGAGTAGATTTGGATAAGTTATTGTGAGAACTTATTGAGTAGATTGGACAAGTTCTAGAGAGGACTTGAGGACATATTGGTGTGAGCTTTTGTGGAAGCTTACAAGGCATATTTGAGATAAGTCTTTGAGAAGACTTGAGAGCAAAGTTGATTGATTGACTTGTTCAAACATTATGTTAAGGTTTGGGGTAGATCTAGCAAAGTTGATTTGAGATTGAGTCAAGCTTTGAGTTAAGGCTTGAGGACAGATTCGAGGATAGATTTTGGTTTAGATTTGAGGACAGGTTTGTGCTAGACCAGAGACAGATATTGAGGACAGATTTGTGCTAGACCAAAGGACTATGTTTAGTACATATTTGAGACAGAGTCTTGGAGGTGATAGAGTTGAGGATGGAGGTCTCCAGCCAGAGCAGGGAGGATAGGTGTCTTATGTGGATAGAGTTCCATTTGCTAAGGGTAGTGGAGGCAAAGGTCTTCTAGAGGATCACCAGCCAGAGTAGAGTTAGGATATTGGTGTCTCCTGTGGATAGAGATCCACTAACTTGATCAAGGGGATTGGTGTCTCCTTTGGATAGAGGTCCATAAAAATTGTAGGGAAAGGATTCCCAAGAGAATTTATTTGAGAAAAATTTATAAGAAATATTTTCTCCGTGGAGTAGCCCACATTAGGTGAACCACGTAAAATCATGTCTCTCATGTGTGTGATTCTTTGTGTGTTGTTTATTGCTTTAATATTGTTGATGTTATTATTTGGATTAAAAAGCAAAAATATTTATCTTATATTGCTCACCCCCCCTCTCATTATAAGCACATGTTCTTCAAATTCTTTAGACTCTTGAGAGGACTGAGGTAGGGATGTCCTTTATCTCATTTACTTTTTTATGGTTGTTGAAGGATTCAATAGAGCTATTTTGGATGCAAAGAGGGAAGGATCCATGTTTAGGATCAAAGTAAGGGTCCTTTATTTATCCCATTTATTATTTATTGATGATGTATTGTTGTTCACAAATGGTAGTTTAAGTGAAGCTAGAAAGTTGAAGGAAATCTTGGATACTTACAATATTCCTATTGGAATGGAGATAAATTTTCAAAAATCCTCTATTTTCTTTAATGGTCTAGAGCAAAATATTGAACATGGTCTGATCAATGTCTTAGATTTCCAGGAAGGCTTTAGTATTTGGGTTTTATACTAAAGTCAATTAGTTACCATAAGAGATATTGGGGATGGATTTTAGAGAAGAATGAAGTTAGGATTAACCATTGGTGTAATAGATGGCTATCTATTGGTGGGATATTAATACTTGTAAAGTCTATTCTTGAGGCAATTCCTATGTTTTGGCACTCGTTGGTCTTCATTCCCAAAGGAGTTCTAGAGAAAATAAAAAATACTGCTTTAGATTTCTATGGACTGGATGCAAGGAACATGAAGGCATTCTTTTAGCTAAGTGGCATAGTATTGCTAGGCCAAAGGAGGAAGGTGGTTGGGGACTTAAAAATATCCATATTTTGGTTCTTTGGCAGTAAATAGCTTGCAGAGGATTCTAACTAGAGAAAGATTATGGAAGAATATTATTGAACATAAGTACATTTTTCCAGGGACCTTTATGGATTGGATTAGAATTCCACATAAAAGCATAAAAAATATTACCATTCAATGGAAGGTGCTAGTACAAGCCTTTCCTATGATTAGAAAATATTTGACTTAGAAAGTTGGTAACAATGAACAAGTTATAATAGGGGCTAATTATATTTTGGGTTGTGGAGAACATTTTGCTACCAAAATCTATGATAGGTATTTTACAAGACAAGGGTTTTTACTTTCTTTATTAGGTGGGGGAATTAGATTCTTCTGGTCTTTGGACCCAAGGTTAGAAGTAGGCTCAGGTCTTGGGTCTTTCTGGAAAGCAGGCTATTTTGTGGAAGCCTTACACTAATAGTCTTAATAAGATTCATATTAAGCTGATATTTGAACCAGATAGTATTGCTTGGGCATACAACAAATTTGGGGGTTAGTATATGGCTAGACTTGGCTATAAAGCAGGTTTTGACCCTGATCCTCAAGGGTCTACTTGGTGGTGAAAGTAGATTTGGAAATTATCTGCCCTAAAAAAGATAATTATTTTCATGTGGTTAGCTTTAAGTAATAAGGCTTTGACTTGGGAAGTTTTAGAGAGGAGTAGAAAAGGTCCAAGTATTTGTATGTTGTGTCAGTCAAAGGAGGAAAAAATCACACATTTGTTAATCAAATGCCCTTTTTCTCAATAGGTTTGGTTAGAAGCTGAATAGATAACTAGATTTTAAAATATTTGGTAAGGAGAAACAATGAAGGTATGCTTAAGACAATGGTTTTTGAAGAAAGAGCTAAAATAGTTTCTTTCTTTACCATGTCTTATATGTTGGGGTATATGGTTGGCACAGAATGAAGTTATTTTTGAAGGGAAGTTAATACCCTTGTTTTAGGTCATATTTTAGGTTAAGATTTTGGTCTCAATCAAAAAAGGGCCTTGCAAACATAAGAAACCTTGACAAGTAGACAATTTGTTCATTGAAAAGTCTCAACCATGGGGTTTTTTTATGGGGCCAGTTAGATACAATCAACTTTTAGTAGTGTGGGAGGCATTCTTTACTTCTCAAATACCCCCTATATCAAATTTAAAGTAGGTCTTAGAACATGTTCCAACAATTTTGTTGAGTTTTAAGCATTGAGATTGCTAATGAAGTATGCTTTAGAGAGAAATGTGAAAAAAATACAATTTTTTGGAGATTCTACTCTGGTCATCAACTAGATGAATGGATATAATCAATTAAAAAATATATACCGATGAGGGATGAATTATTTGAGGTGATTTCTATTTTTTTAAATATCTCTTTTACTCGTGTTTATAAAGAATTAAATCAGGAAGCAAATAGGTTATCAAAAGAAGGTTAGCAAGTTCCAGTGAGGTTTCTTGCAAATGGAAGAGATCAAGGATGGAGTTTCTTCTTTCACCCACATATCATACCCCTAGTTTCTATGCTAGCTCTAGATTTTTATTGTGGTTCTATTCATTTTATTAGAGATTTATGGGAGATTTTAACTATTTTTTTTTGTTGTTTTCTTTTTTGTTGTTTTCTTTTTTGTTGGTTTCTATCCAGGTTATGGACATGGAGGTTATTTTGATGATTATGTATTGATATATAAGGATTTTTATCCTTATTATCCCCATGTTGTTTTGAAGATGGGTTTTCCTCTCTAAACTGTCTGACTATAATAATATTTTGACTACCAGTAATCTGTTTTTATCTAGATTTTTATTTGTGCCAAGGCACCTTATAAGTGTAATTTTCTTTCATTCTTGAAATAAAATTATGATTATTTTATTGTAAAAAATATTATATCAAGGATATTTCTTGCCTAAATAAGGGGTAAAGAAATCCTATCTACAACATCTTATGGAAAAAGCCACCATAACTCACTTGGATCAACAATTAGAAGAAACAAAGAAGGATATAAGGGATGAGAAAGTACAATATGTAAGTTCAAGTTTAGAAGGAATTAAAGGTGCAAAGTTAAATGTGGAGGAAAATCCAAACACAAAGATGACAAAAGATTTCAAGATATTTCTAGGTAAATCATCTTGATTTCCTCAAGTAGTGTAGAATACTTACATGGTAATAAAAGTGAAATAGGTATAGAGGTTGTCCCTTGAACATTAGGATTTTGAGAGCAGCATAATAAAGAAATGAGGATGGAGGAAGTTTGTAATATTTTAGGGTTTTAGGGAAGAATAAGAAGGTAATTGCTTTGGAAGAGTATCCTTGCACTTTAGGATTTCCAAGGCAATATAAAGAAGAATGTGCTTTTGCACATTGAAAGAATGTGCAATTTAAATAAAAATGTACACTTTAGTGTCCTTGATCTACAAATATTGCACAACAAGAAAACCCTATAGATGATAAGTCTTACTTTGAGAAGTGTGATAATATTGAAGAGATGGATCAATATGAAAGTATTGGTGAAAAAAAAATAGGAAGACCCAAGAAGCATAAACAAAGAGAAAAAGAAACCCAGAAGGATATTTATATTGAAAAACAAAAGCAAATATCACAAGTGTTAACAAGAAGTAAGGCTAAACCCACAAATAGAAACAAAAAATAATAATGAAAATAATATCTTGGAATATTAGGGGTATGAATAAGAACTCTAAAAAAAGGTATTAAAAAAATCTCAAAAAACATTGGGCAAAAAAAGACTAACTTTTATTAAACATAAATCATATTACCTAGTCGTGAGGCCTTCCACACATGGGTCGTAGCCTGGAAGTACCTCTATATATACATGCCTATAATCCCATGAAAGCTAAATCCCCAATTAGAGAATAGACAAAAATTGCACAAAAAAATATTTGTACACCTAGTCACTGAATCACATATTAGAGGACTCTTTAGAATTGCAATAAGACAAAAAAATCAGTTTATTTTTCTTGTATATAGCATATCCTATCAAAAACACGTTCGATAGGTCTTCATTTCCAGTGGTGATTGCAAATTCCTACAGCTCTGCTAGCTCATCCTACTAATCTACACTATTATATATCTATCATATCTCCCCCTTCCCACATACATAGTGATTCAAACAATTCCTAATCATGAAATAGCAAGGCCTTCAATATCCTTGTGCACAATTCCTCCCTCCTCCCAAGAGTTACCATATTGGTACTTAGTCCTTCCCCATCATTGGGGCAATCCTGTTGAAGCAAAATCTGTAAGTTAAGAAACTCTCATATCATTATAGACAATATATTTATATTTATAGATATGAAAAATGATAAGTAAATATTTTAGTCATTCATGGTGTTGAATTTTATATTGATAAAATTTCAATTTTGGAAGGTATATGTATGATAAGATAAAAAAGAGCTGATTGTGAAAATGTTGCAGTGACAAAGATGACAAATCTCTTTGATAATAAAGGTAAATGAAGATTATTTTTTATATAAAGGCAGTTTGGATATAATTTAATTAATTTGATAAAAATGTAATGAGAGCAATGTAATATTTTGTTTTTGTAAAGGGGGTGGCCCTCAATAGAAGCCACATATATCTTATTCAAAAAAAAATAACATTTTTTTTAAATCTATACTTTTTAATCACTTAAGTTCATATAATTTAATTAAAATAATAATTTAGTATCTATAATATTAAATAATATTTCATATTTTTTCAAAAAATATTAACTTTCCCATAGAAGGAGTGTAATGGTGAGAGGGATAAAAAGGGTTCTCTTCTCTGGTGGGAGAGGATGTCCCCTATGGTAGAGCTTTGAATTCATTTTTATTTTGGGGGTGTTGGTGGGTTTAGAGACTACAAGGATTGAGGTGGATTTGGTTCTCCCTAATCTTGTGGACCTTAGAAAGTTTCTTTTGTATTTCTTTCCCATGGAGCCTTTCTTGGATAGTTATAGCCCTAGAGTTGTTGTTTTTGTGTTGATGGATCCTAAGTTTGTGGATTCGAAGAAGTTCTTGTAGGTTTTTCCTTTTGTGGCCCTCATTCTAGGCAAGAAAATTTTACAAATTTCAAGTTTAGATGTAAGCAGTAATCTAGCCATTATAGGTTTTATTGCTAATCCTAAAATTTATTTCTAAGAACATGGATCCTATAGTAGATCTATAGAGATTCTTACAGACAAGTGGATTGGAGTCTTTGAGCTTTGAAGTGGGTCGGTCCCCCTGGGATCGTGGATTTAGGGAAGCCCTAGTGAAAACACCCCAATATTATAGATCTAGATAAGCCCTTGTAGTTATCCTTTGGGGACATGGTTTCATAGAAGCCATTGTATAAAATCCCTAGGGTAATAGATCCAGGAATGGTTACTACAAAACCCTAGGTTCTTGAATCTAGGAAATCTCTGGCAAAAATACCATGGAAATGTGGATCCAGGGTTCATAGATATGAGGAAGTCCTTAAAAAAAATCCTTGGAATCATAGATCTAGGAAATACAAGAAAAAAATATCCTACTATTATGGATTTGGGGAAGATCTTGCAGGAGTTCCCCTTGGGAATGTTCTCGTTGGGTACAAGTTAGATCACGTGTCTCTTCTACAAAAATATGGTGGTTATACTGCTTCTTAGTTAGATCACATATCTCTACTATAGGAAGTTAGAGTTCAAAATGGTTCAATGTTTTATCCCATGTAGATTGTTGGTATTTTGGTTGGTTATAGGTTTGATTAGGTGATAGATCACTCTTTCCCCCTGGAAATGTGTTTCCTAGTTTGGGTGGGAAAATTTCTAATTTAAATTTTGATTTAAAAAGAAACAAGAAAATGGTTGAAGTAGGGAAATAAGGTGCTCTAGCTAGCTCAAGGTTGTTGGGAGGGTTTCCTTGAGATTTTATGTGGATTTTTTTCTTGATTATGCAGATCTTGAGACTCTCTTGCAGGGTTTCCTACTTAGCCATTTGGAGGTAATGTTTGTTTGAAGGTTCCTTTTGGTGTATTTTTTAAATTTGAATCTTTCCCTATGGGTGGTTCATTTTTGGAGACTTGGACCCTTTTTTCATGGGAGAAAATTGTATTTTTTATTTTCTTAGCCCATTCTCTAAGAGGCAGCTTGGGCGGGATCTGTTTCTCAAGTTTTGGAAGGTTCCCATTCTAGACCCAACATTTTCAAATTTCTCAATATGTTCTTTAGGTAGCTTGGATGAAAGTCCCATCTCCTGGATCTCCTAGTTCTCTACCTTCTCTTACTTCTTTATTTTCTCTACTCAATTCTTCTATTTCTCGGTGTTGGATTGTGCTTGTTTTTTGGGTCCCCTAGGTGGGATAGCTCCTTATCTATTTTCTTTGGTTTCTCCATGGAAGCTTTTGCTTCTAGGTTGTAAACGTTTTGGGGACCCTTTCAAAATCATTTCCTTTCCTAGGTCCCCTATATGGGACAACTCCTTCTCAGTTTATCTTTGGTTTCTCTATGGAAGCTTTTGCTTCTAAGTTGTAAAAGGTTCGGGGACCCTTTCAAAACCCCTTCCACTACCTAATAAAAAAAATATTAATATTTTATCTTTTCAATTGGTTATATGAAATTAAAAAGAATTCTACCCATATAAATAATACAATGATTTGATTATTAGTCATGTTTGACAAAATTTAAACCTAAATCTCTTTATTAAAATTTGAAAAATCTAACTAATTAAACTAATATCATTTAATAATTTTTTAATATTAAACATTTATTGCGATTATAATCTTCACAAATGGGTTGTAAACCCTAGGTGCAGTCAAGCATTGGAACAAAGTGATAAATTTGGCTATAATATTTATGAAAGGGATGCAAACCCTAAGTGCATTCAAGCGTTGAAGGAAGAGGGTTGTTCGTAAATCTTCTCTTCAGTTAGAAGAAATTTCTCTTAAGGATCTTTGGGTTATTTGGGTTTGTATGTGGATGAACCTCTGTCCTCTATTAGGATTTTAGAGGATGAATCTGGGTTGGATCTGATTTATCATGAAGCTCAAACAATTATCTACAAACTCGAGGCCAAAAGACCAGGCCTGGAGGAGCTCAAAGGACACATTAAATATTGGTGGACCAATACAGAATTCCAAGTAACTCTCCTACCCAATAAATTATTTTATGTATCCTTTTCTAATTTAGCATATAGATATAGGGTTATGGATTATAAATATAATTGGTTTTTCAGACAAAGGGGTGTCTATATTGTTAGATTTTGAATCTAAATACTAAATATAAAATAACCACAAGATATAAAATAAAGAGGTAATATGAAATATAAGATAATGGTAATATTCTAAATATATAAAAATCATAAATAACTTCAACAATAACTCATAGAATTGCCATTAACAAATGCTCACGAAAATTGTATCTCCATTGAATCAAGATCTCAAGTACCCATACTGACATACACTCTCATACTATAATATATGTATCTTGCACACTCACACAAAGATACATATATAATGGAATGTGATTCTTCATATGGAGCACCCTTGGCCTTCACTCTTCTACAAACTTTTCATTTTCCTATTCTATGGACTCGTGCACATTTACATTACCAAAATACTTTGCACACTTGTGAATTTATTACATTGCATAAAGTAAACACTCACACTCTAATCTAGGACACTCTCCTAATCTAAATATGTACCCAAGGTGGTACATTAGCATATACCAAATAATGTAATATATTCCAACACCCCTCTATATTACATTATTTGGTTATCGAAGACTTTAGTCTTCAATATGGATATTCATCTTTGATCTAAATCTTGTGCTCTTCTTCTCTACTTTATTCATTTTGCTCTTTGTTTGTATCCTTGTCAAGTAAATGATTAGTATCTTCATAAAATGCTATATTTGTTTAAAGTGCTTTAACTTCACGTTCTTCTATAGATTCTTCTAGTTCTTAACTTTCATGTCTCTTAAGCTAAGTGTCCCTTTTGTTTCTCTTCTCTATATTGTAATTGAGGTTGATTATATTGATTCTGATGCTAAAATAGTTGCTGATGTGGACTATATTGATTCTAATATTATCTTGGCTAAAATGACCTATTTGTTTGATCCCCAAAATTTGTTTGATTCCTTTGATACTGATTCTTTGGATTGAATGTAAAGTAATTTGTACTATGTCGTCTCTTTCTACATACTTGACAATATCTATTATTCCATTTTGATCTACCTCTTGAGAATGAAACAATATTTCCTTGTGGATTATCTTTTGATACTAAGGCATTGTTAGTCATTTCATATTTGACTAAATTCTCTACTTCATATTCTTGTAGTATATTGACTAACTCATCAAATGATGTATCTTTACTCAAAATTTGTAAATATGTAACTAGATTCTTGTAGCTTTCAGGAAGTGCTCTTAGAATTACTTGAACAAGAAATTTGTATTCTACCTTATCTCCTAAGATTAATAACTTTATTTTTATATCTTTCACTTTTCTTAGAAACAATTATATACTTTTACCACTATTGACTTTTAAAGAATGTAATTGAGTCTGAAGATTCAATATGGTGTCTTTATTCTTTCCTTCAAATATCTTGGATAAAGTATTCCAATATTTTATAGAATTTAATGCTAAACTAATTTATGGTTGTATATCATCTGTAATTACAAATGTTATTATCATGAGTGCTTTTGCTTCATCTTCTTCATACTTTTGAATTTCCCTAGCATCTTTAGTAGGTTTAGTTTTTGCTCCTTTAACTATATCCCAAAGCTTTTATACTATCAATATTGATCTCACTTTGTTTTTCCATGAAGTGTAATTAGGACCTTTAAGTAGTTGAGATTATGAAAGAAAGAGAACTTATGTGTTGTCATGATTAATCTTTGTAGACTACCTTATATCTCCCTAATGTTTGGATGATCGACTAAAAATAATTTTTCAATTATTAAACTTAAAGTTGGCAATATTTTATCTCCCTAATCTCAAAAAATATAATTCCTTTAATTCTAAATTTCTCAATCCTATGTTGGTGTTGAATTCCTTATAACTCAAAATTTAGAAATTTAGAAATTCTATAAGAAGATATTTGCATGTTTAATATTCCTAATTTGATGTAGAAAACCTTATTTCTCCAAAATTATAAAATTGCAAATATTTCAAATTGTTTTGTAAACTCAAATAATCAAATTACAAAACTTCCAATTAATTCCTTTAATTCTTCAAACTTTCAAATCTTCATAAAAATTTCATATAGCAATAATTTGGTTTCTAAATTTTCAAATATTAATTCAATATCTTATCTCTTCAAATAAAATAGTTTCACTTTAACCTTAGAAAATAATAATTTCATGTAACCTTATACCTCCTATCTTGAGCATATAATTAATTTTAAATAGAATGAATTACCTCCAATATTGAGGTGCAAATTCTCTTGGTCAATAGTGTTTGACCATATCTTAATTGGTGTTCCTCCTTCTTTGTTGTATATATGGATATCTTGTTGTACTTTGGCTTGCCTTGGAAATACTGCTCTCTCTCCTCTTTGATTGGTCAACTGACTTCCAACCTTATAAAGGCACTCTAATTAAAGAGTTAAATATGTTATCCATGTTATTTTAAAATAAGTGGAAGTAATGCTGACCAATTTTTAGTCTTGGGTTTGACCCTTGAACTCCTTTCATTAGTGCCTCTTTCATGAGCTGAATGGAATATCTCCTCCTTACTTGCACTCAGACTTCAATCAATGTGCTTCCTTGCACTCGCTCCTATTTTAGATGTCATCTGAAATCAAACTTTAACTTCACTATATTTGGTACCTCGAATCATGCATCAACATATTTGCTACGAATATTTGAATTACTCCAATATTGTTGGCATTCCACTTCTCATGTGCCACATTGCACTCAATCTCTTCTACTTCTCCAATTTCGCTCACCTTGTTCTCCTTAGGTATTTCTATTCCCCTTACAATGTAACTCTGCCCAGTTTTATGAGATTATGATAGTTTGGATGTTACTGTAGTACAGGGGTGCAGTATTCCTAGAGGGATAGGTGATTTAGAGAGTGTGGGAATGATTCCCAAGGTTTGTAACAACTTGCACCCAAATTGTACAAGATGTATGATTTACCTTGTACAATGTACGAACTTCTCAAAACTGCTTGTACAAAATCCAAATCATACAGTTGTATGATCCAAATCATACAACATGATAGCTTGTACAATTTGCCACTTAGTCAGTTCATGGAAATTGGTTTTACAACTTAAATCAATCAATTTTGTAATCAATTTCTCCAAAAGGCTAATTTTCCATATTTGGCAAGTTTTAATCATGCAATTTCATTCCAAATTGGGCAAACGATTGGTTGTACGGTTTGGTACACAAGATGTATGATTTGACCAAACCCTTGTTGAACCTATTAATCATATATTTGCCAATTTACACCACATATCTCTTCAGGGCAAGTTTTAGAATGTTTTCCTATTGCAATTGCTAACTTTCCTTCCAACATGCAAACCCTAATTCAATAGCATTGAATTATTATCACCACCAATATTTCCAAAAATCATACAACTGGAAAATAACATCTCTATACAGCCATAAACCATCATGCAATCATCCTTCACTCTCACACTAGGTTCATAGGAACATCAATAGCCATTTCCATTGTTATCCTATCAATCTAACATAGCAATTTAGTCATTCAACATAGAATCTGCAACATGCAATAATAATAACACACAATGGAAATCACACATCTAGAATCAAGAAGTTCTACTATTATATTATCTCTATACAATACATCCATCATCATTGATCACAACAATGGACTCAACAATGGATAGCATGAACAATCAAGAACTTATCAATGAACAATTTAGAACTATCAACGAACAACCTAAAAAATTGAATGGGGGGCTATATAATGCATGCCCAGGATGTTCCAAAGTGATTCCTGAGATATCGCATTACTTACAACTACCATCCTGAATTATCTCAAAACAATTAATTACAAGGTTTTACTAAGTCTAATTTGATTTTTATCAAATTCATCCCAAATGCACATTTCATCTAATTTCATTGATATTCCAAATTATACATTTGCAACCTTGTACGTTTACACCTACTTGTACATTTTGACCACTTGTACATTTTAATAAAAATTGATAAAACTGAAAAAAACTATGCAAATCCAATAATCATTTTCTTCTACGAGGTGTATTTGCTACCTACATTCCCTCCCTTTTAATTCAGTCGGTGTCCTCATTGATTCATCTTCTTGGTCTTGGCCGATGGTTCTTGGTGGTATTCATCAAGCTAAATATGAAGAGCAGCACACTTATCCTTCAATCAAGCCACATATTGATTGACTTCCAAGGATTTTAACCCATAGTTATCCTCATGCTTGGATGCTCCCTTGCACAACTTCTCTATCAACATGGCTTCCATTTCGGCTACTACAAATAACTCCTCATTTTTTTTTATAATGACTAGTATATTTTTATGAATATCAACTTCATAAGCTGCAATACGCTCATCCTTAGCCCTAAGTCAAGATTTATGATCCATAATTAGTTCATTTTAGCACTTGGAATCTTTTACAATCTCCTTGATCTTACAATTCTTCTCTTGCAGTTGTTCCACCATTACCTTCAACTGATTTGCTTGTTTGGCCAATTGTTCATTGTGTGCTACCAGCTATGTTTCTAATTGCTTTGTGTTCTCTTCTTATTGTTGAATTACATGCTACTTTTCTTCCTCCTATGAGTGAAGCTTGTCTTCATAAACCTGCTTGATGTCATTCCATTCTGCTTCCATCTTCTTTAGTCTTTCCTCAACCTCAGTCTTGTTGTGTATTATTTCTTTTTCCATTGCAACCATTTCCTTTTGAGTAGCCTCCACTTCTTCCCTTTGTGCTTCCTTGGCTTGATAAATTTGTTCAAGACCCAAGCTGAGACACTTGATCCAATATGTTAAGAAATTCATTTTCCTAAGGGTGAAGACAAATTCTGAAGGTACTCTTCAAAATCACGTATTCGATGTATTCACTGGACAATTCTGGCATGTTGCCCTATCTAAGTACACACATGGATACTCATGGTAATTGGTCTTCACTCCCTCTGGTAAATCATATCTTCCTAACATCATAGTTACCTCTCCCCTGGGTAACAACCATGGGTTTTGTGCATGAATTTGCACTATCTGTATGGTATGAACTTTATTGCACACCCACTTCACAATTTTCTCTAATTCAATGAAGGTTTGCTCTCTCCACTATTTCAACTATTCAATGCCACCCATACAAAATTGCAACCTAGTGCTAGCAAACATTTCTCTAGCTTTTTGAAAGAAGTTCTCCACCTGTTCATTAGTATTTTCACCCTCATCCCTGCAATACCAAATCAAGGTACTTCAACTAAAAATCTTGTATGAAGCCCTGCATTCTTGTGGTGGGGTCCATTCTTCTTATTCCTCTTCCTATGGATTTGAACTTCCTCCAACTTATTTGATCACACTGGCTATTTTCCCTTCTTGTAGAGAAATGTGTGCTACTATCTTGTTTGGTTCTTCTTCATCAGGTGCTCTGGTATCCTCAACATTGATGATCTCCTATAGATATTTTTGCTCTGTGACCAGTGCTTGGACTTTCTCTTGTGGGTTAGGTAAGTCCTCCTATTGAATTTTTGCCAACCCTTCCTCTTGTGAGTTCGATTGCACTCCCCTTAGTGTTGCAACTGTCTAATTAGGAGCAAACTCGTCTAGTGGTGGTTGTGCTTGCCTGCTCTTGTTGATTGTTACCACATCACATCACAATATGTATGTGAGGCTTCTTTGTTCCCTCAGGTTCCTCAAATGGAACTTCCACCACTGCTTTTGCTTTTGCAGCTTGTGGTGCCACTGTTCTTCCTGCAAATTATTTGGATGAAGTCAAAAAATTGAAATCTGTGGTCTAAAGCAATGTTAAATATTCCATTACTCCTCCCACTTCTTCCATACCGAGTATATTAAAATTTAGCAAATCCAATACTTCTAAGTTTGAGTGTTCTTCCTCTGGCACCTAATTGATTTTCTCTTTCTACACAGGGTTCTTCACATTCATTTGTCTCTCCCATTGTTTGAGTGTTTAAATATTTATAGTACTGGATTATCATTCTACTCTCTCCTCCTCTTCACATGATGTTGGCTGCTCCTACAGTTGTTGGTCCTGTGCTTGTTGTTCCAAGTCAGGTTCCAACTATCTTCTTCTTTTCCTCCTAGGATGAGCATCTTCATCAACTGCAATCTTGGCCTCTTCCTGCATCAGAGGTATTGGTTTTTTTATGCTCTTCTTGGCCTTAGATTTTTTTGGATATGCCTTCGATATGGGCATAGTATTTTTCCATCACAATATTGTAGGTTGATTTGGTGGTAATTCCCAAGGTTGTATTCTACTAGGAAAAGAAATATCCATTCCAAATATTGTGTCTAAAAAAAGATAAATGGCATGAAAATTCATGGTGAATGTCTTCCTCCTAGTTGTCAATAACTTTTGCATCTATTCCTCCAAATAGGTTCTCCAATCATACTTTGCCCCTTGTACATACCTTCTACATATTGGGCCATCTAGATCGACATCTCAGAAGCTCATGATTCTCTTGACAAGCAAGCCATGATAATATTCATTACACATGCCAATTTATCAGTCTTCAACTAACTCTGCTTGATTTCATGAGTTCTAGAACAAGAAATCTTAGCTACAATAGGTGACTTCATAGATGTGAGTGTCATAATCAACCTATTAGCCTCAATTGAATCTACCATATTTTTTAAAATTAGAGCTTCCTCCTTGGGCAATTTGAATTTTCATCAAAATACCTCCATCAAAAACTCCACCTTGATGTGCTGATTACCCACTCTCACAAAGGTGCAATTCTCAATGGGTTCGTAGGACTAAAGAATTTATAGCAAGTACTCATTGAAGAAGACTTTATCTTGGAGCAGGATTTGCGCGATGATGCTCACTCCAACCTTCTTCAGTGTAAGATTTAATGGATGTTTTACCTCATTCTTTTCCTACCATTTTTTGCAAAATTCTTCTATCAATTGTCTAAAAGTGATATCATTGATATCCACTTGCTCTTCCTTTGGTTCACTGAGCAACTCATCCTATTTTTCTTGGGTAGCTTCCTAATGAATTTCACTATGAAGCTCTCATCAGTGTGCTCATGGTGGTTCTATATCTTCTCTTAGAAATTGTAGTGGTGCACTACCTCTACCACTATGCCAATATCTCTAACCTCTCCATGGCCTGTACTATCTCCCTCTCCAAGGATGATTACCACACCTCCCATGGTACTAAAATGGACATCCTTGGTCTTGAATGTGATAGACTATGTTAGATCGCTTGGGCTGTGGATCTCTCTGGTGTAATGGTCCTAGTGATCTTTCCACCCTTGTTGCTACAATGTTATTGAAATAATCTCATAACTCTCACCTAGATATCATGATTCTATTATTGTTGAATGGAAACCACGTTTGCACAATCTCTAGTCAACTTGGTAAATCATGACAACTCAACACAAAACTGCTCCAAAATTTGTACGACTACTTCCAAAATGTATAAAGACTACCAAAAATTGTATAAGACCTCAGTAAATCATACATTTATATTTTGAAGCCGTACAGCCACTACCAATTCGTACAACTCCACCTGGTTCAACTGCACCCGATTCTATATAGATTCACTAAATTGTACAACTGGAGCTCTAAATCATACAATATTAATCTAAAATAATACATGCAGCCCCAAATCATACAAGGACGTATCCCTTTCACACAATTCCATCAGAATCTCTACAACTGCAAAAAAATTGTATAATTACCTCCAAATTGCACAAATTGGGTCCTTGGAAGCCTTGAAATTGTACAATCTACCCCAAAATCATACAATAACACCTCCAAATCATACAAACAGCCCTGGAAAACTGCACTTGGCTAAAAATCCTTGAAAGTGTGCAATCTTCCTTTCTGATGCAATTTCGATGTAGTTGTGCAAGTTCTCCTTAAACCGGTGTAATTTCTCTCCAAGAAATATTTTTTGGTAAATATGGTAGCATTGTATGACCATTCATTTATGATATTCCACACATAAAAAGTCATAGAAATGTTTTTGTGCTTTTATGGCTGATTTCTTGCACTAGGGTTTATTGTTTTTCCTCCTTGCAATTCCTACACTTCACTATTTATAGAAAATCAAACACTAGCCCTAATTTTCTAAAATAAGGGTTCCTTGGGTGCCTCCCCACTTCAAACCTTTGTTTTTTTACACCAGATTTCCTCCACCTCCAACATGATTCTTGAGAGAACTCAACTCCAAAGTAAAAACCTTGTTTTTCCAATATGGTTGCATTTTCGAAAATATAAAATCCTTGTGGTGCAAATCTGAAATGTGTCATAAAAAATTACATCAACATGGTGAATTTAAAATTTCCATGTATATGAATGTCTATAGTTACACTTTTTTTGCTTTCGAATCCTCCGAATTTTGATGTTGCATGTGTACGATTTGCAAGCGGGAAAATAAATTCTACATGGCGCTTGACTTTTTATAATTTTTGAAACCCTAACATCTCAATGCATGAATTTATACCACCTTAATAAATTTATCCCTTTGTATGTATGATTGACAACTCAACTTCCTTTGTGCATGTGATTTTGTCTTTTTCTCTTTTTTATCCTTTTCTTTGCCTTTTTTAATCATTTTTTTCCTTTTCTTTTTTTTTAGAAGGGGCCACCATTACTGGTTTTCAACCACCCTCCATCTTAATTTTGTCTCGAGGTATTTTCACAATTAATATATTTTTCTATTTTTAATCTCCTAACAACTTACCGTCACAGGAATCGTACAGTGACATTGACTTGTACGATCCCTTCAGTTGACTCGTCAATTGGGGGTCCCACTTCTATATTGCGAATAATCACATCATTAGGTGCCAATCGATAATTTTAATTATACCTACCTGCTTACAGTGTTGTATTATTTAGTATCCTCTCATTTCCATGTTTACAATTAGGGATTGTACAATTACAAAATGTAGGAATTCCTATTGGCAACACTTCATTTCATCGTTTAGGTGATTGATCATGAGGTAGGGGTGCTTACTGGTCTGCTATCATTTTAGTGACTCCTTTGCCTATCTCCTTAGATCAAATCAACTTCCAAACTTGGTGACCAAATCCTTTGTCATCCTTGACTTCCTTCATCTACAAAGTGTACTCTTTCCCTGTCGACAAATCCTCTTCCTTGCATATGTCTTCCATGCCCTAGTCCTCTCGACACAGGACCTCGTTGAACATTGAAAGGGGTTTCTCTGCACTGAATCAATCCTCTTCCAGCTTCAATTCTTCTTAATCCTTTTTAGATCAATAGGAGTCATCCAAGTCGATTTCTTCTTGTAAGGTTTGATGCATACCCTCTCAGCCAAGGAATAATGTAAATTTCTAGTCCAATTCAAACATGCCAATGGTGTATCTCTCAGCCATCTAGGAGTAGGAGGTCAGATCCTTTCTTGTCCTCTACCTCCTCTAGGTGTGACATTCCAACTACTTCCAATATTTAGTGGACGTACTCTTCCTCCATGGTCTTGCTATTGCCTTCGGTATCCTTATTGGTTCATTCCTCCCTTTCTCGAATACCAAAAGTTATATCCATTAATTATATGTTGGCCAAGTGGCCTTCATTTCTTTGCACTCTAGGTGAAAACTATTGTAGTTCCCATATTCAATGATCAACACATAATAATCAATGTGTCCATCATATTTCCTCAAAGCATCATCATGGAGACAAGGTTGTTAGGGTTTCCCTATATTCTTTTGAAAAGTTAAACTTAGACCTAGAATCATTGCAATCATCATCACTTTGTTCTTACCAATTTGCTGGTAAGTTCATTATTCTTTGAATTCTCCTTACTTCCCTTCTTTTTCATCTCAGCTATCGATAGGCTATTGCATAGGTCTTGGGGTTAGGACAAGCATGAGGTAACTATGGTTACCTTAAGAAGTTATCACCATTGCTATCTGAACTATTATCCCTTACTAACCAAGGCAACTCTCCATCATTGGATTCGCTTGAGTCCTCGTGTCATTGGTGGGTCATTTGGCATGCTACATGGTTTTATTTATGGTCCTCTTCTCTCACTAGTTCTTGCACCCTCATGGTGTATACCACTTACTTGTGGTGTCACCTCATGTTCTTCTCCTTTGACTTCTAACTCCTGTAACCTAGCTATCCTTTGTTCATCCAACCTTTGCATCGTCTCATCCAAATCTTGGGTAGTTTGTTCATGAAGTCTTGTAGTATGACCTTACAAAGTTTCATACTCTTCTTGTAATTGTTGGATCTCATGTCGTATTCTTTATTGCAATAATTCTATATGAGCTAACGAAGTAAGTCTGATGAGCTCTTTATCCATGGTTTCATTTTCATTCCTTTTTTAGGCTTCCATATCAAAGATATATATCCTATCTTTGTATTATACCATTAGTCGTATCCTTCATTGACCTTCTATTGGTTGAGGTAGTTCTCTACACTCCAAATGTGGTTACACAATTCCCTGTTCTAACTGGGTAGCTAACAATACTATTTCTTGGTTTCTTCTCTCATTTGGAGGGATTCATTCTTCGTCTTCTTTTTTGATCCATTCAGTCCCATCCGTGAACCTTACATGTAATCACATCCTTCTTCTCTCATCAGGTCAAGGTACCAACTCTTGTTGTGTAATTATTGGCCTTGTCTCCTCCCCTTATGAAAATAGGCATGCAAGTCCCATGTCAGGGTTCTCCCGCAATGGATCTTGATTTATCTATGGTTCATCAAACTGAGCTTCATCCCTTTGTTTTCTTTCAATTCCTTTGAAGAAATAAATAGACATTGTACTATATTTGGCTTCAAATTTGAACCATTCATAGTTTCTGGCACTTTAGTTCCATTCAAGTTTTCCAGTTTGACTGCCCCATTATCCATCACTTCTACCACTTGAAAGGGACCAAGCCACAAGGTCTTCAACTTCCCTAGCTTGATTTCTTGTTTCCTATTAAATTTTAGAACTAAATCACCTTGCTTAAGTTCTAATTTTTGAAGGTTCTTGTCATGCCATAGCTTCCTTCTCTTCTAGGATACTTCAATTGCCCACTGCGCCATGACTCTTCTTTCATCCAACTTGATTAGTACCGCTAGTCTTTCCTCTAGACTTTCTTGGTCACCTAAGCGATGCTCCATAACTACCCACAAACTTGGTACCAAGAACTCCACTGGCACTACAACCTCCTGACCATACATTAGCTAAAATGGTGTATGGTTTGTCATTGGTTTAAATATTGTTTGATATACCCAAAGAATAGATAATAACCTTTCCTCCCAATCTACTCCTATACCACAGGTTTTGTACAAGGTTGACACTAGGACTTTGTTAGTTACCTTTGCCCACCCATTGGCTCTTGGGTAATACTAACTAGACAAAGCATGCAAAATTTTGAAATTACTTGTCAACTTTTTGATATTCTCATTCACAAAGTGTCCTCCTTGATCACTTATTATTTGTAGTGGAATACCAATCTTGTAATCACTTGTTTATACAAAAATTGAGTTGTACTCTTTGTCATGTTATCTAGTAGTGCTCTTATTTTGACCCATTTTATTAGGTATTTAGTAGCTACCATGATGTATTGGCATTTCTATATTTAGGTGGTTTTTAATGGTTCAACAAAGTCCAACCCCCATATTTCAAATAACTCCTAGGGTTACGATTGATGCAAGGGCATAAAATCTCATTGTATCGGTTTCCCTACTCTTTGGTAAGTATCACATGCTCATATGTATTATTTTGCATCATTGTACAGTGTGGGCTACCATAATCCTACTAATAGTACTTTTTGAGTAGTGGCATCTGGCCCCATGTGTCCTCCTGCTAAACCTTCATGAGTTCTCTCAATGTCACCTTAACTTCCTCGTCCATCACACATCTTCGTAAGATACCATCAACACCCATTTTGTACAGCAATCTAGCTATCAACTAAAAAGGTGTTGACTTCATGATTACCTTTTGCTTGTTTGTTACCGTCAGGTCTTGTGGAAATACACCTGTGGATAAGTATTGATCAATCAACTTGTACCAAGATGTAACAACATTAATTGTAAATAATTATGCATTATGGAATTCATTTGGGACCCCTGTTCCTGCAGGATCTCCTAATTGTATTTGAGATAACTAATCTGCAATAACATGCTTCTTGCCAAGTCAAACTACTACTTGAAATACAAATTCTTGTAAAGTGACGAGCCACCTAGTTGACCCATCCTTGTATGACTGACTTATTTATTAGGTACAACAAATCCTGAAGATCTACGTAGAAAGCAAAAGGGTTCACCAATAGGTAATATGTAAAATTTTGTACAGTATATACCATCCCTAAAGCTTCTCATTTTTTTGTACTGTAATTCCTCTCCACCCATGACAATAGGTGACTTGCAAAAAATATAGGTTGATCTAGCCTAAACTATCCTTCTTGAGCTAATGCACATCCAATCGCAAAGTTTGAGGTATTGATATGGACATGGAATTCTTTATCCCAATTAGGGAACACCAATGGGACTACTAATAATTTTAGCTTTCAATTCTTAAAAAGCTCCTTGGTGCTCCTTCATCCATCTAAAAGGAATATTCTTCTTAGTCAAAGAATCTAGTGGGTAGGACACATGTGCATAGTTCCTGATAAACCTTTGATAGTACCCCATGGATCCAAGGAAGGTTTTTAATGAGCTCATATCATATGGCTCCTCCATGTGTAAGATAATACGAATTTTATTAGGATCCGTCTTCAACCCTTCATTGCACACTATATGTCCTAAATGTTTCCCATAAGGTACCATCAAAAAATACTTTTCCATATTTAGGAAGATTTGTGAATTCCTATACCTACTCATACATTCACTGAGACCAGGTACATGGTCCTTAATCTTACCATAAATAGACCAATAATCCAAAAATACTTTGAAGTTCCCTATTGTCAATTGATCAAATACGTACAAAATAATTTGTTGAAATGTGGTTGGGGTATTACATAGCCCAAATAGCATTTAGTTATATGCATAGATATCATTTTCCATAGTAAATTTGGTTTTCAACTTATCCTCCTTGGCTATACTTATCTGATTGTACCCAAAAAACCCATCCAAGAATGAATAAATTTCATGTCTTGCAACCTCTTCTAGATTGGAGTCTATGAAAGGAATTTAGAAGGGATCTTTGATCATTACTACATTCAAACTCCTAAAATATACACATATTTAGATCTTACCCACTTCCTTCTTTAGAGTGACCATAATAGGTGAAACCCAGTCACTAGTTGTGACTCTAAAAATGATATCTGCATTTAGCATCTTTTTTATTTTTGTATTTACTAATATGGTATACTTAGGGTTCATCCTATAAGGTCTTCTTCTCATTTGCTATACCCTAGGTATTAGTGTGAACTTGTGGACACATAACTCTAGTTGTACACCTTTCAGGTCCTTATACTTCCAAGCAAATACATCCTTATATTCCAAGAATGTCTTGAAAGTTATTGCTTTCAATACTAGGTTCCAATCATCACCACAGTGGATCATTCTAGGTTCTTCCTCTATTCGTAGGTTTACATCCACTATTTGAAGACCTTTATACTTAATTTTCCCAGGCTTTGTTATCACCTTTTCCACATTCATTGGATGTCAGCATCTCCCATAGTGTATTCTGCAAAACTTTTAGGGAATTTCCATATTTCCTCTTCTTCTTTCTTTGGTTCTGGACTAACCTTCATCTAGTCTTATTTTTTTGTGGTCTCCTTTGTATTGATACAGAGGAAGGTGGGCTAAAAATCCTCATACTCCTCCATCTACTAATGAAGGAGTATGCTATCAATTCAAGCTTCATCTTCACTATAGTCATATAGGTACAGCATCCCTTCTTCATTAGGCTCATACTCCTCTTCACCAGAAGAACTATCTAACTCATTTATCAAGGCCACATCCTCATTGATCCTCTGGTTATTCAAGTTGATCATGTGTTTATGTTCTCCCTTCTTCGAGGTGATCTGGTCTTTTCCCTAGTTATGACTAACTTTGGCTATTTGTAGCCATCCTCTTCCCATTAAAGCATCATATGTCAGCTTTTGCATGGTAATCACAATGAAATCCAAGACAAATTTTTGGTCAACTACTATAACTTGTCGTGCTATCAATACACCCTTTGTCTCGATATCGTATTGGCCAGCACCATACAATTGAAATCTAGGTTTCCATAATGACAGAGCATCAATCTCTTGCCAAGTCTTCTTAGGTAACACATTAACACTAGATCCTCCATCCATAATAACTTGTGTCAACTTGTGCCCTAATATTTCCATATGGACTAATGTAGTTTTCTTTCCAACATCAATCATCAATATGGTTGGATCCATAAAATAGTTCTTTTGTTATGCTTGCTTGATCGACTGGCTCTAGACTTCCATCACTTATGAGGTTGTGTTTCTTTTGCCATAACTTTATGCAATGATGGTATGGCTTCTAACAAACTTGCCACATTAATCTTGATAGTTGTATTCAGGACTTGTGCTACCATATTTTGCACAACTACTTTGTCTTTTGATGGTTTCTTTAATTTTTTTCTCCTGCTAGTCTCAATTTCTTTGTATTTTATGCTTCCTCCTCAAGTACCCTTTTCGCCACTTGCCATTATTTCTTTTCTTTGTCAAGTTTGGGGCACTTGTCTTTCTTATTCTGATTCCTTGTCACAACTAAGACTACTTTATTTTCCTCTCTAACTGGAGGTACCTCAATATCCAAAAAGTTCACATTTTGCAAGTTACTAGAACTCACTTGCTTTGTACAATTTATTTCTTTATGGTTCCCTGGACCACACCATCTACATATGTGTGTAGCATTGGTCTACTATATTTATTGCTTCTAGGATGAAGGATAATTCTTCATAAAATACCCCCACTCATGGTAATTCTAGAACTGTATGATTGGTCTTCCTTCCAAATCATACTGCAAGTGGTTATGTCCTCCTTGCCGATTGCCTTGGTATTGTCTTCCCTATCTTCAATTATTCCTATAATCGCCACTGGTAGCTTTTTGGCAAATCCCTTGAGGTTTTGGTTTCTCCTCTTGTCCTTGGATTGAGAGAGCCTATGGATACACCTTTGCATTGAGTGGACATTGTACCAATTCATGTCCAAGTATATTACAAATGTGATAATAGTCATTTCGAGGACAAGTCACATTCGTGTGGTCTTCAGACTTGCATTTTGTACATCAAATATCTTTCCTATATTTCTTAACTTTACCTTTCAACTCTTTTATTATCTTGTCAAATTTCTTCCAGAATAATTGTACTGTCTGTTGTATTGTATCGTCTTTGTCACTATCTAAATTGTCGTGCTTAAAATGTGATATTATTCCTTTGATTGTTTATTTCACCTCGCTTTCAAAACTCTTCACATTTTCCAAGGCTTCTTCATATGTGGAAGATGGAACTGCCTTCATATTTTTCTTATATCTAGTAGTAACCCATCTACAAACCATATTTTCACCAGTACATCTACTAGAGGCATCTGCATATTGTTCACCAATTGTTTTAATTGATGATTATATGACTTTACATCTTCATCAACTCTTTGCTTAGTGGAACAAATTTTAGTTACAATATCTCCATCATCCTTCAAAGGATGAAACTCCTAAATGAATTCATCCTTCATTATATTCCAAGCCTAAAACTTTGGTATCTTTTATCATTTCAAATACCAATCTATGGTGAGTCCTCATAACGTAGCAGGAAATAGTCACAACCATTCATCTAGTTGGTCCACACCATTTGCTTTCCAAATGGTTATGCATGTCCTGATGTGTCTTATCGGGTATTCCTTTCCTTCCCCAATAAAGAGTGGGTATCTCTACTTCTCTGCTTGATTAGCTATTATGGGTGATTCTTCCTCGTCATTTGATGAAGTATCTACTGGAATCCTTGACCGATTCCTCCTTGTAGGTGACTCACTATGTTGGTCCTTGTCAAAAGTGTTTGCTCGAGGTATCTTGTACTCACCAAATAGTTGTTTCCCAACCTCCTATGCATCTGTACTTCGTGACCTCCTTCATTGATGTGTAGGTTGTGGTCTTATTCTTTTCTCCTAAGACCTTGTGCATTGTTGCTCTGGTGCCTAACTCCCATCCACTGCACTCCTTTGCAACCTATATACCACTTTCTTAGGTATCACCATCCACTCACCTCGACCTCGTATAGTTTCCTTGTTAACACATTCATTTATGCCAATGTTCTCCTTGACTCTAGGTGCTTCTTGCTCCTCTCCTTTCATTTTGATCAGAAATGTATCCAACCTCTCATTATCTCCTTCGTCAAATGTCTATACTTGTTCTATCACTAGTTCATGCATATTGTGTTCAACACTATTCATGTTCACTCTTTGAGAAATTCTCATGCTTCTCCTAATTGGTATATCTTCTCTTTGATCTCATATTCTATGCCTTTACACACTTGTGTCTGTCATTCACCTCCAATTTAGTAGTACTCACAATTTATCACTTTGCGGGATCTTTTTTATTACAATAATTTTGATCCATTTTTAGCAAAAATATCAAAGTTTGATAAGTCAATGGTACTAGATGTAGCATAGAGGTGCATTATTCCTAGAGGACAAATTTATTTAGAGAGTGTGGGAATTATTCCCAAGGTTTGTAGCAACTTACACCCAAATCGTACAAGGTGTACTATTTGCCTTATATGATGTACAAACTTCTCAAAACTACTTGTACAAAATCCAAATTGTATAGATGTATTATCTAAATCATACAACACTACATCTTGTATGATTTTCCACTTATTCAATTCATGAAAATTGGTTTTGCAACTTAAATCGATTAGTTTTGTAATTGATTTCTCCAAAAGGCTAGTTTTCCATATTTGGTAAGTTTCAATCATGCAATTTCATTCCAAATTGGACAAACGATTGGTTGTATGGTTTGGTACACAAGATGTACAATTTGACCAAACCCTTGTTAAACCTTGTTAATCATATATTTACCAATTTACACCACAGATCTCTTTAGGGCAAGTTTTGGAATATTTTCCTATTGCAATTGCTAGCTTTCCTTCCAACATGCAAACCCTAATTCAATAATATTGAATTATTATCGCCACCAATATTTCCAAAAATTGTTCAACTAGCAAATAACATCCATGTACAATCATAAACCATCATGCAATCATCCTTCACTCTCACACCAGGGTCGTAGGAACATCAATAGCCATTTACATTGTTATCCTATCAATCTAACATAGCAATTTAGTCATTCAACACAGAATCTGCAACATGCACTAACAATAACACACAATGGAAATCACATGCCTAGAATCAAGAAGTGCTACTATTTTATTATCTATATACAATACATCCATCATCATTTATCACAACAATGGACTCAATAATGGACTCAACAATGGATAGCATGAACAATCAAGAACTTATCAATGAACAATTCAAAACTATCAATGAACAATTCAAATTTATCAATGAATAAATTAAAAAATTTAATGGGGGATATATAATGCATACCCAAGCCATTCCAAAGCGGTTTTTGAGACATCACATTACTTACAACTGTCATCCCAAATTATCTCAAAACAATTAATTACAAGGTTTTACTAAGTCTAATTTATTTTTTATCAAATTCATCCCAAATGCACATTTCACCTAATTTCATTGACATTTCAAATTGTACATTTGCAACCTTGTACATTTACACCTACTTGTATGTTTTGACCACTTGTACATTTTAATCAAAATTGACAAAACTAAACAAAACTGTACAAATCCAATAATCATTTCTTCTTCTTCTGGGAGGTGAATTTGTTGCTAGAGTTGCACTTTACAAGTGTCTTACCTCCAATGGAGATTCAAACATATCCTTTAATCTTGGTGCATTCTTGGCACTTGGAGTTCACCCTAGCTTGTCCTTTCTAATGCTTTGTCTTCTCTATGCTATTCCTTTGCTGTCTTTTGCAAAAACATCTTGGTTACCTTCATTTGAGTGCCTTGAGTGGAGCTATGGTGTTGGACCTTCAACTTGGTGGTTTTCTTTCACTTTTTTGGTGGTGGATCTTTCTTGAGTAGTGGTGGCTCTTCCTTGAGCTATGGTGGCTCTTCCTTGAATTATGGTGGCTCTTCCTTGAATTATAGTGGCTCTTCCTTGAGTGGTGGTGGATCTTCCTTGAGTGGTGGTGGCTCTTTCTTGATCTATGGTGGCTCTTCCAACTCGATGGTGCTTTCACTTCTCCAAACTGGTACCTCCTCAATTTCTTGCATGGTGGTTCCCTTAGTGTCTTTAGAAACTCTAAAATTTGCTCTATTTTGAGCCCTTATTTGGTCTTCTATTGCTTAGAAAAATACCCTTATTTAATTTCTTTTTACTTCAAAAATATGCACTTTTATGAGCTTGTAAAAATAATATTTAATATTAATATTGTTTCCTCCTTATTTCTCCTTTTCAAGTAAGCTTTAACTTAGATATTTGTTGTTTTATTTTTGTAAATTTTAGGACATGAATGCTACCACCTTCTTTTGCTTGAAGACTCTCTATTTCAATTTTTTTTTTAATTTAATGAAGTTAATATGGTGCTCTCAAATACTTAATGTAGACTAGTTTTAAAGCTCGAATAATTAACTTTTGTAGCACCAATATTGCATACCTTTTTGACCTCCTTTTGTAGCTAATATCCTTGGTGATTTGATTCACCCTTTTGCTATCTCGATCTTGTAAATTTTTTAGCTTCACTTCCTTTCACTTTTTTGCTCTAAACTTATAAATTTGTAGCTCTAATTGCTTCTCAAATACCACTTGCTCATTGCCCAAAAACTCTCTCAAATATGCCTTGAAGTTCTCCAAAATGCAGCTATTTCTTCTCCTTCTATTGATACCCACAAATATGATTTTTTTGGCTTCAATTCTCCTCCAAATACAAATTTGCAGCTCAAATATCTTCAAATTGCTGCATTCAAAATCTGATTTCTTCTCCTTACCTTAATGTCCAATAATCTCCCCTATCTCCTTAAAATTGCTTTCTTCTTTTATTGTCAAACCTTCCTTCAAATATTCTCCAATATGCAGCTCTATCTCTTCTTCAATTTGTTGTCCTGTGATTCTTCAACTTCTACCTCAAAAATCAGCAACCTTCTTCTTTGCAAATCAACCTTCAAAACCTTTATGGTTGTCTTCAAAACTTTCAAATCTAGTGGCCTCTTCTAGCTCATTTCTCCTTCAATCTTCTTATTGAATTCTAACTTCAAATTTTACCTCTTTCACTGGCCTCTTCCTCAAGAATCTGAATGTCTTGAGGTCTTAAAAAATCTTTCCAAATTTTGGCAAAATTCTTGTCAAATTCTTCTTCCTTTTGGGCTTGATTTCAGATGGCGTTAATTTTCCCAAATACTTCTTTTCAAGAGCTTATCCTACTTGCAATTTTCTACCTCAAGATTTCTTAAAATCTCCTTCAATGGCCACTTCTTCAACTTTGCAATGAGGCTTTCTCTAGCCTTCTTCTTCTTCTCCAAATTATCTTGAGACCTCTTCCCTTGGGTCTTCTAATTTTACAACTCCTCAATTATTCTTCTCAAAAATTTTAATGAGAACTTTCCTTGGTATCTCCAATCTTCTAGCTATGAAAGTTTTGAAATGATATCTCTTTCTTGGATCTTTGAATTTTGTTGCTTCTCAAATATACAACATGACATTTTCTTAGTCCTCATCTAACTTTAATATTTAATCTTCTATGGGGACCTCCTATGTGGATTTCCTAAATATTCAATGTCAATAGTCTTCAATATTTAATGAGATCTCTTTCTTGGATCTCCTTAATCTGCAATGTCGACTCTTTTGTTGTAACTCAAAACTAATCCCTCCACAAGGAAAGCACATAGACTTTTAGGCAACATAAGGTGAAATTCTTCTCTATCTATTATAGAAAGCTTCTCAACTTTTGAGAACTAATTTTTTGCATCAAAAAACATAGATAGTAGCAACCAAATACATTCAAATTTTCAAAATTCTAAAATCAATAAACTTCACTAGTTATTCTCAAAACTAGTGGAAAGAAATCTATGTTGAATCCTAGTCTTCATGAGTTTTCCTTCTACCCTATGAAAATACTCTAACCAAATAGCAATATAGAATCTTCCTCAATTTATTAAAATTTTCAATAGGACCTCCTTCTTGGGTCTCTTAATATCATCAATGTCAAGGTCTATCTTCAAGACCTAATTTCCTTTTATTCTAAATTTGCTCTTGGAATAGGTAAATCTTCAAACTTCACTGGTTTTCCTTCAAAACAGTGAAAAAATACTATCTTCCCTAGTTTTCTTTTTCAGAGGTAATTTCTTCAACTTCATTGGTTTCTCCTTAACTAGTGTAAATCTCCTTTGCGACTTTAAAACTTGTGCAAGACAAAACCTTGTAGCTCTGATACCATTGTTAGATTTTGAAGCTAAATACTAAAGATAAAATAACCACAAGATCTAACATAAATTTGAAATATGAAATATAATGTAATGGAAATATTTTAAATATATAAAACTCATAAATGACTTCAACAATAACTCATAGAATTGCCATTAACAAATTCTCACAAAAATTATATCTCCATTGAATCAAGATCTCAAGTACCCATGCTGACATACACTCTCATACTACAATATATGTATCTTGCACACTCACACATAGATACATATATAATGGAATGTGACTCTTCATATGGAGCACCCTTGGCCTTAACTCTTATACAAACTCTTCATCTTCCTATTCTATGGACTCATGTGCACATTTACATTACCAAAATACTTTGCACACTTGTGCATTTATTACATTGCATAAAGTAAATACTCACACTCTAATATAGGACACTCTCCTAATCTAAATATGTACCCAAGGTGTTACATTAGCATGTACCCAATAATGTAATATATTCCAACATATATAATATCTTGGACTCCTAGTTTCAACCCTTTCCAAAAGAAGTTAATGGATTCCCAGTCTAGGTGAATCTTTATGCTCTCCCTATGGAGTTTTGGGAAGAGAAGATATTCACAAAAATTGGTAATGTCATTGGTGCTTTATAGTATATGGATGCCCAAAAAAAGGAAAATTTGTCCAATAAAATTAATATAAGTAAATAAAGATTAGTTATTTGGATGGATGTTTCAATTCCTAGGTCTCAATCCATTACTATCTCCTCAAGAAAATGGAAATGGATCCAAAATATTGAATATGAAAACTTATCCCTAAGATGTTATGGTTGTCAGCAATATGGCCACTTGAATAAGATATGTCTGATCATCCAATCATGATTTGATTCCTCCTTGGTGGACGAGAGGGCCCTACATGCAAATGATTCGAAACCTTCAAATGTCCTAGTTCAAAATAAAGAAGCTTATCCTCTAGATGCACCAATTATCTAGCAGGAATAATGTGAGCAATAGAAGACTCAACCCCAAAAGGATAATTTGAATCAGATTATTGATAAAATCCAAATGGTTACTTAAGACCCTTCAAATAGTTCCATGGAAAATATTAGCACCTTAGATGATATTCTTGAAGTTAATTATGAAGTAATTGATGATGGCCAGGTTTTTGAAAATGAATATCCTACAAAATATGTTACAAATAGATATAACCTTTGTTAGCTTTTGATGAGTAAATACTCAAAATAATATTGCCTCAAGATCAATAATACAATTGCAATATGAAAGATATAATAATGTTGATCAATCAAGCATATAAACTCATAATCAACTATATAATAACTCAAAGAATGCTAATGACAAATGCTCAAAAATACTAAGAAATATTTATTGAATGAAGAGCTCAAAATACATCATACTACATCACCTTCCATTGCTTACATAGGTGACTCTTTCTCCTTCGCTATATCTCTTTTACATCAATACATCCATATATAGAATGGAATGTGACTCTTCATATGGAGGTTTCTTGGCCCTCACTCTTCCTATGACTCTTCATCTTCCTACTCTATTGACACATGTACATAGGGACAACTATGCACATTTACATTGCCAAAATATCATTGCACACTTGTGCATTACATTGCATAAAGTAATTAGCTAACTTCCCCCTAAAGTAATCTCCTACTCTAACTATGTACCAAAGGTGGTACATTTACATGACCCAAATGATGTAATATACTCTAACTCTAACACCCCCTGTATTACATTATTTGGGTATTGAATATTTCAATCTTCAATATGGATCTTTGTCTTCATATGTTCTTCAACTTGATCTGGTCCTTTGTATTTTCTTTAATTCACGTTGCACTGTATACCTCCTTGAATTGGTTCCTCTTCTTCTTCTTTATTGGAGTTAGTACTTTCATAGGTGGATGTACTATCACCAGATTCTTGCAAGAGTATTTTCTCTTTGCTTTTGTCCTTGTCATCATTATCTGTGTCCTATATACACTTAGAGCATCATGATAATATTTTGAGTTAGTAGAACTTGAAGTACTAATACTACATGAGGATTGAAATATCTTTTCTAGGGATGATTCATCCATTTTTGTTTTTAGTTTAAGTAATTCTATCAATCCTCTATGTTCCATATTTTCATCCTTATAACATTTGAATGTAAGTAGTGCCATGTATAGTATGCTTCCATATTCTAAAGGAATTTTAATATCATTCTTTCCATTATCAATTGCTTTAGTGATTCGAGCATGTAGATAATGCTCCATCATTTCAAACCTATCTTTTAAAGCTTCACTATGTATCCTTTTTGAAGTAGGATCTAAGTTTCCTTCAAACTTTATAAGTGAATTCATGATTCCACTTTTTATGACACTTGCTCTTTCCTTTCTAATAGTGTTTTTCATATCATTTTTCATTGTATTACTTGAGGTAGACATCCTTATAGCTCCCTAGATTAGATTATGAAGTGCTTTGATAGTGCCTTGAAATAGTATTTCTTGTAATTCCTTAGAATTGTATATATGGATTTGATAGAACCTTTGTAGTAGTCTACCTTATGACTCCCTAGTTAAAGTATGTGAATTTGATTTGATAAAACCCTTTATATATCTTTAGGTTTTGTAGGCTTCCTTATGTCTCCCTAGTGTATGAAAGATAATGCAAATTTAATATCAACTCTATCAATCAATGTGTGATTTGAATGCAATTTCAATCCTTTACAAATCTTCAAATCTCTAATAATTTTGAACTTAGATATTAAACTTATCAAATGCAATATCTCTATGTAGAATTCCTTATATCTCCCAACTCTAGAAAAATAATATTTGCAAAGTTTTTGTAATCCTAGTTTGATGTAGAATGCCTTATTTCTCCAACCTTAGTAATTTTGCAAATATTCAATTTGTTTTGTAAATCTAAATATGCAATTTTACAAAACCCAAATATAATGCTTCAATTTCAAAATATTCTTCAAATATGATAGAATGTTTCAAAATGCAATATCCAGATTTTTCTAAGGTTCTATAATGCTTATCACTCCACTAAAATCTTCAAATATTTAACCTTAGAATATATTCACTTTATTCCTTATTCCTCCTACCAATATAAAATTTAATATGAAAATATTATGGTAAATGTTACCTTAATTATTCAAGCACTCCTCCTTGACTTGTTGGGTGCTCCTCCTTCTAGTCAACTTTCATTGGACTTGATAATAGGTACTTTGAATGTACCTTCAATGCTCTTGCTTCACACTTGCTATGAATCTACCTTTACTCTCTTACATTGGTGGCTATATGGGTGCTTCTGTCCTCTTGTGCAATGTGCCACTTGTAGCATACATTATGGAGACTTCTTGACTCCCCTTAGGTGGTGCTAACATTCTTGTAATATGAATGGACACTTGGCACAATATTCCTTGTGTTGTTTGGGCATTACTAATCCTTCCTTGAGCGTTGGGTGATGATTTAGAGCATTGAGCACTCTTCTTTCCTGGAGATGTACATTATGACTATGTGCCAACTCTCACCCTTGTGCCAAATGGTAATATTCCTCTTCCTTGCTTGGGATAAGTGTTACAACCTTCTATGCATGCGCTCCCTTCTCCAACGTATGGAATTTCAAGATTATTCCAATGTATTTCTTCTTCACTATTCCTCCAATGTATTCTTGCTTCTTTGTAACAATAATTGGTGTTGTTTCTTCTCTCTTTGGATGATGATGAATTCACCCATGGTTGGCTCTAGTTGTGACTATTTTAGAGCACTCCAATGGTGGCTCTATGGTGCTTCCTTTTGATAGTTTGATCTATTGGTAATATTCCTTTGATAATGCACCCTGTATTTGCAATCTGCCTTGCTTTGTGTATATAGAATGGTTGTGCTACGTAGGATTTATGTAGGGTAATATTTTGTAGGTTGTAGCTGATGTCTTCTAGCTCCTTGGTTGGCTGATTCTTGAGCCTAATGGCTCTTTCCTTAAGCACTCTTGTTAGTGCTTCTTTCCTACAAATGGGTGGATGTTGATGAAGATCTTGCCCCCCTATGATCTGCTGCTCAATGGTGCTTAATATGGTGGTGATCCACACCACTCTTTTAGTGGTTTTATTCACCACTTTGGACTGCATGTCTAGTGTTTTTAAACACCTAAAATCTACCTTTAAATTTGGAACTCTTTGCTTTCCAAAATATACTATATTTTGAGGGATATTCTTCCTCACAAATGTAGGATAAATCTGCTCTTAAATTTACTTAAAAAATAACATATACTATTCACTTATCACTCCTTTAAAATATTTAACTAATGTTGTTATAATATTGCATATTTCTCTAAAAATAATGGTGTGTAATAGTGTCTTTTCTTTGGCTTAATGACACTTCTAAAAAAATTTCCTTTTGCTAGCTCTAAATAGCTCTAAAATTTGATGCTCTAAAAAACTCTTAATATGCACCTTCAAAATATCTGCAATAATACTTTATATGGCATCAAATTTAACACACATTTTTGTAGCTCCTTTCTTTATAGCTTGTTGTCTTGTATTTGTTGTAATGCACCTTTCTTTTGTTGTTAGTGGACTCTTCAATTTGCAGCTATAGTTGCTGCCCAAAATCTGCTTTCTTCTCCTTCAAATATGTGCTAGCTATCTCTAAAATTTGCAGCTCCAAATGCTGCCCTTTCACTGTTCAAATCTGTAGTCAATATCCTCCTTAGGTGCTTCTAAGAATGCTTGAGCTTTTTTGTCCAAAGCTATTCCAAATATATTTCAAAAACTCCTCCAAAATGCAGCTAGCTTTACTCTTTCAATGCTGCCCAAAATTGTAGCTTAAACTCCTCTGATTACTGCTTACAAAATCTGATTTGGTGATGTCCACAATTTTCCAAATCTGCTGCTCTCTTTTGTTGTCAAGCCTTCTCTTAGTTGGCTGTCCAAAAATGCTCCAAAAGCTTCTCCAAAGCTTTTCCAAAATGCAACTTTCTGCTTCTACTATTTGTTGTCCTGTGACCTTTCATCTTCTCCTTCAAGAATCAACAACTTATGCTTTTACAAATCAGCCTACAAAACTTTTGTGGCTGCCTCCAAATCTCTCTAAACTATGACCTCTACAATATTCTTACTTTCTTCTAACTTCTTGCTGAATTCTAACTTCAAATATGACCTCTTTCTCTGTCTTCTTTCACTAGAATCTGGATGTCTTGATCTCTCCAAGATCTTCTCAAAATTTGATAAACTTCTTGCCAAATCCTTTTTCCTTTTGGGCTTGTTGTCGTATGGCAACAATTATCCCAATATCTTCTAGTCAGGTGCTCCTTCTACTTGCAATATTCTACCATGAACTCTACTTTGAATCTCTTCTAATGGTCACTACTTCAGCTTCTACAATAAGGCTTTCTCTTGCCTTTTCTTTCTTCAATGAAATCTTCTTGAGACCTCTACTCTTGGGTCTTCTAATCCTACAACCTTCAATTCTCTTAGTAAATGCTTTAATGAAACCTTACCTTGGTTTCTTCAATTTTCCAACTATGGGAAATTCTTCAATGAGATCTCTTTCTTGGATCTCTAGACTCTATTGCTTCTATCTACAATAGGACCTTCTGTAGTCCTTCTATCTTCTATATTCAATCTTCCAATATTGGAAGTTCTTCAATATGACCTCTCCTTGGGTCTCTATCTTTAGTCTTCAATCTTCAATCTTCCAAAACTTGGAAGTTCTTCAATGTGACCTCTTCTTGGGTCTCTATCTTCAATCTTCAATCTTCCAAAACTTGGAAGTTCTTCAATGTGACCTCTTCTTGGGTCTTTATCTTCAATCTGCAATCTTGTAATGAGAACCTTCTTCTTGGTTCTTCTCAATATTCAATAAGATCTCCTTCTTGGACCTCCTTCAATGTCTACTTTTCTACAACAAAAGAGTTAATCCCTGCACTAGGAAAGCACATAGACTTTCAGGCAATCAAAGATGAAATTCTTCTCTATCTATTGTAGGAAGCTTCTCAACTTCTAAGAACCAATCTTCTACAACAAAACTTAGATAGTAATAATCATATGTATTCAAAGTTCTAAAAATAATAATCTTCACTAGCTATCTTAAAAAACTAGTGGAATCAAATCTATATTGAATCCTAGTCTTCACGGGTTTTCCTTTCAACCCTGTGGAAATATTCTAGCCAAATAATAATCTAGAATCTTTACTTTCTTATCAAGCTTATCAATAGGACCTCTTCTAAGGGTCTCTTAATCTCTTCAATGATAAGGTCTATCTTCAAGACCTTTCTATCTCCTTCTATTCCGATTTTGCTCTTGGAATAGGTATGTCCTTAAATATCACTGGTTTTTCTTCAACACAGTGAGAAATGCTATCTTCTCTGGTTTCTCTTTCTAGAGGTAATTCCTTTATCTTCTCTGGTTTCTTTTCTAGAGGTAATTCCTTTATCTTCTCTGGTTCCTTTTCTAGAGGTAATTCCTTTATCATTATTGGTCTCTTCTTAACCAGTAGAAATCTTCTTTGCTTTTGATCTATATTATGACTTCTATCAAACAATCCCAAAACAATGATGTTTGCATGCAATGGTGCATAGTGGCTGATCCGGTTTGCAAAGACGTAGTGGGATTCAGATTGATAGTAGCAATGGTGATCCCTTGTGGCTCTGATACCACTATTAGCTTTTGATGAGTAAATACTCAAAATAATATTACCTCAAGATCAATAATACAATTGCAATATGAAAGATATAATAATGTTGATCAATCAAGCATATAAACTCATAATCAACTATATAATAACTCAAATAATGCTAATGACAAATGCTCAAAAATACTAAGAAATATTTATTGAATGAAGAGCTCAAAATACATCATACTACATCACCTTCCATTGCTTACATAGGTGACTCTTTCTCCTTCGCTATATCTCTTTTACATCAATACATCCATATATATAGAATGGAATGTGACTCTTCATATGGAGGTTTCTTGGCCCTCACTCTTCCTATGACTCTTCATCTTCCTACTCTATTGACACATGTACATAGGGATAACTATGCACATTTACATTGCCAAAATATCATTGCACACTTGTGCATTACATTGCATAAAGTAATTCGCTAACTTCCCTCTAAAGTAATCTCCTAATCTAAATATGTACCCAAGGTGGTACATTTACATGACCCAAATAATGTAATATACTCTAACTCTAACAACCTTAGGATTTTGAAGTGAAAAAATACATTCTCATATCTTACCACTCTAAAGCAGGAAGAACCTCTGCTATAGAAGAAAAATATTCAAACTAATTTTCTCTTTGATTGATGGCTGTTATGTTTTTTTTCCTTCTATCTTGTGGAGTTATGTGTCATGTAAGGGTTGTTCTTGTTGTTAGTTCCTTTAAAAATTTGAATATGGAAACTTAGCAGTATGAGGAAGATGGAGAATATCTTTGATATAAAGACAAATATGGGTGTGCTTTAATTAACTTGTTAGAAATGTAATGAGAACAATGTAATGTTTTGTTTTTGTTATGGAAGTGGCTCCCTATAGAAGCCACACAACTTATTAAAAATATATACATGAGTAAAAACCATATTACATAAAAAAAATTCCTTTATGTTAAATTTTATACACTTTATATCTTTTTCATAAAAAACTAAACATATCCTTGTACAACCCTCACTACCCTTTTACTTATTTTTTTATAAATTCCCTTTGGAACATTAAATTTATACTAAATATGTGAACTAACAAATTATAATTTTAGATATATACAATAAATATGAGGATTGTAAATTATAATAATTAGCCATTTATATCTTAAAATTATGATCATGATTATTTTTTTATATTTTAAAATTAGAATTTTTAACCTTTAAAAGAAACGTTGCCATTGAGTGCGAGTGTAAGTCGGGAGTGAGTGCAGCCAAAAGCAAGTGCAAGCGTGAGCCAAGAGTAAGTTTTGTTGGAAGCAAATGTGAGCATGGTTCGAGAGCGAGGAGGAAGTGTAAGCAAAAAGTAGAAAGCAAAGTGCAATCAAGGAACAAGAATCACTTCTTGTTTCAAATCCTAGTAGAATTTAAAGGATTGAGTTAAAGAAAATTAAGAGAGAGTGCAAGCTAGGAGTGAATGTGAGTCAAGAGGGAGTGTGAACCAAGAGGGAGTGTGAGTGAATATTTAGTCATGGCGGAAGAATAGAAGATTCATTCTAAGTGCATCAATGCTTCAAACTCTTACCATGAATGCATAAAACATTATTTCTGGAAAATTGTTGAAGCAAAAGAATACCAGGAAAAAGAAGAGATAGGGATAATTGTGAGCCATGAGGAGTGCGAGCCAAGAGCGAATGCGAGATAGGAGAGAGTGCAAGCTGAGAGCGAGTGCAAGTCAAGAGGGAGCACGAACTAAGAGAGAGTGCAATCTAGGATTTAGTCATGGTGGAAGAACGATGGGTTCATCCAAAGTGCATCAATGCTTCAAACCCTTTTTATGAATGCATGGAACATTATTTCCAAAAAACTGCAAAAGCAAAAAACATCGATAAAAATAAGAGATATGCGTAATTATGAGCCAATAGGAAGTGCAATTTGGGAGCAAGTGCAAGTTAGGAGAGAGTGCAAGTTGGGAGTGAGTGTGATCCGAGAGGGAGTGTGAACCAAGAGGAAGTGCAAGCCAAGAGCAAGCCCCATTAGCTATTATGGAAGGAAAGTCATATTTGAAAACCCTAATGGGAAGTTAGGATGCCCTAGCTAGAAATCAGGATGCCCTAGTTGGAAGTATGGAGGTCCAAGTTGGAGATAAGTAGAAGAGTGAATACATGGCAAGTTCAATCTAGATAGTAGATGTTACACTAGAAGTAAGTATCAAGGATGAGATGATTGAGCATGATATAATGGTTCTTAAAAGTAAAGGGTTAATATGTAAGTTCCATTGATCATGGCCAGGGAGATTCAAAATTGGATCAAATGGAAGTGGGGATTGAATTCAAATTATTTTGTGACTTTTCTTCCTAAATATTTTTCCTCATCATCTTTTCCAATTCAAAAATTAGGGATAAAATAATGGTTGGTGGCCCATGGTTTAGGGGAAGAGATGCACTTTATTTGATACCATGGAATGAAATTTTTTCTATTGAGATAGAAACTATTAAGAAGCTTCTAGTGTGGGTTAGGCTTTTTGGACTTCCATATCAGCTTATCAATAAGGATGTTTTGAAGAAATACCCTAGGGGAATTCATCAAGGACTAACTACTAAGGAGTGAAAACATGTTATATATACTTGAATATGTGTTGCTATGGATATTTCAAAATCTTTGCCACAATCTATTAAGATTAAATCTCAATCAAGAGAATGGGATCAACAAGTAGATTATGAAAATATTGCATTTTGTTGCCATAATTGTTATGAGACTGGATCTATGGTAAGAGTTTACAAAGTGAAAACTTTGAAGAAAGAGATAAAAAATTCTAGCCATGAGATAAACTTCAAGATGAAGCAAGGAAATCATACAGTAATAGAAGCTAGATCAGATCAAGGATATTCTACTCCAAAAGAAGAGTCAAAGAAAACCTATCTATAATATCATTTGGCAAGTTCAAAATGAATTAAAGTTGTAAATGAAGATGTGGAGATAAATCCTAAAACAAAGACAACAAAAGAGGTCGAGTTTATTCCAGGTAAATCATCTTCAATTTTCCTCAAGTAGTATAGAATCTTCTCCAAGTAATAAAAGTGAAAGTGGTGAAGATGTTATCCCTTACACTTTAAGGTTTCAAGAGTAGAATAATAAAGAAATGAGGTTGGAGGAAACCCATAACAATATAGGATTTTTAGGGAATAATAAGAAGGTAATTGTTACATAAGAGCATCCTTGCACTTTAGGGTGTCTAGGGAAACATAAAGAAGATTGTGCTTTTGAGGTTATTCCTTGCACTTTAGATCCTTCTAAACAAGACAAACCTAAAGATTGAAGTGATTGATGAAGATGAATGTATTGTTGGGAATGAAGAAAAAAAAAGATCCAAGAAGAAAAAAAAGAGAAAAAGAAACCCAAATAGATATTGATATGGGAAAGCAAAAGCAAATATCTTAAGTGTTTACAAGAAGTGGGACTAAACCCACAAATAAAAACAAATTAAATACAGTGAAAATAAGATCTTGGAATATTAGGAGAATGAATAAGAACCCTAAAATATGGTAGAGTTAGGGTTTTGGGAAGGAGCATGTCGAGCGGTTCTCGAGGAGCAAGGGAATCATGCAGACTACCATGCGGGCAACCTGGAGGGGCTGAGAACCATGGCAGATCTTTAATCAATGACAAGGATATCGACAATGGAGAAGATGCTAAAAATATGGATGGGGACTTGGAAACCTTCGAGGTTGGGAGGAAACCCCCGTAAAACCCTCCTTAGAATTCTCCTTCTGGTTTTTTTGAGGATAAAGTCCAATTCGATTTAGGGTCATCCATACCCATCAATCAAGACTCAATCCCTCTCACAATTTCTGGCAGAGAGGTCATCATTCCACCTGAGGTAATGGCACCTTTGATTTTTCAAGAATCCCTATCTTTGGTTGGGAAGTTTGTTGGTGTGCGTCCAGACATCAAGTCTATTCGAAAATGGGCTTTAACGAAATGGCGGTCTAGTGGTAATCTGGATTTGGTTACCCTTCTTAGGGGTTTTTCATGATCAGGTTAAATAACCCTCAGGATACAGGTCGAATCCTCACTAGCGGGCCCTGGTTCTTTGATCGAAGAAGTCTCTTCTTGAGAAGGTGGGGAGAGGATTTTGACCCTAAGACTCAGAGCATAAATATGACACCAATTTGGATCAAACTTCTTGGTCTACCGACTCATTTTTGGCACATTGGGATTCTTAAAGGCATAGCTCAAACCATTGGAGAACTGGTTGCCATAGATTCAACTACTAAAGCAAGAACCCGACTAATTTATGCCTGCATATGTCATTGTAAATCTGGACTCAAAGCTCCCCACCTACATTGATCTCACTTTAAGGTCCTATCACAGGCAACAAGCAGTGGAGTATGATAATAAACCAACATTTTGCATTGAATGCCAAAAACAAGGGCACCTCAAAACTCAATGCCCATCTCTGAGGAAAGAAATGAAAAAGGATGGACTCGATGACAGGAAAGGCCCAAAAAGTGGTCAAACTATGCAACATTTCCAAAGAAAGAACCAGATTGATAAGGGCAAGCAAGCAACCACTCAACCTCAAGCGCCTTCACATTCTGAGGACATTCCCAATCAGGTACACCCCTTAATTGAGAGTCCTAATCCTTTCTTACCTCTAAGTGACCAAGTCACCAAAACCACAGTTACAAGTTTTTCTGGAGCCCCTGAGCCCCCCAATATCCCTACTAAAGACTCAAACCAAATTTGTGATGCCCCTCCATCCCCCATCAGATCTGGTCCCTCATGTCCCCAGTCCAACACTAGGAGTCAGGAAAAATCTGAGACTGATGTGGGCATCTATAAAAAAGAAATACTAGCCCTCCCATGGCCAGGGACATATTTTGAATAGTCCAAAAGCTTCCATTGATCCTAATCAAGTCTCTTGTCTTGTGAATGAGGAGTCTCTTCCTCTTGAGGCTTTGTCCCCCGTTGTTCCCTTGATGTCCGAGACTCTGGTTTTTGAGTCGCTTCAAAATAAATGCTCGGCTATCGTTGACAGTGTTAAGAAGAATGGACGCTTACCCAAAAAGGGTCTGAGTTCTAAAGGATCTGAGTCGTAGACCATGTTTGAAAGATGGTTGGAGCTAGGATGCAAATGCCCAAATTTCAAGGCATCAACTCATCAGGTGGAGGCGAAGATGGTAAGCGAGTGTTCTAAAAAAATTTATGATGAAACCTCCCTGGATTGTGAACTCCTTGCTTTGGTAAAAAAAATGCTTATTCTTTTATTCTATTGTTTAGGGAAATTGCTTCCTGAGGCTTGTTGTGTTGGTTTCTTGAAACTTGTTGTTTTCCGATTTTGGGTCTATGTACCCTTTCCTTTTAGAGTCTGTGATGTTTCTGGCTTCGGGTCTGCGTACCCTGTCTTTCTCTTGCTCTTCCTGGTTGGTGTCTCTTGTTTAGTTTGGTGTTGCTCTCCATATGTTCGAGGACCCTTTCAAAATCCCTTCCACCAATCAAAAAAAATAAGAACCCAAAAAAATATATTAAGAAATTATGAGGTTGTTATAGACAAAATATTTATAAATATAAAAGTTGATCAACAAATATTTTAGCTATTCAATATTCATCTTGATAAAATTTAAATTTTGAAAGGCGTCTAATATAAAAGAAGTCGATTGTGAAAACTTAACTTGAGGAAGATGAAGAATATTTTTGATAGTGAGACATATGAAAAATATCTTTGAACGAAAGACAAAGTTAAATATGCTTTAAAAACCATTTATTATAAAAAAAAAAAAAAAACCACTTATCATTTAATCTTAAATATAAAATTAGGTATATAATCCCAGTGGGAACGGCGCAAAAGTAGCCTCTCCTTAAAAGGTTCAAAATTCATAAAGAATCGTGATAATGTGAGTTGTGTATGTTAAAAAACAAATTATAAATACAAGATTAAAAATAGCTAGCACTTTGTTTTCAGGGGATAACATAATGGTTCGATTTTTGGTTTTTTTTTGAAAGGTCCAAGGTTCTAATTGTGGTGTGAGCAAATGTACCAGGGGATGGGTGTGTATAGTTGTGTTTTTTTTATTATTTTTTGAAAGGTCTAAAGTTCATTGCAAATGTGTGAGGAGGTAAGTGTGTATGGTTGTGTATTTGGCCCCTATTAATAAGTTCAACTTTCACCCTTATAAAAAAAAAATTGTGAATAAGATAAGGATGTCTAACCGTAAATATGGATCTAAACAAATAAAATAATAATTAACCCATTTAAGCTATTAAAAAGTTAGGAAAAACTTAGTGGTCCAAAATATTCAACTCCATTGAGTATGAATATGGGTGATTAATTAAAAAAAATTAAGTAAATAATTAAGATCATTAGTTTGTTAAAGTTAGGTGGATTGATAAGAAGTTGGGTATTTATTAGGAAGAGATCTAGGTTCAAACCTTAAGGACATGTTCAATCGAGGGTAAAGGCAGTAGTCTGACTTGAATTCGTTGAGTTTGCATCATTTTGATGAAGGCGATATCAACCCCGAGCCATTAAGGGTCTCCTTCACTCCGAGTCGTGTTTGGTAAGAAGTTGGGTATTTACCAAGAAAAGATTTAGGTTCAAACCTCATGCCAAATCAAGGGTAAAGATAGTAGTCTGACTTGAGTCCGTTGAGTATGCGTCAACTTGATGACGACGGTACCAACCCCAAGCCACCAGGGGTCTCCCTCACTTCGTGTCGTGTTTACCGAGACGAGATAGGGGTTATAACGGTAGCACCATGATTTGACACTACGATCGGAGGTAATGCAACTTGACCCTATGACTAGTTGTTCAAAAATAAAAAGTAGTTACCAAATCATTTATATCAAAAAAACATATACAATTAAAATCAATTTCTTAAGCAATGAATTTTTTTTTTTTTAATTTTTTTTTAGATTAAGGTCATATCCGCATGTGAAGGGAGGGATTTGACCTTGGGACCTCTCTTATCCGTACTAAGTACCTTACTGACATGTTCCCTCAATCCTCGAAAAGAGATCTCGGGCTCAAGTTTGGCGGCCTACGCCAGATATAAAAAACTCCTGGCTAACCTGAGGGTATACTCGAATAGGGCAGGTCCCGTGGAAAAAATCCTGACCCCCAAAAATTAAGGAAACGGTTTTCCTTAACATAAATTTTTTTTTTTATAATTAAAACTAAGATAATATCAAAATAAAACATCAACAATATCCTATTAAAATATCCACATAAATATTATCCGCTAACTTCTTTTCATTGGTAGGCAACGAAGTGGGGAAACTGGGAGTGCATGCACCATTATAAGTGAACGTGCTCTATTTAAGGCTTTTTGAGCTCGTTAATCGAATATATTTTAAAACAAATAAAATAGAAAATGAAGGTTTAGCGGTGTTGACCTTTGGATATTTATTTACGTGTTGAATGCTCATCAGTAGAGTAGAGGTTTTGTTAAAAATGGTTTTAGTTTGATTTTTTGGACGAATGTTGAAGATTGTTTTGGTTTCGATTTTTTTTGACAAATGTTCTTTTAATATTGTTTGAGACGAATGTTGAAGGTTATCTCATTAACTTTATCTTTACCTAAAACCTTAACATTTTTCTCTACCTAACATACTAAAGTTTATAAAAAAATTATATATTTATAAAAACTCTATTAAAAAATACTATGATAACTTATGAATCAAATATCTACTATTTCTAAAGGCTTAAATAAATATTTCAGACTTGCCCTTCTTTAGTTTTTTTAAAAGTGAACAATATTTTCAACTTAGGTTAAATTTCATTCTTAGCTGTATTAAATGATGACCATAGTTAACCAACATTTACTTGAAGTAAAACATAGTAAAACATACAACATAACTATAGTTTAATTCATGTATGAAAACTCAAGAATTACAAATGCTTTTTTGGCAACTCAATAACATGAGCCATGTCTATTTAAGGATGGCTTAAAAGTCTAAATGGCTCTGTTGCATGTGATTTAATTAGATATTCCTTACAGGCCATTCTTTCTACATGGCCGTGCTTGAAAAGTTAAATTACACCAATTTTCCTGATAGAATCTTTGTCGGGAAACGATAATGATATTTTTGTTAATTATTATTTAGCTTATATAAGTTAAAATTTATTAAGTTTAACCATATTTTATTTAATTATTATTTGAATTATATCTTCAAATTACAAGAAGGAGCTTTATCCTCCCATATGATTTTAATTATGTTAATTATTATTTAAGTTATAAATTGGAGCTTCATCCTCCCATATGATTTTTATTATGTTAATTATTATTTAAGTTATAAATTTAAATTACAAGGAAATGTTTCAACCTATCAAAAAAATATATATAATATTGATTATATTATCTGTTATACTTCTTTTCCTGATAAAAAACGATACTAGGATTTCTTTGGGTTTGATGGCTGTGATTTTTGTAAAGCTGTACGTACGGCTCACATCATTTCAAATAAGAATATTACGATCCTTTTAGGTTCATGGCCTTAAATTCTTTGAAGATGTACATTTCACATCCTTGCAAATAAGGTTTGTACGTATGCAAAGGGAAAGTGAGGCAAAGAGAATCGACCAAACCTTATATGCAGACATCGTATACCTATCAATGGTGGTTTTATTACATTTAAATAATAATAAATTAATACTTATATTTTTTCAAATTAAGTTTTCATATTTATTTAAGATAAGATCGAGCTTCATATTGGTTATAGGTAATTTATATATATATATTTGGGTTACATGTGAGAAGGATGTCTTATATTATTTTTAAGTATATGATTTGAATGGAAAGTTATTACCGATAGCGTCCTACAATTGCAGTCATGAAGGTCAGCCATACCGTAAACAATATTAATATTTTATTAAAAAAATCGAAACAATATTAATATTTTATTAAAAAAATCGATATTATGGTTACCGTGGATTTAAAATATTTAAACTATTTAAACTAAAATGGTGCTCAAACTTTCTAATATTATTTGACATCGAGATTGATAACTCTTCGCCATATATATATTTTATATATCTAAGCTAAGCTAGTTATTATAACTCCTTAGAATAAAAAATTACCACTATAAATCCTCTTTTGGTAAACTTTTACACCATATCAGTAAACTTCTACTCCAAATGAAGGGACCCTAAAAAGACTTAAGATTAGAACCACCGATCCCAAGGTGTTAGATCTATTACCTCCACCCAATATATATTATATTTGTATATAAGATTTAAGATTATTAAGAGAGCTATTAAAATATAATAAATTATAAATATTTTGTTATTTAAATTATATAAATTAATTTCTTAATTTTTATTATATTCATTGAAAAAAATATTTTTTTAAATACATAGAAGAGTTGGTATATATATATTATAGTATAAAAATAAATATATAAATTTAAAAAAATAAAATTTTTCTTTTTGTTGAATAAAAGAAGTATATATTCGGGCGATTTTTTCCTCTGAACTAGGGTTTCTGGAACTTCGAAGATTCTTGGGCATCAGCTGGATTGCAGAAGTGCCTTCGGGGTACGGTGGTTCTGAAGGTTAGATCGGTGCCCCAGGAGAGTCCAATGGGGACTTCTCCGGCTCCTTTTCCAGGGAGTACCAGCTCTTATGCAGACTTGTTTAAAGAAAACTCTTCCCCAAAAAACGTCGAAGCTCAGAAAATGGCATACAAAATGCTCTTCACGGCTGCTGGGAATAAGTCGACAGCACCTCGTGTGAATGGTTGTTTGCCGCAGGCCGAAACCAGGCCAAAAATAGTCATTGAGCCAAGTATGGTTGAGGAATCAATCATCTACAGAGCTGATCACGATCTAATCTGCAAGTTCATGGGGATACGTCCTTCCCTGAATTTTTTGCACTCCTGGATCCGCCAAAACTGGGAGCCTCACGGTGAGTATTCATTGTGGTTTATTAGCAATGGATATTTTATTATTAGCTTTTCGTCTTTGGTCGATAGAAATAAGGCTTTCGAGTCAAAGAAGAAAAGTCATGGCCCGACAGGGCTATTTGTTCAGCCATGGAGAGTGGGATTCGATCCCCGAGTTGAACCTACTGCTGTCCCAGTATGGATCCGACTATATGCTCTCCCAATGGAATTCTGGAGTGAGCAGGTGTTGGCAAGGATTGGCAATTCCATTGGTAGACATCTGGGTGTTGCCAGAGACACACTTGAAGGGAGCATGGCGGTGTATGCTAGAATATGTGTGGAGATGGATCTCAGCCAGCCTTTGCCGACAGAGATGGAGATTGAACTGGCAGGTCTCTCCTGGATTCAACAATTGGACTATGAGGCCCTACCCTTTAGATGTAGGGTTTGTCACAAACATGGACATTTGGCCCATTTTTGCCCTAATAATATGAATGCTAAAGTGGAGGCCCCTTCAGGAGTGCCAAACCAGCCTAAAGAGGACAAGGCAACACTTAATACAGGTTCTAATAGGACCGTTCAGGGCCAAGAAGCTCAGAGAGAGGGTTTTGAACAACCCAGAAGAAAAAGACGGACAAAGAAAAAAGAGGGAAAGGAGCAATCCCATCTCAGACCTGCCAATAGGTATGAGATATTTAAGTCACTGGTTGACGAAGAGGAACAATTTATGGAGGGCATGGAGGGTTTTAAGGAAACTTCTAATATTCCCGGGCAACTCCCTCTCTCTTCTTCTCCTGTCATACAGCAGGTAGTTGATCCCTGTGAGGTATCACAACCAGTGTGCTCAGGTGCTTTGGTAGTGCATAACCAGGAGCAGACAGTATCTCAGGATGTCAGTATGGGAATACCAAAGAAAAACAGGGAAAGGCCAACTCTGGGGATAACCCAGGTAGAAAAAAGATCAAAAAATAGCAACTCTCAGGGAGTAGGTAGAAGATCCAATAAGGAGTTGCTAGCAGCCCAAGGAGACAGATTGATCACGGGAGGATCGGTGAGGACAATAGACTCTTATTGCTCCCAGGGTAACCAATGATTATACAATCATGGAATGTGAGGGGTTTAAACAACAGAACCCATCAATCTGCTGTCCGAAGACTTTTAGAGAATCGCAATACTGATTTTTTGCTTTTACAGGAGACTAAGATGTCTTTAGATCTTATGTCCAAAACAGTCAACAAAATTTGGAGGGGTGCTGGTCATATGGATGTGGCTGCCCAAGGTGCCTCAGGGGGGATTGTTACTCTGTGGAACTCTCTTGAATGGTCTGCAATAGAACATCTTGCCTGGAGGGGGGTTCTCACTTCTCTTTTTAGGAATAATGTCACTGCGGAACACGTTCTAATCACAAACTTTTATGGGTCTCAAAACCTAGATGGTCAGAGGCGACAGTGGAAGGCTGTGCAGAACATGCGAACCTCAAGGGAAGATTTAGACTGGATTATAGCGGGTGACTTTAACGCTAAATTATCTTCTAGAGACCAGGAAGGGGGAGCTCCCTTTTTGGACCCAGGGGACCGGTTCATGATTGCCCAAGTCCAGGCTTTGCGCTTAGTGGACATTAAATGTCCTGGCATTAACTTCACTTGGACTAATAAAAGGCGGGAGCCACATAGCAGGAAGGTTAAGCTTGATCATTTTCTGGTTTCAGAGGAGGCGTTTGTAAAATGGAATATAAATTTTTAGATTTTAGAAGGCCCAGTCTCTCGATCACTGTCCCATTCTGTTGGAAGGCGGGACTAGGATGGGGCAGCATCACAAACCTTTCGGATTTGAGAATTTTTGGCTTCAAAAAGAAGAACTTCGGGAGAAAATTCCACAGTGGTGGGAAGAAGGCCGCCCAACTTATGGGAGAGCAATGTTCGGAATCCACAAACAACTACAATATGTCAAAGCTCAGTTGAAGTGTTGGAGGCGTGCTAATAAAACCGACTTCCAGGCCCAAAGAGCTCCATTGGTGGCCAGATGGGATGAGGTCCAAAAATAGTTCGGAGAAGGAGTAATTACAGACCAGCTCAAAGCTGAGGATGATGCCTTGCGTACAGCGGTGGAGGACATTGACAACCAGGAGGAGACCTATTGGCGACAGAGAGCAAGAACCACCTAGTTATTAGAAGGGGACAGAAATACAAAATTCTTTCATCGGACTGCTTGTGCTCGAAGACAGATGAATAAGATGGAGGCCCTTCAAGATGAGAACGGTCATTCCTTTGATACACTTCCAGGTATACATTCCCATGCTATGGATTATTTCTCAAAGCTTTTTAAGGAAAGTGTGGTTCAAGATGTAGAGGCCCAAAATGAAGTTATTTCTGTCATACCTGCTATTATTTCTGAGGATGAAAATCAGGCCCTCCTCAAACCCATTGATAGAGATGAATTGAAAACTGTGGTCTTTGGAATGAGCACTGGTAAATCTCCAGGTCCGGACGGTTTCCCAATTGAGTTTTTTCAGGCTTTCTGGGACTACTTAGAGGAAGATGTTAGGGTTGTTGTTGAAGAATCCAGAGAAAATAAGAGAATGCTTAAAGCTATAAACCACACTTTCATTACCTTAATTCCAAAAGGTGAGGAGGGGGTTCATATTTCAGATTATAGGCCTATTGCCTTATGTAATGTGTTGTACAAAATAATCACAAAGGTAATGGCTGAGCGCCTAAAACCTCTTCTTCACAACATTATCTCCTCTGAGCAAGGGGGTTTTGTTGAGGGTCGACAGATTCTGGATGGGGTGGTTCTGGCCCAAGAAGCAATCCATTCAATGCACACTTCTGGGAATAAAGGGATGTTCATAAAACTGGACATGTCAAAGGCTTATGACAGGGTTGAATGGAGTTTCCTGGCCAAAATGATGGCTGCCTTTGGTTTCTCTCAGGATTGGATAGAGTGGGTCATGAGTTGTGTCTCTTCCCCGACTTACTCTGTTCTAATCAAGGGCCTTCCTTCGCAACCTTTTGGAGCTTCTCGGGGTCTTCGCCAGGGGGATCCTTGTTCTCCTTATCTTTTTCTCATTTTGGCTGAAGGTCTTGGCAGACTTTTCTTGAGGAGAAGACAGCAAGGCAGATTATTGGGTATTAGGGTGGGGGACGAAGTTTTAACGCACCTGTAGTTTGTGGATGACACTGGTTTGATGGGAGTGGCCAGCTTCAGGGAAGCAAGAACGATTAGGGATACTCTTAATGTCTATCTCAGGGCTACTCAACAGGTCATTAATGACAAGAAATCCAAAGTGGTCTTTTTTAATCTGGAGCAAAGGCTTCATAACAGAATTTTAGAAATCCCGGGATTCACTAGGACTTCTCTCCCTGTGGTTTACTTGGGGATCCCCTTGCACTTTAAGAAGCTGAAATTAGACACTTGGAGGAATTTGCTGGAGTGTATCAAGGACAGAATTAATCACTGGTCTCACAAGTGGTTAAGTTATGGTGGCAGATTAACGTTCTTACAGTCAGTCATTCAAGCCATGCCAATCTACAAATTTTCTATCCTGGCTGCCCCGCTTACAATATGGAAAGAGTTGGACAGGATGGCTAGAAAGTTTTTGTGGGAAGGAGCTAAGGGAGAGAGAAAGTGGGCCTTAGTGGGCTGGGATAAAGTCACCCGACCCAAGGTAAAAGGTGGGTCGGGACTGAGAGGATCCAAGTTAAATAATAAAGCTTTGGCTGGAAAGTTGTACTGGAGGTGGATTTCCCAACCAACTTCCTTATTCAGTAGAATCCTAACTAGTAAATATTTGGGTCATGTTAACCCCAATGAGGTGGGCCGTTTCCCTTTGGATGGTACTGGATCCTTAGTGTGGCAGGCTCTCAAGCTAGGATCTCAGGTTATTAAAGACCAATTGTTTTGGAAAGTGGGGAGAGGGGAGAAGGCTCGTTTCTGGACCGATTCATGGGATCAGTACCCACCCATCATTGTTGAATTCCCCGAGTTACTACCAATAAAATCTGCCATAGAAACCAAGGGTTGGGTCCAAATTGAAAGTTATTTCAACACTACTCAGCTGGGGAGTATAAGTTTAAGAAGTTTAAGAGGTTGGAGGAGTGGCCAATTTCAATCCCCCGGAGTTGGCACCCATCTTGACCAAAATCTTGACAGAAAGGTTTCTCACAGGGAGAGACGAGGAGGATGAATTAGCTTGGGGCTATGGGAGCCTTGGTGTATATACAATGAAGGACGGATATGACAAGATCCTCCCAGAGCCTCCCCCCATTCTTATCCGGTTGAGGATTGGAGAAAGATTTGGCACTCCAAGGGCTGGCCGAAAGTAAACTTTTTTGCCTGGCAGTTTATGCACAATGGAATTCTCACTTTTGACAATCTCAGATGTAGAGGAATCATCGGTCCATCTCAATGTGTTTTATGCCACAAGAACGAGGAAACAACTGATCACCTGATGTTTGAGTGCCCTTTCACGCGTCAGATTTGGAAGCGATGGTTCTCTCACTATAAAATCCAGGTTAATGGTGACATGAATCGGACTAATATTTGGGAAAGATGGAAGAGGGGTAGATTTAAATCTAAAGCTCTTCAAATTGGTTGGGAGCTTGGCTTATACTTCATTTGGTGGCAAGTGTGGTTGGAGAGAAATGCTAGAATTTTTAGAGAAACCTTTTCCTCGCTAGATGGAGTTTGGCAGGTCATCTGGAGCAAAGTCACAGAAACAGTTGTCGTCTACGCTAAAGAGGAAACTCAGGTTGGTCCTGGGCCAATGGAAGAGGGAGTTGAAAAGCAAGAGGGACAGGACAGAGCTAGTTGGAAACCACCCCTAGAAGGTTGGATTAAAATCAATACTGATGGAGCTGCAAAGGGCAATCCGGGTAGTGCCGGAATTGGCGTGGTCTGCCGGAATCATGAGGGATCAGTGCTCTATTGGGAACTGCAAGGCTTGGGAAGAGCCACAAACAATGAAGCAGAAGCCATTGCTATCAAATCTGCTTCTATTTGGGCAGTTACTCAGGGCCACAGGAGGATAATTCTTGAATCTGATTCTCAAATACTGGTTGGAGCTCTAGACTGCATGAGGAACTTTGCGTTGAAAGCATGGAGGTTGAGGATTCTGGTCTCTCAAATCAAGGAATTATGGAGGGAATTAGATGATGTGATTCCAGTTTATGTGAGTAGAGATTTAAACAAAGCGATCGATTTCCTGGCTAAGATGGGTGCTGAGAAAGAGGTAGGGGTGCAGTTGCACAGTGACATGCCTATTGAGGATGAGGTGATTAGGCAGGGCCTTGAAAGATCCTTGAGCCAATGATCAAAGAAAAAGCAAAGGGTGGTTTTTGTCATGATATCATGACCTGTTGCGCCATCGCGGCCATTGGAGGTAAGCTGTCGCGATATCGCGACATGTTGCGCCGTCGCGGCCACTGGAGGAAAGTTGTCGTGATATCGCGACATGTTGCGCCGTCACGGCCGTTGGAGGAAAGTTGTCGCGATATCGTGACATGTTGCACTGCGCTGGAGGAAAGTTGTCGCGATATCGTGACATGTTGCGCCATCGTGGCCGCTGGAGGAAAGTTGTCGTGATATCGCGACATGTTGCGCCGTCGCGGCCGTTGGAGGAAAGTTGTCGCGATATCGTGACATGTTGTGTCGTCACGGTCGTTGTGAGGAAAGTTGTCACGATATCGCGACATGTTGCGCCGTCGCGGCCCCTGGAGGAAAGTTGTCACGATATCGCGACATGTTGCGCCGTCGCGGCCCCTGGAGGAAAGTTGTCGCGATATCGCGACATGTTGCGCCGTCACGGCTTGGAGGAAAGTTGTCACGATATCGCGACATGTTGCGCCGTCGCGGCCGCTGGAGGAAAGTTGTCGCGATATCGCGACATGTTGCGCCGTCGCGGCCGCTGGAGGAAAGTTGTCGCGATATCGCGACATGTTGCGCCGTCGCGGCCAAGGGAGGAAAGGTGTCACGATTTCGTGACATGTTGCTCCGTCGCGGCCAAGGTTGGAAAGGTGTCACGATTTCGCGACATGTTGCTTCGTCGCGGCCAAGAGAGGAAAGTTGTCACGATTTCGTGACATGTTCCTTCGTCGCGGCCAAAGGTGGAAAGGTGTCGCGATTTCGCGACATGTTGCTTCGTCGCGGCCACGGGAGGAAAGTTGTCGCGATTTCGCGACATGTTGCTCCATCGCGGCCAAGGGTGGAAAGGTGTCGCGATTTCGCGACATGTTGCTCCGTCGCGGCCAAGGGAGGATTGTTGCCGCGATTTCGTGACATGTCGCGATTTCGCGACAGGTTGACTTTTTGCGGTCAGAGGAGTTTTGTGTCGCGATATCGCGACTTGTAGCTTTTTCGCGGCCAAAGGTGAAGTCGGTGAAAGCGGCGCGATTTCGCGACAAGTTGTTGTAACAGACCAATCAGCTCCCTCAGCTAGCTTGTTATTGGTTCAAGAGATTTGGCTCCATTGCAAATCTTCCTCTTCTCTTGTAATCATGTGCTTTCTTTGTTTTCGGCTGGGAAGTGTCTATTCCCATTTGTAACTGATCTTTGTTTTAATACAAGTTTTTTTCAATTTTTTCAAAAAAAAAAGAAGTATATATTCATATTAGTTATTTTTTATATTTTGTAGTTAAAAATGTGATAGTGATTAATGATAGACATAACTAATGTTTTTAAAAAATAATTATAAAAATAATCTAGAGATGCTTAAAATATGTTTACTTACAAAAGATCTTTATAAAAATAAAGGTTTTTGTTTTATTTATAAAGAAACAACATCTTTATTAAATGTTCCATAGGACTTATATGAGTTCTAAGATTTGGATGTAGTGGATATTTATACCTATATAAAAATTATGTCTTTACACACATTCTATCATCTAAAAAAATAAATGAGTGTTATAGGTGTATGACTATACAAAAATTGACATCTTGAAACACATTCTATCATCCCCAAAAGTTAATATCAAGAACACATTTTATCTTTTCATAAGTAATGTTATTGTCATGCCACTTCATTGCCCCCATTTCATGAAACATATTATTAAAGTGATTTAAGAACCAACATTATCATATAGTGGTATTACAACCACCTCATTGTCCCCACATTTCATGAAATATATTATTAAAGTGATTTAAAAACCAACAGTATCATATAGTGGTATTACAACAACATTTGACAACTACATATATACATTACTTGACTAAGATTCATGTCTAAGTCTCCTTATTAAAAGTTGAAGAATATAACTAGTTGAGCTAATATCATTTCATATAAAAACTTTAGATTATTAACATTGGTCTATGTGGGACTCCCCTAGTGGTTAGGGTTTTGGGTTATCTTTCAGGAGACCCAAGTTCAAACCAGGGTGGGGCATGGTGTACCTACGTATGTGAACTTGCGTAAAAAAAGCATGGTGTAAAAAAACAAACATTGTTTTAAAAATTTGTATACTAATTATAAGTCAATACCTTTCACCCGCTCAAACTTTATTTTAGATAGATAAATTTTATAGCAAATTTCCTCATAAGTACTTGTCTTATTAAAATAAAAACATATCAACAAAATAAAAATTTCAAACTATACATTTATTACAACATTAACTTCAATAAAATTTAAAATTATGTTAATTACATATAAAATAATTTTAATAAGATAGAAAACATTTTAATAACACTAAAAACTTTAAAATAACAATAAATTAAATTTGAATGATAAAATTTACTTTTATTTTAATATTTAAATAGTTTTTTACAAAATAACTTTTTTTGCTGGAGAAAAAGAGGTTGTATTCGGCTCCCTTATCTTTGACAAATCACAAGTCTCTCATTTACAACTTGAGAGTTTACAAACAGATTCAAGTCTCATCTCAATTGAGTTGCTATAGCTAGATACTTGTATCTTTTTTCATAAAAAATCTAATTCTTAATTTTTATTTTTGAATCTTCTTCAATTTTCTTTGTAAATACAAATATTCCAAAATTTAACATCCTTCTTCTTGACATTTTCCTATAGGAGCCTTCACAATACCAAAACTCCACCTTTATTGTCTATGCACTACACCTTAGTAGAGTAATATTTCTGAAACTTCACACTATCATAGTTCGCTTTACCATATTTAGATTGTCAATTTCCTTCTTGAAGCATAAGTGCATCCACAAGAACTATAATAAATAATTTATATAAAAACACATTAACATTATAAAATACAATAAATATTACCAATGGAAAATATTAGAGTAAATCATAATCATTAATTGATTCAGAGAGTCAACATTTTCTTATGAGCTTCCACTAAACTTAATACCTCCTTTAACCATGGAAAATAGAATTTTACTTCATGATCCTCTATTAAATCCCCTGTATTGGTAGCCTACTTGCATATTTATTCTCTTCCCTTAATATATGTGTAAACCGAATTTCTTCAAACTTTGTTGCAAGGTCTTGTATTTCCATAATGATCTCTTGTATGTTCTATAGAGCCCTTGTTTTCCTCATAATTATATTTATTACTATTAATGAATTACCTTCCATCCATACTATGTTTCATTTCATTTATTTACATATTTTTAATTTTTCCAATGTTGTCCAAGATTTAGCTTCATTATTTGTCTTAAATCCATTATTGAAAGCATAATGTGAAAAAACCTCACCCATATTATTTCTAACTATTCCTCCTCCTCCTAGTCTTGGATTTTCTTTAGATGCTCCATCAAAATTTAATTGACCAACTCCACTTTCAATGGTTTCCACTTTATATTCTTTGTCTTCCTTTTGTTTCTCCTATATCCAACATCATAATTCCATTTGATGACTTGAATCCATCTATCAAGGCTCTCTACTTCAAGTTAGGGATTGCGTGAGTTGACAGGGTTGGTTTAAACTCCTCTATGGCTAAACAAATCTTCCCTTCCATTACCTCTAAACTACTTGTTTTTCCTTTAAATATTCTTATATTCCTTTCGAGCCATATAGTCCAAAATATCGTATCTTTCAATGTATCTTAGATTATCTATAATGCCTCACTTTTAAAATTGCTTTGATATTGCTTTAACCATTCTTCAATTATGGCATTCATCATCATGCATTTACCAAACATATTAAGAATTTATTACCATAGTTCCCAAACTATTGAACAATATCTCAAGAGATGGTCTATTGTGAGGAACCTTCTAATTTTGTAAGCACATTCACATAAATATTGCAATAAAAGCAAAAATTTATGAAGAACTGAATATTACAATATGAAATATAAATACATAAATATAATAATCTCACAAACACAACACATAATTGTGAGCCTCTTTGAGGGGGCGACCTCCTTCGATACTTTCATTTAATGTGTAAAAGATACATTCATTTATGGACCCTTATCTTTAAAGATACACCTCATGCAACCCTAACCTAATGCTTAAGTGTTGAATTACATGCTAAGTGTCACTTGAGCTATAATCTTCTACCAAACAACAATTATATTCTTGATAACAATTACATGAAATGGTTCCACTTGTCTAGGCACCTCAATTACCACATACCTTTACAAAATATTACAAACTATCATTATAATTGGGTCCCCATATTAAAAAGGGAACATTAAAAAATAATATGAGTATTATATAATAATGTTAGGATGGGGTCCTAATATGCCCTTCCCTTTCAAAAATATGTCCTCAAAGTTGAAGATGAGGAAATTTTTGTCCAAGTGGCATCTTCAAGTTGTAATCCATGTCATTGAACAAGAACTTTAGTGATGACCATGATTTCAAAGGGTGCATGAATGTCAGTCCAAAATTTGGCCAGGCTCAAGCAAGATGGAACCCTCTTCATCCAATTTTGGTAAAGCAAATTGAACTTGTACCTTATTAGCCACAACCTTCTTGAGAGATGATACATGAAAGTTTATATGGAGATTTGATGTAGCTAAAAGGATAAATTTGTAGCTCATTGCACCAATCCATTGTAATACTTGGTAAGACCCATAGTATTTGGCAACTAGTTTGGGCATTTGCGAAGCTCGAGTTATGACTATTTATAGGGCTATAGACAGAGAAAAAATATATCTCCTACCTCAAAGTTATGCTCTAAATGGTGTTTATTAACTTGTTGATGCATACGGTTTTGGACCAATTCCAAATTTATCTTTGGTTTACGGAGGACTATGATATGTTGCCTGAGTGTAGTGTCGACAATGTAAACCTTGGAGCTACCTAGAATGTAGGAGGGTGTTGAGGGAGGATGATCATAGATCGCTTCAAATGGGGTAACCTTGGTTGCAGTGTGATATGAAGTATTATACCATCATTCGACCAAAGTAAGCCACTTATCCATTATTTAGGATGTTCAAATGCAAAGCAATGAAGGTAGTTCTCCAAGTATTTGTTAACAATTTTTGTTTGGTCATTTGTCTGTGAATGATAGGCTAATATCATTTTGAGGTAATTTCCCTATAACTTAAACAAATCCTACTAAAAATAACTAGTAAAGGTAGGGTCTCAGTAGGACACAATAGATCCAAGCATGCCATGAATGCGAAAGATGAAGTCTAGAAATATTTTGACTACTACTAAGGTTGTGTAGGGATGGGAGAGGGAACAAAAATCAACATTCTTGGTGATATGATCCATTGCCACCAAAATAACTGATTTTCCTCCTAACTTAGGTAACCCTTTAATAAAATTCTAAAATATATGTCCATGCTAGTTCTAGAATCGACAAGGGCTAAAGAGTTCTAGGGAAATACATCATTTTTCCTTTCATTCACTAGCATATGTCACATTCAGCCATAAAAATTTGAATATCCTTCTTCTTTCCCTTCCAAAAGAAAGTACACCTAATCCTTTCATAATTCTTAAGGAACCCAAAATATCTTGTGATGGGTGAGGGATGCATTTCCTTCAAGGTGAATTATCATAGTTGTGAAGTTTGGGGAATAATAAGGTGGTCAAGATATCTCAAATATTGTCCATCCCAAGTGTATCTTGAATATGTGTTAGTCTATGTTTCCAGTGTGGTGATAAAAGTTTGCAATCTTGAGTCCTTGATCATGTCCTCTCTAAGAGAATTAATCCATTGAGGTATGGGAGAAGAGATAACATGTAACATACTCTGATCCTAAAATTTTCAAGAGAGTGCATCAACCACAATGTTCTCCTTTATTTTTTTATATGTTATCTCGTTATCATAGCCCATTAATTTAAAGAACCACTTTTGTTGTTTAGGTGTGGTAGCCTGTTGTTCCATGAAGTACTTGAGACTTTGGTGGTCTATTTTGATTGAAAAATGGCACCCAATGAGATAGGGACTCTAGTGATTAACAATGTGTAAAATAGCTAACATCTTCTTTGCATAAGTAGATTTGCCTAAATTATGGCTTGAAATTGCTTTAATGGTGAAGGTCAATGGTCGTCCCTCTTTCATCAACACGACCCCTATGCCATTTCCTAAAGCATAATTTTCAATTACAAAAGTTTTGGAAAAATTAGGCATGGCTAACACTAGGGTGGTTTTCATGGCATGCTTTAAGTCAAAGAAAACCTTCTCAATTGGGTTAGACCAAGTAAAAGAACTATTTTTCAACATGATTGTTAAAGGAGCTATTATTTTTCCATAGTTTTTGACAAAAATTTTGTAATACCTTGTTAGTCCCCAAAATCCTCGAAGTCAGTGTGAGATTTTGGCCAATATTGAACAATTTGAATCTTTTTAGGGTTAACTTTAACTCCATCTTCGGTGACAATGTGACCCAAATACTCCATTTATGTTATCCCAAAAGAACACTTAGACCACTTGGCATAAAGTTTATTATGAGATAAAATTTGTAAAGTCTTATCCAAATGTATGAGGTGCTCATCCCAAGAGCGACTATAAATCAAAATATCATAAAAAAAAAAAGAATAAATTTGTGAAGGAATGGGTAGAAGATATTATTCATGAGGTTTTGAAATGTGGATGGAGAATTCATTAGGCCAAAGACATGACCAAAAATTTATAATGGCCCTTATGAGTTCAAAATATTATTTTGGGGATATATTCCTCCTTGAGCCTTATTTGATGATAGCCTGAGCGAATATCCAACTTGGAGAAAAATATTGCACCATGTATCTTATATAATAATTCATCAAAAAACTGGTATAAGAGATTTATCCTTAACGGTGAGCTTATTGAGCTTACTAAAATCTATACACAATCGCCATAACCCATCTTTAAATTCTAACCAATAGGACTAAGAATAGTAAGGATTGTTACTAGGCCAAATGACTTTGGCTTGTAGCAATTCTTGTTCCAATTTCTCAATTTTTGACTTAAGAGCATAGGGATACCAATAAGGCCTAATGTTAGGTGGCACGCTCTTAGGTACCAATGGTATTGTATAATCATGGGAATGACATGAAGGTAATCCTATCAAATTCACAAAAACTAGATCATGCTTAGTAAGAATGAGATGCAAATCTTCTAGGGGCTTGTCTTCATCTGAATTGTGTGATTGAATTGCAAATATTTGAGCAACGATCCCATGTGAAGATTGTTTTAACAACTTCCCCATAGGGCTAGAACTGATAATCTGTGGAGATCCTATTGGTGAACCTTGAAGAGTGTAGGACTTTCCATTCTATGAAAATTGCATGCATAATTCTACAAAGTTCTAGGTTATTGTTCCCAAGGTACCTAGCCATTGAGCTCCTAGCACAACATCACATCCTCCTAGTTGAAGAGAAAATAGTTCATAGTCTCCTATCTTCAACTTAACATTACGACATTTACCCTTACAAGGTAATTTTCAGTAATTTGCCACCATAACCTCAAAGGAGTTGCAAGCATGTATGTAATAATTTTCTTGCTTGGCTACTCAAGGATCAATAAAATTATGCATACTTCCTGAATCAATAAGAATTGTAAGACATTACCCTTTGAAGAATCCTACTACCTTCATCATCTGAGGGGTAGAAATTCCTACAAGTGTATGGTCAAATATTTTTGCTTGTGGTTCTTCTTGTGTTTCACCCTCATCCTTAAGTTATTCCTATGGATATTTGACTTCTTCATCAAGGTATTCACTGCTTATTGATTCCTCTACATCCAACAAAATTACTTCTTTTGAATGTAATTATACCCTAGTGAATACTACTTATCACAAATATAACATAAGCCTTATGTTTTACAAGCATCCATTTCCTCTATAGTTAAAAACTTTAATGAGGTAGATTTATTACCATTATTGGGTGAAAACTTTGAAGGAAATGTGGGTTTAACTTGTGGAAATTTAGGGGGTCTCCTTTGAGCTAAAATTTGTTCTTCTACTAATCTTGTCAATCCTATGGATTGCATCATAGACTATGGTTTGAATATTTTGACCTCAACCTTGATATCATATTTCAATCCACTGATAAAATAACTTTGAAAAAATTCTTCATTTAACCCCTTTGTCCTATCAGGTAGTTTCTCAAATTGGGTCTGATAGTCACAAACAATAGAGGTTTGTTTCAATTTTGTTAAGGCTCCTATAAAGTCTTCATACTCACTAGGGCTAAAGTGAGTGAGTAACTGTTACTCAAAATCTTCCCAAAAAGGGTCTGGAGTTGTATTTTGTAACCATTGATGTCTTTATAAGGCTTTAGATTCAAAGTTAAAAGATGCCATGGTGACCCACAAATATTTAGGTACATTATGAATTTTAAAGAATTGATTTGCCTGACATAACCACCATGAGCTTCTTTTACATTAAACTTAGAAATTTCTAATTCAGACATCTTAAATAGAGTATCTTTGTCCAAAAGATAATGATAACTTTCCTTCTCATTATGAAATCCCTTCTCTTTATTGCTTGAACGTTCACCTAGTTTTTCAATGTTAAGATGCTCAAACACCTTTGGGCCTTCCCTAAATTTATCCTCAACCTCTAGGAATATTTCTTCAAATGCAACTTTGGATCTAATGTGTTCACCTCTCAAAAGTGATACTTCGTCCCTCATCTATTTAACGTTATTGTCAAGATTACTAAGTGTGGTACGAGTTTGCTCCATAAGAGTGCTTTGTTCAATCTCCTTTTGGTATCCTCTAGTACCTCCATCCATTTAGGTATGATTTGGACCATGCCCATAGACTTACTTAAAATAGAAGTATTAGTACAAGAGTTTCTATTTTTAGTGATGGGCCATAAAAAGTGTTTCGGTGCTTTATATCAAAATGATCAGCTCAAAAAGACAAGCACAATGAACTAGGTCTCACAAGGACATTTTTCAACACCAATTTTTTTCTATGGGAGTTGTCTGCAAGTGTTATCCATTTTTCCCCTAGAGGCTTAGTTCACTAATAAATTTAACTTTTGTTTGGCAACCCCTTACTCGACTTTGCACTATTTGTTATTGATTTTGTTCTATCTATTATTGTGTGGTCATTGTCACTACAACTCATTGTCTTTGACAATTATCTTAACTGACTCTGATAAATTTCTTACCTATTATGATTCTTGAATGTTACAAATAATGATTATTGATGCTAACAAGCTCTGTCTGGACTATTACTAACTACTACCCAACTGTTACTAACAAACCCTATTGTGACTATTATTCTCACCACCAATTTTTTTGACTGATTGTGTTTAGTTAATTTTGAAATAGTATAGTCTCCTTAGTATGTTTATTTTTGTGATGTAGTTTTTTTGACATGTAGGATAAATAGAAATAGGGTACTCTAAGCCAAGGTGTGTGTTCTGCCCATAGACCCTTTGTTATATTACAATGAAAAATAAGAGTGCTTGGACCAATATTTTAGGCCACTACTCAAGGAGGATTCCACACATACCATTGAGGGTGATCTTCCTGAATGTTGTATCTGGTGTACTATGGGGAATACATGGTCAAAAATCTTCCTAGGGATAAAGGTTTATCCTAATCCTAGGGGGTCTCCTGATATAGCCAAAGATACATGAGAGCTCAATTTTGTATATGGTTATTGTCTAAGGATTGGGTATTGGAGCCTAATCACCCCTCACTTCACTAAACACTTTATGAATAATCTAGCTTAGCCAATAATGATAACTTCTCCATTATATTTTAAAACCTTGGAATAGGGTTTCTAACCTAATAAACTAATGCAAAAAAAATAGTTTTTTTAATGAGTAAATAGGCAGAAAAATGGAAACATAAAAAAATTATACTTAGCAGTCGAACTGACAGGTCAAGAACTATCATAGTCATAGCGAAACATGGTCATAGAAAGAGCTTTAATACCACTTGTTAGGAACCTTCTAATTAAAATAAACACATTCACATAAATATTACAATAAAAGCAAAAATTCATGAAGAAAAAAATATTATAATATGAAATGTAAATGCAAAAATATAATAATCTCATAAACACAACACAAAATCACGAGCCTCTTTGAGGCAACCTCCTTCAATACTTTCATTCAATATGTAAAAATATACATTCATTTATGGTCGTTGTCTTTTAAAGATACACCTCATGCAAACATAACCTAATACTTAATAGTTGGCTTCCATGCAAAGTTTCACTCGAGATAGAATCTTCAACCAAATAATAGTTACATTCTTGATAACGGTTACATAAAATGATTTCATTTGTCTAGGCGCCTAAATTACCACATACCTTTACAAAATATTACAAAGTATCATTATAATGGGGTCCCCACATTAGAGAGGGATCATTACATAATAATATGAGAACTACATAATAATGTTAGGATGAGGTCCTAACATCTATACTTTCCTCCTATTTACATTGAACACATTGTGAGGGGCCATGAAAACCCCTTTTCATTAGGTTATCACAAAATAGAACATTCTTGACCTACTAGCCATACAAACATGTTAACTTTTGGAATGTTTGGGCTATCCCAAATATCTCTCCATATTCCTATTTTGTTGGTGCTTAGCATTATACCCACTTATTCCTATGTATTCTCCTGAAATATTTAACTCTCAAATTAGCTTATTTTCATCTCGCCTCAGAATAATCGTTGTTGTTATCTTTTTGCTCAACTACCTTCTAGCAATAATGTCTTGTATACTTATGAAAGTATCTTATTTCTAGTTGCATCTTCCTTCTTGATCCTTGTACATAATGTTTGAAACATTATCATTATATTTATCATGAAGTAATCTCATCCATGGTTTTAAAATTAAATCTTAGATTGAGTGTTTTTTATAACACCAAGATCCATCCAAATAGAACTTTTTCTCTAGTTCCCATCACCCATACTAGACCTTTAATCACTACATCAATCAATTGTTTTAAACCGTTTTATATTCTAGAACCATCTGGTAGTGAGAATACAATAAATATTAAGCTTGGTTATTAGGCTCAATGTACTTAGAAGAATTTTTGCCCATTGTCTTTGACTCTCTTTGTATAATCTCCAAATTACTTTTCCCCTTAGAGCTAAGTTTGCATCCATAAGAACTCTTAAACCGAGACCTCCCTTGCTTTTATCATCACACACCTTGCTCCATTTCACCAAAACAAATCCTTTTATCATGTAATATTGACCACAAAAATTATCGTATAATATAGATTAAACTTATTTATATAAATTTTGGTATAATATACAAGGACATATAATATGTTGGAATGGACTATACGACTTGTTTAATTAGTTGTACTCTTTCTACTAACAATAACTACCTAACTACCCACATGTTGTAAGTGAGTTGGAGAGGGTAAGGAAATGCTCCAAGGGAGGTCCCTAGTTTGAATTTCCACCCTACCAAACACATATCGGGTACCCAAAATCCAGTAATGTTGGTGCGGTCAGGGCCGAGCATGACTTTCGGGTGATTTTAACAGTGTAGAAGCTCTTGGTCGTGGTTTCTCAGACCAAGGTAGCCCCACAAGGGGTTATTCACTAAATTAAAAATAATAATAACCACCTACCTTTCCATGTCGATAATTTATTTTAAAATTTATTTATAACTAGATTCCACAATGTTATCCTCATTCTCCCCTCAAATAAGGGCATCCCTAGATATGTTACTGGTAAAGTTGCCTCTTCCATTTGAAGTAACCTACATATCTTTGTTTTGATTCTAGTTGGAGTGTTTAGGAAATAAATTTTGGATTTTGTCCTATAAACTTTCTACCTTAATGCTATTTGATATTCCTTTAATAAGTTATTTAAATCTTTGATCTCATTTTTTCCTACCTTTCAAAAAAGGTCTATATCATTTACAAACTGTTGATGGGTGATGTTGTCGATGTTATTACTAGCCTTAAATCTACTTATTAGCCCATATTTGTATGTCTTCTTCAAGTTTCTTCCCAATACCTCAGCCTTAATATTGAACAATTATGATGATAGAGTATCCCCTTGTCTAGGACCCCTCTTGGTTTTAAGTGATTATGTTACTAGCCCATTAACCATCATTGAATATGATACTATAGAGATACAAGCTTTAATCCATCTAACCCATTTCTTCCAAAATCTAAATTTTTCTAATACTATACAAAGAAAATCCAATTTAATCCTATCATAGGCTTTATTCATATCAAGTTTTAAGTTCATTGATTTCTCTTCTCTAAAATTTGTTGAATGCATGACTTTATGAGTTGCTATGATTCCATCCAAAATTTGTCTCCCTTTCATAAATCCTTCTTGCTCTTCTGAAATAATTTTTTCTAATAGTGGTCTTAACCAATTTTACATTACTATGGAGATCATCTTATATGCCATATTACATAGACCTATGGGCCTAAATGAATCAAACAATTATGCATCCTTATTTTTTGGAATCGGGGTAAGATATGTTGCATTTATTTTATAGGGTATGTATTGGTTTACCCTAGAATGTTCCACTGCCACCAATAAAGAGTTCTTTACTATTTCCTAGTCATGTTGATAGAATGTTGTAGAGAGTCCATTTGGACTTGGAGATTTATCCTTATCAAAAGATACAAGAGTTGAATAAACTTCTTCCAAAGTAATAGGCTCCATCAATTTGCTATTGTCTTCATTCGTTATAAGTGAAGGTACTTCTTGCAGTAGTTTATCATTTAGAACTTCAATATCCTTTGATCCTAGAATATTATGGTAAAAAAGACTTGTCTCCTTTATTATTTCACTCAGGTCTTCAATCAAAACCCCTTCTACTTATTCAAGTCCACTAATTTTGGATGTTGATATTTGTGTTATTGCCATCCTATGAAAAAGCTTTGTGTTTTTATCTCCTTCTTTTAACCAAGTCTATCTTGATTTTGATCTCCAAAATTTCTCTTCCTTACTCAAAATATTATGATATTCACTAAGCAACTCCCTTTTCTCTAAGCTTGGATTATTATGCTTACATTTTGAAATTTTGAAAGTTTCTCCTTCAGTTCTTTCTTCTAAAAAATATTTTTAGAAGTGTTATTGTTTTGGAAGTGGATATGGCCCATTGTTTCTTGAATAATTCTACGTATGTGCTATCATATCACCAAATTGAGGATGGTCTTCCCACATCTACTTATATTCAGATATGATATTTTTTAATTCACTTACCAACATTTTAACTCTTATTGGCTAGTGAACTAAACCAGTCCTTGACAAGGTTTTGATTTTAGCACAAGTGCCTTCATCTAGCCAATGATATGAGAGTATGCTATTAAGTTTTAGCATGTCCTATTGTTGGTCGTTTTATAGTTGTCCTATTCAAAATCAACCTCCCATAGATTATTGCTTTGAATAAAAACTGAGAAATATCTCATACTTAGGGTCATTTTTTTAATTCCCCCAAAAAAATTCAATGAGTTTACATAGATTTTTATGAGGGATCTTGATCCCCTCATACTAAGTGGGGTTTGAACCTTGGACCTCTCAAAGAGAGACAAAACCCTTACCATTGTAGTAAGCTTGCAACTATAATTCACCCAAATTAATTTTCATCCAACTTGGTTATGGCATTAAAATATCCTATCATCATGAATCAAGTTTCTTAGTATTTACTTCTTATAAAGGCTTCAATCCCACTCCATACTTCTTATTTTACCGACTAAGTTGTACGTCCATAGACATTGATAAGGATCAAACAAATATTTGCAAAGTAGCATGTGACTAATAAGGCTATCCAATGCCTAGTTTTATGAATGGTTTCATAGGAGTTGCTAACTAGATTCCAACATGTTAGAATTCCCCCTATATCTCCTTATGAACCCATAACATCCCATTCACATCTTGCCCATGCTGCTTTTATAGTTTTTGAAGCTTCTTCCTTTATTATTTTAGTTTCCTGGATACAAATAATATCAGACTTATTACTTAAACATAGGTCCTTGATAAATCTATGCTTTGAGCAAGTATTAACACCCTTTATATTTCATGATATGGTAATCACATCTCATAAAGGTTGTTGGCACCTCCTATGAATTACCAATATCATTTTATTGTTTGATAAGAAGAAGTTCAACCAGCTTAACTTGTGTTCATTTCTCTATTTTTGCTCTTGCTTCCTTGGCTCTTGCTTGATAATTTGAAGGTTTTTCTCTTTTTACCTTGCCAGTATTGGGAGTAGGTCTTATTATTCTATCCCTTAATATTATTTCACAACTTTCTTTTTCATTAGATTTATCCTCTCCTAGATTTTCTAAGGAAGCTTTTGACCTATCCTGCTCATTTTTTCATATTTCATTGTTAATGGTAGAGGTATTAACATCTAACTTTATGTTTTCTCTGCCGCTTTCCTTATCTTAAATAGTGCATGGTACTTTAAGAGAGGCTTTAAAATATGATGAGGTACATTCTTTAGGTTTAGCAGGATTGTTCATCCCTAAATCAAAATCATACTAAGTAGACGGTTCCTTATTAATATTTTGAACCTGTTGTACCATGTCTTCTAAGCTTTGATCTGCTTTTTCTTCATAGGCTAAAGCCTCAAAAGAATTAGTGTTTCTTCCAATATTCTTACTTACTAGTCTCCAATGTTTATTTACTTTCATTTGTTTGGACCTATTTTTTAAAAGTTGAAAACTATCCTCATCCATATCCTTTTGTAATTTTCTCTTACAATTTCTATATATGTTTCTATTGGGCTCTTCTTAGGGCATGGTCTCTCAATATGCCCCACCTCATGACATCTACATTTAAAATACATGTTTTCATAATCTATGATTTAGGTCCACAAATTACCCTTCTACTTAAGAATGATTGATTATTATAAAAGTTTACTGCTATCAATCATAACCAATATTTATGATTGATAACAACAAGCTTACTGTAGTGGTAAGGATTTTGCCCTCTCTTTGAGAGGTCCAAGGTTCAAATCCTACTCAGTATGAGGTGACCGATATCCTTCATAAAAACCAGTGTAAACTTATTGAAAAAGCTACAAGCTTATTATAGTGGTGAGGGCTTTGACCTCTCCTTGAGGTCCAAGGTTCAAACCCCACTCAATATGAGGGGACCAAGATCCCTCATAAAAACCTATGCAAACTCATTAAGTGAGGGGACCAAGACCCCTCATAAAAACCTATGTAAACTCATTAAGTAAGGGGACCAAGATTCCTCATAAAAACGCGTGTAAACTCTTTAAAAATATAAAAGTACCACATCTTCCTTAACTATAAAATAATCAATTATAATTATGAATGTGTCTTCCTCACTGGTTAATAAAAAATTAAATTTAAGTTTTTACCTCTTAAATTGAAAAACAAGCCAGTAATACCAATCATCTATTGCAATCACCCTCTCTCGCCCTAACTAAAACCTAATACTAACACCGTATAACATGAGGACGATCAAAGCTGTAAGCCTAGTGGTAAGGGTTTTGACCTCTTTTTGAGAGGTCCAAAGTTCAAACCCTATTCAATATGAAAGGACCGAAACCCTATTAAAACCTGTATAAACTCACTGAAAAAATATAAAGACAACCAAACTAGTGCACCTTCCTCATCATAGTTCACCTTCATCTTCATCCAAAAAAGAGGGAAGAAACATCATGGAAGAGTCTAGAATTCCACATTTGCATCGTAGTAGGTATTTTCCACTTCAAAATGCATGTATGTGCAAACATCCAAAACGTTATAACAATGAAAAAATATAAAGACAACCAAACTAGTGCACCTTCCTCATCATAGTTCACCTTCATCTTCATCCAAAAAAGAGGGAAGAAACATCATGGAAGAGTCTAGAATTCCACATTTGCATCGTAGTAGGTATTTTCCACTTCAAAATGCATGTATGTGCAAACATCCAAAACGTTATAACAATGAAAAAATATAAAGACAACCAAACTAGTGCACCTTCCTCATCATAGTTCACCTTCATCTTCATCCAAAAAAGAGGGAAGAAACATCATGGAAGAGTCTAGAATTCCACATTTGCATCGTAGTAGGTATTTTCCACTTCAAAATGCATGTATGTGCAAACATCCAAAACGTTATAACAATTAACAATTTTCTTTGTAGTGAATAATCATATGACATCATTATTGTGGGTAAATGAATATTTATAAATATTTTAATTGAATTAAAATTTCAAGCTCCAAATATACCTTAAAAGTTAATGGTACTTAACATTCCTCTTAATTGACCTTAAAAGTTAATGGTACTTAACATTCCTCTTAATTTACCCTCACATGCCTCTTAATTGACCTTAAAAAGTTAATAGTACTTACCATTCCTCTTAATCCACCCTCAAGGATGGTCAAAGTTCAAAGGATAGACTTAACTCTTTTACTCTGATCTAGGTTTTTAACCTCCAAAAGATCAAAAATAAAAAAATAACACCTGCTAACATGGCCCTCAAAAGTAGACATTACCTACCAAAATCCTTCATAAAGCCCAAACCTTTGTGTGCTAGACTTTTCCGTGACATTACCCTTCTAACCTTTCCCCCTATCAAAAGACGTCGTCGGGACTTTCTTTCCCCCTTCAGCGTTGGGGTTTGGATGCGTTTTAGAAAGTACCCCAAATTTCTTTCCACGCCTTAAAAAATTAAGGTGAGGGGCTCCATAAGTGGGTGCGACCGGGGACATTATGGCGACGTGTTAAATTTAATTAATCACTAACTAGTCAAGTTTAGCTAGCGACATCCACCACCATTTCCGGCGGGAAGGTAAAACAATATGGCGCTCACCCCCACTAAAATATAGCGCCACTCCCCCTCCCCCTAGCTATCTCTGTCAACCTCTAGGACATGGCCACCGGTGCCGTTGTTTTGGCGGCGATTTCCAAAGTTGGCGGTAAGCCACTCCCCCTCCCCCTAGCTATATCTGTCAACCTCTAGGACAGGGCCACCGGCGCCGTTGTTTTGGCGGCGATTTCCAAAGTTGGCGGTAAGTAAAGTGTGTGTGCTTTTTCCCAAGTTGGGGCATTTATGAGGCCACTGACCTATACCACACACGCGCGTCTTTCACGCCTCGGGAGGTTAACCGAGCGAGAGCCACTAGCCATTTCTTGGCAGGGAGAGACCGCTAAATTTAGCGGGGCTGGGCAGCAAGTGGCTAAACTAACCTGGGTAAACCCGGCTACGGTCTCTGGCGACCCCAGCTTCGATTAGGCGATTAGGTCTAGAGTTAAAACCCTCTCTTAAACTGGAGAAGCCTCTGCCAAATAAAGCAGTCAGTCCCCGGTTTCCAACACAGCGAAGTTACACAGTTACTACTATAATCCTATAGCTTAGCTTCCTCCTTGTTCTCAATCAATCAATCAATCCATGACCTCGACCTGGCCGGAAGGCTTGAACTCAGAGAAATCACCTGGTTATTACTGGTTCGGATCTGAAGGCAAGGGCATAAACGATTCTGGTTACCCCAGATTTCTGGGAAAGGGTTTATGAACAGCAGTTGTAGTCCCAATCCAAGTATCTGTTTTTTTTTTTTCTGTTTGGGCTTGGAAATTATGGCCGCCGTCTCATCCAGCTATGAATGCCTCCCCAATCTGCTGTGCGCCGAGGACGCCAGCAATGTGGTGGGTTCCTCGGATGACGATGACGAAGAAGAAGAAAAAACAATCCGGGGGGAAGAATGTGAAGAAAAGAGTTTGGAGCTCCGGCCTTGTTATTTCCCAGAGTTTCCGGTCCCTGGGGAAGAACATGTTTCCGGCCTGGTTCAGAAGGAATGCCATTATATGCCCCTGCAATCCTACCGTGACCGCCGGATTGACTTCGCCGCCCGGGAGAGCGCCATCGGATGGATACTCAAGGTATATATACAGTAAGCAGATATATATACACAGTAAGCAGATATATAGGTGTGTGTGCCCAGATTAGAAATGGGTATTGAATCCGAGAAATTGTGTTTTTTGGGCTACTTTTTTTTTGTAGGTTCATGCGTATTACAGCTTCGGCCCCCTCACGGTTTACCTGTCGATAAACTACCTCGATCGGTTTCTCTCCAGATACCAGCTTCCGGTAAATATAAGTTGGATAAGTATAGATAAACTTTCTTTTTGGGCTTGTGTGTGTTGAATTTGAGGGTGGGTTGAAACGGCTGCATTGATTTGGGCAGTAGAGTTGGTGGGTGGGTGGGATTCAGAGAAGTCTTGTGATTTGGTGGGATTTGCAGAGTTTTTTTTTTGTGAGTTGGTGGGTCTGACTGTGGTGTGGGTTGTTGGTTTGTTGTATATACAGCATGGGAAGGCGTGGATGCTGCAGCTGCTATCGGTGGCGTGCGTTTCTCTGGCTGCTAAAATGGAGGAAACCGATGTTCCGCTGCTGCTAGACCTGCAGCTGGATAGTCCCCAATTCGTGTTCGAGCCCCGGACCGTGAAGCGAATGGAGCTTTTAGTCCTCACGACTCTGGAATGGCGGATGCTCTCCGTCACGCCGTTTTCCTTCATCGATTACTTCTTCTACAGGGGCGGGAACAGCAGCGATCCCCCCCCAAGAACAGCTCTGGCCCGTGCCACCGAACTCATCCTCGACTCCATCCGAGGTACGTAAAAATAAGCGAAAAAAAAACGTATACCCACTTGGTACATTGATATATACACTGTGTATATTCTGATTCGGATGGATATACAGGGATCGACTATATCGAGTATCGGCCATCGGCGATAGCCGGGGCGGCGGTGATTTCCGCGGCGGAGCAATGCCTGCCCTCGGCAGCGGCTGCCCAGCACAGAGAAGGGGTCCTTTCTTGCTCCACTGTAAATAAAGTAAGCATCGCAGCAGAAAATCAACTAAGCATCTCATTGTTATTGCCATTATACGCCCAAATACGATTAGGACTCCAGTCTCAGAAAATGAACTAAAGCATCTCATTCTGATTGCCATTATAAGCCCAAATATGATTCATTAATTTAGGACTCCAGTCTCAGAAAATGAACTAAGCATCTCATTCTGATTGCCATTATAAGCCCAAATATGATTCATTAATTTAGGACTCCAGTCTCAGAAAATGAACTAAGAATCTCATTCTGATTGCCATTAGAAGCCCAAGCCCAAGCCCAAGCCCAAGTACGATTCATTAATTTAGGACTCCAGTCTCAGAAAATGAACTAAGCATCTCACTGTGATTGTCATTATAAGCCCAAGTGCGATTCATTAATTTAGGACTCTGAATCTCTCTGACTGACCACATGTGGCTTGAGTTGGGTACGATGGATTCGTTCATTAATGCATGTGATGGTCTATTGGGTGTTCCAGGATTCGATCCTGAGCTGCTACAGTCGAATGCAGCGGCATCTGGGCGTGGGCGGCGAGAGTTTCTCGACAAAGGCCAAGGCGTCTCATTCTGTATGCGTCTCCTCGTCTTCGATCCCTCAGAGTCCTGTGGGGGTTTTGGATGCATTTTGTCACAGCAAAAGTAATAACAGCAATAGCAGAGCTTCATCGCTGGAAGAGAGCCTCAGGAGCGTCAACCTCTACGCTTCTGTCGCAGCAAAGCGCCGGAAACTCGACGTATACTGCAACAAACCAACTACAACAACATCTAATTGCTGCCGCTAATACAAATCTGATGCCGAAGCTGAAGCCAAAAACAAAGCGACGTCTTTTATATTTATTTTTTTATTTATAACACAACCACCGGAGAATGTCATTTGGGTCTGTTTTTTTTTTTTTTTTTTTTCCTCTTTACCCTTAACATGATCTGTACAACAGCAACAACACCCAAAAAAAAATTTATTCAGAATTCGTTCGTCGTTCCGTTGGGTTTAGTTTTTTTTGGTCATAGTCCGGCGGGTCGGTCTTAAGTATGTTTTTTTTTTTATTTAATATTTTGAGTGATTGTGATAAAAAAAAAAATGGAGAGAAATGCAGTCAGTCGAGTCGATGGTCTGTGACGTGGGGCATGAAAATCAGGTGGGGAACCTGAGAAATCTGTCTTACTGCGATGTAAATCTGTGTGATTGGATGAAAACTATTTGGTTACGATGATGATGGTGATGATATGGGCATTGTAAGTACTCTAATTGATTAGAGTCCAGAATATAAATTAAACGCGGAAGTTGTACTATTTAATCTCTTTTTGTGGTAATGGGGAATTGGATGCTGGGATGATATATACATTGAATATATGTTGTTCTGTGATATATATACATTGAATATATGTTGTCTGTGAATTAAATTATGATAAGGTGGAATAGTGGGAATGTGACGGCGGCGGGGAGAGATCCAGACGAAGTGGTACGTTGGATTCTTGTGAGTGAAAGCGACGCGTGGGGGAGCGTGCTGCTCCCTATGATGCACGGCTCCCAGATATGGGTATCCATTCATGCCCTTTTTCACCCGGCTTATGTCTATTTATTTACCTCGCTGCTTTTTTTTTTTTACGCGCCTCGTTCCGAGTAACCTGCCTTTTTACCATTTTTTCCCTTTTTCACTACATCTGCCGAGTGGACCGGTCTTCTCCTATCTTTTTAGGCCTCTTTTCGCACACCTCCACTTTAACTGGGCTTTAACGCTGTTTTCGATGCCGCTTTTTTAATCATTAACCGCCGTGGTTCATGTGGCTAAACGTCTCCAAATTTAGAGACGTTTTTGGAAAGTCTCTAGTTGTCTGGTTTCTGGTCCCTTTTTATTGTAAAGGGATTTTTTTTTAGTCATTAACCGCCGTGGTTCATGTGGCTAACCTTCTCTAAATTTAGAGACGTTTTTGGAAAGCCTGTAGTTGTGTAGTTTCTGGTTCCTTTTTATTGTAAAGGGATTTTATGCTTTTTTGTGAAAGCGTTTGGTTAGGGTATCCCATGAAGGAAAAGAGAGAGGCGTAAAAAAAATTAACAATTGAAATATGAGACCTATATTATTATCACGTGGGAATAGGTAAATAATTAGTTCTAAGGTAGAATTCAAATGTGATATAAAATTGGTCTCAGAATATAAAAATAAAATAATCAATTAATGTTTATAAAATAAATCAATTAATGTTTATTGAGTTTTGGGTTATTTATTGAGATATGGGTTATGAGTCACGGATTTATCATTGACCTAAAGGATTAAATTTCATAGAAAAGAACTTGGAAATGGAGAGAAAGATGGCAGATTGTTTGGGCATGGATTTAAAATTAAAAGGAAATGTTTATTTGGATTGGGATAAAATTTGAGTATCCTATGAAGTAAAATTGAAGAATGCCAATATGAATTATAAAAGCGGTAAATTATTTTAGTTATAATTAAAAATTTGATTTAAACTAGACTTTAGATCTCTTAAAAAATAATTATATATAATTTTTATTAATTTTTTTTTAACAAAGTAAGTTCACATCTTTTCATTTTAGATTGTTTCAATTGCATTACTTACAAAGTAAAAAGTTAACATCTTTTCATTTTAGAGTGTTTTATTCAAGGGAGTTCACTTTTAAAACGATCTTATATGTATTCCTGATATCTTTATAGTAGTTCACTTTTAAAATGATCTTATATGTATTTGTGATATTTTTATAGTAGTTCACTTTTAAAATGATCTGATCTTATATGTATTCCTGATATCTTTATAGTAGTTCACTTTTAAAATGATCTTATATGTATTTGTGATATTTTTATAGTAGTTCACTTTTAAAATGATCTTATATGCATTCGTGATATCCTTATAGGCTTTGCATTCCATGACAAAATGCTCTTCATTGTTCATTGGCTTTGCATTCCATGACAAAATGTTTTTTTCTGAGTGTTCACTGGTTTTGTATTTCATGATAAAATGCTTTTATGTGTTCAGTGTGGCTATTGTGCAAAAGACACATTTGTTTTGACCATTCCTTTTCAGGTGTTGTCCATTTCCAAATTTCACATATGAGTTGGTGTGAATTGGGTCTTAGTTGTCTTAGTTGGTCTATACAAATTTTTTTCCTTCCCTTTGATCTTTTGCATTTATGTAAATTTTTAAGTTGTATTAACAATTTCGGTGGAATTTTTTGTTGTAATATTTGTTTCCCCTTCCTAAATTTTCAGTTCACTTAACAAGTCTCAATTTTTCTCTCACTATTTAATTTCTTTGTTGGAGTTTGGGACCCATTTTACAATCCATTTGTTTTGTTTAATCCATGTGTCTTTTCTTCTATTCATAATTTCTTTGGTTGCCTGTTTTGGCAACTTGCTATCTTGCATTTTTTGTATTTTCTTTAGGTACCTTGATAGTCTTGCCATAGCTTTTGTTTCTATTGAAAATGTCTTAGTCTTGCCATAACTTTTGTTTCTATTGAAAATGTCTTTGTTTTGACCAGTATCTGGGATTAATGTTTTAATTATGAAATTATTTATATTTAACTGTTTTTTGAGTTCATTTTATTTGTCTCCATTTAAATTTGATAAATTACTAGCACACTTGTGACACCTATATAGCACCATTGGAATAACCCCAAAAGGACCCTAATGGTTTTCCAACTTAATGTATTACTAGCACACACATGACACCTATATAGCACCATTGGAATAATCCCAAAAGGACCTTAATGGTTTTCCAACGACTTAGCTATTTTGTGCCCTATTTTGTAATGAATGGAATGCCCTTCATCCTGCCTATATATGTTTTATCCTATATATCCTTGCTTTGAGTTTGCTTTGAAAATCTAACCCAAGGTATTTGTATTTTGTTACTACCTTAAAAAGATTTCCTTGAAACAAAATATATAGTTGCGTTTGCTCTCTTCGAGTGGAGAAGATCTTAATTTTAGTCTTGTTAGTGTCTACTTGCATTCCAACATCTTTACAGAAAAATTCAAAAGCCTTTAGACGTTCTTTTGAATTTTCAAGTGTCTTGCCAATTAAGATAGGGTCATTGACATAGAGAAGTTTCACTACATAACTAGTCAATATATTCCTTCTCCTCCCATCCTTTCCACCCATTCTTTCAAATTGTCAATATAAAGGCCAAATAAAGTAGGTGACAATAAATAACCTTATATCACTTTGATATTACTTCCAAAACACACTGACAATCCTTCTAGAGTTTTGATTTTTGCTATGACCTACAATTATTCTATAGGTTTTGATTTTTGCTATGACCTACAATTATTTTATAGGTGGTTGGTATGCTAAATTCTTCCATTTTTTTCTATGATTTATCTTGATGGACCATGTCAAAACCCTTTTAAAAGTCCACAAAACAAGTTTTGATTTTTGCTATGACCTATAATTATTCTATAGTAGGTTGGTATGCCAAATTCTTCCATTTTTTTTTATGATTTACCTTGATGTACCATGTAAAAACCTTTTTTAAAATCCACAAAATAACAATAATTATTAGACCTAAATATGTGTATTAGGTTAAATTAGGAGATTGGTGAGTAAGGGTCCTTTGTGAAGAAGGGTTGGAGTCTTCTTAGCATTCAACATTGTTCTTTATGGCCCTACAATGCATAACATCATTTAAAAAACTTTAAATAAAGATTTAGTGTTTAAGATAAATAAAAAATAAAACCATATTTTCTTTGAATGGAAACAATGATCTACTCGAGCACGTTATGTTGTTGGCATTTCATTTTGATGACTTTAGTTTGAATTACAGAAAAAGAGCTTTCTGATCTTATGTTTCCATTTCATCTCGATAAATTCATAGAAAAAACCCTGTTATTATATCTCCAAAAAAAATAACTTTAATTATATCACTCATAAATAATTACTGTTTCAATTTCACCCAATTATGTCCCCATAAATAGTTACCGTGTCTATTTCAGTTACTACTAATTTTTCATCTCAGAATACAAGAATGGCGGTGGTAATAATTGAAGTGGAATTTTTAGGAGTAAAAGCCGAACCATTTATTGTGAATAATTTTCCCCGTGAATAATCGAATTGCAATTATTTTTAAGAAAAACATTTCGACTAGTTCTTTTGGATGGAGATAAAATAAAAAAATACTTTTATAAATTATTATTATTTTATATTTTTCTTACTTTGTCGAGTGAAACTCATTCACGAGCCTTGCATGACTATTCCACTCATAGCATGAGATTTGGGTTTGGTATTTTTTGCATGGGAGACTGGACATTTGACTATTAGTGCACAACCTAGTTAATTTAAGAATCTTTATAATCTTTACTTATTAGATAATAAAGTTAATTAAACTTGATTTGAGCAGTATATTATATAATGGCTACCACCTATCTATTTCAAAGAAGAATATTTTATAGTGTAAGATTTGAATTTATAACCATAAAATAAAAATATATGTAAACTGAAAAATTTAAATCTAAGTTTTTATATTGATTATTTATGTTTTTAATCATTTTAAATCATATCACTTGAGCTTATAAGCTTATGTTATTTGATGTATAAATACTAAACTTTTTTGGATGTGTATATCCATGATTTTGAGTTTGCATCAGCCACATGTACTTGTACTAAATGTTTGGGTATATAAAATGTACTTGTATTAAATATTCAATACAAATATTTGAATATATGTATAATATTGATATTACATGTATATTAAATATATATATATATATATATATATATATATATATATATATATATATATATATATATATATATATAACATTGATATTATATGTTTAATAAATATCAAATATATTAATAAAATAAATATATTTTAATAATATATAAATACTTTTAAGATACACTTACTTTATATCCCTAAACCTCCTTACTTTGCATACTCGTCCTAGGTTTAAAGGTTGTATTGGACACCTTGTACTTAACCCTTCATAACCCACTTATTATAAGTATTTGAATATTTTTCCATCATGCAACCTTTACATCCTTGCATCATCCAGGTATACCTTTACACCTTGCATCATCCATGTATTTTGTATTCGAAAGTATGAATCATATATTTTATATTTACACACCTACACAAAAATACAACCTTAGTTTATATACCCCACAATGCTAAGATATATCTATAGTATATAGACCCCACAATGCTAAGATATATCTATAATATATAGACCCCACAATGTTAAGATATATGTATATTGCATGATAAGATATAAATACAGGAGCTAGGTAACCAATTTAAAAAAAAAAAATTATTACAATTATTTAAATTTAATTGAAGTGTTTTTGTTTATAGTAATAGTTCAGTTTTGGGTTTTCATTTTAAAATGTAAATATGCATATATTTAAAAATATATATAATTTAAATGTAAATAAATTATTAATAATTAATTATTTAAAAATAATTAATATTTAATTTATTTTTTAAATATAATATATATATAGTAATTAATATAAAATGTTTTAAATTTAATTAAACAATTGAAAGAATTTTAAGTATTTTTTTGCTTAAATTTTATAACAATGTTAAAAATATTTGTCAGTATTAATCTCTTCTTTTTGGGTTTATTTTAAACAATGCATTATTTAATTTTTGACTACAATTTTTATTTGAAATAAAATTCAAAATAATTATTTAGGCTTAATGGTAGGTGTTTTTATTTATTATTGATTTTTTCTTTGATTTAAAAATTAAGTGTCTCCTTGCATTAAATAGTATTTAAAAAATAATTTTTAATGTCTAAGTTTTTATTTAGGTTTTAATAATATTATTTAATATTTAATTATAATTGAAAAAATATATAATTTTTTTGAATAAGCAAAAAAAATATAATTGTTTTTGATACATAGAGGAATCAACAACTACCTTTCTTTTTTGAACAACTGGTCACATGATCAAGTCGCATTGCCTCCGATTGTAGCGTCAAATCATGGTGCTACCACTATAACCCCTACCTCGCCTCGGTAAACACAACTTAGAGTGAGGGAGACCCCGGTGGTTCGAGGTTGGTACTGTCGTCATCAAATTGGCGCATACTCAGCGAACTCAGGTCAGACTACTACCTTTGTCCAAGATTGGGCATGCCAATGAGGTAGCAAAAAAAATATAATTATATAATATAAAGTTTTTAATTATATTTTCTTTTAAAACTAATCATTTTTGTATGTAATTAAAAAATATAATTTTATAATAATAAATATCTTCATGCATAAATAATGTTTAAAATGATAATTGATCTTTTGGGTTTTTTTAAGCAAGTAATTATATGGGACTAGTAATAGGTCTTTTTATGTATTATTACTTTTATATGAAATTAAAAAATGCAACATAAAACTAAAAATAAGGCAGTTAATCCCTCCCCACATGCATGCGGATATGCACATAATTTCTCCATATAACAGGCTCTCCCACATATGAGTGCTGATATACGGTGTATTGCAACAAGATATAGCTATAGTCTTTTTGTTGCTATTAGCTTCTATTCTTATGTAACCTCTTTTTGTTTTTTATTTGGTAGACAATATTAGCTCCATAATATTGCATTGTTCCAGACTATGAATTAATATAATCTAGCTTTTTTTTTTTCTTAAAAAAACAAAATAATGCATGGAATTATGCAATGTAAAAGTTGTAATTTTTTAAAAATAATTTATTGTTTGATAATATTGGACCCCTCTATCTTGACATTTAAAATTTTTCTCTTCTAATTTTGTTTTAAGGCATTATATAATATAAGATTTTACAATTTTAAGTTGAAATTAAATATTAATGTAATTTAAAAGTTATAATATTCTTTTTTAAAGGTTACTGTAATTCTTTGATTTTTTTATAACAAAAAAAAGTAATTATTTAATTTGTCAATGTAAAGAAATAATTTTATTGTTAGGGGCAACCCCGCACTTGATAGTCACTAAAAATAGTGTGGACGTAACCAACTCCTCTATGTATATATATAAAAAATAAGCAATAAGGTTTACCTATGGAATTTAGAATTGTGGTTTGTAATGTACAAGTCTTCATTGCCAATTGCTTATCCCAAATCCATTGGAAATTGTTAAGATCTGCCATGAGATAGAAGTCTTGCTTTATAGTATAAAACTTTTAGTTCTCTTTTGCCTATCCCAAACTTAGACATTAAAATGTTAATGTTCACCCATGAGATTAATGCCTTGACTTATAAAGTAAATCTCCTTGCTTCCCCTCATTTGTCCCAAATCCATTGAATAATGTTTAGGTACGTCCATGGGATTGAAACTTGACTTATTATGTAAAAAATCTTGCTCTCAATTATGTGCTATAAATTCACTACGTAAAATGTAAGGTTCACCAATGGAATTAGAACCTTGCTTTATAGTGTGAAAATCATTGCTTCCATTGCTTGTTTCAAACCTATTATGATTCACCCATAAAATCAAAACCTTGGATTATGGTGTGGGACTTCTTGCTCCCCATTATTTGTCCCAAACCCAGTGGGCTAAAGTGTAATATTCATCCCATAGGATTGCAACCTTGTCTTATATTATGAAACTCCTTGCTTCCAACCACTTGTCCAAAACCCAAATGTTAAGGTTCACCCGTGGGATTGAAACCTTAGCTTACAATGTGACACTTATTGCTCTGCACCACTTGCTCCAAATCCATTAAGCAAAAGATGTTAAGGTTCACCCATGGAATTGAAATCTTAGCTTATGATGGAAAAGTATCATTCCCTACCGCTTGCTCCACAACCAATCTAGACAAAATATAAAGGTTCACCAAAGAGATTAGAACCTTGGTTTATAATGTGAAATTTCTCACTTCTTATTGCTTTCCCCAAATATGTTGGGTATATTAAGGTTCACCATGGGATTGGGATCTTCACTTATAATGTGAAACTCTTTGCTCTAGACCCATTAGATTATAATATAAAGGTTTACCCACGGGATTCAAACCTTAGCTTATGATGTGAAAGTACTTGCTCCTTGATGCTTGTCCCAATATCATTAGGAAAATGTGAGGGTTCACCCATGGGATTGTAACCTATGATTATAGTTGAAACTTCTTGCTCCTATTTGCTAGCCCTAAAATCAGTAGGTATTATTTTTTAAGGGATGCCATGGATATTAATTTATAGTAACATTAAAGCAACTCACGTAAGGTCAAGTGTCCACCAAGACTTGAACTTGATCCTTCTTCAAGGAAGGCGACCCATATTAACTACTAAAGCTCAATTCATCGTACATTGTTAAGGTTTAATATGATATTGGAACCTTGGATTATGGTGTAAAACTCTTCTTCCCATCACTTGCTCCAAACCCATTGGAGTAATGAGATTGAAACAACCCATATTACTATGGGTTCCATCATTATAGGAGTGTCTATCACAATGCGAGGATTTGAACTTGGGTTGTAGTCATATGATTGCATCACATTTACTATTGCTTTAACTACCTTCGACAAAATATTAAGTTTCACCCATGGGATTAAAAATTTGGCTTATATTTTGAAACTCCTTACTCATCAATTTTCTCAAACCTATTAAAAGAATATTAAATTTCACATATTGGTTTTGAAAATTAATTAACAATGTGACATTCATCATTTCCTATCACTTGCCTTAAACCCATTAGGCTATTTAGTTGGTTATGCATGGTTGAAATAGATCCTTAATATTATGTTTAACACTAAGGTTCGCCCATGGAATTAAAAGCTTAACTTATGGTGTAAAAATTAAAAAACCTGATGAGCAATGGAAAAAGGTTAAGATTCACTCATAATATTTGAATCTTGGTTTACTTCTTACTTCCCACCATAAAATTTTAATGTTGTGATTATATTTTAAACATTATTGAATGTCCTATGTTTTAATCTAAATTAACAATATCTTTTCATATTGTATGTATTTTTCATCATTGCTAGACCATGACATATACTTTTTGTATTTGATTTATTGGGGATGTCAATATTGAAATGGTTGCAAATATCTTTTGGGTGCACACAATACCATGTAGGTACCTGCATTTATAAAAGAGCACTAACAACTTTGTAGGTGGTAGAGAGTCTTGTCCTCCTATATATGAGACAAGGGTGGAGTAACTTTGTTAGACCTCAGGTAGGAAAACTATTATCCATGTTGGTTGATGGTTTTGGTTCCTCTTTTTTCTTTTTCTTTTCCATTTATCACTTTTTTACCATCTTTCTTGATGTTTTTACTTGTTTTCTCAAAATCTTAAAGTAAGGAAATATTTGTGATTAAGGGATGTTTTGACATGCATATCCCAAATCACATGTACTAAAAATTGATGATGCTTAGATCACCACTTTAAGCAAGGAGATTTATCATTTGATCAGTTTTAGTGTTTTTAATGTACAACCATGATTCTAGAGTGTTTTTACACCCATGGTTTAAATGACACATGGTTTGGACTGATAGTTTAGATTCTTATTACCCTAAAAAAGAGAAAATTAGCCATTGGATACAAAGAGAGTTATTTCACTTCATCTACTATAAATACTCATTTCACCTTCTCATTTTATTACTAAATCATTACCAAACATCTACAAAATGTTTTTATCCTCTTGCCAACACTGCTCTCAAATATTTACCTCTATTGCTACCATGATACATAATATTTTTGCTCTCTCTCTTGACCTTGTATATACAACCAAAGTCATTAACGGTTGGTTTGTTGCCTTCCATAAAGGAGAACAAGATGTTTTACCAGGATTTGTAGCCAAAGGTCATTGATTGCTATTTGAGAGACTAGTTTCTAAGGCAAGTCAAACCCTCTACAAATATCACGAGTGTAATCTCTCCTTATTTACTATGGTGATGTTAGGGTTATGCATAAGGGGTTGGACCCAAAATATATTTATAAAATCAAGGTGATTTGTCTTGGAATCCCGAAGAAATATGGAGAAGTATACATGGCGAATTGCATTTATTTATCTCCAAAAATTTGCAAACTGTGGTGAATTGCATTAATTTATCTCCAAAAGTTTTAAACCGTGGCGAATTTTTCTGTGTTGGTGGCTATGAATATTGGTTTGCAAAATATTAAAATGTACAAAAAAATTAAAAGCTTTAGGCTGACATGAAAGACTTTTAGCCTTTATGCTTTATGACGATTGGTCTGAGACATGTATGACGATCGACTGCAGACATGACAATCAGCTGCAGACATGACGACCAATGACATGCATGATAATTGGTTGTAGGCATGACGATCGGTTGCAAGTATACCGATTAGTTGCAGAGATGACGATCGACTACAGGTATGATGATCGATTGTAGATATGACTATCGGCTATAGAGATGACGACCAGTTACAGGTATGCTGATCGATTATAGAAATGACGATCGACTGCAGGTATGATGATCGACTACAAAGATGACGATCGGTTGTAGGTATATCGATCGACTACAGATATGATGATCAGTTTTAGGTATGATGATTGGCTACAGAGGATGACGATCGATGACATGCATGAAGATAGCTTGTAGGCATGACGATTGGTTGCAGGTATACTAATTAGGTGCAAATATAACTATTGGTTGGAAGAACACCGATTGGTTGCATGCATGACGATCATCTCTTCAATGAAAATCTAACCCAAGGTATTTGTATTTTGTTACTACCTTAAAAAGATTTCCTTGAAACAAAATATATAGTTGCGTTTGCTCTCTTCGAGTGGAGAAGACCTTAATTTTAGTCTTGTTAGTGTTTACTTGCATTCCAACTTCTTTACAAAAAAATTCAAAAGCCTTTAGACGTTCTTTTGAATTTTCAAGTGTCTTGCCAATTAAGATAGGGTCATTGACATAGAGAAGTTTCACTACATAACTAGTCAATATATTCCTTCTCCTCCCATCATTTCCAATTAAGATAGGGTCATTGACATAGAGAAGTTTCACTACATAACTAGTCAATATATTCCTTCTCCTCCCATCCTTTCCACCCATTCTTTCAAATTGTCAATGTAAAGGCCAAATAAAGTAGGTGACAATAAATAACCTTATGTCACTTTGATATTACTTCCAAAACACACTGACAATCCTTCTAGAGTTTTGATTTTTGCTATGACCTACAATTATTCTATAGGTTTTGATTTTTGCTATGACCTACAATTATTTTATAGGTGGTTGGTATGCTAAATTCTTTCATTTTTTTCTATGATTTATCTTGATGGACCATGCCAGAACCCTTTTAAAAGTCCACAAAACAAGTTTTGATTTTTGCTATGACTAATTATTCTATAGTAGGTTGGTATGCCAAATTCTTCCATTTTTTTTATGATTTACCTTGATATACCATGTAAAAACCTTTTTTAAAATCCACAAAATAACAATAATTATTAGACCTAAATATGTGTATTTTAGGAGATTGGTGAGTAAGGGTCCTTTGTGAAGAAGGGTTGGAGTCTTCTTAGCATTCAAAATTGTTCTTTATGGCCCTACCGTGCATAACATCATTTAAAAAACTTTAAATAAAGATTTAGTGTTTAAGATAAATAAAAAATAAAACCATATTTTCTTTCAATGGAAACAATGTTCTACTCGAGCACGTTATGTTGTTGGCATTTCATTTTGATGACTTTAGTTTGAATTACAGAAAAAGAGCTTTTTGTTTTTATGTTTCCATTTCATCTCGATAACTTCAATTCAATTCATAGAAAAAAACCACTGTTATTATATCTTCAAAAAAATAACTTTAATTATATCACTCATAAATAATTACTGTTCAATTTCAGTCAATTATGTCCCCATAAATAGTTACCGTGTCTATTTCAGTTACTACTAATTTTTCATCTTAGAATACAAGAATGGCGGTGGTAATAATTGAAGTGGAATTTTTAGGAGTAAAAGCCGAACCATTTCTTGTGAATAATTCTCCCCGTGAATAATCGAATTGCAATTATTTTAAAGAAAAATATTTCGACTAGTTCTTTTGAATGGAGATAAAATAAAAAAATACTTTTATAAATTATTATTATTTTATATTTTTCTTACTTTGTCGAGTGAAACTCATTCACGAGCCTTGCATGACTATTCCACTCATAGCATGAGATTTGGGTTTGGTATTTTTTGCATGGGAGACTGGACATTTGACTATTAGTGCACAACCTAGTTAATTTAAGAATCTTTATAATCTTTACTTATTATCTAATAAAGTTAATTAAACTTGATTTGAGCAGTATATTATATGATGGCTACCACCTATCTATTTCAAAGAAGAATATTTTATAGTGTAAGATTTGAATTTATAACCATAAAATAAAAATATATGTAAACTGAAAAATTTAAATCTAAGTTTTTATATTGATTGTTTAGGTTTTTAATCATTTTAAATCATATCACTTGAGCTTATAAGTTTATGTTATTTGATGTATAAATACCAAACTTTTTTTTGGATGTGTATATGAGTTTGGATCAGCCACATGTACTTGTACTAAATGTTTGAGTTTGCATCAGCCACATGTACTTGTACTAAATGTTTGGATATATAAAATGTACTTATACTAAATATTTAAATACATGTATAATATTGATATTACATGTATATTAAATGTTTATATATATATATATATATATATATATATATATATATATATAAAATTAATTGATATTATATGTTTAATAAATATCAAATAAATTAATAAAATAAATATATTTTAATAATATATAAATACTTTTAAGATACACTTACTTTATATCCCTAAACCTCCTTACTTTGCATACTCGTCCTAAGTTTAAAGGTTGTATTGGACACCTTGTACTTACACCCTTCATAACCCACTTATTATAAGTATTTGAATATTTTTCCATCCTGCAACCTTTACATCCTTGCATCATCCATGTATACCTTTACACCTTGCATCATCCATGTATTTTGTATTTGAAAGTATGAATCATATATTTTATATTTACACACCTACACAAAAATACAACCTTAGTTTATATACCCCACAATGCTAAGATATATCTATAGTATATAGACCCCACAATGCTAAGATATATCTATAATATATAGACCCCACAATGTTAAGATATATGTATTTTGCATGATAAGATATAAATACAAGAGTTAGGTAACCAGATTTAAAAAAAAAAAAAATTATTACAATTATTTAAATTTAATTGAAGTGTTTTTGTTTATAGTAATAGTTCAGTTTTGGGTTTTCATTTTAAAATGTAAATATGCATATATTTAAAAAAATATAATTGAGTTAAACTGTTTTTGGCTCTGTTAGGGTTTGATGCAAGATTGGTTGTGCATTTTTCGTAAGGGTTTCAGTGGGAAAATCCTGTCTGTTGCATTAACACCGCCTTGAGGCGGTGTTAATTCACCCTTTTTAATGGTTGCCGCTCATGCAGTCGGCTCCATTTATTCTGAGTCTGCTGGAGAGCTCAATGGTACCGGGGAAGCGTCCGTGCAAGTTCATTCTGACAATGTATCACGAGGTAAAGGCCCTGTCCCTGAAGCTGTTATTCCTTTGCATGAATTCCATACAACTTGTGAATGGTTTGAGAGTCATACCCTGGTGGGTTATTTTTTGGGTCGTATCCCATATGATACCCTTATTCGTTCATGGGTCCAGCAAGTTTGGGGCCCATATGGAGTCAAAGTGGAGAATGTACAAAACCTTACAAAAGGGTATTTCCTTTTTCGCTTTTCAGATCCAGCTCAAGCACAGAAGGTTCTGTCTAGGGGTCCATGGACTGTCCGTAATTCTCTGTTGATTTTGCAACCCTACTCTCAAAATTTCCAAGTCAGTGATCAAGCTGCACTGGAAGTCCCGGTGTGGGTTGAATTCCCTGGTCTTCTTGTTCCTCTTTGGGGTTTTTTGCAGACTTTAGTTGCCCCCTTAGGTAAGTTTGTTTGCCTTGAGCCAGAAAAGTTTTTCTCCGCTCGACCCACTAGAAGGGTTTGTATCAAAGTTGACCTTACTAAGGATTTGCAGGAGTTTATTGATATTAAAATCGGGGACCAATCCATAAGGCAAAGAGTTGCCTATATCAATTTACCCAATACCTGTTATCGGTGTCAATCTGCAGCTCACAAAATTTGGGAGTGCCCTTTGATGGAATGGAAATATAAGGCAAATCCCTCGCCCACTCCTGCGGCTCCTGCTAATGGCTCACGGGGAAACACTGAAGAATGGACTACTGTCTCTAGCAAGAAATCTCGTGGTACTAAGCAACAAGAAGCTTCGATTTCTGCTGCACAACCTGCCCCTTCTCCTTCTCAAGACATGCAAGCTTCTGCTGAAGTTGTTCAGAATCCTGTTGATACGGCCCCTCCGGTTGTTGACATGCAACCCCCAGTTCCACCAGTGTCTCAACTTCTTTGGTCGGGCCCTTCTTTGGCCTCAGTGGTGGCAGCTCCAGATAATTCTTCAGTGGAGGAGGGTCGGGCCTTGAAGGTCCGTCGCTCTCGTAGCCCTATTCGGAATGATAAACGTCGACAACTAAACAGTGATGCTTTCCATGCGACCTCCAACTATTTTGGCTCACTTACAGGTTTGGGTGATGCAGAGGATGTCATGGAGATCATGCATCCTGACAAATCCCAATGATTTTTTTATCATGGAATGTTCGAGGACTGACGGACCCGGTCAAAAAATATTTGGTCCGAAATGAGATGTCAAATGTTTCTCGAATGCATGGAAGCCTCGATATTTTATGTCTACAAGAAGTTAAGATTTCTGATTTCAATCTGCAGTGTACATGTGATTTTTTGTGGCCACGAAGTACCTCTTTTGCCACAAAGCATTCCTCGAGAAAAGGAGGAGCCGTCACTATCCTTGGGCCTCGATTACAGAAGAATGTTGTGACTTGGGGTGTTGACCCATCCAATCAAGTTGTCTGGATTTTGCTCGAGATCTGTGGAAAACCGCTTGGGGTGGTTAATGTGTATGCCTCAAATGTCGCTTCTGACAGATGCGAGTTGTGGAGATGGCTTGCCATGAATCTGCCATTTGCCACTTGGGTGCTCTGTGGAGATTTTAATATGGTGGAGAAATCTTCTGATAAGGTCAGTCATGTCCCGATGCGGTGGTGTTTAGGTGAAAGAGAAGCTTGGTTTTTTATGAAAAACAAGCTTCGCCTTTATGACCCTAATTCCTGCTTCTCGCCTTCTGACTTCCCGTAGGCTCTTTGGTACACCTGGTCCAATTTTTAGGCTGCTTCTTCTAGGGTTTTGGTAAGATTGGACAGAGCCATGATTTTTGAGTGTGACAACTTTCAGTTCTCCCATATTTTGCCTTCTTCACCGTATGTGTTGACTTTGCCTGGTACTACACTGTCTGATCATTCACCTATTTTATTCTCGGTGGCAATGTTAAACTTTCAACCTAGAGTGCATTCTTCACAGTTTTACCTAAATGTTTCTTTTTTGCATAGCTTTAGCATGAAAGCTCATATATGCCGCATTTGGAATTTGATTCCTAGACCTGATGGTATTTCTGGAAGGATTGAATGGTGGAATGTTGCCATTCAACGAACCACTAAGGTGTTGCGAACTCTGGGTGTTGAAGTTGCAAAACGATGAAAACAGGCTAAGTCTGCCTTGCAAAGTGAGCTATCCAAAGCCTGTCTCAGGCTTGAAGCCTCTCCTTTCAACTCTGTTGCTCAATCCCAAGTTTCTTCCATTCGGCATGAGCTAAAAAAGGTTGATTTGTATGAAGCCAAGGGGGCTCAATTACGTGCTCGAATGCATTGGCTCAAAGTGGGGGACAGAGTGACCAAAGAATTTTTTCAGCGCCTCAGACCTCCTGCTCAACATTCTCAGTTTCAAGCCATTCAAGTTGATGGGCAGAGATTTACAGATCTTTCAGACATTGTCAAAGTATTTGTTTCACATTATCAAGGTGTTTTTGCTTCTCAACCCCTTGATGATGCTAGAAGGCAAGCTCTTGTTGATTGTACCGTTGTTGTCCCCAACAAGCTTTCTCCTGAGCAAATGTTATTTTGTGACACTCCTCTTTCTCTGGAAGATCTAAAAACTGCCTTGTCACTTATGGCCAATGATAAGGCACCTGGGCTTGATGGCTTCCCATGTGAATTCTATAAAGAATTTTGGGATATGCTTGGTTCTGATCTCCACAAAGTTTATCTTGAAGCCCTGCAATGTGGTTCACTGGGTTCCATTATTAACAAAGGCAATGTTAAATTTATTCCTAAGTCTGGAGATCCTGAGCTCATCACCAATTGGAGGCCGATCACCCTGCTTAATGTGAGCTACAAGATTATTGCTAAAGCCCTTGCGCTTAAGCTTAAATCTATTCTGCCTTTGATTGTCAGACCTGAACAAACTGGCTTTGTTAAGGGAAGATACATTCTTGATAATGTTCTTGCTGTTTGGGAAGGTATGGAGTGGGCAAGAAATTCTGAACAAGATGCTTTATTCATTAAGATAGACTTTGAGAAAGCCTATGATAAGATGGAGTGGTACTTCATAACTGCCATGCTTCAGGCTCTAGGTTTTGGGCCAGTATTTGTGAGCACCATTCTTATGTTATTTCAAGATGCTTCAGCTGTTCTTACCTTGAATAATAGTCAATCTCAGTCAATTTCTCTTGGTCGCTCTGTGAGACAGGGGTGCCCTCTTGCTCCATCTCTTTTCATTCTTGCTACAGAGGCTTTTGGCTATTTGTTGGCCCATAAGATGGATCAAGGATTAATCAAGGGTATTGCTCTCCCTAATTCTGACCGTCAGTTGGTCAATGGTCATTTTGCAGATGATTCCTTCTTAACACTTCAAGAAGATGAGCAATCCCTTTCCTCGGCTATTAGTTGCTTAGAGGTGTTCTGTTTAGCCTCTGGTTCTTCTATACAATGGAAAAAAACATCCTATTTTTGGCAATCTCAATCTCAACTGCCACACTGGTTACATCAATTCCAATGGACTTGGATTCATCCAGGTGAGGTGTTTAAATTTCTTGGAATTCCTTTTGCATTTCATGGTTCCTCTGCTCAATTGTGGCAGTATGTTATTGATAAAGTGGAAAAGAAGCTTTCTTACTGGACTAGTAAGAAACTTTCTCTGGCAGGAAAATTTCAGATTTGTTCTAAGGTTTTAGCCACTACCCATGTCTATTATTCATCTTGTTGGGTTCCATCCAAATCTTGTTATAAAAAATTGGATAAGCTTCTGAGAGACTTCTTGTGGGCCAAAGACTCTGTCAAGCAAGGTTTTCATCGGGTAGCCTGGGAAATTTGTTGTTTGCCCAAGGATTGTGGAGGCATGGGTTTGTTTGATTGTCACCGACAAGGTCTTGCCCTTTGTGCTAAATGGATCACCCGATCTTTAATTGGGGATGAATCTTGGAAAGTGCTGGTCAGGCATTGCATTTCTTCTGGTTTGCTTCAGGGGAAGAAAATTTGGAAAGGGGTGGGATTGCAATCCATTCTTACTGCCCCTGTCCCTATTAAAGTTAAAGGTTCTTTTGTCATTCAGAGTATTTGGAAAGCCTGGGAGGCCTTCAAACCCTGGCTTAGTTGGAAAGGGAGTTTTCGCAAAGCAGGTGCCTCTTTGTCTTCCATGAATATTTGGTGGTCTCCTGTTATCACTTGGCAAGGTTCTCCCTTAGCTCTGGTGCAGTGGGTCAGAGCGCAGAGGTTCTATAAGCGTGGTATTGCTTCCATTTTTTATTTCTTCTCCCGACATGCCAGGTGTTGGATACCCTGGGAAAGTTTTCGTCAAATTCACAATTTAAATCCTGGTGATAGAGACACTTATGAGGTGGTTATTGATAGTATTCCATTTTCTATTTGGAGCAAACTACATAAGCATTTTCAAAAACCCTGGTGGTCAAATTGGTGTTGGCCTGGGAGCTTCCTGTTTTGCAATATAAAGCTCATCTTGGTTACAAATGGCTCACCCCACAAGTTCCAATGGTTGATAAGCTCACTCTGAGATGGAATTTAGTCTCTCTTCCCTCCCAATGGAATAAGAGGTTTCGGATTGCTTGGGCTACTTATATTGAACCTAAACAAAGTTTTTTTGCTTGGAGTCTCTTACATCAAGGGTTACCTGTTGGCAGTAGGCTCAAGCATCTGGGTGTTCATAATCTCATTTGCCCGGTTTGTGGACAAGCGAAAGATTTACTGCATGTTTTTTGGTCTTGTGATCGGGCTCAGTCAGCTTGGGAGTGGCTTCTTGAAATTTTCAGACCTTTTATGCAGGAGGATTTTACTTGGGTGCATGCTATTTTGGGTGACCCTATTGCTTTTTCCTTCAACTTGGATGTTGTTTGGAATATTTTTAGAATTGGTACCTTGTTTTATCTATGGAAGTCCCGAAATAGAGCTATTTTTTCTCAGCAAGATGTCGGACATGTCTTCTCTGTTGCTGATAAATATGATATATTCTTTGATTGTTGGTTACAGATTCAAGTACAGGTTAAAAAAGTACAGGTGGAGCTGCAGTACTTGCGTACCCTCATGGATCATTGGGGGAATGCACCCTGCATTATGAGTCATGTGCATCTTCCTTCCCCTTCCAGGTGGCAGTAATTTCTCGGCTTCTTTCTTTTCGAATGCATATTTAATATTGTTTTGGCAGTTGTTATTGGCAGTTTGTGGGTTGTTTCTGACACTCTTGTATACTCTTAACCACAATGGTTAATGTATTGGTTTACGGGGTGTGCTAATCCCACCCACCCTTTTTTGTATGATTAAACATTATTTTATTAATATAATGGCTTTTTCATCCAAAAAAAAAAAAAATTAAATGTAAATAAATTATTAATAATTAATTATTTCAAAAATAACAAAATTTATAGTGATTTTTGATTAATTATATATTATTTAATATTTATAATAATATTTAATATAAATAATAAATTTAATTAAACAATTGAAAGAATTTTAAGTATTTTTTTGCTTAAATTTTATAACAATGTTAAAAATATTTGTCAGTATTAATCTCTTCTTTTTGGGTTTATTTTAAACAATGCATTATTTAATTTTTGACTACAATTTTTATTTTAAATAAAATTCAAAATAATTATTTAGGTTTATTAGCAAGTGTTTCTATTTATTATTGATTTTTTATTTGATTTAAAAATTAAGTGTCTCCTTGCATTAAATACTATTTAAAAAATAATTAAAAATAATTTATAATGTCTAAGTTTTTATTTAGGTTTTAATAATATTATTTAATATTTAATTATAATTGAAAAACTATATAATTTTTTTGAATAAGCAAAAAAAATATAATTTTTTTGATACATAGAGGAATCGACAACTACCTATCTTTTTTGAACATCTGGTCACATAATCAAGTCGCATTGCCTAAGATTGTAGCGTCAAATCATGGTGCTACCACTATAATCTCTACCTCGCCTCGGTAAACACAACTTAGAGTGAGGGAGACCCCGGTGGTTCGAGGTTGGTACCGTCGTCATCAAATTGGCGCACACTCAATGAACTCAGGTCAGACTACTACCTTTGCCCTAGATTGGACATGCCAGCGAGGTAGCAAAAAAAATATAATTATATAATATAAAGTTTTTAATTATATTTTCTTTTAAAACTAATCATTTTTGTATTCAATTAAAAAATATAATTTTATAATAATAAATATCTTCATGCATAAATAATGTTTAAAATGATAATTGCATCTTTTGAGTTTTTTAAGCAAGTAATTATATGGGACTAGTAATAAGTCTTTTTATGTATTATTACTTTTATATGAAATTAAAAAATGCAACATGAAACTTAAAAGAAGGCAGTTAATCCCTCCCCCACATGCATGCAGATATGTAACCCTGGGGTGTGTTAATCCCACCCACCCAATAAAAAAGAAGAAGGTAGTTTACAATGATGAGCAAGTTCAGGTTTTGATTACCTCTATTTCTTCTTTGAAGACTTTAGAAGATATCATAGAAGACATGCACATAATTTCTCCATATAACAGGCTCTCCCACATATGAGTGCTGATATCTGGTGTAACAGGCTCTCCCACATATGAGTGCTGATATCTGGTGTATTGCAACAAGATATAGCTATAGTCTTTTTGTTGCTATTAGCTTCTATTCTTATGTAACCTCTTTTTGTTTTTTAATTGGTGGACAATATTAGCTCCATAATATTGCATTGTTCCATACTATGAATTAATATAATCTAGCTTTTTTTTTTTCTTAAAAAAACAAAATAATGCATGGAATTATGCAATGTAAAAGTTGTAATTTTTTAAAAATAATTTATTGTTTGATAATATTGGACCCGTCTATCTTGACATTTAAAAATTATCTCTTCTAATTTTGTTTTAAGGCATTATATAATATAAGATTTTACAATTTTAAGTTGAAATTAAATATTAATGTAATTTAAAAGTTATAATATTATTTTTTAAAGGTTACTGTAATTCTTTGATTTTTTTATAACAAAAAAAAGTAATTATTTAATTTGTCAATGTAAAGAAATAATTTCATTGTTAGGGGCAGCCCCACACTTGATAGTCACTAAAAATAGTGTGGACGTAACCAACTCCTCTATGTATATATAAAAAAAAGAAGCAATAAGGTTTACCTATGGAATTTAGAATTGTGGTTTGTAATGTACAAGTATTCATTGCCAACTACTTATCCCAAATCCATTGGAAATTGTTAAGATCCACCATGAGATAGAAGTCTTGCTTTATAGTATAAAACTTTTAGTTCTCTTTTGCCTATCCCAAACTTAGACATTAAAATGTTAATGTTCACCCATGAGATTAATGCCTTGACTTATAAAGTAAATCTCCTTTCTTCCCCTCATTTGTCCCAAATCCATTGAACAATGTTTAGGTACGTCCATGGGATTGAAACTTGACTTATTGTGTAAAAAATCTTGCTCTCAATTATGTGCTATAAATTCACTACATAAAATGTAAGGTTCACCCATGGAATTAGAACCTTGCTTTATAGTGTGAAAATCATTGCTCCCATTTGCTTGTTTCAAACCTATTATGATTCACCCATAAAATCAAAACCGTGGATTATGGTGTGGGACTTCTTGCTTCCCATTATTTGTCCCAAACCCAGTGGGCTAAAGTGTAATATTCATCCCATAGGATTGCAACCTTGTATTATAGTATGAAACTCCTTGCTTCCAACCACTTGTCCAAAACCCATGAGGCAAAATGTTAAGGTTCACCTGTGGGATTGAAACTTTAGCTTACAATGTGACACTTATTGCTCTGCACCACTTGCTCCAAACCCCTTAAGCAAAAGATGTTAAGGTTCACTCATGGAATTGAAATCTTAGCTTATGATGAAAAAGTATCGTTCCCTACCGCTTGCTCCACAACCAATCTAGACAAAATATAAAGGTTCACCAAAGAGATTAGAACCTTGGTTTATAATGTGAAATTTCTCACTTCTTATTGCTTTCTCCAAATATGTTGGGTATATTAAGGTTCACCATGGGATTGGAATCTTCGCTTATAATGTGAAACTCTTTGCTCTAGACCCATTAGATTATAATATAAAGGTTTACCCACGGGATTCAAACCTTAGCTTATGATGTGAAAGTACTTGCTCCTTGATGATTATCCCAATATCATTAGGAAAATGTGAGGGTTCACCCATGGGATTGTAACCTATGATTATAGTTGAAACTTCTTGCTCCTATTTGCTAGCCCTAAAATCAGTAGGTATTTTTTTTTAAGGGATGCCATGGATATTAATTTATAGTAACATTAAAGCAACTCACGTAAGGTCAAGTGTCCACCAAGACTTGAACTTGATCCTTCTTCAAGGAAGGTGACCCATATTAATTACTAAAGCTCAATTCATCGTACATTGTTAAGGTTTAATATGATATTGGAACCTTGGATTATGGTGTAAAACTCCTCTTCCCATCACTTGCTCCAAACCCATTGGAGTAATGAGATTGAAACAACCCATATTACTATGGGTTCCATCATTATAGGAGTGTCTATCACAATGCGAGGATTTGAAGTTGGGTTGTAGTCATATGATTGCATCACATTTACTATTGCTTTAACTACCTTAGGCAAAATATTAAGTTTCACCCATGGGATTAAAACTTTGGCTTATATTTTGAAACTCCTTACTCATCAATTTTCTCAAACCTATTAAAAGAATATTAAATTTCACATATTGGTTTTGAAAATTAATTAACAATGTGACATTCATCATTTCCTATCACTTGCCTTAAACCCATTAGGCTATTTAGTTGGTTATGCATGGTTGAAATAGATCCTTAATATTATGTTTAACACTAAGGTTCGCCCATGGGATTAAAACCTTAACTTATGGTGTAAAAATTAAAAAACCCGATAAGCAATGGAAAAAGGTTAAGATTCACTCATAATATTTGAATCTTGGTTTACTTCTTACTTCCCACCGTAAAATTTTAATGTTGTAATTATATTTTAAACATTATTGGATGTCCTATGTTTTAACCTAAATTAACAATATCTTTTCATATTGTATTTATTTTTCATCATTGCTAGACCATGATATATACTTTTTGTATTTGATTTATTGGGGATGTCAATATTGAAATGGTTGCAAATATCTTTTGGGTGCACACAATACCATGTAGGTACCTGCATTTATAAAAGAGCACTAACAACTTTGTAGGTGGTAGAGAGTCTTGTCCTCCTATATATGAGACAAGGGTGGAGTAACTTTGTTAGACCTCAGGTAGGAAAACTATTATCCATGTTGGTTGATGGTTTTGGTTCCTCTTTTTTCTTTTTATTTTCCATTTATCACTTTTTTACCATCTTTCTTGATGTTTTTACTTGCTTTCTCAAAATATTAAAGTAAGGAAATATTTGTGATTAAGGGATGTTTTGACATGCATATCCCAAATCACATGTACTAAAAATTGATGATGCTTAGATCACCACTTTAAGCAAGGAGATTTATCATTTGATCAGTTTTAGTGTTTTTAATATACAACCATGATTCTAGAGTTTTTTTACACCCATGGTTTAAATGACGCATGGTTTGGACTGATAGTTTAGATTCTTATTACCCTAAAAAAAGAGAAAATTAGCCATTGGATCCAAAGAGAGTTATTTCACTTCTTTCACTATAAATACCCATTTCATCTCCTCAATTTATCACCACATCATTACCAAACATCTACAAAATGTTTTTATCCTCTTGCCAACACTGCTTTCAAATATTTACCTCTATTACTACCATGATACATAATATTTTTGCTCTCTCTCTTGACCTTGTATATACAACCAAAGTCATTAACAGTTGGTTTGTTGCCTTCCATAAAGGAGAACAAGATGCTTTACCAGTATTTGTAGCCAAAGGTCATTGATTGCTATTTGAGGACTAGTCTAAGGCAAGTCAAACCCTCTACAAATATCACGAGTGTAATCTCTCCTTATTTACTATGGTGATGTTAGGGTTATGCATAAGGGGTTGGCCCCGAAATATATTTATAAAATCAAGGCGAATTGTCTTGGAATCCCGAAGAAATATGTAGAAGTATACATGGCGAATTGCATTTATTTATCTCCAAAATTTTTCAAACCGTGGTGAATTGCATTAATTTATCTCCAAAAATTTTAAACCGTGGCAATTTTTTTTGTGTTAGGGGCTATGAATATCGGTTTGCAAAATCTTAAAATGTATGAAAAAATTAAAAGCTTTAGGCTGACATGAAAGACTTTTAGCCTTTGTGCTTTATGACGATTGGTCTGAGACATGTATGACGATCGACTGCAGACATGACAATCAGTTGCAGACATGACGACCAATGACATGCATGATAATTGGTTGTAGGCATGACGATCAATTGCAAGTATACCGATTAGTTGTAGAGATGACGATCGACTGCAGGTATGATGATCGATTGTAGATATGACTATCAGCTATAGAGATGATGACTAGTTATAGGTATGTTGATCAATTATAGAAATGACGATCGACTGCAGGTATGATGATCGGTTACAAAGATGACGATCGGTTGCAGGTATATCGATCGACTACAGATATGACGATCAATTTTAGGTATGATGATCGGCTGCAGAGAATGACGATCGATTACAAACATGACGATCGATGGCATGCATGATGATAGCTTGTAGGCATGACGATTGGTTGCAGGTATACTAATCAGGTACAACTATAACTATTGGTTGCAAGAACATCGATTGGTTGCATGCATGACGATCATCTATAGGCATATCGATTAGTTGTAGGAATGACGATCGATTGCAAGAATGTCGATTGGGTGTAGATACGACGATCGCTTGTAGGAATACCGATCGATTGTAGGAATGTCGATTAGGTGCAGATACGATGATCAACGATAGGTACGACGATCGATTAGAGAAATGCCAATCGGATGCAATCATGACGATCAGATGCAAGAGTACCGATCAGATGTAATCACGATAATCAGAATCAAGCATGTCAATTGGTTGTAAGCACAACGATCGATTTTAGGAATATCGATCGGTTGAAAGTGTATCGATTGGTTGCAACAATGTTGAGTACCCAGTCGATAATATTGGTGCATCTATGCCATGTTGCAACCATCCGTGAAACGATTGCATGCAGAGGCCATGTGTCATCCATCCATGAGCTGATTGCATGCAAACAATTCTTTATAAAGGAATAAATAGTCATTTTTTTACCTTTTGTATCATATTTTTAATCATTTTCCTCCTATTTTAATGCATTCTTAACCCTTTTTCTCCCATTTTAACGCATTCTTAACCATATTCCTCCAGTTTTATCTTAATTTTTAACCTTTTACCTTAATTTTTAAGCGATTTTTAACCCTTTTCCTCTGTATCTTATGATCCATACTCGTACACAACAAAATAACCCTATGGCGTCTCCTATAACCCATGGAATGTTTAAAATTAATTTTAAAAACCTAGTTTACCCCCTAATTTCTAAAATTTTATCAACACCGGGTTACGACATGTTATGGGTCACGGACTCTAGTCTTCGAGGTCTAGTTTCAATGCCATAGTTTGACATGGGCACAAAACTATTAGAGAAGATCATTGTAGGTTATAATATTTATTCGGGTAAGGTAAATCTTGTCATTGACAACAAAAATGTCATTCTTTCTTTCACAACCCGTGATGTCGCTAGATTGACAACATTGCCCCACGTTGGTTGTGAGCCTATCACTTCAAAATACCAATTAACTGATGATGACAAACTCTACTTGAAGACCAACTTCAATGTGCAATCAGATTCTTTTCAAGGTATAACTATTTTTTTATTTAGTTGAATTTAAATTCTAGTAACTAGTGTACAATTACTGATTTTGTTTTTTTGCAGTTACATCTACCAAGTCCAGAAAGGGACTGTACCAGTGATTGAAAATAAATTTCCTCGTGCATGTTGCGAATTCTTCATTGCCAGACTCATTCTTCGAGGAAGGCTGACAAAAATTCTGATGTGGGCCTTAGCGTATTTGGTTCGTTGTGTTGCACACCAGCAATTCGACTAGTCCAACTATGTCTCACATTAGATTAGATTGGAAATCAAGAACATGAAAACCCACACTTCACCCTCATCGACAATTAGCACATGCAATTATATTATTGCTTTTTTTTTATGAATATTTTTATCATTTACAGAACACTCAAGTACTAACATCTTGGCACTCAACCCTAACCAATGCAGCCATGAAAAAACAATAGGTTTAGGTAATGTTTCGTTAATACTTAAGTATTTTTTTTAATTTTTCATATGTTTGTATTTTTATAATTTTGACATTTTATACCAAACATAAAAAAGGGTATCCTCTTCCTCTTCAAAGCAAGATGCTGCTGTCAGAGGTTATAATTAAGAGGAATCAGGAGACTCCAAAACACCTGCGGAGGAAACAACACCACCTCTAAGGAGAAGATCAACAAGGAAACGTAGAAGATTTAGTTCTCCTGATCATCGATAACCTCCACCTGTGACAGCATGTCCATTACCATCGGGCGGAGTTATGCAAGAGGTTTCATCTTCGGGGAGTAAGTTTTAATGATTGTCGAAACAAAAATTTTACTATTTTTAATTAATTTTTTTTTTTTTTCAGATGTACAACATGCCCACATTCCATTTGCAACAACAACTACGCAAGATGTTTTTCTTCTGCCGGTAAGTATTATATCAAAATTTCCAATTAATTTTTATAATGTAATTTTATAACTAGTTTTTAATTTCTATCTTCACAATTTTTTTACTTTCACAAATTTTATAACCAATTTTTATTTTTATGTTTTAAGTTCCCATAGAACAATATTGTCAACAAAATCAAAAGGCGATGCCGCCCCCTCCTCCACCATGCCAAACTCAAATGCGAGGTCAATGCTTCCCAGTTGGAAAACACATTCTTCCATCTAGGCCACAAAGAGAAGCAACACAACAAATTTCAAATAAAGAAGCATCAAAGACATTTTCAGGATTCGACCATATTTCTCTTGCTAATTTTAATTTTAAGGATATACCAAAATATTCTAGTGTTGGGTTGGATGAGGTTCCACTTGATAAAGCTTTCTTTTTGCAAGAGAACACACCCACTACTTTTCAAGTATCATAATTGCTTCAAGATAAAGGAAATGAAGGTGCAGAATGTTCAAGCAAATCTTGTCCCAAGGAAACAACACCCATCAGGCCCCTCCTCGACCAGAGGATGAAGGATTAAATATTTCAAAAAAATATTTGGTTTCTGATAATGTTGAATCTACCATTAAGGATAACTACTTCCAGATATAACAAAAATGAAAAATGGGAGTATCGAGCCAAAGTGTTTATTAAGGAAATTAATGCCCAATACAATAATTTTTCAAAAAGATATTTTTTTTGTTGTTGAAAATGAACCTGAAAATATGGAGGCTCTGCTACAAAAAGTAAAATATGGCATTGTGAAGGTGAATACATCTCACACAGATGAAATTTTAAAGTTTATGATGAACAGATTAGAGAACATAAACGGCAAGGCCCAAGCTTATTACAATGAATGGGCAAGTGATAAGAAAAAATTGTTGTTGCTATAGCTGCAAAGAATATTGCTGAGGTTTGATTTTACCTTTGTGCTCAAAAGTTTGTTGTTCTCTTTTTTTAAATGTAATTATCAATTGATTAACTATTTTTTCTTTTTGCAGGTAAAGTATGGTAATCTCAAGAAGCAGGTTCAAAACCCACAATACTATCTCATGATGGCAAAGGAGTTCTTAAACGCTTCCATTATAATGGAAAAAAGAGCATAGGAAGTAATTCAACAAAATAAAATTTTGCAGAAAAATCATTATCCACAACAAATTAGATCTTGATGTTTTGCTAAAGGATAAGGGTAAAGAAGTTCAAGGACCAACATATGAAGATGTTGGAAAAGAAGAAAACACCCTTCTCGATGGATTGCAAAATGTTGAGAAGATCCTTGTCAATTTTGGAGTAATTGATAGTACTATTACCCAGCCTGAGGGAAGAGTCGTTGGAATGTAGAATGTGGAAATCGTGGAAGTAGTGGATGAGGAAAAAGGAGCTGAACATGGGAAAGATGAGGGAGGATCCATTGCTATGGAGACTATGGAAGTCATTGAAAAGGCAAAAGGAGTGGTGGAAGGGGGAAAATATTCTGAAGCATGAAATTGAATTTCAAAATTTGATATTTTGAAAAGACTATTTTATGACATTTCATATGTTTTTATTTGAAAACAAGATACTTGCTATTATGATTTTACTAATACACTATTTACTATTTATAATTGTGTGTTATTTTCATCTCTTGAGTATTATGGTGTTTCAAATATGCTTGAGTTTACATAGAATATATGTATGCATAGGTTTAGATGTACATATTATTCAAAGTTATTCATGTTGTGATACAAAAATGAGTATTATTTTGTGCATTTTGCTATGTTGTTTCTATATTTCAATTTTCAAATGAGTTTACGAAGGATATATCCATGCATGGGTTTAAATTTTTAGTTTATTCAAAGTCATTCTTGTTGTTGTATAGAAAAGTGTTTTGTCTTTTTTATTATGTTATATTGTTTTCATATTCAATGTTAGTTTACGATGGAGATATTTATGAAGGGGTTAAATTTCAATTTTCATATATTATGCTATGTTGTTTTTATATTTCAATTTTCAAATGAGTTTACGAATGATATATCTATGCATGGGTTTAAATTTCAATTTATTCATAGTCATTCTTGTTGTAGTATAAAAGTGAGTATTATCATTTGTATTATGCCGTATTGTTTTTATATTTCAAGTGAGTTTACGAAGGATATACGTATGCATAAGTTTCAATATTCAGTGCATTCATAGTCATTCTAGTTGTTGTAAATGTGTATGGTCTTTTGTATTATTTTAGGATGTGTCTCATCCTTTGCAGAGGAAGTATTGTACGATAGGCCCCTACTTCAGCGGTCCCACTCATTGATGAGCAGGCTGGGGGGGTTCGAACCCTATTTTTCCAAAGATATTATTGAAGCTATTTTTGTAGGTATTAGTGGGATTCCCATGATTTATGGGTATGGGTGGTTTTTGTTAGTCTCACAATGACACTGAGAGGAGGGGGTGAATCAGTGTAGCTATTTAAAACTTAAATCTTCAACTCTTAATGCCGAAACAATGAAAACTTAAAACCCAATAAAGCAAATATAACAAGAGAGCATTCCACAACACACGATGTAACGAGGTTCACCAATTTGGCTACTCCTCAAAAATGACTGCTTGGATTCCCGTCCAAATCCAGCCTTTGCAAAATACCAATTTTACAATCAATTTACCAGCACCCACTGGAAGGAGCACCAACCCCTGATTTATCTGCACCAACAAAAGGAGCACCAACCCCTAATTTATCTGCACCAACAGAAAGGAGCACCAACCCCTAATTCCAAGCACCAACTTGGACTACAATTTTGAAACTATAAGATTGACATAAAAATGCCTTCGCTTATACAAGACCCTGACTGGTCTATTGCTAACCCAACCTCTCTCGCTATTCACCAAAACACCACACACTTAAGGCTCTGCTTACTGCACTTTTATGGCTCTCACGGCTCTGCTTAACGCTCTCTTACGACACTCTTCCAACCCTCCTTTTGCAGCACTTTCACTCTTTTTCAGTAGCACTTTAATTCTCCACGTAGACCTCCTTTTATAACAAAGTTCTGACTCTATTTTTAACTTCCATATTTTTGCATGCAACCTATAACTGGCTTTCCACTTCTTATTTTAGTTGCATGATTTTCTCTTAACTTAACTATCGTACTGACTTTAGTTAACTCTTCTTATTTTAGCTGCATGATTTTCTTCTCCTGTAACTGTATAACTTTAGTTAACTATCACATATCTTATTTTGGTTGGGTTCTCTTCTTAGCTCATGCCAAAGTGACCTATCATGAAATCGTGACACTTCTGCCTCTTTGTCCTCTTCTTGGCTTTTCCCAAAAACACATGTCGCGATATCGTGACACTTTTGCCTCCTTGCTTCTTTTCTTGGCTTGTACCCAGAAAACACAAATGTCACGATATCGTGACACTTTCACCTCCTTGCTCTTTTGCTTGTACAAAAAACAATGTCAGGATATCAGACACTTTTACTTCGTACTCTTCCTCTTTACTTTTGTCGCGATATCGTGACACTTCTGCCTTCTTACTTTCTCTCTCCTCCTTTAGTCACGAAAATGCGACATGTCGCGATATCGCGACACTTTTCCTTGCTCTCTCTTCCTCTTTCAAGGGTCGAAAAAATGCGACATGTCGCGATATCGCGACACTTTTCCTTCTCTCCTTCGTCGTTGTCGAGTCACGAAAATGCGACATGTCGCGATATCGTGACACTTTTTCTCCTTGCTCTTTCTCTATGCCTTAAGAATGTCGTGATATCGCGACACTTTTTCTCTCTCTCTCTCTTGCAATATGTCATGAAATCATGACACTTTTCTCACTCTCTCTTGCAATATGTCATGAAATCGTGACACTTTTCTTCTACTCTCTCTTGCAATATGTCATGAAATCATGACACTTTTTCTTGACTCTCTCTCTTGCAATATGTCATGAAATCGTGACACTTTTTCTTCCGTACAATCTCTCTTGCAATATGTCACGAAATCGTGACACTTTTCTTCTTGCCTCTTTCTCTTCCAATATGTCGTGAAATCGTGACACTTTTTCTTCCGTACTATCTCTCTTGCAATATGTCACGAAATCGTGACACTTTTTCTACTTGCATTTTTCTCTTCCAACATGTCATGAAATCATGACAGTTTTCTTGCTTGCACTTTCTCTTCGAACATGTCATGAAATCGTGACAGTTTTCTTGCTTGCGCTTTCTCTTCGAACATGTCATGAAATCATGATAGTTTTCTTCTTCTTTCTCTAACATGTCAGAAATCGTGACAGTTTTCTTCTTTCTTCTTCAACATGTCACGATATCGTGATAGTTTTCTTTCTTGCTCAACATGTCGCGATATCGTGACAGTTTTTCTTTCTTGCTCAACATGTCGCGATATCGCGATAGTTTTCTTCCTTGTGATTTTCTTTTGATTTTTAGCATATGGGCCACTTCGATCTTTTGGAAAATCATTGTACATACTCTGAAGAACCTCTTAACTCCTATCCACTGCATCAATCGATCTGTCTAACTGTGTTGACAACAATGACAATACTGTTGCTGCACCTTGCTCAACAATCTCCCCCTTTGGAATTGTTGGCAACACACGTGCAATTTCCTTGTAATTCTTCTCCCCCTTTGACAATAATACCAAAGGGCTGCTGCAGACTCCCCCTGAGTCCATGCACAACATTCTCAGGCACAAATTATTCCAGTTAGCAAAAATTACAAACATGAGCAAAAAGATAATCAAATATATAAATGCTCCCCCTGAGAATGTGGTCCCGATAGCTAGTCAGTTCTTGGGAAGCGTGACCACTCCCAATTTATTGCGAAGGTACTCAAAAATTTCCTTGGGCAGCGGTTTTGTGAAGATATCCGCTACTTGCTCTGTAGTTGGGACAAAATCCAACTTAACCTCACCTTCCGCAACTTTCTCCTTCAGAAAGTGATATCGGATAGCAATATGTTTTGTGCGAGAATGCATAACCGGATTCTTTGAGATGTTAATGGCATTGGTGTTATCACACTTAACTAAAATTGGCTCACTGAAGTTAATGCCAAGATCTTTCAGGGTTTGTTTCATCCATAAGACCTACGTACAACACGTAGTTGCTGCAATATATTCTGCCTCTGCTGTGGATAAGGAGACTGACTCTTGTTTCTTATTGTGCCATGCGACCAACTTTGTCTCCAAGATAGAATGCACCTCCACTGGTACTCTTTCTGTCATCGACACATCCTGCCCAATCTGCATCTGAATACGCAATAAGGGTGAAGTCCTTACCTTTCGGATACCATAACCCATACTCCATAGTACCCTTCAGATACCGAAGAATCCTCTTCACTGCTGTCACATGAGTCTCCTTGGGACTAGCCTAAAATCGTGCTACCATGCAAACTGCCTGCAAGATATCTGGTCTGGTAGCTATCAAATACAGTAGGCTCCCAATCATTGATCTGTACATGGTTTGATCAACATCTAGAGATTTGTCATCCTTGCTCAACTTGCAACTTGTCGTCATGGGAGTGCTAACGAGGCTTACAATCCTCCATTGTGAACTTTTTTAGCATCTCTTTCACATATTTAACTTGAGAAATAAATATGCCCTTCTCATTTTGATTAACTTGCGGTCTTAGGAAATACGAAAGTTCAATCATAGACATTTCAAATTCTTTCTGCATCTTATTTGCTAAATCTTTACACGTCTCATCATTATTGTTGCCAAAAATGATATCATCTACGTATACAACAAGGACAATGAGATGGCCATTCTCTATTTTGACATACAAATTGCTATCCACCATACCTTTTTTGAACCCTTGTTGAGTAAGATAGTTGTCTAGCCTTGCATACCATGCTCTGGGTGCTTGTTTCAAGCCATACAATGCTTTCTTCAACTTGCAGATGAAGTTGGGATTATCACCGAGTTGGAAACCATCTGGCTGCTCAATATAGACCTCTTCTTCAAGTTTTCCATTCAAAAATGCTGATTTCACGTCCATTTGATAAACTTTGAAATTCTTGTGAACTGCTAAAGCCAGAAACATTCTAATTGCCTCTAGTCTAGCCATTGGTGCAAAGGTTTCCTCAAAGTCAATACCTTCAACTTGTGCATAGCCTTTACAGACCAATCTTGCTTTATTCTTGACTACCTGTCCATCTTCATTCAATTTGTTTCGAAAAATCCATTTAGTACCGATTATATTTTTATTTGTAGGTCTTGGTACTAACTCCCAGGTTTTGTTTTTCTCGATCTGATCTAATTCTTCATTTATTGCCGTCATCCAACTTTCATCTTTGCTTGCTTCAGCAACATTTTTGGGCTCAATGTTGGATAATAGAGAGTAGTTACTTACTACTCTTCTTCTTGTCTGAACACCAACTGTGGGGTCTCCAATTATTTGCTCTCTAGGATGATTTTTTTGCTAGTGCTTGTTTTGAATTTCTTGTTTTCTTCCTCTTCTGAATCACTACTTAAATCATCTGAGTCAATTTTTTGTTTCTTTTTCGTTTCCTTTTCCTCATCTCCTTCAATAACCTCTTCATAAATTGGGTAGTTTTCTTTATAGCTTATTTCTCGTTCCCTACCTTCATCAACTTTAACATCGGCACTCTCCACAATTTTCTTTAGCCTCTTGTTGTAGCATGTGTAGGCTTTGCTTTTTGTCGAATAGCCAAGAAAAATACCTTCATCAGCTCTATCTTCAAACTTACCAAGATTATCTTGAGTTCTTTTGATGTAACACTTGCTGCCAAAAACTTTAAAGTATCTTGTTGTTGCCTTTTTACCGAACCACAGCTCATACGGAGTTTTGCTTTCATGCGTCCTCAACATGCACCTATTTTGGATGTATACCACAGTATGGACTGCCTCTTTCCAAAATTTATCTGCTATTTTGCTCTCAGTCAACATAGTCCGTGCCATTTCCTGCATTGTCCTGTTCTTTCTTTCTACCACACCATTCTGTTGAGGTGTCCTTGCTGCTGAAAACTGTCTCCTAATCCCATATTTTTCACAGTACTCTGCAAACTCCTCTGAAATGAACTCTCCTCCTCTATCTGATCTTAAACTTTTAATCCTTTTTCCTGTTTGATTCTCAACTTGTTTTTTGAAAATCTTGAACATCTCAAAGGCATCTGATTTAAGCTTCAAAAATAGTACCCATGTCATCCTGGAATAGTCATCTATGCACAACATAAAGTATTTGTCACCATTTATGCTTTGCGTTCTCATGGGTCCACATAAATCAGTATGTATTAGTTCTAAAGGTTTGCTTGTGAAGTACTCTTTTGTTTTAAATGTGGCTCTAGTTTGCTTCCCCTTTTGGCATGAAGCACAAATGCTATTTAATGGTTTGCCAATGGTGGGAATATCTCTCACTACCCTTTTTGAGCTGATTTTTACTAGATTGTCAAAACTGATATGACCGAGCCTCTTGTGCCACAGCCAATTTTCTTCTTCCTGTCCAATCAAGCACGCTCCTTCTAAAGTCTCTGAGAGAGTATACAGGTTGCCAGATGTCCTTGATCCAGTTGCTATCAACTTTCCATAGTTTGTTGTTCTGACTTCACAACCCCGCTTCTTGAAAATTACTTCATGACCTCTGTCACAAATCTGACTTACGCTTAACAAGTTATGCTTCAGACCAATCACAAACAAGACTTCTTTTGACTTGATTTTTCCATCACTGATCTTAACTGATCCTTTGCCAACTATCTTAGCTCCATCATTATTTCCAAATTTTACAGAAACCACCTTCATATTTCTGTAACTTCTCAAATTTTTGTTTGTCACCTGTCATATGGCTGGAGCATCCACTATCAAGTATCCATGGTGCAGATTTGTTCTGTGCTTTAAATGTTGTCTGTACGATCAAGGATTCCTTTTCTTCCTTGGGTCGCTCCTTTTCTTTCCACTCTGGTTTGATTACAGTTTTGGTCACTTGTTTTGACTTTTCTTTGTCGGTAGCTTTGTGCATGTTTTTCGAGAAATTTTCTATTTTGTCTCAAACCATTTGGTTGAAATTTTCTTCCCCGATGTTTATTTGCTGCAAATGTACTTTGACAATTTCTTGCAATGTGCCCAAAATTATGACGAGTTATAACATTCTACTTGCATAATCCATCAATGGTGAAAAAACATTTCTACTTGGTAAAGTTCCTTTGTCCTACATTATACTTGCAATCTGAAATCTTATGTCCATAACCATTGCATTTAAAACAATAACCGAGAAAAGGAATGAGTGAACCTGGGTGATGGTCTTTGCCATTTTGTAGTGGGAGCCATAAATCTTCTTCTCCTTTGATGAGTGACATTGGTGAATCCATCATTGTCAATACTCCTCTCGTGCCTGGCATTATTGCTTTCTTTAGCATGATTCATTTTTTCTTGATCAACCCTGATCTTATCTTCATTCTTTATGGGTTCTAGAGTTATGGCCTTTGATCCATTTGATGATTCTCCTTCGACGAAGCCTAAACCAAATTTGATGCCTGTAGTCCTTTGGTTATTTATAATCTTATCCAGCTTCACAGAACTTTCTTCAAGTTTGTGATAACAACTCATTTTTTGATTCATCTCTTCTAGTTGCATCCTTAAACCAACAATCTCTTCTTCTAGCTTCCTTGCACTCATCTATTTTCATGGTTAATTGTACTTCGATATCTTCAGATATTTTCTTAAATTCGTCTATCTGTACTTTCAAGCTGGTTATGATTTCATTGGCATCCTCAAGCTTTCTTGAAATTTTCTTATTCTTTTTCCTTTCTATACTCGGCTCTTTAAGTGCAGCGACCAACTCACCTTCCAGATCTACTTCAGCCTCAGCCTCAAGTTTTTTATTACATTCCTATTTTTCCTCTATTTTTTCTTCTTCGAATGCCATGAAAAGAGCTTCACCTGTTTCTTCTTCAGAATCCTCACCGGAGCTGTCTTCTGAAGGACTGACATTCTTGGATATGAAACTTTTCTTCTTGAAGTTGCCTTTTCTAAAATTTGGTTTCTTCTTCCAGTCACTTCTTTCTTGGTGTGAACCTTCATCACTTTTGTTTTTCTCATTAAGTGGACATTTAGCTGCAAAGTGCCCAATGCCTCCATAGTTGAAACACTTAAATGGTAGCTTTCCTCTGTATTTTCCTTTTCCCCTTATTAGTTTTCGAACAAAGTTTGCTTCCGTTTCATCTGATGTCTCTTCTTCCTCGGATTCTTGTTTTGCTTTTATATTTTTATGTGCTTTAAAAGTAGCTTCTCTGTCTGTGGGTTTAGTTTTTCCTATTCTCATCTCATATGCAGTCAAAGAACCATGCATCTCATCCATACTAAAAGTATTTAGATCTTTAGCTTCTTCTATTGCTGAAACTTTAGAATCAAATCTTTGGGGAAGAGATCTTAGTACCTTTTTCATGATGACAACATCTTCCATTTCCTCGTCGAGTCCTCTAATCGCATTAATGATTCCATTAACTCTCAGCATGTATGCCTCTATGTTCTCATCGTCATTCATCTTTAATGCTTCGAACTGAGCTCGATGCGTTTGTAACTTGGCCTCCTTGATCTTGTCGTCTCCTTCATGAATGCTCCTTAGTTTGTCCCACATGTCTTTTGCCATTTTACAACTCATAATCTTTATCAGTTCGCTGTCCACTAAACCGCACATGATAGCATTCTTTGCTTTAGAGTTATTCTCAAACAGTTTCTTACCGACAGCATCGGTTGGAGGAGTGGTGGGTATTGTGTATCCACTGTCTACTGACTCCCAAATGTCGTATCCCAAAGCACATAGATATGTCTGCATCCTGAGTCTCCAAAATGCGTAATTAGTTTCGTCAAACAATGGTGCTTTGTTTGATGAGAATCCTTCACCACCTGCCATTGTCTCACTTCCAAGATCACCTTAGCCGATTAAGCTTGTTCAAGAACTTGGCTCTGATACCAATTGTTAGTCTCACAATGACACTAGAGAGGGGGTGAATCAGTGTAGCTATTAAAATTTTAAATCTTCAACTCTTAATGCCGAAACAATGAAAACTTAAAACCCAATAAAGCAAATATAACAAGAGAGCATTCCACAACACACGATGTAACGAGGTTCACCAATTTGGCTACTCCTCAAAAATGACTGCTTGGATTCCCATCCAAATCCAGCCTTTGCAAAATACCAATTTTACAATCAATTTACCAGCACCCACTGGAAGGAGCACCAACCCTGATTTATCTGCACCAATAGAAAGGAGCACCAACCCCTAATTTATCTGCACCAACGAAAGGAGCACCAACCCCTAATTCCAAGCACCAACTTGGACTACAATTTTGAAACTATAAGATTGACATAAAAATGCCTTCGCTTATACAAGACCCTGACTGGTCTATTGCTAACCCAACCTCTCTCGCTATTCACCAAAACACCACACACTTAAGGCTCTGCTTACTGCACTTTTACGGCTCTCATGGCTCTGCTTAACGCTCTCTTACGACACTCTTCCAACCCTCCTTTTGTAGCACTTTCACTCTTTTTTCAGCACTTTAATTCTCCATGCAGACCTCCTTTTATAACAAAGTTCTGACTCTATTTTTATCTATTCATATATTCGCATCGCACTTTATCTTGTTCTTATTTTAGCTGCATGATTTTCTTTACACTTAAGTCTCGACTTGGTGTAACTCTTCTTATTTTAGTTGCATGATTTTCTTTATGCCTGTAACTCTATAACTTGAGTTAACTGTCACATATCTTATTTTGGTTGGGTTCTCTTCTTAGCTCGTGCCAAAGCGACTGTCGTGAAATCGTCATTCCTCTTTGTCCTCTTCTGCCTTTCCTCCTTGCTTCTTTGTGGCTTGGCCCGGAAAACACATGTCGTCGATATCGCGACACTTTTGCCTCCTTGCTTCTTTTCTTGGTTGACACACAACATGTCACGATATCATGACACTTTCCTTCGTTACCTCTTCCTCTTTACTTTTGTCATCGATATCACGACACTTCTGCCTTCTTACTTTCTCTCTCCTCCTTTAGTCACGAAAAATGCGACATGTCGCGATATCGAGACACTTTTCCTTCTCTCTCTCCTTGAGTCGAAATCGCACATGTCACGCATATCGTGACACTTTTTTCTTCTCTCTCTTGTTGAGGGTCGAAAATGCGACATGTCGCGATATCGTGACACTTTTTCTCCTTCTCTTTCTCTTCTTAGTCGTAAAAGGCAAATGTCGCGATATCGTGACACTTTTTCTCTTCTCTCTCGTGAAAAAATGTCAGATATCGTGACACTTTTCTTTCTCTCTCTTGCAATATGTCGTGATATCGTGACACTTTTCTTCACTCTCTCTTGCAATATGTCACGAAATCGTGACACTTTTCTTTGACTCTCTCTCTTCAATATGTCACGAAAATCGTGACACTTTTCTTCGTACAATCTCTCTTGCAATATGTCGTGAAAATCGTGACACTTTTCTTTCCTTTTCTCTTCCAATATGTCATGAAATCGTGACAGTTTTCTTCCTCTCTCTCTTGCAATATGTCATGAAATCGTGACACTTTTCTACTTGCCTTTTCTCTTCCAACATGTCGAAAATGTGACATTTTTTTTTTCTTTTTTCTCTTCCTTTCTCTTAACATGTCTAAATCGTGATATTTTTCTTCTTGCACTTTCTCTTCGAACATGTCACGAAATCGTGACAGTTTTCTTGCTTGCGCTTTCTCTTCGAACATGTCACGAAATCGATGTTTTCTCTGTCATGTTTTTCTTTCTTCTCAACATGTCGCGATATCGTGATAGTTTTTCTTTCTTGCTCAACATGTCGCGATATCGCGACAGTTTTTCTTTCTTGCTCAACATGTCGCGATATCGCGACAGTTTTCTTCCTTGTGATTTTCTTTTGATTTTTAGCATATGGGCCACTTCGATCTTTTGGAAAATCACTGTACATACTCTGAAGAACCTCTTAACTCCTATCCACTGCATCAACCGATCTATCTGACTGTGTTGACAACAATGACAATACTGTTGCTACACCTTGCTCAACAATTTTAGCCCATGGTATTGTACCCATGAAATTCTAATACCACATCATGGTTTAGGGTTGTAAGCATTTCCTTTATATTGATTGTAATGTCTCATTATGAGCAAGGAGTGAATAATAATATCAAAGGAGGTTTGGCTCTTGTTTGCTAGAGTAGCCCATATTGGGTGAACCAAGATAAATCTCGTGCATTCTATGTGCATGATTTATTGTGAGTTGTTTTATTTTAAGTTATTTATTTCTATATTAATTATTTTGGAATAAGTTTGGGTAGAACTCTTCATATGGTATCAAAGCCAGGTTGTTAGCCATAGAGGAACACCTTTAGTGCTAGGGTTTCAATTCATTTAAAGAGGATCTAGGGTTTCTAGGAGTTATATAAAACCTATTCCAGAGTGGGAGTTTTACGTAGAAGGAGTTTGAAGAAAAATGACATCAAATCATTCAAGGATAGAGATTGAGAAATTTGATGATTTTTTTTGAGCTATGGAAGTTAAATATGGAGGATATGCTCGTGGATAGAGATCCGTGGTCTGTTATATCTGAAATTAAACCTACCAGTACAACTGATGAAGATTAGGAAAAGTTGAATAAGAAAGCAAGGAGTCTGGTTTGATTGTGTCTTGTAGATTCTATCCTAATTAATATTTACGAAGAAGCTACTACAAAGGATATTTGAAATAAGTTAGGGGCTTTGTATCAATCTAAGTCCCTAGTGAACAAATTGTTCCTCTAAAAGAAACTATATGGATAAATGAAGGGGATTCAGTAGTAGATAATCTTAATGCATTCAATATGGTGGTAAGTCAACTTACATCTATTGAAATTAAGTTGAGTGAGGAAGATAAATGTATTAATTTGCTATGCTCTTTACCAGATTTGTGGGATAACCTAGTTGTAGCAATTGGTAGTACAACTTCATCCACATTGAAGTTTGAAGATGTTATGGCATATCTATTATTAGAGGATATGAGGAGAAAAACCATGGAAGGAACATCGAAGGATGCCCTAATAGTAAGAGGGAATGCCAAGGAAAAACATAAAACAATATTTGGTGATAGATCTAAGTCTAGAGGTAGATCCAAGTATCGAGAAAAATTTGAGAGAAAATGTTGGAAATGTGGCAAGCCTGGACACATGAAGAAGGATTTTAGATCAAAGAATGTTGATTCTGGAAAGAGATCTGATGAATCCACTTCCAAAGAGATAAATAAATCCACTTATGAAGGAGGGGATGTATACCTGGCATCTTTCTTCACGCGTTCATATAGAAATGATTGGTTGATTGATACTGGTGCCTCTTTTCATATGAATCCTCATAGGGAGTGGTTTAGTGAATATGAAAGATATGATGGAGGAGAGGTACTATTGGGAGATGATTCATAACTTAGAATAATTGGTCGTGGAAGGGTGAAAATATTATTGCAGGATGGTAGGGTTAAAACCCTCCCAGGTGTGATGCATATTCTTGGCCTTGCTAGAAATTTAATTTTTGTAAGCAAAATGATTTATGCAATAGTAAACATTAGTTTCAGTAAGGATTCATGCAAAAATGTGTTAGGACACCTGACAATTGAAAATAGAATTGAATACAAATAATAGGAATCTCTTGAATATTGAATCACAATTAAATTGTAAGGAATAACCAAACAATAGAATATAAAATATGTTCTTCGATGATGCCCTTATTACAATATTTGGATTGTATTAAATACCTATTCTAAGAGTTGTAAGAGTGAAGGGTTGTGACCCTTTGAATATAATTAATAAATAATTACAAGTATTAGGATATGTTAGGAGGGTCCTAACATGCCACCCCCCTTAAAAGAGCTTTGTCCTCAAAGCTGGAAATTTGGAAATTGTTGTTGGATATCGTGAAGAGTTTCCCATGTCGCGTCTTCTAAAGGTAGACCTTTCCAAAGGATTAAAACTTACATGATATCTCCAGTATTAAGATGACGAGAGCGGCGATCCAAGATATATTTTGGTTTGACTAGAAGTACTCCATCATCAAAAAATTCAGGGAGAGTGGTTTGTGTCATGATATGGGCTCCAACTGCGAGCTTAAGGCAAGATACATGAAATATGGGGTGAATTTTGGAAGAGGGAGGAAGCTCAAGTTTGTAAGAAATGGTCCCAATACGTTGGAGAACTTTATACGGCTCGTAAAATTTGGGTGCTAACTTCTGAGAACATTTTTGTTTAAGAGAGGATTGACGGTAAGGTTGGAGATGTAAGAAAACCATATCACCCTCGTGGAAACTACGTTCAATTCTATGTTGATCGGCTTGCTGCTTCATGAGATGTTGGGCTGTGTGTAGGTTCTCTTTTAGGATCCGTAGTATGTCATCTCGAGTAGAGAGTTTTGTTTCCACCGCATGGACTTTTGTAGTCCCTGGAATATAGGAAGTGAGGGATGGTGGTGTTTGGCCATCTAATGCTTCATATGGAGTCATTTTGATGGACGTATGGTATGAAGTGTTATACCACCATTCCGCTAGTGAAATCCACTTTACCCAATGGAGTGGTTGAGTAGAAATAAAACATCGAAGGTATGTTTCTAAGCATTTATTTGTTGGCAATTTTGGGTACCTTGGGTACATTGCCTTTGCTCAAGTATAGTAGTTGTCATTGATGTCAAAGAAGTTCTTGAAGCAATTTGATTTGATGTCAAGGAATTTTTTCTTTTGAAGTTTATCCAGAGCATGATCAGTAAGTTTCCAAGAAGTCCTTAGTAGCCCAGTTGCAAAAGATCAAGAAAAAGACAAGTAAGAAAAAGTATGCAGCGGCTGGAAAAACTATCGCGATTTCGCGACATGTTTGAGGAGAGAGAAAGTTCTAGAAAAACTGTCACGATTTCGCGACATGTTGGAAGACAAAGATGTGGCTGGAAAAACTGTCGTGATTTCGTGACATGTTTGAGGAGAGAGAAATTTTGGCAAAACTGTCACGATTTCACGACATGTTGGCAGAGAAGCAAAGCAAGATGGAAAGTGTCATGATTTTGTGACATGTCGCATTTTCGCGACTCGAAAAGTGCAGGAAGGCAGAGAAGGAAAAGTGTCACGATTTCATGACATTCTGCAAAGAAGGTTGTACGGACGAAAAAGTGTCACGATTTCGCGACATGATGCTGAAGAGAGAGTCCGCAGGGTGAGCTGTCATGATTTCACGACAAGATCGAAGAGAGAGAAAGTTATTTAGGAACTGTCACGATTTCGTGACATGATGCAAAGTTCCAAGTGAGGACTGTCACGATTTTCGTGACATGCTACAAAAATTGAAGTAAGGACTATCACGATTTCGTGACATGCTAAAAATCTTGAAGAGAGAACTGTCATGATTTCGCGACATGCAGCTAAGGGAAGAGTTTGAAAGGAGAAGCATCACGATTTTGCGATAGGTTGCAAAGAAATATTTTGGATGCAGAATGTGTCACGATTTCATGACAGGCAGTAGAGAAAGTGTACGGAAGCTGAAAGCGTCATGATTTTGTGATAGGATGAAGGAAAAGCTTATGAATGCAGGAAATTTCATGATTTCACGACAGGTTGAGGAGGCAGCTTTTAGTTGGAGAAGGTGTCACAATTTCATGACATAAACAGTTAGCAAGTCTTCAACAGAAGAAGCATCATGATTTTGTGATGATTTCTAGAAAAAAGAGCTTGAAGGTGAAAGCATCATGATTTCACGACAGAGTTGAAGATGATGTCAGCAAAAGTAGATGTGTCACGATTTCATGACATAGGAAGAGAAGAAGGCCATGAAGTCTAAAGTGTCATGATTTCACGACAGAGTGAAGATGACATTAGCAAAATTTAGATGTGTCACGATTTTGCGACAAGGACGTTGTCAAGGCAGACAAAGGCAAAAAGTGTCATGATTTCGTGACAACAAGCAATAGAAGGTGTACGACAGGCAAAGGTGTCACGATATCGTGACATGTTGAAGTTTCATGCCAGAGGCGGTTGAAAGACAGAGTTAACCTTGAGCAGACAGAGTTAAATCTGGGTCGACGCAGCGTAGAGTTTTGCGACCAACGTAGTGTAAGGGTTTAGCCGACTAAGATTGAATGTATTGATCTTGAGATTATGAGTATAAAAGGAGGGCTACTTGAAGAGTTTGGCATCGATCAAGTGTGCGTTCGAAGTGTGATTTGCGCAGATAGAGTGCGAGGAGAAGTTCGATCGTAGAGGTGCATAAGTGGAAGTCTGATCGACTATGCTACTATGTTTGCATAGAGTGTGCGATGACTGTGCTACTATGTTTGCATAGAGTGTGCAAAGACTATGCTACAGTGTTTGAGCAAAGAGTGCGAAAACTGTGCTATGTGTGTTTGCATTGAATGTGCAAAGACTGTGCTACTGTGGTTTCGCAGAAGAGCATAAGTTGATCGAGTGTTGCTGTGTTTGCGCAGACAATGAAAAGTTGGTTTCGACCAAGTGCGACTGTAACAGAAAAGAAAAGAGGAAGAGGACAGATTTGTGCCAGACCAAAGGACTGTGTTTGGTGCGAATTTGAGGAACGACTTTGCAGTGATAGAGTTGAGGACAGAGATCTCCAGCCAGAGCAGGGAAGATAGGTGTCTTCTATGGATAGAGTTCCACTTGCTAAGGGCAGAGGAGGTAGAGGTCTTCTAGAGGATCACCACTAAGAGCAGAGCTAGGGGAAGGTGTCTCCTTTGGGTTGGTGCCCATAAACTTTGTAATTGGGAAGGTTTCCCAAAGAACTGTGATATAACTTTTAGAGAAAAGTTTTATCCGTGGAGTAGCCCACATTGGGTGAACCACGTAAATTGTTGTGTCACTTTGTGGATGGTGTGTTGTGCATTGCTTTGATTACTGTTGTTATTACTGCTATCTTTATACTGCATAATTTTGGATTGAAAGCTGTTTTGAAAGAAAAAGTGAAAAGTGGTCTTATACTGTTCACCCCCCTCTCTCAGTATAAGCTTGTGTTCTTCAATTGGTATCAGAGTGGGTTCCTTCGAAAAGGTTTAACAGTCGAAAGGAAGAACTGGTTAAGAACACAATGGATTTTTTAGGTGGCAATGCAGCACCTATTCTTGATGGATCAGATTTCGGTCTGTGGAGTGCAAGAATGAGAGTTTATCTAATGGCACTTGGTAATGAGGTATGGGAAGTGATTGAAGATGAATACACTATTCTTGAACATGGTCCTTATACTAAAGAAGACAGGCTCATGCTTCACAACAATTCAAAAGCCATGAATGCAATCCTAAGAGGCTTACAGAAAGCAGATCTCACCAAAGTTATTCATTGCAAGACAACTAGTGAAATGTGGAAACAATTGCAGGTGGTTCATACAGGTGATGCAAATGTCCGAAAGGCCAAATTGAGACATTTTAAAGGTATGTTTGAACAACTCAAAATGAATGATGATGAAAATATTAGTGACTACATGCTTCGTATGGATGAGGTTGTTAACTCCATGAAAGACCTAGGTCTTGAGCTTGCTGAAAATGATGTGTGTGATAAGATTTTAAGATCTCTTCCTAATAGATTTAGTGAAAAGATTTCTGCTATTGAGGAAGCTAAAGATTTAGATAAATTGAAAAAGGATGAGCTCCATAGTATTCTTGCAGCATTTGAGCTGAGAACTCAAGTGAAAGTTGATGTCAAGAAAGAGGCAGCTTTCAAAGCTACCAAGAAATCAAAGGGCAAACAGATTCAAGAGAGTGATGAGTCTTCTAGTGATGAAGAGGCATATTACGACAAGAAAGGCAAGTTCTCTAGAAAACACAAAAGCAAGAAAAACATAAGATGTTTCAACTGTGGAAAGTTTGGTCATTATGCTACTGACTGTACTATTTCAAAGAATGAAAGTGATGAAGATATACAGGATGTTAAGAGCAAGGATTCCGAAAAGCACAGGTATTACAGAAAGAACAAAGATGAGCACAACAATCAAGGAAAGAGGCATTCACACAAGAACAAGAAGAGCTTCTACCTAGACAAAGCAAGTAAGTGTTCTAGCAGTGATAGTGAAAGTTCTTCTAGTGATAATGAAAATGAGATGTTGTTCATTTCAGAAAAGGAGGAAGAACCGAAACATAAATTCATTGTCATGAAATGTTTTAGATGTGGAAATTTTGGGCACCTTGAGGATAATTGCACAAATAATGAATTGGTTGCTAGTATGTATGAGGATGCTTCAAAAAATGATAAGGAAGATGCATGTATGGTTTTTGAAAAGGGTAGCACCTCTAGTGATAAGAAATCTGAAAAAGGCCTTGATAATTCAAAATGCAATCAAATAGAGGATCTTGAATGTGAACTTACTAATGCTCTTAGTGTTTTGAAAAAGGAAAGAAAGAAGAATGCTAGACTCAAGGATAAGTTAGATGAATGTTGTATGGAGAGAGATGAACTCATAGAAAGTCTTGACATCTCTATGGCTAAGACACAAGAACTCAAGAATGAGTTAGAATCTAAGATGCTTGAGTATAGTGAATTAGAATAGAAAATGGCTGCCTTGAAAGAGGAAAATAAAGAATACAAGGATAAGTTGTACAGGTTTCAAGATAGCTCCAAAAGGGTTAAGTCTCTCATCCAAGGTCAAAGAAATCCAACAGATAAAATAGGTCTTGGTTTTGTTAAACCGAACAAAGAACAGGTTGGGGAATCTAGTAAGAGATTTCGAAGAGAAGAGAGTTCTGATGAAGAAAGTATCTCAGAGAAAGAGTCCATGAGTGATAAATGCGTAGAAACAAAAAACAGAATTCTGAATGCGAAGAAGAAGTTTTTGGGACCCAAAAAGTCGATTAAAAGAATATTTCATGGCAGATGTTTTGCGTGTCACAGATTTGGTCACACGGCTGCACATTGCATGTCTCAAATGAAGAAGGTTAACAACAATTTCAGAAGTGCTAATTTCTTCCAAGGGTACTGCTACTCTTGTAATCAGTTTGGGCATAAGGCATTTGTCTGCAAGGCTAATAACAGGTTCACGGTTAGTTATAACAGGCGGATTCAAAGAACAGATATGTCTAAAAGAAATTACAGTATTACTTGTTATAAATGCAACAATGCAGGTCACACAGCTAGACAGTGCAGAACTGAACTGCCAAAGTACAGGAATAGGAAAAGTAATATGAACAGGTCCGTGGATCAAGGCGTGGACAAAAACAAGGATGAGAACAAGAACAAGAAAAGTGACAAAAATAGAAATATGGACAAAGAGTTCAAGAGAAGGCCCGACAAAGAAATTGTAGACACTGATGATGATGAGTGCCTAATGGGAGTTTTACTCCCACCCCTGTTTTAATCACCTCATCAGGAGGTGGGGGAGGGACTAAGCTAAGAGGCTCATTCTTAGTCCCGAGCCCCAAAGGTGACCCTTTGCCATTGATGACAAAGGGGGAGAGATTTGAGTAAGGGGGAGAGATATGAGTAAGGGGAGAGCTTCAATGTGAAGAGGAAAGCTTCAAGTCAGGGGGAGCAAAACTTCAAAGAAAGATTCTCAATTGTCAGCTCAGATTGGTTTCAGTTTTGGCTCTTGAAGATGTGCTTTTAGTAAAGGTTTGCCATCAATGACAAAGGGGGAGATTGTTGGCAATTTTGGGTACCTTGGGTACATTGCCTTTGCTCAAGTATAGTAGTTGTCATTGATGTCAAAGAAGTTCTTGAAGCAATTTGATTTGATGTCAAGGAATTTGTTTTGTTGAAGTTTATCCAGAGCATGATCAGTAAGTTTCCAAGAAGTCCTTAGTAGCCCAGTTGCAAAAGATCAAGAAAAAGACAAGTAAGAAAAAGTATGCAGGTGGCTGGAAAAACTGTCGCGATTTCACGACATGTTTGAGGAGAGAGAAAGTTCTGGCAAAACTGTCACGATTTCGTGACATGTTGGAAGAAAGAGAGGTTGCTGGAAAAACTGTCATGATTTCGTGACATGTTTGAGGAGAGAGAAAGTTTTGGCAAAACTGTCACGATTTCGTGACATGTTGGCAGAGAAGCAGAGCAAGATGGAAAGTGTCACGATTTCGTGACATGTCGCATTTTCGTGACTCGAAAAGTGCAGGAAGGCAGAGAAGGAAAAGTGTCACGATTTCGTGACACTCTGCAAAGAAGGTTGTATGGACGAAAAAGTGTCACGATTTCGTGACATGATGCTGAAGAGAGAGTCTATAGGGTGAGCTGTCATGATTTCACGACAAGATCGAAGAGAGAGAAAGTTATTCAGGAACTGTCATGATTTCGTGACATGATGCAAAGTTCCAAGTGAGGACTATCACATTTTTGTGACATGCTGCAAAAATTGAAGTAAGGACTATCGCGATTTTGTGACATGCTAAAAAGCTTGAAGAGAGAACTGTCACGATTTCGTGACATGCAACTAAGGGAAGAGTCTGAAATGAGAAGCGTCACGATTTCATGACAGGTTGCAAAGAAAGCTTTCAGATGTAGAATGTGTTGTGATTTCACGATAGGTAGTAGAGAAAGTGTATGAAAGCTGAAAGCATCGCAATTTTGCGATAGGATGAAGGAACAGCTTATGGATGCAGAAAATGTCATGATTTCATGACAGGTTGAGGAGGCAGCTTTCGAGGAGAAAGTGTCATGATTTCATGACAGAAAAAGTTAGCAAGTCTTAAGAAGAAGATGTCATGATTTCGTGACATGTCAAGAAGAGCTTGAAGGTGAAAGGTCACGATTTCGTGATAGAGTTGAAGATGACGTCGATAGAAATGTGTCATGATTTCATGACATAGGAAGAGAAGAAGGCCATGAAGACTAAAGTGTCACGATTTCGTGACAGAGTTGCAGATGACGTCAACAAAAGTCAGATGTGTCACGATTTCACGACAAGGACGTTGTCAAGGCAGACAAAGGCAAAAGTGTCACGATTTCATGACAACAGGCAATAGAAGGTGTACGGCAGGCAAAGGTGTCGTGATATCATGACATGTTGAAGTTTCGCGCCAGAGGCGATTGAAAGACAGAGTTAACCTTGAGCCGACAGAGTTAAATCTGGGTCGACGCAACGTAGAGTTTTATGGCCGATGTAGTGTAAGGGTTCAACCGACTAAGATTGAAGGTACTGATCTTGAGATTGTGAGTATAAAAGGAGGGCTGCTTGAAGAGTTTGGCATCGATCAAGTGTGCGTTCGAAGTGTGATTTGCGTAGATAGAGTGCGGGGAGAAGTTCGATCGCAGAGGTGCATAAGTGGAAGTCTGATCGACTACGATGTTTGTGCAGAGTGTGCGACGATTGTGCTACTATGTTTGCATAGAGGTTGTGAAGACTGTGCTATCATGTGTTTGAGCAAAGAGTGCAAAAACTATGCTACTGTGTTTGCGTTGAATGTGCAAAGACTATGCTGCTGTGGTTTCGTAGAAGAGCATAAGTTGATCGAGTGTTGCTGTGTTTGCGCAGACAGTGAAAAGTTGGTTTCGACCAAGTGCGACTGTAACAAAAAAGAATAGAGGAAGAGGACAGATTTGTGCCAGACCGAAGGACTATGTTTGGTGCAAATTTGAGGAACGACTTTGCAGTGATAGAGTTGAGGACAGAGATCTCCAGCCAGAGCAGGGAAGACAGGTGTCTTCTGTGGATAGAGTTCCACTTGCTAAGGGCAGAGGAGGTAGAGGTCTTCTAGAGGATCACCACTAAGAGCAGAGCTAGGGGAAGGTGTCTCCTTTGGGTTGGTGCCCATAAACTTTGTAATTGGGAAGGTTTCCCAAAGAACCGTGATATAACTTTTAGAGAAAAGTTTTATCCGTGGAGTAGCCCACATTGGGTGAACCACGTAAATTGTTGTGTCACTTTGTGGATGGTGTGTTGTGCATTGCTTTGATTACTGCTATTGTTACTGCTATCTTTACACTGCATTATACTATTTTGAAAGTTGATTTTGAAAGAAAAATTGAAAAGTGGTCTTATACTGTTCACCCCCCTCTCTCAGTATAAGCTTGTGTTCTTCATTATTTACAGCTTCTGCTTGACCATCGGTTTGAGGATGGTAAGTGGAGCTCATACGAAGTTGAGTACCTTGTAATTTGAACAATTCCTTCCAAAAAGTGCTAGTGAAAGTTGGGTCATGGTCACTAACAATTGTGGAGGTCATACCATGTAATTTAAAAATATTATCTAGGAAGATGTGGGCTATAGTGCTAGTGGTATAAGGATGAGCCACAGGACAAAAATAGGCATATTTAGATAAGCGATCAATGACTATGAAAATGGTTGTTTTTCCTCCTGATTTTGGTAATCCTTCAATAAAGTCCATAGAAATATCTGCCCATGTTTTTGTGGGTATAGGAAGATCTTGAAGTAATCCTAGAATAGTGTGGATAGTAGGATCACGTATCCATTCTTCATGCACCTTGTCTACCCATTTAGGAATAAGGGAGGAAAGAGCATGGACTTGAGGCATATCTTCAAATTTTCTAGAAAGTGCATCAGCTGCCATGTTGTCCTTTCCATTTTTATATGTAATTTCATAATCATAGCCAAGAAGTTTAGTAACCCACTTTTTTTGTTCCAGGGTATTAGTCCTTTGTTCCAAAAAATACTTCAAGCTATGATGGTTAGTGCATATAATGAAATGTTGGCCAATAAGGTAGGGCCTCCAATTTTTAATAGCATGGACAATCGCCAACATCTATTTTTCATACGTAGAGCAAGCTAGATTATTAGGAGAAAATGCTTTGCTTATAAAAGCTAGAGGCCTTTCATCCTACATAAGTACAGATCCCATTCCTATTCCCGAAGCATCACTTTCAATGACGAATGGTTTAGAAAAGTTGGGCATGGCTAGAACAGGGGTGGTACACATTACAGTTTTCAAGGTGATAAAGGCCTCATCCACTTTAGATGACCATTTGAAAGCATTTTTCTTAAGTAATGTTGTTAGAGGGGTAGCGATTTTACCATAATTTTGGACAAATTTTCTATAATATCCCGTTAGTCCAAGAAACCCACGTAGACCTTTTAAGTTTTTTGGAATAGGCCAATTTTTTACCGCCTTAATTTTTCAAGGATCTACCATAACTCCTTCCTTTGAGACAATATGCCCTAAGTATTCAATTTCTTGTTTTCCAAAGGAACACTTTGATCTTTTTGCATAAAGTTTATTTTCCTTCAAGACTTGTAATGCTTGTCTAACATGGTCCAAATGTTCTTCCCATGTTTTACTATAAATCAAAATGTCATCAAAGAAAACTAATATAAATTTACGAAGGAAAGGGTGAAATACCTTATTCATTAGACTTTGAAAGGTAGAAGGAGTGTTGGTAAGGACAAATGGCATCACCAAGAATTCGTAGTGCCCTTCGTGAGTGCGAAAGGCCATCTTAGGAATATCCTTTTTGTTGACTCGTATTTGGTGGTAGCCCAACCGTAAGTCTAACTTGGAAAAATAAGCTGCCCCATGGAGTTCATATAATAGTTTATCTATGACCAGAGTAGTAGAAATTTATCCTTGATGGTCATTTTATTAAGCACTCAAAAATCGACACATAAATGCCACGATCCATCCTTCTTTCTAACTAAAATAATTGGAGAGTAAGGGCTTTTGCTAGGTCTAATGACTCCTTCTTTAAGAAGCTCTTGTACTAATTTATCTATTTCAGTATTTTTGAGGTATGGATAATGATAAGGTCTAATATTAGGAGGTTGATGCCCTAGAATTAGTGGAATAGTGTGATCATGAATTCGTTGTGGAGGTAGTCCTTTTGGTTCATTGAATACCACCTTATGGTGGTCTAAAATATTTTGTAACTCTGGTGTCTCTTCTTCTTTGTGACTAGGTTGAATTGAAAATAATTGGGCGACCATTCCTTTGTTTCCTTTTTGGATAATTTTCTCCATTCTATGCGAGCTTACGATTTGGGAAGGTCCTGATTTTAGGACTTTGATAATATATGTTTGGTTCTTTGCTGTGAATTTCATCCATAATTCATCAAATTCCCATTGGACTATGCCCAAGGTTCGTAACCATTGTATGCCTAGTACAATGTCACAACCACCTAGGGGTAGGACGTACATGTCGCCTTTCATGTTATAAAACCCCATAGTTTTATATTTCTACATTTTCCTTTGCATGCAATTTTTCTGCCGTTTCCAATCACCACTTCGAAGTTATTGCAAGGGTACCTCAAATCTGCGCAAAAAGTCTTCAAAATACTTGCATCAAATATGCTCAACAAGTCTTCTCCAAGACTTGCCTTAAATATATCCACAAGCTCTCCCTAGAAATTTTCCAATATTATTAGCAAGCCTTTACCAAGATTTGTCTCAACTCTGCTCTATAAGTCTTCACCAAGACTTACCTCAAAACTGCTCAACAAGCTTTCACGAAAGCTTTATTAAATCTATTCTTAAGCTCTCACAAAAGCTTACTAAATTCTATCATTAAGTCCCCTCTAGGACTTACTCAAATCTTCTCACAATATTTCACAAAATATTGTTTAACTCTATCACTTAATTTTGTCCTTAATTCCCCTTCAGGACTTACTCAAATTTGTCCACAAGATTTTACAAAAGCTTATTCAAATTACTGCAAAAATTTCATACAAGACTCAACATAATCTCTTTCAATAAACCTCTTCAATACACAAAATAAGTTTCACTCAGAATCTTGTTTAACCACATAAACATATAGAGAATGATCAAAGACTCAATATGTTTCACACTCACAAAACACTCAATCACTTTCAAACTCTCTTTCAAATCAATTTAGAATAAAGTATAATTTGTTTCACAAAACTTGAACTATCACTCCAAAGCTTTCAATCAATAATGCTTAATCAACTTCACTCAAACATCCACTCAATGAAACACAGCATCCACTCAAGTGTTTCAATATACTTTCAACAACTCACACTATGAAACTCAAACCTTGACTCAAGGTGATTCCAATGTCACAATGATATTTATATTCTTTCAAAAACCCTAGCTCAAGATAGTTCCCAATATCACATAACAATGATACTCATGGTATTTTACAAACCCTAGTTCAAGATAGTTCTCAATTTCACATAACAATGATACTCATGGTCTTTCACAAACCCTAGTTCAAGATAGTTCTCAATTTCACATAACAATGATACTCATGATCTTCCACAAACCCTAGTTCAAGATAGTTCTCAATTTATCATAAAAATTATACTCATGTTCTTTAAACATACACAAATCATGCACATGAAAGCTCACTCAAATATTTCCAACAATGCTTATCAAACAAACTTTTTCACTCCACCTTTGCATTCAATCCAACAATATTTAACTTATAAAGAAGATGTGCCCATAAATTTTGTTTTTATGGAGATATATCTTCAAAACCTGTCTTAATCAAAGTCAAATCCTCTTTACCATTTTCAAGGTTAGATAGAAATAACCTTTCTTAAAATCTCCACACAAATATTATCCCCAATAATTATTTAACCATACAAAAATATCAACTCTCAAGTACACCTTATAATCTCTAAACTTCTAAAAATATATTCAATACATAAAAATCAAATTCCTTTGTTAAACACCTTATAAACTCCAAACTTCACAAAATAACATTCAACAAATAAAAATTAAATTCCTTTGTTAAACCTTATAACTCCAATTCCTTTATTTATATTTCTAATCAAAAATAAAATATTTTTAATCAACCTTATGACTCCCACCTTTGCAAAAATAATCACGTGGCCTCTATGTAATTTATGCCTTCCAAAACCTTGGGAGAAAATTAAAATCAAAGCGCTTACCTTATAAATGTTGGCCCACCTTCAACAAAATCGCAGCAGAATCAAACCCTTTATGACTGCACTCAGAATCAAACTTGTGACTAGCCGCCATCGCAGCGCCTTAGCCCAAGGCTAAGCTACCATTGGGCTACATGCCCACATAGCACTCAAATCGCATGAGCCATCCTTTATGCCTTCTCTTTAGTGAATTTTATAATTAATAAAAACTTTGTTGTGTGCCAAAATGAAGGGCACAAGAATTGAACCCGCGACTTTCTCTACACGAACATCTTAACCAGCCTTCGACCGTTGTCTGCGCTACCCAGTGCTTTTGAAATGATTTGGTGCTCCACATGATTTTAAGGCAAAGTCTGCCTCCTTAAACCTTTGAACACGTGAATCCACTTCTTCTTCTCAATGCAATGCATGATTAATTTATTGTCTTGGGCATAACAAAATAGCATTGGTAAATTAAATGAAAATCATTGCCCCTTTTATACATTTCTCTTTGCACTCCAACACATCGGCTTAGCAAATTTGAATTTGAATTTGAATTTAAATTTAAACCTTTGGCACCTTATGATTTATTTAAATTAAAATTTTTACCATAGGTTAAAATATTTTAATTTAAATAAAATAAATAATAACCTTTAAAATATGCTCAATGGGTTTTTTCAAGGATTTTTTTAATGATTCCTTGGACCTCATTTTTCTTCACCTCATCCTTTTTCCCAAAATATTATAATAATAATATTATAATATTATTATTTATTTTTAAACCTGCTTCTCCTTCCTTGGGTCTTCAATATTTTAGACCTCTTTAGGCATATAATATTTAAAATAAATATTATATCCTTTTTCCTTTAACTACTTCCTTGCCTTTTGGAAAAACAACCTTATGACATTAATGATGATGAAACTAGATACCCAATATTTTGACATCAATGACAACAAAAACTGTTCAAATTTCCAACACTTATTTAATTTCTTCTTTTGAGTCCTTGATCAACTTTGAAACATATACAAAATTTTGCACCAAGGGGAAAACCTTCATAATTGTTTCCTTAATTTTGATCTAGTATTGGTTTTTGATTTGCATTAGTAGTTCCTGAGAAAATATCAAACCTTAATATGCTTGCTTTCTCATTTTTGAGCTCTAATTGTACAACTACTAAAATCTCTTCATGTCTCTAGATTTTTGTTCTCAATTCTTGAATTTCCTTCTACATATGGAACTTTGTATTTTCTTGTCTTAGTTGTTCCTCTAGACTTTCTATTCTCTTATATTTTTTCTAAAGATACGCTTATATTGGATATTTGTCTAGTAGGTGCTATAGGTCCTAAATTTCAAATTTAGAGCACTTTTCTTTACTTCTTACTTTTTTAGCTTTTGGTCGAGGGTTTCAAGCTTCTTATTTGCAATTACAAGCTTCACCTTTGTTTGATTACTCTGAAGGAAAAAAATATCTATTTTGATATGAATTTTTCGAAGTGTATCTATTTTGGGGTTTTTGGAGATGTCATACTTTTACATCTTAATGTGATAGTCCTCTATTGTTATTTTGAAACCAAATTCTAAATTTATGTATTTCTATATCTAGTCTACAAACCTATTTTAGTTTATTTAGCTAGTATCTGTAGGCAACTAAAACATGTCATGTTTAGGGGAACTACTTACATAGGCACATTCATAGGCCATGTGACTAAACCTTGGACTTTCCAAGTATCAAATGGTTCTCACCACTCATCTTGGGAATTCTAGGCCCATCCAACCCTGTCCACTATAAACCAGGGTGGCTAGATCCTGGCTGCTCAAGCTGAGAGTGATCAAACCTCAACCACTATAGATGAGAACAACAAAATATTAATCATTGCATATAATAGTGGCTAAGCCATAAAAAGTATTTTACCGATAAATCGGCTCATTCATAGGTGGAAGTGGTAGTATACATGCAATAAAAGTGAGTAGGAACAACTTTGCATTCCCCTTTCATGACCAGTTCACATGGGAGTCTTAAGTCTGAATTTAGACTTCAGTTAAACATAGAAAAAAACTTCTCATGCTAACATTCACTACGCATGAGGAATTCAATCCTAGGGTTTTGAACATAGACCTAGGGTTTCATACACTTTAAAATGTGCAATCCTAAGAGAACCAAGGATCCAGAAAATATCAGTAATAGACATTCGATTTCATCTGAATGAGATCACATATCTCGAATTTATCAAAATAGGTCATTAAGGAGAGCTTTCAAGACTTGGAAAGTTTCCCTTGGAGACTATCTTTTACAGTGAAGCCCTACTAGATTGGAGAGCATATTGGATAATATTTGAGGAGCAACAAGGTGTTAGCCAATCAAGTGTTTAACAAGATAAAATCAACCACCATTTCAACATCAAATACAAGATTTGATCCATAGCCTTGGAGAAAAGAAGGCAAGTGCCCTTTTAGCAGCCGCTATCCTGGACAGTGGCCCACAGGCCTAGCTTAGGGTTTAGAAATTAATTTCTTTTATTTTGCTTTCTTCATGTATTCATATCATTAGCATAGATTCACGTGATTTTATAGCATAGTTTCATTGAATTTTCATTAAGTTCATTTATTTGCTAACAACCTCATCCGAGGAGGAAATCTCGAACATCTAAGAATGTGTTGTTTCATTGCTTACAGGGCTACAGGTTCATCGGGTAAATCCACAACATACGAGAGCAAGAGGATCCCTCTAGCAATTAGACCTAGATAAGGAGGCATCTATAAGCCCTCGTACATTTTCGTGTGCATCCTCAAGAAGCTTGATAAAGTGCAACCCCTATACGAGAGGATATTTTATGCACCTACTGCCCTTTTTGTGTGTAAAATCATGTATCAAATGAAGGGTATCCCTTAGAGGGACTCATATGTAACTAGATCTTGTAAATATCAATATAATAAACAGTCATTCATTTATTTATTCGTATTCTAGTTATATCTACTTTGTGCCTTTCATTTATTGCATGTTCAAATGTTAAAGGATTCAATTAAATCGTAAATAGAGTAGTTAGGGTGGATGACACACTGCTTCCCTTAGGGTCGGTACAAATGGTGATCATGGTGGGACCTCCAATAATTTTTCATTTTCTACATGAATACTAACTTGGTTTTGTATGCTGGTTTGGCCACTCTGGTCTACAACAACTAGGAATTAACCGCTCTGATCAACAATGGCTCATAGGCTTAGCTGCTTTGAGCAACAGTGGCCAGCATTGGAGTGCAGCAGAGAATATAAATTTTGTTCTTTGAGACGGATTAAAGGTTGGTACATATTTTTTAGTATTTTATGGTTTTTTGTCTGCTTTTATTTTCTTAAAAACAGTGATAATTAAGACATATTTCAATTTGGAAAACTTAAATAATGGAAAAGAATGAACTTGCATCTTGCACGTCTTAGAGTCTTTTTAGATTTACCACTAGGCGTTGCTAGGAACAACAACTTATGCTTGTAAAGTCCACCCTAGAACCCAATGTGCTAGAAACTGTGTGTTGGTTTGCTTGCCTTGAGGTCTTTTCTAAAGGCCATATTTGCACCTAATAGAGTGCATCCATTAATCTCATAGTAGCTATGCATATTTCTAAAAATTGAAATGTATTTTGCATTTGGCATATAGGAAAGAGTTATTGCTGCTATATGATGCATTCTTATTCATGTAAACCTAAAATTAACACCACACACACATGCATATTTTACACATTTGGAAGTTGGATTTCATCACCAACCCTCAATTCAGTCTGATGACATTGACATTCATATTCTTCCACCGGTTTAACCCCTAGATCTTCCTAGAAATGGATTGAGGAACTTGCTTATAGTGTTACTAAGTTACTTATGTTCAAACTATCTCCCACTATTGGAATCATTGGTTCAAAGTGGAAGATCTAGGTGAACCCCCCATTGGGATTTAAGTGGTGTACCCTAGTATCTTTTGATAAATCATGTTTGGCATGAGTGTTCTTGATTATCACTATGGACGAGTCTCCTCATTCTTAATCCAAAGCAAAGACAAGAAATTATAAAAAAACACATCATCAAAATACAACAAACAGTTTAGGGCACACTTAAATTTGTAATCAAGATAAAAGTTTTCTTGACATTGTTTGGTTATATTTAAGTGCAAAACAAAAGCTAAAGTCATAAAAAAAATGGTCAAAATAATAAATAAACATCCCTGATCTGATATCAAGGGAGAATCTGAAGCAACTCACACCCTTAGATGCAGTTCTGTGAGTCTAAGAGGTGATAACTCAACCCTTAGGGGATATCCTTGGGAAACTCCAAATAGGGAGCAACATCATTGAACTACATAACATAAACACAAAGAGGCCTCATGACAATCATCATCAAGGAGACATGAGGAGACCTTAAGGGATTCCTCCAAAAACACAAAGACTTTTAAAAGAAATGAGGAAGCTTCAAGAGCTTCCTCCCCACATGGACATAAGAGAGGTTCCAAAATCCATTCTTCACACAGATATGATGAGGCAACCACACCTCCATCCTCATGGAGAAGGGGGGTAACCACAAAACATTCATCATCAAAAGGGTACACAGGGGTTACAACATCCCAACATTCACATGAGACATTTAGAATAGATCAGCCCATTAAGGGGCATGAAACCAGATATACATCTAGTCATAGACACCAAACAAAAGATATACTTCACACAAGAGGAAGGATTCCAATAGACTATGATCTCATTGGGATAAATGGCACCCCATGTGTTAGGATACTCAATCCTAACATTATTAGTTAGTATTTTTTTTTTGAATTTACATGGTGGAATCGGTAGCCGCCACGAATCCTGGCAGGCTATCCAGATTTTTATGGCCGCCATAGTATTCTGTGTTGTTTGCCCCAGAAGCCACCACATAGATATTCATGCAGTCCACCCCTATAACCACCATGCCACAATCATTTTAAACCTTTTACACCATTGAAATCACCAAGAAAGGGATAAGCGTTCAGTCCAGTGATATTATTAGTTAGTATTAGTTAGTATTATCAATCATTTAATTATTATATTATCAAATTATAAAGTGAACCATCACAACCCTTCATAACGTGAACCATAACGTCTCTTCATACATGAACCATCATGTCTCTTCACCAATGTAGCTTTAGGGTAGATATATATATATATATATATATATATATATATATATATATATTAAGTTGGCCATCCATATCAAATCATCCAAGAAGAAGAATAATAAGCATAGATTCTAAGGAGGGAGCCCCCTATAGCGGCAAAGCGATTACAAGGGAGCCCCATTTGAGTGGCCTGCGATTACATTTACATTAATTTGTTAATAATTTTATAGTAAGACCTTGGGGTCTTACAATTTGGTATCAGAGCCATGTGGGACCTAGTCATGTGGGAATTGCTCAAAGATCTTCATCAAATCACTTTTTTGCATGAGTATCAAACTCAGTTTGAGGATATCACTAAATTCAACACAATATTGGATGAATCAATTCTCATCAATGGCTTCATTAGGGGATTAAAAGAGGAAATTAGAATGGAGGTGACAAGGTTCAATCCCTATACCATGATGTAAACCTAGGGATTGGCAAAATTAGCTGAAGATAAAATCAATGCACAACAATGATTAGGGAAACCACTTATGGAAAAATCATCGACCACTTACATCGCTCCAAAACCTATGCATAATGGAAGGGCACAAAGCACTTACACAACCCCCAAATCTAACCAAACTTTACAAATTAAACATCTTAGCTTTGAGGAGATGAAGGAACGACGAGCAAACGGACTTTGTGATAATTGTGATGAATAATCTGGACACCACCATAAATGTGCTACACTAACATTGTATTTATTGAAGGAAGTTGATCCATGTCTCTCCATAAAGCAAGAAGATGAGGTAGTTGTGTCCAAAGCAACCAATGCACCTACTCACTACAATGAAGACAATGAGGTCGATGTGTAAGAAGTGATTGATGTACCAAGCAAGGATGAGGTAGACATACCCAAAGTGATCAATGCTATCCAAACATGCACTCTACAAGACCTACACATACCTTCCTCACCAATAGTGAGTTCTTGCCATATGACCAAACCTATTAGGAACCAATGCAGAGTGACTACACACTCCTCTTTTGGCTCTACCAAGGAACCAAAAAAGGATATGAAATCATTACCATCACTTTTGATGCATCATTCTGAAGTATTTGAGGAACCCCAAGGGTTTCCCTCCCATCATCATCATGATTTTCCTAAGGGAGATTCTACTATTGTTCTTGGCAACCCCCCACTAATGCTTCATCCTTCTCGATATCCCTACCTATGAAAGGATGCCATTAAAAGAGTCCAAGAACTTACATAAATCCTTCTTGGAAAACAAAGGACAAAGCTTCTCACTTTGAGGTTTGAGGACAAAGCTCTTTTTAAGGAGGGTGGCATGTTAGGATCCTCAATCCTAACATTATTAGTTAGTATTAGTTAGTATTATTAATCATTTAATTATTATATTATTAACTTATAAAGTGAACCATCACAACCCTTCATAACGTGAACCATCTCTTCATATGTGAACCATCATGTCTCTTCACCAACGTAGCTTTAGGGTAGATATATATATATTAGGTTGGCCATCCATATCAAATCATCCAAAAAGAAGAATAATAAGCATATATTCTAAGGAGGGAGTCCCCTATAGAAGCAAAGTGATTACAAGGGAGCCCCCTTTGAGTGGCCTGCGATTACATTTACATTAATTTATTAATAATTTTATGGTAAGACCTTGGGGTCTTATCACCATGGGATCAACCATTTAAAAAAAGATAGTTAGATGATTTGGATCGAATTTATTCGAGGCCACCCCCCAAAACTACAGCCATAGAGAATTCTATATTTGGAAGCTTACAAATTGTGACTTCTAAGCCTACTTCTCAAACTGGGGGTGCCTCAAGGTGACCTTGCAGTAAATATATAAAGTCATATCATATAGATAATCAACAATACACTAAAGAAGTTACCTTATCTATCAAGAGTAATTAAATGATAGAAACCTCCTTGAGGGATCTACGAGTCAAGACCACTAGAATAGGATTAGATAAACATAAATATTCTATGAAAATGTAAATTAACCACATACCATGGTTAGAGAATGCCTTGCATAATGAGTGAGAGTTGGTGGAAGCTCTCAAACATGATAAACAAAGAGAAAGGTTTTTATGCCAACATGAGCAATGGTTAAGAGAGTAAGCTGAGTAGCTAGCTCATAACAACCAATAAATAAATAGTAATGATCATCAAAGAGATCAATGCACTAAAACACCAAGAGAGGGGCACACTAGACAAGAAGGGAACCCATAATAAAACCACCCTCTAAATAATGATCAAAATCCATATGGTGGGGAAAGGGTAAACCTAGTAGATCAATATTAGACACATCTTGAATCCCCTCATAGGAGGAAAGAAAACATAACAAATCAAGTGGATAGAGGGTTACCCCCATTACCACCATGAGGGGGCCAACAAGAAGAGGAAATCCTTGTATAAAATGTATTTCAATCACTTGCTAAAAAGATGAAGTCCTTTGAGAAATAAGAGATGGTTGGGAATCAACCAACATTAAGAAAAATACACAACCAACCATTGTGCCCATCAGTTCCTAGCCCTGCATATCCTAAGCATTTTGAGATGCCTAGGTTGGAAAATTTTAAGGGTGAAGAGGATGCACAAGAGCATGTTACCAATTTTATCAATGCATGTTTTCATATTGAAGACAATGATGCTCTTATGCTAAGGACATTCATCATGATATTTTTGAGTGCTGCCACCCAATGGTTCAACCAATTGCCCAAGCATAGCATATCCAATTTTGAACAACTAGTGAATGCTTTCCTGAAGTGTTTCTCTTTTGGTGCTAAGAGGAAAGTGAACCTTTTAGACCTAGCCAATTTGAGACATTATGATGATGAGCCAGTAATGGACTATGGGAATAGATGGAGAAAAGTCATGGTAAAATTATCATTCTTCGTCCCTACAGAAGAGATTGTCCGAATGTTTACCAAGATTTGTTCAAAAAATATTTCCCTCTTACTACAACTACAACAATACCCCTCATTTGAGGAAGCTTTGGCATAGGCCAAAATCATTGAGAACATAAAATTAGATGAGGGAACCATCAAACTCCGAACCAAGGAGTGGAACAAAAATGACAAAAATGGCAAAAACAAGTAGAAGTAGGCAAACCCTGCTCTAGTTAATCAAGTGGTATTGGATGCACCTAAGTATGGGGTTGCACAAAAACCTCAGAATTATCAAGCATATCCCCCGCCATCCAATTATGATCAAAATAACAATCAAGGGAGAAACAGAGAATGCAAACCCCCTCGCTATTTCACACCATTGAAAAAATCTATGCAATCAATATTCAACCAATTGAGCGAGGTGGGAAATATTAGATTCCCTGATATACCTCTCATAGATCCCAACCATCCTAAGATAAAAGGATATAGGGAAGATCAATTTTACCCTTATCATAGGATACCGGGGCACAACATTGAGGTTTGCCATGGTTTCAAGCACCAAGTGCAAAACATGATTGAGGCAGGAGAGCTTAAAGTTGACAACCCATTAGCTCTAGAAAATAGAGATATGGGCATATACAAAAAACTATTTCCAAATCATGAGGCCCCTAGATGGAAAGGGGCCCAATTCAATCAGGTTCGAGTTGATATACCTACCCACGGATGTGTTGGGATGGTCAAAATTGTCAATATAGCAATCAAGAGTAGACGGTATGGTCAACCGCAACCTCTTGCAGCTCCTATGAATGTCCCAACTACACCTAGATAGAGGCAGGGGTAAAACAATGTTATAGGTCCACCAACCCGACCTGTGGTGACTATTCGAAGTAGACTTGAGCAAAAATTACAAATGACTCCAACCAAGCTATCTATCTATGAGCTCATACAATAGTCCCCAAAGCATAGGGAAACCTTGATGGAGATTTTAAGGACAATTGAGCTCCAACCACAAGATCCAAATGCATTCACCCATTTTTTGGGATAAGTACAAGAATACCAAGAACCTATAATCCAATTTTATGATTATGAGATTAAGACAGTACCTAATACCTTACTAGACCCTTCGTTGCACATTGTGGTATCAGTCAATGATTTATTATTCAAGTGAGTCTTGATCGATACTCAATCAACATCATCACAATGACAACAATAAAACATTTTAATATCCCCAAGTCCAATATCATTTTGGGAGCCTATACCTTAAGTGCTTTCAATGATGCTCTATGCAATATTGTGGGAACAATAGTCCTACCTATCAAGGTGGGACATAAGACCATCCTCGTGATGTGTCATGTCTTGGAAGGGGCCATGCAATACAACATCCTCTTGGGACGACCTTGGATAAGGGACATGAAGTGTGTTCCTTCAATATTGTACCAATGTGTCAAGTATGTGCATGATAACAAAGTATATATGGTGTTGGCTAATTAGGAGCCATTCAAGTATGTCCATAAGGTGGATTGTCTAGGAGAATTTATGTTTCCATCTGCCCACTTGTATGTTGGACCTTCATCTTTGGATATGCAACAGAATAACAAAGACAAAGGGGTATTAAATGATCCATCCACATCAACACCTCATCTAGCACCCAACATGACTAATGCTTCTAAAAGACCATCAATGTCTAAACCAAAAGATAATCAAAAGATAAAGGCACCCTTAGTTGAGGAAAGGAAGCTCAGGGAAGTGCTAACCATAGCTATTGAGAAGATTCCAAGTCCCATGGAAGAAGAAGATCTCCAAGATCAATTTGAAGACGATGACTACCACCCCGCTTCACCAGTGTCGTCTATGGGGTCATCCACCTCGCATGCAACTATACACTTGGTGAATACAGGGATAGGAGAGTACCTTGTGCTGAACATAACATTCATGCCTCTCATAGAGTCCACACAAGACATCATATGGATGAAATACTTAAGACCACTAGTGGGAATAGTGGTTCTGCTTGGAATCCCTCCCAACTAGGCAAACTTTGTCTATGCTAGACTAGATTGCACCCACAAGTCTACTAATGAGGAAGAGGAAAATGATGAATTGTTCACTATAAATGTTCCTTACGTCTCTAATCCTGCATTTGCTATAATAAACTTTGAACATTGCCATTGGCATGATTACGGTCTTGGGTATATATGAGTAGGGACATAGATGGCCATTCGAGCCATAATACCAGCTTCCCACTGATAGGTTTGGGTTAGGCTATCACATCAGAGGTCATGATGACTCCCTAGTAGCAACCTTGGATAGATTGAGCTTGGTGTTAGGAGAAGACATCAATTTTATTTCTTATCACCCATTAAGTTCAAGACTTATGAGCAATAGACAAGTGGTCATGGTAAACATATCGCCACCCAAATATTATTATATAATATCCACAATCAATGCCACCCCAACATGATACAACTCATGGGATGATAAGCAAGATGAAAATGGATACGTGACAAGTGATGATGAAGCACAAGAGGGCTTGGCCTATCATAGGCCTCACTATTTACATAAATTTACCTGGTCCATATACAAAAAGAGTGGATTCATATCAGATGAGAGTGGCTATGAGTCAGAGGACTCAATAGAGAGAGCCTACCTAGAACCAAGGTCATGGCCCCATGGCCTAGGGTAAGAAACTAATGCAAATGGCTTCTTCATAAGTCACAAAGATTATGAATATGAGATAGAGATGGCCTACTTAGGGCCAAGACATGAGCCTCTCATCTTGGGGCCACATACCAACAAACAGTTTTTGGATAAGTGACGATGAATTTGAAGATAAAATTTAAATGGCTTATCTTGGGCCTCACCATTTACAACAAGTCAATGCATTAGTAGAAAAAGAGGTGAAACTTCATGTTATAGACCCTGATTTGTGATTTTTGGGAAGACCTATCGACCTAGTTGTCATTCATCGCATAGTCAATCCCAATTTACCTACATTCAAAGAGCTGTTAGAGCCCAATGATCCTATTATACGACCTACTCATGGGCTAGATCCAGAGATTCCTTTTCCTCCAAAACCTCATCGTGAGTATGGAAGGGAAATCTCTGAGACAAGATTTCACCCATGTGGTTCTAGAGACTTCATTCCATCCATTAACACGATCTCTGTAGACACCTAAAACATGTCATGTCTAGGGGATCTACTCACATAGACACATTCATTAGATCATATGACATAATATTGGAATTTACAACCATCAAAAGTGATTCTCACCACTTATTTGGGGTGTTTTAACCCCATCCAAGCCTAGTCGCTCAAGACTAGAGTGGCCAGACCTTAGCTGCTCAAGCCTAGAGTGGCCAGACCTTAGATGATATAGATGATAGTAACCAGATATTAGCCACTGTAGACGACAGTGGCTAAGCAATAAAAAGAATTTTGTCGACAAACATGCCTAATAAGGGGTGGAAGTGGCAGTCTGCATGCAATAAATGTGAACGAGAGTAACTTTACATTCCCTTTCATAGCTAGTTTGCATAGGAGACTTGAGTTTGCATTTAGAATTCAATTAAATGGTCTTTAAACATAAAAAATATAAAATATTCTCATGATAACCTTCACTGCACATGAGGGATTAAGTCCTAGGGTTTGGTCATAGACCTAGTGTTTCACACACTTTAAAAGGTGCAAGCCTAGAGCACCAAAAAAAAAAAAGGGGAATAAGTCCAAATTTGAGGAGATATTTTAAGACTTGGAGAGCTTCCCTTGGATATCACGTTTACGGTGAAGCCCTGATGAATTGGAGAGGAAAATAATCACCATTTTAGAACATCAAATACAAGCTTTGATCCATAGCTTTTGAGCAAATAGAACAAGATTCACTTTAGCAGCCTATGTCTTGGACAATGGCCCACGGGCGTAGCTTAGGGTTTTAGACATTTGTTTCATTATTCTATTTAGCATATCATTAGCATAGCATCATTTCATTCATTCGCATTCATAGCATTAATTTCATTTGCACTTGCTTTCATATAATATATTCATTTCTAACAACCTCATCCAGGGAGGCATTCTCAGACATCTAAGTGTGTGTTGTTGTTTCATTGCATACAGGGCCACAGGTTCATCAGATAGAATCTGTAAGATAATTAGAGCAAAAGGGATCCCTCTAGTAAATAGACCTAGGGAAGGAGGCATCTATAAGCCCTCATACATTTCCATGTGTGGAATCGAGAAGCTTGTGATAGCGGACCACCCCTTTGCGAGGGGACATTTTATCCACTTGTAACCTTATTGTATCAAAATGGGTATCCCTAAGAGGGACCAACATGTAATCGAGATTTAATACAAATAAAGAGATATATCTTTGTTACTTCTGTGTTATATGCTTTTTTATGGTCTTTCATTTTATTTTGGGTTTAACACATTTACAAGTAGAGTAAAGCGATGCATGCGCCCTGGGGTATCTACAGATGGTAATCACGGTGGCATGTCAACTATTTTTTAATTTTCTACCTAGATATTGACTTAATTTTATGTGCATGCTTAGCCGCTATGGCCTACAGCAGCCAAAAACCAGCCACTCTAAGCCACAGCGGCCAACATAGGCTTAGCCAATCTTGATAACAATGGCCAGAAACCAGTCGCTCTAGTCGATAGCAACCAACATTGGAGACCATCAGAGGACTGAAACTTAGTTCTCTGAGATGGATTAGAGGTTGGTACAACTTCTATGATATTTTACAACTTTTTTTCTGCTTCTATGTGTTTAAAATAATGAACTTAAAACACATTTCTATTTGGAAATTGAAAGAATAAAAGGAGAAATAATTAGGTGCTTTGCATATCTTAGATATTCTTTTAGATTTCCACTAGGCGTTGCTAGGAACAACGACTTATGCTTGAAAATTTTACCCTAGAATCCAACGTGCTAGACATTGTATGTTGTTTTCTTGCCTTGAGGCCTTGCAAGAGGCCATATTTACATGAAAAAAAGTGCACCCATACAAATCATAGTAATTCATGGATATTTATGAAAATAAAAATGTATTTGGCATGTAGGCATATAGGAAAGGATCATATCTGCTATATTATGCATTTTACTTCATGCAAGATTAAAATGAACACCACACACGCACATATCATTTAAACATTGGGGATTTGGATTTCATCACCAACCTCAATTCAGTTCGATGATGTTGGAATTCATCTCCTTCCATTGGTTTTCACCCTATATTCTCATATAAATGGATTGAAGAACTTCTTCATAGTGGCACTAAGTTCCTTGTGTTCAAACTATCTCCCACTTTTGGAACATTCATTGGTTCAGAGTGGAAGAGTTAGGCAAACCCTCCACTAGTATTTTAGTGGTGTACCCTAGTATCTTTTGGGAAATTTTGTTTGGCATGAGAACTCTTGATTATCACTATGGATGAGTCTTCTCATTCCAAATCCAAAGCAAGAAACAAGAAACATCAACATATAGCGAACAATTTAGGGCATAGTTAAAATTGTAAGCAAGATAAAAATTTGCTTGATATTGTTTGTGCAACATAAAAGCTAATTTTTTTTAAAAAAATGGTCAAAACAAGAAGAAAACACCCTCAGTATGACACAAAAAGGGAATCCGAGGCAACTCATACCCTTAGGCAAAGCCATAGTAACATTGAAAGATCTACTCGAAAGACCATGAGACACAGTTTCGCAAGTCTAAGAGGTGATAATTCAACCCTTGGGGGATCTCCTTGAGAAACCCCAAACAGGGAACCATGACATGAAACTAAATATCATAAAAACAAAGAGGCCTGATGGCCATCATCAAGGAGAGATGAGGAAACCTCAAGGGCTTCCTCTAAACACATAAAAACTTCTCATAGATATGATGAAGCTTCAAGAGCTCCCTCATCACATAGATATAAAGAGGGTTCTAGACCTCGTTCTTCACACAGAGATGATGAGGCTTCCCCATATCCATCGTCATGGAGGGTAGAGAATGCTACAAAGCCCTCATCACCACAAAGACACATAAGAGTCAAAACGTCTCAACATTCACATGCAACACTTAGAACAGATCAGCCCACTAAGGGGTAAGAAACTAGAGATACCTCCAGTAATAGACATCAAGAAAAAGATATCCTTCAAACAAGATAAAGGATTCCATTATACTATGACCTCATTGGAGTGAATGGCACCCCATAGGATCAGCCATGGAAAACAAGATAGTTGGATGAGTTGGATCGGTTGCACCCAAGGCCACCACCCAAAATTGTAGCCATAGAGAATTTTGCATCCGAAAGTTCATGAATTGTGACTTCTAAGCCCACTTCTCAAATTGGTGGTGCCTCAGGGTGACCCCACAGTAAATATATAGAGTCTAACCATAGAGGCACCCAAAAATATACTAAACAAGTCACACTAGCTAGCCAAAGCAAAGAAACAACAAAAACCTCTTCGAGGAATCTATGAATCAGAACTACAATAATGGATTCAGATAAGAAAGAGTCTTATATGACCATGAAATTCAAGCACATGTGATGATTAGAAAATACCTTGCATAAGGAGTGAGAGCTTGTAGAAGCTCTTGAACATGATAAAAAAAGAGAACGATTGTTATGCAAACATGAGTAACACTTAAGAGAGCAAGCTGAGCAGCTAGCTTGTATAAACCAACAAGCAAATATAGATGATCATCAAAAGAATCAATTCGCTAACTCACAATAGAATGGTTGCACTAGAAAATAAAGTAACCCACACCAAAATCACCCTCCAAATCATGAGCATAATCCAACTGGGGGGAAGTGGTAGACTTAATAAATCAAGATCAAGCATATCCTGGATCCCCTCGTAGGAGGGAAGAAAATAAAGCAAATCAAATGGATAGAGTGCTACCTCCACCATCACCATGGGGGAGTTTGCAATAGGAAGAAATCCTTTCTTCAAAGGCATTTTGAGATCTTGCTAAAAATATGAAATCCTTTGAGAAATAAGAGGCTGCTGGGAGCCAACCAACATTGAGCAAAATACACAACCAACCATTGTGTCCATCAGTTCCTAGCCCTCCCTATCCTAAGAACTTTGATATTCCTAGGCTGGAGAATTTTAAAGGTGAAGAATATGCACAAGAGCATGTCACCAATTTCATCAATGCATGTTTTCATCTCGAATAAAATGATGCTCTTATGCTAAGGACATTCATCATGATATTTTTGGGCATAGCCACCCAATGGTTTAACCAATTACCCAATCATATCATATCCAACTTTGAACAACTAGTGAATGCTTTTCTAAAGCGTTTCTCCTTTGGTGCTAAGAGGAAAGTAAATATCTCAGACTAGGCCAATTTAAGACATTATGATGATGAGCCAATAATGGATTACGAGAATATATGGAGAAAAGTCATGGTAAAATTATCATTCTTTTTTCCCATAGAAGAAATCATTCGGATGTTCACCAAGAGTTGTTCCAAACACATTTCCCTCCTGCTACAACTACAACAATACGCCTCATTTGAAGAATCATTGGTACAAGCCAAACTCATTGAGGACATCAAAGTAGATGAGGGAACCATAAAACTCCGAACCAAGGAGTGAAGCAAAAGTAGGGAAAACCTACCCCAGTTAATCAAGTGGTATTGGCTATGCCTAAGTACGGGGTTGTGCAACAATCCCAAAATTACCAAGCGCAATCCTCACTAGCCAACTATGATCAAAAGAATAATCAGGATTGAAACAAAGAACACAAACCCCCTCATTATTTTACACCATTGAAAGAATCAATGCAATCAATTTTCAATCAACTGAATGAGGTGGGAAAAATCAGATTCCTTGATATACCTCTTATAGATCCCAACCATCCTAAGTCAAAAGAATATAAAGAAGATCAATTATGCCCATATCACAGGATACCAAGGTATTATATTGAAGTTTGTGTTGGTTTTAAACATCAGGTGTAAAACATGATTGAGGCAGGAGAACTAAAAGTGTACAACCCATTGGCCCTTGACAACAGAGATATGGGCATCTAAAAATCCATTTCTAAACCATGAGGCCCCTAGAGGGAAATGTACATAAGTCAATCAAGTCCAAATCAATACACCTACCCAAGGGTGTGTTGGGATGGCTGAAATTATCAATATAGCAACTAGGAGTAAATGTTATGGTCAACCGCCACCTACTGTAGCTCCCATAAATGTCACCACTACAACTAGGTAGAGGTAGGGGCAAAAAAACCTTCCAGGTCCACCAACTCGACCTATGGTAACTATTCATAGTAGACTTGAGCAAAACTTACAAACAACTCCGGCTAAGCTATCCATTTATGAGCTCATACAATAGTCCCCAAAGCATAGGGAGACCTTGATGGAGATTTTAAGGTCAATTGAGATCCAACCGTAAGATCCAAATGCATTCACCCATTTTGTGGGAAAAGTACAAGGATACCATGAACCTATAATTTGATTCGACGATTATGAGATTAAGAGAATACCTACTACCTTACCATACCCTCCGCTACACATTGTGGTGTCAATCAACGATTTACATTTTAATAGGGTCTTGATCGATACAAGATTATCAATCAACATCGTCACAACAATGGCAATAGAACACCTTAAGATACCCAAGTCCAATTTCATTTTGGGAGCCTATACATTAAGAGATTTCTATGATGATTTCTGCCATATTGTGGGAACAATAGTCCTACCTATCAAGGTAGGGCATAAGACAATCCCCGTGATGTGTCATATCTTGTAAGGGGCCATGCAATACAACATCTTCCTAGGGAGACTTTGGATAAGGGACATGAAATGTGTTACTTCGATTTTACACCAATGTGTCAAGTATGTGCATGATAACAAAGTCTACATGGTGTTGGCCGATGAAGAACCATTCAAGTATGTTCATTAGGTGGATTGTACAGGAGAATTTGTAATTCATTCTGACCACTTATCTGTAGGACCTTCATATCCAACTACCCAACTAGATAATAAAGATAAAATAGTACAAAAATACTAGCCTGCATCAGTGCCTCATCTTGCGCACAAAATGGCCAATGCTTCTAATCAACCATCAACGCCTAAGCCAAAAAATGATCATAAACTAAAGTCACCTATGGTTGAGGAAAAAAAACTCAAGGAAATGCTAACCATAGCTATTTAAGAGGGTTCGAATCCCATGAAAGAAGCTCACCAATACCAAGTCAAAGATGATGACTACCACCACGCTTTACCAGTGTCATCAATGGGGTCATCCACCTCAAATATGACTATACATGTGGCAAGCATAGGGATAGGAGAGTATATTGTGTAGAACATAACCTTTACACCTATCATAGAGTCTACACAAGATATGGGAAATCCAAAGGATCTAAGTCCACCAGTGGGAATAGTGGTTTCACTTGGAATCCCTCCCAACCAGTCAAAATTTGTCTATGCTGGATTAGACTGCATCCATAAGTCTACTAAAGAAGAAGAGGACAATGATGACTTTTTAACTATTAATGTTCATTACCTCTCTAATCATGAGTTCACTTTAAGCTACTTTGAGCACTGCCATTGGCATGGTTGTAGTCTTGGTATCTACGAGTAAGGATGGAGGAGGCCAATCGAGCCGTAGTACCAGCTTCCCACTAACATATTTGGGTTAGGCTATCACATCGAAAGTCGAGATGACTCTCTAGCAGAAGCCTTAGATATATTTGGCTTGGGGTTAGGAGAAGACATCAATTTTATTCCTTATCACCCACTAAGTTTGAGACTTATGAGCAACATATAAGTGGCCATGGTAAGCATACTGCCACCTAAGATTTATCATCCAGGACTCACAATTGAGGCCATTCCAGTAGGGTACAACTCATGGGATGAAGAGCAAGAAGAAAATAGATATGTAGTGTAGACCAAAAATGGCCACATACTTAGTAAAGTTTTGACTAAGTGGTAAGACTGATATTCCGCTCTGGAATCAGGTTGATGGTATGAGTCCACTGGGAGATATTCAATTTTGAAGGTTTGAAGACATTTCGAAAAACTCCATTTCGGGTCCGAAATAATGATGGGTTTCGAATCCACAAAAGTTTGTAAGAGATGGTGACGTCAGCAATAAAAAGTGTGGATTTGGTTCTTGTCGTATGTCCGATTTCGAAAAGTCTTTTTGCTTCCCGCTCCGGAAGAGCCTTCTTGCTTTCCGCTCCGGATTGAAGAAAGTTTCAAAATCCACAAAAGTCATGAGGAAGTGATGACGTCAGTGGTAAAAATGTGTGGATTGGCGATCCAGGAAATGAACAAGGATTCTCTTTCCGGAATGAAGATAAGGCGAAAAGGCAGAATAATCTAAGTGTTTGACTTCGGGCCCGGATTTGCATTATCTTTAAAATCCACAAAATTCATGAGGAGATGATGATGTCAACGATGAAAAAGTGCGGATTAACGAAGACAAGGTGGAAGATAAAATATCCTAGAGTGGATTCAAGGTTTTAATGTTGTGGATCCGGATTGAAGACTCTGATGACTGAGGAAATGAGCGGGATGGCTTTCAGCTCACGCCGGATTTAATCTGAGTCATCCAATAAGGAGAATCAACGATGGAGGTTGGCCTATCAAATTTTGACTGTTTAAAAGGTTTTTGCACCAGAACCATGGCGTGCAACTGGAAGATGAAACGTCAAATATTTTCAAGAAGAGCTAACCAAAAGTAGTTACAGATCGATGACAGCAAGTTGTTCTCAAGAAATATCAATGGGACGCGTGATCTGGAAGGTTCTGAACTTTAGTTCTTCTGGTAGATCATCAAGTTGTAGAGACCTCGAACGGCCATGGTGGATGCCCTTCCAATGGATTTCCTAGAGTTTGAATGAATCAGCTAACGCCAGCTAAACTCTTTGTTGAGCTGTTGTAACAAGATTGAATGTATTGTTTCTTGAATATTATGATATGAAAACTATAAAGAGAGATCGAACCCTCGATTTCAAGGGTCGGCTCTAGCGTGTTTGCCTGTACTACTATAAATATTTTTGAAGGACTGAATGCAAGGAGCAATACATTGATCTTCACATCAAGGCTGCGTTTCTATGTTGGATGTTAGAGGTTCGGATTTCATAGTTGTATTTCTGTAAATACTTAGATGGTTAGTTTGTGCCGATCATGGATTACTAGCTGTTATGAGTAATTGAAATCTGCTTTGAAGTTTGTTCTTTGTTATTAGAAGGTGCATTTCTATAAAATCTGGGTTTTGGTGAATTTTGCTATTTGGATTATCATTTCCTAGATATTGAAATTGCTTGCTGTAACATTTCTCTGTTATGCTTTAATATCTGAAATGAGCTATCTTGGGATAAAATTTGATCTGGATGTATATCTTTAATATGGTTTTTTGGAAGCTTTTTATGGTAATGCAATGTTGTTAACCTATCCGTCCACTGATATCTACATTTCTCTAACCTTACCCTTTTCTTACCCTAAACTCCAAGCCCTAATTGAGCATAATTGTGTCAACAATCTGCTAAGTTGACAAGGAACCAACCTACTCTGGAGGTTGGATCTGAAACCCCTATTTTAGTCCATCCAATGTTGAGTGTTGAGCTGCAGCTATCGGGTGCAAGCCTAAGTAGAAAGTAGGAAGATAGATAACCATAGTATCAAGTAAACTTGGTGCAATTCAGTGCCCAATAGTTTTTGGCATGCCCGATGGGACAGTTCACAAGGAACACGAAATCCATCTTAAGAATTATTGTTATCTCTACCCGAAGGAATCAAGATTTGGTGAATTATCTTGACCTTGTTAGCAGAGAAAATAAAGTTCATCTAGCGACTCCCTGGTCAGAAGACCCTAAAAAGTATTGTAGACCAGTGCCCTTTCATGTATACCAGGTCCTTCAAGAGGAACAACCCTGATTCTTTCTTTCACTGTGAGTTACCCCTGAGAGGGTCTACTGTTATCAGAAGTTTGGATCAAGATTTTATTGAAGAAGAAGAGCTTCTAGAAGAAAACCCAGTAGTTCCCCCAAGAAGACCTGTAGCCAAAAACATGGCACACAATGTGGCCCCAAATTTGCCACTACAGAAGTACCCTAACTAGGACTCAACTGGGCCCCTTAGTTTAGCCCAAATGGATGCCATTCCTCAGGTTGTATCTAAGGCAACACCCACATATGATGGATTTGGAAAGATAGCTTATGAGCACTGCCAAGATATCTTGAATCTAGCAGCAATCCATAATATAAAAGAGGAAAATATTATTGTCAGAATTCTAGCCCTGTCATTTCATGGAAAGATATTACACTAGTTCAGAACCCTAGAAGATAAGTCTATTGATTCATGGTAGTCATTGGCTGAGCCATTCATAGAATAATTTAATGAATCTATTGATCCCTTTTCCCTACTGAATCAGTTTACAACTATGCAAAAAACATAGCAAGAAACTATCTCTGACTTTAATTTGAGATTTAGCAGAACTTGGAAGAGAATTCCCCCTGAAGCTAGACCAACTACTTGTTTGGCTTATATGTATTACATCCATGCCCTAGGATCAGAGCTAGGTCTATAGACACAACAATATAGAATTGAAACCTTTCCCCAAGTCTATAATGTTGTCGTCCATGCTGAAAATATCCTGATCAATGTAGGAAGAATTCTCGCCAAGACCGTGTTGCCCTACAACTCAAAAAATAGTGGGAGCCATGAGCAATCTACAAAATCCTCCCACATGGATCCTCCCTCTGTACCATCTACATTTCCTAAGATGAATCCTATTCTTGGATCTAAAGTTGTGTCCTCCACACCTTCTTTCCCCCCTCTTCCTTCCCAACCTTCTCAAGAATTATCTGCTATCCTAGACATACAAAATACCATGAAAACTCTGAGTAATAGAATGAATTCAATGGAGAAGAGAGATCAGGAAAGATCACAATAGAGGAGGTTCCCATATGTGAACAAAGATCAAAGGCCTGGTCCTAGTAATAGTATCGGGGTTAGGGTGAATGCAACGTATGAGGATCCAGAATGTTCTATAGATTCCACTCTTGCAAATATCTGGTGTTTAGTATGTAATGACCCCCATGATTCACAGTCTTGTGTGATGTATCAACACCATGTTCAACAAGCCATGGATCAAGCTAAAATAAATCATAAGGGAAGAGTTAATATGTTATGGCACCCTGATCAGATCATGGTTGGGAAAGACTTGGAGGAAGAAGGCCCAATTGTTGTTATGACGAGGTTAGGAAACAAAGCTTTACAAGTAGACCCTCAGAAAATGGGACAATTCTAGGTCCCTTCTCAAAAGAAGGTTGATTTCCCCCCTCATAATAGTGACACTTTTCCCATTCCCCGAGCTAAGGGAAAGGAGAAGACTGACAATTTCCCTAGGATTCTAAAAAGAGTAACGGAAGGAGATAGGATGAAATCCAAGAATGAAGAGCAAGAAAGGCTCAGGTTCCCCTCTATTACTAAAAGACAAAGGTTAGAGGTAACCCAACAATACAAAAGGAGGTATGGTGAGCCAGACAGAGGACTGGAAAGACTATCCCTAACCAAGTCTGAGTATAACATTATGGAAGAGATGAAAAATATTCCATCAAAAGCTAGCCTGTATGATACCCTTTTCATTTTGGGCCAAATTGACTTACTTAAAGCTTCCCTCAGTAAAAGTCCCCAGAATAGATTTGCTACCACCATCCTCAGTATACCCTCAGAAAAGAAATAAATGACACTTGTTGTCCTAAAGAACAAACCTCCCCCTTTTATATATCCTTAATAATGGAGGGATGGGTAGTCCGTAATTGCATGATTGATTTAGGAGCATCAACCACAGTTATGCCTAAAGTAGTCTATGAAGATATGGGTATGGAATATACTTGGTCTTGTCTTGGAGTGTTGCAACTATATGGGACACTTGTAAATATGGTTGGAGTTATTAAAGATGTACTGATGAGGTTGCACAGAGCCCCTGAGGTGACAATAGTGCAAGAAATAGTGGTGGTAGATTTAGAACCCTATTTTGGATTATGTCTCTCGAGAGAATTTACTGCAAATCTTGGAGGATGTATGTATATGGACTATTCTAGTATGGTGATACCTTTTAAGGGAAAGAGGATAAGGATAACTCCTGAGAAACTAGTTGCTTATCATATTGAGAAAATTGAAGAAGACATGTGCAACCTTAATCCTGTGGAGGAATTTGAGCTAGTAGAAAACATTGAAGAACTAGATATTGAAGATGAGTTGCCTTTCAAAGAGGATTACAGTCAATTTGGAACTGGTATGGGTACATACAACATCACAAATGAATTGGAAAAGAAACTCCCTACTATTTCTAATAAATCCCTAAGAAATAATGAAACATGGGTTATGCACTTTGATGGTGCTAAATGCAGAAATGGTGCAGGGGCTGGTGTAGTTCTGCAATCATAGTCAGAAGGAGTGAAGAATTTTTCTTATAGACTGACATGGTCATGCACCAATAATGCTATAGAATATGAGGCTTTGTGCCTTGGATTAATGCAAGCTGAAAGCATGGGCATCAAGATTTTGAACATATATGGTGATTCTGAGTTAATAGTACATCAGGTAAGAAATAAGTGTAGTAGTAAGCATCATTACTTAAAAGCTTACCAAAATAGAGTTTGGGACCTAATGGATTCATTTGATGCTCTGAACCTAAATTTTGTGCCTAGAGAAGAGAATCACCTAGCAGATGCATTGGCAACTAAGGGAGCTAATTTCAATCCTCCTATAGATTTTGGAACTAAGAAGACCAAGGGGATTAAAATGGTTTTCAGACCTGCAGTGTCGGATAAGCAAATATTCTGGCAGGTTTTTGAGAGTGATGAATAGATTCTGGACTTTATGATAAAAGAAGCATGCTTCACAACTGTCCAAGAAGAAGACTTGGAGGAGATAGATCAGCAAGACTTCATCCAGCTGAGAAACAATCACATCCCAAAGGGGTTGGTTACCCTTGAAAGTTTATTCGATAATGAAGATAGAAAGAAAGTGGGAGCTATGAAGGTTGGTGAGAAGATCTATAAAGAGATAGAAGTCAGAATCAAAAAGAAGTTAAATATTGGGGTCCAATGTTCTCCTGAGGAAGCAGAAGATATTAAAGCTTTATGTTTAAAATACCAAGATACTGTAGCTTGGTCATATGAGGACCTTAAGGTTTATGACAAAAGGATTATCCAGCATACTATTGAGTTAGAGCCTGATGCTAAACCATTCCGACAAAAATAGAGGCCTGTCAATCCAAGGATAGAAGTCATTATGAGAGAAGAACTTTTGAAGCTGCTAAAGGCTAAGATAATATATCCGATAAAACACTCCACTTGGGTAGCTAATTTGGTACCCGTAAGAAAGAAGAATGGAGATATACGCCTATGTGTAGATTTCAGGAATCTGAATCAAGCTTCCCTCAAGGATCACTATCCCCTCCCTCAGATCGATCAGATTCTACAAGTAGTAGTTGGAGCAGAGAGGTTCTCACTATTAGATGGTTATTCTGGGTATAACCAAATTTGGGTAAAAGATCAAGATCAATACAAGACAACATTTACTACAAAGTGGGGAACATTTACCTATCAGAGGATGCCTTTTGGGCTATCTAATGCAGGAGCTACATTTTAGAGGGCCATGGATTATGCCTTTGGTACACTTATAAACAAGGTTATTCTGATTTACCTAGATGACATGACTATGTTTTCTCATGATAAAAATGATCATCTATATCATTTGGAACAAGTTTTTCAAAAATGCAGAGAATTTGGTATTTCTCTAAATCCTAAGAAGTCATTCTTTGCGGTACATGAGGGAAAACTGTTAGGACATGTGGTCTCAAAAGAAGGTATGGCCATAGAACCAGATAGGATTAAAGCAATCCTAGCTATTCCTTTGCCTACTAATCAGAAGATGTTGCAGTATTTCTTAGGCCAGATCAATTTTGTCAGAAAGTTCATTTCTGATTTTGCACAGAAGGTGAGGCCTATATCTGAACTACTCAAGAAGAAGGCAGAATTCAAGTGGACTGAGGTTAGGAAGCAAGCTTTTGAAATCATCAAGCAATCCATTTCTATAGCCCCAGTTTTGATAAATCCAGATTTCAGCAAATATTTTATCCTCTATGCTTATGGAGCTGAACAAAGTTATGCTTCAGTACTCACTCAAAGGGATGATCAAGGGGATGAACACCCTGTATTATTTTGGAGTCAGACTTTGCATGACTATCAAGTAAAATATAATTTTATTGAAAAACAAGTGTTTGCTATGATGAAATCACTTAAGAAGTTCAGACAATATCTGGTGCAGAGCAAAACTCTGGTGTATGTAGTTCATCCAGATGTGAGAAGTTTTATTTTACAAGGTGACCTTGGAGATAAAAGGGTTGGTTGGATTACTAAGATCCAGGAATATGATGTGGAAATATGCCCCACCAAGCTGGTAAGAGGCAGAGCCTTGTGCCAAGGATTGATAGATATTTCAGCTCTGGCTAGAGTAACAGATTGTCAGATGATAGAAGAGGATCAAGTAGAGATTGTCCACACTTTGAATTCTGATTGGATCGAACAAATGACCAGGTATTTTCAAACTGGTGTATGCCCACCTGATCTGAGTTCTTCTCAAAGAAGGAGGTATAGACTTCATGCTTTGAAATATGCATTATTACCAAAAGGGTTATTCAAAATAAACTTGGATGGTGTTCTCCTAAAATGTTTGAGGGAGGACCAACAAAAGAGAGTCCTAGAAGAATTTCATGGAGGATCATCCGGTGGTCATGGCTCGGCAGAGTTACAACTTTGAAGATAATAAGAGCAGGCTATTATTGGCCTACTATCTTCAAGGATGCTTTCAAAGTTACTCAGGTTTGTGATAAATGTCAGAGGTATGTTGGAAGAACTAGAAATGTTGCATCTCCTCTAAAGCCTATTCAAGTTGAAGAACCTTTTCAGCAATGGGGATTAGATTTCATAGGAGTTATAAATCCTAATTCTTCAGTAGAACATAAGTTCATCTTGATAGCTACTGATTATCTAACTAGATGGGTAGAGGCTATTCCTACAAAAAGGGTAGATCAAGATGTTGTGATCAACTTTATGGAGAGTTTAATTTCCAGATTTGGAATCCCGAAAGCTTTGGTGAGTGATAATGGTCCTACTTTTATAGGGGCCAAGTATATTGAGTTTTCTAGCAAGTATGGCATCACTCTCAAAAATACTTCAAATTATTACCCTCAAGGTAATGGACTTGCAGAATCTACTAACAAGAACCTGTTGAGGATTTTGAGAAAGTCCCTGGAAGGTAACAAGAGGAGTTGGCATCTATTGCTTGACCATGCTCTATGGGCAGACATGATTACCATTAAGAAATCTATCAAAAATTCCCCTTATGCACTGGTATATGGAAAAGAAGTAGTATTGCCAATCCACTTGGAGATCCCAACACTTAAACTTGTCAGTTCAGAAGAGGAAGAGCTGGAGGAAGATCTAGTAAAAACCAGATTGACACACTTGCTACAACTGGAAGAAAACCAGACTCAAGCATATGATCATTTTTAGAAGCATTCATCAGACATTAAAGCATGGTTTGATAAAAAGTCCAGGTTCAGAAAACTTCAAGTCGGAGACTTAGTTCTCAGGTGGAATGTAGACAGAGCAAAGTCGGGAAAACATGAGAAATTTGATTCCTTTTGGGATGGCCCTTTTGAAATAGTGGAAGCTAAAGAATCTAATGTATTTCAGCTGAAGGATTCGGAAGGAAACATTCAACCAATTTCGGTGAATGGTTTCCACCTCAAGCTTTACTATATGTGAGTTGTGATCTCATTGTAACATATGTACATAAATATTTCCCTTCCTTTCTGCACTTTGTATTTTTCTTTTGCACTTTGTAATTGGTCCTTTTTCAAAAGGGATTCTAAAAAAAAAGAAAAAAAGAAAAATTTGTTTCAAAAAATGACTAAGTGTTGAGAAGGGCGTGTTAAGGTTCCATTCCACATACGGTGCCACCTAAAGTTCTCCAGAATGACGTTTTGACTTCGAATCCGCATGGTTAGATCTGGATGGACAATTCTACAGGATGATCCACTAGAAGAAAGAAGAGAATGATAATAATCCAAAAATCCCTCAAAGCTTGGAATAAGCCAGAGCAGAATCAATTCAAAACCAAATGGCACGTTCTAAGTTGACACATGGAGGCTAAAGACTACTCATGCATTCAATTATAACAAACTTGCATGTGGACTAAAAAGTAGGCTTAAGCAATGTGATGAGCTGGCAATGCAAATTCAAATTCAACCAATAAAGAGGGGACGCCACTTTTTGAGCCACCAAAGAAATAATGGAAAGGATAGTGAAGTGTGCCGATAAGATATCATGCAACAGCTGCATTTATGATGGATGATGCACATGTTCTAGATAATAAAAGTCACAAAGCTTTGCACGGGATTCATTTTGCAACCTCAAGGTTAGAAGAAAGTTTAACAGTGTGCTGAAGTTCTCATCGCTTACCCCAGTGCGTAGAATCTCGTCGTTATAGGATGGCTCCTAAGAAATCCCCCATGAAAGTTGTAGAGGATGTTCTAGAGTTTGAGACTATGAATGAAAGTACGTCTGTACCTTACTTGGATAAAGCCAAAGTAGTAGCGGATATAAAAATGACTATCATTGAAAGGATGAGATTAAGGAGGAGTGTTAATGATAGGTACAAAAATAATGTTACTCTATCAGTAGAGGGTAGATGCTCCATTCTATCTTATTTGTCCTTTTATATTTGTGATTCCATTCACCCATGTCCTGAATTAATAGCTGCTATCGTAAAATACTATGACCCACTGGCCAAAGCTATAAAAACCCATGGGGGTGAGACCCTCTTTCACATCACTACTGCTTTCTACCATAAGCTTTTTGCTTTAGGGTTAGACACCCCAGTAGCCCCAAAACCTTTCAATGTTGGTGAGCAAACTGGATTTTATTCCATGAAGAAGCGGGTGAATGATGGCGAGGCATTTAGAAATTGGGTCTATAAATAGCTGGGCCAAGAACCCCAGGAAGAATTGCCAGAGGTCCCCATTTCTATCAAGAAGTTTGAAAACTCAGTTCTATTTTCTATGTTGGCTTGCATGGAAGGTCTGGACTCTGATGAAAAGGTCTATGGTTGGCAAATCGCTACTGCTTATTGCATCTCCAATGAAAGGATGTATGAAAAAGAGGTGGAAAGAAGGGAATAAGGGTGATTTATTTTTATTGGCCAGCTTTCCTCACCCAAAGAATTCATGAACAATTAACAAGTATGAAGAGGGGCACTGACGCTCCTAGTTTTAGACATTGTTCGAATTTGGTGTGGATGTTTTATGCTGTTGTAAAGGATAGAATGCCCTGGATTCTGGTAAAATATAAGAATGACCAAGGAGAACTCATGTCGGTCTATTATTGGACAAGCCATTTGAGAAGCGGTGAGTCTTATTATAGATTTAATTTGGAATTTTTAGGACCGACCCTTAAGATAATGTATGATAATTTCCCTAGACTGCCACCTCTGGCCAAGAGGATTCTGAGGACTCAAAATGCAGAAGAAGGGGACTGGTATCTGTTGACTGAAGGCACAGTCATTAGGTTATATGGTTTCATGGGTAAACCTTTTCTTTTGCCCCACTTTGTCATGGAAAGACTCTTCGCCCTAGAATATTTGAGGCAAGCAGAGTATATTGACTCCAAGTATGGTTTCGGGAGAAAGAGGAAATCTTTACTTTCTCACCGCACGATGAGTGATATCACTATTACCAAAAAAGGGTAGAGTCAACAAATTGAACAATACCTGGATAGGTTAGGTCTATTTTACATTCCACAAAGGTGGAGTTATGATCCAGATGGCATTTTCACTATAAAGAATAAAACCCTGAATGGAGCCAAGGCCTACAAATTCGAGAGGAGGCCCAGGGTTAATTTTGAACAAGGAAGGAACAATGACGAGACTACTTTATTGGAGTGGGATGTCTCCAAAATGAGACAATTGCCTCCATGGTTAGATTTTTATGAACAGGTTGAAGATTTTGACCCTGACTATAATCCTGATCATCAGATTACTGAAGAAATGATTGATAAAATCAAAGGAAAAATAACAAAGAAGACTAAGCCCTCTTCCAAGTCAAAATCTGCAAAGAAAAAGGAAGCTGCAGAGCAAGGGGAAGAAGATTGTAACGGGCCATGGGAGGACACCAAGATTATGGATTGGTGGCGTATGAGGATTGAGATTGGAAAATCTGAAATGAATTTTGGAATGCCAATTGATAAAGAGTTTTCGAAAAGATATGATGAAAATGTTGATACTTGGAGGATGAAAGATGTAAGACACATTGTATTAATAGGTGATTCTGAGCCTTTCCAGCCTCCTCTAGATCCAGAAGACTCTGTAAAAGCTTTTGGAGTAGTAGAAACTTTTAATCCTACTACTGAACAAGTGGAGATATTTCCTAAGGGGGCTAGGATGTTGAGTAAAATGAGAGTTCCTAAGGGAAAAGTTGTTAGCATCCCGATCATTGAGGGAAGATCTAGGCCCACACATTTGGCTTTAGGAGGATAGCTGAAAGATAAAGTGGTTGATCAGGAAAGAAAATATGAGAATGTCGAGTTCAGGACACTTTCTTTTACTCCTGCAGCTTCGATAAATCCACAACCTATTGTCAAGCGATCAGTATTGTTTGGGGGAGTACAAGGAGATTTATCAGAAGAGGATTCTAAAGCTGAGATGGATGCTTTCTGACTAATTCATAAAAGAACTAGGAAGACCTCAAAAATAGAGGAGAAGGAAGTTTCAAAAAGGTAGAAAGTGGAAATGGAAGCAATTGCTGAAGAAGTGATTGTCCCTACTACAGAAGGATTAACTGAGCAGGAGCAACAATTTGAAATAGAAACTGAATGAGAACACCCTACATCTGTAGGTGCAGGTATGGTTTCTAATCCCTCTTCCACTTCTGATCTTCCTGGTTCCCCAAAATAATTTCCCTCCTCTTCAAATCAAAATAATGTGTCAAGTTCACCTCCTTCACCTCACAGTTCTCCCCTCATACATTCAGTATCAATGGAAGTACCAATCAGTTCTGTCATATCTCAATCTCCTTCAAATACACCTTCTACTTCTGAGGCTTCTATTGTGATGTCATCCATCATTACACCCCCATCTATCTCATTACCACCATCCATGGGACATTGCATTCCTAGTATCTCCATCCCTTCTACTATCAGTTTGGTTCCTATTTCTATGAATTTACCTATATCATCAGCAGCAATAGCCATAGAATCTACTATTGTGATAGAGGTTGCTATCAAAATATCTTCACCACCACCAATAACTAGCCAGTCCACCCTCATGTTTTTAATGCCATTGTCTCCTTTGGTTGTTGATGCTTCAAGGTCTATTGCTGCATCTCAAGGGCAAGCTACCATGCAGAATATAAATGACTATTGGGCAGAAAAACTCACCAAGCCTTCTAGTCGGATGGTTGTAACCAGGAAGAGCATGTATGTCAATCCTGTCACTAGGTAGAGAATTTCAAGATCTTTGATCCCTCAGGTGAGCAAGCCTAAAAATGAGATGACTGCTAAAGATTATAAAGTAGAAGAAATTATAGAGGACATTGATAAGCTTCCTGCTGAAGATGAATTAGGTATGGCTAAGGCTCATTTGGAGACCTTTTATGTAAAAACTGATATAGAAATGGATAAGGTAAATAAGTTGAAGCAACAAGTTGAAAGGTTAAAAAAGAGCATTAATGATCAAAAGGAGGTAGAGAAGGCTCTCAGGAAAGAAGCTAAGGGTTGGTAGGAAAGGTTCCAGAAGGCTAATGAGTTGAAAAACTAGTTGGAGGAACAAAAGAAGCTGAATGAAGATCAAGCAAAGGAGATTCAAGATTTAAAACAATAGCTTCAGATTGAGAGAGCCAAGTCCTCGGGATTTTCTAAAGAGAGTTTGAAGAAGATCAAGAAAGAGTTACTTCTTGATGCTCAAGAGAAATGTTCAGGTCTTCAGCTAATTATTGAATATTTGAAAGATGCCAGCCAACTGCTATCTGCTATTCAGAAGGACTTGGATCAAATCACTGGTGAGTTACAACCCATGGTGATTTCGATGGATAAAATATATAGGTTGGTTGGAAGCAGGCTTAGTGATGCTGCTAAACCAATTCCTAACAAAGAATGGAATCTAGCTAGGGTAGCCTCCAAGATAGTGATGAAGAAGCACAGGGCAATTCAGAGAGCCTGGTTGTTGTTTGATCGGATAGACAGGGTGGTTAAAGAAATTGTTGAGATAAATGAGGAAATGATTCAGGTCAGTTTCAAGGGACTTTGGAAGAAGGACCACAACTTGTTATCCATAGAAGAGGTTCAACAAAGCATAAGATATATCTTACAAAATGTAGTTAAAATCGATTCACTAGAAGAACCATTATTGCAAGAACAAGCTGCTAAGCTGATTATGGGCTATACTAGATTGAGAGATCTTATGGAGGATCTGGTAACTAGAGGAAACACTGTTGATTATGAAGATATTGGAAAGTTGCAATATGTTTATAAGCAGCTCAAAGAGACTTCCAATCCCTCTGAAGAAGCCTGGAAGGAAGCTCTTCAGTCTCTAGATGTGATGGTTCAGTTATTTGGAGATACATCTGGTAAGAATGATCAGGGAGTACAGTCTCCAGAAGAAGATAGGGATGAAGAAGTAGTGGGAGAATAAGAATAATGCGGAGCAATTATAGGCCCGAGAAGGGGTCATGCTTAAAATTATTTTATATTGGTTTGTACATATATCATAAGTTTTGTATTTCTAAGCCATATGTTTTGTATTTTTTGTTATTCTAACAACTGTCAGAAATAATCCATAAAGGTGTGAGGCCTTCAGAACATCAATTTTGTATGGAGGTATGCTCTGGGATAAAGCCTTATAAATAAGAGAGTATTGTATATAGATTTAATAATACTGAGGTTATGAACATAGTCTCTGATTGAATCAATAAGTCCTATGATGTTCTTGGTATGGTTTCGATGTGACCCTCTACCCTCTAGACAGAATTTGGGTTTTTAGAGGGTAGGGTTTGCATGGAAATCATTCTTTAAAACATAATTTCAAGGGTTAGTATTGTTTTGACTCCATAGCCCAATGGATAAGACTCTGGATTCGATTGGCTTTACGAGAAAATCCACCCGGGAGGCGCCATAATGTAGACCAAAAATGGCCACATACTTAGTAAAGTTTTGACTAAGTGATAATATTGTTATTCCGCTCCGGAATCAGGTTGATGGTATGAGTCCACTGGGAGATATTCAATTTTGAAGGTTTGAGCATATTCCGGGAAATTCCATTTCGGGTCCGGAATAATGATGGGTTTCAAATCCGCAAAATTTTGTAAGAGATGGTGACATCAGCAATAAAAAGTGTGGATTTGGTTCTTGTCGTATGTCCGATTTTGGAAAGTCTTTTTGCTTCCCGCTCCGGAAGAGCCTTCTTGCTTTCCGCTCCGGATTGAAGAAAGTTTCAAAATCCACAAAATTTATGAGGAAGTGATGACGTCAATGGTAGAAATGTGTGGATTGGTGATCCAGGAAATGAACAAGGATTCTCTTCCCAGAATGAAGATAAGGCGGAAAGGGAGAATAATCTAAGTGTTTGACTCCGGGCCCGGATTTGCATTATCTCTAAAATCCACAAAAGTCATGAGGAGATGATGACGTCAGCGATGAAAAAGTGTGGATTAACAAAGACAAGGTGGAAGATAAAAGAGCCCAGAGCGGATTCAGGGTTTTGATGTTGTGGATCCGAATTGAAGATTCTGATGCTGAGGAAAAGAGCGGGATGGCTTTCAGCTCACGCCGGACTTAATCTAAGTCATCCAAAAAGGAGAATCAATGGTGGAGGTTGGCCTATCAAATTTTTGCTGTTTAAAAGGTTTTTGCATCAGAACTATGGCGTGCAGCTGGAAGATGGAACATCAAAGACTTTCAAGAAAAGCTAACCAGAAGCAGTTACAGATCGACGATGTCAAGTTGTTCTCAAGAAAGATCGACGGGACGCGTGATCTGGAAGGTTCTGAACTTCAGTTCTTCTGGTCGACCATCAAGTTGCAGAGATCCCGAACGGCCATGGTGGATGCCCTTCCAACGGATTTCCCAGAGTTTGAATGAATCAGCTAACGCCAGCTAAACTCTTTGTTGAGCTGTTGTAACAAGATTGAATGTATTGTTTCTTGAATATTATAATATGAAAACTATAAAGAGAGATCGAACCCTCGATTTAAAGGGTCGGCTCTAGCGTGTTTGCTTGTACTACTATAAATATTTTTGAAGGACTGAATGCAAGGAGCAATACATTGATCTTCGCCTCAAGGCTACGTTTCTGTGCTGGATGTTAGAGGTTCGGATTTCATAGTTGTATTTTTGTAAATACTTAGATGGTTAGTTTGTGCCGATCATGGATTACTAGCTGTTATGAGTAATTGAAATCTACTTTGAAGTTTGTTCTTTGTTATTAGAAGGTGCATTTCTATAAAATCTGGGTTTTGGTGAATTCTGCTATTTGGATTATCATTTCCTAGATATTGAAATTGCTTACTGTAACATTTCTCTGTTATGCTTTAAATATCTGAAACGAGTTATCTTGGGATAAAAGTTGATCTGGATGTATATCTTTAATATGGTTTTTTGGAAGCTTTTTATGGTAATGCAATGTTGTTAACCTATCCGTCCACTGATATCTACATTTCTCTAACCTTACCCTTTTCTAACCCTAAACTCCAAGCCCTAATTGAGCATAATTGTGTCAACAATCTGCTAAGTTGACAAGGAACCAACCTACTCTGGAGGTTGGATCTGAAACCCCTATTTTAGTCCATCCAATGTTGAGTGCTGAGCTGCAGCTATCGGGTGCAAGCCTAAGTAGAAAGTAGGAAGATAGACAGTCACAGTATCAAGAAAACTTGGTGCAATTCAGTGCCCAACAGGTAGCAAGTGATGATGAAGCACAAGAGAGCTTGGTGTATCAAGAGCCTCACTACTTACAAAGTATTACTTGATAAATCCACTAGAGTGGATACATATCCAACAAAAGTGACTATGAGTCTGAGGACTCAATAGAGAGAGCCTACTTAGGGACAAGGCAATGTCCCCATGACTTAGGGAAACATACTAATGAAAATGGATTCTTCATAAGTGATGAAGAATATGAGGATGAAATAGATATGGCTTAGTTAGAGCCAAGACATGAGCTTCTCATCTTAGGGTTGCATACTAATGCTAATGTCTTCAGTATCAATAATGATGATTTTGAGGACGAGACTGAGATGGCCTATCTTGGGCCTCTCCATTTATGATAAGTCAATATGTTGGTGGAAAGAGAAGTGATACTTCATGCAATAGACCTTGTATTATGATTTTTAAGGAGACCTATTGACTTGAATATCATTCACTGCATGGTCAATCCCCCTTCGCCAACATTCAAGAAAATCTTAGAACCCAATGATTCTATTGTCAGCCCAGTTCATGGGCTAGATCTAGAGATCCCCATCCCTCAAAAGCCTCATCATGAGCATGGAAGGGAAATATTGGAGATAAGATTTCACCCATGTGGTCCTAGAGATTTCATCCCATCCATAAATACAATCTCCATTGATTTGACCACTCCAATTCATAACCCAATAGATACCGATAAAACTTTGTGTCTTGACACAAATATGATTGATTGGGATTGCATTGATTCACCAATAGATCCTAAAGATATTTTCTCTAATGAAGAGATGTTACAACCATTTCATTTTGTACTAGGCTATGCCCATGATGTATTCCATGCTGGTTTGGATCCTGAATCAATAGGACCTGTAAATATCGTTGATGACATTCACTTGATACCCATGCCTCATGAGTTAGAGGATGGTTCACATATGGCTATAGAAATGACTTTCAAAGTGGACATTAGCAATGATCCCACTCAACCAAAGAAAGTCAAGTTACAAGAAAGTCTATCTCCAAAAGAACAAGCCATCATAATTCCTCTCCTGAAAGAGATGCCAAATTTATTTGCTTGGAATTACAAAGACATGCCTGGGATAGATCCAAAGTTAGTCATTCAAAACGTTTCATTGGACCCAATGAAGAAACCAGTCAAAAATAAGTTGAGAAAAATGCATCCCACTATCGCTTTAATGGTAAAGAACGAATTGCAAAAACTATTGGATACAGTTTTCATAGTTCCTATTGACTACCCTGAGTGGGTATCGAACATGGTGCCCATACGAAAACCTGGTGGAAGAGTCTGTATCTGCACAGACTTTAGAGACTTAAATAGGGCAACTCCAAAGTAGTCACAACCTATTTCTAAACATAGATGCTCTTGTGGATGCAGTCGTAGGTCACGAAATGCTATCCCTAATGGATGGGTTTTCTAGATACAATCAGATACAGATTAAACCTAAGGATCAAAATAAAACCACTTTCATTACTCCATGGGGAACATTTGTTATAAAGTAATGTCATTTGGTATCAAGAATACTGGTGCCAAAAATTATTGGGCCATGACATACATATTCTATGACTACATGCATAAAATCGTGGAAGATTACGTGGATGACTTACATGCTAAGTCACTATTGTAGCAAGAGCATGTTGAAGTCCTTAGAAAAGTATTTAATTGCCTCATCGAGCACAATGTTAGATTGAATCCTAAGAAGTGTTTTTTCAGTGTAACTTCTAGAAATATTTTGGGATTCATAGTTTCTAATAGAGGCATTGAACTCGATCCTGCAAAGGTAAAAGCTATACTGGAGATGGGTGCCCCTACCAACATTAGGAAGTTAAGAAGCCTACAAGGAAAAATAGCATCCATAAAAAGGCTCATTACACAATTATCAGATAAGTGTCAGCCCATGAACCAGCTGCTATACAAGGAAGTCCCATTTCATTGGGATGGAGAGTGCCAACAAGCCTTTGCAAAGATCAAAACTTATTTGGTGACACCGCCAGTGTTGGCTCCACCAAGGCCAAACGTACTATTATTACTATATATATCAGCTACTAATTTTGCTTTGGGCATCATGTTCACTCAAAAGAATGCACAAAACAAAGAGCAAGCCATATATTACATTAGTCGTACATTGGTGAGTTATGATCTAGGGTATGCATATGTCAAAAAGTTATGTTTAACAGTGGTCTTTACAACTCGAAAGTTGCAACACTACATGTTGAGTCATATGACCTATGTTATATCAAAACAAAATCCTTTGCAATACATGATGAACAAGACATATCACAATATGCGTACCACGAAGTGGATCATGCTATTGATAAAATTTTATCTAGAATTCATAAGCCAAAAGTCCATCAAGGGACAAATCCTAGTAGATTAATTAGTAGAGGTACCTCTTCAGGATAGCAAGCCTCTCACTATAGAATTTCTTGATGATGCAGTCTTCGCATTATCAGATCCATCGAAACTCAAAGAAACTGACAAGGAAAGAAAAATTTCATTATTCTTCGATGGTTCGAAGTGTGAACAAGGGGGAAGAGTAGGAATAGTATTTATCACACCACAGGGCATTCCATTTCCATTACCATTCAAGATAAACTTCCCATGCACAAAAAACAACACAGAGTATGAAGCCTTGATCTTGGGACTCCAAATAGCAATTTCAATGGGCATTAAAAGATTGAATATCTTCGACGAATCCTTGCTCATAGTAAACCAAGTCAAAGGATTATTCCAATGTAGGTGCCCACTCTTGAAAGGTTACAAGGAGTTAGTTGACACTTACCTAATCTGACAGGAATGGTATGATATCAAGGCAATCCCTTGTACATCAAATAGATTTGCAGACACCATGGAATCTTTGGGATCCTTAATCCCTCAGAATCCATCTACTGATTTCACAACCGCTCATGTGAAAGTGCTCGCATTTTTTGCAATACTACGTGAGGTTATTAACAACCTAGAGTTAGTCAACATGATCCAAACTGAGCCAAATCAGGATTTGTCATTCAAAGTTAGAACCTTCTTGCAAATGACCCCTTGGGAATATTTGATCTCTCAAGGTCCCACGAAATGTGGAACAACCATTCATCACAGTGTTGTTTCCCAATAAGTGTTTATAAATGCTAGATCAGAAGATGAGCATGCCATTCTATCCATAGAAGCAATGAATTATTGGGGTTGGCTTTACCAATTGTGGGACTTCCTAAAGCTTGGAATAGTACCTCAAGGTCTATCGCATATCGAAAGATGAACATTTAAACAAAAGGTGACTAGATATATTTTTCTAGGAGAGATCCTCTATAGACGAGGATATGATGGAGTACTACTCCATTGTCTTGAGCCCCAGGAAGCATCTTGGGCAATTTCACAAGCTCATGATGGTACATGTGGAGGAAATTTCAGTGGCATGGCCATCGTCAAGTGTATCTTGTGAATGGGTTACTATTGACCCACCATGGAAAAGGACTATTACAAATATGTCAACAAATGTGTTAAGTGCCAGCATCATGCAAATCTCATGCACTTGCCATCATAAGCCTTGCAACCAATCTAGGTAGCATAGCCATTCTCATAGTGGGGACTAGACTTGATTGGGAATATCTCACTCCCATCCTTAGGCCGACACACATTCATCATAAAAACCATTGAGTACTTCACTAAATGGGTTGAAGTGATACCCCTAACATTGACAACTGGACCGAATATTACGGAGTTTATACTCCACAATATCATAAGTCATTTTGGGGTCCCTTCGAAGATAATATCGGATAATGGGACATCTTTCAAGAATAAAAATGTGTATGCTTTAATGAAAAAATACCATATTCAACATAGTTTTTCAATGCCTTATTATCTGTAAGCAAATGGGCAAGTAGAAGCCTCAAACAAAAAAATAGTCTCCATATTGAGGAAGACGGTGTAAGAAAATCACAAGGATTGGCACATATAGTTACCTCTAGCACTATGGGCATATAGGACTAGTGTACGAACACCCATTGGGGAAACACCATTTTCACTTGTATATGGCACTGAGCCCATCATGCCACTAGAGTTAGAAATTCTGACTCTACGCATAGCATTGAAGGACTTTATAGATGACGATGCCGCATGACAAGGTCACCTTGATTAGTTGACACTTCTTGATGAACGATGAGTCAATGCTTTAGAGCATCTTTGTGTTTACCAAGATCGCATTGCACGAGCTTACAATAGCAAAGTCCACTTAAGAGATTTAAAAATTTGGGATCTTGTGCTCAAAGAAAACCAACAAAATTCTAATTTATCATCGTACCTGTGAGACAAATTCATGAAAAATTGGATAGGCCCTTACATGGTTTCAGAAAGAGTTGGGCTTGGAGCATATCGCATTATATCATTAGATGGTTTTGAAGAGCCTGAATCTCTCAATATCATTCACTTGAAGGCGTTCTACACATAAAACAAGAAATCAAAAAAAAAAAGCAAATATGTCATAAAATAAAAAAAATTCAAATATGTCAAAATTCAAATATATCATAAAATAAAAAAAATGCAAATATGTCATAAAATAAAAAAAATTCAAATATGTCATAAAATAAAAAAAAATCAAATCAATCAAAACAATTAAAATATGTCATAAAATCAAAAAAATGCAAATATGTCATAAAATAAAAAAAATCAAATATGTCATAATTAGAATATGTCATGAAAATAAAAAACATGGTCATCATAAAATTCTCCAAGGGTATCCAAGCCACTTGGTCAAAATTCCAATCAAAATGCTCCAAGGGTATCCAAGCCGCTTGGTCAAAATTCCTCACAAAATGCTCCAAGGGTATCCAAGCCACTTGGTCAAATTCCAATCAAAATGTTCCAAGGGTATTAAAACCGTTTGGTTGAATTAAAAGTGCTCCAAGGGTATTTCTGTTAGTCTCACAATGACACTGAGAGGGGGGGTGAATCAGTGTAGCTATCTAAATTCTTAAATCTTCAAATCTTAATGCCGAAATAATGAAAACTTAAAACCCGATAAAGCAAATATAACAAGAGAGCATTCCAAAACACACGATGTAACGAGGTTCACCAATTTGGCTACTCCTAAAAAATGACTACTTGGATTCTCGTCCAAATCCAGCCTTTGCAAAATACTAATTTTACAATCAATTTACTAGCACCTACTGGAAGGAGCACCAACCCCTAATTTATCTGCACCAACAGAAAGGAGCACCAACCCCTAATTTATCTGCACCAACAGAAGGGAGCACCAAACCCTAATTCCAAGCACCGACTTGGACTGCAATTTTGAAACTGTAATATTGACATAAAAATGCCTTCGCTTATACAACACCCTGACTGGTCTATTGCTGACCCAACATTTCTCACTATTCACCAAAACACCACACACACTTAAGGCTCTGCTTACTACACTTTTACGGCCCTCATGGCTCTACTTAACGCTCTCTTACGACACTCTTCCAACCCTCTTTTTGCAGCACTTTCGCTCTACTTTCATCAGCACTTTAATTCTCCATGCAGACCTACTTTTATAACAAAGTTTTGACTCTTCCATATTTTTGCATGCAACATATTAATAGAAACTTCTATATGTAACTCCTTTATCACACAATATTCTCTCATGCAACCTATTAATAGTTATGGCTCTTTTTTTGGTCTTCGACTGATGACTTTCAGTTTAACCATCGCTCGATGATTTCACTCCGTAACTGGCCCTGTAACTATCGTTCTGACTTCAGTTCACTATTCTTATTTTAGCTACATGATTTTCTTCTACAACGGCCCTTGTAACTGCTGTATAACTTTAGTTAACTATCACATATCTTATTTCAGTTGGGTTCTCTTCTTAGCTCATGCCAAAGTGACCTGTCATGAAATCGTGACACTTCTACCTCTTTGTCCTCTTCTCGGGTTTCGCTCATGAAAACACAACATGTCACAATATCGTGACACTTTCGCCTCCTTGCTTCTTTTGTTGGCTTATACCCACGAAAACACATGTCGTGATATCGCGACACTTTTTCTTCCTTGCTTATTTTATTGGTTTGTACCTATGAAAACACAACATGTCATGATATCACGATACTTTTGCCTCCTTGCTCTTCCTCTTTACTTTTGTTGTGATATCGCGACACTTCTACCTTCTTACTTTCTCTCTCCTCCTTTAGTCACGAAAATGCGACATGTTGTGATATCGCGACACTTTTTCTCCTTTGCTCTTTCTCTTGCCTTCGGGTCACGAAAACGCGACATGTCGTGATATCGTGACACTTTTTCTCTCGGACTCTCTCTCTTGCAATATGTCACAAAATCATGACACTTTTTCTTCTATACAATCTCTCTTGCAATATGTCATGAAATCGTGACACTTTTTCATTCAGACTCTTTCTCTTGCAATATGTCGCAAAATCGCGACACTTTTTCTTCCATACAATCTCTCTTGCAATATGTCACGAAATCGTGACACTTTTTCTTTCGAACTCTTTATCTAGCAATATGTCACGAAATCGCAACACTTTTCCTTCCATACAATCTCTCTTGCAATATGTCACGAAATCGCGACACTTTTTCTTTCGGACTCTCTTGCAATGTCGCGAAATCATGATAGTTTTTCTTGCTTGCGCTTTCTCTTCGAACATGTCACGAAATCGTGATAGTTTTTCTTGCTTACACTTTCTCTTCGAACATGTCACAAAATCATGATAGTTTTTCTTGCTTACGCTTTCTCTTTGAACATAGTTTTTCTTGCTTGCGCTTTCTCTTCGAACATGTCACGAAATCATGACAATTTTTCTTGCTTGCGCTTTCTCTTCGAACATGTCATGAAATTGTGATAGTTTTTCTTTCTTCTCAACATGTCGTGATATTGTGATAGTTTTTCTTTCTTGCTCAACATGTCGTGATATCATGACAATTTTTCTTTCTTGCTCAACATGTCACGATATCACGACAGTTTTCTTCCTTGTGATTTTCTTTTGATTTTTAGCATATGGGCCACTTCAATATTTTGGAAAATCACTGTACATACTCTGAAGAACCTCTTAGCGCCTATCCACTACATCAACTGATATGTCTGACTGTGTTGATAACAATGACAATACTGTTGCTGCACCTTGCTCAACAATCTCCCCCTTTGGAATTATTGGCAACACATGTGCAATTTCCTGTAATTCTTCTCCCCCTTTGACAATAATACCAAAGGGCTGCTGCAGATTCCCCCTGAGTCCATGCACAACATTCTCAGGCACAAATTATTATAGTTAGCAAAAATTACAAACATGAGCAAGAAGATAATCAAATATATAAATGCTCCCCCTAAGAATGTGGTCCCGATAGCTAGTCAGTTCTTGGGAAGCGTGACCACTCCCAATTTATTGCGAAGGTACTCAAAAATTTCCTTGGGTAGTGGTTTTGTGAAGATATCCACTACTTGCTCTGTAGTTGGGACAAAATCCAACTTAACCTCACCTTTCGCAACTTTATCCTTCAGAAAGTGATATCGGATAGCAATATGTTTTGTGCGAGAATGCATAACCAGATTCTTTGATATGTTAATGGCACTGGTGTTATCACACTTAACTAAAATTGGCTCACTGAAGTTAATGCCAAGATCTTTCAGTGTTTGTTTCATCCATAAGACCTACGTACAACACGTAGTTGCTATAATATATTCTGCCTTTGCTGTGGATAAGGAGACTGACTCTTGTTTCTTATTGTGCCATGTGACCAACCTGTCTCCAAGATAGAATGCACCTCCATTGGTACTCTTTCTATCATCAACACATCCTACCCAATCTGCATCTGAATACGTAATAAGGTTGAAGTCCTTACCTTTCGGATACCATAACCCATACTCCATAGTACCCTTCAGATACCGAAGAATCCTCTTCACTACTATCACATGAGTCTCCTTGGGACTAGTCTAAAATCATGCTACCATGCAAACTGCCTGCAAGATATCTGGTCTGGTAGCTATCAAATATAGTAGGCTCCTAATCATTGATCTGTACATGATTTGATCAAAATTTGGAGATTTTTCATCCTTGCTCAACATGCAACCTGTCATCATGGGAGTGCTAACAGGCTTACAATCCTCCATTGTGAACTTTTCTAGCATCTCTTTCACATATTTAACTTGAGAAATAAATATGCCCTTTTCATTTTGATTAATTTGCAATCCGAGGAAATACAAAAGTTCACCAATCATTGAAATTTCAAAATTTTTCTACATCTTATTTGCTAAATCTTTACACAACTCATCATTGCTACTGCCAAAAATGATATCATCTACGTATACAACAAGGAAAATGAGATGGCCATTCTCTATTTTGACATACAAATTGCTATCCACCATACCTTTTTTGAACCCTTGTTGAGTAAGATAGTTGTCTAGCCTTGCATACCATGCTTTGGGTGCTTGTTTCAAGCCATACAATGCTTTCTTCAACTTGCAGATGAAGTTGGGATTATCACCGAGTTGGAAACCATCTGGCTGCTCAATATAGACCTCTTCTTCAAGTTTTCCATTTAGAAATGCTGATTTCACATCCATTTGATAAACTTTGAAATTCTTGTGAACTGCTAAAGCCGTAAACATTCTAATTGCCTTTAGTCTAGCCACTGGTGCAAAGGTTTCCTCAAAGTCAATACCTTCAACTTGTGCATATACTTTACAGACCAATCTTGCTTTATTCCTGACTACCTATCCATCTTCATTCAATTTGTTTCAAAAAATCCATTTAGTACCGATTATATTTTTATTTGCAGGTCCTGGTACTAACTCCTAGGTTTTGTTTTTCTCGATTTGATCTAATTCTTCATTTATTGCTGTCATCCAACTTTCATATTTGCTTACTTCAGCAACATTTTTGGGCTCAATGTTGGATAATAGAGAGTAGTTACTTACTACTCTTCTTCTTGTCTGAACACCAACTGTGGGGTCTCCAATTATTTTCTCTCTAGGATGATTTTTTTGCTAGCTGCCTATTTTGAATTTCTTGTTTTCTTCCTCTTCTGAATCATTACTTAAATCATCTGAGTCAATTTTCTATTTCTTTTCCGTTTCCTTTTCCTCATCTCCTTCAATAACCTCTTCATAAATTGGGTAGTTTTCTTTATAGCTTATTTCTTGTTCCCTACCTTCATCAACTTTAACATCGGCACTCTCCACAATTTTCTTTAGCCTCTTGTTGTAGCATGTGTAGGCTTTGCTTTTTGTCAAATAGCCAAGAAAAATACCTTCATCAAATCTATCTTCAAACTTACCAAGATTATCTTTAGTTCTTTTGATGTAACACTTGCTACCAAAAAATTTAAAGTATCTTGCTATTGCCTTTTTACCAAACCACAGCTCATACAAAGTTTTGCTTTCATGCGTCCTCAACATGCACCTATTTTGGATGTATACCGCAGTATGGACTGCCTCTTTCCAAAATATGTCTGCTATTTTTCTCTTAGTCAACATAGTCCATGCCATTTCATGCACTGTCCTGTTCTTTATTTCTACCACACCATTCTGCTGAGGTGTCCTTGCTGCTAAAAATTGTCTCCTAATCCCATTTTTTTCATAGTACTCTACAAAATCCTCTAAAATGAACTCTCCTCCTCTATCTGATCTTAAAATTTTAATCCTTTTTCCTGTTTGATTCTCAACTTGTTTTTTGAAAATCTTGAACATCTCAAAGGCATCTGATTTAAACTTCAAAAATAGTACCCATGTCATCCTGGAATAGTCATCTATGCACAACATAAAGTATTTGTCACCATTTATGCTTTGCATTCTCATGGGTCCACATAAATCAGTATGTATTAGTTCTAAAGGTTTTCTTGTGAAGTACTCTTTTGTTTTAAATGTGGCTCTAGTTTGCTTCACCTTTTGGCATGAAGCACAAATGCTATTTAATGGTTTGCCAATGGTGGGAATATCTCTCACTGCCATTTTTGAGCTAATTTTTACTAGATTGTCAAAACTAATATGACCAAGCCTCTTGTGCCACAACCAATTTTATTCTTCCTGTCCAATCAAGCACGCTCCTTCTAAAGTCTCTAAGAGAGTATACAGATTGCCAGATGTCCTTGATCCAGTTGCTATCAAATTTCCACAGTTTGTTGTTCTGACTTCACAACCCTGCTTCTTGAAAATTACTTCATGACCTCTGTCACAAATATGACTTACGCTTAACAAGTTATGCTTCAGACCAATCACAAACAAGACTTCTTTTGACTTGATTTTTCCATCACTGATCTTAACTGATCCTTTGCCAACTATCTTAGCTCCATCATTATTTCCAAATTTTACAAAACCACCTTCATATTTCTATAACTTCTCAAATTTTTGTTTATCACCTGTCATATGACTGGAGCATCTACTATCAAGTATCCATGGTGCAAATTTGTTCTGTGCTTTAAAAGCTATCTATACGATCAAGGATTCCTTTTCTTCCTTGGGTCACTCCTTTTCTTTTCACTCTAGTTTGATTATAGTTTTGGTCACTTGTTTTGAATTTTCTTTGTCAGTAGCCTGTGCATGTTTTTCGAGAAATTTTCTATTGTGTCTCAAACCATTTGGTTGAAATTTTCTTCCCTGATTTTTATTTTCTGCAAATGTACTTTGATAATTTCTTGCAATGTGCCCAAAATTATGATAGTTATAACATTCTATTGCATAATCCATCAACGGTGAAAAAACATTTCTACTGGTAAAGTTCCTTTGTCCTACATTATACTTGCAATCTAAAATCTTATGTCCATAACCATTGCATTTAAAACAATAACTAGAAAAGGAATGAGTGAACCTGGGTGATGGTCTTTGCCATTTTGTAGTGGGAGCCATAAATATTCTTCTCCTTTGATGAGTGACATTGGTGAATCCATCATTGTCAATACTCCTCTTGTGCCTGGCATTATTGATTTCTTTAGCATGATTCATTTTTTCTTGATAAACCCTGATCTTATCTTCATTCTTTATGGGTTCTACAGTTATGGCCTTTGATCCATTTAATGATTCTCCTTCGACAAAGCCTAAACAAAATTTGATGCCAGTAGTCCTTTGGTTATTTATAATCTTATTCAGCTTCACATAACTTTCTTCAAGTTTGTGATAACAACTCATTTTTTGATTCATCTCTTCTAGCTGCATCCTTAAACCAACAATCTCTTCTTCTAGCTTGCTGCATTCATCTATTTTCATGGTTAATTGTACTTTGATATCTTCAGATATTTTTTGAAATTTTTCTATCTGTAATTTCAAGCTGGTTATAATTTCATTGTCATCCTCAAGATTTCTTGAAATTTTCTTATTCTTTTTCATTTCTATACTCAGCTCTTTAAGTGCAGCGACCAACTCACCTTCCAGATCTACTTCAGCCTCAGCCTCAAGTTTTTTATTACATTCCTATTTTTCTTCTATTTTTTCTTCTTCGAATGCCATGAAAAGAGCTTCACCTGTTTCTTCTTCAGAATCCTCACCGAAGCTATCTTCTAAAGGACTGACATTCTTGGATATGAAACTTTTCTTCTTGAAGTTGCATTTTCTAAAATTTGGTTTCTTCTTCCAGTCACTTCTTTCTTGGTGTGAACCTTCATCACTTTTGTTTTTCTCATTAAGTGGACATTTAGCTGCAAAGTGCCCAACGCCTCCACAGTTGAAATACTTAAATGGTAGCTTTCCTCTGTATTTTCCTTTTCCCCTTATTAGTTTTTGAATAAAGTTTGCTTCCATTTTATCTGATGTCTCTTCTTCCTCAGATTCTTGTTTTACTTTTATATTTTTATGTGCTTTAAAAGTAGCTTCTCTGTCTGTGGGTTTAGTTTTTTCTATTCTCATCTCATATGCAGTCAAAGAACCATGCATCTCATCCATACTAAAAGTATTTATATCTTTAGCTTCTTCTATTTTTGAAACTTTAGAATCAAATATTTGGGGAAGAGATCTTAGTACCTTTTTCACGACGACAACATCTTCCATTTCCTCGTCGAGTCCTCTAATCGCATTAATGATTCCATTAACTCTCGGCATTTATGCCTCTATGTTCCCATCGTCATTCATATTTAATGATTCGAACTGAGCTTGATGCATTTGTAACTTGGCCTCCTTGATCTTACCGTCTCCTTCATGAATGCTCCTTAGTTTGTCCCACATGTCTTTTGCCATTTTACAACTCATAATATTTATCAGTTTGCTATCCACTAAACCACACATGATAGCATTCTTTGCTTTAGAGTTATTCTCAAATAGTTTCTTATTGACAACATCGGTTGGAGGAGTGGTGGGTATTGTGTATCCACTATCCACTGACTCCTAAATGTAGTATCCCAAAGCACACAAATATGTTTGCATCTTGAGTCTCCAAAATGCATAATTAGTTTCATCAAACAATGGTGCTTTGTTTGATGAGAATCCTTCACCACCTGCCATTGTCTTACTTCCAAGTTCACCTTAGTCAATTAAGCTTGTTCAGGAACTTGGCTCTGATACTAATTGTTAGTCTCACAATGACACTGAGAGGGGGGTTTAAATAATGTAGCTATCTAAATTCTTAAATCTTCAACTCTTAATGCCAAAACAATGAAAACTTAAAACCCAATAAAGCAAATATAACAAGAGAGCATTCCATAACACATGATGTAACGAGGTTCACCAATTTGGCTACTCCTCAAAAATGATTGCTTGGATTTCCATCCAAATCCAGCCTTTGCAAAATACCAATTTTATAATCAATTTACCAAAGACCCACTAGAAGGAGCACCAACCCCTAATTTATCTGCACCAATAGAAAGGAGCACCAACCCCTAATTTATGTACACCAAAAGAAAGGAGCACTGACCCCTAATTCCAAGCACCGACTTGGACTGCAATTTTGAAACTATAAGATTGACATAAAAATACCTTCACTTATACAAGACCCTGACTGGTCTATTGCTGACCCAACCTTTCTCGCTATTCACCAAAACACCACACACACTTAAGGCTCTGCTTACTGCACTTTTACGGTCCTCATGGCTCTACTTAACGCTCTCTTACGGTACTCTTCCAACCCTCTATTTGGAACACTTTCGCTCTATTTTCCTCAGCACTTTAATTCTCCACATAGACCTCCTTTTATAACAAAGTTTTGACTCTTTCATATTTTCACATGCAACTTATTAATAGAAACTTTTATATGTAACTCCTTTATCACACAGTATTCTCTCATGCAACCTATTAATAGTTACGACTCTTTTTTTGGTCTTCGACTAATGACTTTCAGTTTAACCATCGCTCAATGATTTCACTCTGTAACTAGCCCTGTAACTGTCATTCTGACTTCAGTTCACTGTTATTATTTTAGCTGCATGATTTTATTCTACAACGGCCCTTGTAACTACTGTATAACTTCAGTTAAATTTCACATATATTATTTTGGCTGGGTTCTCTTCTTAGCTCGTGCCAAAGTGACCTGTCATGAAATTGCGACACTTCTCCCTCTTTGTCCTCTTCTTGGATTTCACCCGTGAAAACACAACATGTCACGATATCGTGACACTTTCACCTCCTTGCTTCTTTTGTTGGCTTGTACCCATGAAAACACATGTCGCGATATCGTGACACTTTCACCTCCTTACTTCTTTTGTTGGCTTGTACCTACGAAAACACATGTGATATCATGACACTTTCACTTCCTTGCTTCTTTTTTTGGCTTGCACCCATGAAAACACATGTGATATCACGACACTTTCGCCTCCTTGCTCTTCCTCTTTACTTTTGTCATGATATTGCAACACTTCTACCTTCTTACTTTCTCTCTCCTCCTTTAGTCGCGAGAATGCGACATGTCGCGATATCTCGACACTTTTTCTCCTTTGCTCTTTCTCTTGCCTTTGGGTCGTGAAAACGCGACATGTCACGATATCGTGACACTTTTTCTCTCAAAATATTTCTCTTGCAATATGTCATGAAATCATGACACTTTTTCTTTTGTACAATCTCTCTTGCAATATGTCACGAAATCGTGACACTTTTTCTTTCGTACTCTTTCTCTTGCAATATGTCACGAAATCGTGACACTTTTTCTTTCGTACAATCTCTGTTGCAATATATCACGAAACCATGATACTTTTTCTTTTGGACTCTTTCTCTTGCAATATGTCGTGAAATCATGACACTTTTTCTTTCGTACAATATCTCTTGCAATATGTCACGAAATCGTGACACTTTTTCTTTCGGAATCTCTCTCTTGCAATATGTCACAAAATCATGACAATTTTTCTTGCTTGTGCTTTCTCTTCAAACATGTCATGAAATCATGACAGTTTTTCTTGCTTGCGCTTTCTCTTCGAACATGTCATGAAATCGTGACAGTTTTTCTTGCTTGCGCTTTCTCTTCGAACATGTCACGAAATCATGACAGTTTTCTTCCTTGTGATTTTATTTTGATTTTTAGCATATGGGCCACTTCGATCTTTTGGAAAATCACTGTACATACTTTGAAGAACCTCTTAACTCCTGTCCATTGCATCAACCGATCTGTCTGACTGTGTTGACAACAATGACAATACTATTGCTGCACCTTGCTCAACAATTTCATGCTACTTGGTCAAAAATCAAAAGCCCCAAAGGCACAATAAGCCCTTTGGTCACATTAATCAAAAATATAAACACAACATAAAATAAAAAAAACAAAAACAATTGCATCTCACATCTTGCATCCACATAGTTGCATTACATTATCATTTCCATTACATACACATATGATATGATCATAGTCTTACAAGTAATGCCACCGTTTATATCATAAATCAAAACAAAATCCACCATCATCCACTAATTCATGTCTAATTGTGTTTTTCAACACAACCATATTAAAATTGCTATAAGGAATGGGCTAAGATTTTTCGGTTATTCAACCATATCTAGTGGTCTTATCAATTTGTTGTGGAAAACCATATCGATTAGTAGAGAATAATGAATAGTCATGAAAACCTCAAATATTCAGAATCCCATCACTAATTATAAAAACTTAAATCCTAGCTGGACAAGGGAAGATGAAAGTTGCATATAGGGTTCTAAGTTACCTTAAGCAAAAAGGGTCATCCTTGCTTATCCCCCAGTGAAACCGATTCAAAGGTGTTGAGAATTGGCAAAAGGACAAGTTATGCCCTACCCAAAAATGAGTGATTCTCAACACTGCATACATCCCTTGCTTTCATAAAAATAAGCAAAACCCCGAAACAAATCCAAATTTAAATCTCTCAATCCAAAGTTCAAAATCTTCATAGTCGAATATCAACGACCAAAGTGATAGTTCAAAATATCAAAAGAACAAAAGAAAAATAAACAGTGATTATCATCACTATCCCTTGCTCAAAAGAAAACAAAAATCATTTGTCAAAATAAACAGTGATTTTCATCACTAGATATGAGCAAGTATCCCGAGTCAAAATGAAGAAAAGAAGGGAATGGAACTTGAATCCTTGGAATTCTTAGCACAACCAAACCAAAAGCATGATGATATATCTAATACAAAGGAATTAGGCATTTGAGTAGGCCAATGTTTGAATGTGGATGAGCTAGCTTTAGGTAATACAAGGTCCCCTAGTGGTATAGTCCAACTAAGTCCAACACAGGATAAGATGAACAATTGAGGATCCCCGATCTTAGCAATGGATTGAAATAATCCTGCCTGACATTGGAGGAAAAGATTGAGTCTATCTAAATATATTCATTTGTACACACAGGAAAAATGAATCCATAGGTCCATGATGAAAGCCTTGCTTCTTCAAAAGCCTAGTATGGCCAGTACATAGATATTGATAGGGTAACTAGAATGTTTGAATCTCAAGCAAAGCCCCAAAATTCTTATATAGCAAAAAATCATATCATCAATCATACTAAAACTTTCTTTATAAGATTCTATAAATTAGGGGGTATCAACATAGTAGGATAGATACTGCATATATATTATTAAATATATATAGACGACCACTGACTACTTTATATATTTTAATTTACATAAAGTTATAAAGAAAATACATATATTTCACACCATTACATCTCACATATGAATACTTAATCAAGTCTTATGATAAGAGGGATTATTTAAATTCGTAATTATTTTTTAACTTTTTGTGGTATCACCCATTAATATTGTTAATATCATATGCATTCCTTATGTTTTAAGTGATTAAAGCATACAGGTTCATCCATACCATACCATCACATAAGTTAGATGCATACAATTAAAGCAAAGTTAAACATACATTTAACAATAAAATTACATCCATAAATATAGAAGTCATCAATTATCCATCATTACATCATAAAGTGCATCATAAAACATATGAGCAATATCCATTTGTACATAACCATAAATCCATCATTAGATTATCTCATAATACATCACATCATATCATATGAACATCTACAGATATACACACATTAGCATCTATTTCAAATCCACATCATCATAAATATCGTCTATCACCTAAGACATATATATCAATTCATCATAATACCATCATACATCGCATCATAAAACAAAATAAAACAAAAACATAAACAAATACACATAATGAGTCATAAAGCAAAGATATCATATAAATGTGTGTATCAGGTCCATAAAGGTACAAAAATGCTCATGGGCTATAGTCAGGTAGGTTAAGTCAACCTCAAAAATGAATTAAAAGAGCACCATCAATAAAATATAGGGGATGAGCCCTTGGTAGCACCTCCCCCAGAGCCACCTCCCCCTGTGGTGGTGTCACAAGTCAAATTACATGAACCTATTGGTCTCTCTATTCGAGTGTGGGTTATCTGGCTAGGATGGGTAGAAGCCTGCCCTAAGGTAGAACACCCATTGACCTGTGAACCACCTACACTGGGTGCCTCCTTAAGAACAAGCCCATGCCTCCTGAGCTGCATCTAGAGAGCGGTAATATGACCAACATGTTCCTAAATCTTCCCCTCATACTCATCCAACAAAAACTATAAGCGTAGAACCTCTACCCCTAAATCTATATTTGGATCCCCTTGTGGTGTAGGAGGAACAAAAAATTGCATCTTAGTAGTACCATCCCTGATAGTAGCCTATAAAACTTGTATCTGTACCATGATCCACTCTATGATGGCATACCACTGTGCTATGGTAGCATCTCACTGTTGCACCTAGATCTGGGTCGACTGGAGCTCGACCTCAACCTCATGCAACTGTGCTCTTAGAGGAGAATCTCTCTCCTTGTTCTCCAGCTCCTCATCCTCCTTGGGAGCCTCGTGATCCTCCACTACCACATTCTCTATTGGTTGACCCCATAACTTGATCTTGGCTTGGAATTTGTGCCTTGTTGGATATGCACCATCATCCACGCCATCATCCTTGTGACCTAGGATATCGGTACCATGCCACATTCGATCCCCCCACCATCGAGTGTATGACTTTGTAATTCCCCCAATGACTCCTGGGTCAATTACTGTGACATCCTCCTCATATTAGAGCTCTATAATATGCCATGGGGATATGTCCTTCTCCACTATGAGGTGCCTGTACAAAAATGGAACAAGAGATGCGTCATGTTGTAGCCTATACTACTGGAGAACCCAAGAGTAGAAGAAATAATCTTGGATGCCAACCTTGCGATCAAGGAGCCATCGATCACACCACATATTAGTGGTAAAACTAGTCGGATCATCCCACATCGGGCACCCATGATATGGGTGCCACATAACATCTACAGTCTACAGCCCAATAAAATTAGTAGTATAATGGGGAAGCTCCCCCGCATGATGATAGCTCTTGCATAGTTTGTGCTCTCAAGCCCTTCTAGCGATGTAGCACTGCATATGATCCTTCATAGCTATAATCTTAGTAGGAAGCCATCTAGGGTGATCTACCTAGATGTGCTCCCATACCCAAACTTGTAGAAGCAAGCTGCAAGCAATATTGATGCGACCTCATCGATGGATGTGGTATAACTCATCATAACACTAAGCCAAAAAAGACCTACCCCATGCATAGATGATAGGCTCCTAACTATCCAATAAGTCCTGAACCATCACCAAGATATTCCATGGGAACCTCAAACCTGATCAATCTAGAATCAAGACATTACTGATGACCATCAACAATACTGCATGCCTCATAGAGAAGACACCCTCATCATACCACTGTGAAATGGACACTCCTCCAAATTTGGTATCCTTGAAAGCCTTTGCAAAGTGCCCTATGAACACCTGAGTGAAAACTATAACCTGATAATTAATAGCCAAAGAGACAATGGCCAATCCATCAAAGGAGATCCAGAAGATCCTATACACATATTTCGATGTGATGGTCATCTCACTGGTAGGAAAGTGGAAGGTATTGGTATGAGGGTCCCATCGATGGACCAAAGTCATAAGGTAGGCATGATATACCATGATTGTGGGTAGTTTGGTGACATACTAAATCCCACGGGCTTTAAGCCAATCCCAATCATCATCATCCAAGATGGGCAGAAGTGTATTCATGAGCTTAGGGTCCTGAGCAGTAGTACAAATATAAGCAAAAGAAAGAAAATGAATCATAACCACAATGCATCTAAGGCATAACTCACAATAAACATGAAAACGGTGCAAATAATGGTGGGCTATCCTAATTTTAGGTAGGAACAAAGTTGCACCTAATGAAACAAGTCAAAATTAAAAAAAAATCAATAAATCATCCCAAAAAATTTCAAAAAAAAATTCACTAAGAGTTCTTGGCCACTGTCACCTACAATGGCCAGAAATCGGTTGCTGAAGCTGATAGTGGCAAAGCCCTAAAAATAAATTTTATGACTATTGGGATTCAAATCGACCACTGCCAATGACAACGACCAAGTTGTAGGCCTCCTGGCCTCTCTAATCGATAGAGGCCGATGAGTGACGAGGCAGATGTGTCGACCCTAGGCCAAAAAATACCAAAAAAATATAATAAGAACAAAAATACAAAATAGGGACAAGCCCACCATATTAAAACCTAAACTAAGCCTAGCTATGGGTTTTGATTTGTTGCCAACAAGCTTAATAAGGTTTAATTACCGATTTCTTAATGTGGTTTAGTTTTACCCAAAATAGAAAAAGTGAACAAGTAGGGTTAAGGTTGAGGGAGTACTCAAGAAGCTTTGGCTCCTCCACCCGAATATGCTTCACCCCATGCAACCATGATCTTCCAGGTCATAGAAATGCTCCAAATCACAAAAGTCACTTTCACCTCAAAGCTCAAGAAAGCAAATTGACAACTGGCAAAGTGAAAAGAAAAAACCCTAGGTTAACTTTTATAGTGCCTTGGCCCCTACTAACGATAGTGGCCCGCATTGTTTGGCCACTCAGTATGAGAGCGGTCAGGGCCAGACCTTTGGTGGCTGCTGGACTTGACAACGGTTGAGGTACTAGACAAAACCAACTACAACACCTCCATGAGAAGAAATAAAAACATTCAAATAAGCACATTTTGAAGACTTCTATTCATAAAAATGATCAAAATAACATAAAAATCACATAAAAACAAATTCTCAAGTAAGCCTCATATCCAGTCACTTACTCTATCAACTTAGTGATTGCAGCGACTTGCACTCCATGTAATTCGGTAAGATGAGTAAGTCACCATAAGGCTACTTGGGGCAAAAACATTTATTTTGGAATCATGATGTATCACTTCAAACTCATAAAATACCAAGATGGTTGGACTACTCCACGGGTACAATAGGATCATCCTCATTCTCTTGTGACATAAAAAACACTAAGCCAAAGTGATGCAATATGAGCATAAAAAGAATCACTCATCCTAACTCCCTAAAAAGGCTATTAATGGATGGACCACTCCTCGAGATAGGGATGGATGGTTATCATAAATAATTGGAATCACACTTGGATGTGGGTCTACCCATTGAAGGAAAAAATGCTAGGAAGAAACAAAATTAGTCATATTGGTCAAGCGACTCGTCACTTCATTCATTGTCATTTCTTCACCAATTTGTGAGTGAAGAGATAGTTAAAATCTTAAAAATAATAATAATCAAAATCAACAAAAGATCACTCGATCATAACAAATCATGTTTGTCCTATGAATAATTGCATGCAACAAACACATAATTTCCCTTTTTTTATGGGAATGTAAGTAGATATGACATTTTCAATTGTAGCTCTCCTATCGATCGAAACTATTGCAGCAGTTGAAGCTACCCGATTGAGTTTGAGGAATGGGTGCAATTTAAAATGTCCAAGCCACTGATCTAAGTCCTCCAAAATTGAGGCAATGATTCAAAAGGTGCATTCCATATTGTGTGATAAGGCCATCTGGAATTGATCATACCATTGATCACCTTACACCCTACAAACAGATCAGTCTACATTTTTGCTCAGCGTTGTGTTTTCCACACAATGCATCACAAAAAGGGGCATCTATAGACACCTAAAACATGTCATGTCTAGGGGAGCTACTCACATAGACACATTCATTAGATCATATGAAATAATATTGGACTTTCTAATCATTAGAAGTGGTTCTCACCACTCATCTGGGACGTTTTAACCCCATCCAATCCTAGCCGCTCAAGACTAGAGTAGCCAAATCTTAGCCACTGCAGACGATAGCGGCCAGATATTAGCCATTGCAGATGATAGCAGCTAACCCATAAAAAGTATTTTGTTGACAAACAAGCCTAATCAGGGGTGGAAGTGGCAGTCTGCATGCAATAAAGGTGATCAGGAGTAACTTTGCATTCCCTTTCATAGCTAGTTCGCATAGGAGACTTGAGTTTGCATTTAGACTTTAGTTAATTCATCTTTAAACATAGAAAAGATAAAATCTTCTCATTCTAACCTTCACTGCAAATGAGAGATTCAGTCCTAGGGCTTCGGCATAGACCTAGGGTTTTTTACACTTTAAAAGGTGCAAGCCTAGAGCACCAAAAAAAAAAGGGGAATAAGTCCAAATTTGAGGAGAGATTTCAAGACTTGGAGAGCTTCCCTTGGAGATCACATTTATGGTGAAGCCCTGATGAATTGGAGAGCAAAGCAATCACCATTTTAGAATATCAAATACAAGCTTTGATCCATAGCTTTGGAGCAAAGAGAACAAGATTCACTTTAGCGACCGCTGTCTTGGACAGTGGCTCGCGAGCCTAGATTAGGGTTTTAGACATTAGTTTCATTATTCTATTTAGCATAGCATCATTTCATTCATTCACATTCATAGCATTAATTTCATTTGCACTTGATTTCATATAATATATTAATTACTAAAAACCTCATCTAGGGAGGCATTCCTGGACATCTAAGCATGTGTTGTTTTATTTCTTATAGGGCTACAGGTTCACCGGATAAAATCTGCAACATACAAGAGCAAAATGGATGCCTCTAGGAAATAGAACTGGGGAAGGAGAATTTGTAAGTCCTCATAAATTTTTGTGTGTGGAACCTAGAAGCTTGTGATAGCGCACCACCTCTTTGCGAGGGGACATTTTACCCACTTGTAACCTTATTGTATCGAAATGGGTATCCTTAAGAGGGACCGACATGTAACCAGGTTTTAATACAAATAAAGAGATATCTTTGTTACTTTTGTGTTATATGATTTTTCATGGTCTTTCATTTCATTTTGGGTTTAACACATTTGCAAGTAGAGTAAGAGCAGTGCACGCACCTCGGGATCACTACAATATCCATTTATTTGACCATTCTAATTAATAACCCAGTCGATACCATTGAACCTTTTCTTCTCAATACGAGGGCTATTGATTGGTATTGCACTGATTCACCCATAGATCCTAAGGATATTTTCTCTAATGAAGATATGTTGCAACCATTCCATTTTGTATCAGGCTGTGCATATGATGTGTTCCATGTTAGTTTGGATCCTAAGTCAGTAGGACCTATAAATACCACCGATGACATTCAATTGATACCCACACCTCACCAGTTGGAGGATGGGTCACATATGGCTATAGAAGTGACTTTCATGGTAGACATCAGTTATGATCCTACTTATACAAAGAAATTCAAGTTTGTAGAAATTCTATCTCTAGAGGAACAAGCCATCATAATCCCTCTCCTTAAAGAGAGGCCAAATATTTTTGCTTGGACTTACAAAGACATGCCAAGGATCGATCCAAAGTTAGTTGTTCACAACATTTCATTGGATCCCCTAAAGAAGCCAATCAAGAAAAAGTTAAGAAATATGCATCCAACCGTCGCTTTGATGGTGAAGAAAAAATTGCAAAATCTACTAGATGTAGTTTTCATAGTTCCCATTGACTACCCTGAATGGGTATCAAACATGGTGCCTGTGGAAAAACTAGATGGAAGAGTCTACATTTACATTGATTTTAGAGACTTGAATAGGGCAACTCCAAAGGAATCATTACTATTTCCGAACATAGACGCTCTTGTTGATACCACTGAAGGTCATGAGATGCTCTCCCTAATGGATGCTTTTTCTAGATACAATCAAATCCGGATTAAACCTGAAGACCAACACAAGATCGCTTTCATTACTCCATGAGGGACATTTTGTTACAAAGTGATGCCATTTGGTATTAATAATGCTAATGCCATATATTAGTGGGCCATGACATACATATTTCATGACTATATACATAAGATCTTGGAAGACTACATTGATGATTTATTAGTCAAATATTTATTGCAGCAAGAGCATGCTAAAGTCCTTATAAAGGTCTTCGATCACTTCATAGAACATAATGTCAGATTGAATCCTAAGAAGTGCATTTTTGGCATAACTTCTGGTAAGCTCTTAGGGTTCATCGTCTCTAAAAGAGGCATCAAATTCGATCTTGCAAAGGTGAAGGCTATATTGGAAATGGCTGCCCCTACCAACATTAGGGAGTTAAGAAGCCTACAAGGCAAGGTAGCATCCATCAAATGATTCATTACTTAAAAAGTTTCGAACCATAAACTAGTTGCTATGCAAAGATGGACCATTTCATTGGGATGAAGAGTGCCAACAAGCCTTTGCAGAGATCAAAACATACCTGGAAACACCACTAGTATTAGCTCCACCAAGGCCAGACATACCATTTTTACTATACATATTAGCTACTAATTTTACTTTGGAAACCATGTTAGCCCAAAAGAACATGCAAGACAAATAACAAGCCGTATATTACATTAGTCGCACTTTGGTGAGTTATGATCTAGGATATGCGTATGTAGAAAAGTTGTGCTTGGTAGTGGTATTTGCAACCAAAAAGTTGCGACACTACATGTTGAGCCATACGACCTATGTTATATCCAAACAAAACCCTTTGAAGTACATGAGGAACAAGATATATTACAATACATGTACGACAAAGTGGATCATGCTATTGATAAAATTTGATCTAGAGTTCATAAGCCAAAAGTTGATCAAGGGACAAGTCATAACAGATCAATTAATAGAGGCCCCTCTTTGGGATAGCAAGCCTTTCACCATAGAGCTACCTGATGATACAATCTTTGCATTATCAGATCCACTAGAACTTGGAGAACCTAAAAAAGAAAGAAACATGTCATTGTTCTCTGATGGTTAAAAGTACGAGCAAGGGGGCAGAGCAGGGATAGTATTTATCACACCATAGGGATCTCCAATGCACTTATCATTTAAGCTAGACTTCCCTTGCACAAAAAATAACATAGAATATGAGGCCTTGATATTGGGACTCCAAATAGCTGTGGCAATGGATATTAAAATATTGAACATCTTTGGTGGTTCCTTGCTCATAGTTAATAAAGTCAAAGGATTGTTCCAGTGCAGGTGCCCACTCCTAAATTATTACAAGGAACTTTTTGACACTTACCTAGCTCGACTAGAATGGTATGACATCGAAGCAATCCCTCGTACATCAAATAGATTTGTAGACACCATGACATATTTGGAATCCTTTATCCCTTATAATCCATCTACCTGTTTCACAACCGTTGAAGTAAAAGTGCTTGTGCACTCAACAATACAACGTGAGGCTATTGACAATCAAGATTCAATCAACATGATCCAAACTGAACCAAATTAGGATTGGTCCTTCAAAGTTAGATCTTTCTTGCAAATGGTACCTTGGGAATATTTGATCTCTCAAGGTCCTACGGAGTGTGGTACAACCATTCACCATAGGGTTACCTCTCAATCTATGTTCTCATATTCTGAATCGCAGAGAGAGCATGTCATTTTATCCATAGAATATATGGCTTATTAGGATTAGCTTTCCAAATTGTGGAATTTCTTAAAGCTTAGAATAATACTGCAAGGCCTATCACATGCTGAAAGATGAGCATTTAAACAAAAGGTGATTAGGTACATTTTTCTAGGAGAGATCCTTTATAGACTAGGTTACGATGGAATGCTCCTTCATTGTCTTGATCCCCAAGAAGCATCATGGGCAATTTTACAAGCTCGTGATGGTACATGTGGCAGCCACTTTAGTGGTATGGACATCGTTAAGCGCATCTTGAGAATGGGTTACTATTGGCCCACTATGGAGAAATACTATTATGAGTATGTCAAGAAATGCATCAAGTACCAACATCATGGAAACCTCACCCAATTGCCATCACAAACCTTGCAACCCATCCAGGATGCATGGCCCTTCTCGTAGTGGGGACTAGACTTGATTGGGAAGATCTCACCCCCATCCTCAAGCTAACACACATTCATCATAACGGCCACTGAGTATTTTACCAAATGGGTCGAAGCGATCCCATTAACATCGACAACTAGACCAAGTATTGTGGAGTTTATACTCCACAATATCATAAGTCATTTTGGGATCCCTTCGAAGATAATATCAGATAATGGGCCATCTTTCAAGAACAAGAATGTGCGAGTTTTAATGAACAAATACCATATTCAACATAGTTTTTCAACACCCTATTATCCGCAAGCAAATGGGCAAGTAGAAGCCTCAAATAAGACCATCATCTCCATATTAAGGAAGACAGTGAAAGATAATCATAAGGATTGGCATTTGCAACTACCTCTCACATTATGGGCATACAGGACTAGTGTGTGGACACCCACTAGGGCAACACCATTTTAACTTATATATGGCACTAAGGCCATCATGCCCTTAGAGTTGGAGATTCCTACCTTGTGAATAGCCTTGAAGGACTACATAGATGATGACATCGCATGACAAGGCCACCTTGATCAGCTGACGCTTCTTGATAAACATCAGGTCAATGCCTTAGAGCATCTCCACTTTTATTAGAGTCACCTTACGTGAGCTTACAATAGTAAAGTCCATCTTGTTCTCAAACAAAACCAATAGAACTCAAACCTACCACCGCACTTGCGAGACAAATTTACGAAAAATTGGATAGGCCCCTACATGATTTCAAAAAGGGTGGGGCTTGACACATATTGCCTTACATAATTAGAGGGTGTTGAAGAGCTTGAACCTCTCAACATCATTCATTTGAAGGTGTTTCATTCATAAAAATAAAAAACATTCAAATAAATTCAAAAATAAAAAACATTCACATAAATTTAAAAATAAAAACACATTCACATAAATTTAAAAATAAAAACACATTCACATAAATTTAAAAATCAAAACACATTCAAATAAATTCAAAAATAAAAAACATTCAAATAAATTCAAAAAAATAAAAAACATTCAGATAAATTAAAAAATAAAAAATATTCACATAAATTCATAAAAATTAAAAACATTCAGATAAATTCAAAAATAAAAAACATTGAAATAAATTAAAAAAAAAACATTCAGATAAATTCAAAAATCAAAAACATCCAAAAAATTCGAAAAATTCAAAAACATGGTCACCTTCATAAAAAAATCCCAAAGGCATCTTTAAGCCCTTTGGTCAAATCATAAAAGGTTCCAAAGGTATATTTAAGCCCTTTGGTCAAATCATAAAAGGCTCCAAAGGCATCTTTAAGCCATTTGGTCAAATCATAAAGGCTCCAAAGGCATATTTAACCCCTTTGGTCAAAAATCAAAAAATTCAAAAACATGGTCACCTTCATCAAAAGTCTCCAAAGGCATCTTTAATCCCTTTGGTCAAATCATAAAAGGCTCCAAAGGCATCTTTAAGCCCTTTGGTCAAATCATAAAATGCTCCAAAGGCATCTTTAAGCCCTTTGGTCAAATCATAAAAGGCTCCAAAGGCATCATTAAGCCCTTTGGTCAAATCATAAAAGGCTCCAAAGGCATATTTAAGCCCTTTGGTCAAATAATAAAGGCTCCAAAGGCATCTTTAAGCCCTTTGGTCAAATCATAAAAGGCTCCAAAGGCATCTTTAAGCCCTTTGGTCATATCGTAAAAGGCTCCAAAGGCATCTTTAATCCCTTTGGTCAAATCATAAAGGCTCCAAAGGCATATTTAACCCCTTTGGTCAAAAATAAAAAAATCAAAACATGGTCAATTTCATCAAAAGGCTCCAAAGGCATATCTAAGCCCTTTGGTCAAATCATAAAAGGCTCCAAAGGCATCATTAAGCCCTTTGGTCAAATCATAAAAGGCTCCAAAGGCATCTTTAAGCCCTTTGGTCAAATCATAAAAGGCTCCAAAGGCATCTTTAAGCCCTTTGGTCAAATCATAAAAGGCTCCAAAGGCATCTTTAAGACCTTTGGTCAAATCATAAAAAGCTTCAAAGGCATCTTTAAGCCCTTTGGTCAAATCATAAAAGGCTCCAAAGGCATCTTTAAACCCTTTGGTCAAATCATAAAAAGCTCCAAAGGCATATTTAAGCCCTTTGGTCAAATCATAAAGGCTCCAAAGGCAGCTTCAAGCCCTTTGGTCAAAATAAAAAAACACAAAAACAATGCAAAAATTAAAAATACAAAAAAAATAGTTGCATCTTACATCCACATTCACATAGTTGCATTTTAACATACATATCCATTGCATTTGCATATGTTATGATCACATTCTTACAAACAATGCCACAGTTTGTATCTCAATCACAATAATCAAGTCCATCTTCATCCATGCATCCATGTGAGTAATTGTGTTTCTCAACACAACCATTTCATGTTGCTATAAGAAACATACTGAGGTTTCCTAGTCATTCAACCATATCTAGTGGTCTTATCAGATTTTGTAGAAAGCCACCTTGATAAGTAGAGAATAAGGTCTAGCTGAGAGCCTTGGATATTTAGGATCCCATCACTAATTGAAACACTAAAATCCTAGCTGGTACAAGGGAAAGATGAAAGCTGCAAAAGTGGTCTAGGTTACCTTAAGTGAAAAGGATTTTCCTTGCTTATCCCCCTTGCAACCGGTTTAAAGGTGCTGAGAATTGGAAAAAGGACAAGCTTTGCCCTACCCAATTAAATCCCTTGCTTAAATCAAAATAAGCAAAAATCCTAAAAAAAACACACAAATTCAAGAGCCCAAAGCACACATTCAGATTATCAAAAATTCCAAAAGCCAAAAGAAAAATCAATCAAAAATAAACAGTGATTATTATCACTACATGAATCCCTTGCTCAAAGAGAAAAATCAATCAAAAAAATAAACAGTGATTTTCATCACTACATATGAGCAAACACCCCAAAGAAAATCAAGAAAGAGGGAATGAAGCTTGAATCCCTAGAATTCTCAGCATCGTACAAAACTGGAAGGAGAAATCCTTATGCATGATGATATGTCTATTACATTAGCTTATGGAATTTGTGTAGACCAATGTTTGAATGTGGATGAGCTAGCTTAGGTAACCTAATACTGCCTAGTGGTATAGTCCAACTAAGTCCAACATAAGGATGAGAGGAACACTTGAGAATCCCTAATATTAGCAATGGGCTGAAAGAATCCTGCCTGACATCGAAGGAAATGATCGAGTTCTATCTCAAAATATATATTCATTTGCACACATAGCGATAATGAATATCCAGGACCATGGTAAAAGCCTTGCTTTTCAAAAGTCTTGTATGATAAGTAAATAGTTGTTGATAGGATAACTAGAGTGTATGAATTCTCAAGAAAAACATAAAAATTTCCTACATAGCAACAAATCATACCATCAAAATTATTACATCCACTTTCTGTATAAGCTTCTATAAATTAGGGGGTATTAATAAAATAATTAGATATCGGATATATGTTAGAAATGATATGTAGACGACCATTAAGTATTTTATATCTTTTAAATTATAGAAGCTTATCCAAAAAATATACATTCATATTATACCACTTCATTGAACATATGGATGGTTTAAATAATTAATTCTTATGATTAGAAGGATTATTACACATTCATGGTTGTTATACTTTCTACGTTATCACCTGTTAGATTGTCAAAATCATAACATATGCATTCCTTGTGTTTTAAGTGATTAAAACATACAAGTTCATTCACATTACATTACATATTGCATTCACCATATCATAGCATAAGTTAGATGCACACATTGAAATCAAAATCAAACATGCATTTAGCTTATAAACATTTCATCCATAAATACATAAATCATAACTCATCCATTCACATCTAAGATTACATAAATCCATCAACAAGTCAACACATGATACATCAAATCATAATAAATGAATCATATCACATCTATATAAGCATCCATATCAACATCCACATCATCATAAATATCATCTATCATATAACATATACATCAAGTCATCATAATGCCATCATCACATCTCATCATAAAACAAATAACAACAAAAACATAAGCAATAAATGATACACATAATGAGTCATAACGTAAATATGTCATATAAATATGTGTATCAAATACATGGGTATACAAAATTGCCCATGACCTACAGTCATATAGGTCAAGCAGACCTCAAAAATAATAAACCAAGTGTATCATCAGTCAAATATGGGGCTTGTACCCCTGACATAACTGCCCCCTGTGGTTGTGTCATGAGTAGAGTGATGTGATCCTGCTAGTATCTTTGTATGAGTATGAGTCCTTTGGCTAGGATGGATGAAATACTGCCATGAGGTGGAGCGCCCGCTGACCTATGAACCACCTGCACCTAGTGCCTCCCTAGAGACAATCCCATGCCTCTTGAGTTGTATCTGGATAGAGGTGATGCGACCAACCTACCTCTGGATCTATCCCTCATACTCATCTAGCAATGCCTAAAAGCATAGAACCTCTACCCCTGAGCCTATCCCAAGATCTACCCCGATATCACCTTGTGGTGTAGAAGGAGGTGATGAGTGTCATTGAGTCTCATCATTTAATCTCAATGATTTATCAATCCGGGGTGGTGTCCAAGGTTGTCTACGATAGAAGGCTAGGGCAGAGTACAATTCAGGCATTCAGATTTCAAGCATTTATTGGTGAAGCAGATTTTGGTTTAGCCTTTTGGTGTCACACTAAACCTAGTCTGAAGAATGGAAACTAAAATAAATTACAGGAATTGAAAACTAATTCTAAGTTGCAAGAATTGAAATCTAACTACAATTGCAGGAATTGGAATTGCTAAATTGAAAGTCTAATCTACTCTTGCAGAATTTAAATTGCTGAAATGAAATCCTAAGTTACATTTGCAGAATTGAAATCTAGTTACTTTTGCATAATTGAAATGATGCTTGTAAATGAAACTTATTCTAAAAACACCTATCAATGCCCTGCCACAAAAGGTCGTCAAGCTTCTGCTACAGGAATTGACAACAAAATGAAATATGCTAAAAATGGAAAGTTGCTAAAATAGAAAGTAGGGAAAACATGGAAAGCAAAGGAAAAATGCGTAATATAATTTTTCAGCTGACATACACACAAATGTTGTACACAAACATAATAGAAAACATAAATCACATAATACAAAATAAAAACAAGAAAATGAAATCTGCAAGCAATCTATTAATTCTGTTGTAGCAAAATTATAGATTAAAACCTGCCATAAAATCCCTCCTTCTAGATCTGAAAGTGGGCCCATACTTCCTGATCTAGAAGGAGGTGAAAAGCACTCCTTAACTAATTAACACTCAGAACATAAAATGATAAAATAGCTGCACTTTTATTGATGACAGAACATGCTGAAAACTGTTACAGAAAATTGTTGTACAATCCTAATTGCTGCTATTGAAAACTCTCCTCTATTCTAATTCCTAACTGGCTCAACCAAGGAGGGATATGTGTTATTTATATAAATATTTACAATATATCCCATGCTCAAATCAGCCTATGTGCTACTTTACAGTCATTTGCCAATAATTCTGGATCTGAAATAAATGCAAATCTGGACAATTTGTGTTGCAGTAGTAGTCATTGGCCCTTAGAAAGCATCTTCAATGGTGGGAGTACGTGGGAGGAGTCTAGAAATATCTCACACATATTTCTCCACTTCAGAATATGCCATTTCTATCTTGCAAACAACTTCCTATTATGTTGCAGTTATTTCTGTGTTAATCCTAGAAGAGGATCAAAATTGATCTTTTCCATGAATGGTGGCTTTGGACGGCAAGGATGGCAAAATCATATGGGAGATATTTTCCCTTAACCTTCTCAACCTTCTTTCCCTTTTTCCACCATCAAAAATCAGTCAACAAGTCAAAAAGCACTTTCTGTTCTCATTCCGAAGATAAGTGGCTCATTCCGAAGAGACTGCATTTCTCATTCTGAAGATGTCTGTTCATTTCGAAGATCTTCAGAATGAACAACTGTGTGCTCTTCAAGTGATTTTAGCTACATTTCTCTAGTGGATTAGCCCTCAGGATCAGATTGCAATAGCCTTCATTCCTCTCCATGTGTGAATTCCATGCCTTGCCATTCATTTGTAGCTTGCTGGAATTTACATGGTAAATTACTGCATTTTCCAATTCTACTGCATAGTTGTAAAATATTGGCATTTCTTGCAAATTCAAACAAATTAGAACATGGAAAAATTATTCAAATATCAACATGAAGGATTACATCAAGTTGCTACTGAATTTATACACTTCATTCACCAAGTAACCATGCTGAAATAGTGCAACAGTGCTGCACAATTGCCCCTGCTCTGTTATACCCTGTTGCTGCCTATTTAGACCATGTGGGAATGCTTCTAAATAGGTCAGATGTCTTCTGTAGTCCTTCTGAACTCATTCCATCCATATCCTCATGCTTTTCTTGACAACTTCAAGGTGTTCCTATAAAGTAACAACTTGCTGATTTTTATATGGCTATTTTTTCAGATTTTCAGATTTATGACAGTCCTAAACTTTTGGCTTCAATGTGGATTTGAAACAAGTTGAAGGGTAGGAAAACATTCAAAAACCATTGAGAAGTTAATGGATATCAGCATACCACATTTGGTTAATTGAAATGCATGTTCTTACTTGCTACTTAATCAAGCAAAATCAGTCACAAAATGCTGAAAATAGTCAAAAATAGAGATATAGTATTCCTAACATAAAATCATGTAAACACTTAACAAATAGTATATTTTAGTCAACTATTTGGCAATTAACTTATCATATGGTAGTCAAACATTGTGCAATAATGAGGCACTTTTGGGCCTCATCATCCCCCCAACTTGAACTGATGCATGCCCTCATGCATCTTAGTAGGCCATAGTAATATGCAGGTTTTATTCTTGTGAACAACATCCTTTGCTACCTGCTAACTGAGAAATTCCTCCTTGCTGCACTATATCAAGTATTTTGCAATTAAGCACATGTATGACTCTTTTTCTATTTTTCTACAAGTTTTAGTGCTGCAAGGTACCTCTTAAAGGCTTGATATCATATGATTCATCTTGCAATAGTCTTATTGTGGAACCGTATTTGGCAGATGCACTACTACTGATGGAATTTTCTGTTCTTAACAACATTTCAGCTTGAATGCTTATTTTTGTTGTTTGCACCTTTTGAACAAAATTGATAATTTTTTTTTTTGATTTGAAATGCTTGAGGGATGTACTTACTTGTGGTAGAGCCTTATAAACCTCAATATTTGATGTACCCTACTCTTTTTGCTATTCTGTAGCATTTTCAGCAATTCTGGTACAGTTTTTGCTCATTCCGAAGATATCCTGCTCATTCCGAAGAGACTGTATTCTCATTCCGAAGATGTCTGCTCATTTCAAAGAGACTGTATTTCTCATTCCAAAGATGTCTGCTCATTTTGAAGAGACTGTATTTCTCATTTCAAAGATGTCTGCTCATTTCGAAGAGACTGTATTTCTCATTCCGAAGATGTCTGCTCATTCCGAAGATCTTCAAAAAAAATGCAGAAATGACCTCCTATGCAAAAGTTAGCTACAGATTCTATTGTGGGTCCATCTCTAGAGTGTATAAGCCTTCCATAACATCAAAAATCCCTTCTTCATCCTTTTGTTTAGATGTTATTCTTTGTTTTGTATGTTGCTATTTTATTCTAGTAGTACTAAAATAGAACCTTCAGGTGCATTTTTTTGATTATCCTCCTTCAATTTATCAAACAATTGTGAGATATAAACTTGCAGTTCTCCTTCTAAAATTTGCCCTACAAATTGAAATAGAATTGCTGCCATGTCTGTCCCAAAATCAGGTTTTTGCATAGTTTTGGAATTTCCATGCAATTAAGGGCATAAGGGGGTGTTTCTTGACATCTTGAACATGTTCCATTTTCAACTTGCCAATATTGTATGAATAGTTTATGCCAAATACTGATTATCATACATTAAATGCTAAATGCTTACTATGACTTAAATGCAAGAAACACATACCTTACTGTCCTAAAAATTAATCATGCACCTTACAAGCTGCTTCTGATGATTGTTAGCAGGCTATCTAAAAACATAAAAATAACACATGTGCAAGTGTGAGATTTGTACAATGGTGGAATAATGATGGGTAGATCAACAAGGCAATGCATGCCAAAAAATCGGTTTTCATGCAAGCCAACTCAGCAGCGCCTCCAAGAAGGTTTTCACTACTGAATTATTCATTTTTTTTTCATCATTTTTTTGTTTCCTCTTTTTTTTTTTCTTTTTTTTTTTCATTTTTTTCATCAGAAGAGGCTGCCATTTCTGGTTTTCAACCAACTTCTGTCCTTTTTTTTTTTTCAAGTGCTTCAATGAGAGAGAACATCTCTCACTCTTATTTGGATAAGACCAATCCTTATTCTACAAAAACATGTCAATTGTTGTATGAAAACACCATCTCTTTCTGTTGAAACCTGCAACATTGATGCAACCTTCCTTTCTAGATGAGCAGTAAGAATCTTCTTACATCATAATTGCCTCCTTATTGCTAGAAATGAAGTATTGGCTCCATTGTTCCTCTTCCTTGCTGAAATTGATGCTTGTCCTCATGTATCCCCATTTTGTGGGACATGCCTTTGCTGCAAATTTTTTTTTTTTTTTTCAATTTTTCTTGTCTTGCTTGTACCCAAGAAGGAAGTTCACAAACAAGACTATTCTTCTTTTTGCTTTTCTTGTATTTTTTTTTTTTTTTGTCAAACTTTTTATCATCACTCTGAATCTGATATTGAAGAGAAATTCTCTTCCATTATGTGTACATCCAATGGAATCTCCTTCAAGAACTCCTCCTTAGTTAATGGTGCATGGTATACCCGAAGGCAATGTCCATTCACCACTAACATCCTCCATGAATTACCAATGGGAGAAAGAAGCACTACTCCATATCTAAAAACTTCTTCAATCAAGTGTTGTCCATGCCTCCTAGTCTACAAAATCTTGTCAATCTATTCTTGAAACAATTAAATACCAATTCCCAAAAGATGTTAAGTGCTTACATCAAGATAAAATCTTGATATACCCTTGTAATTCCATGTAAAGGGATTGAAATATTGTTTCAAAATAGCAACAATTTTGCTTTTTGTTTATAATTCAACCAACTAATAATGTTCAAGAATTTTCTTGGCTGCACTTCAATTTGTTTCATTCCTAGGAGGACAGAATTTACCCTTTTGTAAAATGGAAGTAAATTTTCTATGTGCATTTTTTCTAGTTTTTCTCCTTTATCCAAGGCTAATTTCTGTGTATTTGGACTAAAGGTTTTCTGTGTATCTCCATTGATTTTTGTCTCTTCAAGCTCAGGTAAGTTCTTGTTTGAGCACAGTTGGATGTTGCTACAGTCAATAACATTTCCTACAATTTTTTTTATATATATACCAGATTCAGCTACATAGACAAGGGTTGCCTATCCTGTATTATTCAGACTGATCACAGGTTGGGCTAAAAAAGAAATATTTTTGGTTTGCACAATAAGACAAGAAGTGTACAACTTTAGCAGATCAACTACTTGTCAGGTAGGATCACCTCTAATGAGATCAACTATTGTCTTGTGTAGGCTAAGAATTGCTAGGTTGCGGTTTAGCATGGTAAAATCCTAACAATATTTAAGTAATAATGGAAAACTCTAGGATCATCATTAAGTTGTAAACTCCTATTTTGATTGTGCAAAAGTTTTTGTGATTTTTTTTTTTAGCTTACATAGACAGGGGTTGCCTGTCTTGTATTATTCATATTGGCCACAGGTTGGGCTGAAGGTGGTGGTTGATTTACTTGCCCTATTTGTTGTTGTTGGGATCTCTCTTTGAGAAGAATTCAGACTAGGCAACAAATTTTGCATCTCTGAGTTATGGAAGTAAATGGCATTCATCAATGATATGTCCCTGTGAACAAATGCTACAGGTAGCTGATATGGCTATTTTGTTCAAGGGATAGTCTTGTATATCTACCATGATATCTTTCCAACACCTAGTACAAATTTGTTTATACTACCCTGATGATATGGATATAAAAAGGGCAGTACTAGCAGATGGCTCTTCTAAATTTTTTTAAGAGATCTTATGTTTCTTGATAATGAGGATGATGAATTCTTTCTATTTTTATCAAGAATTTCAAACATAGGCAATTTAACCCCCAAGTGTGAAGATCACCTCCCTGTGGTTGCTTGTTTTCTAAATGGACTGAAATGCAACTATCAATAATTATTATTTATACCAGCTATTTCATTCAGATTTTACTCTAAACTTCATAAGTTAGCACAATAATAATTATTTGACTACTTTTACCCTCTAACAACACCATGATCCCCAGAAACGGTGCCAAAATGATGAGTGTCATTGAGTCTCATCATTTAATCTCAATGATTTATCAATCCGGGGTGGTGTCCAAGGTTGTCTACGATAGAAGGCTAGGGCAGAGTACAATTCAGGCATTCAGATTTCAAGCATTTATTGGTGAAGCAGATTTTGGTTTAGCCTTTTGGTGTCACACTAAACCTAGTCTGAAGAATGGAAACTAAAATAAATTACAGGAATTGAAAACTAATTCTAAGTTGCAAGAATTGAAATCTAACTACAATTGCAGGAATTGGAATTGCTAAATTGAAAGTCTAATCTACTCTTGCAAAATTTAAATTGCTGAAATGAAATCCTAAGTTACATTTGCAGAATTGAAATCTAGTTACTTTTGCATAATTGAAATGATGCTTGTAAATGAAACTTATTCTAAAAACACCTGTCAATGCCCTGCCACAAAAGGTCGTCAAGCTTCTGCTACAGGAATTGACAGCAAAATGAAATATGCTAAAAATGGAAAGTTGCTAAAATAGAAAGCAGGGAAAACATGGAAAGCAAAGGAAAAATGCGTAATATAATTTGTCAGCTGACATACACACAAATTCTGTACACAAACATAATAGAAAACATAAATCACATAATACAAAATAAAAACAAGAAAATGAAATCGGCAAGCAATCTATTAATTCTGTTGCAGCAAAATTACAGATTAAAACCTGCCATAAAATCCCTCCTTCTAGATCTGAAAGTGGGCCCATACTTCCTGATCTAGAAGGAGGTGAAAAGCACTCCTTAACTAATTAACACTCAGAATAAAAAATGATAAAATAGCTGCACTTTTATTGATGACAGAACATGCTGAAAACTATTACAGAAAATTGTTGTACAGTCCTAATTGCTGCTATTGAAAACTCTCCTCTATTCTAATTCCTAATTGGCTCAACCAAGGAGGGAGCTATGTTATTTATATAAATATTTACAATATATCCCATGCTCAAATCAGCCTATGTGCTACTTTACAATGATTTGCCAATAATTCTGGATCTAAAATAAATGCAAATCTGGACAATTTGTGTTGCAGTAGTAGTCATTGGCCCTTAGAAAGCATCTTCAATGGTGGGAGTACATGGGAGGAATCTAGAAATATCTCACACATCTTTCTCCACTTCAGAATATGCCATTTCTATCTTGCAAACAACTTCCTATTATGTTGCAGTTATTTCTGTGTTTATCCTAGAAGAGGATCAAAATTGATCTTTTCCATGAATGGTGGCTTTGGATGGCAAGGATGACAAAATCATATGGGAGATATTTTCCCTTAACCTTCTCAACCTTCTTTCCCTTTTTCCACCATCAAAAATAGTCAAAAAGTCAAAAAGCACTTTCTGTTCTCATTTCGAAGATAAGTGGCTCATTTCGAAGAGACTGTATTTCTCATTCCGAAGATGTCTTGTTCATTTCGAAGATCTTCGAAATGAACAACTGTGTGCTCTTCAAATGATTTTAGCTGCATTTCTCAAGTGGATTAGCCCTCAGGATCATATTGCAATAGCCTTCATTCCTCTCCATGTGTGAATTCCATGCCTTGCCATTCATTTGTAGCTTGCTAGAATTTACATGGTAAATTACTGCATTTTCCAATTCTATTGCACAGTTGTAAAATATTGGCATTTCTTGCAAATTCAAACAAATTATAACATGGAAAAATTATTCAAATATCAACATGAAGGATTACATCAAGTTGCTACTGAATTTATACACTTCATTCACCAAGTAACCATGTTGAAATAGTGCAACAGTGCTACACAATTGCCCCTGCTCTGTTATACCCTGTTGCTGCCTATTTAGACCATGTGGGAATGCTTCTAAATAGGTCAGATGTCTTCTGTAGTCCTTCTGAACTCATTCCATCCATATCCTCATGCTTTTCTTGACAACTTCAAGGTGTTCCTATAAAGTAACAACTTGCTGATTTTTATATGGCTGTTTTTTCAGATTTTCAGATTTATGACAGTCCTAAACTTTTGGCTTCAATGTGGATTTGAAACAAGTTGAAGGGCAGGAAAACATTCAAAAACCATTGAGAAGTTAATGGATATCAGCATACCACATTTGGTTAATTGAAATGCATGTTCTTACTTGCTACTTAATCAAGCAAAATCAGTCACAAAATGCTGAAAATAGTCAAAAACAGAGATATAGTATTCCTAACATAAAATCATGTAAACACTTAACAAATAGTATATTTTAGTCAACTATTTGGAAATTAACTTATCATATGGTAGTCAAACATTGTGCAATAATGAGGCACTTTTGGGCCTCATCAAGAGGGACAACAAACTGTATCCTAGCAACACTACCTTCGATGGTAGCCTAAAAATCCTAAATCTATAGCATGAGATGCTCGATGGTGGCATCCCACTATGCTATGGTAGAATATCTCTGTTGTAACTGGATCTTGGTCAACTGGAGCTCAGCCTTGACCTCGTGCAACTATGCTCTCAAAGGAGAATCTCTCTCCTCAAGTTTTAGCTCCTCATCCTACTCCGGAACCTCCTGCTCCTTCGCTACCACCTGCTCTACTAGCTGGACCCATACCTCAGTCTTGGCTCAAACTTTATGCCCTATTGGATCTACACCATCATCCCCACCATCATCCTTGTAGCCCAAAATATCATCACCATTCCACATCAAATCCCCCCACCATTGAGCAAAAACCTCTATAACTCCCCTAGTAACTCATGGGGCAACTGCTAGGGCATCCTCCTCATATGATAGCTCTGTGATCTATGGAAGAGGGAGATATCCATTTGTTGTGAGGCACATGTACATAAATAGAACAAGTGGCACATCCTGCTATAGCCCATACTGACAAAGAACTCAGGAGTAGAAGAAATACTCCCTGATGCCAACCTTACAGTCGATGAGCCATCGCTCACACCACATCCTAGCTATGAAAATAGCTAGATCATCCCAAGTCGGACACTCATGATATGGTCACCACATGATATCATCAACCTTTAGCCCAATAAGAATAGTAGTGTAGTGAGACAGCTCCCATGCATGAGGATGACTCTTGCGCTCCTCACACCCTTGAGCCCATATAGCAACGTAGCACTACATCTACTCCTCTATGACTGTGAACTTGGTAGGAAGCCCTCTGAGATAATCTACCTTGATGTGATCCCATCCCCAAACCTATAAGAGCAAGATACAAGTGATGCTAACGCGACCCCACCGGAAGATATGGTGCAACTCATCACAGCATTGGTCCAACAGGGACCTATCCCATGCATAAATAATAGGTACCTCACTATCCATCAAGTCTTGAACCATCGCGATGAGATTCCATGGAAACCTCAAGCCTGAGCAATCTAGAATTAAAATGTTGGTGATGACCATCAACAAGATTGCATGCCTCTTGGAGAAGAAATCCTCCTTGTACCACTATAGAATAGCCACCCCTTCAGACTTGGTATCCATAAATACCTTTGCAGAGTGCCCTATAAAAACTCGAGTGAAAACATCATCATGATCATTAGTGGCCAAAGAGACAATGGCCACTCCATAAAAAGGAAGTCAAAAAATCCTATACACATCCTTCGACATGATAGTCATCTCATCAGTAGGAAGGTGGAAGGTATTGGTTCGAGAGGTCCACCGATGGACCAAAGCTGTAAGGTAGGTCTAATATGACATGATGTAGGGCAACCTAGTGACATACTAGAGCCCATGGACCTTAAACCAAGCCTAGTCCGTGTCATCCAAGAGGGGTAGAAGGTCATTCATGAGCTTCGGGTCCCGAGCCCGAGCAGTGAGAATCTAATAGCAAAGGAAAATTAAAGCATAACTACAATGCATCTAAGGCATAAATCATAATAAAATATGAAAATGATGCAAATAATGATAGGCTAGTCTAAAATTCTAAGCAAAAGAGCAATAAGTGCACCTAGTCATACAAAAAAATTAAAAAAACAAGTCAAAAATTCAAAAAAATCAATTAATCACTTCATAAATGCAATAAAAATAAAAAATTTCCTAAAGTGTTCTTAGTCGTTGTCACCTACAGTGTCCAAAAATTGACCACTAAATCTGAGAGTAGGCAATCCCCAACGGTCAAATTTTTTGACCGTTGGGATTTAAATTGGTCGCTACCAGTGACAACGACCAAGTTGCAGGTCATTTTGGCTGCTTTGATCAATAGTGGCCAACGGGCGATATAACAACCACGTCTGCCCTAGGCCAAAAACACCAAAATAGTAGCAAAAATACAAAATGAGGACCAACCCATGATATTAAACCCTAAGTTAAGCCTAAATATGGTTTTTAATTCATTACCATCAAGCTTAATGAGGTTCATTTACCGATTACTTAATGTGGTTCATTTTTACCCAAACAAAAACAAATAGGGTTAAGGTTTAGAAGAGTACCCGAGAAGCTCTGGATTCTCTACTCGATGATGCCTCACCCTGTGCAGCCATGATTCTCTAAGTTGTAAAAGTACTCCAAGTTGCAAAGGTTACTTTCACTCCAAAGAACTCTGAAAATCAAACTGATAGCTGGTGAAAGTTGAAAGGTCAAAACCCTAGGCCACTTTTTGTTTTACCCCAATCTTGCCTTGGCCATTGCTATCATCAGCGGCCCACATTTATTGATCACTCTGGAGGAGAGCAGCCACGATCAAGCATTTAGGGGTCACTAGATCTGATAGCGGCCAGTAACCTAGGTAAAAATAAATAGATTCCCTCCATGAGAAGCAACAAAAACATCAAATAAACACATTATGATGGTTCATAATCATCATAATGATCAAAATAACAAAAAAATTCACATAAAAAAACTTTCCAAGTAAGCCTCGTATTCAGTTACTTACTCTATCGACTCAATGATTACAGCAACTTGCACTCCATGCAATTTGGTGAGATGAGTAAGTCACCATAAGGCTACTTGGGGCAAAACATTCATTTAGGAATTACGATGTGCCTCCTTCAATATCGAAGAAGACCAAGATGGTCGGACTACCCCATGGGTATGATAGGATCATCCTAATTCCCTTATGACATTAAAAACATTGAGCCAAAGTGATACAATATAAGCATAAATAGAATCACTCATCCTAACTCCCTAAGAAGGCTATTGATATTTGGACCGCTCCCCGGGATAGGGATGGATGATTATCATAAACAATTGGAATCACACTTGGATGAGGGTTTTTTCCCATTAAAATAACAAATTCTAGAAAGGGATAAAATTAGTCTTATTGGTCAAGTGACTTGTCACTTTATTCATTTTCATTTCCTCACCGTTTCATTGTGTGAGGAGGTAGTTCAATTCTTCAAAATATTCATAGTTAAAATAAACAAAATATCAATCGATCATATAAAAATCGTGTTCATCCTATGAATCATTTCATACAACAATCACATAAGATTTCGTGTACGCGCTAGTTAGAGGTCCGATTCCCCTCCGATCCAGCAACTCTATGAATATCCCATCTTAAGAGGGAATCCTTTGGGCACTCGCGGGAGTGAGCGGCAGCGAACCTTTAAAGCCTTTAGGAAACCTTTAGAAAACAACTACTTTAAAATAAAAGAAGGCTCTCTATTTTTATTGGGAATATAAGCAAACTGTGATATTATCAATTCGTAGCCAATAAGAAAACTTATTGTAGAAACTAAAGCTACCTGATTGAGTTTGAGGAATGAGTGCAATTGAACATGTGCAAGCCATTGAGCTAAGTTAAGCCTTCTAAATGTTGAGGCAATGATTCAAGGGATGCACACCATCTTGTGTGATTGGGCCATCCAGGTTTGATCAGACCACTAATCATATTACACCATACAAACATATCAGTCTACATTTTTGCTCAGCGTTGTGTTTTCCACACAATGCATCGTGAAAAGGGGCATCTGTAGATACCTAAAACATGTCATGTTTAGGGGAACTACTTACATAGGCACATTCATAGGCCATGTGACTAAACCTTAGACTTTCCAAGTATCAAAAGTGGTTCTCACCACTCATATAGGGCATTCTAGGCCATCCAAGCTTGGCCACTATAAACCAGGGCGGCTAGATCCTGGCCGCTCAAGCTCAGAATGGCCAAACCTTAGTCGCTACAGATGATAGTAGCCAAATCTTAGTCACTGTAGACAATAGTGGCTAAGCCATAAAAAACATTTTTCCAATAAATCAGCCCATTCACGAGTGAAAGTGGCAATATGCATGCAATAAAAGTGAGTGGGGATAACTTTGCATTCCCATGTCACGACCAGTTCACATGGAAGTCTTAAGTCTGAATTTAGACTTCAGTTAAACATAGAAAAATAAAAGCTTCTCATGCTAAAATTCACTACATAGAAGGAATTAAATCCTAGGGTTTTGAACATAGGCTTAGGGTTTCATACACTTTAAAAGGTGCAAGCCTAAGAGCACCAAGGGTCCTAAAAATATTATCAATAGACATCCGATTTAATCCGAATGAGATCACATATCCCGAATTTGTCAAAATAGGTCATTGAGGAGAGCTTTCAAGACTTGGAAATTTTCCCTTGGAGACTATCTTTTATAGCAAAGATCTACTCTATTGGAGATCATATTGGAGCATCTTTGAGGAGCAACAAGGTGTTATCCAATCAAGGGTTTAACACGAGCAAATCAACCACCATTTCAACATCAGATACAAGCTTTGATCCATAGCCTTGGAATAAAGAAGGCAACTGTCATTTTAGCGGCCGCTATCCTGGACAGTGGCTCGTAGGCCTAGCTTAGGGTTTAGACATTAATTTCTTTTATTTTTCTTTCTTCATGTCTTCATATCATTAGCATAGATTCATGTGATTTCATAGCATAGTTTCATTGTATTTTCATTTTCATTTATTTTCTAACAGTATCATCCGAGGAGGCAATATCGAACACCTAAGCATGTGTTATTGTTTCATTGCTTACAGGGCTACAGGTTCATCGAGAAAATCCATAACATACAAGAGCAAGAGGATACCTCTAGTAATCAGACCTAGAGAATGAGGTATCTGTAAGCCCTCATACATTTTTGTGTGCATCACCGAGAAGCCTAATAAAGCACGCCCCCTATGCGATGGGATATTTTATACACCTACTGCCCTCTTTGTGTGTAAAACATGTGTCGAATGAAGGGTATTCCTTAGTGTGACTCATATGTAACTGAATCTTGGAAATATCAATACAAAAAGCATTCATTCATTTATTTCTTTGCATTCTGGTTATATCTGCTTTGTGCCTTTCATTTACTATAGTTTCAAATGTTAAAGGATTCAATTATTGTAAATAGAGTAGTTAGGGTGGATGGCGCGGCACTTCCCTTGGGGTTGCTATAGTATCATAAGAACTGGCCTACTCAAGAGGTTGAGTCATAAGCTATTATATATCTTCCAATATTGGTCGAGGTCTTAAGGGTGCAACTCACCCACTTAGGCAAATTTTGGACCAAGAATTTCCATTGTAGTCATACTTTCTAGGGATATGGATAACTATAAACCTCTTGCTAGAGTCTACTTCTTTCACTTGAAGGAAAAATGGATGTCATAGATTGGTAAAGATAAACCCTTGGAAAATATAGATCCATCATCACTTAGCTTTACTTATCTCTTTCTCCCAAACAACAAAATTTATTTTATGATTTTTATTTGCACACCTTTATTTTTTCAGAATGCACTTAGTTGAATCCTATTTTTTTCTATAGAATGTGATCATCCAATCCTTTTACTCTAACACACAAAATAAAATAGAAATCTAGGATGAGTTAATTCATATTGGTATAAGGAACTCTATGAACCCCTCATTTTTCACTCAGAGCATGAGGATACTTAATAGGTTATGATGGAAATTTAGAAAATTGTTGAACATAAAGAGTATGAGCCCTACATGAGAAATTTTTAGCAAGCTAATATATAGATATTTAGAGAAATATCAAATAAACTATGTGAACACAAAAAAATGGATGCTATACTCAATAAGATAAATTACTTGATGAACTATAGAAATGGGATTCCTTATCACTCCTAGATTTCCTAAAGTCATTATTCTAGGAAGGGATACATGTAGATATTTTATGCTTTGGGGCATTGGTGGATAGGTCTCATGTTTAAAAATTTATACTATAAAATTTATTTGTTGACTTCGTCATGTGGATTCTCTTCTCTTCTAAAAATGAGCTACAATATTTGCAATAGATTGAAAAGGATAAGGATATGAGAGGGAAGTGCACACACCTAATCCATTCTCTGTGATATATAGGAGTAGTGTAGACTTAGGATGTCATAACATGAAGAAGACTACAAAATGTAGCTTCACCAATCTAGATGATGAATATAGAATGCATTGTATAGGAACTTGCAATAGTTTAAAGAGGGAGGAGATGATGATCCAATATTATTACTAATTTATGTGATTATTTAACCTTAAAACCCCTATATTTTTGCCCTTAAAGATGGACTGATCCCTTGTTTTGGGTAAAATGACAACCACTTTTGTATTTTGTACAAAGTAATATAATTTGATTATTATTATTATTATATTTTTTTTGAGTAATACTTCTTATACACATCCACCATGGGATTTGAACCCAGGTCACATCACCTATAATGCAAGTGGCATCCTTGCTGGTAGACCACATTATTTTTACTAAATTATGAATGTTTTCTTCTTTTAATTTTTCCTATAAATTTATGCATGTTGATATTATCTCCCCCTAAGTGAGCTAACCTTCTTATTTATCATAGATGTATAAAATCACTATGCCAAAGTAAATATGATAGTGTGGTTAAAATTTGAAGTTATCCTATCAAACTATAGGAATATATAATTACTGAACTATGAAAACATATATGGAAAATGCATTGGAAAAATGTTTGGTGACTTCTATCTATACAAACTCACATGAATTAGTTGTTTCTAGAAGAGGAAATGTTATGATCTATGAGTTGGAAAATAAGAAAATTGGTGTTGTAAATGTCTAAACTAAGCAAACCATTTATAGTAGACTAGGTTATTGTTTGAATGATAAGGAACTAAAGATGCTACCAACTAGAATCCATTAGGTAAAATATTTCTATTCCTTTATAAACTATCTCAATCATTTGAAATTATAATATCCACTCTCCAAACTATAGAGAATTCAAAACTAATTGTATTTCTATTTTATAGTAGAGTGGGACCATGGTAGTTCTAATTGCATCCCTTGAGAGATATAAAGAAATATTCAAGGAGGTTCCATGCCCCCCTTTAAATTTTATATATAGTTTAAGGTATAAGATAATTAGTAATTAGACAATAAATCAAATAGTCAATAATCGGTAATAAAAGTTGATCTTGTAGCTAGTACAAACAAAATAATATTTTTATGCAATTTATTCAGTTCAATGAGATTTTTCCATTTAATTAAATTTTGAATTTTTGTATTTATTTTCTTCTTTCTATGGGGGAATTGTGCCTATTCTTGGATTTTGGGTCCAATGCAAGTTTGCAGTTTATGAGAACCTCCATGAGAAAATTTTTATGTTTCAGTATGCAATAACTAGATGCCATTCTAAGTTTTGAATAAATTATTTCACTATGGTTCTTTTAGTTTTTCCATAGTTTTTATGTGTGATTAATTTTTAGTTATATATTTATTTTCCAACTACATTTTAATTTATATCTAGATTTTTGATTTCATAATTTACTCTCTTTCTACTTTGTTCATGTACTTTTACTCTTCACTTTTTAATTGTATATAATATATATTATATGCTTCCTGCATATTTTTTGGGATGAGAAAAGAATGAAGATAAACTCTTGAATAGAACTTGGATTTGACCCATAGGAACATATATATTAAGTCCTTTAGAAACATATAGGTTGTTGGGAATAAAAGGAATGAGATATATTGATACAAAATGTGTTACAATATATAGGTAGGAGATCTATATGAAAACATGACAATTTTTAAGGAAAATATGGTAAGTTTCACAGACAAAGTACACATTAACTCTAACATCCCCCCTTAATGTATAATTTTTCTAAACAAACAAACCCTAACATCCTCCTTTATTACATGATTTGGTCTAGGCTTGTGCTATTTGTGCTTGGCTCTCCAACTATGAATAATGCTAGATCAATAGTGTATACATCTTAGTATATTACCTTAGGTTCAGCCACTTCCATGGGTATGTTGCCTTTGGGTCAGCCGTCTAAGTGCCTTAGGTTCAACCAATTTTAGGTCTATTGCCTCTCTTAGGTCACTGACTAGGTTCACCATGAATATCATCCCCCCTCATGGTGAAACACAATCTATAAGGTGTTGGTATATACCAAAAATACAACTTAATACAAAAGAAATACGAGTCATGAAATACAATAAAAATGAGCCATATAATCCAAATGCGGAGGATTATAAGAAATAAGAGAATAGAATCTTCTAAAGTGTCTTCGTCTTTACTATTTAGAAGTTGATCCAAAAAAGTCCTCGGATAGAGTCTAGGGTGTTTATGTATGTAGTCCCTAGAGTATGTTTCCTTATGGTAACCATCTCATCCTATCGGAATGCATGGGTAACTAGCCACTACATCCACTAGGTGCTATAGAGAAGGTGACTAGGTACAAGGATCACTTACAATTGCCTTGGGAGTGTCGAGTTCAACCGAGAGTGCACTCCATGATACAACATAATTTGAGGCTAAAAAATACAAATGAAATAGCCTCAAAATTATAATTTTACACCACTAATGTGTCCATATTAATTTTTTTTTTTACGACTATAAATACCCCTATATTCCACTCTCAATGGGGCTTTCATTTGTTGGAAAAACAACAATCTTCACATCAGGAATATACAATATTCCTGGCATCAAAAAATATTCCCCTGGAATATTCCTAGAATTGGTCTCTAGTGGAATACAAGGCTGATTTAAAACATCATTTCAAATTTTTTCTTGATGAAATTACATTGCCATGGGGGAGAAAAATATTAAAAAATAGTCAATGCCCCTAAGCAAAAAAATGACATGGGCCTATGTGACACAAAATAAAATATTATTTGGGCCCATTTCTTTTGTGACCAAACTGAAGTCACCAAGGTGTTAACCCCACCACCAACCTGGTCAGGCAGGGTATGGGGTAGGATGAGATGCAACTTTGATGGCTCCAGGCATGATACCTGGTAGATGGTAACTGTGGAGGCGCACCCTATTAGTTTTTAGATGATGGATAGAACCTCTATAGTGCATGCTAACGCATCATAAAATGAATGCTATATCCATGGATTGATAGCAGTAAATTGATCATCATGTATCCACTTAGACTCAGTGTTGAAAAACTACATCATGATCACCTTATTCTCCGCTCATTCTGAAGAGAACAACATGACACCAAAAAATAGTGCTATCAAAAAATGTAGTAGTTTGCACATGTGCTCCAACTTCAAACCTTAGATTGAAATGGTTATTATTTTAGGTGTAGAATTTTTATCTTGATGGGGTCATCGTAATAGACATTTTTAGTGTGCCATAACTGCATATCATTCACCTTGTTGTTGAAAAAAATGTTTGGTCTGGAACACTACCAAGAATTAGCACATAGCTCCATATGAACACAACGTAATAAATTGGTTGAAGTTTGTACTAGTCTGTGAGAGAACCTCCCAGAGCACCAGAATAGGAAGTCACAAAGATTGAATAACTTGATCAATTAAAATCCTATATTTGCTTCCACGTGGGAAACTAGAAAAAAATAACACCAAGAATTTCAAGTTGTTGCAGTGGATTACAATAACAAGAATATGAGCCTCTCTAGAAAACACCATCTTCGACTCCTCGGTAGGAACCACATGGTAATCATTTAGAATTCATAGCCCAACATTAAAAATTTCATCCACCGCACCATAATCTCCTCTACCAAGAGCACAAAAGCTAAATGCCTTATATGCAAACTTGAAGATCCATCACTCCACGAAAGGTTGAAGATTGAGATTTTTGGCACTGATGCACACCCCATCGATAAATGTTGCAGTCATAAAAAAAAATGGCTATACTGTTACCATATTGTATGCACATAACAAGAGTAATATGATGGAATGTACAAACTTGCATGTGGAATATGCTGGATCTGACGTATCCACTAGCTGGACCTTGGACTCCATATGGTCAAAAAAATGTGCATCTGCCACCATATATTAACAAGCAGATGTTTTGAGGTTGGTTTGCTACATTGGGGCCAATGACTCTCAGGGACTACGAGCTCCACGAAATTGGTGCACCATTGTGCTATTTTTGGATTTGACAACAATAAAAAAAATTCCATTACGACCATGATTCATGCGATCAACAATGACTTCTTTCTTAATCACCATGATCCATTCAAAATAGGATTTTTGACCATGTAAAAACTACAAAAGAAAATCAGGGAAACTCAAGCTATAGTGAAAAAATATCTCAATGTAGTAAATTTTTAGGCTGTGTGGCCACAACAACATCACATCTCTTTCAATCCACATTCTTAAAAAACATTGATTCAGGAAGGGCTATCATGCATGTGTCCTCATTGTAGATTTGCACAAGTAGAAGTTGCATATCTCTTCAGCTGTAGTGCATTTTCTCTCACAAGATGACATTATGCTATGTGATTAGCATATGTCTTTGCTTTAGACTCATCAGGTGGTCTTTTCACCCCATCACAAATGGCTCCTCTGCTAGCACACAATGTGGCCTTAGAAAAATTATTCAAGGATGGATGACAAATAATGACACCAAGAAACCTTGAAAAAAAATTGATTTGCATTGTCATGGACTCTTCTGGATAAAAATGAATAGAGATCGATAAGTAAAAAATAATAGCAATATTATATGCCTAGTGCAAGATACGAAATATCTCCAGTCCACATTTCTTTTACCCATCTATGATCACAGCGTCACCTTCTCTCTTACACCCAAAAAAAACTACACCTCATCATATGGTTTGCAAAAATACCGATCCACTTCATTAAACCTACAATCATAAACTTGCTTGCAATTGAGATATGAACAATGGCAGTGCTTGTATCCCTAGCCATGACAATATCCATAGCAAGCTAACATGACTTCAAATGAAATCATTACTCATGAACATACTGCATAGGGAGGGAACTGGGTATACTCCATGAACGACTATCACAGCATAGGAAAATAGGCTGACATACAACTGCATGTCCTCAAATTGGCAAGGGGTAAAAAATCTATGCGACAAAAAATAGTCCACTCATGCAGGATTGACACATCCCTGAACTAACGAACCACTGCAATTGGGCAAACAATTGCTGGCAATTGGGAAAAAAATACTGGCAACTTCTTCCTCCATATTTAGAATATGGTAATGGCACCATAAATTGCTATGTATTTGGCTACGTCAATTGCAACATATTCTATCAAAATTGTGGGAGACTAATCAGAGGCCACTGTGTGTAGGAAATGGTAAAAAAAAAACATTACATCGAAGAAAAATCATAGTCCTGATCATCATCGATCTACGTTATAGAGCTGCAAATGCAAATAGAATCCATGGTGGAATAGACTCATCACAATGCAACCAAGAAATGAATATTGAATGATCACCTACAAAAAAAAAATTATAGCAGTAGAAAAAAATCACTCTACTCAACATCTCATGGCTCCAAGCAATGAAGCTTCAGGGGCAGCCATGAGTTTTCTCAAGTTGTTTGGTTTTTGGTCCATTAAAAAATGGAGAGCATACTCCCTCGACTTGAAGAAAAAAAATGGAGGAAAAAATGACGGGGGGATTTCCATGATGGAAATTCCACATCAAGGGTTTACATAGGGTAAGAGAGCACCTGGGCTTTGATACCAAATATTGGGAACTTGTTCTAGAATTAATTTTATCAGTTGCAGCTGAGAATACATCCTGTAAGGAAAATTTAGAGTTCACATGAAGAATCACATTTAAATCTCTAACACCAATGGATTTCACTAAAATAGTCTTTGATATTTATTCCACAACACGATGGCAGAGTGCAGACATCAATATTGCAACTAAATAACTTCCACCATGTGCTTTTCAATTATGGGATATTCCTCTTTCTTTGCCAAGCATTGTTTATGTAGTACAACATGAAAATAATCAAATCCTGGGTGCTAATCAACAGACAATAAATCACATAATTGCATTTGCATGCCACCTTCCTCCATGATGGGTTCCCAGCTCGCACGTTGGATAAAAATAGCTACAGTGGTAGTAAAAAAATTAGAGTACATGCAATGTTTGCACATTCCTTGGCAAACCTCCAGGATAGGATCTTGCAACCCATGACGCAAGCGAAGAGGCCATGGATCAAATAAAGTATATTTTTTCTTTAGAATGATTTGATGCTACAAATAAAGATCTTTTTTTAGTGTTTGAGTAGTCTCTGCATGCGGGTGATCCTGGGTAGGACAAGTGTGCGTAGAACATGCTGGAGCACTCCCAAGCCCTTGGAGGTAATCTCATCTTTTCTCAGGTTGGATGTTGTGCATAGAAGATCCATAATCTTCATCAATATAATGGTCATGACCTCCACTACAATGCCTCCTGCTCTAAATGGAAATGACCTCCACTACAGACAAAAGCCACACAGATTTAAAAATATATATACTAAATAAATTCAGACTCAGACTTATGGTAAAATTTCTAAAGTAATTTATCCGTTTCTCATTCACATGATCAACTTAGCAAGTGATGAGGATACTTCAAAGAAAAAATTTAGACCTAAATAAATTTTCAAACCTTAAAAAATGAGGGGGGGAATTTCCAAGAGGTAAATCGACCCTCAAGGGATTACAGAGGTAGGAGAGCACTTGAGATCTGATACCAAATATTGGAAATAGAAGGAATAAGATATATTAATACAAAATGTGTTACAATATATAGGCAGGAGATCTACATGAAAATGTGACAAGTATTAAGGATAATATGACAAGTGTCATAGACAAAGTACATATTAACTCTAACATAGATTAGGTCCTCTAACAAGTTTTGTAATTACATATATGGTTCCCAATGCCTCGTAAGTGTACCCACCTAGATTGACATGTTTAGTTCTTGTCAAATATTACGTCTTGATGATGTATTTGTTATATAGTTATTAGGATTATGTGTAGTTGCATAGTTGTTTGTAACAGTCACTGTCTCCATCCTTGATCATGCATGCATATAGTTTTTCTATCACATTAGTGCAAAGGTTGATTCCATTCAATTTATATTTCTATCATATTTGTGACAATTTTTTTGTCTATTATTTCCAATATAAAAATTATTATAGCATATGGTTGGTCGATCCTAAATCAATAATTATAGTGGATAGTTATTTATTTTATAATATAATTACTAGGATTATAAATTTATTACAATGATAAAAAAAAATAAAACTAGTTTAAAATTGCTCATAGGCTTACATAAATATGTCTATGGGCTTACATAGAAGAATACCCATAGGCTTACATAGAAAGATATTCATAGGATTACAAATAAATATGCATATATGATTACTTAGATAATCCCCAAAGGCTTACATAGCACTTTATTGAAGGCTATATTAAGAGTACTTATCAGTAGTTCATCAGTGATTGAATTGGCCTAATAAGATGAAATACTTCAATAGTTTGCATCCATTGGAAAGATGGATATGAACCTCAATAAGATTATCCTTATTAATAAAAATATAACATTGTAGGTGTCATTTGATATTAGAAAGCTCAAAAATATGGTTGTGTTTGATGTGAGATTTAATAACTTAATTGGATATTTTACTGATGCTATTGGGGGCATGACCATCTTGGAATAATTTGATATTTCTTATAATAGGCTATTTGGGATAGTCCTTAACAGAATTTGTTCACTATCCAGTTTTCTTAATTTTGGATCTAGTGATCACATTACATAGAGGTTATATAGGATAGAAATGAGTCCCACCCTTATTACATCATATCCACATAGTGCTATTACAATAACTTAACAATTATATATGTATCACTTGAAAATATTTGGACCTTAGTATTCTCATTGAAAGTTGAGTAATCTAATCAGTTAAGCTAATGTCATTTAATTTTGTCTTCCATATGTACGTAGTAGAGTGATTCATATTTAGTTGGCAATTACAGTGGGTCCCATGTAATTTTCCTTCACCTATAGACATGTATGGAACTTGTTAAGGACATTAAGTCAATGAATCGATCTCCTTTTCCATGTTTTCATATTTTTATAATACTTATTTGGTGAATAAATTCTAATATCATCATGATATCAGCTTGATTGATCAATGAATCAATACCATTCTAATGAATCAATACATTTTGATGGAGTACCATTTGATAGACCAATAAGGTAGGGACTTAGTCATTTCTATACTTCTAAAGCCTTGACTTGTTGATGTGATAGTAGGTTAGTATGGTATTGATATGGTGGTGATTTGCTTAGATTCAACTAATTGATGTCTCTTATTCCAATATTTCAATGTCTATGTAGATCAATGATTTATTTGGTAATGTGGCAACTTGTAGCTGATCATGGATCCTTCACTTGTTTTCTCTATCAGGTTTAGTAGATCAAACCATGGTGTCCTTTTCTTTCATTTAAATTTTTAGTAGCCATTATGACATCATGTTAATTTCATATACTAAATTATTGATATATTTACTATAAAATTCCAACCCTTTCTCTTTTTATTTATCAACTACTTACTCTAATTGGTTGGGTTAAATAATTGCCACTTAGACATTTTTGATTAATTGGTGAATGAAAAATTGGAATCCAACACAACCAATATCATGTATTAATATTTGTAAATGTTAGAATATTAATATGGAAATTCAGTGCTAAATACACCAAATCAACATCGTGCTAATGAATTGATGTCAATATATCATTCAAATCCTGAATTTGATAAAATTTTATTTTATTTTTGTATTTTCCTTCTTTAAAATCTGCCAACTTGGGGCTTACTTCTACTTTTATTAGTTTTTTATTTAGATTATTTTTTAAATATTTATTATGATTATCTATCCTTAAATTTTATGGTGTGATTTATTTATGACCTATTACCTAATGTAAGTGGTAAAATTCACTTCACTTTCTAAGTGATTTATTTTTCAAAGTGTGAGAGTTATGCTCCATACTTGAGAATTATGGGTATGATCTCTTTTTATTTGGGAGGCCTACTCCATTCTCTTGAAATAGGTGGAATAACTACTCCTCATATCGTAGGTTAGTCCCTCATAAGTGGTTAAGAATTTTATTCTTCTCCTGACCCAAACATGCATGATTCTATGATCATCTAGATTAATGAGATAAATTTTGATGTTCAACATCCCCATGGTTTCTAAAGGCCATATAGTCCTTATGGCTAGCCAAGATAGCTAGGATTGCTTTTTATATTTTTAGTAGGTTAAGGGGTTGATATAATTTTAATCATGGGGTCCATGATGTTGGTGGTATGGAGGACAACTCCTTGAACCAACTTCTGGTACCTAAAATTTATGCTTCACAATTATGTAGTAGAACTAGGAAAGAGCAATATTTCTCACAAGAATGCAACTTAATTTATAGATAGTGTAAATGAAAATAAACCATAGAATACAATGATCAGTAGCTATTGCAATAATATATTATCTTAGTAGATAAAGTTTGTGGTGTTGTAGGCTATAGGGAACTTTTTTCCAATGCATTAAAAGTAGTAGAACACAAATTTAGCTAGTACAAGATTAACCTAGGTATATAGAGTGAGAAATGATGAATGAGAAGATGGAAAAAGTAAAGGAATAAAACCAAATAAGTAGAAGAAGAAAGATATAGCCTAAGATAATCCTAATCTATATATAAATATACAAAAATTACAAAGCAATTGGGAGATAAAGTAGTTCAAATACCCAAGTTATCAAACATTAATTTCAATAATAGTTATAGAACTATCTATTTTTATTCCTCTACGACTAGTGCTAGTTTATAAAATATCAAGTGGCAAGGTTACATGAGCACAAATGTGTCCCCAATGCTTGAAACTAGAATTGTGATATCTATATATTCTAGCATTTAATAGTGACATATAGAGTTGGCACCATAGATCTATCTATATATGTGCATTTATACCCTTTAGGTAGCACAATGATAATTTTAGTGCAAAGTGGTTATAAAACCATCGACTAGTTTGAAACCATGAAGAAATTTCACATTATAAGAATGAATATCATTTTCCTATATAGTGAGAAGTCTAGATGGGTACCAATATCTACAAGATAGAATTACTAAGGAATCATCATCCATAGGTTCTTGATCAACGCCTAATTTTCTCATATCATTCATCCCCGTTAAGAAGTAATGATTACCATCATATTACCCTCTATTTATCTACTTGGTCAAATATTTACCACTTATATTGAGCTAAAAATTGACTTTTATTGATAATTTTAAGTAGTTGTGTTGCCTAATGAGTACTTTTAATAGTGGTATTGATCAATTTATTTACTACCATAAGTTCCAATTATGTTGAATCTAGATCTATAAAGTGCTATACTGCCATAGGTTTTAATAGAGGATGATAGGATAAATTAAGGAATTTTGTATAAAAATTTAGATGCATCCCCAAGTAGGGTGGTAAATAAAGAATAAAATGTTCTCACATTTCATGTGCTAAATGGAATATAGATCATAACATGGTGGTTTGATATTTTAGTATAGGATAGATAAGCATTTCTTTTTTAGATAGAACTAAAAATTATATCTAACCTAAACTTGATGTGAAGTCTTATGTTGATCATGACACTCTTTATTTATATTGTTAGTTCCATAAGATATCTTAAACCTAGGCCTAGCTATTTTCACTTACTACAAAAATTACTCAATCCTATGTACCTCTTTGACCTATAATGTTGTTGGGGTCATTAGTCAAACTATGGAAGGCGATGTCCATGGGGACATTGTTAAAAAATGAAGTATTCTTAAAATAGGTTGTGACCAATGAAGGTATAAAGATCCCTATTATAGAAAAATGTATGGAAAAATCTCAACTCATGTCTAAGGATGTTGATGGTTGTATATATAGAGTAGATGCACTAGTATTCTATTTACTACCTTTATATATCCATTTGTATATGGATATAAGGTAGAAAATTCCAAAGCTTAATGTATAGTTAGTTCCAAAGATATCACAAGAGGTTGTTAATGAATATGGAGTCCTAGACTAATGCAATAAATACTATATGGCCAAAATGGAGCTAAACTTGCTAAAATAATAAACTAGTAATCTCAAGTGTGTCAATGATCATTTTGTAAGCTATCATGATCACCATTTTGCTAAACTATTCACAACCATGGAGATGTAGTCATGTTCATGTCTTGTGGTGGGACAACCCAAGATATAATCTATTATGATGGATTCCTAATATATAGAAGCAATCGATAAAGGCATGTAGGACCCTAAAATTTATAATATTTTATGGTGCACATGACCTAACATGAAGTTCCACTTCTTTAAACATGTGTAGCCAATAGAAGTATTACTCTAGAATTACAAGGGTCTTATTGATGTTGAAGTGACCAGATTTCTTGGAATAGTGAGACTCTTATATGAGTAGCTGGTGTGATGTATCAATACGCACAAGGATATTTCCAAGTTAATACAACCTATCCTAAATATTGTCATCTCTTATTATCCCAATAAAAATAAGTATACCTCATGAGGAGTGATATAATAAGACCACAATTGAGAGCGTGGGGTTCAACATGATCAGAGGCATTCAAGAGTCTTTACAAGGATGGATTCTTGTTATAATATGATCTTTAGGTGTACCTAAATATAGGGGGGAGGAAAAGGGATGTGCGGGAAAAAATAAAATAACTCAACAAAAGAAAATGATAATGCACCAAAATATTTGCTAAGATATCCCTCCACAATAGGCCTAAATGCTATGTGTCAACAATGAACACTTTCTCTTGTTGACACAGTTAAGCACAAATGTTATTTACCAATATATATGGGTATAAAGAAATGTCTTAGTGGAGAACCATATATGGCTAGTCCAAAACTTTACACATGCCTCCCACACACACATATATAAGAAAAACCCAAAAAATAGGTACAAATTATAGGCACATACACACATACAAAAATGTGTGAGTGGAGAACAATATATAGCTAGTCAAAAAATTGATGCAAGCCCCCATATATATGTGCAAGTAATTGTTCAAAAGCATCATGGTCTAAGAAATTGTTCAAAATCTTTGAGTTTGATCATTTGGCATTTTTGTGTTTAGCATCATCCCTCAACTTTCAAGTTTGTTTGTTCACTCAGGCTAATAGGCCCCATCCTCGATGCACCATTTTGAGTAACTTCAACATATATTACCAAGATAACAGTAAGGGTGGGGAACCCAACCAAGTCAGATCAAAGTATTGACCGTCACCATTGATCACTTTACACAAGGTCAAGGCTTTTTCTTTGGCCAAGGCAATGTTGATAACACTACAACTCCCAAGGAAGGAAGTTTTTTCCTTGTCTACCGTCAGGGACTTTTCATTGGATGAGGCAATGCTGGCAATACTATGACTCCCAAGGCAAACTTTTAGCTTCCCACATAATCATAATTTCATCATTTGGCTCACGTGTGACTGACATAGATGGATTAGTATTGAAAATCTAAATTTCCCTCCCAATGCTATAAGTGATGTGTCCTCGTGTGAGTTTTTTGAGTGGCGATGCCTTGAAAATAAAAAATTCCCTATGATAAATCCGAAGAAAGGTGAGGAGCCCAAAATTGATAAGGGAAACATTCAAAAAAACTTCTAGAAGATTCAATATCCAGTTCAAATAGGTGAACCTCTCGAGTGTCCTAACCTTGTTAACGACCACAAAAGCATATTTCCATCTTCCTATTTTCTAAATCCATATATTCCTCTTAGCTTGTAATTCTTGCCCAATATGAGCTTTGTGGATCCAAGCCATGCAGATTGGAATCCACTGGTTGAGTGTGTTCTGAAAGAGAGGGGGTTTATCCCATTTTTAGAAAATTCTTTGATGATGAGCTCGATATCACCATGGCTATCCTAGAGACCTAGGAGAATAGCAAAGTCACTATTAGGGAGACAATTCTTAATTTACATACATCTCCTCTCCACTATCACTGGGAAACTGGAAAAAGGGAGGTTGATCCACAAAGAAAAGCATAATTAGGATGTGGAATTGAAGGATTTTAAGGACAATGAAAAAATATTCAAGGAGGAAAAATAGGCACTACATAGAAAAAACCTCCCCACCCCATGGAATGATGTAATGAAGGAACAAATCATCCCATATGAAGGAACAACTCATCCAGGGTAAATAGAAGATTATTGACATAAAGGATGATGACAAGGAAGATGATGTTGTTGCCAACAACTTGAAGAGGTTCATCATTTCAACAACCACAAACATGATGAATTCCATGGTGAATTCCATTACTGAACTTAGGGAAGCCCTATATTTGTTGTTCTACAATGAGCAATTTCTAGGTCAAGAGGACTCCAAGGAGGATGAGGCCAATTTTGAGGATGAGGCCAAGGAAGAGGTCAAGGAAGAGATGAAATATGAGGACAAGGAGGGCGATGAGGATGCCAATGAGGATAAGATTCCTCATTTATTCACTTATATTTCTTAGGCTACCCTGTGTGGAGCTTGGTTTACCCTTTGTTTATTAGATTCTTGATGGGGCTATATCCCCCCTTTTGTTTCTAGGCTATCTTTACTGTGATTGGGGCTGCATCTCCTTTTTTATTTTAGCATATCTTTTCTAGGGGCTACGTCCCCCCGTTAGATCCTCTTTTTTAACGTCTTTCAACATTTTCTTATTGTTTTTATAAATAGGTTTTGGGTTCCTCCTCTAAAACCTGGATATTAATAAAATTTTCTAACCTATAAAAAAAAATATGCAAGTAATTTTATACAAATATTATGCTAGAAGTAGGGGTTCAATTTACCCATAAGCCACTTAGAAATTGATTGCTCTATAGAAATAAATAAAAGGAAAGATTTCAAAAGAATACAATTGAAAAATTTTCAATCCTTTACAAAACTACCACTACTCCTATTTATAGATTACAAAGAGAAATATCTCCCTAAAAAAATGATGTGAATATTTTAAGATGACTATCGATTTTGATGTTGGATCATGTATTTTTTAGGTTGCTAGTCCTTCCAAGGTGTTCAGATATAGAATCATAAATTCCAAATTTTTTTATCTTTGGATGATGAGCTACCACCATTATTTCCAACTACCCCTTTTTGGAAATCCCCATAATATGTGTAAAATATTTTTTCGTTTAATGCTCCAGATTTAGGAGTGGCTTTGTTGTGGCTTCCTAACTACTATTATCCTTTCTAAGAGATATGCAACATTTATTTTATAGGAAAGGATAATACTTCTAGAAGATTCTACACCTCAATGAATCTTAGATGTTTGGGACGTGGTGGTTTTTATTTAAAAGTTTTCCTCACCATCCAACTTTAGGACTTTTTGACCTCAATATTTTTGACTACCAAAACTCATTGTCAAAGCTTTTATGTTCCTTTTTTTATCAAAATTTATGAAGGTTTGATATTCAAATCTCACTCTTGTTGGCTTTTTGATCGATGGAAATTTCAATCGAAGGTGTCTTACATGTCTATCTACCACTTTGACCTTTTCTATTTGTCACCTAAGAATTATATGATTTGAGTGTAGTGAGCCATCACTACATTTTTGGTGACTCACAAGGGATATTTAGCCTACTAAATATAAGTAACTTAGAGAAGCTGGTGCCTTAATCCATTGGGTACAGAGTTAGAAAATGAATCATTTTTTTTGGAATGAAAGTGAGGGTTGCAATTTTAGTAGTTAGTTTTTATCCTTGTATCCCTACAACTATTAATACTTTTACAATCCCATGGGATTCAATTTTACAAATAATATATATACAAGGTTTTAAGTGGGTGGTCTTTATCCATTGGGCATGGAGTCAAAAGAGGCCCCCCACTAGTCTCTCAAGTTATTTTTATTCCTTCATTTTTCTCCAATATCTTGGGTAGAAAATAATTACCCTTAATAAACTAGGACTCTTTAGTAGTCCCCTTGATGCAAATGGACTAGTACTAGAGACAAACATATTTCTTGCTGAAGTGGGATTGGTGCCAATGTTGAATCCCATTTTTTTCTTGATCTAATTGGCATGAATCTTGTACCTCTACCTTAGGTTCTCTGTTTCTTATTCATTTATATATGGGTAGGGTGATTCCTTTTGGCCTTGGTAATTTCTTGAGGTCATTTGATCAAACGTCTAAAAGGTAGTAAACTCCAATACCTCTACTATATTTTGGCCCATTTGATTGTTATTTTGGTTCTTGGGCCTATCAAGAATTTCTACCCCTACCTCCACGTACTTATCCTCTTTTTCCTAGGTTGGTATGATTTGGATTTGGTCAAGATCAAGAAGTTGTTGAGTAAGAGAGGACTATGGGATAGTATGTTATATAACTGGGGTTGATTGCTCCATATCCCTAAATTCATTTGTGAATAGGAAAACAAGCTAGCACTATTCAATTATTAAGGGTAGAGAGAGGGAGTAGAACCCTTTACAATCCCTTCCTTTGAATGAAGCCTTGAGCAACCTCATAGCCATGTTATACCTTATGCTTCTAAACACAATACCATATTTTGATAGATAAGTTTGGCTTAGGGTATTCCATACGTATGCTAGATGAGCTCCTCATAGATTACCTCTAATGCCTAATCCTAGGTCTTGAGGAGGAAATTGATGAGAATTATTATACCAACCTCAGCTATTTTCATCTATTGAGAGATCATATCTTTGTTATGATAGTTTTTGCCAAACCTTTTGACTCCCTCAATAGGGAATTAGAAGAGCATGAGGATGAGATAGAAATGTCATACCTCGATCCTCACCATAGTAGACAACCTCTTGATTTTATCAGTGAGGCATCAAATGAATACAAGGATGAGATAAAAATGGTATACCTCGATCCTCACCATAGTAGACAACCTCCTAATTTTATCTATGAGGTATCAGATGAATACAAGGATAAGACAAAACTCACTTACCTTGCTCCTTGTCATATATGATAGCATCCTGACCTAGTTAGTGAGGCACCCAAATAATATGAGGATAAAACTAAATTGGCCTATCTAGGTCCTCACCACCTTCGATGAGCTAACAATGAGAATAGAATTCAACCTTATAAACCTAGATGAGCTCTATCACAGGGCTTTTCCTCCATGTTAGCCTACTTAGAGAGACCTTATACTTCTAGAAGATCCCATCATTCTAGCTTCTCATAGGCTTGATCTATTTATTCCATTTCCACCTGGGCCACATCCAACATATCTATGACCTCATATCATTAACACATCCCTTCCATCCATAAATGGGGATAATATGTCCATAAATATGGTCTCCATTAATTTAACCATGCCACTTTGCAATCCCAGTGATACTTCAAAACCTTTGTACCTCAACCACAAGACCATAAATTTTGATCATGATGCATCACCACCATCGCCAGAAGAGTTCACCCCTTGTAATGAAATGTTATAACTATTTTTTTTCTCTCAAGGGTCATCTAAAGATGTTTTTCAAGTTGATATCAAGCAATATATGATCGATTCTCCAAAACCAACTTACAACATCCACTTGATACCTACACCTCATTAGCTTAAGGAGGGATCTCACATGTCAATATAGGAAACATGTGATGTAGACATTGGAAATGACCCTAAAAATCCCAACAAAGCAAAATTGGGATAGAGTCTATCCCTCGAAGAGTGAGACATCATCACAACTCTATTGATAGAAAAGATATAAATTTTTGATTGGTCGTACAAAGACATGTTGGATCTTGATACAAAATTGGTCATGCATAATCTTGCACTTGATCCAAATATTAAATCGGTCAAGCAAAAACTTCACAAGATACATCCAAAAATTGCCTTGATGGTAAAATATGAACTACAATTTTTTTGTATGATGGTTCATCCAATCCATCGACTATCTTGAATGTGTCTCCAATATGGTACCCATAGGAAAACCTAATGGGATGATTCACATATTTACAGACTTCTGAGATCTTAACAAAGTGACTCACAAGGATGAATTTCTCCTTCCAAACATTGATGCGCTAGTTGACACCACTGCAGGTCATGAAATATTGTCCCTCATGGATGGTTTTTTAGGCTATAATAAAATCTAAGTCAAACTTGAGGATCAACCAAAGACAACCTTTACCACTCCTAGGGAAATTTTTTCTACAAGGTAATGCTATTTGGCCTTATAAACATTGGTGCTACATATCAACGGGTCATGATATATATATATATATATTATATGACTACATGCATAAAATCCTTAAGGATTACATAGATAATTTTCTAGTCAAATATCTATTGTATCACAAGTATGTTTATGTTTTGAGGAAAGTTTTTGATCACCTCATTGAGCACAATGTTAATCTTAATCCCAAAAAGTGTGTCTTTGGAGTCACATCTAGAAATTTTTTTGGCTTTATAGTCTCCAAGTGAGGGATCAAAGTTGATCCCACCAATGTCAAAGTAATATTGGAAATTCTCCTCCATACCAACCTTAAGTAGCTTTGTAGCTTACAAGGAAAGGTAGCATCTATCCGATGCTCATACCATAACTTTTGGGTCAAGGTCAACCCATAAATAAACTACTATAAAAGGGGATTCCATTCTATTGGTACGAGGAGTGTCAAAGGGTATTTTATAATATAAAGCAATACCTAGCATCACCATCCATTTTAGTCCCACCCCAAATAGATGTACCATTCATGTTATACATTTTAGCCACCAATTTTACCTTAGGGACCATGTTGGCCCAAAATAACAAGGTAAATAAGGAACATGCTATATATTACATTAGTCACGCATTGGTGAGCTATAATCTCAAATAGGCATACGTTGATAAGCTTTTCCTAGTAATGGTATTCACCACAAAGAAGATTTGAAATTACATGTTGAATCATACAATGTATATAATTTCCAAATAGAATCCTTTATGGTACATGATGAGTCACATGTATCATAATACTCATATCGTAAAATAAATTATGCTATTGAATAAATTTGACCTTGAGTTTATAAGTTAAAATTTAATTAAATTTTAAGTTATTGAAGATTAGGTAGCATAGGCTCCTCTCAAGGATGATAGGCCTCTCACTATCGAGTTGCTTGATGATGCATTCTTTGCATTATCTAACTCACCAGAACCCAAAGATCCTAAAAAAGAGCTGACATGACTTTGTTCTTCGATGGTTCTAAGTGTGAGAAAGGGGGTGGTGTTGGAGTCATATTTTTCACACCATAGGGATCTCCTATGCCCCTATCATTTAAAATCAACTTCTCATGCACCAATAATAATGCTAAATATGAGGCTCTTCTTTTGGGTCTGTAAACAACTATCATCATAAATATCAAAAAGCTTAATATCTTTGGTTACTCCTTGCTTATAGTCAACCAAGTCAAATAAATCTATCAATGCAGATTTTTGATCTTGAAATCATACAATGATCTTGTGGATAAGCTATTGGCCAAGCTAGAATGGTACAATATCAAGGAAATACCTCACTTGTCTAATCATTTTGTAGATATAATGGCCTCTTTAGGATATTTAATTTTTTAGAACCCTTCTAATGATATTACTACCATCAATGTCAAAATGCTTTCACAATCAACAATTTCATGTGAAGCTTTAAGCGATGATGTTGTCCATATGATCCAGATTGAACCAAACTAAGATCATTTCTCTCAAGTACATGCATTTATGAAAAAAGTATCCTAGGGGTCCTTGATTCCATAGGGTCCTTCTGATAATGACACGACCATTCATATTAAGGTTTTATCCAAATTTACATTTAAGCATAATGAATCACAATGAGAGCAAGCTATTCATTCAACCAATACCCAAGCTTATCAATATTGGCTCACCTAGATAAACATTTTCTTGAAACTTGGTAGTATACCTTCGGGATTGTTGCATACCATGAAATGAATTTTTAAGCAAAATTAACCAAATATGTCATGTTGGGAGATATACTTTATCATCAAAGCTATGATGATCTCTTCCTTCATTGTTTAGAGCTCCAAGAATATGCTTGGGCAATATCACAAGCTCACGTATGATGACCATTTTAGTGGTATGGCCATCGTGAAGTGCATCCTTCAACTAGGTTATTATTGGCCCACTATGGAGAAATACTATCGTGCCTACATTAGAAAGTGTGTGAAATGCCAACATCATGCTAATATTTCACACTTACTTTATCAAGACTTACAACCAATTCAATCAGTGTGGCATTTTTTTTAGTGGGGTTTTGATCTAATTGGGAATATCTCATCCCCATCTGCCAGATGTCACATGTTTATCTTAACAGCCATAGAGTACTTCACTAAATGGGTGGAAGCTATCCCTCTTACCACTATAACTAGAGCTCGTATTACGGAGTTCATACTCCATAATATCATATGTTGTTTTGGTATTCCATCCAAAATCATTTTGGATAATGGGACACAATTCAAAAATAAATATGTGCATGATTTAACTTTAAAGTAAAACATTCAAAACAATTTTGTTACACCCTATAATCCATAAGAAAATAGACAAGAAGAGGTATCTAATTAAATGGTAGTTGCCATTCTTAAGAAAACCATCAAGAAAAATCACAAAGATTGACATCTTTAACTATCTCTAGAATTATGGACTTATCACACTAAAATTCATACACCTACTAGGAAAACTTCATTTTCACTAGTCTATGGCATTGAGATCATTATTCCTCTAGATTTGGAAATACCTTCATTGCACATCTCATTGCAAGAGTTCATCAATGATGACACCACGCAACAAGCTCACCCCGACCAACTGACCCTTCTTGATGAATTATGAGTTAATGCTCTTAAGCACCTTTGGTTTTATCAGGATTGCTTTAAATGAGCTTACATATGAACATCCACCTAAGGGAGTTCAAATTTGGAGACCTTGTGCTAAAATAAAATAAACTAAACTCCAACTTACCATCGCATTTGTGAGACAAATTTGTGGTAAATTGGTTAGGCCCTTTTATCATCATGGAGAAGATAGGACCAAGGACTTATTGAATTACCTCTTTTGAGGGTGTTGAGTAACATGAACCACTCAACATTATTCTTTTGTGGGCATTTCATGCATGACATATAATGCATCAAAAAAAAAAAAAAAAAAACAATCAAAATTACAAAAACAACAAAAATTATCAAAAATTTCAAACAAATAAAAAAACAAAAGAAAAACATAAAAAATATACAAAATATCAAAAATACAAAAACATTTGCATTACATCGCGTTGCATTTCATTGCATTCATTGATTAGTTACATTAGGCATATCAATCCATTGCACTTGCACTAGGACAAGTTGTGTTTGCATTTTTACAAATGACACCATGTTTGTATGTCAATCATGAATCTTAAATCAACCTCATCCATCATTAGAATTTGCAATTTTTTCTTACGAGTTTTTTCTTATTAAGATATCCTCATAAGATAGGTTAGATATTGGATAAATATCAACAATGATGTTTAGATGACCACTAGATATTTTATGCACACCTTTTAGTTTACAAAAAGCTTTTAGGTAAAACCCTCACATCCCACATATCATTACCATCCACATTCCCCTTTGTGAGTAACTGTGTTTTTAAACACAATTAATAAATTTCTATAAGGCGTTCACTAGGGTTTTCGGTCATTCAGCTATCCCTAGTTATATTTTTAGATTTTGTAGAAAATTATATTAGCTTTTGGAAAGTAAGGTCTTGCTTTGATAGTACCTTGCATATATCAAAATCCCAACATAATTTCACACATTTAAATTTGAGTTTTAAACAAGGAAGGATAACACTACAATATAGTGATTGCCACCTTAAGAAAAAGGTTTTCTTTACTTATTCTATTATGCACATGGTCTAGGATGCTGAAAATTGACAAAAGGATAAGCTCCTCCCTACCCAATCAATCCCCTTACTCTTCCACAAAACGAGCTAGTTCCAAAAAAAATAGTGGTTTTTACCACTATTAAAATCCCTTGCTCCAAAAAGAGTCATTTTCACCACTACGAAAAAAATGAAATGAGCAAGTATCCCAAGAAATCAAAAGAAAAGAATGGGGTAATGAATTTTAATTGTTGGAATCCTCAATATTCAAAAGCCACGGGTAAATCTCCATTACAACAATGGGTTGAATAAAATCCGCCTGACAATGGAGTAGCCTTATGTGTGGCAATATGTCTATCATATTAGAGACCTTCTTTTGTATAAACCAATGTCAGCTTATGTTTGAGCTAGCTTTTTGTCGCTTGTATTGCCTAGTAGTATAGTCTAACTACATCCAAAATCAGGATAAGATGACCATAGGGTGATCCTCATTACAACAATGGGTTGCATGAAACCCATATGGCAATGAGGTAGTATTATGCATTATCTAATACATGCACTTTACACACATAGGGATATTACATATCTAGGTCTTTATAATATAATTATATCTTTCAGAGTCCTGCGTATCTAGTATACAAATTATGACCAATCAACTAGGGTGTTTAAGTCCTAGAAAAGCCTTAAAAGTTTCCTCATAGCATTTAACTATCTCATCATCATTAGTAGTTTTATTTATGAGTTTTTTTTTATTAAGAGGTCCTCATAAGATAGGTTAGATACCGTATAAATATCAACAATGATGTTTAGACAACCACTAGCTATTTTATGCACACCTTTTAGTTTACAAAAGCTTATAGGGAAAACCCCCACATCTCACATATCTCATATCACACATTCACATCTAAATGTATAACTTTTATGATAAGGTTAACATTTTATTGTCATGATTTTTATACATTTGGTGGTGTCTACCATTAGTTTGTAAAACACAATTAGAATTCATTTATGTTTTAAGAAATTAAAATACACATATACAATTTGCATTAGAACACCCATATAAAATTTAATGCATTTCATACACATTAGATTTTTATAATAATAACATGAATTCACATCCATAATCAAATAAACAAATCTAAAACATACATCTAACATTAGATATCGCATCCATACATCAACTTATTTAGGCATACCTCTATACATCTATCCTATAATTTCTAGTTATGCATCCATCATCCAAGCACAAATCCATGAGTGCATTCATACATCAAATAAAATAAATCATAACGCAATAAACACATGATGATCTATAAATAAGAGATAAATCATATATATATATATATATATATATATATTTGGTAAATTTATGATACATCATGGTATAAAAAATACCCATAGGATACAATCTTATAGGTCCTCAGACCTTACATCCAAAAAATAAGCCACCACATAGCCCTAAGTCATGCAAGGCCTATACCCCTAGATCCACCTCTACCCTTTGCCTCATATCTATGAGGTTGCCCTGATCCACTAGTCATTGATATCTTTGGCCTAGCTACCAACTTGTGATTGTACCTCATTGAAGGCTACCTTGAGGATCCTCATGCTAATCAGCACACTACTATATTACCACCAAGTAATCCCACCTAGCCCTCCAAATCCATGATATATGCTTTTTTAGATCGATGTTGAGAATCATAGTCACTTAGTAAGATCCACAATATAGCTACCTCAACTTGTAATCCTATCACATCCCTTGTAGTCTAACTACCAAATCCCACCTATATCTAACCTACAGTCAAGGCTACCAGTTGAGCTTGTAGAGCATCTTCATCTACTATCCTAGCCACTATTTGTGCCTATAGAGCATCACACACTGCTATCCAAGCAACCATCTATGTCCTTGGAGTATCCCAATCTGCTATCACCCTGTTCTTCTCGACCATGGCCCTATCCACTACCACCTAGGAGCTATCCAGTTATGCAGTTATAAGGGCCTTATCATCAGATTAGCCCCTCTCCCTCTACTACTATTGGGCTAGCTAGCTCTGTAATATTGCTATAGTCATATCCTACTCTACTAGATGCCCCTGGAGAGTCTACACTTATGCCCTAAACTAAGCACCCTCATCCTTTGGATCCTCCTCATTGCCACCCTTGTTCTATGGTTCCTCCACCCCCTTTGTAGGCTGGCACCACTCTCCCTTTATTTGATGATGCACTCATTACCCTCCCTTGCATACCTTATCTCTTGAGCCCTCACCTACCTTAGCCCCAACTGACATATCCATAGGACCACCTCCCTACCATAGTTGAGTAATCCACCATGTGTCATACTCTACTATCATACTTGGGTCCTCTAAACCTATAAAGGCCAATGGCTCATCCTCCTCATATCCTAGTGGTATAAAAAATATTCACTCTAGATACACCTCATCTCCTTGATGATGATAAATAACAAGCTCCTCAAGAACACCCTAGCAGATCTTGAACTGATGAGTAATGTGAGAGTACTAGAAGTACTCGTACTCGGTACCATACCACCCAATTAGCCACTGTTCACATCTCACATACCCTAGCTATGTTGCTACCTCTAACCATAGAGGAAAATCCATATAATACCTCCAAATAATATGACCTGGCCTTAGTCCCTCAAGGGACCTTGCATAATGCACCAACCTTCCAACATGAGGTCAAATGTGACCCACCTCCAGGCCTCACCTCCATCGAGCAACATATTTGATCTCAAGGTCCTTCATATTTTCTCGTGCTAACACTAGAAGTCCCTTTGGTTAGTCTACTTAGATGTGCTTCCATCCCCAAACTTGAAGAAGGAGGCTGTAGCCCAATCCACCTTGACATCAGTGCTGGATATCATATAAATCATCGTATATATGAGCAAGTAAGGTGCTCTCCCATGACATGATAACTGGTTATCGGACATCACACTCTATCAGGTCTTGGACTATATCAAGGAGGTTCTATGGAAACCTCACTTTGGAAGAGTTAGATAGTAGGATGTCGAGATAATGCACATCAACACTGCATACCTCCAACTGAACACTTGTATCATATACCATGACCCGATCATCACCTGACCACTATCCATCCACTGCCTTGCAACCTTAGCCTCCATGCCAAATACCCTCTCCAATACTCTACTTTTCTTAAGAAGAGGAGTGGAGGTGATTGAGTCCCCCTCAATAAAAATTGAAAAAATATGATACACATCCTCCAAGGTGACTATCATATCACCAGTCAAGAGGTGGAAAGTGTTCATATGACTATCCCATCAATAAAATAAGACAATCATATAGGCATGATCTGCCATCACTACCTCCAATCGAGTCACTTGCTTGAGGCCAATCACCTCAAACCATGCCCACTCATCATTCATAAGAAATCCTTGTACTATATCAAAAAGCATAGGAAATCTATGACGAGCCTTCAACAACTGAATCCAAACAAGCAAATCAATCAATCAAAACAAAATTGTAAAAAATTCCAAAAAAATCAATCAAATATGCACATTAATGTAGTTGTCTTGGGCCGAGGCGGTCTACAGGTGAGACCATCCCATCCTGAGATGGCCACCACTAAGGTTAAAAATTTGATCGTTGGATTTTAAAATATGGCCATCCCACCCCAAGATGGCCCCCAACTCTCCAAAGGAGAACCATCTCTACCTAAGATGACCTTGAAATAAGAGCCAATTCTATTTTTCAAAAGTAGGCATGAAAAAAAAGAAAAGAGAAAACAAATAAAAACAAAAATAAGCAAACCTAAGTAACCTACACTATATTTCCTAATCTAAGATGGGTTCAATACCTTAATTTTTCAAATGACGTTCATTTTACACATTCATTAATGATGTTTATTTTAAAATCATGAAATAACAAGGATATAAATTAAGTGCCTACCTTCCTCACTCCAACTCCTCCACTAGTCGAAGCCTCAGTTTGGTCCATGGTCATAACAGGTAGAAAATTTGGTAGTGCTCCATGTCAAAAAATGCTCTTCTCCTCACCTCTATTTTTCCCTAACTTCCAACAGTGCAAATGATGTCAAAAATTTGGAAATTTTGCTTTTATATTTTTCAAAATTTATGACCATTCCTATGTGAAGCGGTCACATTTTTTTGTGACCATCCTACCCTAAGATGGCCTTGTAATTTGCAGAATGCCATTGTCCTACCCTAGGATGGCCTCAAAATCACAATAAATGCAAGCATCCCACAAGCATCCTCAACATAAATTTGGGAATTCAACTATATCTAATGGTCCATCCTACTCAAAAACTCCAAAAATACTCAAAATATTTGATCAAAACTCTCAAGTGATCCTCATACCTAGTGATTTAACCTATACACCTGTAGTTTGTAGCGACTAATTATCCATGCAATATGGTTGTATGGGTAGGTTACCATAAGGTCACTTGAACCAAAAATATCTCCAACCAAAATTGAAATGGTATTATCTCAATTCCGTAAGAAAGCCATGTGGCTGGATTGATCTGTGAAATAGAGCTATACATTTTATTCTCCCATTTAGCCTCAAGAGATCATAAAATACAATGATTCACCTCTGTAACAAATCGAATTGTTATCACCTTAATTTCCTAAAAAAATCCATGCAATTGGACTTCTCCAAGGGATAGATATGTACAATTATCCATAATGGTTGAAATAAAAATTGTAATAGGATTCCCCCCTTCACATTTGTAAAGGTCCTAAAAAAACCCAAGTCAAGTCATCTTGGTCAAGCAATTCATCACTTTTATCACTTTCCATCTCCTCATAGACTTGTCGCTTGAGGGGGTAGTCATACATCATAGAATTCATAATCAAAATAATAATCAAATGCTCAAGTATGCAAATCCAAGAATCATTACCAAAGACAATCATGCCCTTGCTTGGGGTAGATAATAAGCAAAAACTTCAATAAATGCTTCGTATGGCTGAAAACCTGACCCTGTAGCACCACCTACTTGGTACACGTTTCTAGAGTGCCAAGATTAGGTATGCCCAAATATTACCAAAACCAAGTCCACCATTGAGTTGGAAGCAATGATTCTATGACTTCTAACCTTTATAGAATTAGATCAATGAACACCATCAACTCTCAATTTGACGTTAGGTCATCTATTTTTTCTCCATGTTATGCTTTCACACAATGTATCTCAAAAAGGGGCATATTTAGACACCTAAAACATGTTATATTGAGGAGACTACCTATATGGACACCTTTTCAAATCATATGACCCACCTTGGGCACCCTTAAGGCCTAAGAATGGTTTTAAACCACTTTAAAAAGGAGGAATTTTTATTTAAGCCTGGGCCATCCTACCTCGATATGGTCAATAGTCATGATCATACTACCCTAGGATGGTCATTCCTGTAGCAATGAGACCCTAAATATTGAGCAAATATTTGAGCAGTCATGAATGCTAGTCAAGCATAATGGTTTATTGATAATGGATATTTTAATTCAACCATTTCTTGGCTTCTCCTACAAGCTAAGACTCCCTTCAAGGAAGTCTATATAAGGGTGCATAGCCTTCATTAATAACTCTAGAAATTTCATATAACAAAGTGCTATTGAACTATAGACTCGAAGTGCTCTCATATTTCAAAGCAACAAAGTGCTACAAAAATTCATCCATGGATTTTCCAAGCATCCCAATGCACCATACCAAAGGTTGAAGGTTACATTTGTACTTCTTTACACCATCCAACGCTCTTAATTCTTGTCAAATATTATCATTAATTTATTCTTCATGAGCATGCTAAGAATATCAATTCATCCATGAATCAAACCCAACATCACATCACATCAGTCACAAGGAATTAATTGCAGTTCAACAACCATCTCACCCAAAGATGGCTTGTAGGTGCGATCGTCTCAACCCAAGATGGCCAATAGGCCAAACCATCCTACACAGATATGGTCTCACAATAAATATCTATTTTCCCTATTTTATTGCTTTCATTAGTTTTAGTAGCATCCTAATTACTTCATAGCATATTTAGATTTCAATTTGTATGCATTTATTTACCATATTTTAGCTTTCTTTATCATTTTTTATCATGTATATGGGTCTTATCTTGAAAGGCTCTTCATATGCTATTGATACCTTTTAAGTTTCTTTGTGTGCATATTACAGGTCATTACATGGAGAAAATGGCATAAAGACTCACACCTTATCATCATACATTATAGAGGTTACAAGAAACCCTTCCCAAATCAGTTTGTGAAGATGCAAAAGAGATCCTGCAAAATATATCCAAAATGGCTATAATTATATTAAATTGTATCAATATTGGTAGAAATTCCTAAGAGGAATTTTATTGTAATATTAATGGAAAGAATAAAGCATAATAAATATAAGGGCATCATCAAATAATTTCTTTATTTTTTCTTTATTTGTATAGTTATACTTAAATTTTCTACATTTAAACCTTGTCTTTTTTTAGGGGTGTATGGTCTCTTTTACATACTTCAACTATAAATACTCCTCAATTAGTATCTATTTGTAATATAAGTGTTAATAAAATGTTATATATTGGGATGCCCATGGGAACCCACCTTCTACATATTCTTGTCTCTCTCTTTCTCTCTAGATTTATTTCTTTCGTTTCTAAAATTCTATCTTTAATTTCCTTCTACATATTTTTTGGATATGACCATGGTGAATGCATATTTTGGAATATTTGTAGGAAATATTATGAAATCCAACATGGTATTAGAGTGATGACCAATGCTAAATCACTTGATTCCAAAAAATATTCATCCTTTTGGGTGAATGAAAAGGTAGAATTAGCATGCTTTTATTTTTTGATGGATTTACTAAAATTTGAATTTAAAAATTTAAATTTCACAATTTGACACCAAACCTCCTCCAACTTTAATGTCCCAACTTTGCATATCCTTTTGCATGCTTTATGTACATAATACTCCAACTCATTTAGCATTTGATTTTTGGAAGATAAAGTGGACTACCAGAGGTAAACAATGCATTGGTGATGGTGCTAATTGCTCATGAGGAGGTTGTAGGTTCAATCATTCAAGGAATATTTTTTATTCTTTATTTTTTTGTGTCATTACTACTCCACCATATTTTATTTATAATAGATAGAATGACATGATGGTAGGAAAGGTGATTTTTTTGAGGCTCATCACCTATTCAAAACTTGGTTAGAACCCTTTTGTAAGAGTTGATGTTTGGAAAGACATCATCCATAGGTGAGTTTGGGGTGGCATACATGCTCTCCATTAATATTACATAGATCTATTAGTTCCTATAAACCTCTCTCCATCCATGAGTTTGCTACAATAGATGAAACTTTTCTCTAAATAGTACAAGTCATCAATTTTCATTTTTCTTTGGAATTTATTTTTAAATGGTTTTGGTGATATTACTTCTTGTATCATTTGCACAATATATCACATTGGTTTGTCTATTCCCTTGTTGCATCAAGGTTGTTAGTTCAAATACCATAAGAAATTTTTTTATTTGAAGAAATACTATTTGGTGGTGTGTACATTGGTAACTATGACACAATTATTGGTTGAATAACATGTGGCTTATAGGTTTTGAGGTTAAACCTTGGTGCCAACCCTTATCCATTAAAATTTATGCAACAAGTTTCTTTAATATTTTATCCCTTTTGATTCTAAGCAATGTGCATGGCACATTGGTCAATTTGCATTGTTGGAAAACAAAGGTTGTTGGCTAAATCCCCATCATTTGTGAACCCATTATAATTTGAATACATACATACATACATACATACATACATACATACATACATACATACATACATACATACATATATATATATATATATATATATATATATATATATATATATATATATATATATATATATATATATATATATATATATATATAGATATATATATATATATATATATATAGAAGGCTACGGAGACCACACATCCATGGATATTGCAATAGAAAGAAATAACACATGTAATCTAAGCATACATTTGACAAAAGAAGGAAATAACAAAGGGAAGCTCTCTTTATTAATCAAATGAGTCTTGTTATAGATTTTTACCTCTTAAGGATATTGTAGACAGGAAAAATTGACCCATTAAGATGAGTCATTTTTCTCAAAAACCCTTAGTTTTCCCTCTTAAAAAAACTAAGGTTATCTTCAAAAGAATTTTTACCCTATCCAATCATCACAATTCTTCTCAAATTTTATACCATTGGATAGGGATCAAAAATATCTTTCCAACGGTATATTATATGTCCAATTTTGACATCATTTGATCCCTCAAACTGCAAAAACACTAAGTACATGTCTAGTTGTCACAGAATTCGTGGGAAAATGCGCATCTAACTTTATAAAATTTATTTGATTTTGGCTCCAAGACCATTTTAATGAAAGACATTTTTACTGTTGATTTTTTAGCCCTAATTTGGGTTAACAAATAATTTAGATTAGTAATTTTCTAATCTAATTAAAACTACTCAACAACTTCCCAGATTGGTTATCTCATGAGAATGATAAATATATGTGCTCCATATCCCAAAAAAAAAGAAAAAAATAAGAAGTAGAGAGAGCGAGGGGGAAATAAGTAGAGAGAGGTCGAGGAGAAGAAAGAAGTAGAGAGATATCGAGGGGGAGAGAAGCAAAGAGAGATCATGGGAATGAAGAAGGGAGAGGAATTGAGAAATTAAGGGCAATGACAGTGTTGAATTGAGAGATGTTTATGGATTAATAATTTTTTGTTGCAGGTAAATATCCAGAACAAGTTTTCTCTTCCCTTTTCTTTTGTAGGTTGAATGCTTGAAGCTGATTGAAGAATATTGTTGATCATTTTCATTGCTTTTAATTATCAATAATCAAAACCCGTGATACCCCCATTGTAAGCAAGTTTTTCTTTTCTTCTAATTATCTTGAAAATCATCATTTTTACAATCATATTTTATATTTTATTTATTTCTATTAAAACATAATATGACCTTTGGATTGAATTTTATCTAATAAAATCACATATGTTTTTCATAAATTTTATACCGTTGGATAGAGATCGAAAAGAGCTTTTCAATGATATATAATTTGCCCCATTTTGATGTTGTTTTGATCTCTAAAATGCTAATAAACCATACATATGTCTAATTATCACAAATTTGTATGGATCTAATAAATTTATATAAATATAAATATGGGGGGAAAATATTTGACTTTAAGTTAGGCATTTCTTTGTTTTAGATCAAGTAGGATATAGTTGAAACCATTTGGTTTTACTAGCTTTATTAATTATTGTATCATTTATCACTTGAATATAGATTTTGATTTATTTATAATCACCAATTATTATCATCCTTTTATATATAATTGTTGGGAAAGAACCAAGAAGATCCATTCACTCTAATGATTAAAAGGAAACCTAAGGCCATTTTTATGGGATCTATGGCTTCTAATTATTAGCATCAAGTGCTTTTTCTATCAAGTTATAGGTTTACAGGTCAAATTTGGCTAATTTGATAGATCAATTATAGATCCACTTAAATCGAACATATGAACCAAGTAAGGATCTAAATATAATTCTTCTTGGCTCCTTCATACTATAGATTCATATTTCTATAGTTTTATAAACATTTGCATAAAACAAAAGAAAGAAAAAAAAACAAAGAACATAGATTCAGTTACATCATATTTTGCATTTAATCACATTAATTGACAAACTCAAAAGAAAATGTCAAAATACAAACTTAGTTGCATCGTTTTACATCAATCATATTAGTTAAAAGACTCAAAAAAAAAATATAAAAACTTTGACTTTGATGCATCAATCATATTAGTTTAAAAGAAAAATACAAAAGGACAAAAAGATACAAACATAGTTATATCATTTCCATATCAATTGCATTTAATCAAAAGGTTCCAATGAACGAAAAAACTAAAACATAGAATTTAGTTAAATTATTTTATACTTAATACATTAAATTAAAAAATATAAAAATATAAAAATAAAAACAAAATGTTAGCATAAACTCCATCTTTCGCTTTCAATCATTGCATCAAAGTTAGATTTACAATGCTTTCTATATAGACGTGTATGCCATTTGTTCTCAAGGAAAGAGAAGTATAGAATAGTTGCATTTTGGCTAAACTAGGTGATTGTGAGAAAATATAAAAAGAACACATAAAAAAAACTCCAAAACCTAAGTGTGGAAACAGCCACAAAATGTTTCCTGGTGAACCCACCCAATTCATCGAAAAATCACCAAAGAAGACATAAAACTCAAGTGTCTCTCTTAGAGGTGGAGACCTATCATTCTATCATTCCCCTTTGAGGCACGAATACATTAGCCTGAAGGAAAGGAGTGCAAGAATTTTAGAGCTACATTCTTTGGTGAACCCGATGTGAAAAACATAGGCATTTTTTTGATTTATAAAACATAAAAAAGCATAAAAATTACAAAAAAAATATAAAAACAAAACAAAAACCAAACAAGATCATTAATCAAACTTGCACATTTTAGGTTCATTTCATAAATGTTAAATTTCAACATAGGAAGCATAGATTATAAAAAAATATGCCTAGAATATTAAGAAGTGGTAAGCAACTAGAATATGATTACATGGAGGATCAAGATCAAGAAAACCTTAATGATAGGATAAATATTGAAGATGATAAAATTTCAGAACCAGATGAAGAAAACAACAATAAAGAAGATGAAATAGATGATCCAACTAGACCTTATATTTTTTTGGTAGATAAGATACTATAGCATTAATACCGAGTTTTACAAGCTAACCCAAAACCTTTTACAAAAATTAGGCTAGGGCTGTTGATGAACATATCCTTACTAAGGATCTTATATATGTAAAATCTACATGCCGCCAAAGCCATTACATCCAGTAAGGCACATAGCCTATTATAAAAATGAAACTCCCTATATAGAATTTTGGATATACCCTGAGAAAACACACATGCATCATAATTACAAAAATAAATAGACACAAATCCCTTCCTTGAGACAATGGAGAAACAAAAAGCTGCAGACACACATAGCAGAGTACTGAAAAAAACTCCCACAAGCTCTGTATTGACAATTACTCTTAATAATTCTTTGGTAATTATTTTCTTTCGTATACGACATGCTTTGGTACCACATACTATCTTGGCCAATTAGCCTTGGAGAAGTGAACATGCTGGCTAGATTTATGGCGGTGGCTATCTAGTGGTCATTGTGGCTTTGGTTTGAAGTCTTATATTGCCATTTCTGTCCTTCCCTATGATTATCAACAAACCTCAAATTATTAATATGCTTTGGAGCCATGTTATATGATATGTGACTATCTCCATTAGTCTTTGTGGTAGTTCCAAGCAGCATCCATGAAGACTGACAGCTCAGATAATTTTAATTGTGAGTCCAATTCAAAAAAGAGACGGGAATACTCCTAGCCTTCAAAGTTACAGTGCCTTCCCTATTGGTAAATTCGACTATCATTCTTGGAATTCTTGTTGAATAAACTCCTCTACTTCACTCGAGACATCGTGTTTCCATTTGAAAAGTCCGTCACCATCAACACCCAAATTGGCCAGCTTATCAGCAATTTTGTTAGCTTCCCGAAAGACATGTTGGGCTTTTCTGTCCTGTCTTCCCTGGAAAAGGATCCTAGCCTCTTCAATAATTGTTTTAATCCTCCAAGGAGGTGTTTTCCAATTATTTAGGAGATTTATAACATGCATAGAGTCTCCTTCTATGATAAAATTGCCTTCTAAGTCTTGAGTCATTTGAAGGCCTCTCCACATAGCTCTAGATTTAGCTTCGTTGTTCATCCTTGTTTCCAAATATTCAAAAAATGTAAGCATCATATTCCCATTATGATCTCGCACAATACTACCAACGCCTGCTCTTCCAGGATTTTCCTTAGCTACTCCATCAAAATTAATCTTAAACCAACCCATAGGAGGTGGGGACCACTTAACATTGGCTCTAGGGTTGACTACCCTAGGCACAAACTCATCTAACAAGGTTAAGCTTAAATATTGAGCAATCATGATCTCCTGCAGATGAGGTTTATAGCTATCAAAAGGGATAAGGTTCACATTCTCGTTGGCAAAGGATATGATCCTGGCAATGATAGTTTGATGATAATGGATAGACTCATTAAAGAATTTATGGTTCCTTTCTAACCACACCTGCCAAAGATAGTGATTGAGATAAATTTTCCACATGTATCTAAGTCTTTGGATTGAAAATGGGCAAGGCCACTGGATGAAAAAATCAAGTATGGTGGTTGGTTTAACCCATGAAATATTGAAGGCATGAAAAACCCCACTTAAGATAGTCAAGGAAAAAGGGCACTCAAGGAAAATGTGATAAATGGTCTCCCAATTAGCCCTGTACAAATAAAATTGATTAGTGATACAAATACCTTTACGCATCATATTATCAATGGTTAGAATTCTTCCTTGGATAACTAGCCATAAAAAGACTGCAATTTTTGGAATTAAATTTTTTATCCAAACTAAGTCCTTTTGGAGGACAAAATCCTCGTCATCAAGCAGAAGCTTGTAAGCTGATTTAATAGTGAACTGCCCATTTTCCATAGGAGCCTAGGTCACTTGATCTTCCTTAGATCTCATGGGGATAAGCTATTGCTCGAGAATGTTATAAAGATCATTTGATTATGCTTGAAATCCTTGAATTTTTATTTGTTTCCACTTCATTCTACCTATGTCCTCAACCATATAATTGGAGACTTTTCTGCCAATGAGTTCTTCTGTGATATATTTGATTTGGGCTAAGTTAGGATATTGCGTTAGTGGTTTGTCCTTAGCCCACCTGTCATTCCAAAAATTTATCCTCTCACCATTGCCTAAAACCCATATTAAACCTTTTTTTATGATTTCCTTACAATTAAGAATTGCTTTCCAAAAAGTAGAACCTCTGATTGGAATTGAGTCACTTAGAAATTCCATATTTTGAAGATACTTTCATTTGATGATAGTTTTCCATTCATTTTCTTCACCAAAAATGAGATGCCATGCCTGCTTAGCTAGTAAAGCTAAATTTATATGAGAAATTCTCCTCATACCTAAGCCCCCATTTTCCCTAGGTCTGCACACTTTGGTCCATCCTACAAGGTGTATCCTTTTTTTCTCCTCTAATCCAGTCCATAAAAATTCTTTTTGGAGTTTCTCAATTTTTTGGAAAACCTTCACAAGGGCTTTAAAAATGGAGAGGAAATAGACTGGAATGCTCTAAAGAGAGGCCTTAGTGAGGGTCAAATTTCCTGCTTGAGATAGAAGATGACCTTTCCATCCAATAAGTTTTTTTTGAATTATTTCAATAACCCTGTCCCACATTGACTCTCTCGAAGAACCAATGAAAAGAGGGAGACCAAGATACGAAGTGGGGAGGTTTGCTATATCACACCCTAAAAATTTTGCAATCCTTCCTTGCATCTGAATGGGGGTGTTCAAGAAATATAACTTTCTTTTATTGAAATTAACTTTTTGACTAGCAGCATCCTCGTAGAGTTGCAGGATGTATTTAATTATTTTGGCCTCAACCATTGATGCCTTAGTCAATATAAGGGTATCATCGATGAATTGTTGGTGAGAAACATCCCTAGTGAGAGATGTTGCATTGATTACTGATATTAGCCTTGAACTATAAGTATTTTTGATGGTTTTGCCTAAAGTTGCTACCATAATGATGAATAACATGGGGCTGATAGGGTCCCCCTACCGAATTCCTCTACGACTTTGAAAGTAACCAGCAATTGTTCCATTAATTAGAATCAAGAACCATGCTTTAGAAATACATTCTTTGATCAAATTAACCCATTGGTGGTGAAAACCAAACTTAAGGAGGACAACAATAAAAAATTCCCAATTTAGCCTGTCAAATGCTTTGTTCATATCAAGATTGAGGGCAAAAATAGATCTGTTAGTCTTATGAGCAGAGTGCAGAGCTTCATGAACTATGATAACTCCATCCAAGATTGACCTGCCCTAGATAGAGCTTCCCTAGCATAGATCTATGATGCAGGGTAGAATATCTCTCATTCGATTTGTAATGGATTTAGTTAGGATCTTGTAAGAAACATTACACAGACTGATTGGCCTGAAGTTAGCCATATATTCAGGTGTTTGCTTCTTAAGAATTAGAGAAATAAAAGTAGAGTTGATACCTTTTGGGATATGATTGCTTGCTTGGAATTCTCTGATAATACAAATTACATCCTCACTTACGATGTCCCAAAAAGCTTGATAGAAACGATGGGGAAAGCCATCGGGTCTCGGGGCTTTGTTTGGCTCCACGCTAAACAAGGCTTCCTGAATTTTCTCATTAGAAAAGGGAGCTAGAATATTAAGGTTTATATTCTCATTTATTATGCTAGGAATGAATTGCAAGATAATATATTTGGCCTCATCATTGCACTGTGATTCCTAACCAAGGATAGAATTAAAATAAGTTACTGCCTCCTTTCTGATTTCTATTAAGTCTTGAGTAATAGAACCATCTACTTTTAAAAAAAAATTATCTTGTTATTGCTTCTGTTTCTAAGCGTAGTGATGTGAAAAAACTTGGAATTTGAATCTCCATATTTCAACCAAAGAGCCCTTGATTTTTGCCTCCAATATATTTCCTCACAGGCCAAAATGTTATGAAACTCTGCTAGTTTTGTTCGTTCCTCCTGCCTAGTAGTTTCATTATCATTACCATGTTGGATCCTTTGATCAATTATATTCAAACTTGCAACAACCTATTTTTTATTTTCAAAGAGGTTCCCAAAGACTTCTTTGTTTCAAGTTCGAAGCTTTTCCTTAACAAACTTTAATTTTCTAGTAAGTTTAAAAGCTACACTATCCCTGACAGGCTGCTGCAACCATTGACTTAAGTTATCTCTGAAAATGAAATGTTTGATCCACATAGATTGAAATCTAAAAGGTTTCTTGAAGGACAGAGAGTTAGGGATCTCCAAGAAAATGGGATTATGATCAGAGGTAATTTTAGGAAGGGCTTGTAGGGTAGAATCACCAAACAAAGTTGTAGCTTCCTTTTATAGAAAAACCTATCCAGCCTTTCTTGAATGAGATGACACCCTATCCGAAGATTGCTCTAGGTATAATTTGCTCCTCTAAGTTTTAGATCCATCAACATGTTGGAGTTCACAAAGTCATTGAACTCATCCATGCTCCTGATAGGTGGTACATTTCCACCCATTTTATATGAAGGGTAAAGAGGAGTGTTAAAATCCCCAACCAGAATCCAGGGGACATTATGGAAGATTTCACTCAGATTGCCTAAGTACTCCCACAGTAGAGCTCTCCCTTGAATTGAAGTCGGGGCATAAATATTTGAAAGGATCCATGACCTGTTGTTGTTTATTTCCTTAAATAAAACACTAAGAACCCTGTCATCTTTTTGAATAATGGTGCCTTCTACTATCCAAGGATCCCACAAAGTCATAAGGCCTCCAGATGCTCCTTTGGCTGATTTGCAAACCATATCCCCTTGATTCCAATTTTTTTTTGCTATTTTTTTGACTGAATCTCATTAGTTTTTGTTTCTTGCAACATGATAATAGTTGGATTCACTTGATTTCTTATTGCACTGACTTCCCTATGTTTGGGCAGGCCATTGAGGCCTCTCACGTTCCCTGAGAGGAACTTCATTTATATTTTTTGGGGTTTCTTCCTCTCCCCCTTCCTTGAGGGGGTTTTCCTAATTTGTTGTATTTAGAACCCGAAATAACCTATTGAAACAAGGTTCTCTCTTTTCCATTGGTAATGTCATTATTAGTTTTAATTTTTTGATGCTCAAAATTTGATATTCTACCTCTTATTTTTCACTGCCAAACTCTATAGGAGACTTCACAGTGCTCTTGGTTTGTTTAGGACTAAATTGAGGGGAGGTAATTTGTTGCAGAACCGGACTACCATATTCCTCAGTCTGAAGAGTTTCACATATCTCCACCCCTACATCCAAATCTTCTCCTTTTTTCTTGTATTCCCCTGGTCTGCGGGATGGCCCCTCAGTAGGATTCACTTGGCTCCTAGTGATGATGTTAGGGAGATGAGATTTTTTATTTTCCAATGCCTCAACTTTCTTCCTAAGTTCTTCAACATTAGGGTTTGGCTTTGGGATGCCCACTGGGCTTGAAGTATTTCCAGCATTAGGATTTAAGGATCTTGACTTGGATGTGGATTCTATAGATCGTGCATTAGGGTTTGGATTTGTGATGTTGTTAGGATCCCATCCTAACCCTTATGTAATAACTTCCATGATGTAATAATTCCTAAATAATGTGGGTAGTACCCATGATTAATATTTTGTAATGTTTTAAGTTTTAGCTTATATAGTGCCTATGAAAAATGACACTCTTTTTATGTAACACATGGTAGATAGGTTATGTAAAGTGGCCTTGTGCATTTATTCGAGTGGCATTGTGCATGTAATTCGAGTGGCACTATGCATGTAATTCGGGTGGCATTATGCATGTAATCCAGGTGGCATTTTGCATGTAAGCCAACCATGGAAGGGAACTCTTTAAATACCCGAGAAGGCACCAATGTATTCATATTTTTACAAATTAATGAAGTGTTGAAGGAGGTTGCCCCCTCAAAGAGGCCTATGATTCTATCTTATTTTGAGATTGTTCCTTTATGCAAATTTTTGTTATAATGTGTATTTTGTTCCGAATATTAATATGATGTTTATGTGATTTTATTTCTAAGCAATTGTGTGAGAGTGTGTTTATTTGAGTTTATTTTATAGTAGGATCCTAAAAAGTGGTATCCAAGTGCTTTCCAGGGCCAATTTCTACTAAAACAGTAATTATTATTACCTGTTAGGTATAATCCTCTGTTATTTTCGTGTAATTTTTTTTTTTACTATTAAAAAAAAAAACCAAGTCTAGTAAAAAAAAAATCTTTTTTAGTTGAGTAGGTAGAAACCCTGTGTTGGGGGTTTTAAAATATTGTGAAGGATATATTGTTATTAGCTAATCTAGATAGCCCATAAAACGTCTAGTTAAGTGAGGGGCGATCAGGCTCCAATACCCAGGCCTCAGACAGAACTCATGCACGGACTTGAGCTCTCACACATATTCGGGTGTATCGGGATACCATTATAGGGTTAATAAAATTTTATCCAGTAGGAATATTATTGGCCTTTAATCATCCATAGTCCATGGGACACAACATCCTAAACGATTACCCTCCCGTACTGTCAGAGAGGCAGATAGTGTGCTCAAGGGTTTGTGTGGAATCCTCCTTGGGTAGTGGCATGAAATATTGGTCCGAGAACTATTGTTCGTCACTGTGGTATAATAAAGGGCCTATGGGTGTTACATACTCCTTTAATTAGCATACCTTGGTTCTGTTAAAACTTCAACCTACAACAAAATCACAAACCAAAACTCCTTGTTTGTAAACATGCATTCCAAATTCCCAAAAGTGAGCATATGAGAAAGGAATCCTCTACCAAAAAAATAGCATAAATTGCATGAATTCAGGATAGAATATGAGGGTGATAGTTAAGTTGATATTCTAGAGAATAACAGTCAAATTTATAGTGGCAGTAATAGTCAAGTTAGTCAGGTCAAAAATTGTAGTTTTTAGTGTCAGAACAGAACTGTCATAACAGTAACCTACACAATATAGAGAATCTTCAGACTAGTGAGGTAAGCAGTGTCAAAGAGACTATCTAGGCTGAGCAAAACATTGAGCGAGTGACCAGAGACCAATTATAGATAGTGCTCTAGTACCCAAATTTTGCATTGTAGCTCAAAATAAAAAATTGTAAACACCGTTAGACTCGACAAAATAGGAGAAAAAAAAGTCTAGGGTGCCAAAAAGTAGTGTTGTGGGATATAGCTCATTGTGACCACCTCTTCGAGCTGATCATTTTGATATATAGCATCCAAGCACTTTTTTGGACACTTACTAAAAATAGTAAGTCTTGAAACCCAATTCTATTTTTAGTAACTAGTCATAAAAGGTTCCAAAATGGCCCAGGGTACTCGTGGACATCAAAAAGAGCTAGAACAAATGGACTCCTTAACAAAATCCATTGAGAATTTAAACTTGGCAATTTTATCCATAAGGAAAGAGGTCCAAGGTCTTCATCTAGATCATGAGGCCACTAGTGCTCGCTTAGAAGAAACACTAATAGAAGTGGGTAGCAAGTTACATAAGGGACCACTCAAAACAGAACACTAGGATGAAAACTCTATAAGGAATGACCATGACCCATCATTTAAAATGCTAAAATTGGACTTCCCTTGATAATGGGAAGGATGTTGATGGGTGGTTATGTAGGGTTGATCAATTCTTTAGACTTCATAATGTTCCCATATATCATTGAGTTCAAATGGCTTCCTTCAATTTGGAATCTAAGGCTCTACACTAGTTCCAGTGGTAATGTAATTCCAATCCAAATCTCTCTTGGGAGGATTTTGAGTCCCAACTACTAACCTGATTTAGGCCTAGTGAGTATGAGGACTTCATAGGGGCCTTGACCAAACTGCAACAAACATCCTCAGTCCGTGACTACCAAAATCAATTTGAAAAATTGGCCAATAAGACAAGAGGATTGACATAAGGGTTCTTCATGAGTTATTTTATCAATGGGTTAAAATGGGATATCCAAGCTGAAGTAAATATGTTGAAACCATATTCCATAATGGAAACTATCAGTTTGGCCCGTCTGGACGAATCTAAACTCTCAAACCAAAGGTGCCCCCTACGGTTTCCTCAAAACCGACCTTCATTTCCTTTTCAAACCCAAAATTTAGTGGATAGTAAACCTACTACACCCAAGTGACTGACTATAGAGGAGATGGATTGTGCCCAAGGATTATGTTATAATTATGATGAATTTTTTTTTAAAGGACATAAGTGTGCAAACAAAATACTGTTCTTGATAGATATTGAGGAACCTACTAACACTGACCAGAGTGATGAGGATGAGGACCCCCATGAAACACCTTCTCCATAGGAAGAAGATACACAGGGGTCTGAGGTAGAGATTTTAGTCCATGCTCTTGCAGGAATTACCACTCCATAAACCATGAAAGTTGTGGGATTTTTCAAGGTCCAATGTCATACCATCCTTATTGATTCAGGAAACACACACAACTTCATTGATCCTCGAGTTGCTAAGCGAGAAAATTGCTATATCCACACTTGTAATTCATTCGAGGTCATGGTAGCCAATGGGGGAACATTACCTTGTAAAAGAAAATGTTGCAATGTCAATATCAGGATAGGGGACTATGAACTCAAGCAAGACATGTTTACCCTCCAGTTGGGAGGATGTGATATGGTTTTGGGATCTCAATGGTTGAGTACGTTGGGCACTATCAGTTGGAACTTTGCAAAACTCTGGATGCAATTCTCCCAAAATGGACAAACACACTTACTCAAGGGCTCCCCTGTAGGAACACCTCACCTCATTAGTTCCAATCGTATGGAGAAAGTGCTAAAGAAATCAAAACGTGGGGTCATTGCACAACTCTTCTCCATCCAACCAACCACTTAACTAATGGCTGAAATTCCATCAGACCTACAACTAGTTCTACACAAACATGATGTTGTCTTTGCAGAACCAACTACACTACCACCGCGTCACTCTCACTACCATACTATCCCATTGTTCTTGAGTAGCGCACCACCAAATATTAGGCCAATAAGGTACCCTCATGCCATGAAATCAAAAATGGAAAAATTGGTACAGGAATTACTCAAGGCTGGTGTCATCCGACCTAGTACTAGCCCCTACTCCTCGCCTATCCTACTTGTTCCCAAGAAATATGGCTCATGGTGCCTATGTATTGACTATCGGGAACTCAACAAGACTATGATCAAGGATAAATTTCCTATTCCAGTGGTTGATGAATTACTCTATGAACTACACGGGACCATGTATTTCATCAAGATCGATCTCCACTCTAGGTACCATCAGATCTGGCTCAAGGATGAGGACATCCCCAAAACTGCCTTTCACACTCATGAAGGTCATTATGAATTCTTGGTAATACCATTTGGTCTCATAAATTCTCCTTCTACATTCCAAAGTCTTATGAACAACATCTTTTAGCCCTTTCTATGGAATTTCATCCTTTTATTCTTCAATGACATCTTGATTTATAGCCACACATGGGAAGAGCACCTCAATCATGTGGATCACACTTTAAAGCTATTCGTAACCCATCACATTTTTGCCAAAAGGTCCAAGTGTTCCTTTGTTATGATTGAAGTAGAGTATCTGGGACACATTTTCTCACAATATGATGTCAAGGTTGACCTTAAGAAGATTCAAGCAGTTCAAGAGTGGTTGAAATCTCACACCCTCAAGGTAATTCAAGGATTTTTAGGGCTTACAGGCTATTATCACAAATTTTTCTACAATTATGGGAAGATAGCTGCCCCCCCACCTCCATGTTGAAAAAATATTCCTTCACTTGGATAGGGCCTGTTGACCAAGCCTTCATTGAACTCAAGCATGCTATGACCACCACTCCTATCTTAGCCATGCCATATTTCTCTAAACCATTTTTCATTAAAAGTGATGCTTTTGGTCGTGGTATTGGGGAAGTATTGATGCAAGAAGGACGACCTATGGCTTTTACTAGCAAGGCACTCTCTAATCGTAATCTGGGGAAATCCACATATGCTAAGGAAATGTTAGCCATATTACATGCAGTCACACATTGGTGACCTTACCTCATTGGGTGTCACTTCTCCATCAAAACCGACCATCAAAGTATCAAATATTTTTTGGAACAAAGAGTTACCATGCCTGACCAAATAAAGTGTGTGTCTAAACTTATGGGCTATGATTATGATATCACCTACAAAAAGGGAAAGAAGAATATTGTGGCTGATGCTCTTTCTCACCAAATAGAGATCATAAGTATGTTGTGTGCCATATCAGCACCACTTCCCCAATGGCTTGATTCCTTGTGTCAAGAAACACGTCAGGATGAAAATTTGCAAGCTTTGATAGCCTCACTAATAAATGATCCAAATTTTGCACCAGGGTATAATTGGAATGGCCATGATCTACACTACCATTAATGCATGGTTCTACCTTATAAATCCCCACTTAGAGAGCTCCTCATGAAGGAATTGCATGTCACTCCATTTGCAGGCCATTTAGGGTTCCTTAAATCATATGAGCGACTCAAGCGCACCTTCTTTTGGAAAGGTATGAAATGTGACATCCTCTCTTTTATTGCTGTCTATGATACATGTCAAAGGATGAAAGGTGAAACAATGTGCTCTCCGAGCACTCTTTAGCCATTGCCTATCTTGGATCAGGTTTGGACTGACATTTCCATGGACTTTATGGAAGGGTTCCCTAAATCTAGAGGAAAGTCAGTTATTTTTGTGGTAGTGGACTGCATTTCAAAGTATGCTCACTTTTGTGCCCTTGCCCATATTAAATAGCATCCATTGTTGCACAAATTTTTCTTGACGCCATATTTTGCTTTCATGGCATGCCCACCTCCATTGTATCTGATCATGATCCCACCTTCACTAGTCATTTCTGGCAAGAGTTGTTTAAGTTGTAGGGGACTCAGCTCAAAATGAGTTTAGCCTACCATCCACAAACGGATGGTCAAATAGAAGTTGTTAATAAATTCTTGGAAACCTACCTTCATTGCTTTGTCTTAGATCATCCCACTCAATGGGCCAAATGGCTATCCTTGGCCGAATGGTGGTACAACACTTCCTATCATACCACAACCAAAATCACACCATTTGAAGTAGTCTACGGGTGCCTTCCACCTATGCCTTCCTCTTACATTTCTGGCAGCTCCAAGGTCTAGGCTATTGAAAACACTCTGAGTCAACACACCGAGGTCCTTCACCAACTTGAGAAGAATTTGAACATGGACCAGAATTGGATGCGCCAATAAGCTGATCAGCATCATTCTAAGTGTAGTTTTTATGTAGGTGATATGGTATTCCTTCACTTGTAGTTGTACAAACAATCATCCCTACAACTTTACAGGTGTCAGAAGCTTGCTATAAAATTCTATGGTCCTTACTAGGTTCTACAAAGGATTGGCCCCATAGCTTACAAATTGGTGCTTCCACCTACTTCCAATCTTCATCCTATTTTTCATGTTTTCACTCTCAATAAAGTTGTGGGAACACAAGTACAGGTTCAATACACACTTCCTAAATTGGATGAAGAAGGCTCCATATTACTTGAACCTGAGCAGTTGTTGTATCATCGGAATCGCACTCTTCACAATCGTACAATTATAGAGATCCTAGTTAAGTGGCTTGGGCTTCAACCTGAAGATGCTACATGGGAGTCTCTCGACCAATTCCAGCAATAGTTTCCTCATTTCAGCTTTGAGGATAAAGCTTCTTCAAGGGGAAGGACATGTTAGGATCACATCCTAACCCTTAATGTAATAACTTCCATGATGTAATAATTCCTAAATAATGTGGGTAGTACCCATGATTAATATTTTGTAATGTTCTAATTTTTAGCTTATATAGTGCCTATGACAAATGGCACCCTTTTTATGTAACACATGGTAGATAGGTTATGTAAGGTGGCCTTGTGCATGTAATTCAAGTGACATTGTGCATGTAATTCGAGTGGCACTATGCATGTAATTCAGGTGGCATTATACATGTAATCCAAGTGGCATTTTGCATGTAATCCAACCATGGAAGGGAAATCTTTAAATACCCGAGAAGGCACCAATGTATTCATATTTTTGCAAATTAATGAAGTGTTGAAGGAGGTTTCCCCCTCGAAGAGGCCTACGATTCTATCTTATTGTGAGATTGTTTCTTTATGCAAATTTTTGTTATAATGTGTATTTTGTTTTGAATATTAATATGATGTTTATGTGAGTTTATTTCCAAGAAATTGTGTGAGAGTATTTTTATTAGAGTTTATTTTATAGTAGGATCCTAATAGATGCCCACGAAGCTTACAGTAATTTTAGCATTAGGTTTTGAGGATCTTGACTTGGATGGGGATTCGAGAGAGTCAGAAAGATTAGCCTAAAGGTGCTAGGCTTCCATATCTTTTGATAATCCTCCTACTCCCATATTGGATAGAATTGAAAATTTATTTGAAACTAGAGGATTGGAACTTACCTGAGTATTTTGGTTGCCAACAACATGTTGTTTTCCTTTGTCTTGCTGGGACCCTGCACCCTCTCTTTTCTTTTTTGGTAGACATAGTTTTCCTGATTGAAATTGCCTCTACCAGGGAAACTCCTCAAATTTTCTCTGTCTAGCATTCCCTGCTTCTAATTTTATCTATTCATTTCCAGGTTAGGGCACTTATTGCATAGATGTCCTTGATTTTTACATTCTACACATAATGTCGGTATGTTCTCGTATTCTACTGATTGTTTTCTATAGTATTCTTCATACTCTAGCTCCACAAACCTTGGAAATTCATTATTCAAATTAGCGTTTACGTAGATTCATGCATGAGTCATCCTTGTCTTGGTCAAGGTCACATGGTCAATGGAGATCAGGTCCCCTATAGTTCTGGATATGCCCTACAACCAATATTCATTGAAAAACTGGGCAGGTAGACTCAGGAGATGAACCCAAATAGGGGAAATGTTAATATTTTGCTTTTTAGGGTCAAAATATTCACCCCATCATCTGAGAAAAAGGCTCCTTTTGCCTATAAACCAAGGACCTCCTATTAAAATATGATTAGCATCCTCCATATTTCTAAAACATATAAGGAAGAACCCTCGAGTTAGAGCTACCAACTCCAAGCTACCTACCAGTCGCCATTTACCCGTCGCACAAGCCCTGATAGTCTCCATGTCTGTCCTACCTCCAAAATTCTTGCCTACTAGGGAGAATTCTTCCATTAAAAGAAAAGGGCTCATGGAACTTGTCGGGGCTGAAATTTTATTATTTACTGGAACTAGGGGCGAAAGAGAGAGAACCTCCTTTCTTTTTCCTCTAAGAGTCTCAGCAAAAGACAACCACTTATTGGGCCCCGCATTATCCTTTGTATCTTTTTATCGGGGTCTTTCTAAGGAGGGTTAGGCCCCCGTGTGATGCCTACCTCTAAATTTACCATAGCCTAACTGCCTTCCTTTGTATCCTCGCTTGATCTATGCTCAAGGTTCCCATCTGCCCCTTTCATACCTGCTCTACCTCTATCGCCTTGGCTGAGATTCCCGCCCAAAAAATTCAAACTCTCACTCCCGCCGCACCCGCTAAACCTCAGCTCACTCATTCCTCTTGCTGAAACCTTAAAGTGAAAGGAGATGCTTTGAGTTTTTAATGATAGATAACCATTCAAATGTGAACTAGACCTTATATGGATGATGAAGGTAATCTCAGTTTTAAGTCTACCCTGCATTTCACTAGGTTTTTAAAAGATAATATAGATGTAATTAATCATGTGATAAAGATAGAAGGTCAACTCCCTATGGGAGATTATTCAATGGAGGCTGCTATAGAAGTTGCTCTCTAGTTAAATGCAAATCCATTAACATATATGAATAAAACAAATCAAGATCAAGCTGGTACATCTCAAAATGTGAATCAAAATTTAAATCAAAACATAGCAAAACCACCACCAACAACAAATCCAAATTCCAAACAAAATCAAAATTCTCCTACTTCTCAAGCTCCTAATCAACAAATAGCTACATCACAAAAAGCTAAGAAAATTCAAAATACCAATCATCATCAACAAAAAGTTCAACAAAACACAATCCCATATAAGCTCCATAATACTGTTCCCACACAAGCTTTACACAATAGTATTTCAATTGGAAATCCTTACACAACAACACCAACTTATCATCAAAGACACAACAACATGGTACAAAAAAATCAATTTGGTGGACAACCACAGGGACTTGAAGCCATGGTTAAACAATTAGCTTCACGTCTAGATCAAATAGATCCCTACCATCCCTCATATAGTTATAGAGAGATGTGTAGTCAACCCTTGGATCCTATTGTGGTTGCTCAACCATACCCAAAACATTTCCCTATGCCTGTCCTCCCGATATATAAAGGAACCGAAGATCCTATTGAGCATCTTCGCATGTTTAGGATAGCATGTCATGATATTTCTTATGATGACTTGTTGTTGCTAAAAATATTCCCTAAAAGTCTCGGAGGCATGGCTCTAGAATGGTATTATCAACTACCTACAAATTCTTTGAGAAACTTTGAAGAGACAACAGAAATGTTTGTCCACCAATTTAGTGCCTACATAGAGAGGCATGTTACTATTAAGGATTTATACAATTTGAAACAAGGTAAATATGAGAGTTTTGCTGAATTCTTGACTAAGTGGAGACAACTCTTAGGAAAATTACATTTTGCATTACCTCATCATGAAATGTTGGACATATTCATTGGTAATTTGCAAGAACAATTATCTTATGAACTTTCTACTACTACAGTAACCTCCTTTGATCAAGCCATTGATCTAGCTAGGAGGGTAGAAGATGCCCTCATTAGAAGAGGATAATTTAAGAAGAAATATGAGGATAAAACTTCTAAGAACCAATATAAGAATAAACAAGTAGTAGGTGATGGAGTTATTGATAGTAGAAACACCTCAAATATTAACCTTGCTAAAACTGTAAAGAAATTTGTATTGAAAATTCTTGATAAGCCACCAAGAGAATTCACAAGATTAAATCAACCCTTAACTATGATTTTACCTCAATTATTGGAACAAGGTTTGATACGGTTACCTAAGATAAGACAACCAGATACCACTACAGCTGGATATAGGGCTGATTTACATTGTAATTTTCATCAAGTGGATGGACATTCTACCAATTCTTGTAAAATGTTGAAACATATGATACAAGATTTGATTGATAAAGGTAAAATGGAAGTACAACAATTTCCTTCAAATAATAATCCTCAAAATAATACCCAAAAACAACCAACTCAAAATGCAAATCAAAACTTAGATATTTTTCAACATCCTTTACCTAATCATGGTAAAGAGGTAGTGAATCAATTAGAACATCATAATGTTCCTCCTCCAACTCGATATGTGGGAACCATTAGTAACTTCTTACCACATCAAAATTTGCAAACCTCCTTATGTACCTACTTTATCTATAGTCACAACTAGACCAATACAATATTTTCAATCTTCATCTTCAAAAGATACAAGAAGTGAAACAAAAAGTGAAATAGACATCACCTCAAATAATTCAAATAGTTCTGAAGATGAGTCAGATCAAATTCTTCCCATCATAGATTTATTAGTTCTAGAAGAACCATTCCCTAGAAGAATGACCACTCGACCTTCATCTCAACAAACACTTTCAATTGAACAAACAATAAATGCTAGACCCCACTTTGGTCACTTACAAAATAATAATATTGTGGGTACTATTGGAGCCATCACTAGACAACAAGATCAAAATCAAAATTCTCAATCACAAACTCAAACAACTAATCAAGACATAGGGATCTTACAAAATCCCTTACCCAATCATCAACAATAGGAAAATAATCAATTGTCATATCATAATGTGCCTCATCACAATAATATTATTAGTTTAGTAGTAGAGACTACAACAAAGCAAGTTCTTGCCCAACTAAATCATCTTGACAAGCAGGAGATAAATTCTTCATCCAACCAACCTTCAAGACCTCTCTTAGTTTTGAAGAATAATCCAAAAGAAGATACAAGCATAGAAAACCCATCTTTAGTATTGAAGTCTCAACCTAAAGTCTCCCTCAATATTCAACAACAATCGGACAATCATCCAAATAAGATATCTTTTTTGAAACTTTTGTAAACCTCTCCTATTCATAGGGAATCTTTATTCTTTATTCTCTCTTTCTTTATCATCACTACAACAAGTTCTCTATTCTTTTCCTCTTTATCATCATTGCCACCTTTTTTCCATCACCTTTTATCCTTCATTCTCTCTTTCATTATCGTTATCACATCAAGTTCTCTATTATTTTCCTCTTTATTATCATCATTGTCTTCTGTCCATCACTTTTCTTCATCTACATCTACTTATCATTCTTCATCACAACAATCTCAACTATCAACCAATCAACTTCAATCACCTACACCACAACCAAATTGTCCTTCAAAACCTCCTTTGATTTTGAAGCCACCTTAGAAATGTTATGCACAAATCACTTTGTATAGTGTATATATAGCATTTTTGTATATATTATCAATTTTATCAAATCATCAAAACAAACCAAAAAAATAAAAAAACATGAAAAATTTTCAAAAATATTTCAAATTATTGTTAAGTTCTCATTCTTTGTATCGTTTGCGTTGTCTTTCCAAAATTTCAAGTTATATTTTATTTTATTTCAGATAAACTCAAAATTTATCTTGAACCATGCACTTAATTTACATCTTTAATAAATTTTGATTTTGTCACTTTGATTATAAATCTCTCTTGTATCAAAAAGCACTATTACTTCACTAAATAAAATTTTGAGTTTTGGGAACTGATCTTGCTACTTCTTGAACCAAGAACACATTCTCACATCTTAAAAATGATTTGTTGCAAATTCGAAAATGGATACTACATAGTAGTCTTAGTTCCTTAAGCGAAAATTTTCCCTTGCTATCCTATTATGCGCATGGTCTAGAATACTGAGAATTGGCAAAAGGACAAGCTCCCCCTACCCAAATAAAATCCCTTGCTCTACGTCTAATCTGAGCAAGTATCCCAAAAAGAAAAAGAAAAGAAAAAGAAAAGAAAAGAAAGAAAAAAAAGAAAAAAAAAAAATAGTTTTACTACAAAAAGCAATAAAATCCCCTTGTTCAAAAATGGACAAGAATCCCTACTCCAAAAATCAGAAGAAAAGAAGGGGGTAGTGAGCTTGAATCCCTGGAATTCCTTAGTTATTCGAAAGCCATGAGGTAAGCCCCATAACATGTGGTTTGTGCCCAACCCGCTTGGCCTTGGGTAATCCCTTTCGCGTGGTGACATGTCTGTCACATTAGCGACCTTCTTTTGTACAGACCAATGTCCGCTTGTGGATTAGCTAGCTTTTGGTAACTTGACTTACATAGTAGTTCAGTACAATTGCATGCACAAAATCATGGTTAATGAACATTTCACTTGCACACACATTGGTTCATAAAAGTTGGCTTGTATCATTACCTTACTCAAAATCGGTAAATTAATTTCACAAGCACACACATTTGATCCTTGAGATATTTTGTATCATTATGACAAATCAAGATGGATAATGAACTCACACATCACACACTGGTTCTTGATAAATTTGACTTTGTCTTTGAAATAATTTAAAATATTTCTTTGAAATTTGTTAGAAAACATTAGTTTATAACTATTCACATTAATCCATATCACTTCATTTTTTGCAATTATACAATTTATATATTGTCTTTAAAAATTTTCAACATGTGACACAATGATTTATTTTCAAAATACAACTTGCATTTTCAAAATCATATATAATCATGCATTGCATTTTGACTTCACGATGATGGTATAATTCCTAGTAATTATTTTCTCTCAAATTTCACACTAGGAATTCTATGCCTAGCGCAAGTCATCCTTCCCAATTTTTCATGCTTAAATCACTTTATATCCCTCACAAAAACAATCTTTATCAACCTATTTTCTCAAAATCAATTTCTTTTAAAATCAACATCTCCTTTCATCATCATAAGCCTCAAGGTCACTCTTGAGCCCACAATATTTTTGGTATTAGCAATACAAAACTTCCTCACAATAGGATCCACTTCATGACCTAGCGAGCATCGATCTCCACCAACGGTCATATAACAACACAACATCCTTTGAGGTTCATTGTTAATCCATCTATTTTATCACCACACAAAAACATCTTTTGTCTTTCAAAAACACTTTACAAAATCATTTTCTTTTATGTTAAGCATGATCAAAAAAGTTCAAAAATCAAAGCATGATTACAAGAAATTATATAACACAAACCATCATAAGCAAATGCAATAAATCATCCAATAAATCAAATCATTCAATGTTGCATAGACAAAAAGATATATATATATATATATACTCAATATATAAGTACAAAATGAAGTTAATTGGTATGCCACAATCTCCAAAATTGGTATACTTAGTCACTAGGGGGTATTACCTAAAATGAAGTAGTAAAATGAAAATAAGTTAGGTTTTACCCTAATTCTTCATTTTATTCACTTTTACCCTAAAATTCAAAAATTTTGAGTTTTCCACCAAATATAGAATTTGGTGCAAAAACTCGAGGGGGCATCCTAGTCAATAAATTAGTAATTATTTTTCTAAAACATCAATTTCCCATGAACTATTCATTCTAAACCATCTACTCCTTTTTGCCCATGTCAATCATAATCACTTCTACTCAAGTGTCTACACTTTTCTTTGATGCATTTATTGTTCATAAATACGCCAAAGAGGGGGCAAAATGTAGACATGAAAAATTGACCCATTAAGATGAGTCATTTTTCTCAAAAACCCTTAGTTTTCCCTCTTAAAAAACTAAGGTTATCTTCAAGAGAATTTTTACCCTATCAAATCATCACAATTCTTCTCAAATTTTATACCATTGGATAGGGCTCAAAAAGAGCTTTCCAATGGTATATTATATGTCCAATTTTGACATCATTTGACCCCTCAAACTACAAAAACACTATGTACATGTCTAGCTATCATGGAATTCATGGGAAAATGCGCATCTAACTTTATAAAATTTATTTGATTTTGGCTCCAAGACCATTTCAATGGAAGGCATATTTCCCATTGATTTGCTAGCCCTAATTTGGGTCAACAAATAATTTAGATTAGTAATTTACTAATCTAATTAAAACTGCTCAACAAATTCCTAGATTGGTTATCTCACGAGAATGATAAATATATGCGCTCCATCTCCCAAGCGAGAGAAAAAAAGAAGCAGAGAGAGATCGAGGAGAAGAAAGAAGCAGAGAGAGATCGAGGGGGAGAGAAGTAGAGAGATATTTTGGGAATGAAGAAGGAAGAGGAATTAAGAAATTAAGGGCAATGACAATGCTGAATTGAGAGATGTTTATGGATTAATAATTTTCTGTTGCAGGTAAATATCCAGAACAAGTTTTCTCTTCCCTTTTCTTTTGCAGGTTGAATGCTTGAAGCTGATTGAAGAATATTGTCGATCATTTTCATTGCTTTGAATTATCAATAATCAAAACCCGTGATACCCCCATTGTAAGCAAGTTTTTATTTTCTTCTAATTATCCTAAAAATCATCATTTTTACAATCGTATTTTATATTTTATTTATTTCTCTTAAAACATAATATGACCTTCAGGTTGAATTTTATCTAAGCAAATCACCTCTATTTTTCATAAATTTTATACCGTTGGATAGGGCTCGAAAAGAGCTTTCCAACGATATATAATTTGCCCCATTTTGATGTTGTTTTGACCTCTAAAATGCTAACAAACCATACATAGGTCTAATTATCACAAATTCATATGGATCTAATAAATTTATATAAATATAAATATGGGGGCAAATATTTGACTTTAAGTTAGGCATTTCTTTGTTTTAGATCAAGTAGGATATAGTTGAAACCATTTGGTTTTACTAGCTTTATTAATTGTTGTATCATTTATCACTCGGATATAGATTTTGATTTATTTATAATCACCAATTATTATCATCCTTTTATATATAATTGTTGGGAAAGAACCAAGAAGATCCATTCGCTCTAATGATTAAAAGGAAGCCTAAGGCCATTTTTATGGGATCTGTGGCTTCTAATTATTAGTATCAAGTGCTTTTTCTATCAAGTTGCAGGTTTACAGGTCCAAATTGGCAAATTTGATAGATCAATTATAGATCCACTTAAATCGAACATCCGAACCAGGTAAGGATCTAAATCTAATTCTTCTTGGCTCCTTCATACTATAGATTCATATTTCTCTATTTTTATAAACATTTGCATAAAACAAAAGAAAGAAAAAAAAACAAAAGAACATAGATTTAATTACATCATATTTTGCATTTAATCACATTAGTTGAAAAACTCAAAAGAAAAGGTCAAAATACAAACTTAGTTGCATCGTTTTACATCAATCATATTAGTTAAAAGACTCAAAAGAAAAATACTAAAAACTTAGACTTTGTTGCATCAATCATATTAGTTTAAAAGAAAAATACAAAAGGACAAAAAGATACAAACTTAGTTATATCATTTCCATATCAATTGCATTTAATCAAAAGGTTCCAAAGAACGAAAAGATAAAACATAGAATTTAGTTAAATTATTTTATACTTAATACATTAAATTGAAAAAAATAAAAAACATAAAAAGAAAAACAACATGTTAGCATAAACTCCATATTTCACTTTCAATCATTGCATCAAAGTTAGATTTACAATGCTTTCTAGATAGACTTGTATGCCATTTGTTCTCAAGGAAAGAGAAATTGCATTTAGTATAGAATAGTTGCATTTTGGCCAAACTAGGTGATTGTGAGCAAATATAAAAAGAACACATCAAACAAACTCCAAAACCTAGGCATGGAAACTGCCATAAAATGTTTCCTGGTGAACCCACCCAATTCATCGAAAAATCACCAAAGAAGGCACGATCTCAAGTGTCTCTCTCCGAGGTGTAGACCTACTATTCTCCCATTCCCCTTCGAGGTGTGGATCCATTAGCCTGAAGGAAAGGAGTGCGAGAATTTTAGAGCTACAAATACCAAAATATTGATACAATTGTTACAATAAGGAAATAACCCCACAATGGGGGAAGATGTCTTCAATTGGTCTTCATATCTCCATCAAATTGCTTGAGGACCTATAATAATGCCTCCTTCTCTATTTTCCAAGATGAAATTGATATTGATGATGCCTTGAAGCCTACAAGATCTTGTAACCTACATTAATGAAACAAAAAAGCATAATTATGAGCATATGAGGCCTCTTATTATGAGGCTTTTTTCAATAAGATGCAAGAAGTATGGATAATATTGAATAAAAACTTAAAGATATGCAAATATTAATACAAATAGCTAAATTAGTACAAAGTGTATTTGAAAATAAGTAAATCTACTTGATCTACCATGTAATTTGTAAGAAAAGCATGAAATAGATATAATCTAAGAAGATTCTTGAAATATAGCAAATGTGACTAAACGAAGGTAAATTTACCTCTAATATTTCTAATTAATCATACAAATATGTAAATGAAGACTAATCTAAGCTAGATTAACCTATTTGCATAACTAGAATGGAAAACCTATGGCTAAAATAGAGGGAAATGAGCATCAAACCCTATACATGGGTGTTAAACGTAGTGGGATCTGTTAGCCATGATTGAAATTCATGACTGAGGGAGAACTCTTCTTTCTCTCAAAACCAGGGCCAAAAACTCCTAATTCCTCAATTGATGATCAAGGGTTGCCTCAGTGTTCTGGAATGGATTGGTGATGTGATTAATTAAAATTTATAATGGATGTGTGTTAATTTCCAAGCTTGGTCCTCAAGCTCTTGAGATATTCATTGTTGCAAGGTTGATGATCAAATTGGATTTTGACATCTTGTGGTTCTTCACAAGGTGCAATTGGCTCTCCAATTTGATAGGGCTTTGTTGCATTAAACTTGGAAGATCTTCTAGACCTTTTATACAATTTGGATGGGGTCTTATAGCCTATCCAAATCCTCATACTAACTTCCTTGAGAAGCCAAGATCAAGAACTAATAGGTTGGAGCAGTTGGGAGGAAGAATCTAGAAGCTTCTTCACTCAAAACTGCATAAATTGGTTGCAAATGCAGTTGTAACAACCAATTTGACTCAGCTCGGGAGGCCAAGCTAGTTATAGGGCTAGCCATAGCTCTTAAGCATAGCTAAAAACCTAGCCATGGGTGTCAGCTGTAGCTGATATCTTAGCTATAGATGACATCCACGACTAAGGTTTTATAGGCCCAGGATGTCAAAATTGAGTGGTTAAACCCATTGCTTTACATTGGAAAGGTCCAAGATCATTCATATGTTCTATAAATATGGCCATATGAGTAGTCTCCTAAACATGACATATTTTAGGTGTCTACATATGCCCCTTTTGGGATGTATTGTGGGAAAACACAACACTGAGAAAAAATAGACCACCTAAAGCCATGTTATAGGTTGAATGATGATCATTGATCTGATCAATATTAGATGCCCTGTCCTACAAAAGGATGCACATATTAGAATTATTAATTTCAATGATATGGAAGGCTTAATTTTGCAAAGCTTTCATGCATCCAATTATGATCGGGTAGCGTCAGTGCTACTATTATTTTGATAGATGGAGAGCTTAAAGCTGTAAACTGGTATATTTGCTTTTGCCCTAGAAGAATGGTAAGCTTATGATAGTTGTTACCAATTATTTGTAATATGAACACAATTTGACATGATCAAGTGATATTTTGTTGATTTTTATTATGATTTTTGATATTATGACTACCTCCTCAAGCAAAGTGTCGATGAGGGAAGGACAATAAATAAAGCGACGAGGCTTGACCTAGATGAATAATTTGAATAATTTAAGACTTTTGCATTGTGTTATATGGTAAGGCCTATTATAGCTATGATTTCAACTAGTAATAGTAATTGTACATCTCTATCTTGTAGAGAAGTCTAGCCACAATGGCCTTCTTAGAAAATTAAGATGATAGCAATTCCATTTAAGCTTATGGTGAATCACTATGTTTGATGATCTGCTAAAAATATTATAGAAGAAATGAAATGAACACCTCGTTCCCATGTAGTAGTCCGATCACTTTGGCCTTCTTAGGGATTGAAGTGAAGACATTTTAATTCAATGATGACTAATTTATCCCAAATGGCATTATGGTTATTTACTCATCTTGCCGAATTACATGGAGCACAAGTCGCTACAACCACCAAGTGTATAGAGTAAATAACTGAATAGGAGGCACATTTGAATTTTTATTTATGTGATTTTTTTTGTTATTTTGCAATTTTTTGAAGTTTTTGGACCGTTGAATATTTTTTATTTTGCATTTTAAAGCTCCTCATGGTGAAATTTTGAGAGCATTTATTTCTACCTACTAGCCGTGGTTGTCAACCACAACTAATTTTGGTAATTTTCTTAGCCGCCTTTGACACCTACAGTTGGTGAAACCCTAATCTGCACCCACATCTAACACCCATGGTTGAGGGCCAAGCTAAAAATATAAAGATATTTAGGGTTTTTGGTTTTCATTATTTATAATTTGCAAGTTAATAGTCAGAGCTCTGAGAGGTCAAAGCAAAATCTTGATACAAAACACTACTGAAATCATTACCTACCATGATGGCAGACCAATCGAAGGTGTCCATTAGTGGCAAAGCTAGTTCTTCGAAGGTAGCACCTCCATATCGCTTATGCAATTTATCCAGTTTAAAAATGAACCTCATTAAGTAACGGGATTAATGAAACTCACTAAACTATTGGTAAATAACCTCACCCTAGTTAGGATTAGTCTAGATTAGCTTAGAGGGTCAGGGATTTTATTTTTTTTGGGTTGCTTATGGTGGGAATTGACCTCGAACGAGGTCATTCCCATAGCCACGGGTGTCTTTCGTGACTCCCAATTTACCAATTCAGGGCCATGGTTTTTAGTTGAGGCTAAGTTCAAACACCAACGGTAAAAAATTTAACCATTGGTTCTAGCTGTGGGTGACAACCATGACTAAGCAACTTTAGCCAGTTTTTTTATTTTTTAATTTTTCTTGGTTTTTTTTCTTGATTTAATTGATTTTTTTTATTTTTTCAAGTGCATATTTGTAATGTATTGGACATTTTGCATGCATTTTTTTTTTAACATTTTGATGTCTATTTAGATTTGTTTTTACTTTTGAAGTGTATTTTTCTATTTTTAAAATCTTTATTATTTTGTTATTGCTTCTCTTAGACTTTGACTATGAGGGCATGGGAGTTTGATTTGCTCTACAAGTTACTACCTATGCTGGTCCAAGTATATTTAGATTGGTTTGGGGTCATGGGTCTTAGCTATATCTTATGGATACCTTCTATCTGGGCCGACCAAGCCTATATGACCACTTTAGATCATTACTGGGATGCACGGACTAACACCTTCCATATTCCAATTAGGGATATGACGGTCATGCTAGAGGATGTGTATTGTATATTCTGCATCCCCATTGATGGAGAGGCCATCAATTTTTTACCTACCAGGGTGAAGACTATCATTTTATAAAGGATATTTGATGCCAGGAGTGATGAGGTGCTAATGAACACAGAGCACAATGGGATACCCATTAAGTGTTGGTACAAGGCATGTATCTTTACACGGTGACATGTGGTCCACATGTAAATCATAATCAATTTTATGTTGTTGGATACTTTAGGAGCAAGGTTCCCTTGGAACCTCCTTAATAAATTGTAGGAATTGCTTTCTAGAACCATGACGCAACCACTAATTCTATCTTGGGGGTGTGTTTTGCTTGCATAGCTTTATGATGAGCTCTACCATATCACAAATGGGTGCAAGCAGGAGTAGGATGCAATCTCCTAATATATATCTAGGTCTAGGAGCATATCAAGATAGAGCATCTTGGAGGGCTACCCTGATAGATTACTATGATAGTCGATGCATCTCAGCGCTATGGAGCTTGCTAGCTATGAGAGTTAGAGGCATACAAGAGTAGGTCTCATTTAGGAGACTTGCAACACTACATGGAGAGGCTTACAACATTATGGGTAGGCTATATTATCTAGCACCATTATCTATATTTCTCTACACAGGGGTAGGTGGACTGCTATCTAAGGCAGACCATACATGATCGATAGATCATCAGGTGCAAGCCCAGTGTGCAAGAGTTATTTCACTTCTCTCACATCACCAGACAGTTTAGGATGCACCAAGACATTCCAGAGGAGCCAGTACTCTACCACTACATTGAGGTAGAGACTCATATTACATGTCCCTAGGTGACCTCCTTGGAAGAGGATGATGATGCATTCCAATATATAGGGTTAGAAGACACTAGCACCACTCTAGATTATGATCACCCTTCAAACGTAGGTTGACTCGATGACCACTAAAATTGATAAGATAACCGATCAATGGGATATTCTTCAAGCACAACTAGACCTTAGGACTATAGAGAGAGATGTTCTCAGGGTAGCTAGTGGTATCCCTTCTACCTCATAGGATATAGTAGTTATTCCAGTGCCTAAGGTACCAACAAGGTTAGGTGGTGATGTAGAGATCAGGTGCCTATAGGGAATTCTAGAGGATGCTACCATGTAGATGTCTATAGATGATATGTACATTGTAGCTTTGTAGGATCAGATTAGGCTATTGGGTGGTACCCCTAAAGATCATTCCATAGTAGGAGGCTCCCACCAGATTAGGTGGAGCAAGTTAGGGAAGTCATCAGTGTAGACCAATTGTAGATCAGATCGTAGATCAAAGAGATCCATAGACACCATATCTAGGTAGCCTCCTAGAGAGGACAGAGAGGTGGAGGTGACTTAGGTGGCGTAGACCACTCATGATTATGTCTTGATGACACTATACCATTTTTGAGTATAAGGTTAGATGACCTACACTATTGTAGCCTACAAGCATTTTGATTTACGCCTTTGTACACATTTTGACACACTTTTTATATATGATGTGACATTTGATTATGCTTCACTATGTGTATCATTTTATTGGTTTTATATTTATGAGATGCATATGGATGTAATTTTGATATGATTTTATTATTTCTATATTATGTAATGTATTGATGATATGTATGTATGATTAGATACTATGATCTAGATGTGTAGATGGACTACTATGTATGCATATATGGATGCAATGTGGGATGTTAAATGCATGTTTAATTTTGATTTAATTCTATGCATCTAATTTGTGTTGTTATGATATGGTGAATGCAATGTATGTAATGCATTATTTACATGATGATGATCTAATGTAAATGAACCTGTATGCTTTAGTAACTTAAAACATAAGGAATAAATGTGATATGGATTTAACAATATAATGGGTGACACCATTGAATGTATAAAAATCATGAATGAAAATGTTAACTCTTAGCATAAGAATTAATCATTTAAACATCCATATGTGATATGATAACATTGTGATATATGTTGATTTATGAGATGAGATGATTTGTTGCTATGAGGAATTTTTGAGGTTTTCCATGAGACTCAAACACCCTAGTTGATTAATCAAAAGTTGTATAATGACTATACAATACTCTTGAAAGACCAAGATTTTGTTATGAAGACCAATATATTCATTATCCCTGTGTGTGCAAATTAATATATTAGATGAGATATAAGACTACCTCATTGCTAGGTAGGATTCATTCAGCCCATTGCTATAATGAGGATCACCCAATGTTCATCTTGATCCTAAGTTTTGGACGTAGTTAGACTAGACTACTAGGTAATACAGGCCACCTAAAGCTAGCTCATTGATAAATTGCTTAGAACTACCCCAATGCTAGGCGGGATTCATTTAGCCCATTGCTGTATTGGGGATCACTCTATGGTTTCAAGTAGTGACCATTCCAAGGATTCAAGCTCTTCACCCCCTTCTTTTATTCACATTTATTTGGGATACTTGCTCATGCTTAGTGATGAAAATAACTGTTTATTTTGCATTTTTATTTTATTTTGAGCAAGGGATTTATGTAGTGATGATAATCACTATTTATTTTTCCTTTGATTTTTGCTTTTATTTTGGTATTTTGCTCATTTTGTATTAAAGCAAGGGATTTATTTGGGTAGGGGGGAACTTGTCCTTTTTTCAATGATCAACACTCTAGACCATGCGCATCACAAGATGAGCAAGTATAAACCTTTCACTTAAGGTGACTAGGACCACTTTGTAGTGTTCATCCTTCCTTGTCTAGACTTGGATTGTTAATGTGTTAATTAGTGATGGGATTCTGACATATGCTAGGTGCTATCAAAACTAGACCTCATCTCCAAAAGCAAATATAGCTTTCTATAAAATATGAGAAGATCACTAGGTATGGTTGAATAACCAAAAAACCTAGTATATTCCTCATAGCAATAGGAGGGGTTGTGTTGAAAAACATAATTAATCACAAGGGTGATGGATGATGATGATGAATAGATGCAATATTGAGATACAAACGTGGTGTTGTTTGTAAGATCGAAAACACAACCTATCCTAATGCAAGTGCAATGGATGAAATATGCCTAATGCAATGTAATTAAATGAATGCAAATGTAGAATGGAAAATGCAAATAATTTAGTGTTTTTGATGTTTTGCAATGTTTTTGAATTTTTATTTTTCAATTATTTTTGAAATTTTGATTATTTTGAATGTTTTTGAATTTTTTATTGTTTTGAATGTTTTTATTTTTATGTGTGGAACACCTTAAGATGAAGAATGTTGAGAGGTTCAAGCTCTTCAACACCTTCAAGCGATGTTAGGCGATATGTTCTAGGTCCTATCTTCTTTGAGATGATATATGGACCTAACTAGTTGGCCATAAATTTATCTCGTAAGTGCGACGATAGGTTTGAGTTTTGTTGGTTTTCTTTCAGTACAAGATCCCCAACTTTAAAGTCTCTTATGTGGACCTTATTATTGTAAGCTTATTTTAGGCATTCTTGATAAACACGAAGATGCTCAAGGGCATTCATGTGACGTTCATCAAGAAGCATCAATTGGTCGAGGTGAGCTTGTCACGTAGTGTCATCATCGATGAAATCTTTCAATGCGATGCGCAGGGTTGGAATTTCCAACTCTAAGGGCATAATGGCCTCAACACCATATACTAGTGAAAAATGGGGTTGCCCCAGTGGGCATCCGTATACTAGTCCTGTAAGCCCATAATGCAAGGGGTAGCTAGATATGCCAATATTTATGGTTCTCTTGAACAATATTTTTCAAGATAGCTACCACAATCTTGTTAGAAGCTTCAACTTACCCATTTTCTTGCGGATAGTATGGAGTCACAAAATTGTGTTGTATATTATACTTAGATGTCAAAGCCCTTACAATTTTATTTTTGAATGATGTTCCATTATCTGATATGATCTTGGATGGTATCCCAAAATGATATATGATATTATGGAGTATGAACTCCGCAATACCTGCTCCTGTTGTCATTGTTAAAGGGATTGCTTCCACCCATTTTTTAAAGTACTTAGTGGCCATTATAATGAATGTATGTCAGCTCGATGATGGGGGAGAGATCTTACCAATCAGATCAAAACCCCACTAAGAAAATGGCCAAGCCGCTTGAATGGGTTGTAAGGCCTACGATGGCAAGTGCATAATATTAGCATGATGCTGACATTTGATGCATTTATTGACATACACTATGCAATCCTTCTCCATAGTGGGCCAATAATAACCCATATGAAGGATGCACTTGATGATGGCCATGCCACTAAAATGACCACCACATGTACCATCATGAGCTTGTGAGATTTCCCAAGTTGATTCTTGGGGCTCAAGGCAATGAAGGAGAATTCCATCATAGCTTCAATGATACAAGATGTCTCCTATTAAGACATACTTAGTCACTTCTATTTGAATGCTCATTTTGCAGCACATGATAATCCCTAGGGGATTACACCAAGCTTAAGGAAATCATGTATTTGTGACATCCAATCTTGATAGGCAACAAAATCAATTGATTGAATGACATGTTCTTGTTGTAGTTCAACTTGTACAAAATTTGATTGGGAAACTACCTTATGGAGAATAGTAGTACCATTCTCTATAGGACCTTGTGAAAGCAAAGATCCCCAAGGCACCTTTTTCAAAAAGTCTCTAGCCTTGTAGAACCATTCATGATTTGGTTCTATTTGAATCATGTGGATTGATTCTTGATTGTTCTATGTCTCACACTGTATCATGGATTGCGATAGCATTTTCACTTGAATGGTAGTGAAGTCAATAGATGGATTCTAAGGGATTAAGGATCCCAAATATGCCATGGTGTCTACAAATCTGTTGGATGTTCAAGGGATTTCCTCGATGTCATACCATTCTAGCTGGGCTAGATATGTGTCCACAAGCTCTTTATATGACTTCAAAATGGGACATCTAGACTAATAGATACCCTTAACTTGATTCACAATAAGAAAGGAATCACCAAAGATGTTTATCATTTTGATCTTCATGGTGACATTTTTTTAGAGACCTAATATTAGGGCCTCATATTTAGCATTATTGTTAGTACAAGGGAAATTAAGCTTAAATGAAAAGGGCTTTGGAGCATGTTGTTGTGTGAAGAACATAATTCTTGCACCACCCCCTTGCTCGCATTTCGAACCATCGAATAACAAAGACATATCCACTTGATTATTATGTTCTTTAGGTTCTGACAACTCTGATAATACAAATACTACATCATCAAGGAGCTCTATGATAGGAGATCTATGATCCTAAGGAAAAGCCTCTACCAGTTGATCTGCTATGACTTATCCCTTGATGGACTTTTGACTTATGAATTCTAGGTTAAATTTTGTCAATGGCATGATCCACTTCATAGTACGCATATTATGATACATTTTGCTCATCATGTACTGCAAAGGATTTTGTTTTGATACTACATATATCATATGGTTTAACATGTAGTGGTGCAGCTTCTTCATTGCAAAGACTACTGCTAAGCATAGTTTTTCCATATATGCGTATCGTAGCTCATAGCTAACCAGAGTTTGATTGATGTAATATATTACCTATTCTTTGCCTTGCAAGTTCTTTTGGGCTAACATGGTTTCCAATGCAAAGTTAGTGGTAGATATATATAACAAGAATGGCACCTCTGGTCGAGGTGGAGCTAAAAATGGTGGTATTTCTAGGTACTACTTGATCTCAACAAAGGCCTTTTGATAGTCCTTGTCCCACTCGAATGGGACTCCCTTGTGTAGAAGTTGATTCATGGGTCAACATTTATTCGATAATTGTGTGATGAATCACTTTATGGATGCTAATTTGCCTTGTAGGCTTCTCAATTCCTTGATATTAGTGGGAGAACACATTTATAAAATGGCCTTGACCTTTGTTGGGTCAACTTTGATCCCTCATTTAGAAATAATGAATCCTAAGAGTTTACCTAATGTTATGCCAAAGATGCATTTCTTGGGATTCAACCTGACATTGTGCTCTATCAGGTGATAAAAGACTTTCCTGAGAACCTCGACATGCTCTGAATGTAGCAATGACTTCACCAATAAGTCATCGATATAATCCTCTAGGATCTTATGCATGTAGTCATGAAAGATATTTATCATGGTCTGCTGGTATGTGGCACTAGCATTTTTAAGACCGAATGGCATAACTTTGTAGCAAAATGTCTCCCATGGCATTGTGAATGTGGTTTTATGTTGGTATTCGACTTTAATACAAATTTTATTGTAACCAAAAAAACTATCCATCAGGGAGAGCATCTCATGACCTATAGTCGCATCTACCAGAGCATCAATATTAGGCAATGAGAATGAATCCTTTGGTGTTGCCTTATTGAGGTCTCTAAAATCCATACAAATATGGATCCTTCCATCTGGTTTTCCTATAGGTACCATGTTTGATACCCATTTTGGATAGTCGATGGAAATGATGAATTCTACATCCAACAATTTTTGCAATTCATCTTTAACCATCAAAGCGATGGTTGGATGCATTTTCCTAAGTTTTTTCTTTACTGGATTCTTGGTGGGATCTAACAAAAGGTTATGAGTAACCAATTTTGGATCTAGACCCGGCATATCCTTGTAAGTCCAAGAAAAGAGATCAGGTTTCTCTTTCAATAGAGGAATGAGGGTGGCATGCTCCTCAGGAGATAAGCTCTCTCCAAATTTAACCTTCCTTGGATTAGTGGGATCTTCACTAATATCCACTTCGAAGGTTTCCTCTATTAACATGTGTGACCCCTCCTCAAGATGGTGAGGCGTAGGGATCAAGTGGATGTCATCCACTAGGTTTATAGGTTCCACATTGTAATTACCCTCAACATGATAAACATCATATGCACAGCCTGGTGCAAAATGGAATGGTTGTAACATTTCTTTGTTAGGAAAGAAATATTTAGGCTCTAAAGGTAAATTGGCATGATCAAAATCAATGGCCTCAGGATTGAGGTACAAAGGTTTTGAAGGGTCATATGGATTACAGAGTGGAGTGGTCAAATCAATGGAGATCATGTTGATGGAATGAATGAAATCTCCAGGACCACATGACATAGACTCTACATCTCCAGATTGATCCCCACACTCTAGATGTAGCTTAGGAGGTATGGGGATAATTGGATCCTCTCTAGGAATAGGTGGGATGATTGGATCATCCGGTGGAAACTATTACATTTTAGTTGAAGGCTCAAGGAAGACCATGTGATAGATTTTGTTCAAGTTCACTGGTCGGATCAGGATTCGAGGTCCCAAGAAGATTGTATGGTACACTTCTTCCATATCTACCTAGGGTAATAGATGATGTAAATGTCAAGGGCCTAAGTAAGCCAACTCGGTATAATATTTGTATTCCTCATCTTCTGAGAAATGTTTGTCATCATATTTGCTAGAATTGCATTTTTGGTCCATCACTTTCAAATATGGACACTAAATATCCTTGAGAAATGGATTCTAATTTTGGCTCTGCTATTATACCAGTATTTTGGGTTTCAATGCTAGTGTTATCGATATATATGGTTCCTGAAAAGCCAATCGATTTATGACATATCATCTAGACTGGCCTCCACCCAGATATTGTCTTGATAGATCAAAAGTGGTTCTATGGAAAAAATAGTCACCAACTAGTTACCCCTTCATGAATATGAAGGGTTAGGATGTTAGGGGTTCCAATCCACATCATATACCCCCATGCTTAGGTTCAAAGGATCTAGAGATACTGCTAGAAGCTCATCCTGACCTCTTATGTCATAACCCAGTTTGAAATGATCAGTTGGCAACTGATATCATGGTTCATATGGAGTTCGACATCCTTGTTTGAATAAACCTAGACCATAACCATGCCAATGGTAATGCTTGAAATATCAAAGGGAAAACTTTGGGTTAGACAGATAATGAATATTGATTGTGAATGATTCATCATCATCTTCATCTATAGGTGTACGATCTGCAAGTTGATTAGGCATTCATAGATGAAGTTAGTCTTATTGGGTGGCACCTCCAGTGGTACCACTATCCCTACAAGAAAGTTATGGGCTTGAGGTCTACCCATATCCTGTGTAATTTTAATGAATGGCATGAAAGTCACATTCTGCACTAGGTATTCTGCAAACTTGGGATTAACGAAATGAATTGTTGTGATGCATATGACCCAATTGAAGATGCAGGTGAGGTAGGCTAGGGTACCTCCTCAAATTATTTTTATGAGTTTCCCTCCTCCATGGGATTTGGGACCTCAAAAATCATTACCTTAGGGATTTATTTTGACTCCTTTTCATCTAATATTGCCTTTAGATTTTGATCATTCCTAAGCATTGTTGATGTTTTATGCTTTGCAAAAGTATTTTTTGTATGTGCAGATGGTCATGGTGCCGATGTTGAAGGATCGATGCACACTTCCTTTTAATTTCTTGTTGGATGCCCAATGGGTTATGTAGGCCTTACATCCAAATGCGTTGATGGGAGGATAAAATATCCCAATAAATATACTTGATTAACATACTAGAATGGCTCCTCGTCTGAGCGAACCACATGCACTTGCCCCTCATGTACATATTTGATATACTGATGTAGTATCAAGGGTACACATTGCATATCTCTTATCCATGGCCTACCTAAGAGAATATTGTATTGCATCACACCTTCAAGTACATGACACATCATTAGGATGGTATTCAATCCCACCTAGATAGGTATAATTATAGTACCCACTATCGAGCATAATGCATCATTGACTACATGCAGTGTGAAAGGCAAAGGTACAATATGTGATTTAGGCAATTTTAAATTTTCCAAGGCCTTTGTGTTAATAATATCGATCGAAGATCTTGTGTCGATAAACACCTTCTTGAAGGGTGTATGGTTTACACATGCAATTATGTGAAGTGGTGGGTCCACTATAGCAATAGAGACTGTCTTAATTTCATGATCATAGAATTTTATGATAGGCTCTTGGCACTGTTGCACATGTCCCAAAAAATTGGTAAATGCTTATGGATCTTAGGACTGTACTTCTATGGACCTTAGAATTTCCATTAGTATCTCCTTGTGCTTAGGATACTGTTGTATTATCTCATATATTGAAAGCTTTGTCGAGGCTATCTGTAGGCTTTGAATAAGCCTATTTCTTATGGTCACCACCGGTCTAGTTTGTGGGCCTAGAAAATTGTTTTATGTTGGCCTTTGAGGGGGTGCAACTTGAATTATGATTGGATTAGGAGGAGGATCTAGTAGATTATACCTCCTATTCTTGGTGACAATGTTCACCATGTTGACAAAGCCTTGTGTGGGTAGTTCGATCCGCACTTGATTCACTTGCCCAACATTATTCCTTGGAGGCTCATGGTTTGGTAGGGGATTTTTGAATATCCCCATATTTTGATTATCCAAAGCCTAAGGATTATCAATGATTAATGTGTTCCTATCGATCATGTTAAGTACCAAATTATTCAAGCTATGGCACCCTTCAATTGTCATGCCCTTTTTGTTTGTGGTACAAACAAAACTGATATTCCCTAAATGCTTTCAATTTAGGTTGATTAGGATCGATTAATTTGACTTTGGATAAATTTATGGCATTAGCCTCACATAATTGATGAAAAATTGATGCCATAGTCTTTGATAGTGGTGTAAACTAGCAAGGAGGGTGCTATTCTTTGTTCTTATCATGCTTCTCGTTATTGCATTGATTAAATACATAGGGAGAGGTTGAGCCTGATAATTTTAAGGTTGTTGGCCTTGATTCCCCTTTTGTTGATTCAACACCACCTGATTTACTTGTGTAGGCTTGGCCTACTGATGTTGATGCTTAGTATTTTTATTATTCCACTCCTTTTTAGTCCAGAGTTTCAAGTCACCTTCTTGCAAATTGATATCCTCTATAACCTTGGCTTGAGCCAAGGCCTCCTCAAATGTCTGAGATTACTACAATTGCAATAATAGCGAGATTTATTTTGCATAACTATTGGTGAAAATTTGGGTTAGTTTAGTGGTAGGAATAGAAAATGGGAGCATAGCCATCAAATTTCTCTATATGTTGCCAAAATCCATGATTCGATCATCATCGTATTGCTTTAGAGCTGCCAAGTCAGTTAAATTGGTATTTTTCTTGATGTCAAAGGAAAATCATTCAAGAAAGGTATTTGCTAGCTGTTTGAAGCTGGTAATGTTGTACCTCTTCAATTGATTGAACCATTCTAGGGTGGGTCCTGAAAGGGTCATTATGAAGGTTCTTAGTAACAATGCATCATTACTCTGTATTTGGAAGCACATGTTCATAAATCTTGTGATGTGCTCCTGCACATCTTCATCACCTTGAAATTTATCCAGCTTGGGCATCTCGAAATGATCGGGATACACTAGGCTAGGAACTGAAGAGCACAAGGGCACATTATGAATCTTATTCAAGGTGGGCTTTTGATAAGTCGTGCCTTGTTTTTCAATAGCTCTCACTTGGATTTATATGCTTACAAGGATAGAATATTCTCTTCCCTAAGAGGTCTTTGCAAAGCTATTAGAGGTAAATTATTTTTGGTTTGAGGTGGAGGATTGGGCTCATCCTCCATATATATTACGGATATCTCAAGATACTACTACTCTTGTTCATCTCCTTCTAACTCTGCATATTGGGTATGCCTAGGTCGTTCTAGCACTTGGTGTTATTGCATGTTCTAGGTCGTACGATGAGTATAATTTTCAACTTTATTAGGGCATATTTTTGGCTATGATGCAACACGTATTTGGTTGCACTCCATATATTCACTTTAATGGGGGAGATTAGCTCGAGCTAACCTATCCCGATGAGGCCTGAAAATGCCTCATTTTTACACTATGTTTGACATATAAAAACTGTCATATTATTAAGTTAAATGCCAAATAGTTGATTAGAATATATATTTGTTAAGTGTTTGCATGATTTTATGTTAGGAGCATTATATCTCTGTTTTTGACTATTTTCAGCATTTTGTGACTACTTTTGCTTGATTAAGTAGCAAATAAAAATATGCATTTCAAACAGCCAAATGTGGTATGCTGATATCCATTAACTTCACAATGGTTTATGAATGTTTTCCTGCCCTTCAACTTGTTTGAAGTCCACATTGAAGCCAAATTATTAGGACTGTTCTAAATCTGGAAATCTGCAGAAAACAACCATATAAAAATCAGCAAGCTGTCACTTTATAGGAGCACCTTGAATTTGTCAAGCAAAGCATTAGGAAATGGATGGAATAAGTTTAGAAGGACTACAGAAGACATCTGATCTATTTAGAAGCATTCCCACATGGTCTAAATAGGCAGCAACAGGGTATAACAGAGCAAGGATAATTGTGCAACATTGTTGCACTATTTCAGCATGGTTACTTGGTGAATAAAGTGTATAAATTTGGTAGCAACTTGATGTACTTATTCATGTTGATATTTGAATTATTTTTCCATGTTCTAATTTTTTGAACTTGCAAGAAATGCCAACATTTTATAATTGTGTAGCAAATCTGGAAAATGCAGTAGTTTACCATATAAATTTCAGCCAGCTACCAATGAATAGCAAGGCATGGAATTCACACATAAAGAAGGATAAAAGCTATTGCAATTAGTTCCTGAGAGATAACCCACCTGAGAAAAGTAGCTGAGATCACCTGAAGACCACATAGTTAGTCAATCCGAAGAGCTTCGGATTGAGTAGACATCTTCGGATTGATAGAATGCAGTTTCTTCGGATTGAGCCAGTTATCTTCGGATTGACAACAAAAAGTACTTTTTGAATTTTTGACTATTTTTTGATGGTGGAAAAAAGGAAATAAGGTTGAGAAGGTTAAGGGAAAATATCCCCCAACTGTCTTTGTCGTCCTTGCCATCCAAAAGCCACCATTCATGGGAAAAGATCAATTGATCCTCTTCTAGGATAAAACCAAGAAATGCTGTAGCATAATAGGAATTGATCTGTAGGATAGAAATAGTATATTTTATGTTTGTAAATAAATCTTATGCATCTATAAAAGGATAGCTCCCATGTCGGTTGAGCTTAAGGAGAATAAGTAATAGAAAAATAGATAGTTTTCAGCTTTGTAATAGTCTGTAGTAGCAGAACTGTAATGCCATTTTCAGAGTAATAAATTGCAGTTCTTTTGTCAGATTTTGTTCTGATTTTAAATTAGTTAAGGAGTGTTTTTCACCTCCTTCTAGATCAGGAAGTATGGGCCCACTTTCAGATCTAGAAGGAGGGATTTTATGGCAGGTTTTAATCTGTAATTTTGTTGCGAAGATAATTAATAGATTGCTTGCCAGATTTCATTTTCTTGTTTTTATTTTGTATTATGTGATTGATGTTTTCTATTATGTTTGTGTACAACATTTATGTGTGTGTCAGCTAAAAAATTAGATTAAACATTTATTTCTTGTTTCCTTTGCTTTCCATGTTCTATTATTTTTATGTTTCAACAGCTTTCAATTTCTAGCAGATTTCATTTTGTTGTCAATTCCTATAGCAGAAGCTTGACGACCTTTTGTGGTAGGGCATTGACAGGTGTTTCATTTCCAAGAATCACTTCCATTCTACAAGAGTAAACTAGGTTTCAATTTTGCAAGTGTAATTTAGGATTTCATTTCAGCAACATTTCAATTTAGCAATTTCAATTCTGTTATTTCAATTCTGCAAAAGTAGATTAGATTTCAATTCAACAATTTCAATTCATGCAATTGTAGTTAACTTTAATTTTTTGAACTTAGAATTAGTTTTTATTTCTTGCAAGTTTTCGTTCTATATATTAGGTTTAGTGTGACACCAAAAGGCTAAACCAAATCTGTTTCACCCAATAATTGCTTGAAATCTGAATGCTTGAATTGTACTCTGCCCTAACCTTCTATCGTAGATAGCCTTGGACACCACCTCGAATTGATAAATCATTGAGATTAAATGATGAGATTAATGACACTCATCATTTTGGCACCGTTGTTGGGGATCATGGTGTTGTTAGAGGGTAAAAGCAGTCAAATAATTATTATTGTGCTAAGTTATGAAGTTCAGAGTAAAATCTGAATGTAATAGCTGGTATAAATAATAATTATTGATAGTTGCATTTTAGTCCATTTAGAAAACAAGCAACCACAGGGAGGTGATCTTCACACTTGGGGGTTAAATTGCCTATGTTTGAAATTCTTGATAAAAATTGAAAGAATTCATCATCCTCATTATCAGGAAACATAAGATCTCTTAAAAAATTTAGAAGAGCCATCTGCTAGTACTACCCTTTTTATATCCATATCATCAGGGTAGTATAAAAAAATTTGTACTAGGTGTTGGAAAGATATCATGGTAGATATACAAGACTATCCCTTGAACAAAATAGCCATATCAGCTACCTGTAGCATTTGTTCATAGGGACATATCATTGATGAATGCCATTTACTTCCACAACTTAGAGATGCAAAATTTGTTGCCTAATCTGAATTCTTCTCAAAGAGAGATCCCAACAACAACAAATAGGGTAAGTAAATCAACCACCACCTTCAGCCCAACCTGTGGCCAATATGAATAATACAGGACAGGCAACCCCTGTCTATGTAAGTTGAGTCTATTAAAAAAAAATCATCACAAAACTTTTGCACAATCAAAATAGAAGTTTGGAGCTCAACGATGATCCTAGAGTTTTGCCATTATTGCTTAAATATTGTTAGGGTTTTATCGCGCTAAACCGCAACCTATCAATTCTTAGCCTACAAAGACAATAGTTGATCTCATTAGAGGTGATCCTACCTGACAAGTAGTTGATCTGCTAAGTTGTACACTTCTTGTCTTATTGTGCAAACCAAAAATATGTTTAGTTAAATTGTCTTTTTTAGCCCAACTTGTGATCAGTTTGAATAATATAGGATAGGCAGCCCCTATTTATGTAGTTGAGTCTAGTAAAAAAAACTGTAGGAAATGTTATTGACTACAGCAACATCCAATTGTGCTCAAACAAGAACTTACCTGAGCTTGAAGAGATAAAAGTCAATGGAGATACACAAAAACCCTTTAGTCCAGACACAAAAATCAGCTTTGGATAAAGGAGAAAAACTGGAAAAGCTGCACATAGAAAATTTACTTCCATTAAGGATAAATTTTGTCCTCCTAAGAATGAAATAAATTGAAGTACAACCAAGGAAATTCTTGAACATTATTGACCGGTTGACTTATGAACAAAAAATAAAATTGTTTGTTGTTTTGAAACAATATTTCAATCTCTTTGCATAGAATTACAAGGGTATGTCAAGATTTCATCTTGATGTATGCACTTAACATATTTGAGAATTGGTATTGAATTGTTTCAAGTACAGATTGACAAGATTTTGTAGATTAGGAGGCATGGACAAACACTTGATTGAAGAAATTTTTAGATATGAAGCAGTGTTTCTTTCTCCCATTGGTGATTCATAGAGGAAGTTAGTGGTGAATGGATATTGCCTTCGGGTATACCATGCACCATTAACTAAGGAGGAGTTCTTGAGGTGAACAATTGGATGTACATAGAATGGAGGAGAATTTCTCTTCCATGTCAGATTCAGAGTGATGATAAAAGTTTGACAAAAATAAAAAATAAAATAATCTTGCTTGTGAAATTCCTTCATGGGCACAAGCAAGACAAGAGAAAAGTATGAAAAAGAGAAAAAAAGAAAAGAAAATAAAAAAAAAAAGAGAAAAATTAAAAAAAACATGTCCCACAAAATGGAGATACATGAGGACAAGCATCAATTTTAGCATGGAGGAGGAACAATGAAGTCAGCACTTCATTTCCAGCAATAAGGAGTTAAATGATGACATAAGCAGATTCTTACTACTCATCTAGAAAGGAAGGTTGCATCATTGTTACAGATTTCAACAGAAAAAGATGGTGTTTTCATACAAATATTGACATGTTTTTGCAGAATAAGAATTGTTCTCATCCAAATAAGATTGAGAGACATTCTCTCTCATTGTAGCCTCATGAGAGACACTCTTTTATTGAGGCACTTGAAAAAAAAAATGATAGAACTTGGTTGAAAACTAGAAATGGCAGCCTCTTCTGATGAAAAAAAGAGATGAAAAAAAGAAGAAAAAAAAATGAAAAAAATGAGAAAAAAATGAATAATTCAGTAGTGAAAACCTCCTTGAGGCACTGTTGAGTTGGCTTGCATGAAAACCGGTTTTTCGGCGTGCATTGCCGTGTTGATCCACCCATCCTTGTTTCACCATTGTACAAATCTCACACTACACATGTGTATATTTATGTTTTCAAATAGCTTGCTAACAATCATCAGAAGCAGCTTGTAAGGTGCATGATCAATTTTCAGGATAGTAAGGTATGTGTTTCTTGCATTTAAGTCATAGTAAGCATTTAGCATTTAATGTATGATAATCGGTATTTGGCATAAAACTATTCATACAATATTGACAAGTTGAAAATGGAACATGTTTAAGATGTCAAGAAACACCCCCTTCTGCCCTTAGTTGCATGGGAGCATCTGAAGATTCTATTTTACTACTACTGCAATAAAATAGTAATGAATAACATCTAAAAAAAAGGATAGAGATGAGATTTTTGATGTTATGGAAGGCTTACATACCCTAGAGATGGATCCAAAATAGAATTTGTAGCTAACTTTTGCATAGAAGGTCATTTTTGCATTTTTGGATGAATCTTCAGAATAAAATAGGTTATCTTCGAAATGAACAAGATATCTTCGAAATAAGCAAAAACTGTATCAGAATTGCTGAAAATGTTGCAGAATAGTAAAAAGAGTAGGGTACATCAAATATTGAGGTTCCTAAGGCTCTACCACATGTAAGTACATCCCTCAAGCATTTCAAAATCAAAATTTTATCAATTTTGTTCAAAAGGTGCAAACAATAGAAATAGGCATTTAGGCTGAAATGTTGTTAAGAACAGAAAATTTCACCAGTAGTAGTGCATCTGCCAAATATGGTTCCACAATAAGGCTATTGCAAGATGAATCACATGATACCAAGCCTTTAAGAGGTACCTTGCAGCACTAAAACTTGTAGAAGGGCAGAAAAAGAGTTAAAATTGCAGTAGTTGCAGAAATTGCAATATTGAAGGATGAAAGTGCAGAAGTCAAAAAGTTGCAAGTTGCAAATGAAAAAAAAAAGATATGCAAGAAAAGAAAAAAAAATAGAATAAAAAAAAATTGAAAAAAATTGATTGAAATTTTTTTTTGCAAGGTTGTAGAAAAGTGAAATACCTGTGCTTAAATTGAAAAATGCTTGGTGTAGTGTAGCAAGGAGAAATTTCTCAGGTAGCAGGTGGCAAAGGATGTTTTTCACAAGGATAAAACTAGCATATTACTATGGCCTACTAGGATGCATGAGGGCATGCATCAGTTCAAGCTGGGGGGGATGATGAGGCCTGAAAATGCCTCATTTTTACACTATGTTTGACATATAAAAACTGTCATATTATTAAGTTAAATGCCAAATAGTTGATTAGAATATATATTTGTTAAGTGTTTGCATGATTTTATGTTAGGAGCATTATATCTCTGTTTTTGACTATTTTCAGCATTTTGTGACTGCTTTTGCTTGATTAAGTAGCAAATAAAAATATGCATTTCAAACAGCCAAATGTGGTATGCTGATATCCATTAACTTCACAATGGTTTATGAATGTTTTCCTACCCTTCAACTTGTTTGAAGTCCACATTGAAGCCAAATTATTAGGACTATTCTAAATCTGGAAATCTGCAGAAAACAACCATATAAAAATCAGCAAGCTATCACTTTATAGGAGCACCTTGAATTTGTCAAGCAAAGCATTAGGAAATGGATGGAATAAGTTTAGAAGGACTACAGAAGACATATGATATATTTAGAAGCATTCCCACATGGTCTAAATAGGCAACAATAGGGTATAACAGAGCAAGGATAATTGTGCAGCACTGTTGCACTATTTCAACATGGTTACTTGGTGAATAAAGTGTATAAATTTGGTAGCAACTTGATGTACTTATTCATGTTGATATTTGAATTATTTTTCCATGTTCTAATTTTTTGAACTTGCAAGAAATGCCAACATTTTATAATTGTGTAGCAAATCTGGAAAATGCAGCAGTTTACCATATAAATTTCAGCCAGCTACCAATGAATAGCAAGGCATGGAATTCACACATAAAGAAGGATAAAAGCTATTGCAATCAGTTCTTGAGAGATAACCCACCTGAGAAAAGCAGCTGAGATCACCTGAAGACCACATAGTTAGTCAATCCGAAGAGCTTCGGATTGAGTAGACATCTTCGGATTGACAGAATGCAGTTTCTTCGGATTGAGCCAGTTATCTTCGGATTGACAACAAAAAGTACTTTTTGACTATTTTTTGACGATGGAAAAAAGGAAAGAAGGTTGAGAAGGTTAAGGGAAAATATCCCCCAGCTGTCTTTGTCATCCTTGCCATCCAAAAGCCACCATTCATGGGAAAAGATCAATTGATCCTCTTCTAGGATAAAACCAAGAAATGCTGCAGCATAATAGGAATTGATCTGCAGGATAGAAATAGTATATTTTCTATTTGTAAATAAATATTATGCATCTATAAAAGGATAGCTCCCATGTCGGTTGAGCTTAAGGAGAATAAGTAATAGAAAAATAGATAGTTTTCAGCTTTGTAACAATCTATAGCAACAAAACTGTAATGCCATTTTCAGAGTAATAAATTGCAGTTCTTTTGTCAGATTTTGTTCTGATTTTAAATTAGTTAAGGAGTGTTTTTCACCTCCTTCTAGATCAGGAAGTATGGGCCCACTTTTAGATCTAGAAGGAGGGATTTTATGGCAGGTTTTAATCTATAATTTTGTTGCAACAGAATTAATAGATTGCTTGCCATATTTCATTTTCTTGTTTTTATTTTGTATTATGTGATTGATGTTTTCTATTATGTTTGTGTACAACATTTATGTGTGTGTCAACTGACAAATTAGATTAAACATTTATTTCTTGTTTCCTTTGCTTTCCATGTTCTGTTATTTTTATGTTTCAACAACTTTCAATTTCCAACAGATTTCATTTTGCTATCAATTCCTATAGCAAAAGCTTGACGACCTTTTGTGGTAGGGCATTGACAGGTGTTTCATTTCCAAGCATCACTTCCATTCTGCAAGAGTAAACTAGGTTTCAATTTTGCAAGTGTAATTTAGGATTTCATTTTAGCAACATTTCAATTTAGCAATTTCAATTATGTTATTTCAATTCTGCAAAAGTAGATTAGATTTCAATTCAGCAATTTCAATTCATGCAATTGTAGTTAACTTTAATTTTTTGAACTTAGAATTAGTTTTTATTTCTTGCAAGTTTTTGTTCTGTAGATTAGGTTTAGTGTGACACCAAAAGGCTAAACCAAATCTGTTTCACCCAATAATTGCTTGAAATATGAATGCTTGAATTGTACTCTGCCCTAACCTTCTATCGTAGATAGCCTTGGACACCACCCCGGATTGATAAATCATTGAGATTAAATGATGATATTAATGACACTCATCATATCCTCTCTCTCCTCATGATCATTTTGATCTAGGATGTGTTGTTCTGTCATGCATTGCTCATAAAGCCATTGCCTAAGCAACCTTTGATGTTTAGAATCCTCATGTTCAGGGTGCTCGTGCTCTATGTGCACATCTTCCAATTGGTCTTGGAAGATACACTACCTCTACTTTGAAGCTAGCATTTGAGATCTATTTATAAGATCGGTAGTGTGAGGCATTTGGTTTTTCAACTTTGTTTGAGGGGCTTTATTAGTGTGAGCCCCAACATACTTATTTGTCACACTCTTGCCCTTGTCTATGTAGATGACATTCATGTTTTTTTGTAGTCTATTATCTATGCCTATCTATATGGATGGGGTACACGGACTACAGGAGCAATTTGAGCACTCTCCTGGCTCAATGGTATGCCTATGTGTGTTCTCATTGCATGAAATCACTAGGCGATAATATGCAGAAGAGGATTTATACCCTATTTGCCCTAGGACTTATTCTAGTCCATCCAATTGCCTAATTCTCCATGGTTCATTTGGGAGCATACCATTAACTCCAACTATGGCAAGATCTATCGTGAACTTTCCAGGTCCACTAGGGTTTGGAGTTTTTAGCGGTCTATATTTTGATGTAGCCCTTACTTCCTGCCCCTGATTGGGTAGATTTTATTTTTTTTTACCATGGGATGATGGGGACCTTGAGCCACCCTCAGCTCTATCCCATGAGGAGTGTAAGTTATGTTCTTTGACTGGGGTATTCTAAAAAAAATTCCCATGCAATGAATTATCACCTTCGATACTCATCGAATGTCATTCAGGAGGATCCTATGGTTGATATTCTAACACATTATTTTGTGTATCTTCTAGAGCTTTAGCCTCCTCCTCAGTTGTACACTTATGTTGGCCTCTCTGTGTGTTGACCATACTATGAATTATATCATTTATAAATTTTAGGTAAAACAAAGCATATACGGGTCTTTATCTATTTTAAAGATTCTTTGTGAGCCCTAAAATATTTTGTGAGTTTCTAGTTTGTTGAATCATAAACTATATCTCATCGTGTTTCCATTTTTGTTGATGATATACTTGTATATTTTAAGGGTTTTCAACTGTATGCTCGTAGCTCGACAACCAACAATGAAAGTCTGGTCACGTAAACCAACCAAAGTATGGAGATGAAGCCCATACCCAGATAGGGAGCATAGGTCCTGTTGGTCCTCACCCAATATCACTTGGTTGGCATTATACCCTCTGAAGAGGAGTGCATGCAAATTTTCCAAGCTACATCGATTATTGGATCTGGTATTGGCCAAAAAATAGGGTTCATAGATTTTGAGCTAAAGAATGGATACTACGCCCACTGTCATTGGTCTCTATTAGTGGTTGGTTATGAATTCCAGCTCACTAAAATTTAAATGTGATGTGGTGTGTGGGAGTTTATTTTATTTTTTTGTGAAAATAAAGTGCATCATAGAGCATCCATGATTCTTCCTACATGCCTAAGAAATTGATGTTTTAATTTTTCAAGGATGCAAAACTACATGCTATTTATATAAGATATAAATACAAAATCATATGAAAAATTGGACTTTAGACATAACCCAAGCATGTAAACCCTAACACATAGTCTAAATGCTAGCTATTTTTCTGAACCACAAGCAATAGACTCGATCGTGGCATAAAAATACAACTAAAAATATTAGCTATGGGTGATAACCACAACTAACAATGCTAGATACTATTGTTAGATACAACTAATAGTAGATGAGGCAATTTTCATGAATTTCATTTAAAACTTTGGCTAGATTATTTAATTAGCCTACTAACAAGAAAAACATAGAAACAAGAAATCACTGAGAAGGGATAATTTCCAGGAATCCCTCATCCAATGAAGAGATAGGATGTCTACTATATTTTTTATCTATTATCTGCTAGTCACAGCTATTAAGCATGGCTAATATGTTAGCCATGGGTGTTAAACATGGCTGACACTGTGTGCCAAAGCTTTCAAGTGCGGCTAAGGCCTGCAACACAAAAACAAAAAAAAATCAGCAAATGACAGTGAATTTTATGGGTTTCCACTATGATCATCATTGTAGAAGGCTATGAAGACCACACATCCATGGATATTGAAACAAAATAATGCATGTAATCTAAGCATACATTTGGCAAATAAGGAAATAACAAAGGGAAGCTCTCTTTATTAATAAAATGAGTCTTGTTACAAATTTACCCCTCTTAGGGATACCAAAATATTGATACAATTGTTACAATAAGGAAATAATCCCACAATGGGGGAAGATGTGTTCAATTGGTCTTCATATCTCCATAAAACTGCTTGAGAGATTAAAATGATGCCTCCTTTTCTATTTTTCAAGAGGAAATTGATATTGATGATGCCTTGAAGCCTGCAAGATCTTATAACCTGTATTCATGAAATAACAAAGCATAATTATGAGCATATGAGGCCTCTCATTATGAGGCTTTTTTCAAGAAGATGCAAGAAGTATGGCTAATATTTAAGAAAAGCATAAAGATATGCAAATATTAAGACAAAATAGCTAAATTAGTACAAAGTATGCTTGAAAATAAGTAAATCTAGCTGATATACCATGTAATTTGTAAGACACATGAAATAGAGCTAATATAAGAAGATTATTGAAATATAGCAAATGTGACCAAACGAAAGTAAAGTTACCTCTAATCTTGCTAATTAACCATACAAATGTGTAAATGAAGACTAATCTAAGATATATTAACCTATTTGCATAACTAGAATGGAAAACCTACAACTAAAATAGAGGGAAATGAACATCAAACCCTAGTCATGGGTGTTAAACATAGTAGAATCTGTTAGCCATGACTGACAGTCGTGACTGAAGGAGAACTCTTCTTTCTCTTGAAACCAGGGCCAAAAAGTCCTAATTCCTCCAAGTAATTGATGATCAAGGGTTGCCTCGATGTTTTTGAATGGATTGGTGGTGTGATTCATCAGAATTTGTAATGGATGTGTGTCAATTATCAAGCTTGCTCCTCAAGCTCTTGAGATCTCCATTATTGTAAGGTTGATGATTAAATTATATTTTGACAGCATCTTGTGGTTCTTCATAAGGTGTAATTGGCTCTCCAATTTGATAGGGCTTCACCGCATTAAACTTGGAAGCTCTTCTAGGCCTTCTCCACAATTTGGAGGGGGGTCTTATAGCCTATCCAACTCCTCATCCTTGCTTCCTTGAGAAGCCAAGATAAAGAACTGATAGGTTGGAGAAGTTGGGAGGAATAATCCAAAAGCTTCTTTGCTCAAAATTGCTCAAATTGGTTGTAAATGTAGTTGTAACAACCAATTTAACCCAGCTTGGGTGGTCAAGTCAGTTACAGGACTAGTCACAGCTCTTAAGCGTAGCTAGAACCCTAGCTGTAGGTGTCAACCATGAATGATATCTTAGCTATGGATGCCATCCACGACTAAGGTTTAATAGGCCTAGGATGCCTAAATTGAGTAGTTAAAACCATTGCTTTGCCTTTGAAAGTTTCAAGATCATTTATATGGTCTGCAAAGATGCCCATATGAGTAGTCTCTTAAACATGATGTATTTTAGGTGTCTACAATATATAATTATATATATATATATATATGTGTGTGTGTGTGTGTGTGTGTGTGTGTACATATACATACATACACACACACACACACACACACACACACACACACACACATATATATATATATATATATATATATATATATATATATATATATATATATGTATATATAAATTATAGTTTATGGAGGAAGTAGAGAGGAGGAAGCTCTTGGAATCTTCTTCATGTTAGTGGAACTAGATGTACTTTTCCACATCAAAGATAAAATTGATCCTATTGAGGTATGGTCTAATTTGAAAGATATTTATGGAAAAGTAAGTGCTAGTGAAGTTAACACGATAGAGATAGACCTATCCAATATTTAAATTTTAAATTTTTGTAATTTTTAAAACTACATATATCACTTCAAAGCTCTAAAAAATTATCTAGCTATGATAATAGATGGTCTAATAGATGAGGAATGTCATATTTCCAACATATTTAGGGTGAGGAAAATTCCATAAGAGTTGTATGATATTATGGTATTCCTTATTGGTAGGATATTTTCAAAGGATCTAGATAAAGTGGGAAGGAAGAGATTATTAACTAAGAAAATTTCTTATATATTGTTACATGGAAACTCTCTATAAAATGGATAATGATAAAATTATACAATAAGTGGTGTTAAATCATGAGCTTCAAGATATTTTAAAGGAGGTATATGAAGGAGTAGCTAATGACCACTTTATTGGAGAATTGATTCCCGAAAAGATCATGGTTTCCAATCATATTAAAAAATACCCATAATTTTATGCACTCATGCAATACATGCCAATGATAGTAATACAAATTAGAAGGGATGAAATCGTAGTACACCTAACATTATTGTAACAAGATTTTGAGAAATGGGTAATTGATTTTGTAGGTCCCATAGATACCCTAGATAAGAAGTCAAGAGTGAGATTTATCATTATATGGACATATTATCTAACCAAATGGGTAGATTCCATGACATACAAACATTATACTATATAAGTTATAGAAAATTTTATTTATGAAAACATGATAACTAGACTTGTATTCCCTAGGATAATTTTGAGTGATCAATAAACATATGAATGCCACTATATCAAAATTACAAAAAATATCCATGATAAAAATTAATTGGATTTCTCCATATCACCAAAAAAAAAATAGTATCATAAAAATATTTAACAAGATGTTATGCATGATGCTAGTTTAAATCTACAACATGCCATACAGACTAAGAAAAATAAGTACTAGTAGTATTGTGTGCTTGTCGTACTATATATAAGTGTTGGAGTACATTACATTATTTGGTACATGCTAATGTACCCCCATGGTACTTTCATGGTACATCTTGTAAATATCATATTAGGGAGTGAGTAATATTTTATGTAATGTAATAATGTGTAGGAAATGCACAAGTGTTATGTAAGTGTGTATGTGCAGAAAATGCACAAGTGTCATGTGAGTAAGTGTGCAAGTGTAATGTGAGTTTATGTGCACAAGTGTATTATATGTAAGTCTGCACAAGTGTACTTATATTAGAGTGTGCAAATTAAAAAGTCATATATATGTGTGCATACAAGATAGAGGCATGTGTATGCAAGTTTCAAGTAGAGAAGCCAAGAGTCATGAGAACTAGAAAATAGAAAGGAATAGTCAAGCAGCCAAAGAGTCATTATACTATGGATATATATTACTCCAAGGAGGAGTAGGAGTAAAATCAATCCAATTCATTCAATCCATAATACAATTATCAAGTGTTTTATTTGTAAGAGAAAGAGGAGTAATAAAGTTTACATCCATTTTGAGCAACTAATATTGTAAGTTGTGCTCCATGCTTTGTACATGTATGATTCATGCTATTTAAATTCATATTTCTACTTAATGAATGTTATTTGATATATTATAAACCTTGATATACATATTAGTTCACTCATATTATTCTACTTACATAATTATCTTGATCTTACTATATTGTGACTATCTTATATTTGATCTTGTGAAATTTATCCTCTGAGTTTTATATTAACATTAAGGCTTTAAAAACCATCAATAAGTACCTCAATAACTTGATGATTTTATAACTTGCATATATGTTAGAGGTAATTATAATGGTTAACAAGATAGTTTCATGTATAATAATAGTCATTGCAATAAGTATAGATAAACCAAAATTTGTAAAATAAAGGTTAATGAAAACACTAAAGTTAGATGAATAAAGAAAAGAGATGGAATTACACTAACTTTAGAAAAAAAGGCACTAGAAGGATTAGTAGAATAATAAACTAAAAGTAAATACTTTTCAAGGATGAATGACACTATTATATAATAGCTAGTATAAACGTAATCCTAAATAGTTGAACATAATATGGTTAGGGTCATATCTGATTATAAAAATTTATGGCAATGGATTGATTAAGTTGGAGATATTAGATGGTCAACCATTTAAGAAAAATTAATGAATATAGGCTGAATTCATTTATTTCCTAATATTGATGAAGTAGTAAATAAGGCATGGTACTATAGGGGAATGTGATGCCATGACCCAATGGCAAAAGGAACTTGTACTAAAAACTAAAACATGAAAACTAGTTGATAACTCAAAAGAGTAGTGCCTTTTGAGGCATGATGAGGGAGAGGAGACCAACCAAAATAGAAAAAGTAAGATAATGACTAGTATAATCAGAATATAAGTTTAAAATATAAAAAAAAAATGTTCTCCAAGGAGTCTTAGTGAATGGACATAAAGTATAGATGACCCTACATTAAAAATAAAGCAAAGAAAATATTAACACCTATAAAGAAAAACCCCAAAATATAAATAATTTTATTTTTCAAAACTAGAAACAAGAGAAAAATAAGAAGAGATATGAATAGATATGCACAATGAAGAAGAACTATACCAATATAAGATATAGTGGATAATCCCAATAGAGGTGAGAGTGCATTGGTCGTAGGGTGGATTAGATGCACTAGAGAGGCAAGGATGCACCTAGAAGAGGTGTCATGAAAAATGGTGTTTTGAACTCACTAGAATAAATATGGTGTGGATGCAAATAAGGGAGGAAAAACTCATCAAATACAGATAGAAATGAAGCAAAACTAATGACACTAAAATTTTACTAGCTAAAATAAAGATAATGACTTGGTGGTATGTTAGAATGGACCCTAAGTTACATCTAGACAAGGTAACACTTTAAGTTGGGGGAGGAATAAAGGGGTAAAGAAGAAGGAATAAAAAAATGACTATATAATTAGGTGTATAATAACAATTAGGAGGAATAGTTAGCACCAAGGACAAACACCAAAGAATAAAGAGTCAAAAAACATTGGCATAAAATGAGATTAATGGTAAATTAGTTAGTGTAGAGGGGGAAAAATTCCCTACTGTGCACTATTCTCAAGGTTATACCCGTAAGAGAAAGCATTGAGATGAACCGCGGGGGTATGTTGTTTTCTACACTTAGTACTAAAAAAGGGGGGAAGGGTACACCAGGAATGGTTTAAGGACTTTCTCCAAGTCCTCTGGTTTTTAAGAATATTTGATGTTTTTGATTCAAGACAATCACCTAGATTTGGCCTTTCTATATCTATGCTATAAAAGATAAAGGACAATGCAAAAATACTAAATGCAAGAATACAAGAGATAATCCTAGTATGATTCTTTCTTTGAATGCTTTCCTAACCCTAGGGTACTAAAACAAAAAATATTTAAGAAAGGGCTCAAGAGATGATGCACAAGACCCTAGGTGCACACTATATGCTATTTATCTTTCAAATGCCTAGAAATCAATTAAATATATTTCTTTTTAAATCAGATCTAGGGTTTATAATAGAAATAAAAGACACTCAACAAACAACCTAGAGACTAACTGGAACACTTATCTCATCTAGTGATTTATCCTTGCTTTTATCTCTTGTCCAATGTCATCAACAATTCCTGTTCCTACAAGATAACTTGATAAACACTTGAAAAATATGATTGGCATTAGGGAGCCTACATAGGCTACTGTACAGTAGTTCTTGAAGGTATAGTAGTCAAGCCCTCTAGGTCCTTTTAGTTTACCTTTGATAAATAGAAGCAAAAATTGACCTTTGGAAGAAATCAAGCATATCAAGATACAACAAAATAAAATGATGAAAACATAGAATATAATGCAACACTATGCCCTAGACATAGCCTATTATGTAGTTTTGAAATATAGAACAAAAATTTACCTCCAGGTATAACTCAGGAAAAATTGCACCCCATAACAGGCGACTGCGATATCGCACTGGTGAAATCATGTCCCATAGAGATTTGAGTGTGATTTCATAGAAGTGAGATGAAAGATTTTAGATCGATGCAAAATAATAAATGTTAGATGTAGCAAATAAAAATAAGCATGTAATAGGGTGAATTCACCTGGCAGAGAGTGAGGAAGCAAGTACAAGGGTTGAGACCTCCAAGATAGTTTATCTCTTCATAGGGCTTCAACACAAATCCACCAAGAGTGAGAAACAAAAATTAATAATCCAATGCAGTAGAAGATAAATACCACTTCACACTTTAAAACTATCTTGCTTATGGGAGAAGAAGAAAGGATGCAAATTAGCAAGCACTAAAAGTTTTTTATAATAATAATCATCAATTATCGTTGTGCTCAAAGAATGAATTCAAACCCTCCTTATATAGAGGATTTGAAGGTGATATGGGTGGGAAAAACAAGGAGTGCTTACGCAAAACATGCCAAACCTAAAGAATAAGGGTTTTCTTAGAATAAACTCTAAAAAGGCAAAATAGGACCCCATCAAGGTCGGCCATGATTTCACCTATGCAAAATTGTGTCCCATCATGGGTGAGCACAATTTCACATAGAGAGAAAAAAGGTAAAAGAGGGGAGGGGAAGCCTTAAACTTACCCTGGTCAATTCTAAAGGATATCCCAGAGGGCTCAGGGAAGATTACCCACTAAAGTGGTTCAATTTTCTGTGTCTAAATTTTACCCTCACTTTGATGCATTTAAGGCTAAGTAAATGTATCAAAGAAATATGTAGACCAGGTTTGGCAAGAGGGAAAACATAGAGAAGGGGTAGCCAAGTTTAGAAAAAAAGGGTAATGCAAAAGGGGTATCACGAAGGATACTATGGACTTTTGCACACTAGGCAAGACATTTCTACTATTAATGCCTCTATGGCTAGGGTGCTCCCTCGAGTTTTAGAAGGAATGAGAATTCCTTAAGAAAATAAAAAAGGCTAGGGAAGGAAAAGCAAAACCACATAAACACAATCAATAAAGCAAGAAAAAAAAGCAGAGTAAATGTTATTGGATACATCATGAATCTAATGCAGCTAGCATGACATGCAGGAGTAGATAGAATAAAGGGAAAGTAAGAAGGGAAGAGAAGAGAAGAATAATAAGAACAAAAATAATTAGAAGAAAATAAAAAGGTCAACCATAGAAATCAATAAAAGTTGATCAAAGACCCTAAATGAAGGGTGTTATATCCAAAGGATTGTCCAGGTGTGGAGTGAAAACCCGTTGTGGGTGTAGTACTCGCTAAGATGTACACATGGGAAAAAATATGGAGAATAACCCAATATGAGTGATTTCTCAAATGATCAAATGATGGAGCATAACCCACTATGGATGATTGCTTGATAGTGACTATTGTGGGATGATTAACCACTAGGATGTATATTGAGGCCTATTGAAATGACCAAGTAGATTTTTCTATAATGGGGTGTTGAGCTCGCTGAGTCAAAAGAAGCGTAACCCAATAGGGGAATATATTATTGCGTATGTGAATGATGTATTAGCAAGTAGTTCCTGATAGGGGTGTGTAATATTATGTATATACCAATCAATATGAGCATAACATAATGTGGGTGTGTGCATGTACTAGAAGAAAAGAGAGGAAGAAAATGAAGAGCAAAGAATTGTGCGTGTGTACCCCCATATTGAAGTTTCATCTATTGAAAATTTGAGAGGGAGGAAATGTGTAAAAAAAAAGAGAAGAATGTATATCATTATATAAATAAATAATACAAATGAGGAAAAAAGATTATGCAAATGACAAGGACATACCAAAAGAGGATTGCATTCCTTGACTTTGAGGAGAAATGATGATTATTGTAAAAATTTGTAAAGTCAAGGAATATAAGAAGAAGAGAGAAGAAAAGAGCAAAGGAAGACAAGAAGATAATAAGGGATGTACATGCATGGGCCCTAGGTTGGGGCTTCACTAGGTATCAAAATCCTAGTGAAAAGTACAATGCATGTGATACCTATGACCTAACTAGGTATCATCACATGCCATTGTGGTGAACCCTCGAAAAGCTATATTATCAAGCAGTCATGAGCAAGTAGTAATGCAACTATGACACACATAAGTGCAAGAGAAATAGAATGTCAAGAAATAACGCAAAATATGATAGGCAGTCATGCAATATGAGTAAGCAAGCAAATGCAATATGATCTAAGCTAAATGCAAAATATAATGCAGATGATGGATCAAACATAATATCTTTTTAAATGCATTATATTCATAGGTTATTTAAGTTATTTACCATCCAAAGAAGCCAATAAATAGACACCTTATACAAAATTGGTCATTATGACAAAGGGACCTAACCAATTGGGTTGAAACTTACCTTGAATATCAGCACAAGCATTGGTGTTCTTCTGGTTTTCCTTTAGGACAAGGTTCCCAACCTCAAAAGAATGATTGCCAAATTTCTTAGAATAATATCATTGGAGCATATCCTAATAGGCTTAAAAATGATCTAAGGTATGAATGCACTTTTCATCTAGCATCTCCAACTAGTGCAAATGGTCTGCACAATACTCATCATCGATCGCAACATCTTGCAACAAGATGCATAATGAGGGAACCTCATTCTCAAAGGAAAAAAATGTCTCAAACCCATATACCAAGACATAGGGTGAGGTACCTATGGGAGTATGTATACTAGTATGATAGGCTCACAAGATAGGATAAAGCTAGATATACCAGTCATGACCGGTCTTACTAACCAAAATTTTCAAGAACCTGATCAAGGACTTGTTGGATGCTTTGGCTTTTCCATTATCCTAAGGGTAATAAGGAGTTTGTTGAGTGAATATTTTGTCCTATTACAAAATGAACACGCAACTGGAGTCTCAAACCGGAAGACTCTTTCTTGCAAAGAAATATATTATTTTTTAATTTCTCCAAGCTTCTTGTGAACAGACCTCTATATGCATAAAACCAATTTTGACTTAATGCAAATAAATGAATGTATCCCAGAATAGCTCAAATCCTGCAAGTAATTGTTAACAAGGGGCCTTTGTTGATTCACAACAAACTTTGTAACCCTAATTTGTTAAAATAACCAACCATGTAACAAAAGAAAGAAAAATCCTTTTATGTTCTGACATTAATGAAATTAACGTGCGGTTTATTTTAATGTTAATTGGTTCATTTTATCTTTTGTTTAATTGTTCTGCTATTTTAACGTTAGCTTTTAAATGAGATTAAAAATATATCAGAAACTAAAACAGAAATGTTCTTATGCGAATCAGCTGGAAAACCAAAGAAGGACGTTAATCTGGTTAGCAATCTCCTCCCTGCAAAACCCCAAGTTATGAGATGAAGCTCTAAAACAACCTGACCTAACAGACCTGTAATAAAACACAGTCAAATCAAATCAGATGCTAGACTCTAAGGAAATAAATAATTTGCATCATTTTATCATTCACCTATCGCAACCCACATTACGGTGTAAACGAATAGATACAAAACAAAATAATGCAAAGGAAAGATATACAGAAAAATAGTAGTCTTAGCCTTCAATCTCCTTTTGGTTTCACACACAAAAGTTACTCTTGCCAAATAACTCCTTTATTCAATAAAATAATGCTTTCTGTTTACAATTTCCAGCCCCTGTATCTACCTACACTTCTGCTATTTAAACTTTCTGTTGCTGCTCTCGGCTGCTCTGTGACGCTTCGTTTCATTTCCCATGACGCTTCGCTTCATTTTCCCGCTTTTTGGTGTTTTTGACCTTTCGCTTGAATCTGCAACGTTTGATCTTCTCTACTGACAGTAACTATCGATCTGAAGCGTTACTATGACCCTCATGCCTTTCTGCCACGTGTTCAGCGCTCTCTGTATGTTCAGTAACGGTCCCATGAAAATCATGACCAAAAATAGCCCACGGCCTTGCTCCTTCGCTTTCACAACGAAAACGCGACATGTCACGAAATCGCGACATTGTTCTCATACGCTTTCGTCGAAAATCATGTGACCATTTCTCCGTACGCTCGCCAACCAAATCGTCTCCTTTCGAAAGCTACCATTTTGTTTGGGCATGGTCTTCACTTTTTGTCATGATTTCGCGACGTCTTTGTCTGGCTGGAACGTCTCGCCAAAAGTTGCACGAAATCGCTACCCTTTTACCACTTAGGTTTTTTTATCCACTTGCGTCGCAAAAATGCGACACGTCGCGATTTCGTGATGCCTTTCGACTTATGTGCCTCTTGTCACGTCACGATTTTACGACGCCTTTCGACTTATGCACCTTTGTCTCAGTTTTGTCATGATTTCATGACCATTTTCTACTTTGTGCCTCCTACCCGCTTTCAAGCCGTGAAAATCAAACACGTCACGATTTCACGACGGTTTCGCCCACCTGTTGACTGCGTTGACCGTGATTTTTTGACACGTCATGATTTCGCTACGCTTTTCCATTCTACCTTTCTCTCTCCTCTATGAGCCGCGACGGAGCTACATGTCATGATTTCGCTACACCTTTTCATTTTCTACAGCGACGGAGCGACATGTCACGATTTCGCTACACCTTTTCATTTTTTGTAGCGACGGAGCGATATCGCGACAACTTTCGGCCGCGACAGAGCGACATGTCGCGATATCGCGACAACTTTTTGCCTTAGTGAAAATTTTGCCTTTTTCTTTGATTTTCTTAGCATCTGGGTCACTGTTTTCTTCTTTGAAAGCATGCAAAAAGGTGGGCCCCCAATTTTGGGGTGTGTTGTGGATTAGCCACAACAAATGGCGACTCTGCTGTCAAATGCTCCAGAGCATTTTGGTGAGAACCCAATCTGAAATATACAAGCTTAGATACAGGCGTTAGCATATAAAAGATAAACAAATACCGACAGATCAGAAGTACATGAAACATCAGAATCATTAGTATTAGCTCAGTGTGTGCTATTTGTTTTCATTCCATATCGCTTGAACTTGATCAACATTCCATTGTCAGTTTTACATGCATGCATATGTGAGACTGTGAATGATTTGTGTAACCTAATAAATATGCTTAGAGATTTTGCTTTTACAAATGCATAGACCTTCTAATATCATACACAAATATTCAAGATTATCAAACCCCCTTAGGATCAACCATGTGTATAATGAATTGTTTTATTAGATCCCAAAGTTGGTTATGAGTCACTACTATCTTGAACCCATGTGTAAGTGAAAGTGAAATCAGAGCTTTGGGAAATCAGACTCCCAACCTAATCGAGATGAGAGTTTAACCCTATTCTTACTACTCCGATTTGGAATTCATTACCTCACTTTGAGCAAAATGATTTAACCAATTATGGAAGAAATGGTCATGCTAGTCTAACCCTTTGAACAATCGGTGGTCTTGTTTTTTAGACAAGACATGCTGTCATGCATGGGCATACCTAACCCCATAATCCATGACTTAACTTCATTTCTTTGGACCTTGGGGATGACTATCCATCCTTTGCAGAGGACAAGTAGTACGATCCTTCCAATCCAATATAAAGATGAGATGGGAAAAATTAATTTTACTTCTTGGATCTTGGGGATGACTACCCATCCTTGCTAGGGACATGTAGTACGATCCTTCCAATCCAAGTCTTAGATGAAAATGGAGAATATTAATTTTATTACTTGGACCTTGGGGATGACTACCCATCCTTTGCGAGAGGACAAGTAGTACGATCCTTCCAATCCAAGTTTTATCATGAAATGAGACATAGGAGCTTTGGGGAATCGGATTCTCAACCTAGGCGAGATGAGAATTATGCCCTATCCTTACTACTCCATGTAGGTCAAATCAAAGCTTTGGGGAGTTGGATCCTCAACCTAAGTTCGATGAGGACTTAACCCTATCCTTACTACTCTGATTTTAGGCTTTAAGCTTAATGGAAGTGGTAAAAACCACTGTTTTAAGGATCATGTTGCATAATAGGATAGACATGAAATATTCCTTTCGCTTGACCTTTTCTTCCAAGCAAGGTTTTGATCATTTTGCCCAAGATCTTTTTTAATGTGTACAAAATGTGCTTGGTTCTAGATATCTCGGGGCTCAGTTTCCAACCTTAGGATTTTTCTTTATTTATGTTATAGCATAACCCTAAGAGGATTTGACACACTTTAATGATTTGTATCTGAAATGCATATGCAACTAAGATGGCATGTATATGCAAAGTGAGATGTAATATGAATGCATTGCCCTTTGAATTGCGGATGAAGTATTGCCATAATTTGTAAAACTGACTACTTCATGCATCACAAGCCTCAAACGATATTATTTAACTGTTTGTGTTACATGTGGAGCTTTTACAACATAATTCCAATGTTTCATATTTTCCCGATCTTAGGCATGTGTTAACATTTCAAACTTTATTTTCTTTTTTTTTTTTTTTATAAGAAAATAAAACATGTCAAATAAACACACCGCCTCAACGTCCAACCTGCACACACAGAAGAAACAAAACACGACATCAATACAAAACCTGAACATGTCAAAAAAAACACAACTTAAATATCAAATCTGCACACACAAAAGAAATAAAGCATGGCATAATTTACATATAATACAAAACCCAGCCGCTTCAAGCCTGGAAATAATGTTTCAAGTGCAACCCATTGACAGGTAATGCCAAATCCTTTCCATCCAAGGTTCTTAGTCTAAAACTGTTTTCCCCTAGGACTTCTGAAATCTGGTAGGGACCCAACCATAGGTAGTCAAACTTATCATGCTCCCCTTTCTTCTCATGTCTTTTATCCCATAACAGCACTAGATCTGATATTTTAAAAGCCTTGGCTCTAGACTTTTTGTCAAACCATATTTTTACTACATCCTGGTGTTTACTAAAATGAAGCATAGCCTCATCCCTTTTTTCATCCAGATGCATTAATTGTGTTAGTCTAGACTCAAGTTTATCATCAGTCCCAAAATAATCTTTCATGAAATGCAGCGTTTGTAACTTGAGATTTGTAGGAAAAATGGGATCTTGTCCGTAAACCAGATGGTAAGGAGATGTTCCTATTGATTCTTTGACTCTGATTCTGTCAGCCCAAAGAGCCAACTTAAGTTTGTTATGCCAATCCCTAGGATTTCTTTCCAACAATTTTTTTATGACGCATAACAAATTCTTGTTAGAAGACTCGGCCAATCCATTGCCTTGCGGATAATAATTGGAAGAGAATTTTAAACTCACACCGTTGTCAAATGCCCAATTAGCAAATTCCAAAGAAGAAAAAGCTGAACCATTATCACTTACAATGGAGTTAGGCATCCCGAACCGAGTGACAATATTATCCTCTAAGAATTTAATAACAACCTCCGAAGTAGCATTCTTTGTGGGGATAGCTTCAGTCCACCTTGTGCAATAATCCGTAGCTGTCAGAATGTATTTGTGGGAATCGGATGAATTGGGACTGATAATCCCAACAAAATCCAGGCCCCATTGCGCAAAAGGTCTAGATTCGATTACGGATTGTAAAGGCATGGAAGCACTCCTGTCTCTATTGGCTGCAGTTTGACATGTATGACATGACCTCACATGAGTATGGGCATCTTTGAACAGTCGAGGCCAATAATAACCGGCTCTAAGGATTTGATGGGTTGTGGCATTAGCGGACCCATGTCCTGTCCCATGTTTACCATGAAATTCCTCGAGTATTCGCACTGCCTCTTTTTGATCAACACAACGAAGGTAAATACCTTCATGGTTTTTCTTGTATAACGTGCCAGATCTAATTAGGAAATTAGCAGATTTCAAGCGCAAGGCTCTTCGTTGAGTAGAATTTAAATGCGGTGGACATTTACCATTTAGTAGAAAATACACCACATCTGTATACCACTCATCTTTGGTTATATCTGCGACTTCATAATGTTGACATGAAATTGCGAGATCCTTTTCTGCTATTGCCTTAACCAACCCTTGTCCCCGCACTATCTTCATCGACTGAATCTCAAGATCAAACTCCTGCAAAGTTGAAACCCACTTACCACGTCTTTCACCTAATTCATTCTGTATGAACATGGCTTTGACTGCCAGGATCCGGGACGATAGCAAAGACCCTACTGTGGACTATGTAATGCCTAAATTTTTTCACAGTCTTAACCAGAGCATACATTTGCTTGTCCAAGATGGAGTATCTCAGTTTCGCATCTTTGAGAGGACTACTCAGGAAGGCAATAGGATTTTCAATGCTGCCTTCACTCTTCTGAGTTAAAACACTCGCAAAGGAGTGATCTGAAGCAAATGTGTAGATATAGAAAGGCTTCGTATAATCGGGACTCACTAAAATCGGGGCTTTAGAAATCGCGTCTTTGATATTTTTAAAAGCATCTCTATTTTCATCTGTCCACTTGATCTGGACCTCTTTCTTTAACATGTCGTTCAAAGGCTTTGCTATTTCTGCAAAATCTGCAATAAATTTTTTGACGAAATTGATCTTCCCAAAAAATGATCTCAACCCCTTCTTGTTGTTGGGACAAGGAATCTGCTGTATGGCCTCTATTCTCTCAGGGTCAATGGAAATTCCATCCTTAGATATTATATGTCCCAACAGTTTTCCTTCCGTTACCCCAAAAATGCACTTCTTTGGGTTGAGAGAAATGCCATGTTCCCTGCATCTTTGAAAGACTTTCTTTAGATCCCTGACGTGGTTTTCCCTGTTCTTAGAAAAGACAGGAATGTCATCTACATAGACGATGATGCACTTACCTATGAGCCCCTTAAAAGCAAAGTCCATAGCTCGTTGGAATGTGGCACCTGCGTTCAATAGTCCGAAAGGCATTCTCTTGTAAGCAAAGGTGCCCCACCTTGTGGTGAAAGCAGTTTTCATCCTATCACTAGGATGGATAAGGACCTGATTATATCCCGAATAACCATCCAGGAATGACATCATCTCCGACCCATTTACCTTTTGGAGTATTTCATCAATGGTGGGTAATGGGTAGTTGTCCTTTTGTGAGGCTTTATTAAGATTTCTAAAATCGATACATAACCTTATTTCTCCACTCTTTTTCCTCACAGGGACCAGGTTAGCAACCCATGTGGAATGTCTAACAGGAAAGATGATCTTAGCTTCTAACAGTCGCTTCACCTCTTTCTCTATCAGGGGTTCTAATAATGGATTGACTCGCCTTTGTCTTTGCCTGAAGGGTTTGGAGTCTGGTTTCAACGGAATCGTATGCATTATGACATTCTGATCATATGTTTTCAGCTCCTTATAACTCCAAGCTATGCAGTCTATGTATTCCTTTAATGTATCGACAATGGAATCTTTCTCTTGCTTGGTACATGCTTTTGCTATGAACACTTCTCGAGGGCTTTCTGCACTTCCAATGTTAACCAAGTCACAGGCTTCTCTGGGAGATGGAACCTTTTTACCTTCTCTTGGTTGATATCCGATATCGAAAGTTTTCTCTAATGAAGCCATCTCATCTGGCATCTTATTGCATTTTCCAATAATTTTTTCTTCCAAATCTGCCTCCTCTAAATCCCTCTCATCTTCATCTATAACCTGCTTTTCAAATATACCAGAATTAGTGACAAAATGGAATATGTGCCTGTCACTATCAAACACTTGGAAATTCGTGACATTATCCGGTATCGAGGGACAAGGGACCAGTTCTATGGAGAATTTCTTGCATTTCTTATGGTCCACTTGGTTTCAACATACTCGCAGCTACGGCTAGAGAGTCTGCAGACGATTGCCTTTTCTAGAGATCAAAGATATGTTAAAGGCATCAAACTCATCTATTAAATCTCTAACCCTGGTTCTGTAAAGTCTGAGCCGCTTGTTCTTGCATACGTATTGTCCCTTCACTTGTTTTACCACCAGTTCCGAATCACCAAGGACCTTGATACACTTAACTTTCTTTCGAAGGGCCAATTGAAGTCCGAGAATCAAGGCCTCATATTCTGCCATATTGTTGGTGGCAGGGAACTGTAGTCTATATGCAGCGAACATAGGCTCTCTGTCTGAACATGATAATTCAATACCGGCTCCCGCTCCTTGTCTGGACTTGGATCCATCAAATCTTAAAGTCCAAATGTCCTGATGTCCTTCAGTAACGTTGCACCCAATCCTTTCATTTTGGGAACTTTCGGGTGTTTCTATGTCCAAACAATATGCTCCCAGCTCTGCTTCAATGTATTGGATCTCATTCGGTTTGTTGTACTCCGTGATCATCTCCTTGAGCCTAGGTTCACTATCAATCCGAATTTGGTTGGCCACTCCCCTCCACGGCAACCACATATGTGAAGAATCTGTCACAATGTAACCATTTAGGTTTTTACTCCAATCTCTTCCCAAAACCATGCCATATTTGATAGGAATGTCGAGCACCAATATGTCTATGTGATGTTGAACCCTGGGTTCTGAATTGACTTGAATAAGAACATCACCCAATTCTCCCACTACCTCCATGGTTGATCTATCCAGTTGCACCACCCTTCTTCTAGAAGGTTTTGGTGTAAGTCCCAATTTTTTACAGATTTCTAGGGGCATGATGGTAGCCGAGGCCCCTGAATCTATTAAACAATTGTGCAGGTTTTTACCTGCAATTCTAATGGTTATCAGAAAAGGAGGTATATCTCGTTTTTCCTTTTTTAAAACCAATCGGGACTCAGCACTTTTAGCTTCATGAACTTGGGCAGATGGATCTAAACTTTTTGGTGGACTTACCTCCTGGCCTAATAATCGGGACATATCATACATTGAGACATTGGCCTTAGTTTTCTTCATGTCTTCCACCAAGTCATAAGTGGGTTTTTCTGAATTTGACATATTTTGCACCATCTTAGACTTTTCCACCATGGATGGAGGAGGGGGATTGACATCTCCTTTGAAATCAGGAGGGAGTAATTGGTTGTTTGGAGGAGTAGAGGAAGTTTTGGGCTCCTTAGAACTCCTAGTGTAATACTTGTGATTTCCTTTCCCAAAACGTTTGTTGGCATGAACTTCCAATGTTTCTTCATCTTCGTTTCCAAAAAATTCCACATCCTCCTCTTCTTCACTTTCTTGGGAATGTATAACCTCAGTCAATATAGACTCATGCTTCCCGTGGCCACAGTGCATACAATCGTTGTCACAAGGTCCCGATTCTCCAAAATCTTTCGAGACATCTGCCTGATTGGCTACGGGATTGGGTACTCGCCCATTATTCGGCTGCGTGTTGTATGTTCCTTTTCCTCTATGGTTATGAGGCCGGTTATGACCCATGGCTTGGTCCACCTTTTTATTGACATTTCCCACCGTAACCAAAACTTTGGCCAAGGTTTCCTTCATGTTTTCTATGGCGGATTCGGACCCTTGTGGTTGAGGCACTGTAATTCCAGGTCCAGATGCGTTTGCTGCATTAGCCACCTCTGGGATAGGTACAATGGCTTGGGTCTGGGCAGGTGGATTCCATCCTGGATTCACACTTTGAATCGGAGTGATTGTTGGGTAAGTCATTGGGCTTGGCGTGCTAATTGGAGCAAACCCCGACATGGTCAACAAATTACTGCCCATACCGAACCCAGGCAAACCCATCGGGCCATTTTGAATTAAACCCTACGTTTGAACGGAAGCATTAGGATAACTTGGAAATGACGCCACTTGAGTGGGTGTTTGAAAATTATTCATCATAGGAACCTGTGGTGCCATTAACTGGTTCATCATGGCAAATTGACTGTATGGACCATATTGTCCCATCCCAGTCAATTGAGACAATCCTGCTCCTGGCAGGTTCATCTGTTGTTCAAGAGTCATTGTTTCTGCATAGGCTAAAGGAAGCGTCGTAACCTGAGGGTTCCTTCTAGTCAACAAAGACGTTAAAGGATCTAAGGCTCCAAAATATAATTGCAAGGCGACCGCAGGATCTACCGCAAAGTGACGAGTCAGATTCGTGTATAGTTTTTGGAACCTCTGGTTAAATGTTCGTATGGGCTCATTGGGTAATATTTTACATGATACGAATAGATTGTAGATTATGGAGGGATCCAATAACATTCTAAACTGGCTAATGAAGGCGGTTTCTAATTGGGCCCATGAAGTGATGGACCCTGCTGGAAGATTTCGATACCATTCATTGGTCGTGGGGTCTAGACTAGCGAGGAAAACTCGGCAAGCAACATCCTCGTGAGTAACCCCTTGCCTAAACATATAATCCTTGTAGATTTGGACATGATCTTCCACTGTCGTGGGACCATCGTGCAAGAATTTGGGTAATCCCCTTTCAATGTTTCTAGGCAAGTCATGGACTGCCCCAGGAATGTCTAAGGGGGAACTTTGCGCACCATACCAAAGGGCAGGTGGTTGTTGTTGTTGTTGTTGGGCCATGTTGTTCAAAGGTGTTAACCCTGTGGGAACAATGGAAGCGCTTGGAACTATGGAGACAGATAAACCTGGTGTTACTGTCGCACTTGAAATTAAGGGCTCAGGCCCGCTAGACGTACTTGAGTCTAAAGAAATCCCTAACTCAAGTATACTGGGTGGTATTTCGATCTCTAATGTTTTGTTTTTTGGCTTTCTAGCAGCTGGAGAAAGGCTTTGGAAAATAGTTTCTCCTGTGGTCTTGGACCTAGTAGCTAAGTACTCAGGTTGGGCCAGCTTGGAAACTCTATAACTCAAAAGACCTCCCTCAACTTACTTGCAAAATACAGTTTCCCAAATGTTATACCTGCAAGCACAATAGGTGGAAACAAAACTACCCACGTTAATTGTTAGAACAAATCAAAAATCACAAAGCAATAAAGAAGGCCCTCCTTCTAGCGCCAAAATGTTGAGTGAATATTTTGTCCTATTACAAAATGAACACGCAACTGGAGTCTCAAACCGGAAGACTCTTTCTTGCAAAGAAATATATTATTTTTTAATTTCTCCAAGCTTCTTGTGAACAGACCTCTATATGCATAAAACCAATTTTGACTTAATGCAAATAAATGAATGTATCCCAGAATAGCTCAAATCCTGCAAGTAACTGTTAACAAGGGGCCTTTGTTGATTCACAACAAACTTTGTAACCCTAATTTGTTAAAATAACCAACCATGTAACAAAAGAAAGAAAAATCCTTTTATGTTCTGACATTAATGAAATTAACGTGCGGTTTATTTTAATGTTAATTGGTTCATTTTATCTTTTGTTTAATTGTTCTGCTATTTTAACGTTAGCTTTTAAATGAGATTAAAAATATATCAGAAACTAAAACAAAAATGTTCTTATGCGAATCAGCTGGAAAACCAAAGAAGGACGTTAATCTGGTTAGCAATCTCCTCCCTGCAAAACCCCAAGTTATGAGATGAAGCTCTAAAACAACCTGACCTAACAGACCTGTAATAAAACACAGTCAAATCAAATCAGATGCTAGACTCTAAGGAAATAAATAATTTGCATCATTTTATCATTCACCTATCGCAACCCACATTACGGTGTAAACGAATAGATACAAAACAAAATAATGCAAAGGAAAGATATACAAAAAAATAGTAGTCTTAGCCTTCAATCTCCTTTTGGTTTCACACACAAAAGTTACTCTTGCCAAATAACTCCTTTATTCAATAAAATAATGCTTTCTATTTACAATTTCCAGCCCTTGTATCTACCTACACTTCTACTATTTAAACTTTCTATTGCTGCTCTCGGCTGCTCTGTGACGCTTCGTTTCATTTCCCATGACGCTTCGCTTCATTTTCCCACTTTTTGGTGTTTTTGACCTTTCGCTTGAATCTACAATGTTTGATCTTCTCTGCTGACAGTAACTGTCGATCTGAAGCGTTACTATGACCCTCATGCCTTTCTGCCACGTGTTCAGCACTCTCTGTATGTTCAGTAACGGTCCCATGAAAATCGTGACCAAAAATAGCCCGCGGCCTTGCTCCTTCGCTTTCACAGCAAAACGCGACATGTCACGAAATCTCACCGACTTTGTGTTCTCCGTACGCTTCGGCCAACCTGTCGTCGAAATCGTGACCATTTCTCCGTACGCTTGCGCAATCGTGGAAATCGCTACAATTTCTTTGTACCATCTTGCCCAAATTTCTCGTTTTGGGGGCATGGTCTTCACTTTTGTCACGATTTCGCGACGTCTTTGTCTGGTTGGAACGTCTCGCCAAAAGTTGCACGAAATCGCTACCCTTTTACCACTTAGGTTTTTTTTCCACTTGCGCCGTGAAAACATGATGCATCACGATTTCGCGACGCCTTTCGACTTATGCGCCTCTTGTCAGTTCTCGTCGCGATTTCGCTACACTGGGCTTAGACCCTTTTCATTCACCTGCCAAAATGTGACACGTCACGATTTCACGACGCCTTTCGACTTATGCACCTTTGTCTCAGTTTTGTCATGATTTCGTGACCATTTTCTACTTTGTGCCTCCTGCCCGCTTTCAAGCCACGAAAATCAAACACGTCATGATTTCACGACGGTTCCGCCCACCTGCTGCCGTTGACTACGTTGACCATGATTTTTCGACACGTCATGATTTTGCTACAGTTTTCCATTCTACCTTTCTCTCTCCTCTCTGAGCCGCGACGGAGCGACATGTCACGATTTCGCTACACCTTTTCATTTTCTGCAGCGACGGAGCGACATGTCACGATTTCGCTACACCTTTTCATTTTCTAGCGACGGAGCGACATGTCGCGATATCGCGACAACTTTCGGCCGCGACAGAGCGACATGTCGCGATATCGCGACAACTTTTTGCCTTAGTGAAAATTTTGCCTTTTTCTTTGATTTTCTTAGCATCTGGGTCACTGTTTTCTTCTTTGAAAGCATGCAAAAAGGTGGGCCCCCAATTTTGGGGTGTGTTGTGGATTAGCCACAATAGAGTTGAACACCTATTTTTGATCTTGTACTTAGCACAAATATTATGAACATCCTTATTCTTGAAAAGAGTGTCATTGTAAAAAAAATCACTGAAGGAATCCTAAATCTACAAAGAATCTAGTTGAATATGAACTCAGAAACTTGGGCTCCAGTCACCATATCTAGGGGTATGGATTCAACCCATTTAGTGAAATAATCAGTCACAGTAATGCTAAATTTGTGACCATCAGATGACACTGCATTAAATTTATTGATAATGTCCAATCCCCACATGGAGAATGACCAAGGGGAAGAGATAACCTAAAGATCTTGAGAAGGATCATGAATACAATGATCATGGTTTTGACACTTTTTGCAAAACTAGACATAGTTGCATGCATCTATCTCTGTGGAAGGCCAATAGTATCCCATTCGAATTTTTTTTTGGTAATAGCATTGCCACTAAAATGGCCTCCACATGAACCTTTGTGAGCATCACTAAGAGCAAGTTGGGTTTCATTGAAGTTAAGACATCACAAGAGGATGCCTTCAAAAGAATGTTGATACAAAGTATTGTTGATTATGATGAATCGACACACTCTTTTTCACAAAATATTATGTTGGTTGTGATCTAAAGCATCAGGCATCAAACCATACTTAAGGAAATTAAATATGTCATTATACCATGGCTCATATGGGGATCCTTTTATGTTCAAACAATCTAATATGACAAGGCAAGATTTAAGCAATGTAGGTTCCTGGAGTTGTCTAATAATAATTAATGCTTGATCATCTTCTAACTCTAGAAGGAACAAGAATGCAGCAGTATCCATGGCATTTGCATGGTGGTTTGAGGATCTAGGGATAGACTCTATGGTTACTCAATCAAATGAGGACATCAACTTAGTAACAATCTCCTTGTAAGGTTTAATTTTATCATCCCGAGTCTGATAAATATTGTTAATTTAATTAACCACAAGTTAAGAGTCACCAAAGACCAAAATAACTCTAACCTCCAAGACTAAAGCTGCTCTAAGACCAAGGATCAAATATTCATACTTTGTAGTATTATTCATGCAAGAGAAACAAAGTTTGAAGGACAAGAGGATGAGTTTTTTTTGTGGGGTGACTATAATGACTCCAACACCAATGCCCTTCATACATCAGGCTCCATCAAAAAATAAATTCCAAGACTTAGACTCTTCAATTTTGACATTGAAGCATTCACTAGGAAACTCAACAACTATAGGATGGGCAACTTCTAGGGGAGCAGAGGCTAACTAATTAACAATCATCTGAACCTTAATATCCTTCTGACCTATGAAAGTCAAGTCAAACTCACTAAGGAATAACACGCATTTAGTAGCTCACCTTGAAATGTGGGGCTTAGAAATTAGATAGTGCAAAGGATCAAACTTTGAAACTACCAACTTCTTATGGTTGAGCATGTGTTGTCTTAAATTATAAGAAGTAAACACTATGGCAGGGTAAAACTTCTTTATGGGAGTGTACCTAGTTTCATAGCTAACCAAAGTTCTATTGATATAGTAGATAGCTCATTCTTTATTTTGATCATCATGTTGGGCCAACATGGCTCTCAAAGCATGAGCAGTGACTACTATGTAAAGCATCATATGCCTACCATGCATAGGAGGAACTAAAATATGCAGGGAAGTGAGATACTATTTGAGATTATCAAAAGCTTTCTAACCCTCAGAATCCCACCAAAAAACTACAGATTTCTTAAGGAGTATAAAAAAGGCCTGACACTCATCATATAACTTGAAAATGAACAAATGGATAGACTAAAGTTTTACCTTGAAGACTACACATTTCAGTTAGGGTGCAAGGAGGAGGCATGTTAGTGATAGTCATTATCTTAGCGGGATCTACTTCAATGTCTTGCTTAGAAACTATGATGCCTAATAACTTGCCAGATGTGATTTTTAACACACACTTAGTGGGTTTAAGTTGAACCTTATATTGCCAAAGCCTCTTAAATATTTATCTTAAATCACAGACATGATCCTTTCATTCTATGGAGCGAGCTAGAAGGTCGTCCACATAGTCCTAGAGAATATCATACATCATGTCATGGAAGATATAAATAATGACCCACTGATAGGTAGCTTCAACATTATTCAGACCAAAATGCATGACCTTCCAACATAAGGTTCCCCATGGATTAGTGAATGATTTCTTACCCTAATCCTCAGGGGTAATCATAATATGATTGTAGCCTAAAAAATCATCCATAAGTGAAAGCATTCCATATTTGGTAGTGAAATATACAATCTGATCTATGTTGGGCAAGGGAAAATCATCCTTGGAACATGCTAAATTAATGCCCCAAAATTTGGTACATATTTTGATTGTTCCTTCCTTCTTAGCTACATTAATGATATTGGAGATCCAATCAGAACAGTCTATAGCTTTTATAAAACTAACATCAAGGATTTTTTGGAGATCTTCATTGATTGAAAGGGTGACCTTAGGATGCATCTTCCTAATTTTATGCTTAACAGGATTAGCACTAATATTAACTACCAAATGATTTATAACAAGGGAGGGATAAAGCCTTGGCATATCGACATATGACCAAGCAAAGATATCATGATATTCTCTTAATAAAATGGTCAATTGCTTTTGCTCATCCATGGACAAGGATTTACCTAACTTAAGGATTCGAGGGGCTTCCTCAGATTCTATGTTCATATCTATGGTATCCTCAATAATTATGGACAAGTCATCCTCAAGAGGAGGTGGGGTAGGAATCACTCCTAAGTGCTCAAGGTCCTCGGGAGACAGAACCAAAGTCCACTTGAGATCTAAAAGATTTCATTCTAAGGAAGATCCTCATTTTTGACATACTGCTCATGGGTTATGACCAAAAAAGAAGGAGAGGGTGGCCCCTCATCCTCAACACTCCACTCTAAACCTTGATGAGATTTATCTAAGAGAGATCCTTGACAAGAGGAACTGACTTAAGCCTGAGATGAGATATTGATTGATAATTCCTTATCAACATTTTTAGGTTGCTTGGTTTTGTTAGATAAGGAACTTGATGAATGATATTGAGATAGATCATTTGGTGAGAAAAATTCAAAAGTATGAGGATTTCCCAAGATAGAAACAAGTTGATTGAAATTCATATTTTACACATTGATGAAAAGTAGAAGGGAAAACCTCCATCGCATGGATCCAAGGATATCCAAGAAGAAGATTAAAATATGCAGGGCAAGATACAATGTAAAACAATGTATCTAAAATTTTAGGTCCAACTTTGAGGGGAAATGATATGGTACCACAAGCTTCTTGGGACTCTGTTGAATGTTTTAATGATATCACCGGATTTAGTTATATCTTCCTTTTAATAAAATTTTTTGAAGTAAATGATATGTGCATAAATTAAGGGAAGAACCATTATCAATCATAACCCTTTTGATAAAAGTATCCGAAATAAATGCAATGATGTAAATAGAAGAATCTTCTTGTAAGTCTGAGAAAGAAATATCGGTATCTAAGAATGTGAGATGATGTATCCCAAGAGAACTTATAATATTGACCATATCACTAGGAAAAATATCTGGAGGTACATATTTTTGTTTCAAAACCTTTATTAAGGCTTTTCCATGAGTGGGAGAACTCTGCAATAGTTCAAAAATAGAGATATTTGCTGAGAAACTGATCTCCTACTAAGATTGCTGGATCTGTTGATTTGTACTAATTTTTTTGAAGTGGTTGTTATCATACCAACCATGTTATTATCATAATGGTGTGATATGCTTCTATAATATACTTGATTTGTCACCCATATAATTACATTCTAATTAATAGATGGTTTTTATTGTAAATTTTCCACATCAAGACGTTTTGCATCAATCAAATCTTGAACCACATGTTTCAAATTCTTACAAGAATTTGTCTAGTATCTATCTACTCTATGATATGCACAGTGTTGTCCTATATTGTACCAACTACCTATGGTATTTGGTTGTCTTATTGGAGGTAACTCAATTACATTGGCTTCTAAAAGTTATTTCAAAACTGCTTCCATAGACATATTAAGCCTTGTAAAATTCCTTTGTGGAGGTTTATGAAGTACTATCTTCTGTAGGTTGTTAGTAACATTGTTAACATGCCTACTATCCATTTCACTATCACCTCCTATGTTTATTTTTATGTTGATATGTAGTATATTTCACTTCTTTGACTTTGAATTGGTCTCCTATGATAAGAGCCTATTCTAATTTTCTTGCTAAATCAATTGCTTGATCAAAATATGTAATAGTAGTAGTCTCTAACACATAAGATAACTGATCTTGTAAATTACCAATAAATATCTCAAGCATATCCTTTGGAGGTAAAGTATATCTCAAGCATCCACCTAAACTTCTCCAACATGCTAAAAATTCTAAAAACTTCTCTTTACTTTGTTTTAAATTATAAACATATTTCATTGTTACTTCCATTTCAATATAAGCACCAAATTGTTGAACAAATAGTTATGTTGTTTATTCAAAATTCCTCAAAGGATAATTAGGAAATTGGTAATACCACTCTAATTCCATGCCACCAAGACTTTTAGGAAATGTTTTTAGTAACAACATATCATCATAATTGAGATAATGTAAAGTTGTTATAAATCTTATTAGATGCTCTATAGGATCTTCAGTCCCCTTATAAATAGGTAAAACTAGCATAGAAAAATTCTTAGGATAAGGCCTAGCAACAATAATAGGATCCAATGAATGATTACACATTTTATTATAATTGTAAGTAAAACTTGAAGGCTGAATCATTTCAAAATTTTAAACCAACTTATTTACCGTATTTGTTAAATTTTACACTTTTGGATCACTGTTATGCATTATCCCTAGATTCCCTAAAGGAGGAGTGTTGGACATATTGATACTATTGAGGTATGTGGTAGCTTGTTGAAGAGGGTAACTAACATTTTGTGGAATGGAGACAACAATGTTGAGATAAGTATATTGAGGAGGAAATTGAAAATTTTGAATGACACTACTAGTTGGAGGGACTTGTAGATTTCTTTCAACATTGGTGGTTATAGTAGTGGCATAAGTTGGATAATGAATAGGATTACCATGATTCAAAGATTCACACAAGGAGTTATTATGAGATGGTCTAACTTCCTCAAGTAGGGCTTCTTCCTCTAAAGCTACATACAATACATGCTTATGATATTTATAAAAGGTTCAAACATGCTCAAAGGATTTAAAAAATGTTCCCATCAGGTACCTTATAGCATCAAGATTATTATCAATCTCTTCTTCCTCAAGGTTAGGATTTTATCTATCAATTTGATCATTCTCTTGGAAAATCTCATCAAACCTAAAAAGCCTTCTTCCATTCCCAAGGTTGGAAGCCATTGGGAAAAGAGAGAAATACTAGGGTAGAAAGGAAGGAACTAAAGCTAACAAAAAAAAGCACCAAAAAATATTTTTTTAATATTTTTTGATCTAACACACAGAATTAATGATCTTGATTAAAGTTTTAAAATAAAAGGAGGTGTTCATGTCAGGTTCACCAAATATGTAGAGGGGAAAAACTACCCTACCACATACTATTCTCAAGGTTGGATCCGCAAAAGAAAGCCTTGAGGTGAACCATAGGGGTATAGTTTTATCTACACTTGGTGCTAAAAAAGGAGGGACGAGTTCACCAGGAAAGTTTTAAGGACTCACTCCAAGTCTTCTAGTTTTCAAGAATATTTTATGTATTTGATTCAAGATAATCACCTAGATTTGGCCTTTCTAGATCTATGCTATAAAAGATAAAGTACAATGTAGAAAAACTGAATGTCAGAATACAAGAGCTAACCCTAGTATAAATATTTCTTTGAATGCTTTCCTAACCCTAGGGTTTTAAAATAAAAAATATTTAAGCAAGGGCTCAAGAGATGATGCACAAATAGAATCAGCCCTAGATGCACACTATATGTTGTTTATCTTTCAAATATATAGAAATAAATTAAATATGTTTCTTTTTAAATCAGATATAGGGTTTATAACAAAAATAAAATACACTCAAAAAACAACCTAGAGACTAATTGGAACACTTTCTCATCCAATGATTTATACTTGATTTTATATCTTGTCCAATATCATCAATAATTCCTATTCCTACAAGATAACTTGATAAACACTTGAAAAATATGATTAGTGTTAGGGGGCATGCTTAGGATGTTGTACATCAGTGCTCGAAGGTACAGTAGTCAAGACCCCTAGGTCATTTTTGTTGATCTCGAATAAACAAAAGTGCAAATTTACATTTGGAATAAATCAAACATATCAAGATAAAATAGAATAAAATGATGAAAACACCAAATAGAATGCAACACTATGCCCTAGACATAGCCTAAAATGTAGTTATGAAATCTGGAACAATAATTTACCTCTAGGTAAATCTTAGGAAAAATCATACCCCATAATAGGCGATCATGATATCGCACCAGTGAAATCATGCCTCGTAGAGACTTGATCATGATTTCATAGAAGTGAGATGAAATGTCTCAGGTCAGAGCAAAATAATATATATCAGATGCAGTGAATGAAAAAAAACATGTATTAGAGTGAATTAAACTGGTAGAGAGTGAGGAAGCAAGTATAAGGGTTGAGACCTCCTAGATAGTTGATCTCTCCTTAGGGCTTCAACACAAATCCACCAGAGTGAGCAACAAAAATTAGTTTTCCAATGCAGTAGAAGATAAATCCCACTTCACACTTCAAAACTATATTGCTTGCGAGAGAAGAAGAAAGGATGTAGATAAATTAGTGAGCACTAAAAAACTTTATAATAATAATCATCAATTATCATCATCATGCTCAAATAATGAATTCAAACCCTCATTATATAGTAGATTTTAAGGTGATATGGGTGGGAAAACCAATGAGGGTTGACATAAATATGCCAAAACCAAAGAATTAGGGTTTTCTTAGAACAAACCCTAAAAAGGTGAAATTGCACCTTGTCAATGCTAATCGTGATTTCACCTATGCAAAATATTGCCCCATAAAGGGCGAGCGTGATTTATCATAGAGAGAGAAAAAAGGAAAAAGAGGGGAGGGTAAGCCTTACCCTTACCCTAAGCAAGTCTAACGGGTATCCCAAAGAGCTTAGGGAAGACTGCCCACTAAAGTGGGTCAATTTTCTATGTCTATAGTTAGTACCATGCATAAATTCCAAGGTGTGAAAATGATAGCACAAAGGTAGATCTAGAAACTTATGAAGGAAATACAATCTGATTTAGGGGGTTAAAGAGTTATATTTGAAAATAATTACGGATAAAAATTGAAAATCATGCATGTCCATCCAAACGTATTATATGGATGACTTGTTAGAAGATCTAGTTAGGAAAAAGAACTAGATTAGTAGCTAATAAAATACATGCATGTGAAAAAAGGTCTAGGGTTTTATGAATTATTCCTAATATAAGTTTATTTAAATAACCGAGGAAAGTTGGAGTCACAAATTCTACACAAATCATTAAGTGATGAGAATTGTTAAAGGTTGTCTATGCACTAACAAAGTAAGAAATAAAAAGAAAGTTTGAAAATAAAGTGATAGTGGAATCCAAAAATAAGAAGGTGGTTGTGGAGGAATAGTTAGATGTAGACTAGAGTAGTGGGAATCTTGTTATGAAGTTGTCATTACCATTGTTGATGATACTTTCGATGGTGAATTTTAGAACTACATTTTCTACAACAATGGGCATAATTATGGTTGATAAGGGTATTGAGGGTTATTTAAATATTATATGCATAAAAGTATTTCATGATATGCTACATGGATAAGCATAATATCTAAAATGGAGGAATAGATCCTAGGACATAAATAAAGTTAATATTGTAATAAAAGTGGGATTTAGAACTAGGAGAGATCTCAAATATATATCAATTAAATAGTTGAACAAGATTTCTCTTGAGTCAATACCACAACCATGAATTGTAGTTAAGTTGGTTTTACCCTATTGATATTAATCATCCATGAATACAATTTACAACAAAGGTTTTGGGTTAGAGAATCTATATTGTGCGACAAGTATTTGATTATAACAACTAGTAATAAGATGGCTTATGAGATAGTGGTGTAAGGATCCAAGCACAATATTATTCAAATCTTTTGAAAGAATTTTCTAAGGATCAAAAGAGTGTAAATATGTAGTTCAAATACAATAAATTTATAATACTCTATGATATTTTGTTTATCAATACAATTTAAGAAAAATGGGGAGGCATGTATTATCCATTCACTCAAGCTTACATGTCCAACATGGTTATCATATTATGCAGAATCTTGGAGCAATAATACTAGATGACTGGGTTACCTTGGGTACTACAATGAAAAACATGGGAACAAAACAAAAGTGGGTCCTATTGGAAATAATAATTAAGTTAATGGATAAGATAAATTGCAAGATTGATAATTGGTATGTATTACAATCCTATAGCTTGAATAAGTGACACATGTGATAATTATTGTAGTATATAGACTATACAGTGATATAGATGCTTGTACAATTGGTACATGTTCCATATAAAAAATAAATAATAATTAATACTTGAATATATTAATAATGTTTAGGAAGATCCAAGAAGGACCATAAATAAATATAGAGGGAGATAGTACACAAGTACAAAGGTGAAACTAATACCCTAGTTCAATCATTAACAATAAAGTCACATGTAATTTTTAGACGATAGACAAAGATAGCAATGTAACAAACCCCTATTTGAGCCACTCAGTTTGTCAAATATCCCCATAATTTAATTGTTCTAGCTACAAGAGGAAATATATAGAGGTTAAATATTGTAGGATAAAAGGAAAAAAAATAGCATCGATAGTGATACTTGGCATGAAAGTCTTATTTGAATATCAAATACTACAAAATAAAAAGATTTTATGGAAAATTTAAACTATGTAACACATGGTGACTTTATCCAAAACCAAGCCAAAATAGAAGAAAGGGCAAGAGGAAGTATAAATTCAAGTATATTATTATGATAGAAGACAAGTGTGATAACACTTGTATAAATAGGTGGGGTCAAAGTTATTGTGATAGAAACATAAGTTTTCCCAGAAACTATTTTGGAGGTAGGTATCAATAAGGGCACAATATTAGGACTTGATATAAAATTCAAGTTTGATATTTGGTGATAAGGAATATTAGAAACCTAGGCTTAATCATGAAGTAGTTTTTTATAAACTTGGGCAATCATAAAAATATAAAATTGAAAGGAGATATTGGTTCAAAAAAATGATGTCTACCAACCCTATGTAGGGAGGTGGAAATGAAGTATTGATGGTCCAAATCATATCTTAGTTAGGTCTATACTTTTTTTATGGTGTGCATAAGGGAATCAATATTATCAAGATATTTTGGAGGTCCAATATCTCCCCACCATTAACATCTTCATTTCCACTAATAAAAATTAAGGCTACTTTAACAACAAAACTTTGGTAGTGCAAACAACTATATAGGGAGTGAAATATATTGAGGAAGATATATTGTCAAAATAAAAGAGAAGAAATGAAAAAGGAAAGGCAATGGTGATAGAGGCCCAAACATCAAAATCCCCAATTTCTAGAGAACTATTATCAACAACATGGGTCCCTATCTCTAGAATATTTAAAGAGCTATTCATGAGACTACTAGTTCCTCCACCAAAAGCTATCAAGATTCTAACATTCCTAGGGTTGGATGCTAACCTTATGGTTATCATGACTATATTCACTACACAATGGTTCCCAATTTTTCATTCTCATATGCAAGAGCTCATTATGATGATCCAATGCCATATATATAGCTATCTAAGAGAATAATATTTGATGGATATCAGGAGTATATGATGGACTTGAGAAGGATAATGACCTGGTATAATATGGTGATAGCTTGGGCTATTGAAGGAAGTGCATATAAGGACATAATAAAGGATGTAGTGAAGTTACTATTATCATATTTGAGCATGCCCATCCAAGAAGGGAATAATTGTGTCTATACGTTGCATAGAGTAAAACAATAGGAAGTGTCATAGGACAAAAGGTAAGAACCACTTGTGGTCAAAGGGTTCTTATCAAATTTTAAATCCTTTAAGTGCAATGACCTCCATGAGTTGAGACCAAAGTGTGTGAATCCAAAGAAGGAATTGTAATACAAAAATTAGATGTGCATAAAAGCAAAGCCCTAAGCTATGGAGGTGATGCACCAAATAATTAAAAAAGAATACCCAAATTTTAACTATAACAAGTGGTAATTGAAAAAGAAAAATTTCATCTATGGCTAGTGAACATAAATAAGTAAAACACACTACCAGGAATTAAGACAAACCAAGGGAAGGAGGATAGAGCAAAATTAGTCATGGTTTCCATTAAAATGTTGAAATGATTACAAGACAATAAAGACCAAAGGGTTTGATGCTTCCTAAACATGAGAAAAGGCTCAGGCTATCCTTTTTATAGTAGGAAAGAATTTTGAAAGAAATATCCATCAAGGTTGGGTGTTGGGCATGAGAAAATAGCTTTTGATGTCTTTTACAACAAAATCAAGCCTATTTATAAGTCGAGAGGAGGGTTCCTTCCACTCCAAAGTTTTGTACAAAAGGTCTATGGATATATTCTATCCTTGTAGCCAAGAGATCCTTTTACAATTGGCATAATTATAGCTTTGAAACCTATATACTTGAGGCCATAAATGCTAAAATATTTAAGGCCTTCAAAAAATTGGTGCTAATGAATAGACTCGTTGTTGCCAAATTGGGGTGGCTACACCATAAATCTTCCACCACACTTATTCTAGAATGTAATGTTCTACTGACATGGTGGATATGGTATCCTTGACTGGTGTAGGTGGATAGAGTAGGTTTATACATATGGTGGGATATGTCCATGGCTAGAATATGATTGGATTTTATAGGCTTGGTCACAAATATCAAGCTTTTTAGCCATTAGGAGATGCCTTCTTTAATTCCCTCTTGCCTACTCTTATTTAATGTGCATGATTGATATATGTTCTCAAATGGTATGGAACATCCTTCAACTAATGACAATACTTCTTGGAGTGTTGGTTATTTCCTCTCATGGATTTCTGACTAGTTGTCACATGTCTTACTTTAGCTTTGGTTAGAGATCCTCCTCCTTTTCTAGTACTACTTTAGCTAAAAGGACCACATAGGCCATTATATTAAAAATAAATGGTTCACAGATGTATTGATTTATTTAGTCATGAAGCATTGGCCATAGATGGAAGATCTAATAGCTGACATGGCCTTCAACTTGCCTACCCTTCCTTGAAGCTCTTTTCTTCTGATTAAAAGTGAGAAGTGCCTTCCAACTAGAGGTAGGAAATGGAAGTATGGGAAAAATGGTGCACCTAATAATGCTAAACAAGATGCATCTATAGCCAGTATAGAATAAGCATTACAAAGGAAGCATTCAAGTAAGAATGATACGATAAACAAATATAAGAAATGGATTTTTATTTTATTATTTGATGTATCAAATAACGGTTACATAAATGTCCCCTTGAGAGCTCCAAATTGATACACATGTTTACAAAATGGGTGCCCAAGGATCAAATCCTTTCAATAGCTCGTGTGCACTTCCAAAGTTCTTCCTCGTACCCACAATTGAGGTGGGAAAAACTATGATGGCATTGCTTTGTTCTTCAATATTCTTATCTTGTGCTCCTTTCTCATACACTATAAAACCTACACCTGCACACAAGGAAACCAGATTTTGTCAATAGCACTTGCGGATTGTGAAACATGCAAAAGCAATACATGCAATAAAAGGCTAGAAAGTGTAAATATGCAATGCGACCATCCAAAATAACTCCAAATGATTCCAAATTATAGAGGCATGCATAAAATATGATTTTGGAAAGATATAATTGAAAATAGAATAGAAATTATGAAGAACATAAGCTTATACTAAGAGGGGCGGGTGAACAGTATAAGAGCACTTTTTACTTTTATTTTCAAATCAATATTATGTAGTGTATAGATAGCAGTAATCAAAGCAATGCATAAAACACCATACACAATAGAGACACAAATTTAACGTGGTTCACCCAAATATGGCTACTTCCACGAAGAAAATATTTCTTCTAAATATTTCTCAAATGATCTCTTGGGAATCCTTCCCAATTACAATGTTTATGGACCTTTGTCCAAAGGAGATGTTGATCCCCTAAATATGGTTTGTGGATATCTAGCCATAGGAGAAATATTTCTTCTCTACTATTGCTGGTGATCCTCTAGAAGATACTACCTCCACTGCACTAACTGGTGGATCTCTCTCCACTTGACGATTCTTGTCCTCACTCAAAAGATCTGTCCTCAATGTCTTGGCTGATGGATATCTATCCACTAGAGACTCTGTCCTCTTTACTCTGTCACCTTCAAAGCTCTATCTCAATGCTATATTAAACACAGTCCAGTTGGTATAGCACAACTCTACTCAAATATTATACTAAACATAGTCTATTTGGTCTAGCACAAATCTGCTCAATAGGTCCACTCAAAACCTACTCAAATCTGCTCAATAGATCCACTCAGAACCTACTCAAATCTGCTCAATAGGTCCAATCAAAACCTACACAACTCTGCTCAATAAGTCCACTCAGAACCTATCCAAATCTGCTCAATAGGTCCACACAAAACTTGTTCAAATCTGATCAACAAGCTCACACAGAACTTGTCCAAATCAGCTCAAAAATCTCACATAGAACTTGTCCAAATCTCCTCAACAAGCACACATAGAAATTGTCCAATATCATAGAAAAATAAAGAGAATTGTTAGAGACTCAATATGTTCTATTCTCAAAAACTCAATAAATTTCTCAACTTAATCTCATAGAAGCATAAAGAGAATTGTTAGAGACTCAATATGTTCTATTCTCAAAACTTAATCACTTTCTCAACTCAATCTCATAGAAGCATAAAGAAAATTGTTAGAGACTCAATATGTTCTATTCTCAAAAATCAATCTCAACTCAAATCAGAATATAGAATATTTTATTTTATGGAACTTGATCAATCACTTCATACATACACTTGACTAGGCTCAATCAACTCTACTCAACCAATCACTTCAAGAAACAACTCTTGCTCACAAACCCTAGTCCAAGCATATATCATCCAACTCAAAATATTTCCAATAATGCTCAACAACAAATCTCATATAACAATGATACTCATGATCTTCTCAAACCCTAGTTCAAGTTATTTGGATAACAACTTACTTCAACAACCATGCTCATAAAACAATGTTTTAATCACAACTCTCAATTTTAGAAAACCTTGAAGAATTAACTCAAACACTTCACTCAACCAATGATATCAATAACAATGCTAATCAAACTAGGTTTTAATTTCAAATCTCAAATCAAAAAACCTTAAAGCAGTAACTCAACCAATTTTGAAAATGAAACCCTAATCAAGTCCTTTTCACTTCAAACTTAATTTTCAATAAAGCCAATCAACCAAGTAAACCAAAGAAGAATTTGCCCATACCTTTTGAATTTCAAGTAGTTGACCTCACAAATCTACCACACTCACAATTAATTCTTTGCCAATATCAATAAGGGTTAGACGATAATTTTATTCAACACAACATATCATAAATATAATATCAAAATTACACCTTATCACTCCAACTTAAATAATAATCAATATCCTCACAATAGTCACAAAAACCCTTAATTAAAAATAACATACTACCCACAAAGTCTTAATATTCTAATATTCCTCAATAGCAATTTTAAGACTTTAAATATAAAACAAAATTCTCCTTATAACTCCTAAAGATAATTCTCAACTACCATTATTTTATTGCAAAACAACCTTTTCAAATTTCAACCACTAAACAACCTTATACCTCCAACTGAGGTATTTAATTAAAATAAAAATAAAAATAAAAATATTACCTTTGCCTTTGGAGAGTTTTGAACTCTCAATGCAACCCACTCTAATGTCTCAACCATGGTGCAAACAACCACATGAGCTACATGCTCATTGGAGATAGGTGAAGCACCACGTGCTTCAAAAAATTTATCCCCTCCTTGTTTTGCAAAATGTGCACCTCACGATTGGCGCTTTCAACACACCTGCCAAGCACTTCCATCGAGACTCGAATGTTGGCCTCCTTGCACACAAAACATAAGCCACAACCATATTGCCACTAGGCCAAAGTGCCTAGTTGGATTCCAACTATTTGACACTATCCCTTTTTTTTCTTTTGCTGGCAATTCAAATTTAAAATTCGCACATCCGTTTCACGAGCTCTGCATTAATTAATTTGTATGTTATCTTTTTAATCAAGCAAGGACAATTTTAATGCCCTTTGGGCATAGGTTTAAATATTAATCTTCCTCCTTTGCTTGAGAACATCGACACTTCAAAATACAATTAACCCACATGACGTCATCGAGGATAAACCTTTATAACATGATTCGAATATTTAAATTCTAACACCCATCTTTGGGTGTAGTAAAATATTATTATTATTATTTTACTTTGGGCTCTTTTTCACCATATTACTTAATATTATAATAGATCATATTATAATATTATATCATTTGATAAAGTACCTTTAATATTTATTTATAAAATTTAAATTCACACTAAATTTAAATAATTTATAAAATAAATATTATAACTCCTTTTAACTTCTGTCTTTTGCACTGTTTCACTTGATCTTTGGCCTTCTTCCTGGATATCAAATAACCATTTTTATGCCATTTATTTCCTTCTAAAATATTTGGTATTAGTGATGACTTTATCTGGTGACATCAATGACAAATTTAACTTAGGGACTCAAAATGTCCAACAAATTGCATCTGAATCCATGTCGCATTCGTAGTGTACCTACGAAGCCTACACAACCCAAAATGAGCAATTTTTGACCCTAAACATATCCAAATAAAATAAAGATTGGATAGTATGTATAAAATATGATTTTAAGAGAACCCATGTGAATAGATTAGCAAAATTGGTCACATATTTCTATGCCCCTTCAAATGATCTCTGTAAGCCTGTAAAACACTAAAATTGCAATAACTCACTCAATATAACTCCAAATTGCATGAAATTTGGAAATTAGGTTCTTGATACATCCTAAAATATACCTATTAAAAAAAGTATAAAAATTATGCATCAATATGTCACCGTACCTTGCAGAGATGGTGGTGACTATCATAGAATGGGGACCGTCTTGGGGTGGGATGGCCACCAGTTCTCTGATTATTTGCCACATATTCCTCTATGAATTGGTCAAAAACCCTCTCAATAGTGTTTTTGTCAAATTGGATGGTGAAATTCACTCAATAGGTTTGGTTTTGCAAAATAATTGTGCCTCTTGAATCACTCAAGAACCTCCTTTGCTAGGTAGAGATTTCGAGGGAAAAATGCACAAAAGGGTGAGGGGAAAATCTTGGCAGCACTCGATTGCTATGTATCAAAACTCCTCTCCATATTTTGGATGGAAATAGATCCACTTTATAGCCCAAGGGGGACTTTGGAAAAATTGTCATGCAAGGACATGCAGGGCAAGAGGTGCCATTTATCCAAAACTTGGCATGCATTGGAAGGGGAAGAGAATCTCCCTTTTTGGCCTCCATTCTATAGCATGTCATAAATATTATGAGCCCTCAGATATGTATGATTGAATAGGTAGGATAAATAACAATTTTTGGGTGCTATTTTTCTAAAATTTGACTTTTTTAGGGTTAAATACCATGGCCATCCCACTCAGGGATGACTGTTGGTGGTCGTACCTGAGTGGGATGGCCATGACCTATGGCCATCCCTGGGTAGGATGACCATGTCTACATGCCCCAAAACTTCCCAAAAGTGGGGTAAAAGTTCCAAAAAGTGGTTAGGACCACTATTAAACCTCTGAGGGTTTCCCAAGGGGGCCACATGGTGTTAATTAGACCTTGTCTTGATAGTATAATCATATTGACATGATTTTAGTGTCTATAAATGCCCCTTTTTGGATTGCATTGTGTGCAACACAGTGCTGAGCAAAAATACATAACTAAAATATCAAGTGGTTAAGGTTATTAAATAATATAACCAAATCTTTATGCCCCAATCATGGAAAGAGCATGTGTTCTTGAATCCTTACTTCTGACTCAGTAAAGAAATTGGTCTCGATTTCTCTTCAGCTTCCAGGTACGCTCGAGGGACTTATAACCCTAGGTGTTAGAGTACACAAAGTATTTTGGTAACTTTTGAGGTGTACCAAATAGGCAGGTTCATATACCCTATTATGTGTTTAGTTAAAATATTTGCTTGTTTGTTGTCCCAAGCAAGAGCATGATTGTATTTATCAATGATTTGTTGGACAATCACAATTTGCATGATTGAGTGTTTGATTGTTGATTTTTATTATGAATTTGTTAAATATGACTACCCCTCAAGTGATGAGTCAATGAGGGAATGACCAGTGTTAAAAGTGATGAGTTGCTTGAACCATATGACTTGATTAGGGTTTCCTCCCATTTTACCCATTGAAAAATGGAGCATTTTTGTGAGGATGTTGATGATTTTGTTGATGTTTCATGGAAGAAAAGAGTTGAAAAATTCATTCTCATGGGGTTGTCCAATAATAATAGCCTTCTTAGTGATTGAAGAAGTAACTTTGTAATGCATCCATAAAGAATTTGGGTTTAAACTTGATCTCTAGTGAATTCCATTAGATTTGACTTGTTTTTGGTGGGTTTTGGACCCTTTTTGGTCCCACCGTGATCACCACTAAATTATGGGAAAAATGATGCATCTAATAATGCTAAACAAGATGCATCTATCGCTAGTGTCGAATAAGCATTACAAAGGAAGCATTCAAGTAAGCATGATAAGATAAAAAAATGCGAGAAATGAAGTTTTCTTTTATTATTTTATGGATCAAACCATGGTTACATAAATATCCCCTTGAGGGCTCTAGATTGATACATGTTGGCAATTTTGGGTTTGAGATCCTAGCTTCTTGTCTATGAGTTGTCATTGATGTCAAAAGGAAATGGCATTAATGTTAAGAGGATGTGTTGGCTTCAAAGGTGGAAGATTCCAAGAGAATATTTTTAAGAGAATCCGGAGAGATTCCATTGGCAAGGGTTTTTCATTAAAACCAAACCGGTTTTTATTAAAACCAAGTTGGATAGGGTTTTTATTAAAACCAAGTTAAATGGTTTTTATTAAAACCAATGGAGGTTCTCTTTATTATTTATTTAATTATTATTTAAAACCCTTCAAGGTTTTAATTAATTAATTATTTAATTAATTAAGGGAGAAATTATTTTTAATTTATTAAAAATACTTAAAGGTTTTTAAACCTTTTTTTATTCTTAATTTATTAAAATTATTTAAGGGTTTTTAAACCCTTTTTGAAAAGACTTTTGATTAATTTCGAAATGGTCTTTATTTCCGTCGACGTCAAGGTGTCTTCGAAGAGACTATTTATTCTCCAACTCCTAAGGTTGGAAGGCTAATTAATTCGAAATTCCCGAATGCAATTTGCGGTGTTTGTGCTCTGTATTCGCTGCGATCGAAGGAAGACTTAGAAGCACGTGCGGTTGAAAAGTCTTCGGGAGTTTTTTTTTGAGGGTGAAGTGGAGGGAAGTTCACTTGTGAACTTCGTAGCCCACGTGGGCTAGTGGCAGCGAAGGTTGCTGTTGGGCGCTGCATTGGCGGAGGTCACCGTTTCGAGTCTCACGGGGGTGCTTTGCTAGAGTAACACACGTTTTTATTAAAACGTCTTTATGCCACGAAATTCGGAGTTTCTTGGACAACGATTTATAAGGTGTGATTAAATTTTATGAGTTTTGGCTTTTGTGATTAGCATTGAATAAAATCTTAGGAGAAATAAGGGCATATTTCTTTGGATGTATTTTTAAGATTATTCTTTGCTATGCTAAAATTAAAAATGGAGGTATAAGGTGTGAGTCCGTGATTGTTGATTTATTGGCATGTTATGGTGGTTGTGTTTAAAGAAGTGGAGCTAAAAGGTGTAATAAAGGAAGTTTATATTATTGCTCATTTCTTTTTATTCTAACCCTAACTTGGTTGGAAGTTTGAGAGTTGTGTGTGGTGACAGCTTGAAGGTTCAATTATCTTCTACTCCAATAAGGTATGGGCACATTCTTCTTATGAGTATGATTGGTGTATGTTTTCTGAAATAAGGTTGGAGTGAAAAGGTATTCTACTAGGTATCCTTTGGCTAGGTGTAAATCCTATTTTCTGGTTTGTTGAAGACTACTTATGCATTGTTATCCTTAAGGAGAGTTTTTGGTGAATGCATAATTTTTGGTTTGAGATAGTGGAAGCTTTGTGCACTAGGGTTTATATTTGTGAGTCTAGCTACTTGCATTGAGTTGGTGGAACCCTTGGTTGGCTGTTTTGAGTTTGATGGTTGAGTTGCTTCCATAGAGGTTGTTTGATCAAGTTATTGCTTTACTTGATTCATGATATTGGGCTTACTCCATTGAGTTGATTTGAGCAAGTTATTCTTTGCATTTGGTGATATTGTGTTGGTGGCTATTTTGTTCAAATATCTTTGGAGGGAAAAGGATTTCTACTTGTTTCCTTTTCTTGTGATGATTGGTTGAATGCTTCAAGGTTGATGTTGAGTTGAATGGTGTTGGTTGACTAAACCTTGTTTGATGAGCATTGTTGTTGAAACCCTAATTGATGGTGAAAAGAACATGAGTATCATTGTTATGTGATTCTTTGCATAGTTGGCAATTGTTGGGGTTTCATGTTCTTGAAAGAAAACATTCTATCCTATCCATTTCAGATATTGAGTTGAGTTTTCAGATTTGAGATTGAGATTGAGCTGAGTTGATTTGAGTTGAGTTTTGAGATTGGGATTTGAGTATAGAACATATTGAGTCTCTAACAATTCTCTTTATGCTTCTATGAGTTTGACAAATCACATTGGGTCTCTAACAATTCACTTTGTGATTTCCTACTAAGAAAGTTTTTCTTGGTGAGCTTGCTGAGTTTTTGGACAGGTTCCAGTGGGGACTTGTGAGCAGTTTTGGACAGGTTCCAGTGGGGACTTGTGAGCAGTTTTTGGACAGGTTTCGATGGGGACTTGTGAGCAATTTTGGACAGGTTCCGATGGGGACTTGTGAGCAGATTTGGACAGGTCCTAGCAGAGGACTTGTGAGTTGAGTTTGATAGTTCTATCAGAGAACTTGAGGACAGAGGTGCATTGGTTCTATGAGAAGAACCTGAGGACAGTTGGCAAGTCTTTGAGAAGGCTTGTATGTAGAGGATTGATTTGTTCAAGAGTTGGATAGATCTGACAGACAGAGGAAGACTTGTACTAGACCGACTGACTATGTTTGGTACAGGTTGCTGAGCTGTTGTGGACGTGATCATAGAAGGCAGAGGTCTCTTAGGCTAAGCATTGAGGATAGGAGGTCTTCGATGGAAAGGAGTTCCACGTGCTGGCAAGAGGTAGAGGTAGTTGATCTTCTGAGGGATCATTTCCAGAGCAGAGGGGAAGGTATCTCCTTTGAGCAGAGGCTCATAAATTTTGATTGGGGGAAGGTATCTCCTTTGAGCAGAGGCTCATAAATTCTGATTGGGGGAAGGTATCTCCTTTGGGCCGAGGCTCATAAACATTGTAATTGGGAAGGATTCCCAAAGAACTTTGAGATAACTTTTAGAGAAAAGTTTTGTGGACGTAGCCCAACCATTCTGGGTGAACCACGTTAAAATTGGTGTCACTTTGTGGATGATATTGTGCATTGCTTTGATATTGCTTTGGGTATATTGCTTTACTATTTTGAAGTATAAAGGAAAAAGTAAAAAGAGGTCTTATACTGTTCACCCCCCTCTCAGTATAAGCTTGTGTTCTTCAATTGGTATCAGAGCAGGTGCCTTCGAAAAGTTTAACAGCTTGAAGGAAAAGCTAGTAAAGAACACAATGGATCATTCAAGTGGCAATGCAGCACCTATTCTTGATGGGTCAGATTTTGGTCTTTGGAGTGCAAGGATGAAGGTTCATCTAATGGCACTTGGGAATGAGGTTTGGGAAGTGATTGAAGATGAGTACACTATTCCTGAACATGGTCCTAATACTAAAGAAGAAAGGCTCCTACATCACAACAATTCAAAAGCAATGAATGCAATCCTGAAAGGCTTACGTAGAAGCAGATCTCACCAAAGTGATTCACTGCAAGACAACTAGTGAAATGTGGAAACTATTGAAGGTGGTTCATACATGTGATACAAATGTCAGAAAGGCCAAGTTGAGACACTTCAAAGGTATGTTTGAACAACTCAAGATGAATGATGATGAAAATATTAGTGACTACATGCTTCGTATGGATGAGGTTGTTAACTCCATGAAAGACTTAGGTCTTGAGCTTGCTGAAAATGATGTTTGTGATAAGATTTTAAGATCTCTTCCTAATAGATTTAGTGAAAATATTTCTGCTATTGAGGAAGCTAAAGATTTGGATAAGTTGAAAAAGGATGAGCTCCATAGTATACTTGCAGCATTTGAGTTGAGAACTCAAGTGAAGGTTGATGTCAAGAAAGAGGCAACTTTCAAGGCTACCAAGAATTCCAAGGGTAAACAACTTCAAGATAGTGATGAGTCTTCTAGTGATGAAGAGGCATATTACAAGCAAGAAAGGCAAGTTCTCTAGAAAGCACAAAAGTATGAAAAATATAAGATGTTTCAATTGTGGAAAGTTTGGTCATTATGCTACTGATTGTACTATTCCCAAGAATGAAAGTGATGAAGATAAACATGATTCTAAGAGCAAGGATTCTGAAAAGCACAAGCATCACAGGAAAAACAAAGATGAGCACAACAATCAAGGAAAGAGGTATTCTCACAAGCACAAGAAGAGTTTCTACCTAGACAAAGCAAGTAAGTGTTCTAGTAGTGATAGTGAAAGTTCTTCAAGTGATAATGAAAATGAGATGTTGTTCATATCAGAAAAAGAGGAAGAACCGAAACATAGATTCATTATCATGAAATGTCTTAGATGTGGAAATTTTGGTCACCTTGAGGATGATTGCACAAATAATGATTTGGTTTCTAGTATGTATGAGGATGCTTCAGAAAACTATAAGGAAGATGCATGTATGGTTTTTGAAAAGGGTAGCACCTCTAGTGATAAGAAATCTGAAAAAGGCTTTGATGATTCAAAAAGCAAACAAATAGAGGAAGATATAGAGGAAGGTGAAGTAGATCTTGAAGGTGAACTTATTAGTGCTCTTAGTGCTTTGAAAAAGGAAAGAAAGAAGAATGCTAGACTCAAGGATAAGTTAGATGAATGTTGTATGGAGAGAGATGATCTTATAGAAAGTCTTGACTTCTCTATGGCTAAGACACAAGAACTCAAGGATGAGTTAGAGTCTAAGGTTCTTGAGTATAGTGAGTTAGAATAGAAAATGGCTTCTTTGAAAGAGGAAACTAAAGAGTACAAGGATAAGCTTTACAGGTTTCAAGATAGCTCCAAAAAGGTTAAGTCACTCATCAAAGGTCAAAGAAAGACAACAGATAAAATAGGCCTTGGTTTTGTTAAGCCACACAAGGAACAAGTTGGAGAGTCTAGTAAGAGACTCCAAAAGGAAGAGAGTTCTGATGAGGAAAGTATTTTAGAAAAGGAGTCCTTGAATGATAGATGCACATAAATAGAAAACAGAATTCAGAATGAGAAGAAGAAGTTTTCAGAACCTAAGAGGTCAATTAAAGGAAAGTTTCAAGGCAGATGTTTTGCTTGTCACAGGTTTGGTCACATGGCTTCACATTGCATGGCTCAAGTGAAGGAGGTAAATGACAGCTTTAGAAGTGCTAGTTACTTTCAAGGGTATTGCTACTCTTGTCAATAGTTTGGGCACAAGGCAGTTTATTGCAAGGCAAATAACAAGAACAGGTTTGGTCAGAACAGGTTTGGTCAAAATAGGTTTGGTCAGAACTGGTGGATTCAAAGATCAGGTTTACCTCAGAGAAACAACATCATCAAGTGTTTCAAGTGCAACAATGAAGGTCACACAATCAGACAGTGTAGAGCTGAAATTCCAGAATACAGGAACAGGAACAATGGCATGATCAGGTCCAAGGATCAAGGCATGGACAAGAATAGGGATGAGAACAAGAACAAGAACAATGACAGGAATAGGAATATGGACAAAGAGTTCAAGAGAAGGCCCGACAAGGAAGTTATAGATGCTGATGATGATCAATGCCTAATGGGAGTTTTACTCCCACCCAAGAATTAATCACCTCATCAGGAGGTGGGGGAGGGACTAAGCTAAGAGGCTCATTCTTAGTCCCGAGCCCCAAAGGTGACCCTTTGCCATTGATGACAAAGGGGGAGAGATTTGAGTAAGGGGGAGAGCCTCAAGACAGGGGGAGCTGTTTATGTTGAGTTTCTGTGTTGTTGAGAAGCATGGTTTGCCATCAATGACAAAGGGGGAGATTGTTGGCAATTTTGGGTTTGAGATCCTAGCTTCTTGTCTATGAGTTGTCATTGATGTCAAAAGGAAATGGCATTAATGTTAAGAGGATGTGTTGGCTTCAAAGGTGGAAGATTCCAAGAGAATATTTTTAAGAGAATCCGGAGAGATTCCATTGGCAAGGGTTTTTCATTAAAACCAAACCGGTTTTTATTAAAACCAAGTTAAATGGTTTTTATTAAAACCAATGGAGGTTCTCTTTATTATTTATTTAATTATTATTTAAAACCCTTCAAGGTTTTAATTAATTAATTATTTAATTAATTAAGGGAGAAATTATTTTTAATTTATTAAAAATACTTAAAGGTTTTTAAACCTTTTTTATTCTTAATTTATTAAAATTATTTAAGGGTTTTTAAACCCTTTTTGAAAAGACTTTTGATTAATTTCGAAATGGTCTTTATTTTCACCGACGTCAAGGTGTCTTCGAAGAGACTATTTATTCTCCAACTCCTAAGGTTGGAAGGCTAATGAATTCAGAAATTCCTCGAATGCAATTTGCGGTGTTTGTGCTCTGTATTCGCAGTGATCGAAGGAAGACTTAGAAGCACGTGCGGTTGAAAAGTCTTCGGGAGTTTTTTTTGAGGGTGAAGTGGAGGGAAGTTCACTTGTGAACTTCGTAGCCCGCGTGGGCTAGTGGCAGCGAAGGCTGCTGTTGGGTGCCGCATTGGCGGAGGTCACCGTTTCGAGTCTCGCGGGGGTGCTTTGCTAGAGTAACACACGTTTTTATTAAAACGTCTTTATGCCACGAAATTCGGAGTTTCTTGGACAGCGATTTATAAGGTGTGATTAAATTTTATGAGTTTTGGCTTTTGTGATTAGCATTGAATAAAAGCTTAGGAGAAATAAGGGCATATTTCTTTGGATGTATTTTTAAGATTATTCTTTGCTATGCTAAAATTAAAAATGGAGGTATAAGGTGTGAGTCCGTGATTGTTGATTTATTGGCATGTTATGGTGGTTGTGTTTAAAGAAGTGGAGCTAAAAGGTGTAATAAAGGAAGTTTATATTATTGCTCATTTCTTTTTATTCTAACCCTAACTTGGTTGGAAGTTTGAGAGTTGTGTGTGGTGACAACTTGAAGGTTCAATTATCTTCTACTCCAATAAGGTATGGGCACATTCTTCTTATGAGTATGATTGGTGTATGTTTTCTGAAATAAGGTTGGAGTGAAAAGGTATTCTACTAGGTATCCTTTGGCTAGGTGTAAATCCTATTTTCTGGTTTGTTGAAGACTACTTATGCATTGTTATCCTTAAGGAGAGTTTTTGGTGAATGCATAATTTTTGGTTTGAGATAGTGGAAGCTTTGTGCACTAGGGTTTATATTTGTGAGTCTAGCTACTTGCATTGAGTTGGTGGAACCCTTGGTTGGCTGTTTTGAGTTTGATGGTTGAGTTGCTTCCATAGAGGTTGTTTGATCAAGTTATTGCTTTACTTGATTCATGATATTGGGCTTACTCCATTGAGTTGATTTGAGCAAGTTATTCTTTGCATTTGGTGATATTGTGTTGGTGGCTGTTTTGTTCAAATATCTTTGGAGGGAAAAGGATTTCTACTTGTTTCCTTTTCTTGTGATGATTGGTTGAATGCTTCAAGGTTGATGTTGAGTTGAATGGTGTTGGTTGACTAAACCTTGTTTGATGAGCATTGTTGTTGAAACCCTAATTGATGGTGAAAAGAACATGAGTATCATTGTTATGTGATTCTTTGCATAGTTGGCAATTGTTGGGGTTTCATGTTCTTGAAAGAAAACATTCTATCCTATCCATTTTAGATATTGAGTTGAGTTTTCAGATTTGAGATTGAGATTGAGCTGAGTTGATTTGAGTTGAGTTTTGAGATTGGGATTTGAGTATAGAACATATTGAGTCTCTAACAATTCTCTTTATGCTTCTATGAGTTTGACAAATCACATTGGGTCTCTAACAATTCACTTTGTGATTTCCTACTAAGAAAGTTTTTCTTGGTGAGCTTGCTGAGTTTTTGGACAGGTTCCAGTGGGGACTTGTGAGCAGTTTTGGACAGGTTCCAATGGGGACTTGTGAGCAGTTTTTGGACAGGTTTCGGTGGGGACTTGTGAGCAGTTTTGGATAGGTTTCGGTGGGGACTTGTGAGCAGATTTGGATAGGTCCTAGCAGAGGACTTGTGAGCTGAGTTTGATAGTTCTATCAGAGAACTTGAGGATAGAGGTGCATTGGTTCTATGAGAAGAACCTGAGGACAGATTTGGCAAGTCTTTGAGAAGGCTTGTATGTAGAGGATTGATTTGTTCAAGAGTTGGACAGATCTGAGAGATAGAGGAAGACTTGTACTAGACCGACTGACTATGTTTGGTACAAGTTGCTGAGCTACTGTGGACGTGATCATAGAAGGTAGAGGTCTCTTAGGCTAAGCATTGAGGATAGGAGGTCTTCGGTGGAAAGGAGTTCCACGTTCTGGCAAGAGGTAGAGGCAGTTGATCTTCTGAGGGATCATTTCCAGAGTAGAGGGGAAGGTATCTCCTTTGAGCAGAGGCTCATAAATTTTGATTGGGGGAAGGTATCTCCTTTGAGCAGAGGCTCATAAATTCTGATTGGGGGAAGGTATCTCCTTTGGGTTTGGGCCGAGGCTCATAAACATTGTAATTGGGAAGGATTCCCAAAGAACTTTGAGATAACTTTTAGAGAAAAGTTTTGTGGACGTAGCCCAGCCATTCTGGGTGAACCACGTTAAAATTGGTGTCACTTTGTGGATGATATTGTGCATTGCTTTGATATTGCTTTGGGTATATTGCTTTACTATTTTGAAGTATAAAGGAAAAAGTAAAAAGAGGTCTTATACTGTTCACCCCCCCTCTCAGTATAAGCTTATGTTCTTCAATACAAATATTTACAAAATGGGTTCCCAAGGATAAAATCCTTTAAATACCTCGTGCACCTAAGTATGGGAAAAATGGTGCACCTAACAATGCTAAACAAGATGCATCTATCGCTAGTATTGAATAAGCATTACAAAGGAAGCATTCAAGTAAGCATGGTAAGATAAAAAAATGTGAGAAATGGAGTTTATCTTTATTTCATTTGATGGATCAAATCATGGTTACATAAATGTCCCCTTGAGGGCTCTAGATTGATACACTTGTTTACAAAATGGGTGCCCAAGGATCAAATCCTTTCAATAACTCGTGTGCACTTCCAATGTTCTTCCTCGTACCCACAATTGAGGTGGGCGAACCTATGATGCCACCACTTTGTTCTTTGATATTATGATCTTATGCTCCTTCCTCATGCACTATAAAACCTGCACCTACACACAAGGAAACCAGATTTTTTCAATAGCAAGTGCGGATTGTGAAACATGCAAAAGCAATACATGCAATAATAGACTAGAAAGTGTAAATATGCAATGCGACCATCTAAAACAACTCCAAATGATTCCAAATTATAGATTCATGCATAAAATATGATTTTGGGAAGATATAATTAAAAATAGAACAGAAATTGCATCCGAATCCATGTCGCATTCGCGGTGTACCTACTAAGCCTACAAAACCCAAAATGAGCAATTTCTGACCCTAAACATCTCCAAATCAAACCAAACTTGGAAAGTATATATAAAATAATATTTAAAGAGGACCCATATGAATATATTAGCAAAATTAATCACATATTCATGTGCATCTTCAGATGGGCCCCATAAACCTACAAAACACTAAAAATATAATATCTCACTCAATATAACTCCAAATTGCATGAAATTTGGATAGTAGGTTCCTGATATATCCTAGAATATGCCTATTAAAAAATAGTAGAAAAATAATGCATAAATATATCACCATACCTTGCAAGGATGGTGGTGACTATCACATAATGGGGACCATCCTGGGGTGGGACGACCACCAGTTCTGCTCATTATTTACCACCAATTCCTCTATGAATTGGTCAAAAACCCTCTCAATAGTGTTGTCATCAAATTTGGTGGTGAAATTCACTCAATTGGTTCAGTTTTGTAAACAAATTGTACCTCTTGAATCACTCAAGAACCTCCTTCTCTAGGTAGATATTTCGAGGGAAAAAGGCACAAAAGGTTGAGGGGAAATCTTGGCAGCACTTCATTGCTATGTCTCAAAACTCCTCTCTATATTTTGGGTGGAAAATGGATCCACTTTATAGCCAAAGGGGGCCTATGGCCAAATGGGCATGCAAGGACATGCAAGGCAAGAGGTGCCATTTGTCCAAAACTTGGCATGCATTGGAAGGGGAAGAGAATCTCCCTTTTTGGCCTCCATTCTGCAACATGTCATAAGGATTATGCGCCCTCAGGTCTGCATGCTTGAATAGGTAGGATAAATGGTAGTTTTTGGGTGCCATTTGTCCAAATTTTGACTTTTTGGGAGTCAAATCTCATGGTCATCCCACCCAGGGATGACTGCATATGGCCATCCTTGGGTGGGACGACCATGAACTATGGTCATCCTTGGGTGGGACGACCATGCCTACATGCCCCAAAACTTCCCAAAAGTGGGGTAGAACCTCCCAAAAGTGGTTAGGACCACTATTAAACCTCTGAGGGTTGCCCAAGGGGGCCATATGGTGTCAATTAGACCTTGTCTTGGTAGTCTAATCGGATTGACATGATTTTAGTGTCTACAGATGCCCCTTTTTGAGATGCATTATGTGCAACACAATGTTGAGCAAAAATAGATGACTAAAATATCAAATTATTAAGGTTATTCAATAACCTAACCAAATTTAGATGCCCCAATCATGGAAAGAGCATGCGTTCTTGAATCCTTGCTTCTGACTAGGTAAAGAAATTGGTCTTGGTTTCTCTTCAGCTTCTAGGTATGCTCGGGGGACTTATAACCCTAGGCGTTAGAGAATACCAAGTATTTTGGTAACTTTTGAGGTGTACCAAATAGGTAGGTTCATCTGCCCTGTTATGTGCTTAGTTGAAATATTTTCTTGTTTGCTGCCCCAAGCAGGGGCATGATTGTCTTTGTCAATGATTCATTGGATGAACGCAATTTGCATGATTGAGTGTTTGATTGTTGATTTTGATTATGAATTTGTTAAGTATGACTACCCCCTCAAGTGATGAGTCGATGAGGGAATGACCAGTGATAAAAGTGATGAGTCACTTGACCCATATGACTTGGTTAGGGTTTCCTTCAGTTTTACCCATTGTGAAATGGAGCATTTTTGTGAGGATTTTGATGATTTTGTTGATGTTTCATGGAAGAAAAGAGTTGAAAACCTCATTCCCATGGGGCGGTCTAGCCACAATGGCCTTCTTAGGGATTGAAGTAGTAACTTTTCAATGCATCCATGAAGAATTTGGGTTCCATATTGATCCTGAGTGAATTCCATCAGATTTGACTTGTTTTTGGTGGGTTTTGGACCCTTTTTGGTGTTGTTTTGATGTTTTTTTGGTTTTTGATTAATATATATGTATATATATTTGACCAATGGGCTTATTGGATGCCATTGGGGCATTTTGAGTGACCAAAGGGTTTATGGATACCTTTGGGTTTGGGGGTTTGGGACCAAAGGGTTTATGATACCTTTGGGGATTTTTGGGTGACCAAAGGGTTTATGGATACCTTTGGGGATTTTTGGGTGACCAAAGGGTTTATGGATACCTTTGGGGCTTTTGGGTGACCAAAGGGTTTATGGATACCTTTGGGGCTTTTTGGGTGACCAAAGGGTTTATGGATACCTTTGGGGCTTTTTGGGTTGACCAAAGGGTTTATGGATACCTTTGGGATTTTGGATGACCAAAGGGTTTATGGATACCTTTGGGGCCTTTTGGGTGAACAAAGGGTTTATGGATACCTTTGGGGCTTTTTGGGTGACCAAAGGGTTTATGGATACCTTTGGGGATTTTGGGTGACCAAAGGGTTTATGGATACCTTTGGGATTTTGAAATTGATTGCTTAATTGTTTGATTGTTTATTAGGGGAGGTATGATACCAATAATGCCCTAGTTGATGTTTAAAAATGTTTGCGTGATTTTCAATTTTGAGATTTTGGACCGTTAGGCGCATTATGTGTTATGATTTATGGATGCATTAATGGATGCATGTGTTGTACTATGATGTTATTTGATGATATGTAATGTGTGTATGCATAATGAAATGGATGATTTATTGATATGTATGATGAAATATGAATACTATATGACATACTATGTTAGCACCATAGACTGTATAGAATTCATCGATTCATTTGTAATGTTGTCATGAGACTATGTAATGGATTTGTGAAAATGTAAACTGACATACATGTGATAAAATGGAATGAATAATAGGATGTTATAGGATGTCTTTGAGGTTTTCATGAGACTCAAACACTCTAGTCAACTGATCAAAAGTTATATACTAACCATGCAAGACTTTTTGACAAGGTATGAATCTTCTAGGATGACCAAGATACTCAATATCCCTATGTGTGCAAGTGAGTTCATTGTTATGATACACATAAGATTACCCCAATGCCAAACAGGATTGATGCAACCCATCTATACTGAAGATCACCCTATGAGTATCATGATCCTAGGTTTTGTACGTAGTTGGATTAGACCACTAGGTAGTATAGGCTACCAAAAGCTAGCTCATCCACATGCAAACATTGGTCTGTACACATGCAAGATGCTAATGTGATAGACATATCATCATGCGTAAGGATACCACCATTGCCAGGCAGGCTTGATGCCACCTAACCTGTAATGAGGATCACCTTATGGTTTGTCAAATGCTGAGAATTCCAGGGATTCAAGTTCAGTACTCCCTTCTTTTATTTTATTTGATTTGGGATACTTGCTCATACTTAGTGATGAAAATCACTATTTATTTTATATTTTGTTTTCTTTGAGCAAGGGATTTGTTTAGTGATGAAAATCACTATTTATTTTGCTTTTGATTTTTGCTTTTTGGGATTTTGCTTATTGATAGTGGTGAAAACCACTATTTATTTTGGGGAATTGGGTAAGGAGGAGCTTGTGCTTTTGTCAATTCTCAACATTTTTGAACCATTCACATAGGGGGATGAGCAAGATAAACTTTTCACTTAAGGTAACCTAGACCACTTTGTAGGTTTCATATTTCCTTGTGCAAAACTTGGATTTATTAGTGTGAAAATGTGTTGGGATTTTGATGTATACAAGGTACAATCTAAGCAAGACTCTACCTTCTAAAAATTAGGATAGCTTTCTACAAAATCTGAAAAGAAAACTAGAGATGGTTGAGTGATTAAAAACCCTAATGACATTCTAGAACAAATGACTAGGTGAAGGGAAATGGACACAAATATGAAAAGTGGGAAATGTAGGTGGAAATGATAAGTGAAATATGAAATGATGTGAATGATGACTTTAACAAAATTGATTTTGAATGATGACTAGTGTACAGTCTTAGTGCTAGACATGTATGAGCAACTCTAAAATGCAAAGTGCAATGATGAGTATGCCTAATGCAAGTGATTGTATAATGCAATGGTATGCAATGTGATGTAATGCAATATTTTTGTATTTTTGATGTTTTGATGATGTTTTTGAGTTTTGATTGATATATATGTATATACATGTGACCAATGGGCTTAGTAGATGCCATTGGGGTATTTTGTGACCAAAGGGCTTATAGATGCCTTTGGGGTATTTTGGGGTGACCTAGATGGTTGTAGACCACTTAGGAGCATTTTGGGGTGACCTAGATGGTGTATAGACTACCTAGGAGCAGTTTTGGGTTGACCAAGGGTTTAGATACCTTGGAGATTTGGGATATTGGAGATTTTGGGGTGACCTAGATGGTCATAGACCACCTAGGAGTATTTTGGGTTGACCAAGTGGTTTGTAGATACCCTTGGAGCATTTTGGGGTGACCTAGATGGTTGTAGATACCTAGGAGCATTTTGGGTTGACCAAGTGGTTTGTAGATACCCTTGGAGAATTTTAGGGTGACCTAGATGGTCGTAGACCATCTAGGAGTATTTTGGGTTGACCAAGAGGTTTGTAGATACCCTTGGAGCATTTTGGGGTGACCTAGATAACTAGGAGTTTTGGGTTGACCAAGGTTGTAGATACCCTTGGAGCATTTTGGGGTGACTAGGGTATAGATACCTAGGAGTTTTGGGTTGACCAAAGGGTTAGTAGATACCTTTGGAGCTTTTTGTAACTTTGATTATTTTATGATTTTAGGAGGAAGGTGTGATACCTTGTGTACCCCCAACATTTGTGGTGATCAAAGGAAGTGAGGAAGGTGTGATACCTTTAGGATCCTCAATTTGCTTCATTTCTTGTGATGTAAATAGTGGGGAAGGTGTGACACCTTGGATACCCCTAGTATGTACTATGATTGATGCAATGTTATTGGCTTGGCTAGGAGGAGTGATAGAGATTGACTCCCCTATTGTGGTAGGGAATTTTGGGTAATGCCAATGTCTCTATGGGGTAGAATGAGTGCCCCATTTATGGATAAAGCTTCCTTATCAATAAGATCTTGGACCATGTGTCTAAAAATATGATAATTGCTAATGTCATGCCCTCTCATTTGGTGATAGAGGTAAGAATGATCCTCCTTGTATTGTTTAGGTCTGGGCCTATTTGGGTTGAATAGGGGTATGTCTAGCAAGATGATTGTCTTTGTTTCTTGTAGGTTGTGAAATATGGTTGACATGGGCTTAGATAATGGAGTCTAGGTACGATGTTGATGCTTTAAATGAGGTGAACATGGTTGACTCATTTTATGAGGTATAGGGTTGTATGCATCTCAGTCACCTATTTAGGTTGCTCTTCTTGACTCCCATCTATGGGTAATAGATTTAAATATGTCAATTTGTTGATTATTAATTTGAAGATCATTCCTATCAATCATATCTTGTACTAGGTGTTTGAACTTATAGCACATCTGCACATCATGCCCATTTTGCCTATGGTACTTGTAGTATAGGTCTTCATGATATCCTTTGGGCTTTGGTGCATTTGGATCGATAGGTCGACTCTCAGGTAGATTAATTGCTTTAGCTGCACATAGATGCTCAAATAGAGAGTCCATGGACTCAAAAATGGGTGTAAATTGTTGCTTAGGGTGATGTTGTTTTTGCCATTGATTTGTTTGAGACTTAACATTGGACTACATAGGAGTGGGTTGGTCCTAACAATCAGGGGGTTGAGGTTTTGGATGACTCAATTGTAACTCAATGCTTGTGAGTCGATTCAAGATCTATTGTAAATCATTGTGTTGGTGACTCACTTGTAACTCCATATTGGCTAGCCTATCCAAGATATGTTGTGAAAATAGTGGAGGTGATGATTGGATGGTTATTGAGGAAGTTGGATGGCAATTGATAGGTGGTGGAGGTGAATTGGGTGTGGGAGCTAGGAGACAATTGAGTAGAGGTGGATCAAAAGTCCTCAATGTTTGAGTAGATGTGGATGCTTCATGATGATTGGGGCTAGTGAGTATATCCACATGTTCTTGTTCTTGATTTAGCTCATGCTCATGTTCCAACTCAGAGTGTTCAACTATGGTAGTTGGATTACCCCCACTTTGGTGTAGGGGGTACACCTATTCTTGATTTTATGGAGATGTTGAGTGAGATGGAGTAGGTGTGATCGAATCCATCGATGGTATCTCTTATGGTATGGATGGAATGTTGGATGGAGTCGCAAGTGGCATAGATGGATTCAGAGGACTTTGGTTCTCTGTCATCACATTGATCATTCCCACAAACTCATGAGAAGATGCATTTGCATTTGGACAAGTCATGGCTACCTCATCAACTTGTCCAAGGTGATCTGCTTGGCCCCCATGTTTGGGGGTGCATCAGAAATGCTATCAATGGGTGGCGACTTGGTAGGAGGATGACCTAGATCCTTGATCGACTCGATGATAGGCATGAATGTAACATTGGGTACTATGCACTCATCGAGTTTTGGGTGGGTCAATTGAATTGTGTCCTCAAGCATGATATGATTTGATTCATCTGTATCAACTATGGGTTCCTCCTCCTTTTAGTAGGAGTGGGAAGGTCTTCTGTAGATGTATTGATGATAGTTGTGGGAGCCTCTGTAGTTGGCTCTTCTGACTCTTCCTCGCTTGAATAAATAGAGGATGGTACTAGCGGTGGTGAAGGTAGCTTCATGACTAACTATGGGGTTGAATCTGGACTCTAGATAAGGTCATTGGGTTTAGTGTCCAAGTGCATGGGTGATATAGTAGGCTCCTATGGATGATCCACCTATTTATAATACTTGAAGGGGTCTGGGTCGACATCAACCACATGGACCTTACCTTCATCAATGTATTTAATGCATTGATGCACTATAGATGGAACACATTCCATGTCTCTTATCCATGGCCTTCCAAGTAGTATGTTGTACTATCTTGCACCCTCCAAGATGTAGAACAATGTAGGCATAGTATTTTGTCCAACTTCAACAAGTAGGATTATCGTGCCCATAGTGGAGGATAAAGCATCATTGAATGCTTGCAAGGTGAACTTGGATGGTACAATGCACGAGGATGGAAGGTTGAGATGTTTTAGTGAAGTTATGGTAATAATGTTTATTGAGGAACCTGTGTCAACCAATACTCACTTATAGGGGAGCCTATTGATACTCACGATGATGTGCAAAGCAGGATCTGGTGAATTGGTAGGCATGGGTTTGACCTCATGATTTTGAAAGGATATAACAGGATTCTTGTGCATTTGTATGTATCCCACAAAGTTGGTGAAAGCATCAGAGTCATGAGGTTGTACCTCGATGGAATCCAATATCCTCATGAAAGTTTCCCAATGTTTGGAGGACTGTAGTAGAAGCTCGCTCATGGTCATATTGGTTGATGGTGCATGCAAACTTCACATAGGCCTACTCTGGGTTGCTAACACTTGTTGGATGGGAGTTCTAGGTGGTGAAGACCATGATGTAGAGGGAGTGTAGACCTCCCTACTAGGCCCCTTGGAAGGTTGATTATATCTAGTTTGGGACTGGAATCGATGTTGGCTAACCGAATAATCCACTTGATCATGTGGATAACCCATTGGTGTTCTCTTGGTAGAGGTACCTTGGTGGTCGGGTCCTCTGAGTGAGGAGTTGACCTCATGATGACTTTTAGGGCATCATGTAGGAATGATGAGATCCTCAGGAGAATAGCGAAGGTGACTACTATCAAGGCATCATGTAGGAATGAGGAGATCCTCATACCTATAATGATGATGCTCAAGGCCTCTCCTAAAGTTTTTTGCTTTACTGGCTCATGATTGAGCTCGGCTATGCATAGTTGTCATGATGTGTTGACTAGGCAAACCTTGAAGGAAACCCACACTAAAGAAAATTTTGACTTCCAAAAATGTTATGGGTGCTATATACCAAAATGATCAGTGTGATGAGCTGATCACAATGGGCTAGGGCTCCAAAATTTGACTTTTGGGTCAAAAATTTGTATTTTTGGAATATTTGGCCAACCGGGCTCGTGGGGAAATGCCCACTTTTAGGAATTTTTGGGAAATTTTGAGAAATGAAGAGTTAGGACTCAAAATTTTTGTGAGAGGTGTAGAAGGAGCTAACTAAGACAACAAAATAAATTTGGCAATTTTTGGGGTTGTCTAGAGCATTTTATGATTGTTTTAGTGTAGTTTTCCCTATTTTTGGCTTCAAAAATAGAGTAATCATAAAACCAACATAACTTTTTTGTTATAGCTCCGATTTGCATGATTCTCGATCCATTGGATGTAGAATCAAAAAGTAGATTTTTTGAAAAATTAGGGTTTGGTCCTAGATCAAGGATCTTATGTTGATTACCCAAACAATAAAGAAACACACAAAGTAGACAATATGATTATCTCTTTTAAGGATTAGATGTATATGATTATCTCTTTTAAATCTTAGAAACACACAATCAAATGATCAAAGAAGCACACAAGCAAACAATGTGATTATCTCCTTTAAGTTTTAGATGTGAATCCCTAAGATGTTTTGTGTGTTTAGATTTGTTGTTGCTCTTGCTTTCTTGTTCATGTTTTGGACTTAGAATGAGGGAACTCAACCAAAGTGGTGACTAGGAACACTAGTGCCAAACATGAGGTTCTCAAAAGAGTCTAGGGTACACCGCTTAAAACCCATAATGAGTGGAGGGTTCACCTAGCTCTTCCACTCTGAAATGACAAGCGTTTCCAATAGTGGGAGGGAGTTTGAACACTAGTGACCTATTCCATATTAAGAGAGTGCCCTATTCTATCTAAGGTGGGGCAAGCCGATGGAAGGAGGTGAAATCCAACGTCACCGGTCTGAATTGGAGGTTGGTGATGAAATCCAACCTTACCAATGTTATTGTGATACGTGCAAGTGTGTGTGGTTCCTTTTATGCTTAAAGAAAGTAAACAATATAGCACTCAATGAGCTTTCACTAAATGCAAAAAAGGATGTTTTACTTTCAAAAATGTTAGATAAAAAGCAACCTACAAAATGCATGTCCTAAATGATAACCTACCCATTAGGTAGGCTACAAGCAAGCAAACCATAGAAATGCATTTCTACTTAGTTCCTTTTTAGTTTTTCTTCTTTTTTTGTTGTTTTTGCAATTATAGAAAAGTAAAACCTATCTTTCTACCTTTCAAGCAATCAAGGGAGGCAAGAAAAACCAAATTTCAGCAATTTTGAATAGTAGAAATGAAAACTAAGGGTTTAGGCACTTACCTTGATGGCCTATAAGCTTGTTATTTCTAGAATTTTGAGTAGAAAAGCTTCTATTTTGTGGCCATCCTAGGGTGGGATGGTGGCTAGTTTGATGGTTGTCCTAGGGTGGGACGAGGAGTAGTCCAGAGGTCATTTTAGGCTAGAACGACCAGTTTTTGCAATAAAATAAAAACAAAATAAGGTTAAATATTTAACCAAATTAATAGGGATAGGGTCCCACCATGATCACCACTGAAGTATGGGAAAAATGGTGCACCTAAGAATGCTAAACAAGATGCATCTATCGCTAGTATTGATTAAGCATTACAAAAGGACATATTCAAGTAACCATGATAAGATAAATAAATGCAAGAAATGAAGTTTTATTTTATTATTTTGATGGATCAAATCATGGTTACATAAATGTCCCCTTGAGGGCTCTATATTGATACACTTGTTTACAAAATGGGTGCCCAAGGATCAAATCCTTTCAATAACTCGTGTGCACTTCCAATGTTCTTCCTCGTACCCACAATTGAGGTGGGTGAACCTATGATGCTGCCACTTTGTTATTCGATATTATGATCTTATGCTCCTTCCTCATGCACTATAAAACCTACACCTACACACAAGGAAACCATATTTTTTAATAGCAAGTGTGGATTGTGAAATATGCAAAAGCAATACATGCAATAATAGACTAGAAAGTGTAAATATGTAATGCGACCATCTAAAACAACTCCAAATGATTCCAAATTTTAGAGGTATGCATAAAATATGATTTTGGAAGATATAATTGAAAATAGAACAGAAATTGCATCTAAATCCATGTCGCATTCGTGGTGTACCTACGAAGCCTACAAAACCCAAAATGAGCAATTTCTGGCCCTAAACATCTCCAAATCAAACCAAACTTGGACAAGAATATATAAAATAATATTTAAAGAGGACCCATGTGAATAGATTAGCAAAATTAGTCACATATTCATGTGCATCTTCAGATGGTCCCCAAGACCTACAAAACACTAAAAATGCAATATCTCACTCAATATAACTCCAAATTGCATGAAATTTGGACAGTAGGTTCCTATACTATCCTAGAATATGCCTATTAAAAAATAGTAGAAAAATAATGCTTAAATATATCACCATCCCTTGCAGGGATGGTGGTGACTATCATAGAATGGGGACCATCCTAGGGTGGGACGACCACCAGTTCTGCTCATTATTTACCACCAATTCCTCTGTGAATTGGTCAAAAACCCTCTCAATAGTGTTGTCATAAAATTTGGTGGTGAAATTCACTCAATTGGTTCGGTTTTGTAAACAAATTGCGCCTCTTGAATCACTCGAGAACCTCCTTCGCTAGGTAGAGATTTCGAGGGAAAAGGGCACAAAAGGGTGAGGGGAAATCTTGGCAGCACTTCGTTGCTATGTCTCAAAACTCCTCTCTATGTTTTGGGTGGAAAATGGATCCACTTTATAGCCAAAGGGGGCCTATGGCCAAATGGGCATGCAAGGGCATGCAGGGCAAGAGGCGCCACTTGTCCAAAACTTGGCATGCATTGGAAGGGGAAGAGAATCTCCCTTTTTGGCCTCCATTCTGTAGCATGTCATAAGGATTATGCACCCTCAGGTCTGCATGCTTGAATAGGTAGGATAAATGGTAGTTTTTGGGTGCCATTTGTCCAAAATTTGACTTTTTGGGAGTCAAATCCCATGGCCGTCCCACCCAGGGATGACCATTGGTGACCATCCCTGGGTGGGACGACCATGCCTACATGCCCCAAAACTTCCCAAAAGTGGGGTAAAAGCTCCCAAAAGTGGTTAGGACCACTATTAAACCTCTGAGGGTTGCCCAAGGGGGCCATATGGTGTCAATTAGACATTGTCTTGGTAGCCTAATCGGATTGACATGATTTTAGTGTCTACAAAAACACCTTTTGATAGTGTAGCCTTGGTTGGTCCTACTTTTTATTGGTCTAGCTTAGAGTGAAGCAGGACTATAGGGAAACTTTTCCTATAGATTTGGAAGCTCTTATGGCTCCTTAGCCTACTGAAGAAGTGAACCAAGATTTTTTTCCCTTTTCTATAGGGTGTGAAGTCAAAATTTGAAAGTGGAATTCGACACGCTTGAATGAATGCAAAGTTTTACCTTCTACTTGTTACCTTGATTTTACTCAATGTCTAATACCTTAAGGCTTCTATGTTATAAGCCTAATCCCTTTAGTATTTTTTCCAATTTATAGAAGAGATCTTTAAATGGTTCAACAAGCTTTGACAAGCTCACCAAACTCAACCTTACATCCCAAGATATTCTCATTCCCATTCATGGTTCTTAAATTTTGTTTGTAGGGTACGTTGTCTAGGTTTCCCTACAACTTCCCTAGAATACATATTCTATTGAAATACTATGACTGTGAAGGGTCGGTTTTGTTTTCATCCCTGTTCTCTTAGTTAAAGGTTAGGTTTAGGACCATCATATCCTTTGTAACTCAACCAATGATGAATCCCTCTAAGATGCCATCAAAAATATTTTTGGTCTCTCTCTAGAATGAGTCTAGATTAGATACCACCAAAAAGATTATATATTCAATTCTAGGTGGTTATATTTGCTCTATGTCATGGGAAGTTTTGATACCATCAATCACATTCTTAAATGGTTCTTATTTGTAGATATTTTTGGTATCTTATGGATCATGACAATTTCAAACCTTTCATTTTAGCATGATCCCTTGTTCAAGATACATTTTTCATGATGAAAATATATCCTTCAAGTGAGAATTCATCAGGGGGTGTGTCCTTATATAGACTACCACACTGTATGAAACAAAGGCTTACTCAATTTCATCATTTAGGTGTGGTAGTCCCCTTGTTAATAGCTTGATAGGTTCTTGAGAAAATGTATGATGATTCAAAGGCTACTTATTTGACTTCATACATTTTGGAATCTAGTTGGTGTCCTCTAGATGTTTATCATTGTCATATTTGGATATTACACCATGCAGTTGGACATCAAAGCACCCTTCTCAAGTCCAAGTGTCATAACCTCTTGATGTTTTAGTATTAATTTGTGTGTCATTAGGTACTTGACATGGATCCCAATAGTGGCTTTTTTATTCACTTTTTCCATGCTTTATGATCATTATTTTTATTTTACATATACACTTTCTCTATTTTATTTACAAAGTAAAATACCTAGTGAAAAATTACCCTATGCCATCTAGATCAGATAATTTATTAGGATTTGATCTCCATGTCTCAAATGTCCATTATTATAATTAGTCATAAAAATATATGGGTGCATCTCATTGATGAAGTAGTAAGAGTTTGATAATTCTTCTTCTACTATGTAGGTTTACTCTTTCTCATCCCTCCTATAAGATATTTTCTCTACGTGATATGTCTAGAGAGATTTTGACTAAAATTTAAATTCAGTCCCATATCTGGTTTGGAGCAACATGTGGATCCAATTGAGTGAAAAATATATTCAATCTTAGTAGTGAAGTCTCTTGAAAGTCATATTCCAAATGAGGCCAAGAGATCAATCACCACTATGTCTTGATGAACCATCAAGTTGGGGCATGCTTGGAGTGCCAAAGGAAGGCCTTGCATGAGCCTAAAAACTAGAACTAGAGTGCCATCTAAATGCATCACTTTTTTGTTGGTATGTTCTAGTGGTAGGCCAAGTGCTTTTTCCACCTTTCTTGGTGTTATCAAAGTGTATGACCCTAATTCAACTATGAAGTTGTGTATCAATTGATATCCATAGCTTAAGGTTAGGTAAAATGGCATGGGTTTAGGCTCGTTGGGTTCTAAAATATATAACATAAAAAATATCCCTTGTGCCTTCATCTTCTTATACCTCATCAAGGCCTCTTCCAAGTTCTTCATCTATTTAGAATAGAAAGGATCTTCCAAAGAGGTATGGCTATGGTGGAATTCCTTAGGTTCTCCACCACATTAAAGGTTTCAATAGAAGGGGCTCTTGGAATTGTTGATTTTTTTAGGATCCTGGTCCTTTTTTCTATTATATGCAGTCCTTACATATTTTCAATGGACTACTTTGGTGATTTAGGAGTATCTCTTACTACTATTAGGATTGTTCAACCTTGATTTGTTTATACAACTTGTGTTGGGGGGTTCTTCGATTGGTTTCTTTCTTTTATTTGAGGCCTAGCCTTGATTATATTAGGTTTTCCCTACTTATCCACAACCCTTCTATTGGATTATGTATTATACCTTGATTAGACTTAGGACATTTTGTTTAAGGGGTCCGATTTTTTGAACACATCATATACTTCCACTTCATCCTAGGTAATAAAAATTTGCTTTGAAGTTGATGAGTTGGAAACTAAAGGTATGATTAGAGATTTGAAAATAGTTTTTTGACTTTGCATCAATAATTTTGATCAATAAGGATAGATATATTTGTTATTAGAAGAGGAAGTATCAATATCTCAAGTTTCCATTCTAACAAAATAGTCAAAGGGAGGATAGTTAGGACCAGAATTGTCCTAGCCATTAGGATCTCCAACTTAGTTATTTTGGATGGTGACCAGGTACCTAGTTGAGCTTGTAGGTACTCAATGATTTGGTACCAATATAGGTACTATCTATTAATTCAAGGTCTAGGGATGACCAATATTCTTGTTTGTTGAGAATGGGGGCTTGTGATATCTAGTTAAGGAAAATAAAAAATCCAAGTTTCCCTATTGAAAGGAAGGATTTGGATAACTTTGGTAAGGAAAATTTTGGATGTTTGATTACCTATTGAGGGCTATGACATAATTAGTGAGGGTCCTCATATATTTAAATATTTTATCCATCTTAGCTTCAAAGGGAGAGGAAGTTTGGTTTTGCTTTTGATATGCGAGAGGATGAGTCAGACTAGTGGTGGTTGTATGGTCAGAGAGTAATGGTAAGGGTGCTAAATTAAGGGAAATAATGGTAGAGGTGGTCTAGGAGCTAGCCTATTTGGATTAGGTACTTCTCATATTGTATGGATATTCCATAGACCTTTGGTAGTGAATTTCCACTCTTATACTTGACCATCATGGCAATATTAGAATTGAAATATTTTAGAAAGTAAATGAATGTCATACCTAGAGGTGGTCGGATATCTTCATGAATCCTTTACCAAGTCTTATGGAATCAAATACTTTAATCATCCATTACCTCTAAAAGTACTCTCTTGATACTTGTGAGTTGTTCCAAGAGGGACTATCTACATTTTTCCTAAATTAATTTAGTAGGAGCTCTACTAATTGGTCCCAACTTTTGATTAATCATGAGATACGATTGAGGTATCATTCCTGAGATCTCCCTTGGAGAGAAGATACCAATAGCCTCAAGGCTATATCTTGATTTTAATGAAATGCATGACACATAAGCTTACTGAGTGCTACAAATGTTCTATTGAAGTGAGAATATTTTTTCCCAAGAAGTATGGTAGAGATTTGAGCACTAAGGTGGGAATTGAATCCTTAGGTAGAACTAGAGGAAATAGGGGATATTTTTCATTTCATACCAATTTAATGTTGAGATGTTTATGGACTATGGTTTACTTATTGTGCTTCTAGTTCCTCATTATTTTCCTTTGATTCAAAGGTAGTACTAGCTGTAGCAAATTCTTTGGTCATAAGCCTTCTAATCATATAACTTTGGGTCTTTCCTCTAATAATGGAGTCACTAGATGGGGAGATTTTTCTTCAAAAATTTAATGAGATAGAAACCCCTACTAGAATATTCATCTATATTTTGTTGGATGTCTTTTGAAAGTCTATCTTTTGAATTTACTTCATCAAACAGAGTCACTAGGTGAGTTGTATTGGTGCTTCTATTTAAGTAGAAAGACTATGACCTTTATTAGGATCATAGTCATACTTTCTTTAATATTAGTGGGGAAATCATAGAATTTTATCCCATTGGGCATGTTAGATACACTATTGTCATATCTAAGTGCACCTATCTAGGGAGGGGATAGTTATTATTACACCTCATGTAGAGAAAAACAACTAGAAGCACCATGAGAAAGAAGGAAAAAAATTCTTGCAATGTGACCTTCAAGGTTTTTAATTGAGGCTAGCTCCTCATTAGATTTTAACTCCTTGATGTATAGTGACCTCCAAGAGATAAGGCTAGGGTGTGTAGCCAAATAAGGAATTGCAATGAAAGTAAAAATAGAATAATTTGAATCTATAGAAAATTAAAGCCCTAAGCTATGAAGGTGATGCACCAAATAATTAAAAAAAAACCCTAATTTTTTATTGCAATAAGTGGAATAGAACACGAAAAACATAACTTATAGCTAGTGAACACAACTAGGCAAAACACATTGCCAAGAATCAAGACAAATTAAGGAAATAAGGACAAAGAAAAATTAGTCATGGATTCCATTAATATGCTAATATATGTTGTAGGAGCATCGCATTCTAACCCTCTTCCTCTTAAATTCCTAATGGTCATATTTTATTTTGGTTAGTTATTTTGTAACCATTTTCTCTACAACGATCATATTGTAATGGTCAAATTTATCTTTGCAGTGGTCAAATTTCTCTTTGCAATGGTCATATTGTAATGGTCAAATTTCTCTCCATAATGGTCATATTGTAACAATTAAATTTATCAGAACCTATAAATGCTTGATTCAACCTATTGGGGGTTGTTAAAATTGATTGGATCATGATTGTTATTGGATATATTTGAGTGATTTTGAGTCCAATAGTGTTTTAAACATGGACATTGGCATAACTACCCCTTGAATTTATAATTTAATCTTTGAATACTTGTAATTTCAAGGTTTTTATTTAATAAAAAGCATTTGTTTGTTATCTACATCACATCTACGTGTGTTGGTTAGCTTCAAACATGGCATTACTAATATCAAGTGGTATTAGAGCTTAGAATATTTCTTGTGAGGTTGTGTGCACATTTGCCCACCGATTAAGTGTGTTGGATGTGTGAGATAAAATATGTATGTGGATTACAACAAGTGTGAAATAGAACTTGCCTAAGGATCCGCATGAGTGGTGAAAAAAACACTTAGTGTTTCATGGATTACCACAAGTGTGAAACAAAACTTACTTAAGGATCCACTTGAGTGGTGAAAATGCTCCAAATTTTTGCATAATGATGATAGCATATAGACACCCTATTGGTCAAGGTAGAGGTAGTAGACATGAAAATCAAGCTATCATAGATGATATATGAACTCTAAGAGCATGTTTGGAAGCATTGAAAATTTCTTAGAGAAGGGGTACCATTCTTGAATATTTTTCATAAAATGAACAACCCATAGTTTTTGATGTTGAGTTAGAACTTGAATATAATTAAAGACTCTAGAGATCCATTTATAATATTAGCAATAAACCCAAGTTTGACATATCATCATATGCTGATAGTTTGAATGTTGATGATTTGATTGATTGGGTTATAGATATGGATAAATATTTTGACTATGAGTCCATAGAAGATCCTCAAAGAGTCAAGTTTATGTGAACAAAACTCAAAGGCCATGCTTCACTTTGGTGGGAACATGTGCAATCTGATAGACAACACAAAGGTAAAGAAAAAGTCTAAACATGGGATAAAATGACTACCAAATTGAAGGTAATTTTTTTACCCAATGATTACAAAGTTAGTTTGTTTCAAAAATTGTAATTTTTTTGTCAAAAAGAGTTGAGTGTACAAGAGTACATGGAGAAATTTTATAGTCTTACCATACGCACAGGAAATTTGGAAGATTATGTTGAGGTAGTTGTGCAGTATATCAATAGATTGTACTTAGTGATCGAGGATGAAATCAATATTCTTAATTTGTGCACTAAGGAATAAGCATATCAATATATGCTCAAGGTGGATGCAAAGTTGGTGCACAAGGTGTAGATAAAATCACATGATCATGGAATATCTATGCAAGGATGTGAACAATAGATTGATGCATGATGACAACCTTTGCATGAATCAAATCCTAGCTCTCAAAGTGGTAGAACTTCAAGTCGTCACACACGATGACACACAAATGAATATTCTAGTAGTGTAGAGTGATGGTGTAGTTTTACTAACATCACACATGGATTTTTTAGAAAATATTTTCATTGTAATAAATCTATACATAGAGCATCTGAGTGTCCACATCACTCCTGGAAGGATGGCATGCAAGGAAACTCAAGGCATTATGAAGCATGTAACCATATTGTGTATAATTAAGAGGAATGCACATATTATGATGTGCAAGTTGAAAGACCAAATTATGGTAGATATTTGTTGTTGAAGTACATTTTATTGAAACCTTTAAAGGCCTACGAACCCATTCAATGCTAAAATTTATTTTCGACTAATTGAAAATCTAGCAAAAAATGTTGTAAAGTTATTATTGATAGTGGTAGTATTGACAACCTTATTGCATAAGAGATGGTGGAGAAGTTAGGATTACACAAACTTATGCATCATGCTCCTTATAAATTTTCCTAGTCATTGAAAGGCCACCAAGTGTTGGTTAACAAGCAATGTTTGGTCAATTTTCATATTGACACATACAAGGATGAAGTTCTTTATGATATCATGCCCATGGATGTCTGTCACTTGTTGTTGGGATGTCCTTGGTAGTTTGACAAATAAGTTGTGCATTATGGCATACAAAATACCTACACCATTATCAAGGATGGTATGCAACAAAATTCACTATCTTTCAAGGGCATAGATGATGAAGAAACACATGCAAGCACACATGCAACCTTAGTTTTTGGTAAAGATTTCATCAAGATGGTATAAATAGAACCTAATTTGGTGCTTGTTGCAAATATGGTGGATAATACCCCTGCCAAATGGATTGATGAACTTCCTATTGAATTCCAACACATATTGATAGAGTATCAAGATGTCATTTTAGGTGATCTACCATATGGATTACTTCTAGTTAGAAGCATAAGTCATCATATTGACTTACTGCTAGGATTGAGTTTGCCAAACAAATCGACATACTAGTTGACACCCAAGGAAAATGAAAAAATTAAGGCACAAGTGCAAGAGCTGTTGGACCATGGTTGATTCATGAGAGTCTAAGCCCATGTATAGTTTCTACTATGTTGGCACCAAAGAATAATGGTAGCTGGCACATGTGCATGGAATTGTTTTGAGATAAGTAATTATGCATCCTAAGGGGATCAATGTGTGAAAATTTACTCAAGGACAAATATAGTAGTGAATCAATTGGTCATATTGTGTTTGACAAGACATTGGTGCAAATTAACAAGCATTATTTTTTGCCTTACATAAGCACAAATGTGCACAAATTTATTCAACAATGTTAAGTTTTTCAATGCACAAAAGAAATAAGTTATAACATGGGTTTGTATCACCATTTTTATATTCCAGAGTGGCCATGGTACATGCTCAGTATGGATTTTGTTTCAATATTACCCTAAACTCAGTGTAAAAACAATTCCATTTTGTGATGGTTGATCGATTCTCTAAGATGGCACACTCTGTTGCTTGCAAGAAGAAAAATGATGCCACTCACATTGCATATTTATTTTTTAAGGAAGTTGTATGATTGCATGAATTACCTACAAGCATTCTTTTAATTGTGACACCAAGTTTTTTGGTCACTTTTGGCACCCATAGTGGAAAAATTTGCATGTGCAGCTCAATTTCAGTTCAACATACCATCCACAAATAGATGGTTAGAAAAAACTTGTTAACTAGAGTTTAGAAAATATTCTCAAATATTTTGTTGGTGATAAACCTAAGAAGTGGGATCAGATGTTAGTGTAATGTAAACTCACCTACCATAATTATATCAATCACAACACCAGTTGCAACCCATTCTAAAGTTTGTGTGGGATCAACCCTTGAGACGTATGTGAATTTTGTAGCATGAAGAGTTTAGATAAGCACAACATAGAAGGAGAATATTTTATGTAAACAATGAAGTTCGTGCATGAAGAAGCTAAGTACAAATTAGTATGTAACATTAAAAGTTACAAGCAATGCATAGATTCAAAAAGATACAAAGTTCACTTTGAGGTTGGTGATCTTGTTATGGCAAATTTGCACAAGGAAATATTGTTAGAATATATATTATATCCTAAGTTGTTAATAGGATAGTTTGTGTGGCTGAGATTAGATCAGTTATTTATGATCCAATGGATCAAATTGTAAGCACTTGCTATTTAAGCAAGGTCTTTGTCATTGAATAAAATTAAGTCTTTTACTTTTCCAACATGGTATCAAAGCTAGGTTTCTTCATGGATGTTGTCTTAGGGGGTTGAAAAGTAAATATTCCTCTCATCCTCCTTGCACATCTTCCTTATTTGTTGCTACAATTCTTAAAATATATTTTATAATATTACACTTTGGTAGGCTAGTATATTTCATCTCTTTCCCCATATCTACACAAATTATATGCAAAAGCTCTTTGCGAGTCCAGGATTGAAGAATATCAGGGCTACATTCCAAACCCTTAGCAATCTCATGCACTAATTTATGTTTTTCTAGCATTGTCAGACCACCAGGTCTTGAGGCTTCCAACATGGGACCTTCATAAAAAAAGTAATGGATTGGTGATTGGCAACAATCTCGAGACAAAACTTCCAATCTTATGCCTTGACAAAATAATAAACATTTGACAAGACCACATGACAGTACTTTAATTGTTTTTTTATCGCCTTATGGAGCTGAATTTCAATTATGGTATTACAAAAGAAATGGAATAAATCCACGCATGCCTAAAATAAGGTAGATAATAATATGGCACTCGACAATGGGCAACTTGAGAACCAAACTCGATCGAGACAAAATCAAAAATGGGTACCATAAATTTTACAAATAATTATGCCCAAAGCTTCAAACTTGTGAATGGGCTACACCAAAAAATATGGGTACATGCCAATTAAGGATGAATTGATGCTCGTAAATTTGAATTTGGACCTAGACATCAACCCCCAAGTAGGCAAGAATGAATAATCAAAAACTACCAATACCAATCCCAATCCCAACGAGAATGGCATTTAGGCCCTTCATAGCATTAAATTCTAGAATCCATTCATTTATCCCATAAAAAAATATTAAAGAAGGAATCCATAATGGCCATGCTCATCGCACCACCAAAAGTCCCATCTAGGACACCAAATCAGCATTATTAGTAGCCAAGCCATTTATTTCTATGCTGGCACTACTATTCATATCTTCATCACCACTACCACTTGACCTAAAAATATGGAGTATGCCAGTCATATGAGATCGACCAACATCATAGTTGGTTTTGGTGCAAAGGAAACATCTCCATTACTCATCATCGATATCGGTGTTGGCAATGGTCCTATGATGCCGAACTATTTTGGTCTTTCCTCAAACAATGAATCACCAACATATCACATAATTATACGGGAAGAAAAAAATCTCATTACTCATCTCTGGGTACGAGTGAGAAATGTAACGGTGTTGTATGAAACCAAATATTCTTCGTTGATCGTAGATAACACCAAATATTTGGCTAGCTTGGATGAATCATTGGGGCCGATCTTTAGGATGGTGTGCCATAAGATTAAAATATTAGTCATGTATACAACAACCTTAGATTGAATATAGGCTAGAAAAATATAGCATTCTTAGAGTGCACAACCACTTCCAAGCTTTGATTATTGCGATGATGATAGCGCTAGCTGATTGTATCGATCTCAAAATCACACTACATAGAGATAGAGGACATAATGTTATGGATAAAACTAAATTTTTTTTAAAACCTAATCCCCTTCAAGAACACACTCCTGAAAGTTAAACTTGGGGCCCAAAAAAATTTTAGTAGCTTAAACAGACAACACGGGTATGGGCACCACCACGCTTATGATGCAAAAAAATCAAATCAATGCCAAAGAGAAATATGGATGCCAATTAGTTGCAATAGTTTGAAACTCAACTGTTACTAAGAATGAGGGAATCTACAGCTTAGGGGAAGCAACGGTTTTATATATTTCTCCATCTAAGCCTATTCTTGTGAAGCTTTAAAAAAATTGTAGATCTAGGGGAAATAAAATGGCTTGCCAAAGTGCAAGATGATAAAATATATTTTAATAATCGTAGCAACAAAGAAGGAATATGTGTAAGGAGGATGAGAGGAGCTTTTCCTCATGGGGCCCTCCTTTTTTTTTCTCCCCATAATTTGTTTTATAGAGGGAGTATGCTCTCCATATTTTGATGGATCAGAAACCAAATGGTTAAAATTTTAGTTTGGGAGGTCATTTTAGTTTTTTTTAGTTATGGATTTATAGAAGAAGCCCTAGTTTGGTTTCTTAAAAATGGTATTAATAGTTGCAAGTAATGTGAGCGCTCTAGAATTTTTTAAGAATTGATCTGGATATGGGCGCATTATTTTTTATGGATATTCTACTTGCTATTTTTTTTTATTTTTGGAGGGCAGACCCAATATGCGGTAAGGAGTATTTCTTCAATCTCTAGGGTTTCTATTCGATGATGAGGTCACATAGGTGAAATATTATTTAATAATGTTTGGTTATGTATACTACTAATTCCAAAACATGGAATCTTGCTCAATTTTTTTGCCACCATAGGGATGACAGAAATAGCCAACATAGCAATTTTTTTTAGCTTCAGGTGATTTCGGAAAAATGGGTTCAGGGTTCCAAGAAAATATGCTTAGTGTCATTCAAAATGCATAGAGCACACAAAGGAAGCTTGTACTATCTGAGGAAATGATTTTTTAAAAATTTAAATGATCTCCTGAAGCTTACGGTCTTTGTTTCCATTGGAGTTCCATTAAATATGCAGAATTAATAATTAGCCATGGACTCCTTTGTTGAATGTTGTTCCTTAGCTTTATTCAGAGCAACGTGAATTTCATGGCCTATCGCTAAATGTGTACACGCCTACCTGTAACATTATTATCCATAGTAGTAGTTTGTGGCATGTATATTTTTAATGATTTAATCCTTTTGCATTAATAAAATATGGTTATAAGTCATGTTTTTTTTGTGGAGGAGATAATTGTTTTCTTATGATGGCTGCAAATAAGAATGATAGCTCCGTGAAGCATAGCATTCATCTCTTAGATTCGACTTCGATGAGAGAGACAATGCCATTTTTTTTATCCACCAGATCTCTGGTGTTCAAAGTTTTGAATCCATAAATTGCTACCACTATTGTTCTAGCATTGCTATTACTATCGATATTCTATTGACTATGAGATTATTCCACCTACTATCATCGCACATTTTTCTAACGGATCGGGATGTGTATGTGGATGTGGAGGTCTATGAAGGTGGCTAGCCACATTAAGGGAGTTGTATGTTTACGTACGATAGGGAATCTATTTTGTGCACCATTCCGTTGAGATCTTAAAAGTTTTGCTATTATGATGGACAATTGTATCGCTCATCATCACTGAGATAATTGTATCCCTATCAACACCATTTTGTGGTGTAACATGGAGCCCTTCAACGCCCTTGTATAGATTTATTTTGAATGGTGTTAAGTCTACCAGGGTAATTTTTTGATATAATGTTGCCCAAGAAGAGAGGAGGTCAACAACTGGTGCTCCTTCATCATCATGGAGAATTCCAAATAATACATGCACCCTTTACCTTTTTTTTTGGATCGTGCAAATTGTGAGTTGTAGGCAGAGTGTGAAAATGGTGATCTACATGGGGAATACTATGATGGATATATCATCTTGTCTACAAAACTAGGATGTTTTTTAACCTCAAGCATTTGGTGTTGATTCTCTTAGATGACCACCATCGAGATACTGTAATAGTGTTGATAAAGACATTGCCAGATTTTTTTGGAGGAGGCCACTGAGGAGGAGCGCGGTTTCAAATCTGTATGGGAGATGGATTCACCAGCGTATTGGATTCACCACTCCTAAAAAAAATTATGGAGGAGTTCATATTTTTTTATGTCGATATGCTCACCTAGGAACCATCTATGTCCCAATGCTGATGAGAGTGATATAATTCCAACATGTAGAATTATCCGAGAGAGGCTAGACCAAATTTGGCAGTTTTTTTTGGTGTGCTCAGTGACAAAAATCATGGATGAGTGTGTTTTTTAGAGTGCGATCTGGTTTCATGTGTTAGAATATATATAAATTACTAGGATAATTTGTGTGGCTAAGATTAGCTTAGTTAGTTATGATCCAATGGATTAGATTGTAAGCACTTGCTATTTAAGCAAGGTCTTTGTCATTGAATAAAATCAAGTCTGTTACTTTTCCAACAAATATTTTCTAAGGGTATGGATCACAAACTGAAGATGAAGAAAAATGGTTCTTATCAAGTATTGAAGAAATTCTCAACCAATACTTATGATATTTAATTACTCAATGATAGTGGTATTTATTTGACTTTAAATATTATAGATTTATATTCTTGTGTCACAAACCTCAAATTCTTCTAATAATACACCTGATTTGGATTGGAATGCACAGTGACCATGCACACCACTTGAATAAATTGACTACATCATAGATGCACACATAAGAAAGAAAATGTGTGGATATCAATACCAAGAATACTTAGTCCAATGGAAAGACCAAACTCCAAAAGATGCAACCTAGATGAGTGCAGCTCAAGTTGCCAAGCATGGCAAAACAATTGAAGAGCTCATGAAATTTTAAAGCATGGGAGTCTGATGTAGGAGCATCACATTCTAACCCTCTTCCTCTTAAATTCCTAATGGTCATATTTTTTTTTGGTTATTTTTATTGTAACCGTTCTCTTTGCAATGGTCATATTATAATGATCTAAATTCTCTTTGTAATGGTCATATTGTAATGGTTAAATTTCTCTCTACAAATATCATATTGTAATGGTCAAATTTTTTAGAGCCTATAAATACTCGATTCAATCAGTAGTTAAGGGGGGGTTGTTAACATCGATTGGTTCATGATTTTTATTGGATATATTTGCATTATTTTGAGGTTGGCAGTGTTCTAAAAGTAAGAGACATTGACATAAATACCCCTTGAATCTATAATTTCATCTTTGAATGATTATAATTTCAATATTGTTATTTAATAAAAAGCATTTATTTATTATCTACATCGCATCTGTGTATGTTGGGTGGATTTAGTTGTGGTGTTGTTGACATCAATATTATTACAAGAAAATGAGGCCCAAAGGGATTTATGCTCCCTAGGCATTATAAATGGCTTAGGCTCCCCTTGTTATAGCTTGAAAGAAGGGTGAAAGGAAGAGCCCATAAGGCTAGGTGTTGGGAATGAGAAAACAAATTTTGATGCCTTTTCCAATAAATTAGGTCTATTTATAAGGTAAGAGGAGGGTTCCTTCCCATTTGAAGTTTTGTGTAGAAGGTCTATAGATATATTTTATTGTTATAGCCTAAAAATACTTCTACAATTGATGCTATGGTAGCGTTGAGGTATCTAGATCCAAGGCCATAAATAATAAAATATTTAGGTCCTTCGAATAATTGGTGTGATTACTAGGCTCTCAACTACTATTTCATGATGGATGCACCATAAATATTCTACTAAGTTTCTTTAGGAATGTATTGTTATACTAATGCAATGGATATGGCCTCCATGACTAGTGCAAGTGGATAGGATAGGCTCACATGTATGGTGGGAAATGACCATGGCTAGCATGTGATTGGATTTGATAGGTTTAGCTACAAAAGTCAAGCATTATGACCATTGATGGATTATTTATTCAATACCCTCTTGCATGATCTTATTTTGCATGCATGACCACCATGTTTTTAGAGTTAGAATATATTACATTATTTGGATCATGTAGATGTACCACCTTTGGTACATAGTTAGAGTAGGATATTACTTTAGGGGGAAGTTAGCTACTTACTTCAATCAATGTAATAAATGCACAAGTGTTAATGTGCAAGTTGTAATGTGCAAGGTGTCCCCTTGTACAACTAGGTAGAGTGTTGACCAAGGAATCTATATTCCTATATAAAGGGCCTCGTAATGATATCTCATATCAAGTCCATATCAAGCATATCAAGTGCATTACAGTAGAGTATAGTAGATATTGATAGAAATCATGTATGGAGTACAATATAGTTCTTTAGAATATAGTAATGGAGTGACCATTACCTCCATACTGCATTGTATTTTTTACACTTTCTATTTATAGTATATTTTAGTCATATTGCATAATTAATTTCTTTCATAATTTCTATATTTTATTAGGACCTATGGCATATATCTCCCACTACATATATCCTTAAAAGATAATTGTGGTATCAGAGCTATGTTAAATAAATATAGGATTAGGGATAGTCACCATTGCTACTATTGGTCTGTATCTTTACAAATCAAATATTCTATTGTGCACTACTACATGAGAATGTTACCACTAGGAATCAATTGATAAAAAGAGCCATCATAGTCAATAGGATTAGGGAGAGTCATAGGAAATATTGAAAGGACTAAAATAAATCTTAGTTATATAAATTTTGAGATTAAATTTGGCTAGAGTCTTTCCATAGAGTTGCAGAAAAACTCGTGAAGACTAGGACTCAACATTCATACCACTAGATTGAAAAATAAACTAGTGAATATTATTATCTCCAGAATTATAAATTCTTCTATTCTAGTCTCTAACAACTTATTGCAAGAAAAGGAGATTCAAAATTTTTTTGGGAAGCTTCCTACAAGAGAGCTAGGAAGAATATCTTCTTAGAATCATTCCAACACTTATAGTAACAAGGAGAAGACTGAATATTTCAAAGACCTCAAAGAAAGGTCCCATTACAAGAGCTATAAATCCTATAGATTGCAAAAGTGAAGAAAATTCCACAATAGCCTTATAGAAGACTCAAGGAAGAAGAGACTCTAGAATATGAGTCAAGGAGGAGATAGGAGATTGGTGATCTCCATTCAAGATCAATACCTACAGAGTGTAGAAGTAGAAAATACCATATAAACCTTGATCCATAAGAATAAGGCCATAGAATCCTTAATTAATAAGAATAATCTAGAGAAGATTTCATGAGAAATAGAAGAAAAGAGATTGGTAATAGCCATTGAAGACTGTGAATTATAGATTATATAGAGTCTTTCCACAAGACTATGAATACTAGGACTTAGCACAAAACTTATATTGTTAGTTTCAAGAATAACTAGTGAAGATTGAAAAGGTCTGAGAAAATACCCCATTAGAAGTAATAGATTTTAGATATCCGAGAAGAAGATCTCATCACCAACACTTTCGAAAGTAGAAGGTTGAAGAAAATGTCTCAGTTGGAAGACCAAAGAAGCTACAAGATAGAAGACCTTGGAGAGGTCTCAAGGAGGAAAAGAAGAAGGCTTGGAGAGCCTTGTTGCAGAGCTCATAGAAGCATCATCAAAATAGTTCCTAGGAGAACTCATTGGAGAAATCCACTACCAAGGAGAAGCTCTTGATAGTGAAGGACTTGGGACAATTATCACCATCTAACAACAAGCCCAAGATAAGAAGAATTTGGCAAAGAGTGTCAAATCCTGAAGAAGAATCAAGTGAAGACCTCAAGACATTCAGAATCTTGAGAAGAAGAAGATCCTGTTTGAAGTCAAAATTCAACAAGAAGATTGAAGGAAGATTCAGATATAAGAATCCTACCAAATCCAAGAGATTTGGAGATTACCTCTCACAACAAGAAGATATTGTTAAGATATAAGAGTTATCTGAATCTATATAAAAAATAGAAGATCACTTGAAGGATCAAGCCATCAAACTCTAGGCTCAAGATAGAAGGTTCAAGACCACATTTTGGTGAAGCAAGAAGTTGTTTTGGACAGCCAACAAGAAGCTGCAAATTCATCCACTACAAGGCAAAAACTTGGTGAATCAAAACACCAAGATCTACATCTACTATAGAAACCATTAAAGGTAAGCAACTTGGGTGTAATTAGTTGAACTTCAAATTAGGGTTCATTATCAAATTCCATTAAGCACCATATTTAGATTAGAGTTGCAAAGGAGAAGGGCTCATATTATAGTCTTCAAGAAAGTGCAAAAAGGAGAATTAATTTTAAGATATATTTGCACATTAAATATGAGTTGGATATTTTTTGAAAGAAATAAAATTATCACCTACCTATTATCTATCTAGAAAGCAAGAAGACTACATCCTACAATATTGATTGTAGTGAAAATTGCAGATTATTCATTAAGGGTTCATTATAGATTACTCTTAAAAGTTGTAGAGATTATTAAGTGCATTTGAAATTATTTTGAGAGTTTATTTATAGGATCAATAAGGTGAGATTATTGTTACCATTAAAGTGCATTATTAATCCATTAGCACTATACTAGTTGATATTTAACTAGTTGCTCTCAAAAGGGTTAGTTTGTGTTTGTTGATTGTTAAAGATCAAGGGCAAACAACTAGAAAATTATCAAAGTGTCTAGAGACACTAATTGGTGCATAGAACCTGCAACATTTCATGGCCCAAATAAGCCACCAAAATTAGATCAAATTCCTCAAATGAGTGGAGAAGAAAGCCACCATCAAAATCAGTAAAAGAAGCTACAAATTGAGACTTGGTGAGTCTCATATTGGAGGTGCACTAAGGGCTATTTATAGAAAAAAATTAGTGTAGAAAATACTTCTACAAAATATTCTATCTACGTGGTTATTAGCTTGGGTTTATTACCAAAAATAACCAAGCAAAGGAGAGAGTTGTCTAGAAAAGGAGACAACCTCAAAATCTGCCATTGCCTACAAGAAAGCCGCCATTAAAACCAACAAAAATAAGGTTGCAAAAGGAGGTGCAAAAAAGGTATTATATTCACAAATTCATTTACATCATCTTGCACCATACTAATATGTCCTACGTAGGAAAAAGGATAGGGTTTAAGTGCCACAAAGGCACATTCTTCACAAGGATAAATCAGCTCAAAGTGATCATGTAAAAGCATTCTCCAAGCAAGGTAAAAGAGCCTCTCAAAGAGCTCATATCATCCACGGTCTTGGATAGCCGTATCAAGGTACCTACAATACAACACAAGGAAGGAGAAATATTATCTACAAAGGTAAATACATAGTAGGTTGAAATGAGGAGGAAAAAAGCACAAAATAGGCTATACCAACTAGATGTACATCCACAAGGAGCACTCAAGGGCACCATTGGAGTATCTCAAAACTCCACCAAAGCATTTCCCATAGCCACCAAAGTATTGCTCACAATCCTAGCTCAAATCCACCAAAGTATTTCTCACTACTCTAGCTGGAACCAACTCACACCAAGCACCATCGAAAGCATACAAAAAAGGAGAAGCTGGCCACAATACATTGATAAAAGAACCTTGCAAAGAATACGTTAAGGATTGAGAGACGTTGAGAAGAAAATGCCCATGCAAAAAGGTAAGGTGACACTTGTCACCTTGAAGGAAACCCTAAAATATCCTACATGATTGCTCACCCTTTGCACGCTTGAAGGAAATTCCAAGAAGGTGTTACACAAGAGGATATTGGAAGTGTTAGAAGATAAGTGACACTTGTCACCAAGGAATATAAGCGCTCATACAATACTGTAATGCTCACCTTCCATTATGTAGAAAATTCCAAGGGTCAACAAGGTTCTATCTCTCTCCCAGGCGTTAAAGTGAAATTTCCATGACACTTATCACCCACTACAAGATTCTATCCCTATTTGAGGTACCAAAGACCAAGGAGGAGCACATTCATAGCAGCCAAGGGAGTGCAACATGGAGGAATAAGTAAGAGCATTAAAGGCTCTTGGTCAAGCAAAAGTGGAGTGCCCTATATTGCAATCAAAGGAATGTGTCACCATCCACCATTCAAAGGAGGTCAAAGCAAGCATTAAGACTAGTATGCATACGTTGGAGAATACAAGGAAAATACAACGCTCATATATCAAATTTGTAGTATTATAAAGGTAAGACTTTACCTTAATTTATTTACTTTCATTAATAGGGAGATATAAGGGTATAATATAAGGTTGAAACTATAGGGAAATCAACCATATTTGAAAGCAAAATTAAAGGAGAATTATAGCTTAATATTTGCAAATTAAAACATAGGAGAAATAAGGATTTCTACCTAGAAAAATTAAATTTCTATTATTGCAAATATTATTGTTTTCTAATATTCCAAATTAGGGAGTTATAAGGCATACTACACCAAAGTAGGATTTTGGAATTTAGAAACATTAAATATCAAATATCAAAAGCTATAATAGAAGGTTCATTAAATATTATCAAGGGTTGGAAATTAATTGGTATACTTGTCTCAAAATCATATTAAAGGGACAAAATAAATCCAACCATTAGGACCTCATCAAAATAGAAAGTGCTTAAGTTCAATAGGAGTAATAAGGTGTAATAGAAGTTGATTTTTGCTATTCACAAAACTTTACAAAATCAACCCAAAATTGAACTACTATTCTCAAAAGCACTTAGCATATCCAAAATCACTAGGGAGACATAAGGTATTCTACAAGACTTGATAATAATAGCATATTTCAAAATTTATCAAGTACTCAATCCATTTGGGAGTCATAAGGTTTCTACAAAACTAAAAATTCCACCAAGGTATCATCAAATCAATACTAGGGAATTTAAAAGGGGACCACAAGGATCATCATGGCATCAAACAAATTCTTTCTTGTAGAATCCCAATTACTTAAAGGTCCAAACTATTTTTCCTAGAAAAATAAGATAAAAGCAATCTTAGTATATGAAAAACTTTGGGAGATAGCTCAAGGAACAACAAAAATACCAAGCACAAGTGATACTGAGATTCAGAAGTTTGAAGAAAATGATGCAAAAGCCCTAATGATAATAACATTTGCTATCACTGATGAAATACAACCTTATATTAGTTCAACAAAGACATCTACAGAAGCATGGAAAATCTTAGAGAAGATATTCGAAGGGAAAAATAAAGCCACTATCCTTCATCTTCAAACTCAACTACATTCCCTAAAAATGAACAGTGGCGAGAGCATAGAACTATTCCTAAGGAAGGTAGCAGATATTAAAGGGAAATTATTAACCTTAGGAGAAGAGACTAAAGATGAATTTCTTACTCAAGTAACCATGAGAGCACTTCCAGAAAACTACAAATATTTGGTTACATCTTTACAAGTCCTAAGTAAAGATACTTCTTTTGATGACCTAATCAATATTCTTCAAGAGTATGAGGTGGAGAACATAGTTAAATATGAAATGACTAACACTGCATTGGCTTCAAAAGATAATCCATAGGGAAATATTGCTTCTTCATCAAAAGGATAAAGACCATGGAGTAACATGTATTGTCAGATATGCAAAAGAAAAGGTCATAGTACTAACTATTGTAGATTCAATCCCAAAAATCAGAATCAAGGAAATTAGATGAACAATGGAAGCATATTTCAACCATGAAAATATCAAAATAATCCTCATCAACAGCAATTTCAGCATCCAACCAATTATCCCCAATTGGAGTATCGTAAAGGGAATAAAAAAGGACACCTAGCTCAAAGGATAGAAGAAATTGAAGAACTAGAAGAACCAATAGATGGTTATGAAGTCAAAGCTCTTTTAGCAAGAACAATAGGTTATGAAGACACCAACTACTTGCTTGAATAGGTTACAAAAAGTAGAGAAGAAGAATACAAACTTCAAGACCAAGAAGAAGATCCATATTGAAGATTGAAATCTTCAATACCCAAATAATGTAATACAAGGGGGTGTTAGAGTTAGAATATATTACATCATTTGGGTCATGTAAATGTACCACATTTGGTACATAGTTAGAGTAGGATATTACTTTAGGGGGAAGTTAGCTACTTACTTCAAGCAATGTAATAAATGCACAAGTTTCAATGTGCAAGTTGTAATGTGCAAGGTGTCCCCTTGTACAACTAGGTAGAGTGTTGGCCAAGGAATCTATCTTCCTATATAAAGGGCCTCATAGTGATAGCTCATATCAAGCATATCAAGTGCATTATAGTAGAGTGTAGTAGATAGTGGTAGAACTCCTATATGGAGTACAATGTAGTTCTTTAGCTTATATTAATGGAGTGACCATTACCTCCATATTGCATTGTATTTTTGCCACTTTCTATTTATAGTATATTTCAGTCATATTGCAAAATTACTTTCTTTCATATTTTCTGCATTTTATTAGGACTTGTGATAGATCTCTCCCACTACATATATCCTCTAAAGCTAACACATGTGTCCTTAGATGATATGGAACCTCCTTTAGCCAATGGTGATCCTCCTTAAAGAACTGGTTCTCTCCTCTTGTAGGATTTTGACTAGTTGCCACATTTCTTACTTTAGCTTTGATCAAAGCCCCTCATACTTCACTAGAACCTATTTTATTGAAAGTACCATGTATGCTATTGTATTGAAAATCTATGGTATGTGGGCCTTGGTTTATTTTTTGGCTTGGTTTGGGCAATCGTGAAGTGTTGGTCATATATGAAAGATCTAATGGTTGACATGACCTTCAACTTGCTTACCATTTCTTGAGGTGATTTTATTCTAACTAAATATAGAAAGCACATTTAAACTAGATGTAGGAAGCACCTTTTGATAGTATAGCCTTGGTTGATATTTCTTCTGATTGGTCTAGTTTGGAGTGAAGTGGGACTATAGGGAAAAGTTCCCTATAGTTGCTAATAATGAACAATGGATTTAATCAACTTGTATATGTGACATAAGAAGTGACTCCAAAAATGAAGGTAGGTTCATCCCTAAAACCTAATGAGAGGTTGATTTCCATAGTCATGAAGCTCTTACAAAGGTATAAATAGGTAGGAAAGTCATAGGTTGAATGAATAGAAAAGATATAGGTGGCCATGAAATTTTATCATTAGAACCTGTAAATGATGTTAAACAATATAGAAGTTTTCAAAAAATATGTAGAGGGTTTGTTGTAGTTGAAGGATAATGCAAAGGAGCATAAAAAAAATTGATAAAGGTAAGGAAACTATAGGAATAAAATTAGACAAAATACATATGTCCAATTAGACTCGGGATAAAAGGATTCAAAATATATTCGACATCACTCTATGAATAGATCAGGACCCTCTTTTCTTCCCCCCCAACAATGTGTCCCTGAATACCTGGAGTATCTTGAGCATAAACCATCCAAAATCCCTAATTATAATCCTGAAAATAATGGTTTAGATGAACTATGCAATCCAAATCAACCTAAATTACACCCTTCCCCTGAAGCCTTCAACCCCAAATACACTAGAAGCTTCCAAAATACCTCTATTGATGTCGAAAGTGATAAAAAATAGGAAGACCACCCATCTTAGAGTAAAGGAAAAAGGTTATTGAAGATGAAATTGCAAATGGTAGTCAAACAACCTTATTCCTAGATGTGTTTGGACGGGTGCAATATGAAGCAAAAAGAACCAAACCCCCCTTGCAATAAGGAAAATGAGGGAAGATGTTTTCCAAAAAAACTTCAAAATGAAAATCCTATCATGGAATGTGAGAGGTCTCAATGGTATTGCTCAAAAAAATATTGGCTGCTACCATGAGGAAAGAAGTAAAACCTACCATCTTTATCATGTAGGAAACCAAACTTGAATAAATAGCATTGAGAAGATTGCTAGAATAAAATGGAAGATTAGTGAATTTATCACAAGACCAGCCCATGGTACTTTTGGAGGACTATTATGTATATGGGACCCCTCCAAGGTTAAGGGAAGACTTGTTTCTTCCTTCGATAGAATCACCAATGTTCTCTTCTTCAGCAAAGATACCAACACTAGATGGGTATTATCAAATATTTATGCTTCCAACAACCCTCATGGTAGGTTCACCTTATGGAATACTCCTAGTCAAATGACAACCATATTCTCAAATATTCCTTGGATCATCGTGGGAGAATTCTATTCCCCACTATATCCATCTGATAAGAATGGTGGAACTATCATCTCCCCCAAAAACTATGAATATTTCAGTAATTTTGTTGATAATAATGAATTGATGGATGTTGAGATCAATGGAACCAAATACACATGGAGCAAAAAGAGGATTGGATTTCATCACATCCAACTCAGAATTTACAGGTTCCTTCTCTCCAAGGAGGTTTTTCTCTTACTAGAGGATGTCACCCTTCAAATCCCTTCCTAAAATTGGATCAAACCACAATCCATTAGTCTTTGAAGGTCTCAAGCCACTGGTCTTCAAGACCCCCTTCCAATTTGAGACAATGTGGATTCAACATCTTGATCTTAGGGAAATTATTGTAGAATGGTGGAACCAAATCCTTTTAGGACCATACATCTCTCAAGTTGTAAATAAAATATGTCTTATCAAATATAATCTCAAAGTGTGGAATAAAGAAGTCTTCAACAACATATTCAAGAATAAACAGGCCATCAAGGATATACTGTAGATCATTGAAGATCAAATTTAGAAAGGATAGGTTGAAAACTATATAAGGTGTGAGGAAAGGAGACTTATGGTTGATTATCACAATGTTATAGCAAAGGAGGAAATCTTCTGGAGAAAAAAGTCCATAAATTCTTCCATGCATCAACTCTAAGACATAAGAACTTCAACAAAATTAAGGATCTAGTTAAAAGTGATGGTCCCATCACCACAAGCATCTGGGAGATTAGGTATGAAGTTGTTAATAATTTTGAATCTCTTCTTGGCTTCCAAACCCTTAGCTATACCAAACATCGAGAGTCATTGCTTCATCATATCCTTAGTATCATAACCCATGAAATGAATGCATGCTTCACTAGAACCTTCTCTCATGATGAAATCAAATAATATCTTTTCTCCATGCAACCTGAAAAAACCTCAGGCCTTGATGGCTTCTCTCCTAGGTTCTTCTAAACTTTCTAGGATATTATTCAAAAATATGTTAGTAAAGCTATTCAGGATGTTCAAAAGTCAAATTTCATCCCTAGGGATATGAACTCAACCTTCCTTGCCCTTATTTCCAAAGGTGTTATCTACATAATTATCTCAAAATTTTGCCCTATAAGTCTTTGCAATGTGCTCTACAAAATTATATCCAAATTCATGGTCAATCGAATGAAAGACATTCTCCCTCTAATTATTGATCCCTATCAAGGCAAAAATGTCCAAGGAAGAACCATCACAGACAAAGTTATTACCATCCATGAACTTATGCATTTTGTTTTCTAAAGCAAAAACATTGGGTTCTTCCTAAAGTGTGACATGAATAAAGCCTTCGATAGGATATCCTAGTAGTTCCTTTTGTTGTTCTTCAAAAAATTTGTTTCCACCATGAATGGGTTACCCTCATCAAAGCTTGCACTACTATTGCATGGTTCTCTATTATCATAAATGTGTCTGTTGCTAGCTATTTTCCAAGTGTTATAGGGCTAAGGTAGGATGATCCCTTATCCCCCCTATTTTTGATTATCCTTGCTAAGTCCTTGGAAAGATCCCTTAAAGATGCTCATGCCTACGGAGCTATATTAGGCATCCAAGCTGCATCATTCTTAAGGCCTATCACCCATAAATATTTTTTTGATGATACCATCTAGGCTACCCTTGCATCCATTGCTAAAGCCAAAGCCATTAAATATATCCTTAACCTCTATGAGGATGCTGCGGGCCAAAAGGTAAACTATATTAATAGAAAATATTATTTTATTAATACCCCCTGTAGCTTGGTAGGTCAAGATAGCCCATGTCCCTAAATGTAGTACAAAGACTTCATAAAAAGCTTGCTAGTTGGAAGAGAGTCCTTCTTAGTCAAGTCACTAAACCAAATCTTGTATTGGCTTGCCTTCAAAGCATACCTATCTATTTTTTATCCATTTTCAAATCCCCTATATCTATTTGCACAAAAATCAAACAAATTCAAAAAAGAATCATGTGGTCAGGTCCAAACAACAAAATATTCCCTTTGGTGGTGTGGGATAAAATTTTCTCTATCAAATATCAAAGAGGCCTAGGTTTGAGGAGGATAAGAAGGATGAACATGGCACTTTTAGAAAAGCAATATTGGAAAATATTCATCAATGCTACTATTAAGTGGGTCTCCATAGTTAAAAGAAAATATCTCTAGCACTATAGTTTCATGGATGAAGGAATCCCCTAGCTTGGCTCTGCTTTCTAGAATTTGATCATCCAAACTAGAACAATTATTCAAAAAGGTATAAGATGACAACTAGGTAATGATCAGTCCACTAAATTCTGGAAGGACCCTTGGGCCTGTGACCATCCCCTTCTTGATGATCCTGACCTCGTTGGCTTAAAATCTCTTATTGATCACCTCTTTGGTAGAAAAGTTTCCAACTTCATTTTGTATGCCTATGGTCGACCTTCTTGGAAACCCATACCATATTCCAAAATTAGGAAAGAACTATCATTAGTAGCTAACTTATTTTCCTCCTTTCTTAACTCATGTGTTATTCCCACTTCAGGATCACCTGACCAACCCATATGGGGAGACTGTGACAAAAAACTTTTTACTATCAAGTCTACCTACATTTTACAAGATAATGCCCATACTTTTTTTATCCCAATTAATTTTATTTGGCTAAAAAACCTCATTCCTAAAGTTGGCTTTTTCTCCTAGTTGGCTACCCAAAATAGAATCTTAACCATTGAAAATATCATCAAACATGGTGTCATAATTCCAAATTATTGCTACCTATGTTTATCTAGGTGGGATTCAACCCATCATCTTTTCATTGAGTGCAAGTTCTCAAAAACAATCCTTAGTTTTCTCTTAACCACCTTCAGTATTGTGTGAGTCCATCCTAATTCTCTTATGAATTTCTTTACCCAATGGCCAAATACCTTCTATAAAACTAGAATCAAGTCCCTGTGATCTCTCTACCTCCATAAATTCTTTTGGTAGGTGTGGATTGAGCGTAAAAATAGATCTTTCTCCAACATTTCCAAGGACTTCATATCTATTACCAACAAAGTGCTCTATTTAGCCACTAAAAATGCTTGACTCATCCCTTGTTCAAAATATCCCAGCTCTAGTATTGAAGCAACCATTTATGCATCTCTTAACCTATCCACTAAGCTTTCTAGACCTTCAAATCAAGCTACCATAAAATCCAACAATAAGTGGAGTCCCACGCTTGAAGGATGGCTAAAATTAAACTTTGATGGATCTTCCAAAGGTAATCTTGGAAGAGCTAGAGGAGGTGTGACCTATCCAAAAAGCAATGCGCCTATAGAATACATAAATCAGAATCAACATAAAAGCATACAATGATAATAAATATCTCAAATGATGAGAAAATAGATGTTTCTTTTATTATTATTAAAAATGGATCTTAGTTACAATCATGCCCCTCTTAGGGTCACCCAAATTTTGATACAATTAATACAATTCCAAAGCCCTCAACGGGGTAGGCACAATACTAATGCTCTCTAAATAGTCATAAAATGCTCTACGATGGATTTTGACCATCTTCTTCATGTTGAGGAAGGAATTAGATGATTGAATCTCCTTCAAACCTACTTTCCTGTGGTCAAGAAACAACACAAAAGCATTAATAGCATAGGCAACCTCTCGTGATGAGGCCCTTTTAGGAAAGTAAACATGAATATGCCATAACAACTATGAAATCAAGAAAATGAACAAAACATGCTATACTTATGCAAAAATCATAAATATTACTTGAAACATAGAAATGAAGAATACTGCTATCTATATAATAGACTAATTGCATGAAATGATGCATGGAAACAAAGGATTAGTGTAAAGTTGCTTAATGGAAATAACTCACATAAAACCCTAATTAAATTATTCAGTGTCTCTAAAACATGAAATAAACCACTAAAATACCTAATCTAACCTAACTAAGCACAATGCAAAAGAAATAGTAAGGAGATCTATCACCTGTTGCAAATCGCAACTCGGATGAATGGTCTGCACTACACACCATGGCTGTCAACTGCGATGAGCAATCAAGTATATTTGCCCTCTAAATCAAGGGTTTTGGGATTGATATTCATTGTCCAATTGATGATCAAGGGTTGCCTTGATGTCCTCTGATTGAATTGATGGTTGAATTCCACAATTGGGCCTCCGTTTTCCTGAATTAGTGTTTCTTGGCGTTCTAGCTCCTTAGGACATCCATGGCACAAATTGACATGATGCTTAGTGAATTGATAAGTAAATGGTAACTAGGCTCTCTTAGTGTACTCAAACGAGTCTATAATCTGATAGGGCTTTACTGCTCTAATATCCAATGCTCACTTGATATCTTTGCCCTAATTCTGAGGGGTACTTATAGGACTACCCAAGGGCTAGGGGTAGCTTCATGGAGAAGCCAAGATCAAGAAGAGATGGTTAAGACATTTGGATTGGAATATTCCATCCTTTAACCATATTAATCTAGAACAAATGTCCCTTCAACTCGATTTGGATCAGATGAAGGCAAAATGAACTTCTATTTAGACTATAGGTGAAAGTTATAGCCTAGACTAGAGACTGCTGGTCTTAGTTGTGATTCATACTATAGACCGCAGATCTCAATTGTGGTTCAGAATGATTAGGCAAAGGAGCCCAAATTGAGTGGTTAAAACCACCATTCTATCTTAGAATCTATCCAAGATCTTCCATATGGTCTTGTAGCATGTCCCATATGAGTAGTCACCATCAACATGACATATTTTAGGTGTCTAAAGATGTCCCTTTTGATATGCATTGTGAGATCGTACAACACTGAGAAAAAATAGACCTCCTAAAATGATGTCAAAGGTTCTATGATGATCATTGATCTGATCAACATTAGATGTACCAGGTCCTATAAAAGGATGTGTATCCTGGAATAATTTATTCCAACTGGATGAAAGGCTTAAATTTGAAAGGGTTTGCACTCGTCATCAGACATTCGGATAGAATCAATGCCAAGTAGGCTTTCACGCCTATAAATCTGAAAGGATGAGAGTTAAAAACTAACTATAATATATGTTATTTTACCCAAGCATAGGGGTAAGCTTATGATAGCTATTGACAATTATTCACAAGGACGAATGCAATTTTGACAAGATCAAGGGATCTACGATCAAGGGATCTTTTGTTGACTTTGATTATGATTTGAAAGCATGCCTACCCCCTCAAGCGACGAGTCGATTAAGGTAATAACAATTAAAAGAATATTGACCATTATGAATGATCTAAATAGACTTAGAATTGAGATTTTGATTACTTGGCTAGGCCTAGTTCAGCTTATGATTGCAACTGTTAATAGTAATTCCAGATTTCTATCCCATGGAGCAGTCGGGTTGCAATAGTTTTCTTAGATAATCAAAATGATACAAGTATGGTTAGATTTATGTTGAATCAATTTGTTGATGATCTGCTAAAAATGTTTCATGGGAGAAATGACATGAAACACCTCATTTCGATGGAGCGATCCAGCCTTGAAGGCCTTCTTCGGGATTGAAAAGAAGCATATCAAATCAACGATGACAATTTTATCCCAAATGTCCTTATGGTTATTTACTCATCTTGTCGGATTGCATGGAGCATCAATCACTACAACCATCAAGTGTCTAGGGTAAATAATTTAATACGAGGTGCATTTGGATTTTGATTTATTTTATAAAAAAATTTGACTTTTTGAATTTTTAATTGATCTTGGTGCTTGAACATCACCAAATTTGATAAATTGATTGCTCTTATTGATATTCTGATCCGTTAGGAATCATTAATTTATCAGTTAAAACCTTATTATGGTGGTATTTTGGTGCATTTAATGCCAATTGCAAACCACGCTTACAATCTACAGGTAGAAATATCAAATTTGGGAACCGTAGCCCAAACTTGCAGTCACAAAACCCTAATTCCTGGACCATGATTGTCAGCTGCAGTTCAAAAAAATTAGAAAAAATATATGTTTTTCCCATTTGAAAATTTTATTATTTTCCTTGAGAACAATTGCAACTAGAGAGGTTTGAGAGGTGAGGAAGCATAATTGACATGAAGCGCTACTGAAACCACAACCTTCTACCTCCCATACATCCCAATGGTAGACCCTGAACAACCTTCATCTAGCCGAGGCATCGGTGCGGGAAAGGTAACTCAAAATCGAGTTCTTGCACTCCTTACTAGCTTAAAATGAACCACATTAAGAAATGAGTTCAATTAACCTCACTAAATTGCTGGCAAAGAACCTCACAGTAGTTTTAGGCTAGATTAGGTTTAATTTTTTGGTTTGCCAGGATAGGAAGTTATCCATGAAAGGTCATGTTCCTAGACCACAATTGGTCGATGTGGTTACCAATTGTCATATTGGCGATCACAAATGTCAGTTGTGATGGGATTCAAATCCCAATGGTCAATTTTTGACCGCATGCAGACTACAAATTTGACCCGCAGTTCGCAACTTTAGAAAAAAAATTAGTTTTTTTGATTTTTTTTGCTTTTCCTTGGCAATTAATGTCATTTATTGCAATTCTGAGATGCATTTATGATTTATTTGAAAATTTTTATCACTTTTAGCATGTTTTTGTATTTTTTAGCAATTTTTAGATTTGTTTGACATTTTTAGGTTGTTTTTTAGCTGTTTTTAGTTGATTTTAGTTATCATTTCCTTATACATTTTTATTTTGTAGAAATTGACCTCTAGAGCCAGGGAGCTAGATATCCTACACATACTCAACAGATAGCTCACTGACCAAGAGCGAGTGTGGTTTAGTGCAGTTGGCTTCAGCTATATGCTCGGTCTACCTATGATTAGGGTAGATTTAGCCTACATGATTACATTGGCCCAGTGCTGGGATGCGTGGACCAACACATTTCACTTGACCATAGGTGAAATAACTATTACATTGGAGGATGTCTACAGGATATTTAGGATCCTGATTGATGGTGAGCCCATCACCTCCTCTTCCTTCCAGAGCAAGGAGGATGTCTTCGATTACATCTTTGGGGACCGTAGTGAGGATGCCTAGGGTAGGATCGACCACGAGGGCATCCACATCAGATATTGATAGGAGAAGGATGTCTTCTCAGTATAAGAGGCAGTATTCATGCACTTGGTCATGTAGATTGTGCTTCCAGACTCCTCGAGCACAAGGATCCCCTAGAACATCCTAGCCATCGTCAGGAGAGTTGCCCAGAGTTCAACACGATGACCACTACTCTTAGCTTGGGGGAGCACTCTACTATACCAGCTATACTGGGAGTTATATCAAGATATGTGTAGGATCTAGGTTGGGATTAGTTGTAGCTTAATACTTTAGATCTAGGGCTGGAAACATATTAGTATCGAGCGACCGATCAACCTATCGCTTGTTATCACTACTATTATTGTCGCACGTCAGTGCCATATGGCATGTTGGCCTCATGAGGAGGAGGGGTTCTTAAGAAAATCTCACATTAGGGATGTGGACCATTATATTGCTAGATTTGTACAAATTTAGGTGAATGACATAGAGTGGCATCCGTACATTGATTTTCTTGTGTGGCCGAAAGCTGATGAGCAGCTATGCTAGGCAAGGAGGTATAGGTGGTTACTCGGCCACAAGGTTGAGGTTCATGAGCATTAGTTTTATTCATGTGTTCTCTGCTAGTTTGGGCTCATGTAGGATATTACAAAGCTGCCTACCATTTATCGATGCTTAGTAATAGAGTGGGATTTGCCCTACATTCAACCGACACCACCTAGAGATGATGTAGATGACTTCCAATAGATAGGTGTGGCTAGGGCTGGGACCACCCCAACGTATGATACTTGGCCATCCCTACTAAAGTGATAGGGAGAGGGTCCCTCATCTAGATAGATGATGATACTGAGTCTGATCTAGAGGGGTGCAATGTGCACCACTAGACTGAGGGTGGATGGGGCGTAGAGGGCATTGTAGAGGATGCTCCACCATTTGAGACTAAGGAGGAGGCATAAAAGTAGGTAAAGACACATCCTGATAGTGAGGTGGGGAAGCTACTATATTAGGTTACTAATCTTCAGAGTCAGGTTGGGAGGTTGTAGACCCAACAGTTGTAATGGGACACTTCTATCATTATACTAGAGGTAAAGTTGGCTCATAGCAAGAGGTAGCTATAGTAGGCCCAAGAGGAGAGGACAACTCTCCAGGCATGGGTAGACTCAGTAGATATGAGGATCACATAGCTCATAGGTGAGTGAGATGTGGCCTGGGCACAAATGAGTGCTATTACTATGAAGAGGGACCTACTAAGGACAGCGATGGAGGGCCCCTCTACTACACATGCTATGATGCCACCTCCAACAACACCATCTTATTTACTGCCATCAGGTCATGACCCTATGGACAAGATCAAGTGGATCCATTCCCTTGTGGAGGAGGGAAATGAGTGAGATATAGGTCATGTAGCTCGTATCTCTCTATTGGAGGGATCCATCAGGTTGATTGACGGGTAGGTCCTAGAGGATCCACATGCTTTCGATACTCAGTAGAGCCAATCCAAGACCAGGGTGACATGGTAGTCCTCTGTGAGCTTGAGCCATAGGACCTATAGGATTGAGAGGATGCACAGGTCCCCTAGCACACATGGAGCTAGTTCGTACAGGTACCACATGGATGGCAAGGGTGATGGCGGTGACTCACAAGTTGGGGGTGCATGCCCTTAGTACATATTTTAGATATACTCTGTTGTACTATTTTTAAGTGTAAGGTCAAGGACCTACATAGTTGTAGCCTATGGGAATTTGATGCACCTATATTTACTCATTGATACACATATTTTTATATATATATATGATCATTTTGGCTCATTATGTGTACTTGTATTTTATATGTTTTATGTTTATTTTTATGCACGTGGATGCAAATGTTCATATTGAGGCTATGTTTATATAATGTGATGTATGGATGACATGCACTAGATAGCTATTTTAATTTATGATGATGCTGATATGTAGTGATCTAGATGCTTAGATGTGCTACTTATGATGGATGCATATGGATGGGATATTTACTTTTAAATGTGTATTTGATTTTGTTGTATTGTATGCATTTAATTTATGAGGATATTACAATATGTTGGTGCAATGAATGTAATGCATTATTTACACGATGGTGATCTAATGTAAATGAACCTGTATGCTTTAATTACTTAAAACATAAATAATGAATGTGATATGTGTTTAACAATCTAATGGACAACACCATATAATGTATAACAATCGTGGATTGTAATTGCTTTATCTCTTTGTGAAAGATAATACACCCATATGTGAGATGTAATGATGTATGTTTTCTACTCGTAAGATTTTGTACATTAAAAGAATATGTATAATATAATTAGTGGTCATCTAAATATCATTTCTGACATCCATCCGGTATATAATCATATAATACAAATAATTCTAATAGACAAACTCTTATAAAAATAAATTGATGTTTGATGATTGCATTTGAAAATTTTATTATTGGTTTTTGGGAATTTTTGAGGTTTACCATGAGACTCAAACACCCTAGTTGACTGATCAAAAGTTCTATACTAACCAAACTGGACTTCTAAAATGTAAGGATTTTGCTAGGATAGGCCCTAACTATTCATTATACCTATGTGTGTACATGAATATATTGAGATAAAGCATAAGCATACCCCGATGTCAGGCAAGATTCTTTCAGCCTATTGCTAAGATAGGGGGTTAGCAAATATTTATCCAATCTTAGGTTTATATTTCAGTTAGACTATAACACTAGGTGATACAGGACACCTGAAGCTAGCTCTTCCACATTCAAACATTAGTCTGTACATGAGCGAGGTGCTAATGCATCAGACATATTATCATGCGTAAAGTATAGTAGTGCTGGCAATTCCAAGGATTTAGGCTCATCCCCTTCTTTTCTTCAATATTTTGGGATACTTTCTCATATATAATTGTGCAAGGGATTTTATTCCACTTTGACTTTGAATTTTCTTTGGATCTTCATTTGATCTTCATTTAAACTTGATTTTTGATCTTCATTTGAACTTTGATTTATGATCATCATTTGATATTCAATTTTTGCAATTTACATTTGATAATTTTCTTCAGAAACTTCCCTTTGAGTATTTTACTTTGGAAAAACTATTTCTAGGATATTGATCTATGATATCAATATAGGATATCAATATGGGATTTTGATTTATGATATCGATCTAGGGTATCAATATTGAGGATTTATATGGGATATAACTTTGGGATAATGCTTATTTTATTGTAAGCAAGGGATTCTAGGTAGGGAATGAACTTGTCATTTTGCAAATTACCAACATTTCCCATATCGTCCACATAGGGGGATAAGCAAGAATAACTCTTTTCACCTCAGGATGCCTGGTCCTGCTTCGTGGATTTCATATTCCCCTAGTCCTTATTATGATTATTTAATTTATTGATTAGTGATAGGATTTTGATATGCTAAGGGCTATACTAGTTATACCTCAACTACAAAAGCAAAGCAAGTTTTTTATCAACTCTTGAGAAGAACTCTAGGTATGGTTCAATAATAAAAAAGCCCTACAATATTCTTCATAGCAACATTATGGTTTGTGTTGAAAAACACAATTACTCACATGAATGATGGATTATGATAAATACAGAGGTGCTTGATTGAAACACAAACCCGACATCATTTTCTATACTGATAGACACAATCCATCCTAATACGGATTGCAACGGATGTAAAATGTCTACATGCAATATAATGATGAACTGAATGCTTGTGTAGATGAAAATGCATAATGTAAATGCCAATGTTTTTGGATTTAATGCTTTACCAATTTTATTTTATTTTATTGATTTTTTAATTTTTATGGATTTTGAGCCCTTATATTTGACCAAATGGTGAGTACATGACTTTGGAGCCTTTGATATTTGACCAACAAGTTTTAAGAAAACCCTCGAGGCCTTTAAATTGAGCAAGAATTTTTTCAAAAAATCCTTGGGGCTTTTAGGTTGACCAAAGCGATTATGAGAACCTTTGGAGCTTTTAGGGATGACCTAGCGATTCTTAGGAATCTTTGGAGCCTTTATGGATTGACCAAGTAGTTTTAAGAAAACCCTCGGAGCCTTTAACTGACATGACCAAGCAATTTTAGGAACCCTTGGAGCCTTTAACTGACATGACCAAGTGGTTTTAGGAACCCTTGGAGCATTTTGCTATGCTCTCAAGCATAGAATGCCTTAATATGGATGATGTTGAGAGGTTCAGTCTCTTCAACACCCCTAGTGATATTAGGCGATAGGTACTTGGACCAATATTTTTAGACATGATATAGGGTCCTAGCCAATTAGTCATGAATTTATCTCGCATATCAGGCAACAAATTTGAGTTATGTTGGTTCTCTTTGAGCATAAGATCCCGAACTTCAAATTCTCTCTAATGGACTTTGATATTGTAAGGTCATTTTAATCGCTCATAATAAACATGAATATGCTCAAGGGCATTCACGTGATGTTCATCAAGCAACATCAATTGATCTAGTCAAGCTTGTTGTGCGATGTTGTCATCAATAAACTCTTTTAATGCAATGTATAACATTGGAATTTCCAACTCTAATGGCATAATGGCCTCAGCACCATATACTAGTGAAAATGGTTTTGCCCCAATAGGCTTCCGAATGCTAGTATTGTAAGCCCATAATACAAGGAGTAGTTGGATATGCCAATCTTTGCGGTTTTCTTGGACCATCTTTTTCAAGATAGCCACCACTATCTTGTTTGAGGCCTCAAATTTCTTGTTTGCATACATATAATAAGGAGTTGCAAAACTATGTTTGATTCTATACTTAGACATCAAAGCTCTCAAATTTTTGTTCTTAAATGATGTTCCATTATCTAAAATTATCTTGGATGGAATCCCAAAATGACATATGATATGCTCGAGTATAAACTCTGCTATGCGAGTTCCAGTCATCATTGTTAAGGGTATTGCTTCCACCCATTTGGTAAAGTACTTAGTAGCCATAATAATAAAAGTATGTCAACCCAATGACGAAGGAGAGATCTTATCGATAAGATCTAATCCCCATTGAGCAAATGGCCAAGCCACTTGAATGGGATGTAAGGCCTATGATGGCAAGTGCATAATATTAGTATGATGTTGATATTTGATGCATTTATTAACATACACATTGCACTCCTTCTCTATAGTGGGCCAATAGTAACCCATTCAAAGGATGTGCTTGACGATGGCCATGCCACTGAAATGGCCATCGCATGTACCATCATGAGCTTGTGAAATCATCCAAGATAACTCTTGGGGCTCTAGAAAATGAAGGAGAACTCCATCATATACTTGTTGGTACAAAATATCTCCTAGCAAGACATATTTAGTTACTTTTTGCTTGAATGTGTGTTTTATGGCATGCGACAATCCCTCTGGGATTAGACCAAGTTTTAAGAAGTCTTGGAGTTGTGACATCTAGCTCTGGTAAGCCTCAAATTCAACTGCCAAGATGGCTTGCTCCCCCTACATATCTACATGTACAAATGTATACTGGAAAACAACCTTGTGGTGAATGGTGGTACCATTCCCTGTTGGACTGTGAGAGGTTTATGCTCCTTGGGATGCCTTCTTTAGAAAGTCTTCAGCTCTGTAGAACCATTCAAATTTTTGTTCCATGCTAATCATGTTGATTGACTATTTATTATCAAAGGCTTTGTGCTCCACTGTAGGATGCGAGAGCATTTTAACATGGATGGTAGTAAATTCGATAGATTGATTCTATGGGATTAAGGATCCCAAAGATGCCATGGTGTCTACAAACCTATTTGATGAAATAGGGATTGTATCGATGTCATACCATTCAAATTTAACCAAATATGTAACAACAAGATCTTTATAAGCTTTTAACATGGGACATCGACATTGAAAGATCCCCTTAACTTGGTTGACTATGAGCAAGGAGTCACAAAAGATGTTTAATCTTTTAATGTTCATGGTGATGGTTGTATGGAGGCCCAACAGTAGGGTTTCGTATTCAATGTTGTTTTTGGTGCATGAAAAGTATAATTTGAATGACAAAGCCATTGGAGCACCTTACTTTGTGACAAACACTATTCCTATGCCACCCCCTTGCTCACACTTTGAACCATCAAAGAATAAGGTCATATCAAAATTATTTTCTAGTTATTTAGGTTTGAGAGCCTCGGATACGACAAAAATCACATCATCTGGAAGCTCAATGGTCAGAGGCCTACTATTTGATAGCGGTGCCTCAACCAGTTGATCAGCTATGACTTATCCCTTAATGGACTTTTGGCTTATGAATTCTAGATCGAATTGTATCAGTAGCATGATCCACTTTGGAGTATGTGTATTATGATATATCTTGCTCATCATGTACTGCAAAGGATTTTGTTTGGATATAACATATGTCATATTTTATTTTTTTAAGCGAAAAACCCCTTGTAGAGATGCCTTGCTCTGAGAGACCACGAACAAGGGGTTCTACACCATCAAAGTCACCCGAGAGTCACACCCGACCCTGCTCGAACCAACATTATCAATTGGATTTTGGATACCCAATTCAACATTTTGGTAGGGTGGATATTTGAACCTAGGACCTCCCTTGGAGGATTGCCCTCTCCTCTCCAACTCACCTACAACACCTAGGTTATAACATATGTCATATGACTCAACATATAGTATCACAATTTATTTGTAGTGAAAACAACTGCTAAACACAACTTTTCTACATATGCAAATCCGAGTTCATAGCTCACCAAGGTTTGACTAATATAATATATGACATATTCTTTGCCTTGCACATTATTTTGGGCTAACATGGTCCCTAATGCAAAGTTTTTTGCCGATATATATAGTAAAAATGGCACATCTGACCTTGGTGGAGCTAATACTAGCAGTGTCACCAAGTATTGCTTTATTTCAACAAAGGTTGCTCGGTAGTACTTGTCCTAGTTGAATGGAACCCCCTTGTGTAGCAGTTAATTCATGGGTCGATATTTATTCAATAATTGAGTTATAAATCACTTGATATGCTACTTTGCCCTATATGCTTCTTAATTATTTGATGTTTGAAGGATGATGCATCTCTAGAATAGCCTTGATCTTTGCTGAGTCGACTTCGATGCCTCACTTTGAAATGATGAACCCTAAGAGCTTTCCTAAAGTTACACCAAACACACACTTATTAGGGTTCAATATGACATTGTGCTCTATCAGATGATCGAAGACCTTCCTTAAGACCTTTGCATGCTTGGAACATAGTAATGACTTTGCCAACAAGTCATCAATATAATCCTCTAATATTTTATGCATATAATCATGAAAGATATATGTAATGGCCTGTTGATATATGGCACTAGCATTTTTAAGGTGAAATGGAATAAATTTATAGTAGAATTTTCCCCATGGCATTATAAATGCGATTTTATGTTGGTCTTCGGGCTTAATCCAAATTTTAATGTATCCAGAAAAATTGTCCATTAGGGATAGCATCTCATGACCTGCAGTTGTGTCTACAAGAGCATCAATATTTGGTAATAGAAATGAATCCTTTGGTGTTGCCTTGTTCAGGTCTCTAAAATTTGTACAAATACAAATCCATCCATCAGGTTTTCCTACAGGCACCATAGTGGATACCCATTCCAGATAGTCGATGGAGATTAAAAACTCTATGTCCAACAACTTTTGCAATTCATTCTTCATCATTAAGGCTACTATTTGATGCATATTTCTAAGATTTTTATTGACTGGTTTCTTTGATAGGTCTAGCGAAAGGTTATGGGTAACCAATTTTGGGTCTAAACCTAGCATATATTTATAAGCCCAAGTGAAAATATTAGGTCTCTCTTTCAGTAGAGGAATGAGGACAACACTCTCATCTGGAGTGAGACTCTCTCTAAATTTAACCTTCCTTGGATTAATGGGATCATTATTGATATCCAAATAGAAGGTTTCCTCTACTGACATATGTGATCCCTCCTCAAGTTGATGAGGTGTAGGGATCAAATTTATGTCATCTACTGGGTTTATAGGTTCCTCATTGGAAGCATCCTTAGCATGATAGACATCATAAGCACAACTTGGTGTAAAGTTGAATGGTTGCAACATTTCTTTAGTCTCAATTGGTGAGTTAGCACGATACCAATCGATAGCATCTACATTTAGATGCAACAGTTTGGATAGATCTACTGGATTGTGAAGTGATGTGGTCAAATCGATGGATACCATATTGATGAAATAGAATTGATCTCCAGGACCACACAGACAAACATCTACATCATTGATGTAGCTCCCATACCCAAGATTTTGCTCTATCAGCATGGGCACAAATGGATCCTCTTTATGTAGGCTACAGATAAGTAGGTCCTCTATATGCACTGATTGCAATATTGTATCATTTGGCTCAATGAGCTCCATGTACCTAGGTGGTTTGGGAAACACCATATGATAGATCACATCAAATTTTGGTGGTCCTCCCTAAGGTGAGGATTCAAATTGATCTCTCTATGCATTTCCTCAGTCGTATACGAGGCATTACGATGATGTAAATAGGGAGGTCCTATATAGGCTCTCTCCATTTCATCTTCTTCATCGCTATCATAATAAAATCCTTCATTATATCCCACTGGAATGGGATGTTCTAGAAAATATGGCCCCATATAGGCTATCTCCTGGTCACTATCATTGTTGTTCGATAAAATTAGATACAAGTATTGTAAATACGATACTACATCATAAACCGGTCTAGCCTCATCCCCTGACTTATTGTCGAATGAAGACTCACTATCCACCAAGATATCCTCATGATATGTCTTTGGTGGTTCTATGGTAACATCAAAAACCATCTGGTTATCTCTATGAAACACATAAATTTTAGGGTGATATGGGTTGAAATCCACATTGTCCCCCAGAATAATGTACAAGTGATCTAAATATTTGGCAAGCAAATCATCCTATCCTTGTATTTACAACACTAGCCTGAACCTATCAGTTGCCAACTAATAATGCTGCTCAATCGAAATCCTACGTCCTTGCTCAAAAATACCAATACCATACCCATGCCAATGATATACTTGAAAAAATATGCATGGAATATTCAATGTTGGATAGGTAATGAAAATTCACTACAAACTATTCACCATCATCTTAATTCATGGGTGTTCGAGTAGGAAGTTGATCTAGCCCAACGTAGACAAAGTTTGTTTGATTGGGTGGCTCTCCCAATGGCACTATTGATCCAACCAAAAAATGATGAGCATGTAGTCAGCCCATATCTTGTGTAGTCCTTAGAATTGGTCCAAAGGTGACATTCTGCACAATATATTCACCTAACACTATGTTTTCCAGATGAACAATCACCCACGGTGTAGATGATCCTACTAATGATGCAGGTGAGGTAGGCTAAGGTACCTCCTTGACTTTATCCTGGGCTTCTTCCACTTCCATGAAAGTGGGAGCCTCTTTGGCAACTGGTTCAAGCACCTACTTCTTTTTCTTTTTTTCAATTTTTACCTTTAGCCTCCTTTCATCCTAAAGCATTGTTGATGCAGTCAATTTCAAAGAAGTTTTTATGGTGTGATCATATCTGAGCGATACATATGTTGATGGTTGAGCATACACTTTTTTTTACCTCTTGGATTCCTAATTGACGATTCTGGCTGGACATCTAGGTGCATTTATGGGAGTATGAAACCCCCTAGAAAATTCACGATTTTGAAGGGTTCCTCTTCTGACGACACCATGTGAACCTATCCCCCATGAATGTATTTTACACATTGATGTAATATGGAGGTAACACGACGCATTTCTCGAATCCAAGGCCTTCTAATAAGGATGTTATATTGCATGGCATACTTGATCATGTGACACATCATGGGGATGGTCTTTAGGCCCATCTAAATAGGTAGGACAATTGTGCCAACCATTGAGCATAACGCGTAATTAAATGCTCTCAATGTGAATGCGGTGGGCACAATATGTGACTTGGGCAGCTTTAGATGACTCAATGCCTTGGTCGTTATGATATTTATTGACAAACCAGTATTGATCAAGACCCTCTTGAATTACATGTGATTAACACACATGATGATATGCAATGGCAGGTCGATAGTATATGTAGGAACCGTCTTGATTTCATGATCATAGAATTGGATCATAGGTTCTTAGCACTGTTGTACATGTCCCACAAAATTGGTGAATACTTGAGCATCCTAGGACTATACCTCGATGGACCTCAGAATATCTATGAGAGTCTCCTTGTGCTTAGGAGACTATTGTATCAGCTCATAAATAGATAACTTCATAGGAGTTATTTGCAGGTTTTGAACCAACCTGCTTCATATGGTCACCATCGGTCTATTTGGTGGGCCTGGAATATTATGAACTGGCTATTAATTTGGTGTAGCTTGTATATTGATGGGAGAGGGAGGTTGATTTGGCTGCTCATATCTCCCATGCATGGTAAAAATATTAACCATGCCTATGAACCCTTGATTAGGTGGTTCAAAACGCACTTGATTGACATGGCTGGATTTGTTATGCGATGCCTCATAGTTTGGCAATGGATTCTTATAAATCCCCATGTTTTGGTTGTCAGGGGCCAATAGATTATTTGGCACTATAAGATCACCTTTATCGATCATATTATGCACAATATGTTTGAAGGACCAACACACTTCGATGTCATGGTCCTTCATACGATGGTAGATGCAAAATAGATAATCTTGATACCCCTTTGACTTGGGCTGGTTAGGATCGACTAGCTTAATATCGGCTAACTTGATTGCCTTAGCATCGCATAACTAATGGAATATTGAGGTCAATTATTCCATCAAAGGTGTGAATTGGTGAGGTGGGTGTTTTTCTTTATTTTTGCCCTATTCTTGTATTGCTCATATTGCATAGGAGGAGGTTGGGCCTTATAATTCTACTTTTGTTGACTCTTATCCTCTCATTTGAGGTTCAACCTCAATTGATTGACATGGGCCTACTTGCCCTAATTTTTTGTGAAGCTCTTCTTGTGTCCCTCCTTCCTGTTCTTGACCTTCAAGTTGCCCTCTTGCAACTTGATATCCTCAATTACTTTGGCTTGCACCAAAGCTTCCTCGAATATCTGGTACTGTTGTAATTGCAAAATAATGAGATGTGCTTGGCACAACTCTTTGTGAACATCTAAGTTATTTTTGTAGTAGGAATAGGGAATGGCAACTTTTCCATTAATCTCCTCCACCTCTTTTTGCATTCTAAGACTAGCTCATCATCACGCTGAGCTAGCACAGCCAAATCAGAAATGTTAGCTTGCTTCTTGACGCTAAAATAAATTTTTCCTAGAAAGGCATTAGCCAGTTGCTCAGAACTAGTGATATTGTGATTCTTCAATTGATTTAACCTCTCCCAGGTTGTGCCTGAGAGGGTTGTGATGAATGTACGCAAAATAAAGGTATTTTTTCTTGCAATCTGGAAGCATACATCCAAAAATCTTATGACATGCTCTTGCATATCTTTGTCACCTTTGAATTTATCTAGCCTAGGCATGATAAAATGCTTAGGATATGTTGGAGTAGGCACCAAGGGGTCCAAAGGCTCATTATGAATCTTGCTCAATATTGAATTTTGAAAAGTCGCACCTTACCTCTTGATTGCTTTCACTTTCTCTGCTAGAACCTTATAGGCCTATGAGGAAATAAAGTCCTCCTCCCTAAGCTGACATGAGGGTGGTCTTGGAGGTACATTATTCCTCTATCGAGGTGGAGGACATTGCTTTTCCTCCTCCTCAACATGGGAGCTTTCATGATATCCATGATCGGCTCCATCTCCCTCTTCTTCCTTATATTGTTATTTTTTTTTATCTTCGAATGGTGGTGGATTTTCTCTTTGTTGGGAAATGACATGAGTGTGAGCATCTCTGCACTCATGTTGGCTTGTGAAAAATACCTCTTATGAATGCACTCTCTATGCTCAGTGTGAGTGTATAAACCAGCCCTAGCTAGCCTATCCTCTTGTTCTACATGCTCATTTTGGGTAAAAATGTGTTCTTAATGCATACACTGCTCATATAATATTTGTCTAATGAGCCTTTATGACTAAATATTCTCATCTCTAATACACTGCCTCTCTGCATGGGCATCCTCCAATTGATATTGAAGGAGTTGTCGTCTCTTCTCGGATACAAGTCTATGCGATCTATCAATGTGATCAAACGTAAGAGGCCTCTGGTATGTGTGCTCTGTGTGAGAAATATTATGAGTTCTATAACCATCTGGCATATTTTCTACACCTTTGACTTTTTCCATGAGGATGACATTGGCATCATGCTAAAAAATGTGTTGTGTGCCACTATGCACACATGGTGGATGCGAACCATGAGGGTGCTTGGAAGCCTCTCCTTGTTCTCTGGTAACCCTAATAAATGCTCCATCTATGCTCACTCAGAGCACAAGTTGGTGGAGCTAAAGGCCTATAGCCTAACTACTAAAGCACACCACCTAAAAAATCCAACTATCTAGACCACCAAGGCTCATGCAGTGATGTACTATTGGCTCCCACATTCGATATGTCGATAGTGATATTACGAGGTTCACTACACGTGGGAGTATGAAAAGACCTACGTTCGAAATCAGGCCTATCAGCATACCCCTAAATGGGTGGATATTGATATCTTCTATACTCTGAATTTGGAGGTATGGAACCTCCTGTAGGCTTTGTATGTAGGGGTACCAACTTGGCACCCTATATGACATACTCATCAGTCAATTCCATAGATGCACGTGCACTGTGATCTTGGTAATGGCTTTTGAGTGGATCACCCTCATGCTGAGAGGCTCCATACTCTATCCAACATCTAGAAAAGTGTATAGAAGCTCCTCTATCAGGGGTAAACTCAATGGGGTTTTTGTCGAATGGCGTTAGAGAAGCACAAGAGGGTGAGGGTTTGACACATTTTGTTGTGATTTTTGTGGGGCTTGGTCATCGGCATCAAAATTAAGCCTCTATTGACCTCCCTGTATCTCCACCATGGTGCACCTAGTGTCTAGATTTATTCTTTTATTATGCAAACAAGGTATACAATGGTGATTATCTCGTATTAATTTTTAAATATGAGCCTTAAACTGTTTGATGTGTTTTCAATTTTTTGTATTAGTATTAGAAACTCTTATCATGTTTGAAAGCTTGTTGGATGACAATCTCAATTTAATTGGCTTTCACTTGTATATTCACAGATTGACAACTTGAATATGAACTCCAAGTTGCATAATCCAACCTATAATGTGTGGTAATGAAGCCACACACAGTTAGGGAGCACAGGTCCTCACAGATCCTCACCTATTTTCCCCCAGTCAGCGTTATACCATTTGAAGATAATACATACAATTTTTATAGCATACGAAAGGCTCTTGGATTTGGTATTGGTCTAGTATCCAAGGGTACGTAGGATTTGGGCCAACATATGTAAATAACCTCCACCATTGTTGAAACCCTACTAATGGTTGGATGTCACTTCCAACTCACTAGAGTTTCACTGAAACATGGTGTGTGTGGTTATTTTTAAATTATATAAAAGGAAATATGCATAATACAACACTCACATGATCATTTTCTAAATGATATGCATAAAAAGAATGTTTGATATTCAAAAAACATGCATGCTACATCCTACATGACCTTTTCGACAATGGAAGTTACGAAGATAAATGGCCTATGATTATACCTCAAGCATGCAAAACCACCACATAAAATACTATAGCATGCTATATTCTAGGGCGGACTGCAATCAGAGGTCTGTTGTTCCTAGCAGTACCTAGCTAAAACACAAAAATGAAAACCCTAATTACCTAATTCATTCTTATTTTCTTTTAATCCTTAGTCTATTTATGTTTCAATTTTGCTGTTCTGGAAAAACACAAAGGTAAAATACAGATACATAGAGTGTTATAAGGGCCTACCTTAGGTCCTCATATGATCTAGCTTTGAACTCCTGCTATCTTCTATGTCTATTGTAAACCATAGATCTGTGGTGCAGTTTCTACTACAGACTGTATTTTGCAACTGCACGCCAATAATGAGATCACAGCTAGAATCTATGGTTTGCACCTGATATACAAAAACAACAAACTATCAAAAATCATGGGCATAAATTATAGAGTGATGTCATGATCACCTTCTGACCTATCCAAAAATAAATGTGCCTATCAAATACATCAATCAGAATCAACATAAAAGCATAAAATGATAAACAATATCACAAATGACGAGAAAATAGATGTTTCATTTATTAATATTGAAAATGAATCTTGGTTAGAATCATGCCCCTCTTAGGGTCACCCAAATGTCGATACAATTAATATAATTCCAAAGCCCCCAACGGAGTAGGCACGATACTAATGCTCTCTAAATAGTCACAAAAAGCTCTAGGGTGGAGTTTGACCCTCTTCTTCATGTTGAGGAAGGAATTAGATGATTGAATCTCCTTCGAACCTGCTTTCTTACGGTCAAGAAACAACACAAAAGCATTAATAACATAGGCAACCTCTCGTTATGAGGCCATTTTAGGAAATTAAACATGAATATGCCACAACAACTATGAAATCAAGAAAATTAACAAAACATGCTATATTGATGCAAAACTCATAAAGATTGCTTGAAACATAGAAATGAAGAATACTGCTATCTATATAATAGAATAATTGCATGAAATGATGCATGGAAAAAAAAGATTAGTGTAAATTTTCTTAATGGAAAGAACTCGCATAAAATCCTAATTAAACTGGTTAGTGTCTCTAAAACATGAAATAAACCACTAAAATACCTAATCTAACCTAATTAAGCATAATGCAAAAGAAACAGTAAGGAGATCTATCACCTGTTGTAAACTATAGCTCAGATGAGCGGTCTACACTACACACCACAGTTGTTAGCCACGGTGAGCAATCAAGTATCTTTACCATAAAAATCAAAGGTTATGGGATTGATATTCCTTTTCCAATTGATGATCAAGGGTTTCCTTGATGTAATCTAACTAAATTGGTGGTTGAATTCCACAATTGGGCCTCCGTTTGCCCAAATTTGCGTTTCTTGGAATTCTATATCCTTAGGGAATCCATGGCACAAATTGACATGATGCTTGATGAATTGACAAGTAAATGGTAACTAGGCTCTCAGTGCACTCAAATGAGTCTACAATCCAACAGGGCTTTGTTGCTCTAATATCTAATGCCCACTTGATATCTTTGCCCTAATTCTGAGGGGTACTTATAGGACTACCCAAAGGCTAAGGGTGGCTTCATGGAGAAGCCAAGATCAATAATAAGTGGTTAGGATAGTTGGATTAGAAGATTCCATCCTTTAACCGCCTTCTTATAGAAAAAATGGTTATTTAACTCAATTTGTCTTGTATGAAGGCCAACTAAACTTTAGTTTAGACCGCAGGTGACAGTTGCAGCCTAGACTGGAGACCATAGGTCTTAGCTACAGTTCAGACTATAGACCGCAGGTCTCAAATATGGTTCAAACTGATTAGGCCGAGGAGCCAAAATTTTTTAGGATCACAATGACACTGAGAGGGGGGGTGAATCAGTGTAGCTCTTTTAACTTAAATCTTCAACTCTTAAAGCTGAAACAATGAAAACTTAAAACCAAATAAAACGAGTATAACAAGAGAACATCACACAACACAAGATATACTGAGGTTCATCGATTTGGATACTCCTCAAAAATAATTGTTTGAACTCCCATCCAAATCCAGACTTTCCAAAGCATAACTTTACAATCAATTTACCAGCACCCACTGGAAGGAGCACCAACCCCTGATTTATCTGCACCAACAGAAAGGAGCACCAACCCATGATTTATCTGCACCAATAGAAAGGAGCACCAACCCATGATTTATCTACACCAACAGAATGGAGCACCAACCCATGGTTTACCAGCACCAACTGGAAGGAGCACCAACCCCTGATGCCAAGCACCAACTTGGACTTCAATCTTGAAACTAGAAGATTGACATAGAAATGCCTTCACTTTTACAAGACCCTGACTGGTCTATTGCTTACTCAACCTCTATCACAATTCACCCAACACACACCCTTCTTGCTCACCTATCACACACCTCTCACTCTCCTCTTGCTCTCTTTGCAAGATAAAATTTGCCTATTTAAATTCTCCAAGCAACACTCCTTTTATAACAATCCTTTCTCTTTGTAACTCCAGTTGTAACTCCTTTCATATTCTCATATGCCCCTTGTAAATTGTAACTACTTCTTTATGTAACTCCTTTTGTTTATTTTGAGAAGGCATTTCGTCAAACATGTCACATGCAAATAATTGACACCATATTCTCCTACCATGACTATTAATTTTCTTGGTCATGACTGTTCGTTTTCTCCTTCGATGACTGTTCATTTTCTCCTTCATGGCTGTTCATTTTCTCCTTGCATGACTATTCATTTTATCTTTGCATGTCTATTCATTTTCTCTTTGCATGAAAATTCATTTTCTCCTTCATGATTTTTTGTTTTCTCCACATGGGCATGCATCCGCTTCTTTCCATGACTATTCATTTTCTCCTTCCACAACTATTCATTTTCTCCTTCCACGACTATTCATTTTCTCCACATGGGCATGCATCCGCTTCTTTCTATGTGTAACGACCATTTTAAATGATTTAAAATCATTAAATATTCCTTATGGGTCCATGTCACTATGCTGTCTTCAGTTTCACCATCCTGGTGTTCATCACTAATATCAGACGCACTGTCAACTACTCTGTTCCTTTGGCAAAACTACAACATGTCACGATATCGCAACACTTTTGCTTCTCTGCCTGCCTACCCATTTTGAGTCACAAAAATGTGACATGTCGAGATATCACGACACTTTTTTTTCTCTTCCTTCTTTCCATTTTTGAGTCACGAAAATGCAACATGTCACGATATCGCGACACTTTTTCTTTCTCTTCCTGCCTGCCATTTTTGAGTCGTGAAAATGCGACATGTGATATCGTGACACTTTTTCCTTCTTGCTCTTTCTCTTTGCTTTGGCCCACAAAAATACATGTCACGATATCATGACAACTTTTTCTCCTTGCTCTTTCTCTTTGCTTTGGCTCGCGAAAATACAACATGTCATGATATTGTGACATTTTTTCTCCTTGCTCTTTCTTTTTGTTTTGGCTCGCAAAAATACAACATGTCACGATATCACAACACTTTTTGTCCTTGATCTTTCTCTTTTCTTTGGCCCACAAAAATACATGTCATGATATCACAACACTTTTTCTCCTTGCTCTTTCTCTTTGCTTAGGCCCGCAAAAATACTACATGTCGCGATATCGCGACACTTTTTCCTCCTTGCATTTTCTCTTTGCTTTGGACTGCAAAAATGCAACATGTCATGATATCATGACACTTTTTCCTCCTTGCTTTTTCGCTTCTCTTTTGGTCGTGAAAGTGCAACATGTCGCGATATCGCGACACTTTTTCCTCTTTGCTTTTTCGCTTCTCTTTTGGCCGCAAAAATGCAACATGTCGCAATATCGTGACACTTTTTCCTCTTTGTTTTTTCGCTTCTCTTTTGGCCACGAAAATGCAACATGTCACGATATCACGACACTTTTTTCCCTTTGATTTTTTGCTTCTATTTTGGCCATGAAAATGCAACATGTCGTGATATCGCGACACTTTTTTTTTTGATGCGGTGTTTTGCTTTTTCTTTGATCTTTAGCATATGGACCACTTCGATCTTCTTGGACAACCTATAACAACTTCACACAAACATCAAAAACATCTTCATAAGCATTTAACATCACTGTACATACTCTGAATAACCTCTGAACTCCTGTCCACTGCATCAACCGATCTATCTGACTGTGTTGACAATAATGAAAATAATGTCGTTGGACCTTGCTCAACAAAATTTAGGGGTTAAAACCACTCCTCTATCTAGGAATCTATCCAAGATCTTCCATATGGTCTTGTAGCATGTCCCATATGAGTAGTCACCATCAACATGATACATTTTATGTGTCTACATGGTGGTGTTGTTTGATATCACAATGGTAAAATCATCATCACCTTTGTATAAAACTTAGGTTCTTAAACTAACCATGTTAAAATACATAGCTCTTATCTATGGCCTCTCCATTGTGAGTAATCTCTATTGCAAGCTCATAATTGAAGGTGACTATTCAAATGTGATCAACTACACTAGAAGGGATAAAGCCCTAGCATGGAGAGTTAGCAACATCATCTCAAAGTCTAAGAGACTCCATCACCAATACCCTAAGACCATCATTTAGTATGTTTTCAAGGAAGCTAATCGAGCGATTGACTCTCTAGCCAACTTGGGGCCAATCAAGAGTCCCTCACTATGTGGTGCAATGAATTTCCCCAACCTCTCATCGATGTCACTATCCATGATTGACCTTTATCTCTATGAAGACTTCCTCATGGCCATTTGGTATGGGTTCCTCACCCCTAGTCTCTTACTGATGATTAGTTATTACCACCAAAGTGCAATTAGAACTGACATGTTGGCCTTTTATATTTCTTGGGTTATCATTTTTATTCCTAGTCACCCCCTTTCCTTCCACATGGCTATCCACTTTATATCTTGAATCCACTTCATATCTTGAATCCACTTCATCCACCCTATCACCCTTCACCTACCCCAAATCCTCATAATCTACCCTATCACCCTTCACCTGCCCTAAATCATCATCATCCATCCTATCACCCATCATCCACCCTATCACCCTCTTTCTATCCATATAGAAACCCACTCTAATACTTGAATCCACATCATTTGACCTATCACCCATCATAACCCTTTTTTTTCACCCGCCCTCTCCCATTTTTCCATGTTTGGTAGATTCATGTTTGGTGACTACTCCGAGGTTCAATTCATTGTTGTCTTTAGTGGCTTCTATGGCCAAAGTGCTTTGACTACCATCCCTAATTGCAATCATTCCCAAGACACTATTTCATCATATGCAAACCTTCCATGTTGGTACCTTTTCCATGTGAGGAGGGTCTTTCACACCAGGGCATATGAACCAATCCTTGTTACTGATCATTACTAGCAATGGATCCTAGATTTATCTTATTCTAGAACCTTCAGCATTCTTGATGCTCAAGTCTATAAATATATAGTCTGGAATGACTTGATTCATCATTCGATATTGCCTCTTCATCCATGGTTCATATCTTGTAATTCACCCATGGCCCTACTTGAGCCTAAGTCCCTCAAAATTGATCATATCATTGAATATATCCTTGGGTCCCATGGTTTCATTCCTTTTCTAAGAAATTTTAGCAACAATGATGAAGAGGTTTCTGATGATATAGTCAAGATATGAAACCAAAGGAACGTTGTCATTTGGGTCTAGAGTTCCAAATTAGCATTTGCATTCTAGCTAAAGTTTTTGGTCTTTTGAATTATGAGTGAACTATAAGGCGGGATACACACTCTATAGTAGTGGAAATAGAAAACTTCGTCGATAAAGGTAAAAACCTTATTTGGAAAAGTGGTGGTATTATGAGAACCTCCCTTCCTTCACCTTGGGACTGTGTGATTATTCTTGTTATGCAATACCTTACTATTGATAACATGAATATCCACTTACATAGTTTCAATTTAGCTTTCTTAAACCATCTTAGGAATATCAAGTTTATCAACATTCCTAATTACTTATATAGATCCATAGAACTCTCTATTGATAGTGTGAGGAAAAGTAATTCATACCACCCGATCCACTAGGGCCTGCACCTCATTATGTATAAATGAATAACATTCTAAAAAAGTTGTTATAGCCTGCAACATAATTACCCTGTTCCACCCAAGGATAGCCTTAGCCATGCTACCCTTGCCATTGAAGTGCCTAGTGATGATGATGATCTCTAATACATCTTCCCTAACTCCAAGTTGAAGACCCCTATTTTAATAAAGAAAGAGTCTCCCTACTTTGGGTATGAGTTTAGGCATCAATCTCTTAGAGATTTTATGCATAAGAATAAGTGTGATGAAATTTATACAAAGGCATGGGTTTCCACTTGTTCCAAGCAAGTGAATATAGAGAGGACCCCCTAGGGGTGTTCCCTAAGCATAATCTTAATTATGGAATTATGTGTGAGTCGATATTTGCCAAAGTGCTCTAGAGATCCATACTTTGTCACATCACCAGCTCCATAGTAAATCTCTTTGCAACAACCAACATAGCTAAGTTAGCCTGGATGCTTTACCAAAAAGCTACCAAAAGCATGGATGAACTCCATGGTCAGCTTAAGAAACTCTTCACGAATGATAATGATGCCAATGAATACCATGTGGACAACATTGAAGGTTGACGTTTTGTCTTCCCCCTTTGTATGTGTGAATCCTAGTGGTTCATTTTTTTTTTTGGGATCATCCCATTGTCTATTTATTTTTTGCTATTAGATGCATCCGTCTAGGTATGCCCAAGGTTTCCTGTTGATCCTTTGATGATATTTTTGTATTTTAGGATCATCCCATAGTTTGTATAGTTTTGTGGCTAGGAGCACCCCTCTAGGCTAGCCCAATTTTGTTTATTTCTCCTTTGAGCTAATTGTATTGATGTTATTTTTATAATAAGGTTTTGGGGCCCTTTCAAAACCCACTTTTAAATAAATCTACCAAAAAAAAATCTATTTGACATGGTGAAGTAGAGGACCAATGATAATGAAACTATAACATATGATTTGAAGGTTTAAAAAAAATTATTAGGTGATAGAGTAGTAATTATGCAATAGCAATTTCAACAGCATGGGGAAACAACATAGGTATTACTAGATCAACAACTGGAGGAACTTATAGAGATAGACAAAATTAAATGATGGTTATATTTATGAGGATAAAGATAGTAGGTATAATACAAAAGTGGATCTAACTGTGTCATAAGATTTCAAAGTAATACCCTGTACTAGATATTTTCTCATTTCTCCATTATCTAAATAAGTACATTCTAAAGGTAACTTAAGTATCTCCTTCCTTGATTTTCATTGTTAGAAAACTATTTTGAATTGGTTTAGGAGAAATAAAGGTTAAATTGGTAGAAATATTAGCAGGAGGCTTAAAATGTTGGGGTCACCCTTATATTAGCATCATAGGTTGATATTGCCCTATTAGGTTCATGTCATAGTATGAACTTTGTACCTAGTTAGTTAACAAAATACGATTTATTAGTTAATTGCCAATAAGTTTGACCTTTAGGTGGGTGCCCTATTAGTCCCATTATGTATCTATATATGCTTATCTATCTATATCTATAGAGGTAAAAAAACTAAGTGTAAGGTTGTGGGAGATTAACATTATTATAAAATTTTGTTTAGTTTGATATACTCTTTGTGTAGTTGCATGTATTATTGTAGACACCAAAACAACACCAATCTGATTATGTGACAACAAACACCGATCACATTAACACACACAGCCCCTAGGGCAGTCCCTAGAGGTTAAACAGTGGTCCTAACCACTCCCAAAAGTAGTTTGGAAGGTCAAAAGTCAATTTGGCACCTTTTTGGCACTTTGCTCCCTACTCGTCACACCTTGGGATGATTACAAACTGGTATTCATCCCACCCAAGGAGGATTATCAGAATTCGCTCTAGGGTGAGGCGAATAGAAGGCTTGACTGGCAAAAATTCAAACCTCGATAGGTCCACCAGTTAACTATAGCTTCAGACCATGCAATTATGAGGAGCGGCTTCAAATCAAGGAGAGAGACTTTAGTCATGCATGTCTTTGATTTTGGAGGCCTCATGCAAGGAGACTCTAAATCAGGGAATAATATTTTTCCTAAAATAGGACATGCAACTCCAATGATGCCCTTGAATGCGCATTCAAACATAGAGACCCTAGGTCTATAAATTGGAGAGTCTTCTCACCCAAAAGATATACAAAGAAGGAGCATTTTGAGCAATGAAGTGCTACCATTTTACATCCACACACACACCTTTTGATTTGTGCCTTTCACATCCTTGATCTCTCTTTTGGAGGGAGGTTATTGGGTGATTATTGAAAGCACAATCTAGACCCAAACCCAAACATTTGGCCACAATATCCCACAAAATTTGTTGACAACACCCCATAAGAGGTTTTGGACCCATCCCAAGTGGATTGGTGCTGAAACAGAGTCCCAAACGACGGGCCTCCTGCCCCCGAGTGCCCCCCAAACTATCGCAGTTCTAAATGCCCCACCCCAAAGCGATTAGAAATATGTGGCATATTTCCCTAATTTTTCTTTTGCATCTAATTCTATGCTATTTAAATAGGTTTTCATTTAAATTTCATATCGTTATGAGCATTTTTGATCATGTTTTTATCATTTCCCACTTTTACTAACATGCAGGTAGCATCATCAAATTCTCGATGATAGAGGAAAAATTGGGAAAATATGACCTTCTGGGTCTTCCAAAAATACCCTCAATTAGCTAACTCCTAACTTTTCAGGTGATTTGGAGCTTCTTGGATGTGAAATTTGGGAATGTGCTTTTTGACACTTTGTTGCAGGTTTATTCGTCCCGCCCCAGAGTGAATACAAATCTGTGGTGAATTTTCTAACTATTCTAATTGCAGTGCCCTCCTGGTAATTTCCTCATGCCATTTTCAAGTTTTTAGTTCATTTGGATCTATTTCAGTTACCATTTTATTCATTTTTCGCATTCACTAATCGTAGGCTTGGGGATTGCATGTTTTATTTTATCTACAGGTGCTACTGAATATTTTATGTTTCCTTGAATGCAAGATATCGACATTAAAGGAGCATCAAGGAGTCAAGACTCATCAACACAAGTGACGATGATGTTTGGTCTACCCATTCTACATGTGGGCACGCGAAAGAAGGAATACCATCTGTGGATGTGACAAGAACACTTTTAATGCTCCTAGCCCCTGAAAAGGGAGGAGACGGATTGTAACTGAGTTCTGAAACATATCAATAAAAATGGTTGTCTTCCATATTGGCTTTCTATTGGGTTTTGATTTGTTTATACTTCTTTCCTTTCATGCACTTTCAATTCATAGGATTTAGCGTTATATTTTGTTTCATTTACATCGCGGCTTGGCTTCTCCTTTTTGTTTCCATATCCTCATGATTTCAGTGGAGATCATGGTGGGACCTCTATCCCTTGATTTTAAGATTAACTTTTTGATCAAAAATTGCTTTTTTTTGCTTATAGGTACCAAGTTTTCAAACGCTGGACTGTTGTTCGTTTTAGTCTGTGACGAGTATAGAGCTGGAATTCATCTTACCTAGGGACGAATGGGAATTTTCCCCACCCTATGATGAATACAGTTTTTTTATTCATTTCACCCAAGGACGAATAGCTCTCTATGTAGTTTCATGGCAGAAATTTAGAGACATCCGATTTGGGTAGAGAAGAGGTAGGGGTCTTAAACACCCTCTATCATTTTTTGCTTTTTGTTATCTGGTTATTTAATTGCATAGGAGAGTTTGAATGCTTGTTTCCTTCATTTATGCAACTTAAAAAGAACCCCACACACCATGTGGTAATTTAAAACAACAAGGATTTGGTCATAAAATCCCAACCCTTGAGCAAGACCAATGGTGGATTTCATCACCACCTTGGCTTGAGATACTGCATACATAACCCCGATCACGACTGTTGCTAGACATAAATCCTGATGAAAGCTGACCAAGTGTAGTTGGGGTGATTCCTAGTGCATGAGGATAAGTCTTCTATGGTAGGTGTCATAAACAGAGTGATTCCCCTTCCGTATCGCCTACGTTCCACGTACCATCTGCTCTCACATACCAATAGTTTCCCTCATGTAAGGGCGGGTATATAGAGAGGTTGGTATATCGGCCTAGCAATGGTATATCGAAGGGGCAACCATTTTTGGGAGTCATAAGAGCCATCATATTGCATTTAAACATTCTTTACAAAAGCTGTCAAAACAAACATCAAAACACACTAACCAGATTTAGGGCACACTTTTAATCTATAAACAAGATAACCATTGCTTTGATTGTGTGTTTCCTTTCTATTTAGTGTAGCATAAAAATCCTAAAAGAAGATAAAAACATACACATCTTTAGGTAAACATCACCATGGTGTACACCCGTAGCAAAGCCCAATCACAGGAAAGCACTACAAAAAGTGTACAAAGGGGGACAAGTCACCTCTAAAAAGGATTGAAAATCCAACTAACTTCATATTATATACAAACTAATTATATAGGCACTAATGGCCCAAAATACATAACCAAACCCATCAAATCATGGATTTTATCCAATATGCTTAACCATAAGCTACAAAAGTGCAAGAAAGAATGCACGTGTAGACACCAAAACAACACCAATCCGATTATGTGACTGCAAACACTGATCGCTTTGACACACATAGCCCCCAGGGCAGCCCTCAGAGGTTAAAAAGTGGTCCTAACCACTTTTGTAGCAATTTTGGAAGGTCAAAAGGCAATTTGGCACATTCAGGCACTTTGCTCAGTATTCGTCCCACCCAGGGACGAATTCAAATTGGGATCCGTCTCACCCAGGGACGAATTCTGAATTCATCTTTGGTCAGGATGAATTCCAGGTTTAACGGGCAAAAAGAAGAATGGCGCCAAGTGGCAGCCGAAGACAGTCAATTAATGCCTCCTGCCTTGCATGCGCGTGTAGGTGGGCAGATTGGGCGTTAGAGGACTGTCACAAGGGCAGTCATGGAAGCCCAAGTCATGGAGGACTTTCCTCCCTCATGGGAAGGCATGGCCGCCACATGGCGCTTATGCATGCCCCTCCAAAGAGACCCCCTGGGTCTATAAAATGGTGGACTTTCCCACCCAAAAGGAGACAAGTTGGAGGCATTTTCAAGCAACGAAGTGCTGCCAAATTGGATACCCTTTTTGATTTACATCTTCCACATCCTTGATCTCTTTCGCAAGAGAGGTTATTGGGTGGCTATTGGAAGTGTGAATCCAGACCCAAAACCCGACATTTGACCACATTTGATCCACCAATTCGCCGACAACCCATCCCAAGAGATTTTGGGCCCATCCCAAGTGGATTGGTGCCAAAATCAAGTTCCAACGGTGGGCGGCCCACTCGGGCGCCCCGCACTTTTTAAGTTTCATTTTAATTTATTCTTTTATCACTTGTTTATCTTCCATTCCATTTTATGCTGTTTAGATAGTTTATAATTCGATTTCATAATGTTTTGATCAGATTTCATCATGTTCTCGTCGCTTTTGTTGTCCCACTAACTTGCAGGTAACGACATCAAATTCTCATTGATGGAGGTCAAATTGGGAGAATCCGACCATCTGGGTCATCCCAAAATGCCCCCAATTAGCTAACCCCTATGTTTGCAGGTCATTTGGAGATCCCGAGATGCGACATTTGGACGACATCACTTCGGCATTTTTATCACAGTCGAATTCGTCCTACCCGAGGACGATGCGATCATGGGATGAATTACAGTAGAATTCATCCTGCCCAGGGACGAATTTTAGTTGAATGCGAATTGGTCGACTGTTTCGATGGCAGTGGCCCTCTGGTAATGTTTTCTGGTCTCTATCAAATGTGCAGGTCATTTGGAATCATTTTATTCACCGGTTTAGCTAATCTTACGCATGCATCTTCCATTGGTTTTTAGAGAACAAACGCTTTCATATTTTTGTCAAGGTGCTACTAACGACTTGTTGTTTCTTTGAATGCAGGAGGAGCAGCAAGGATCAAGGATTCATCAACGCAAGCGGCGGCAACACTTTGGCCCGCCCATTTCAAATGTGGGCACGCGGAAGGAGGAATACTAAGTCATGATTGTAACCAAAATTCATTTAACGCTCCTAGCCCCTAAAAAGGGAGGAGGCGTCTTTGTAACCGAGATTAAGAGAGTTAAATAAAAAGGGCTGTGCTTTCTCCACTTTCTTTTGTCTCCATTTAATTCGTCTCTTTCATTTCATGCATTTCACATTTTAGGACTTAAGCGTTAATTTTGATTTTGAATGCATCGCAATAGTTTTCCTTTCAAATCTTCCGGAATCTCGTGCTTTCAGTGGCGATCACGGTGGGACTCTGTCCCCTAGTTTTTTGAGATCAAGAAACTGATCAAAAATTTGTGTTTTGTGCTTACAGGTACCATTTTTCGAACTCGATCGTTATTCGTCTTTGCCTATGGCGAATACTTTACCGTAATTCGTCTGACCCCCGAGACGAATTCTAATTCGTCTCAGACAAGGACGAATTCTGTTCTGTAATTCGTCTCACCTAGGGACGAATTTTTGTCTGTGAATTTTTAGGGCCGAGGATCAGAAACAGCAAGTCTAGGCAAAGAAAGGTAAGGGTCCTAAACTATGTTCCTGTCATTTTCTATTTTTTTGTTTCTATTTTCTATCAATTTTGCCTTCTTAAGGAAAGTAGTTGCTTCTGCCTGTTTCATTTTTTTTAATAAAAAGAACCACACACACATCACGTGGCATTTTTAAACCAAGGAGCTGGTCGTAAGACCCCAGCCCTTGATCAAGACCAACGGTGGGTTCATCACCACCTTGGCTTGATTTTTGCATCCATTTACCCCGATTGTCACTATTGTTAGGCGTAAATCCTGATGAAAGCTGACCGAGTGTCGCTGGGGTGATTCCCAATGCACGAGGATAAGTCTTCTATGGTAGGTGTCATTAACAGGACAATCCCCCTTCCGTACCGCCTACGTACCACGTACCATCTGCTCTCACGTACCTATAGTTTCCCTCTCGTAAGGGCGGGTATATAGAGAGGTTGGTATATCGGCCGGGCAATGGTATATTGAAGGGGCGACCATTTATGGGAGTCATATGAGCCAACATTATGCATTTAAACGTTCTTCAAAACTTTCAAAAACAAAACAAAATCATCAAAACGCACTAAAACCAGTCTAGGACACACCATTAATCTTTAAAAGAGATAATCACCGTTTGTGTATGTGTGTGTTCATTTCTGCTTAGTGTAACAAAAAAAAATCAGAAAAATCATAAACAAAAGATAAAAATCTACGCATTTTGTCACTCGCTCCAAAAGCTCCAAGGATTCCCGCAATCGCTTGGTCACTCCAAAATGCCCCAAAGGTGTCCATGAACCCTTTGGTCAACCCAAAAGCACCCCAAAGGTGCCCATAAGTGATGCAGGAGCATCCAACAAAATATGGGAAATCTTATTTTTTTTCCCTAAATTTTAGTGCATTTTGTCGGGGCCATAACTTCTCAACCGTAGCTCCGATTGACGTGAAATTTTACAGGGAGCTAGTTGGGAGATTTTTAAACAAATAAACTCTTAGAGTTGTATTTTCCCAGAAAACCAGTTTTCGGGGCCAAATTCCATCATCTAGTGCCCCAAAATTAGGTTTTAAAATTGCTCACCTAATTTTTTATGCTTTTTGAGTTGTTCGAAGGTTAATATCTCCTAATGTATTTAGAGTTAGGACTTGAAACTTTATTTATGGCTTATCTATTGTAAGAGGGATGCGCACCCCAATTTTGGGCCCCATCTGACTCATTTTCAATTTTAGGGTTTTTAGAGAGACATCGTCATGGTGCTCACCCACAGCCAAGCCCAATCACGGGCGGATGCTATGGGGAATATCCAAGGAGGCACAAGTCACCTCCGGTATAGCCCCAAGGATTTGGTCATACCACCTTGGTGGCCTGACACACAAGGCAGACCCCTCCGCACCCTAACGGAAAGGGACTATAGGGGCACCTCTTCTAGGGGCACTCCTGTTCAGCATAGCACCCAGCACACACCCTTCCATGAGGGGTACATCCATAGGAGAGCTCCCTTAGATGCTCGCTATGAGTGGTCACCGTGCGATGAAGTGCTAGGTCAACATAGGGTTCGATGGGAGGAACCACATGATTACACTATCCCTCCTTCACCCCCTCTAGTTGTCAGGACTACAAGGACAAATCCAGAGCACAAGGCTCCTCAGGCAGGGCGAGCCAACTCCACCCATCCCTTTTTCACTTATGAAAGAGAGCACGAGGAAGACCCTTACCTTCCTCGAGAGCAATATACATCACGGGAGCAATATGCCTCTGCAAATGCTAGCTATCAGGATCACTCACTGAGGCCAAAGCCCCGAGGGAATGCCGCTACCCCCAACAGAGGGAGGCGGCCTATAGAGATCTTGGATCACTACGACCGAGATAGATATCTAGGAGAGGCATCTAGGCCTTCTAGACATGAGACAGCAGGACCAACTATCTTAGAATCTTCCAAGCATATCGCACGTCGGATGCAACTCACGCAACTTGAGCTAGAGCGACTACAGTTAGAGGAACTATACCATATTAAAAAAGAGCACCTTTAGCGCTGAAGGATGAGTTGTTCCAACACACTATGTAGGAGAGGACTCCAACCCCTCACACGCATAAGACAAAACATTATGAGAGGCACAACCCTCGGGTGCGAGACAAGTCTCCGCGACCTTATCAAGCACCGCCCCCGATGCCTCCTAGACATGAGCGGGAGGCCACTCCTATAACCAATGATGGGCGCCTTCCTCAGGAACCCACTCAGGTTTATGGGCCACCCTTAGAAATTCATCAAGAAGCCTCTAAGGAATCTGAGCAAGAAGAAGAGCGGGATGAAATGCCCTACCAAGGCATGGGGGGTGCTATCTGGCCACCCCTCCATAGGCCCCAAGTTCCTCAACAAGAACCAACCAAAGAGGAGGAGCTCAAATCCCTCGATACATGCAAAGCGCTAGAGCACTTAGAGTCGGTAGAGACCAAGATTTTAGAGCTCCCAAGGCCCAACTTACATGAGGCTCCTTTCAAAGAGGATCAACCTCTAACCGTAGGGCTACCTGATGATGCAGTCTTCCATGTCTCAAAATCTCCAGATTCTGATGAGCTGTACTCACTGGCCGAAGGTGAGGATAAAATAGAGATAGCCCACAGCAATCACATGCGACAGCATCGACATCCCATAAATATCGATGAAGCACTTCAACAGATAAACATAATACTAGGGCATGAGTGGCGCGTTAACCCACCGCAGTGGGACCAAGTATTACATCCACCACTTTGGGCACACAAAGATCAACTTCCACCTAGAGACCCCATAGCAATATCAGTGTCGAGGGTAGACCCTGTCCTCCTCTCCGCACATAGGGCCGATCCATTCATGCCCATACCTCTAGAGCCAGATCCGGAGCACAAAGACCATCAAGTTGGGGGTACCTCTATCCCCTGAAGAGCAAGACAAAAACTCCAAGGATTATCTAACCTTCAACGGTTTCAACCCTGCCCCCAAAGCTCCAAGGATTATCACTAAATCACTTTGGTCAAACCCAAAAGCTCCAAGGATTATCGTAATCACTTGGTCAACCCAAAAGCTCCAAGGATTATCACTAATCACTTGGTCACCCCAAAAGCTCCAAGGATTATCACAATCACTTGGTCACACCCAAAAGCTCCAAGGATTATCGTAATCACTTGGTCACCCCAAAAGCTCCAAGGATTATTGCAATCACTTGGTCACCCAAAAAAAGCTCCAAGGATTATCGCAATCACTTGGTCACCCCAAAAGCTCCAAGGATTATCGCAATCACTTGGTCACCCCAAAAGCTCCAAGGATTATCGCAATCACTTGGTCACCCCAAAAGCTCCAAGGATTATCGCAATCACTTGGTCACCCCAAAAAGGCCCCAAAGGATTCTCGAAATCCCTTGGTCACCATCAAGAAAATTCAAAAACAACAAAAACCATCAAAATCTCAAAAAGAAATCTGCATCTCATTCTCATGCATACTTCATCAATCAAAGCACTACATAATAGCTGCATTAACCATTACATCCATATATCGCACATTTGTTGATCATAGAAGTCAAAGGCACCATGGACTGTCATTACTTAGCAAGCATACCATTTTTCACATTTTCCATACAATATCGCAAAAACAACACCATACATAGAGTCACCATATCATAAGTCAGGTTGTCATTTAATGTATCTAGAGTTTTCGTCATTTAGATGTCGTTAAATTTCTAGCCAAAACTGTACACAGTCAGAAATATTTTACAAAGGTAGAGTCATACTTGAAATACGCCTTGTTACGTAGCATCCCAACACAAATTAAAACACATAAAACAATTCCCAAGTTGTGTGAACGAAAGATGAAACCTGCAAAGCAATCCAGGTCACCATAAGCGAAACGGTTATCTTGCTCATCCCCCTGTGCGAATGACCCAAAGAATGCTGAGAGTTGGCAAAAGGACAAGCATCCTCCCTACCCAATTCCCCAAGAATCCCAAGTTCTCAATAGTTGCAAAACATCAAAAATTTGCAAAATGTCAAAACTCCAAAAATTTGACATCATCCCCAAAGTGCATACATCAAAAGGCACATACAATAGTGATTCTTATCACTCAAATCCAAATCCCTTGCTCAAAAGAAAAATATATAAAAATAAACAATGATTTTTATCACTACAAAGGAGCAAGTATCCCAATACAATTGAAGAAAAGAAGGGAGTCGAACTTGAATCCCCGGAACTCTCAGCATTTCGATAGGTCATGAGGCAAGCCTCAGTACCGGTTTGGTTGATAGCCTATCGGTCACTGGTGGTAAACTTCCCGCATGACGATATATCTGTCACATTAACTTGTGTACAGATCAATGTTTGCATGTGGATGAGCTAGCTTATGGTATCCTAGATAGCACCACAGATTAATCTGACTAAATACAATAAAGGAGTTAGTGGAGCTAATTAGGTGATCCTCAGTACAGGTTCGGTTGAAAGCCCATCTGGCACTGGCGGTATCCTAACAAATACCACATAAATGAACTCAATTGCACACACAGGGATGTGAAATAACTTGGTCAAAAACAAGTCCGATTCATACCTTGTTCAAAAGTCTTGTAAGATAAAAGTACAACCTTGGCTAGTTAGTTAAAACATCTGAGTCTCAGAAAACCTTAGCTACATTTCTAAACCAATTGTAATACTTTTCATCTTTACATCACCATCAAAAAATACAAAAAAAAAAAAAAAACATGTATACATACAAAGTAATTTACCACAACAATCACCTAATACACAAAGCCATAAGTCCTGTATAGTCTATGGTGCCAATGCAAAGTTATCAACAAATCATTTCATCCATTCCATTACCTATCATATAAATCAACAACATTCGCATTTATCATACCATATGCATACATCAATATAAAGTAGCATGCATCCATCAACATCAATCATTGTGCATAACATGAAATTATGACATATACACAAAGCAAGAAAATCAAAACAACAAAAATAACAAATAAACACAAACGAAAAGCAATAAAAGTGCCGAACAAAGCGCACCTTTGCACTTAACATTCTATGGCATAGCAAAATTGATGTCGGGGTTTACATTGTCACTATCCTACTCCCTAAGAAGGCTACCATAGCCGGACCGCTCCATGGGAAGATGGATTTTCGACAATTTAATCCCCAAATGGTGTCACAAAAAAAAAATCAAAAACAACAAAAACAAAAAAAACAACAAAAAAATGCAACACAAACACATAGCAATAAGCATTGCCGGACACAAGTGCTCTTGCACTTAACCTCTTGGCATAGAAAATCGATGTCGGGGCTCAAATTGTCACTCTCCTACTTCCCCAAGAAGGCTACCATAGCCGGACCGCTCCACGGGAAGACGGGTTTTCGACGATTTCACCCCATTATGGCATCACCAAAAGGGATTTTACCCACCAAAAATAGGTCTAAATGTCGGGAAACTGCTAAATGTAAAACATCTCAAGGCACCCTTGCACAAGTCATCTTGGGTCAAGCGACTCGTCGCTTTTCTCACGAAGGTCATTCCCTCATCGATTCGTCGCTTGAGGGGGTAGTCACACTTAGTCACCAATCAACAAGCACACACCCAATCAAGGCAATGACATGCATTCAAAGAATCATTGACAAAGACAATCACGCTCCTGCTTGGGGCAGCAAACAAGCAATAATCACAAATTGATCAAACACTTGGCATTCCCGAAGCATGAACACAAGGTTCCCCCATGGACAAAAGGTTGCGCCCTTTGCCTATTCATGACTGATCAATGTCCAAGCTCAAGTCACACCTCACCAAAATAGGTTAATACTTGAAATCAAATTCCTTAGCTCGTCAAAAGCAAGGATTCAAGAATGCATGCCCTTTCCATACTTGGGGCATCAAAAGTTGGTTAGGTTACCAAGAAACCCTAATCATTAGTGCTTTGGTTATCTATTTTTGCTCGGCGCTGCGCCATGCACAACGCATCCCAAAAAGGGGCATCTATAGACACCAAAACAACACCAATCCGATTATGTGACTGCAAACACTGATCGCTTTGACACACACAGCCCCCAGGGCAGCCCTCAGAGGTTAAACAGTGGTCCTAACCACTTTTGTAGCAATTTTGGAAGGTCAAAAGGCAATTTGGCACATTCAGGCACTTTGCTCAGTATTCGTCCCACCCAGGGACGAATTCAAATTGGGATCCGTCTCACCCAGGGATGAATTCTGAATTCGTCTTTGGTCAGGACGAATTCCAGGTTTAACGGGCAAAAAGAAGAATGGCGCCAAGTGGCAGCCGAAGATAGTCAATTAATGCCTCCTGCCTTGCATGCGCGTGTAGGTGGGTAGATTGGGCGTTAGAGGACTGTCACAAGGGCAGTCATGGAAGCCCAAGTCATGGAGGACTTTCCTCCCTCATGGGAAGGCATGACTGCCACATGGCGCTTATGCATGCCCCTCCAAAGAGACCCCCTGGGTCTATAAAATGGTGGACTTTCCCACCCAAAAGGAGACAAGTTGGAGGCATTTTCAAGCAATGAAGTGCTGCCAAATTGAATACCACATTTTACCCTTTTGATTTACATCTTCCACATCCTTGATCTCTTTCGCAAGAGAGGTTATTGGGTGGCTATTGGAAGTGTGAATCCGGACCCAAAACCCGACATTTGACCACATTAATCCACCAATTTGCCGACAACCCATTCCAAGAGATTTTGGGCCCATCCCAAGTGGATTGGTGCCAAAATCAAGTTCCAATGGTGGGCGGCCCACTCGGGTGCCCCGCACTTTTTAGTTTCATTTTAATCTATTCTTTTATCACTTGTTTATCTTCCATTCCATTTTATGCTGTCTAGATAGTTTATAAATTCGATTTCATAATGTTTTGATCAGATTTCATCATGTTTTGTCGCTTTTGTTGTCCTCACTAACTTGCAGGTAACGACATCAAATTCCCGTTGATGGAGGTCAAATTGGGAGAATCCGACCATCTGGGTCGTCCCAAAATGCCCCCAATTAGCTAACCCCTATGTTTGCAGGTCTTTTGGAGATCCCGAGGCGCGACATTTGGACAGCATCACTTCGGCGTTTTATCACAGTCGAATTCGTCCTACCCGAGGACGAATTACAGTAGAATTCGTCCTGCCCAGGGACGAATTACAGTTGAATGCGAATTGGCTGACTGTTTCGATGGCAGTGGCCCTCTGGTAATGTTTTCTGGTCTCTGTCAAATTTGCAGGTCATTTGGAGTCATTTTATTCACCGGTTTAGCTAATCTTATGCATGCATCTTCCATTGGTTTTAGAGAACAAACGCTTCATATTTTGCCACAGGTGCTACTAACGACTTTGTTGTTTCTTTGAACGCAGGAGGAGCAGAAAGGATCAAGGATTCATCAACGCAAGTGGCGGCAACACTTTGGCCCGCCCATTTCAAATGTGGGCACGCGGAAGGAGGAATACTAAGTCATGATTGTAACCAAAATTCATTTAACGCTCCTAGCCCCTGAAAAGGGAGGAGGCATCTTTGTAACCGAGATTAAGAGAGTTAAATAAAAAGGGCTATGCTTTCTCTACTTTCTTTTATCTCATTTCAATTCGTCTCTTTCATTTCATGCATTTCACATTTTAGGACTTAAGCGTTAATTTTGGGTTTTGAATGCATCGCAATAGTTTTCCTTTCAAATCTTTCGAAATCTCATGCTTTCAACAAGTAACTTCTAAGTTAAGAGGAAAGGAATAATGCTAACTATAAGATCCATTTTAGCTATCTTGAAGTACACACTTCCTACTTTGAGTTCACACTTACTAACTAACACTCTAAATGACAACTAGAAGATAACTAGTGCCCACAAGTGCATGTGAGAAAGAGACTCACTTAAAATTATTAATTTGCAAGAAATAAACTATGCAAACCTAGCTAGGAACTACTAGAGGGTTCATATGAGGGATCAAACATCAATCCTCATCATGCCTCCCCACAATAGAAGCATTGACCTCCAATGCTTTCAGAAGAGTAGGAAAGTCACGGGACATCTGATGAAAAGAAATCCAACGAGCCTGATGCGGTAGCTGTCCTCACTGAGCCATAAGATATGAGGTGGTAGACCCCTGGTGAGTCTGTCGAGTCTTGTGTCATAAACCTGATCGAAATCCAATGGTAACTGAGAATCAAGAACCACGTCCATAGGATGACTGATAGCTGGTGCTGTCTCCAATGTAGAGTCAAAGTACAACTTCAAAAGATCTACATTGATGACATCATGAATTCCCAAGTGTGCAGGAAGATCAAGGTGGAAAGCATTCTCGGACACCTATTGAAGAATAGTATAAGGCCCATAGTGAATTGGTTTGATTTTACTATGAGCCTTATCAGTAAAATGCCGCTTGTCAAGATGCAACAAAACTTTGTCACCCACCTAAAATGGATGAGGAATTCGATGTTGATCCATGGCATTTTTCTGCTGTTGCTGTGTCTTTTGCAAAATCTCAACCACCTTTGATTGTAGATTATGCAAATTCTGAATAAATGAGTGTGCCTTGTCTTGCTCCTTCTGAAGATGTGAAGTGATAGGAGAAGGCAAAGACAAAGGTAACTCATAAGGTGCCAAGGGCTGAAATCCCATACAAACCTCAAAGGGTGAATGACCTATAGAAGAATGCAGGGCCCTATTGTAGGCATGTTCAATATGAGTGAGACTCAAGTCCCACTTTCCTGGTGAAGCGTGATGATAGATTCGTAAAATTTGCACAATGGTACGGTTTACCACTTCAGTTTGTCCATCGGACTGCGGATGATAGGCGGTGGAAAAGTTAAGGGAAACTCCCAAAATTTTCCATAAAGAATGCCAAAAGTGACACACAAAGCATGAATCACGATCTGATATAATTTTGGTAGGTAGACCAAAGGAACACCAAATGCTGTCAAAGAAAAATTGGTCTAAGTCTGTTGCAGAACTTGTCTTGCGGCATGGAATAAACTTAGCCATCTTACTGAATCTGTCAACCACCACAAACACACAATCATGTTTTTGCACTGTCATAGGAAAAACACTAACCAAATCCATGGAAATGCTTTCCCAAGGATGGGAAGGAATGGGCAAAGGCATGCCTAAGACAAACTTCATGTTATCTGGTTTTGAGCAACAACAAACTGCACACTGTTTGAGAAATCTCAACACATCCCTCTGCATTTTAGGCCAATAGAAAAATATTTGCATGTGATGAAGTGTTTTGTGCTTCCCAAAGCGACCACAATAAAGTGTAGAATGAGCTTCCTTAATAAGTGACACTCTAGGATCACAAGGAACACAAACCTTGTCCAATTTGTAAATAAGTCCTTCTTTGATGTAGAAATATTGGAAAGGATGCAAATTGGAAGAAGAAGGCTTACTCACTTGCTCAAATATTTTCCCAAAATCAAAATCCTATGAATACTGATTAGGCCAAGTCTAAAATCCCAAGTGTGAAGTGGACATAACTGTTAAGGCAAGAGCGGTAGGAGGCCTACTTAAACAATCAGCAACAGTATTACTCTTCCCCTTTTTGTACTTGATCACCAAGTGAAATTGTTGGAGGTAAGAGGCCCACTTCATATGTCTTTATTATTCAATTTTACTTTGAGATTGTAAAAAATTGAGAGGCATATGATCAGTGTGTACTATTGTATATTTTCCCAAAATATAATGTCTCCAATACTTGATAGCTTGAACTAATGCATACAACTCCTTGTCATATGTAGAATAGTTCAACTTAGCAGCAGAAAAATTTTCTGAATGATAAGCAACTGGATGACCATTCTATTTGAGCATAGCTCCTAAGGAAACTTTAGAGGCATCCGTTTCAATCTAAAAAGGTTTAGAGAGGTTGGGTAAAGTTAACACAGGAGTTGTACAAATTTTCTTTTTGAGTTTCTTAAAGGCAATCTCTTGGCTTTTCTTCCAATGAAATGGAACTTTAGACTTAGTGAGATAATGCAATGGATCTGCAAGGGTGGAATATTGAGGAATGAACTTGCGATAAAAATTCGCAAGTCCTAGGAAACTCAACTCAGTGAGAGTTGTAGGAGGGTACCACTTAAGTAAAACATCAACTTTGGTGGGATCTACCTAAATTCCACTTTCACTAATCACATAACCAAGGTAAGAAACTAAAGTATTGCCAAAAGAACACTTGGAAGAATTGGCATATAATTGATTCTTTGCAAGAATATCAAGGGTATGATGGATATGCCTAAGGTGTTCCTCCCAAGTTTTTGAGAAGATCAATATATCATCAAGATATATTATTACAAATTTGTCAAGTACATCATAAAATACATCATTCATCAACCTCATGAAGGTTGCAGGAGCATTAGTAAGACCGAAGGGCATGACCAACCATTCAAAGAGGCCCATATTCATCTTAAAAGATGTCTTCCATGTATCCTCAACTTGGATACGCACTTGATGATATCCACTTTTGAGATCTATTTTTGAAAAGAACTTAGCTCCTTGGAGTTGATCTAATAAATCATCAATGTGTGGGAGTGGATATCTATTCTTTATAGAAATTCTATTCAAAGCATGAAAATCAATGCACAATCTCCAAGTGCCATCTTTTTTAAGAACCAACAAAATAGGTGAGGCACAAGCAGAAGTACTTTCCTTAATGAAACCTTTAGACAACGAATCTTCTATTTGCATTTTTATTTCTTCATTTTGCAAAATAGATTGTCTATACATGGGAGCATTAGGTAGTGAAGAACCAAAATGATTTTAATGCTGTGATTAATTGTGCGATTTGGAGGAAGAGACTTTGGCTCCTGAAATATGTGTGAATAACTTTGCAATATTTTATCCATTGAAGAGTGTTTCTTTGGAATGGATGTGGATGTAGGAGTGTTTTGAGAATGAATGAAAATTAGAGCAACATCACCACCTTTTTTAATTACTCTTTTTGTTTGCTTGGAACTTAGAATGATGTTAGGAGTGTTGGTGCTTTTAATGAGAAAAACCTGACCATATTTTTGAAGTGTGTAGGTTCTTTTGAAAGCATCATAAATAGCTCTCCTATCATATTGAAAAGGTTGTCCAAGAAAAATCCCACAACAATCCATAGGAGTCACATCACAAGTGACTTGATCTATGAAATGTGGGCCAAGTGCAAATTTTAATGTGCAAGTGTGAGTGATTTCAGAGCCTCTTCCACTATCCTTCCAACCCAAATAATAAGGTTGAGGATGAGGATCCATAGGTAACTTCAAACGCTCGACAATGGACCTCGTAATTATATTTTTCTGCGAGCCATTATCCACTATACAATCTATTGCAAAATTATGGAGCAAATGAGCTTGAGTGATGAACAAAGCATCACGAGTGCCCTCTGATGAACTTACATTTACCAAGGTAACTTCATTAAGCTTACCTCGTAATTCCTTGTATACTCTACTTTCTCCTACTGACTCAAGGGGACCTTTGGAAGCTTCTTTCTACTTTCTCCTACTGACTCAAGGTAATGACTAAACTCTTCTTTTTAAGCTTAAAACAATCAGCTTTTTCATAACCTTTCTTCTTACAATAGTTACAAAAAATTTTAGAAGAAGAAGAAGAAGAAGGTTTGGAAGAAGAATAAGAGGGAGTAGAAGTGGAAGGGGAAGGAGAAGAAGGAGATGGAGAAGAAACATTCTTATTTTGAGCAAAATTCTTCTTTTGTGAGAAAGAATTATTCCCTTTTGATGAGTTTGCAACCACTTGAGTAGTAGGTGCACGAAATGCCTACGAATGCGCCTTAAACTTGTCCTCCGCAAGTTGCGCTTGGTTGAAAACTGAATCCAATGTGTCCATAGAAACAAACATAATTTCCCTATACAAATGTTCCAACAAACCACTTTGAAATTTGAGAATCAAAGCTTTAATATCTTCCTCCACATTCACAAGTATCTTATACCTGTTGAATTGAAAGATATATTCCTACACAGTCATATTAGTACTTTTTCGAAATTGAAACCACTTAATGACCAATTCCTTAGAATAATTGGAAGGATAAAAATTGGTCTTAAGACAATCTACAAGCTCATCCCATGAGGTGAGTTCATCATGACCTCTTTTTCTTTCAACAAGTACTTTAGCTAAACCAGAAAGTTTGAGTTTAGCATATGGAACCAAATCATCATCTGAAAGCTGAGTGTAAGAAAACCAAGAACTCATGTCAAGAATCCAACTATTCAAGACGTCAGGGTTTTGAGATCCATCATAAAGTGGCACTTCACAATGAACTCTTAGGCAAGAATCATGAGTAGAAGTTGAAGCATTATGGAGAGAAATATCATTTACCTTCATTGCAAGGTTACCAAGAACTTCTACCATGGTAGTATCATTAGCCTTATCTGCTAAAGCATTTACAACATGTGTAAGTTCTGCCACTTGGGCAGCCAAGTCAGAAGCCATGTGAGATCGGGTATAAGCCATAAGTAAAATGGAAAGCACTTAGAAATCAAGGAAAAATTGAAAATTCCTTGTTACAATGTTGTGCCCTGAAAATTACCCCTAAGGCTAAAAATTTAAAAATTTAAACTAACCTAAGGTTGACAATTATTATTTATTAATTTAAAAATAACTTAAGTAAAAATTAAATATAATTAATCAAAGATTAATTAATTTACTTAAATTATTAAAAATTAAATTAATAAAAATAAAAATAATGACATGCAACCTTAGAATAGGAAAATTTAAAAAAAAATTACAAATTTACCCGCGGTAAACTGAACTCCACTGGCTGTGTTTGTCTGGCTGACTACACTGGCATGTTTCCCGAGGTAGTCAATCATGCAAAAAAAAAAAAAATTAGGTTCCTGGTAAAAAAAAATTTAGTGCCTGATTTGCGTAAAATTTTGTGTCTGGACTATGGAAGCCTCGAGCTGCATGCAGGTAGCAATCTACCGACTGCTGGCAGAGGATGCGACATAACCGACGTTCCATCAGTTGTGGAGCACGTGGAAGTCTACACCTACAGTTCATGCAAGCGGATAGACTTTCCTATCGACCTTTCAGCCGCGGTAGGACTAAAAAGGTCTTGTAGGCCTATCAGCCATAGCAGGACTGACAGAGGCCTGTAGGCTTGTCAACCATGGCAGGCCTGATAGAACTCGTCAGGCCTGGTAGCCACAGTAGGCTATACAAAGCCACTGGGCTGTCAGCCGTGGTAGGCCTACCATAACTCTGTAGGCCTATCAGCTATGGTAGGCTCGACAGACCTTTGCAGGCCTGTCAACTGTAGTAGGCCTGACAGAGCCGTTGGGGCTGGCAACCACGGTGTAACACAGATGACCTCCTATCGACTGTGTTGGACATCGCCCGACGTCTTTTGACAACCGACAGGTAAGGTCTGTCAGCCGACAGACGTTCGATGGCCGATGTCGGTAGGCGATGATGCTGACTCAGCCAAGCCTCCTGCGCAGGTTAGCCCTCTGCGCCTACTGAGATGGGGCCGAGGGACCGCCAAGGAAAAAAATAATTAATTAATTTTTTTTTTTTACAATCTAGATTTAATTAATATATAAAAATATATATATATATATATATATATATATATATATATATTATATATATATATATATATATATATATATATATATATATATATCAATTAAAATATAATTTTCTGAGAAAAACAATGAAAATTTTAAAAATTAACCAGGTGGGTTAATTTAACAAACCTAGAAAACTTGAACTATTACAATTATTAGCAATATTTGAAGGCAAATTACCTTCAAATTTCTTAAAAATTGCTAATTTCTCTTGCATATCCCAAGACTCCTTCAGTAGCTCTCCTTTCAAGATCCAGTCGACACACGACCAACGTTTGAAAGGCAACTAGATCTAAGTCGACACACGACCTAGTTTGATGATTCTCGATCTTCAAGACTCTAAAATGGTAGGAACTTCAGGAACAATAGGCTCCCTAATTTGCATTTCATCGTAGGAGAAATCCAACCCTGCCAAGGGATTTTTGTAAGAAAGAAATCGGGGTAAAATTCTCCTATACTTCTTGAGCATACGGAGAAAGTTGGAATGAGGATTTTGACGCCTAAGGAACTTCCTTCTGTGTATGGTTTTCAAGCTCCCCTTGAGCTTGAACCGAGTCCTCAATGAAAACAAGTTTCTCATAAGAAAACTACTCAATCTCCTATCCTCTCACCTCACAAGCCCTAGTGTAAACTTGAACTAGGCTCTGATACCAATGAAAAGGATTGAAAATCCAACTAACTTCATATTATTTACAAACTCATTATATAGGCACTAATGGCCCAAAATACATAACCAAACCGATCAAATCATGGATTTGATCCAATATTCTTAACCATAAGCTACAAAAGTGCAAGGGAGAATGCACGTAACTTCTAAGGTAAGAGGAAAGGAATAATGCTAACTATAAGATCCATTTTAGCTATCTTGAAGTACACACTTCCTACTTTGAGTTCACACTTACTAACTACCACTCTAAATGACAACTAGAAGATAACTAGTGCCCACAAGTGCATGTGAGAAAGAGAATCACTTAAAATTATTAATTTGCAAGAAATAAACTATGCAAACCTAGCTAGGAACTACTAAAGGGGTCATATGAGGGATCAAACATCAATCCTCATCAACCTCCGATATAGTCCTGAGGACTTGGTCATCCCGTCTTAGCGGCCTGACACACAAGATAGTCCACATCATGCCATCACAGAATAGGACTATAGAGGCACCCCTTTGAGGGGCACCCCCACTCAACATAGATCCTTTCAAGAGGAGAACCTACACGTGGCACTCAACATAGATAGGAGGCCTCCCTTAGATGCTTGTTATGAGTGGCCTAGTGATGAAGTGCTAGAGAAACATAGGGTCCATAAGGAGGGGCCACATGATTTTGTCATCCCTCCTCTACCCCTTATTACTGTTAGAAACACTAGACCAAATCTAGAGCACAAGGCTCTCCAAACAGGGTAAGAAAATTCTACCCGCACCTCTCACACATACGAAAGGGAGTGCGAGGAAGACTATTACGTTCCTCAAGAGCAGTACACAGTGAGGGAGCAATGCACCTCCGTACTTGCTATGCATTAGGATCACCCATTGAGGCCAGAGCCTTGGGTGAATGTCGCTAACCTCGATAGAGGAAAGCAACCCATAGGGGTCTTGGATCACCACGACCAAGATAGACATGTAGGAGAGGCATCTAGGCTTCCTAAACATGATACGATAGAACAAATTGACTTGGAATTTGCCAGACATGCCACCCGCCAAGCGCAAATCATGCAGCTCAGGCAAGATCAACAATAGTTAGATCATCTGTACCGCCTTAGCAAAGAGCACATTCAACATCAGACAGCTGAATTGCTTCATAACATTGTGCCTAAGAAGGTCCCAACCCCTCGTGCACATAAAGTAGAAGTGTATGAGAGGTGCAACCCCTTGGTGCGAGACAGGTCCCCGCGACCTTACCAAGTGCTGCCTCCGAGACCTCCTAGACCTGAGTGGGAGGCCACTCCCAAGAACAACGATGGGCACCCTCCGTGGGCACCCACCCATGTTTATAGGTCTCGGCCAGGCACTCCTCAAGAAGCCTATGAGGAGTATGAACAAGAAGAAGAGCGGGCTGAAATGCCCTACCAAGGCAGAGGGGTGCTATCCGGCCACCCCTCCATAGGCCTCAAGTTCCCCGCAACCCACAATGGGAGCAAACTAAGGAGGAAGAGATTAAATCTTTCGATGCATATAAAGCGCTGCTAGAGCGCTTAGAGTCTATGGAGACCAAGACTTCTGGGCCCCAAAAGCCCACTTTATGCCAACTCCGTAGTCACCCCGTGCATCCATCAATGCCGGCACCCCCATACCTTGAACACTTTAAACTGCCCTAGTTGGCACTCTTTAGAGGAGAGGAGGATGCCCAAGAGCACGTGACTAGATTCCTGAGCCAATGCTTTGGCATTCAGGACAATGATGCTTTGTTGCTAAGAACATTTATAACCACATTCGTAGGCCCTACCTCGGATTGGTTCACTCAGTTGCCAAAACATAGCATCAGTAACTTGGATCAGCTAGTGGATGCGTTCCTCGAACGCTTCACCTTCAACACCAAGAAAAAGGTGTCACTAAGTGACCTAGCTAGCCTCAAGTAGTATGAGGAAGAAACCATGGTGGCATATGGGAACCGGTGGAGGACGTTGCTTTCAAAGCTGCCCTACCTCCCTCCCATGTCCGACCTGACCCAAATGTTCTCAAAGAGCTATTTGAGATCGATCTCCGTGCTATTGCAGCTACAACAATATGCCACTCTTGAGGAAGCTCTGGCACAAGCCATAATCATTGAGGAGATCAAGATACAGGATGGCGAGATTGCCAAGCCAAAGAAGAAAGAATGGTCTAAGAACACCAAAATAGGGACCATGCAACAAAAACCCGCTGCGGTCAATCAAGTTGCTATAAATGTCCCTAAGCCTGCACAAGCAACACAACCTCAAAAGGCTAACTATCAAGCGGTGCCTCCTAACAATTATGACAGAGAAAACCAGAGGCAAGAACAAAATTAGCAGCGTCACCCTAGGCGACAATTCACACCTTACACAGAGTCCAGGGACTCCCTGTTTGACCGCTTGTCAGTGGTGAACTTGATCAACCTGCCCGAGATTCAAACCATAGACCCCAATGCACCAAAGCCTAAGGGGTACAGGGAGGACTTGTACTGTAGGTTCCATAGACGGAAGGGACATGACCTTAATGCATGTTGGAAGTTTAAAGGCTTGGTGCAAGACCTAATCGACAACAAGACGTTGGCAGTGGACAACCCCGTAGCGCCAAACAACCAACAGATGGGAGTCTTCAGAGACCCCCTGCCTGCCCATGATGCGTAGGCAAAACCCCTTCAAGTCAATGAGGTGCAACAGAATTGCCCCATGCAGGGGTATGTAGGGATGATAAGCATAGTGACTAGGAACAAGAGGTACCCAGGAGCTGCCCCCACGGTAGCCACAAGAGAGGTTCCATCGACGTCACAACCTCAACAACACCCTACGCAACCTCCCCCACCTAGACCAATGGCCACGATTCGGACTAGACTTACCCAAAGTCTAAGGACCACGTCGGCTAGGCTCTCCATATACGAGCTCATTCAAAAATCAGCGCCCCATCGGGAGGCTCTAATGGAGATATTAAAAGCCATCGAGCTGCAACCCCACGAAGCAAACTCTTTCAACAACTTTGTGGGACATGTAAAACAATGTACAAAACCAGTCATCACCTTTAGAGAAGATGAATTGAAATCAGTGACTGGTGATGTGGTGGATCCACCCCTGCATGTCATTGCACGGGTCAACGGGATTCCGTATAAGAGGGTGTTGGTGGACACTGGCTCATCCAGTAATATAATTACAATAGTAGCATTGAAACATCTGAAGTTGTCGACATCTCACATCGTGGCCTCCACCTATACTCTTCGAGCATTCAATGATGCGATATGCTCGACGGTTGGCACAATTGTCCTACCCATCCAAGTGGGACAAAAGACTATTCATACATTGTGCCACATCTTGGAAGGTGAGATGGCCTATAATATCTTGTTGGGCTGGCCTTGGATCAGGGACATGAAGTGTGTCCCTTCAATAGCTCATCAGTGCCTAAAGTATACATTTGAAGGACAGGTGCATGTAGTCCCGGCAGACTTAGAGCCCTTCAAGTACTGCAATACGATGCAATTCATGCCGCAATCGACCCTTCCATCAACGCATTTGGATTTTTAGTTGAATCCATCTAAACAGGGTCCGATTCCATAGGCATCCCCATTGACAAGTCCATCAAATCCCCATCCGGGTCCATCTTCCTCATCCGGTCCTTCACCAACGATGCCACCTACGAGTGGCCACACCAAAGGACAAGGGAAAGAAACCCCTAGAAGAGGAACCACCCCTAGTCTCAACCATCTCTACCGAAGAGATGCCTAGCAGAATGGAAGTCGAGATGCCTAGTTCACCCTACATGGAGTGGACTCAGGAAGAACTCCCATTCGCTCCCCCTCAACCACCAACGATCACCGTTGAGATGGCCAACACGGGCCTAGGGGGAGTATATAGTGCGAAACATTGTAGCAACACCCACACTTGAGTCCATGCAGGACATGGGGAGACCTCGCCTCCCCATCGGCTCTGTGGTTCCTCTAGGCTACCCACCCAATCAGACAAACTTTGTTTATGGGGGCCTGGATAATGGCATTGAACCTTACATGCAAGAAGACGAAGATGAAGAGCCCTTTGCTGAGGACGTCAACTATTTGTCCAACCCAGATTTCGCTTTGAGATATCTTGGCCAATGCAATTGGCATGGATATGGGTTGGGCAGGTATGAGCAAGGAGTGCGTGTTCTTTGCCAACCAAGATATCAAATGTCGTATGACAAGTCAGGAGTAGGGTTCAACCACCCCTTGCCCCTGGACATCTTGGTAGAGAACATGCAAGGCCTAGGGATAGGCAACAAGGATGGGTTGGCATTAGATCCATATGCCAATCCTAACACAACATATACATTGGGGGATTATCACCCATTGCTAACAACCAACCTTGTTGACCTTAACAACCCTTTCCCTTCGGTCAAAAAGGGAGAAAGTTCGAGGACTCACCTACAAGAGGGATATAGACAAGACCAAGAAGGGTCTTCAGAAGATGAGTCAGAGTATGAGGTAGCACCTTGGGATCCTTTCGAATCTGATAGCAATCATTCACAAGTGACTCCCATGGATGATTATCAGGAGAGCTTCCTGACAATGTTCCCTTTGGATGCTCCAATTGAGCATATGCCACCTCAAGAGAATCAGGTCCCCCCGCAAAGAGCGGAACAACCCCGATGGGACCACATTAATTTGCTCGAGCAAGATGAGCCTCATATGTCGCAAACAGCTATTGGAGCCAACGAAGGCCTTTGGATCTCTGATAGTGATTATGAAGATGAAACTGAGATGGCCTATCTCAATCATATGCGATAGTAGCAATATCCCTTGGACATAGATGACATGTTTGAACAACTACACATAGGGCCAAGGCATAGGTGGCACCTAAACCAGGCACAGTTATAGCAATTACTGCACCCGCCACTCTAGGTATACAGAGAACATCTTCCGCCTGGAGACCCTATAGAGCCATCAGTGCCTAGGGCGGACCCTGTCCTCTTATCCGCACATAGGGCCGATCCATTTGTGCCAGTACCCACAGAGCCAGATCCAGAGCACAAAGATCACCTAGGATGTCCGAGTAACCACACCCACGGTAATGGAGACCAAAATCATTTCATCAACATGATCTCCATTGATTTAACCACCCCCATCCATAATCCAACCGACCCAACATGGTCATTGCATCTAGACCTAGATGCTATAGACTGGGATCGCGCTGACACACCGCCATCCCCATCAGAGTACTGGCCTTGTGGTGGGATGTTCCATTTCACCCCAGGATAGACTCAGGATGTCTTCCATGTTGAAGAGGAACCCGACGTTCCGAACGATGATCTAAATTCAGCAAACGATATCCACTTGATCCCAACTCCACACCAGTTGGAGGACGGGTCCCACATGTCGGTCGAGGAGACGACTGACGTAGACATCGGCTCAGATCCAATGAATTTGCAAATCATCAAGCTGGGGTAAGTCTATCCCCCGAAGAGCAAGCCGACTACATTGCCCTTCTCAAAGAGAAGAAGGAGGTTTTTGCATGGTCCTACAAAGACATGCCGGGGCTAGACCCATAGCTAGTCACGCATAATCTAACGCTTGATCCGACAGTCAAGCCAGTAAAGCAAAAACTACGTAAGATGCATCCAACAGTAGCCTTAATGGTCAAATATGAGCTACAAAAGTTGTTGGATGCACAGTTTGTCATCTGCGTGGATTACCCACCATGGTTGTCTAACATGGTGCCCATCAAAAAGCCCGACGGGAGGATTCGCATATGCACCAATTTTTGAGATCTAAACAAAGCGAGTCCTAAGGATGATTTCCCCTTGCCTAGCATCGACGCATTGGTAGATGCTACAGTGGGCCATGAAATGCTTTCCCTCATGGATGGTTTCTCAGGATACAATCAAATTCGTATCAATCCCGAGGACCAACTAAAAATGGCGTTCACAACGCCTTGGGGGACATTTTGTTATAAGGTCATGCCCTTTGGCCTTAAAAATGCTGGCGCCACCTACCAACGTGCCATGACGTACATCTTCCATGATCACATGCACAAAACTTTGGAAGATTACATGGATGATTTGTTGGCCAAATCTCTTTTGTGCCCAGATCATCTCGATGACTTAAGCAAGATCCTCGATCGCCTCATTGAACATAAAGTCAGACTAAACCCCAAGAAGTGCGTATTTGGCATCACATCTGGAAAGCTCTTGGGTTTCATAGTCTCCAAATGAGGAATCGAGGTAGACCCACACAAAGTCAAGGCAATCCTTGAAATGCTTCCCCCAACTACCATCAAGCAACTCAAAAGTCTACAGGGAAAGGTCACGTCAATCAAGCGCTTCATAGCGCAGCTATCTGACAAGTGCCGACCCATGAATAAATTATTGCACAAGGGGGTAGCATTTCACTGGGATGACGAGTGCCAGTCAGCCTTTGATGACATTAAACAATACTTGGCTTCACCACCAGTATTGGCACCACCTAGACCAGGAGTGTCATTCTACTTATACATCTCAGCTACTGAGGTGGCACTAGGCGCCATGCTATCCCAGAAAAATGAACTACACAAAGAATAGGCTACTTACTATCTTAGCCGCACCCTGGTCAGTTATGAACTTAACTATGCATACGTTGAGAAGCTCTGCTTGGCAGTGGTGTTTGCTACCAAAAAGCTATGCCACTACATGCTCAACAATATGACGTATGTTGTGTCTAAGGAGAATCCATTGCGATACATGATGAGTCATACTTATCATAGTAGCCGCACGACGAAATGGATCATGTTGTTGATGGAGTTTGACATAGAATTCATTGGACAAAAATCCATAAAAGGTCAAGTCATCGCCGATCAACTAGCAGAGGCTCCTCTTGAAGATGATCAGCCTCTGACCGTAGAACTACCAGATGATGGGGTCTTCCATGTTTCAGAATCGCCAGATTCTAATGAGCCTGAGTCACAGGCTGACATGACCCTATTCTTTGATGGTTCTAAATGTGAGCAAGGAGGTGGCATAGGAATTGTATTCTTCACACCGCAAGGGGCTCCAATGCCTCTATCATTTAAATTAGACTTCCCGTGCACCAACAACAATGCAGAATACGAAGCCTTGCTCATAGGTCTTCAAACAATAGTCACCATGAACATTAAACGTTTAAACATCTTTGGTGATTCATTGTTAATTGTCAATCAAGTCAAAGGGGTATTCCAATGTAAATGCCCAGTTCTGCAGGCCTACAAAGCCCTTGTGGACAAATTCCTGGCACAACTTGAATGGTACGACATCGAGGCACTCCCTCGATCATCGAATCATTTTGCGGATACTATGGCCTCCTTGGGGTCACTAATCCCGCAAGACCCTTTCGGTGAAATGACAACCATTCAGGTCAAAACATTATCGCAATCCATGATGGAGCGTGCAAGCTCTGACCTAACGCCAGGAATCCACCTGATCCAGATTGAACCATCTCAGGATAGGTTCTCTCGAATCCATGATTGTCCGACTCAAGCCAATTGGGGGTCCTTGTTCTCCCCGACCCCTCTTAATAGCAACACAACGCTATTTTTACAAGTTCTTTCCCACTCAGCTTTTGCTAGGGATGAACTTCAAGAGGGATTGGCCATTCATACCATCGAGGTTTCTGATCAGCAGGATTGGTACACACCCATAAGGGATTACCTCAAGCTAGGTAACCTCCCACTTGGATTGACACAAGCCACGAAAAGATCATTTAAACAGAAAGCGGCAAAACATGTCTTGCTAGGAGACATTTTGTATCGTCGAAGCTATGAAGGAATCCTCCTCCGTTGCTTGGACCAGCAAGAGTCCGCTTGGGCGATCACCCAAGCCCACGATGGTACATGCGGTGGCCACTTCAACGGTATGGCCATCGCAAAGCGCATTCTCCGCATGGGCTATTATTGGCCATATTTAGAGCGAGATTGTTGCGCATATGTAAAGAAGTGCGTGAAGTGTCAACACCATGCCAATTTGACACACGTACCTTCTCAAGCCTTGCAACCGATTCAATCGGCTTGGCATTTTTCATAGTGGGGCTTTGATCTAATCGAAAAGATCTCCCCTGCATCGTCGGGTCATCACACGTTCATCATAATGGCCACAGAGTACTTCACCAAGTGGGTGGAAGCAATTCCGCTAACCTCTACGACTGGAACCTGCATTGCGGAGTTTATTTTACATAACATCATATGTCATTTTGGTATTCCATCCAAGATCATCTCGGATAATGGGACGTCATTCAAGAATAAATATGTGCGTGCTTTGACAACAAAGTACAAAATTCAGCACAGTTTTTCAACACCCTATTATCCGCAGGAAAATGGGCAAGCAGAGGCGTCAAACAAAATGCTAGTCGCCATCCTCAAAAATACCATCATAGATAGTCATAAGGATTGGCACATTCAAATCCCGCTTGCCCTATGGGCTTATCGCACTAGCATTCGGATGCCCACTAGGGCAACTCCATTTTCGTTGGTGTATGGCTCCGAGGCAGTCATGCCTCTCGAGTTGGAAATCCCTTCCCTGCGCATTTCAATGCAAGAGTTCATCGATGATGACACTACGCGGTAGGCCCGGTTAGACCAACTTACGTTGCTCGATGAACGACGTGTCAATGCTCTCGAGCATTTGCGTATCTATCAAGAGCGACTTAAGAAAGCATACAACATGAAGGTTCACCTAAGGGACTTTCAGGTTGGTGACTTGGTCTTAAAAGAGAACCAACAGAATTCTAATTTGCCATCCCATCTAAGGGACAAGTTCATGGCAAACTGGTTAGGTCCTTATGTGATTGATAGTAAAATAGGACCTGGAACATACCGGCTCACCTCTCTTGAAGGAATCAAGGAACTAGAACCCTTGAACATCAGTCATTTGAGGCCATTCCACATTTAGAGAGCCATAGTCCACCCAAAAGCTCCAAGGATTCCCACAATCCTTGGTCAACAAAATGCCCCAAAGGTATCCATAAACTTTGGTCAAACCAAAAGCTCCAAGGATTCCCACAATCGCTTGGTCAACCCAAAATGCCCCAAAGGTATCCATAAACCCTTTGGTCAAACCAAAAGCTCCAAGGATTCCCACAATCGCTTGGTCAACCCAAAATGCCCCAAAGGTATCCATAAACCCTTTGGTCAAACCAAAAGCTCCAAGGATTCCCATAATCGCTTGGTCAACCCCAAAAATGCCCCAAAGGTATCCATAAACCCTTTGGTCAAACCAAAAGCTCCAAGGGTTACCATAACCGCTTGGTCAAAATAAATATTCAAAAACAAACAAAAACAATAAAATCATCAAAAATAACAAAAAAAATTGCATCTCCATTCCATGCATACTCGTAAAAATCAAAATACAAAAATATAAGTTGCATTAGGCATCGCATCCATACATTGCATATTTGTTGGTCATACATGTCCCAAGCACCATAGACTGTAATTGCTCGGCAATTCCTTCATTTTCCACATTCCACCCATTTTATAAACACATACATCCAGAATAACACCATCCCCATTTTTAGCATAGTCAGTTGTCTCCTAATGTATGTAGGGTTTTCGTCATTCAGTTGTCTTTAAATTTCTAGCCAAAAATTGTACAAAGTTAAATGGATTTTACAAGGGAAAGTTTTACTTGGGTCACGCCTCGTTATGTAACATCCCTACACAAGTTAAAACACATAAAATAATTCCTAAGTTGTGTGAATGCAAGAGACACCTACAAAGCAGTCTAGGGTACCATAGGTGAAAGATTAGCCTGTTCATCCCCCCGTGCGAATGGTTCAAGAGTGCTGAGAATTGACAAAAGGACAAGCTCTTCCCCATCAATTCCCCTAAATAAATAGTGGTTTTCACCACTACCAAAAATCCCAATCACCGTTGGTCCCCAAAGTTGTAAGGATTCGTACTACACGTCCCTGCCAAGGATGGGTAGTCATCCCCAAGGCCTAAAAGGATCAATGACCATTCAAAAACAAAATCCCCACAAGCCATCATCACGATCATCTCCAATCACCTTTGGTCTCCAAAGTCGTAAGGATTCGTACTACACGCCCCTGACAAGGATGGGTAGTCATCCCCAAGGCCTAAAATATCAATGCCCTTACTTCATAATCTCCATAATCCCCTTTGGTTCCCAAAGTCGTAAGGATTCGTACTACACGTCCCTGAATAGGATGGGTAGTCATCCCCAAGGCCAAAAGGATCAAGGTCATTCATAAGCCAAAAACCTACAAGCTCAACCTTACGAAGCTCAAAATGCAAAATCAAATAACAGTGGTTATCACCACTATTCAAAATCCTTGCTCAAAAAGAAAAACAAAAAGAGAAAAATAAACAATGATTTTCATCACTATGTATACGAGCAAGTATCCTAACACATTGAGCAAATAAAAAACCCGAACTTGAATCCCTAGAATTCTCAGCATTCGAAAACCATCTAGGTGATCCTCATTACGGGTTTGGTGGACAACCTACCTGGCAATGGCGGTATCCTAAACGCATGATGATATGTCTATCACATTAGCTTTGCGTGTGAGCAGACCAATGTTTGCATGTGGATGAGCTAGCTTATGGTACCTTAGATTGTCCCATGGATTAATCTTACTAAATACAACAATGGAGTTAGTGGAGCTAATTAGGTGATCCTCAGTACAGGTTTGGTTGACAGCCTATCTGGCACTGGCGGTATCCTGACAAATACCACATAAACGAACTCAATTGCACACACAGGGATGTGAAATAACTTGGTCAAAATCAAGTCTGATTTATACCTTGTTCAAAAGTCTTGCGAGATAAATGTACAGTCTTGGCTAGTTAGTTAAAATATCTGAATCTCAGAAAAGCTTAACTACATTTTAAAAACAACTGGAACATTTCATTACGTACATCACCATCAAAAAATATGCAAAATACAAAAACAAAGTTATCACATGCAAAGTCATTCCACAAAGCCATCCCATAAGTACAGCAAGCCAGTAAATCTTGTACAGTCTATGGTGCCATCGACAAGTTATCAACAACTCATTTCATTCATTCCATATGCATACATCATATAATTAGAAACATCGCATTCATAATACCACATGCATACATCATCATAAATAAATGTGCATAAACATAAAAACAAACCATGACAAGTGTATAAACACAAAGAAAGTCATCTGTATATATATCATCAAAAATGCCCATAGGCTACAATCAACCGGTCCTCTGACCTCGCAACAAAGCAAAAACTCAAAAACCCCCAAGCCTAGGGCGTCGGCCACCATGATCACGCAGGATCGGTGCGATGGGAACTACCCCCCATGGTGTGGGTCCTATGGGACCCCTCAGGGTGACTGCTTCTCACCCCCGCATCACGCCCACTAGCCCCCCTCATCCAATCGCCTACGACGAGATGATGTTGACTGCTCAGTATCGCTGCCCCTCGTCCGACATGAAGACCCACCTCTCGAGGGCTCAGGTACCCACCCCTCGAGGTGGATGATCTCTCCCTCTAGATCCATCCGGTGCCGACACCACTCTGCCTCCCATCGATGGTACATCGCTACTACATCATCATGTTGCACCAACACCTTCTCCCTCTCTGCCAGTTGCATCCGTAGGAGATCCCTCTCCCATGCAGCATCGGTATCCCCCTCCCGTCGGTGGTACCTAGCCCATGCGTTCTCCCACTCCGCTAGCTGAGTCCGCAAGAGATCCCTCTCCTATAGAGCCTCCCCCAGCTCCTCATCCCACCTTTGAAGCAGCCTCGCCAATCATGCATTCTTAGCATGCAACCCTACCTCCATGTCCTCCGAGATTGCTTGAGGCATTGGCATCTTCGAAATAGTATCCTGCTCTGGCTCCCACTACTCTGGGACGTCCTACGTCTTCGACTGATCTAGAACCCCAAAATCCATGCCTGCATCATCCACCTCCACCATGTCTGCATCCTCCAACGGAGCTCCCCAACCCTCTCCTGGTGCCTCTCCACCCTCCCCACTAGCTGCTACGCCTCTACGCCTCCCAGTGGCCCCTCTCCCTGCCATCGCCATAGTGTCCACCACTGCTCATACTCAACCATCACCCTGATGTCATCCACGTTAGGTGCATCAATGACTATATCTGAATCCTCACCCAACGGCGCAATGACTAGCCAAACCAGAGTCCTCTCATCCCCCTGACGTCGATAGATCAAGGGCTCACCAAGCAACCCCTGGTGCACCCCAAACTATCATGTCACCCAGCCATATGGGAAGAACTCCTACTCGGTCCCATGCCGCCCAATCAGCCACCGCCCCCTACGTACCCGTCGAAGCCACTCTCCAGCCTCAGGCCAGGCTGGACAGTCCCGGTAGGGGCACTAGAACACCTCCCCTAGAGTAAGCCGAGAGAAGGCATCGACATAGTGCCCTACGACACCTACCCACCACCGACTCTACCCCTACTCCTTTGACCGCCGCCACAATGCCCCGTAACCGATCTCTCGGTCTACCATCTCCACCCGAGTCATCCATGGCAACCCCACCAGCCTCTCCACCGCTATGTGCTGCCAAGCCCAGCACTACAACAAATAGCTACATCTAATCCCCTTTCGCCTTCGGTAGTGGACCTCGTACAACTCATCATAGAGCTATTCCATCAGAGTCTATCCCCATCTCATGATCATCGGTGCCTCCGTAGGACACTCCACCAACCTGAACACCACCTCCAGTAGGTTCCATGGGAACCTCGCACCCGAAGAGTCAGGTAGCAGCATGTTGGAAATGAGGCCCATCAGTACGGCGTGCCTCACTCCCAACACACCCATCTCTAGCCACCATCGAACTAAAATGCCACCAATCTGGCAGTCACCCTCTACCCTCTCCACTGGGCTATCCACACCCAACTCCTCCCCATGCCCGAAGCAGCATGTCAGTATAGCTATTCGTTGATCCCGTGGCATCGTCCTGATCGATAGTCCGTCTATCGAAATCCGCAGAATCCGATAGACATCCTCCAAGGTCACCGTCATCTCCCCTATTGGGAGATGGAAGGTATTGGTCTGGGGTTCCCACAAGTTGATCAGGGCCGTCAGATAGGCTCGATCCCCGACCATAGGCTCTAGTCGAGTCACCTGCTTGAGCCCAAGGGCATCAAGCCACTCCTAGTCAGCCAAAGTCAGCGCCTCCCATGCTTCAATGAAAATCATGGGCACACGGTACCGACTCTTCACAACCTGCAAAAGAAAACAACACAAAAACATTAAAAACCATGAAAAACTATACAGCAAAAACATGAATATACAACAATGCACAAAGCAATGTACAGCTAAAAATAGCTAAATAATGAACAACAAAATTCACACAAATTCAACAAAAGAATAATTTGTCAGTTCTAGGGTTTTTAACTCTAAACTGGTAAATTAAAAACAAACAAAAAAATTCAAAAAATAATGATTTGTCAGTCCTAGGGTTTTTTAACTCTAAGTTCACCTGATAAATTAAACAACAAAAAAAAAATCAAAATGATTTGTCAATCCTAGGGTCTTTTAACTCTAAGTTCAACTGATAAATTAAAAACAAACAAAAAAATTCAAAAAACGGTTTGTTAGTACCTAGGGTTTCACTCTAAAGGTCAACTGATAAATTAAAAACACAAAAAAAAACAACAAAAAATAACTAGGGTTGAGTTACGTTTTTAAGCTCAGTTTTACCCTACGTTTCTAACCTAAGTTTTGATCTTTGTTCAATTAGGGTTAAGCGAAGTTTTTAAGTTACGTTCTAAACTAAGTTTTTTTCAACTAATTTTTAAACTAACTTTTGATCTTTGTTTAACTAGGGTTAAACTAAGTTTTAAGCTAAGTTTTAATTTTTGATAGACTAGGGTTTCATTTTTAATTTGAAAAACAAAATACAAAAGAAAAAAACAAAACAAATTGTGGTTTTCAAATTATAACGCCAACAAACAATAAAGAGGAAGAACACTCACTGGTCTCGCTTTGGATCCATTGCTTGAGGATCCAGTCCGTGAACTCATGGTGGTGGGAAAAATTTGGCAGCACTTCACTTCGTAGAATTGACCTCCTCCTCCTCAAAGCTCCAAATCACCAGGAAACACAAATGCAAATGAGCCCAAAACCTAGTTTTGGCCCTTAAATAGGCTTTTTGAGCCTATAATCATTCCTCCTTGGGATGAGCACTCTGGATATCTCTCGTACCTCCCTAGGATGATTACTAAACTGGTATTCATCCCACCCAGGGATGATTACAGAGCAAAAATTTCAAAAATAGCAAAACACTACACAAAATGCACCAAAAACAAACAATAAAATTGTCCAATGAGAGTGCTTTTGCACTTGACATTCTAGGCATGCAAAATAGACGTCGGGGTCACAAATCCTCACTATCCTACTCCCTAAGAAGGCTACCATAGCCGTACCACTCCACGGGAGGATGGATTTTCGAGAATTTCATCCCCAAATGGCATCTCAAAACGGGTCAAAACCCAACCAAAAATAGCAATAACATTGCCAAACGAAGGCGCCTTTGTGCCTGACATTCTTGGCATCCAAAACATACTTTGGGGTTACAAATTTTTACTATCCTACTCCATAATAAGGCTACCATATCCGGAATGCTCCACGAGCGGATGGATTTTTGACAATTTTAGCTCCAAAATGCATCACAAAAAGGGTCCAAACCCACCAAAAAAAGGTCAGAATGTTCGAAAACTGCTTAAGCATTCAATGAAAAACAACCATAGAAACCCTTACACAAGTCATCTTGGGTCAAGTGACTCATCGATTTTATCATGTTGTTCATTCCCTCATCGATTTGTCGCTTGAGGGGGTAGTCAAACTTAGTCACCAATCAACAAAAACACACCCAATCAAGGAAATAACACGCATTCAAAGAATCATTGACAAAGACAATCACACTCTTTCTTGGGGCAGCAAACAAGCAATAATCACAAGCTGATCAAACCCTTGGCATTCATGAATCATGAACTCAAGGTTCCATAGACAAAAGGTTACACCCTTTGCCTATTCATGACTGATCAATGTCCAAGATCAAGTAACACCTCACCGAACAAGGTTAACACTTGAATTAAGCTCCTTAGCTCGTCAGAAGCAAGGATTTAAGAATGCGTGCCATTTCCATACTTGGGGCATCAAAAGTTGGTTAGGTTACTAAGAAACCCTAATCATTAGTGCTTTGGTTATCTATTTTTGCTCAGCGTTGCACCTTGCAAAAACTATAGAGGTAACAAAACTGAGTGTAAGGTTGTGGGAGATTAACATTATTATAAAATTTTGTTTAGCTTGATATACTCTTTGTGTAGTTGCATGTGTTATATACATGGGTGCTTTCTCTTGTTTACTATTCTATGCTATATGTTAACTATATCCTAAAGTGGTATTGGTACTTTTCAAAGGACTAATAGATATGTTGGTTTTAGATCTACCAAATATGGTGGATACCCTTCAAGTTGGGATATAAGGATCTAAAGCAATCAAAATTTCCTTATCTCAAATATTCTCTTGAAATAATGTTTAGTTAATTGAGGCCCTTCCTATAACTTCCACATTCTTTTGACTAGTAGACAAAATAAAAATTCTTACAAGCAAGAATCTTAAAAAGGAGGATATCTTCTTTTTTTAAGAAGTATCTAAAAACATCAAATTGCTTACCTCTTAATTGTCTCTTTGCTTACACCATTTATCCAATTTTTAAAACAAGGGAGGATATGTTACGGTAGCTCCATCAACATTGAAAGATTTTATGAAATATTGATTAATTATTTAAAAGCTAAAATATTATGCATTCTATTGGGGATTGGTCCTATCATTATTTTTTAGAATATATGATAAAAATAAGTAATAGAATTTTTAAAAATAAATCCTAATATCATATCAAGTTTTTTTTTTAATGAAAAAACCTTATATTAATTAAGATTAATCATACAAAAAAGGCGGGTGGAATTAGCACACCCCACAAACCATAAAAGCTGCTAGGTGGAGGAAATCACACCTCCCCATAAAAAATAGAGTCTAAAAAATATTACTACACACCACCATGAGCAATCATTACATAGACATCCCAAGACATAATAATTAAATAAATATCAAGGAGTGGGATGGAAGTTATCTTCCTCGCTGACATAATACCCTCCATCCAAAGAGACTAAGGCATTCCATCCTTCTTCTACATTGTCACCAACTAGATTCTATTGAGGAGTGGTAGGTGCATCGACATGACGAACAACATCCAAATTAGTAGCAGTGTCACCCTACCCAACAACTAGCTAATAAATGACAAGCCTAACTTCTCACCCAATTTTTTTGTGGGAGGAAGGACCAGCTCCATTATCCAAGCATCCACAACACTGAGAGGGTTGATACCAATTTTTATCCATCGAAGAATGGGTGAAGCATCGGGAACCTCAATGAGGCCAAGAACGAGACTTGGAGGAGCTTCTCAAGAAATTGGGAGGGACACAACTAATCATACATGGGGTATTACCCCAATGATCCATCAGAGCATGAATGTGTTGCAACTCAATGTTCACTTTTTCCACTTATACAAAAATATACATCCAATAGTTATAAAAAATAGCATACTTGTAAGTTAAATGAAATTTCAGAGTGGATTCAAGCTATGTAAAAATTTCCTTACTCCTGGTCTTCCACAAATGAAAGAGAGTACTGATATGGAAAACATTCCACAGTGGTTCAATATTGTTAGAAAAATTAATGGGGTCCCCCAAAAGAGAATGAGGCCATAAGAAGGGACTCTGCATGAAAGGTTGAAATAATTCTAGGAGCCATTTCCAAGTAAGAAAAGCCCATAGACATTACCAAAAAATATGCAACAGATCCTCAGGTTCACCACAAAAAGGATAGGTAGGGTTTTGAACACCTAGTTGCTTAAGTCTATTTCCTAGAGGAAGTCCTTGGTGAATAAGACTCCAAACAAAAAACTTTGTTTAGGCTCAATATATGAAGCCCAAACTTGGGCAAAACATAAACTCCACCTTGAGGGTGAGGAGACCAAATCCCATTTAACATTCAACCTATGTGACATGGGGACCTGAGGAGTAAACTAGTTATACCCAAGCTACGCTTTGTACTAAATTAGCAAGACCTTCTTAGAACAATACCAATCAAACCACCAAGGATTTTGGAACCTCTTATGTAACTTTCTCTAAAGGGAGAAAGGAATATTATCTGTGACAACATAATAGGTCTGTTTATCCTCGTTTCTAAGACTGTAAGTATACCTAAAAATATCCCAAGGTATCCAAATTTTGGTTTGACACAAGAAAAAATCATTCAAATACGCAATTCCTTTCCTATAAAAACATTGAGGTCTAACTCATTTAACTTGAGCCAATGACATTGAAATGGGTAGAAATCGACATTTGATCCATTAATACAAAACAATAATGCACTAAATGAAAAGGTTGTATTTCATTAATATTGAAAAATATGTGTTACAATAGGGACATGATGCCCTTTATCCATTTCTTCTTCTAATAATGTTACAACAAGTTCGATGTCGTCTTCAATCGTCCCTCAATGTAGGTGGGCTTCTTTGTATGTGGGCCACCATCGGGTTGTTGTTTGATGGTGTTCTTCCTCTTCAAATCTATTGAATAACCTATGAAGAACCTGCAAAAGGGGGTTAGTGTGATGGGGGGCTTGCCTTAGTCAGGCCCCATATTTAGGAAGACAAAATGACTGTAAAAACATGATAAAAAACTGAAATAAAGTATGTAGAAGCTGATAAAACTACAAAAGGAAGCTTACCTACCAAATCTGAGGTGATTTGGGCTTTGTAGAACCAATTCGCCACCCGGAGGGTGAACTGATGCCGGATTCACGAGGCGGGGGTGAATCAGACCCTGAGAACTATTCTACAAAAATCCTTCGGTGGGAAGGTTCCTTGGTTGCTATAATGTTGTTGTTCAACTCGGATTCACTGTATCATATGTCGGTATCCATTTGGGCAGCATTTATGTGCTTATGTCATAAAAATGGTGAGAGATTATTAGGGGTTTAGGACCCACTATATATAGAAAATGGCAAGGTGTAGGGGGAGGGTTAAGGAAACTAACCCTAGGCTGAAGTCTAACCAAAGTTAGGTTAGGGTTTGTGACATGGAAGTCTCCTATTCCTCATAGAAAATATCCTATCCTCACACATGTGTGAGGAAGGATTAAGGCTAATTAGGGTTAGGAGGTCTTAAGTCAAATTAGGGCTTGATTAGGGTTTCTTAGGAAAATATCTTAGCTAACCCTAATTACACACATGTGGGAGGATGTAATTAGTGTTAATTAAGGATTAAGAGTTCTTTTAATCAAATTTTCCCTAAAAAGGTGACTTAAGTGAAGTCAACATTAAATTAGATTTTAGGAATTGACTTGTTAATTGTTTTTGTCAATTAATACCCCGTGGGGGCCTCAATTGAGTGCAAATAGGTTGTTGAAGGATATCCCAATGCACGGGATGTGATTTTGAAGGCTTATTAGGGTTTTGGACCTAAAAGCTGATAAAGTGTCATATATGGAAGTCTACATACTGCTATGGCGAACTATGACAATCTACGCATGACTACGCATGACTACGCATGACTATGCATACGATGACTATGCATGACTACAATAGCCTACAATAGCCTAGGGATATCTAGAATCACCTATGGATACGTAGAAATAGCAATGTGTGACTTTTGGGTGTCTACATTTTACCCCTTTTTGTACTATACTGTGTGAAACACAGTTTAATACAAAAATGTGAAGGGTTTGTGTAGAAGGAAAAAGGGATAGAAGGGGAATGGAATCCAATCAAAGGTATGTAGCCACTCGAAGCGTGACCATACAACATTAACTGGATATCCAGGGGAAAGAAGAGAGGAAGGAAAGAAGGAGAAGAGGAAAGAAATAAAAACAATGTTGGTGAATGGAAATGGATGATTGTGAATGCAATGCTATGATTTTTTTGAGTCCGTATGACATTTACGATGCCATACCAGTTTCTTGAGAATGGCAACTTTTGACTGCTTTGCTTTTGTGACCAGATCAGCATGGTCCAAAAGTATGAATAGGACAAAAGCCTATCTAAATATTTGTTGTTGATTGATTGATGAGAACATGGCGACAAGTGTCAAACCATTTGAGTTAGTTAACATTTGGATTATTCAAATGTGACCATATCAACATGGTCGTGAAATCCTTTTCCAAATGTTGCACTAGGATTAGTCACCCATGTCATTCATTGTGCTCCATGAATGCCAAAGTGACCTTTCCATTGTTACACATAACTCTCTTGATTTAACACATATCTAGTTGGGATTGAGATTATAATCGTATGATAATCTTCAACAAAAAATTTGTAGACAAATGTGCTAATCACACTTTTGGATTTTTGATGTTATGGTTGCATGCAAAGCTGACTTTGGATATGAATACCCCCTCAAACGAGGAATCAACAATGAGGTGAATGGAATGTGATGATTTGATGATGCAGCGATTGATAAGATACCAATGCATGATGAATATGATTGAAAATTAAATTAGAAGACAATTTTGGAAAGTTCCTAGGGTTTTGGAAGAAATTTGCCTGCTTTCCTAGGGTTTTGGGGGCAGTTTGAGTGATTTTGGAGTGTTTAGGCTGAATTCGCCACCCGAGGGGTGATTTTGACCTAAATCACCACCCGAGGGGTGAATTGGATCTGAGTTCACCCCTCAGGGGTGAATGCAGGATTAAAGCCTATTTAAGCCCAAATTTCCTTGGAATTGGTTCATTTTGATGGTGGGAGAGGTTGGAAAGTGACTTGTGGGAGCATTTGATGACACGAGGAGAACACGGTTGACGACTTCAAGGGCGACGATGATGAGGGGATGCAGGGTAGTTGGTAGTAGGCGTGGGGATCCATCGGTAAGTGTCCTTTGTCTTTGTTTTTGTTTTATTTTATTTTTCTCGAGAAATGTGAATGAGGGGGGGAGGTTTTCATCTCGTTTTAAAAAATTTGTAATTTTTAATTAAAATTTGAATACGTAGTGATAAACAAGCCAAATGGGTACCCAAAAACGTGATCTGTTTCTAAGTTTGACTTGTTTTAGCGCCGATTTGACCGGGTGATGGGTAGAGTAGGTGTGGAGTTTGACCATCTATTTTTGAAGTAACAGTGTATTATTTTTGAAATGTTATTGCATTTTGTCTATAAAAGTAGGAAATGGGTATCCCGTTATGTGACTATTATATTTTTTTGCTTTCGTTTGGTATGATTTCGGAATGTGTTGCTTTTGGGTGTAAAGTAGTGAACTTTGATTGTTAGATTTACTATTTTAGAGGTAGTATTTTTGGAAACCGATGAAACTTTCATCTTAGAAGGGCAAAATGGGTATCCAAAAATGTTGTTTGTTTTTGTAGATGATTTTATTTGGCTTACTTTTGATTTACGTGCCAAGGTGTGGGTAATGTGAAATTGAAAATGAGTTGTAGGGAGCCCGATTTATACTATTTTCCACATCTGTTTGAACTTTCATCGTAAAGTGGGTAAATGGGTATTCAAAAATGTGATTGTTATTTTTGAATTGTGTGTTTTGATGTGTTTTTAGTTTTGGTGTATTTATGGTAAAGTTGACCTTGAAATCCGTGTAGATTTGTATGTTGTTTTTGAATTTTGTCGACATATTTACTGCTAAGTGGGCAAATGGGTATTCAAAAATGTATTTTTTTTTGTATGTTGAATGAATTGGTCATGTTTTGAATTTCGTGCCATAGTGGATGTGTGGTTGATTTTATTTTTGGCTTTTGGGAGCCAAATATGTATTGTTTGTCACATCTGTTTAAACTTTTGCCATGAAATGACAAAATGGGTATCCAAATATGTGATTATTTTGTTGATATGTTTTGTCATGTGATTTGTGCACTATTTTTGTCTCGAAGTGCATGTCAAATTAAATAGTTTTAATTTGTAAATTTTGATTGATGAAGTTTTATTTGATTGCATTGTTATGTGGATGACTAATGTGGATGTCTAATGTTGTGTTTTGTTGTGGATGAATAGGTGAAAATGCTTGAGCCCCATCATCGTGTGAGAAAAATGAAGGAAGGTTTTGAGGAGTTGATGAACACAGAGGATGAGCTAGATTGGTTAGATGATATATGGTTTCGAGGTGTGTGGGAATGTAAGAGTATCCACACCAATAGAGCATATGTGTCTACGTTATGTGAGCGATGGGATGCGGATAGGAACACATTTCATTTTCCCACTAGGGAAATGACCATTACTTTGGAGGATATATATCGGATTTATAGATTACCGATTGAGGGTGTTCTTGTGAGAGCAATTGCTGATGAGAGTAAGGAGGTTGTGTTGGAGAGATTCTTTGGGGTGGATTGGAGAGCCATTGATGTCTCTAAGATTGATTATGAGTGGTTGTGGTTGGAGGAGAAGATATCTGATCGACAGTGTGTGGCCATGATGATGATCTCTACTTATGCCTTACTTGATACTTTTGGGGTTTTGTTCACCTGGAATATGTTAGATGTGGTGAGTGATATGGTGGAGCATAGGGTTGTGTTTGCATGGGCACCTACATTATTGGCCCAAGTGTATCGGGAGTTGCACGATGTTGTTCATGGTAGGAGGATAGGATTGAGTGTGATTCCCTTGTTATAGGTATGGGCATGGGAACACATAGCTATCGAGAGGCCATCATTATTGCCTCACCCTATGCATGTGGAGGGCAAGGAGTATTTACCCTATGCTTTGAGGTGGAGTACAGAGGTGGAGCAGGGTATTAAGAGGCCACATGAGGGTGACCCGCTATTGTGGAGGGGTAAGTTTGGAGGCTTGACACCTGGTGACATTAGATGGAGGCCTTGGTTGGGTGGGGTAAGGTGGGATGAGGATGATGAGGAGTTGTGAGCCATCTAATAGGGTAGATGGTTAGTGGGGTGATATACTTGATAGACTAAGTATTTTTAGTTTGATAGAGTGAGGTGATAGTTTGGCTTATGATAGGATGTTCTAAGGGCTCTTATCATTTACTTCAGGTGAGAGGGGATAGAGGAGAGCATCCTATGGTTTTACCTTGGGTTGGGGAGAGGGATCCACCTATGGATATCCTAGATGTAGAGGATGTTGGGATGACTCCAAAGTTTGAGGCCTGGTGGGCACTGTAGAGTTGGGAGCCTAGGAGAGGTGTGATTGATCGATGGGTGGCACTTGATGTTGGGGCACCTCCACTAGAGAGGAGAGCCAGTAGGGAGGCTCGAGCTAGGATGTAGGTAGTGATGAGGATGAGGTTCCTCTATGATGGTCATGATGATGCTTGGGTGATGTAGCGAGCACCCAAGGAGTGAGGGTAGAGGAGGTACCTGTGGATGTTGATGTGGCTATGGGGTAGGCTGTTGGAGCATAGGAGGAGAGAGGTGGGGCTATTGATATGGGTGGTATAGATGATACCATTGATATTGGTGTTTTTTTGGTATGGAGGAGATTCCTATCGATGTCCAAGAGAGGTGAGGTGTGGAGGAGGAGACACAGGAACTGCTATAGGATAGAGTTTGGTAGTTGGAGGTTGAGGTGGAGTAGCTGAGGGCTATGATGGCTAGGTAGGAGTAGACTATTGAGAGGTTGGCTGGTCAGTTGGTTGTGGAGTCTACTAAGAAGATATTATGTGAGACTACTCTATTGGTGCATGGGATTCCTCTTCTTGATTATGATTGGTGGTGTCATAGTTCGAGTCATCGTTCATGAGTGCGGGCACCTTCACATCATAGTTAGGTAGTGCTACTTTGATAGGATAGATGGGTGCTAGGGTTGAGGTGCAGGATCAGCCTATCGTGGATCCAGTTCTAGAGTTTGGGGTAGAGTCGAGCAGGGCTACGGAGATGTGAGCGAGCCATGAGGGACACGGGGAGACTCCTGGTGGGAGTTAGGATTTCTATGTATTGTAGCCTATGGGCATTTTAGATGCTAGATGATGATGGGCATGGTCCCATATTGTAGCCTTCAGGCATTTTGTATGGATGATATATATATATACATTTTGATTTTGGCTGTGATATATACATGTGTCATTTTGATGGTTTGAAATGTGTTCTTGTTATGTTTGCATAGATAGCGTAACATAGTTTGTAGGTATGTATGATAAATAGATATACATGTGTGACATGGTTTAGATCTATTATCATTCTATGGTATGAATGAATTGTAGAGTAGTATGATGATTGTATTTTGAATGTAGTATGATGTAATATCATATGTGATTTTGTAGTGAATGCATGTAGGATGAATGTAATAATGTGATTTGATATTGAAATGATGTAGGATGAATGCAATAATGTGATTTGATATTGAAATGCATGTAGGATGAATGCATAGCTATAATGTGTACTAAATGTATATGACATAGATGCATGGATGCATGTATGGATGTACTAAAATGCACCAAGGAAGCACTTGTATCATGGCATTTACTTGTATGGATGCGATCCATTCCATGATTTCAGGGATGTTGGATAATGTAAGGCATGTGTAATGGTTTTGACCAACATAGTTGTGACAATCAAATCTCAGACCCTTAGCTATACAAGTATTTGTGGCAACTTATAACTAATCGGGTTGGTTCAAAATCTATCATGGACCTATGTGTGTGCATGTGTAAGGTTCATTTATCCATTTTGAGGGAGGTAGGATTAACCCATTGTAGACGTAACTAGACTAGCTAGCTCATCCATCCACAATAGTGATCTATACAAAAGCAGGATGCTAATGTTACAGATATGTTGCCACTTGTAAGACTATTCCACTGGTAGGTAGGCTCTTGGAGCCTATTGCTAGCGATGGAAATCATCCCATGGTGTTATGTTGAACCTAAGGACCAAAGGTGATAAGCATAACATGGGTGATATCAAGAGGCATTTCCTTTTGTTTTCTGCCCCTCATCTAGTGTTGACCTATTTATTGTGGTGCTCTTTTTCTTTTTTTTTTTTTTTTTTTTTTTGTTTGGTGTTTGTTTGTGGTGCTCTTTTGTATGGGTGATGACTTTTGTTTTCTACCCAATCATTTATTTTTGCTTATGCTTGATCCCTTTGTTTATCCCTAGGTCGTATGTTGACCATGCAAGCGATAGGGTGAGCAGGGGATACCATTCGCTAGATGGTGATATCTACTCAAGATGTCCTCTTTCCTAGACTCAAAATTGTTTAATGTGTAACCTATTGTGAGTGGTCCATGAGAGAAGTTGAACCAGCCTAAAGATCCATAAGAAGAATGTACAAGACTCGGTAGCTATGGGTGACACTGGATTGACTGAACTAAAGAGTAGTCAAAGTTGAACATGACACCTATGTATACCCTGATCCTAAAAAGGGGGAATGGACATCCAGGTGGTGATGCTAACAAGTGCATTTGTTACTCTTGCTGAAGGCGCATTTTTGGGGAGAATGTACAAACATGAATTAAAAGTTTAAATGAAAAACATATGGATATGTGCAATGGATGTAAATGTAAATGATGCAAGTGGGGGAATGCAATATCTACAAGAGGAAATGCATGACATATAGATGAAGGAGTTTGGAAAATTATTTATAGATGAGTAAAGTGCATTGTGATGATAAAAAGTGTGATGCTATGATCATGGTTGCCCCAGCGTGTGGGGTGTGTGTGTATAGTAAGTGTAGAAGTTGTGAGCTGTAAAAGTGTATGTAATAGTCACCAAGAGGGAAGATGTAAGAGTAGGATGTACATATGGAAGAAGTGAGAAGAAATAGACTTTGGTAACCAACAAGATAAGGGGATTACCAAAAGCCAATAGATATAGAAGAGAAGAAGTGAGTTAGCTATGGTAAGAAGTAGAAGAAAAAAAGAAGGAGAGTACTACTAGAACTACTATCGAGTGAAGTGGCATGGGTCCGGTCGAGAGTGGGATGGTGAAGTGATGATGTGGCTAGGATTGTAGTGTTATAGTTGGATATGTTATGGATGTAATGAGTTGGCACTATCAGGGTGTTGCATGAGGGTAAATTCTTGGGGTAATGTGGCATGGAGGACTCAGAAGTTGACTAAATAGGATGGGATATTTCGGTGATGGGGTTCGCTCACCATGCAACATGTTGTGCACTAGGTTCTTGAATGATCGACATTCTTCGATGTCATGACCTGGTTGGTGATGGTAGATGTAGTACTGGCTCTCATTGTAATTTTATGGTTTGGAGCATGAGGGATCAAGGGGTCAAATTTTTGGTAAATCAAGGAGGCCTTGATGCATGAGATGGTAAAACATTTTTGATAATGGTGTGAATGGAATCAACATTGGGTAAATATAGGGCTCTATTGGAGGTGATGAAGGTCGGTCTACCTATGGGTGTGTGGATCGAGGGTCTGATGTAGGTTGGATATGAGGTCGAGGGGTGGATCTATGTGAAGGCGAGGGTGCATGGGTCATAGGAGACTAGCGTGGGTGCACATGGCAATGGTAGTGGCTCATCTGTAGCTCTAGAGCCTTGATGTGGGAGAAAATATGTTGTATCTCATGATGTTGTGGTGATAGTGTTGGTGAAGGTGGTGATCGAGGCCTTGATGTGTGTGGTGTGGCTTGATATGCATGGGAAAGTGGATGAGGTCTCGATGATGAGGGGGAAGAGTGGAAAGGCCTCAGGGATTGGAGAACTTTCTAGGAAGGCAAGCCTCATAGGGGGGAAGGTGGTGTCTAGAGTATGGGTGGCATGGGTGATGGCCCTAAATGATGATGCATGTGGGATGGAGGTATGCCCATGGAGGCGGCTTGGGCAGCTTGAGTAGCGTGGGCTTGCAAAGCTTGGGAATAGGTGGACTCACCATTAGGAAGTGGGGTGGGTAGGCATGATGGACGAGCTGGGTGAGGAGTGTATCCTCTATTAGGAGGGTGATAGGCTCCTAGGGGGTGATGGGTATGATTTATTGGTGAATAGGGATTTTTGAGATCATCAGATGGGTGAGAGGGTGACCCTTGTTCTTGGGGATGGGATGATTCCTCCTTTTCATCAAAAGAGGATAGGGAGACCTGGCTGTCTCCAAAGTGGGGTGAGTAGGATGAACCTCGATGGTGAGGGAATGATGTCGGGGTGAGGTATGATGGCTTGAATGGGATGAATGTGAAGATCGCCTAGTGTGAAGGGTAACTGGTGGTCGAGCTAGGTCAGTCGGTGTGATCGGTACATATTATGGTTGTGGATGGTCCTACATGGTGATGCATGAGGATGTTGTAGTACTCTCCTACTGATGATGTGAGTCCTACAAAAGGAAATATAAATACCCATAGCATAAAAATGACATAAGAATGAAAGTACATGTATAGTGAAATAATAAAGCAAAGTAATAGCTCTACATGGTGATGTGCTTAGTGATTAAATACTAGTAATGTGTGGCACTCATGATGGTGAATGTGTTTGTGCTTCATGCATTGAATGCATGAAGGTGCAAGATGTTGATGGGTTCAGGATCGTTAAGGCCTTCAATATTGGCTAGATGATATGCTCCTGAACCGTATTTGTGTGTAATAATGAATGGGCCCAACCAGTTTGGGGTAAATTTATCACGTTGTTGGTGAGGCTGACTCATGATTTGTTGGTTTTCTTTGAGAACCAGGTCATCAATCTTAAACTCACGTTGATGTACCTTACTATTGTAGGCATGATGAAGGTGATCTTGATAGACTCATGTGTGCTCGATTGCATGAATGTGATGTTCATCGAGAAGTGTTAATTGATCTAAATGAGCTTGGCGAGTAGTGTCATCATCAATGAAATCCTTCATAGATATCCTTAAGGAAGGTATCTCAAGCTCAAGGGGCATGATAGCTTCAGCCTCATATACAAGTGAAAAAGGTGTTGCCCCAGTAGGAGTATGAATGCTCGTACGATATGCCCACAAGGCTAGGGGTATTTGGTTATGCCAGTCACGATGAGATTCTGCTATGGTTTTATGAAGGATGGAACAGATGGTTTTGTTTATGGCTTCTGCCTGGCCATTACCTTGAGGGTAGTATGGGGTAGAAAAGCTATGATGTATGTGGAATTTGTCACATAGGGCTCAAATAGTTTTGTTTTTAAAGGATTTCCCATTATCAAAAATGATTTGGGAGGGAATTCCAAAATGACATATGATGTGATCTGTGATGAATGCTACAATTTTAGCTCCTGTGGTTTGGACCAGTGGGATGGCTTCGACCCACTTGGTAAAATATTCTGTGGTAGTGATGATAAATTTGTGGTTGCTTGAGGAAGTTGGTGTAATTTGTCCAATTAGATCGAGGCCCCATTGGGAGAAAGGCCACATGGATTGGATAGGTTGAAGTGCTTGGGATGGTAGATGTGTTAGGTTGGCATGTTGTTGGCATTTGATGCAATGCTTGACATACTCACAGTAGTCATGCTCCATTTTGGGCTAGTAATAACCCATATGAAGTATGCATTTGGTGATTGCCATGCCACTAAAATGGCCACCACAAGTACCATCATGGGTTTCTTGTACAACCCATTGTGATTCTTGTGGTTCTAGGCAATGCAGGAGCATGTCATCATAGCTACGATGGTAGAGGATGTCCCCCAACAAGGTGTAGCAGATTGCTCTTTGTTTGAAGGTTCGACATTGAGCATGGGGTAAATCACATGGTAGGAAACCTAGTTTGATGTAGTCTTTAATTTGTGAAAACCATGGGTCATGGGGTTCAGTGTTTACCACATACACACCACCATCATCTGTAGGAGGTGTGGGTGATATGGCAGATCGAGTGAGCGTATGGATGGATATGGATGTTGTGTCAGATGTTGGGTTTTATGGAATGAGGGATCCTAAGGAGGCCATAGTGTCTACAAAATGGTTTGATGATCGTGGAGTGGCTTCGAGGTCATACCACTCAAATTGAGATAAGAGTTGTGCAATTTTCTTATATTGTTGGAGGATTGGGCAATTGCATAGCCAATATTCCTACACTTGATTGACTATCAGGAGTGAATCACCTATGATGTGGAGGCATTTGATATGCATGGAATGTGCTTGTTTTAGTCCTAGGATTAGGGCTTCATATTCTACATTGTTGTTTGTATAGGGGAAGTCAAGTTTGAATGAAAAGGGGAGTGGTTCTCCTTCAGGTGTGAAGAAGACAATGCCTACACCCCTAACATGGAGACATCTAGAACCATCGAAGAATAGGGTGAGGTCAGCTACAAATTTGGGTTCGACATATTATTTACCTTTGGTTATGTGGAATATGGAATCATCTTGAAGCTGGATGAGGAGGGGTTGATTGTCAGTCAAAGGGGCTTCAGCCAGTTGGTCGATGATGACCTACCCTTTGATGGATTTTTGGGAAATGAATTCTAGGTCAAATTCAGTTAAGAGCATGATCCATTTAGATGTGCGAGAATTGTGATAACTCTTATTCATCATGTACCGAAGGGGATTATCTCAGGCGATGACAAAATTTGTGTGATTTAACATGTAGTGGCATAATTTTTGAGTAGCGAATACTACTACTAAGCATAATTTTTCCATGTATCCATATCTTGTCTCATAACTGACTAGTGTGTGACTGATGTAATAGATAGCCTGCTCTTTGTCGAGTGCATTATTTTGAGCTAGAAGTGTACCTAGCACAAATTCTATGGCTGAAATGTATAGAATCAATGGTAATTCTGGATGCGGTGGTGACATAACCGATGGTGATGTAAGGTAGGTTTTGATAGCATCAAATGCTCCTTGATAGTTATCATCCCATTTGAAGTTTACTCCTTTTTGTAGGAGATGGTTGAATGGTTGACACTTGTCGGATAATTACGCTATGAATCTATGAATAGAAGTGATCTTGCCCTGGAGGCTACGCAATTGCTTCAATGTGGTAGGAGGGGGCATCTCGATGATGGCTTTCACCTTACTAGGATCAACCTCAATGCCTCATTGGGAGACAATGAATCCTAGTATTTTTCTCGAGGTAACACCAAACACACACTTCTTTGGGTTCAAGCGCACGTTGTGTTCTAATAATCGATCAAAAATCTGATGGAGATCTTCGAGATGGTCTGCACATTTCTTGGATTTGGTGATGAGATCATCTACATAGTCTTCAATATTTTTGTGCATCAAGTCATGGAAGATATAGGTCATTGCACGTTGGTAGGTTGCCCTAATATTTTTGAGGCCAAAAGGCATGACTTTATAGCAAAAGGTCCCCTAGGGTGTTGTAAAGGAGGTTTTGTGTTGATCGGCTGGGTTGATTCTGATTTGATTGTATCCTGAGAATCCATCCATGAGGGAGATCATCTCATGGCCTATGATGGAATCAACAAGGGAGTCAATGTTAGGTAGGGGAAATTGTCTTTGGGATAGGCTTTGTTTAAGTCATGAAAATCTGTGCAGACACGAACTTCACCGGATGGCTTAGGTATAGGGACCATGCTGGATACCCATTCGGGATAGTCGATGGGTACAATGAAATCAATGTCTAGGAGCTTTTGGAGCTTGGACTTCACTATTAATGTGATAGTTGGATGCATGCATCACAGATTTTGTCTCACCGGTTTGGCATTAGGATCGAGTATGAGATTATGAACCACTATGGCAGGGTCAAGTCCCGACATGTCTTTGTATGACCATGCAAAAACTTGAATATACTTGCAAAGGAAGTTTGTAAAGGCAATGCGCTCCTCGAGTGAGAGGCTAGTGGCTAGTTTAAGGATGTGGGGATTTTCAGGATCATCACCAATGTTAACATCGATAGTGTCTTCAATGAGCATGTGAGATCCATCACGTAACTGTTTGGGGATGGGGATGAGGTTAAGGTCATCGATGGCCTCATTGAACTCATATTTATCATCTATGTAGATGCTCATGTGATGTACCTGAGGGACTTGGGGTGGTATGGATGAGGAAGGAGCATTTGTAGCTCATAAGACATGAGGTGAGAGTAGGAAATATTGAGGTATTGGTATGGGTGATATATGCATGAGATCTATAAAGTTTGGGTTTGGGGTATCATCTTGAATCAGTTGGTGACTGTAATGGAGGGGAGAATGTAAGTCTACCTCAACCATGTTGACCGATGTTGTGGGTGAAGTAGGTGGGGAAGAATCTAGTGAGGAAGGTTTGATGGTTTGTGCACACCCTAAGAGACTCAAGGGAGGTCATTAGAATGACTAGAGGTGAGCGAGGATGAGTAGTTGCTCTCTGTAGTTGCCTATGTATATGTAGGAATATGGCTAAGCATGTTGGTGATGGCTTAGGAGGGACTATATTAGGCTCTATTGGTGGTGTAGCTAGAGATAAGGTAGTGAAGTGTTCTATCAATCTATCAATATCATAGAATGAGGAGGTATCGAATGTAGGAGATTCTTGAAAGAAGTTATAGGGGACTGTGATGGTGGAATTTGGTGAAGGAGTGTCTTCTAGTATATCCATATCGATATACTCTTCCAAGGTGTGTGTTGGACATGGAGGAGGATGTAGGGATAAATCTTGGATCTCATCTTCTAATGTATAGATGGCGGTTGGGTGATAACCTAGGCTAGATTTGTCGGTGGGTGATCGGACATGAGGGTTAATGGGTGTACGTAGCCCTTGCTCATAATGGCCTAGCTTAAATCCATGCCAATGAAAATGTTGTAGGTAGCGCAAGGCAAAGTGAGGGTTGGCTAGGTGTGTAATTGCATCACAAGAGCTAGATTGTGGTGGTGGAGAAGTTGGTGGGGGATCAAAGAGTCAACTCCTACATACACAAAATTGGTATGGTTTTTGGGACTTCCTAATTGTATGATGGTTCCAATGGTAAGGACCGAGGCTGAGGGGCAACAAAATCATGGGTAGACTAGATAGGGGGTCACATACGTGGGCATCATGTACATTATAGTCTCTTAGGCCAAAATTTGTCATGAATATGGATATGCATGGTGTGGTACGCTCTGGTGATTGAGGTGGAGTATCAAAATTATATGAGGAAGGAGAAATTTGAGATTCCCTGATGGTAGTGGTTGAAGGGTGTGGGAGTTGTTCATCTGAATTGGGTGTCGGTTGTTCTTGTTCATGATATTTGGTTGTTGTAGCTTGAACAGGATGTTTGGTCTATGTGGGGGAAGGTATCGATGTAGGTGTTGGGATACGTGGAGATGTGAATGTCCTAGGCTTTGGTCAAAAGGGAAGAGGAGGTGTTTGTGGTGTAGGAAGGATAGGGGCTTCCGTATGCAAGGGTGGGGGAGGTAATGTGATAGGTTGTGTAATGGGTGGCGATGGTGGTTGTGGCATCGTAGGTGGAAATTGGAATGGTAGAGGTTGGGATGATTGTGGAGGCCATAAGGATGGTGATGAGAATAGCATGCTAGAGGTTTTGGATTCTATCGAAGATGGTGCTAATGGTGTGGATGTCGAGGCTTGTGCTCTTGATGAACATTGGGATGTTGAGGTGGAAGTTGGGGAGGATATCGATGCTCCTACTAATTGATGAGAGGATACAGGGAATAGTTGGGAGGATGAAAATGATGGTGTAGGGGGAAGGTCTATGACATTACAAAACTTAAAGGGGTCTCCATCGGCTGGGACATAGTGAACTAGTCCATTGTGGATATATTTGAGGCAATGGTGTAGTGTGGAAGGGACACACTGCATGTCTCTAATCCATGGGTGATCGAGGAGAATATTGTATTGCATTTCTCCTTGGATGATATGAAATAGGATGGAGATTGTATGGATGCCTACATGAATAGGTAAAACTATGGATCCTATGGTAGGTCTCATGGAGCCATCGAAAGCACGTAGGTCTAGGGAAGGTATGGCAAAATGGGTTGGAGGGAGGTGTAGGTGATGTAGAGCTATTGTGGATATAATGCTAATGGATGAGCCTATGTCAATGAGTACCCACTTGTAGGTGATATCATTGATTATGGCTTGGATGTGGAGAGGGGGATCTGCTCCTTCTCCAATGAGTTTTGTTATCTCATGGTCATGGAAGCTAATTGAGGGTTGGAGGCATCATGGGATGTTTCCTATAAAATTGACAAAGGCATTTGTGTCATGCGTCTCTAAGTCAATGGAGCGTAGGATGTCATTCAATGCCTCATGATGGGGTTGAGACTATTGTAGGAGATCAAATATGGATAGCCATATGGGGGCATTATGTAACTGATGGGTTAGGCTACCATGGATGGTAATCACATTTTGAGGTGGTGGTGGTACGGTAGTAGGCATTTGAGGTACTTGTGGTGATGTGAACTGGTTTGGTGAGGAAACAATAGGTGTTGTCTAGCATGATGGGTATCATTGGTTCCTCGTAGTAAGGTTGATCATACCTACTACACCACGTGATGGAGGATCATGCTGGACATTGTTCACTTGGTGAGGTGGTGTTAGGGGATTTTTTGGAGGTCTAGGAGGATTGGGTCCTCTATGATCCGGTAGAGGGTTTTGGAAAATCCCTAAGTTTTGATTCTATGGGGCTAGAGGGTTTGCTACCTGAATGGTGCCCCTATCGATTAGGTCTTGAACTTGCCCATGGAAGGAGTGACATGAATCGATATCATGGCCATGTTGTCTATGGAAAGGATAAAAGAGCTGCTCATTATACCCATGAGGCTTGGGTATATTTGGATCCAATGGGTGGATCTCAGGTAGGACGAGATGGTTGCCCTCATATAATCTATGAAATAGAGTTGGTAATGGTTCGGATAATGGTGTGAGGTTGCATGGTGGAACCTATGGGTGCATGCCTCGATATTGTTGTGGTCGAGGTGGGGTAGGAGCATTAGTCTGGGATGCTTGTGCTTGTGGTGTATAGGGTGGAGGAGTCGGTGTTGGCGCTAGGGTAGTGGTTGCGACTTGGTTGGCTTGTGGTGGTCGAGGGTAAGGTTGATTTGGTGTGGTCTTATTGAAGTGGAAGTTGGGGTTATAGTTGGATTTGGCTCTCAACTTAATTTTCCTAGATTGAACCTTAATGTCTTCAATAAATTTTTCTTGTGAAATGGCATCTTCAAAAGTGTGGCTTTGGTGAAGTTGGAGGGATGTGGAAATGTGTTTGTGGCAACTCTTGGAAAAGAGTGTCATGAGCTCCAAAGTGGGGAGGCTATGGGTGAGGTCATGGATAATCACTCTCCATCTGGAAACGAACTCAGTGATGGGTTCATCATCAGCCTATCGTAAGGTGTACACATCAAAAAATGTGGTCTTTTTCTTGATGTTGATGGAAAAGTGTTCTAGGAAGGAGTTGGCTAGTTGCTCAAAGGTATACAGGCTATGGCATGGGAGCATGTTGTACCAATCCAATGTTAGCCCTATGAGTGATAGGGAGAAGGTACGCAACATGAGGGGGTTACTACTATGAAGTTGATAGCAGGATGAGCGGTAATTGCTCACATGCTCTCTAGGGTCTTCCTTACCTCTATACTTGTCAAATTTTGGTATTTTGAAGTGATAGGGGTAGGGAGGAATGGGAACTTATGGGTGAACTAGCTCATTGCATAGTTCATCATAATAGGGCTTTTGTGGCCCATAGCTAGAGGTGCATAGGTTCAACATTTTGACTTCATCTCGTAAGAGTTGAAGTTTGGGTGCCATAGGAGTTGAGGGTTGGGCTATGGTAGGCTGACCCTATGGATGTGGTGGATATTGGTATTGTTGTTCTTCATAATACTATGGAGAGTATTATTGTGCCTGATCTTGATAAGGTGGGTATTGGGTGATATGTGTTGTGATATCTATGGGCACACTAGGTTGTGGGGTAGGTGTCTATTGTGGGTAATAGTATTGTGATTGTGAGGCATGTGGTTGTGGTGTAGGTACTTGTTGGGTTGGAGCCTATTGTAATGGTTGGGTTATAGGTGGTGATGACCAAGCTGGAGGAGGTGTAAAGAAGCTAGGTGCAGTTGGTAATGGTGTAGGTGTTGGAGCTACCGATACTAGGGGTGGTCGAGATGAGGTATCAAAGGATGGGATCTATCTCTATCCTGGAGGGTAGGAAGTAGGGAAGCTAAACTATGTGGAATAGCTTGGTGGGGTGGGTGGATAAGTTGTCGGTCTCGATCCATAGGTGGGAAGGAGATTGGTAGTGGGAGCTTGAAAAGGAGGAGGTGGTGGTATCCTAAAAGTTGTCGTAGACATGGGTGGCTCTAAAGGTTGGGTATCGTACACTCTGGATACCTAGGAGATTGGTGGAAAAGCTACCAAAAAGGTGGGGTAAGCTATCGAAGTAGGAGCTTGGGTTGAGGGGAAGGTGTATGTGTACACCCCCGCTTGGGTTTGTGCATCTTGTGTCTGAAGGGGTTGTTGGGAGGTGCCTTCAGATATGGTGAAAAATGGCTCTTGGGAAGATGATGGTTGGGACTCCTGTGAAGAGTATGGGTGTGAGGTTTGAGGAAATGCTTGTGGTTCCTATTGGGGAGGAATCTATTGTGCAGTTTGGAAGGATGGCTTCTAGTTTCCTACAATAGAGGAGGATGGGTCGAACACCATTCCTATGGTAGGGGTGAATGATGTGACCTCTGGATGGGTATGGTTTAGGAGGGAAGAATCACTCTCAAAAAGGGATTGAGATAGATTTTGGAAGAAGGGGTGTGCAAAGGTGGGAGAAGTAGGTATGACCTCCTCATATATGGTAAATAATGGATGAGGTTGTCCTAGCACTATGTAGATCACATGGTCACAGAATGTGGTCGGTGGATTATGTGTAGATGGGGATGAAAGAAGTGGGTAATCCTCTATGAGTGAAGTAGCGAGGGCTTCACTCAAGGTTGACATCTCATCATGAGGCATCATATATGTGAGTTGTACATCAGATTCTATGCATGAATCAGATGTGTCTATGGTCTTCCCCTTCATGATCGAAGGAGTAAGAGTGGACTGACTAGAGGAAGTGGTAGGCAATTCCTCTATAGAGTGTGCTTGCTCGCACGCTCTACTATGGGTGACCATAAGCATAGTAGCATGTGTAAAAAGGGTTTTAGAAATAAACCTTATGTGATATAGACTCAACTATGTCTAATGTAAATGTAAAGTAAGTGACATGTTGTGTATGGTAAAATAATATATAGTGTAATGTGTTGAGACCGGTCCGTGATCATGCAAACAATGGTAGACCGAAATCAATTCTAAATGCTAAAAATAAAAAGTGTTTTGTTCATTTTTGTGTGTTGTGATGTTGATACTCCCTATGTAGAATCATGGGTAATGGAGTGAATACTCTAGAAAATCAGGAATGTCATTGATATCAAACCTCCTGCAACACCCAAATATGCATATAATAGAATGGTATCACAATGTGCAAATGGTGACCTGTATGGAAGGTGCAATAAAATGATATCCTAAAGGGGGAGAACCCACTATGCTGAAGTGAGTTCACAATTTCCTCTCATGAGAAGAGGTGGCATTGTCTATGATGTGCTAGGCATGGTTGGCATACCCCATGCTTTCGCTTCACCCTCGGGTGGGCTTAGTCAAGAATGATAGTTACCAATTCCACTAATTATACTAGCCTTGTGGATGAAGGTACTAATCCTATCCCACTCTGCAGGTAATCATTGGTGATGAAATCTAGGGCCCAGTCACAAAAGTGGGGGATTTTTTAGTGATGAAATCTAGAAAACCACTCCTATGGGGCTGCTAGGTGTCTAGGGGGTGAGAGCTGGTGGAGGGTAAAACTCCGTCGACACTAGTCTCGAGTGATGGATTGGGGATGAAGTCCAATCTCACCACTTGTTTAAATACCACGTGAGTGTGTGTGGGTTTTTGTTTTTCTAACGATGTATGCAAGGTAAGAAACTAACTAGTTGCCTTTTCAAAATAAAAACTAACCCTAATGCCTTTTTGAAAGCAAATGATTAGATAAATGTATTCTTTGCAAAGAAATAATCTAGCCCTAAATGCCTTTATGAAATAAATTAATCTACTTTGTAAAGCGTGGAAACATGCAATCCAAGTGTGTGGAGTAAATGGGATTAGGAAACCCTAATTTTAAATCTTAGAATACAAAATTTTTCAAGAATTAAATGACATGGAAGAGGGGATTAGGAAACCCTAATTTAAACTTTAGCAATGTGCACTTCTTTTAGCTATAGATGCTATAAACAAAAGGGGGAAACAATGTAGGCTTGTACTACATGCAAACAAAAAAGGAAAATGTAAATTTATTTGAAAAATAAATTTGAAGAAGTTGTTGGAAAGTTGTAGGTTCTGAAATTTCAAAAATATTTAACAATCCTACGAACGAAAAATGAAAGCATTACATCTAAGAATTGCCATTCAACTAGGGAATGCTTTGTATTTTCAAAATGTTATAGAATAGAGGTATAAAATGAGGAATACCTACATTCTGATGCTATGGGGGGTTTTCTTGGCCCTTGAGGAGATCACCCCTATGGATTTGGGGGTTTTTGAAGCTCCTATGCTCAAATCGCCACCCGAGGGGTGAATTCAGTTTTGAAGGCTTAGATCTGATATCTGATAGTTCAGAAGGCCTTTGGAGGTTGCAGGGAGGTCTGAGAAACCAATATTTTTAGGTTTTGGGGCTCTACAATACAAATCACCACTCGAGGGGTGAATTGGTAACTGGTTCATGGGGTGGGGGGTGAATCCAGTTTAGAGGCTTCAAATTTGGAATCTGATGGCCTAGGGCGGTTCCTAGGGCTTTGGAGGTCTCTGTGAAAAATAGATTTAGTACCTAAAAACATAGAAAATAGAGAACAAAGTTAGATTCACACTGAAATAGTTAACCTAGCATTGTCCATTGTGGGGGTCCCACCGGGCATGCTAGAATGAAATGGGTAGAAATCGACATTTGATCCATTAATACAAAACAATAATGCATTAAATGAAAAGGTTGTATTTCATTAATATTGAGAAATATGTGTTACAATAGGGACATGATGCCCTTTATCCATTTCTTCTTCTAATAATGTTACAACAAGTTCGATGTCATCTTCAATCGTCCCTCAATGTAGGTGGGCTTCTTTGTATGTGGGCCACTATCGGGTTGTTGTTTGATGATGTTCTTCCTCTTCAGATCTATTGAATAACCTATGAAGAACCTGCAAAAGGGGGTTAGTGTGTTGGGGGGCTTGCCTTAGTCAGGCCCCATATTTAGGAAGACAAAATGACTATAAAAACATGATAAAAACTAAAATAAAGTATGTAGAAGCTAATAAAACTGCAAAAGGAAGCTTACCTACCAAATTTGAGGTGATTTGGGCTTTGTAGAACCAATTCGCCACCCGAGGGGTGAACTGATGCCAGATTCATGGGATGGGGGTGAATCAGACCCTGAGAACTATTCTGCAAAAATCCTTCGGTGAGAAGGTTCCTTGGTTGCTGTAATGTTGTTGTTCAACTCAGATTCACTGTATCATATGTCGATATGCATTTGGGCAGCATTTTTGTGCTTATGTCATAAAATGGTGAGAGATAATTAGGGGTTTAGGACCCACTATATATAGAAAATGGCAAGGTGTAGGGGGAGGGTTAAGGAAACTAACCCTAGGTTGAAGTCTAACCAAAGTTAGGTTAGGGTTTGTGACATGGAAATCTCCTATTCCTCATAGAAAATATCCTATCCTCACACATGTGTGAGGAAGGATTAAGGCTAATTAGGGTTAGGAGGTCTTAAGTCAAATTAGGGCTTGATTAGGGTTTCTTAGGAAAATATCTTAGCTAACCCTAATTACACACATGTGGGAGGATGTAATTAGTGTTAATTAAGGATTAAGAGTTCTTTTAATCAATTTTGCCCTAAAAAGGTGACTTAAGTGAAGTCAACATTAAATTAGATTTTTGGAATTGACTTGTTAATTGTTTTTGTCAATTAATACCCCATGGGGGCCTCAATTGAGTGCAAATAGGTTGTTGGAGGATATCCCAATGCACGGGATGTGATTTTGAAGGCTTATTAGGGTTTTGGACCTGAAAGCTGATAAAGTGACATATATGGAAGTCTACATACTGCTATGGTGAACTACGAAAATCTACGCATGACTATGCATGACTACGTATGACTACGCATGACTACAATAGCCTACAATAGCCTAGGGATATCTGGAATCACCTATGGATATGTAGAAATAGCAATGTGTGACTTTTGGGTGTCTACAGGCATTATTTGCTATGAAATAGTAGGAGACCACCATACATTCATGTCATGAAGAGAGACCCCTAAATTTTGATCCTTTCCTTTTCAACATAGCTAGGGTTTAAGAACCTACCAATATTTCCAAATAATATTGAAAACAAAGGAACCCTAAATTTTTATTGGAACAAGGGTAGTAAGAATAGTTTGAAGGCTCAATCCCTTCCAAAATTTTGTGCCATAGCATAATCCATGAGACAAGCAATGTCGAATAAGAATTTTCTAGTGCTCATTACCTATGAGGGATTGAGTAATCCATTTAGAACATAAAGCAAAACCTTATCTTTGACAATAAAAAAGGCCCATACCTCCATAGGATTTGGGTAGGCAACACACCTCCCATGCCACCCTATGAAATCCTATTTTCATAACATATTTTGCCCATAGGAATTATCATAAGAGCTAATCCAGTTTCTTCTAACAAGCCTTGGAGTGCACCCAGCAGGAAGAATAATAAACATGAGTGGTAGCCAAAACATTAGAAAATTTTGAATTTTTCTTGCCAAATAAATTTTTTTCAACAACTAGTAGGCTAAATTCTTCTCAACCTTTTGAGTAACATGCTTCCAAAGTCATGCAAAAGAGCCAAGAAAAGAAAAAGAGATTTTCCAAAAGATAGACAAAATCTTCAACAACAATAATATAAAGTGAGGGGGAGAGAGGACAACCCTATCGAATGTATGACCTAGTTGAATGGATTTCAATTGATAATTGTTCAAGGTAAGAGTAGTAGAGGCATCTTGAAAAAGCATGTGAATTGTGTTGATGAAAAACTGACCAAATCCCAATGCTTGGAGCTTAGAGGTAATGAAATACTATTCCATTTTTTCATATGCTTTTTAAAAATAACTTATATAAGCAATTTTTTTCCTAAGGAGCGGGCCCATTCCATACCTTCCCAAACTGCAAGCACATTATCTAAAAAAACCCAGTTTGTTTAGGTTTGACTATCAGAGGTAGAAGAGGTCGAAGCTTATGAGAAAAAACTTTAGCAATAATGTTTTAGCTCACATTCAAAAGGGTGATAGGCCTTCAACTGGTAAAAAATTTAGGATCATAAAATTTAGTAATGAACAAACATTCCCTTTGTTGATGATAGCTCCTAGAGTTCCACATTGTATGACTTCCAAGTAAACTTTGTGTAAATATAGACCTAGCATGCCCCAAAATTCCTTGAAGAATTTGCAAGGAAATCCATATAATCTAGGGGCTTTATCATTGGCCATGAGGGACAAAGCTTCCTTAAGATCCTCTAAGGATAAAGGTGTATCACACAACTCCACTTGAGCAGAAGAAAGCTTATAGGGAACAACAAAACAACATTAATCTATTGCTTGTTAATGCTCATCAGTAAGAGGTTGAGAAGCAAAAACTCCTTGATAATTATGAACAAAAACCTTAATGATATCTAAAAGTGTAGTGAACCTCCCTGCTTCCGTTTGAATGGCATGGAATTGAGAATGCTGAGCAGGAGGTCGAAGCCTTTTGAAGAATTCCTTAGAGACTCTATCTCCAATTTGAAGCCAATGTAGGCGAGCTCAAAGCTAAGCTCCCTTAGCTCCATAAAATTCCTCTTTCTTAAGTTCATGCATCAAGGTTGCAACATGAGACTGAAGATTTATATTATATGGAGAATTCTCAAGCTTGAGACAAGCTTTATGGAGCTCTTCTTTCAAAGCTAAATTATCTTGTCTTCTACATTTTGCAATGTCCACCCCTAAAATATATAGTATTTTTGTGGTGCATTGGATAGCAAAATTCCACCAATTAATACATCTCAGAGAGCCCTACAACCAAGGTAGAAAGTTCTAGATTTGGAAGATATGGGCCTTCATGGCCAAACTATGTAAAAAGAAAATATTAAAGTAGAATTGAGAGGAGTGAACTTTGGGCTATGTATGTTGCATGTCAATAACAAATAAAATGGGGGTGTGGTATGAAAGAGTAGTGTCAAACATGGGTATGAAAAAATGGGCCGAGGGCTTGAAACAAGAAAAAATAGAAATCACTTTCAAAGACCATCACCCGATCTAACCTCACGAGGACCCTGGTTGACTCAACTTGGAAGTTTGACCAAGTAAAGAAAAGCTCCTAAGAAAAATTAGAGGACGTAAGTAGGATTTTAGATCAAATAGACGTAGCTTATTTTGCATAAAAAACCAGGCCTCTATTTGCTAGAGCACCAACGTATTGGAGAGTGATTGATTTTATCTGAATCCTTTTCTACCATGTTGAAATCACCACAAAAAACCCAAGTGGTTATAGGTGGAGAGAAAGCTAGCCATAACCAAAGAGAGCTCCTAATCGAAGCATCATTGAAGGCATAAATGTTGACCACATCAAATGACTTCTCTCTAATCTCAAGAAAAATCCACACAACTTGGTGGGATGGGTCAACACCCTAAGTCACCACTTGTTGTTGCCACTTGGGCGCCAAGATAGTGACAACTTTTCCTTTCCTAGGAAAATGGTTGATAGAATAAAACATGCTACGTGGACTAAGAAAATTAAAAACACACTATAGAATGAAATTACATATCTTAACTTCTTGTAGACATAGAAAGGCAGAATCTCTATGTAAACAAGTAGCATTCGCCAGCTCACTTTGGACCAAGTATTTATAGACTGGATTCGTTAGTCCTCACATGTTCCATGAGAAAAAAATCATGAGGACTTGTTAGGATTCATAATATCCATGACATCCTTTGAATCACCTAGGCCCTAAAGAGAACTGAACAAAGTAGCACCTCCACTAAATTAACCTTGCCTGAGGACATTTGTAGAACAAACTCATCGCACTGGTGATGCTTGTAAAAACTTAGGCCCAAGCTATCCCTCGAGGGGTTTCAAGAATGATGAACTTTAAAATATTGTTCCTCCACAGTCATGGAGTGTGTGGGCATCATCGATGATAAAAATAGTATAGTAGTGGGATGATCCTCCTCAAAAATTGAGGTGAATGTAGGGCCAAACCCAAAAGAAGCTAAAAAAGGTGACGATTGATTAACTACATATGTGGTTGAAGTAGCATTCGGGACCCCTACAACTTGCATGACAGGCTGCATATTAATGATAGCCAGTGTGGTGGCTTTAGAAGACTGCATAGAGCTAGTGTAGGCTTGCATAACCTGGATATCAATGAGCTTGGTCTAAGTAGGTTACACAGAGGGATTGGCATGTTTAGAGTGCTTAGAAGCATGATTTTTTTGGGTAGTAACCATGTGCCAGACCCATTGGCATTCTCGGGCCCCATTAGACTGAGCTACTGAGGTAGTCGAAGGGAGTTGGATCTATTTGAACTTTCATTCCATCAGTGGGCAATTTCAAATCTTGTGAGCAACAGATTGGTAACGATAAAAAGTATTCGATAAATTGATATAGGCTACATGTTGCCTAATGGAGGTATCACCAATATGGATATCTATGAATTTCGACAGGTTGTTGGTGAGGTCAACTTTGACATAAGCCCTCTTGGTAGGGTGATCTGAGAAAAATCGTTTAGGATCAAGATATAAAAAATGTCGAGGGAAGAGGTGAGTGCTTGCAAAAAACCCAAAAGGGGATAGGTAAACTTGAGAACTCAATCCACACAGGAACTTCCAGCTCAGCTTGGTCACTGGTTGTGAAGTCACGAGTGTAAGATTACAAAATTAGTAGGGAATTTCTCACCGTCCAGGGACCTTTTTTTAACACTTTTTAAGCTTGAGCAGGATCAAGGAAGCAAAAAAGGAAATAACCCTTGGTGATATTCTAAAAATTCTCAACTGTCACACCATGCAAACCCTAAACTTGTTGCACCCAGGACCTAATGAGGGTATCATTGGAAATTTTACCCAAGAAATACCCGACAAGGGTATGTGACTCAAACCAGTTGCAAGCATTATGAAACTCATGCAATGGAATGGAAGCAACAGGGATAGTACTCTTACCTCATGAAACACTTTCGGTATAAACTTTCTCGGGTGCTTCCCTGGCGCCATTGTTCTCCCCAATCGACTCAGTAGAAACTGAGCTAACCATTAGTGTGGTCGCCAATTTAAACAAGACAGGACACCACCCTAGATGGTGTTAATGCAAATTTGTGACAAGACCCAAGGAATATTTCCCAGCCTTAAACGGTGTGGTATGACATGCAACACCCAACTGAGCGTATTGAATTCAGCACGGACAAGGTTTCGACGATTCAGATGCTAAATGCAGGGCTCTCCAAACCAAAACCCTCAATCATATCAAAATTTTGAATCATATTATTTCCTTTCTTATGGAATGTTTATACATATGGTACTCACTATGAGAATTTTTAAGTGTGAAATAAGAGATTAACATTTTAGTTATAATATTTCAATATAAATACAAGGATTATCTATCACAATGGAGTTAACACATAGTTAACACAAAATGGTAATAGTTTGGGGAAGATGAAGAATATTGTTGTTATAAAAGTATATGAAGAATATCTTTCATATAAAGGAAAACTAAATATGATTTAATTGACATAGCAACAAATACAATGTTTTGATATTTGAAGTGGCAGTGGCCCCAATAGATGACACACATAGCCTATTTGAAAAAAGAAAAGAAAAACATATATTAATACATAATGCATTTTTAAATAAAGAGACAATATGCAATTAAAATTAATGCTTTAATAATATGTTTGAGAGATTTATTTATTACTGCTTTAGTAATATGCTTTAAAATTAATATGCACTCTTATTGTATAATACAAGTGGACTATTTTTTTAGTCCCATCTATCTACATAGCATATATTTATGTGCTAACACTCTTATTGTATAATACAAGACTATTTTTATATCTCTATATATCTATATATTATATCTTAATGTGCTAATACAAGTGGACCATTTCAATCCCATATAAAAAAATTAAACTAATTGTCCATAGGGTTTGGGTCAAGTGGTAGGAAACCAAAAGTTTCATATTGTAAACCAAGGTTTCAATTCTGTGTAAACCTTGACATTTTAGTCCAATGAATTTGAAATGATTGAAAACTATAGTTTTTTGGGTCAAGTGGTAGGAAACCAAAAGTTTCATATTGTAAACCAAGGTTTCAATTGTAAACCTTGACATTTTAGTCCAATGAATTTGAAATGATTGAAAACTATAGTTTCAATCACACGGGTGAACCTTAACATATAACTATGAGATTTGAAAAGTAGCATGACAAGGAGAGAAGAGTTTTGTACTATAAATCAAGGTTACAATCCTATAGATGAACCTTAACATGTTCCATATAAAATATAAAATCACAATAACATAAGCTCATGTTCAAATCTTGTTAGGCTATATAAATGTTAAAGTGTTTATTATATTAAAACCACTATATAACCAATTAAAAGTACTTTAAAGACAAAAATAAATTCAATTTATTTTAAATAAAATAACTATTAAGGCCTACAAACATTACAATTATTAAATCTTTCAAATTCAAACCTTAAACCTTCTATTTAAAATAGATATCATTGTTTGTTCTATTCCCTAATCTTCAGCTTTTTATTTTTTTTAACCTTTACTTCCTCATCTCTTTTTAAAACAATTGATTCATCTTTTAATATTAATTAAACTTAATTTAACCCTTTGATCTTATGCTATTTTATTAATTACTAATATATTAAATAATTGTTTTATTTATATGCTCATATATGCTTATCATCATCTAAAGGAATCTTTAGAGTTCTCGACTCTCAAAAAAGGCCGGAGGAAAGTGGAAGATAAATATTTCATACTCACAAGCCCAGTGCAGTGCTCAGAGCCTACAGCAATGAAACGTCTGATATATTTGTGGAAAATGGTGACAAGTCGTTGCCTTGAAGACTGCGTTTACACACTAAACTAACTGCAAAGTACAACACTTTGCAGTCAATCATGTACTTCTGTTTGAAGAGAGAGCTTCTATTCTGTTTCTCTGATTTTCATATTTATATCGTCTTGGTCAAAATATCATTTACTTGCTAATAGAAAGTAAAATACGACCCCTGTGGCAACGATTGCATACAGACAGCTGCAGATCAGTCTGACTTCTCAGTGATCTGTTTCTTCATTATCCTATGGCAATATGGTGGTGTTGATTATTCTTTTTGGGAGCTGCAAAATGGCGCTTTATTTTTATTTGCTGACAGTATTTTTCCTCTGCCATTGACCATTGTTTGTATTTTTTTTAAGCATAAATAACCCTTGTTTTCTAGTTTTAGAATAAAGAGCTAAGAAGATGTGACCATTTGCATCCTTCCCATGAGGGAAATAATATTTCTTAATAATCAAGTTAGTTCATTAGTGTACCTGCTTTTCTTTAATATGGTTTTGAGCTGCAAAATGGCACTATATTTTTACTTGCTGACAGTATTTACCATTGACCATTGTTTGTATTTTGTTTAAGCATAGCCCTTGTTTTCTAGTTTTAGAATAAAGAGCTAAGAAGATATGACCATTTGCATCCTTCCCATGAGGGAAAGAATATTTCTTAATAATCAAGTTAGTTCATTAGTGTACCTGCTCTTCTTTAATATAGTTTTGAATGGCCTTGGTGGAGGACTAGAAGCTGACACCACCTAGAACTTGATTGAAGTCATGTTCTAGTTGGTTTTCATCCTCTCTTAAAAAATCACATTGTATGATAATTTAACCAATTTTAAAATATTTTATAAAAGTGTTTCATTTACCAGAGTCTTAATCACAATATAGTCATCTGAATTAAGATGGGTTCTACCAGTATGCTGATACCATATCCCATTTATGATTGGTCCATGGTAAAAATAAAACTACCATTCTTAATTTCAAAAGAGTCTTAATACTTCTACATGCATTACAACCTTGTAATTTTATTTAAACCCATCCACTCTCCATTTCTCTTCCGAGTCTTCACATAGTATATGTTAAAGTATTTTATAAACACATTTTCAAAATTCTCTTAATTATGAAACTTCAATTGAATAAATAGTATACTGTTATAACTTTCACTATTAAATTATTAATTTAAATTATATACATTTTATGTTTATATGTTATTAGATGTCATTTTAATATTGTGTAAATAGTTTGGTGGAAGAGTCTCTTGGTTTAAACCCTGCACTTGTCAGTTACTAAAAATAGTGTGGTTGTGACCAACTCCACAAAAATATTATGTGTAAATAATTTATTTTAATAAAAATAAAAATATTTTAAAAGATATTGAATAGTAAAAGTGATGTCTACCATAGTGACGGAATGGCAAGGTAGAACCATGACGGCTTGATTAAAATTTCATAGGAGATAGCGGAACCACAGGCGGTGTCAGAACCACAATGACTGTTAGCAAGGGTTTTGATTAAAATTTTATAGATGACGGTGAAACCACAACAGCATAACAAGTGATGGTAGAACCACGATAGTTGTTGGTAAGGGTTTTGATAAAAATTTAAATGTGGTGACGGAACCACAGTGGTGGATGAACCACAATGATGGAGGAACCACAATGATGGAGGAACCACAACATGTGGTGTAACCACGCTGACTATTGGCAAGGGTTTTGATTAAAATTTTATAGGTGATGACGAAACCAGAGTGGCAAAAGAACAACGGCGTTAGGGAAACCATAGGCGACGATTAAACCACAAAGATGAAGGAACCACAGGTGGTGAGAAACCACAACGGTTGTTGGCAAGGATTTTGATTAAAGTTTACAGTTAACAGTAGAACCACAATGATGGAGGAACCACAAGTGATGATGAAACCATGGTGGTTGTTGGAAATATCCTTGTGGTGGACACTATAGTGGAGGAACCACAAATAGTGGCTATTAATAATATCATTGTGGTGGGTACTGTAATGGAGGAACCACAATCAGTAATTGTTGGATCATATGGAGATCTTTGGGGCTAGTAACCTTTAAGGCAAGTAGGATTGAATGGAGATATCTAGGGCCAATAACCCTTAGGGCAAGCAGGATCATATGGAGACCTCTAGGGTCAATAAACCTTAAGGTGACCCTTTGATCACAGCTAGTCACGGTGCTAGCAGTGCTGCAATGGATTATTCCAAATCTCCTTTGGATTTAATGAATTTCCTCCTAGGAGCAAGGAATAAAGGGTAAGGTCATTTGGAAAGTGAAAGATACTAACACAACTTTGGAGGACATTGAACAAACCCCTAAGTTAAGCCATAGCAATCCCCCTAGTGTGCAAGAAAATATAGATGTATCTTTTGTTTTAGTATTTCATGAGGAGGGAGAAGCAAACCAAAGGGTCATGGAGTTGTTGGGTATAAGACCCTTGGAATGTAACAAAGATATAGAGGACCTGGATATTATCCCTTCTACATTACGAATGATACTAGATAAATATAATGTGAATATGGTGAAGGTGGGTCAGGAAGGGCCAATATGTCCTTAAGTAAAATAAGATGTGAATATGGTGAAGGTAGAGCAGGAAGGACCAAACTATTCCCAGGAAGAACCAATTTTTTCCCATGTGGATATGGAGACTATCCCTTCTACTTTGCCATTGATCCTAGAGAAATAAAATATGATTATCGTGCAGACTAGGCAAGAAGGTCCAAATTATTCCCATGAGAAAGACCAATTAGAGATTGATACTCAAGAGATTGTAGACGAACAAACTTTTGAGAAAGATTCATCCTATGTTACTTAAAATGTAAGAATTACCAAGAATTATCATAAAGCCCATGACCTAGATCAAGAAGAGACTAGCAAAGTGGGTAGAAAGTCTCCCAAGGAGAAAAGATACAAGTAAGTAGAAGAAGAGAAATCTATGGGGCCTCGACCTACTATTAAGAAAATTCTTGTAGGTATGAAAATCCTGCACCCTAGAACCAATGAAACTCCTAAGCTAGAATTTTAGGGGCATGAACACCCCTAGAAAACATAGGTTGGTTAAGGACCTTGTCTGCTCTTACCAACCATATTTCTTGTTTCTCCAAGAAACTAAATTGAATCTTACAAATTGGATAAAATTTTAGAAAGGTATTTGGAAAAATGCTGATAGATTTCAAGAGGAAGCTAAAGGGACCTTTGGAGGGATTATATATCTTTGGAATTCCAATATTTATGAGGGAGACCTGCTAGCTAAAAGTAAATATCTAGTCAGAATATTTCTCACAGCTGAATCTTCTAAAGTTTCCTTTGTGATTACCAATATCTATGCCCCCAACTCAAGTAAAGCTCGTAGAGAACTATGGATTTCTTTAGGGAAAATGGGTAATCAGTTTAAAGGTTTAAAATGAATTGTGGTAAACTATTTTAACACCCCCTTATCTCTAGGTGATAAGTAGGGGGGTGTGGTTGAGTTCTTAGAAAGCATGCATGATCTAGGGAAGCTTTTAGTTGATGGTGGTTTGTTTGATGTGGATTTAGATGGTAACAAGTTTACTTGGACAAACAGACACTTTGGTAGAAACTTGATTCAGGTCCAGTTGGATAGAGTTCTTCTTTCAAAGGATTGGTTCCAAAACAACTTCATGTTTAATATGAAATATCTTCCTAAATTTATATTTGATCACAATACTCTACTCTTTTGGTGTAGTGTGGAATATCAAGCATAATGGCCCTTTCAAGTTTGAATTTATGTGGTTGCACCACCCAAATTTTTATAAAGAAATAGAAAAATGGAGTATTCCTTCCCAAGATACTAAGATGTAAATTCTCACAAACAAGCTTAAAACTATGAAGAAAGAAGTCAAGAAGTGGAATAAAGAGGTCTTTGGAAATATCTTTCAAAAGAAGAAACTGATTCGGTTAGAGTTGGATATGTTATAAGAAGATATTAATAGGTTGGGTATGAACCAAACACAATTCCAAAGAGAAGAGGAGCTAAATTTTGAACTGCACACCATAATAGCCAAGGAAGATGTTAGATTATATTGCATTATTTAGGTACATGTCAATGTATCACCATAGAAACATTATTAGATTATGAGTTACTTGGGGAAGAAGTAATAAATGCACAAGTGTTAGAATGTGCAATGATGTAAAAGGACATGTATCCTTAAGGTAGTTAGGAAGAGCAAGGGTCAAGTAACTCATTTTCTTATATATTGGGCTCATTGTAATGAAGAATGTATCCTATACATCATGCACCAGTAGAGTGAGCTCCATATCTTGTAACAAGTTCTATTTTCATAAGATTAAATTACTGGTTATTTTATGTGTATTTTTTGAAGTCTCTTATCATACTTTCATGCTTATTAGTTAGCCATTATCAGAGTTAAATTATTGCATTCTTATTTCCTTACTTGTGTCTGTATTTCATTTTAGTTTATAGCTTCAAAAGCTAACATGGTATCAGAGCACATGGTAGATCATTAGAAAATAGGGAGAGCCACAAGAGAGGTGCAAAATCTAGGACTTCCCAAGAGGTCACCCATCCCAGAACTACTTCAACTGAATATGCTTAACTGTGGAGTTTTTTGATGGGTTGAAAATACTAAGTTGTCGAACTTTGAGTTTGTTATTGTAAACAAAGGCCCTTATTTGTAGGCCTTACATTGGAAACCCTATTTTTTGGGGTTTTTGGGGTTCTATTTTTTACTTTCCTTCCTTGTAGGCCTTGCATTGGAAACCCTCTTTTTAGGGTTTATGTTTTATTTTTTGCTATTTTCAAACTAGTTTATTTTTGTCTTTCATTCCATCCATCATATTACAAGTAGATGTCCATTTTACATGAGGATTTTTTGATCACTACGGACATCCATTCTCGCTTTCCACAGAATCTGTGCACCCAGGACAACCATACTATACCCCTACTCATGAAGAACTACCATTTTTTTTTTTGAAAATTTTGAAAAAACTTGTATTAAAACAAAGATCAATTACAATATAGGAAGAGACTCTTCCCAGCCGAATTCAGAGAGAACACATGCTTACAATAGTAGAAGAAGATTTGCAATGGAGCCAAATCTCCTGAACCATTAAATAGCTAGCAGGGGGGTCGGCATGGACAGATGATGCAGCTTGTCACGAAATCGTGACACTATTCTTCTCCTTAGGCTGCGAACATGCAACATGTCGCGATATCGCGACACCTTTCCCCTTTGGCCACGAAAAAGCAACATGTCACGATATCACGACATTTTCCTTCTTTGGTCGCGAAAATTCAACAAGTCGCAATATCGTGACACTTTTCTCCTTTGGGCACGAAAGTGCAACATGTCGTGATATCATGAATGAAGAACTACCATTATTGAACTACACATTCTACATTATTTGTGGACCCAACCACTGCTCTGCAATATTGTAGATAGAATAACCACTGCCAAAGTTATCAAGTTTTCTGTTTATCTCCAACCACCTATACACAAAGGCTTAGAACCTAAAAACTATTATGTTCCTTGCTATTTTTGAAGCTGGAGTATTCCAGATGCAAAATCCAAAACATGCATATGATCCCTTCATATAAGGAAGAATCAAAAGAAATCAGGCCTCTATAAAAAATTATGGAGCCATATTAGGTTTTCCTAAGTCCTCATTACTATGGTTCACATGTCCCAATGCATCCACATCTAAGATCACTCTTACACAAGGGTCAACCATTATAAACCTATCAAGCATTGTCATTTTATTATCTACTATCATTACCATTAAGAAAGACGTTACTTAAAGACACGCTAACAGGAAGAGTAACTTCCATCATCATTTCTCCTTCTTGCTACTGTAAATTCACACATGCTTATGTTTCAACCAATTATGTGTGCGCTAGGATTTCTTCATCTTACTGTGTGCAGGGATTTCCATTTATAGTAATACATGCGTAACAAAGATAAAATCCAAAGCTATCTAAAATTACAAGATATCTCATTCGTTACACATATTCCAAAGGATAGCCATTATGTAAGTGATTGCAGTTATAGAATAGTTGTGCATTGCATCCAAAAGACAACCATTTCACACAAATTTTAAATTTCGAGGACAAGTGGAAGCTAGCCACCCAAAGCATGGTCATGAGGTAGGTTTAATTCTTCTTTAAATTAACTTCAAAGAGATAAGGTATAATATTGAATTTGCATTGCTTATAACTAAGAGTAATAAGGCATAAAAAAGGGAAGTTGAATATTTAAAGTTTGTTTAAGGTTAATATAGGAGTTATAATTATTATTTTCAAATTTTAGAATGTATATACAATATTTGCAAAATAATTAATCTAGGAGGTATAAGGTTTTCAACATTAAAAAATTAAAATTATTATTGCAAATACTATTAATTTCAAATATTCCAAATTAGGGTGTTATAAGGTATACTACTTCAAACATAGGTTATTGGAATTTATAAAACTAATATTTTGAGAAGTAAAGGATAAAGGAAGCAAATTTATTAATTGCTTGGAAGTTAGAATTTGTTATTCATACTTGTCTCTCATACAAACTAAAGGGACAAAAGGAATCCAACTATAGAGTCTTGAAAAGTAGAGAACTTCATCAAATTAAAAGTGCAAATATCAATAGGAGTTGAACAAAACATTAGAGAGTCAACTCAAAAGGAAATTTAAAACAAGCACTTAATCAAGACCATAATTTCAAACACTTGGGAGATATAAGGGATTCTACAAAACTTGATAGTAATAGGATTTTATCAAGTTTTATCACATACTCAAAACACTAAGGTGTCATAAGCCATGGACCATTGGTATATAGATTCAAGGGCAAGCAAACATATGACTGGAAACATACATTGGTTTAATTCTATACAAAAGATAAATGAGAAACCAGTTGCTATAGCAGATAGTAAGACTTATGAAGTGAAGGGGATTGGAAATATTCTAGTAGATCTGATAAATGGAAAGGGAATAATAAAAAATGCATTATATGTCCTAGGATTGACAACTAATCTTCTTTCAGTTTCCCAACTCATGGGTCAAAACATGACTGTAGAATAAAAAGTTTCTAATGGAAGAAAACAATGTCACATTCTTAAACAAGGGAAAAATATAGCATTAGGCTCCTCTAAAAGTGGTTTATTTGTTCTATATATTACTACACACTCAGATTTTTTAGTTAAAGCTTCAGATCTATGGCACAAGCGTCTAGGACATCCTAGTGAATCTACCAAAGGACTACCAAATCTATCTCTAGAATCTCCAGTTCATCCAAAAAGTTTAGTAGAAAAAAACATAGAATTCCATTTGAAATTCATCAATACATGACTCAACAACCACTAGAGATAATATATACAGATTTATGTGGACCAATGAATATCACTAGTATTGGAGGACATAAGTATTTTTAATTATTTGTTGATGATCACACAAGGAAAATATGGGTGCACTTCATGAAGTATAAATCATAGGGATTTAGTTGTTTTAAACAATTCAAACTTCAAGTAGAAAAAGAATTAAGAAATACTATAAAAGTACTTCGTTCAGATAGAGGAAGTGGGTTTGTATCTAAGGAATTTGATTTTGTTAGAAGAGAATGGAATTAAAAGACAACTCACTATAGCATATTCACCACAACAAGAATAGAATTATAGAAAGAATAAATAGGTCAATAATGGAAATGGTGAGATGTATGTTAAAAGAAGCTCATCTTGATCATAAATATTGGGTAGAAGCAGTTCAAACAATAGTATACATACAAAATAGATTACCAACAAGAATACTCAAACATGTTTTACACCAGAAGTGTTAGAATTATTGAGTTGTCACTAATGGCAAGGCAAATATCTTCAAGGGTGATTTAATGTTATCATTGATGTCAAGGCAAATATCTTCAAAGGTTATTTTATATGCTTTAATATATAAATGAAATATTTAAATATTTAAATATTAAGTGGGTTACATGAATAAGAGTTTGTGAAATTCATGCAATGCACCTCAACAAAATAAATATGGTACAAGTTACAAAGAACATATGAAGGAGATGACAAGGTTAAAATGGAAAAAATTCAAATCCATAGGAGGAAGTTTGAATATTTGAAGATGAAATACGAGGAAGATATTGTCAAATATCTACTCCGCATTGATGAAGTTGTCAACACCATTCGTGGACTTGGATAAAATATTGAATACTCTAATATTTTTTAGAAAATCTTAAGGTCACTTCCTTTGATATTTGATGCAAAGATTTCAACAATTGAAGAAATGAAGGATCTTAAAACCTTAAGCATGGACGAGCTACACAAAATTCTCATAGCCTATGAGATGAATACTGAAAAAGATAAAATATCCAAATGGGAGACCACATTTAAATCTTAAAATAAGACAAAGAATAAAGAACTAGAGTCAAGTGAAGAATCAAGTAGTGGAGAAAAATCTAACTTTGTACGAAGAAATAAGAAGGATAAAATAAAACACAAAGGTATGCATTCTATGAAATATTTTAATTGTAGTAACATTGGTCACTATGCATCTAATTTCCCACAAGTTGGAAGTAGTAGCAGTGAAGAAGAAAAGGAATACAAGAAAAAGAAAGAAAATTTTATCATGAAAAGAAAAACAGGCACGGTCAAAACAAGCATGAGAAGATCTTTTAAAGGTACAAGAAAAATATTTATGTTGAGGAAGCAAGGAGTTCTTCTAGCAGTGATGAATTTCTATCCAATAGTGAAAGATATGAAATCCTATTTTTGGGCATAGAGGAGAAAGAAGAAGCTCTTGATGTTGAAAACCAAGAAAAAGAGAAAGATCCAGAAAATGAAGAGGAAGCCATAGTTGACATAGAAAAGGAACTTGTTGTTGCTCTTTAAGATTTGAAAAGGCTTAGAAAAAAGAACTCAAGATTAAAGACTCAAGTACAAGAGGATGAGAAGAAAAAGGTAAATTTATCGCCAGAACTCATTAACTTGAAAGTTAAAGTTGAAGAGGTAAAGCAAATTGAAGAAGATATGGTTGAGCAGTTAAAGGTAAAAGAGTTGGAATGTGAAAAACAGGAACATGAGGTTGTCTCTCTAAAAAATAAATTGAATGAATCTAATGATACACTACATTAGTTTGAGAGAAGCACACAAGTGGTGGATGATATTATCAAAGCACAAAGGTCTTTCGTCATAAATTATGGACTTGTTTTTTAAGAAAGTCAAAAGAAACAAAATGTGGAGTCAAGCTCAAAAGGAATAGAGGCATCAAAGAAAATGATTAAAGAAGATCCTAAGACCTATGCTAATTTTTTTAGAAGTGGAAGCATCAATAAATATGAAAACAAAGAATCATCGAGAAATAAATTCCATCACAGAAACATCAATGATAGAACCATGCAACAATATCCTCCAAGGCAATTAGATAGGTTTTAATATTTCTTCCATGGTTATTGTTTCTCATGTAACCAATTTGTTCATAAATCTGTAAATTTTAGGGTCTATGCTAAGAATGATTTTGGTTTCACCAAGAGGAATTTCAATTCATTTGCACCTCTCATAGACTACAACATAATATGTTACAAATATAATAATTTTGGGCATACAACTAGATGGTGTAGAACAACGTTCCTTGAACTTCCGAAGTGAAGCAAGAAGGAGAATAGTTAATTTGTTCAAAATAATATGACTTCCAAAGTGTGGAGAAAGAAAATGAAACAAGAAAAAGAGCATAGTAATTTGGGAGTTTTACTCCCATCTCATCATTGATTGTCTTAGTAAGAGTAGGGAGTAAGAGGACATTGTCGAGTGTCTTATCTTATAGCCCCAAGGAGCCTTTGCCATTGATGTCAAAAGTGGGAGAATTTTAGTAAGGGAGAGCATCTTGTTAAGAGGAGCAACTTGTGAACCTATTTCAGTAAAGGACAGTTTATTTGCAGGGTTGCCATCAATGACAAAGGAGGAGATTGTTAGAATTATTGAGTTGTCAATAATGTCAAGGCAAATATCTTCAAGGATGATTTAATGTTTTCATTGATGTCAAGGTAGATATATTCAAAGGTGATTTTATATGCTTTAATATTTAAATTAAATATTTAAATATTAAAGTGGAAGGTTTATATTTAAATAAAAATATTTAAATATATAAAAGTTTAAATATTATAATCTTCATATGCCGACCTTCTTGAGTGCACCATACAAAATTGAAATTAAATTCAAATTTTTAAATGAATAGGCCAACCTCCTTGGGTGCAAATAAAAAAAAGGAAGCATATTAATATAAATCCATTAATTCACTTTGGAGAAGGCAAGCAATTCAAATATCCTTTGAGAGGAGAGCGAGCAGCTAGTAGAAGACAAGTGAGGACATCCCGAAGAGGAGCATGATTTCAATGACATAGCAACAATCCAAAGGAGGCTTTACATATTTGATTGTGCCACTTTGATCTCAATTGAGTGGTTAGCCCAACTGGTTGCCTAGTCCGTGTTAGGGCACTGCGATGCAGAAGATCCAAAGTTCAAATCCCCTCAACGACTTTTTGTTGTGCTACTAAAGTACAAGGTATGGAAGGTTTAAATATTTTATTTTACCACTTTAAACTAGTGGGTTAGCCTAGTTGGTTACCTAGCTCATGTTAGGGCACTGCAATGTAGAAATTTCAAAGGTCAAATCCTCTTGATGCCTATTTTGCTATGGTTTTGTTGTTTGAGATAGTGTGACGAAGGATCCATATATTTTAGTGTGCCCCTTTGGTTTCATCCACTAGGTTAGCTCAGTTGGTCATGAGCCCACATTAAGGCACTACGCTACTAGAGGTCAGAAGGTTGAATCTCATCCATGAATTGATAAGTTTTGTTGTGCAAGATAAGGGTAAATTTTTTAATTAAATTTAATAAAAGGGAGATATAAGGAGTCATGTTGTTATTATAAAGTTTTATTTTGCAAGTTATAAAATGGGAGATATAAGGAGTCATGTTGTTATTATAAAGTTTTATTTTAAAACTTTTAAAAGGGATATATAAGGATTCATGTTGTTGTTACAAAGTTTTATTTTATAATTTTCAAAAGATCATCATTATTAAGATAGATTTGGAAACCACATGCAAAAGGAAGATCATCATTATTGAGGCAGATTTGGAAGGCACATATTTGAAACAAGTCAAGACATCAAAGAGGAGATTAAGAGGATTAAGTGCACATATTTACCCAAGCATTCAATTAAAAAGAAGGAAAATTCAGCTAGCTCAATAAGAAGAAAAGGTGATCATGATAGTGGAAGAAAAGCAAGGTATTAGCATCTCCAATTCAACACACAAGTAAGTTATCTAATAATAGACTTGGGCTACCTTTAAAATGTAATAAATATGAGATATGTGGAAGCGAAAGACTAAATGAATGTGAAGAAAATATTGGCCATTTGAAGCTTTCTACACTAGTGCATATCATACTCTCTATGTTCATGAAGTTAAAATAATTATGGGTAGAATATGTCTAAATTATATTTTAGTTGAAGAAAGCAAACTCAAGAAAAGGTGAAGAACTTGATGTCATTATTGATTAGATTTTGGAGCAGATTTGAGCAGTGTTTGTGAGCAGGTTTTGAAGAATATTTGAGCAGTATTTATGAGCAGGTTTTGGATCAGATTTGAGCAGTTTTTATGAGTAAGTTTTGGAGAAGATTGAGCAATGTTTGTGAGAAGGTTTTGGAGTATATTTGAGCAGTATTTGTGAGTAGGTTTTGGAGCATATTTGAGTAGTTTTTGTCAGTAGGTTTTGGATTGGTATCCACAAACTTGAGCAAGAGGATTGGTGTCTCATGTGGATTTGTGTCCATGAACTTGAGCAAGGGGATTGGTGTCTCCTATGGATTTGTTTCCATGAAATTGAGCAAGGGGATTGGTGTCTCCTATAGATTGGTGTCCATGAAATTGAGCAAGGGGATTGGTTTCTTCTATGGATTGGTATCCATGAACTTGTATAGTGGATCGGTGTCTCTTGTGTATTGGTGTCCATGAACTTGAGCAAGGGGATTGGTGTCTCCTTTGGATTGGTGTCCATGAACTTTAGCAAGGGGATTGGTCTCCTATGGATTGGTTTTCACAAAATTGTATAGGGGATTGGTGTCTCCTATGGATTGGTGTCCATGAACTTGTATAGGGGATTTGTGTCTCCTATGGATTGGTGTCCACAAACTTGTATAGGATATTGGTGTCTCCTATGGGTTTGTGCCCATAATTTTTTTTGAAGAAAAATATAAGCAATATTTTGAAGAACACAAGCTTATACTGAGATGGGGGGTGAACAGTATAAGACCACTTTTTACTTTTCTTTCCCAATCAATATTATGTAATGTATAGATAGCAATATAAATAGTAGTAATTAAAACAATGCATAAAACACCATATATAATAGAGACACCACATTTTACGTGGTTCACCCAATGTGGGCTATTCCATAGAGAAAATATTTCACTAAAATTTTCTCAATCAATCTCTTGGGAATCCTTCCAAATTACAATATTTATGGACCTCTGTCCAAAGGAGATGTTGATCCCCTAAATCAATTTCATGGATCTCTATCAAAAGGATAACCCCTTCTCCTCTGATTTGGCTGGTGATCCTCTAGAAGACTACTGCCCCCATTGCACTAGCTTGTGGATCTCTCTCCACTGAAGACTCTTGTCCCCACTTAGAAGACTTATCCTCACTACCCTGGTTGATGGATCTCTATCCACTGGAGACTACTATTCTCTCTACTTTGTCACCTTCAAATATCTATCTCAAATTTGCACTAAACACAATCCTTCGATCAAGTACAAATTTTCTCAATATTTGTCTTTGGTCTAGCACAAACTTATCCTCAAATCTACACCAAAATATACTCCACAAGTCCACTCAGAAATTGCTCAATCTTCTCAACAAGTCCACTTAGAACTTGTTCAAATATTCTCAACAAGTCCACTTAGAACTTGCTCAATCTTCTCAAAAAGCTCACTCAAAACTTGCTCAAATCTGCTCAACAAGTTCACTCAAAACTTGCTCAAATATACTCAACAAGTCCACTTAGGACTTGCTCAAATATGCTCAACAATTCCACTCAGAACTTGTTCAAATATGTTCAAAAAGTCCACTTAGAACTTGCTCAAATATGCTCAACAAGCTCACTCAAAAATTTCTCAAATATGCTCAACAAGCTCACTCAGAACTTGCTCAAATATTCTCAACAAGCTCACTCAGAACTTGCTCAAATATGCTCAAAAAGCTCACTCAAAACTTGATCAAATATGCTCAACAAGTCCAATCAAAACTTACTCAATCTGCTCAACAAGCTCACTCAAAACTTGTCCAATATCATAGAAACATAAAGAGAATTTTTAGGGACTCAATATGTTCTACAGTCAATGCTTAATCAACTTAAATCAAAATATAGAATAATTTGTTTTATAGAACTTGAACAATCACTTCACACACCCAATTGACTAGGCTCAACCAACTCTACTCAACCAATCACTCAAGAAACAACCCTTGCTCACAAACCCTAGTCCAAGCATATAACCACCAACTCAAAATATTTCCAACAATGCTCAACAACAAATCTCACATAACAATGATACTCATGTTCTTTTCAAACCCTAGTTCAAGTTCTTTGCACAACAAATCACTTCAACAACAATGCTTATAAATCAATATTCACATAACAATGATACTCATGTTCTTTTACAAATCCCTAACTCAAGTTCTTCACACAACCAATGGCTTCAACAACAATGCTTATAAAACAAGGTTTTAACAACAACTCTTTATTCTAGAAAACCTTGAAGCATTAACTCAAACACTCTCAAAAAGGAAACCCTAATCAAATCCTTTTCACTCCAAACTTTATTTTCTAGAAAACCAACCAATCAACTCAACCAAGAAATAATGTGCTCATACTTTTTCTTGATCATGAAGGGATCTCATAAATCTGCCACAACCACAACTTCTATGCCAATATCAAAGAAAGGTTAGAAGATAATAATTTTCTCAATGAATCACAAAACAAAATTATATCAATAAAAAATACACCTTATCACACCAAATTTAAAATAATATCCAACACCTTCATAATAATCTCTTTGGAAAAAAATCCCTTTAAAAATAAAATCAACACTCTTAAATTCTTACTTCTCAATATGCAAATATAATAATTAAGACATTATTATAAAATAAAATCAAACTCCTTATAACTCCAAATTTTATTAAAAATAATTTTCAACAAACACCAATTTTCAACTAACAACCCTTTCAAATATTTCCAACTAACAACCCCTTTTAACTCCCAAATTTATTAGAAAATATATTTTAAACTAACATTCCCTTTAAGCAACCTTTTAACTCCAACATTTATTGAAAAATAAATTTCAATTAACAAACCCATTCAACAACCTTTTAGCTCCAAACCTTAGGCAATACAAAAAATTAATTATCAAAAATATTACCTTGCCTTGGAAAGGACTCGAACTCCCAATGCAGCCTTCGACCAATGCCTTAGCCACATATACAACCGCCACATGAGCTAGGCACTCACTTGTGGAGTGGAGAGCACCATGTGCTCTAAGAACCTCCCTTCTCTTCCAAGCAAAACATGCACCATTCCCTTGGTGCTTCCAACACCAATGCAAACACTGCTGTTGCATTTTGAATGTAGGCCACTTGACACCTCAATGCTTTAACCAATGGCTCCTTGCCACTAGACCATGCTGCCCAGTTGGCTCCCAAAATTTTGGTGCTTTCGAATTGTTCTCAATCGCTATCACATTAAACATGAATTTCACTGTCTTTTCTCACGAGCTCCACTTAAATCAATTCACATGCAATAATCATTCTAGCAAGGATAATTTGAATGCCTCCTAAGGCATGGTATATATAGTGCACTCCCTTCTTTATTCAAACACATCGGTGCTCCTCCAACATTATTAGACGTCGACGCTCGAATTGATTTGTAAATGATTTAAATTCATTTGAATTTAAATTTTATAAATTAATTTAATAAAAACCTTTTGGTTTTATTAAGACCTTCTCTTATTGCACAAATTGGTATAAATAACATTTATTTATAAAATTTAAATTCACATTGAATTTAAATATTTTATAAAATAAACATTAGACCTCCTTTTAACTTTGCAATAAGCCTCCTTGGGTTTTTATGAAAATTTTTTTAACTTATGCTTCCATATAATATTGAAATATTATGGATCCCTTTTGCATTTAACTTCTACACTAATTCTCTTGACCTTTGGTGTTATTTGAATCTTCTTCCTGGATATCAATTGACAACCTTGACAACTTTGCTTCTTGACTTAATGATGACTTCATATGGTGACATCAATGACAACTTTGACTTAAGGACTCAAAATTTCCAACAATCTCCCCCTTTGTCATTGATGTCAACCCAAATTATTTTTACCAAAAACTTGAATTTTCTTTTGTTCTGCTCCCCCTGGCTCAATGCTTTCTCAAATACCAAATCCCTCCCCTTTACTCAAACATATCAAATCTCTCCCCCTTACTCAAATCTCTCCCCTTTGACATCAATGGCAAAGGGTCACCTTTGGGGCTTGGGCTAAGAATGATCCTCTTAGCTTAGCCCCTCCCCCACCTCCTTTTGAGGTGGTTAATTCTGGTGTGGGAGTATTTCTACTTGTAGAAAGCACTATTCTTTACCTTTATCCTATTTTTTGAATTTTTTGATTCCTTTTACTATTTCTATTCATGTCCATGTTCCTGTCCATGTCTAAATTCATGTTCTTGTTTCTATTCCTGTTCCTGTTCATATCCATGTTCCTATTCATGTTCCTATTCATATCCATGTTCATGTTCCTATTTCTGTTCCTATTCTTGTTTTGTTCCTGTTCATACCTATTTTTGGAATGTCTGCTCTATACCACTTTGTTGTGCAACCATAATTATTGCACTTATAATACTTAATGCTATTATTACTTGAAGGTGCAAATGTCTTAGGATTTATCCTAGTGAAGCCATATCCTCTTCTATCATGAACCTTGTAATTCATTACCTTGTGACCAAGCTGATTACATGAGGAGCAATACCCATGGAAAAGCTATCTATTTCCATATTCCTATCTTTCATGTGTTCAACACTGTGAAGACATGTGCCCAAACCTGTGACATGAAAAACATCTTCCATTGAAATTTTCTTATCTTGACCTCATTGGTCTCCTATTCTGATTGTTGTTCCATCTATATCTTTTTTGTGCATTGTTCCTGTCTTTGTTGAAATCTCTATTTTCCAACTCATCCTATGATTTCTGACTTTATTTTACATTTTCCTCTTCTGACGTATCTTCATCTAAAGTTTCTTCTCCTCCAAAACTTGAAGTTGACTCTCCTTCCCATTTCTTTTGAACTTGTTCAAATCCGAGACATGTCTTGCTTGATGTAGTCTTTTGTGTCTTGATGAACTTATCCAAGTTCTTTGAGATATTTTTAAACCCTTTTATCTTGATCTTGGATTCCTCTAAAAATTCTTTTAGTAGTGCCACTTCTTGTCTTATCTTCTCATAGTCCAAGATATTTTCTTCTAATTTATCTTTGAAACTCTTTGGCTTAGCCTTTGATTTTTCTAAATCCTCTATGAGCAATCTTCTCTCTTCATCACATTATTGAAACTGAATTTCAAGTTTAGAGTGTTGCTTCCTTACCTTCTTTACCATGTCAAGGGTATAGATAATTTATCCCTTTAGATCATAACCACCCTCTTCTGAATATTCTTCTATTTTTTTGCCTTTGTTCACATATCTATTTTATTTTGGCTTATCTTCTATAGGATCACTTACTTCTTCTTCTAAAGCCATTAGAATATTTTCATCTGGTCCTTCAAGTGCATTCTCATATTCATCATAATTGAAACTATAACCATCCCTTGTACAATCATCTTAAAGATGTCCAAAGTTACCACATATAAAACACTTGAGAATAACTGGAGTCTTTTTATTAACTTGCTCTTTTTCTTCAATCATAAATAGGACTTCATCTCTATCATTATCTGAAAAACTACATCACTATCACTTGAGTACTTAATTGCATTATCCACATAGTAGCTCCTATTATGTATTTTAAATAACTTTTTTTTCTTGTCTTCTTTGTCTATCCTTACTTTTCTTTTGATGCCTATATTTTTATGATTCCCAAATTTCATTGCCAAGTGCCATCAGGTAGATCTTCATCATCATACTCCAATACATATAGTCACTTCCATCAAATACTGGTGCTAAATTATTTGAGGACACTTCCTTAGGATCCATTGTGTTCTTGATAGCTTTTCCTTCAAGTTGTTAAACTCTTATGAAGGAACCCACTCTGATACCAATTTAAGAACACAAGCTTATATTGAGAGGGGGTGAACAGTATAAGACCACTTTTTACTTTTCTTTCCCAATCAATATTATGCAATGTATAGATAGCAATATCAATAGTAGTAATCAAATAAATGCACAAAACACCATACACAATAGAGACACCACAATTTACATGGTTCACCCAATGTGGGCTACTCCATGGATAAAATATTTAACTAAAATTTTCTTAATCAATCTCTTGGAAATCCTTCCCAATTAAAATATTTATGGACCTCTTTCCAAAGGAGATGCTGATCACCTAAATCAAGTTCATGGATCTCTATCCATAGGAGAACTCATTCTCCTCTACTTTAGTTGGTTATCCTCTAGAAGACTATTGCCTCCACTACACTGGCTTGTGGATCTCTCTCCACTAAAGACTCTTTTCCCACATAGAAGACCTGTCCTCACTGCCATGGATTATGGATATCTATCCACTAGAGACTATTGTCCTCTCTGCTCTATCACCTCCAAAGATCTATCTCAAATCTACACTAAACATAGTCCTTCAGTCTAGCACAAATCTGCTCAATATATATCTCTGGTTTGGCATAAAATTATCCTCAAATATGCACCAAAATCTACTCCAAAAGTCCACTCAAAACTTTCTCAATATTCTCAATAAGTCCACTCGAAACTTGCTCAAAGTTTCTCAACAAGTCCACTCAGAACTTGCTCAAATATTTTCAACAAGTCCACTCAGAACTTGCTCAAATCTGCTCAACAAGCTCACTTAGAACTTGCTCAAATCTGCTCAACAAGCTCACTCAGAACTTGCTCAAATCTACTCAACAAGCTCACTCAAAACTTGCTCAAATTTGCTCAACAAGCTCACTCAGAACTTGCTCAAATATGCTCAACAAGCTCACTCAGAACTTGCTCAAATATGCTCAACAAGCTCACTCAGAACTTGCTCAAATGTACTCAACAAGCTCACTTAGAACTTGCTCAAATCTGCTCAACAAGCTCACTCAGAACTTTCTCAAATATGCTCAACAAGTCCATCAAAAGTTGATCAATATGCTCAACAATATCACTCAGAACTTTTCCAATCTCATAGAAACATAAAGAGAATTGTTAGAGATCAATATATTCTACACTCAATGCTTAATCAACTTAAATCATAATATATAATAGTTTGTTTTATGGAACTTGAACAATCATTTCATACACCCACTTGACTAGGCTCAACCAACTCTACTCAACCAATCACTTAAGAAACAACACCTGCTCATAAATCCTAGTCCAAGAATATAACCACAAACTCAAAATATTTCCAACAATGCTCAACAACAAATCTCACATAACAATGATACTCATGTTCTTTTCAAACCCTAGTTCAAGTTCTTTGTACAAAAACTCACTTCAACAACAATGCTTATAAATCAATCTTCACATAACAATGATAATCATATTATTTTGCAAATCTCTAACTCAAGTTCTTCACACAACCAATGGCTTCAACAACATTGCTTATAAAACAAGGTTTTAACAACAACTCTTTATTCCAGAAAACCTTGAAGCATTAACTCAAACACTCTCGAAATGGAAACCCTAATGAAATCCTTTTCACTCCAAACTTTGTTTTCCAACCAATCAACTCAACCAAGAAAGAACGTGCTCATATATTTTTCTTGATCATGAAGAGATATCATAAATCTACCACAACCACAACAACTTCTATGCCAATATCAAAGAAAGGTTAGAAGATAATAATTTTCTCAATGAATCACAATAAAAAATGATATCAAACAAAAATACACCTTATAACTCCAACTTTAAAATAATATACAACACCTTCATAATAATCTCTTTGGCAAAAAGTCCCTTTAAAAATAAAATCAACACTCTTAAAGTCTTACTCCTCAATATGCAAATATAATAATTAAGACTTTATTTTAAAATAAAATCAAACTCCTTATAACTCCAAAATTTATTAAAAATAATTTCCAACAAACACCAATTTTCAACTAGCAACCCTTTCAACTATTTCCAACTAACAACCCCTTTTAACTCCCAAATTTATTAAAAAATAAATTTCAAACTAACATTCCCTTTAAGCAACCTTTTAACTCCAAAATTTATTGAAAAATAAATTTTAATTAACAAACCCTTTCAACAACCTTTTAGCTCCAAACCTTAGGCAATACAAAAAATTAATTATCAAAAATATTACCTTGCCTTGGAAGGGATTCAAACTCCCAATGCAGCCCTCAACCAATGCCTTAGTCGTAGCTGCAACCACCATGCAAGATAAGCACTCGCTTGTGGAGTGGTGAGCACCACATGCTCTAAGAACCTCCCTTCTCTTCCAAGCAAAATGTGCATCATTCCCTTGGTGCTTCCAACACCAATGCAAACACTGCTGCCCCGTTTCAAATGTAGGCCATTCAATGCCTCAACACTTTAACCAATTCCTCCTTGCCACTAGGTCATGCTGCCCAGCTGGCTCCCAAAATTTTGGTGCTTTCGAATTGTTCTCAATCGCTATCACATTAAACACAAATTTCCTTGTCTTTTCTTAGGAGCTCCACTTAAATCAATTTACATGCAATAATCATTTGAGAAAGGATAATTTGAATTCCTCCTAAGGCATGGTATATATAGTGCCTTCCCTTCTTTATTCAAACACGTCATTGCTCCTCCAACCTTATTAGACATCGGTGCTTGAATTTATTTGTAAATGGTTTAAATTCATTTGAATTTAAATGTTATATATTTAATTTAATAAAAACCTTTTGGTTTTATTAAGACCTTCTCTTATTGTACAACTTCATATAAATAACATTTATTTATAAAATTTAAATTCACATTGAATTTAAATATTTTATAAAATAAATATTAGACCTCCTTTTAACTTTGCAATAAGCCTCCTTTGGATTTTATGAAAAATATTTTAACTTATGCTTCCATATAATATTGAAATATTATGGAGCACTTTTGACTTTAACCTCTGCACTGATTCTCTTGACATTTGGTGTTATTTGAAGCTTCTTCCTAGATATCAATTGACAACCTTGACATCTTTGTTTCTTGACTTAATAATGACTTCATTCGGTGACATCAATGACAACTTTGACTTAAGGACTCAAAATGTCCAACATATTTTGTCATGGTTTTCTTTCGAGAGGGTGTTTCCACGTAAAAATATTGTCTCTTATATGTATGGAAATTGTGCATTTATTTATTATTGCATTCATATTATTGCTATAATAATTTGGATTGAATAGTTTTAGCTTATACTGTCCATCCCCTCTCTCAGTATAAGCTTGTGTTCTTCAAGAAGAAGCATTGACAGGTTAAAAATTGAATATAGAAAAACTAAGAATTTTTGGATGCAAATATTACATGCATATTCCAAAACAAAAAAGGAAAAAACTAGATGACAAAAATATGGCAGGAATATTTGTTGGCTATGAACCCAGGTGTTGTAGGTGAGTTGGAGAGGAGAGGGCAATCCTCCAAGGGAGGTCCCAGGTTCAAATCTCCACCCTACCAAAAAGATGAATTGGGTATCCAAAATCCAACTGATAATGTTGGTGCAGGTAGGGTCGGGTGTGACCCCGGGTGACTTTGATGATGTAGAACCCCCTGTTCATGGTCTCTTAGACCAATGCGGCTCTGCAAGGGGTTTTTCGCTAATAAAAAAAAAAATATATATATTTGTTGGCTATGACGATGAATCTATAGGATACAAAATAATACATCCACATAGAAAGAAATTCTACATAAGTAGAGATGTAATCTTTGATGAAAAATTCAAAATTGACATAGAGAAACCCAATAGTGATTCAAAAATTATTCTAAATTTCTCAAAGGAAGACTTGTCAAATGAAGAAATAGAGTCAGAATCTCAATATGAACAAAGTGAATCTACAAAAACTTCTACAATTTCTCAAAGGAAGGAACCAATATGGTATAGGAATACACTCAGATATTCAAAACTAGAACAAATGCTTGATATTACTACTACAAGACCTCAAACTCATAGTCAAAGCAAAATAAATAGAGGAATGATGAGTACTATAGTAGAACCAACAATGACACTTCAAGCCTTAAATCATCCACATTGGAAGGTAGCTATGGAATCAGAATATTCATCATTACAAAAGAACAAAACATGGAACCTTAAATGGGTTTATAAGACTAAGTATAAAGCATATGGGTCACTTGAAAAGTACAAAGCAAGGTTAGTAGCAAAAGGATATACTTAGAAATAGGGAATTTACTATGAAGAGATATTTGCATCAACATTCAAAATAACCACTATCATAATAGTATATGCTTTAGCAGTTCATCAGGGTTAGAAAATTCATCAAATGGATGTAAAAAGTGTCTTTATTAATGGTGACTTAGAAGAAGTCTACATGCCACAACTAGAATGATTTTTTTATCAAAGGTCAAGAATATAAATTCTGCAAATTGAACAAATACTTATATGGTCTAAAACAAGATCTAAGCATATGGAATATAAAAATTAATAACCATCTATTGCAGCATAATTTCAAATGAAGTGCATCAGATCTAAGTCTATATACAAGAAAAAATGGAAATGACATACTAATCCTTATAGTATATGTTGATGATATAGTGATCACTGGAAGTTCAAAAAAACTAATAGGTGAGATAAAAAAGGATCTAGAGAAAGCTTTTGAGATGACAAATTTAGGATTGATGAATTATTGCCTTGGTCTAGAAATTCATCAGAAAGGAGACAATATTACTATCTCACAATCAAAATATGCAAATGCACTACTTGAGAAATATAAAATGAATGAGTGTAAATCCAAGGATACACCCATGGAACAAGGAATTCAGCTATCTAGAAATTATGGAACACCTTTAGTTTTAGCTACAAGGTATCGTCAATTAATTGGAATTCTTATGTATTTAAAAAATACTAGACTGGATATAGTCTTTGCTATAAATTATCTTTCAAGATTCATGCAAGAACCAAGAGAGAGTTATTGGAAAGCTACAAAAATAATATTACAATATGTTAAAAAGACTACAAATTATGGACTAACTTATATTAATAATGTTAAATATTTTTGTCTACAGGGTTATTCATATTATGCCAACTCTATTGATGATCAAAAATATACTTTAGGATACATATTCTATATTGGATTAGGATCAATATCTTGGCACAGTAAGAAACCACATACAGTTGCTCAATAATCCACTAAAGCTGAATACCGTGCAGCCAGAGATACAACCTATGAAGCATTATGGTTATAATACATATTATCTAACATGGGAGTCAAATGAGCACCAACTCTAATACATTGTGACAATCAAGGAGTACTCAATATAATCAAGAATCCAATTGTACATGAAAGGACCAAGCATATTGAAGCTCAATGTCATTTTATTTGAGATTATTTTTAGAATAATCATATTAGATTGAAATATGTTCCTACAAAGGAACAACTAGCAGATATATTTACAAAAGCTCTGGGTACAAAACAATTCTATACTTTAAAAGAATATCTATGTAGATCAAAATAAAGCCAACCCAAATGATGTAATACATGGGGGTGTTGGTATATATTACATTATTTAGGTACATGTCAATATACCACCATAGGTACATTATTAGATTAGGAGTTACTTGGGGAAAAAGTAATAAATGCACAAGTGTTAGAATATGCAATGATGTAAAAGAACATGTGTTCTTAAGGTAGTTAGGAAGAGTAAGGATAAAGTAACTCATTTTCTTATATATAGGGCTCACTGTAATGAAGAATGTATCCTCTACATCATGGACTAGTAGAGTGAGCTCCATATCTTGTGACAAGTTCCATTTTCATGAGATTACATTACTAGTTATTTTATGTGTATTTTTTGAAGTCTCTTATCATACTTTCATGCTTATTAGTTAGCCATTATCATAGTTATATAATTGCATTCTTATTTACTTACTTGTGGTTGTATTTCCTTTTAGTTTATAACTTCAAAAGCTAATAGAAGAAACCTATTGGAGCAAAATTCCTGGATCCAATGGTTGCAGGAAGGTGGCATGAATTCTAATTTTTTCCATGTCTCCACTATCAAATTAAAATTTCTATCCACGTTGATGAAATTATAAAGGATGATGACCAGGTTATTATAGAGAGTGAAGAAATTGAGCATGAGGTTGTGGAAATCTATCAAAATATTCTAGATAAAGATATGGAAGAGTATGAAACAACGATTAAGGAGATGACTTATCACATTCCTAGGTTGATGTCCAAGGATATCAATACTAAAATTCTAAAGGATATTGAGGAATAAAGAGATAAGGATAACCACTTTCTCCCTTGATAGAGATAAAGCTCCAGGTCCGAATGAGTTCCAAGCAGATTTTTCCCAAAACTTTTGGGATATTGTTAAATTTGATGTTATTAAAGTAGTGAAGAAATATTTAAAGTCAGATCATATCCTAAATAAGTTTAAAAATACCTTCCTTGTTCTAGTTACTAAGAAGAAAGGGTTAAAGACCTTCAAATATTTTAGACCTATAAGTATTTGCAATGCTATTTACATGATTATCTCTAAAGTTATAGCCCTTATATTGAAGATCTTCCTCCCCTCCATTATCTCCAATGAGAAAGGAGGCTTTGTTAAGGGTAAATATATTTTGGATGGTATTATATCCCTTTTATGAATCCATGCATTCTATAAATACTAGTGAAATAAAAGGTATGTTCTTGAAGTTAGAAATGAGCAAGACTTATGATAGAGTTTCATAGAGTTTTTTTGATAAATTTTTGGCTACCTTTGATTTTTGTAGATAGTGGATAAGATGGGTTGGAAATTGCTATAATACTACAAGGTACTTTGTTTTGATCCATAATAAACTAATAGGTATTTTTAGTAGTAGTAGATATCTTATACAAGGTGTCCCCCTCTCTCCTAATCTTTTCATTATTATGGATGAAATGCTTGGAAGATATTTCAATGCTACCAAGGCTTCTGGCTGGATAGGTGGTCTTAAACCAGCTCATAATATTGATGATATTACTAATTTTTAGTTTATGGATGATACCATTTTACTTGGTAATCCCACTGTGGTAGAGGCAAGTGAATTTAAAAGAATCTTAGGCCTCTATGAGCGTGCCTCTCACCAAAAGATCAATTTGTACAAGAGCAAGATCTTCTTCATTAACACTAAAGTTGATCTCTAGAGAAGGGTGGCTAGAGTGATATGGTGTCCCGTGTCAACCTTACCTTATTCTTACCTTGGAATACCTATGTTCATGGGAAATTGCAAGGCACCTCTTTGGAACGGTTTGGTTGATAGGTTTCAATCCAAACTTGTAGGATGGAAAGATAATCACTTATCTCAAGCAAGTAAAGTATTGTTGGTTAAGAGTGTTCTACAGGTTATCCCCATTTATCTTCTCTCCCTTTTTAAGATCCCTGCTAAAGTTTCCAAAATCAAAGAAGAAATTAAAAAATAGTTCTTATGGTTGGGATTTGAATAGGAGGAGGATTCATCTTGTAGCTTGGGGGAAAAAATATGCCATAAAAATAAGTATGGTGGTCTTGGTGAGGAGACTTGACCTAGTTAATAGTGCTATGATAACCGAGGTGGGATGGAGGGTTCTAAGGGATGGTCAAAATATTTGGGTAAGGATTCATAGATAAAAATATCTTAAAAACCAGGAGGATAACAAAATTCTCATAATTCAATACCCTTATCATGGCTCTTCTTTAAGGAACCACTTGGTAGAGGCTAGGGAGGCCTTGTAGAAGGGTGTGAAATGATGTGTTGGAGATGGGGCCTCTATAATTTTTTAGGAAGATGCCTGGTTAGATGACAACCCTTTAGCCAAAAAATATATTTTTTCTAATTTGAAAGAGGATCTAGAAGATAGATATGGTAAAACATTTTGTGACTACATGACTTTATTGGATAACCAGTTGAGCTAGAAAGATATAGAGGCAAGCCCTGAGAATTTGAAGTCTTTAAACTTCCTTAAATCTAAAATAAAGGCTTATTACTTAGGTTTTTTCATGTAAAGAGACTCTATGGTTTGGAGCAAAACTAAGAATGATGAATTCAACGTGAAGATAAACTATGATATTTTTGATCCTATTGTAGATAATGGTTTCCCTTGGAACAAAATTTAGGGTAAGAGAGTTATTCTTAAAATGGATATTTTTATTTGGGAAGCAGTACAGAATAATATCCTAATAATGGATAATATTAAGAAGAGAGGTTTTCAGTTACCTAATAGATGCAGTTTATATGAAAAATAGAAGAATCAGTGAAACACATCTTCTTGGAATGTCCCTACGCTCTAAAATTTTTCTAGATCCTCATCAACAAGATGGGTGATGCCTTCTAATATGGTTTTATGGTTACAACAGTGGGAGAACCCCTTTTTTAGTCCTTGTATTAATGTAATTTGGAACTTAATTCCATTTCATTTTGTGTGGGGAGTATGGTTAGAGAGGAACATGAGAATTTTTAGAGGGAAAAAAAATGTCAATAGTGAGAATTTTTGGAAGTATCACCCATTTTTTAGAGGATAATGTTAAATCTATCAAGTACCCTATCAATCTAGAGAATACTAAAGAGACTATGATAGCTAAGGCATGGAATTTGCAACCCATTAGTGGTCAAGAGGAAAATGCTCAGGTTAGAACTGATGTAAAATGACAACCACCTCAAGATGAATGGTTGAAGTTAAATTTTTATGGGGCATCCAAAGATAACCTAGGTAAGGCTGGAGCAGGAGCAATTTTGAGGGACAATCAGGGTAGATTAATGGTGTGGGTAGCCTACAATTTTCTTGAAATTGCTACTAGTCATAAAGCTGGAGTTAATGCTTTACATATGGGTGCATAGCTAGCTAAGTATCTAGGTGCTAAAAAAGTTATATTTGAAGGAGATTCCTTGAATATTATCAATTTTTGAAAAAGGAGGGAGAATATAATTGGAAAATTAATTATATTGCATAATATATTAGAGATATTGTAAGTATTTTGAGGAAGTTAACTTTGTTCGTTTCTTTAGATAAGGTAACAAAACAACAAACTAGTTGGTGAAATTTGGTACCATTAAAGAAGAGGATAGGAGATGGATCCCCCAAGGGTGGTCTATGAGGACTTAGAAAATTTCATGAGGGAGGATTGCAACTAATTGGGGTCTAGGATGGATACTATTTGTCTTGCATCTAGGGAATTTTTGGCTACTTGCCCTTGGCAGTTGTGTAGTTGATGGGTTGACTTTGTGTTGTAAAAGGGTTTGGGCCCTTTCAAAATATTGTTTTTACCCTAATAAAAATTATAATAATAATAATGTGTATATTATTTTATTTAGATTAGATTATATTATTAATACACATAACTATAAGATTAAGTGGTGAAATTATAATAACATTTTGATAATTATGTATATATTATTTAATAAGATTTTAATTTGGATTTCACTTTAAAGGTATATTTTTAACCACTTGAAATCATATCATTTAATTATAAGTTATGAGTTATTATTAATTGCATAAGTCCAACGGGTTTGAGGGCATTAATAGGAAGTATTGAGTTTCACACCCTAAGCCAATATTTAAATTTTATGGATAAATATTAACATTATTTACCTATAGGTTTGAGGCAGGTAGTGGAAAAGTGCAAAGCTTCATATCATACATCAAGGTTCCAATCATATAAGTGAAAATTAGCATTTATAATTGGGTTTAGGGAAAGTGGTGGGTAAATATAGATGAGGTTTAATTTGTATAGGTGAACTTTAATACTTGTCCATGGATTTTAGAGCAAACAATAAATAACAATGACTTTAACACTATAAATCATGGCTTGAATCCCATGGGTGAATCTTTACATTTATTCCATAGGATCTATGACAAGTAGCAAGGAACAAAGAGTTTCACATCATAGACCAAGGTTCCAATATAGAAAAAATAGTTGGGAATAAAAAAATTTATACCACATAACAATGTTCTAATTTTGTGGGTGAACCTTAACATTTGCCAATGGGGTTTTGGCAAGCAATGAAGAATGGGGAATTTCACATTGTAAACCAAGGTTCTAATTCCTATAGGTGAACCTTAAAATACTATCAATAGAATTTGGTTAAATTGGTGGGGAGTCATAAGTTTCTGATGCAGGAGCATCTATTGGTGTAAAAGTGATCTTGCATCACCTGAAATAAAAATTGTAATTGTTTAATTTTGTAAAACTAGTTTAACTTGCAGGAGATTTTTGAAGGTCTTAGAGGTCGAATTTGAGAATTTTTGGCTATTAGCTCATTTCATGTTGTTTTTGAAAACATGATGTAATAGTCAATTGGGTCAACGAGTGCGAAGTTATGACCTTGACAAGTTACCCCCAAAATTCAAATTTGAATTTTAATGGTTTTAGGTGGGAAAAAGGGAAAACAGGGTATTTGAGGGAATTTTTGAAATTGTAAAGGGGTCCTTTTCTCTTGTATCCTTATTTTTGGCATGAAAGTAATGAAAAGAAAGGATAAAAAAATGGTAGTGAATGTTGGAGAAGTTGAAGAGGCAGTTCATTCCAGGTGACTACGAGTTGGATTTGATAAAGAAAATGCAAGGTTTGAGGCAATCAAGTAAGTCTATCAAAGAATACAAAGAGGATTTTTATAAAATTTTAATCAGAATAGACCATTTAGAGGCCAACAAGGATAAGGTAGCACATTATATTAATGGGTTACAGAAAAGTATTCAAGAGAAGTTAAGTCTGGTCAGGATGACCATGATAGAGGATGCTTACTTGTTTGCCCTAAGGGTTGAAGAGAAGATGAACAGAAGGTTTGAGAGTAAGAAAAGAGGAAGAGGTCATGGTGGAAGAACTGGTGGAAAAACAAATGGAGGATGAAATGAATATTATAAGAATAATGGAGAAACTAGCAGTAGTCAGGACCAAAAAGGAGATAATTCTTACCACCCCCATGATAAGAACAATGGTTACCAGAGAGGAAGAGGAAGGTCTGGACGAGGTTTTGGAAGAGGAGGATTTCATGGAACCTGTTTCCACTATGGCAAAGAAGGACATCGATCATACGAGTGTCCACAACACCAAGAGAGGACAAATAGGAGGCTTGAAGGTAATGCTCGATCTACGGTTGTTGATGAAGGTTCTGAATCTGAGCACTCTAAAGAAGCAAAAAGAGGAGAAGTGCTAATCACAAGGAAAGCCTTGTTGAATGAGGAGAGAGACCCAGATTATAGGAAGATCTTATTTCACACAATGTGTAAATGTGTAGGTAAGATTTGTAATATTATCATAGACAATGGTAGCACAAATAACCTAGTTTCAGAAGGAATGGTTACCAAATTGCAATTAGAGAGGAAGAGACACCCACATCCATATTGGATTGCGTGGTTATAGAAGTACCATAGGGCTTTGATCAATGAGCAATTCTTGGTAAAATTTAATATTGGAAATTACTGTGATGAGGTCCTATGTGACATCCTACCTATGGATGCTTGCCATTTATTTTTGGGAAGGCCATGGTAGTTTGATCGGTGTGCAGTGCATGATGGTCATGCCAACACTTACTCCTTGACAAAGAATGGAGTGTGCCATAAGCTGAAGCCCCTAAAGGAGGTGGACAAAAAGGTATGTAGCAGTTCTAGAATCTGTTTAGTTGAAGGGAGAAGGTTTTTGGATGGTTTTAAGCATGAGCATATGTGCTATGCATTAATTCCTAGAGTTAGGGAAGAAGAATACAAATATACCCTAGTAGAAGTCTTAGGTCTGCTAGAAGAATTTCCAGATATTATATCAGATAAGGTGGATGAGGGTTTACCACCAGTGAGGAAGATCAGTCACCATATATATTTGGTACCAGGATCTAGTTTACCTAATAAGGCAACCCATAGAATGACTCCTATAGAAAGTGAGAAGCTAAAAAGGCAAGTCCAAGAGTTGTTGAAAAAAGGGACTGATTCAAGAGAGATTGATTCCATGTGCATGCATTACTAGCACCAAAGAAATATGGAGAGTGGAGAATATGTATAGACTACTGAGCTATTAACAAGATCACCATAAAATATAGATTTCCATTGCCAAGGATAGATGACATTATGGACTGTTTGAGTGGAGCCAAGTACTTCACAAAGATTGACCTGAAGAGTGGGTACTTCGCAAAATCGTGACACTTTTTCTTTTGGACTCTCTCTATTGCAATATGTCATGAAATCGTGACACTTTTTCTTTCGAACTCTCTCTCTTGCAATATGTTGCAAAATCGTGACACTTTTTCTCTCAGACTCTCTCTCTTGCAGTATGTCATGAAATCGTGACACTTTTTATTCCGTACTATCTTTCTTGCAATATGTCACGAAATTGTGACACTTTTTCTACTTGCCTTTTTCTCTTCCAACATGTCACGAAATCGTGACACTTTTTCTTCTTGCCTTTTTCTCTTCCAACATGTCACGAAATCACGACAATTTTTCCACTTGCCTTTTTCTCTTCCAATATGTCACGAAATCATGATAGTTTTTGCACTTGCCTTTTTCTCTTTCAACATGTCATGAAATCATGATAGTTTTTCCACTTGCCTTTTTCTCTTCCAGCATGTTGCGAAATCGTGACAGTTTTTCCACTTGCCTTTTTCTCTTCCAGCATGTCACGAAATCACTATAGTTTTTCCACTTGCCTTTTTCTCTTCCAACATGTCATGATATTGAGATAGTTTTGCTTGCTTGTGATTTCTCTTCGAACATGTCGCAAAATCATGACAGTTTTGCTTGCTTGCGCTTTCTCTTCGAACATGTCACGAAATCACAACAGTTTTGCTTGCTTGCACTTTCTCTTTGAACATGTCACAAAATCGTGACAGTTTTGCTTGCTTGCGCTTTCTCTCCAAACATGTCACAAAATCATGACAGTTTTTCTTTCTTCTCAACATGTGATATCGTGACAGTTTTTCTTTCTTGCTCAACATGTCGCGATATCACGATATTTTTCTTCGTTGTGATTTTCTTTTGATTTTTAGCATATGGGCCACTTTGGTCTTCTAGAAAAACACTGTACATACTCTGAGTAACCTTTGAACTTCTGTCTTCTGCATCTAAAAGGCTTTTGAACTATTCTGTACTATCTTTCTTGCAATATGTCATGAAATTGTGACACTTTTTCTACTTGCCTTTTTCTCTTCCAACATGTCACGGAATCGTGACACTTTTTATGCTTGCCTTTTTCTCTTCCAACATGTCACGAAATCACGACAGTTTTTCCACTTGCATTTTTCTCTTCCAATATGTCATGAAATCACGATAATTTTTCCACTTGCCTTTTTCTCTTTCAACATGTCGTGAAATCGTGATAGTTTTTCCACTTGCATTTTTCTCTTCCAGCATGTTGCGAAATCGTGACAGTTTTTCCACTTGCCTTTTTCTCTTCCAGCATGTCACGAAATCACTATAGTTTTTCCACTTGCCTTTTTCTCTTCCAACATGTCATGATATCACGACAGTTTTGCTTGCTTGTGCTTTCTCTTCGAACATGTCGCAAAATCATGACAGTTTTGCTTGCTTGCGCTTTCTCTTCGAACATGTCACGAAATCACAATAGTTTTGCTTGCTTGCGCTTTCTCTTTGAACATGTCACGAAATTGTGACAGTTTTTCTTGCTTGCGCTTTCTCTCCAAACATGTCACAAAATCATGACAGTTTTTCTTTCTTCTCAACATGTCGTGATATCACGACAATTTTTCTTTCTTGCTCAACATGTCACGATATCACGACAGTTTTCTTCGTTGTGATTTTCTTTTGATTTTTAGCATATGGGCCACTTTGGTCTTCTAGAAAAACACTGTACATACTCTGAGTAACCTTTGAACTTCTGTCTTCTGCATCTAAAAGGCTTTTGAACTATTCCGTACTATATTTCTTGCAATATGTCACGAAATCGTGACACTTTTTCTACTTGCCTTTTTCTCTTCCAACATGTCATGAAATCGTGACACTTTTTCTACTTGCCTTTTTCTCTTCCAACATGTCACGAAATCGCGACACTTTTTCCACTTGCCTTTTTCTCTTCCAACATGTCGCGAAATCGCGATAGTTTTTCCACTTGCCTTTTTCTCTTTCAACATGTCATGAAATCATGATAGTTTTTCCACTTGCCTTTTTCTCTTCCAACATGTCACGAAATCGTGACAGTTTTTCCACTTGCCTTTTTCTCTTCCAGCATGTCACGAAATCATTATAGTTTTTCCACTTGCCTTTTTCTCTTCCAACATGTCATGAAATCATGACAATTTTGCTTGCTTGTGCTTTCTCTTCGAACATGTCATGAAATCATGATAGTTTTGCTTGCTTGCGCTTTCTCTCCGAACATGTCATGAAATCATGATAGTTTTGCTTGCTTGCGCTTTCTCTCTGAACATGTCATGAAATCGTGATAGTTTTGCTTGCTTGCACTTTCTCTCCAAACATGTCATGAAATCATGATAGTTTTTCTTTCTTCTCAACATGTCGCGATATCGCGACAGTTTTTCTTTCTTGCTCAACATGTCGCGATATCACGACAGTTTTCTTCCTTGTGATTTTCTTTTGATTTTTAGCATATGGGCCACTTCGATCTTTTGGAAAGTCATTGTACATACTCTGAGGAACCTTTGAACTTTTTTTCCTATCCACTTGCATCAACCGATCTATCCGATTGTGTTGACAACAATGACAATATCTGTTGCTGCACCTTGCTCAACAATCTCCCCTTTGGAATTGTTGGCAACACATGTGCAATTTCCTGTAATTCTTCTCCCCCTTTGACAATAATACCAAAGGGCTGCTACAGACTCCCCCTGAGTCCATGCACAACATTCTCAGGCATAATTTATTATACTTAGCAAAAATCATGAACATGAGCAAAAAGATAATCAAATACTTAAATGCTCCCCCTGAGAATGTGATCCCTGTAGCTAGTCAATTCTTGGGAAACGTGACCACTCCACAATCTATTGTTGGAATAAAAATCCAACTTAACCTCACTTTCTACAACTTTCTCTTGCGTACAACACGTTGTCGCTGCAATATATTCTGCCTCTGCTATGGATAAGGAAACTGACTCTTGTTTCTTACTGTTCTATGCGACCAATCTGTCTCCAAGATAGAATGCACCTCCATTGGTACTCTTTCTGTCATCTACACATCCTACCCAATCTGCATCTTTTGGATACCATAACCCATACTCCATAGTACCCTTGTGATATTATAGAAGACTCTGTCTCTCTGCTACACTGACTGGTGGACCTCTTCTTCACTTGAAGAATCCTCACTCAGATCTATCTTCAACTATGTTGGCTACTAGATTTCTATCCATTGAGACTCTATCCTCTGTACTCTGTCACCTCCAAAGCTCAGTCAATAGGCTCACTAAGAACCTGCTCAATAGGCTCACACAGAACCTGAATAACAAGCTCACACGGAACTTGTCCAATGTTGAATAACAAGCTCATACAAAACCTATCCAAATCTGCTCCAACAAGCTCACTAAGAACTTGTCCGAATCTACTCTAGTAAGCTCACCAAGAACTTGCCCAAAACTTCTCTAGAAATCTGTCCCAGCATTGTCCTCAAATATTTCCCAAAGGCCTTCTCAAAGGCTCAATCAATCATGCTCAAGTAGTACTCAAAATGAACTCAACAATGAATGGTGATCTCAAATCAAATCCACTTCATAGAAGCATAAAGAGAATTGTTAGAGACTCAATATGTTCTAAACTTAATCTCAACTTCAACATAGAATGATGGAATAATTTATTTCATAGAACTTTTAAAAATCACTTCACACATAACTTGACTAGGCTCAATCAAATCAACTCAACCAATCATCACAAAGAACAACTCTCTCTCACACAACCCTAGTCCAGGTATGTATCAACCAACTCAAATATTTCCAACAATGCTCAACCACAAATATCACATACCAATGATACTCATGTTCTTTTCTAACTCAAGTTCTTTCACAACCAATGGGCTTAAACCACTATGCTTATAACACAAGGTTTAAACACAACTCTCAATTCAGAAAACCTTGATGCATTCAACCAACCACTTTCGAAAAGGAAACCACAAACAATCATTTTCCCTTCAATGATATTTCAGAAATCAACCACCATAATGTTGTCACATGAGTTTCCTTGGGATTAACCTGAAAACGTGCTACCATGCATACTACCTACAAAATATCTGGTCTGGTAGCTGTCAGGTACAACAAGCTTCCAATTCAAAAATGTTGATTTCACATCTGTCAACAAAATTGACAAGTGACTCACACTTGTACCAACTTTTGTCCAACACTGTATCGACACTGCAATTTTACTGCCAACTCTGTGCAAGCATCAAACACTGTACCACAACACCAACCAAATCCCTTTTTACATTTTCAACTTGGTCTATGTTTTCTACAGTCACCGCTGGTCACATCTTACTTTCAACTATTCGAATCAGGAGACAATATTTTGTTAAACACTTCACGGCCAACTATAGTGCACCTTACTCAAACTCATACTTCTGGACCTCGGATAGGTATGATTCACAAAGCAAAGTTGCTCATCTTGATGAGCTAAACATGAATCAATGATCAGGCTTCAATATTTTTCACCACAACGTCATAATAGATCTAACAATCTTCACGTCAATGAGTAGTTCAAATACACACTGCTTTTATCGAAACACATATATGCGGCTAGGGCAACATTCTTTCACTAACCAAATTATCTGAACTATTATAATCCTTAACTTTGGACAGTGGTAGTAAGAACCATCACTAGTACAACAATGACATATAGCAATACTACCAATAATGACAACTCTCAATTTAATCACCACCCTTCACGGCACTTCCACAAACTACATGAACTGAAAACACACTTTGACAACTATACAACAACTTCCTTCATCCTCGGGTAATCAAACAAATACATAGGAGCATTAAAATGAAACTTCAAGATTGCTCCCCCTGAGGATGTGCTACCTGGAGTTGCTTAGTGCAATATCGGAGTAGTCTCCTTCAGTCCAAGGAGACATGATTTCCTTTCTTCTATCTTTCTCCAAACTTTCTTGGACTCGGGCTTGGATTTTTCAATTGCATCCCTATTTTGCACCTTTTTGTGAACTCGAACATTTCTCTTGTGTGGTTGTCTCTTGTGCATCTTTGATGAATGATTATTTTCCTTTCTTTTATGTACATGATTTATTCCCTGTCTGTGTTGCATTCTTTACGTCTGATGAAATCTACTATTTTGCCTTAGATTAGATACAAAAATGCTTGGACAAAACCTTGCTATGTGCCCATGACCATTACATTGAAAACATTGTACATATTGTTCACTCAGAAATGCAGATGTATTTCTACCAGCATAACTCTTTGATTTATTATTCAATCCACAATAAATTGCCTTGTGACCATACTGGTTGCATCTAAAACAATAGCCATTAAAAGTATTATTATGAATAGAGTGAGAGTGATAGAACCTCTTTTGTTGTGGTTGCTTTGCTGTAGATCTCCTTTGATATTTTCTTCCTTTTGAAAATTCAGCTTCAAGCTTTTCTTGCTTTGATCCTTCAATAGTGAACTTCTTCTTCTCTGTAGAGTTGGAAGATGAAGGTTGTTCAGCTTCATATCCAAGACCACGCCTATCCGTGGAGCTTCTTTGTTGGCTTATCATTTTATCTAGCAACTCTGTGCTCTTCTCGAATTTGAGATTTGTATTGGCCTCTTCTAGTTGTTTCTTCAATAAAACAATCTCTTCCTCTTGTTTGCAGCAACCAATCTCTTTCTCATTGATCTGTGACCTGAGAGTTTCTTCAATCCTTTTGAATTCTTCTACCTATACTTTCAAACTGGTTATTATTTCATTTGCATCCTCAAGCTTTCTTGAGATTTCCTTATTCCTTTTTCTTTCTATCTTCAATTCATCCAGAGCTGCAATTAATTCCTCTTTCAAATTTATTTCTGCATCAATTTCTTCTTCATCACATTCTTGTTCTTTTTTTGTTTCTTCTTTGAGTGTCATGAAAAGACCTCCACCTATTTCTTTCTTAGAATCATCCTCTAGGACTTCATTAACTCTCAGCATATATGCCTCTATGTTCTCATCGTCATTCAACTTTAAAGCTTCGAACTGAGCTTGATGTGTTTGTAACTTGGCCTCCTTGATCTCATCGTCTCCTTCATGAATACTCCTTAGTTTGTTCCATATTTCTTTTGCCATTTTACAACTCATGATCTTTACCAGTTCACTGTCTACTAATCCGCACCTGATAGCATCCTTTGCTTTTGAGTCATTCTCAAACAGATTCTTATCGACAGCATCGGTTGGAGGAGTGATGGGTATTGTGTATTCACTGTCTATCTGAATCCCATATGTCGTATCCCAAAGCACAAAGATATGTCTGCATCCTGATTCTCCAGGACCGCGTAATTAGTTCCATCAAACAAAGGTGCTTTGTTTGATGAGAAGTCTTCAACCTTTTTTGGTTCAATTTTCTCTTCCACAGGAACTAAAACTGATTGAGATGCCCTTTTGGAGGAGGATCTATTCTTCTTACCCATTGCGTACTAATCCAAGATCAACCCTGACTGATTTAGCCTTAGAAGGGAACTTGGCTCTGATACCAATTGTTAGTCTTACAATGGCACTGAGAGGGGGGTGAATCAGTGTAGTTCTTTTAACTTGAATTTACAGCTCTTAAAACTAAAATAATGAAACCTTAAAACCAGATAAAGCAAGCATCACAAAAGAACATATCACACAACACAAGATTTTAATGAGGTTCACCAATTTGGCTACTCCTCAAGAATGACTGCTTGGACTACCATCCAAATCCAGCCTTTGCAAAGCACCAACTTTACAAATAGTTTACCAGCATCCACTGGAAGGAGCACCAACCCCTAATTTATCTATACCAATAGAAAGGAGCACCAACCCCTGATTTACCAGCACCTACTGGAAGGAGCACCAACCCCTGATGCCAAGCTGCAACCTGGACTTCAATTTTGAATCTATAAGTTTGATAATAAGATACCTTTGCTTTTGCATGACCCTAACTGGTCTTCTCCACCTTTGCATTCTCTGCACACTCCGCTCTTTCTACGCAAACACTTCGCACACTCTGCTTCACTGCAATCCAACTTCACGATCGTCTTCTCCCTTTTGCACACTCTGCTCCTTCTACTTTCTCTATGCAATCATAGACGCACTTAGGACAATTTGACATGACTTCTTTGCTCACTTTGCGCACTTCACCATCATCTCACCGCTTCTACACTTTTTGTGCTCTTACGGCCACATTTCACACTTCGACACATATTCGACAACGCATTCATCGACTTCTCAAATCTCCAAACAACCCTCCTTTTATAGCAAAATTCTTGTGATGAAAACCCTAATCTTAGTCGGCTATAAACCCTAATCTTAGTCGGCTTTCATGACAACTATAAACCCTAATTTTAGTCGGTTGTTCATCGGTCTTTGTCGGCTTCAACTCAACCGTGAAAATACAACATGTCGCGATATCGCGACACTTTCGCCTCCTTGCTTCTTTTCTTGGCTTGTACCTATGAAAACATAACATGTCACGATATCGTGACACTTTCGCCTCCTTGCTTCTTTTCTTGGCTTGTACCTATGAAAACACAACATGTCACGATATCGCGACACTTTCACCTCCTTGCTTCTTTTCTTGGCTTGTACCCATGAAAACACAACATGTCATGATATCGCGACACTTTCACCTCCGTACTCTTCCTTTTTACTTTTGTCGTGATATCGCGACACTTCTGCCTTCTTACTTTCTCTCTCCTCCTTTAGTCATGAAAATGCGACATGTCGCGATATCGTGACACTTTTTCTCCTTTGCTCTTTCTCTTGCCTTCGGGTCATGAAAATGTGACATGTCATGATATCATGACACTTTTTCTCTTGGACTCTCTCTCTTGCAATATGTCATGAAATCGTGACACTTTTTCTTCCGTACAATCTCTCTTGCAATATGTCACGAAATCACGACACTTTTTCTTTCGGACTCTCTCTCTTGCAATATGTCACGAAATCATGACACTTTTTCTTCCGTACAATCTCTCTTGCAATATGTCATGAAATCGTGACACTTTTTCTTTCGGACTCTCTCTCTTGCAATATGTCATGAAATCATGACACTTTTTCTTTCGGACTCTCTCTCTTGCAATATGTCATGAAATCGTGACACTTTTTCTCTCGGACTCTCTCTCTTGCAGTATGTCGTGAAATCGTGACACTTTTTCTTCCATACTATCTTTCTTGCAATATGTCACGAAATCGTGACACTTTTTCTACTTGCCTTTTTCTCTTCCAACATGTCACGAAATCGCGACACTTTTTCTACTTGCCTTTTTCTCTTCCAACATGTCACGAAATCGTGACAGTTTTTCCACTTGCCTTTTTCTCTTTCAACATGTCATGAAATCGTGACAGTTTTTCCACTTGCCTTTTTCTCTTCCAACATGTCATGAAATCACGACAGTTTTTCCACTTGCCTTTTTCTCTTCCAACATGTCACGAAATCATGACAGTTTTTCCACTTGCCTTTTTCTCTTCCAACATGTCACAAAATCGTGATAGTTTTTCCACTTGCCATTTTCTCTTCCAACATGTCGCGATATCGTGATAGTTTTGCTTGCTTGTGCTTTCTCTCCGAACATGTCACGAAATCGTGACAGTTTTGCTTGCTTGCGCTTTCTCTCCGAACATGTCATGAAATCGTGACAGTTTTGCTTGCTTGCGCTTTCTCTCCGAACATGTCACGAAATCGTGACAGTTTTGCTTGCTTGCACTTTCTCTCCGAACATGTCATGAAATCGTGATAGTTTTGCTTGCTTGTCTTTCTCTCCGAACATGTCACGATATCGCGACAGTTTTTCTTTCTTGCTCAACATGTCGCGATATCGCGACAGTTTTTCTTTCTTGCTCAACATGTCGCGATATCATGACAATTTTCTTCCTTGTGATTTTCTTTTGATTTTTAGCATATGGGCCACTTCGATCTTTTGGAAAATCACTGCACATACTCTGAGTAACCTTTGAACTTCTATCTTCTGCATCTAAAAGGCTTTTGAACTTCCTGTACACTACATCAATAGATCTATCTGACTGTGTTGAAAATAATGACAATACTGTTGCTACACCTTCCTCAATAGAAGATCTTGATTTTACAGAGGCTTGGAGGGCTTGCTTGGCACCTGTTACTTTGGACAGGACTAAGTGATTGGATTTTCTGATCCAATATGGAATGTTGTTTATAGGAAATCAATTATGAATTTCAAGAAGTTCAATGAGGGAGAATCTAGTCAAGGAGAAACATAGTGGAGGGTTGGTTGGACACTTTGGTTAGGATAAGACCATTGCCATTTTTAGTGAGAACTACTATTGGCCATAGTTGTAGTAAGATGTGAAGAGATTTGTGCAAAGTTGCAGAGTATGCCAGATGGCGAAGGGTGTGAGACAGAACACTGGATTATCTCATCCATTACCTATACCATAGAGACCATGGGAGGACATTAACATGGATTTTGTTCTTGGCCTAAAAAGGACACAGAGGGGAAATGACTCCATATTTGTGGTGGTTGACAGGTTTTCAAATATGGCACATTTTATTCCCTGCTAGAAAACTAATGATGCAGTTCATGTTGCAGGTTTATTTTTCAAAGAGGTGGTATGACTTCATGGCCTACCAAAAAGTATAGTTTCTGACAAATATACCAAGTTTTTTGGGTATTTCTGGAGAACCTTGTGGAAGAAATTGAAGACAAATTTGAAATTCAGTTCTGCATACCACCCATAGACTGATGGAAAAACAGAGGTGGTGAATAGAAGTTTGGGTAATCTATTGAGATGCTTGGTAGGAGATAAGTCCAAGGGATGGGATTTGTTTTTGCCATAGGTGGAATTTGCATACAAAAATTTTGTCAACAGGAGTACTAAAAAATATCCATTCTAGATAATTTATGGGAGTAGTCCAAGAAATGCTTCTGAGTTGAGGAAGATGGATACAGGGGAAAAGTGCAGTGCTGAGGCTGAGGACTTTACAGAGAATCTGAAGAGCTTGCATGAAGAAGTGAAGAAGCATATTACTAAGATGAATACTGAATATAATACAAGGGCAGACTAGAAGTGACGATTTAAGGAATTTGAAGTGGGAGATGAAGTTATGGTCCATCTGAGAAAAGAAAGGTTTCCTGCTAAAATATATAACAAGCTAAAAATGAAGAAGTTTGGACCATGCAAAATCATAGAAAAATGGGATTCATGCAATGTATATGAAGTGGAATTCCCAAGTGGGCTTAACATATCACCTATTTTTAATATTTCAGATTTGGTAGAATACCATGAAGGAGACAATGGTGAGGGACCAATAGCAAAATTATGGAATATTCCAGCATCTACTCCAGATACAAAAGAGATAGAAGAGATCCTGGATACACGCATCGACAAAAGTACCAAAATCTGTATGTTGAATATCTGGTTAAGTGGAAAGGCAGATCTGTTGAAGATTCATCTTGGTTGTCGAAGGCTGAGGTTGAACACCTTGGTTTTCTTCCAACAATAGAGAAGTGAAGGTCACTTCTCAAAATTACCCTGGGTGTCTGATGCAGGAGCATCCAGTGGTGTAAGAGTGATCTTGCATCACAAAAAAAAAAATTATAGTTGTTTAATTTTGTAAAACTAGTAAAACTAATTTAACTTGTAGGATATTTTTGAAGTTCTTAGAGGTCAAATTTGAGAATTTTTGGCTATTATCTTGTTTCATGCCGTTTCCGAAAACATGCTATAATAGTCAATCGGGTCAACGAGTGGGAAGTTATGACCTTGAAAAGTTGCCCCCAAAATTCAAATTTGAATTTTAATGGTTTTAGGTGGGAAAAAGGGAAAACAGGGTATTTGAGGAAATTTTCAAAATTGTAAAGGGGTCTTTTTCTCTTGTGTCCTTATTTTTGGCATAAAATTAATGAAAGGTTTGATTATCTGACTTGTTCAAAGGAAAAATAACTGTGTATCATTTGTTTGGTGTTGCTTGTGTAACATGATCACCAGTTTCACATGATAAACCAAGTTTCAAATCCTATGGTTTAACCTTAACATTTTACCCAATGGGTTTGAGGTAGATGACAATATGGCAAAATATTCACATCATAAACTAAGGTCCTAATCCCATGGGTGAACCTTAACATTTTCTATTATATTTGGAACTAGTGATAGGGAATGAGGAGTTTCACACCATATGCTGATATTTGAATCCCATAAGTGAACCTTTAGATTTTCTAATGAGATTTTTAATAAACGATTGAGTGAAGTGTTTCACACTATATGACAAATTTCAAATTCCATGGGTAAACCTTAACATTTTCCTATGGAATATGTGGCAAGAAACATGGAATAAGGATTTTCAAATCACAAACTATAAACTTAACATTTAATACCTATGGGTTTGGAATAAACCTTACCAAACTGAGGTTCCAATCCTATGGGCATGCCTTAATATTTTACACATGAGGTTTGGAGCATGTGGCTAGGAGTAAGGATTTTCCACACTAAAACCAAGGTTTTAATCCCATGGGTATATCTTAACATTTTAGTTAAATGAAATGAACTCAAATGGTTAAAAATATGGGCTATCAATAATCTAGGTTCAAATCTTACCAAGTAATATATTCATAATTACTAATTATTATACCACTACATGGCTTGTTGAAATTTTGTAGTAATGCAATCATGATGTAGTATGCTTGAGTCTCATTTCAATCCCATACAAACAATTAAGATACTAAGTGTATATAAATATTACCAATAAATATTTACAATAATACCTTATTAAAATTAAAATTGGCTTCCCAACTAATTTGTATGTGAAAGTCTAATTTATAAATGACCATACTTCATTATTAGTTGCGATAGTGGGATTGTAATATTTTGGCATGGTTTCTCATTTGGCTTATATATATCTCTATGTATCTATCCATATAACTATATATACACATATAATAAGCTATATGTGACCTCCATTAGGGGCCATTCCCATCAAACTAACAAAATACTATATTGCTATTAGGTTAATCAAACAATATCCAACTTATCTTTTTTATTTTTTATTATCAAGAATGTTATTCATTTGATTTTCTAAAAATAATAAATTTGTATTCCTTAAAGAATTATTTTTCTACAATCAAATACTTCACATCATTTTCATTAAGATATTAATTATCACTTGTCTAGTTGCCTTCTAAAATTTAATTTGGGACAAGACAAAGATCAAGAATCATGATTGACTAAATTATATGTTTTTATCCAATCCCCACATCTATTTTTCTTGATATCATTGTATTTAAAAATAGTTTGTGAATCCTCCTCAATATTAATATATTTTAATCCTTTTTCAATGGTAATTTTGATCCTTGTAAGAATTTCCCTAGCCTTTACATAATTGTTAGTTGAAGTTCCATATGACTTTAAGTAAGGAGAATTTTTCCTTCATTATTTCAAAAAAATACCATCTCCACTAGATTTTCCCAAATTTTCTTTGAAAATACCATTCAGAATTAGTTTTGATAAAACTAAAATTCATATATTTTTACTTTTCTATATATTGAAGTAAATCCTTTGTGTTACCACCATTGCAATAGGTTGTCCTTCCATCTATTTTCAAATCCTATAACCAAAAGGCTAGTAGCATTTTTCCAAAATTGATACTTTCTAGGATGAGCACCATTTATATTAACATTATGAAAGAGACAAGGTAACATGATTCACTTAACATGATTTTGATATTTGTCTTTAAAAATTATATAATTGCATTCAAGTCATAAATTGCAACAAATAATGGAAAGACCAATATTTTTTAGAATTCATTTTTTTTTGGAGAACAAGAGGTTGTACTCAGGTCCCCACCCTTGAAAAGCCATAACTCTCTCCTTTAGAGCTTGATATTTTATAAAAAAATTCAATTCTCATCTCAATTGAGATGCTATAGCTAAATACCTACATCATTTTTCATAAAATATCTGAATTTTTGATTTTTAGTTTTTGGATCTTTTTTAATTTTTTGTGAGTACAAATATTCCAAAATTTAGCATCCTTCTTGACATTTTCCTATAGTAGCCTTCACAATACTAAAAATTCACTTGTACTATCTATGCATTGCATATTATTAGAGTGATATTTCTAAAACATCACATGATCATAGTCTACTTTAAAATATTTGGATTTCTAGATTCCTTCCCGAAGCATAAGTACAACCACAAAAATTGTAATAAATAGAGTATATGAAACACATTAATGTTATAAGTCTGAGGTTTTGGTTAGTTATTTAAATGTATCATTTGACATGTGTAACCCTGATTCTAATCTCAAATCCTCATAGCACTAGAGGGTATGTCACACCAGTGTCATTGGCTACGTTAAAAAGTTTACATGATGCAACTAGAGGTTATAGTGGCAATAAGGAGTAGGATTTGAACCCATGAAGAGACAATGAAAAATAAAATGAGTTATCGATTCCTCTAGTATACGTAAAAAAATACATTAATGTTATAAAATTAAAAAAATACTACCAATGAAAGACATTAAATTAAATCATAATCATTATTTGATTTAGGCAGTCAATATTTTCTTGTTAGGTTCAGCTTGGCTTACTACTTCCTCTAACCTTGGAAAAGATAATTTAAATTCATGATATTCAATTAAAATCCCTCTATTGGCTAGCCTATCTACACATTTATTTTATTCCCTTAACATATGTATAAACTTGATTTCTTCAAAATCTATAGCAAGTTATTGAATTTCCATAGTAATATATTGTATGTTACATGAAGCCTTTGCTTTCCTCAAATCTGTATTTATTACTATGAGTGAATCACCTTCCATACATACTCTATTCCATTTCATTTATTTGCATATTTTTAACCCTTCCAAAGCTTCCCAAGCTTCAACTCATTATTTGTCTTGAATCCACTATTGTAAGCATAATGATACAAAATATCTTCTCTAATATTTCTAATTATTCCCCCTCCTCTTGGTCATGTATTTTATTTAGATGCTCCATAAAAATTCAACTTGAACAACTCCACATTTGGTGGTTTCTTCTTTATATTTTACTGCCTTTATTTTGTTTCTCTTGTACCCAACATCATAGTTCTATTTTATTACTAAAATCCATCTAGAAATATTCTTTGCTTCTATATTAGGGATTAGGTGAGTTGATAGGGTTGGTTTAGACTCTTCTATGGCTAAAAAAATATTTGTTTTCATTACCTCTAAATTAATTTACTTTCCTTTAAATATTATTCTATTCCTTTCTAGCCATACAATCCAAAGTATTGTATCTTTTGATATATCCTAGATTGTCTATAAAGCCTCACTTTTAAAAGTGCTATGTCATTGCTTTAACCATTCTTGTATTCTTGCATTCGTCGCCATGCATTTACCAAACATATTAAGAATCCATTACCATAGATTCTAAACTATTGAGAAGTGTCCCAATATATGGTCTATACTCTCCTCCTCCCTTATACAAATAAGATATTGTGAGGGGCCATGAAAACCCCTTTTCATAAGGTTATCTGAAGATAAAATTCTTCTATGATCTTCTAGATAAACAAACAATTTTACTTTAGGGATGATCGGGCTTTCCAAATATCTCTCCATATTCTTAAGATATTTCTATTTTGTTGGTGCTTTACATCATATCCACTTCTTGTTATGTATTCTCTTGAGCTATTCAATGATGAATTTACAAGCCTTATACAACCACAATATATCATAGGTTATTTCATATAGTATCCAATATAAAATAGCCAAAATGTAATAAAGGTCAAAATAATAATATGAGTAGAATAATATGGGTAAATTAATATGTATATCAAGGCTTATAATAAATCAAATAGCATTCATTTATATGTTGAAATATGAATGTAAATAGCTTGAAGCATTAATGTCCTATGCATAAAATATAAATTACAATATTAATTGCTCAAAATATATACAAGTTGTAGCAAAAAGAGTTGAACACCACACATGAAATGAAAAGAAGAAATTGCAATGTAACAAAATGATTTTTCTTTGTATTGATACAGGGGAGCCTGAATCTCCAAAATTTACAATTCTTTGCCCTAATTTTTTGGGGAATATATTACAATGCTTTCTTCCTAAACTAAAATGCTCTAAATTGTGGTCTTCCAACTCTCTAGCAAACAATTGGGCATTCTTCGCTCCTCTACCACAACTCAAAGGGTGAGTGGGATTTTGTATCCTAGATGTAGGGTGACTCTTAGTTTCAATAGATATTCATATACCTATTTCCTACACACATGAAATGTAAACAAGGGTTTAGTAGCACCTTTATATGAGATTGAAACCCAATACAATAAAACCCTTGAACCAATGCTTATAGAAATCAAATATGTAGTGCAAAAAATAGAGAAATTAAACCTAAATGTCTTTCTAACAAACTAAAAGCTTAATTATTTGTGTTTGTTCATGAATTTTATGCATTATGAGTAACCATAGGCGTACAAGTGTGGTTGGGAAACCATGGGAGGGTGGTTGCGACTGTGTAACCACAAGTGGTCAGTTGAGGCTGGATGGTAGAAATCTACAAAAAGGGGCACTCTGGAGCTTCTAGTATTTGATATCCTCTAGATGCATGTGAGATCATGGTGTGATTTTGGTAGCCCGATGGTGTGTTATTTCAACCTCCTTTTGGTTTATGGTATGAATGTGCCTTTATGGACTCCTTAGAATTTTGGAGGAAAATGGAGGTGGCAAGCCAAGATTACCAAGTGGTAAGCCAGTATTTCCAAGAGGTAATCCAGGGCTACCAAATGGAAAGGGCAGTTATAGTGAGTCACCTAGGGTGTATCACTTAATTAGGATGATGTGGCTAATGAGTAGGTATAAGTGGACTAAGTTGTGAGGGATATCCCATGTGAAGGGACAATGGGGACATGAGTGTGTGAGATGTGGCAGGGAGTGGTGGTGGTGTGGCCAAGACACATGTCTAGTGATTAGGAAGAGTATCCTAGGTAGATTTTCTATATTTATAAAATCTAGAAAATACTTTTAATTTGCAATATTTATATGCCTAAGTTTAGACTTAGGCATATATTTTATTATGCAGATTTAGAATGTGCAATGTAAATGAATTTTTGCAAGTGCCTAGGTTTTGGTGTCTACAGATGCTCCTTTTTGTACTATATTGTGTAAAACATAATGTGGTGCAAAAACAAGATACATCTATCCTTATTGTATGGATAAATGGACTCAAATCTTCTTGATGCACAAGAATGAATTATTTAAAAAAAAAAATATTTGTTTGCTTACCCCCTCAATTGGCAAATGGGTCAAGAATGAAACCCACAATATAATTCACCAAAAGTGGATGATGAATGGAGGTCGATGTGATGTATGCAAACATGTCTTATTGAAGATGAACTTGATACCCTAAGTTTGGGATGGTTGTTGTTGTAAAATTTTCTTTGGTTTTGATGCTATGTAAAATATCATGGTAAAATAGCCAACCACTTTGGGAGTTTAGGTGTCCATGTGACTGTAATAATTTCTACCAAATGATATGGCATTAGGAACCAGGAAATCTGGGATCTCGACACTCAGTGATTTTGGAAATTATTACCAAATTATGAGTGAATGTTTTTCACTTTTGTAACCCAATGAAAAGGGCTTAATGATAACCTTGTGCAAACTAGCTTGAACACAACCACACTCAAATATTGAGTGACCTAGATGATTTGATACCACATGTGATGATTTTGATTCATTTTGAATTTGTGTCCTTATGGTGAGCTACCCATCGTACTAAATTGCATGGATTAGTAGTAGCTACAACTACCAGGTATGTAGGGTAATTCACTAGATACAAGGTTCACTTAATGATGATGATGATGATTGAATGCATTTTTTGTTTTTTTTTATAACCATGTGGATGTATTTGGTTGTGCCTAACAACCTCACAACCCTAGTTGGCACTGCAAAACACAGATGCATAGTTGTCACTGAAAAATGCTGCTATATATTTTTTATTGTGTGGTTTTATTTCATTTGTGTTGTTCATTTTTTCCTAAGCGGTTGAGAGATTGAGTGATGGAAACGGTTGGTGAGGCTAAAAGAGCGGGTGTTGGGGTAGATGTTGATATCTTGGATAGAGCGAAAGTTGGTGTGCGGGTGGCAAAGGTATTCTTTCGAGGCCCTATACTTTATTTTTTTTTTGTTTTGTTTTGTGTTTGTTTGTTTATTTGTTTATTTATTTTTTGATAACTAAGAGGGGATGGTAATTTTTTTTTTGACGATGATAAAGGGGGAGGTGAAAGTTTTTTTTTTAAGCAATGAAAAGAATGCATGATTGTTTTGTGTTTTTATGTTTTTATATGACAAAATATGCATGGAAATATTTTTGGTGTTTTATGTTTTTGAAATGGAAAGAAGGTATGAAATGTTTTTGTATGAGAAAAATGTATGAAAATGCTTTTTTTTTTGTTTTTTTAATTAAAAGAATGCATGAAATGATTTTTTTTGGAATGATGTGTGCATTGATTTGGACTTGTTTTGTGTTTTTTTGACAATGAAATTTATAGAGGCTCGATATTGATGGCCTCATATCATATCTTAAGTATGAAATGCCCTTACTAATGATGATTAGAAGTGGTTGGCGATGGTGAGGTTAAATGGTTGTGGGAGGGTGGAGACTATGAGGGAATATGAGGAGTACTTGTATACCTTAGTGGAGATATGGAACCCTAATAGGGGGTCATTTCAGCTTTTTGAGATGGGAGCTTACTATCACCCTGGAGTATGTTTACCACATATTTCATGTTCCTATCAAGGGCTCACCCATCCTAGTTGGCCATGATAAGAAGCATGAGTTGAGGTCAATTTATGGTGATGAGTGGGATGTGAATTGCAACAAGGGTGGTATTCCCTACATTCAATTGTTTAAGGATGGGAGGTTAGGCACACTTTTGACCTTCATGATATACATTGTAGGCAACATGTTATTTCCTAACAACATGGGGTCTAGGTTCCCTTGGAACCAGGTGAGGCTTGTGATGGATCTAATTGGTGAGCCTCAAAATCATGCATGGACTCCTACTATACTATGCTAGATGTATGTGGAGCTCTATGAGTTGAAGAGGCAAGAGTGAAAGGGAATCATATGCAGCTTGCTTTAGCTATGGGCTTGGAAGTGCATCAGGATCACTTGGCCAGAGGGTCTACATTGCAAGTGGGATCACTTGTTACCTTATCCTCTTCATTGGTAGAACAACAAGGAGTATTTACCAAGTTTCCCTATCTATAGTGGATAGGAGTATCAGGATATATTTGGTTCTATGACTAGAGGTTACATCTATTGGTGACCATGGCAAGGTCTGAATTGGGATGGTTATGTTTCATAACTTTAGAAGATTAGGAAAGGTAGATGGATGGTTGGGTGACATGGGTGAGATATGGAGTTCATCCAATTATTCCGAATGGTGTGGTAGTTTGGTTTGGTGTAGGGAGTTCCTAATGCTCTAGTTGTGTACAAGCATTGGGATGACAAGCTTAGTATCCCTATTACTCATAACTTTTATACTGTGGATGATGACTAGGATGATGAGGTGGTAGGTTTTCTAGATGCATATGATGTTGGGACTACATTTGATTATGATGCCTGGTTTTCTTCATAGCCTCTATGGGCACCTATTCAGGTTATTGATAATGTGGTGAGCGATGATGAGCGGGATGTTGATGAGTAGACTTCTTGAGAGTAAAAGTGTCATCGAGGTAGTGGTAGTAGGGGGTGAGTTGGGATAGATGTTCAGCCTACAGACACTAGGGACAGGGTTGATGGAGATGGAGATGCTGGTGATGGAGGGGATGGAGGTGATGGTTATGGAGGGCAGGATGTACCTCCATGTTGCATTGAGGAGGATTGGGGTTTCCTCCAAGCTAAGAAGAATAGCTTGGGCTAGACTATAGTGACTTGTAATGCAAATATCATGAGGTTACAAAGTGTATTGGTAGCTCGAGATATCAATATAGCTTAGCTACGGAGTGAGGTGGATGGGATACAAAGTGCACCTATTGGAGGTGATGATGGTTCTATGGTTGTGGCTCTTTGTATTGAGATAGCTCTGTGAGAGGCATGTCAAGGCAGAGATTTAGGTACTTTATGATTGTAGGCTAGGTATTTTGGGTTTCTTGAGGATAATCTTGCTCAATATCATATTTATCTACCTCTCCCACCTTCGTCATCAGTTTTTAGCTGTAGCAAGTAGAATGAGTCTAGACCTAGTTGTTCACATTCATGGATTATAAGCTTCCACGCTCCATCTAATTCATAGGGATCAAATCATGGTCCTCATAGGATTCATGGTGGCACTAGCTAGTAGCACTTATTACCTCTTTTTGTAGTTTTCATTTTTTCTTACAAGCCTTAGTGCCTAGATGTATACAGTCTTTTGGGTGTTTTTGTACTATGTGATTCATATATACATATAAATGGATTTTATTGTGATTATTTGTATTGCGCTTTGATTTTATTATATGGATGCATATGAAATCATGTGATGAATGGGTGGAATTAATGGTGAATGTATGTTTTGATGATCATTTGTGTATGTTTTAGACTTTTGCTTGATCAACTTTATTCTTGTTGTTTAATCAAGGGCACTAAAATTTTGTATTTATAATAGACATGGATTATGGGATGAAATAGTGGCAATGATATGGAATGACATGGATAAGTGATGTATAATCATTTTATAAAGACTCAATCATCCTAGTGATCTTAAACAAACTCGTCTATGTATCTCACAAATCTTCATAATGCTAGGGTTGTCCTAGTGATTTTAAATTTCTTAAGGACCAATTGCGTGTGCAAATGAATGTTAATTTTTCATTATGAGCTAGGTCAAACTAATTAATTGTAACTTATGCCAATGATCGAGCTCATCCATGAGAATCTATAGATCTATACAAAATAATATCACTAATGTGATAGACATGGTACCAAGCATAAAGATACCCCTTTGTCAGGCAGATTTCATTCAACTTTGTTGAGTGGTGTTTTCACCCAATTGTGAAAGCACACTCTCCGATAGGATCTGAGTCCCAAAATCCTCTGCTTGCAAAGAAATTATGACAAAATAATTTCTCCAAGGTTCCTGTTATGCTAGCTCTTTGTAAACCAATGATGCTATTCAATTGAAATGCTGGGAATACCTTAGGGTTGCAAGTGGATGTTAACAAGGGGCCTGGTGGTTTATTTTAATTTGAATTTGCAATGGACTCAAAGTGAATAAATCTAAGAAATAAATCTATTTGATCTTAGGCTTTGATGGATTTTCAATTATTTGCTTGAATGAGAATAATTAAAATGCAGAAACTAAAATGAGGGTTTGAAAAAAAATAAAAGAAATGCAAATGAAGATGCAACTAAACTACGCTCAGAATGCTGCCATCAATTCGATGAAACCGAAGATAATGAGGTTTCTACATGCAACCTAACCTATTGAATCTGCACATTCGCACAATCCTGATAAGCTAGGTGCGGGTTTCTAGGGTTTTACTATAATTTCAGATTTTAGGCCTTCGCATGAAGCAACCGAGAGAACTCGCATTAAACTCCATCTATAAACCTAAAATCTGAAAGGGAAAGATAAACATTAAATCATGCATGCAAAAATGACTCCTTCTTTCTCATCAATGAGATGCCAACTCTCTGTATTTTCGTATTAAAATGATATATCAGTTACAATAACAGAATGTTCCAGGTATAACAAATCCAGAACAAATGAAGGAAATTGCTCCAAGTGCAGGCCCGGAATGGCATTGCAGCCCTTGTCTCTGCAACTCTGCTAGCAGCAATTTCCAACCCCTTGTTCAATCTGCGCTTCTGATTTTATACTGTCTGGCACGGCTCTTCGATTCACCCTGCGTCGCTTCGTTTCACCTCCCAGAATGCATCTTTTCAAATTCCCCGCCTTTTCGTTGCTTTTGATTCATGCTCGATGCCGAAACGTTCGAAATATTTTGTTGCATGTAACGCTTCTGCAACTCTGACACCTGTATGCCACGTGTTCACGCTTTCTGCACCTTCCGTAACGGCCCCATGTAAATCGTGACGTCCTTATGCATGCAGCTTGTTCCTCTGCCAACACAACGAAAATGAAATAGGTCGCGATATCGCGACGTTTTTCGGCCAACAGCCTTCTTGCCTTCTTGCCCGGAAACGTGCATGTTGAAATCGCTACATGTCGCGAAATCGCGACGCTTTTCTATTCCGTACACTCTCGGCCGCAACCCGTCGCGAAATCGCTATGCCTTTCGCTTCGTGCCTTTCGCTATTTGTCGTGTTTGGTTTTGTGCTGTTTCGCGACCATTTTCACTTCATGCCTTTTCGCTCAATGTTGTCACGATTTCGCGACCATTTTACACTTCATGCTTTCCACCCACAATCTGTCGCGATTTCACGACGTTTTTCACTTGGCACTCCTTTGGCTGCAATCTGTCGCGATTTCGTGACGTTTTTCACTTTCGTACACTTTGCCAACTTTTCGTCACGTGTTTTTTGGCACATGTCGCGAAATCGCTACGCTATTTTCATCCGTACTACTTCTGCTTTGGAGCCGTGAACCTGTGGTCGCGTTATCGCGACGTTTTTTGCCTTTTGTCGTTTGTCGCGATATCGCGACGTTTTTTTGCACCTTTGATCGTTTGTCGCGTTGTGATTTGCCGGCTTTGGGTTTTCTGCCCTTGGTTTTCGGTTCGTTTTTTTTTTTGTGGTTTGACCCGTGATTTTGCGACATGTCGCGATTTCGCTACGCCTTTCCATTTTGCCTTTCTCTCTCCTCTTTGGGCCGCGATGGAGCAACATGTGGTGTTTTTTTTTTGGTGACTTTTTTTTTTTGGGGTGCGCGATTTCGGCGATTTCGCGACACTTTCTACACTTGTGCAATTTTGCCCCTTTTTCTTGATTTTTAGCATCTGGGTCACTGAGATTCCTTTTGAAAGCATGCAAAAAGATGGGTCCCCAATTTTGGGGTGTGTTGTGGATCAGCCACAACAAATGGCGACTCTGCTGTCAAATGCTCTTGAGCATTTTAGTGAGAACCCAACCTGAAACATATACAAACTCGAAAACATGTGTTAGCACATAAGCAATATAAACAAATGCCCAAAGATCAGAAGTACATGAATCATCAGAATCATCAAGTATTAGCTCAGTGTGTGCAATGAATTTCTTTCCCTATCGTTTGAAATTGATCAACATTCCATTGTCAGTTTTGCATGAATGCATATGTGAGATTGTGAATGATTTGTGTAACCTAATGAATATGCTAGGAGATTTTGCTTTTATAAAAGGCATAGTCTTTCTTCTAGTATCATGTACAAACATTCAAGATTGCCAAACCCTCTTAGGATCCACTAATGAATTGCTTTATTATATCCCAAAGTTGGTTATGAGTCCCTACTATCTTGAACCCATGTGCAAGTGAATGTGAAATCAGAACTTTGGGGAATCAGACTCCCAACCTAACCGAGATGAGAGTTTAACCCTATCCTTACTATTCTGATTTAGAATTCATTACCTCACTTTGAGCAAAATAATTTAACCAATTATGGAAGAAATGGTCATGCTAGTCTAACCCTTTGGACAATCAGTGGTCTTGTTTTTTAGACAAGACATGTTGCCATGCATGGGCATATCTAACCCCACAATCCAAAACTTATCTTCATTTCTTTGGACCTTGGGGATGACTACCCATCCTTTGCAGAGGACAAGTAGTACGATCCTTCCAATCCAATATAAAGATGAGATGGGAAAAATTTATTTTTTTACTTCTTGGACCTTAGGGATGACTACCCATCCTTGCTAGGGACATGTAGTACGATCCTTCCAATCCAAACTTTAGATGTAAATGGAAAATATTAATTTTATTGCTTAGACCTTGGGGATGACTACCCATCCTTTGCAGAGGACAAGTAGTACGATCCTTCCAATCCAAGATTTATTATGAAATGAGACATAAGAGCTTTGGGGAATCAGATTCTCAACCTAAGCGAGATGAGAATTTATGCCCTATCCTTACTACTCCATGTAGGTCAAATCAAAGCTTTGGGGAATTGGATCCTCAACCTAAGTTCGATGAGGATTTAACCCTATCCTTACTACTCCGATTTTAGGCTTTAAGCTTTATGGAAGTGGTCAAAACCACTGTTTTAAGGATCATGTTGCATAATAGGATAGACATGAAAAACTTCTTTCGCCCAACCTTTTCTTCCAAGTTAGGTTTTGATCATTTTGCTCAAGATCCTTTTTAATGTATAAGACGTGCTTGGTTCTAGATATCTCAAGACTCAGTTTCCAACCTTAGGATTTTTCTTACATTTATGTTATAACACAACCCTAAGAGGATTTGACATACTTTAATGATTTGTACCTAAGATGCATATGCAACTAAGATGGAATGTATATGTAAAGTGAGATGTAACATGAATGCATTATCTCTTGAATTGCAAATGAAATATTTGTCATACAAAACTGACTACTTCATGCATCACAAATTTCAAACGATATAACTTAAGATGTTTGTGTGACTTGTGGAGCTTTTACAAGACAATTCCAATATTTCATATTCTCCTAATCTTAAGCATAAGTTGACATCTCAATTATATATATATATATATATATATTTTTTTTATCAAAATAAACAAAACATGTCAATTGAAATCAAACCCACAACCTAAATCCTAACTAGACTAACAATCCTAAACAATGAAAACAAAATCTGAAAATCCCCACCAAAACCGAAAAGAATAACATCAAACTCTCACAACCTAAGGGCTAAAATAATGCTTTAAAATCTGCCCATTAACCGGTAGCATAAAATCTCTCCCTTCTAAAGTTTTTAGCCTGAAGGTATTTTTCCCAAGAATCTCTGAAATCTGATAGGGGCCTAACCAAAGACAATCAAACTTTTGATGATTCCCTTTTTCCTCATGTCTTTTGTCCCATAGTAATACCAAATCTGAAATTCTGAATGACTTAACTTTGGCCCTTCTGTCAAACCATCTCTTGATAACTTCCTGGTGTTTATTCATGTGATTCATGGCTTCTTCTCTCTTTTCATCAAGGTGCAGCAAATGACTTAACCTGGCTTCAACTTGATCATCTGTCCCCAAGTACTCTTGTATGAAATGCAAGGTCTGCAACTTCAAATTTGCAGGAAATATCGGGTCTTGCCCATAGACCAAATGATAGGGAGTATTCCCTATGGATTCTTTCACTCTGGTCCTATCCGCCCAAAGGGCAAACTTCAATTGGCTGTGCCAATCCCGAGGGTTCTTTTCCAGCAATTTCTTAATGGTATTCAACAAATTTTTATTTGAAGATTCGGCCAACCCATTTCCTTGAGGATAATAATTGGATGCAAACTTTAAGCTCACTTTGTTGTCATATGCCCAATCTGCAAATTGCGTAGAAATAAAAGCTTTACCATTGTCACTGACAATAGAATCGGGCATTCCAAATCTTGTTATAATTTGGTCCTCAAGGAATTTTATTACAACGTCCGTGGTGGCATGTTTAGTAGGAATCGCTTCTGTCCACCTTGTACAGTGAGTCCGTAGTTGTCAATATGAATTTATGAGAATCGAGAAGAATTTGGGTTAATAACCCCAATGAAATCTAGTCCCCACTGTGCAAATGGTCTCATTTCAACTAAAGGTTGTAATGGCATGGCTGCATTTCTTTCTCTATTGGCAGCCACTTGACAGATATGACAAGATCGTACATGGGCATGTGCATCTTTGAAAATGTGGGGCCAGTAGTATCCTCGCTCTCAGGATTTGATGCGCTGTAGCATTTGCCGCACCATGACCGGTTCCATGTTTCCCATGAAATTCTTGCAACACCCTGGCAGCTTCTTCTTTGTTCGAGCACCTCAGGTAGATCCCTTCATGATTCTTCCTATAAAGAACACCAGATTTCATCAGATAATTGACAGACTTAAGCCTTAAAGCTCTTCTCTGGGTTGAATTCAGATTAGAAGGACACTTACCATTCAATAAAAATTGCACAATATCAACATACCAGTCATCCTTAGCAATGTATTCCGTGTTCGAGTATTGGCATGTTATTTGCGGATTATTTTCTATGATCGCCTTTGCCGATCCTCGTCCTCGAACTAGTTTCATAGGTTGTATTTCGAGATCAAATTCTTGGATGGTGGAAATCCATTTCCCTCTTTTCTCACCTAGTTCATTTTGTAAAAACATGGTCTTAACAGTAGAGTCATGCACGATGGCAATAACTCTGCTATGCACAATGTAATGCCTAAATTTTTTCACCGTTTTAAAAAGTGCGTACATTTGCTTATCAAGGATTGAATACCTTAATTGAGCATCTTTTAGGGGGGCACTTAAAAATGCTATGGGTTTTTCTGCACTATCCTCGCCTTTTTGGGTTAAGACACTCGCAAAAGAGTGTTCTGATGCAAAAGCATAAATATAGAAAGGCTTAGAATAGTCTGGACTTATGAGGACCGGGGCTCTGGAAATGGCATCTTTGATGTTCTGAAAGGCCACTCTACTTTCCTCGTTCCATTTTACATCCACATCCTTCTTGAGCATCTTGTTCAGAGGTTTGGCTATCTCAGAAAAGCTAGAGATAAACTTCCTCACAAAATTAACCTGCCCAAAGAAAGATCTCAATTCTTTTTTACTACTCGGGAGAGGTAAGTTTTGGATAGCTTGTATCCTTTCTGGGTCGATGGATATGCCCTCTTTTGAAATGATGTGACCAAGCAATTTTCCTTCTATTACTCCGAAAATGCACTTTTTGGGATTTAAGGAAATTCCATGTTCTCTACATCTTTGAAGCACTTTCTTTAAATCTTTGACATGGTCCTCTCTCTTCTTTGAGAATACTCGGAATATCATCCACATACACGATGATACATTTGCCTATGAGCCCTTTGAATGCATAATCCATGGCGCGTTGAAAAGTTGCACCAGCATTTAACAGTCCAAACGACATTCTCTTATATGCAAATGTCCCCCACTTGGTGGTGAAGGCTGTTTTCATCCTGTCATTTGGATGTATAAGAATTTGGTTGTATCCAGAATACCCATCAAGAAAGGACATCATTTCAGATCCATTTACCGTTTGTAGAATTTCATCGATTGATGGCAATGGATAATTATCCTTTTGAGAGGCTTTATTAAGATTTCGAAAATCTATGCACAACCCTAATCTCTCCACTCTTTTTTCTTACTGGAACGAGGTTAGCAACCCAGGTTGAGTGCCTAACAGGAAAAATGATCTTCGCTTCCAATAATCTTTTGACCTCCCTTTCGATCAAAGGCTCCAATAGCGGGTTAACAACTCGTTGTCTTTGCCTAAAAGGCTTGGAGTCTGGCTTCAAAGGGATGGTATGTGTGATAATGTCTTGGTTGTATGTCTTCAGCTCATTGTAATTCCAAGCAATGCAATCTATGTAATGCTTCAATGCCTGCATTATGTTGCTCCTTTCTTCATCTCGTACATGCCTTTGCAATGTACACCTCCTTTGGATTGTCTGCACTCCCTAGATTAATTGAATCACATGCATCTTTGGGGAGTGGGACTCTTTTTCCTTTCTTGGTCTTGCATCCCATGTCGAACATTTTTTCCAATGAAACCACGTCTTTAGGTATTTTGTTGGATTGATACGCAGTTTCAATTTCATTTTCTGTTTCATCTTGCCACCTTTGCTCCTCATCAATCACCTGATTTTCAAAAATACCCGAGTTCGTGACAAATTTGAAGATGTGTCTGTCACTTTCAAAAACCTGGAAATTCTTGACATTATCGGGTATTGATGGACAAGGAACCAATTCAATGGAGAACTTTTTACACCTTTTTATATCAACCGGGTTTAACATGCCCGCGATGACTGCAAGAGAGTCTGCTATTCGATTTCCTTTTCTAGAAATAAGGGCTATATTGAATGCATCGAATTCCTCAATGAGGTCCATAACCCTAGTTCTATAAAGGCTCAGTCTCCTGTCACGGCATGTATACTTGTCCTTTGATCTGCTTGACTACCAGCTCAGAATCTCCCAAAACCTTCAAGCATTTAACTTGCTTGCTCAATGCTAGACGTAAACCAAAGATCAATGCTTCGTATTCTGCCACATTGTTCGTGCAAGGAAATTGCAATCTGTAGGCAGCCAATAATGGTTTACCTCCTGGACCAATGAGCTCGACTCCAGCTCCTGCTCCCCGTCTAGATTTTGATCCATCGAACCTGAGCAACCATGTGCAATCATTTTCCTCAGAAGAGCCACCATGACATGTTTCCTCTTTAGGCTCTTCAGTAGCTTCCTCAACATCAAGTGCATAAACCCCCATTTTTGGCTCAAAAACTGAACTTCATTCGGCTTGTTAAATTCTGTTATGATCTCCTTAAGCCTCGGTTCATTTTCCACTCTGATTTGGTTTGCAATTCCTTTCCATGGTAGCCACATATGTGAGCAGTCTGTTGAAAAATAGCCATTCAGAGTTTTCATCCAATCCCTCGCAAGTAGCATTCCATATCTACTTGGGATATTAACAACCAGAATGTCGACAACCTGTTGGACCCTGGGTTCAGAATTTAATTGAATTTTGACATCATATAGGGTCCCTACCACATTTACCTCTGATCGGTCCAATTGCAGGACCTTGCATTTGGATGAAACAGGTTGCAGACCCAGCATTTGACATATCTCCGAAGGCATGAGGTTGCTCGTGGCACCCGTGTCCACCAAACAGTTATGCAAATTCTTACCCGCAATTCTCATAGTCAATAAGAATGGCGGGACATCCCGTCTCTCCTTTCGCAAAATCAGATGGGACTCAACTCCTTTTCCCTTCCACATTTGATCAGGTGAGTTCAGAGCCTTTATCAACGCCTCCTTTTGGCCAGGCAATCTAGCCGCGTCCAAGAACGAAAGGCTAGATTTGGACTTCTTTAGATCCTCCACTATGTCATAGTTTGGTTTTTCGAATTTGACTGTCTTCTGCACGTCATTAGACATTTCTCTTCTGAGTGGAGGAGGAGGATTATTATTTGCCTTAGTATCCGGAGGAAGAATAGAGTTGTTTGGAGGTGTTGATGAGGTTTTAGGGGCTTTAGATTTACTTCTCAAATGGTATCCATGATTCCCCTTTCTAAAATCTCGAAAAGCTTGCACCTCCTGTTCCAAAATTTTGTCTTCTTCTTCCTCACTCTCACCTTCTTGATGATATATAGTTTCCATCACCATAATATTATCATCTTGATGTTGCGATGGACCCTCATTTGATACGAGTTCCAAATCATCAACTTGTGCCTGAAGACAATGAGTGTATCTAGCAATTTCAGGACAATTCCTCTCATTGTGTTCTTTTGTGTTGTGCAACCTACACCCCCTTTCCCATGCCAAATCTGAAAGATTCAAAAGGGAATTGGATTGACTAGGTCCTGTAGAAGTATCTAGTTGATTAGCAATGGGAGCGGGTACTCCCCCATTGTTTGGCTTGGTGTTCCAATGTCTCCCTCTATTGTTAAAATTTTGATTTGAGTGAGGGGCATGGGATTCATACTTCTACTTTTGAACCCTGTCATTGCTCAGTTTATGAACTAATTTCTTGAGCTCTTCGACCTCTGAATAAATCTCCTTCGGTGGAATCACATTGTTGTTAACCCCCGTTGGATTTGCATAATTGATGGGGTCTTGATTCAACATTTGGGTCGGGTTTTGAGGAATTTGATTCCCGTATGGATTGACACTTTGAATCGGAGTTGGATTTGGAAAAGGAACTATAGCCTGAGGATTAACTTGGCTGGTTCCTTGCATAGTCGATTGACTATTCTGCAAAAATGCGGGAACAGGTGGAATGGATGTGATTGGTTGGATTGGAATGGGTGCATACGCAGGTGCTGGTGGATACGGTCGCTGATATGGGAAGGCGTTCATGCTTGGCATTTGTGGTGCCATGATCTGATTTGCCAAGGGAGCTTGACCATATGGAGCATATTGTCCCATCATAGGCATCTGGGGAAACCCGTAGCCCTGTGGTGTCATTTGCTGCTCGATGGTCATGGCTTCATTATAGGCTAAAGCCAGCGTGGTGACTTGAGGATTTCGTCTTGCAAACATGGCTGTCATGGGGTCCAATGCCCCAAAATATATCTGCAAAGCCACTACGGGATCGATGGCAAAATGCCGAACTGCTCTATTATAGCACTTTTGGAATTTCTGATTAAATGTTCTGATTGGTTCCCCCTGGCCCCTTTTGCATGTAATAAACTGATTGTAAATGGTTGCGGGATCCAAGGGTGACCTAAATTGATTAACAAAGGCATTTTCCATTTGCGTCCATGAAGTGATTGAACCAGTTGGTAAGCATATATACCATTCATATGCTATTGGATCTAAGCTCATGGGGAAAAGTCTCGCAAGCCACATCTTCATGTTGGACTTGCAGCCTAATTAAAACATCCCTATAGGCTTGGATATGTTCTTCTGCTATTCTTGGGCCATCTGGTTTGTATTTAGGCAAAAATATTTCAATGTTCTTGGGGATTTCATGGATATCCCCAGCAATGTTCAAAGGAATATTGTTAGCTCCATACCAAGGAGTTGCTGGAGGTTGAGCCATTTGACTCAAAATTGATGAAGACAACCCTACAATAGCAATAGAAATATTATCGATAATAGGAACACTAGTGGCAACTGATATTACTGGCGTAGGTCCACTCGATGTTCCTGGAGAAAATAGGTCTTTTGTGACTGGTGAGCTTACGACTTGCTTGGTTTTATTCTTGGGAGTACCAAGAGGTAAGGTCATGAAAAATGGTTTCCCCGATTGTTTGGGACCTGGTCGCAATACGACGCGGTGGGTCCAGCCTTCCTGATGAAACCCTCGATTATTTCAAAGAAAACCTGCAACAAAAGAAAACAAAAGCTGCAGTTTAGCCGTTTGTGAGATTTAAGAGATGATTTCAAAATTAAATCAAAAAGATATTACTCATGTATGAAAATCAAAATAAAGTAAACCAATTCGGGCCCTCCTTCTAGCGCCAATCTGTTGAGTGGTGTTTTCACCCAATTGTGAAAGCACACTCTCCGGTAGGATCTGAGTCCCAAAATCCTCTGCTTGCAAAGAAATTATGACAAAATAATTTCTCCAAGGTTCCTGTTATGCTGGTTCTTTGTTTACCAATGATGCTGTTCAATTTAAATGCTAGGAATACCTTAGGGTTGCAAGTGGATGTTAACAAGGGGCACTGTGGTTTATTTTAATTTGAATTTGCAATGGACTCAAAGTGAATAAATCTAAGAAATAAATCTATTTGATCTTAGGCTTTGATGGATTTTCAATTATTTGCTTGAATGAGAATAATTAAAATGCAAAAACTAAAATGAGGGTTTGAAAATAAAAAAAAATGCAAATGAAGATGGAACTAAACTACGTTCGTAATGCTGCCATCTGATTCGACAAAACCGAAGATAATGAGGTTTCTACATGCAACCTAACCTATTGAATCTGCACATTCGAACAATCATGATAAGCTAGGTGTGGGTTTCTAGGGTTTTACTGTAATTTCAAATTTTAGGCGTTCGCATGAAGCAACCAAGAGCACTTGCATTAAACTCCATCTATAAACCTAGAAATCTGAAAGGGAAAGATAAACATTAAATCTTGCATGCAAAAATGACTCCTTCTTTCTCATCAATGAGATGCCAACTCTCTGTATTTCTGTATTAAAATGATATATCAATTACAATGACATAATGTTCCAGGTTTAACAAATCCAGAACAAATGAAGGAAATTGCTCCAAGTGCAGGCCCAGAATGGCTTGCAGCCCTTGTCTCTGCAACTCTGCTAGCAGCAATTTCCAACCCCTGTATCAATCTACGCTTCTGATTTTATACTATCTGGCATGGCTCTTCGATTCTCCCTGCGTCGCTTCGTTTCACCTCCTAGAATGCATCTTTTCAAATTCCCCACCTTTTCGTTGCTTTTGATTCATGCTCGATGCCGAAACGTTCGAAATCTTCTATTGCATGTAACGCTTCTGCAACTCTGACACCTGTATGCCACGTGTCTCATGCTTTCTGCACCTTTTGTAATGGTCCCATGTAAATCATGACTTTTTAGCATGCAACTTGTCTCCTCTGCCAACACAAAAAAATGAGAAGTCGCGATATCGCGACGTTTTTGCCAACGAACCTTCTTGCCTTCTTGCCCAACGAAAATGCGACATGTCACGAAATCGTGACATGTCGCGAAATCGTGACGCTTTTCTTTCCGTACCTCTGACTGTCGTGAAATCGTATGCTTTTTTTGTTTTGGGTTTTTCTTTTTTTGTCGTGATTTCGCGATTTTTTTTCCTTGCGCATTTGTCGTGAATCGCTATTTTTTTTTCGATCCTATTTTCATCCGTCCTTCTTAACTCGCGATATCGCGACGTTTTTTTCTTCATTTTGATTTTGTTTGGTTTGGTGATTTTGGGTGGTTTGGTTTTTGTTGTTTGTCGTCGATTTCGTGATGTTTTTTTTTCTTTGCCCTGTTTGACGGTTTGACCCACGATTTTGTGACATGTCGCGATTTCGCTACGCTTTTCCATTTTGCCTTTCTCTCTCCTCTCTGGGCCGCGACGGAGCAACATGTCACGATTTTGCGACACTTTTTCATTTTTTTTTGGCCATGTCACGATTTCTACACTTTTATTTTGGCCGTGATGGAGCAACATGTCGCGATTTCGTGACACTTTTCATTTTGTGGAGGGACATGTCGGTTTGCGACACTTTCTTTTTTGGGGATGGGCGACTGTGGTGGACATGTCGCGATTTCGCGACACTTTCTACACTTGTGCATTTTTGCCCCTTTTTCTTGATTTTTAGCATCTGGGTCACTGAGATTCCTTTTGAAAGCCTGCAAAAAAGGTGGGTCCCCAATTTTGGGGTGTGTTGTGGATCAGCCACAACAAATGGCGACTCTGCTATCAAATGCTCTTGAGCATTTTAGTGAGAACCCAACCTGAAACATATACAAACTCGAAAACATGTGTTAGCACATAAGCAATATAAACAAATGCCCAAAGATCAGAAGTACATGAATCATCAGAATCATCAAGTATTAGCTCAGTGTGTGCAATGAATTTCTTTCCCTATCATTTGAAATTGATCAACATTCCATTGTCAGTTTTGCATGAATGCATATGTGAGATTGTGAATGATTTGTGTAACCTAATGAATATGCTAGGAGATTTTGCTTTTATAAAAGGCATAGTCTTTCTTCTAGTATCATGTACAAACATTCAAGATTGCCAAACCCTCTTAGGATCCACTAATGAATTGCTTTATTATATCCCAAAGTTGGTTATGAGTCCCTACTATCTTGAACCCATGTGCAAGTGAATGTGAAATCAGAACTTTGGGGAATCAGACTCCCAACCTAACCGAGATGGGAGTTTAACCCTATCCTTACTATTCTGATTTAGAATTCATTACCTCACTTTGAGCAAAATAATTTAACCAATTATGGAAGAAATGGTCATGCTAGTCTAACCCTTTGGACAATCGGTGGTCTTGTTTTTTAGACAAGACATGTTGCCATGCATGGGCATACTTAACCCCATAATCCAAGACTTATCTTCATTTCTTTGGACCTTGGGGATGACTACCCATCCTTGGGGAGAGGAGGCAAGTAGAATACGCCCCCTCCCCCCCAATATAAATATGAGATGGGAAAAATTATTTTTTTACTTCCCCCCCGGGGATGACCACCCCCCCCTGCCAGGGAGATGTAGTACGAGCCCTCCCATCCCAGCAATCCAAATAAAAGAGAAAATATTAATTTAGTTGCTTAGACCTTGGGGAAATTCCCCCCCCTCCTTTGCAGGGGAAAAAATTACGCTCCCTTCCAACCCAAGATTTATTATGAAATGAGACATAAGAGCCTTGGGGAATCAGATTCTCAACCTAAGCGAGATGAGAATTTATGCCCTATCCTTACTACTCCATGTAGGTCAAATCAAAGCTTTGGGGAATTGGATCCTCAACCTAATTTTGATGAGGATTTAACCCTATCCTTACTACTTCGATTTTAGGCTTTAAGCTTTATGGAAGTGGTCAAAACCACTGTTTTAAGGATCATGTTGCATAATAGGATAGACATGAAAAACTTCTTTCGCCCAACCTTTTCTTCCAAGTTAGGTTTTGATCATTTTGCTCAAGATCCTTTTTAATGTATAAGACGTGCTTGGTTCTAGATATCTCAAGACTCAGTTTCCAACCTTAGGATTTTTCTTACATTTATGTTATAACACAACCCTAAGAGGATTTGACATACTTTAATGATTTGTACCTAAGATGCATATGCAACTAAGATGGAATGTATATGTAAAGTGAGATGTAACATGAATGCATTATCTCTTGAATTGCAAATGAAATATTTGCCATACAAAATTGACTACTTCATGCATCACAAATTTCAAACGATATAACTTAAAATGTTTGTGTGACTTGTGGAGCTTTTACAAGACAATTCCAATATTTCATATTCTCCTAATCTTAAGCATAAGTTGACATCTCAATTATTATTATTATTATTATTATTATTATTTTTATTTTTCAAAATAAACAAAACATGTCAATTGAAATCAAACCCACAACCAAAATCCTAACTAGACTAACAATCCTAAACAATGAAAACAAAATCTGAAAATCCCCACCAAAACCGAAAAGAATAACATCAAAATCTCACAACCTAAGGGCTAAAATAATGCTTTAAAATCTGCCCATTAACCGGTAGCATAAAATCTCTCCCTTCTAAAGTTTTTAGCCTGAAGGTATTCTTTCCAAGAATCTCTGAAATCTGATAGGGGCCTAACCAAAGACAATCAAACTTTTGATGATTCCCTTTTTCCTCATGTCTTTTGTCCCATAGTAATACCAAATCTAAAATTCTGAAGGACTTAATTTTGGCCCTTCTGTCAAACCATCTTTTGATAACTTCCTGGTGTTTATTCATGTGATTCATGGCTTCTTCTCTCTTTTCATCAAGGTGCAGCAAATGACTTAACCTCGGCTTCAACTTGATCATCTGTCCCCAAGTACTCTTGTATGAAATGCAAGGTCTCAGCAACTTCAAATTTGCAGGAAATATCGGGTCTTGCCCATAGACCAAATGATAGGGAGTATTCCCTATGGATTCTTTCACTGGTCCTATCTGCCCAAAGGGAAAACTTCAATTGGTCGTGCCAATCCCGAGGGTTCTTTTCCAGCAATTTCTTAATGGTGTTCAACAAATTTTTATTTGAAGATTCGGCCAACCCATTTCCTTGAGGATAATAATTAGATGCAAATTTTAAGCTCACTTTGTTGTCATATGCCCAATCTGCAAATTGCGTAGAAATAAAAGCTTTACCATTGTCACTCGACAATAGAATCGGGAATTCCAAATCTTGTTATAATATGGTCCTCAAGGAATTTTATTACAACGTCCGTGGTGGCATGTTTAGTAGGAATCGCTTCTGTCCACCTTGTACAGATGAGTCTCGTAGTCGTCAATATGAATTTATGAGAATCAAAAGAATTTGGGTTAATAACCCCAATGAAATCTAGTCCCCACTGTGCAAATGGTCTCATTTCAACTAAAGGTTGTAATGGCATGGCTGCATTTCTTTCTCTATTGGCAGCCACTTGACAGATATGACAAGATCGTACATGGGCATGTGCATCTTTGAAAATGTGGGGCCAGTAGTATCCCGCTCTCAGGATTTGATGCGCTGTAGCATTTGCCGCACCATGACCAGTTCCATGTTTCCCATGAAATTCTTGCAACACCTTGGCAGCTTCTTCTTTGTTTAGGCACCTCAGGTAGATCCCTTCATGATTCTTCCTGTAAAGAACACCAGATTTCATCAGATAATTGATAGACTTAAGCCTTAAAGCTCTTCTCTGGGTTGAATTCAGATTAGAAGGACACTTACCATTCAATAAAAATTGCACAATATCAACATACCAGTCATCCTTAGCAATGTATTCTGTATTCGAGTATTGGCATGTTATTTGCGGATTATTTTCAGCGATCGCCTTCGCCAGTCCCTGTCCTCGAACTAGTTTCATAGGTTGGATTTCGAGATCAAATTCTTGGATGGTGGAAATCCATTTCCCTCTTTTCTCACCTAGTTCATTTTGTAAAAACATGGTCTTAACAGCAGAGTCAGGCACGATGGCAATAACTCTACTGTGCACAATGTAATGCCTAAATTTTTTCACCGTTTTAAAAAGTGCGTACATTTGCTTATCAAGGATGGAATACCTTAATTGAGCATCTTTTAGGGGGGCACTTAAAAATGCTATGGGTTTTTCTGCACTATCCTCACCTTTTTGGGTTAAGACACTCGCAAAAGAGTGTTCTGATGCAAAAGCATAAATATAGAAAGGCTTGGAATAGTCTGGACTTATGAGGACCGGGGCTCTGGAAATGGCATCTTTGATGTTCTGAAAGGCCACCCTACTTTCCTCGTTCCATTTTACATCCACATCCTTCTTGAGCATCTTGTTCAGAGGTTTGGCTATCTCAGCAAAGCTAGAGATAAACTTCCTCACAAAATTAACCTGCCCAAAGAAAGATCTCAATTCTTTTTTACTACTCGGGAGAGGTAAGTTTTGGATAGCTTGTATCCTTTCTGGGTCGATGGATATGCCCTCTTTTGAAATGATGTGACCAAGCAATTTTCCTTCTGTTACTCCGAAAATGCACTTTTTGGGATTTAAGGAAATTCCATGTTCTCTGCATCTTTGAAGCACTTTCTTTAAATCTTTGACATGGTCCTCTCTCTTCTTCGAGAATACTGGAATATCATCCACATACACGATGATACATTTGCCTATGAGCCCTTTGAATGCATAATCCATGGCGCGTTGAAAAGTTGCACCAGCATTTAACAGTCCAAACGACATTCTCTTATATGCAAATGTCCCCCACTTGGTGGTGAAGGCTGTTTTCATCCTGTCATTTGGATGTATAAGAATTTGGTTGTATCCAGAATACCCATCAAGAAAGGACATCATTTCAGATCCATTTACCGTTTGTAGAATTTCATCGATTGATGGCAATGGATAATTATCCTTTTGAGAGGCTTTATTAAGATTTCAAAAATCTATGCACAGCCTAATCTCTCCACTCTTTTTCTTACTGGAACGAGGTTAGCAACCCAGGTTGAGTGCCTAACCAGAAAAATGATTTTCGCTTCCAATAATATTTTGACCTCCTTTTCGATCAAAGGCTCCAATAGCGGGTTAACAACTCGCTGTCTTTGCCTAAAAGGCTTGGAGTCTGGCTTCAAAGGGATGGTATGTGTGATAATGTCTTGGTTGTATGTCTTCAGCTCATTGTAATTCCAAGCAATGCAATCTATGTAATGCTTCAATGCTTGCATTATGTTGCTCCTTTCTTCATCTGTACATGCCTTTGCAATGTACACCTCCTTTGGATTGTCCGCACTCCCTAGATTAATTGAATCACATGCATCTTTGGGGAGTGGGACCCTTTTTCCTTTCTTGGTCTTGCATCCCATGTCGAACATTTTTTCCAATGAAACCACGTCTTTAGGTATTTTGTTGGATTGATACGCAGGTTTCAATTTCATTTTCTGTTTCATCTTGCCACCTTTGCTCCTCATCAATCACCCGATTTTCAAAAATACCCGAGTTCGTGACAAATTTGAAGATGTGTCTGTCACTTTCAAAAACCTGGAAATTCTTGACATTATCGGGTATTGATGGACAAGGAACCAATTCAATGGAGAACTTTTTACACCTTTTTATATCAACCGGGTTTAACATGCCCGCGGCGACTGCAAGAGAGTCCGCTATTCGATTTCCTTTTCTAGAAATAAGGGCTATATTGAATGCATCGAATTCCTCAATGAGGTCCATAACCCTAGTTCTATAAAGGCTCAGTCTCCTGTCACGGCATGTATACTGTCCTTTGATCTGCTTGACTACCAACTCAGAATCTCCCAAAACCTTCAAGCATTTAACTTGCTTGCTCAATGCTAGACGTAAACCAAAGATCAATGCTTCGTATTCTGCCACATTGTTCGTGCAAGGAAATTGCAATCTGTAGGCAGCCAATAATGGTTTACCTCCTGGACCAATGAGCTCGACTCCAGCTCCTGCTCCCTGTCTAGATTTTGATCCATCAAACCTGAGCAACCATGTGCAATCATTTTCCTCAGAAGAGCCACCATGACATGTTTCCTCTTTAGGCTCTTCAGTAGCTTCCTCAACATCAAGTGCATAAACCCCCAGTTCTGGCTCAGAAAACTGAACTTCATTCGGCTTGTTAAATTCTGTTATGATCTCTTTAAGCCTCGGTTCATTTTCCACTCTGATTTGGTTTGCAATTCCTTTCCATGGTAGCCACATATGTGAGCAGTCTGTTGAAAAATAGCCATTCAGAGTTTTCATCCAATCCCTCGCAAGTAGCATTCCATATCTACTTGGGATATTAACAACCAGAATGTCGACAACCTGTTGGACCCTGGGTTCAGAATTTAATTGAATTTTGACATCATATAGGGTCCCTACCACATTTACCTCTGATCGGTCCAATTGCAGGACCTTGCATTTGGATGAAACAGGTTGCAGACCTAGCATTTGACATATCTCCGAAGGCATGAGGTTGCTCGTGGCACCCGTGTCCACCAAACAGTTATGCAAATTCTTACCCGCAATTCTCAGAGTCAATAAGAATGGCGGGACATCCCGTCTCTCCTTTCGCAAAATCAGATGGGACTCAACTCCTTTTCCCTTCCACATTTGATCAGGTGAGTTCAAAGCCTTTATCAATGCCTCCTTTTGGCCAGGCAATCTAGCCGCGTCCAAGAACGAAAGGCTAGATTTGGACTTCTTTAGATCCTCCACTATGTCATAGTTTGGTTTTTCGAATTTGACTGTCTTCTGCACGTCATTAGACATTTCTCTTCTGAGTGGAGGGGGAGGATTATTATCTGCCTTAGTATCCGGAGGAAGAATAGAGTTGTTTGGAGGTGTTGATGAGGTTTTAGGGGCTTTAGATTTACTTCTCAAATGGTATCCATGATTCCCCTTTCTAAAATCTCGAAAAGCTTGCACCTCCTGTTCCAAAATTTCGTCTTCTTCTTCCTCACTCTCACCTTCTTGATGATATACGGTTTCCATCACCATAATGTTATCATCTTGATGTTGCGATGGACCCTCATTTGATACCAGTTCCAAATCATCAACTTGTGCTCGAAGACAATGAGTGTATCTAGCAATTTCAGGACAATTCCTCTCATTGTGTTCTTTTGTGTTGTGCAACCTACACCCCCTTTCCCATGCCAAATCTGAAAGATTCAAAAGGGAATTGGATTGACTAGGTCCTGCAGAAGTATCTAGTTGATTAGCAATGGGAGCGGGTACTCCCCCATTGTTTGGCTTTGTGTTCCAATGTCTCCCTCTATTGTTAAAATTTTGATTTGAGTGAGGGGCATGGGATTCATACTTCTGCTTTTGAACCATGTCATTGCTCAGTTTATGAACTAATTTCTTGAGCTCTTCGACCTCTGAATAAATCTCCTTCGGTGGAATCACATTGTTGTTAACCCCCATTGGATTTGCATAATTGGTGGGGTCTTGATTCAACATTTGGGTCGGGTTTTGAGGAATTTGATTCCCGTATGGATTGACACTTTGAATCGGAGTTGGATTTGGAAAAGGAACTATAGCCTGAGGATTAACTTGGCTGGTTCCTTGCATAGTCGATTGACTATTCTGCAAAAATGCGAGAACAGGTGGAATGGATGTGATTGGTTGGATTGGAATGGGTGCATACGCAGTGTCTGGTGGATACGGTTGCTGATATGGGAAGGCGTTCATGCTTGGCATTTGTGGTGCCATGATCTGATTTGCCAAGGGAGCTTGACCATATGGAGCATATTGTCCCATCATAGGCATCTGGGGAAACCCATAGCCCTGTGGTGTCATTTGCTGCTCGATGGTCATGGCTTCATTATAGGCTAAAGCGAGCGTGGTGACTTGAGGATTTCGTCTTGCAAACATGGCTGTCATGGGGTCCAATGCCCCAAAATATATCTGTAAAGAGATTTATGACAAAATAATCTCTCCAAGGTTCTTGTTATGCTGGTTCTTTGTTAACCAATGATGCTGTTCAATTGAAATGCAAGGAATACCTTAGGGTTACAAGTGGATGTTAACAAGGAGCCTGGTGATTTATTTTAATTTGAATTTGCAGTGGACTCAAATTGAATAAATATAAGAAATAAATCTATTTGATCTTAGGCTTTGATGGATTTTCAGTTATTAACTTGAATGAGAATAATTAAAATGCAGAAACTAAAATGAGGGTTTAAAAAAAAAAAAAAAATGCAAATGAAGATGCAACTAAACTACGCTCAGAATGATGTCATCAATTCGACGAAACCAAAGATAATGAGGTTTCTACATGCAACCTAACCTATTGAATCTGCACAATCGCACAATCCTAATAATCTAGGTGTGGGTTTCTAGGGTTTTACTATAATTTCAAATTTTAGGCGTTCGCATGAGGCAACCGAGAGAACTCGCATTAAACTCCATCTATAAACCTAAAATCTGAAAGGGAAAGATAAACATTAAATCATGCATGCAGAAATGACTCATTCTTTCTCATCAATGAGATGCCAACTCTCTGTATTTCTGTATTAAATGGTATATCAGTTACAATAACAGAATGTTCCAGGTATGACAAATCCAGAACAAATGGAGGAAATTGCTCCAAGTGTAGGCCCAAAATGGCTTTGCAACCCTTGTCTCTGCAACTCTGCTAGCAGCAATTTCCCACCCCCTGTTCAATCTGTACTTTTGATTTTATACTATCTGGCATGGCTCTTTGATTCACCCTACGTTGCTTCGTTTCACCTTCCAGAATGTATCTTTTCAAATTCCTCACCTTTTCGTTGCTTTCTGATTCATGCTCGATGCCAAAATGTTTGAAATCTTCTATTGCATGTAACGCTTCTGTAACTCTAACACCTGGATGCCACATGTCTCATGCTTTCTGCACCTTCTATAATGGTCCCATGTAAATCGCGATGTCCCTAGGCATGCAACTTGTTCCTATGCCAACACAACAAAAATGAAACAGGTCGCGATATCGCGACGTTTTTTAGACAACAACCTTCTTTCCTTCTTGCCCAACGAAAATGTGACATGTCACGAAATCACGACATGTCACGAAATCACGATGCTTCTCTGTTTCGTACACCCTCGGCCACAACCTATCGTGAAATCACTACGCCTCTTCGTTTCGTGCCCTTTCGCTCATTTATATCGTGATTTCACGATGTTTCTTCGCTTCGTGCCCTATCGCTCATTTTTGTCGCAATTTCGTGACCATTTTACACTTCATGCCTTTTCACTCAATGCTGTCATGATTTTGTGACCATTTTACACTTCATGCCTTTTCGCTCAATGCTATCGCGATTTCGTGACCATTTTACACTTCATGCCTTCCACCCGCAATCTATCATGATTTCGTGACGTTTTTCACTTGGCACTCCTTTGGCTACAATCTGTCATGATTTCGTGACATTTTTCACTTCCGTACACCTTGCCAACTTTCTGTCGTGAAATCGCTATGCCTTTTTGCCTCGGGCTGTTCTTGCTGTATTTGGCAACGAAAACGCAACATGTCACGAAATCACTATGCTATTTTCATCCGTACCACTTCGCTGCTTTGCAGTCGCGAAATCGTGACCAGTCGTGATATCGCGATGTTTTTTCGCTTTGAGCCTCTTTGCCGCTTTCTGTCATGATATCACGATGTTTTTACACTTTGAGCCTCTTTGCCGTTTTTTGTCGCGATATCGCGACTTTTTTTCGTTTTGTGCACCTTTGTTGATTTTTGTCGCGATATCGCTATGCCTTTCTGCTTCATTCTGTTTGACCGGTTTGACCCGTGATTTTGTGACGCATCATGATTTCGTGACACCTTTCTGCTTCGTGCCCTGCTTGCCACTTCCTATCACGATTTCACGATGTGTTTTTTGCTTTGTCCTGTTTGACTGGGTTGACCCGTGATTTTGTGACATGTCGTGATTTCGCTATGCCTTTCCATTTTGCATTTCTCTCTCCTCTCTGGGCCGCGACAGAGCAACATGTCACAATTTTGTGACACTTTTTCATTTTCCTTTTCTCTCTCCTCTTTCGACCGCGACGGAGCTACATGTCGCAATTTTGCTACGCTTTTCTGCTTTTGGCCATGACGAAGCAACATGTTGCGATTTCACGACACCTTTTCATTTTTGGCTGCGACGGTGCAACATGTCACGATTTCGTGACACCTTTCATTTTTTGGCAGTGATGGAGTGACATGTCGCAATTTCGCGACATGTCGCGATTTCGCGATACTTTCTATACTTGTGCATTTTTGCCCCTTTTCTTGAATTTTAGCATCTGGGTCACTGAGATTCCTTTTGAAAGCATGCAAAAAATATGGGTCCCCAATTTTGGGGTGTGTTGTGGATCAACCACAACACAACCCATTGCCATAATGAGGATCACCCCATGATTTTTAAAACACTAAGAATTCCAAGGATTCAAGCTCCTTTCCCTTCTTTTATTGCATTGGTTTTTGGATATTTTATTTTTTAATTTGCTCATTTTTATTATGTTGGAGCAAATTGGATTTTTATTGCTTTTGGATACTTGCTCATTTTGAAGAGGAGCAAGGGAATTTTATTGCTTTGGGATTATTTTTGGGATACTTGCTCATTTTAAGGAAGAGCAAGGGATTTTTTATTACTTTTGGGATACTTTCTCTTTTTGAGGAAGAGCAAGGGATATTTTTTTTTTGGAGGGGATGAAGGTGGAGTTTGTTTTTTTGTCAACTCTTTAGCATTCTAGACCGTGCACATAATTGGATGAATAGGTGAAACCTTTCACTTTATGGCAATAGCAACTCATAAATTCATCATCCCTAAGCTTTAAAATATTTGTATGTGTTTTGATGTGTGTTATCCAAGAGTAAACTTGATTGACAAGAAACAACATATTGCATCTAAAGATTTTTTTATTTTAGTAGAGGTTTCTCAAAACACTAGGAGTGGATGAGTGACTAAAAACACTTAGATTTTACTTATTGGCTACTGTGTTGTATGGAACTTTGTGATACCTTCACTACAAGCTTTTGAAAATTAAACGGTGTACATTAAATATCCAGTGGCCACATAATAATTATTGCCAATGATTATACGATATCTATCCTTGTTTATGTGAACCACTCAATCCTTAAAATATTGTAAGGAAAGTTGCAAATTATTATGGCTAATAGATTTATGAGTAATGCTTGATATAAGGTGCCCTTGATTAAGGAAAGAAGACATAGTGGGCTAGCAATCATCCAAATTACCCAAAAAGTACCTAACATGATGCATGGTATGAACAAATATAAATGTCTAAAATATGTATATGAAATATAGGTGGAGTGCATGGATTGATGTATGAAATGCAATAAATATATATGTGTAGACTCCTAAAATACATCACATTGAAGATTCTACTCATGTGGACATCATTTTAGGCCATATGACTCATATTGGACCTTTTCAAGACCTAACAGTGGTTTCAACCACTCAAAAAGGGAAAACTAGTCCTTTTCAACCTAGGCTATTGTCCCTCTTAGCAGTTGTGTGGTGGCCACTGGAGTAGATGACGATCCCAAAGAGGGATACGCCTGTCGAGGATGACCTTGTATATAACAAACTTAATCTCCTCAAGCTGAGTAAAAGTAGTTATAGAGCAACTATTATTGGATGGTTACACAATAGAACCTTCTAGAAGAGATGCATCACCTCCCTGAACCTAAATGAATCTTGGTATTGGATTCTTCAATAAGCTAAGATGTCAATTTGGGAGGTCTATATAAGGTATACAAAAACTTCACAGCAAAAAGAGAATTTATCCCCAATTGACGTAACGAAGAGTTGCCATTTTCTAACTAGAGATATCAATCTCTCATACGCATTAAGATGCTACCAAAACTGTATCATGAAGGTTGCATTCACATCCATGGAGTGCATTGGCGCTTTAAGGATAATTCATATTGTTGTTCATCATCAATTCCCATGAAGTAAAGCTAATTCATACAATCTAACTATGTTTCTAAACACAACAAAACTTGAACATCAATTCAATAGTCGAATTGAACATCATCATGCATTGAGTGCAGAGAACAAGATTTCTATTGGGTGGCTGCTATGCCCGACAATGACTCATAAGCACTGCCATAAAACTCAAATATGGCTAATAGAGCCCACCATTCTGATAAATTATGATCATGATGTGATGTGCAATTTTCTCCATCTTATCATCTAGATAATTTTAATTAGATTTTAATGTTGTTTCTAACATAGTTTAACAACATTTGCATTCGGTATTTCATGCATTTATTCACTGTTTTATGCATTTTATTTTTATTTTACATTATCATGAAATGGGACTCATATTTAGAGGCTTTACATTTACTATTGATGCTTTGTATGTGTTATGTGTGCAAGTTACAAACCTTATCAGGATCAAGTCATCATCAAGATCATCCTTCTTAGCATCATCAAGTGGAGGTTGCTAGGAAAACCCTCCATAGGAGATTACAAGATATCTTTTGGAAGACATCTATTGTTTGAATTATGATGTAATTTGTATCAATTTTGTGAATCCCTAAGAGGGATCTATTGTAACCCGTTGTAAAGACATTTATTGACTATTAATGAGAATTACGATTTCAATTTTCTATTTCTTGTCATGCTAGTTACACAAATTTCATATTATCAAGTTGATTTCATTTTACATTTTTGTAGATGTTAGATATTTTTCAATTCTACAGTGGCGATCACGGTGGGTACCATTCCCATAATTTCCTAAAATTATCACTAAATTGATTTTTCGTGCTATTTTGAACTTGTAGTTACCACCATTTGAGTTGGCATGGATCATAGTGACCACCAGCATCACCTCTAACAGTTAGTAGGGCCACCAACCTAATCTCTAGAAACCTTGAAATAGAGTGCATAAAATTCAATTTGTGACATCTTCATCAAATGATGACTACACCTGTAAGTGGCTCTATACTTGATTTTGTTGTGTTTTCTAGAAAATATAGAATAGCAGTTTTAAGTAGAAAATTTATAGAAAATTTAAGAAAATTTTTAAGTTTCTATATTTCTACTATCAACCATTTCTAGGAATAGTAGCCTCTACTTCTATCCACCCTAGCATATAGCGACCCCCAATTTCTGACCAAATATCAATGCTTCATATTCTGCCACATTGTTTGTGCAAGGAAATTGCAATCTGTAAGCAACCAATAATGGTTTACCTCCTGGACCAGTGAGCTTGACTCCAGCTCTTGCTCCCTATCTAGATTTTGATCCATCGAACCTGAGTAACCATGTGCAATCATTTTCCTCAGAAGAGCCGCCATGACAAGTTTCCTCTTTAGGCTCTTCAGTAGCCTCCTCAACATCAAGTGCATAAACCCCCAGTTCTGGTTTAGAAAACTAAACTTCATTTGGCTTGTTAAATTCCATTATAATATCCTTAAGCCTCGGTTCATTTTCCACTCTGATTTGGTTTGCAATACCTTTCCATGGTAGCCACATATGTGAGCAGTCTGTTGAAAAATAGCCATTCAGAGTTTTCATCTAATCTCTCGCAAGTAGCATTCCATACCTACTTGGGATATTAACAACCAAAATGTCAACAACCTGCTGGACCCTGGGTTTAGAATTTAATTGAATTTTGACATCATATAGGGTCCCTACCACATTTACCTCTGATCGGTCCAATTGTAGGACCTTGCATTTGGATGAAACAGGTTGCAGACCCAGCATTTGAAATATCTCCAAAGGCATGAGGTTGCTCGTGGCACCTGTGTCCACCAAGCAGTTATGCAAATTCTTACCCGCAATTCTCAGAGTCAGTAAGAATGGCAGGACATCCTGTCTCTCTTTTCACAAAATCAGATGGGATTCAACCCCCTTTTCCTTCCACATTTGATCAGGTGAGTTCAGAGCTTTTATCAACACCTCCTTTTGGCCAGGCAATCTAGCCGCATCCAAGAATGAAAGGCTAGATTTGGACTTCTTTAGATCCTCCACTATATCATAGTTTGGTTTTTTGAATTTTACTGTCTTCTGCACGTCATTAGACATTTCTCTTCTGAGTGGAGGGGGAGGATTATTATCTGCCTTAGTATCGGGAGGAAGAATAGAGTTGTTTGGAGGTGTTGATGAGGTTTTAGGGGCTTTAGATTTACTTCTCAAATGGTATCCATGATTCCCCTTTCTAAAATCTCAAAAAGCTTGCACCTCCTGTTCCAAAATTTCATCTTCTTCTTCCTCACTCTCACCTTCTTGATGATATACAGTTTCCATCACCATAATATTATCATCTTGATGTTGCGACGGACCCTCATTTGATACCAAGTTCCAAATCATCAACTTGTGCCTGAAGACAATGAGTGTATCTAGCAATTTCAGGACAATTCCTCTCATTGTGTTCTTTTGTGTTGTGCAACCTACACCCTCTTTCCCATGCCAAATCTAAAAGATTCAAAAGGGAATTGGATTGACTAGGTCCTACAGAAGTATCTAGTTGATTAGCAATGGGAGCAGGTACTCCCCCATTGTTTGACTTGGTGTTCTAGTGTCTCCCTCTATTGTTAAAATTTTGATTTGAGTGAGGGTCATGGGATTCATACTTCTGTTGTTGAACCCTGTCATTGCTCAGTTTATGATCTAATTTCTTGAGCTCTTCGACCTCTGAATAAATCTCCTTCGATGGAATCCCATTATTGTTAACCCCCATTGGATTTGCATAATTGATGGGGTCTTGATTCAACATTTGGGTCGGGTTTTGAGGAATTTGATTCCCATATGGATTGAAACTTTGAATCAGAGTTGGATTCGGAAAAGGAACTATAGCCTGAGGATTAACTTGGCTGTTTCCTTACATAGTCGATTGACTATTCTGTAGAAATGCGAGAACAGGTGGAATGGATGTAATTGGTTGGATTGGAATGGGTGCATACGCAGGTTCTGGTGGATACGGTTGCTGATATGGGAAGGTGTTCATGCTTGGCATTTGCAATGCCATGATATGATTTTCCAAGGGAGCTTGACCATATGGAGCATACTGTCCCATCATAGGCATCTAGGGAAACCCGTAGCCCTGTGGTGTCATTTGCTGCTTGATGGTCATGGCTTCATTATAAGCTAAAGCCAGCGTGGTGACTTGAGGATTGCGTCTTGCAAACATGGCTATCATGGGGTCCAATGCCCCATAATATATCTGTAAAGAGATTTATGACAAAATAATCTCTCCAAGGTTCCTATTATGCTGGTTCTTTGTTAACCAATGATGCTGTTCAATTGAAATGCAAGGAATACCTTAGGGTTACAAGTGGATGTTAACAAGGAGCCTGGTGATTTATTTTAATTTGAATTTGCAGTGGACTCAAATTGAATAAATATAAGAAATAAATCTATTTGATCTTAGGCTTTGATGGATTTTTATTTATTAACTTAAATGAGAATAATTAAAATGCAGAAACTAAAATGAGGGTTTAAAAAAAAAAAAAAATGCAAATGAAGATGCAACTAAACTACACTGAGAATGATGCCATCAATTCGACGAAACCGAAGATAATGAGGTTTCTACATGCAACCTAACCTATTGAATCTGCACAATCGCACAATCCTAATAAGCTAGGTGTGGGTTTCTAGGGTTTTACTGTAATTTCAGCTTTTAGGCGTTCGCATGAGGCAACCGAGAGAACTCGCATTAAACTCCATCTATAAACCTAAAATCTGAAAGGGAAATATAAACATTAAATCATGCATGCAAAAATGACTCCTTCTTTCTCATAAATGAGATGCCAACTCTCTGTATTTCTGTATTAAATGGTATATCAGTTACAATAACAGAATGTTCCAGGTATGACAAATCCAGAACAAATGAAGGAAATTGCTCCAAGTGCAGGCCCAGAATGGCTTTGCAACCCTTGTCTCTGCAACTCTGCTAGCAATAATTTCCCACCCCCTGTTCAATCTGTGCTTTTGATTTTATACTGTCTGGCACGTCTCTTTGATTCACCCTACGTTGCTTCGTTTCACCTTCCAGAATATGTCTTTTCAAATTCTTTGCCTTTTCATTGCTTTCTGATTCATTCTCGATGCCAAAATGTTTGAAATCTTCTATTGCATTTAACGCTTTTGTAACTCTGACACCTGGATGCGACGTGTCTCACGCTTTTTGCACCTTCTGTAATGGTCCCATGTAAATCGCGACATACGTAGGCATGCAACTTGTTCCTATGCCAACACAACAAAAATGAAATAGGTCGCGATATCGCGACGTTTTTTAGACAACAACCTTCTTTCCTTCTTGCCCAGCGAAAACGTGACATGTCACAAAATCGTGACATGTCGCGAAATCGTGACGCTTCTATGTTCCATACACCCTCGGCCGCAACCTGTCGCGAAATCGCTACGCCTCTTCGTTTTGTGCCCTTTCGCTCATTTCTGTCGTGATTTCACGACGTTTTTTTGCTTCACGCCCTTTCGCTCATTTTTGTCACGATTTCACGACCATTTTACACTTCATGCCTTTTCACTCAATGCTGTCACAATTTTGCCACCATTTTACACTTCATGCCTTTTCGCTCAATGCTATCGCGATTTTGTGACTATTTTACACTTCATGCCTTCCTCCCGCAATCTGTCGTGATTTCACGACGTTTTTCACTTGGCACTACTTTGGCTGCAATATTTCACGATTTCGTGACGTTTTTCACTTTCGTACACCTTGCCAACTTTCCGTCGCAAAATCGCTACGCCTTTTTGCCTCGGGCTGTTCTTGCTGTATTTGGCAACGAAAACGCGACATGTCACGAAATCGCTATGCTATTTTCATCCGTACCACTTCGCTGCTTTGGAGCCGCGAAATCACGACCTGTCGTGATATCGTGATGTTTTTTCGCTTTGAGCCTCTTTTCCGCTTTCTGTCGTGATATTGCGATGTTTTTCCACTTTGAGCCTCTTTGCCATTTTCTGTCGCGATATCGCAACGTTTTTTCGTTTTGTGCACATTTGTTGATTTTTGTCGTGATATCGCTATGCCTTTCTGCTTCGTTCTATTTGACCGGTTTGACCTGTGATTTTGCGATGCGTCACAATTTCGTGACACCTTTCTGCTTCGTGCCCCACTTGCCACTTCCTGTCGCGATTTCACGACGTTTTTTTTGCTTTGCCCTATTTGACCGGTTTGACCCGTGATTTTGCGACATGTCACGATTTTGCTATGCCTTTCCATTTTGCCTTTCTCTCTTCTCTCTAGGCCGCGACGGAGCAACATGTCGCGATTTTGTGACACTTTTTCATTTTCCTTTTCTCTCTCCTCTTTCGACTACGACGGAGCAACATGTCGAAATTTTGCTACGCTTTTCTGCTTTTGGCCGCGACAAAGCAACATTTTGCGATTTTGCGACACCTTTTCATTTTCGACTGCGAAAGTGCAACATGTCGCGATTTCGTGACACCTTTCATTTTTTGGCAGTGATGGAGCGACATGTCGCAATTTCGTGACATGTCGCGATTTCACGATACTTTCTATACTTGTGCATTTTTGCCCATTTTCTTGAATTTTAGCATCTGGGTCACTGAGATTCCTTTTGAAAGCATGCAAAATAGATGGGTCCCCAATTTTGGGGTGTGTTGTGGATCAACCACAACACAACCCATTGCCATAATGAGGATCACCCCATGATTTTTGAAACACTAAGAATTCCAAGGATTCAAGCTCCTTTCCCTTCTTTTATTGCATTGGTTTTTGGATATTTTATTTTTTAATTTGCTCATTTTTATTATGTTGGAGCAAATTGGATTTTTATTGCTTTTGGATACTTGCTCATTTTGAAGAGGAGCAAGGGAATTTTATTGCTTTGGGATTATTTTTGGGATACTTGCTCATTTTAAGGAAGAGCAAGGGATTTTTTATTACTTTTGGGATACTTTCTCTTTTTGAGGAAGAGCAAGGGATATTTTTTTTTTGGGTGGGATGAAGGTGGAGTTTGTTTTTTTGTCAACTCTTTAGCATTCTAGACCGTGCACATAATTGGATGAATAGGTAAAACCTTTCACTTTATGGCAATAGCAACTCATAAATTCATCATCCCTAAGCTTTAAAATATTTGTATGTGTTTTGATGTGTGTTATCCAAGAGTAAACTTGATTGACAAGAAACAACATATTGCATCTAAATATTTTTTTATTTTAGTAGAGGTTTCTCAAAACACTAGGAGTGGATGAGTGACTAAAAACACTTAGATTTTACTTATTGGCTACTGTGTTGTATGGAAATTTGTGATACCTTCACTACAAGCTTTTGAAAATTAAACGGTGTACATTAAATATCCAGTGGCCGCATAATAATTATTGCCAATGATTATATGATATCTATCCTCGTTTATGTGAACCACTCAATCCTTAAAATATTGTAAGGAAAGTTGCAAATTATTGTGGCTGATAGATTGATGAGTAATGCTTGATATAAGGTGCCCTTGATTAAGGAAAGAAGACATAGTGGGCTAGCAATCATCCAAATTACCCAAAAAGTACCTAACATGATGCATGGTATGAACAAATATAAATGTCTAAAATATGTATATGAAATATAGGTGGAGTGCATGGATTGATGTATGAAATGCAATAAATACATATGTGTAGACTCCTAAAATACATCACATTGAAGATTCTACTCATGTGGACATCATTTTAGGCCATATGACTCATATTGGACCTTTTCAAGACCTAACAGTGGTTTCAACCACTCAAAAAGGGAAAACTAGTCCTTTTCAACCTAGGCTATTGTCCCTCTTAGCAGTTGTGTGGTGGCCACTGGAGTCGATGACGATCCCAAAGAGGGATACGCCTATCGAGGATGACCTTGTATATAACAAACTTAATCTCCTCAAGCTGAGTAAAAGTAGTTATAGAGCAACTATTCTTGGATGGTTACACAATAGAACCTTCTAGAAGAGATGCATCACCTCCCTGAACCTAAATGAATCTTGGTATTGGCTTCTTCAATAAGCTAAGATGTCAATTTGGGAGGTCTATATAAGGTATACAAAAACTTCACAACAAAAAGAGAATTGATCCCCAATTGACGTAACGAAGAGTTGCCATTTTCTAACTAGAGATATCAATCTCTCATACGCATTAAGATGCTACCAAAACTGTATCATGAAGGTTGCATTCACATCCATGGAGTGCATTGGCGCTTTAAGGATAATTCATATTGTTGTTCATCACCAATTCCCATGAAGTAAAGCTAATTCATACAATCTAACTATGTTTCTAAACACAACAAAACTTGAACATCAATTCAACAGTCGAATTGAACATCATCATGCATTGAGTGCAGAGAACAAGATTTCTATTGGGTGGCCGCTATGCCCGACAATGACTCATAAGCACCGCCATAAAAATCAAATATGGCTAACAGAGCCCACCATTCTGATAAATTATGATCATGATGTGATGTGCAATTTTCTCCATCTTATCATCTAGATAATTTTAATTAGATTTTAATGTTGTTTCTAACATAGTTTAACAACATTTGCATTTGGTATTTCATGCATTTATTCACTGTTTTATGCATTTTATTTTTATTTTACATTATCATGAAATGGGACTCATATTGAGAGGCTTTACATTTACTATTGATGCTTTGTATGTGTTATGTGTGCAATTTACAAACCTTATCAGGATCAAGTCATCATCAAGATCATCCTTCTTAGCATCATCAAGTGGAGGTTGCTAGGAAAACCCTCCATTATCAGTTTAGGAGATTACAAGAGATCTTTTGGAAGACATCTATTGTTGGAATTATGATGTAATTTGTATCAATTTGGTGAATCCCTAAGAGGGATCTATTGTAACCCTTTGTAAAGACATTTATTGAATATTAATGAGAATTACGATTTCAATTTTCTATTTCTTGTCATGCTGGTTACACAAATTTCATATTATCAAGTTGATTTCATTTTGCATTTTTGTAGATGTTAGATATTTTTCAATTCTACAGTGGCGATCACGGTGGGTACCATTCCCATAATTTCCTAAAATTATCACTAAATTGATTTTTCGTGCTATTTTGAACTTGTAGGTACCACCATTTGAGTTGGCATGGATCATAGTGACCACCAGCATCACCTCTAACAGTTAGTACGGCCACCAACCTAATCTCTAGAAACCTTGAAATAGAGTGCATAAAATTCAATTTGTGACATCTTCATCAAATGATGGCTACACCTGTAAGTGGCTCTATACTTGATTTTGTTGTGTTTTCTAGAAAATACAGAATAGCAGTTTTAAGTAGAAAAATTATAGAAAATTTAAGAAAATTTTTAAGTTTCTATATTTCTACTATCAACCATTTCTAGGAACAGTAGCCTCTACTTCTAGCCACCCTAGCATATAGCGACCCCCAATTTCTGACCAACTCTGTGTCTGACAGCCTCTACTATAGACTATTTTACACAGAGATAACCCCTGATAAAACTGAGTGTTAGGGTTTATTTGCATGTGGCTTGATTAAAGGTTATTTTCATTTAGGTTTACATTATCAAAGTTCTAAAAATTAAAATACTTTTATCTTCATATTTGGAAATTTGAAGCATACTTTTTGTGCATTAGTAAAAAGTCATTGTATGGTCTATCTTGCATTTTGCTTTTGCATGGAATAAAAGGAATCCACACACACATCATGTATCAAATTTAATATCAGTGAGTTGGAAGTGACATCCAACCACTGATCAAGATCAACGGTGGCCTTCATCACCACCTGTTTGGCTTGCATTATAGATTTTATACCCCATTTTGCTCAAGGCCATCTCTAAGAACCATCATAGTCATGAAAAATTGCATGCACTTTTCTTCAAAAGGTGTATCACTGATCATGGTAAATTGGCTGAGGGCTGGTAGTACTTGTTATTCCTCATTGAATATGGGTTTAATATTTATATTTTGGTGGGTTTCATAGTCTGGAATTCATCACCAGACTAGTGTATGAGAGCGTGCAGGTGAAAACCATTTAACATTGAGCATTACATCAATATTTTTAAACTTAAACAATAAAAAGGCAAGATATTAAGCAAATTATAACACACAAGCTAGTTATTTAGGAAACATAGTTAATTCTTAAATGAGATGATCATTTGTATACATTGTTTGTTTCCTAATTACATGCATAATAAAAACAAAATGGTCACTACATGAAGCCACACCCAGTTACAAAATGAGGCCACTAGAAATTCACAGGAAGGCTTTGAACACCTTAGATATATCCCACATGACCAACCTTTACCTGAAAAACATTTAGGTAGTCTTCACAAATATAAATCTACCCATGGGGGATCTTATTATCGAGAGACCCTTGCTAGGAGGACTCCTATGGGAACCCCTTGTGACCATGATGAGGATCCTTCTAGACCTCATTCATCACATATTATTTCTAGACAAAATCCACCCAATGAGGGTCCTAACAGAGGGGTTCCATGCATTTGTATACCCAACAAATCTACAAACACTTTAGAGCTTGGAGTAGAGTGTATACCTTTGCTTAGTCAAGCTGGGGGAGATACTCCTCCTGACCAACCTTGGAAGACTCACAAGTTAGACCACCTAGATAGGTATGATCCTACTGTAGCCCACAAAGCCCCTTCTTTCACTCATTCTCATTCTAAGAGTGGATGCAATAAAGATATTGTGCATCCTACACATGTACGTGGTGAGTGTTCTAAGCGAGTATGCCACACACCCACACCATTATTACATAAGAAAATTACACCTAGGGTTGAACACAAAATGAATGCAACCTCAATTGATCAAGGTAAGAGGGCAACAGTCCCTTCTACAAGAACTAAAATAGCCAAAATCCCTCACATCGAGATGAGAAGCTAGTAGCCTTACATAGTGGATCACACACATAAGCTGCCTTAACCTAATGCTAATGAAAGAGAACAACTACTTCAATCACAATTGGAGGATTTGTGTAATGAGCAAGAGCACTTAGACCATGAGCATGCAGAGAAACAGAGGTTGCATTTCCAATGTTTGTATGAACACATACTACTTGAGAAAAATATCCTTGAGAAAAAGTTACATGAAGAATAATTGCATAGGGTAGCTCATGATGAGGTACCCATGCCTACGACCTATAGGTAAAAACACACCACAAAGCGCATTACACGTCATCAAGATTTGCTTCCTAGGAAGATAGGCACCCATCCTCTTCACACCTCAATGTATAATTCTTGGTAAAGATAGTGCCTAGCACCAAAACCATTAGAATATGAACCTTATGAAGAGAAAAAAGTAGATGAATAGAACTAAATAATTCTTGAGCCATCTTATAAAGACTTGGTGAATGATCAAAATTTTCCAACTCGATCAAATAAAAATATTCCACCTCCTACCCCCAAGAGAGATCTTTAGAAATATGAGATCATCTTATTGTAGGCTTATAAATTGCTCATGGAGAAAATCCAATCACTCAAGAAATAAGGTGTGGTTTACCAAAAACCCACGTTGAGCAAGTTATATAACCAACCCCTTAATCCATCAATGCCTAGGCCATCCTACCCTGAGAATTTTGAGATGTCAAAGTTGGAAAAATTTAGAGGGGATTATGATGTTCAGGAGCACATCACAAGTTTCATGAACTTGTGCTTTTAGCTCCAAAGTAATGATGTCTTGCTATTGCACACATTTGTGATAACACTCTATGGTTCTACCTTAGAGTGGTGCAATCAGCTACCTAGACATAACATCTCTAACTTTGAATAGCTAGCTAACATCTTTATTGAATGCTTCTATTTTAGAATAAATAAAAGGCCAAACTTTATGACTTATCAAATCTATGCCAATATGATGATGAGCCACTAATATATTATAAAAACATATGGTGCAATATCATGTCAAAATTTCCATTCATCATTCTTGTTTTTGAATTAATGTGGATGTTTACTAAGAGTTTCTCTAAGAATATATTTTTGATATTGCAATTATAGTAATACTAAATATTCGAGGAAGCTTTGGCTCAAGCCAAAGTGATTGAGGATGTTAAATTCTAGGAGGGAAAGCTAAAAATCTAAAATAAAGAATGGAATAAAAACACTCGTAACAATCTTCATCAGGTGAAACCAGTGCTTGTGAACCAGGTTGTTTTAAACATTCCAAAAATGAAGTCCCAAAAATAGCCTAACCATTAGGATTAACCCACTCTGGTGTAATATAACAACTGGAACAACAAGAATCAAGGGTAAGATAAGAAACACCATACGCCTTGCACATACACATCATTGCCTAAGTCTTTGGCATCCTTGTTTAATAGATTATGTGAGGCCAAGGTGATAACATTACCAAAAATCAAACTGCTAGATTAGACCTACCCAAACCTGAAAGGATATAGAGAGGATCAATATTATTCTTATCATAGATAAAATGAACATGATATCCAAAGGTTCTATGGTTTTAAAAACCTAGTATAAAATATTCTTGATAAGAAAAAACTTCAAATTGATAATCCTCTAGCCCCAGATAATTAACAATTAGGAATAGTCAAAGAGCCCTTGCCCAACCATGAGGTTAAGGGAGATCAAATGGGGTATGTCAATAAAATTCACATTTATCCACCCATGTGGGGTTTTTGGCATGATTAACATAGTAACCCATAATAAGAGGTATAACAAACTTTAGCCACCTATGGTTCCCATTTGGATACCTGTTGCACCCCAACAAGGGTCACTCTAAAAATATCTACCAGGTCCACCGATGCAACCAATGATCACCATTAGATCCAGACTCACTCAAAGTCTACAGATGGCCTTGGCCAAGCTATCAATCTATGAGATCATTCAAAAATCCCCTAAAACATAGGGATATGCTCATAGAATCCTTAAATCCATTGAGCACCAAACCTAGAATCCAAAAACTTTCACCAATTTTGTGGGGCACATCCAAAAATATGGAGAGCCTATGATCATATTTTATGATCATGATATCAAATCAGTATCAACTAATGTAGCAGATCCTCCATTGCATATCATCACTTGTATAAACTAGATTCCATTCAAGTGAGTGTTAATCGATACATGCTCATAGATCACCATGATAGATTTAGGGTATTTAAGTCTTCTATAGTCACACATAGTGGCATCAACCTTTACATTATGAGCATTCAATGATGTGTTATTCTCAACAGTCAATACTATAGTCTTACCTATTTAGGTGGGACTTAAAATGATATCCATTTTGTACTATGTTCTGGAAGGCACTATGCAATGTAACATCTTGATCGATCATCCTTGGATCTGAGATATGATATGTATCCCCTTCATATTACATCAATGCATTAAGTACGTCTATGAGGGACAGGTCCATATCATCCCATCGGATGAAGAACCTTTAAAATACGTTAATCAGGTTAGTAATTTGAGGGAGTTCATCCTTCCATATACATATTTGGATATTATACCCACATCTCGTATTAAGAATCTAGAACATAGTCTAATTTAGTGTAGACTAATCCATCTATTTCAGCATCGGCATAGTCTCCCAAACTAGTTGTCACTTCTAACAAGCCTTCATCATCATTAGATCCAAAGAATATATAGAAGCTCAAAGCACATATGGTAAAATAGCCTAAAGTAATCCCAAATGTAGCTATAACAGAGATTCTAACTCCCATGAAGGAGGAAAATTTGCTTGACCTAATGTATTATATACCTCAACCTGCTTCACTTGCTTTATCTACTACATCATCCACACCACAGGTGATAGTTCATTTAGTTAATCTTGAGCTAGCAGAATATTTGGTTTAGAATATAACCTTTATGCTAATAATCGAGTCTGCACAAGATATGGGGATATCTCATGTTCCTCCATTACCCATTGGAATGGTGGTAACTCTAGGGATATCGCCTAACCAAACCAATTTTATCTATGGGGGTTTTGACCAAGCTATAGATTGTTCTCATGTCATCAATCATGATGATGAACCTTTTACAAGAAACATCTATTACGTGTCAAACCTCAAGTTTGCTCTTATATATTTTAACTATTATCATTAGCATGAAAATGGCTTAGGCTTATATGAGAAAGGTTTTAGAACACCGTATCAACCGTAGTATTAATTACCAATAGATAAATTTGTATTAGCAATACTCTATCCACATGTCGAATGAGCTACTAGAAATTTCTTTAGAACGCATAAGCTTAGCCTTCGAGTTAGGTGTTGATTGGAATCCATACGTTGACCCTAACACTTTACATCTATGGAGGGATAATCATCCAATAATCATGTTTTCTATAAAATCCCCCACGATTTATCATGAGACCATATTTGAAGAGGAATCTAAATTAGAAGATATTCCTAAAAATGATCGGGTTAATGTAGATGATGAGTACGAGGATGCAACTAAAATTGCATATTTAGGTCATACTCATATTCATCATATCAATATTTATATATAGGCCATTGAGCTTGAAATACCCTCTATTGACATAGACGCTATCTATCATAGGGCATTTCCCCATCTGTCAAACTTAGCACAATTACTTCTGCTTGAGGATCCAATTGTCCTATCTCCTCCTAGAGTGGATCCTAAAATATTGATACCTCCTAGTCCATATTTGGAGTATCTAGAACAAATAGCAATTGATAGGTCCTACCCCTACAACCATGGATATTACCTTCCATCCATAAATATGATATTCATTGATCTAACTACACCACTCCACAACCCAAGCAACCATTTAAAGCCATTGTACCTCAACCCTGAGGTCATTGCCTTTGATTGCATTGCATTACCCCCATCGCCTAAGGATTTATTTCCCTGTGAAGAAATATTACAACCTTTCCATTTTTCCTAGGCTTGCTCATAATGTCTATAATGCTGAGGTTGAACCTGACATGATAAATCACTTGAACCTAGCAGATGACATCCATTTGATTCCTACATCTCATCAGCTTGAGGAGGGATCCCATATGTTAGTAGAGGATAATTTCAAAGTGGATATTAGTTTAGATTCTAACCATCCTATGTTATGAACTTGCAACTTGAAATATGAATTGATTGCAAAAAAGAATCATTTTTTGAATAGAATAACAGTTTGTATTGAAATGCAGAAACCCACAATATAATAAATTAATGTTCTTGGATGATCTTTGGAGCATCCTCCTTGTCCTATTTGCATCTACCTAAAATGTGTGAATTGTGAAGGGATGTGTCCCTTTATAATACAATATAATATATAATATGATTAAGAGTTACGTTAGGAGGGTATTAACATGCCACCCTCCTTTGAAAAAGCTTTGTCCTCAAAGATGGAATTGCAAAAATTGTTGTTGAATCTAGTGGACTGTCTCCCACATAGCATCCTATGGAGGTAGACCTTTCCATTGAATCAATACCTCGATGATGGTGCAGTTACGAAAGCGGCGCATACGTTGGTCTAGGATAGCTTCTGGTTCAACCATGAGAGCTCCATTATATAAAAATTCTGGAAGTTGAGTTTGCATAATGATGTTAGTGCCTATTACAACTTTAAAACATGAAACATGAAATACCGGATGGATTTTGGAAGATTCTGTTAATTCAATTTTATATGCAACAAGTCCAATATGCTAAAGAATTTTATAAGGGACATAAAATTTTGGTGCTAATTTTTGTGACCCTTTTATTTTCAATGAAGTTTGATGATATGGTTGGAGGCGGAGAAATACCATATCCCCTTCTTGAAAAACCCTTTTAGTCCGATGTTGGTCCGCTTGTTGCTTCATGCAGTGTTGAGCGATATGTAGATTGTCCTTTAGAGTGCAAATGATATTATCTCGAGTGACCAGCTCCATATCTACAGCTGGTACTTTTGTACTTCCTAGAAGATAAGAGGTTAGAGATGGGGGTGATTGGCCATATAATGCTTTGAAAGAGGTCATTTTTATGGTTGTGTGATATGTGGTATTATACCACCATTAAGCTAGTGGAAGCCATTTAATCCAATGAAGGGGTTTGGTGGAAATAAAACATCAGATATAGGTTTCTAAGCATTTATTGACAATTTTAGTTTGACCATCCATTTTTGGGTGGTAAGCGAAGCTCATCCTAATTTGCGTACCTTGGAGTTTAAATAATTCCTTTCAAAAATTACTAGTGAAAGTGGGATCATGATCACTAACTATAGTAGAAGGCATGCCATGTAATTTAAAAATATTGTCAAGGAAAAATTGAGCAATAGTACTAGAGGTATAGGGGTGAGCTATTGGAAACAAATTGGCGTATTTAGATAAACGATCTACCACCACCAGGATCATCATTTTTCTTATGGATTTTGAAAGACCTTCAATGAAATCCATTGAAATATTCTCCCATGTCCTGGTTGGTATGGGTAGAGGTTGAAGAAGGTCAATTTTGCCACTGTTTCACCTTTATTTCTTTGGCATGTTTCACATTCATTGACGAACTTATTGATATCATTTTTCATCCCTCACCAATAAAATAATTTAGTCAATATTTTGTAGGTTTTTAGGAATCCAGAGTGGCCTGCAGTAGGTGTAGCGAGTAGCTCATGTAGAAGATTTGGACGATAAACTGATGTAGGTGAGAGGACCAGAAGTTCTTTGTAATGGAGCATGTTACCTTGCCAAGAGTAGTGGGGTTTACTCATGGTATTTTGGTGTGTATATTAGGGTCCACATACCATTCATCCTTGACTTGTTTGATCCATGTAGGGATGGGGCAGAAAAAACATGTAATTGTGAAGTTTCTTTGAACTTTCTAGAAAGTGCATCCACAACCATGTTATCTTTCCCTTTTTGTATATGATTTCATAATCATAGCCTAATAGTTTTTTTACCCACTTTTGTTGTTCTAGAGTGGTTATCCGTTGTTCAAGAAGGTATTTTAGGCTATGGTGGTTGGTGTGGATAATGAAATATTTTCCAATAAGGTATGGTCTCCAATGTTGGATAGCATGGACCATAGCTAACATTTCTTTTTCATAAGTGGAACGTGCTAAATTATTTTTGGAAAATGCTTTACTAGTAAAGGCTAAGGGCTTCTCATTTTGCATGAGCACTACTCCCATTCCCAATCTGAAAGCATCGCTTTTAATAATGAATGGTTGGGAAAAATTTGGCATAGCTAGGATGGGGGTGGTACACATGGCATTTTTCAAAGTCATGAAAGCTTCATTCACTTTTGGAGACCATATGAAGGCATTATTTTTAAGTATGACTATTAAGGGTGCTACTATTTTCCCATAATATTTAACAAATTTGTGATAATAGCCCGTTAATTCTAAGAACCCACGCAACCCTTTTAGAAGTTTTGGAATTTGCTAATTTTCCACATCTTCAATTTTTTGGGGGTCTACTTTAACTCCTTCCTTGGAGACAATATGTCCAAGATATTCAATTTCCTACTTCCCAAAGGAACACTTTGATCTCTTTACGTATAATTGATTTTCTTCCAAGATTTTGAGTGCTTGCGCTATATGTGTTAAGTGCTCTTCCCATGTCTTGTTGTAAATCAAAATATCGTCAAAGAAAACTAAAATAAATTTGTGAAGGAAGGGAGAAAATACCTTATTCATAAGACTTTGAAATGTGAATGGAGCATTGGTGAGGCCAAAAGGCATCACCAAGAATTCATAATGTCCCTCGTGGGTGCGAAAAGAAATTTTGGGTATATCGCTTTCCTTAACTTGAATTTGGTGGTAACCTGATCCTAAATCGAGTTTAGAAAAATATGCGGCTACATTTAGTTCATCGAGTAGTTCATCAATGATTGGAATAGAAAATTTGTATTTAATTGTTATTTTGTTGAGAGAGCAAAAATCCATGCATAGGCACCATGATCCATCCTTTTTTATTACTAGTATGATGGGAAAAGAGTAGGGACTTCTACTAGGTCGAATGATCCCTACCCTTAGTAGGTCTTGTACTAATTTTTCTATTTTCATCTTTTGTAAGTATGGATATCGGTAAGGTCTAATATTTGGAGGTTGGTGTCCCAGAAGTAATTGAATAGCATGATCATGGCTTCATTGTGGAGGTAATCCCTCTGGTTCTTTTAATATTTTATCATGTTTCTCTAGGAGTTCTATTAATTTGGGTGCCTCTGGTTGCTCTTCGATGGTGTTTTACAAGGAAAATAGTTGGGCAACCATGCCTCTTCCTCATTTTCGAAGAATATTTTCCATTCTATGGGAACTTATGATTTGTGTAGGACCTATTTTTAAACCTTGAATTGTATATATTTGGTTGTACATACATATCTGATTTCATGTTATATTCCCCCATCATGAGTTTGATATTCTTGCATTTACCTTTACATGCAATTTTTCCTCCATTGCCAATCATGACTTTGAAGTTATTGCAGGGATATATAAAGCAATTAGCTTATTTGAACAAACTGGGGTCTATAAAATTGTGAGTTCTACCAGAGTCTAATAGCACAATAGGGTTTTGTTTCTTAAAATACCCTTTTACCTTCATTGTTTGCGGAATCGAGTATCCTGCTAATGCGTTAAAGGATATTTTGGTTTTATCTTCTAGGTTTTCTTCTACAACCTCAGTTATTACTTCCACTTCTAAGTCATCCTCCTCTTTGGAAGTGCAATCAACTGTGTCCAAAATATATAATTTCGGTGAGATGCATTTGTGGTTGGGGGTAAACTTTTCATTGCAGTGGAAAAATAGGCCCTTTCCTCGTCTTTATTTTAGCTCTTCTTGGCTAATTCGTTTAATTGGCATGACCTTATTTAGTTTTTGGATGGTGTAGTTATTTGGTGTTTTTCTTGAAAAAACTCTTCCTATTTGCCTTTGGTTATTATTCTTCTCTTCTATCATTTGTACTAATACCACTGCATTCATCATATCGATATGATTTTGTATTTGTACCTCCATTTTAATGTCTTATGTTAGGCCACTAATGAAACAACTTTGGAAGAATGATGCATCTAGTCCTGTTGTAAGGTTCACCAATTTCTCAAATTGTACTTGGTATACCCTTACAGTGGAGGTTTACCACAATTTAGTGAGGGATCCTGTGAAGTCTTCAAATTTAGTGGGGCCAAATTGCAACATTAAGTTTTTTGTGAATTCGATCCATGTGGGTAGACCTTTTGTTTTCTCATACCATTGATACCATTGGGTAGCAATTTGTTCCAAGTGAAATGATGTGATACAGACTTTCTGAATCTTCAAAATTTGATATAAGGTAAAATATTGGTCTGCCCTATATATCCAATTTGTGGGATCACCTCCATCAAATTTTGGAAAATCTAGTTTTGTGGTATAGGGAAGGATTGATATATGTGGTCCCCCTATTAATGTTTGTTGTGGTGGAATAGTGTTTTGTTGTTCATTTTGCATGAGCAACAAATTTTGTTGTACTAAGTCCATGGAATGGGTTGTAGCATCCAATTTAGTGTATATATCTGTACTCGAGTTGGTGATGTTTATGGTTAGGTCTGCTATTTTGGTAGTGATTTTATCTTCTAAATTGTCCTTCCAAAATGCCATTCCTTGCATCATGTCTCTCATTTCCTTGGAAAATTGCGATAGTTCTTTCGTAATTTCTTTTGAAACCTCCTTTGCAATCTCCTTCGTTGTGTCTTGAGATTGTATTCCCTTGGCCATTTAGGGTATTTGTGGTTTAGAAGTGATTTGAATATGTAGAAATTAGTTTTGTCAAAAAAAATTGTCTATCTCCACCGTGTTTAATTTTGCGTACTTGTTGCTCTTTGTTCACACAGAATGATATTTTCCTCCTGTACTCATTTTTGGGGTTTTCTAACTCTGATAATGCATGATGATGTCAAAAAAAATTTGTATGCTACATTTGCTAGCGACTGTGGCCTACTGTGTAACAGTTCCATCATTAATGGTTAGAATGTGTCCTAAAAAAAAAGGTTTTCGAGTAATGGCCTGTTAGTAACTAGAGTGGGGTGGGAAAAAAAATTTAGGTATTTTTAGCTCTGATCTAGTTGTTATGAACCTACAACTTGAAATATGAATTGAATATAGAAAAGAATCATTGTTTGAATAGAATCGCAGTTTGTATTGAAAGGCAGAAACCCATAATATAATAAATTAATGTTCTTGGATGATCTTTGGAGCATCCTCCTTGTCCTATTTACATCTATCTAAAAGGTGTGAATGGTGAAGGGATGTGTCCCTTTATAATACAATATAATATATAATATGATTAAGAGTTACGTTAGGAGGGTCCTAACATCCTAAGAAAATCAAGTTTGGAAAAATTCTATCTCTTAAGGAATGAGCTATCCTCATACCTCTATTGACAGATAGACCTAATATTTTTGCTTGGACGTACAAAGATATGTCAGGTCTAGATCCAAAATTGGTTACACATAATATTTCATTGGATCCTACTATGAAACAATCAGGAAAAATCTTGGAAATATGCATCCAACCATCACTTTGATGGAGAAATATGAATTACAAAAGTTATTGGATGTAGAGTTCATTCAACCCATTGATTATCCATAATGGGTATCAAACATGGTATCTGTAGGAAAACCTGATGGTAGGATCCATATTTGTATGGATTTTAGAGACCTAAACAAGGCAATACCGAAGGATACAATCCCATTGCCAAACATTGATTCTCTTATGGATGCAATTGTAGGTCATGAGATGATATCTCTTATGGATGGTTTTCAGGCTATAACAAGATTTGGGTCAAACTCGAGGATCACCATAAAACAACCTTTACCACTCCATGGGGTACACTTTGCTACAAATTTATACCATTTAGCCTAAAAAATGTTGGTGCCACATATCAATGGGCCATGACATACATTTTCCATGACTATATGCATAAAATATTAGAATATTATATTGATGATTTACTTGCCAAGTCATTATTACATGAAGAGCACATAGATGTTCTACGAAAATTCTTCGATCACATGATAGAGCTTAATGTCAAGTTGAACTCCAAGAAATGTGTTTTCAGTGTTACATCAGGAAAACTCTTGGGATTAATCATCTCTAAATGATGGATCAATGTCGATCTAGAAAAGGTCAAAGCTAAAATAAAAATGCTTCCCCCAATAAATATCAAAGAAATTTAAAGCCTATAGGGAAAATTAGCATCCATTAAGCACTTCATAGCACAGTTATTGGACAAATTTTGACCCATGAATCAATTGCTACACAAGGGAATCCCATTCAATTGGGATGAATATTGTCATAAATCCTTTTCTAAGATAAAAAAATATCTGGTATCACCACTAGTGTTAGCTCCACCTTGACTAGGTGTACCATATTTATTACATATATCAGGTGTGAACTTTGCCTTGGGGACCATGTTAGCCCAGAAGAACAAAGAAGACAAATAACAGGCTATATATTATATTAGTTACACCCTGGTCATCTACGAGCTAAAATATGCATACATCGAAAAACTTTGTTTAGCAGTGGTTTTTGCTACTAAGAAGTTGCACCACTATATGCTAATTCATACCATGTATGTCATATCTAAATAAAATTATTTGTAGTACATGATGAGTTGAACATATCATAATACACATACTGTAAAGTGGATCATGCTATTGATGAAATTCAATATTGAATTCATTAGTCAAAAATCTATCAAAGGTCAGGTTATAATAGATCAGCTAGTAGAGGTACCTCTTCAGGATGATAGGCCTCTTACCATAGAACTACATGATGATGTAGTCTTTGTATTGTCAGAGTCACCCAAACTTGAAGAACTAGATAACAAAGCCGACATGACTTTGTTCGTCAATTGTTCAAAATGCAAACAAGGAGGTGGTGCAAGGATCGTGTTTTTCACACCACAAGGAGATCCAATGCCCTTGTCTTTTAAATTTTGGACATTTTAAGTCAAATTTTTCATTGATGTCAAGGAACGAAGTTGTCATTGATGTCAAGGAATAAGCTATAGTTGATGTCAAAAATGTCAAAAGGAATAATGCAAAGGTTAATGGCAAAAGAGATTCATAATATTTTTAATATTATGTGGAAGCATAAGTAGAAGGGTTTTTATTAAAACCATGGATGAGAAAAAATAAAAGGTTTTTCATAAAACCCAAGGAAGCTTTTAAATTCATGTTAAAAAGCCCAAGGAAGTTTTAATATTTATTTTATAAAGTATTTAAATTCAAATTGAATTTAAAATTTTAAAATAAATATTATTTATTCAAAGTGGTAAAACCGAAGAAGGCTTTAATCCTTAATAAAGCCAAAAGGATTTAAAATATTAATTTCTAATATTTAAATTCTAAATAATTTATAAATTAATTATTTAAGGCACTGAAATTTAAGAGAAAAAGGCATTTGTCGACATTTGAAAGTATGGTGGCATATAGGTATAAAAACCATATGCCAAAGTGGCAAATGATCATCCCTTGCTCGATTTAATAAGGACTACGAGTTGTGTGTTTCGTGCGATTTCGTGCAAGGTAGAAGACAAAAGTTTTTGTCTTAAAGTGTGCCAGTAAAGAAATAAGATGAACGAAGCCCTAACCCTTATAACCATCTAGCGTGGTGGTCTGGTGGCAAGTTGGAGTGAGCTAGGATGCTTGAGAGTGGGAGGACCCATGTTTGAATCACAACATACAACATTTTATGTGGATTTGGTTAAGCGCCAAAGGAAGCGGTGCAAATATTTTTGGGTGAGGCACCAAGAGGGAGAAGATAGAGCACATGGTGCTCTTCCCTCCCAAGGTGAGTGCCTAGCTCACACGGTGGTTGTAGCCATGGATAGGGCACTCGTAGAGATGGTTTCATGAGTTCAAATCTCACCAAGGTAAAGGTAATAAATTTATGAATATATTCTGTGATGCCTAAGGTTTTGACATGAGGTCCTAGGGAGTTAAAAGGGGTAGATAAAAAGTATTTTTAATTAATCATTATTCTAGTTAATTGGATGAATAAGGAGTTAGATTTATTTTTAAATAAATTATTTGTGACATATTGGTTTATTGGAGATTAAATAATTGGTTAAATTTTGAAGTGGACTTCTTGCCATTGAGTTATTTTGAGAAGGTGATTTTATTGACATTATTTCTGGTATTGGAAATTATATTAATTGGGAGATTATAAGGTGTATTTGGTCAATTATTTTTGTATATGTTGATGAATGCTTTCCTAAAGATGGAGTGATAAGGTGTATGTATGTTTTGATATTTACATTGTATTTTTGATAGAGTTTATCATATTATAACTTATTTGAGTTTGGAAAAGAAGTGTTTGTGGTTGTGGTATATTTTTGAGGTTCCTTCAACATAAAGAAAAATGTATGGGAACATTCTTCCATAGTTGAGTTTATTTGTTGGATTTATGGAAAACAAGTTTGGAGTGAAAAGGACTTAATTAGATTTCCTTATTGAATGCATTGAGTTAATGTTTCAAGGTTTTCTGGAATAAAGAGTTGTTAAAACTTTTTTTGATAAGCATTGTTGTTGAAGCCATTGGTTAAGTGAAGAACTTGAACTAGGGTTTGATAAGAACATAAGTATCATTGTTATGTGAGATTTATTGATAAGTATTATTGGAAATATTTTGAGTGAGGATTTATATGCTTTGACTAGTGTTTGTAAGAAAGGATTGTTTCATTGAGTTATTGGTTGAGTAGAGTTGGTTGAGACTAGTCAAGTGGATGTGTGAAGTGATTTTTCAAGTTATATAAAAAAAACTATTATATATTATGAATTGATTTGAGAAAGTGATTGAGCACTGAGGTGAATGTGAAGCATATTGAGTCTCTAACAATTATTTATATGTTTCTAAAAAATTGATTGAAAATGATTGAGCATTGTGATGAGTATAAAGCATATTGAGTCTCTAACAATTATATTTATGTTTCTATGAGATTGGACAAGTTCTAGTGTGGACTTGTTGAGCAGATTTGAGGTAAGTATTTGAGAAGACTTGTGGATAGATTTGGGTAATATTTTGTGGAAGCTTTCGATATAGATTGAGAGCTGATTTGGATAAGTTATTGTGAGAATGTATTGAGCATATTTGGACAAGTTCTAGAGAGGACTTATGGAAATATTAGTGTGATATTTTGTGGAATCTTGCAAGGCATATTTAAGATAAGTCTTTGAGAAGACTTGAGAGAAAAATTGATTTATTTTTTCAAACCTTGAGTTAAGGTTTGGGATAGATCCAACAAGAGTTGATTTGATATTGAGTCAAGCTTTGAGTTAAAGCTTGAGGAAAAGACATTGAGTAGATTTATGCTAGACTGAAGAACTATGTTTAGTACATATTCAAGGACAAAGTTTGGTGCATATTTGGGGATAGGTTTGTACCAAACTAGAGATAAATATTGAGCAAATTTGTGCTAGACCGAAGGACTAAGTTTAGTACACATTTGAGACAGAGATTTTGAGGTAATAGAGTATAGAGAATGATAGTCTCCAGTGGATAGAGGTCCATTAGCCAGGGTAGTGAGGACAAATATTTTGAGTGAGGGCAGGAGTCTTCAAAGGATTGAGATCCATAATCCAGTGTAGTGGAGGCAACATTTCTTCTAGAAGATCATCTAGAGCAGAGGATAAGGAGTTATCCTATGGATAGAGATCCATGAACTTGATTAGGGGATTGGTGTCTCCTTTGGATAGAGGTCCATAAATATTGTAATAGGGAAAGTATTCCCAAGATATTGATTGAGAAATTTTTTAGTAAAATATTTTCTCCGTGGAGTAGCCCACATTGGGTGAACCATGTAAATTTTATGCATATATTGTGTGTGGTGATTTATGCATTGCTTTGATTACTGCTATTGATATTGCTATATATATTGCATAATATTTATTGAGAAAGAAAAGTAAAAAGTGGTCTTATATTGTTCATCCCCCTCTCATTATAAGCTTGTGTTCTTCAATTGGTATCAGAGCGGGTTCCTTCGGAAGAGTTTAACAACTTGAAGGAAAAGCCTACAAGAACGCAATGGACTCAAGGAATTGTTCATCATATAGTTTAGCACTAGTATTTTATGGAAGTGATTATATATATTGGACTATGAGAATGAAGATTTACCTGATGCCACTTGGCAATGAAATTTAGGAAGCAGTTGAAAATGGATACATACCACGAGTTGATCCACCTATAGATAAGGAAGGTAAGCTTCTACAACATTATAATTCAAAATCAATGAATGTAATTTTGAGAAGTTTTCATAGAATAGAGTCCATAAAAGTTATGCATTGTCAAGATGCAAAAGGAATGTGGGATAAGCTTTAAAGTATATATGAAGGAGATAAATGTGTCAAGAAAACAAAGATACAAAATCTCAAAGGATAACTTGAAGAGTTAAAAATTAAGGATGAGGAAAATATTAGTACTTATCTACTTCAAGTTGATGATGTTGTTAATGCTATGCAAGGACTTGGACTTAAGGTTGAAGAATCAGATGTTTGTGATAAGATCTTAATATCTCTTCCAAAAATATTTAGTGAAAAGGTTTTTGCTATAGAAGAATCAAAGGATGATGATTCTTTGACAAGAGATATGTTGCTTGGTATTATTACATGTTTTGAGTTAAGAACAAAAAAACCTAATCCCTATAAGGAATAAACCTTCAAAGAAATCAAGAAGACAATGGGTAAGAAGTTAGAATAAAGAAATTATTCATCCAGTGATGAAGAAGCAAATTATGGCAGAAGGAATAAGGATTCAAGAATATTTAAAGATACAAAATCTATTAAATGTTTCAATTGTGGAAAGTATGGTCACTATGCAACTGAATTTCAAGAAGCTAAAAATAACAATGATGAAGAGAAGGATCACAGGATTAGGGAATAAAAAACATATCGACACCAAAAGAAAAGCAAGGATGGACAAAGCATACAAGGAAATAAGTTATTTCAAAGGCAAAAGAGGAGCTACTATGTAGATAAGACAAGTACTCAAGTGATAGTGATAATAGTTTCTCATAAAATGATAAAGATGAAGTTTTATTTATGATTGAAGAAAAAGAGGTCAATAAAAGGTCACCAATAATTCTCAAGTGCTTTAGATGTGGTAACTTTGGACATCTTGAAGATAGTTGTACAAGGAATGGTTATAGTTTTAGTGATTATGAATACGAGGATACACTTGAAGGACTGGAAGAGAATATTCTACTGGCACTAGAAAAAGAAGAAGGTGATCCTACAAAAGACAAGTCAAAAGAAAATAAATATTTAGACAAAGGTAAAAAAATAGAGGAAGAATAATTTAAATAAGGATATGATCTCAAGGGAGAACTTATTTATGCTCTTGACACAATAAAGAAGGTAAGAAAGCAAAACTCTAAACTTGAGTTTCAGTTTCAAGAATGTGATGAAGAGATAAGAATGCTTATAGAGGGTCTAGACAAATCAAAGGCTAAGACAAATAAGTTCAAGGATAAGTTAGAAGCAAAGGTCTTAGAATGTGAAAAGTTAGAACAAGAAGTAGCCCTACTAAAGGAAGACCTAGAAAATTCCAAGAGTAAGCTACAAAATTTTGGACAAAGCTCAAATATTATGGATAATATGATCAAGGTACAAATGAGGTCAACAAACAAAATAGGTCTTGGTTTTGAATAGACTCAAAAGAAACAAGAAGAAAAGTCAACCTCAAGTTTTGAAGGAGAAGAAACTTTAGAATAAGACAGTGTAAGAGAAAGTGAGACATCTTAGGATGAGTTGGACAATAGAAAGTTCAACAAGGACAGAAACGATGCACAAAGAAGAAACATATGGAACAACAATTAGAATAGGGTAAGAGAGACTAAGAGACCAATGAGGTCAAGACAAGGAAACTTCAATGGAAGATTTCTTTTTCATGTCACAAATTTGGGCACATGGCTTCACAGTGCAGGACACATGAAAGAAATGAAAATGGGAATTTTAGAAACAGATAGCTTTTCCATAGGTATTGTTACTCATGTAATCAATTTGGTCACAAGGAAATAAATTGCAGGGTTCATGATATAAAAGGATATGGCTTCACTAGGAGAAATCCTAAGACATTTGCACCTCCAAGGAATATTAAAATTAAGTGTTATAAGTGCAATAATGATGGACACACAACAAAGTGGTGTAGAGTAGACATTCCAGAATCAAGTACGAACAGAAATAGGAACATGAACATGAAAAGGGATATGGATATGAATAGAAATAGGAATAAGAACATGGATATGAACATGAACAAGAATAGAAATAGGAACAGGAAAAATAATATGGACATGGATAGGAACATGGACATGGAAAGGAACAATTAGAGGAATCAAAAGGATCAGATAATAAGAAAAGAGGATAAATGTAAAGACCAGTGCTTGCTAGGAGTAGAAATACTCCCACCTCAAAATTAACCACCTCAAGAGGAGGTGGGGGAGGGTCTAATATAAGAGGCTCATTCTTAGTCCCGATCCCCAAAGGTGACCCTTTGCCATTGATGTCAAAGGGGGAGAGATTTGAGTAAGGGGGAGAGATTTGGTATTTGAGTAAAGAGGAGAGATTTGAAGAAAGCATTGAGCTAGGGGGAGCAATGTCCCAAGGGGAGCAGAACAAATAAAAGGTTAAGTTTTTGGTAAAAAGAATTTGGGTTGCCATCAATGACAAAGGGGGAGATTGTTGGACATTTTGATTCAAAGTTGTCATTGATGTCAAGGAACAAAGTTGTCATTGATGTCAAGGAACGAAGTTGTCATTGATGTCAAGGAATAAGCTCAAGTTGATGTCAAAAAGGTTAAAAGGAATAATGTAAAGGTTAATGGAAAAATATCGTCATAATATTTTTAATATTATGTGGAATCATAAGTATAAGGGTTTTTATTAAAACCATGGATGAGAAAAAATAAAAGGTTTTTCATAAAAACCCAAGGAAGCTTTTAAATTCATGTTAAAAAGCCCAAGGAAGTTTTAATATTTATTTAATAAAATATTTAAATTCAAATTGAATTTATATTTTATAAATAAATATTATTTATGCAAAGTGGTAAAACCTAAGAAGGCTTTAATCCTTAATAAATCCAAAAGGATTTAAAATATTAATTTATAATATTTAAATTATAAAGAATTTAAATAATTTATAAATTAATTATTTAAGGCACCGACGTCTAAGAGAAAAAGGTATCCACCAATGTTTGAAAGTATGGTGGCATATAGGTATAAAAACCATATGCCAAAGTGGCAAATGATTATCCCTTGCTCGATTTAATAAGGACTGCGAGTTGTGTGTTTCGTGTGATTTCGTGCAAGGTAGAAGACAAAATTTTTTGTCTTAAAGTGTGCCAACGAAGAAATAAGACGAACGAAGCCCTAACCCTTATAACCATCCAGTTTGGTGGTCTAGTTGTAGTTTGGAGTGAGCTAAGGTGCTTGAGAGTGGGAGGAACCACGTTCGAATCATGGTAGGCAATGTTTTGTGTAGATTTGGTTAGCTCCAAAGGAAGCAGTGCAAATATTTTTGGGTGAGGCACCAAGAGGGAGAAGATAGAGCACATGGTGCTCTTACCTACCAAAGTGAGCCCCTAGCTCACATGGTGGTTGGAGCCATGGCTATGGCAATGGTAGAGATGGCATCGTGAGTTCGAATCTCACCAAGGCAAAGGTAATAATTTTTTTAATATATTTTGTGATGCCTAATATTTTGACATGAGGTCCTAGGGAGTTAAAAGGGGTAGATAAAAAGTATTTTTAATTAATAATTATTTTGGTTAATGGGAGGAATAAGGAGTTAGATTTATTTTTAAATAAAGTATTTGTGACATATTGGTTTATTGGATATTAAAGTGTTGGTTAAATTTTGACGTGGACTTCTTCCCATTGAGTTATTTTGGGAAGGTGACTTTATTGACATTATTTTTGGTATTAAAAATTATATTAATTGGGAGATTATAAGGTGTATTTGGTAAATTATTTTTGTATATGTTGATAAATGCTTTCCTAAAGATGGAGTGATAATTTGTATGTATGTTTTGATATTTACATTGTATTTTTAAGATAGTTTATCATCTTATAACTTCTTTGAGTTTGGCAAAGAAGTGTTTGTGGTTGTGGTAGACTTTTGAGGTTCCTTCATCATCAAGAAAAAGGTATGGGAACATTCTTCCATAGTTGATTTGATTGGTTGGTTTTCTAGAAAATAAGTTTGGAGTGAAAAGGACTTAATTATGTTTCCTTATTGAATGTGTTGAGTTAATAATTCAAGGTTTTCTGGAATAAAGAGTTGTTAAAACCTTGTTTGATAAGCATTGTAGTTGAAGCCATTGGTTAAGTGAAGAACTTGAACTAGGTTTTGAGAAGAACATGAGTATCATTGTTATGTGATATTGATTGATAACCATTGTTGGAAACATTTTGAGTGAGGGTTTATATGCTTAGACTAGTGTTTGTAAGTAAGGATTGTTTCATTGAGTGATTGCTTGAGTAGAGTTGGTTGAGCCTAGTCAAGTGGATGTGTGAAGTGATTGTTCAAGTTCTATTAAAAAACTATTCCATATTCTAAATTGATTTGAGAAAGTGATTGAGCATTGAGGTGAATGTGAAGCATATTGAGTATTGATAAGTTCTAGTGTGGACTTGTTGAGAAGATTTTAGGTAAGCCTTTGAGAAGACTTGTGGACAGATTTGGGTAAGATTTTGTGGAAGATTTTGATACATATTGAGAGCAAATTTGGATAAGTTCTTGTGATAACTTATTAAGCAGATTTGGATAAGTTCTAGAGAGGACTTGTGGATAGATTAGTGTGAGATTTTGTGGAAGCTTGCAAGGCAGATTTGAGATAAGTCTTTGAGAAGACTTGAGAGAAAAATTGATTGATTTTTTCAAACCTTGAGTTAAGGTTTGGGACAGATCCATCAAGAGTTGATTTGATATTGAGTCAAGATTTGAGTTAAAGATTTAGGAAAAGAGATTGAACAGATTTGTGCTAGATCGAAGGATTGTTTTTAGTACAAATTCAAGGACAGAGTTTGGTGTAGATTTGAGGACATGTTTCTACCAAACAAGATACAAATATTGAGTAGATTTGTGCTAGATTGAAGGACTGAGTTTAGTACATATTTGAGATAGAGCTTTGGAGGTGACAAAGTACATAGAATGACAATATCTAGTTGACAAAGGTCCACTAGCCAAGGCAGTGATGATAGGTATTCTGAGTGAGGGTAGGAGTCTTCAATGGATAGAGATCCATAAGCCAATGCAATGGAGGTAACAATTCTTATAGAAGATCACCAGCCAGAGTAGAGGAGAAGGAGTTCTCCTATGGATAGAGATCCATGAACTTGATTAGGGAATTGGTGTCTCCTTTGGATAGAGGTCCATAAACATTGTAATAGGTAAAGGATTCCCAAGAGATTTATTGAGAAAATTTTTAGTAAAATATTTTTTCCGTGGAGTAGCCCACATTGGATGAACCACATAAATTTGGTGTCTCTATTATGTGTGATGATTTATGCATTTCTTTGATTATTGCTATTGATATTGCTATCTACACATTGAATAATATTTATTGGGAAAGAAATGTAAAAAGTGGTCTTATACAGTTCACCCCATCTCATTATAAGCTTGTGTTCTTCATTAAACTTGACTTCCCTTGCACTAATAATAATGTTGAATACAATGATCTAATATTGGGTCTCCAAAAAACTATCACCATGAAGATTAAAGAGCTAAATATCTTTGGTGACTCCTTGCTCATAATAAACCAAGTGAAAGGAATTTATCAGTGTAGATGTCCCATCCTAAAAGCTTACAAATATCTTATGGACACATATCTAGCCCAACTAGATTGGTATAACATTGAGGTAGTACCTCATACATCTAATCAATTTACAGATACTATGGCATATTTGGAATCCTTAATCCCTCAAAATCCTTCTACTAATTTTAATACCATCCATGTCAAAGTGCTCTTGAAATCAGTGATGTTGCATGAGGCTCCAAGCAATAAGGAATAAATCCACATGATTCACATAGATCCAAACCATGAATGGTTCTATAAAGCATGAGACTTTATTATATAGGTATCCTAGGGATCCTTGATATCTCAAGGTCCTTCAGATAATGATACTACAATTCATCATAAGGTTGTCTCCCAATATACATTTGTGCATAACAAATCACAACATGAACATGTTGTTCAAATAGTTGAAGCTATATCTTATTAGGACTAACTCGCCTAATTAAGAGATTACCTGAAACTTGGTAGTATCCCTAAGGGATTATCGCATGTCGTAAAATGAGCATTTAAATAGAAAGTTATTAGATATGTCTTACTAGGAGACATTATGTATCTATGGAGCTATGATGGAATCCTCCTTCGTTATCTTGAGCCCCAATAATCTATTTGGACAATCTCACAAGCTCACGATGGTACCTATGATTGTCATTTTAGTGGTATGTCTATCATTATTCACATCCTTAGAATGGATTATTAATGGTCCATGATGGAGAGGGATTGTTGTGCATATGTTAGGAAATATGTTGAGTATCAACATCATGCTAATATCATGCACCTGCCATCTCAGGCCTTGCAACCGATTCAATTAGCTTGGAATTTTTCTCTGTGGGGATTCAATCTAATTGGGAATATCTCTCCTCCTTTGGGCTACCACACATTCATTATAATTACCATTGAGTACTTTACCAAATGGGTATAAGCAATCCATTTGACCACTATGATGGGAGCCCATATTACAGAGTTCATACTTCATAATATTATATGTCATTTTGGTATTCCATCCAAAATCATATCGAATAATGGAACCTCATTTAAGAACAAAGATGTGTGGGATTTAACATCCAAATATAATATTCAGAACAACTTTGCAACACCATATTATCCACAAGAAAATGGGCAACCAGAGGCCTCTAATAAAACTGTAATTGCCATATTGAAGAAAATCATTAAGGAGAATCATAAGGAGTGGCACCTTCAATTATCTCTAGCTTTATGGGCTTATCGCACTAGCATTTGGAAACCCACTGGGGAAACCTTGTGGTGTTGAGGCCATTATTCCCTTGGAATTATAAATTCTATTGTTATGAGTCTCATTGAAAGAGTTCATCAATGATGATACTTCGTGGAAAACTCACCTTGATCAATTGATCCTTCTTAATGGATGACAAGTAAATGCTCTTGAGAATCTCTGTATTTATCAGGATCATCTTAAATGAGCTTATAATACTAAATTCCATCCAAGAGACTTTAAGGTTGTGGATCTTGTGCTTAAATAAAACCAACAGAACTCAAACCTACCACCTCATCTCCAAGATAAATTTATGGCCAATTGGTTAGGTCCCTTCATCGTAACAAAGAAGATAGGACCCAAAAATTATTTACTGAACTCACTAGAAGGTGTTGAAGAGCTTGAACCTCTCAATATTCTTCACTTATAGGTATTTTATACATAGACCATAAAACAATTAAAATCACAAAAATCATCAAAAATTCCAAACAAATCAGAAAACACAAAAACAATTCAAAACATCAAAAACATTTAAAAAATTACATTATGCTTCATGCATTTCATTATATGCATTCATTAATTACATTCCATTAGGCATCTTCATCCATTGCACTTGCATTAGAATACGTTGTGTTTACATTCTTATGAATGACACCATGTTTGTATGTCAATCATGAATCCATATATCCTTATCATTCACATTTCCATTGTGAGTAACTGTGCTTTTCAACACATCTAGTTAGTTGCTATAAGGTGTATACTAGGATTTTTGGTAATTCAACCATCCCTAGTTATATTTTTAGATTTTTAGAAACTTATCTTGGCTTTTGGAGGTAAGGACTAGTTTTGATAGTACCTTGCATATGTCAAAATTCCAACACAATTTTAAAAATTAACAATCCTAGTTTGAACAAGGAAAGATGACACTACAAAGTGGTCCTTGTCACCTTAATAGAAAGGTTTCCCTTGCTCATATTATTATACACATGGTATAGAACACTGTTCATTGACAAAAGGACACACTCTCACCTACCCTAATAATCCCTTGCTCTATCACAAAATGAGTACATTATCAAAGCAAAACAAAATAAACAGTGATTTTCATCATTAAGAAATTCCTTGCTCAAAATTAAAACAATAATGCAAAATAAACAATGATTTTCATCACTAAGCATAAGCAAGTATTCCAAACAATCAAAAGAAAATAAGGGGGTAACAAGATTGAATCCCTTGAATCTTTAGTATTCAAATGCCATGGCACGATCTCCATTACGTCAACGGGTTGGATGAAACCCACCTGGCAATGGAGTAGCCTTACGCATGGTGATATTTCTGTCACATTAGCAACCTTATTTTGTATAGACCAATGCCACATTATGTATGGCTTGTATTGCCTAGTAGTCTAGTCTAACTACGTCTAAACTCAAGATCATGATGACCATAGGGTGATCCTCACTACAAAAATGGGTTTAATGAAACTCGTCTGGCAATGAGGTAGTTTTATGTCTCATCTAATATATTTTCTTTGCACACACAGGGATAGTGAATATCTCGGTCTTCTTAGCAGACTTGTGTCTTTCAAGAGTCTTGTGTAGTCATTATACAACTTTTGATAAATCAACTGGGGTGTTTGAGTCTCATAGAAAACCTAAAAAATTCCCCTATAGCAACAAATAATTTCATTAAACAAACACAATTTTTCTTATGAACTTTTGTTTATTAAGGGGTGTGTATAAAATAGGATAGATACTAGATGGATATCAACAATGATATTTAGATGGCCAATGACTATTTTGTGCATATATTTTAGCTTGAATAATCTTATAGGGAAAACCCCTACATTCCATATCCTTTCATCTCACATATGGATGTATAAATGATTAATTCTTATGATAAGAATTAATATTTTCATTCATGATTTTCATTCATTCTGTGGTGTCTACCATTAGTTTGTTAAAAAAAAATTGGATTCATTCCTTTTTTTTTAAGTAATTAAAGCATATAGGTATATTTGCATTAGACCATCCACATGAAATTAATACATTACATACACCATGCCATATAAACATAGATTAAATGCATAATCAATGAAACAAATCAGTACATGCATTTAACATTTATGACTGCATCCATATAAGCATACATAGTAGAAAATGTACACATCTAGATCATAACATCTAATCATACATTAATCATATACTATTGCATGTAATTAGTACATCACATATATAGATTAATCACATCATCATATAAGCATTACATACATCAATGCATCCATAACATGAACATAAAGTAAAACCATAACACATAATGAGCCATAAAAGAGGATATCATATATATGTGTGAATATGTTAGAGTACATAGTGATAAAAAAAATACCTATAGGCTACAACTATATAGGTCCTCTGACCTTACACTAAAAAATAAGGACATCATGTCATATCAAGCAGGGCCTGCACCCCCTAAGTCACCTTCATCATCAACCCCATCTCTATGAGGCTACCTAGAGCTAACACCTACCGATATCTCTAATTTCAAACCTAAACTATGACTGGGCCACACTGATGACTATCCAGACTCATTCCACCTACTCAAGCTGGAAGCCCCCTACTGTAGACCTCTCTGGTAGAGTGCCACTGCATATCCTAACTCGAGTCTCTAAGGAAATTATGTATGTTGCATCTATTATGTGTTGTATCAAGCCCTCCTCTACAAGGCTCCTTAGTATCCTAATATTTGCATCATCATCGTATGTTGTTGGATCCTAAGTAAATAGATTAGATGGTGTAACCTGAGCTATAGTAGCAACCTCTAACTGTACTCTAAGAGCATCGCTCTCCATGGTCCTAACATCTATCTTAGTGATCGTGGTCATCAGGTGTGTTCGTAGAGTTTCTATAATCACTATAGTAGTATCCACTTGATCTTGAAGAGTAGCTCTCTCCTCAGTGTACCTCTACCATAATTGTTATCCAATACTCAGCTAACTCTAAGTAATAGTAAGAGATATATCTCACTCCATCAACTACCTCTTATAAGTTTGTAGTTTCACCTATACAACCTATAGTTATGTTCACAAGTGTGCTACCTCATCACTCAAGGTATCCTCCTCGCTCTCCTCCTCTACCTAGGGCTCATATAGCTATATTGCTACCTTCCCATAGTCACCCTCTATCATGTGATGAACCTGTTGCTCATCATCATCTCCATCCTCCTCCACTACTACTATTGCAGGTCTACCCATAGGTCTTCCACCATGCCATAGCTAAGAGATCCACCAAGTGTCATACTCAATAGTGGTACCTAGGTCCTCTAAACCTGTATCTACAACTAGAGGATCCACCTCCTTTGATAATTACTATATTTGAGGTGGTTCAAACTATGTCTTGGCATGCCTACGATGATAGAGAATTGGATCCTCTGGCACATCCTGAGCTATGCCAAACTACCTAATCACCTGAAAGTAATTGAAATACTCTCTCTCCTTCCTGTGGTGCCCCATGAGCCATCTACTATGTCTCACTTTGGCTAGGTACCTCTCTACCTTAGGCTAATTAGGATAATCCAAGTAGGAGCTCCATGAAATTTTCTCACACTATAATCCCTCTAGTGACTCCATATAATATGCTAGGATGCCTCCATGCGACTGACTATGGCTAGTCTCCTGATCTCATGGTCATTATGCTACATTGTCAATCTCATCATCCCCTAAGGTAGCTCAAGATATCGATAATCCAATAAGTAAATCTACCCAGATGTGCTTCCATATCTAGATCTGGAATAACATACTGCATCCCACTCCCACCCGACTCTTGTGTTGAATCTCTTACAACTCATAATAGAGCTATACCAATAGTGTACTCTCCTATGCCATAATAATTGTATCCTATAGGTCACACTCCACTAGGTATTATACCATATCTAGGAGATTCTAAGGAAACCTCATCCCTAAGGAGTCGAGTAGTAGTACATTAGAGATAATGTACATGGCTATCGCTTGTCACTGAGAGAAGATGTGCCACTCATACCATCTATTGACTAAGACCTCTCCATGGTCTATATCGCCTAGTGCCTTAGCAGCTTTGGCACCAAAACCCAATTTAGAACCCTCTCTCGATCTTATGTTAGAGAATAAGTGATAGTAAATCCATCTATGGGGATCCTAAAAATTTGGTAGATATTATCCAACGTCACCATCATATTGCTAGTGGGGAGATGATATGTGTTGGTCCTGATGTCCCAATGATGAGCCAGTGTCATAAGATAATATTGATTCAACATTATAGTTAGTAAGAACACAACATGTTTGAGGCCAATCACCTCAAACCACTCTCAATAATCATCATAAAGCATCGACCATAGCTCCAAGAAATTATTAGGCTCCCTATCCCAAGCTATTAGAGTCTGATACCCAATAGTACATGATTCAAATAAAACAAAGTAATCAATCAAAAAAAATAAAAAACTCATTTTAAAATACCAAAAAAATCATAAAAATCATCCAAAACTTCAAAAACATCAAAAAGCACACTCCAAAAAGAATTAAAAATAAAAAAAATCAATCAAAAACATCATTTTTTTTAAATTGATCAAAAAAAAGTAACCCTAAGGTTGGTCATGGCTTAGGGCCCTGATGACCACCATAACCATTACCGAGCCCCATCACGACCACTACCAATGGTTATTTTTTGACCGTTGGAATTCAAACACGACTTCCAACCTCCCTGATGGCCCCCTTTTGGACAAACGGGCACTGTTCCTACCCAGGATAGCCCTGTAGTGGAACCCATGAAGGGTCATTTTCCAACCTAAAAATACAAAAAAAATTAAAATCTAACCTACCCTTAAGCTAACCTAAGCTAAAATCCTAAACTAGGGTGAGGTTCATTACTTGTAGTTTAATGTGGTTCATTTAACCCATTAATTAGTGAAGTTCATTTTAAATTTCACAAATCATGAGGGTCAGATGGAGAGTCTACTTTAAGAGCTCTGGCTTCACTGCTCATCAATGCCTCGGGTTGATATGTCATCATGGTCTATCTCAATCTCGAAAGTGTTTCATGTCAAATTATCTCTCTCCTCCCTTAGATCTCACTTTTCTATCACTGCCAACTGGTAAAATGACTTTGAAAATTGCCAAAATTCCTTTTATATTTTCTAAAATTGGCAACCGCTCATCTAGAGGGTGGTCACATTTTAGCACGACCGTTGTGCTTCATGACTACCTCAAAATTTGAACATTGTTAGTGTTGTACCCTAGGATGGCCTCCAAATAATAATAAATGCATTTATTTTATCAATATCATGATATTCATATTGGAAATTTAAGCACATCTACCAGTCCATACTCATCAAACATTGCAAAATTAAAAATTAAATAAAATAAATAAAATCTCAAATGCACCTCGTACCTAGTTATTTACCCTAAACACTTAGTGGCTATAGTGACTTGCTCTTCATGCAATCTGGTAAGATGAGTAAATTACCATAAGGCCATTTAAACCAAATTATGCATCAAAAATTTGAAATGTCTTCACTTCAATTTCCAAGAAGGCCATTGCAACTGAACTACTCCATGGGAATGAGGCGTTCATTTCATTCTTCTATGAAATTTTCATTAAATCATTGAAAATAGTGATTCATCACATATTTTAACTAAATTACTATCATCTTGATTCCCTAAGAAAGCCATTATGGTTGGACTACTCCACAGGATAGAGATGTACAATTACTCATAATAGTTGAAATCACAATTATAACAGAACTTTCCCTTCAAAAAGGTTATTGTATTGCAACATCCAAATAAATCATCTTGGTCAAGCAACTCATTGCTTTCATCACTTGCCATTTCCTCATTGACTCATTGCTTGAGGGGGTAGTCATAATCATAACAATTCATAATCAAAATCAACAATCAAACACCTAATCATGCAAATTGCATTCATCCATGAATCATTGCTAACAACTATCATAAAGCTACCCTTTTGCTAGGGAAAAAGCAAAAATACTAAACTAAACATTTGTCAGTTTGGACTAACAATTCATTTAGCTTGACAATGTTATCCTATTACCTTTATATTTGTCAAAGTTTTACTCAAATTAAGCCTACCTATTTTATTGGAGGTAATTATTTAGAGATGCATGATATTTCCATGATTAGGGCATCTAAATTTGACCAGATCAATGAACATCAACCAACTTGCAATGTGATGTTAAGTTGTTTATTTTTGCTCAGTGTTGTGCTTTCACATAATGCTTCTAAAAAATGGGCATCTGTAGACACCTAAAACATGTCATATTGATGAGGATACTCATGTGGACACCTTTGTAGGCCATATGACTCATATTGGACCTTTACAAGATCCAAAAGTGGTTCTAACCACTCAAACAGAGAAAACTAGTCCTTTTTATCCTGGGCCATTGTCCCTCCTAGCGGTTGTGTGGTGGTCATTGGAGTCAATTACAGCCCTAGAGTAGGCCGCACTTACCGAGGATGGACTTGTCTGTAACAAACTTGAGCTTCCTGAGTTGAGTAAAATAAATTTCAGAGCAACTTTTCTTGGATGGTTACACACCAAAACCTTCTATAAGTGATGCCTCACCTCATTGAGCCTAATCAAATTTTGGTCTTGGCTTCTTTATAAATCTAGGATATCAATTTGGGAGGTGTTGTGGAGATTTTCTACTTATCTTTTTAATCATATCTCACATCGTAGGGATCTCTAAAGTCACAACTAGTTTGTAGACTCTGGTGGATCTACCACTTTGACCCAGGAATATATTATCTAAGTGACTCTAGATAGACCAGGTTGGGTAAGGAAACCCCGAACAATGGGTTTGAATATTCATCATTTGGATACAATCACCCATGCTTTACCAGATTCGATGATATTATATTTTTTTGTTATTTTGTGACCAAACCAAGAAATATTAAAATATATCAAGACCAAACATGTGCCATTTCCATTGGGTAGTCATAGTAGGTTTATATTTTATGAATCAATAAAATAATAACAAATATAAACTAGTTCATCCACATTCATTAAAATGATGTAATAAATGGAAACAATTCAACTAGCGAAGGAAAGCATCATTCACACATTCATATTACTATAATATGCAAATGAGCAAGACACATAAGCCATAAACACAAGGAATTCCAGGAACAGAGTTGGAGCTTGTATTCATATAAAAATATTTACATATGAAAATATCGATAGAATGCTCAGATCTTATATGATAATAGCTACAAAAAAACCCTTATTCAAATATCATAACATAGGGTTATTTATCTCCATCCTAATTGTAGTGACATGAGAGTCTCGAACTCTGGTGCATCCACAAGAAATGATCTTGACATATAGAACTCCTTGTATAGTCTCTGGATAAATGGCAAAAGAAAAGGTGATGTAAGAGATAAAGAGATTAACAAAGAACAAGAAATACAACTAACACTAAAACACAACTATACCTGGGCTTATGTTTTCTCTCTCAGAGGTTTGATAATTACCACTATTGTAGTGGTCTTCTATATATAGAACTGATCACTTGATAAGGGTTGTAACCATTTCTCCATTGGCCTTCCATATGGCCTAATCTCGTCTCCCTTAAAAAATGTGGTAAAACAAAAAATGGGCATGTGTCCCATGTCCTCCTTATATGGGTGGTGGTTGAGGCTACGTGATATCCTTCTTTCTACCCTAAGTAGGCAGTTGTGTTGTGCTTTTCTCATGGGCTTATTTTGGTGAGTCATATCCCACTTCCCCCCTTCCAAGATTCTACAGACTATGGTTGATATATACCCAGGCCTCATCGTGAAAGGTTAAATAAAAAATTAGTAGGTTGATATCTTGCATTACCTGGTTCACCCACTCCTTGGACCACTCCATGATGTTCTAAATGAAGACACATAGGTGGTCCACCATCTCCACCAAAGAGGTGAACTATTTTGACAACTTTGTGTCCTAACCAAATTCGAAGCTCTATATCTTATCGAGCATGAACTCCTTGATGTAAAGAACTTGAATGAATTTATACAACATAAACCCATAATTGCTTAGTTCATCTTCAAACTCCTTCTTGGCACTGGAAACTTCTTGGTTCCATTGAAGCTAATTTTATCAGTTCTTTAGATAAATTAAAACCTTAGCATGTTATTCTAAAAATTAACAAATAGAACCATCCATAAAAGTAGCTACTCTCATGTTGATCTCCATATAGTTTTGTTTGAATTTTTGGTACATAGGATATATCAAGTTTACTCTTTGATTGGCTTGTTGCAACAGGTCATGCAGGATACCAACAACATGCCTGGTGGCATAAATATCATAAAATATTGATGAAAGATCATCCATTTTTTTATTGTATTTTATCTTTCATATCTTGTTTGAATTCATCAATGGACCCAAAGTGGTCACTGGTCTATGTGGTGATGACCTGAGAGGGAGTCGATATTTCTTCAATTGATAAATATTGGCCTGTAGTTGTTGTACCTTAAGCTATAGATGTTCTGCTTCCATAGCTTTGGCCTTTCAAATTGATACCTCCTTCTCCATTGTTGTTGCCACCTGCACTTGGGAGGCCACGTATGATTTCATCATGTCTACTAGGTCAACTTTTGCCCTCATTACACCTTTACTAAGATTGATTATGGCTTATTTTAGACTTGGTGGCAAGGGGATGTCAAACATAGCGGTGGAAACATCACACATTTTTTTCCTGGCTATCCCTCTAGGCCTACTCACTCCTTTTCTGGGGGACCTTTGCTCCTCCATATCTTGTATCTAATCCTCTTCCTCTATGGTGAATTGGAGTGTGTCCCTTACTCTTGTCAATGTGATATTTAATGTATCTAGAGCAGAAGATTCAGTCCTGACCTTTTTATTGATGGGGGATTGTAATGGAATATCTTCTTGGACTTCATACTCCCTTAGTATGCTGGATAGTCCTCCGACTTCCTGTATCCTCTTTTTTTTTTATAGGGATTGAGTGTTCTTTTTGGTTAACCACCAAGGTGGTAGAGAATAAAGTATATTTCTTGAATACCAGCTCAGTTTGGTAGGATAGACACATCAATTCCTGGGCTGATGAGGCATGAATTTATGCTTACTATGAGGAATAAGTGACCAAATCCTTCTATTTTGACATGGTAATAGGAGAAATAGAGGAGGAGGGAAGTCTTTCTTGCTCTTGTTGTACTTTATCCACTATTATTATCATGAATTTAAACAAATTTGTATCCTGATGGATGACCTCAAATGTGGGGTATTGGAATTCTTCTAGGGGAGCAACTAGGGCTAGTGGCACCACCTTGTCTACCAAAAATTCCTTGTGTAACCTTAGATCATAACTATAATCCCCTACTGCTTCCAATTTATTATGAGGCCTTCTATCCATTCTTCACACTAACTCTAATGATCGGCCTTGCCTGATGGCCTTCTGCATTTCATCCTAAAAATCATCCACCCTGTGTGTGACTTGTAAGAGATCAAGCTTACTAGTGATAACATACCTATGATTACCTTCAGGATCATAAGGTCTCTAGGTGACTTCTTGAAAATAGTATGTATCCATGTTCCAGATGGCCCGCAACATTGAAAAATAGCCTAGATACATATAGGGACCCATTGTGCAAGGAATTGGCAGCCATGGCACACTCTTCTTCTTCCTTATGAATCTAATTTTGACCTCCTCTATGATCTATCTAGTTATCTCTAGAATATCTATTGATGTTGGGTAGTTATTTGGCAATGCTTTCGATGGTCGCTTGGACCCATATATCCTGATGTAGGAAAATTCCTCTATGTAAAAGAAATCTCTTGCCTTGGCTTCATGTAGGAAGGTCCTCACCCCGACCCCAAATCTGTCAAGATTTTCTCCACATAGGTGGGCATGGATCACCGGGAGGATATTCTCAAAGAAGGCTATGTAGCTCGAGCATCCTTCTTGTATACATAGTAGCCTATCCTAAATTGTGGTGGCACTGACTCCTATTTGAGCCACTAGGGACTGGTCTAACTATCCTATAACTAAATGAATAAAAAATGAATAATAGGAGAATGGGGGAAGCTCTTCCTTATCATCCAATATGGCCTCCTATAACTTTACCAGTTCCCTATCCATGTTATCACTAATAACATATTCCCATTGATAGAGAGGTGCCCTATCTATTCTGTTGCATTGGATAATTAGGAACATGACCTCCTTTGTAACATGTTCCAAATATTTAGAGCCCAACACTAGGTTTATCATATCAACATAATCCTGTACCCAGGGTCAAATAAAGAACTTCCAAATTGGGAAACCATGAGACATGCACTTATTTCTCTTTAACAACATCTTCAAGAAATAAGTGTTTAACATAAAATTGTATTGGAGGGCCAGTGTATGGAAATCCAAGACTCACAAGACCATAGAAATCTTGAACACCCATCTAATTATATCAGTCATCAATTGAATACGACCTGATTTATATGATTCTAGATAGTCCTATTTCTAGGGTCATATGCCACTGCCAACCATGCTAGGAGGTCTAAAGAATGATATAATTTAGGGTAAGTCAATCTGCCAAGATTATAATTCCATTTGTTGCATATGGGACTTGGCTCACCGCTATCCCTTTGTACTCTCATAAAAAAACCCCTCAATAGGGTAGGGTGGCGCTGGTTGTCTTCCTTTATGGGGTCAAATATGTATATGGTTATGCCCTATACTTCTCACTACTGGTCTAATGTAATATCTCTACTTGAATCCAGCAGGTCGACTAGCACCTTTGTATCTTTGGCTCTCCTAACCCTTTTCATTATTTACCAAGCCCCTGTCAATTTTCTAATTTGGGCCTTTACATTTGGTACTCCTACTATAGCTACACTTGTGGAAGCCATGAGATTGGGTCTTCGAATATGGAGAGTTTTTACACAGAACAATGCTCAAATTCCCAACTATATACTCTGCATGCACGTGTTCACGTTGATTACCACAGGGGAGGTCCACCACCTTCTACTTAAATCACTTGTATTAATTTCATTAGGTGGTGCACATACTTTTTCATTGGATTAAGGGGATCTTATTTATCATGCCATGGGGTTGGGTGTACATAATTAACTCCTTGTCATATGTTGATTGGATGTCTCTCAGGTCCGATTGGTTGGATTGTTCATGATTGGAATCTACGCCACCCACTTTCTTGCTTCTAATTGGTTCAGGCGGGGTGTTCTCGAGTGAGGTGCATGACTTTATGAAATGGGATGCATGAAATTCATGCACCTTTAATGATCACCTTCACCTAATTAAAAGCCAGTGCAAAAACCTAAGTGGAGCACACAGAGTTCACATACCTCAAGAATTTTGTGCGCTTTTCACAAGATAAGGTGCATGACCTTGTGCACCCTTTGGGATTTCATGTGCTCCACTCAGGAGTGGCACGCATGAGACAAAAATGGGTACACAAATTTGTGCACCCTTAGGGAGTTTGCACGCTCCACTTGGGAGTGGGGTGTATGAGACAAAATGGGATACACGATCTCATGTGCACTTAAGGACCTTTGTGCACTCCACTCAAGAGTAGGGTGCATGAAACAAAAATGGGTGCACATCTTCATGTGCCCTTCAAGATTTCATGTGCTCCACTCGAGAGTGGGGTGAATGAAATAAAATGGGGTGCACAACTTCATGCACCCTTAAGGATCTTCGTGCACTCCACTCAGGAGTGGGGTGTACAAAACCAAATTGATCACACAACCTTGTGCCCCCTTGAAATTTTTGTGCACTAGGACTTGAGGTGCTTTACACCATTTTTTGGGAACTCGACTAACCAAAAGGGAAAAGACTCAAAAATTAAAGTCAAAAATAAAAATAAGGGGGAATTATTTTACAAGGCCAAAAGTTGGTCTATATAAAGCACCCAAAAACTTCACAAAAAAAAAATATGTGGTCCCCAATTGACATATCGAAGTGCTACCCTTTTGTGATTAGAGAGTTCAATATCTCATAAGCGTCGAGTTGCTACCAAAATTACATCATGAAGGTTACATTCATATCCATGGAGTGCATTGGAGATTGAAGGACAAATCATATTGTTGTTCACCATCAATTCCCATTATCCAACTGTATTTCAGGATACAATGAACCTTGAACATCAATTTAAAAATCAAATTGAACATGAACATTGTTGTCACTGTTGGGCGGGAAAATTTTTGAGCAGGCGACAGGTGATGTTCTAGGGTTTGTGGAGCGAAGGAAAATCCAGGGCATTAGGTGGGTTTCCGTAGTGTTTTTTTGGTTACTGTGGATCTGAAGGAAAGTTTGCTGCTCCAGGAGGGCCCAATGGGGTCTCCTCCAGACCCTCTCTCTGGGAGAAAGAGCTCTTACGCTGAATTGCTTAAAGAAAATTCTTCGTCTTCCAATGACGAACCTCAAAGAAATACTCTTCATACGCTCTTTAAGAACGCTGGAAAGAGCTCAACAACACATCAAGTTAATGGATGCCTTTTGCAATCTGCTTTAAGACCCAAGATTGTCATCGAGCCAAATATGGTCAAAGACACAATCATATACAGAGCTAACCATGATCTGATCTGTAAATTCATGGGTATCTGCCCTACCATGAATTTATTGCATACCTAGGTCAGAAAGAACTAGGAACCTCATGGTGAGTACTCCTTATGGTTTATTAGCAATGAGTATTTCATTGTTAGTTTTTCTTCTCTAGCTGATAGAAACAGGGCTTTTGAATCAGAAAAGAGGAACCACGGTCCGACAGGGTTATTTGTTCAACCCTGGAGAGTGGGTTTCGATCCTCATATTGAACCCACGACTGTCCCGGTTTGGATCTGGTTGTACGCTCTTCCAATGGATTTTTGGGGTGAGCAGGTTCTAGAAATGATCGGTAACTCCCTCGGTAGACATCTGGGCGTCTCCAAGGACACCATAGAAGGTAACACAGCTGTCTTTGCAAAATTTTGCATGGAAATGGATATTAGCCAGCCTCTATCGGCAAAGGTGGAACTTGAACTGGCAGGACTATCTTGGATCCAACAGCTAGATTATGAGGCTCTGCCCTTCAGATGCAGATTTTGCCACAAACATGGGCATTTGGCCCGGTTTTGCCCAAATATTTTGAACACAAAAATAGAGGCCCCGCTTGGAATGCCAAATTGCCCCAGAGAGGGTAAGTCTACTCTTACCAAAGAACCATCCAATACTCCTCAGGGTAATGATGTTCAAAAATATGGCTTTGAACAGCCCAAAAGAAGGAGAAAGCAAAAGAAAAATGGTAAGAAGCAATCACAACTCAAGCCAGCCAATAGGTATGAAATTTTTAAGACACTAGTGGATCAAGAAGATCAAGTCATGGAAGGAGTGGATGGGCATATTGAGGACAATAACATACACACTCATGCTTCTCCCTCATCTTCCCCTGTATTAGACCAGGTGATTGAGTCCACTGAGTTACCACAGTCGGAGAATGCAGGGGCATTGATAGTGCACTCCCAAGCGCAGCCAGTAATTAAGGATGTCAGCATGGGAATTGCAAAAAAAAATAGAGAAAGGCCAGCCCTAGGGATAACTCAAGTGGAAAAGAGATCCAAAAATAGCAACTCTCAAGGAGCGGGCAGAAAATCAAATAAGGACCTGGTAGCAGTTCAAGGAGACAAGCTGATCACTGGAGGATCGATGAGGACAAATGATTCTTACTACTCTCAAGGTTTTCAATGATTATTCAATCTTGGAATGTTAGGGGTTTAAACAGTAGAACCCATCAATTTGTTGTTCAAAGACTCTTAGGAAAATGTAAAACAGATTTTTTGCTTATCCGGGAGACAAAAATGTCTTTAGATCTTATGTGTAAAATAGTTAATAGAATCTGGAGGGGCGCTGGTCATATGGATGTGGCTGCCCAAGGTGCCTCAGGGGGGATTGTTACTCTCTATAACCCTCTGGAATGGACTGCAATAGAACATATAGCTTGGAGGGGTGTTCTCACATCTCATTTTAGGAATAATGTCACAACTGAACATGTTTTAATCACAAACTTTTATGGGGCTCAAAACCTTGATGGCCAGAGGCTCCAATGGAAAGCTGTACATAACATGAGGTCCTCAAGGGAAGATTTAGACTGGGTTATTGCTAGGGATTTTAATGCTAAATTATATGCTTGAGATTAGGAAGGTGGAACCCCAATTTTGGATCCAGGGGATCGAATTCTGATTGCTCAAGTCCAGGCCTTTCACTTAGTGGACATTAAAGGCCCTGGAACCTACTTTACCTGGACTAACAAGAGGAGGGAGCCACATAGAAGGAAGGTAAAGCTAGACCATTTTTTGGTCTCAGAGGAGGCATTTGTAAAGTGGAATACTAAATTCCAAATTTTGGAGGGTCCAATTTCAGATCATTTCCCCATTTTGTTGGATGGAGGGACTATGATAGGGCAGCATCACAAACCTTTTAAATTTGAGAATTTTTGGTTACAAAAAGAGGATCTTCGAAAGAAAATCCCACAGTGGTGGGAAGAAGGCCATCTACCTTTTGGGACAGCAATGTTTAGATTCCACAAGCAGCTTCATTTTGTCAAAGTTCAACTAAAACAATGGAGGCAAGCTAATAAGTCAAATTTCTAGCTCCAAAGAGCCCCCTTGGTGGCCAGATGAGATGAGATTCAAAAACACTTTAGGGAAGGAACAATTACAGAGTAGCTCAAAACCGAGGATGATGCCTTGCGTAAAGCGGTTGAGGACATTGATAACCAAGAGGAGACTTACTGGAAACAGAGAGCAAGAAACACTTGGTTATTAGAAGGTGATAGAAATACCAAATTTTTCCACCGGTCAGCTTGTGCTAGGAGACAGATGAATAACATGGAAGCCCTTCAAGATGAGAATGGACACTCCTTTGATACTCTTCTTGGTATGCATTCCCATTCAATGGATTATTTTTCTAAACTTTTTAAGAAAAGTATGGAGCAAGATGTAGAGGCTCAACATGAAGTTATTGATGTCATACCCTCTGTCATATTTGAAGAAGAAAATCAGATCCTTCTTAGACCCATTGATAGAGATGAATTGAAGAATGTGGTCTTTGGAATGAGCACTGGCAAATCTCCAGGTCCAGATGGCTTTCCTATTGAGTTTTTTTAGGCCTTTTGGGATACTTTGGAGGAGGATGTTTTGGCTGTCACAGATGAGTCCAGAGTTAATAAAAGAATGCTTAAGGCATTAAATCATACCTTCATCACTTTAATTCCAAAATGGGAGGAGGGGGCTCATATTTTTGATTTCATACCTATTGCCTTATGCAATGTGATTTATAAAATAATCACAAAGATAATGGCTGAACGGCTAAAACCTCTCCTTCATAACATTATCTCCTCAGAGCAAGGGGGTTTTGTAGAGGGTAGACAGATCTTGGATGGGGTGGTTCTTGCTCAGGAGGCAATCCATACAATACAAAAATCTAGTAATAAAGGAATGTTCATTAAACTGGATATGTCAAAGGCCTATGATAGGGTGGAGTGGACTTTCTTGTCAAAGATGATGGTAGCCTTTGGTTTCTCTCAGGACTGGATAGATTGGGTCATGAGTTGTGTTTCTACGCCCTCTTATTCTATTCTAATCAAGGGTCTTCCCTCGCAACCTTTTGGAGCCACTCGTGGTCTTCATCAAGGGGACCCTTGCTCTCCCTATCTTTTCCTCATTTTGGCTGAAGGATTCGGTAGACTTTTCTTGAGGAGAAGACATCAAGGCCTGCTAACAGGTATCAAGGTGGGTGAGGAAATTTTGACTCACTTACAGTTTGTGGATGATACAAGATTGGTTGGAGTGGCCAGATTCAGGGAAGCTAGAGTAATCAAAGATACTCTTAATGTCTACCTTAGGGCTTCAAACCAAGTCATCAATGATAAAAAATCCAAAGTGGTCTTTTTCAATCTTGACCAAAGGCTACAGGACAGAGTTATAGAGATCTTGAGCTTCACAAGGACTTCTCTTCTAGTGGTTTACTTGGGGGTTCCTTTGCATTTCAAAAAATTAAAAATAGATATCTAGAAGGAACTTTTGGATGGTATCAAAGATAGAATGAATCATTGGTCTCATAAATGGTTAAACTATGGGGGTAGATTAACTTACTTATAGTCAGTTATTCAGGCCATGCCAATTTATAAATTCTCTATCCTGGCTGCCCCACATACTATATGGAAAGAGCTGGACAAAATGGCTAGAATATTTTTATGGGAAGGAGAAAAAGGGGAGAGGAAATGGGCCTTAGTTGGTTGGGATAAAGTTACCCAGCCCAAGGAAAAAGGAGGGCTAGGACTAAGAAGCTCCAAGCTTAATAATAAATCTTTGGCTGGAAAGCTATACTAGAGGTGGATTTCCCAACCAACCTCCTTATTCAGCAGAATCCTAATTAGTAAATATTTGGGTCATGTTCACCCCAATGAGGTGGGCCGTTTCCCTTTGGATGGTACTGGTTCCTTAGTGTGGCAGGCTCTCAAGCTTGGATCTCAGGTTATTAAAGACCAATTGTTTTGGAAAGTGGGGAGAGGGGAGAAGGCACATTTTTGGACTGATTCATGGGACCAGTACCCACCCATCATTGCTGAGTTCCCTGAATTACAACCAATTAAATCTGCCATAGAAGCCAAGGGTTGGGTCCAAATTGAAAGTTATTTCAACACTAGTCAAATGGGGGAGTATAATTTTAAGAAGTTTAAGAGGTTGGAGGAGTGGCCAATTACAATCCCTTCGGAGCTGGCACCCATCTTGACCAAAATCTTGACAGAAAGGTTTCTCACAGGGAGATATGAGGAGGATGAATTAGCTTGGGGCTATGGGAACCTTGGTGTATATACAGTGAAGGATGAATACAACAAGATCCTCCCAGAGCCTCCCCCACATTCATTTCCGGTTCAGGATTGGAGAAAGATTTGGCACTCCAAGGGCTGGCCGAAAGTAAACTTCTTTGCCTGGCAGTTTATGCACAAAAAAATTCTCACTTTTGACAATCTCAGAAGTAGAGGAATCATCGGTCCATCTCAATGTGTTTTATGCCACAAGAACGAGGAAACAGCTGATCACCTGATGTTTGAGTGCCCTTTCATGTGTCATATTTGGAAGCGATGGTTCTCTCACTATAAACTCCAAGTTAATGGTGTTCTGAATCAAAAAAATATTTGGGAAAGATGGAATAGGGGTAGATTTAAATCTGCAGCTCTTCCAATTGGTTGGGAGCTTGGCTTATTTTTCATCTGGTGGCAAGTGTGGTTGGAGAGAAATGCCCATATTTTTAGAGAAACTTTCTCCTCGCTAGATGGAGTTTGGAAGGTCATCTGGAGCAAAGTTACAGAAACTGTTGTCGTCTATGCTAAAGAGGAAATTTAGATTGGTTCTGGGCCACTGGAAGAGGGAGCAGAAGAGCAATAGAGACAGGACAGATCTAGCTAGAAACCACCCCCAGAAGGTTGGATTAAAATCAATACTGATGGAGCTGCCAAAGGCAATTCGGGTAGTGCTAGAATTGGTGTGGTTTGCCGGGATCATGATGGTTTAGTGCTCTATTGGGAACTGTAAGGCTTGGTAAGAGCCACAAACAATGAAGGAGAAGCCATTGCTATCAAATCTACTTCCATCTGGGTAGTTAATCAGGGCCATAGGAGGATAATTCTCAAATCTGATTCTCAAATTATGGTTGGCGCTCTAGACTGCATGAGGAAATTTGCTTCGAAAGCATGGAGGTTGAGGATTCTGGTCTCTCAAATCAAGGAACTATGGAGGGAATTAGATGATGTGATCCCCATTTATGTGAGTAGATATTTAAATAAAGCGGCCGATTTCCTGGCAAAGATGGGTGTTGAGAAAGAGGTAGGGGTGCAGCTGCACAATGACATGCCTTTGGAGGATGAGGTGATTAGGCAGGGTCTTGAAAGATCCTTGAGACAATGAGCAAAGAAAATGCTAAGGATGGTTTTTGTCATGATATTGCGACCTGTTATGCCATCGCGACCTTTGGAGGGAAGCTATTGTGATATCGTGACATGTTGTGTCGTCGCGGCCTTTGCAAGGAAGTTGTCACAATATCGCAACATGTTGCACCGTCGCGACCTTTGGAGGGAAGCTATCACGATATCACAACATGTTGCACCATAACGGCCTTTGGAGGGAAGCTATCATGATATCACGACCTGTTGCACCATCATGGCCTTTGGAGGGAAGCTGTCGCTATATCGTGACATGTTGCACTGTCATGGCCTTTGGAAGGAAATTGTCGCGATATCGTGACATGTTGCACTGTCGCAGCCTTTGGTTGGAAGCTGTCGCGATATCGCAACATGTTGTGCCATCATGGCCTTTGGAAGAAATTTGTCGTGATATCATGACATGTTTCACCATCGTGGCCTTTGGAGGAAAGTTGTCATGATATCGCGACATGTTGCGCCATCGCGACCACTGGAGGAAAGCTATCGCGATATCGTGACATGTTGCATCGTCACAGTTTTTAGAGGAAATTTGTCGTGATATCGTGACATGTTGCGCTGTCACGGCCTTGGGAGGAAAGTTGTCACGATATCACGACGTGTTGCATCGTCATGGCTACTAGTGGAAAGCTATCACGATTTTGTGACATGTTGCTCTGTCGCGATCGAGGAACGATTTTTGTCACGATATCACGACATGTCGCGATATCGCGACTTGTTGCTCTATCGCGGCCAAGGAAGGATAGCTGTCGCAATATCGTGACATGTCATGATTTCATGAATTGTTGCCCCATCATGGCCAAGGATGGATAGTTGTCACGAAATCATGACATGTCATGATTTCGTGACATGTCGCTCCGTCGCGGTCAAGGATGGTTAGTTGCTGCGATATTGCGATATGTCACTATTTTGTGACCTGTTGACTTTTTGTGGTCAGAGGTGGTTTGTGTCGCATTTTTGCACCTTGTAATCTTGGGAAGGGTCTTCTCCCTTATGTAACTTGTCTTTTTTTTAATACAAGTTTTTTCAATTTATACAAAAAAAACAATCAAATTGAACATCATCGAGCATCGAGTGTAGAGAACAAGGTTTATGTTTAGTGACCATTGTGCTTGATAGTGGCCCGTAGGTGCCACCATTGAACCTAAATATAATTAGTAGAGCCTACCATTATGATCAATGATGACCATATTGTGATGTATAATTTTCTCTTTCTTATAATCTAGTTTAGTTTTATTAGCTTCTAATTCTATTTCTAACATATTTTAATAGCATTTTCATTCGGTATTTCATGCATTGATTCAATATTTTATGTATTTCATTTTCATTTTGCATTATCATGAAATGGGCCTCATCTTGAAATGCTTTAAATTTACTATTTATCTTTTGTAGGTGCTTATGTGTGCAAGTTACAAAACTTATTAGGAGCAAGTCATCATCAAGATCATCCTTCTTGGCATCATCAAGCGGAGGTCACTAGGAAAACCCTCCATTATTAGTTTAGGATATTGCAAGATATCTTCTGGAAGACATCTATTATTGAAATTTTAATGTAATTTGTATCAATTTGGTGAATCCCTAAGAGGGATCTATTGTAACCCATTGTAAAGATATTTCTTGAATATTAATGAGAAGGGCAATTTCAATTTTCTATTTCTTGTCATGATGGTTACATAAATTTCATATTATCAAGTTGATTTCATTTTACATTTCTGTAGATGTTAGATATTTTGTCAATTCTACAATATGTATAATTTTTTTTTTTAGCTATGTATATGTACATATTTACAATCTGCTCTAGGAATAGAATGCCTTTATATGTATGATATTTAATGGCTTAGGTTCCAATGTTCCCTCTAAATTTACAAGTCTATATGTCCTTGGACCCAACTTTGGATTTAAAATGTATGGACCTAACCAATTAGCCGTAAATTTATCTCTCAAGTGTGGCAATGCATTGGTGTTCTATTGATTCTCTTTAAGAATGAGATCTCCTACTTGGAATTCACAAGGATGGAATTTTATGTTATAAGCACACTTGATGCAATCTTGATATACTCATAGATGTTTTAAGGAATTGATTCACCTTTCATCAAGGAGTGTAAGTTGGTCAAAATGTTCTTGTCTAGATGTATCGTCATCCATGAATTATTGTAATGCAACCCATAAATAAGGGATCTCAAGCTCAAGAGACATGATTTCTTTGGCTATATATACCAATGAAAATGGAGTTGCCACTGTTACCATTAAAATGATTGTTCGATAAGCCTATAATGACAAGGGGATTTGAGTATGCCAATATCTATGATTTTATTTGATGAGTTTCTTGAGAATGGATATCAAGGTGTTATTGGTTGCCTTAGCTTTTATGGGTAATAAGGAGTTGAGAAACTATGTTAGATATTGTACTAGTTGCATAATGCTCGAACATCCTTGTATTTGAGAGACTTATCATTATCAAAAATGATTTTTGAGGGAATCCAAAAATGACAGATAATGTGCTAGAGTATGAAATCCGCAATTCAAATTCTAGTCATAGTGGTCATTGGGATCGCTTCGACCCATTTGGTGAATTATTCTATGGCAGTTATGATGAACTTGTATTTTCCTAAAGAGGCGAGTGATATTTTACCAATCAAATCTAAGCCCCATTGTGAAAAGGGCCAAAGTATTTGAATGGGTTGTAATTCTTGTGATGGTACATGAGTCAAATTGGTGTGATGCTAAAAATTTTGACATTTCTTTATGTACTGACAACAATCATTTTTCATTTTTCATATTTCTTTATGTACTAACAACAATCGTTTTCCTGAGCCTAACTGAATCTTGGTCTTGGCTTCTTCAACAAGCTATGATGTCAATTTGGGAGGTCTATATAAGCCATACAAAAAATTCATGGAAAAAAGAGAATTGATACTCAATTGACATAACAAAGTGCTTCTCTTTTGTGATTAGAGAGCTCAATCTCTCATAAGCATCAAGGTGCTACCAAAATTATGTCATGAAGGTTGCATTCACATCCATGGAGTGCATTGGATCTTGAAGGACAAATTGTACTATTGTTCATCATCAAATCCTATGAATTTAAGCCAATTATTGTGATCCAACTATGTTTTGAAATACAACAAACCTTGAACATAAATTCAACATTTGAATTGAACGTCACCAAGAATCGAGCGTAGAGAACAAGGTTTTTGTTCAATGGCCACTGTGCTTGACAGTGGCTCTTAGTCTATGCCATTGAACCCAAAGGTGTTTAGTATAGCCTACCATTCTAATAAATGATGATCATATGTGTAATTTTATCTATCTTATCATCTAGATCAATTTTATTATCTTTTAATTCTATTTCTAACATAGTTTAACAACATTTTTATTTGGTATTTCATGCATTTATTCATTGTGTTATGCATTTTATTTTCATTATACATTATCATTAAATGGGCCTCATATTGAGAGTATTTACATTTACTATTGATGATTTATAGGTGTTTATGTGTGTAGGTGATAGACCTTATCAGGAGCAAGTTATCATCAAGATCATCCTTCTTGGCATCATCAAGCAGAGGTCACTAGGAAAATCCTCCATTATCAGTTTAGGATATTACAAGAGATCTTTTGGAAGACATCTATTGTTAGAATTATCATATAATTTATATCAAATTGGTGAATCCCTAAGAGGGATCTATTGTAATCCATTATAAGGACATTTATTGAATATTAATGAGAAGGGAAATTTCAATTTTCTATTTCTTTTCATGATATTTACAAAAATTTCATATTATCAAGTTGATTTTATTTTACATTTCTATAGATTTTATATCTTTTTTCAATTCTACAACGGCGATCATGGTGGGGACCATTCCCACAATTTCCTAAAATTATCACTAACTTGCTTTTTATTGCTATTTTGAACTTGTAGGTACCACCATTTTGAGTTGGCATGGCTCATAGTGGCTACCACCATCGCCTCTAATGGCCAATAGGACTGCCACCCTGATCTCTGATAGCCTCGAAATAGAGTGTAGAAAATTCAATTTGTGACATCTTCATAAAATGATGGCTACACTTGTAAGTGGCTCTATACTTGATTTTGTTGTGTTTTTCTAAAAAATATAGAATAGCAGTTTTAAGTACAAAATTTAGATAAATTTAAGGAAAATTTTAAGTTTCTATCTTTCTACTATCAACTTTTTCTAGGAAAGTAACCTCTACTGCTATCCACCATAGGGTACATCGATCCCCAATTTATGACCAACTCTATGTATGACAACCTTTGCTACAGACCATTTTACACAAAGATGACCCCTAATTACACTGAGTGTTAGGGTTTTTTTGCATGTGGATTTCTTAAAGGTTGTTTTAATTTGGGTTTACACTATCAAATTTCTAAAAATTAAAACACTTTATCTTCATATAATGAAATTTGAAATGTATTTTTTGTGCATTAGTGAAAATTCATTTTATTCTCTATATTGCATTTTGCTTTTGCATGGAATGAAAGGAATCCACACACACATCACGTATCAAATTTAACATATTTGAGTTGGAAGTGACATCCAACAATTGATCAAGACCAACAGTGACCTCCATCACCACTTGTTTGGCTTACATTATGGATTTTCATACCCCATTTTGGCCAAGGCCAGCTCCAAAAACCTTTGTAGTTGTGAAAAATTGAACGTATTATTATTGAGAAGGTGTATTGCTGATCACAATGAATTGGGTGAGGACGAGAAGGATATGTGCTCCCTCATAAGATATAGGCTTCATCTCCATATTTTTATGGGTTTCACAGTATGGACTTCATAATCAAACTAGTTGTTGGGCACCGAATTGACATCAAGTTTTACTTGATACTACGACTATCTATCTTCCAATTTTCTATCCAAGCATGCACCCGATAGTCATAGCTCGACACTCAAAATTAGATGGACCAAATTTTAATTCAGCCCAACCTCCAGTGTAGGCTAGTTCCTTGTCAACTTAGCAGGGTGTTCACACAATTAAATCTCACTTAGGGTTTGAATAAAATGGTTAGGAAAGGTTTAGATTTAGATATATTATGCAAAACAATGGCTGAATAGGCTAAAAACATAGGCAATTACAACAAAAATCTCCCACAAACTATTTCTAGTGTCCCATCACTCAAAATTAGCAGCACCCAAAACCATGAAATCTTTATACATTTAAACACAAAATAAAAATATGTTGTAGAAAGCAATTCCAATATCCAATCTACTGATAATCCAATTTAGCAGAATTGACCAATAATCAGATTTAGTAGAAATAAACTCCCTATCAACATAGATCTAACTATGAACAAATTTCAATTACTTTCACAATTAGTAATCCAATAAACTAGAATGAACTAATTGCTAGAGTATTGAAAGAAATGCAATTCACAACTTTGAACCTCTTGCACAAAAGATAGCGAAGATAACACATTTTCAAGTCAAAAATAAAAGTAATGCTCCTTCTATTAGTTTGCAAAGAATATTTATAGTAAGGTAAGAAAACACACTAGAGTTGACCCTTGAAAATGAGGGTTTGGTCTCTATTTATAGTTTTACAAAATGGAAGATATTAAGGAGATATTACAAAAATTACAATTTTACAACTCAGTAGAGAGCTTTGTTGGCATTATCTCATTGCTTGGTGAAGTCTGGAAAATTCATTGTGAGTAATCTGCCATGGTAGCTTGACTTTGCAACTTGTTGGTTCATTGATGGTAGTTGGAGTTTAAACTGTTGGAAACTATATCTGATTCATTCATCATTCTTGGAAACTCCACTCCACCATAAATCTACAACCACTCTAGTTCTTGATCTTGAAAACCCTTTGACTCTTCACCCTCCCACCTTTGAACTGATTATTTCACTAATCCAGCAAGAATATACATTTAAATACTTTGATAATATTAGTATTATCTCAACCTTTGATGCTTTTTGGTGAATTATGGTGATTAAAACTTAGAAATGTTCTATAAATCTATGGGGAAATACAACGCCATTCCATAATTTTATAGCTATTGATGTCATCTTCAATGGCTTCATCCAATGGAATCAGATTCTAGAAATAAATACTTTGAATTGTAAGTGGAATCGGATCTGGTGTTAGTTTGCTTACTTAGTCTTCAAAATGTTTAACTCTTCTCTGCAGTCTATGGTATAAAGTGCAAGTTGTAATCCACACAAAAATATGTTGACATCATTGTTTGACTTGGTTGGACTACAAAATCACCATTCTATACTAGAAGCAGTGTAAATAGCCTTTAACGTCATTCTACTATTTTTATAATGCTTTTGGCCCTTTTATCACCATTTTGCACTGAAAGCAGTGTAAAATGAGCCTATATCTATATCACTCACTATTAGTATCAGGACTCAGAAGAATTAGGATTTTTGGTACTTAGTCACTGGAGTGCACAAAAACCAAAAGAATCACCATTCTACACTATTGTGTTGATGTCAGCGAAGCTCAAAAGTTTTACAGATTGGGAACCTACAGGAGTCTACTCCAAAATACACTGTCTCGAGTGGAATAAGAAATTTTCTCAAAAATACTAAGTCTTGAGTGAAATCAGGTCTCTTGTGCAGATCTGCTCCAAAATATTCTGTCCTTAGTGGAATAGAGATTTTTATGCCTTAGAATAATTTTTTTTTTTTTTGAGGATGTGGCCATTTTGGGCCTACATTCTGGCACCTCTTGGGTGGATTTGCTTACAAATCCATCGAACTCAGAGTCTTATCAATTGGGTATCATAAGTCAAAAAGTCTTATCTTCAAAAGAATGCTTCAAATAATAATTTCCATATGAACACTACCCTCTAAAATCTTCATGAAACATCCAATAGGATAAACGTTCATATCAAGATACTTAAAACACAAAAATATCTCTGCTACTACTTCAAAACTATACCAATGCTTTAACAAAAATAAAGCAATGCTCTCTTTATAAATTCTTTTCACAATAAATGATATGAATGCCTTCACACAAAACTACTATTCTCTTAATATTTTTGACCTCATGCTTTTTCCTTCTGACATTGTTAGAGAAAAAATAAATCAAATAAAATTTAAAACTTCTACATGACTACAAAATGTATAAAATAAAAAATGTTAATATTGTGTCTCTTTCGAGTCCACAACAACTCAATTTGGTTCTTCTTCTTCTTCTTATTTCTAAGACTCTTATTCAGCATTATCTTCTTGATCCTGCTCAGATTCCTCTTTAGGTGAACTTTTCTCTTTATTTTTCTCTTCAACATCTTTTCCAAATAGCTTGACCATTAGTTTCAAGGTTTGTAGGGCATGCTTCCAAACTATTTTAGAAGGGTTGGAAGTTTCCTTTAGTTGCTTATGAATGTACTCTAGCTCACTAATATCCTCATAGTTTGTAGCACTTCCTTTGTTTAGCAAGTCATCCATTAGATCTTTGAGCCTGGTAAAATCAATAATTATCTATGAAGCCTACTCTTGGTCAATTGGCTCTTCTAGAGCATCAATATTAGATTCATCTCGAAGGTTCTCAAAAATACTATTATTAACCTCTTCTACTGATAACAAGGTATTATATTCCATCCATAGACCTCTGAAGCCATTCTGAATCATTTCCTCATTTATGTCCACCACATCCCTAACCATATTCTCAATTTTATCAAACAAAAGCCAAGCCTTTTGGAGAGCTCTATGCTTCTTTACCACAATTCTGGTAGCAATTCAAGTAATATTCCACTCCTTGTTAGGAATAGGCTTAGCAATCTGACTGGACCTACTATCTACCAGCCTATAAATATGCTTAGCTGGGACCACTTTAGGTTGATGTTATCCAGTGAAGCTATCTAGGTATTCCTGAATATTCTAAAGTAGACGACTAACATCATCCATATAATTAATAATAGGCTGTAGCTCTGAGAATTTTTCCAGAACTTTAGAGAGCAATTCTTTCCTCACTTTATTTAGTATAGCTTTAGAGAAACCATAAGACTTAGCCTTTTTTTTGAAGCTACTTCTTCAAGCTTTGTATCTCCTTATCTTATTCTTCATTCTTCTTCTTATGTTCCTCTACCTACTCCTTGAGATTGTTAGCCTCTTGAAATTTATCCTGTCAGTTATTTGCTTCCTTTATAAGAGCTTTCTCCACTTGCTTCTGATTATTGATGGTCTTTTGAAGCTTTTCTATTATTCCCTCCAACTTGTCCACCTTTTATTTATATATATCAGTTTTGACATAAAAAGTGTCCAAGTGAGCTTTTGCCATGACCAATTCATCTTCTGTTGGTAGATGTTCAATATCTTTTGTATGTTCATCTAGATGGTAGTATTGAGCAGTCATATCAGTTTTAGGCTTACTAACAAGGGTAATAATGGATATAGATATTATTTACCTTGAAACTAAATCAAATAACATGCTTCTACTTTTTGTGGTCATGCTCTTGGAAGGTTTAGACAACTTCTCTACCAAGAAATATTAGATTTTTTATGTACCTTCCTTCTCCTTTTGTAAAATTGCTTTGTAAGAGTAACTCACAGGAGGAGGAGAAGAGGCTATAGGGTATGAGAAAGTGAAATCAACAATTGACAATGGCTTGGAAGAAGTGACTACGATGGAATCTATGACCACTGTTGGTGTTGCAATTGGCATGGAAATCAAAGCAAAACTCATAGAAGGGTGAGTGGGTGTGCTTAGAACAATTTGTTTCCCATATAATGGAGGTGGTTGTAATGGAAAATATGGAATTAAGGGAGATGATGAAGATGGAATTTTAGATGATTATGAAGAAGGAATTTGAGGTGACCTTGGAGGAGATGGGTTGGTTTACCCTTCAGTATTGATTGGTGAAATAAGTGGTGAACTATGAGGGGGAGAAGACACCTTTGTTATAATATCTTGCTCATAAATGGGGGGATATTTCCTTGGGGAATCTGAAGGAGAAGTAGGAGAATATGGAGTAGAGACCATACATTCACATTTTCATGTAGGGTGTTCTATAGCTACCTCTATGCTCTTTTTCTGCACTAATTGTACCTAACTATAGCTAAAACAAGTGTTTCTTTAACAATTTTCTCCTTATCTAACTTCTACTTTTTAGAAATATCCTTCTTAGCTCTTTCTGGTGCCTTTTTGGCATTTCTCACTTTATGTGTCTTCTCCAAACAACTCTTCTTGTATTGGTTCCTCCTATAGCATTTCTTCAACAATAATATTTAATTCGACTATGGCTACAATGGTAAAACTAACTGGAGAAAACACAAAGTCCTTAGCACCACCTTGTGCACCCTTAAGAAAAAGGAAGGGGGAAACCCAAAAAAAAAAAAAAAGTTACCTTTTGAGGCTAACAAGAAGGATATAGAAACATCATATTATTTTCCTTTTGCTTATACCATATGGGGTCATTAAAAAAAAAAAAAATTAGTTTCCTTATTAATGGTAGAGGTATTAACATCTAATTTCTACCTAGGGCTAGGCACTTGGGCCTAATTATTATCTGAATGAATGGTGTACTAATGGCCCTCTCATCAGAATAATGCATCTTACTTATTAAATGCACCCCTTTTGGAAATTTTTCTATTTGCTCAGTTGAAGGCTGAAATATCTTCAAAACTTTAGCAACAGTTAATGGAGTATCAACTCCTTCTTCTTGATCTTCTTCTTGCGATGGTGGGGATGGGGAATCTGACCCTGTTTGTGACTTCTTATAGATTAAAATTATATTCCTTTGATCTTTTGCTTTCCAAGTTATGACATTCTTGTCATATCTATAAAAAAATTTATCATCAATTTTAAATCCAAAATTGGATTTCTCTTTACCAATTTAAAATTTCATCCTCTACCAGTTTTATATATTGACTTCTTTCCATTTATTTTTACTTTCAATGCCTCTGACGGTAGACTCCTATAATTTATTTTCCTATTTTTTTTATCTATTTTGCTCTCAATATCTTTGATAGTAGACTCCTGCAATCGATGTTTTTCATTATTGTCTAGATCAAAATCAATAATCTACTCATAGAAGTCTAACCATGGAGGAAGTTGTCCCATCTTGGCAATATTCCAATACAAAAGAGCATTCTTCTTATTATTTTTGCCCTGTTCAAAATGAATCCTAGAATTTTTCTCAAATTTATAGGCCTTTTCTTCATTCAGAGCTATGTTCCTCTTGTAGAATATATCATCTTGGTCATAACTCCATCTCTGGGAAATGTAAAATAGGCCCAACCTATCAAGATATTGGTCAATTTTTTTGCCTTGCTACTTTTTGGTTATTGTTATATCATCAATACTGCGGTAGGTCAATGAACACCTTCTCTTCCTTCTAGAATCATAGTTCATATTTATGAATTATACTTACCTCAAATATTCCAAGGTGAATAATCTATCTATAACAAAGTGTGGAAGTAGAAAAGGCTTACCAGTGAAGCCATATAGTCTAATGATTATGCCTTCTATTAGAAGGTACAAATATCCTTCTTCAACACTTTTTGTTCTTAACTATTTCTTGGCTAGTGGAGGTAGCCTAGGGCATTCACCATACATTATCTTCAATGTTGGCTCAAAAAATTCCAACTTAAATCTATAGAAAGACTTAGTGCTCCTCAGATGAGAAGTCTAATAGTAAATAGGAATGGGATATCCCTAGTCATTATTTACCTTGATTGGTATCTAGAGCATCATATCCTTTACAACAACAAATAACATCCAAACCAGGCTTGAACAATGCCAAAAAGAGGGTGTGTCAGAACTCCTTTTTATTCTCACTAATTGCTCATGTATTATTTGAGCAAGGAAAGTTGGCTAGTCAAATAAGATAACCTTAATACCCTTCTTTTCTGCACCTTCCTCATACATTATCTCATTTTAAATGCAGTATGTAGTGGATATTTACCAATATTTCACCATTATGTCAGAATCCAAACCCTCCATACAAGATAACATGGAATAGAGCTTTGGGTTAGCAAATTCGTTGATGGATATTGGAACTTTAGGTATTTAATCTTCCTCTATTATCCTTCTAAAATGGAAACAAAACCATATTTCTATAATTTTATTTTCTTCTGAAGCCATTAATGAAGCATAAATCCTAGCTTGTTTTGCTATATCAAATTTTTTAGACTCCAAGGGTGGGTTCACCCCTACAGCAAAAAAATCGAGGTAAATCTCTTTGGTAATGGTAAATAGTGGTATGCCATTAGGATTTTTCATTATCCTTTTCTTAGGGTCATAATATTTAATCATTGTAAAAACTAATTCAAGGCAATGGTGAACAGAATCACAAATGTAAGAAAATAAGAAGGATTTTATAGCAATGGTACCTTACGATCAAATTAGTATCCCTTCGAAGTATCTGAATTTGAAATTACTTCTCAATAAGGTCCTTCTTATTTGGTTCAATACTATATCTACACCCAGGTGTTATAGGTGAGTTGGAGAGGAGAGGACAATCCTCCAAGGGAGGTCCTAGGTTCAAATCTCCACCCTACCAAAAAGCTGAATTGGGTATCCAAAATCCAATTGATAATGTTGGTGCAGGCAGGGTCGAGTGCAACTCCTGGGTGACTTTGACCGTGTAGAACCCCCTGTTCGTGGTCTCTCATACCAAGGTGGCCCCACAAGGGGTTTTTCGCTTTAAAAAAAAAAAATACTATATCTACAAACTACCTAGTCTGGTCCACATGGACGTCTAGTTTTGCTCCCTTTTTTTGTATTTTTGTTAGCACTTTATTTGGAGCTATTTTTGCAAGCAATTCTCAAAATGCTTTCTCTCAAATTTGTAGACAGTGCTCAACTATCATTTTATTATTTTTCTTAGTGAATGCTACTCTTTGTTGAATGAACGTATTATGTGCTTTTAGCAATTTTAATTTTCCATGCATGTACACCCTCCACCATTAATGGAGTCATTGTGTGAATTTCTCATTGGCATGCTTTTCAAATCATACTCATTCCTTTTGATGGCTTGAAGATGCCATACTACTTTTTGGTTGGCTTAAATTCAAACACCTTCCATGCAGCATGGGAAACTTGAGCATTAATTTACGTATATTTGCCCTTTAAGGAAATGGTGTGATGCAAAATTCATTTTTCACTCAAAAGTAGTCGTGACTTCGATGGATTAGAAACCCTTGTCATTCTGCTGCCACCTTAGTCTCTTTAAGTGTAGAATCAGTGCATGCAATATTCCACTAGATTCTTAGTTCAATTGAGTGTGGGTTGGACCTCACTCCTTATTCCACTGCTTACTTAGTACATTTGAGTGCGGAATAGAAACTTGCTACTTTTTGATTTGACACTTAGCTTTATTTACAAATTTTTCTTTTATTATTTTTTTATATACAACATTTCATCAAAACAAAACTTAATTTACAAAATGAAAGGATATGATACAAAGTATGTACATATATTACAATGAGCTATAGCTCAGTAAAAATAGAGTTTAAGATGGAAATCATTGATTAGAATCGGTTGTATGTTTCCCTCTAGATCTTCAATCTGGAAAACATTGGTTTATTTAACCTCTATTATCTTGAAAGATCCATCCCATAAGGAGTCAAACTTTTGATGATATCCTAGTTTAGCTCTTTCAACATTCCACCTGAGTACTGAGTCTCCAACCTAGAATTTATTGAACCTTACCTTCTTGTCAAACCATGCCTTGATGTCAATTGAATGTTTTTAGAAATCCTCATACGCCTGAGTCCTCTTTTCTTCTAACTATATTAGGTGTGTCAACCTTGTTTCCACTAGATTTTATTCAGATTCCTCTTCTATGTATATCAGTTTGAGTGCTAGAATATCCAAATGGATAGGTAACACTACCTCATTACCATAAACTAAGGTATAAGGAGAGGTTTTTATGGAATTTTTAATAGTAATTTTGTCTTCCCATAGATTGTGCTCCAACAATAGGTGCCAATTTCTTTTATTACCCTCTAATGACCTCCTCAAAATCCTCAAAAACATTTTTTTGGTTGATTCTACAAGTCCATTTCCTTAGGGGTAGTAATTTGAAGTGTTCTTTATGGTAATACCATACTTGCTGGTAAACTCAATATATTTGGTTCCTATGAAATTTGGGACATTATCAATCACAAAGGCTATTGGAATACCAAACCTTAAAATTAAGCTTTCCATAAAATTAATCACCACTTCTTGGTTTAATTTCTTTGTAGTAATAGCTTCTACCCATCTGGTGAGGTAGTTTATAGCAGTCAAAATGTACTTGTGATTAGTTGAGAAATGTGGATTGATAACTCCTATGAAGTCCAAACCCCATTTTTTAAAGGGTTCTTCCACTTGAATTGGATTAAAGGGGAATGATGCATTCCTTGTCCTCCCTACATGCCACTAGCATTTGTCACAGGCTCTGGTAACTTTGAAGGTGTTTAAAAATATGGTAGGCCAGTAATAGCTTCCTATGATAATCCTTAAATTTTTTACTCTTCCTAAGAAGTGTCCTCCAGATATTCCTTCATGGAACTCCTCTATGACCCTCTATTGTTGTTCTTCTTTCAAACACCTAAGGAGAACTCCATCAAGGTTTCATTTGTACATGCCCTCTAGAAAGTAAGACATAATTCAAAGATTGTAGTTTATATCTTCTTCTTTGTGATGCATTAATATGAGGAGGAAATACCCCAGTTTGAAATTACTTAGTCATCTGATCTACCTAGTCATATTCACTTGACTATAATTCCTCAGTCTGATCACCTACTGTTGCCTGACAAGTTGTATATCTGTTGATACTGTTGCTTCTGTAAGACCTTGACATAGAGCTCTTCCTCTTACTAGATTGGTAGGATGGATTTCCACATCCTATTCTTGGATTTTAGTAATTCAACCAACTTTCTATTCTCCTAGTTCTCCTTGTAAAATAAAACTCCTTTTATCCTGATGAACAACATAAATTAGGATCTTGCTTTGGATCAAGTACTACCTAACTTTCTTTAATGATTTCGTTACAAAAAATACTTGTTTCTCAATGAAATTATACTTAACATGGTATTCATGGAGATTTTAGATCCAAAATAATATAGGGTTCTCCTCTCCTTGATCATTTTTTTGGGTAAGCACTAATGCATAACTTTCCTCAGCTCCATAAGCATAATGAAATATTTACTAAAATTTGGATTGACTAGCACTGGAGTTGTAGCAATGAACTACTTGATAATTTCAAAGGCTTGCTTTCTTACCCCAGTCTATTTTAAATTTGCATATTTCTTTAGTAGTTATGAAATAGGCCTCACCTTCTAAGCAAAGTCAGAGATGAATTTCTTGAAAAAGTTTATCTGTCCAAAGAAGGACTACAAGACTTTCTTTTTCATAGGTAGTGGAAGAGCAAGAATGGATTTTATTCTATTTGTATTAATGGCCATACCTTCCTTGGAGACCACATGACCTATAAAATTTCCCTCATGGACTGCAAAGAATGAATTCTTAGGATTGAGGGAGATATCAAATTCTCTACACTTTTAGAAAACTTGTTCTAGGTGTGCCATGTGGTCTTGCTTATCATGGGAAAATATAGTCATGTCATATAAATAGATCAGAATGACCTTGTTAACTAGTTCCCCAAAGGAATAGTTCATTGCTCTTTGGAATATAGCCCCTACATTAGATAACCCAAAAGGAATTCTTTGATATGCAAAGGTTCCCCATTTTGTGGTGAATGTCATTTTATACTGATATTCATTCTTCACCCAAATTTGGTTATATCTAGAGAAACCATATAGCAATGAGAAAATTTATACCCCTACCACAATCTACAATATTTGATCAATCTATAGGAGGGGGTAGTGGTCCTTAAGTGACACTCGATTGAGATTTCTAAAATCTACACACAAACAAATATCACCATTATTCTTCCTAAAATGTACCAAGTTGGCTACCCAGGTTGAATGTTTTATTGGATAGATGATCTTAGCCTTTAGAAAATTCAAAAGTTCTTATCTCATTATGGCTTCAATCCTAGGATTTACAGGCCTTTGTTTTTTCCTGAATGGTTTTGCATTAGGCTCTAGATCAATGTTGTATTGGATAACCTTCTTATCATATACTTTGAGGTCTTCATATGACCAAGCTACAATGTCTTGGTACTTCATACTTAAAGCTTTGATATCCTCCTCTTCCTCTGGAGAACATCAAATTCCAACCTTGATATCTGATCTTTTTCCTATCTTCATTATCAAACAGGCTCTCTAGAGTTACCAAACCTCTAGGTATGTGATTGTTCTTAAGTTGAATGACATATTGTTTATAAATATCTTCTAGATTTACCTCTTGAATAGTGGATAGAAAGGCTTATCTCTCCATAAAATCAATGATTTTCTTATCACTATCAAATACCTACCAAAAAATTTGCTTATCTGGCACCACAGGCCTGAAAATCATTTTGATCCCTTTGTCCTTATTAACTCCTATGTCTACAAAAGGGTTGAAGTTAGATCCCCTTACTACTAAAGAATATGCCAAGGTATTTTTTCCTCTGGGAACAAAATTTATGTTTAAGGTGTGAAAGGATTCCCTCAAATCCCATACCCTATTTCTATATGCTTTCAGGTAATGGTGCTTACTAGTGCATCTTTCTCTTATCTTATTTACTATAAATTCAAAGTCACCATATATGTTAAATATCTTGATGCCCATGCTTTATTCTTGCATCAGTCCAAGGCACAGAGCTTCATATTCTACAACATCATTAGTGCATGCCCATGTAAACCTATAGGAAAAACTCTTTTTCCTTTTTGATTGGAACTGTAATACCACACCAACACCAACACCATTTCTACATCTAGCACCATCAAAGTGCATGGTCCATGTTTTTGTTTCTCTTAATGATTGATTAGATATAGCATAAATCATTTTATCTATCTCTATATAAATACTATATGTGCTCATACCTATCCCAAACTGGCTGTAATAATCTCTAAAAGGTAGTTCATATTTAATTTCTAGCTCTTCAAATTTATCTACTATTTCAAATTCTTCAAAGGAGTAAATATTGCACATGTCCTCTTCAATTTTTTCAATGTGGTAAGACACAGGTTTTTTAGGTTTTATCCTTATCCTCTTTCCTTTGAAAGGAATAACCAGGCTAGAATAGTCCATATACATACATCCACCCAACTTTGCAATGAACTCGTTTGAAATACATAAGCCAAAATAAGGCTCTAGATCCATCACTACTATTTCTTGTACTATAGTTATCTTAGGTGCTCTATGTAGCCACATTAAGACATGCTTTATTACTCTCACTATTTTCATAGGTGTCCCATCTAATTGCATAACTCTAGGGTAGTATTTGTTGTATTCCATACCCATATCCTCACAAACTTCTTTAGGCATAACCATGGTAGATGTCCTTGAGTCAATCATGTAATTGCAGACTACCCAAACTTCCATTCTTAGAGATATATAGAAAGGAGGGGGTTTATTATTTAAAATAGCAGGGGACTTTTCTTTATTTTTAGAGGGTATGATAAGGATTGTGGTGGCCTAATTTTCTTGTGGATATTTATTCAAGGAATATTTTAGCAGGTCAATCTAACCAGGAATGAAGAGGGTGTCATATAGATCAGCTTTTGATGGTATCTTCTTCATTTCATCCATAATGTTGTATTCAAATTTAGCCAAGGTGGGTCTCTCAAGCCTTCTTTCTGGCTCACCATATTTTATTTTGTACTAATGAGTGGATTCTATTCTCTGTCTTTTAGTAATGGATGGGAATCTAAGCCTCTCTTGGGCTTCATCCTTATACCTCATTCTGTCTCTCTCAGTTTATTTCTCAAATCTCTTGGGAAGACTATTTTATTTTTCCTTGGCCTAGGGGATAGGAAAAGTGTTACTGCCTTAGAGAGGTGGATCACTCTTCTTCTGATAAGGGACCTAAAATTAACCCATATTTTGTGGATCTACTTGCAATTTTTTCTTGTCTGACCTTGTCATGATAATAATAGGTCCATATTTATCAGAATATTTTCCAACCATGATCTGGTCAGGTTTACAGAACACATTCACTCTTCCTTTATGATTTCTTTCTACTATATCCATAACCTATTGTACATGGTGTTGGTACATAACACAATATTGTGAATCATGTGGATCATTGCACACTAAATACCAATATTCACCAAAATTATTTATGAATAACACTCAGGCTCTTCATATGTTGCATTCACTCTAACCCCAGTACTATTGCTAGGGTTGGGTATTTGATCTCTATTCACATAAGGAAATATACTTTGTTGAGACATTTTAATCTCTCTCTTATCCATAGAATTCATCTTGTTGCTTAGTGTTTTCAAAGTATTCTGTACATCAAGGATGACAAAATATTCTTGTGGAATCTAATGGAAGTGGATGGAAAGGAACTGCAACAGATGGTGATTTTGGCTAAGGAATGAGAGTCATCTATGGTAATGGGGATGAAAATATAGGGGGGTGCATATAATATGAAGTAGTATCTTGGATTTGGAAATTATTGGTTTCCAAATTTTAGGGTAGCACAACTTTTGGAGATAATCTTCCAACATTAATAAGAACATTTTTTGCATGAACAATTGCATTATAAACATATGGAAAAGTTTCCACCCCATATTGTTGGGTTTGCAGGCCTAACTATGATCTAAGAGCTTTTATATAATACATATATTTAAGGATTACAACTGGTCTAGCTACAGGAGGAATTCTCTTCTAGATTCTAATGAACCTCAGATTAAAATTTGAAATAGTTTCTTGTTTATGTTTTTGCAGACACGAACTGATTGAGGAGGGAAAAAAGATGTGCAAATTCATTAAATTCCTCCATAAAGGGCTCATCCGATACTTACCATGAGGTTATGGTATTGTCCTCAAGAGTCCTAAACCAATGCAAAATCTTCCCTCTAAAGGATAGGGCTAGGATTCTCACAATAACATCTTCATTCTTTATATTGTGAATTGCTGCCAAATTTAAAATATCTTGGCAGTGCTCATATATAGTTTTTCTAGATTCATCATAATTATGAATAGCCTTAGACATAGCTTGAGAAATTTCGTGCATATGGGCTAGTAAGGGGGTCGATTGTGTTCTAGTTGGGGTAATTCTGCAAGGGTTGGTTTGGGACTACATTTTGTGTCATGTTTCTAGGTGTAAATATTTTTGGAGGTGTTGTTGGGTTAACTGTAGGATTAACTACAAGATTTTCCTTAGGAGGATTTTCTTCTGAATGGAAATCTTGGTTTAAATTTATTATAACAATAGACCCTCTGTAAGGCAACTCACAATAGAAAAAGGAGTCAGGGTTATTCCTCTTGAATGACCTGGTATACATGAAAAACTATGGTCTACAAGGATAACACTTTTTTTTGGGTTTAAATACCAGGGAGTCACCAGGTAAATTTGCTATTCTTCACTTAACAAGGTCAAGATAATTCACCAAATATTGATTCCTCAATGTAAAGATAAAATAATAAATTATATGATGGATTTTCATGTTTATTGTAAATTGGCCCATCAAGCATGCCAAAAACTGTTGGGCACTGAATTGACATCAAGTTTTACTTGATACTGCAACTATCTATCTTTCAATTTTCTATCTAGGAATGCACTCGATAGTCACAGATAGACACTCAACATTGGATGGACCAAATTTTAATTCAGCCAAACCTCTAGTATAGGTTGGTTCCTTGTCAACTTAGCAGTGTTGACATAATTAAAGCTCACTTAGGGTTTGAAGAAAAGGGTTAGAAAAGGTTTAGGGTTAGAGATATTATGCAAAATAGTGGTTGAACAACATAGGCAACTACAACAAAAATATTCCATAAACTATTTCCATTGTTCCATCACTAAAAATTAGCAACACCCAAAACCATGAAATCTTCATACATTTAAGCACAAAATAGAGATATATTTTAGAAAGCAATTCCAATATCCAATATACTGATAATCCAATTTAGCAAAATTGACCACTAATAAAATTTAGCATAAATAAACTCCCTATCAACATAGATCTAACTATGAACAAATTTCAATTACTTTCACAACTAGTAATCCAATAAACTAGAATGAACTAACTGCTATAGTATTGATAGAAATGAAATTCATAGCTTCGAACCTCTTTCACAAAAGATAGCAAAGATAACATGTTCTTGAGTCAAAAATCAGAGTAATGCTCCTTCCATTAGTTTGCAAAGAATATTTACAATAGGGAAAGCAAACACACTAGAGTTGACCCTTAAAAATGAGGGTTTGACCTCTATTTATAGTTTTACAAAATTAAAGATATTAAGGAGATATTACACATATTATAATTTTACAGCTCAACAGAGAGATTTGTTGGCATTATCTCATTGGATGGTGAAGTCCAAGAAATCCACTATGAGTAATTTGCCATGGCAACTCGACTCTGCAACTTGCTGGTTCGTTAATGGTAGGTAGAGTTCAGACCATTGGAAACTACATCTAATACATTCATCATTATTAGAAACTACACTCCATTGCAAATCTGCAATCACTTTGGTTCTTGATCCTGAAAACCCTTCGATGCTTCGCTTTCCCACCTTCAAACTGACTATTTCATTGATCTGAAAAGAAACTACCTTTAAATATTTTGACAATGTTAGCAACATCTCAATCATCAATGCTTTTCGATGAACAATTGCAATTAAAACTTAGAAATGTTCTACAAAGCTATGGGGAAAGACAAACTACCATTCTACACTTTTATAGTTGTTGACATCATCTTCAATGGCTTTGGCTAGTGGAATTATATTCTGGCAAGAAATACTCTAAATTATTTGTGGAATCAGATCCGATGTTAGTCCGCTTCTTCAAAATATTTAACTCTTCTCTCTAATCCATGACATAAAGTGCAAGTTACAATTTGCACAAAAATATGCTGACATCATTGTTTGACTTAGTTGGATTGTAGAATTGCCAATCTGCACTAGAAGTAGTGTAAATAGCCTTTAACATCATTCCACTACTTTTACAACACTTTTGGCCCTTTTATCACCATTCCATACTGAAAGTAGTGTAAAATGAGCCTATCTTTATTCCACTCACTTTTAGTCTCGAAGCTCAGTGGAATCAGGCTTTTTGGTACTTAGTCGTTGGAGCACACAAAAACCAAAATAATCACCATTCAACACATTTTATTATGCTAACGTCAGCAAAGCTCAAAATTTTTATGAATTGATAACCTACCGAAGTCCGCTCCAAAATACACTATGTCTCAAGTGGAATACAAAATTTGATAAAAAAGACTAAGTGTTGATTGGAATCAGGTCTCTTGCATGGATCCATTCCAAAATACTCTATGTGCTCAATGGAATAGAGATTTCCATGCCTTAGAATAATTTTCAAAAAATTTTGAGGATGTGGCCATTTTGGGCCTACACTAGTGTATGAGAGCGTACAGGTGAAAAACCTTTAACATTGAGCATTATATCAATATTTTCAAAATCAAACAAGAGAAAGGTAAGATACTCAACAAATTATAAAACACAAGCTAGTTCTTTAGGAAACATGATTAATTCTTAAATGAGATAATAATTTGTATGCATTATTTATTTCCTAATTACATTTATAATTAAAACAAAATGGTCACTACACGAAGCCACGTCCAGTTACATACTGAGGCCACTGGAAATGCATGAGAAAACTCTAAACACCTTAGATATAGCCCACATGACCAACCTTTACCTGAATGACATTCACATAGTCTTTGTAGAGATAAATCTACCCATGGGAGATCTTCTCATTAAGAGACCCCTTCTAGGAGAACTCTTGTGGGAACCTATTAGGATCCTATCCTAACGCCATTTTATAATTCTCATTTACTGATTTAATGACCCACTCCCGACATGGGGGATCCCATTATAATGTTATTTTGTAATACATTGTAATGTATGTGGCAAGTAAGATGCCTAGCCAAGTGGTGCCATATCATGTAATCATTTTTATCAAGATTATAATTGATGTTGGTAAGAGATTCTAGTTCGAGTGGCATTTTGCATGTAAGCCAACTCTTGAACATTTAGGTAGGGTTGCATGATTTTTTTATTTAAAAGATATGAATCCATGTATAAATTCATCTTTTTCAAAGCTAATGAAATATTAAAGGAGGTTGACCCCTCAAAGAGGCCTACGATTCTGTGTTATTGTGAGATTGTTCTATTTTTGCATTTAATTTTTGCATAGTGTTATTGAGTTACTTGATGCATTTGAGTTATTTTTTAGTATTTTGTGTGAGTGTACTTTATTTTAATAGTAACATCCTAACAAGTGGTATCAGAGCACTTTCCAGGGCTGAGTTTTGCTACAACTAAGATGATTTTTGACATCCATTCAGCATGTTAGGTATAATTTTTCGTGTGTTTTTTGTTTCTATTTTTCCCTTTATTAAAAAACCCCAAAAAATACAATAATTTTTTTTCAGCCAAAAAAATTAGAAAACACAAAAAAAATTACAATCTCTTTTTCAATAGCTATGTAGGTTAGAAACCCTGTACTTGGGGTTTTAAAATATCATGAAGGAGCTATCATTATTGGATAATATAGATAGCCCATAAATCATCTAGTGAAGTGAGGGGTGATCAGGATCCAATACCTAGGCCTTAGAAAACACTTGCACACAGCCTTGAGCTCCCACACATCTTCGGGTGTATCAAGAGATAATCTAGGCTTAAAAAAAAATTATCCATTAGGAAGCTTTTCAACCTTGTATTATCCATATTCCATGGGATAAAACATCCCAGACGATCACCCTCCTATACTGTCAAAGAGGCAGATAGTGTGCTCAAGGGTATGTGTGGAATCCTCCTTGGATAGTGGCCTAAAATATTGATTTGAGCACTATTGTTCATCACTACGATATAATAGAGGGCCTATGGGTATTACATACTCCCTTACTTAGCATACCTTGGTTCTAAAAAATAAAACTTCCACCTGTAAATCAACATAATATTTTTTATGCTAACCTACATTCACAACCCCAAAAGTGAGCATACGGAGAAGGCATTCCTTATCATAGAAAATAAAATTGCATGCACCAACAGTCAGGATAGATTTTACAAGTGTTTGCAACAACTCGTTTTCAGAGATAGAATAGTCAGGACAATGATAGTAACAGTCTGGTCAATAATAGTGATAGTGATAGTAAAAAATAATAGCCCTCTATAATAGTCAAGAATTACAGACTTCCAATGTCAAAAATAGAACTATCAGTTTTAGAGAATCCCTAGATTTAGTGACATGAACCATGTTAGTAACCATAGTACATGTGATAGGGAAAGAGGTATGATAGTGACAGGGTGGTCAGGAGGTATACTACATATCAAATACAGTTGATCCCAAACCCCAAATTTTGAATTGTAACTCAAAATCATAAATCGACAACACTAGTAGACTCGTCAACACAACAATAATATAAATAGTAAAAACTCATTGTTTTGTGTGGTATAGCTCATTACACCTATTTTTTTGAGTTGATCATTTTGATATACCACACCCAAGCACTTTTCTGGATGCCTTACTAAAAATAATAACTCCTGAAACCCCACGCCTATTTTTAGTAACTTTATAAAAGAGGGCCACAATGGCGAGTGATACTCATGGACAAAAAAAGGAGTTAGAACTTACCATAATATTGGCAAAAATACATAAATCCCTTAACTACTTAACCACTATAAACCACAATATAAGAGAAGATATTCGATACCTTCGAACAGATCATGATACCACTAGAATCTACATAGAAAAATAACTTACATAGATGGAAACCCAATTGTAGGGTACTCTCACATCTGAAAACCAAGCTAAAAAATCTGAATGCATTCAAAGAAGGGAAAAAAAATATCAAATAAGGAAAATAGAAGACACTCACTATGATCATAATCTGACCTTCAAAATGCCTAAATTGGATTTCCCTAAGTTTAGTGGAAAGGATGTCGATGGGCGGTTATGTCAGATTGATCAATTCTTTAGACTCCATAATGTTCCTATATATCATTGAGTTCAGATGAATTACTTTAACTTAGAATTTGAGGCCTTACACTGGTTACAATGGCTACGAGCCACTACCCTTGATCTAACTTGGGAGGACTTTGATCCCCAACTACTCACCCGATTTGGCCCTAGTGACTATGAAGACTTAAGAGGAGCCTTGACAAAGTTGAAACAAATAACCACAATTTGCGATTACCAAACATAATTTGAGAAATTGGCCAATAAAACTAAGGGCTTGAATGAGGAATTTTTATGAGTTGTTTCGTTAGTGGGTTAAAAGATTATCCCCAAGTTGAAGTCAATATGTTTAAACCCCAAACCATGATGCAGGCTATCAATTTAGCCTAATTGGCCAAATCTAAAATATTAGCTCAAAAGCAGACATCGATATTTTCTCAAGCTCGATCTCCCTTTCCTCCTTGGTTCCACAATAATACTAATAATAAATCTCCTACCCCCAAGCGAATGACTACAAAGGAAATGGATGCACATTATGTCCAAGGGCTATGTTATAATTGTTGTGAAAAAATTGTGAATGGGCATGTGCAAATAAGAGATTGTTCTTAATTGATGCAGATGAACCTGATAGCAGTGACTATAGTGATGAGGGGAGTGACACAGTTGAAGCACCAAATCAAGATGAAGAGGAAACACAAGAACCTCAGGCAAAAATTTCCATCCATGCTCTTGCCAAGATTACCACTCCACAAACCATGAAAGTTATGGATTTTTTCAAAGGCCAACACCTTAATATTCTTATTTATTTAGTTAGTACACACAAATTTATTGATCCTCAAGTTGCTAAGTAGGCCAATTGCTATATACACACATGTAATTCATTTGAAGTCATGGTGGTAAATGGAGGCACTTTACATTGTAAAGGTAAATATCGTAATGTCAAAATAAATATGGGGGATTATGAACTTAAGAATTATATGTTTGACCTCCAATTGGGAGGATGTGACATTGTGTTAGGAGCTCAATGGTTGGGCACCTTGGGAACTACCTCCTGGAACTAAAGATGTAGTTTTCACAACATAGACAAACGCACACCCTCCATGGTACCAAAACAAGCCCTACATAAAATATCAGCCCATTCATATGGAGAAGTTGTTGAAAAATTCCTCCTATGGGATCATTGCACAATTATTTTCAATTCAACCAACCACTTCCATAGAGGATCAAATTCCAAAATATTTGCAACTTTTTTTGACCAAGCTCAATGGCATTTTTTCAGAACCAACTACCCTACCACCTCATCGCTCACATGACCATGCTATTCCACTGCTACTAGGTAATGCACCATCCAACATTAGACCATATTAGTATCCTTATGCTCTCAAGTTCAAAATCAAGAAAATGGTACAAGAATTGCTCAAAGTTGGTGTCATTCGACCCAGTACCAACCCTTACTTTTCTCCAGTTTTACTAGTTCTCAAGAAAAATGGCTCATGGTGATTGTGTATAGACTACCGTGAGCTCAATAAAATTACCACCAAGGATAAATTTTCCATTCCAATAGTGGATGAATTACATGGAATTATGTACTTCTCCAAGTTACTGGATACCATCAAATCAGGCTCAAGGGCGAGGATATTTCCAAAACTATTTTTCATACTCATGAAGGTCACTATGAGTTCTTGGTAATGATATTTGGTTTCACAAATGCTCCTTAAATATTTTAAAGCCTTATGAACAACATATTTCACCCTATTCTATGAAATTTCATCCTAGTTTTCTTTGATGATATCTTGGTTTACAGCCGCTCATGGGAAGAACACCTTATCCATGTGGATCAGACATTATAGTTGTTGGCACAAGGTCAAATTTTTGCTAAGTGGTCCAAATGTTCCTTTGGTCTAACTAAAGTGAAGCATCTAGGACACATTATCTCCAAATATGGCATCAAGGTTGACCCCAAGAAGATTCAGGCAGTTTAGGATTGGCCAAAACCTCACTCTCAAGGGACTTTAGGGATTCTTAGGGCTTATAGGTTATTACCAAAAATTAATTCATAATTATGGTAAAATAGCAACCCCCCTCACATCCATGTTAAAGAAGGAATATTTTACTTGGAAGAGGCCCACTGACCAAGAATTTCTCAAATTGAAGCATGCTATGACCACAACGCCAGTTTTAGACATGCCAAATTTTTCCAAGCTATTCATCATTGAAAGTGATACTTCTGATCATGGCATTGGGGCAATGTTGATGCAAGAAGGGCAACCCTTGGATTTCACTAGTACGGCAATCTCTAATTGTAACTTGGGAAAATATACATATTCCAAGGAGATGTTGGTAATATTACATGTCATAATCCATTAGTAACCATATCTCATTGGGTGCCATTTCTCCATTAAAACAGACCATCAAAGTCTCAAATACTTCTTAGAACAATGGGTTGCTACCTTGGAACAACAAAAATGGGTTTCTAACCTCATGGGATATGATTATGATATCACCTATAACAAGGGCAAAGAGAATATTGTGGCTGATTCTCTCTCTCACCAATTTGAGGCCCTCAACATGTTATGTGTCATTTCATCACCTATTCCTCAATGGAAAGATTCCTTACGATAGGAGGTAATTCAGGATGTAGACTTGAAAGCTTTGGTGACCTCACTCTATGATGATCTTACTTCACACTTAGGCTACAATTGGGATGGCCATGACTTGCATTATCGCTAATACCTTGTTCTTCCTCACACATCCCCACTTCATGATATTTTCATGAAGAAACTACATACTACTCCCTCTACAAGCCATTCAATATTTCTTAAAACATATGAACGTCTTAAGTGCACATTATTCTAGAAAGGTATGAAACAGGACATCAATGATTTTGTGGTAGCTTGTGATACCTATCAATGAATGAAAGGTGAAATGATATGTTCTATGGGTAATCTTCAACCCTTTACCATTCTAGATCAGGTTTGGAATAATATTTCCATGGATTTTATAGAAGGGTTACCTAAATCTGGTGGTAAGTCTATTATTCTCATGGTAGTGGATCACCTTGCAAAGTATGCTCATTTTTTCCCTTGCCCATCCTTACACCACCTCCATCATTGCCCAAATCTTCCTTTATTCTATTTTTTGCCTTCATGGTATACCCACATCCATTGTGTTTGATCGAGACCCTACCTTCACTAGTCATTTTTGGCAAGAATTATTTAATTTGTAGGGAACTCAACTTAAAATGATTTCAGCCTACCACCTGTAAATAGATGGTCAAACTAAGATTGTCAACAAATGTTTGGAGACCTATCTTCATTTCTTTGAATTAGATCATCCTAATCAATGGGCAAAGTGTCTTCCTTTGGTCGAATGGTGGTACAACACTTCCTATTATACAACAACTAAACTCACCTCTTTTGAGACTGTTTATGGGTGCCCTCCACTCATATTTTTCATACATTCTAGGCAACTCCAAGGTCCAAGAAGTCGACACTACTCTCAACCAACATACCGATGTTATTCACTAGATGAAGTAAAATTTTAACATGGCCCAAAATTGGATGCAAAAATAGGCTAACCAACATTTTTCTAAGTGTAGCTTTGATGTGGGTGATATGGTCTTCCTTCGCTTGCAACCATACAAACAATCATCTCTACAACTCCACAGGTGCTAGAAACTTACTACAAAATACTATGGACCCTACCAAGTTCTACAGTGGATTGGTACCATAGCTTACAAATTGGCTCTTTCGCCCACCTCCAAGCTCCTTCCTTTTTTCCATATTTCTTCTCTCAAAAAATTTATGGGCACACAGGTACAAGTTCAATCAACATTACCAAAATTGGATGAATAAGGGTCCATATTACTCGAACCTGAATAATTGTTGGATCATCAAAAACACACTCTCTGCAATCGTAGCATCATGAAAGTCCTTGTTCATTGGCACAGACCTAAACCATAATATGCTACATGGGAGTCTCTCCATCAACTCCAACACCAATTCCCTTATTTTTAGCTTTGAAAATAAATATTTTCGAAGGAGAAGGATATGTTAGGATCCTATCCTAATGCCATTTTGTAATTCTTATTTACTTATGTAATGACCCACTCCTAATGTGGGATATCCCATTATAATGTTATTTTGTAATAATTTGTAATGTATGTGGTAAGTAAGGTACCAAGCCAAGTGGTGCCATATTATGTAGTCATTTTTATCAAGATTATAATCAATATTGGTAGGAGATTCTAGCTCGAGTGGCATTTTGCATGTAAGCTGAATCTTGAGCCTTTGGGTAGGGTTGCATGAATTTTTTCTTTAAAATAAATGAATCCATTTAAAAATTCATATTTTTGTAAGCTAATGAAATATTGAAGGAGGTTTCCCCCTCGAAGAAACCCATGATTCTATGTTATTGTGAGATTGTTCCATTTTTGCATTTAATTTTTGCATAGTGTTATTGAATCACTTGATGCATTTGAGTTATTTTTCAATATTTTGTGAGTGTGCTTTATTTTAATAGTAAGATCCTAATATAACCCCTTGCGACCATGATGAGGATCCTTCTAGACCTCATTCATCACATGTTATTTCTAGACAAAATCCACCCAATGAGGGGCCTAATAGAGGGATTCCACACATCTATGTACCCAATAGATCTAAAAACACTTTAGATCTTGGAGCAGAGTACATGCCTTTGCTAGTCAAGCTAGGGGAGATACTCCTCTTGAACAAACTTAGAAGACTCATAAGTTAGACCACCTAGACAAGTATGGTCCTACTACAACTTGTTACACCCCTTCTTTCACTTATTATCATTCTAAGAGTGGATGAAACAAATATATAGTGCATCCTACACATGCACACAGTGAGTGTTCTATGCGAGCATGCCACATACCCACACCATCATCACATGAGGAAATTATACCTAGGGTTGAACATAGAGTGAATGCAACCTTATTTGATCAAGGTAAGAGGGTAGAAGTCCTTTCTGCAAGAACTAAAATAACCAAAAATCCTCACATCAAGGTTACCTAGTGTATCACACAGATAAGCTACCTCGGCCTAACACTAATAAAAGAGAGCAACTAATCCAATATTAATTGGAGGATTTGCGTAATGTGCGAGAGTGCTTAGACCATGAGCATGGAAAGCAGAAGAGGTTATAGGGATTAGATGTGGTTTAATTAATGTAATAATCCATTAACCATTGATGGTCATTTATTTTTAATTGTTAGTTGTTATTTGGGATAAGGTGCATCGTAATCATTTAATGTAACCTTATCCATTACATGTGTTTGTAATACCTATTTATAGGCTTCTGTTGTTAATGGAAAATTAGTTTTGGATTATCATTTTTTTCTTGTGTGTGTTGTAACTGATTCCTCATCATTGGTATTAGTTTAGGTTGTAGATAAAGGCTAGTATCCTCTTACTCTAGGCCAATATTGGTTTAAATGAGGAATGAGAACACCTCTTTAGATCTATCTATGGATTCGTTTACTTCTATTAAAGATCGATTTGTGCAGGCTTTACAGATTGTTGTTTGAATCCATCTGTGGTTTTGTTTTTCTTCTACCTCATATTTTTGGATAATCCAAAACTGAATTTCCATTAACAACATAAGCCTATAAATAGGCATTGCAAACACATGTAATATATAATGTTAAATTAAATTATTATCGTGCACCTTATCCCAACTAACAAATAACATTAATAAATAAATGGCCATCAATGGTTAATGGTTTATTACATTAATTAAACCACACCTAATCCCTATCACCCTTCTAGCCTCTAGTAAAATAGCTCTTTGAGAAAGCATATGTCCATAGGATGCTCTCCCAAGAAGGAAATGTCATCATAGATCATCGAAGAAAAAACTTTGGGGCCCTCTTGGCCCTTGGTAAAATAGCTCTCCAAGAGAGCATGCATCCACAAGAAACTCTCCTAGAAATGGAAAGCTACTATAGACCACTGAAGAAAAAATTAGGGGTCCTCCTAGCCCTTGGTAAAATAGCTCTTTGAGAGAGCATGCATCCATAGGATGTGTTCCCAAAAATGGAAAGCCATTGCAAACCGTCAAAGGAAAAAATAGGGGAACTCCTAGCTCTTGGTAAAATATGTCTCCAAGAGAGCACACATCCATAGGATGCTCTCCTAGGAAGGTAAAACCCCCATAGATCATTGGAGGAAAAACTAGGGATCCTACTGGCCCTTGGTAAAATATCTCTTCGAGAGAGCATGCATCCATAGGATACTCTCATAGGAAAGAAAAGTCATCATAGACTATCAAAGGAAAACTGGGGGGCCCTCTTAGCCCCTGGTAAAATAGCTCTTCAAGAGAGTATGCATCTAGAGGATGCTCTCTCAAGAAGGAAAATTCATTACAAACTATTGAAGGAAAAACTAGAGTCCTGAGGCCCTTATTAAAATAGCTCTCCGATAGAGCATGCATCCATAGGATGCTCTATTAGGAAGGGAAAGTTATTGTAGATTGATGAAGTAAAAACTAGGGGCCCTCCAAGCCCTTGGTAAAAAAAATCTCTAAGAGAGCACACATCCATAGGATGCTCTATTAGGAAGGGAAAGCCATCGTATATCATCGAAGGAAAACTTTGGGGCCCTCTTGGCCCCTGGTAAAATAGCTCCTCAAGAGAGCACGTGCCTATAGGATGCTCTTCTAGGAAGAAAAACCATTATAGACCATTAAAGAAAAATTTGGGGGTACTCTTGGCACTTGGTAAAATAACTCTCTGAGAGAGCACACGTCCATAGGATGCTATCCCGGGAAGGAAAAGAAATTGCAGACCACCAAAGGAAAAATTGAGGGTCCTTCTAGCCCTTGGTAAAACAACTCTTTGAGAGAGCACACATCCATAGGATGCTCTCATAGGAAGGGAAAGTCATTGTAGACTATCAAATAAAAATATAGGGTTCCTCCTAGCCCTTGGTAAAATAGCTCTCTAAGAGAGCACACATCCATAGGATGCTCTCCTAGGAAGGGAAAGCCATCATAGACCATCAAAGGAAAAATTGGGGGCCCTCCTAGCCCCTGGTAAAATAGCTCTCCAAGAGAGCATGCATCCATAGGATGCTCTCCCAAGAAGGAAAAGCCACTATAGACCATTGAAGGAAAAATTGGGGGCCCTCCTAGCCCTTGGTAAAATAGTTCTATGAGAGAGCATGCATACATAGGATGCTATTCTAGGAAGGGAAAGTTGCCACAAACTTCCAAAGGAAAAACTATGGTCCCTCTTGGCCCATGGTAAAATAACTCTCCAAGAGAGCATGCATCCACATGATGATCTCCCAAGAAGTAAAAGTTGTTGTAGACCACTAAAGAAAATATTGAGGGCCCTCTTGTCCCCTTAATATCTTAGGGTAGAGAGAAAACCTTGAGAGATGGTCTTAGGTGGCTAATAGTGTTGTCCCATCTGGGTATACCACTATCTAGAGGGAATCCACAAGATATTTTTTTGTCCTCCTTTGCATCATAGAGGTTTAAACCATAGAACTCCCATTCAATGGGGCTAGGCTCACCTTCTCCACTTGCGCTATAAAGGTAGACTAAATTAAATAGGTAGTGTGATAAACCCCTATGAAAAATGCATAGGGCAAAGTAGGCTCCTCCTAGTCATGACCCTTCATAATGTTGAGAGCTACACATTCAATAGGGAATTAACACACAACAAAACGCCCTTGGACCTCCCAAAGAAGAGCCAAATCCTAAATGTTTGTGTTATCCCCATCGAGACTAAAAAAAATTTAGGTTAGAAATAAACCTTAAGAGTCACTCTTAGGTGGCCAACAATATCATCTCATCTGGGTATACCGCTATCTAGAGAGAAACCACATGAGATTATTTTATTTCCTTCTTTGCATCATAGAGGTTCAAACTATGGATCTTCCATTCAATGGGGCCAAGCTTACCTTCTCCACTTGCACTACAAAGGTGGACTAAAGAGCTTATGGTAGCCAATGTGATTTAAATCGAAGTTAAAGGGACCTACAATATGAATTATAGAACTCAACTGACTGCCTCACACCAACTTGACTTCCCACTCACCCTTATTGTTGGGGCCTATTTTAATGACAACAAATTTTAAAAATATAAAGAACTTTCATTTTGTATCCTAAGAACAATAGTGATATAAGAATAAAATACCTCTAATTTCCTTGTACTAGATGGATTGACAGTGTCTCAATATAACATGATCTTGGATAGAAGATCAAAAATCAAAAAAGTGCATAGTTTAATTTTTAATACAAGGTAAATAGATTGAAAATAAATCTTCCCTTTGCATTCTATATATTTATCTTGTGTTTCTTTTTTTCTTTAGTTATATGGGATTGACCCTTATTAATTACAAAGGTATTTCAACAAACCACATAGTTGTATTACAATAAACCATATTATCATAACGTTAATGGGAGTTGAATGATAATAGGATATTTATGAGCCAAAAGTTTCCACCAATCAAATGCCATCCCATGGAAAAATCTCAAGTTTCTATTCTTATTTTTCCCAAAACTTATATTAAACTTTCATTCTAAAATAACCCATCAAATTTACTTTATTTACATTAACCTTTCATTTAAATTAAGTAAAACTTTTGTTTTAAATGAGATTCATTTATTGTCTATATTCATATTTTATTATGAGTATAATATCATTTACATAAATAAATTATAGTGAATCATAATTTTCGATGTACAATATTCATTTCTATATTTCCTAATACGTTTTTTTTTTTTTTTTAATTGGTAAATTCTCCATTTGATAAGGTAACCTTTGATTTATATTTTCATCAAATTTGTTTAAGATTTGCACCTACTCACATCCATAGGTTATGTTGGATTCAGACTTATGGATTAATTTAGTTAATTATATTTAAGAATTATGCATTAATTTATGATAAGGTTTGAACCTAGGCCTTCATATTGAGATCCCATATTTTAATTATTTGAAGCCCATAGTTTTAATAACTTGATATCATTCCATTTTATACTAATATGATATTTTAGTCCATATATAAATAAGTCAAATAATATGATAATACCAAACCATGATATGTAGATATACCTTTTAAATAGGCCAACTCATATTGGAAGAGCTATAAAAATTAAGTAAATTGAATTATAGAATCCATTCCAAAGTAATACATAAATTCAATTTATTTTTATTTGGGAATAGAATAGAATATAATATACGGTCTTTAACAATGATAATATTTAAAGCAACATTTGGGATAGTGAGTTTATAAAGAACCGATGTTACTAATAATAAAATATTACCTAATTATTTTTCCTTTGCCAATGTTGATATTTTGCTACTAATTTTGATGATGAATTCTCCTATATTATCTAATTTCTTCTCTTTAAATAAATCCTATATTGATTCAATTATTAGAGGTTGAATATCACCCTATGCCTCCTATTCACAAATAAAATGCTTATTTATTCCAACTATACCTTGTGTACAAAAGGTGCATATCCTTTCCTTCCATTCATCTCTTGGTCTCTTCCATCTATCCATTTTACATCTAAGTTGGTGTGAACTAGTCCTCAATTGGGCCATGAACATCTTTATTCTCTCATTTATGCTTGATCTTGTATAGCCTTTTTGATGGTGATTATATGTAGGGTTAAATTCAATAAGATATTGCTACCTCTATCTTCCCAAATTCTTTTCCCACATAGTTATTATGATTTTTTTGTTAATAAATGTTTTTTTCTATTTGATATTATTTGGGCATTCACTAAGTTTAATACTCTATTTTATCATCCATTTGTTGTTTTATTTTTTCCATCTATTCTTTCTCTTGTTCAGATCCTCTTCTATTCTAACCTTAGGCAATCTATTTGTATCCATTTTTATATTCTTTTCAAATATCCTAGAATATGAGCTATAATTTTTGCTTCTATATGGAGGGTATATTTTTTACTAGAAGAATATCATATGCAACTATAAATTCTATTTTGACTTTATTTATTATCAACTTCTTCTAAATTTATCTATTTATCTTCATTTTAGGTCTAATGTACTACTCGCTTATACTTCACATCCATATAACATCATTGATACCACTAATATCCCAAATAAAACCCATATAAATTTTTAACCCCATAATTTGACCTCTATACTTGCATTTTGCAACACAAAAGTGCTCTTCATCCTCCCAAAATTCTCTTCCTTCTACTTGTCTCCTAGTTGAGCTTATTATTGAAGTCTATCCTAAGATATTTTTACTACGATCCTTATTTTAAGAGATCTCTTTAAAGTAAAAATTTAAATGATTTTATTTTATTTTTGTGGGAGAAGATTAAATATTGGTTTTCTATGTAACAAACCTCATTTTAAACCTACTTGAGAGAGTAATTATTTTTTATATATATCATAACGTGTCTGTCATCAATGCTTAGTTCATAATCAAGTATGTTTAAACTATCATCAATCAAGGTAGTAAGTAACCAAGAGATTTACGACATGGTCAATGTCAAATCTTGTGATAGGAGTGACCAACTCCTATCTAACCTTATGTACCTTCATGATGTTTATTAATCCATCATTTGATTGTTTTTATCTCTATTTAATTATGAAGTTTAATTAAGTATATACACTTAATTAATTGATCATAATTCAATTATAAACTTACTTCATATTTGAATAAATAATCATTTCTATTTAAGTGAAAACAGACATACATTATTAATCAATGCATAAAGGTTACCTTATGCATTCAGAGACTATTTTTTGAAGCATTACATGTAAGCATAAACCATTCCATGTAAAAGTAAATGCAAAATACATCATTAGTTATAATAAAAAACAAGTTCAAATCCATTTAATAAATATCCATAACACATTATTTATCCTGGGAAAAATCCTGAAGGGAAACAACCCAACCTCAAAATACGCATTCTCACATTTTGTTAATCCTTTTGTATTAATTTATAATGATACAAGGAATAATAAAGTTTATTTTTTAAACCATCATTAAATACATTCATATGGAAGTATTCCACATATTCCTATTTTTAGATCATCGTTACAATTGAAACACATAAATGAAATGTTTACTGGATACATATACATTGAAAACAAAGTGAACCTCGTGGTTCCCTCAAGAATGAATCTTACATTAATTCTTTAAAACTAGATATAATTATACCATTCATTCCAACATGGAGTGAAAGCTATCTAAAAGTCTTATAATACAAGAAGAGGTCACATATTCCCTTCAAAAATAGGATTCCACATCCATTCCTTCTGTATACATTCATTTTTTCCATAAAATTAATCTTCTAATGTACACATGCAGTCACAAACAAAATTCTAATGTAACCATACTACAAGAGGAAATCCCATAATTTCCTCAAGAATGGATTCCCCATCCATTCTTCCCAAGTTAGACATGTTTCCACCACATTGTCATAAAAATTATTTTATAATTTCTTCGTAAAAGTGTTTTACAGTTTACTTACAATTTCTCTTTGAAATTGCTCTACATATTCTCTACAATTTATCCATGAAATTATTTCATAGATCCTCTATAATTTTTCCACCAAATTATATTATGGTTCCTTAGAAATTTTCCCAAAATTTATACCTTAGATTCTTAATAATTTTCCCTCAAAATTATATTATTGTTACCTACTAAATTTTCCCTAAATTTGTACCATAATTATTACAAAATTTACCATAATTTATACTATAATATATCCAAATATTACATTGTAGTTCTTACAAATGTTGTCACAAATTTGTACCATAATATTCCCCAAGATTACACTATAGTTCTTACAAATTTTATCATAAACTTGTACCATAATCTTCCCTAATATTACACTATAGTTATTAAAAATTTTACTACAAATTTATACCACAATCTTCCCCAAGATTACACCATAGTTCTTACAAATTTACCATAATTTTTTTCTATGTTCTCTTCACAATATTATGCTATAGTCTCTATAAATTTTACCAAAAATTTGTATCACAATATTACACTATAGTCTCCATAATCTATCCACAATATTATTCTATAGTTTTCATAATTCAAATGTATAGTCTTTTGTTTGTCATGAAATTCTAGCATAGTCCCTCCTCTTTGGTTATATACTTTCAAGACGGATTGTAAACATAATAATCCTCCTTTTTTTATTATATACTTTCAAGGTGGGTTATAAAAATAATAATCCTCAAAATAGAAGGATTTATAATTCGATTCTACACCCATATTCTAGTGTATAACATTCAATCATTTCACCCCATTTGGCTATATTAGGGGAATATTTAATTTTATGGATTTTTAACACACTATCATGTTTTTTGTTATCCAATGGTCACTTCAACCTCCAAAGGCACAATTAAATTACATACCCTTAGTAAAAGGGTTTTTTTTTTTCACCCTACTAATCAAATAATTGGTCAACCAATCAACCAAGTTCAAACAACCTCGATCGTTGGATTAAAACCATTATTTAAAGACACCATGGGTCAAATCAGTGCTAATCCACCAACATCTAGCCTCTTGGCTAGCATGACCACTGTTGTAAATGAAACAAAGATGAGATATATTACACATGAAAATGATTATAATATATAGGCATAAGCCTATATGAAAAACATGATACTTGTCAAGAGAAACTGACAAGTGTCAAGATAGAAGGTATAGTGCACATTATATTCTAACATTCCCCCTTAATGTGCACTATCCTAACTATAGAAAAAAATAAGTCAAAATTAGATAACATTCCCCCTTAATGTTGACTTCTCTAAAAGAACCCTATCATCCTCATTTATTACATGATTTGGTCTAGGCTCGTGCTCTTTGTGCTTGGCTCTCCAACTGTGAATAATGCTAGATCAATAATGTATACATCTCGATCTATTACCATAGGGTCAGCCACTTCCATGAGTCTATTGCCTTTGGGTCAGCCATATAAGTGCCTTAGGGTCATCCTGGGTGCTTTAGGGTTAGCCACTTCTAGGTTTATTGCCTCTGCAGGTCATCCTCTAGGTATGTTGCCTCTCGTAGGTCACTAAATAGATTCACCATGAATATCATCCCCCCTCATGGTGAACTCAATCTAGAAGGTGTCGATCTCTGCTAAAAATGCACCTTAATACAAAATAAATACAAGCCATATGTAAGTGTCGATCTCTACCAAAAATAAAATCTATATAATAAAATGAGTCATAGAAGCCAAATATGGAGAAGAAGAAAAGAGAAGAGAATAGAATCTTCTGAAGTGTCTTTGTCTGTAGTCTTCAGAAGTAGATCCAAAAAAGACCTTGGATAGAGTTTAGGGTGTCTATGTTTGTATTCCCTAGAGTAGGTGTCCTTGTGGTAATCACCTCATCTTACTAGAATCCATAGGTAACCATTCACTGCATCCTCTAAGTGTGATAGAGGAGAATACTAGATACTAGGATCACATAAAAAATGCCTTTGGAGTGTCAGGTTCAACCGAGAGTGCACTCCAAAGTACAATCATATTTGAGGCTAAAAAATACATCTGAAACATCCTCAAAAATATAATTGAACACCATCAATGTGTCTATCTTAGAAAAACCTTTTCGATGACTATAAATAGTCCTATGTTGCATTCTCAATGGGGCCTTCATCTATGAAATAAAAATATCATACCTCTCTAGGCAGCAAATAAACTTCAGGAATATTCTCTTGGCATTGCTCTCTAGAAGAATAAAAAAATACATTATCTCACTTTCCCTCGTAGGGGAATTACATTGCCATGTGGGCCTTCCACTTCTACATCATCATATGATTCAAAATTTTCCATCCAAGGAAAATTACATAGGCCATGTGGGCCTTTGATTTCCACTTCCATGTGGAAAATAAAAGAAATTTTGAATGCCTATTTTAAAATGAAAAATACCTATAAATAGTCCCTTTACTTCATAACCTTATCAAAAATGTGCCCCCCATCATTTTTAAATAAAAAACCCTTTAAATTGTTTTAATAAAATGCCCACTGTCATATTTTAAATATGGGGCTTAATCACCATCCCCATACAATTAAAAATGTGTACCTTCATGATCATGAAACAACATACATTAGGATACCTTCAAGGCATAATACTGTTCCCAACAGTAAGGGCAAACCTTGCAAATTTCACCGGTGGTCCCCCCTTAGTTGAATAGCTGACATATGGCATCTTTGAATGCTCACAGGATAGAAACAACAAACAGGTGGGTATGATCTTTAGCCTATGGTCGATCTCAATAGTAGTAATGGGGCTCACCTAGTGGTAACTGGAATTCCACTAGAAAGTCTTATTAAACAAATAGCAGTTCTACTTTCAGTTCATAGACCACAACCACCTTTCAAAGCATCATCAAATCAACCTCATGTCCATCGATGCATGTTTATGAAAACAAATGATACGTTGCACGAAAAGCATTCTCCAAAACAACACATAAAACTTAATGTAATAGGCACTCCAAAATGAGCATGATGCAAAATTCAAGAGAATATTACACATGAAAATGATTGCAATATATAGGCATAAGCCTATATGAAAAATATGACACTTGTCAAGAGAAACTGACAAATGTCAAGATAGAAGACATAGTGCACATTATATTCTAACATTCCCCCTTAATGTGCACTATCCTAACTATAGAAAAAAATAAGTCAATATTAGATAACATTATCCCTTAATATTGATTTATCTAAAAGAACCTTATCATCCTCCTTTATTACATGATTTGGTCTAGGCTCGTGCTCTTTGCGCTTGGCTCTCCAAATGTGAATAATTCTAGATCAATGGTGTATACATCTTAGTCTGTTGCCATAGGTTCAGCCACTTCCACAGGTATGTTACCTCTAGGTCAGCCATCTAAGTGCCTTAGGGTCATCCTAGGTGCCTTAGGATCGGCCACTTATGGGTTTTTTGCCTATGGAGGTCATCCTCTAGGTAATGTTAGAATAGTAATGTGCACTATGCCTTAAGTTTTGTTTTGACACTTGTCATGTTCTTTAACAAGTTTTAAAATAGAACTGAAGGCATAATACACATTAATATTCTAACAACCACTACTAGGTGGCCACTTCAATAGGATAACCTTCTCCTATTTAAAGTCCTTACATGCTCTCGCAGGATGCATGTGGGACTATTCTCACAATATAATTAAAATGTATTTCATAGCAAGCCACATGGCAGAAAATAATCTTCTGAGTTGTATGCTCATGTGGGATGCATGTGGGATGTAAAAAACTGACTAGAACTAAAAAACCAACCTTTCACAGCAAGCCACATGGTAGATAGGAATATTTTAAGTTAGGTGAGATATTTCACAATCCAAGGTAGGGATACCGGTTGAGTGAAGCTTAGCCAAGCACCTAGGCACTTGGCTATTTTCTTATCGGTGTGATAAATATTATATTTTGCCTTTGTCCTTATATACCATATATATGGGACAAATGTTAATGTAAGTAAAAGAGTGTGATCATGCCAGGCACATCACATGCATCATGGCATTTCAAGCATCATTATCGGAGGGCATCCAATCACCTCAAAACATTACATAAAGCCTCTACCTCAAATTTGGAGCATACTTACTCCTATAAGGGTGTCAATCACTAGATTAAACCTTATTAGAAAATGGTTTCACATGCAAAGACATCTTTTGTTACCACAACCATCAAATATTTTAATAGGATGGTCATCCCCTTATAATCCACTCATTTGTAGTGGTAGATGACAAATACATTCATCACTAGACACCACAAGTATTGGTGATTAGGCATACACAAAGGTCAATACCCTTCATGCATAGAAGTATTCACTATTTTTAGCAACATCTATAGACAATATAGAGGTATTAGATAGGATAAAGAGATTAAGCTATTTGTCCATGCACTAGGGTGTTCAACTAGAAATTGCTCACTGAAAAACATACCCACAATAGAGAAAAGATATCTCAATCATCCAAGGTCTTTAACAATAAATTTGAAACATAAGAGACCGCCATTGAATATCTAAACGTAAGAGGTTAAATTTAGTGAATTAGAACATGTCTTCCTTTTTTATTTTAAGATAGAGCACCATGTCCACTTCTAAACTTTCTCAATCGATCACTTCACCTCAACTAAAGAATATTCAATTCCAAGCCTAGCAAGGTTTTGAAACACATGTAGGGTAGATATCCCACATGCACAAAGTGGTGGATAGAGTGCAGAATAAGAGTGTTTGCACACTAACAAGGGGGTAACCACCAAGCGATGGCTACAGAGGTGCCGCTAGTGGTTGAGACACTAAGGTGGGTTATCGGTCGATCGTAGACTTTGTTAAGACCTTTCCTTTTGAATAGTCATTCTGACTGATGTATTTTAATAATGAAATTAAGCTAGAATTTCTTCAAATTGATCATTTATGAAAACTAATCATAAATAATAAACAAGATTAACATTAATTCACATAGGCTATGGAATTTCTTATTTCCATACAAATTGCATAGACTTTAAAGGTTCCTCCCTGTTGTGGTTGATCCACAACACACCCCAAAATTGGGGACCCACCTTTTTGCAGGCTTGCAGAGAAGAATCTCGGTGACCCAGATGCTAAAATTGAAGAAAAGAGAAAAAAATGCCTAAGTGTTGAAAGTGTCGCGAAATCGCGACATGTCGCGCCATCGCTGCCGAAAATAGGAAAGTTGTCACGAAATCGCGACATGTAGCTCCATCGCTGCCGAAGAGGAGAGAAAAGAAAAATTGAAAGTTGTCACGAAATCGCGACATGTCGCTGAGAAGAAAAGAAAAGGTGTCGCGAAATCGCGACATGCCGTTGAGAAGAAAAGAAATGGTGTCGCGAAATCGCGACATGCCGTTGGAAAAGAATGAAAAGTGTCATGATACGGATGATGAAAATGGTCATGATTTCGCGACGTGTTTTGGCAAAGCGTACGGAGGAGAAAATGGTCGACGATTTCCGACGTGTTGGCAAGAAGGAGAAAATGGTCGCGATATCGCGACGTGTTTGCAAACGTGGAGGAAAAGCGGTAGCGATATCGAGGAAGAAGGTCCGAAGGTGAAAATGCGATATCGCGAAAGGCATGAAGGTCCGAAGGTGAAAAGGTATCGCGATAGGTTTTGCCAAGGCGTACGGAACAGAAAAATGGTCGCGATTTCGTGACGTGTTTCGGGGAGGCGTACGGAAAGCAAAAGCGGTAGCGATATCGCGACGGTTTGTTGAAAGAAGGCAAGAGAGTGATAATGGTCGCGATATCACGACGTAAAGTTGCCAAAGAGGTCCGAAAGAAAATGGTAGCGATTTCGCTACAGCTTTGTGAGAAGGAAGCCCGACGGAGAGATGGTAGCGATTTCGCTACAGTCTTGTGAGAAGGAGGTTCGAAGGAGAAATGGTAGCGATCTCGCTACAGTTCGTGGAAAGAAGGCTCAAAAGCAAAAACGGTCGCGATATCGCGACAAGATGCTGCCGAAGACGTACGACCGGGAAGAGCGTCGCGATATCGCGACATGTCACGTTTTCGCGGCCAAGAAGGTGAACAGGCGGCATGCAGTTTTTGTCGAGATTTTCATAGAATGGCGTTACAGAAGGCATAGAGAGCGTGTGACACGTGGCATGCAGGTGTCAGGTCTGCAGAAGCGTTACATGCAACGAAGGATTTTAGGCGTTTCGACGTTAAACATGGAATAAAGACAAGGAAAAGGTGGGAATTCGAAAGGTCACATGCAGGAAGGTGAAGCGAAGCGACCAGGGAGAATCGAAGAGCCACGCTAGACAGGATAAATCCAGAAGCGTAGATTGAAGGAAGGGTTGGAAATTGCCGATTGCAGAGTTGCAGAGACAAGAGCTTCATGCTATTCTGGGCCTGCACTTGGGCAATTTCCTTCTTTTGTTCTGGAATATTTATGCCTGGAACATTCTTTGAATGTAATTGACATATCATTTAATACAAAATACAGAGAGTTGGCATCTAATTGATGAGAAAGAAGGAGTCATTTTTTGTATGCATGATTTAATGTTATATCATTCATTTCAGATTTATAAGGCTTTTAGGTGAAGTTTAATGCAAGTGCTCTTGGTTGCTTCATGCGAATGCCTAAATTGGAATTACAAGTAGAAACCTTAGAAGCCCGCACCTAGCTTATTTGGATTGTGCGAGTTTGCAGTGTTCATTAGGTTAGGTTGCATGCAGAAAACCTCATTATCTTCGGTTTCATCGAATTGATGGCAGCATTCTAACTGTAGTTTAGTTTCTCTTTTCATTTACTTTTCTTTATTGTTCAAACCCTTGCTTTATTTTCTGCAGTTTAATTACTGTATCCAAATTAATAACTAAAAATCCATCAAAATCCAAGATCAAAGTACAATTATTCACTTTGAGTCCACTGTAAATTCAAATTAAATAAACCATCAGTGCCCCTTGTTAACATCCACTTGCAAACCCTAAGATATTCCTGGCATTTCATTTGAACAACATTATTTAAGCATAACAGAACCTTGGAGAAAGTTATTTTCTTTGCAAGCAGAGGATTTTTGGACTCAGATCCTACCGGAGAGTGTGCTTTCACAATCGGGTGAAAACACCACTCAACAGATTGGCGCTAGAAGGAGGGCCCGAATTGGTTTATCTATTTTGATTTTCATATCTGAATATTTTGTTTTTGATTTAATTTTGAAATCATTTACGGCTAAACTGCAACACTAGTTTTTGTTTTTGTTGCAGGTTTTCTTCGAAATAGCCGAGGGTTTCCTCAGGCAAGCTGGACCCACCACGCCGTATTGCGACCAGGTCTCAAACAACCGGAGAAACCATTTTTCACGACCTTACTGGTACTCCCAAGGGTAAAGCCAAGCAAGTCGTAAGCACACCAGTCGCAAAAGACCTGTTTTCTCCAGGAACGTTGAGTGGACCTACGCCAGCAATATCCGTTGCCCCTAGTGTGCCTATAGTTAGTAATATTTCTACCGCTATTGTAGGTCCTGTCTACATCAATTCCGAGTCAAATGGCTCAAGCTCCAAGCAGCCTCCTTGGTATGGAGCTAACAATACTCCTTTGAATATTGCTCGGGATATCCATGAAATCCCCAAGAACATTGAAATATTTCTGCCTAAATACAAGCCGGATGGCCTAAGAACAGCAGAAGAACATATCCAAGCCTATAGGGATGTTTTAATTAGGTCGCAAGTTCAAGCATGAAGATGTAGCCTCGTAGACTTTTCCCCATGAGCTTGGATCCAATAGCATATGAATGGTATATATGCTTGCCAACCGGTTCAATCACCTCTTGGACACAAATGGAAAATGCCTTTGTCAATCAATTTAGGTCACCCTTAGATCCTGCAACTATTTACAATCAGCTTTATTACATGCAAACGGGGCCAAGGGGAACCAATCCGAATGTTTAATCAGAGATTCCAAAAGAACTATAATAGAGCAATTAGACATTTTGCCATCGATCCCACAGTGGCTTTGCAGATATATTTTGGGGCATTGGACCCCATGACAACTATGTTTGCAAGGCGTAATCCTCAGGTCACCACGCTGGCTTTGGCCTATAATGAAGCCATGACTATTGAGAAGCAATTGACACCGCAAGGCTACGGGTTTACCCGGATGCCTATGATGGGACAAAGGTGCTCCATATGGTCAAGCTCCCCAAGCAAATCAACTCATGGCACCACAAATGCCAAGTATGAACGCCTTCCCATATCAGCAGCCGTATCCACCAAAGACCCGCATATGCACCCATTCCAATCCAACCAATCACAACCATTCCACCTGCTCCGACATTTTTGCAGAACAGTCAATCAACTACGCAGGAAACTAGTCAAGTCAATCCTCAAGCCATAGTTCCTTTTCCGAATCCAATCCCGATTCAAGGTATCAATCCATATGGGAATCAAATTCCTCATAACCCGACCCAAATGTGGAATCAAGACCCCATTAATTATGCGAATCCAAATGGGGTTAACAACAATATGATTCCACCGAAGGATGTTTTTTCGGAAGTCGAAGAGCTCAAGAAACTAGTGCATAAACTAAGCAATGACAGTGGTTCAACAAATAGAAGTATGAGTCCCATGCCCCTCACCCAAATCAGAATTTTAACAATAGAGGGAGGCACTGGAACACCAAGCCAAACAATGGGGGAGTTCCTGCTCCCATTGCTAATCAATTAGATGCTTCTACAGGCCCTAGCCAATCCAATTCTCTTTTGAATCTTTCAGATTTGGCATGGGAAAGGGGGTGCATGTTACATAACACAAAAGAACACAATGAGAGGAATTGTCCTGAGATTGCTAGATACACTCATTGTCTTCAAGCACAAGTTGATGATTTGGAACTGGTATCAAATGAGGATCCATCGTATCAGCAAGATGAAAATATTATGGTGATGGAAATAGTATATCACCAAGAGGGTGAGAGCGAGGAGGAAGAAGACGAAGTTTTGGAACAGGAGGTGCAAGCTTTTCGAGATTTCAGTAAAGGGGACTCATGGGTACCATTTGAGGAGTAAATCTAAAGCCCCTAAAACCTCATCAACACCTCCAAACAATTCTATTCTTCCTCCAGATACAAAGGCAAGTAACAACCCTCCCCCTCCACTCAGAAGAGAAATGTCTAATGACGTCCAAAAGACAATCAAATTCGAAAAACCAAATTATGACGTAGTGGAGGATATGAAGAAGTCCAAATCTAGCCTTTCATTCCTGGACGCAGCTAAATTGCTTGGTCAAAAGGAGGCGTTGATAAGAGCTTTGAACTCACCTGATCCGATGTGGAAGGAAAAAGAGCTGAATCCCATCCGATTTTGCGAAAGGAGAGAAGGGATGTCCCGCCATTCTTATTGACTCCGAGAATTGCGGGTAAGAACTTGCATAACCGTTTGGTGGACACAGGAGCCACGAGCAACCTCATGCCTACGGAGATATGTCAAATGCCGGGTCTACAACCGGTTTCATCCAAATGCACGGTCTTGCAATTGGACCGTTCAGAGGTAAATGTAGTAGGGACCTTATATGATGTCAAGATTCAATTAAATTCTGAACCCGTGGTCCAGAAGGTTGTAGACATTTTGGTGGTTAACATCCCAAGTAGGTATGGAATGTTACTTGCGAGAGACTTGGATGAAAACTCTGAATGGTTATTTTTCAACAGACTGCTCACATATGTGGCTGCCATGGAAGGGCATTGCAAACCAAATCAGAGTGGAAAATGAACCGAGGCTTAAGGAGATTATAACGGATTTCAACAAGCCGAATGAGGTTCGCTTTTCTGAGCCAGACCTAGGGGTCTATGCTCTTGATGTTGAGAAAGTCGCTGACGAGCTTAAAGAAGAAGTGTGTCATGGTGGTTCTTCTGAGGAAAAGGATTACACGTGGTTGCTCAAGTTTGATGGATCAAAGTCTAGACAGGGAGCAGGAGCTGGAGTCGAGCTCACTGGTCCAGGAGGTAAACCATTATTGGCTGCCTACAGATCGCAATTTCCTTGCATAAACAATGTGGCGTAATACGAAGCATTGATCTATGGTTTACGTCTAGCATTGAGCAAACATGTTAAATGCTTGAAGGTTTTGGGAGATTCTAAGTTGGTTATCAAGCAAATCAAAGGACAGTATACATGCCGCGATAGAAGATTGAGCCTTTATAGAACTAGGGTTATGGACCTCATGGAGGAGTTTGATGCATTCAACATAGCCCTTATTTCTAGGAGAGGAAATCGAATAGCAGACTCTCTTGCAGCTCATCGCGGGCATGTTAAACCCGGTGGATATAAAAAGATGTAAAAAGTTTTCCATTGAGCTGGTTCCTTGTCCATCAATACCTGATAATGTAAAGAATTTCCGGGTTTTTGAAAGTGACAGGCACATCTTCAAGTTTGTCACAAACTCGGGTATTTTTGAAAATCAGGTGATTGATGAGGAACAAAGGTGGCAGGATGAAACAGAAGAAAGTGAAACTGCGTATCAATCCAACAAAATTCCTAAAGACGTGGTTTCATTAGAAAAGATGTTCGACATGGAATGCAAGAACAAGAAAAGAAAAAGAGTCCCACTCCCCAAAGATGCATGCGATTCAATTAATCTAGGGAGTGCAGACAATCCAAAGGAGGTGTACATAGCAAAGGCATGTACAGAGGAAGAAAGGAGCAATATAATACAGCATTGAAGCATTACATAGATTGTATTGCTTGGAACTACAATGAGTCAAGACTTACAACCTGAACATTATCACACATACCATCCCTTTGAAGCCGGACTCCAAGCCTTTTAGGCAAAGACAACGAGTTGTTAACCCGCTATTGGAGCCTTTGATCGAAAAGGAGGTTAAAATATTATTGGAAGCGAAAATCATTTTTCCCGTTAGGCACTCAACCCGGGTGGCCAACCTCGTTCCAAGAAGAAAAAAGAGTGGAGAGATTAGGTCGTGCATAGATTTTCGAAATCTTAATAAAGCCTCTCAAAAAGATAATTATCCATTACCATCAATCGATGAAATTCTGCAAATGGTAAATGGATCTGAAATGATGTCCTTTCTCGATGGATATTCGAGGTACAACCAAATTCTTATACATCCAGATGACAGGATGAAAACAGCCTTCACTACCAAGTGGGGGACATTTGCATATAAGAGAATGTCGTTCGGACTGTTAAATGCTGGTGCAACTTTTCAACGCGCCATGGATTACGCATTCAAAGGGCTAATAGGCAAATGCATCATCGTGTATGTGGATGATATCCCAGTTTTCTCGAAGAAGAGAGAGGATCATGTTAAAGATTTGAAGAAAGTGCTTCAAAGATGCAGAGAACATGGAATTTCCTTAAATCCCAAAAAGTGCATTTTCGGAGTGACAGAAGGGAAATTGTTGGGTCACATCATTTCAAAAGAGGGCATATCCATCGACCCGTAAAGGATACAAGCTATCCAAAACCTACCTCTCCCGAGCAAGAAAAAGAACCGAGATCTTTCTTTGGGCAAGTCAATTTTGTGAGGAAGTTTATCTCTAGCTTTGCCGAGATAGCCAAACCTCTGAACCGGATGCTCAAGAAAGATGTGGATGTAAAATGGAACGAGGAAAGTAGAGTGGCTTTCCGTAATATCAAAGATGCCATTTCCAGAGCCCCCGTCCTTATAAGCCCGGACTACTCCAAGCCTTTTTATATTTATGCTTTTGCATCGTAACACTCCTTTGCGAGTGTCTTAACCCAAAAAGGTGAGGATAGTGCCGAAAAACCCATTGCATTTTTAAGTGCCCCCCTGAAAGACGCTCAATTAAGGTATTCAATCCTTGATAAGCAAATGTACGCACTTTTTAAAACTATGAAAAAATTTAGGCACTACATCGTGCACAACAGAATTATCGCCATCGTGCCCGATTCTCGTCGTCAAGACCATGTTTTTACGTAATGAACTAGGTGAGAAGAGAGGAAAATGGATTTCAACCATCCAAGAATTTGATCTCGAAATCCAACCAATGAAACTAGTTCGAGGACATGGACTGGCGAAGGCGATCGCAGAAAATAATCCGCAAATAATGAGTCAATGCTCAAATACATAATACATGGCTAAGGACGACTGGTATGTTGATATTGTGCAATTTTTATTGACTGGTAAGTGTCCTTCTAATCTGAATTCAACACAGAGAAGAGCCTTAAGGCTTAAATCTATCAATTATCTGATAAAATCTGGTGTGCTTTACAGGAAGAATCATGAAGGTATCTACCTGAGGTGCTTGAACAAAGAAGAAGCTTCCTTGGTGTTGCAGGAATTTCACGGGAAACATGGAACTGGTCATGTTGTAGCCAATGCTACAAAGACATCAAATCCCGAGAGCAGGATACTACCGGCCACATATTTTCAAGGATGCGCATACCCATGTACGATCTTGTCACATCCGTCAAGTGGCCGCAAATAGAGAAAGAAATGCAGCCATGCCGTTGCAACCTCGTAGTTGAAATGAGACCATTTGCACAAGTGGGGACTAGATTTCATCGGGGTTATTAACCCAAATTCTTCTGATTCTCATAAATTCATTTTGACAACTACGGATCTATCGTACAAGGTGGACAGAAGCGATTCCTACTAAACATGCCACCACAGATGTTGTGATTAAATTTCTTGAGGATCAAATTATAACAAGATTTGGAATGCCCGACTCTATTGTCAATGACAATGGTAAAGCTTTTATTTCTACACAATTTGCAGATTGGGCATATGATAACAAAGTGAGCTTAAAGTTTGCATCCAATTACTATCCTCAAGGAAATGGGTTGGCCGAGTCTTCAAATAAGAATTTGTTGAATACTATTAAGAAGTTGCTGGAAAAGAACCCGCAGGACTGGCACAGCCAACTAAAGTTTGCCCTTTGGGCAGATAGGACCAGAGTGAAAGAGTCCATAGGGAATACTCCCTATCATTTGGTCTATGGGCAAGACCCGATATTTCAAGCAAATTTGAAGTTGCAGACCTTACATTTCATACAAGAGTACTTGGGGACAGATGATCAAGTTGAAGCCAGGTTGAGCCAGTTGTTGCACCTTGATGAAAAGAGAGAAGAGGCCATGAATCACATGAATAAACACCAGGAAGTTATCAAGAGATGGTTTGACAGAAGGGCCAAAGTTAAATCATTCAGAATTTCAGATTTGGTATTACTATGGGACAAAAGACATGAGGAAAAAGGGAATCATCAAAAGTTTGATTGTCTTTGGTTGGGCCCATATCAGATTTCAGAGATTCTTGGGAAGAATACCTTCAGAGCTAAAAACATTAGAAGGGGGAGATTTCATGCTACCGGTTAATGGGCAGATTTTAAAGCATTATTTTAGCCCTTAGGTTGTGAGACTTTGATATTATTCTTTTGGTTTTGGTGGGGGATTTTCAGATTTTGTTTTTATTGTTTAGGATTGTTAGTCTAGCTAGGATTTTGGTTATGGATTTGATTTCAATTGACATGTGTGTTAATTTTGATAAAAAAATAATAATAAAAAAATAAAAAATAAAAAAATAAAGAATAAAAAATTGAGATGTCAACTTATGCTTAAGGTTAGGAGAATATGAAATATTGGAATTATCTTGTAAAAGCTCCACAAGTAACATAAAACATTTTAAGTTATATTGTTTGATTTTGTGATGCATGAAAGAATCAGCTTTGCATGACAATTCATTCCATTTGTAATTCAAGAAATAATGCATTCATGTTCCATCTCACCTTACATACATCTCATCTTAGTTACATATGCATCTTAGGTACAAGCCATTAAAGTATGTCAAATCCTCTTAGGGTTGTGTTATAACATATATGTAAGTAGCTCCTAAGGTTGGAAACTGAGTCTTGAGATATCTAGAACCAAGCACGTCTCATACATTAAAAAGGATCTTGAGCAAAATGATCAAAACCTAACTTGGAGGAAAAGGTTGGGCGAAAGAAGTTATTCATGTCTATCCTATTATGCAACATGATCCTTAAAACAAGTGGTTTTGACCACTTCCATTAAGCTTAAAGCCTAAAATCATAGTAGTAAGGATAGGGTTAAATCCTCATCGAACTTAGGTTGAGGATCCAATTCCCCAAAGCTTTGATTTGACCCACATGGAGTAGTAAGGATAGGGCATAAATTCTCATCTCGCTTAGGTTGAGAATCTGATTCCCCAAAGCTCTTATGTCTCATTTCATAATAAATCTTGGATTGTAAGGATCGTACTATTTGTCCTCTCGCAAAGGATGGGTAGTCATCCCCAAGGTCTAAGCAACAAAATTAATGATTTTCATTTACATCTAAAGTTTGGATTGTAAGGATCGTACTACATGTCCCTAGCCAGGATGGGTAGTCATCCCTAAGGTCCAAGAAGTAAAAAAATAATAAATAAATTTTTCCCATCTCATCTTTATATTGGATTGTAAGGATCGTACTACTTGTCCTCTGCAAGGGATGGGTAGTCATCCCCAAGGTCCAAAGAAATGGAGATAAGTTTTGGATTGTGGGGTTAGATATGCCCATGCATGGCATCATGTCTTGCCTAAAAAACAAGACCACTGATTGTCTAGAGGGTTAGACTAGCATGACCATTTCTTCCATAACCGGTTTAATTATTTTGCTTAAAGTGAGGTAATGAACTCTAAATCAGAATAGTAAGGATAGGGTTAAACTCTCATCTCGGTTGGTTGGGAGTCTGATTCCCCAAAGTTCTGATTTCACATTCACTTGCACATGGGTTCTAGATGGTAGGGACTCATAACCAACTTTGGGATACAATAAGGTAATGAATTAGTGGATCCTAAGAGGGTTTGGCAATCTTGAATGCTTGTACATAATAATAGAAGAAGGACCATGCCTTTTATGAAAGCAAAATCTCCTTGCACATTCATTAGGGTACACAAATCATTCACCATCCCACATATGCATTCATGCAAAACCGATAATGGAATGTTGATCAATTTCAAACGATAGGGAATGAAAACACATTGCACACACTCGAGCTAATACTTGATGATTCTGATGATTCATGTACTTCTGATCTTTGGGCATTTGTTATTTTGCTTATGTGCTAACATATGTTTGCGAGTTTGTGATATGTTTCAGGTTGGGTTCTTACTAAAATGCTCAAGAGCATTTGACAGCAGAGTCGCCATTTGTTGTGGTTGATCCACAACACACCCCAAAATTGGGGACCCACCTTTTTGCAAGCTTGCAGAGAAGAATCTCGGTGACCCAGATGCTAAAATTGAAGAAAAGAGAAAAAAATGCCTAAGTGTTGAAAGTGTCACGAAATCGCGACATGTCGCGAAATCGCGACTTGTCGCGCCATCGCTGCCGAAAATAGGAAAGTTGTCACGAAATCGCGACATGTAGCTCCATCGCTGCCGAAGAGGAGAGAAAAGAAAAATTGAAAGTTGTCGCGAAATCGCGACATGTCGCTGAGAAGAAAAGAAAAGGTGTCGCGAAATCGCGACATGCCGTTGAGAAGAAAAGAAATGGTGTCGCGAAATCGCGACATGCCGTTGGAAAAGAATGAAAATGGTCACGATTTCGTGACGTTTGGAAGACGGATGAGAAAATGGTCGCGATTTCGCGACGTGTTTTGGAAAGTGAGAGGAGGGATGGAGGAAGGGGATATCGCGACTTGAGAAGGTCGAAGGGAAAGGATGGGATGAAGGTCCGAAGGTGAAAAGCGTGCGATATCGATGAAGTTTTGCCAAGGCGTAGGAAAAAAAATGGTCACGATTTTGCGACGTGTTTCGGGGAGGCGTACGGAAAGAGAAAGCGATAGCGATATCATGATGGTTTGTTGAAAGAAGGCAAGAGAGTGATAATGGTCGCGATTTCACGACGTAAAGTTGCCAAAGAGGTCCGAAAGAAAATGGTAGCGATTTCGTATTGTGAGAAGGAAGCCCGACGGAGAAGGTAGCGATTGGAGGAAGGAGAAATGGTAGCGATCTCGCTACAGTTTGTGGAAAGAAGGCTCAAAAGCAAAAACGGTCGCGATATCGCGACAAGATGCTGCCGAAGACGTACGGCCGGGAAGAGCGTCGCGATATCGCGACATGTCACGATTTCGCGACATGTCGCGTTTTCGCGGCCAAGAAGGTGAACAGGCGGCATGCAGTTTTTGTCGAGATTTTCATAGAATGGCGTTACAGAAGGCGCAGAGAGCGTGTGACACGTGGCATGCAGGTGTCAGGTCTGCAGAAGCGTTACATGCAACGGAGGATTTTAGGCGTTTCGGCGTTAAACATGGAATAAAGACAAGGAAAAGGTGGGAATTCGAAAGGTCACATGCAGGAAGGTGAAGCGAAGCGACCAGGGAGAATCGAAGAGCCACGCTAGACAGGATAAATCCAGAAGCGCAGATTGAAGGAAGGGTTGGAAATTGCCGATTGCAGAGTTGCAGAGACAAGAGCTTCGTGCTATTCTGGGCCTGCACTTGGGCAATTTCCTTCTTTTGTTCTGGAATATTTATGCCTGGAACATTCTTTGAATGTAATTGACATATCATTTAATACAAAATAAGAGAGTTGGCATCTAATTGATGAGAAAGAAGGAGTCATTTTTTGTATGCATGATTTAATGTTATATCATTCATTTCAGATTTATAAGGCTTTTAGGTGAAGTTTAATGCAAGTGCTCTTGGTTGCTTCATGCGAATGCCTAAATCTGGAATTACAAGAGAAACCTTAGAAGCCCGCACCTAGCTTATTTGGATTGTGCGAGTTTGCAGGTTCAATAGGTTAGGTTGCATGCGTAAAACCTCATTATCTTCGGTTTCATCGAATTGATGGCAGCATTCTCGACCGTAGTTTAGTTTCTCTTTTCATTTACTTTTCTTTATTGTTCAAACCCTTGCTTTATTTTCTCGCAGTTTAATTATCGTATCCAAATTAATAACTGAAAATCCATCAAAATCCAAGATTAAAGTACAATTATTCACTTTGAGTCCACTCGTAAATTCAAATTAAATAAACCATCGTTCCCCCTTGTTAACATCCACTTGCAAACCCTAAGATATTCCCGGCATTTCATTTGAACAACATTGTTTAAGCATAACAGGAACCTTGGAGAAAGTTATTTTCTTTGCAAGCAGAGGATTTTTGGACTCAGATCCTACCGGAGAGTGTGCTTTCACAATCGGGTGAAAACACCACTCAACACTCCCAAATTAGTATTCAAGCAAATGAAAGGATTTATTATGCTGACAAAGCAATTCAAGCTAAGTTGTCAAACTAAATTTCCAACCAGAAAGTAGAGAAGCATAGTGAAATTATTCTAAATCTTAGGGAGCTTATGTCTTTGCTGAGAGGATGTCTATTATGCAGATGCTATCTTTAGAGGCTAGTCTCCTCTTTGTGCTTGATTAAACTATTTCTCCCCCATAAAATCCCTTCAAGGCTACCTCCCTTGTAGTTAAATATACCTAGATGTTTATAGAATTTTTCTATGCTTACCTATTCAAAAGTCATGCTTGGGAAAAGGTATAAGTAAGGATCTAAGAAGAAACAAATTTCTACCATAAGAATACTGAAATGGTCATGACTGTTCAATTTTCAACATGTTCTAGAATTCAACCCCAATTTTCTACTTCTGGAATTTGGCTGTATTTTTCTTCGTCTTCTAGAAGTTAGCCCTCTTCTTCTTCATCTTCTTCTAGAATTTGGCTACATTTTTCTTCTCCTTCTAGAAGTTTTTTTCCTAATTTATTTTTATTTTATTTTTATCATTTTGTAGCAAAAAATGATTAATAAATTACCATGTAGGTATTAAAGATAATTAGGTAAATTTAAAACCATACTCAATGTCAATTATTAATTTTGGTTATTAATATTGATGTTCTCCCTTTTTGATGGATATTTTTACTCCTACAAGCATTTTAATCTTGGTGGTTATTTTCCTTACCATCTTCGGGAGTGCTCATACCTGCAAATCAACAATACATTAGTAATACCATATTCAAAACATCCATGGTATTTAACTACTTATTATAATTTCATTTACAAAATATGCTAATCTATACCATCAATTGGGAATTGCCAAGGGAGTATTGTGACATACTCCCCCTATTAGATTAAAAATAGTCCTCCTATATTTCTTGTAAAATAAGAAAACATGAGTAAAACATAATTTTACATAATCTCCACTTTCCCAAGTGGTTCTTGTTTAATAGAGAGGTCCCTATGGACCCTACTTTGCTTTGTCATATGCATCATAGAGATTGTTAAACAAACATAGAGTAATCATCATGTTTTATTTTCATAGAGAAGATATGAAGTCATATATAATAAGTTAGAAAAAATAAGTCTAAATGTAGGTAGGTTTATCAAAACTCTCACACTGGAGTTTCAATCTATGACTTGATAATCCTTTCTATGAGTTATCCTCATAGAAAATAGGTGTCATCAAAGACAAAAACATGATTTCATAAATCTTACTTCAAGATATCCATATATCCTGAAACCTCTTTGGAAAAATTATTTGCCATCACCAGTGTATCATCCTTAATATCCCTTACCTCAAGAAACACATATGTCAAGTAAAGTCCCCAAAAGAGTCTAAGGTACACCACTTAATACCCACAAAAAGTGGAGGGTTCACTTAGCTCTTCCACTTTGATTCACTAGTGGTTCAATAGTGGGAGGATAGGACTTGAACATAAGTAGTCTTTGAGTATTTATATTTCTCTTACAAAATCTACTAGTAATAGTAATAATCAACTTAATCTGTGTAAGGTATGACTAGACTCACTACATGTAAGTTTTCATTCTCTAAAGTATTATCATCAACTGATATCCATGGTCACATTTACTCCTTGTAAGGTGCCATTCCAAAAGTATTATCATCCACTAATAACAATGGTCACACTTACTCCCCGTAAGGTCTCATTCCAAAATTATTATCATCCACTAATAACAATGGTCACACTTACTCCCTGTAATGTGCCATTCTAAAATTATTATCATCCACTAATAACAATGGTCACTCTTACAGTTCTATTCCAAGAATTTGAACAAAATTCAATCAATTTTAAGAGGGGATTCCATACTCCTCTTAAGAATAGATTCCCTATCTATTCTTCCCTTAAGGAATATTTCATACTTAACTAAGAATAGAAATTTCCATTTATTTCTTATTTAGTTGTTAGATTTACATAGATGTATATCTAATTTCTTCTTCTTCTATTCCAAGAAATACCTCACTTGATTACTATTCACTGTAGATGACACTCAAGTGATTAGGAATGAACCTCAAAATCCAATCATTCCTAGAGAGAAATTTAAACTTGTAATCAATGGGTCACATATGGATGAATTTCCATACAAGATAAGAATGAATATTCCCAAGTAAGTTCCAAGGATGCACTTCACAAGAATCAACGTGGTCAGTGTCTATCTTGTGGATAGGAGTGGCTGACCGTCCTATTTTCAAACCTGCGGGCTTACCTTAATACCTCCCTAGTATAAGGAAACCTTCACGTGGTCACCCTCTATTTTTTCCATTCACCTAAATGTAGAAATTCTTGACCACAACATTTGGGGATTAACCTATTCAATAATAGGAATGTCATTTCCCCTTACTAACTTAAGACCCCTTAAGCTAGTTTTCAACTTGGATCATGTAGACCAAATTTTAGGTGTATGCCTTGAATATTAGATATTATTCCACCAAGACATAATATCAATCAATTACAGTGTTTAACTATCCCCACATACTTGATGCATAGTTAAGGTGGTCATCAAAACATGTGATAAACCCACATAGGCATACCTATGCCTATCACAAAACTTACTTGAATAATTCACTCCCAATCTCTATGGTAGGAGATAAAATCCAATTTTCCTCACTTAATTTTTCTAAATAGTTTTATCTTTAGGTTACACTAGATATCCCCTCCCATAGTGCATCTTAAGTATTGTTCCATGATGTTCCCTTTTTGTATTTACCCTAAAATTGGATTCTGTAATCTTTCCTTAATTATTTCATTGGTATTACTGGAAGTTTTTAAGAGATATATTCATGCTTAAATAGACTATTAATACCATAGTAATCTAAATCAAGCATCGTATAAACATTTCTTTATTTTATATAAAGAAAATACATGTTACATAAGTAAAGTCCATAACATGCATCCTTATAGTACACAATGATGGCTTTTCATCCATGACCAATATATAGTCCTCATGGCTACTATCCTTCGGTCCTTGCACTACTCTATGTTGGACTTATTTCTCCTCTTTGTGAGGTTGTCAAAGAAACTACTATAGGAGTTGTTCGAGTGCTACCTTGCGTTGATGCTCTAGCTGATTGAGTTGTTCTTCCTCACCAACATTATGCTCTAATAGCTGGATGAGATGGTATGAGTAAACCATGGCTCACCAATGCATCAAAATAGGCAGTCATGAATGTAGCCCTATTTTCTTCCCTTTCTTGGAGTAGTGCATTTTTTTCCTATAAGGTTGTTATTGCTATTGTTCTCTAGCTATATATCTATAATATCTCTAGCTGAATCCTATCTTGCTCTACTATGGTAGCATATCTCTCAACCTCCAGTCTCATCTTATCTTGTACCCATATACCTTCTTGATCCAACCATTGTGTTCCCAAAAATTGGTCCTACTTCCCTTGTACATGATGTCTAGGGGGTTCTTCTTTACTACTAACAACCTCTACCATTTCTTCAGTCACTTTACCAGCTTCCTCCATATCTAAATATTTCTCTGCATTACCTCCTTGACTTGATGCAACACCACCAAAATCCATCTTCTCTTCTTAAAGTGTGTGTACCAATAGGTTGACAAGCAACAACAATATGATCAAAAGGATTATTATGGGGTTTGATCTGAATACACTCATAATAAATAATGATAACCCTAATATAAATGTAACCACATTGTACTCCATACATAGTTTTACAAGAACTCCCATTGCTAAGAGTTGCTTCTTTGGTTGGCACCAAAAATCTAGGTAGCTATCAACTTATGGTGCATTGTTCTCGTTCAAAAGTCCAATCTATCATACCATATATATCTTGAGTTAACTCAATAATTCTCCATGGATATGGTCTCGATCAATGCTTATGTCCATCATTGATCTTGTCTTAATTTTTTAGAGCTCATTACTCACTTTATTTCCTAAGGTAATAACATTATTTCCCAATATTATTGAAATCCTACCATTTATTTATGTGTGTCCCATAATTATGACCTCTTACCATACATGATATCTCATCATTACCCTTTCAATGATTCCATCAGTAGGTTTCACAAACATTTATTTATGCACCTTGTCCTTGGGATTCCTTTTCAATTGTGACCATTATTACTTTATTCACAACCATCTAGGTCATTTTTACACATCTCCAAGGTACAAAACCTTGCACATTATTCAATAATGTGCAATGTTGAGTTTAGCTGGTTATGGTTAGTCCTTTATATTTTTGGACTAACTTATTTCATTATTGTTTACTTGATAATGGCTATGGTTGTTCTTGCTCCATGCAAGAAATTACCCCTAAGTATGCTTAATCCATTATCATTCATTTGATAATTTACTTATTCTAGGGTCATACTTGCTCCATGCAAGATGCCTTAACAAAAGTTCTCTAGTCCTAGAGAATTTCTTATCCTCCAAGAATTTCCCCTATGGTCTCATAATCTTCAAAGACCAAACTTCCATTGGTTATGTAAGTACACCTTGATTGGTTCCAACATCTCTTGTATCCATTATTACCATACCACTACCTTATATTTCTTAAATTGGAACTCCTTTACCTTTTGATATAATACAAAGAGGATCTTTGTGTTTAAACCAATAGTTGAAGGTTTATACCCTAGGTTATCCTATGTGGATAATAATACCACATGCATTGTGTAGTGGGACAATTCCATATTTAAATAGTGTATATCACATTATCAAACTTGACCACCACCTGGGTGGTCAGGTGGCATACTATATTGCGATGACAATAGTAGCTGATTGGTGGCATCTAGATATGATCCCCACAAAATGTCATTTTAGGGGGTGTTTTAGGACAATGACTATATTTCAAATATATTGGGTTTTTAATGGTTCCATCCTTGCATTCTTTTGCTACAACTTGTGGCCAAAGGCCATGATTGTATTCAAGAGTTTGCTTAGTCTCTCTAAACAATAATATAAAACATTCTTTTTTCGATCACCTAATCTTATTCACACTCTTACCTCATTGTAAGGTATTAAAATAATTATTTTTCCAAATGGAATCTAATTTCTTATTTCTCATAACTTATCAAATGGACTAACTTCCATAGATAAAATCCATATTGTACTTCTTTATGCAACAAATCATTCTTAGGTAAGCTTCTAACTCTTTTCTTAGAATTTTAACAATGCCCAAAACTTTTGCTAGCCTAGACCTTACACTAGAATCCATTAGCTAACCTGGGATCTGATACCAACTATAACAACCCTCATTTTCAACCTACTCGAGAGAGTAATTTTTTATTTTTATTTTTTATATCATAGCATTCATCAATGCATAGTTCATAATCAAGTATGTTTAAACTATCATCAATCAAGGTAGCAAGTAACCAAGATATTTATGACACGATCAGTGTTAAATCTTGTGATAGGAGTGACCAACTCCTATCTAACCTTACGTACCTTCATGATGTTTATTAATCCATCATTTGATTGTTTCTCTCTCTATTAATTAGGAAGTTTAATTAAGTCTACACACTTAATTAATTGATCATAATTCAATTATAAACTTACTTCCTATTTGAATAAACAATCATTTCTATTGCAGCGGAAAACATACATTATTAATCAATGCATAAATATTACCTCATTCATTCAAAGACTATTTCTTGAAGCATTACATGTAAGCATAAACCATTGCATCATATTTTAATAACCATTCCATGGAAAATTAAATGCAACATCCATCATTAGATCTAATAAACAACAAGTGCAAATCCACATAATAAATATCCATAACACATTATTTATCCTGGGAAAAATCCTAAAGGGAAACAACCCAACCTCAAAATATGCATCCTCACATTTCATTAATCCTTTTGTCTCAATTTACAATGATACAAGGAATCCTAAAGATTCTTTTCTAAACCATAATTAAATACATTCATATGGAAGTATTCCACAATTCCTATTTTTAGGTCATCATTACAATTGAAACACATAAATGAAATGTTCACTAGATACATATACATTGAGAATGAAGGGAACCTCATGGTTCCCTCAAGAATGAATCTCACATTCATTCTTTAAAACTAGATATCATTATACCATTCAATCCAACATGGAGTGAAAGTTATCTATAAGTATTATAATACAGGAATAGACCCCATAAAGAATAGAATTCCACATCCATTCCTTATGTATACATTCATTTTTCCACAAAATAAATCTTCTAATGCACACATGCATTCACAAAAAAATTCTAATATAACCATACTACAAGAGGAAATCCCATAATTTCCTCAATAATGGATTCCCCATCAATTCTTCCCAAGTTAGCCATGTTTCCACCACATTGTGTTAAAAATGATTTTACAATTTCTTCGTAAAATTGTTCTATAGTTTACTTACAATTTCTTTCTGAATTTTCTCTACAGATTCTCTACAATATCTCCATGAAATTATTCCATAGATCCTCTATAAATTTTCCATCAAATTATATTATGGTTCCTTACACATTTTCCCCAAATTTGTATAATAGATTTTTAATAATTTTCCCTCAAACGTATACAATGGTTCCTTACAAAATTTTCCCTAAATTTGTACCATAGTTTCTACAAAATTTGCCACAATTTATACTATAATATTTCCTAAGATTACACTATAGTTCTTACAAATTTTATCACAAATTTGTACCATAATTTTCCCCAAGATTACACTATAGTTCTTACAAATTTTTGTTGGATATTTTGAGTCCCTAAGCTAAAATGTTTTCATTGATGTCAAAAGGTTATTTGATGTCAAAAGGATCTATGATGGCATGCACTATGTTTTGTGAAAAGTGCAAGGAAAGTATTTTTGTGAAAACCAAGGTAGGCAAAATAAATGGTTTTATTTAAAACCATGGATGGCAGATTTGAAATGGTTTTTTCTTAAAATCCAAGTTGGCTTTTCGTTTCATCAAAAAAGGTGCCCTAGTGATGGAGATATTTAATTTTAAATATTTAGTTTAAATTTTAAATTATTTAAATTTAAATTTAAATTTTAAAATTAAAATAAAAGTAATCCTCCGATGTCATCGAATATGAGGGAGAAGACTATATAAAAGGATGACTAAGGTTTATAATTCCTCATCCTTACTCTTGTGGTTAATTCGATTATTAGAAAGCGAAAAGAGCTCGTGTGAAAAACATTTAAAGGCAGAGGCAATGAATAAGTTGATGTGTGGTCGAATCCAAAGATATCATGGACATTGTGGTCTGTTGGCAACTCGAGCAATGCAAATGTGTTGGGAGACAAGTGGTTGAGTGTTCAAATTACGTGCAGTTCATTTTGCTTGAGAAAGGAGGAATTTGTTTTGCGTTGGTTGTTGCGTGGAGGATAAAAGAGAGTGAGGCACTTTTGGTCTTGTGTGGAGTGCTAGCTCACGTGGTGCACAAGTGTTTGTTAGGACACAGGGGCCGCATGACTCAGGTTTGAATCCTGCGAACTCCATTTTGCTGTGTAAAAGGGAAATAGTGCGCTTGTTGTGGTTTTTCATGTGCATGCTGCCAAGGTTTACATGTTGTGTTTGATATTCCAAAATTCATGCCAAGGTATGCATTAATGTTGTAAAATAAAATTAAAACAAAATTTTGTTTTATTGGGTGCTAAAAGTTAGTTTAAAATTTGTGCATAAATTTTATAGTAAAAGTGGTTTTTGGAGAGATAAGTAAGTAGGCATAGATTTTAATCTCTTTTATGGTATAAGTGGTTTGAGAAGTAATAAGGATCACTACTTATTTGGCATATTGTTGAGATGTTATTTGGAGAGTGTTTTTAATTATTGAAACATTCTTGAGAAAAATATTTTGCTTGAGGGTTATTGAATATATCTTTGGTGGATGTGATTATTGAGTTGGAGTAAAAAGTTTTAAATTGAGTTATGCTTTATTTTGTGATTATTATTTGAAGTCCACTAACCCTCATTGATATTGGAAAGGAAAGTTGTGTTGAGTGTGGTAGATTTTATGGACAACTTCTTGGCATCAATAAGGTATGGGCACATTCTTCTATTGATTGTTTATGGTGGTTGATTTTTGAAATATCATTGGAGAGAAAAGGATTGATTGTGGTTTCCTTTTCAAAAGTGTTGGTTTAAATGTTTCAAGGTTTTTTGATTTGAGTGTTGTGATTAAACCTTATTTTATAAGCATTATTGTTGAAGCCCATTGGTTGAGCAAAGAACTTGAACTTGAGTTAGAAAAGAACATGAGTATCATTGTTATGTGAGATTTGTGGTTGAGCATTGTTAGAAACATTTTGAGTTGAGATTGAGTTGAGAAAGAAATTGAGTTTGTGAATAGAACATATTGAGTCTCTAACAATTCTCTTTATGCTTCTATAAGATTGAGCTAAGTTGATTTGAGTTGAGATTGATTTGAGTTGAGTTGAGATTGATTTGAGTTAAGATTGGGATTTGAGTATAGAATATATTAAGTCTCTAACAATTCTCTTTATGCTTCTATGAGATTGAATTGAGATATTGATTGAGCATTGAGTTTAGAACATATTGAGTCTCTGATGTAGGAGCATCCGGTGAAAGTCTGAGCAATCTTGCATCCTTTTAATTTTTCTTTAAGTTCTTGTATTTTTGAAGCATTTTGGTTCTTTCCGGAGGGGAAGATGTCGTGAAACAGAAGGGGAAGTTGTTAGAAGAGCTAAGGCAAAGGTTGGAGTGAGGTCACGAAATCGTGACCTCATTAGCTGCAGCAAAGGCGGAGCGAGTTTCGTCGCGATATCGCGACGTCGCGATATCGCGACGGTTATGATGGCCGAGTCAGAAGTTGCGAAGGGGTCGCGATATCGCGACGTCGCGATATCGCGACGTCGCGATATCGCGACCATATTGAAGCTAATGCAAGAGGCGGAGGTGGGGGTCGCGAAATCGTGACTTGTCGCGATTTCGTGACCTCAAAGGCAGAGACAAGTGCAGGGCGTATTTTGTCGCGATATCGCGACGTCGCGATATCGCGACGTCGCGATATCGCGACATTGTTTCAAAGTTGAGAGCGGGACGTCAGTTGGGTCGCGATATCGCGACATGTCGCGATATCGCGGCCAGAGAAAAGTCAGACTAAAGTGAACACGCGGATGGTCGGACAGGGCAGAATAGACACGTGGCTGCCACGTGTCTTAAAGGCGACGCTACCAGTTGGGGGTAGGGTTGAATTTGACACGCGGAGACATACATGTAATAGATCAAAAGGGTGAGGGCCACGTAATCAGAGGGGAAAGATAAAGATGTCGACCATGCTTATGTATCTTTTATTGTTGTTTCTGAAAGAACCGTAGTTACAGGTGATAGACTTAATGGCGGAGACAGTGGTACTTAAGGACAGTCAGATTAGAACGACGGGTGCAGGGTATGGGAAGCCATTAATGCGAGCTTCTGGACGGATCGGGCAGTTGCCATTTATGGCAAAAATCAAAGAAAAGGAAAATCTTGAAAAATTCAACCGGGGGAAAATGGAATTTGAATTTGTTGTTGGGCGGGAGCATTAATTGCAGGGAAAGCCGAGACCTCATTAAAACGGGGAAAATTTGTAAGGGAACGGGATGGTGAGTTCGGGATTGTGGGAGAAGAAGTATGCTGAGAAAATTGTAACAGAGGACTGTATTAATGAAATTTACTGCAAATTTGTGAGAACTTGTTTGTTTGAATCTCGACCTCGCCATCAAGTGGTATCAGAGCGGGAGCTCCTGAGCGTGTAACAGATCGTCGTGGAGAGGCAGTTACACCAGGATCTGTGGAAGGATTTAAAAAAATATATATATATATATATAATGCCTCCACGAAGAAACCGTGGCGGAGTAGGAAATGTGGTGCCGGTCGAAGACTTTCGAGCCTTGCAGAGACAAGTTCAGGCCCTGCAGCAGAGTTACGTAGAAGGCACGAGCCCGGAAGGGATGAGGAAAGTGAAGACGAAGTTGAAGAAGAAGACCAATCTAAGGAAGAGGAAGAGGCTGTGGATCCCGCACAAGCCCGGTTGTACAAGGCCATCTCTCAGATTGGAAAACAACCAAAAATGGAAGTCTCTACATACTCGGGAAACCTAAACCCAGAAGAAGTGATTGACTGGATAAATGATTTAGAAGAATATTTCGAGTACGAGGAGGTTGAAGACCCTAATCGGGTCAGATTTGCTAAGACCAAGTTGAAGGGTCATGCCAGCATTTGGTGGAGGGGAATACAGTTGGAGAGGAACAGAAGAGGAAAGGAGAGAATAACAAGGTGGGATAGAATGGTGGAGAAGCTGAAAAGACAGTTCATCCCGATAGATTACGAGTTGGAACTGTTAAGAAAGATGCAGAGTTTGAGACAGACGAACAGAACTGTCCAAGAGTACACCGAAGAGTTCTACAAGATTTCCATTAGAACTGGGCATTTAGAGGCAAACAAAGAAAAGGTAGCCCGTTATATCAATGGGTTGAGACTCGGCATCCAGGAAGAGCTGAGCCTAGTTCGGGTAAGCACCATTGAGGATGCTTACCAGTTTGCCTTAAAGGTAGAAGAAAAACTGAATAGGCGGTTTGAAGGCAAGCAAAGAGGAAGGGGCCATGGTGGAAGAACTGGTGGGAGAACCAGTGAAGAAAAGTATAAAGGCCCGAAGAAGACTGGTGAAGCCAGTAGTAACCAGGATCAAAGGGAGGAGGACGTTTATCAGCCCCGAGACCAGAACAGCTACCCAAGAGGACGGGGTGGATCTGGACGAGGATTTGGAAGAGGAGTATTTCGTGGAACATGTTTCCACTGTGGTGAAGAAGGGCATCGTGCATTCGAGTGTCCACAACACCGGGAAAGAACGAACAAGAGGCCTGAGGGTCCGGCCAGGGCTGCTGTGGCAGAGGAAGAAGCTGAGTCTGAACATTCAGAAGAAGCAGAGAGAGGGGAAGCAATGATCGTAAGAAGAGTCTTATTGAATGAGGAGAGGGACACAGATCAGAGAAGAAGTTTGTTCCGCACAAGATGTAAATGTGCGGGCAAGGTGTGCAATATAATTATTGATAATGGTAGCACGGACAACCTAATTTTAGAAGATATGGTTACAAAACTACAGTTAGAGAGGAAGAAGCACCCGCATCCATATCGGGTCGCATGGTTGCAGAAGGACCATAAAGCTTTGGTCAATGAGCAGTGCTCCATTAATTTTAAAATTGGAAATTATTGTGATGAGGTCCTGTGCGACATTCTACCTATGGATGCTTGCCATATGTTGTTGGGGAGGCCCTGGCAGTTTGATCGGAGTGCCGTGCATGATGGTCGTGCCAACACCTACTCATTAACAAAGAATGGTGTACGCCATAAACTAAAGCCCTTAAAGGATGCGGATGAAAAGGTATGTAACAATTCCAGAATCTGTTTAGTTGAGGGAAGAAAGTTCCTGGACGGGTTGAAGCATGAACATTTATGTTATGCAGTAATCCCTAGAGTAAGGGGGAAGGAATGCCAGGATACCCCAGCAGAAGTCTTAGATCTGCTGGAGGAATTTCTAGATATTGTGTCTGACAATGTGCCTGAAGGTTTACCCCCAGTAAGGAAAATTAGCCATCATATAGATTTGGTACCGGGATCAAGCTTGCCAAATAAAGCTGCACATAGAATGACACCTGTAGAAACTGAGGAGTTAAACAGGCAGGTCCAAGAGTTGCTGGAGAAGGGATTGATTAGGGAAAGTCTTAGCCCGTGTGCAGTGCCAGCTGTGCTAGCACCCAAGAAGGATGGAGAGTGGAGAATGTGCACAGACTCTCGGGCAATCAATAAAATCACTATCAAATATAGATTCCCATTGCCAAGGATGGATGATATAATGGACTGTTTAAGTGGGGCTGAGTACTTCACGAAGATTGACCTAAAAAGTGGCTATCATCAGATCCGTATCCGAGAAGGAGATGAGTGGAAGACAGCCTTCAAGACAAGAGAAGGCTTGTATGAGTGGTTGGTCATGCCATTTGGGCTGTCCAATGCACCAAGTACCTTCATGCGGCTGATGAATGAAGTACTGAAAGAATTCCTGGGAAAGTTTGTCATTGTTTATTTAGATGATATATTGATATTCAGCAGGACCCTGGAGGAACACCTGATGCACATCAGGAGAGTTTTTGAGAAGCTGCGGGAAGAGCAGTTGTTAATAAATCTGAAAAAGTGTAATTTTTTCAAGAAGGAGTTAGTATACCTGGGGTTTGTAATCTCAGCAGAAGGCCTGAAAATGGACCCAGAGAAGGTAAGAGCCATCATTGAATGGCCTACCCCAAGAAGCACAACAAAAGTAAGATCATTTCATGGTTTGGCCAGCTTTTACAGGAAGTTCATAAAGAACTTCAGCAGCATTTGTGCACCTCTCACGGAAACAATGAGGGGGGATAAAAAGGAGTTCAAGTGGACATCAGGGGCTGAAAGGAGCTTTGATGTATTAAAGAGAAAGGTCACCGAACAGCCTATTTTGGCACTTCCAGACTTTAACAAGGTATTTCAGGTGGACTGTGATGCCAGTGGCAGTGCAATAGGGGCTGTACTGAGTCAAGGGGGCAAACCAGTTGCTTATTTCAGTGAGAAGCTAAATGATGCTCGGAAAAAGTATTCAGTTTATGACCAAGAATTTTATGCCATAGTTCAGGCTCTGAAAAAGTGGAGACACTATTTATTGCCAAAGGAGTTTGTTCTGTTTACTGACCATCAGGCTTTACAATACATTAACAGTCAGACAAAACTGAATCAAAGGCACATGAAATGGGTGGAGTTCCTCCAAAGTTATACCTTTGTGCTGAAGCACAAAAGTGGGAAGTCAAACAGAGTTGCAGATGCCTTGAGCAGAAGGCAGACTTTACTGATTAAACTGACAGTGGAAGTAGTGGGGTTTGAAGAACTGAAGGGTTTGTACCCTGAAGATCCAGATTTTGCAGAAGCCTGGACGGCTTGCTCGATACCTGTTACTATGGACAGGACAAAATGGTTGGATTTCTTAATCCAAGATGGAATGTTGTTCAAGGGAAGTAAATTATGCATTCCCAGAAGTTCCATGCGGGAAAACTTAATCAAAGAAAAGCACAGCGGAGGACTGGCTGGGCATTTTGGTCGGGATAAGACCATTGCCCTGGTGGAGGAAAATTACTACTGGCCACAACTTTAGCAAGATGTGCGGAAGTTTGTGCAAGGCTGCAGAATATGCCAAATGGCAAAGGGTGTAAGGCAAAACACAGGACTGTACCAGCCATTACCTGTACCTGAGAGGCCATGGGAGGATATAAGCATGGATTTTGTCCTCGGGTTGCCGAGAACACAGAGGGGAAATGACTCTGTATTTGTGGTGGTTGACCGGTTCTCCAAAATGGCACATTTTATTCCCTGCCAGAAGACGAGTGATGCAGTTCATATTGCAGGGTTATTCTTCAAGGAAGTGGTACGACTTCACGGTCTACCCAGAAGCATAGTTTCTAATAGAGATACAAAGTTTGTTGGGTATTTCTGGAGGACTCTGTGGAAGAAGTTGAAGACAGACCTGAAATTCAGTTCAGCATACCACCCACAGACTGATGGACAGACGAAGGTGGTGAATAGAAGCCTGGGTAATTTACTGAGATGCTTGATAGCGGATCAACCCAAGGGATGGGATTTGGTTTTACCGCAGGCAGAATTTGCGTATAACAGTTTAGTTAATAAAAGCACCAATAAATCTCCGTTCCAGATAGTATATGGAAATAGCCCGAGGAATGTGTCTGAACTGAGAAAGTTGGACAGGAGAGAAAAGTGTAGTGCCGAGGCAGAAGAATTTGCAGAACATATGAAAAGTCTGCATGAGGAAGTAAGGAGACAAATTATAAAAATGAATACTCAATATAAGACAAGGGCAGACCAGAAGCGGCGGTTCAAGGAGTTCAAGGTAGGGGATGAGGTCATGGTGCATCTCAGGAAGGAGAGATTTCCTGCCAAGACTTATAATAAATTGAAGATGAAAAAGTTTGGGCCATGCAGAATACTGGGAAAGCGGGAGTCAGGAAATGCGTATGAAGTGGAATTGCCAAGTTGGCTTGATATTTCACCTATTTTTAATATTTCAGATTTAGTGGAATATCATGAGGGAGAAGGTACAGAGATGCCAAGTGCAGAATTATGGCAAAGTCCAGCATCTACTCCAACCACAGATGAGGCCGAGGAAGTATTAGACACTCGTGAAGGCAGAAGCACCAGAAATAAACAGTATACTGAGTATTTGATCAAGTGGAAAGGCAGACCTGTTGAAGATGCAACTTGGGTGTCGAAGACGGGGGTTGACCGCTTGGGTCTTTCCCCAACAAAATAGAAGTGAGGATCACTTCTAATCTACCCCGGGTGTCTGATGCAGGAGCATCCGGTGAAAGTCTGAGCAATCTTGCATCCTTTTAATTTTTCTTTAAGTTCTTGTATTTTTGAAGCATTTTGGTTCTTCTCCGGGGGGGGAAGATGTCGTGAAACAGAAGGGGAAGTTGTTAGAAGAGCTAAGGCAAAGGTTGGAGTGAGGTCACGAAATCGTGACCTCATTAGCTGCAGCAAAGGCGGAGCGAGTTTCGTCGCGATATCGCGACGTCGCGATATCACGACGGTTATGATGGCCGAGTCAGAAGTTGCGAAGGGGTCGCGATATCGCGACGTCGCGATATCGTGACCATATTGAAGCTAATGCAAGAGGCGGAGGTGGGGGTCACGAAATCGTGACTTGTCGTGATTTCGCGACCTCAAAGGCAGAGACAAGTGCAGGGCGTATTTTGTCGCGATATCGCGACGTCGCGATATCGCGACATTGTTTCAAAGTTGAGAGCGGGACGTCAGTTGGGTCGCGATATCGCGACATGTCGCGATATCACGGCCAAAGAAAAGTCAGACTAAAGTGAACACGCGGATGGTCGGACAGGGCAGAATAGACACGTGGCTGCCACGTGTCTTAAAGGCGATGCTACCAGTTGGGGGTAGGGTTGAATTTGACACGCGGAGACATACATGTAATAGATCAAAAGGGTGAGGGCCACGTAATCAGAGGGGAAAGATAAAGATGTCGACCATGCTTATGTATCTTTTATTGTTGTTTTTGAAAGAACCGTAGTTACAGGTGATAGACTTAATGGCGGAGACAGCGGTACTTAAGGACAGTCAGATTAGAACGGCGGGTGCAGGGTATGGGAAGCCATTAATGCGAGCTTCTGGACGGATCGGGCAGTTGCCATTTATGGCAGAAATCAAAGAAAAGGAAAATCTTGAAAAATTCAATCGGGGGAAAATGGAATTTGAATTTGCTGTTGGGCGGGAGCATTAATTGCAGGGAAAGCCGAGACCTCATTAAAACGGGGAAAATTTGTAAGGGAACGGGATGGTGAGTTCGGGATTGTGGGAGAAGAAGTATGCTGAGAAAATTGTAACAGAGGACTGTATTAATGAAATTTACTGCAAATTTGTGAGAACTTGTTTGTTTGAATCTCGACCTCGCCATCAGTCTCTAACAATTCTCTTTATGATTCTATGAGATTGGACAAGTTTTGTGTGAGCTTGTTAAGATGATTTGAGGTAAGTCTTTGAGAAGGCTTGTGGACTGATTTTGAGTAAGCTTTTGTGAAAGCTTGCTATGTAGATTTGAGCAAGTCCTAGAGAGGACTTATTGAGCAGATTTGAGTAGGTTCTGAGTGAACCTATTGAGCAGATTTGAGTAGGTTATGAGTGAACCTATTGAGTATATTTGAGGAGGTTTTGAGTGAACCTATTGACAGAGCTTTGGAGCTGATAGAGTACAAAGGACAGATTCTTAGTGGATAGAGATCCAACAACTAGGACAATTGAAGATAGATCTGAGTGAGGAGTCTTCAAGTGGAGAGAGATCCACAATTCAGAGTAGCAGAGAGACAAAGTCTTCTAAAAGATCACTAGCCAGAGTAGAAGGGTAAAGATGTATCCTATGGAAGAGATCCATGAACTTAAGATTAGGGGATCAACATCTCCTTTGGATAGAGGTCCATAAAAATTGTAATTGGGAAGGATTCCCAAGATATTATTTGAGAAATATTTAGAAGAAATATTTTATGTCGATGTAGCCCACATTGGGTGAACCATGTTAAAATGATGTCTCTCATGTGTGTGATGTTTACTACTTTATTAATACTGATGTTACTATCTAGGGAAACATTTTATATTATACTGTTCACCCCCCGCTCTCAGTATAAGTACATTTTCTTCAATTGGTATCAGAGCGGGTCTCTCTATAAAGAGTCTAATAGCTCTAAAGAAGATCCTTTGGTAGCACACATGATCTTATAAATTGAAGAAGAGAGTGGGTTTGATATAAAAGAAGAATTCTTTACTGCTCTCAAAAAATTGGAGACTTAGAGAGAAAAATTCAAACTTGAAGGAACAAATTCAGGAAGATGAAGAAGTAAGAATGGAACTTATATAGAACCTTACAAAAGTCAAGATTAAGGTAGAAGAAGAAAAGAATATTGAGCAAGATATGACAGATGTATTAAGAAATAAGGAAATAGAATGTAGAATATTGGAAGCAGAAATTGTTCTCCTAAGGAATAAACTGGAAGGGATCAAGATACTAAAAAATACAAAATATGTGAAACAATAGGAGGAATCAATCTTCCAAAAAGTAGAAACTTCAAACAAATAAAATCAAGCAAAGGAAGAGATCAAAGAGGAACCATGGATAATATTTAATCACAATAATAGGATAACTTCTTCACAATATCCAAGATCTCCAAATAGGTTACATAATCTCTTTCATGGTCATTATTTTTCGTGTAATAAATATGGTCATATAGCTGCACATTGTACTCATCATACAAGATACAATAGAAATTTCAATTCCTTTGCACCTCTCATGGATGATGATGTTATATGTTACAAATGCAATAATTTTGGGCATAAAGCTAGATGGTGTAAAATGATATTTTTGGAGTCTAGAAAAACAATTCCAACGTCTAAGAAGAATAAAAAAAATAATGATAGGGCCAGATCTATGTTAGTTCAAACAACCCTACATGCTCAAAATAAAGAATAACAATGGTATATGGATAGTGGTTTCTCTAGTCACATGATAGAAGATAAAGACAATTTTATTTTTCTAAAGGAAACAAATAGAGGATCAGTAAGTTTTGGTGATAATGGATCATCTAGGATTGTTGGGAGAGGTACTCTAAGTCTAGACAATGGAAAAATAAAAATAGAGAATATTTTGTATGTCAAAGGGTTAAAGCACAATATTATGAGTATAATTCAACTTTGTGATCAAGGATATATGGTTACCTTTCATTCAGATAGATGTGAGATAATGAAAACTAAAACAGGAAGAATTATTGCAATTGCAAGGACTCCAAACAACTTATACATGCTCAATGAAATAAAAGGAGAAAAGTGTTTTCTATCACAAGAAGATGAGAGCTGGTTATAGCATATAATATTAGGTCATTTGAATTTTTATAACATAGTCAGCATAAGCAACAAATAGGTAGTCAAATATTTACCAAAAATAAGGAGACCTCAAAATACGATTTGTGCACCTTGTCAACTTGGAAAGCAAACAACATACAAACAAAAAGGCTATATGTCTGATGAACCTTTAAGTTTAATACATATTTATTTGTGTGGTCCTACCAGAACACAAAGTATTCAGGGTGAGAGTTACTTCATGTTGTTTGTAGATGATTATTCTAGAATGGTCCTACCAAACAAGGACAACATACAAACCAAAAGGCTATATGTCTTATGAGCCTTTAAGTTTAATACATATTTATTTGTGTGGTCCTACCAGAACACAAAGTATTTAGGGTGAGAGTTACTTCATGTTGTTTGTAGATGATTATTCTAGAATGGTTTGGGTAACTTTCCTAAAAGAGAAGTCAGAAGCCTTCAAAAAATTTAGAGCATTCAAGGAATTGGTTAAAAATAAAATATGCAAAAGGATTAAGTGTCTAAGATCTAATAGAGGACAAGAGTTTACTTCATATGAGTTTGTAGAATTTTTTGAACAACATGGAATCAACAGAGAGTACTCAGCAGCAAGAACTCCCCAACAAAATGGAGTAGTTGAAAGGAAGAACAAGACTGTTGAAAACATGCCTAGAGCTATGTTAAATGAAGTAGTATCTACAACTATGTACATAATTACTAGGGCTTAATTAAGGGTAAATCATCACAAGACTCCTTATGAGCTTTGTAAAGGAAGACCTGCTACTATAAAACATTTCAAGATTTTTGGAAGCAAATGTTACATAGGACAGGAAGATCAGAATTTGGGCAAATTTGATCCAAGATGCGATGAAGGAATTTTTCTTGGATATTCCACCAAAATCAAGGCTTACAGATGTTACAACAAAAGAAAACACACTATGGTGGAAAGTATGAATGTAACAGTTGATGAAAAGATAGATTCCAGGGAGCCAATTCAACAAGCAACATATCAAGAAGATAGATGTTGTCAAGAAGAATTTTGTGAGGAATCAGATAATGATGAAGAAAAAACACAAAGGCTTCTTCCTAAGACTCTTTCCAGGTATGTATAGAAAAATCACCCAAAAGATCAGATTACTAGAAATCCAAATGAAAGACAGGCAAGAAGAAGAATAATAAAACCATCTCATCAAGTAAATTTTTCTTTGCTATCTAAGATTGAGCCAAAATATTTCTCTTAGTCTAGTGAAGATGAATTTTGGCTTAAAGTAATGAACGAAGAATTAGATCAGATTGAGAAGAGCAAAACTTGGAAACTTGTTCCAAGACCAAAGAACAAAAATGTGATTGGCACAAAATGGATCTTCAAAAATAAGTTGAATGAATATGGACAAGTTGTCAGAAATAAAGCAAGGTTAGTTTGCAAAGGTTATGCACAAGTAGAAGGAATTGATTTTGATGAAACCTTTGCTCCTGTTGCAAGACTTGAAGCTATAAGGATGTTTTTAAAATTTTCAAGTTTCAAGAACTTCAAGTTATATCAAATGGATGTTAAGTTAGCTTTTCTAAATGGGATTCTAGAAGAAGAGGTCTACATTGAACAACCAAAGAGATTTATACTATCAAATACACCAGATCAGGTATGCAGATTGAAAAAGGCACTGTATGGCTTAAAATAAGCTCCTAGAGCATGGTATTTGTAGACACCTAAAACATGTCATGTTGATGGTGACTACTCATATGGACATGCTACAAGACTATATGGAGTATCTTGGACAGACTCCAAGATAGAGCAATGGTTCTAACCACTCAATTTGGGATCCTTGGCCTAATCAATCTAAATTGTAGCCCATACCTACGTTCTATAGGCTGAACCATGGCTGAGACCTATGGTTTATAGTCTAGACAATAGTTGTGACCTGTGGTCTTAACTGAAGTTCAGTTGGCCTTCATCCAACCCAAATCGGGTTGAACAACCATTTGTTCTAGAAGAAGGTGGTTAGAGGATGGAAGCTTCCAATCCAACTATCCTAACCACCCCTTCTTGATCTTGGCTTACCCATGAAGCCACCCCTAACCCTTGGGTAGTCCTATAAGTACCCCTTCAAATTAGGGCAAATATATGAAGCAAGCATTGGAGATTAGAGCAGTGAAGCCCTATTGAATTGTGAACTCACTTGAGTACACTAAGAGAGATATTTGTTGCTATCACTTTGCCAACTCAACCATCATGACAATTGTGCCATGGATGCCCTAGGGAGCTAGAGAGCCAAGAAATGCTAATTCGGGCAAATGGAGGCCCTATTCAACGATTCAACTGCCAAACCTATCATAAGGACATCGAAGGCAACCCTTGAACATCAATTGGACATAGAGATCAAGCCCACTAACCTTGATTTTGAGGGTAAACTCACATGAGTGATAATCATGGATTTCAATCATAGTTTACAGTGCAGACCGTGCATCAGTGTTGCGGTTTGCAACAGAGGTATTACCACCTTATTGTTCTCATTACTTCCCATTTAGTTAGATTAGATTAGTCATTTGCATGGTTTAGTTATAGTTTTAGAGACTTTTGACCAATAGATTAGTGTTTTTACTAACTTGTATTCATTATGCTAGTTTAGACATTAATGACTTCTTTTCATGTTATAATGCTTCATTTCAAGCAATTGATTCCATAGATTGATAGTTGTGCTCTTCATTTATGTATTTACATAAATATTGATATTATTTGCATATGTTTAGCATAGTAGATGCATTTTATTTATTTGATGTCATTATGCTATTTTCATGCTATTTGTCTTTAAAGGGCCTCATCATGAGAGGCTACCTATGCATTTGAAATTCTTGTGTTGTTTCTTGATCGTAGGAAACATATTTCTAAGGAGCTACAATAATTAATTTCCTTCCTCAACATGAAGAAGAGGGTTCACTCCACCCTATAGTAGTTCATGTCACCTTAAGGGCTTGATAGTGCATTTCACCCCTGAGGGGGTTTGAAATAATTATAATTGCATATCAAATAAAGTATCCCTAAGAGGTATTTACTTGTAATCAGACACTTTTTTATTTTAATGGAATAATAGAGGCATTTATTGTAATTTACATGTGTTTCATCCATTTATGTGTTTGAATATCAATTTTACTTGTTTATGCAATTACAACATTTTGGGTGCATGCCTTTTTGGTCATATAGTAGGCGATCATGGTGGAACTCTGCAAAAATAGCCTTTGACTATTGTTTCTTGGTTTTGGAAATTGTAGGTACAAAACACAACTATCATCTGTAGGCCAACAATTGAACCATAGGTTCAACATGCAGTTTATAGTTTTAACCGCAAACCAAACCTACGGTTTATACCTGACTACACAAACAACATAAATCAGAGGGCAGATCAACTCAGGACCTAAGGTAGGCCCTATTTTCCACTCTCTATTTTGTTTTTACTCTCTGTGTTTTTATAGAATGCTTATTTTTAAATGCAATTAGGAAAATCAAACTAAGAAAAATGAAATCAATCATGTCCTAGTTCGTTTCAATTTGTGTTTGTAGAAAGGTGCTACTAGGAACATCAGATCTATAATTACAATCCACCCTAGAATCCAGTGTGCTTGATAGAATTTGTGTGTTTGGTTTGCATGTTGAGGCCCAAGTAGTGGTCGTTACCATCGTAATGTGCATTATCTCAAAGAGCATCTAGAATAGCTTACATTTTCTGAATTTGAAACATTATTTTATTTGCATAGTAAATAGAAAATGAGCATGTGTGCTAAATGTAAAATAAAATGAACCACACACACCACTTGGCACTTAAATGCTATTGAGTTGGGCTTGACATCCAACCACTAGTAGGTTATAGCGACGGTGGGTGTTATTTCCATCCGCTGACCCAAATCCTACAAACCTTTGTTATTAGACCAATACCGAATCCAAGAACATTTCATACCTTGGAAAATTTGCATGTATTCTCTTCGAAGGGTATAACGCTGACTGGGGGAAAAAAGGTGAGGATTTGGGAGGACCTGTGCTCCTTATATGGGTGTGGACATTCATTACCATAAACGAGGTATTTACGTGACTTGGAGTTCATAGCCAAGTTTTTGAGCTACGAGCGTATAGGTGAAATCCATTAAACTAATATTAAAATCCAACAAATTTTACAAAACACGATAAGAGTTTCTACACTGATACAACAAATCATTGAAACACATCAAACAATTTAGGGCTCACTTTCAAAATTTAATATGAGATAATCATCATTGTATACCTTGTATGATTAATAATAAAAGATACATTTAGATGCTAGGTACACAATTGTGGATACACGGGATGGTTAGCAAAGGTCTAAACCTGATGTTAATGATCAACCCCTAACCAAATCATAGTAACACATGTTAATTCCTCACCCACATGAGCAAACCTCATATCTTTTGACAATCATTAGAAGAGATAATTCAACACCAGGGGAGATTTTAGAGCATACCCCAAATAGAGGAACTTCAATACAATCCTCTAGGCACATGAAAAAATAGGGAGCCTCTTAGCATGAGGGTTCTCCACTTGAAAGCCATTACTGAGATCGTTGTGCACGTGTATCCATGGAATTTGCCAAAGATTTTGTTGTGTAGGTAACCAGGTTGGTACCCCTACATACTAAGTCCATAGGAGGATCCATACCTCCACATTTTGAGTATAGAAGGACTAGAGATCTTCCCATTCAAGGGTAGGTAGACAGGCTGCTTTCGATAATAGGTCTATTCATACTTTCCACGTGCAGTCCACCACGTAAGATCACCATTGATATATCAAATGTGGGAGCTAATGGAAAACCACTACATGAGAAGTGGTGGTCAAGATAGTTAGAGGGTCTAGGTAGTATTTTAGAGTAGTTAGGCTGTAAGCCTTCAGCTTTGTCCACTCGTTCCCCAAGAGAGCATAGTGGGAGCATCATCAAGACAACTTAGAGAGCATGGAAAGGCTTCTAAGCACCCTCATGTCACACAATCGCTATATACGTATCATGGTTCACAATATAGGACATAATATGATGCTAATACCATCTTCATAAATAGAGATAAAGGCATAGCACATCAGTCCGATGGGTACAGAACTCATAAGGTAGCTCATACAGAGTAGGGATACCAGAGGCCTCCCATGGCCAATCAAATTGATAGATCACATTGGTTGGTATCAGAGCAAAAATACCAACTTTTCCAAGATCAATTGGATGATGCTCACCTAGAGAGGCAACACATTAAGGATAAAAATATTCAAGCATAGAGGCTCTTTAGACAAAGGCTATATGAGAAACACATGCATGAAGAGTGTATCCTTGCCTAGAAGGAGAACATGGAGAAGGAGGATAGGTTAGCTAGGACTGGCCTATATCCTCATGATGAGTAGAGAGAGCATGTATATAGGTGTAGCACCCTAAAATTGGTGCAGTTAAACCTTAGTAAAAAGATAAAAATTTGAATTTTAACTCCAAAACTGCCCGTTAACCGCCTGTTACCTGCTCCCCTCATTTTTTGCACCATTTTTAGGAGTTTTTTTTACTGTTGGACGATATCGTCGATGATCAGATGAAATCATCCCAAACCAGATGAATTCGTCTGGAACAGAATGTCCAGACGATTTCATCCCAAAACCAAATTTTCATAATTAGCTTCTATTTCAACAACTTCTCTAACTTGGGCAAAAAGCGTGTCTATGTAGTTAGAGTCTCCTTCGTTGGAGATCTCCCAAATTGGGGTGATCTCCAACCTCCTAACCTCTCTCTAAATCCTATATAAACTTAAGATTTTCCTTGACTTCCCCCTGGCTAATTTTCCCTACAACTTTAGTTTCCCGTGCATTAGAACACCTTTGCACCATCGTTTGCATTGTGTATTTCAAGTTTTCTTGCAGGAATTTTACTGTTTTTCAGTTGGAGCAAGCTTGGATCGTCGCTGGCGATTCCAGATGATTTCGGATGATCCTATCGTAGATCGGTGATGATCTCATATGATTGGAGGTAATCTCGACTGCAGTCCAGATTGGGGACAATCAGAGCCCGGAGTTTGCATTTTTTTATCTTCTCTTTTCATTTCCTTATGCATTAACTTAGTTTATTCTATTTCTACATTTTGGAGTTCACCTCATTTAGCATAGATGCATGATAAAGTTAAAATAAATTATTAAATTAATGCATTTCCTTTAATTGTTATCTGGATCTATCATTTAGGTAGGTTTACTATTATTTCTATCATTTCCCCTTGCTTTTGCAGTTGCATTTTTGGTCTTTGGTATCTATTTTTGTGATTGCAGGTTTTTGACGAATTCGTCAGGTCGACGATGATCTCGTCTGATCTCAGATGACCGACTATGATATGAGATGATTATATGCAATTGCAGATGATTATGTAAGATTTGAGATGATCTGGACTTTTACAAACCTCATAATATTCATCAGACATCTATAATCAGGTACATTTTGTCTTATTTAGCACACTTTCTATGTTTAGAATTTATTCATGTTTTATGTATCCATATAAATCAGCATTGGCATATAGAATAGTTTAGATTCATCTTGGCCAAACCTAGGATATGAATGATTAAAGTACAAAATGAACACATCAAACCCATTCTCAACCTAGGCGTGGAAACTGCCACTCAAAGTTTCCTGGTGAACCCACCATCCGTTGAAAATTCACCCTTATACCCCTCCCCCGAGAGGCGCAACCTTCAAAGGGCCTCTCAGTCCGAGGTATTGTCCCATACTTCTTACATCCCCCTTCTGGGTGTATATCCTATAGCCTGAAGGTAAGGATGCAAAAAATTTGGAGCGATACATTTTGGTGAACCCGGCGTGAAAACTAAAACCTTTTGAAAACAATCCAAAAAAATAAAATAAATGCATTTAGAATCATCAGAAAAACAATTAAAGTTGCATATCATATTTAGATGGTATATTATAATAAAATATGAGCTGTCACCATTAATTTTGAAAACCAGTTAGCAGCCACAGAGATTACTTCTTTGCTTAGAGTACCTCAAACAAATAGGGTTCAACCTTTGTGGGACGAACTTGATAGGATATTGGGTATCATTGAATCTAGGTCGATAGAACTTAGGCAAATTAAGAGGTTTGTCCTAGATAGAATATTGGATCCTGATCAAGTGACTTTGTACCATGATATTCAGAGAACTTGCCATAGGTGGTTAGCTAATAAAAGAGCACTTGTGTCTTTCGAGTTGTACACCTTTGAGGAATACCTCGACAATGCAGTTGTAGTACATAAATTTCTATCTCGTATAGAGGATCAAGAGGTCATTCTTATGGATAGAAAGAGATGGAATAGAGTTCCTATAGCTGTGTTATATCGAGAATATTGCCATGAACTTTATTTATATAGGTCAGAGTCTGAGACAGATAATATCACCATAGCACATTTTGTCAAATTCTTGAAAAACCATTTCCAATTTGAAGAGGAGAATTTCATGACTCCTGATGAACTTGATCCCATTAATGATATCCATAAACTATTTATAGAAAACTACGCCATTCTTTTATTATTATTATTTCTTGCATTTAGTATGTTGTTTGTTGTCTTTATAATATTATCATAAAAACAAAAAAACAAAAAACAAAACAAAAATATAACAAAAATTAAAACGTTTTCTTTTAAGTATTATAGTAGGTATATAATTAAAATATATACCTCCCAAAATTTTCACATATATATATATATATATATATATATATATATATATATATATATATATATATTTGCTAAAATCTAAGTTTAAGCATAATGACTAGACTTAGGAATGGAAAACAGACTGAAGTAGAAGAATATTGGTTAGGAAAACCATTAAATAACCCACATGTCCTTCCTAAAGACCCAATTCAGGAAGAAGGAATCCTATATCAGCAAGAAGAAGAGTTTGTTGTAGGAAATGAACAAAAATAAACTATTAGAGAGGAAGGATCCTCATCCCCTAAAATGTCTCCAGGAGGAGCTGTTACTTTTGAGAACATGGAACATTTTTGGAAGTTCTTCAATACTAATATTGGTGCTCTTAATAGAGCATTCCATATGGAAAAGGATCAAATTAGTGACACTCAAGCAACCCTAGAAGAAATATATCACACACGCACTAATCCCTTGTCCTTCGTTGATCAAGAAAGTGATCAAGCTGGACCATCCAATTTGGATATGGCTGCTATAATCTAGAACATGCAACAACAACAGGTTACCCAACCACCTAGAGTGCTTGTTACCAAGCCTAGAGTTATTCCCACACAAAATAAACCTTCATTCACTACTCTATTTTTCCAAGCTATTGATCAACATACCTCAAATCAACAAAAGCCCAAAACAAAACCAAACACCAATTTCCAACAATCTGGGATACAACATAATGCTACTACAAATATTCTTCATAATACTCTCCCTACCAACCATTTGCATAATAGCAATATAGCATCTAATCCTTACGTCACGCCATCATACACTCACATACCACTGAACCAATATGGTGGAAAAACTAGTAATCTAGAAGCCATGGTGAAATAGTTAGTCTCCCGCATGGACCAGATAGATCCCTACCATCCCTTGTACAATTATCGAGAGATGTGTAGTTAGCCTCTAGATCCTATAGTTGTAGCACAACCATATCCTAAACACTTTCCTATGCCTGTCCTACCTATATACAAAGGAACCGAAGATCCCATAGAACATCTTCGTATGTTTAGGATAGCATGTCATGATATATCACATGATGACTTGTTATTACTAAAAATGTTCTCAAAAAGTTTAGGAGGAATGGCATTAGAGTGGTATTATCAACTACCCACTCATTATTTGAGGAATTTTGAAGAAACATCCGAGTCTTTTGTTCATCAATTTAGTGCCTACATCGAAAGGCATGTAACCATTAAAGATTTGTACAACTTAAAACAAGACAAAGATGAATGTTTTGCTGATTTCCTAGCTCAGTGGAGACAATTGATAGGAAAATTACACTTTGTGTTACCTTATTGGGAAATGCTGGATATCTTTATCAATAATTTAAAAGAACAACTATCCTATGAGTTATCAATTGCTACCTTGACCACCTTCGATCAAGCTATATACTTAGCTCGAAGAGTGGAAGATGCTCTCATTAGGAGAGGTCAGCTTAAAAAGAAATATGATGAGAAAACATCCAGAAATCAATATAAGAATAAACAAGTTGTGGGTGATGGAGTCACTGATAGCAGAAACATTGCCAATGTTAATACTACAAAAACAATGAAGAAGTTTATACTGAAACCTCCTAATAAACCACCTTGAGAATTTACTAGGTTAAATCAACCTCTATCAATCATTCTCCCATAATTATTAGCACGAGGTTTGATCCAATTACCAAATATCCGAGAACCTGATCCAACTATACCCGGATATAGAGTTGATTTACACTGTGATTTCCATAGAGGACCTGGACACGCTACCAAATATTGTAAAATATTAAAACATAAAATACAAGACTTAATTGATAACAATGAGATGGAGGTGCAAGCCTTTCAACCTAAACAAAATCCTCCTAATAATTCTTAAAAGAACATCCACCAAAATTAGAATCAGAATGCCAATCAATCATTGGACATATTTCAACATCCTTTACCAAAGCATGGTAAAGAGGTGGCTAATCAAATTGAGTATCATAATGTTCCCCCTCCTACCCGATATGTAGGAACTATTAGTGGGCATTTACCTACTCATGATTTGGAAATATTTGACACAACTTTATCCATGGTTACGACCAGATATCTATATAACATTCAGATACCTGATCTTAGTGATACGAGAATATGAGACTGAAAGTGACATGGAAATCACCTCAAATCAATCGAATAGCTCTGAAGATGAATTAGATCCTATTCAACCTATCACAAGTTATATGGTTCCAGAAGAACCATTTCCAAGAAGAGTCACTACTCAACCATCATATCACCAATTACTTTCTAATGAACAAGCCATAAACGCTAGACCAAGACCCATTCATTATACACAAAATAATATTGTAGGTACCATCGAAGATGTTACTAGACAACAGGCTCACAATTCTCAACAAGATCAAACTTAGAATGATGGATCAACTCCATTTATTTTGAAAGTTCCTAATAAAGGGAATCATGCACCTAACGTTCAACCCAAACCTCCTTATAATATTAATGAATAATTATCAAATAATACAGCTAGAATTTCCCTTTTGGACCTTTTAAGATATTCTCCTACACATAGGGATGAATTAATGCTCACATTAAGCCAAATGATGGTACCACAAAATATTCAAATTGAAGTCGTGGCCAATACTATAATAACTCATGAAGTTGATTGTATTGAATTTCGAGATAGAGATATACCGCAACATAGTTTACATAAGGATAACCCCTTATATATTACTACCCTAATTGGAGATGTAGCAGTTAAATGAGTCTTGATTGATAATGGTTCATATTTAAACATTTGCACTTTTGACTTCTACCAAAGATTTGGGTTTAGAAGTGACGAAATGAAAAGAACTGATATGATCATAAAAGCCTTCAATGACAAAACACAAGAAACATGTGGAGTTATTACTATCCCCTTGCAAGTTGGTCCAAGAACCTTAGACACAACCGTGTTTATTGTACATTGCCCTGCATCGTACAATATACTCTTGGGTTGCCCTTGGATCAACGTGATGTGAGCTATTCCCTCAACTTTACATCAGTGTATTAAATTCAAATTTAAAAATTAGTTGGTTACCATTCATGGTGATCCCATACCCTTTGATATGTGTGCTTTGGCAAAACCTGTTGGAGTTCAATTTTACCCTGCTATGTCATACACACATCCTAATTTTCATCATCCGTCTAAACATGTGAAACACACACCCATAACGCCATCTACTCCTTCAACATCAGTTCCACTTCTACATACAGCTCAAACATCCTCTAAACAAACTACATTAGGACCTCAGAAAGATCCTAAACCCACAACCAATGCTTTTTGTTTTACTCCTATAACTTGTATAGAATCATCCATCGAAATCTCTACAACATCTATACCTACCAAAGGCATGTTTTCCACATCAGAAGATATGGGAAATTTTCCTTCTACCTCTTATGCTCTTATTGACGAGCTCTTACCCAATTTATCTAAAATTCTTATATCAAAGCAAATGAATTCTGCTATGCAAGATTCCCTTATCTTACATAATTTTCCACCCTCTCCTTGTACCTTGGGTCTCCCATAGCCTATGGGAAGTATTTACCAAGTCGAGATTTGCACTTTTATTTATAAGGGATATGACTGGGGTAGAATACCCAGAAACATCAAGGTTCATTATGATGGATATGCTCGATGTTATTTTACTAATGAGTATATTAAATCTAATACTATAATGCTTAAATTGGGATATAAAGGGAAAGGTTTGGGACCTTTCCAGAATGGTATGAAATAACCCTTTGAGGTAGAACCATGGCCTGCCCGATGTGGTGTGGGCCTATTTCCTAGTAAAGGTCAGCCCTTCCCATTTGAGGATGATGACCATATCATATGTTACCAAGATTATTTGGATAAACGTGATGCCTTGTGTTTAATGAATAATCCATTTACATGTAATATGCTATCTATAGCCTACCTTGAGATGATCACTGAATCCAACGATGAGTTGGAGGGATATATCTTCCATGATGTCTCCGTTGAGGAATTATTACATCATGAATTTTATTTTGATGGATCTATACCTAGTATAGCCCAGCTTGAGGCCACGACTGAATTATCCAAGCTAACCTCATAAGAATTACAAGAATTGGGTGTTTCACCTGCCCCACCTAATTTTGAGAGAGATTTACACATGGAAGTAGAAAATGTCATAAAAATTAACATTGGAACCGAAGATAATCCTCACATAATAAACATTGGATCAGAATTGATTCAAGACAAACAAGACAAATACATTGCATTTCTTAAGGAATATGAAGATGTCTTTGCTTGGACATATGAATATATGCCAGGATTAGACCCTTCTGTAGTTATGCATCACCTAGTAGTCCATCTGGATGCTAAACATGTTAAACAAAAACTTAGAAAAATGTATCTTAAAGTGGCCTTACTAGTCAAAGGGGAATTAGAAAATCTCCTGAAGGTTATTTTTATACAAGCCATTGATTATGCTAAATGGATCTCGAATGTAGTTCTAGTAACTAAGAAAGAAGCTACTAAAGTTAGGGTTTGCATAGACTTTAGAAATATTAATGTTGCATGCCCTAAAGATGATTTTCCTCTTCCCAAAATGGATCAAATCATTTATTTTACTGCTGAGAGTGGAATGATATCCTTAATGGATTTTTTGGTTATAATCAAATCAGGATAGCTCCTGAAGATCAGGCTAAAACAACCTTTATTACCCCTTGGGGGATATTTTGTTGGAAAGTGATGCCATTCGGTTTAAAAAATGCAGGTGCAACCTATCAACGAGCCATGACTTATATCTTTCATGATATGATGCATGATATCCTACATGATTATGTAGATGATATTATAGCTCGTTCCATCAAAGAAGATGATCATTTATCTAACTTGAGAAAAGTATTTGATCGGTTAAGGGAATATCTTATCCGACTGAATCCAACCAAATGTATATTCGAAGTTAAGTCCGGTAAATTATTGGGGGTTATAGTTTCTTTATGTGGCATTGAAATTGACCCTCTCAAGATCGTGGCTATCATTGATATGCCCACACCCACAAATATATCTGAATTACGAGTCTACAAGGCAAGCTTCAAGCTATTCGTCGCTTCATCGATAAGTTGGCGGACAAAACAGGACCCTTTCTTAAGCTTCTTAAGAAATATGTCTCTTTTCATTGGGATGACAAATGTCAGGAAGCATTTGAACTCCTCAAACAATATCTCCTTAACCCACCTGTGCTTTCACCACCTAGACCTGATCACCCATTTATCTTATATATTTCTACTTCAGATCTTGCCTTAGGAGCTATGTTAGCTCAACTTGACGATGAGAAGAAAGAACATGCTAATTATTATATCAGTAGAAAATTAATCAGTTATGAAACCCGTTACACAACATTAGAGAAATTATGTCTAGCAGTCGTATTTTCTACACAAAAACTATGCCATTAAATGCTCATTCAGAAAACGTATGTTATTGCTAAATCCGATCCTTTGCGGTATCTCATGAGTCAACCGTACTTATATGGTCGCACAACAAAGTGGGTTCTCATGCTAAGCGAGTTTGAACTCACATTTATAGGACATAATTTTGTTAAATTTCAAATCATAGCAGATCAATTAGCTGCTACACCCTTAGAGTCTACCCATCCCCTCATCATTGAGTTTCCTGATGAATGCCTTAAACTAGAGGCCGATCATTTAGAGCAATGGTCCTTATACTTTGATGGAGCTCAATGCATAAGTGGGGCTGGTGAAGGTATTATTTTAATATCTCCATAGAAACATCTTATCCCTATGTCATTTAAATTAAAATTTGCTTGTACTAATAACACTGCTGAGTATGAGGCTCTAATCCTTGGATTACGAGTACCTTGGCATTAAAAATTAAAAATTTATTAGTTTTCGGTGATTCTCAACTTGTCATAAATCAAATTAATGATGTTTATTAGACCAAAGATGATAAATTGTGCCCATATAAAGCATATGTATTACAATTATTATCTTTATTTGATCAAGTTACCTTGGAAGCTATTCCTCAAACTAGTAATCGTGCGGCTGACGCTATGGCTACAACTACATCTCTTTTGCCCTTGGAGTTAGATGACGAATATGCTACCATAATTATTCGTCGACTCTAGGAACACGCTTCAAATAAATCATGCTTAGAACATTTGGATGTGTTTCTAATAAATGAAATGACTCCTAAACCTTGGTACACTGATATATTTAATTTTCTTCAAAATGGGACCTTCCCTGAAGGTTGTAATAGCAACCAACATCGATTATTATGTAGACGAGCAATTCGCTTCATAATTATTGGTGATACGTTGTATAGGAGATATTTTGAAGGCATCCTATTGAGATGTTTGAATTTAGACGAATCTAGATCAGCTTTGAGTGAAGCCCATGATGGATCTTGTGGGGGACACTTCAGTGGTAGTACCATTGCTAAGAAACTCCTTAGAATAGGATATTTTTGGCCTACCATGGAAAATGATGCACATGATTACGTGCGCCATTGAGACAAGTGCCAGAAACACGTTGACCTTGTCCATGCCCCTGCACAAGAACTATAGGATATTTCATCTCCTTGGCCTTTTTCAAAATGGGGCTTAGACATCATTGGAAAAATCAACCCTGTGTCATCTGATGGACACAAATTCATCATTACCGCCACCGAGTATTTCACGAAGTGGGTTGAAGCTATGCCCTTAGATTCTTGCACTGGAACCCAAGTTTCCAAATTTATCTTTAATCAAATTATTTGTAGGTTCAGAATTCCCGCAAATCTCATCTCAGATAATGGAACTTGTTTAAAAAATAAAGATGTCAAAAAATTATGTCAAAAATATAAAATCAACATCGTTGGTCCACTCCCTATTATCCTCAAGGTAATGGCCAAGCAGAAGCATCTAATAAAAAATTAATCAAAATCCTCAAAATACTGGTCAATAAATATGGCTGAGATTGGCACATCCAATTATATCCTGCTTTGTGGGCTTATTGAACTAGTGTTCGCACTCCCATAGGCACTTCACCTTTTGTTTTGGTTTATGGCGTTGAAGAAGTTTTTTCCTTTGAATTAGAAATTCCTTCTTTGGCTCTGCTACTTCAAGATACTGAAGTAGGAGATGAATATCATGCTGGCAGACTTAGTCAGCTGGAACTCCTAGATGAGAAGTGCATCAATGCTTTGGAACATCTTCGTGCCGACCAAAACAAGCTCAAGCGAGCATACCTCAAGAAAGTTCATCCTCGATCCTTTGAGATCGGCGACCTTGTCTTAAAATAAAATAAAATAAATACTAATGCAACTAAAGATCTTAAAGGTAAATTTGAACCTAACTGGCTTGGACCGTATATCATCACTGCTAAATTTGGCTCGAGAGCATACAAATTAGCTACCTTAGATGGTAAAGATCTTAAAGAACCTATGAACATTATGCATCTTAAATGCTATTATGCATAAAATCTGGTCATTTCATCATTGTATATATTGTTATTTTGCATGTTGTTTCATTTTAGTCATTCATATAAAAAAAATTTCAAAAAAAAAATCACATTGTGTATCTTCTCAATTCATCAATCAAAATCAAAATATAAAAACATCAAAATATTCAAAAACATCTTTTATTTTCGTACTTGTCAATTCTTGAAGTATTGCAGTTATATTTTCAGTTATTTTGGATAAATTAACATTTATTTGGAATTCTGCACTTTCACACTCACATGCATAAATGTCTTGATTTTATTTGGTATGATTATTAATCTCTCTTATATCAAAGTCCATAGTTGAATTAAATAAAGTTTTGAGCATAGAGAACTGATCTTGTTATTTACTTGAACCAAGCATATCTTTTCACATTAAAATGATTTCATTGCAAATTCGATATGATGCTACATAGTAGAAGTGGTTTCTTGAGTGAAAAGTTTCCCCTGCTATACTATCATGCACATGGTCTAGAATCTTTGAGAATTGACAAAAGGACAAGCTCACCCCTGCCTAGAATAAAAATCCCTTGCTTTATAGCCAATCCGAGCAAGTATCCCTAGTGTAGGAAGAAAAAGAAAAGTCAAAGAAAATGAGAAAAAGAAAAATATTATTTTGTACCATCCCAACAATATTTTAGCATTATCTCAGTTCCACACAAAAATACAAAAAAAAAAAAAGAGAGAAAGAAGAGAAAAATAAAAAGCAAAAAGCAATAAAATCCCTTTTCCCTACCCTTTGAAAAGAAAATAAGGGTGAATGAGCTTGAATCCCTGGAATTCTCAATTATTCGAAAACTATGAGGTAAGCCTGTAAGAAACCTAGTTCCTTTATTAAGAATCGCTTTTGTATTGAATCACCTTTGATTGTAAGGTAGAAACCCACAATAGATTTAATTAATATTTATATTCTTCGATGCCTCAACTATACAAAATGAAATGCCTATTTCTACGAGTGTGAAGGTGTGATCAAAGGTCACAACCTTTGTGAAAGAGAGAGTGATTAAATAATTAACTATTAATGTGATTAGTGTGGTGGTTAGGAGTAGAATCCTAACATGCCACCTTCCTTAAAAAGAGCTTTGTCCTCAAAGCTCAAAGTAAGGAGCTTCATTGCTTGTTTTCCCAATTGAATTTGTGCAAGTTCTTGTACTATTTTAATGTCACTTTTTTGAAGGCAAGGATATATTGAAGGTCGAAACATTAGTGGGGGGTTTCTAGAAAGAATAGTAGAATCTTCCTTAGGAGAATTGTGATGACGGTAGGCTTCCGCTTTAGCCAATTCTTCCTATGTAGAATGAAGGGAAAATAAAGGTGCACTCACTCTTTTGCCTCCTTTCTGAATCAGGCTGGCTATATGATGAGAACTCACTATTGGCGATGAATTTGTGTGTAGTTCTTTGAGAGTGTATGTCTTGCCTTCATTGTTTACTGCATGAATGTCTACCTCATATTTTCATGGTGCATCGAGCACTTCTTGCACATCGACCTCATTTCCTTCATTGTTATGATCAGGTGCTTTGGTCATGTTGTGCACATCTTCCTCACCTTCTTCCTCTATGGAGTGATAGGGATCAACTATATTCAATAAATACAATTTTTGTGTGGCACAACAATGAAGGGGCCCAAATTGCTCATCACAAGTATAGCAAAGGTCATTCACTCGTCGCTCCTCCATTTATTGTAGGCTAAGGTACTTAACTAGCAAGGGTTTGTGTTTTGGAATAGTGTGCATGAATGTTGATTTATCAATAGGTTGCTCCCCATGTTGATGTTGAACATTGAATGTATCATCGGCTAACAAGGCTAATCTAATAGCTTCCTGTAGAGTGTGAGGAGTTTACATCATGATATTCACTCTAATTTCTTCTTTCAATCCATTGATGAACCCACTTATGAGTACTGATTCGTCCAACCCTATGATGCAATTGGCAATATCCTAGAACTGAAGTTTATATATCCTCACTGATGTGATTTGACGTAGGTGGGCAAGACTAAGTAGCAAAAGTAGGTTGGGTTCATGATATATTCTTCCATCGTCCATTTCTTGCATCACTTATTTCATTTATTTTGAAACCTCTTTCGAGACCTCTTTCGCAATATCCTTTGCCACTTTTTGTGACCTTTGTCCTTTCTTCGATGCCAAAGTTTTCCAGTGATGCGAACCGTAGCCACCGGTGGGTAAAATTTATTTTAAACCTTAAGTTTATACTCTAATTTTATACGATTCCACCATTAACCTATGTATTTACCAGAAAACTCTGCAAGCGACCAATTTTTTTGTGATTTCTTCAGATTTGATGTATTTTTTTTTAATCTGTGCTTGGTCGAATCACTCTACTAGTCTTCAACAACCATATTTCTAAATTTTTTTATAACTTCTCGCTTTTATTTTTTGCCGAATTGGGTTACTGTTTTGTCCTTTTGGTGAGGTAGACACCGAAGAGACTATGACATCCTGTTTGTTCATTGTAAAAAATAATTCATTGTAAAAAATAATTTCCGGAGTTTATGTCCGCTTATTGCACTATCACTGCGTCAGAACTCACAGCCGATGTCGACAATTTATATTATGGTGGAGCTCTATTTTTTATTCCATTGTCGGTTTGTGTTATCACAAAGGAATACGATGTTGTGAGGCAAACCCATACTCACTTATGACAAGGTGGCACGTAAAGTGGAGACGGTGGCTGTGTGGGGAAAAAAAAAAATTGGATTGAACTAGCTCTGATCCAGATGTTAGGAACCTAGTTCCTTTATTAAGAATCGCTTTTGTATTGAATCACCTTTGATTGTAAGGTAGAAACCCACAATAGATTTAATTAATATTTATATTCTTCGATGCCTCAACTATACCAAATGAAATGCCTATTTCTATGAGTGTGGTGTGATCAAAGGTCACAACCTTTGTGAAAGAGAGAGTGATTAAATAATTAACTAATAATGTGATTAGTGTGGTGGTTAGGAGTAGAATCCTAACAAAGCCCCATAACAGGTGGTTTGTGTCCAACCCGCTTGGCCTTGGGTAATCCCTAGCATGGTGATATGTTTGTCACATTAGCAACCTTATTTTGTATAGACCTATGTCTGCTTATGGATCAACTAGCTCTTGATGACCCGACTTACATAGTAGTCTGGTATGGTTACATGCATATAAATCATGGTTAACGAACGCTTATTTGGTTAATTCAAATTACTTGTATCAAATTATATTGCCCAAAATTGGTGAATGAAAATTACAATTGCACACACATTTGTATTTGAGAGATTTTGTATCATTATGATAAATCAAGATCGGCAATGAACTCACATATGCACATGAGGGTTCCTTATAAATCTACATTTTGTCTTGAGATAATTTAAAATATTTTTGCAACTCTTTTTGGAATAATTTCATCTTCTTATTTAAGAACATCTGTTTAGTATAAAAACAATTACATACATTTTTTTCAAAAATCCAAAATTTCTTTCAACAACATATTCAACAATCTAGCAATAAAGTCACGTTTATATATTTTTTTCTGTTTATCTCAAAATCAAAAATCAATTATGCAATAAAATTACTTTTTTTGGATTTCGCGATGATGGTATAAGTCTATACCTATAATTCTATGCCTAGCACAAACCATTGTTCTAATTTTATTTCCCATTCATTATTATTTATAAAAACATATGGCTTATATCATTATGTTACACAATTGTGCTTTAAAAAGAACGAACACATTTTTCTATTTCATTTCATTATGTCAACATTTCATTTTGCAATGATGGTATAATTCCTAAGGAATTGTTCAAAATTTTATCACACTTAGGAATTTTATGCCTAGCAAAAAAAAAAAAAATCATATTTTTAATATTTCATGCATAAGATTTTCATGAAAATCTAAAAACAAATCATCACCATCATCATTTTTCAGCATCACAACAAAAAGTCTTAATACAGTCTCTTAAGCACTCTTTTACTTTAAGCAATATTTCTATACTGGGATTATCTTGATGACCTAGCGAGCGACGACTCCATGAAATGGTCTATAACAGCGATAATGTCCTTTGAAATTATTGTTATAAGTCCATTTATTTTCATCAAATTACACCATACACAACCAATTTGTTTACATCAACTTATTTCATTTAAATTTTATAGCATGACATATTTCCAAATGACATAATTACATGAATAATCAATCAACAATTCTAAAATAGAAGCATCATCAAACATATACACAAGTCATATCATCAAAAAGACCATTTATATATCAACAAATTCTGAACATCATATCAAAATTGGACTGGTATGCCACAATCAATACCCTGGCATACTCAATCCTCTCAAAATAATAATAATAATATATCCAATCTACAGTCTATAGCAGCTAGTCTCGAGAAGCCCTTGAGCTCTCAACCTCATCTCTCCCACCTTGGCATGGAGGAGGTGGCCCCATAGAGGTCTGCCCTGTGTCATGGGTCCCCATTGTCGATCATGAGGATTTCCTCGATGATCCCATCCTGATTAGTTTCACAATGCTAGCTGGAAACTATAACCTCTGGCCATCTGGAACCAGCTAGAAGTATACTCCCTGATAGAATGTGGTCTGAGCCATAGACCGCACCAACTCCTGCATACTTGCTCCTCCACTTCGAGCCTTGAGCTATGTAGCCTCATCCTACAGTGTCTACACCTGAGCCCGGAGGTGGGCAACCTCAGCCCAAAGAGCTGCCATCTCGCTGCTCTCCCCTAACTTGACACCCTTGCCATTATTAGGTGATGGTGGCCTCTCCCCATACTGAGAAGGGAATCCCTCCTCCCTCCTCTCTATCTATTACGGTCTCTGCAAATCCTGTGGCATCCTCTGGCATCTCTCCTATGAATACCATCGTTGCTCTCTCCCTCTGTGACCCCACAGCCTAGCGCTACCTACCAATCTTTTGCACAACTACGTGCATCGAACCCTGTGCCCTAGTCATTCGAGGAGGGTGGATGCCTGCGTACCAGGCATCATATCCATTAGTGACCCCAACATCGTCCCCATACACTAGCTGGATGGGGGCATCATCCATGTCCTAGATCCAAAATCATTGCATTTCTAGAGCCCCGCTTTGTGTGGTATTATCCTGGACAGTCCGAGAGTACTCATAGTCCCTAAGAGATGGGATCCCCTATTGTAGACCAAACTATCGCAAAACTTGGTTGTAGCGGTGGATCTCTACCTCTCCCTACTCCATCCTCAACCAGCAGACTTATCTAATGTGATCCAACTCCTGTCCATACTCTCCCCACCATGGATGCTCTCTCCATGGCCTCTAGGTGATCTGGTCTAGGATGAGGTCATCTAGTAACCTCTGTGACATCAACAGATCTATCTACCGCTGTGACCCTCTTTGGAGCCACCAATAGAAAACCCAGGGTCTCTCCCGATAAACCCCTGTTAGTAGGAGTCCTACCGGCCTCTGCAACATGATGTGCTCCCAACACCAATCCTGTAGTAGTGATGTCAAAACCAAAAATTAGCCTCCCTTTTATACGACCCCGTGTAGGATCCTATACAGTCGGCACAATGCAAAGCTACCCCATGCAAATCTATACCCGTGGTCTCTCATGTCGCAGACCACATCTGAAAGGAGCCATGGTAATCTGCACTCGCTTTGGTGGCACAGTAGTAGGCCACCCACTATCCCTACCAAAACCTGAGTCAACCTAGATGCCCCAGGCATCTACCTCAAAGACTCAATGTTCACTTTTCCATTCTCTAGGGTGAAGCTCGGGTCTCCGCACAACCTCATCATAGCCTGACCTTGATTAGCCACAGGATTCATAAACTGTCCCTATATGGGGATCCTCAAGATCCTCCATACGTCCTCTAAATTGGGAGCCATCTCCCCTATCGATAACTAAAAGTAGGACGACCCCGGATACCATCTCTCTACTAAGGTTGTCAGTAGCCCCATGTATATCGGTATTTATGACATCTCTGCCACATGCTGTAGTCTGACCTGTGCCAGTTGGTCTCGCTTTGCCTGATTGAGTGTGGCCACATCATCCCTCAACCCCCCATATTTCCATTCCTGACTCTTTAGTAATCCCCTCTGCAAAATAAACAATAAAACAACAAAATTCATTAATAAAACAATTATTACAATCAATTAAATGCAATTCAAACAAGCTTAATTTCATAAAAATGATGATATCGTCCACCATTGGATGATATTGTCCTAAATTAGGTCAAATCATCCTTTGTAGGATGAAATCATCTCCGATTTCTCAACTTGGGGATTGCCCCTTGTTGGACGGGATCGCCCCTATTTCGTCGATTTCGCCCTTAGACGAAATCAACGATCTAGGGATGATTTCGACGAAATTGGGACAATTTCATCCCGACGTCGTCGATGGCCTAAAAATAGCCGCGATGCCCCAAAATAGTCAAAATTTAAATAAAAAATTACACAAATCAAATTAAAAACATAATTCACTAAGTTTAGATCCTTACCCGTAGCCCACGTCGGACCTCTGTTGATCTGTGCGCTGTTTCAACCATTTTGTCTGCAGAGCTCTAAAAACAATGAAAATGAACAGTAAAAATGAATTAGGGTTTTACCCTATTTTTCTTTATTTTATTTAAAAAACAACAATTTTTAAAATTTTGCTTTTCTACACTTTTACCTCAAATGTTCAATTTGGGTAAAAACACGGAGGGGGCACCATAGTAAGCAGTTGTACGATTCAACCTAGAATCGTTGTCTAAAAAATTGAGTAAATTTTTGCTTTCTCGTAAAATAGGAAGAACTCATCTTTAACGCATTTTCTTCAGAAAATTTGCTAAAGAGGGGGCAAAATGTAGCACCCTAAAATTGGCGCAGTTAAACCTTAGTAAAAAGATAAAAATTTGAATTTTAACTCCAAAACCACATGTTAACCGCCTGTTACCCGCTCCCCTCATTTTCTACACCATTTTTAGGAGTTGTTTTGACCGTTGGATGATATCGTCAACGATCAGATGAAATCATCCCAGATCGAACGAATTCATCTGGAACAGAACGTCCAAAATATTTCATCCCAAAACCAAATTTTCATAATTAGCTTATGTTTCAACAGCTTCTCTAACTTGGGCAGAAAGTGTGTTTGCGCAGTTAGAGTCTCCCTCGTTGGAGATCTCCCAAATTGGGGTGATCTCCAACCTCCTAACCTTATAAACTTAGGATTTTCCTTGACTTCCCCCTGGCTTATTTTCCTTGCAACTTTAGTTTCCCATGCATTAGAACACCTTCACACCATCGTTTGCATTGTGTATTTCAAGTTTTCTTGCAGGAATTTTACTGTTTTCAGCTGGAGCAAGCTCGGATCATCGTTGGCAATTCTAGATGATTTTGGATGATCCTATCGCAGATCAGTGATGATCTCATACAATTGGAGGTAATATCGACTACAGTCCAGATTTGGGGCAATCAGAGCCTAGAGTTTGCATTTTTTATCTTCTCTCTTCATTTCCTTATGCATTAACTTAGTTTATTCTATTTCTACATTCTAGATTTCACCTCATTCAGCATAGATGCATGATAAAGTTAAAATAAATTATTAAATTAATGCATTTCATTTAATTGTTATCTGGATCTATCATTTAGGTAGGTTTACTATTATTTCTATCATTTCCCCTTGCTTTTGTAGTTGCATTTTTGGTCTTTGGTATCTGTTTTTGTGATTGCAGGTTTTTGATGAATTCGTTTGATGAATTCATCAGGTCGACGACGATCTCGTCTGATATCATATGACCGACTATGATCTAAGATGATTCTATGAAATTGTAGATGATTATGTAATATTTGAGATGATCTGGACTTCTACAAACCTCAGAAACTTCATCAAACATTCGAAATCAGGTACATTTTGTCTTATTTAGCACACTTTCTGTGTTTAGCATTTATTCATGTTTTTTGTATCCATATAAATCAGCATTGGCATATAGAATAGCTTAGATTCATCTTGGAAAAACCTAGGATATGAATTATTAAAGTACAAAATGAACACATCAAACCCATTCTCAACCTAGGCATGGAAACTGCCACTCAAAGTTTCTTGGTGAACCCACCATCCGTCAAAAATTCACCCTTATACCCCTCCCCCAAGAGGCATGACCTTCAAAGGGCCTCTCAGTCTGAGGTATTGTCCCATACTTCTCGCATCCCCCTTCCGGGCATGGATCCTATAGCTTGAAGGTAAGGATGCAAAAAATTTGGAGCGATACAATAGGAAGGCTTTGTCATAAGTTGATATGCATCGAGAGCATAGAGATGCTCGTACTCATGCTAGTGCTAAATAGAGGGAGCGGCCTTCACCACTCGATGATTAGAGGCAAAGGCAACATGAAGAAGAAGAGGGAGACAGATACAAACAATAATATCTTGAGAGCTCCCAAGCTAAGGAGGAGGAAGAGCAATGCCCTCCAACTTGTACGAGGAAGAAAATACCTCCTAAGCCACCTCCATGTCAACTTAGATAGGATGAATTTCTATCTTCGAATGCCTATAAGGCCTTAGCTGAGAATGTAAAAGCCATTGAGAAATAAGGCATGACTATTCAAAAGCCGACATTAAGAAAAATCCATAATGAGCCTTTAGATCCTTCGGTGCGTACTCCGTCTTACCCTGAGCATTTTGATATGACCAGGTTAGACAAGTTTAAGGGTGATGAAGATGCACATGAACATACCATGAGCTTTCTAGAAGCTTGTTTTCATATAGCAAGCAATGATGCATTGCTACTGAGCACTTTCATCATGACACTTTTTGGTCCAACCCAGGAGTGGTTTAATCAGCTAAAGAAACATAGCATAGCTGATTTTGAGTAATTAGCTAATGCCTTTCTGGAATGCTATTCCTTTGGCATCAAGAAATAGGCTAATATTTTTGACCTGGTTGTGCTAGCTCAGTGCGATGATGAGCCAATTGAGAAATACAAAAAGAGATGGAGGATACTAATGGTGAAGTTGCCATTCCCTATTCCTACCACAAAGTTAACATGAATGTTTACAAAGAGTTGTGTCAAGTACATCTCGTTACTGCTATAGCTACAGTAGTATCCTACATTCGAGGAGGATTTGGTACAAGCCAAAGTGATCGAGGATATCAAGTTTTAGGAAAGCAACTTAAAGCTCAAGAATAGGAGAGAGGGACAAAATAAGAGTGTCACAAAACAATAGGGCAAGCAGGCCCATGTGAATCAAGTGGTGCTGAATCTTCAAAGAGAGGACAAGGGCAACAAAAATAGAATTATCAAGCCCAACCTCCTCCTACATAGTATGATAAGCGCAAAAAAAATTATAAGGGAAAGAACAAAGATCAACATCCACCTCGATAGTTCACACCATTAATAGAATCATTGATGTCAATTTTCCATCAACTATTCAAGGCAAAGGTAATTATATTGCCCGAGGTCAAGCTGATAGACCCCAATCAACCCAAATCAAAGGGGTACCAAAATCTATTTTATATTTTTCATCAAACAAAATACCATGACGTTGAGGTGTGTTGGACTTCCAAACACATGGTGCAAAATATGATTGACAAAGGTGAGCTTGTGGTGCCACACAACCCCCAAGTGCTCGATAATCAGAATATGGGAATTTATAAAAATCCCTTTCTAAATCATGATGTCCCTCACAACAAAGTTGGGCAAGTCAACTTGGTGCGAGTTGAACCACCTACCCAGGGGTTTGTAGGCATGGTGAACATTGTCACTAGGCATGGGAGATATGAACAACATAATAAACCTCGTGCTCCCATTCAAATACAAGCCATGCCAAATCAACGATCGACACAAAATATTCCAGGCCCACCAACAAGACCGGTGGTGACCATAAGGAGCAGGTTGGTCCAAAACCTATAAAAAAATCCTATAAAGTTGTCAATATATGAGCTAATACAATAGTCCCCTAGGCATAGGGAGACTCTTATGGATATTTTGAGTTCCATTGAAGTAAACCATTGAAGTTACTAGACGTCATCATCGATAAAGAGACCAAGAGGTAAACCATTAGTATGTGCTCAATTGACACCATCTGTGTCACATAGATTAGAGCATACAACTACCACTTTCTTGAGACCTTCAGCATCAGTCATGCGTCAGGATGAGAGGAAGTTGAAGGTAAAAATGGTAAGAAAGAGGAGCATAAGCCTGAGCCAGTAACTGAGGAAGTTCCCACTCCTATGGAAGTTGAAGAACCCCAAGACAAATTTGAGGAGGCACCTCAGCATGCCTCATGTGCATCTTCAGTAGGGTCATCCACACTGCGGGTGACTGTTCATCTTGCCAGCACAAGACTAGGTGAATATATAGTGTAGAATGTGACCTTCAAGCCAATTTTAGAAACTGCACAGGATATGGGATGACCACCCACCCATCGCTATCTAGTTGGATTAGTTTTACCATTGGGTGAACCACCCAATCAGACTAACTTCATATATGTAAGGCTAGACCAGATTCCAATGCGAACGCCCATGGATGAAGATGACGACGAACCGTTCGTAGTAAACATTCATTATCTATCCAACTAGGAGTATGCCATGCGAATCTTCGAGTTATATCATTGGCATGGACATGACCTTGGTATCTTTGAAAAAGGACATAGGACTCCACTAGAACTATATTATTAGTTAGCCACTAATAAGTTTGGTTTGGGGTTACAAATACGAGGGCAAGATGATTTGTTTGTAGCATCCTTGGATTTTTTGTACCTTAGTCTAGTTGACAATGTGGATTTTAATCCATATCATCCTGATCCTTCCAGGTTTTGGAGGAATCACTTGATGATATCTTTTGTCACTACTGAGCCACTCGAAGATCATCATGAAGAGCTCCTTGAACAGACTGTGATAGAACTGAACCCTAGAGATAACCTGGGAAACCAAACCCATGATGTAGTTGATGACACTGACATGCAAGGGTGAAACCCTATTGCTGTAAGTGATCTTCAGCTAAGAGGTCTTTATAATGAATATGGAGAGGAGTCCACATTTGATATGAGTGGACCAAACTATGATGTGAGCAAGGAATCCTCAAACAACGATGAATTTGAGGATGAAGTCGAAGGTGCCTATGTTAGGCCCTGGTATGCACACCATTTATTACTTGTTGAATCGATACAAGCTATCAAGGAGATTCTTCCTGCTAAAAATAATTTTGAGGGAGAAGCTAAGCATGTCTACTCAGAGACATCGTATATACGGTAATTTTTTTGGATACATACGACACCAACCAAACACTGAGATTCATGGGGCTGCATTTGTCGAATCATCCCTCGCTTGTAGGGGTGAATGAAGGATTCTATTATTATAGTGATGAAGAGGAATAAATGGAGAGAGCCTATTTAGGCCCTCATCAGCTACATCACCATCATGTTCCTTATGCAACCGAGGACTTACGTAGAGAAATTAATATCGAGCCTTATCTCAGAGGAATAGCACCGAATTTCAATGTGATTTATCACTTGTTATTTTCCTATCCATGCACATACATGGAGCTCCTTGAGCCAAATTATCCTATACTATAGCCAGTGCATAGGGATGATCCTGTCGTTTAGATTTTTTACAGAGAGGACCCATTCATGATCGTGTCATTAGAGCCAAATATCGGGTATGAGAACTGCATTGTTGATGTAGATTTATTTCTATGTGGTCCTGGAGATCAAATCCATTCCATAAACATGGTCTCCATTAATTTGACCACCCCACTCTACAATCCAATAGATTCGTCCAAACTGCTGTATCGTACTGATTCACCCATAGAGCCTGAGGATTTCTTCCCCAATGAAGAAATGTTGCAACCTTTCAATTTTTCTCTAGGCTATGCTTATGATGTTTATCATGCTGATAATTCTTCTAATGTAGAACATATAAATCCAGCTAATGACATCCATTTGATCCCTACACCTCACCAGCTTGAGGAGGGGTCGCATATGTCAGTAGAGGAAACCTTCGACGTGGATATTGATAGCGATACCACTAATACAAAGAAGGTTAAATTTAGAGAGAGTCTCACTCCAGATAAGCATGATAACATCATCCCTCTATTGAAAGAGAGACCAAATATTTTTTCTTAGACGTACAAGGATATGCCAGGTCTAGACCCAAAATTGGTTACTCATAACCTTTTGTTGGATCTAACGAAGAAGTCGGTCAATAAAAATCTTAGAAATATGCACCCAAAAGTAGCCTTAATGATGAAATATGAGCTACACAAGTTTTTGGATGTAGAATTTATCATTTCCATCAACTATCCAAAATGGATGTCCAAAATGGTACCCGTAGGAAAACTAGATGGAAGAATCTGTATTTGCATAGATTTCAGAGACCTTAATAAGGCAACACCCAAGGATTAATTTTTGTTGCCCAACATTGATTCTCTTGTAGATGTTACTTCAGGTCACGAGGTGCTCTCCCTAATGGATAATTTTTCTAGTTACAACCAGATTTGGATTAAACCTGAAGACCAGCATAAAACCGCATTTACAATGCCATGGGGGACATTTTTCTACAAAGTGATGCCCTTCGGTCTTAAAAATGTTGGTGCCACATACTAGCGGGCCATGACATATATTTTTCATGACTAAATGCATAAAATTCTAGAATATTACATTGATGACTTACTAGCTAAGTCATTATTGCATGAAGAGCATGCAAAGGTCCTAAGAAAAGTCTTTGATCGCATGATAGAGCATAATGTTAGGTTGAATCCTAAGAAGTGTGTATTTGATGTCACTTTTGGTAAACTCTTAGGATTCATCATCTCTAAATGAGGCATCGAAGTAGACCCATCAAAGGTCAAGGCCATATTAGAGATGCGTTCTCCCTCTAATATCAAGGAATTAAGGAGACTACAAGGCAAAGTATCCTTGATAAAGTGATTTATCTCTCAATTATTAAATAAATATCGACCCATGAATCGATTGCTACATAAGGGAGTCCCATTCAACTAGGATGAGGAATGCAAGGCAGCCTTCACTGAGATAAAGCAATACTTGGTAACACCGCTAGTTCTAGCTCCACCAAGGCTAGATGTGCCTTTTTTGCTATATATATCAGCAACTGACTTTGCATTGGGGACCATGTTAGCCCAAAAGAACATGTAAGGAAAGGAAAAAGCCATATATTACATTAGCCAGAAATTGGAGTGGTGTTTTCTACCAAGAAATTGTGGCATTACATGCTAAGTCATATGACATATGTTATATCAAAACAAAACCCTTTTTAGTATATGATGAGTAAGACTTATCACAATATATGTACTGCAAAGTGGATCATGCTATTGATAGAAGTTGATCTAGAGTTCATAAGCCATAAGTCCATCAAGGGATAAGTCATAGATGATCAATTAGTAGAGGCATCACTTTCAAATAGCAGGTCTCTGACCATTGAGCTTCTAGATGATGTAGTCTTTGTCGTATCCGAAGCTCCTGAACCCAAAGAACTAGAGAACAATGCTGATATGAATATATTCTTCGATGGTTCAAAATGCAAGCAAGGATATGGTACCAAAATAATATTTTTCACTCCACAAGGAGCTCCAATGTCCTTGTCATTTAAGTTGGATTTTTTGTGCACCAAAAACAATGTTGAGTATGAAGCCCTATTTTTAGGCCTCCACACAGTTGTCGCCATGAATATTAAGAGATTGAACACCTTCGATAACTCCTTGCTCATAGTAAATCAAGTTAAGGGGCTATTTAAATGTCAATGTCCTATACTGAAAGCCTATAAAGATCTAGTTGCCACATATTTAGTAAAATTTGAATGGTACGACATCGAGGCAATCCCTTGGTCGTCACGCAGGTTTGCAAACACCATGGCATCTTTGGGATATTTAATCCCTTAGAATCCATCTATGGATTTCACTACCATCCATGTCAAGACACTCTCGCATCCGGTAGTAGAGCATGCAACCTATGATAACAAAGAATCGATCAACATGATCAGTGTAGAACCAAAATTTGAATGGTTCTGCAAAGCTAAATACTTTCTTAAGAAGGCACCCTAAGGATCATTAACCTCTCAGAGTCCTATAGGGAGTGGTATTACCATTCACCACAAGGCTATTCTTGAGTTTGCATTTGTGAAAGTAAATATGTAGGAGGAGCAAGTCATCTTAGCAGTTAAAGCTGATATTTATCAAAATTGGATGTCGTAAATTATGGACTTCCTAAAACTTAGTATGATCCCTGAGGGATTGTCGCGTGCTGAAAAATGCACATTTAAATATAAAGTGACAAAATATGTCTTAATAGGAGAAATTCTATAGCGTAGAAGCTACGAAGGAGTTCTCCTTCATTTTCTAGAGTCCTAAGAGTCATCTTGGACGATCTCACAAGCTCATGATGGTACTTGTTGTGACTATTTCAACGGCATGACCATCATCAAGCGCATCCTTCACATGGATTATTATTGGCCCACTATAGAGAAATATTGCAATACGTATGTCAAGAAATATGTCAAATTTTAGCACCATGCTAATCTTATGCACTTGCCATCGTAGGCCTTACAACCCATCCAAGCGGCTTAGCCATTTTCTTAGTGGGGATTAGATCTTATAGGAAAGATCTCTCCTTCATCATCGGGTTGACATACATTTATTATCATGGCTATTGAGTATTTTACAAAGTGGGTGGAAGAAATACCCTTAACAATGATAACTGGAGATTTTATAGCAAAGTTTATACTAGAGCATATCATAAGTCATTTTGGTATTCCATCCAAAATAATCTCGGATAATGGAACATCATTCAAGAACAAAACTGTGAGAGCCTTGATGTCTAAGTATAGAATCAAGCACACCTTTGCAACTCCATACTATCCATAGGAAAATAGGCAAGTTGAGGCCTCAAATAAGACTATGGTAGCCATATTGAAAAAGATGGTGCAAGAAAACCACAAATATTGGCATATCCAACTGCCCCTTGCATTATGGGCTTATAGGACTAGTATTCGGATGCCCACTAGGGCAAAATCGTTCTCACTAGTATATGGCACTGAGGCCATTATGCCCTTGGAATTGGAAATTCCAATGCTATACATCACATTGAAATATTTCATCGATGATGACACCGTGTGAAAATATTGCCTTAATCAATTGACGCTACTAGATGAACGTCACGTGAATGCCCTGGATCATCTCTACATTTATCAGGAGTGACTAAAATGAGCTTAAAATATTAAAATCCATCAGAGAGACTTTGAATTTTGGGATCTTCTGCTCAAAGAGAACCAGCAGAACTCTAATTTACCACCTGATATGAGGGAAAAATTTATGGCTAATTGGCTAGGGCCCTATATCATATCTAAAAAGATTGGTCCGGGTACCTATCACCTAATGTCACTAGGAGGTGTTGAAGAGCCTAAACCTCTCAACATCATCCATATTAAGGTATTCTATGCTTGAGAGCATAATAAAAGGCTCCAAGGGTTCTTAAGAATAGCTTGGTCAAGTAAAAGCTCCAAAGGCATCAGTAAGTCCTTTGGTCAACGCCAAAAAGGCTCCAAGGGTTCCTAAAACTGCTTGGTCATGTCAACCCAAAAGCTTCAAGGGTTTGCTTAACACCACTCGGTCATCCTAAAAATATCCAAGGGTTCTTAAGAATCACTTGGTCAAGCAAAGGCTCCGAAGGCATGTACTCACCGTTTGGTTAGATATGAGGCTAAAAAACTCATAAAAATTATAATTATAATAAAAACCAAGAAAAAATTGGTAAAGCATAAAATCCAAAAAAAACATATGCTTTTGCATTTTGCATATTCATTTGCATTCATACATGCATTCACTGCATTACATTGCATATAGGTATTCATCATCCATTGCATTCTATAATAGAATGGTTCATGTTTGTCAGTATTACAAACAACACCACATTTATGTCCAAATCATGCACCTCTGCATTTATCATAATCCATTGCATACATACACAACGTTTGTTGCTATAAGATACTTAAGTATCCACAATTTTTTTGGTCACTTAGCCATACCTAGTGGGTCTCTCAGGTGCCATAGAAAGCTTACTTTTCTTTTGTAGATGAGGTCAATAGTTGGGATAGTGCTTGACATATCAGGATCCCGTCACTAAGCAAAACATATAAAATCCTACTAATATAAGAAAGGATGAAAGCTATGAAAGCGGTCTTAGGTTTCTATAGATATGGGTTTTATTACCTGCTTGTCTTGCAAATAGTTTAGTCTAGAGTGGTGAACCTTGGAAAAAAGACAAGAATTTCCCCTACTCGTACATAGATACACAGTTGAAATCTCAGACCGAAATTCAAAGTTCAAAGTTAAAAATTTTACAATTCAAAGTTCAAAGTTAAAAATTTTACAATTCAAAGTTCAAATATTAAAATAATATAGTGAATCAAAAGCACTATACAAATCCCTTGCTCAATAAAATGGGAATAAACAGTGATTTTTATCACTAAAAAGTAAAACATGAAAAACAGTGATTTTTATCACTACATATGAGCAAGTAAAAAAAATGGGGTGAGAACTTGAATCCCTGGATTGTTCACCATTCAAAATCCATAGAATGAACCTCGATTGCAACAATGGGTTGAAAGAGTCCCGCCTACTCCCAGAGTAGTAGTTCTATTGGGTGATCCCTAACCGCAACAATGGGTTGAAAGAGTCCCGCTTGCGCTTAGAGGGGTAGTCCTGATCAATTTGTAATATGAGCTAGCTCTAGGTGCCTAGGGTTGTCTAGCATTATAGTCCAATCAAATTTGAAACAAGGATGATACGAACATATGAGGAACCCGATCTCACATATGGGTTGAAAGAGTCCCAACTGACATCTAGGGTATGCCTATGATCTATCTAAAAATACTCACATGCACACATAGGGATAATGAATAGTTGGGTCTTTCACGGCAAAAGCCTTGTCCAACAAAAGCCTTGTATAGTTAGTATGTGACATTTGAGAAGTCTACTAGGGTGTTTGAGTCTCATGGAAAACCTCAAAAGCAATTCTCTAATAGCAACAATGTACCAAATATTGCAAGTCATCCAAAATAAATCATATCAATCATGAAAATTGCAAAAATAAATCATGTCAATCATGAAAAATTCAAAGTATCAAATTCAAGATACATCATTACAAGTAAACACAAAGTTTACAGGATATAGGATAGATACTAGATGGATATCAGAAATGATATTTAGACGACCACTGACTATATCATGCATATCTAAAAGTGCAAAATAAATATCAAGTGACATATGATATCAACCATTTCATACCATTTCATATCATTGCATCTCATATATGGGTGTTTAATTGAATAATTGCTTGTAATGAAGGTTTACAATTACATTCATGATTGTTATACATTTTTTGGTGTCGTCCATTAGATTGATAAACACGTATCACATTCATTCCTTATGTTTTAAGTGATTAAGGCATATAGGTTCATTTACATAAAATCATTACCATGTAAATAATGCATTACATCCATTGCATCAGCATATCGAAACACAAGTATAAATTAAATGCATGCAAAGAAAGCAAAATCAAATATGCATTTAAAGCAAAACATTGCATCAATAAGCATCTATCATCAAATTGTACATCTAAGCATCTAAATCACTGCATATCATCATCATCATGAATTAAATAGCTATCTAGTGCATGTCATCCATACATCACATAATATAGCATCAAATTAACATAAGCATTGCATCCATGTGCATCAAATAAACATAAAATCAAAACATATAAATCAAGTACACATCATGAGCCATAAATTATAAAATCATATATATATATATATATATATATATATATATATATATGTGTGTGTGTGTGTGTCTCAAAGTATATAAAGAGTACAAAAATACCCATAGGGCTATAATCGTGTAGGTACTCGACATTACATCAAAAATGATACATATGAAAAATGTAGCTGTGATATGATAACAGCCCTAGCTTTAGCCTGATCCCCCTAAAATGGAGATCTCACCACCTCCCTCAACCCTATAACCTAGAGCTTGCTCTACAGTTAGCTCTAGTTCCTATTGAGGGCCCTATATACCACCTAGCCTGAAGAGGCCTAGCACATGAGAGACTGGTATGTCTAGGCAGCTAGACCTATGACTAGAGGTCGCACCTGTCTCCCTGTGGCTCCTATGTGAGCTATCGCCATGTGTGCTGGAGGACCTATGTTTCCTCTATGATCTATGAGTCCTCTAGTTGGGGCTAGCCTTGGACTATCCTAAAGTATTGGACTTGATCCTCTAAGACCTAGTAGCATGTTTATCCTTAGGTACCTCCAAGTCCCATAGTCTGATGTATCCCTCCAACTAGGAGATGTGAGATGCCCTCACATTGCATAAGTCATTTTCTTCCTCTACGAAGGAAGTGAGTCACTTGACCTCTGCCATAGGATCATCACCTCCTGGTAGTGTAACTACAGGAGCAACTAGAGGTCCCATGACCACCTGAGAGGGTGGAGGAGCCCCCATTTTTACCCTGAGCAAATCCCTCTCTTCCACTGCCTCACTCTATTGTGCCTGTGCCAAGTCATGTGTGCTAGTGAGCTCTATAACCTGGGCATCTACTGTCATGGCTCGTGCCATCAAGCTAGTAATATACTACTCTACCTGAGTTAGTCTGTGATCACTATTGATCAGTTATGCCCTCAAAGTGGTAATAGTGGTGTCTCGCTCCATCTACTATGTGACATATCTATCGAGTTGACTCTGCAAGTCAACAACCTAGGCTAGGAGCAGCCCCTATACACTGTCAATAGGGACCTCACCCTCCTCTAGAGCCTCATCATCTAGGTCGATCTCAGGAGCCTCCTCGATGGTGGCCTTTATGCTCCATCTGCATTTTTTCCACTGGTACACCCTGCACCCATTAGGATCCACCTCTACCTCTACCTAGTTTGGCACTCTGCCTAGAGGCCATGATACATGCCACCAGAGTATGGACCACCATACATCATATGCTGGGGTGGTAGCAGCCCTGTCAACCCCAGACTCCCAGAAGTCATCTAGCTCATCCCCTAGAACCAAAGATCGAATCCATGGTAGATCCCACTCTAAAGCCAAGTGTTGATACACAAATGGGATCTCTGAGATGTCTTGCACTATGTCAAACTAAAGTAGGAAGTGAGATTAGAATTGATACTCTCTAATATTAGCCTTCCAGTCGAGTAGCCACCTATCTCAATGAACCTATCGAAGCCACTCGCCTACTTTAGCCCATGCTAGAAAATAAATGTATGGCTACCACTCAATATTGTATGAGCCAAGTCCTACGAACTGGGTAATATAATGCTAGATATCACCAGCATAGGTCCTACTCCTGAACCCCTCCTCATGACGCTAGCAGGCAGTATAGCATTGGTGGTCATCATAAATATTTGATATGTGCAATGGTAGATCTCTAGGATGCTCTATCCTAATGTGCTACCAACCCCAAATCTAAAGTAACAGGCTATAGCTGATGCCTCAATGGCTCCAATCAGTAATATGATACAACTCTTTGTATAATTGGTATAGCAGGGTGCTCCCCCAGGATAGTCACAATGATTGATCTATTGAACTCTAAACTACTCTCCGGATAGTTGCCAAGAGGTTCTAGGGAATCCTCGCACCCGAGGAGTCTAGAAGAATGACTTACACCACTAGGTGCATAAAAATGGCCCCCCGCACAGAGAAGATGTTCTTCCCCTACCATTATTCGATGTGGACTCCTCCATGATCGATACTACGCTGAGCCTCCTAGATCCGGTCATCGAAGATAGCATCATAAATGGACCCCTTAGCCCTAGAAGTAGAATATACGATGGCCTCAATGTCCATGGGGATCTTGAAGATCCTATAAACATCCTCCAAGGTCATAGTTATTTCACTTGTAAGTAGGTGAAATGTGTTGGTTTGCACATTCCAGCGCTGGCCAATGCAGTAAAGTAATCTTGATCCACCCTAATCGTGGGTAGATCCAGGACATAATTGAAACCGATGGCTCCAAACCATTTCCACTCCTTGGGAGTGAGCTATCCGTAGAGAGTCTTAAGGATGTCGACTTCACGAGCTTTAGAGGTTAACATCTAAAATAAAACCATGATATAAGGAAAAAGCTAACTAAAAAGTGTCAAAAACATCTAAAAATTAATAAAAATACAAAAACATGTCATCAGGAAGTCATAAAAATAAAAAATATCGCTTAGAAAAGTCAAAAATGCATTAATTAGCATTAATTACCTAGAAAACCTTAGGAAAATTAAAAAAATTGATAAAATTTCCTAAAGTCTACGAACCACGGGTCAACCCTATGGTCTTGATACAGTCAAAATATGATCGTTGGAATTTAAATGTGGATTGTAGCTGGTACCTACAGTCTCCATATAAGATCCCATAGGGGTCATTTCCCTGGCTAAAAAAACAAAAAAATAAAAAAAGAAAACCTACACTAGCCTAATATAACATGAGGTTCGTTACCAGTAGTTTAATTAGGTTCAATTAGCCCATTTCTTGATGAGGTCTCGGTTGGATGAAGCCTGCCCATGGTCTAACATCGTGCGATGTGTAAGGTTTGGGTGTAAAATTTGGTAGGGTTTCAAGTTAGGTTTAATCCGTCACTATCCAGAGCTCTCCAATTGTCAATCGCTATCAAAGATTAATGAAACAAATTTGAAAATTGAACCTTTTATAATATTTTATTATTCCACATGGACCATGGCTGACACTTGTGGTCCCAAATTAGGGTTTTCCACCTACAATCCCTAGCTTCTATTCCCAAAAATTGCAAAAGGGAACCGTAGACCCTATCCGTGGTTTGCATCTGGTAGCAAATTTGGTCAAATCCCACCATGGGAAGGTTTAAAATGGTAAATTAATGACTCCTAACAGATCAAATTTCAATAAAAGCAATCAAATTTTGTAAATTTGGTGATGTTCAAGCACCAGGATCAATTCAAAAATTTAAAATTAACAAAAAAAAATCAAATAATTCAAAAACCAAATGCACCTCGTATTCAGTAATTTACCCTATACACTTGGTGGTTGCAGCGGTTTGCGATCCATGCAATGCGACAAGATGAGTAAATTACCATAAGAAAATTTGGGGCAAAACTATCATCATGGACTTGACATGCTTCTTTTCAATACCTAAGAAGGCCTTCGTGACTGGACTGCTCCATAGGAACGATGCATTTCATGTCATGTCTCCTATGACATCTTTTCAACAAATCATCGATAACTTGATTCAACACAAAACTAATTGGATTTGTATCATTTTGATTCCCTAAGATGACTATTGTAGCCCGAATGCTCCATGGGATAGGAATGTGCAATCACTATTAATAGTTGGAATCAAAAGTTGAACTAGGCCTAGCCAAGGCATTAATATGCTCAAATCTAAATTTTTTTAGATCGTCCATTATGGTCAAGCGACATCATCACTTTAATCATTGTCATTACCCTTATTGACTCATAACTTGAGGGGGTAGTCATAATAACAAATCATAATAAAAATCAATATAAGATCCTAGAGATCGTAGATCCCTTGATCTTGTCAAAATTGTGTTTGTCCTTGTGAATCATTGTCAATAGCTATCATAAGCTTACCCCTTTGCTTGGGGAAAATAGAAAATATGAATTTTGCTTATTGTTCTCTACCTTTCGGATCTATGGGTCATAAGATACCTATGGAATGTGCAACTGCACTGAATGATATGAGAAGGGTACAGGCTTTTCAAATATAAGCCTTTCAACCAGTGGGAAGCAATGATTCTAGGATGCACATCCTTTTGTAGGACAAGAGGCATCTAATGTTGATCTAACTAATGATCATCATAGAACCTTCAACATCATTTTAGGTCTATTTTTGCTTAGCGTTATTTGATCTCATAATGCATCTCAAAAGGGGTATCTGTAGACACCTAAAATGCATCATGTCAATGGATACTACTCATATGGACATGCTACAAGACCATATGGAGGATCTTGGACAGACTCCAAGATAGAGCAATGGTTCTAACCACTCAATTTGGGCTCCTTGATCTAACAAGTCTAAATCGCAGCCCATACCTACGGTCTATAGGCTGAACCATGGCTGAGACCTATGGTTTATAGTCTAGACCATAGTTGTGACCTATGGTCTTAACTAAAGTTTAGTTGGCCTTCATCCGAGCCAAATTGGGTTGAATGGCCATTTGTTCTAGAATAAAGTGATTAGAGGATGAAAGCTTCCAATCCAACTATCCTAACCACCCTGTAGCACCCTAAAATTGGCGCAGTGAAATCTTAATAATTACATTTACTCTAGTAAATAATTTAAATTCAAATTTTAACCTCCCAAACCGCCCGTTAACCGTCGGTTAATCCGTTTCCCCCTTTCCCGTGCCATTTTTAGAGGTTGTTTTGACCGTTTGACGATATCGTCGCCGATCAGATGATATCGCCCTAGATCTGACGATTTCGTCTGGGCTAGGACGTCCAGATGATCTTGTCCCAAAACTGATTTTGCATAATTAGCTTCTGTTCCAACGGGTCTCTAATCCGGGAAGAAGCGTGTCTGCGCCGTTAGAGACCCTCCCCCATTGGAGATCTCCCAAATAGGGATGATCTCCAACCTCCTAACCTCCCTCCTAAGCCTATTTAATCCTAAGCCCTTCCCTTAGCACCCCCTGGCTGAAATTCCCTGTAACTCGACTTCATACACGTTAAAACATCCCAAATTCTATTTTGCATTAGTTCTATACAATTTTGTTGCAGGTACCTTAGTGTTTTTCAGTCGGAGCAAGCTTACATCGTCGTCGACGAACCTGTTCAGATCGGAGGCGATCCTGTCGAATCAGAGATGATTTCGTACCAATGCGAGATGATTTCGACTGTAGTCAACATTGAGGCAATCAGTGCCTAAAGTTTGCATTTCTTCATCTTTTCTCTGTTATTTTATTCTACAATTAGCTAGTTTATTCAGTATTTTATGCTATTCTGCATTTTGGAGTTCACCCATCTAGATTAAATGCATAATTAAGTCATAATTGTGATTAAATTAGCATAATTCATTCATGTTTCTGTTTATAAGTTTTAGTTTGATATTATTGCTGTCATTTTACACTGTTTCCCTCTGTTAGAATAGTTGCATTTTCTGTGTTTTGCACCTATTTCTCTGTTTGTAGGTCTCTGACGAATTCGTCTGACGAATTCGTCAGATCTCAGATGATCTTGTCTGATCTCAGATGATCCTGTCAAATCAGAGGCGATCCTGACTGCTTCAAGAATCAGAATCTTCATCAGACATCCGGATCAGGTATTTTTCTTTTAATATTCTTTAATTTCTCTATTTTTTGTCTTATTCTATTTTTTTGTATTCATTTAATCTGCATCTTCATATAGAATAGCTTAGATGCATTTTGGCCAAACCTAGGATTTGAATGCTTAAGGCTAAAACGAACACATAAAACACATTCCCAACCTAGGCGTGGAAACTGCCATTAAATGTTTCCTGGTGAACCCACCATCCGTCGAAAAATCACCAATATACACCTCCCTTGAGAGGCGGGACCTTCGCAAGGCCTCTCAGTCCGAGGTACCGTGCCATCCTTTTCACATCCCCCTTCCGGGCACGGATCCTATAGCCTGAAGGTAAGGGTGTGAAAAATTTGGAGCGATACATTTTGGTGAACCCGACGTGAATGCATTGTAAACCTTTTGAAAACAAAAACAAAAAAAATAAAATAAAACAACTAAAACATAGATGCATTTTAGATCATTTAAATTTAATATCATGTTTAGATGGTAGCTCCTAAGAAAATATTAGCAGTTACTATAAATGTAGAAAACCAATTGGCAGCCATAGAAATCAATTATGTGCTTAGTGTGCCTAAAATAGATAGAAATCAACTCTTGTGGGACGAACTTGATAGAAGACTTAGTGTCATTTCATCTAGGTCAACAAAACTTAAACAAATCAAGAGGCTTGTCCTAGATAGAATCCTGGATCCTCATCAACTTGTCTTTTATCATGAACTTCAGAGAGCTTGCCATAGATGGTTAGCTTATAGGAGAGCTCTTGTATCTTCAGAATTGTTCACCTTCGAGGAATACCTCGAGAACGCAGCCATTGTACACCAGTTCCTAGGTCTTGTAGAAGACCAAGAGGTTGTTCTTATGGATAGGGAAATATGGAATAGAGTTCCTCGAGCTGTGTTATATCGAGAGTATTGCCACGAGCTTTACTTCTATCAACCAAAATCTGAGACAGATAATATCACTATAGCTCTTTTCATTAAATTTTTGAAGGAAAACTTTCAATTTGAAGAAGAACACTTCATGACTCCTGAAGAACTCGAGCCCATTAATGATATTTATAAATTGTTTATAGAAAACTAGATTATTACTTTCAGTCTTATTTCTTGCATTTATTGTGTTGTTTGTTGTCTTTACAATATTATTTCAAAAACAAAGAAAAACTAAAAACTAAAAAACATAGCAAAAACTAAAACATTTCATTTTAAATATTGTAGTAGGTATATAATTAATATATACCTCTTAATCTTGTTGCATATATATATATATATATATATATATATATATATATATATATATATATATATATATATATTTTTTTTTTGCTGAAATCTAAAATTAAGCACAATGCCTAAACTTAGGAATGGTAAAGAAACTTTAGGAGAAGAAGAAGATTGGTTACAAGATAAAACTAGAGACCCAAATGTCCTTCCTGAAGATCCAATTCCGGAAGGAGAAACTCTAGATCAACCAGAAGATGACCTAGGTGAAGACAATGAACAAGAAGGAAGTGTTAAAGAGGATGGATCCTCATCCCCTAGAGTAGCTCCAGATGGAACTATTGCTTTTGACAACGTAGATCATTTTCAGAAATTTCTCAATGATAACATTGACGCCCTTAATGTGGCAGTTCGTATTGATAAAGGGCAAATTAGTGACACTCAAGCAGCCATGGAACATGTGTTTGATGTGCACACTAATCCCTTGTCTTTCATTGATCAAGAAAGTGATAAGGCTGGACCATCCAATACAGATATGGTCACTATGATTCAAAACATGTCAAAACAACAGGTTACCCAACCTCCTAAGGAACCTGTTATTCAACCTAAAATCATTCCCACACAAAAGAAAACTTCCTTCACTACTTTATTTCGCCAAACTATTGAGCAATATGCTTCAAGTAAACAAAAACCTAAAACGAAGCCAAACACCAATTTTCAACAATCTGGAATACATCATAATACAACTTCAAAATTCCTTCATAACACTTTTCCTACCAACAATTTACACAATAGCAACATAGCATCTAATCTTCATGTCCCTCCATCATATGCTCACAAAACCCATGTCAATGCCCTACCGAACCAATATGGTGGGCAAACTAGTAATCTGGAAGCCATGGTGAAACAGTTAGCTTCGCGTATGGACCAGATAGATCCCTATCGTCCCTCGTACAATTATCGAGAGATATGTAGTCAACCTTTGGATCCCATAGTTGTAGCTCAACCATACCCTAAGCATTTTCCCATGCCCATCTTGCCTATATATAAAGGAACCGAAGATCCCATAGAGCATCTTCGCATGTTTAGGATAGCATGTCATGATATATCACATGATGACTTGCTATTACTAAAAATGTTCCCAAAAAGTTTAGGTGGAATGGCATTAGAGTGGTACTATCAATTGCCCACTCATTCTTTGAGAAACTTTGAAGAAACAATTGAATCTTTTGTCCATCAATTTAGTGCCTACATCGAGAGGCATGTAACCATTAAAGATTTATACAACTTAAAACAAGACAAGGATGAATGTTTTGCTGATTTCTTAGCTAGATGGAGGCAATTGATAGGAAAACCGCACTTTGTGCTACCTTATAGGGAAATGTTGGACATTTTTATCAATAATTTACAAGAACAAATATCTTATGAGCTATCAAACTGCTACTTTAACTACCTTCGATCAAGCTATAGATTTAGCTCGAAGAGTAGAAGATGCCCTCATTAGGAGAGGCCAACTTAGGAAGAAGGATGATGAGAAAACATCTAGAAATCAATATAAAAACAAACAAGTTGTTGGTGACGGAGTCACTGACAACAAAAATGTTGCTAATATCAATGCAACGAAGACAACAAAAAAATTTATATTGAAACCTCCTGATAAGCCTCCTCGAGAATTTACTAGATTGAATCAACCCTTATCAACTATTTTACCTCAATTACTCGAAAGAGGTTTGATCCAATTACCAGCTATCCGGGAACCTGATCCAACTATACCCGGATACAGAGCTGACTTACACTGTGATTTCCATAGAGGACCTGGACACTCTACCAATGCTTGTAAAAGGTTGAAACATAAAATACAAGATTTGATTGATAATAATGAAATGGAGGTGCAAGCCTTCCAACCTAAACAAAATGCTCCTAATAATACTCAAAAGACCATTCCCCAAAATCAAAATCAAAATGCTAATCAAACATTAGACATATTTCAACACCCTTTACCAAGACATGGTAAAGAGGTGGCCAATCAAATCGAACATCATAATGTTCCTCCTCCTACCCGATATGTAGGAACCATTAGCGGACAATTACCTGTTCAGGATCCTCAAATATTTGACACAACCTTATCCCTGGTTACGACCAGGCCCTTACATAATTTTCAAACTTCTGATTCTAGTGATATAGAATCAGATACTGAAAGTGAAGTGGACATCACTTCAAACCAATCGAATAGTTCTGAAAATGAATCAGATCCTATTCAACCCATCACAGATGCTATGGTTCCAGAAGAACCATTTCCTAGAAGAGTTACTACTCGACCTTCTTCTAATCAATTCCTCCCTAATGAACAAGCCATAAATGCTCGACCGAGACCAGTTCAACGTCCTCAATATAACATTGTAGGTACCATTGGAGTCGTTACCCGACAACAGGCTCAAAATTCTCAACAAGAACCAAATCAGAATGATGGATCAGCTCCATTCGTTTTGAAAAATCCCAATAAAGGGAATCATGCTCCTAATGTTCAACCTAAACCCCCTTACAATATTAATGAGCAATTATCCAATACTACAGCCATAATTTCCCTTTTGGATTTATTAAGATCTTCTCCTACCCATAGGGATGAGTTGATGCTTACATTAAGCCAAATGATGGTACCTCAAAACATTCAACCTGAAGCTATGGCCAATACTATCATCACTCGAGAGGTTGATTGTATTGACTTCCGGGATAAAGATATCCCACAACATAGTTTACATAAGGATAATCCCTTATATATTACTGCTCTAATTGGAGATGTAGCTATCAAACGAGTCTTGATTGATAATGGCTCATCTCTAAACATTTGCACTTTTGACTTCTACCAAAGATTTGGCTTTAGAAGTGATGAAATGAAGAAAACTGATATGATTATCAAAGCTTTCAATGACGAAACACAAGAAACGTGTGGAGTTATTACCATCCCATTGCAAGTTGGTCCTAGAACCCTAGATACAACCGTGTTTATTGTACATTGCCCAGCATCGTACAATATACTTTTGGGTCGCCCTTGGATCAATGCAATGCGGGCTGTCCCATCAACTTTACACCAATGTGTTAAATTTGAATTTAAAAATCAGTTGGTCACTATCCATGGTGACCCTAGACCCTTTGATATGTGTGCTTTGGCAGAACCCGTTGGAGTGCAATTTTGCCCCGCTCTGTCATCCACACATCCTAGTTCTTATTTTTCATCTAAAAATGTGAAACACACACCCATAACTTCACCTATTTCCCCTCCATTAATTTCATCCTCCTATATAGATCAACAATCTTCTAAACAAATCACTCTAGAACCTCAAAAAGATCTTAAATCTACAACCAATCCTTCATGTTCTATCCCTATAATTTCAAAACCTATAGACACATCTATCATACCTTCCACATCTAAAGATATAGGGAATAATCCTTCTACATCTTATGCTCTTTCTGATGAACTTTTACCAGATTTATCCACAACCTTAATATCAGAAAAAACAAATGCTTTCATGCAAGATTCAATTCTTTTAAATAACTTGCCGCCATCTCCTCGTACTTTGGGCCTCCCACAACCTATGGGAAGTACTTACCAAGTCGGGAGTTGTGCCTTCATTTATAAAGGATATGACTTGGGAAGAATCCCTCGGAATATCAAAACTCATCATGAGGGATATGCTCGATGTTATTTTACCAATGAATATATTAAAGCTAAACCCATAATGCTTAAAATGGGATATAAAGGGAAAGGCTTGGGACCTTTCCAAAATGGCATGAAAGAACCTTTCGAGGTAGAACCGTGGCCCGCTCGCTCGTGGTGTGGGCCTATTTCCTAGTAAGGGTCAACCCTTTCCTTTTGAAGATGATGATCACCTCATATGTTATCAAGATTATTTGGATAGGCATGATGATTTGCCTCTTAAAAATCAGCCATTTACATGTAACATGCTATCCATAGCTTACCCTGAAATGATTGCTGACCCCGATGAAGAGTTGGAAGGAGATATCTTCCATGATGTCTCCGTTGAAGAGATGTTACACAATGGATTTTATTTTGATGGTTCTATACCAACTATAGCCCAACTTGAGACCACTAATCCTCAAGATGAATTATCCAAATTAACCTTACAAGAATTACAAGAATTGGGCGTTTCACCCGCCCCACCTAATTTTGAAAGAGATCTACACATGGAGGTAGAAAACGTCATTAAAATTAATATTGGAACTGAGGATAATCCTCACATAATCAATATTGGATCAGAATTAAGTCAAGAAAAACAAGAACAATACATTGCATTCCTTAAAGAGTATGAAGATGTCTTCGCTTGGACATATGAAGATATGCCAGGTCTAGACCCTTCTGTAGTCATGCATCATCTAGTGGTCCATCCGGATGCTAAACCTGTTAAACAAAAACTTAGAAAAATGCATCCCAAAGTGGCTCTGCTAGTCAAAGGGGAGTTAGAAAAACTCTTGAATGTTGTCTTTATACAAGCTATTGATTATGCTGAATGGATCTCAAATGTAGTTCCAATCACCAAAAAAGAAGCTACCAAAGTTAGGGTTTGCACAAATTTTAGAGATATTAACGCTGCATGCCCTAAAGATGACTTTCCTCTTCCAAACATGGATCAAATCATTGACTTTACTATCGGGAGTGGGATGATGTCCTTAATGGATGGATTCTCTGGTTATAATCAGATCAGGATAGCTCCTGAAGATCAGGCTAAAATAGCCTTTATTACCCCCTGGGGTACTTTTTGTTGGAAAGTGATGCCATTTGGCTTAAAGAACGTAGGTGCAACCTATCAACGAGCTATGACTTATATTTTTCATGATATGATGCATGATATCCTACATGATTATGTAGATGATATTATAGCTCGCTCTATTAATGAAGATAATCATTTAGATGATTTGAGAAAAGTTTTTAATCGATTACGAGAATATCTTATTCGATTAAATCCAGCAAAATGCATATTCGGAGTTAAGTCCGGTAAACTATTAGGGGTTTTAGTTTCTTTACGTGGTATCGAAATCGACCCTCTCAAGATTGCGGCTATCACTGATATGCCCGCACCTACTAATATATCTGAGTTACGAAGTTTACAAGGTAAGCTTCAAGCCATCCGTCGCTTCATCGATAAGTTGGCGGACAAAACTGGTCCCTTTCTTAAACTCCTTAAGAAGGATGTCCCTTTTAATTGGGACGACGAATGTAGAGAAGCTTTTGAACTTCTCAAACAATACCTCCTTAATCCACCTATGCTTTCACCGCCTAAACCTGATCGCCCATTTCTCCTATATATTTTAGCTTCAGATTCTGCCTTAGGAGCTATGTTAGCTCAGCTTGATGATGAAAAGAGAGAACGTGCTAATTATTATATTAGCCGAACCTTCATCAGTTATGAAACCCGCTACACAACATTAGAAAAACTATGTCTAGCAGTCGTGTTTGCTACGCAAAAATTATGACATTATATGCTTAGTCAAAAAACTTATGTCATTGCTAAATACGATCCCTTAAGGTATCTCATGAGTCGACCTTATTTATCGGGTCAATTTCTGCCCTTGTTTTCTCTTTGTTGCTTGCCCCTTTGCTCTCTTGGATTACGAGGCTTGCCTAAAAATTAAGCATCTATTAGTTTTGTGTTTCTAATCAATGAAACTACTCCTGAACCTTGGTATACGGACATATTTGATTTTCTCCAAAATGGGACTTTCCCTGCCAATTCTAATAGAAACCAACGTCGGTTATTACGTAGACGAGCAAGTCGATTTGTAATAATTGGCAATACTTTATATAGGAGATCTTTTGAAGGTATCCTATTAAGATGTTTGAATTTAGAAGAATCCAAATCAGCCTTGAGTGAAGCCCACGATGGATCTTGTGGAGGACACTTCAGTGGTAGTGTCATTGCTAAAAAGCTCCTTCGGATAGGATACTTTTGGCCTACCATGGAAATGGATGCACATGAGTATGTGCGCCATTGCGACAAGTGCCAAAAACATGCTGACCTTGTCCATGCGCCTGCACAAGAACTGTAGGCTATTTCATCTCCTTGGCCCTTTTCAAAATGGGGCTTAGATATTATTGGCAAAATCAATCTCGTGTCATCTGATGGACACAAATTCATCATAACCGCCACCGAGTATTTCACGAAGTGGGTTGAAGCTATGCCTTTAGCTTCCTGCACCGGCACACAAGTCTCTAAATTTATTTTTAATCAAATCATTTGTAGGTTCAGAATTCCTGCAAATCTCATCTCCCGACAATGGAACTTGTTTCAAAAATAAAGATGTTAAAAAATTATGCCAAAAATATAAGATTCAACATCGCTGGTCCACTCCCTATTATCCTCAGGGTAATGGTCAAGCGTAAGCATCTAACAAAACCTTAATCAAAATTCTCAAAATATTGGTCAATAAAACTGGCCGTGATTGGCACATTCAATTATATCCAGCCTTGTGGGCCTATCGAACTAGTGTTCGAACCCCCACTGGAACTTCACCTTTTGTTTTGGTTTATGGTGTTGAAGCAGTTTTTCCCTTTGAATTAGAAGTTCCTTCTTTGGCTCTACTACTTCAAGATACCGAAGTAGGAGATGAATATCGTGCTGGCAGACTCAGTCAGCTGGAACTCCTAGATGAAAAATGCATCAATGCTTTGGAGCATCTCCGTGCCTACCAAAACAAGCTTAAAAGATCATATGCTAAAAAAGTTCGTCATCGATCCTTTGAGATCGGCGACCTTGTTTTAAAAGAAAATAAAAAAAATACTAATGCAACTAAGGACCTTAAAGGTAAATTTGAGCCCAATTGGCTTGGACCATACATTATCACTGCTAAATTTGAATCAGGAGCATACAAATTATCTACCTTAGATGGTAAAGAACTTAAAGAACCCATGAATATTTTGCATCTTAAACGTTACTATGTATAAATTTGGTCATTTCATCCTTGTATATATTTGTTTAAAATATTTCAAAATCACTATCTTGTATTTCTTTCAATTTATAAATTCAAAAACACCAAAAACATTCATAATCATCAAAATCTTCAAAACTATTTGTTGTATTTATTTATGGCACTTGTTAATTTTTTGTTCAAAAACAAAAAAAAAAAATGATAAAATATAAAAACAGCAATATTCTTGACTCTTTCGAAACCAAAACAATATAAAGAAGAAAGAGAGAGTCAACATTCTCAAAACTTCTCAAAAAAAATTATTTATATATATTTTCTTACAAATGTTGCAGTTATATGTTTCAAATTATTTTGGATAAATTAGCATTTATTTGGAATCCCTCACTTTCACACTCACAAAAATAAATATCTTGATTTTATCCGGCATGATTACTAATCTCTCTTATATCAAAGTCCACAAAATTCAATTAAATAAAGTTTGAGCATAGAGAATTGATCTTGTTATTTACTTAAACCAAGCACATCTTTTCACAATAAAATGATTATATTTGTAATTTCCATGCTTTGCTACATAGTAGAAGTGGTTTCTTGAGCGAAAAGTTTCCCCTGCTATCCTATCATGCACATGGTCTAGAATCTTTGAGAATTGGCAAAAGGACAAGCTCACCCCTACCCGAATAAAAATCCCTTGCTCTACAGCTAATCCGAGCAAGTATCCCTAGCATAGAAAGAAAAGAAAAAGTTCAAGAAAAAGAAAAAGAGAAAAAGAAAAAAAATGTTATTTTATATCATTACAGCAATATTTCAAGCATTATCTCAAAAATCAAGCAAAAATACAAAAAGAAAAAGAAAAGAAAAGCAAAAGAAAGCAAAAGCAAGAAAGCAATAAAATCCCTTTCCCTACCCTTTGAAAAGAAAAGAAGGGTTGATGAGCTTGAATCCCTGGAATTCTCAATTATTCGAAAACTGTGAGGTAAGCCCCATAACAGGTGGTTTGTGCCCAACCCGCTTGGCCTTGGGTAACTCCTAGCGTGGCGATATGTCTGTCACATTAGCGACCTTCTTTTGTATAGACCTATGTCTGCTTATGGATTAGCTAGCTCTTGATAATCCGACTTACATAGTAGTCTAGTATGGTTATATGCATCTACATCATGGTTAATGAACACTTATTTGGTTTCTTCAAATCACTTGTATCATATTATCTTGCTCAAAACTGGTAAATGAACATAGCAATTGCACACACATTTTATATTTGAGAGATTTTGTGTATCATTATGATAAATCAAGATTGGAAATGAATTCACATATGCACATGGGATTCCTTATAAATCTAACTTTTGTCTTCAAAATACTTTGAAATATTTTTTGCAAATTGTTTGGAATAATTCATTTTCTTCTTTCAAGTACAGTTGTTTAGCATAAAGACAACTATATAATAGAAAAATCAAAATTTCTTTCAAACCATACAATCAAAAACACATATATATATTGTCGACTTTCACGACGATGGTATAGTTCCAAAACCAAAATTGGAATTTTATGCCTAGCGCAAGTCCTCATCTTCATATTTTCTGTTTATTAAAAATCAACCATGCAATAAAACTATCTTTTTTTTTGGATTTTCGCGATGATGGTATAAGTCTATACCTACATATTCTATGCCTAGCGCAAACCATTGTAACAATTTTTATTCCCCATTTATTTAAAAATCATGAAAACCATATGACTTAAATCATTCTGTTATACAATTATGCTTTTAAAAAGCAAACACATTATCATTATTTCATGTCATTATGTCAACCTTCAATTTTGCAATGATGGTATAATTCCTAAGGAATTATCCAAAAAATTTATCACACTTAGGAATTTATGCCTAGCAAAAATCATTTTAACATTATTTCATGCATACTATTTTTATGAAAATCTGAAAAACAAACCATCATCATCATCATTTGCACCATTGCACCAAAGTCTTAAGACAGTCTCTTAAGCACTCTTTTACTTTTAACAATATTTCTATACTGGGATTAGCTTGACGACCGAGTGAGCGGCGACTCCATGAAATGGTCTATAATAGCGACAATGTCCTTTGAAATTATTGTTAGAAGTCTCTTTTTATTTTTTATCACATTACATCACAAACAACCAATTTGTTACATCAGATTATTTCATTTAAAATATTACAGCATGACATCAAAATTATAATATTTCAAAATGACATAATTACATGAATCCTCAATCCAATCATCAAATCAATCAATCAAACATAAAAGCATCATAAAAATACATAACACAAGTCATATGATCAAAAAATATCTCATCTCATATATATATCAACAGTATATATACATCATATCAAAACTGGATTGGTATGCCACAATCTGTACCTCGGCATACTCAATCCTCTATAAAAAAAAAATAATACATGCTATATATCAATCTGTACAATGCAATGCCATCCTCTAGCCTCGAGAACCCCTCGAGCTCTCAGCCTCATCTCCTCCCCCACCCTGAGGTGGACGAGGTGGCCCCATCGCAGTATGAGTGGTACTACGAGTCCTAGTCGTCGATCGAGACGAAGTCCTCGACGACCCGATCCTGATCGGATCTGCGATGTTAGTTGGCAGGGGTAATCTATCCTCCTCTAGCACCATCTGATAGTACAATGTCTGGTAGAAAGTGATTTGGGCAATAGCCCATGCCAGCTCCCCAGTGCTCGCCCCTCGCCCCGTGCCCTGAGGCATGCAATCTCATCTCGGAGCTGTGTCACCTCAGCTCGGTGTCGTGCAGCCTCCTCCTGTAGGGTCTGCACCTGCACCTGGAGATGGATCGTCTTCGCTCGAAGAGTCATTGTCTCGCTACTCTCCCCTGTGTCAACACCCTTGCCCTTATCGGGCGATGGTGGCCTCTCTCTCTATGGAGAAGGGGGTCTCTCCTCCCTCCTCTCCCTCTGTCGTGGCCTCTCCTATGCCTATGGCCTCCTCTGCTCTCTCCCACCGTGACCCTCGGGCCGCCTCCATAGCCACTTGGCACCGCCTCCCTATCCGACGCACAACCGCATGTATCGGACCCTGAGCCCTCGTCATCCGAGGAGGGCGGATGCCTGCGTACCAGGCATCATAGCCATCGGCTACCCCTGTGTCGTCCCCATCCACTGGCTGAATGGGGGCATCGTCCGAGTCCTGACTCCAGAAGCGCTGCATGTCTGGAGCCCCGCTCACTGTGGTGTTATCCCGGACAGTCCAGGAAAACTCGTAATCCCTGAGAGATGGGATCCCCTACTGCAGACCGAACTATCACAAAACTCGGTCATAGCGGTGGAGCTCCACCTCTCCCCTCTCCATCCATAGCCAGCAAACTCGCCTAACGCGAGCCAACTCCTGTCCATCCTCGGCCCACCCTGGGTGCTCTTGCCATGGCCTCCAGGTGATCTGGTCTGGGACTAGGTCATCCAAGGTCATCTAGCAGTCTCTGGGACATCGGAAGGTCAATCCGTCGCTGTGACCCTCTTCGAAGCCACCAGTAGAAAACTCGGGGCCTCTCCCCGTCAATCCCTATCAAAGGAAGCCCTATCGGCCTCCGCACTGCAATGTGCTCCCAGCACCAAACCTATAGGAGCGATGTCATAACTAGACATCGACCGCCCTTGTACATGACCCCATGCAGGATCCTGTACAATCAGCATAGCACAAAGCTGCCCCAAGAGAATCTGTAACCATGGTCTCGCATATCATAGATCACATCTGCTAGCATCCATGGTACCCTGCACCCGCTCTGGTGGCACAGCAGAAGTCCACCAACCACTCCGGACCAAAACTCTGTGTGAGTCTAGATGCCCCAGGCATCTGACGTAGTGCCTCGATGTTCACTCGCCCTTCTCCAGGGTGAAGCTCGGGTCACCACACAACCGCCCCATAGCATGGCCCTGATTGGCCGTAGGAGTGATCAACCATCCTTGTATGGGGATTCTTAGAATCCTCCATACATCCTCCAAAGTGGGAGTCATCTCCCCTGTAGGTAGCCAAAAACAAGAAGAACCCGGATACCACCTCTCTGCTAGGGCTATCAGTAGCCCCATGTCTGTAGACACTTGTGGCATTTCTGCCACATGCTGTAAGTCGGCCTGTGCCAGCTGATCCCGCTCTGCCTGTGTAAGAGCGGCCAAGTCATCTCTCAAACCTCCATATTTCCATTCCCTGCTCTTTAGCAATCCTCTCTACAACATAAACAACAAAACAACAAACAATCATTAATAACAATTCAAGTGATTAAAAATGCAAGTTAAAATAAGTTCAATTTTATACAAATGATGATATCGTCCACTATTGGACGATATCGTCCCAAATTTGAGCAGAATCGTCTCCGATTTCGTAAGCCAAAATCGTCCCTAATTTGATGAAATCGTCCCCCTTTCGCCGATTTCGCCCTTAGACGAAATTGGCGAACTTGAGACGATTTCGTCGAAATCGGGACGATTTCGTCCCGATGACGTCGACGGCCCAAAAATGGTCACGATGCTCAAAAATTCATTTAAAATTCACCTAAAAAGCATGTAAATTCAAATTAAAGCATTCTAAACTAAGTTTAGACTCTTACCCGTAGCCCGCACTGGACCTCTGTTGATCTGTGCACCGTCTCCACCATTTTTGCTTGCAGAGCTCTAAAACCAAAAAAATGAACAGTAAAAATGAATTAGGGTTTTACCCTATTTTTCTTAATTTTATTCAAAAATAATTAAAAACAATTTTGCTTTTCCGCGTTTTTACCTCAAACGTTCGATTTGGGTAAAAACACGGAGGGGGCACCATAGTAAGTTGTCGTACGATTCGACCAAGAATCGTCGCCTAAAAATGGGAATAATTTTTTGCTTTCTCGTAGATCGAGAAGAACTCATCTTTAACGCATTTTCTTCGAAAAATTTGCTAAAGAGGGGGCAAAATGTAGCACCCTAAAATTGGCGCAGTGAAATCTTAATAATTACATTTACTCTAGTAAATAATTTAAATTCAAATTTTAACCTCCCAAACCGCCCGTTAACCGTCGGTTAATCCGTTTCCCCCTTTTTCGCGCCATTTTTAGAGGTTGTTTTGACCGTTTGACGATATCGTCGCCGATCAGACGATATCGCCCCAGATCTGACGATTTCGTCTGGGCTAGGACGTCCAGACGATCTTGTCCCTAAACTGATTTTGCACAATTAGCTTCTGTTCCAACGGGTCTCTAATCCGGCAAAAGCGTGTCTGCATCGTTAGAGACCCTCCCCCATTGGAGATCTCCCAAATAGGGATGATCTCCAACCTCCTAACCTCCCCCCTAAGCCTATTTAATCCTAAGCCCTTCCCTTAGCACCCCCTGGCTGAAATTCCCTGTAACCCGACTTCATACACGTTAAAACATCCCAAATTCTATTTTGCATTAGTTCTATACAATTTTGTTGCAGGTACCTTATTGTTTTTCAGTCGGAGCAAGCTTACATCGTCATCGACGAACCTGTTCAGATCGGAGGCGATCCTGTCGAATCGGAGATGATTTCGTACCAATGCGAGACGATTTCGACTGCAGTCAACATTGAGGCAATCAATGCCTAAAGTTTGCATTTCTCCATCTTTTCTCTACTGTTTTATTCTACAAATTAGCTAGTTTATTCAGTATTTTATGCTATTCTGCATTTTGGAGTTCACCCATCTAGATTAAATGCATAATTAAGCCATAATTGTGATTAAATTAGCATAATTCATTCATGTTTCTATTTTTAAGTTTCAGTTTGATATTATTGTTGTCATTTTACATTGTTTCCCTCTGTTAGCATAGTTGCATTTTCTGTGTTTTGCACCTATTTCTCTATTTGCAGGTCTCCGACGAATTCGTCAGATCTCAGATGATCTTGTCTGATCTCAGACGATCCTATCAAATCAGAGGCGATCTTGACTGCTTCAAGAATCGGAATCTTCATCAGACATCCGGATCAGGTATTCTTCTTTTAATATTCCTTAATTTCTCTATTTTTTTGTCTTAATTTTTTTTTTGTATTCATTTAATCTGCATCTTCATATAGAATAGCTTAGACGCATTTTGGCCAAACCTAGGATTTGAATGCTTAAGGCTAAAACGAACACATAAAACACATTCCCAACCTAGGCGTGGAAACTGCCATTAAATGTTTCTTGGTGAACCCACCATCCATCGAAAAATCACCAATATACACCTCCCTTGAGAGGCGGGACCTTCGCAAGGCCTCTCAGTCCGAGGTACCGCGCCATCCTTTTCACATCCCCCTTCCGGGCACGGATCCTATAGCCTGAAGGTAAGGGTGTGAAAAATTTGGAGCGATACACACCCCTTCTTGATATTGGCTTCCCCATGAAGCCACCCCTAGCCCTTGGGTAGTCCTATAAGTACCCCTTAAAATTAGGAAAATATATGAAGCAAGCATTGGAGATTAGAGCAATGAATCCTTATCGAATTGTGAACTCACTTGAGTACACTAAGATAGAGATTTGTTGCTATCACTTTGCCAACTCAACCATCATGACAATTGTGCCATGGATGCCCTAAGGATCTAGAGAGCCAAGAAATGCTAATTTGGGTAAACAAAGACCCTATTCAATGATTCAACCGCCAAACTTGTTAGAAGGACACTAAAGGCAACCCTTGAACATCAATTGTACAAGGAGGTCAAGCCCACTTCCCTTAATTTTGAGGGTAAACTCACTTGAGTGGTAACCACATATTTTAGCCATGGTTTATAGTGTAGACTGCACATCAGTGATACAGTTTGAAATAGAGGTATCACCACCTTACTGTTCTCATTACTTCCCATTTAGTTAGATTAGATTAGTCATTTGCACGGTTTAGTTATAGTTTTAGAGACTTCTGACCAATAGATTAATGTTTTTACTAATTTGTATTCATTATGCTAGTTTAGACATTAATGACTTATTTTCATGTTATAATACTTCATTTCAAGCTATTGATTCCATAGATTGATAGTTGTGCTCTTCATTTACGTATTTACATAAATATTGATATTATTTGCATATGTTTAGCATAGTAGACGCATTTTCTTGATTTGATGTCATTATGCTATTTTCATGCTATTTGTCTTTAAAGGGCCTCATCATGAGAGGTTGCCTATGTGTTTGACATTCTTGTGTTGTTTCTTGATCGTAGGAAATAGGTTTCTAAGGAGCTACAATCATTCATTTCCTTCCTCAATGCAAAGAAGAGGGTTCACTCCACCCTAGAGTAGTTCGTGTCACCTTAAGGGCTTGATAGTGCATTTCACCCCTGAGGGAGATTGAAATAATTGTAATTGCATATCAAATAGAGTATCCCTAAGAGGGATTTACTTGTAATTAGACACTTTTTTATTTTAATGGAATAATAGAGGCATTTATTGTAATTTACATGAGTTTCATCCATTTATGTGTTTGAATATCAATTTACTTGTTTATGCAATTACAACATTTCGGGTGCACACCTTTTTGGTCATACAGTATTCAAGATTGGATAGGTACCTACAAGAAATGAATAGCATACAGTAATTTGTATATCAAAAATGAAGGAAATAATCTTCTAATAGTGGTTGTTTATGTTGATGACATAATTTTTGGGGGAAACAATGACAAAATGTGCAAATATTTTGCTAAAAATATGCAAAGTGAATTTGAGATTTCTATTCTTGGTGAATTATCATTCTTTCTTGGTCTTCATATTTCACAATAAAAAAAGGGAGTGTTTATTTCTCAAGCCAAATACATCAAGGAGATGTTAAAGAAACTCAAATTAGAAGATTGCAAACCAGTGAGTACTCCTATGGTCACAGGGTGTAAGTAAGGATGATGAATCTCCAAATGTAGATAAGAGACTATACAAATCTATGATTGGTAGCTTATTGTATGTCACAACTACAAGACCAGACATAGTACAGTTAGTGGGATTAGTGGCAATATTTCAAGCAGCACCTAAGGAAACACATGTGGCAGTAGTAAAAATAATTTTCAGGTATCTAAAAGGGAATATGGATTTTGGACTTTGGTATCCTAAAAGTGATAGTTTCACACTCACAACATATATAGATGCCTATTGGGCCGACAATATTGATGATAGAAAAAGCACAAGTTGGGGAGATTTCTTTCTTGGAGAAAGACTAGTATCCTGGTTAAGTAAGAAGTAGGTTTCAGTATCACTATCCACAACAGAGGTAAAATATATTGCAGAGTAGCTAGTTGTACACAAGTGTTATGGATGAAGAGGACTTTAGAAGACTTCAAGATAAAACATGATCAGCCTATTACTATACTATATGATAATACTAGTGCCATATGTATCTCAAAAAATCCAGTAATGCACCCCAGGATGAAGCACATTCTGATTAAGTATCATTTTATGAGAGAACAGGTGTTATATAAACAAGTCAAATTGGAGTATGTCACTACAAAGGAACAAAGAGCATATATTTTCACTAAGCCACTCTCAAAAGATACTTTTGAGTATCTTCGAGAAAAATTGGGAGTGAGACTCCCACCCCAAAATTAACCACCTCTTGAGGAGGTGAGGTAGGGGCTAAGATAAGAGGTTCATTCTTAGCCTCGAGCCCCAAAGGTGACCCTTTGCCATTGATGTCAAAGGGGGAGAGATTTGTGTATATTAAGGAAAGTTTTGATATGGGGAGATTTGATTTTTGATAGAGCATTGAGGCAGGGGGAGCAAAGTCCCAGGGGGAGCAGAAAACAAGGTCATATTTCAATAAATGAATATGGGTTGCCATCAATGACAAAGGGGGATATTGTTGGACATTTTGAGTCCCTAAGCTAAAAAAAATTCATTGATAACAAAAGGATCTATGATGGCATGCACTATGTTTTGTGAAAAGTGCAAGGAAAGTATTTTTGTGAAAACCAAGGTAGGTAAAATAAAATGTTTTATTTAAAAGCATGGATGGCAGGCTTTTGGTTTCATCGAAAAATGTGCCCCGGTGATGGAGATATTTAATTTTAAATATTTAGTTTAAATTTTAAATTATTTAAAATTTAAATTTAAATTTTAAAATTAAAATAAAAGTAATCCGTCGATGTTGTCGAATATGAGGGAGAAGACTATATAAAAGGATGACTAAGGTTTATTATTCCTCATCCTTGATCTTATGGTTAATGTGATTATTAGAAAGTGAAAAGAGCTCATGTGAAAAATGTTTAAAGGCAAAGGCAATGAATAAGTTGAGGTGTGGTCGAATCCAAAGACATCATGGGTAGTGTGGCCTGTTGGCAACTCGAGCAATGCAAAGGTGTTGGGAGGCAAGTGGTTGAGTGTTCGAATCGTGTGCACTTCATTTTGCTTGAGAAAGGAGGAATATGTTTTGCGTTGGCTATTGCATGGAGGATAAAGGAGAGTGAGGCACTTTTGGTCTTGTGTGGAGCGCTAGCTCACGTGATGCGCAAGCGTCTGTTAGGATGCAAGAGTCGTAGGACTCAAGTTTGAATCCTGCAAACTCCCTTTTGCTGTGTAAAAGGGAAATAGTGCACTGGTTGTGGTTTTTCATGCGCATGCTGCCAAGGTTTATATGTTGTGTTTGATATTCCAAAATTCATGCCAAGGTATGCATTAAAGTTGTAAAAGAAAATTAAAACAAATTTTTGTTTTATTGGGTGCTAAAATTTAGTTTAAAATTTATGCATAAATTTTATAGTAAAAGTGGTTTTTGGAGAGATAAGTAAGTAGGCATAGATTTTAATATCTTTTAGGGTATAAGTGGTTTGAGGATTAATAAGGATTACTAATTATTGGGCACATTGTTGAGATGTTATTTGGAGAGTGTTTTTAATTATTGAAACATTATTAAGAAAAATATTTTGCTTGAGGGTTATTGAATATATATTTGGTGGATGTGATTATTGAGTTGGAGTAAAAAGGTGTAAATTGAGTTATGCTTTATTTTGTGATTATTATTTGAATTCCACTAACCCTCATTGATATTGGAAAGGAAAGTTGTGTTGAGTGTGGCAGATTTTATGGACAACTTCTTGGCATCAATAAGGTATGGGCACATTCTTCTATTTATTGTTTATGGTGGTTTATTTTTGAAATATCATTGGAGAGAAAAGGATTGATTGTGGTTTCCTTTTCAAAAGTGTTGGTTTAAATGCTTCAAGGTTTTCTGGTTTGAGTGTTGTGATTAAAACTTGTTTTATAAGCATTGTTGTTGAAGCCCATTGGTTGAGCAAAGAACTTGAACTTGAGTTAGAAAAGAACATGAGTATCATTGTTATGTGATATTTGTGGTTGAGAATTATTGGAAACATTTTGAGTTGCTATTGAGTTGAGAAAGAAATTGAGTTTGTTAATAGAACATATTGAGTCTCTAACAATTCTCTTTATGCTTCTATAATATTGAGCTGAGTTGATTTGAGTTGAGTTGATATTGATTTAAGATTGGGATTTGAGTATAGAATATATTGAGTCTCTAACAATTCTATTTATGCTTCTATGATATTGAATTGAGATATTTATTGAGCATTGAGTTTAGAACATATTGAGTCTCTAACAATTGTCTTTATGATTCTATGAGATTGGAAAAGTTTTGTGTGATATTGTTAAGCTGATTTGAGGCAAGTATTTGAGAAGGCTTGTGGATTGATTTTGAGTAAGATTTTGTGAAATAATGCTATGCATATTTGAGAAAGTCCTAGAAAGGACTTATTGAACATATTTGAGCAGGTTCTGAGTGAACATATTAAGAAATTTTGAGCAGGTTCTAAGTGAACCTATTGAGTATATTTGAGCAGGTTATGAGTGAACCTATTGAGAATATTTGAAGAGGTTTTGAGTGAACCTATTAATAGAGATTTGGAGGTGATAAAGTAAAAATGATAGAGTCTCAGTGGATAGAGATCCATTAGCCAAGACAATTGAAGATAGATCTAAGTGAGGAGCCTTCAAGTGGAGAGAGATCCACAAGTCAAAGTAGTAGAGAGTCTTATAGAAGATCACTAGCCAGAGCAGAAGGGGAAAGAGTTATTCTGTGGAAGAGATCCACAAAATTTATATTGGGGGATCATCATATCCTTTAGATAGAGGTCCATAAACTTGTAATTGGGAAGGATTCCCAAGAGATTATTTGAGAAATATTTAGAAGAAATATTTTCTGTGGACATAGCCCACATTGGGTGAACCACGTTAAAATGATGTCTCTCATGTGTGTGATGCTTTGTGTGATGTTTATTGCTTTATTAATACTGATGTTACTATTTGGGAAAAATTTCTATATTATATTGTTCACCCCCCCTCTCAATATAAACACATGTTCTTTAATTTTATCATAAACTTGTACCATAATATTCCTCAATATAACACTATAGTTCTTACAAATTTACCATAAATTTGTTCTATATTATCTTCACTATATTACACTATAGTCTCTAAAAATTTTACCACAAATTTTTATCACAATATTATACTATAGTCTTCATATTCTATCCACAATATTATTCTATAGTTTTCATAATTCAAATGTATAGTTTTTCATTTGTCACAAAAGTCTAGCATAGTCCCTCCTCTTTGGTTATATAATTTCAAGATGGATTATAAACATATTAATCCTCATTTTTTATTAGAAAATTTCAAGGTATGTTATAAACATAATAATCCTCAAAATAGAATGATTTATCATTCGATTATACACCCATATTCTAGTACAAATTACATACCCTTAGTTAGTAAAAGGGTTTATTTATTTTTTTCCCTACAAATCAACTAATTGGTCAAACTATGAATTTAACCAACTAACCAAGCTCAAAAAACCTGGTTACGTTGGATTCAAACCATTATTTAAGCAAACGATTGGTCAAATCAGTGCTAAGCCACTAGGGTCTAGCCTCTTGACTAGCGTGACCACTACTAGGTGTCTACTTTAATAGGAGAGTCTTCTCCTATTTTAAATCCCCACATGCTCCCATAGGATGCATGTGGGACTATTCTCACAATAGAATTAAAAAGGTTTTACATTATAATAGCCATTGAACCAACTAATTTTATACAATGCAGACAACTCATTAGAACCAAAAAACCATCCTTTCATAGCAAGCCACATGGTGAATAGGAATCTTTTGATTTAGGTTAGATATTACATGATCCAAGGTAGGGTGACTTGGTTGAATTGTCTATGTGATTGGCTATTTGATTATTGATGCAAAAAATCTTATATTTTGTCTTTTACCTTGCATACCATGTATGTGGGACAATGGTTAATGTAAGCAAAAGAGCGTGATCACGTCAGGCACATCACAGGTGCCATGATGTTTCAGGTGTTGTCATTGGAAGGTGTCCAATCACCTCAAAACCTTACATAAAGCCTCTACTTCAATGTTGGATCATACTTATTATTATAAGGGTATAAATCGCTAGATTAAACCTTATTAGAAAATGGTTTCACAAGTAGAGACATCTTTTGTTACTAAAACCATCCAAGATTTTAATAGGATGGTGATCTTATTATAATCCACTCATTTGTAGTTGTATATGATCAATACATTCATCACCAGATATCATAAGTATTGGTTATTAGGTGTACACAAAGGTCAATACCCTTCATGCACATAAGTATTCATTGTTTTTAGCAGCAACTACAGGCAATACAAAGGTATTAGATTGGAGAAAGAGATTAAGCTATTTTTCCATGCACTAGGGTGTTTAGCTAGAAATTACTCACTGAAAAACATACTTGCAATAGGGAATATATATCTCAATCATCCAGGGTATTTAACAATAATTTCAAACATAAGAGACCACCATTGAATATCCAAAGGTAAGAGGTTAACTTTAGTGAGTGAGAACACGTCTTCCTTTTTATTTTAATATAGAGCACAACATACACCTCCAGATGTTCTCAATCAATTGCTTCACCTCAACCAAAGAATATATCAATTCCAAGCCTAGCAGGGTTTTGAATCATATGTAGGGTAGATATCCCACATGCACAAAGTGGTGTACAGAGTGCAAAATAAAAGTATTTGCATGCTAACAAGGGGGTAACCACCAAGTGATGGTTGTAGAGGTGTCGCTGGTGGTTGAGACATTGAGGTGGCTTATTGGTCAATGGTTAGACTTGGCTAATACCTATCCTTTTGAATGGTCATTCTAACTGATGTATTTTAATAATGAAATTAATCTATAATTTCTTCAAATTTACCATTTATGCAAAATAATCATAAATATTAAACAATATTAACGGTAATTCACATAGGCTATGGACTTTCATTTCCATACAAATTGCATAGACTATAAAGGTTCCTTCCAAATTAGTATTCAAGCAAATGAAATGAAATATTATGTTGACAAATAAATTCAAGCTAAGTTCTCAAACTAAATTTCCAACCAGCAAGTTGGCATTCTCCATTTTTGATGGATCATTTTACTCCTACAAGCATTTTAATCTTGGTGGTTATTTTCCTTGCTACCTTCGGGAGTGCCCATACCTGCAAATTAGTAATACATTAGTAATACCATATTCAAAACATCCATGGTATTTAACTATTGATCATGCTAATCTATACCATCAATGGGACTTTCAAAGGAAGGGTTGTGACATTCTAGGTATCTACATGACTTCCTACCTTCTTTCAAAAGTGTTGTAGGGAAAAATATTATTTTGACCTTACAATTAAAATGAGATCATTTGTATACAAAATAAGCCTCATTAAATATTCTCCTAAATAATCATAATCCCCTCCACACCAATTTATCTATTATTCTATTTTATCAATATATAAGGCAAATAAGGTAGAAGATAGTGGTCATCCTTGTTTAACGCCTACATCACTTCTACAACATTCTAAAAGGTCTATTTGAGCTATTATTTTAGGTCAATGCTCACCATAAAATTTAGGAATTCTTACTCTATATTATTTTATCATGCCTAAGTTCTCCATTCTACTCCATATTACTTTAAGGTATTGTGTCAAAGCCTTCTTGAAGTCCACCAAAAAACCATAAGCTTCTCTTGTTAATTGTTGTATTTTTCAATGATATGTCTCAAAGTGATGTTATAGTCTATTGTTGAGTGTTTTGTCTAAAACCCATTTGTCATTTTTTCTCTTTCTTATTCTTCTTTTCGGTTGCTAATTCTACTCTTAATAATTATTTCAAATAATTTTACAACTAGAGGAATTACCATAATGGTTTGTTATATGTATCCATAATTTTGGATTTGCATTGAAGATGAATATTTGTATGAAGTTTTTATCTACACATTGCATACCCTATTGAAGTATTAAATAATATCTTGTACATATCAATAACATACAAATGTATTTTAGCAATTCAAAGATACTTTAAATATACATTATAGTATCCTTCTACAATCCCACTCTTATATCCGTGTGCCTCAACTTTAGAAGTTTGCACTAGATCTTGATACCATTTCACTCTTATATCCATGCACCCCATCTTTGAGACTCTACACTAGATACTTCATACTTGAACCTTATGTCTCCTCACACATATGCACCCATACAACATTCATTTATTACTACATACATACAAACATACAATTATTAAATTTAAATATAAGGATCAAATAAGGAATTTGATAATATTTACATTGATACATTTAGTACCTCTAATATAATGAAAAATATTTAGTTAATTTCTAGGAAAGGAAAAATACAAGTCTTATGTAAAATGATGCAAAATATTTTACTAATACCATATGATATTTTAATTTTAAATAAAATGTATAAAACATATTAATTGTTATATAATTATAAGAATTTAATAATTTTATCAAAAGGTAAAGGTAAAGTAATTTTTAATTGCCATAAGACACATAGGCCATATGAGACTACCCTCATAAAGGATTTTATTTACTAGTATATGTTTGTCCATCCAATATTGGTTACCGAAGCATGGTTTACAATTCTACCCCCATTGGATTTGAAACTTGAACCTACTATAAAGAGTTTCAAAGTCTTGTAAAAAATAATTTACTAACATGTATATTCAAATTTTACATATTTTTTTTTTTGGTAAGTAAGAGAATATTATAATTAACACCGGGTTTTAACTGGTTGACCCAAAACCATTTTACAAAATAGGGTCCACTGACCAACTGGACAAAGGCCAAGCCCTAAAAGTTTAAACCGACAACAAAAATGGCCAAGACCTACTCTTCCATTAGAATACAACCAAACTAAACTATGGAAGCCTAATATTATGGCCATCAGAAAAGAAAGACGCAAAAAAGAACTAACAAAGACAAAAACTAATCATGCAAGCACCATGCAGAGTAGCTTGTGCCCATATAAAAATAATAGAATATGGTCAAAAAAAAAAAAAAAACATCCCATAGAATGGACAGCCAAGAGGCCAAGCAGTCTTCCTTGTAGTCCTCATCTAACTTCTTATCATCGTTCTTGCCATCATATTTAGATTTTGCCTTTGACTCCTTGTGCCCCCGGAACTCGCCGGCTATAAAACAGAAGATTTAAGGAATCACACAAATCAACAACTGTGACCGATGAGGCCGACATGCACTCTTCAATCGGTTGATACCGTTGGAGGTCGATGAAATTGTCATCTTCTCCAAGACTATTATGGTGGGGTCTGGTGCCTCATTGTCATGGATCTCCAACACTTTGTTATTTCTTGCTAGGGCCTTTTTGCGACATCGAATCCAAACACACCTTGGGAAATACTTGAGGCCAAAGAAGATTTTTCCCATGCATGAATTTGTAGATAAAAAACCTATATCAATGCCCCACCAGCTGCAAAAAACACTAGTCACATGAACAAAAAAAACAAATATGACAAAATCCATTATAAGGTTCAAATTTTTTTTTTTTAAAAATGCCCCCATTTTCTCGTCATTGATCCACTTTGAGCCTTCCAATCTAAAGTTTTTCATTATCTATCACCATTGAGACCGCATGAGGAAGATTTTCAGTCCACGTGATCAAATTTTCTGCTACAATGCCTTCATTTGCCGACCTTATCACCGCCATGTTTGCTTCCCGAAGGTATGCAAAATTATGGCCTCATGTCGGTCATGAATTAGAGCCCTTGCTTCATGGATGTAGTCATCAAATCTCCAAGGAGCTCTCTTAGTGTTCTTTAGAAGATTTATAATAATAAGAGAATCACCTTCCACCAACAGCTTCCCCGGATAATTCTCCGCCACCTTGAGGCTCCTCCAAACCGCCCTTGCTTCACCCACATTGTTAGTTTGAGCTCCAAGATGTTCTCGCAAAAGCTACAAGCACCTCATCCTTGTGGTCTTTGAGTAAGCCTCCAGCCCTTACTTCACTTGGGTTGCCCCTAGATGCCCCATCAAAATTTAACTTAATCCACCCTAGGGGGGGTGGGGTCCATGTGATCATGGTTCTAGGACAGACTTGAGGATGATTGAGGCCATAAGTGAGAGGTAAGTTTAATGACCGGCCTAATGAAGCTTCAAAAGGATTTGGAGGTCTAGATGCCGCAGGCACTAAACAAGTATTCTCATTAGCATATGCTAAAATTTTTGACAGACAGAGGATGACCGAGAAACCTTATCCAAGAAGGCCCGACGATTCCTTTCCAACCATATCTCGCCACAAGTAGTGATGAAGGCAGATCTTCCACATATACCTAAGACGCCTATTCAAAAATGGGGAAGGCCACCGGACAAATAAGTCAAAAATGGACTGAGGATGGACCCAATAAATATGAAACACTTGTAACAGACCTAACAAGATTGAGACAGAAAAATTACAATACGTAAAACAAATGATCAATAGACTCCCACTCGTACATACAAAGATAACACCTATTAACAACAATCACACCTCTTTTTATTAAGTTATCCATGGTGAGGATCTTATTTTGGATGGCCAACCATGCAAAAAACCCAACCTTCGGAACAATGCTTTTGGGCCAAACTTCCAAGTGAGGGAAAGTAGGTTCATCATTATCAATAAGCATCGGATAAGCAGCCTTGACGTAAAATTCCCCATTGTCCGAAGCTTCCCGCATAAGCCGGTCCTCAAGAATGCCGTAAGGGAGTAAAGACTGCTTTAATTCATTCTCCAAGATTATTGATGCCCCTGGTAGATCATTATTCATTATTGGCTTCCATACCCTTCTATTGTTTGACAAAGTAATAAAATCTGCAACTTTGGTACCAAAAACTTCAATTGTCCAAGCTCTAAGGGTTGAAATGATGGGGTCTCGCAGAGAGGGGATAGTCCTTTAACCATTTGTGGTCCCAAAAATCAATGTTTCTTCCATTTCCCAGCTTCCAACGTAGCCCTTTGCTTAGCAAGTTTTTAGTTTGAAGGATTGATTTCCAAAAAATTGATCCCCTGGGAGGAAAGGAATAACTTAAGAATTCAATTTCTTGCAAATACTTTCTTCTGATTATAGTAATCCATTCTCGCATTTGCATTTGTCAAAAGACGCCATGCTTGTTTGGCCAGGAGGGCCATGTTTAAATGTTGTATTCTCCTTAGCCCAATACCTCCAAACTCCCTTGGTTTGCAAACCCTATCCCAGGACACCAAGTGAAAGCGCTGCTTAGATTCAGAACCAGCCCATAGGAACCTCTTCTCGGATCTCGCTCAATTTTAGTGTAGACACTTGTAGGAGCTTTAAAAATAGAGAGAAAGTAGACAGGGATGCTTTGAATGGAAAACTTGGTGAGAACTCGCCTTGCCGCCTTGAGATAACAAATTCCCTTTCCATCCAACCAGCTTCCTCCGAATTCTTTCAATTACATTAGTCCACATGGAATCGTAGGCTCGCTCGTAAATAAAGGAAGGCCTAGGTATGTGGATGGAAGAGTAGACACTGAGCATCCAAGAATCCTAGCAATCTTAATCTTCCTCTGAATGGGAGTGTTAAAGAAATAAATTTTACTCTTTGAAAAATTTACCTTTTGCCCCGCAACATCCTCATATAGCTCTAGAATATGTTTTATGACCTTAGCCTCAAAAACCGATGCAAGAGTTAACAACAAAGTATCATCCACAAACCGCTCATGTGTAATCGCTCGTGTTTGTGATGATGCTTTAATTCCCGAAATAAGACCAATATTACAGTAGCCTTTGATTGTCCTCCCAAGGGCTTCAACCACAATGATAAACAACATGGGAGAGATAGGGTCACCTTGCCTTAGGCCCCTTTTACTTTGAAAGTATCAAGCAGGAGCACCATTAACAAGGATCGAAAACCAAGGTTTCATAAAACATCCTTCCAAAAGCTTGATCCATTCATGATGAAAACCAAATTTCTGAAGAATGGCAGAGACAAAACTCCAGATTATGCGGTCATAAGCCTTGTTCATATCCAGCTTTGAGAGCAAAAGCAGGTTTTTTAGTCTGGACTACCGAATGGAGGGCTTCATGAACCGTTATGACCCCATCAAGGATGGACCTTCCAGGGACTGAACTGCCTTGACAAACATCAATAAACATAGGAAGGATCTTCCTCATTCTATTTGCAATTGCCTTGGTCAAAATTTTATAAACAACATTACAAAGGCTAATAGGTCTAAAATCCATCATAGATCTAGGAGTAGGAATCTTTGGGATTAAAGCAATAAAAGTGGAGTTAAAACTTCTTGGAATATGCTTTGTGGACTGAAATTCCTTGATAGTAGCACATACATCAAAACCTACAATATCCCAAAAAGCCTCAAAAAAACGAGGTGAAAACCCGTCCGGACTCGGGAGATTTATCGTGGTTCATTGAGAAGAGGGCCTCTTTGATTTCTTCATCCGTGAAAGGCTTAATTAACTTCCCATTCAAGTCATCAAAAATTAAATGAGGAATATGGTAAAGCATTGATTCTGAAGCTAAGGCATAACTGAAATGTTCTTCTCCTAAAAGATTCTGAAAATAGGAAACTGCTTCATTTCTGATTTCATTAGGACTAGAAAGGAGTGATCCATCATCTCTAACAAGTTCTTTAATTCTATTGTGGCTTCTGTTCCTTAAGGTAGATGCATGAAAAAATCTTGTATTGGCATCACCTTCTTTTAGCCAGGTAGCTCTAGACTTTTGCCGCCAAAAAGTCTCCTCGCAGGCTAGAACATTATGGTACTCAGCAAGGGATTTCTTTTCATCTGCCTGTAGGGAAGGGTCTGGCAATCCCTCTTCAAGTTTTTTCTCAATGGTTGATAACCTTTCAGAGATGGCTTTCTTGTTTTCAAAAATATTTCCAAAAATTTCCTTATTCCGCATCCTTAGATTTTCTTTCACCACTTTAAGTTTCTGTGCTAATCTGAATGAAGGCCTGCCCTGACAAGAATGCTGCCACCACTGAGAAATTTTGTCTCTGAGATCAGGGTGGTGCATCCACATAGATTCAAACCTAAAAGGCCTTTTGAATTTTGGAGTCTCTTCAATTTCAAGTAAAATCGGGTTGTGGTCAGACCCAATGCGAGGCAAGGACAACAGATTTGCATCCCCAAAAGATTGTATTGCTTCCCGTGACAAAAAAAACCTATCAAGCTTTTCCATTATAAGTTGATTTCCAAACCTCCTATTGCTCCAAGTAAATTTAGCATTTTTTAATTTGACATCCAATAAATTGTTGTTGTTGATGAAATCTTGAAAGTCCTCCATACTTCTTGCTGGAATTCCTACTCCCCCTTTTTTATCATAGGGGTAAAGAGGGGTATTAAAGTCCCCCGCCACTATCCATGGGATATCCCGAAAAGCTTCCTTGAAATGACTGAGTAAATTCCATATATCAGCTCTCCCAGATATAGAATTAGGGGCGTACACATTTGTTAATATCCAAGAAAGGTCATTAACCTTATCCTTAAAAATAATGCTCATTACCCTTTCCCCCAATTGAATAACCTTGCCTTCCACCTTCCCCCGGATTCCGGATACAAAGAAGACCACCCGAGGTTCCATTGGCTTTGCAAAAAATTGCTTCTCCATTTTTCCCGATATTGAGGGCAATTTTTCTAGACAAAACTTCATCGACTTTAGTTTCTTGCAAAATAAGAATAGTGGGATCAAAATCTCTTCTTAAATATTTGACTAACCGCTGTTTAGGAAGGCCATTGAGCCCCCTTACATTCCAGGATATGATCTTCATTTGGAACTTTTAAAGTTTTTTTCCTCTTCCCCAGCCTTGGACTTGAGGGGGCTTAAGAATTTTGTTTTCTTCAAAGGGAAGATTTCCAGCTTGGTGGAAACAGAGTAGTCCGAATTCCATTAGCTATCTCATCTTGGACCTCTTCTTTCCATTGCTGGGCATTTGACTTTCTTCCCTTTTTTTTCTCACCTCCACAAATCAATCATGGGGGATTTCATTGAGCTTCTAGTCCTGCTTCGGGCTAAATTTGGTTTGGGTGACCTCGTTGGATAACAAAGAACTGGAAACCCCTTCTCTGGATTGGGACAAAGACAAAGGTGAAAAATGTCGCTTGGAAGGGCTGATTAACTCTGAAAGCACTTTTTCTCTTTCTCGGACAGAAAAGGACTCATCATTAGGGCATTCTTTATGGCCAACAGGAGGAGGATTGGAAGGTCCAGATTTGGTTGGGGAGTCAAGGTAAGCAGGGAGACCAAGAATTATATCCTCAACATTAGACCCTTCATTCTGATTTTCCTCTGTAATTATTTGGTTTTCAGCCAAAATGTTAAATTTATTTAGATTTGGTTTTTCAAATTTTACATATTAATAAAAAGAAATTTTATAATATTAAAAGGTAATACATTAACTTTTTATTAAGGTAAAATCTAGGTTTTTGAAAGGTCCTAGGCCCTTTTACACTTTTTGACTAATAACACTAGTCCTATTGCTTAAACCTCTTCTTATAGAGCTACAAAATTTTGTGTTATCATCAATTTTTAAACATGTTCAATAGATTATAGACTACCATCCTAACTTTAGAAACATATTTGACATGTCTCTTGGGCCTTACAAAAAGGTCAAAAGAGATGTAAAACTCCTTCATAGACCATTGATCTATCTGTTAATACAAACTACCATTAGACCACACCAACTACCAACCCTTAATAGTGTCCCTAAGTTTGACCATTTATAAGGACTTCCCTCAACTAGTTACTTTCTAGAAAATTTATGCCCTCAAAATATTTTCCTTATTCCTATAAATCTTTGATCGTTGTGCTCATACTACTTTCCCAAGTATTTGATGCAGTTACCATGTATCTAGATGGGACATTCTATGGGTTTTTTGTCCATAAAAGGACATCTTAATCATACTACCACTACATCTGCCATGTAACAAAAGACAAAAAATGATGAGACTTTCTGTTGGTAAATTTGTCATTATTCTTTAGTAGTTACACAAGCTACAGAATAATTAGATCAAAATCATAAGTTTCAATGCATTGTCACATGATCCCATATCTACCAATGGGGGGGCTAATTCTTGGGAGTCTACTTATCCAACTGGTGACAAAAGTGTAGGCCATTGGATTAACCATTGACTTTATTATTTATGTCCCTTTCTTTTTTACTAACTTTTATATGTTTAGGTGAACATTAGGGGAATCCACATTTGGTCCTCTTCACAAAGAGCCCCATCATTAGCTAGCTAGTATACCACCCTATTGCCTTATCTAAAAATATGAGTCATATCCACATGTTCCAATGAGTTAAGGATCCTTAGATTTTTATTATTATAATTAAGACCTACCAACTCTTTTTAGCTTTTTTTTTAAGGCAATTGATAATGTTGAGAGAATTTTCCTCCATTATCAACATGCTTACTTCCAATTACCTTTCTAGTTTTACTCCCACAAAAGCTACTCTAGCTTGATGAATTGTCATAGAGCCAAGAAAATCACTAACATAACTAGTTAGGATCCCTTTGCTATCTCTTATCACTGATACCCTTGCCTTTCAAGGGTCCTGTTGTGGCTATTCTGCAACTAGCCCCAAATTTGGGGACCCACCTTTAAATTTTGTGTTTTGGGAGTATTTGAGTTTTTTGTAGGGTAGATTCCTATCAATGGGGTCACATTTTAGGTTTGAATGTTAGTGTGTTCTATTTCTTGTTTTGTTATTTTATTTTAATGGTTTGAGTGTTTGGTGATGTTCGTAGTGTAGGTTAAAGTTAAGGTTTGAATTTGATTTATGCAAATATTTAAAATTAGTTCATTTAAATTCAAACATTTAAACTTAATGAAATAAAATAAAATAATATATATATATTTCATATGTGTATATATATAATAAAAAAATAAAAAAATAATAATAAAAAGAAAATAAAACAAAAAAAAATATAATATATATTTATATATATAAGCAAATAAAAATAAATATTAAATAAAACAAAAGCCAAATGCTTTGCTTTTGTATTGTTATTTCCTTAGTTCGAGTTAATATAGTGTTAATGTAGTCATTTTTTAATAAAATTTGTTATTGTTGTGAGTAGTAGATGGACGATACACGACGATGGATATGTGGATGGTCAGATGGATTGGATAGAGCGTATCAATGAAGGTAAAAGGTGGACACTTGTCTCAAGGTCAAACTCAGTGGTGGACATGCGTGACAAAGCCCATGCGGCCGAACGATGGCAACTGAGATGGCAAACCTAATAGGAAGGATAGACCCTGATCGAATTACTACTAACACGATGGTGATATGGACCTAGGTGAAATTGATGTGCAATGCAAAGATGATGTTTATGTGGCACAGAGGAACCTACATGGACATCGACATAGGACACTTGTAACTATGTGGATACCAGAATCGATGATGACAACGCATGAGACAACATCTAAATATGGTGGAAATGACACTTATTTTGGTTTCACATTTTGTTACTCATCTATTTATGATATTTCAAAGGAGACGAAGTTGGTAAAAATGAAGATAACTATACACTATTTACAGGTGAAGATGTTGCCATAGATAGAGCAATGTAGATGCTAGGAGAGCTTCAAAACTAAGGATGTGATAGCACGATCGGTAGTAATGATGGTATTAATGTAGGGCATGGCTGACGAGATATCAAAAGAAACCCAACAATGGTGATATTACGTAAAGTATCATAGAGCATGGAACGATATTTGATTTGGAGTTTTGATATACGTATGGTTCAACTATTTGATCAAATTGTGATAGTACCATATTTATCGTAAAGGTATTCAATTTGATCATGTCTAAATATTGTCGAGATTGGGATGTCATAGATATATACATAGGTGATGGTTTGAGACAATGCAGCTAGATATAGTGATGTTGGATGTAGAGTAGATTGTGCATGGGGAAATTTGTTGATGCGACCATAACAATAGTGCACAACAGTGTAGTGTGCAAAAGTATAGAAAATTAGATGACTAAATGGATAAGGACTTCAACATGGTGGACTACAGTGGAAAGGGCTGAATACACAACATAGAGATGAAAGGTGGACATAACGGCACTGATCGATGAAGGGTATAAATTCAGTCTAAATCACCACAAAGAGAGAGACAGGGAAATAAAATACACATTCATACATCATTGATAGGAATCCAACCAAGATAAATTACACAACAACTATAGATGCCCTCTTTAAACACAATAATGTAATTTTGAGAGGGTTCAGTCCCCATTTTCTATCAAAGGATGACATATTTTAAAGGTGGCATTGATCGATTTTAAAGGTGGCATGTGATCTGTTCACTGCAAGGATGGTTGATGTAAGTAAATGCATTACAATTTTTATAAATGCTAGTTGGGGTAAACCTTTATCAAAATCCCCACGCACTATGATCTGGATAGATTCATCATCATTGTCATTATTATTTGTATGGGTCACCAGGGTTTCAATGCTAGACAAACTCCAAAGGATCAGTTTTCAGAGTAGCAAGGCCACAAGGTAATGTTGAAAGATTTGATATGCACTAGGAATCCAATTCGGGAATAGGGAGAATAAAAATAGTGCTACCATTAGCACCCATGTATACGAGAGAAGTATAAAATTTGATAAAGCTTTGTAATCAAGCATAGTCACATATGTCCAAAGTGCTAAACTATCGTATTACTATGCATAAAGGAATATCTGACATCACATATCCCATGTGAGTAACTATTTAAAATAACGAAAGAAATAGATGTGGCCACTGCATGGAGTGGGTAGGCAGTAGGCAGATAGCAATTCTCTTTATGGAAATTCAAAAATGACACCGAAGGTATAAAAAGGATGTGACTAATATGTGTTATAAAAGTGGCCAAAACATTGTCGATTATTGAAAAGTGCCAGGGATAAAGTATCTAAAAGAAACTCATGACGATTACCAAGGCATAAAAGGAATGTTATGAAGTATTACGAGGTGAGGTCAAACAAAAATGAAATGGAAACATGAGTGATTCATTGGAGAGCCAACAAACCAAATGGAAGAAAAATTATAGAATGGGAGAAATGAAGAGCTAGGGGAACGAAACAAAAAGGAGGAAAATTATGTAAAGCTATACAAGGAGAAGAAATGAAGGGTTTATTTGAAAACTTTTAATTACAATATTGAAGCAGTGTAAAAGGGTTGGATATTTTTTAATAATGCTGGAAAACTACTATAACAAGGACATTATCTTCCTATTTTAATGTAAAATGCTTAAAAAATTTACACTTTATTAGCAAGATCAAAGGAAATTTGTTTTTGGATGTCTTGATTTAATGTCTATCTTTCTTTCCATGCTTTTAGGCTTATAGGTAATGTTTTATGTAGTTAAATGGTAGCATTATTGAATGTCTAGAAATATGAAACTTAAGTTGTTTCCCTTTGAACATAGCACCTAGTTTATCTCGAAATGTGTAAATGCAGTTTTGTTTAGACTAGGTTACATTTAGAAATTCTCACATCTCTGATTTTGTAGGATAGGGTAGCATCACACTGCTAGTTTTTTGTCTTTTAACATTTTCAATGTTCTGGTCCATTTCTAGACTTTTATTTTATTTTTTCTAACCTTCCCTTTTTTGTATTTTTTTTTTGAACTTTGGCAATTAAAATAACAACCGAAAAAATTGAAACTCCAAAAATAAATGCACGGATGTGAAGAATAAGATTTAACACTTCATTTAGAATAGTTTTTATTTCATTTTGAAGCCATTTTGAAATTATAAAAATTATTTAAAGTTGTTTTATCAAGAATTTTGTAATTTTGAAATTTGACATAATTGCACATTTTGAAGGTAAATCAAATTTCAAGCTTTGCATTTCATTATTCAAGCAATAAATTAACTTCTCTTTATGAAAACTACAATTTCATTAAAGAGGGGTAATTTATATGGCATTCAAAGGCCATTATTTTTAAAGCAATAAATTAACTTCTCTTTATGAAAATTCTAATTTCATTAAAGAGGGGTAATTTATTTATCATATCAAAGGCTTCTATATTTTAAAGCTAGTCATTTCATTATTTTCTTTCATGCTTAAAGTTTAACAAAACAAGCTAAAATGAATTCATTCATAATTTAAGATTTACATTTAGAGATAGATTTCAATTTTTGTTTCATGTTCAAAGCATGATTTAAGGAAGCTAAAAACTTGTTTTAAATCTGCTTAACCAAATGAAGATAAAATCTACCTAAAATACTCTAATTTAAAATGAACTAAGGCATTTACATCATGGTCATATGAAGGCCAAACACATTTGCATTTTATTTTTTTAAGTCTCTTGAACAATCAATAGTATAGCATAATAAAATAAACTAACACAGACCCCTTGTTATAGTTATTTGCAAATAACTAAGGTATTCCTAGCACTTATTTGACACATATTTACAAGATTAAAAGCACACATTAAGTAGATGAACCTTGGAGAAATTTCTATTTCTTTGCAAGAGAGGATTTTCTAACCAAAACCTTAACTGTGATAGTGATTTTACAATTGGGTAAAATTTCCACACAACAGAATTGGTGCTAGAAGGAGGGCCTGAATTGGTTTACTTTATTGCTATTTAGATGCTATATTTTTTTTGTTACTTAAAAGCATATTTGAAGGTATTAGTATTTATTAATGAGGTTGTGTTGATCATATTCATTGATTTGAAAAGTCCTTTAATTAATGATGCATTAATACTAACCTTTTACAAATTGAAGGATGTTCTTTATTGCTATGGTTCAATTGATGCATATATTTTGGATGATGTAAACATGATGATTTGTATGTGAAACATTTGTGGATTTTTAGTAATTTCATGCTTCTTTGCAAGATATTTCTTGGACTAACAAAATGGGTAATAAATTTGTGTTCTTTAAGGTCCACTGATGGCCATGTTTGCACCATGGTTGATAGGCAACCCGTTGAACATACCCAGAGTTCAACATAGTTTACCCATCAATTTTGAGAGATATATTCCTTGATTTGTGTCTAATGGGATGAGGCCCACCGAATAATATATTCAAGCATTAAAAATCTGTGACTCATTTAACAGGGTGGTATGATGATGTTGCTTGTAAAATGTTCCCTTACACCTTGGACAAGTTTACATATGATTGGTTTACTAGTCTACCTTTAGGCTTTATTAGCTCTTGGGCTCAACTAGAGGTAATATTTCTCAATAAATTCAATAAGCTAGTTGATGCAATCCTCATGTATAATAAGTTTGTCACTATTTATAGAGGACCAAGTAAAAATTTAAAGTCATTTACCGAAATGTTGCATGGGCTATACACTCAACTAGTGGTACCTTATGTCCTTCTAAAGGGAGTTACTATCCAACTATACCTCAATACTATGGATCCATTCACTTCCACATATTTGTGAGGGATGCCTCAAATCACATCATTATCTGAAGCTTATACTCAAGCAATAACAACTGAACAACAATTGAGTTATCAAAATTATGGTGTAGGTTTTGGATTGTATAATCTTCAACCATTTAATACCTCCCTTACCCACCCAACAATTTGTGCACCTCAACCTACCATTCAAAATCAACCATCATTCTTAAGTGCGAATCAATTTTAAGATACTCATATTGGTCATTTTTCAAATGATGGTCCTAAGATAAATTTCAATGATTTTCACAATAATATGATTTCAGGCAATGGAGGAGTCCTAGATCTAATAAGTATTGAAACATGTGATAGGTCGGGACCTTCCATAGAATTAAATAAAATGGTTGAAGTGGTTGAGCAAGGAAGTCAACATGTTCCAAATAATGACCCTTTAGAAATTAAAGGCTTAGAGTCATTATTCACGAAAGAGGATTGAGACAATCATAGAGAGTGCAATACGAGAATTGATCCCATTGTAAAACTCTTAATTTACCAAAATATGATTTTTTTGAAATTGAGGAGGATGAATGTGAGGAAGATGAATTATTTGAAATTGAGTCCTTAAAGGTGGATAAAGGAGAAAAATAATTAATAGATAAATTTGAAGATCATGCAAAATATGCAATAGAGTTTCATCCCACAAATTTAGATGACAATTTTTATAATGGTTGGGGAAGATATAAAAAATCATTGATTGTTCACACCCCTATTGATGAAATTTCTATTGATATGCAAGATGCTAAAAATGCTATTTCACATGAAGATCTTGTAATTCCTGTACAAGCAAAAAATGGCATGCCCATTTCAGAAATAGAGAAGGTTCCAAAATTTGATCATTTTGAATATGAGTTTATGGAACACCTGGATGAAATAGAAGAGAAAGAAATGGTAAATGTTTCTTATGGTTCAGTTTTTCAGAATTAGGAAGAAGTAGAGCCTCCTCTTTCATTTTGGAATACTGAAAACTTGGGTGCAAATTCTCATGATTATCTTGAAGATTCTAAGGAAGAAATATCATGGATGGTTAACAAGGAATGGAAACCAAATGATAAAAATGTTACCTTATTCGAAGAAACTCAAGTAATTTATCATGGAGATGTGTTATTTGACACATCCCTTGATCAACAAAAGTTATGTTTTGAAAAGAATAGACATGCTTTTGATTGGGTGCGTAATTCTGGTATTTTTGATGAATAGGTAATTGATGAATGTAATGACCCTTTTATGAATAATAGGGTCATGTAAATATTTTTTATATAAATAATTTTGGCTTGGTGTGGGAGGTCCTAGCTTAGGAGGTTTATTTTTATTATTTTTGTGTTAGGAGGATTAATAATATATTTTTATGGGGCAACATTACATAAGGATGTTTCTTTTATTATCACTTAAGTTATGGGGTCCACATAATGAAAAATTAGAATATGGGGCTATAAAAGACATGGATGCCCAAGGAGACAGGAGGACTTGATGATTTTATGAAAATTGAGTGAAGGCAAAACCCTTATCTGCTCTTGTGTATTTTTGAGAGGTGCTCAGAGTTACAGGGGTTTCCAATCCAGTAGTTTTGGAGGTGCCCACCTATTGAGGTTGAGGTGAAAATCCACTCAGGGTTTTCCTTTTGTGCTTCAGAGGACTTCCAACATTATCCAAATCTTTCTCTTCGAGGAGGAGATTTCTCTTCCTGAGGGTTTGGGTGATAAAGTGGAGGTATAAGAGATCTATACTATCAGTCTAGTAGGGTTTCTGCATATTTTGTGAGTTCGATCAATGTGGAGCAGCCTATAGCTAAAAATGTCCTTGTGTGAAGGTGTTTTTATGCATTTTCTTGAGCCATATCAGCCCTAGAGGGCCAAAATCCCTCCTTTGAGGGTTATTTCATCAGATTGAGGGGCCCATTTGGCCAAAAATCCCAGTCCTAGAGTAGTAATTCATCATTGAGGCGGGATATCTCTCTCATTGGTAGCAACGTCCCTCTATTGGAGCTCTCCATAGTCATATTTGAGGCTATTTTGGTTAGGATTTCTATTGTAAGTTATCTACTACATTTAGAGGTGTTGATTTGGTTAGATCTTATCATTATCATTGTATTCCAGTTTGTGGGTATTGAAGAAAAAGCAATAAAAAATTCAAATTATTGCATATCTATATTTTGTGTTTGCAAATGTGTGTGTTTGGCATTTGTTTTGTATTTTGGATCATTACATTGGTATCAGATCAATGCTCCTACTACCTATGAGGGTTTTGATGCAGCCAACTCATCATTACTATACAAGAAGGAACAAGCAAAACCCTAGGTTTTCAGATTCGGTTGACCCAGAGGAAGACATACCAGTGCGGGAAGCAGAATCAACTCATATGGCAGATAGAACATAAGGACATGATGGGGATGCTGAGCAGAGATTCAAAACCATGTTGTATTTATTAAATAGACTTGTGATCAGGCTAGAATAGCCCAATCAGTAGCCACAGCCCCAAATAAACCATCCATAAGGAAATCAGGTGCAACAAGGGGAATCTAATCAACAGGAGGCTACTTCTAGGGCCACTACATAGGGTGGAGGTGAGAGATCTGTAAGATACTCCCATGCATCCTTACCTAGGCCTTAAAACTCTTTGTTTAGTGCTCCTATGCAATCTGATCCAAATCAGGAGGATGAAGAAATGGAAGCTTTGATGGCAAGATACTTGAGGAGGTCTGAAGATTTCAGGAACAATGTGACCTTTGAGGGTTACTAAAATATTTTAGGAAATAAGGGTGGCAAAAATTGGAAGTATGATGAGAAGAAACTTTTGCATCAGAAAATGCAGGTACCCATGTTTGATGGGAGTGATAAAATTTTTGCTAGAGCATGGCTGCAAAAACTGATCACATATTTTGAAGTTTGTCCTACAGAAGAAAGAGATGCAGTGAAGTTTGCCACTATATATTTGGAGGGTAAAGCTTATGAATGGTGGCACAATGGTATCACTACATAGGGCCATGGTGACATTCACACATTTGACGAATTTAGTGTGAGACTTATGGATAGATTTGACAAAAAATATGAAGAGGAATACTTCATAGAGTTAGCAACTATCCAAAAAAATCATCAGTAGAAGCTTATGTTGATGAATTTGAAAGACTGGTTGTCATGGTACCCAATATTTCAGAAAAGAGAATAGTATTCCTTTTCATAGAAGGTTTTATGGAGCCCCTTAGAGGTTGGGTCAAAGGATTTGAACCCACATCACTACAGGAGGCAATAAGGAGAGCACATGCAATGTCATCTTCATCTGCATCATCCAGGCAGAAATTCTTCACACCATCCCAATCCAAATATGCCACAGCAGGGACGTCCCAAAAGAAGGGGCCTTTCCAACCAAATCAGACCTCAAAGCCAACGTCCTCTCCTCCAAGACCTGCAACATCATTTGGAGAGAAAAATAAGAAGGATGAGGAGTGTGACAAGCTGAGGCAGGAAGGATTATGTTTTTACTACAAAAATCCTTTTGAAAGAGGCCATAGGTGTCATAAGGGACAAATCAGATTGATCCAAGTGTTATCAGATGATGAAGAGGATTCAGAAAGTGAGTATGAATCCACAGAAGAGCAAGAAGTAGAAGAAACACAACCCACACCACAAGAAGCTCCAAGCTTAGGAAGTTTGGCTTCCTTAGATTTGGCTAGAGCCTACGTCACTATCAAAGTGCCTGGTATTGTTGAAGGAGAAAAGGTAATAGTGCTCATTGACCCTGGAGAAACCCATAATTTCATACATGAATATTTGGTGAAGAGGAAAAAGTTAAAAACATAATCATTTTCTGGTTTTGATGTTTCTGTTGGTAATGGAGGTGTAGAACACTGTCATATTTTTGTCCCATAGCTAAAACTACATCTCACAGATTATTTTATGGTGGATGATTTTATTGTCTTTCCATTGGGGAAAAATGCCCCACAAATAATTTTGGGTGTGCAATGGTTATTCTCTCTTGGTGATTATACAACCAACAACCAAACCTTGAAATTCAAGTTCAAGGTTGGAGATAAGGAGGTGGTATTACAGGGTATTAGAGATCATGTCTTGCAACATATATCTATCAAAAGCATGGAAAGAATACTAAGGAAAGGGGACTTGATATGGGCAGCCAGCATTTTCACTTCTAAAGGTAAACCTACTTCAGCCAATGGATCTCATCATGATATTCAGTTTGTTTTGAATAAACATAAAAAGGTTTTTGATGATTTGCCCAAGGGATTACCTCCACCAAGAGAATTTCAGCACTCAATAGAATTAGAATTAGGTACTAAACCTATTATGATCAGACCCTATAGGCATCCTAGATTCTACAAGGATGAAATAGAAAAGACCATAAAAGAGTTGTTGGTAATGGGACACATTCGTCCTAGTACAAGCCCATTTGCATCTTCAGTGGTCTTAGTAAAAAAGAAAGATGGCAACTTGCGTATGTGTATTGATTACAGGGCACTTAATAAAAAGACTATCAAGAACAGGTATCCCATACCCAGGGTAGATGAACTTATTGATGAATTGCATGGGGCCATGTTTTTCTCAAAAATTGATTTAAGATCAGGATACCATCAAATCCGAGTTAAGGAAGAGGATATACATAAAACAACATTCAGATGTCACTTTGGACATTTTGAATTTCTGGTTATGCCATTTGGGTTAACAAATGCCCCTGCCACTTTTCAAGCAGCAATGAACCAGATTTTTAGGGATCATTTGAGAGATTTTGTATTGGTATTCTTTGATGATATTATTGTATATAGCAGGTCATGGGAAGAATATCTAAAACACTTAGATATCATTTTGGGTATTCTTGAAAAACAAGAATTTTATGCAAAATAGTCTAAGTGTGAATTTGGGATGACAAAAATTTTATATATGGGTCATGTAATCAGTCATGAAGGAGTGAAGGTAGACCAGGAAAAAATTGCAGCTATACAGAATTGGCCTGCACCAGTTAATTTGACCCAACTGAGAGGATTTTTGGGACTATGTAGCTACTACAAAAGATTCATCAAAGGATTTTCAGCCTTAGCAGCCCCATTGACAGAGATGACCAAAAAGGGTGCATATGTTTGGAATGATGAAGCACAAGAGGCCTTTGAAAAACTAAAGGAGGTGATGACTACTTGCCCTGTATTGATTATTCCTGATTTCTCTCTTCCTTTTACTGTAAATTGTGATGCATCAGGAGTGGGCATAGGAGCTATTCTCATGCAAAATGGGTGCCCTATTGCTTTTGAGAGCAGGAAGCTCAAACCTTATGAGACAAAGTACATCACCTATGACAAGGAAATACTTGCCATTATGCATGCATTAACAAAATTCAAGCAATATCTCATCTGTGGTAAGTTCATTGTAAAAACTGATCATAACAGTTTGAGATATTTCCTTGGACAAAAAAATGAATTGAATGAGAGGCAACAAAAGTGGGTTGCAAAGCTACAAGCATTTGATTTTGACATTGAGTTTGTTAAAGGGAAAAAGAATACAGCTGCAGATGCTTTATCTAGGAATCCTTCTTTATTTTCTCTTTCTATCATTACTAATGAATTGAAAGTGGCATTGATGGTTGAGTATGCAAAAATCACATTGGCTTCTAGCATATTGGATGGCAAATCAAATGATGATAGGTACAAAGTGCAAGAAGGACTGATTTACTACAAAGGGAGGATTTTTCTAGTTCCCAACTCCAAGTTGAAAGAGAAGATTATTGTAGCCATGCATGACTCCCCTATGGCTGGTCACCCAGGATTCTTCAAAACATACAGACAGGTTCGTGAAAGATTCTCATGGAAGGGGTTGAAGAATGATATTCTTACTCATGTTATGGAGTGCACTACCTGCCAAGCTAACAAGGTAGAGCATAAATTGCCAGCTGGACTGCTTCAGCCTTTACCAATTCCTGATCAGAAATGGGAGAGCATATCCATGGATTTTATTACTGGTCTTCCAAAGGTGCAGGGTAAGGATTGCATTTTTGTTGTAGTGGACCGTTTGACCAAGTACGCACATTTCTATGCTATCTCTATTTCATATACAGTTGCTTAGGTGGCTAATTTATTCTTTAGAGAGATCTTTAGACTTCATGGGCTACCCAAGAATATTTTTAGTGATAGGGATAGTAGATTTATGAGCCATTTTTGGCAAGAGTTGTTCAAATTATGTGGTACCATTTTGTCTCCAAGTACCAGCTACCATCCACAAATGGATGGGAAAACAGAAATAGTTAACAAATGGGTGGAAGGGTATTTGAGAAACTATGTTTTAGGATACCAAAATGCTTGGATTAAGTGGTTACATTTAGGGGAATACTGCTACAACACCACTTATCACATGTCTATCAAGATGACTCCATTCACAGCTCTCTATGGGTATAATGCTCCTTCTCTTTTTGATTTGTTGATTATGGACAACAGGGTACCAAAGGCAAAATATTTTATACAGGAGCATCAAGATATTCTAAAATCTCTCAAAGAAAACATTCACATGGCTCAAAATAGGCAGAAGAATTTTTCTGATCAACAACATACAGAACACTCATTTGAGGTAGGGGACATGGTTTATCTCAGATTGCAGCCCTATAGACAGTCCTCATTGAAGAAAAGTGGTGCGGAGAAGCTTAAGCCACGTTTCTATGGCCCATACAAGGTAGTACGCAGAGTGGGAGAAGTGGCTTATGAACTTGAACTTCCTCATGACAGCAGATTACACAGTACTTTTCATGTTTCATGCCTTAAAAAGGCTGTTGGACAGCATGTTGATCCTTCTCTAGAGCTGCCCCCTCTTGATGATGAAGGAAAATTGGTGCTAGAACCTGAAACTATTCTTGAAACCAGGGAAAGGAAATTAAGGAGCAAAGTTATCAAAGAATACTTAATCAAATGGAAAAACCTGCCAATGGAATATGCTACATGGGAAGGGGTTGATATTTTGTCACATCCAGGTTTGCATTGCTTGAGGACAAGCAATGTGAGAGGAGAGGACCTGTAATGACCCTTTTATGAATAATAGGGTCATGTAAATATTTTTGATATAAATAATTTTGGCTTGGTGTGGGACGTCCTAGCTTAGGAGGTTTATTTTTATTATTTTGGTGTTAGGAGGATTAATAATATATTTTTATGGGGCAACATTACATAAGGATGTTTCTTTTATTATCACTTAAGTTATGGGATCCACATAATGCAAAATTAGAAGATGGGGCTATAAAAGACATGGACGCCCAAGGAGACAGGAGGACTTGATGATTTTATGAAAATTGAGTGAGGGCAAAACCCTTCTCCGCTCTTGTGGCTTTTTGAGAGGTGCTCAGAGTTACAGGGGTTTCCAATCCAGTAGTTTGGGAGGTGCCCGGCTATTGAGGTTGAGGTGAAAATCCACTCAGGGTTTTCCTTTTGTGCTTCAGAAGACTTCCAACATTATCCAGATCTTTCTCTTCCAGGAGGACATTTCTCTTCCTGAGGGTTTGGGTGATAAAGAGAAGGTATAAGAGATCTATACTATCAGTCTAGTAGGGTTTCTGCATATTTTGTGAGTCTGATCAGTGTGGAGCAGCCTATAGCTACAAACGTCCCTGTGTGAAGGTGTTTTTGTGCATTTTCTTGAGCCATATCAGCCCTAGAGGGCCAACATCCCTCCTTTGAGGGTTATTTCATCATATTGAAGGGCCCATTTGGCCAAACGTCCCAGTCCTAGAGTAGTAATTCATCATTGAGGCGGGATATCTCTCTCATTGGCAGCAACGTCTCTCTATTGAAGCTCTCCATAGTCATATTTGAGGCTATTTTGGCTAGGATTTCTGCTATAAGCTATCTACTGCATTTAGAGGTGTTGATTTGGTTAGATCTTATCATTATCATTGTATTCCAGTTTGTGGGTGTTGAAGAAAAAGCAATAAATTTCCAAATTATTGCATATCTATATTTTGTGTCTAGAAAGGTGTCTGTTTGGAATTTATTTTCTATTTTGGATCGTTACAATGAAGAAGAAAAACTACAAGAGGATAATGAAGATAAAGACCATAAGGAAAAAGAGGAAATCACAAAGGTTCACCAAGTCTTGGTAAATGAAAGTGCACAAAAGGTAGAATCTCATGTTTTATGTTCAACCATGCAAACCTTAGGTGAAAAATTACCTAATTGTCTGTGGGATTCATATGTTATTTATGATGAAATGTAATTGGAGGTGAATTACAAACTAGAGTTGATTTCTACTCACACCATTAATGATATTGCTTTGTTGAATGAAAGAGAAATTAATGTGCTTGAAGTGTTGAATCAAATTCATCAACAATTGATAATAGAATCTAGGATAAAAACCTATAATTATCCTCATTTAATAGATATCCTAGATTCTTGTAAATTATTGCATAAACATGATTGGCCTAAATATGTGAAAAATTACTTGGCTTTGAAATTTTTAGAAATAGGCTCTGGATTGCAAGACCTCATATTTTAAAAGGAAAGCCTAATTATAAATCATGAATGTAATTGTGAAATTGATATTTTAAGGAATAGATAAGAAAGAATTGAAAATCAATTATTGTCTTATCAATTTAATGATTTGAAGCTTCAATATGAAATTGCTAATACCATGGAATCAAATTGGTGGGATAAAAGAGGTAAAATGAGAAGTATTGTATTGTGGGGCTTAATATTGTCTTGGTTGGATTTCTATAAGGCTTGGCATGCATATCATGTTAGATGTATTTTAAAGTGTGTTAATCATGTTTGGAATCTAGGGAAGTGATAGCCCAAACTTTGTACCATCTTGTACATTATTGTATATTGTTGTATATAATTTTGGTTTTCTTGTTTTTTTTTAGTACGAATTTTTGGTTTGATGAGTTTTTTTGTTTATTTTCTTGTCATTTTGTATTAGGTTAGGATTTGTTTGTGTTTAGGACTTTTATATTTTAAGGTTGATCCCTCTGTTTGAGGTGGTGTTTCGTGGTCACTACTAATGGCCTCTTGATTATTATTTTTTTTGTTTCGTTGTCATGAAGGGTGAATTACCTATCACATGGATCAAGGAAAAGAGGATGAAGTTTTGTAACCGCTCCTATATTTTGGAACTAAGATAGTGAATTTTGGAATATTGAATCATTTTGCTAAAGCTACACAAAAACACATCATGTTAAAGGGTATGCTTTGATGTCTTGAAGGATGAAGTCATTTTTATTTACAAATTAAGGAAAAAATCTAATATGCTCCATCTCTAACTTCAAATAATCTCTAACCCATGTGGTGCATAAATTTTTTCAAGGCATTATAAAAAAATAGGTAAAGGAAAACATGCTAAAATCATTCACCAGGTCTAGATAAACTCTACTGAGGCTATGGATGCATGACTGGTAGTAGGGCTCTATATTGTCAAATCATGTTAAAAAAAAAGGTATTACAAAATATCAATTAAACCATGGGTAATTTAGATAAACCCTACCGGGGCTATGGACGTCTAACTGACAGTAAGGCTTTGTCTATAAAAATTTTTGTGAGCTATATTTCTATAGCCTAAATGCAGGTCAGGTGATCGAATATGTATGGTTTTCAAACATGCACAATGAAAACACTTTCACACACATTGAGCTAATGCAAATGATTCATGAGTTTTCATCTAAATTTTTCTACCCCCATATTATTTGGATGTTGCTAGATGATGTATATTTTTTTGACCTTTAGATTATTTGTTTTCAGAACTAGGTTCTTCACCTAAAATACTCAGGAGCATTTCATAGTAGAGTCACCATTTATTGTGGCCATTCCACAACTAGCCCCAAATTTGGGGACCCATATTTTGAGTTTTTGGGGTATTTGAGTGTTTTTTATGGTAGATACCTATCAATGGGGTCACATTTTAGGTTTAAATGTTGGTGTGTTATCTTTCTTATTTTGTTATTTTATTTTAATGGTTTGAGTGTTCGCTAATGTTTGTAGTGTAGGTTAAAGTTAAGGTTTGAATTTGATTTATGCAAATATTTAAAATTAGTTCATTCAAATTAAAACATTTAAACTTAATGAAATCAAATTATATATATATATATATATATATATATATATATATATATATATATATTTCATATATGTGTATATATATAACAATAAAATAAAAAAATAAAAAAAATAATAATAAAAAGAAAAATATAATATATATAAGCAAATGAAAATAAATATTAAATAAAGAAAAAGCCAAATGCTTTGCTTTTGTGTTGTTAATCCTTATTTTGAGTTAATATAGTTTTAATGTAGTCATTTTTAATAAAAGGTGTTATTATCGCGTGCAGCAGATGGATGATCCATGATGATGGAGATGTGAGCGATCGAATGGCTTGGATAGAGTGTATCAGTGAAGGTCAAAGGTGGACATCAGTATCGAGGTTGAACTCAGTGGTGGATGTGTGTGGCAGACCCCGTGCAATTGAACAATGGTAATCACGATGGAAAACCTAATAGAAAGGACAAACCCTAATTGAATTATTGCTGACACAATGGTGAGATGGACCTAGGTGACATCTATGTGCAATGCAGAGATGGCATCGACGTGGCATAGAGGGACCTACATGGAAATAAACATAGGATACCTATGACTATGTGGATACCATGCTCGGTGATGATAGTGCACGAGACAACATCTAGATGCGGTGAAGATGGTACATATTTCAATTTCACATTTTGTTACTCATCTATTGCTGATATTTCAAAGGATATAAAGCGGTAAAAATGAATATGACGACACACTATTCATGGATAAAGACATCACCATGGATAGAGTAATGCAGATGTTGGGAGAGATTCAGAACCAAGGATGTGATAGCGTGACTAGTAGTTATGATGGTAGTAATGTAGGGCATGGCTGACGAGATGTCAAAGGAACCCGACAGTGGTGACATTATGCAAAAAATCATGGAGCATCAAGTGAGATTTGATTTGGGGATTAGATAAATGTATGGTTCAACTATCTGATAAAATCATGGTAGTACAATATTTATCGTAAAGGTATTCATGCTGACTATGTCTAAATGCTATCAATATTGAGACGTTATAGATATATACGCAGGCGGTGGTTTGAAACAATACAACTAGATGCAGTGATGTTGGATGTAGAGCAGATTATGCATAGGGAGATTCGTTGATGCAACCATAACAATAGTGCATAGCAATAGCACAACGTGCAAAAGCATTAGAAATTAGATGGCTAAATGGATAAGGACTTTGATGTAGCGGACTATAGTGGAAAGGGTCGGATACACAACATGAAGATGAAATGTGGATGTAGCGGCACTAACCGGAGAAGGGCAAAAATTGATGAGCTATATAGTTGTAGAGAGAGAGAGACAGGGAAAGAAAACAAATGTTCATACACTTTTGATAGGAATCCATCCAAGATAAAGCAGATGACAACTACAAATACCCTCTTCAAACATGGTAATGTAATTTTGGGAAGGTTTGATCCCTATTTTCCATCAAAGGATGACATCTTTTAAATGTGGTACTGACCGATTTCAAAGAGCAATCACAGTGTGGCATGTTATCTATTTTTTTAAAGGATGGTTGATGTAGGTAAATGCATTAAGATTTTTATAGATGCTAGTTGGGGTAAACCACCTTTATCAAAATCCCTAGCACTATGATCTGGATAGATTCATCATCATTGTCATTATTCTTTGTATGGGCCACCATGTTTCAATGCTAGAGAGACTCCAAAGTATCATTTTATGGAGTAGCAATACCATGAGGTAACGGTGAAAGATTTGATATGCAATAGGAATTCAAGTTGAGACTAGGGAGAATAAAATGGTGCCACCATTACCGCCCATGTATACGAGAGAAGTACGAAAGTTGACAAATATTTGTAATCGAGCATAGTCGCATATGTCCAAAGTGCTAAAGTGTCAAATTACTATGCATAAAGGAATATCTAACATTACATACCTCGTGTGAGTAATTTTTTGAAATAATGAAAGAAATGGATGTGGCCACTACGTGGAGCGGGTAGACAGTGAGCTAGATAACAATGCACTTGATGTAAATTCATTAATGGCACTGAAGGTATAAAAAGGATATGACTAATATGTGTTATACAAGTGGTCAAAATTTTATCAGTTATTGAAATGTGCTAGGGGATAAAGTATCTAAAATAAATACATGATGGTTACCAAGGCATAAAAGGAATGTTATGAAGTATGACGAGGTGAGGTCAAAAAAAAAGGAAACGAATGTATGAGTGATTTTTTGGAGATCCAACAAACCAAGTGGAAGAAAAATGACAAAAAGGGAGAAATTAAGATCCAGAGAAATAAAATAGAAAGGAGGAAAACTGTGTAAAGCTATGTAGGTAGAAGAAATGAAGGGTTTCTTTGAAAAATCTTAAATACAACATTGAAGCGGTGTAAAAGGGCTAGATATTTTTGGAAAATACTAGAAAACTACTGTAATAGGGACATTATCTTCCTGTTTTAATGTAAAATGCTTCAAAAATTTATATTTTATTAAGATTGGAGGAGATTTATTTTTGAATGTCTTGATTTAATGTCTATCTTTCTTTCCATGCTTTTAGTCTTATAGGCAATGTTTTATGCAGTTAAATGGTAACATTGTTGAATTCTTAGAAATATTGAACTTATTTTGCTTCCCTTTGAAGATTGCACCTTGTTTATATTGGAATGTGCAAATGTAGTTTTTTTTTTTAAGCGAAAAACCCCTTGCGGGGCCGCCTTGGTCTGAGAGACCACAAACAGGGGGTTCTATACCATCAAAGTCACCTAGGAGTCACACCCGACCCTGCTCGCACCAACATTATCAATTGGATTTTGGGTACCCAATTCAGATTTTTGGTAGGGTGGAGATTCGAACTTGGGACCTCCCTTGGAGGATTTCCCTCTCCTCTCCAACTCACCTACAACACCTGGGTATGTGCAAATGTAGTTTTGTTTAGACTAGGTTACGTTCATAAATTCTCACATCTCCAGTTTTGTAGGATAGGGTAGAATCACACTGCTAGTTGTTTGTCTTCTAACATTTTCAGCGTTCTAGTCCATTTCTAGACTTTTTATTTTTATTTTTTCTAACCTTCCCTTTTTGTAGTTTTTTTTTTTTAAAACATCAACAATTAAAAAAATAAAAATAAAACTCCAAAAATAAATGCACATATGTGAAGAATAAGCTTTAACACTTCATTTAGAATAGTTTTGATTTCATTTTGAAGCCATTTCAAAATTATAAAAAATATTTAAAGTTGTTTTATCAAGAATTTTGTAATTTCAAAATTTGACATAATTGCACATTTTGAAGGTAAATCAAATTTCAAGCTTTGAATTTCATTATTCAAGCAATAAATTAACTTCTCTTTATAAAAAATACAATTTCATTAAAGAGGGAAAATTTATATGGCATTCAAAGGCCATTATTTACAAAGCAATAAATTAAATTCTCTTTATGAAAATTCTAATTTTATTAAAGAAGGGTAATTTATTTATCATATCAAAGGCTTCTATATTTTAAAGCTAGTCATTTCATTATTTTCTTTCATGCTTAAATTTTAACAAAGCAACATTAAATGAATCCATTCATCATTTAAGATTCACATTTAGAGATAGATTTTAATTTTTGTTTCATGCTCAAAGCAGGATTTAAGGATGCTAAGAACTTGTTTAAAATATGCTTAACCAAATGATATAAAATCTACCTAAAATACTCTAAGATAAAATGAACTAAGGCATTTACATCGTGTTCATATGACGACCAAAAACATTTGTATTTTATTTCTTTTAAGTCTCATGAACAATAAATAGCATAGCATAATAAAATAAACCAACACAGACCCCTTGTTAACAGTTATTTGGAAATCACTAAGGTATTCCTAGCACTTATTTGACACATATTCACAAGATTACAAGCATACATAAAGTAAAAGTAACCTTGGAGATATTTCTATTTCTTTGCAAGAGAGGGTTTTCTAACCAAAACCCTAAATGTGATGGTGATTTTTCAATTGGGTAGAATTTCCACTCAATAGGTCCCCCTTAGAAGCTTCATCAAAATTGAGCTTTAGCTATCCCTACCTAGAGGATGTCATTTTAAACTTCTTGTATTTTCTTGGGGGGTTGTCTCCGTATCAACTGGTCTAAGGTCCTAGTGTTCACTAATATTTATCTCCTCTATTTATTCCTTAATTTCCTTCACACTTAATACTTTAACATTTTCCACTATAGATTCCTAGATCGTTTACCTGATTCTTAAGGAGGCTCTCATTTCCTTAAATATTCTTTTGTTATGCTTTAGGTAAATTCCCTATGCATAGTGGAAAGGAATTATATCCCATATATTATTCAACCTTGAACTCCTAAAGGAATTTTTCCATTGTTCTATCCAATCTACCATTATATTTGGTAGTACCCAAATGACCCCCATCTGCTTAATTAGACCTTGAAGAATCCAAAGGGAATAGATACATACTAATAATAAGTGTTCCACTGACTCTTACTATTTGTCACATATATGAAATCTATTAGAAAATTAAAACCCTCTTTTATGTAAGTTATTAGATGTTAGGATCTTATTCTACACAAAAAACCAAAGGAACATTGGTATCTTTGGTGTTGCCTTTGCTTCCTAGAGCTTCCTCCATTGAAACCCTTATTTTATCTCAACTCACAGAATCTCATAGGTTGATTTTACACTAAAGTATCCATCAAGAGTAGCTCCCCAAACTATAGAGTCTTCAACCATATTTACACCTACATGGAAGAACCTTAGTTTTATTTTGAGCTTATTTAAAGCTTCCTTACTATGGTTACTGCCATGTAAGTCATTCTACTTTGCCACTCCTTCTTCCTTGGCCATATACTCTACAACCATACTATCATATATTTGTTAGATATCTATTCATAATTCAACTAACTCCTCATCCAAGCTAAGGTTTTGGTTCCCTAGCCATGCATCCTCTTAAAAGTGAACCAGCCTACCATTCCCAGTTTTCAATTGAACTCCTTTTCATAGTAGCTTTCTCCTCTCTATCATATGGTTCCATATAGATGAGCATTTATAGGGATTTAAAATGGTTAAAAATATCATATCTTCTTGGCTATCTAAGTACTTGTTCTTTAATATTTTAACCCACAAAGAATGACCTTCCTTCATTAGCCTCCATCCTACTTTAGCAGCTAAGATCTTATTCACTTCTATAATCCTCAATCCCAATCCTCCTTTATATTTTAGTTTACACACTTTTTACCATGACACAAGGGTGATTATACTCTTTTCCTCTACACCCAACCACATAAATTTCTTTTGTATACTTTGTATACTATTTGAAACTTTTGTTGGTGTCTTACGCATAAATAGGAGATAGACTAAAATGGCTTGAAGGGTAATATTTGATGGTATTTTTAGCCTCATAATAAAAATAAATTACCACATAAAAGTATTCATAGGATCAAATATAATAAATTTGTGATATAATGAATCCAATAAAGATAGTTTAATAGAGATAAATGAACCAATTAATATGTATAACATTCAATATAATGATGATATATGAATGTAAAGCCTGAAATATACACAATAATATACTAGTTGCTCAAATGTATGCAAATTTGTATTACTTCTCTTTCTGTTACATATATATCATAGATATGATACTATAGACACTACAAATGATATAGACCTATATACATATTGCTATGTAGATGATATGGATTTTATATCTTGCTATCCACTCTATGGAGTAATATATAGCCTTTCTAGGATGACTCTTTGGTTACTATGATTCTTCCTTTCCATATTCCAAGCCTTATGACTCTTGGATTTTGTACTTGACACCTACATACACATGAAATTATCTTGTATGCACACTTGTACTTGAATCTTCATATAACTCTTCCTAATCTAAGGACACATGCACATTTACAATCATTAACACTTGCACACATATTTACATGATATTTGTGAAGAACACAAGATTATACTGAGAGGGGGGGGGTGAACAGTATAAGACCTCTTTTTATTTTTTCCTTTATACTTAAAAATAGTAAAGCAATATACCCAAAGCAATATCAAAGCAATGCACAATTTCATCTACAAAGTGACACCAATTTTAACGTGGTTCACCCAAAATGTCTGGGCTATGTCCACAAAACTTTTCTCTAAAAGTTATCTCAAAGTTCTTTGGGAATCCTTCCCAATTACAATGTTTATGAGCCTTGGCCCAAAGGAGATACCTTCCCCAAATTAGAATTTATGAGCCTCTGCTCAAAGGATATACCTTCCCCTCTACTCTGAAAATGATCCCTCAGAAGATCAACTGCCTCTACCTCTTGCCAGCACGTGGAACTCCTTTCCACCGAAGACCTCCTGTCCTCAATTCTTAGCCTAAGAGGCCTCTGCCTTCTATGATCACATCCACAGTAGCTCAGCAACCTATACCAAACATAGTCAGTCGGTCTAGTACAAGTCTTCCTCTGTCTGTCAGATCTGTCCAATGCTTAAGCTTGAACAAATCAATCCTCTACACACAAGCCTTCTCAAAGACTTGCCAAATCTATCCTCAGGTTCTTCTCAAAGAACCAGTGCACATTTGTCCTCAAGTTCTCTGATGGAACTATCAAACTCAGCTCACAAGTCCTATGCTAGGACCTGTCCAAATATGCTCACAAGTCCCCATCGAAACCTGTCCAAGACTGTTCACAAGTCCCCACCGGAACCTGTCCAAAACACAGCAAGCTCACCAAGAAAAAAAACTTTCTTAGTAGAAAATCACAAGGTGAATTGTTAGAGACCCAATGTGATTTGTCAAACTCATAGAAGCATAAAGAGAATTTTTAGAGACTCAATATGTTCTATACTCCCAATCTCAAAACTCAACTCAAATCAACTCAGCTCAAACTCAATCTTAAATTTGAAAACTCAACTCAATATCTAAAATGGATAGGATAGAATGCTTTCTTTCAAGAACATGAAACCCCAATAATTGCCAACTGTGCAAAGAATCACATAACAATGATACTCATGTTATTTTCACCATCAATTAGGGCTTCAACAACAATGCTCATCAAACAAGGTTCAATCAACACCATTCAGCTCAAAACACAACCTTGAAGCATTTCACAATCAACATTAGAAAAGGAAACAAGTAGAACTCCTTTTCTCTCCAATATTGTTTGAACAAAAAGTATCCACCAACTCAAATCAACAAGAGTACACACAAATTTTCAAATCATCAACAAAGGAGTAAGCCCAACACTTTAACCAAGTAAATAATAGCTTGATTATTACCAATTTAATCAAAGAAAATGTCAATCTCAAAGCTGCCCACTTAAGGTTTCACAACTTCACACAAGAAGCAATTTTAACCCTAAAACATCATGCTTTCATTTCCATAATCAACCAAAATCACTCTCAACATTACAAGAAAAATTGATCCCTTATACACCTTATTTCTCCCTTATAGTCTTATCAAAAATAAAATTTATCTCTCATACGAATGCAATAACATATTTCAAACAACACCTTCAAAAGAATATTTTATCAAAATAAAACAATATTTAAACTCCTTATAACTCCTAAGTTGCTTTTACCTCTAATAAACTTCCTCCATCCGCAAAATACACTTAGCAAAAATTAATTTCGAAAATACCTTGGCCAACATAAAAAATTGTGCTGAAAACTTTGAAGCTCTGGCGATTTGGCGGGAAAACCTCTGAACTGGCATCGGGCGATGCTCGAGGGTTTCTGGCCCGTTAGATCTTACCAGAGACTTTGGCGTTGTGGTTTTAAATTACTCTGAAGGTTTGTTCGTTGCTCCGGGAGGGCCCGATGGGGTCTCCTCCAGTCCCTCTTGCGGGGAGAAAGAGTTCATATGCTGAGATGTTGAAAGAAAACCCCTCGTCTTCCACTGGTGAAGCTCAGAGGACTACTTTTCAAACGCTACTCAAGAATGTTGGCAACAGCCCAAATGCTCACCGCGTTAATGGATGCCTCCCGCAATCCGCTTCCAGACCTAAGATTGTTATCAAACCCAAGCTGGTCGAGGAAACAATTGTCTACCGAGCTAACCATGACTTGATCTGCAAATTCATGGGCATCCGACCTTCTCTGAATTTTTTGCATACCTGGGTTCGACAGAACTGGGAGCCACAAGGTGAGTACTCTTTATGGCCAATAAGCAATGGGTATTTTATTATTAGTTTCTCTTCTTTAGCAGATAGAAACAGAGCATTTGAATCAGAAAAGAGAAACCACGGACCAGCAGGGTTATTTGTTCAACCCTGGAGAGTGGGCTTTGATCCTCGCATTGAACCCATGGCTGTTCCTGTCTGGATCCGACTGTACGCTCTCCCGATGGAGTTTTGGGGTGAGCAGGTTCTAGAAATAATAGGTAATTCCCTAGGCAGATATATTGGAGTCTCTAGAGACACCATAGAGGGAAATACAGCTGTTTTTGCCAGAATCTGTGTAGAAATGGACATTAGCCAGCCTTTATTAGTTGAGGTGGAGCTTGAGTTGGCAGGAGTTCCCTGGATCCAGCAGTTAGACTATGAGGCCCTACCTTTCAGGTGCAGAGTTTGCCATAAGCATGGACATTTGGCAAGGTTCTGTCCTAACACCTCGAGCACAAAGGCGGAGGCTTCGACTGGAATGCCAAGCCGCCCTAGAGAGGGTAAGCCCACCCCTGTCAATGAACCTTCCAACACTTCTCCAGGTCTTGATGCTCAGAAGGATGTCTTTGAACATCCAAAACGAAGGAGAAACAAAAAGAAAAATGGTAAGGAGCAGATGCATCTCAAGCCAAACAACCGGTATGAGATTTTTAAGTCATTACTGGATCTGGAAGACCAAGTCATGGAGGGAGTGGATGGGAATGGTGAGATTAACAACACTCACTCTCAAGATTCTCCTTCATCCACTCCTGTTGCCGATCAGGTGACTGCACCCTCTGAGAGTATGCAGCCGGAGAACCCTGGGGCATTGGTGATACACTCCCCAGCACAGCCGGCTATTAAAGATGTTACTATGGGAAATGCAGATAAAAATAGAGAAAGGCTAGCTTTAGGGATCACTCAGGTGGAGAAGAGATCTAAAAACAATAACTCTCAAGGAGCGGGAAGAAAATCCAATAAGGAACTGCTCACAGCACAAGGAGATAAGCTGATCAATGGAGGATCGGTGAGGTCAATTGATTCTTACTGCTCCCAAGGTTTTCAATGATTATTAAATCTTGGAATGTTAGGGGTTTAAACAGTAGAACCCATAAATATGCTATTCAAAGACTCTTAGGGAAGTATAAAACAGACTTTTTGCTTATCCAAGAGACAAAAATGTCACTGGATCTTATGAGTAAAACTGTTAGTAGGATTTGGAGGGGTGCTGGGTATATGGATGTGGCTGCCCAAGGTGCCTCAGGGGGGATTGTCACTCTTTGGAACCCCCTGGAATGGACTGCTCTAGAACATATTGCCTGGAGGGGTGTTCTCACTTCTCACTTCAGGAATATTGTCACAGCTGAGCATGTTTTAATTACAAATTTCTATGGGGCTCAAAGCCTTGATGGCCAGAGGCTCCAATGGAAAGTTGTTCACAACATGAGGTCCTCTAGACAAGTTTGTGACTGGATCATTGCTAGAGATTTTAATGCCAAATTATCTACTCGGGATCAGGAAGGTGGAACCCCTGTTTTGGACCCGGGGGACAGGCTTCTGATTGCCCAGGTCCAGGCTTTTCACTTAGTGGATATCCAAGGTCCTAGAATTTTTTTCACTTGGACTAACAAGAGGAGGGAGCCACACTGTAGGAGGGTAAAGTTAGATCACTTTCTGGTCTCAGAGGAGGCATTTGTTAAGTGGAATGTTAAATTCTAGATTTTGGATGGCCCTGTTTCTGATCATTCCCCCATCCTGCTGGAGGGTGGGACTCAGACAGGGCAGTACCACAAACCGTTTAGATTTGAAAATTTTTGGCTACAAAAGGAGGATCTTCATGAGAAAATTCCGCAATGGTGGGATGAAGGTCGTCCACATTTTGGGACAGCTATGTTTAAATTCCACAAACAGCTTCATTTTGTCAAAAGTAAACTGAAACAGTGGAGGCACGCCAATAAGTCGGATTTCCAGCTGCAAAGAGCCCCCTTGATGGTCCGTTGGGAGGAGGTACAAAAATAATTCAGGGAAGGAATAATTACTGAACAGCTTAAAACTGAAGATGATACCCTGCGCAAAGCTGTTGAGGACATTGATAACCAAGAGGAAATTTATTGGAAACAGCGGGCTAGAAATTCTTGGTTATTGGAAGGAGATAGAAATACAAAATTTTTCCATCGATCAGCCTGTGCTAGAAGACAGATGAATAACATGGCAGCTCTACATGATGAGAATGGATACTCCTTTGATACTCTTCCTGGTATGCACTCCCACTCTGTGGATTATTTCTCTAAGCTTTTTGCAGAAAATAGGGAGCAAGATGTGGGGGCTCAAAATGAATTTCTTGATGTTATTCCCCCTATTGTCACTCAAGAAGAAAACCTGGCTCTCCTTAGACCCATTGATAGAGATGAATTGAGGTCTGTGGTCTTTGGAATGAGCACAGGAAAATCTCCCGGTCCAGACGGTTTCCCTATTGAGTTTTTCCATGCCTTTTGGGATACCTTGGAGGAAGATGTTTTGGCTGTTACTGAGAGGAGTCCAGAATCAATAAGAGAATGCTTAAGGCTCTAAATCACACCTTCATCACTTTAATTCCTAAGGGGGAGGAAGGGGTTCATATCTCTGATTTTAGGCCTATTGCCTTATGTAATGTGATTTACAAAATTATCACAAAGATAATAGTTGAACGTCTTAAACCTCTCCTTCATAACCTCATCTCCTCAGAACAAGGGGGATTTGTTGAGGGTAGACAGATTTTGGATGGAGTGGTTCTTGCCCAGGAGGCTATTCATTCAATGCAAAACTTTGGCAACAAAGGAATGTTCATCAAACTGGATATGTCCAAGGCTTATGATAGAGTGGAGTGGGGCTTCCTGTCAAAAATGTTGGCCGCCTTTGGTTTTTCCCAGGACTGGATAGACTGGGTTATGAGCTGTGTTTCCATGCCTTCTTATTTTGTTCTAATTAAGGGGCTTCCCTCGCCTCCTTTTGGAGCTTCTCGCGGTCTCCGACAAGGGGACCCCTACTCTCCCTATCTATTCCTTATTTTGGCTGAAGGATTAGGTAGACTCTTCTTCAGAAGAAGACTTCAAGGCCTGTTAACAGGTATTAAGGTTGGTTCAAAAATTCTGACTCATTTGCAATTTGTGGATGATACAGGCCTGGTTGGAGTGGCCAGTCTCAGGGAAGCCAGGGGAATCAGAGACTCTCTCAATGTTTACCTTAGGGCCTCCAATCAGGTTATCAATGACAGAAAATCCAAAGTGGTCTTTTTCAATCTTGATCAAAGGCTTCAGGACAGAATTATGGAGATTTTGGGCTTCACTAGAACCTCTCTTCCTATAGTCTACTTGGGGGTTCCTTTGCACTTCAAGAAATTGAAAATTGACACTTGGAAAGATCTTTTGGATGTCTTCAAAGACATAATGAACCATTGGTCTCTTAAATGGTTAAGCTATGGCAGCCGATTAACCTTCTTACAGTCAGTTATCCAAGACATGCCAATTTATAAATTCTCTATCCTGGCTGCCCCACATTCTATTTGGAAAGAGTTGGATAAATTGGCCAGAAGATTCTTATGGGAAGGAGCAAATGGTGAGAGGAAATGGGCCTTGGTTGGCTGGGATAAAGTTACGCAGCCCAAAGAAAAAGGAGGGCTGGGATTGAGAAGCTCTAAACTCAACAACATAGCCTTAGCTGGTAAATTGTATTGGAGATGGATTTCCCAGCCATCTTCTTTATTCAGTAGAATCTTAACCAGCAAATATCTGGGCCAAGTTCACCCCTCTGAAATAAGCCGCTTCCCTTTGGATGGTAATGGATCCCTAGTCTGGCAAGCTCTCAAGTTGGGTTCTCAAGTTATTAAAGACCAATTGTTCTGGAAAGTGGGAAGAGGGGAGAAGGCACGTTTTTGGACTAACTCTTGGGACCAGTTTCCACCCATCATTGCGGAATATCCTAAATTTCTTCCAATTAAAACTGCCATAGAATCCCAGGGATGGGTCACTATTGAGAATTATTTCAACACTAGCCAGTTGGGTGAGTATAAATTCAAGAAGTTTAAGCGGTTGGAGGAGTGGCCGGTCATAATCCCTCCGGTGCTAGCAACCATTTTGACCAACATCTTGACAGCACGATTTCTCACGGGAAAATATGAAGAGGATGAGTTAGCTTGGGGCCATGGGAACCTCGAGGTTTATACTATGAAGGCTGGATATGATCAGATCCTCCCAGAGCCTCCCCCGCATTCATTTTTGGTTCAATATTGGAAGAAGATTTGGCATTCCAAGTGCTGGCCGAAAGTGAACTTCTTTGCCTGGCAGTTTATGCACAATGGCATTCTCACCTTCGATTTCCTCAAAAATAGAGGAATCATTGGCCCTTCTCAGTGTATTTTATGTCATAAGAATGAGGAGACTGCTGATCATTTGATGTTTGAGTGCTCTTTCACAGGTCAGATTTGGAATCGATGGTTTTCCTTTTTTAAACTCCAGAGTAATGGTGCTCTGACTCGGAACAATATCTGGCAAATATGGAAGAAAGGTAGATTTAAATCTAAAGCCCTCCGTCTGGGGTGGGATCTTGGTATTTCCTTCATCTGGTGGCAAGTGTGGCTGGAAAGAAACGCTCGAATCTTTAGAGAGACCTTCTCCTCGCTTGATGGAATATGGCAGGTTATCTGGAGCAAAGTCACAGAGACGGTTGCCATATATGCTGATGAGGAAATTACGGCTGAGCTGGGTCCTCAGGAAGAGAGAGCTATTGCACAGGTTAGAAAGAACATAGCCAGTTGGAAGCCCCCCCAGCAGTGGGTTAAAATTAACACAGACGGAGCTGCAAAGGGCAATCCGGGCAATGCTGGAATTGGTGTTGTGTGTCGTGATCATGCTGGAACTGTGCTTTACTAGGAACTACAGGGTCTGGGTAGAGCCACCAATAATGAAGCCGAAGCCTATGCTATCAAAATTGCTTCCATCTGGGCTGTCAAGCAGGGATACAGAAAGATACTCCTTGAGACAGATTCTCAAATTTTGGTTGGCGCTCTTGATTGTTTGAGGAACTTTTCTTTGAAAGCTTGGAAGATACAGATTTTAGTCTCTCAAATCAAGGACCTTTGGAAGGAATTAGAAGATGTGATCCCTATCCATGTGAGTCGTGACTTAAATTCGGTGGCTAATTTCCTTGCAAAGATGGGTGCGAAAAAGGAGGTTGGAGTTTAGCTACACAGTGACATGCCTGTGGAAAATGCTGAGATTCGACAGGGACTTGCAAAATTCTTGAATCAATGAGAAATTTTTGTACTAAGGATGATTTTTGTCGCGTTTTTGCGACCTGCTTTGCTGTCGCGGCCCTTGGCAGGAAACTGTCGCGATATCGCGACAGGTTTTGTCGCCATGGCCTTGGGAAGGTTTTTGTCACGATTTCACGACGCTTTGAGCGTAGGGGCAATAAGGAGGAAAACAGTCACGATATCACGACGGTTTTTGTGTTTCGGAGACAAAAGGAAAAACTATCATGATATCGTGACAAGTTTGAGCGCAGGGGCAACAAGGAGGAAAACAGTCGCGATATCGCGACAATTTTTGTGTTTCGGAGACAAGGGGAAAAACCGTCGCGATATCGTGACAAGTTTTGTCGCCACGGCCTTTGGAATGTTTTCATCGCGATTTTGTGACGCTTTGAGCGCAGGGGCATCAAGAAGGAAAACAGTCACGATATCGCGACGGTTTTTGTTTTTTGGAGACGGGGAAAAACCATCACGATATCGCGACAATTGTTGTTGCCACGGCCTTTGGAAGGTTCCCGTCACGATTTCACGACGCTTTGAGAGCAGGGGCAACAAGGAGGAAAATAGTCATGATATCGTGACGATTTTTGTGTTTCGGAGACAAGGGGAAAATCCGTCGCGATATTGCAACATTTTTGATGCCTGGGAGCAAGATAGAAGAACTGTCGTGATTTCGTGACACATTTGGCGCACTGAAGACTTCTGGAAAAGACGTCACGATTTCACGACCATTTTGGAGCTTGTGCATCATGAGGATAATTCATCATGATTTTGTGACACTTGGGAGGACTGGTTGTAGATTGATAACCTTGTCGCAATTTCGTGACACTTTTGGCATAAAGGGGGCAAACAAAAAATGTGTCGCGATATCACGACCTTTTTGAGGGATGACTGCCCTGAGGAGAACCCGTCACGATATCGCGACAATGTTGGTGGTCAAGAGTTGTTGGCTTTGGCTATCATTATTTCGTGACATGTCACGATTTCGTGATCGGTTGCCCGGTTGTGGCTTTGGCTGCCTTGACTGTCGCGATATCGCGACATGTCACGATTTCGCGCCTGGTTTTCTTCTTGTGCTTTGTGTTGGGAAGTGCTGCCCTTTTGCCCTTTGTGCTGGCTTCTTGCTTCCTGGTTCTTGGTTGGGATGTTTTTGATCCCTCTTGTATATACTCTTTGTATTAATATAAGCTTTTCACTTTCTTCCAAAAAAAAACATAAAAAATTGTGCTATGGAGAAGTTGCGCATGAATTCTAACACCACCCACTGCGTCCACTTCATGATGAAAAACCCTTTCATGTTATTCGAACGTGGAACCTCCTGTTTGGGTAGCACGCCAACAACATAGCCGCTAATGGTGCACCAAAGGCACACGATGAGGTTTAAAATTCATGTTGTTAGCCTTGTTCCTTCTGTGCCAGGGATTAAATAAAACAATAGTGCCTCCCTTTCTTCTGACGTGAACACGAAGATGAAAACATTACGATAGAATTACGACAAACGACGAGTACAAAAAAAATGAAGAGCTGATTCACGAAAACGGCGAAGACACAGTCGAACAACAGGTTTATGAAAATGGCAAAGACACAATCGGAGAAGAAATTTGAATAGCGGATCATGCCACTATTCATGTTCCTGTATTCTAGAATTTTAGCTCTACACTGTCTGATTATGTGACCTTCATTGTTGCACTTGAAACACTTGACGATGTTGTTTCTCTGAGGTAAACTTGATCTTTTAATCCACCTGTTCTGACCAAACCTGTTATGGCCAAACCTGTTCTGACCAAACCTATTCTGACCAAACCTGTTCTGGCCAAACCTGTTATGACCAAACTTGTTCTGACCAAACCTGTTCTGACCAAACCTATTTTGATCAAACCTATTCCTGTTATTTTCCTTGCAATAGACTTCCTTATGCCCAAAATGTTTACAAGAGTAGCAATACCCTTGAAAGTAACTAGCACTTCTGAAACTATCATTTACCTTCTTCACTTGAGCCATGCAATGTGAAGCCATGTGACCAAACCTATGACAAGCAAAACATCTGTCTTGAAACTTTCCTTTATTTGACCTCTTGGGTCCAGAATACTTCTTCTTCTCATTTTGAATTTTGTTTTCTGTTTTCGTGCATCTATCATTCAAGGACTCCTTTTATGAAATACTTTCCTCATTAGAACTCTCTTCCTTTTGGAGTCTCTTACTAGACTCTCCAACTTGTTCCTTATGTGGCTTAACAAAACCAAGGCCTGTTTTATCTGTTGTCTTTCTTTGACCTTTGATGAGTGACTTAACCTTTTTGGAGCTATCTTGAAACCTGTAAATCTTATCCTTGTACTCTTTAGTTTCCTCTTTCAAAGAAGCCATTTTTTGTTCTAACTCACTATACTCAAGAACCTTAGACTCTAACTCATCCTTTAGTTCTTGTGTCTTAGCTATAGAGAATTCAAGACTTTCTATAAGATCATATCTCTCCATACAACATTCATCTAACTTATCCTTGAGTCTAGCATTCTTCTTTCTTTCCTTTTTCAAATCACTAAGAGCACTAATAAGTTCACCTTCAAGATCTACTTCACCTTCCTCTATATCTTCCTCTATTTGTTTGCTTTTTGAATCATCAAAGCCTTTTTTAGATTTCTTATCACTCGAGGTGCTACCCTTTTCAAAAACCATACATGCATCTTCCTCATAGTTTTTTGAAGCATCCTCATACATACTAGAAACCAAATCATTATTTGTGCAATCATCCTCAAGGTGACCAAAGTTTCCACATCTAAGACATTTCATGATAATGAATCTATGTTTCGGTTCTTCCTCTTTTTTTGATATGAACAACATCTCATTTTCATCATCACTTGAAGAAATTTCACTATCACTACTAGAACACTTGCTTGCTTTGTCTAGGTAGAAAATATTCTTATGCTTGTGAGAATACCTCTTTCCTTGATTGTTGTGCTCATCAGAATCCTTGCTCTTAGAATCTTGTTTATCTTCATCACTTTCATTCTTGGGAACAAGATACAGATCAGTAGCATAATGACCAAACTTTCCACAATTGAAACATCTTATATTTTTCATACTTTTGTGCTTTCTAGAGAACTTGCCTTTCTTGCTGTAATATGCCTCTTCATCACTAGAAGAATCATCACTATCTTGAAGTTTTTTACCCTTGGATTTCTTGGTAGCCTTGAAAGCTGTCTCTTTCTTGAAATTAACCTTCACTTGAGTTATCAACTCAAATGTTGCAAGTATACTATGGAGCTCATCCTTTTTCAACTTATCCAAATATTTAGCTTCCTCAATAGCAGAAATATTTTCACTAAATCTATTAGGAAGAGATCTTAAAATCTTATCACAAACATCATTTTCAGCAAGCTCAAGACCTAAGTCTTTCATGGAGTTAACAACCTCATCCATACGAAGCATGTAGTCACTAATATTTTCATCATTATTCATATTAAATTGTTAAAACATACCTTTGAAGTGTCTCAACTTGGCCTTTCTGACATTTGTATCACCTGTATGAACCACCAACTATTTCCACAATTCACTAGCTGTCTTGCAGTGAATCACTTTGGTGAGATCTTCTTTCTGTAAGCCTTTCAAGATTGCATTCATTGCTTTTGAATTACTGTGATGTAGGAGCCTTTCTTCTTTAGTATTAGGACCATGTTCAGGAATAGTGTACTCATCTTCAATCACTTCCCAAACCTCATTCCCAAGTTCCATTAGATGAACCTTCATCCTTGCACTCCAAAGACCAAAATTTGACCCATCAAGAATAGGTGTTGCATTGCCACTTGAATGATCCATTGTGTTCTTTACTAGCTTTTCCTTCAAGCTGTTAAACTTTTTGAAGGCACCGGCTCTTATACCAATTGAAGAACACAAGCTTATACTGAGAGGGGGGGTGAACAGTATAAGACATATTTTTATTTTTTCCTTTATACTTCAAAACAATAAAGCAATATACCCAAAGAAATATCAAAGCAATGCACAATATAATCCACAAAGTGACACCAATTTTAATGTGGTTCACCCAAAATAGCTGGGCTACGTCCACAAAACTTTTCTCTAAAAGTTATCTCAAAGTTATTTGGGAATCCTTCCCAATTACAATGTTTATGAGCCTCAGCCCAAAGGAGATACCTTCCCCCAATCAAAATTTATAAGCCTATGCTCAAAGGAGATACCTTCCCCTCTGCTCTGAAAATGATCCCTCAGAAGATCAACTGCATCTACCTCTTGCCAGCACGTGGAACTCCTTTCCATCGAAGACCTCTTGTCCTTAATGCTTAGCCTAAGAGACCTCTGCCTTCTATGATCACGTCCACAGTAGCTTAGCAACCTATACAAAACACAATCAGTCGGTCTAGTACAAGTCTTTCTCTATCTGTCAGATCTATCCAATGCTTAAGCTTGAACAAATCAATCCTCTACACACAAGCCTTCTCAAAGACTTGCCAAATCTGTCCTCAGGTTCTTCTCAAAGAATCAGTGCACCTCTGTCCTCAAGTTCTCTGATAGAACTATGAAACTTAGTTCATAATTCCTCTGCTAGGACCTGTCCAAATCTGCTCACAAGTCCCCATCGAAACCTGTCCAAGACTTCTCACAAGTCCCCATCGAAACCTATCCAAAACTCAGCAAGCTCACCAAGAAAAAAAACTTTCTTAGTAGGAAATCACAAGGTGAATTTTTAGAGACCCAATGTGATTTGTCAAACTCATAGAAGCATAAAGAGAATTGTTAGAGACTCAATATGTTCTATACTCAACTCCCAATCTCAAAACTCAACTCAAATCAACTCAGCTCAAACTCAATCTTAAATTTGAAAACTCAACTCAATATCTAAAATGGATAGGATAGAATGCTTTCTTTCAAGAACATGAAACCCCAATAATTGCCAACTATGCAAAGAATCACATAACAATGATACTCATGTTCTTTTCACCATCAATTAGGGCTTCAACAACAATGCTCATCAAACAAGGTTCAATCAACACCATTCAGCTCAAAACACAACCTTGAAGCTTTTCAAAATCAACATTAGAAAAGGAAACAAGTAGAACTCCTTTTCTCTCCAATATTGTTTGAACAAAAAGTATCCACCAACTCAAATCAACAAGAGCACACACAACTTTTCAAATCATCAACAAAGGAGTAAGCCCAACACTTTAACCAAGTAAATAATAGCTTGATTATTACCAATTTAATGAAAGCAAATGTCAATCTCAAAGCTTCCCACTTAAGGTTTCACAACTTCACACAAGAAGCAATTTTAACCTTAAAACATCATTCTTTCATTTCCATAATCAACCAAAAGCACTCTCAACATTACAAGAAAAATTTATCCCTTATACACCTTATTTCTCCCTTATAGTCTTATCAAAAATAAAATTGATCTCTCATAAGAATGTAATAACATATTTCAAACAACACCCTCAAAATAATATTTTATCAAAATAAAACAAGCTTTAAACTCCTTATAACTCCTAAGCTGTTTTTCCATCTAATAAACTCTCTCCATCCGCAAAATACACTTGGCAAAAATTAATTTCGAAAATACCTTGGCCAACATCAAAAATTGTGCTATGGAGAAATTGTGCACGAATTCTAACACCACCTGCTGCGTCCTCTTGACGAAAACCCTTTCGCTTTATTCGAACATGGAACCTCCCGTTTGGGTAGCGCGCCAACAACCTAGCTGCTATCAGTGTGCCAAAGGCTCATGGTGAGGTTTAAACCTCACGCTGTTAGCCTTGTTCCTTCTGTGCCAGGGATTAAATAAAAAAATAGTGCCTCCCTTTCTTCTGATGTGAACACGAAGACAAAAACCTTACAATAGAATTATGACAAATGACGAGTACAAAAAAAATGAACACCGAATCCATGAAAACGACGAAGACACAGTTGAAAAACAGGTTTACAAAAATGGTGAAGACACAATCAGAGAAGAAATCCGAACAACGGATCATGAAATCCCAACAAGGAAGAAATCGAACAGCAGATCACGAATTCACAGCAACTCTTTTCAAAAATGTGGATCGGATCATTCTTGATTTTCATCGAGGGAGATTTATATGCATTTTTACCATAAGCTCTTAACGTCGATGAGGAGTTCAACATGTCGACGAAGGTCTTGGATAGCGCCCACAATCTTAAAACATAGCACCATGGGTTAGGATAACCCATTGCAAACAATAATTTAATATTTATTTAAAAATAATTAAAGGGAACCTTAACAAGGTTTTTAATTATTTAAATAAATACTTCCTCCTGGACCCAAATGCATTAAACTAATGCATCCACCTGTAATCTTTAAACCTACCACCTGTAAGAGCTTCTTGACATCAATGACAACTTATACACTTGAGCAAAGGCAATGTACCGAAAGTACCCAAAATTGCCAACAATCTCCCTCTTTGTCATTGATGGCAAACCTTTACTGAAAACACTTCTCAAGAGCCAAAACTAAAACCAACTATGCTAAAAACTGACCAACTGTGCCCACAACTAAGAATCTTCCTTTGAAGTTTTGCTCCCCCTGACTTGAAACTCTCCTCTTCACTTTGAAGCTCTCCCCCTTACTCATATCTCTACCCATTTGTCATAAATGACAGAGGGTCACCTTTGGGGCTTAGGACTAAGAATGAGCCTCTTAGCTTAGTCCCTCCCCCACCTCCTGATGAGATGATTAATTTTGGGGTGGGAGTAAAACTCCCATTAGGCACTGATCATCATCAGCGTCTATAACTTCCTTGTTGGGCCTTCTCTTGAAATATTTGTCCATATTCCTATTCTTGTCACTGTTCTTGTTCTTGTTCTCATACCTGTTCTTGTCCATGCCTTTATCCTTGGACCTGATCATGCCACTGTTCCTATTCCTGTATTCTAGAATTTTAGCTCTACACTGTCTGATTATGTGACCTTCATTGTTGCACTTGAAACACTTGACAATGTTGTTTCTCTGAGGTAAACCTGATCTTTGAATCCACCTGTTTTGACCAAACCTGTTCTGACCAAACATGTTCTGGCAAAACCTATTTTGACCAAACCTGTTCTGACCAAACCTATTATGACCAAACCTATTCTGGCCAAACCTGTTCTGACCAAACTTGTTCTGACCAAACCTATTTTGATCAAACCTATTCCTGTTATTTTCCTTGCAATAGACTTCCTTGTGCCCAAATTGTTTACAAGATTAGCAATACCCTTGAAATTAACTAGCACTTCTGAAACTATCATTTACCTTCTTCACTTGAGCCATGCAATGTGAATCCATGTGACCAAACCTATGATAAGCAAAACATCTGCCTTGAAACTTTCCTTTATTTGACCTCTTGGGTCCAGAATACTTCTTCTCATTCTGAATTCTATTTTCTGTTTCTGTGCATCTATCATTCAAGGACTCCTTTTCTGAAATAATTTCCTCATTAGAACTCTCTTCCTTTTGGATTCTCTTACTAGACTCTCCAACTTGTTCCTTGTGTGGCTTAACAAAACCAAGGCCTGTTTTATCTGTTGTCTTTATTTGACCTTTGATGAGTGACTTAACCTTTTTGGAGCTATCTTGAAACCTATAAAGCTTATCCTTGTACTCTTTAGTTTCCTCTTTCAAAGAAGCCATTTTCTGTTCTAACTCACTATACTCAAGAACCTTAGACTCTAACTCATCCTTGAGTTCTTGTGTCTTAGCTATAGAGAAGTCAAGACTTTCTATAAGATCATCTCTCTCCATACAACATTAATCTAACTTATCCTTGAGTCTAGCATTCTTCTTTCTTTCCTTTTTCAAAGCACTAAGAGCACTAATAAGTTCACCTTCAAGATCTACTTCACCTTCCTCTATATCTTCCTCTATTTGTTTGCTTTTTGAATCATCAAAGCCTTTTTTAGATTTCTTATCACTCGAGGTGCTACCCTTTTCAAAAACCATACATGCATCTTCCTCATAACTTTTTGAAGCATCCTCATACATAATAGAAACCAAATCATTATTTGTGCAATCCTCCTCAAGGTGACCAAAGTTTCCACATCTAAGACATTTCATGATAATGAATTTATGTTTCAGTTCTTCCTCTTTTTTTGATATGAACAACATCTCATTTTCATCATCACTTGAAGAAATTTCACTATCACTACTAGAACACTTGCTTGCTTTGTCTAGGTAGAAAATATTCTTATGCTTGTGAGAATACCTCTTTTCTTGATTGTTGTGCTCATCTTTGTTCTTCCTGGGATGCTTGTGCTTTTCAGAATCCTTGCTCTTAGAATCTTGTTTATCTTCATCACTTTCATTCTTGGGAACAAGACTGTCAGTAGCATAATGACCAAACTTTCCACAATTGAAACATCTTATATTTTTCATACTTTTGTGCTTTCTAGAGAACTTACCTTTCTTGTCTGTAATATGCCTCTTCATCACTAGAAGACTCATCACTATCTTGAAGTTGTTTACCCTTGGATTTCTTGGTATCCTTGAAAGCTGCCTCTTTCTTGACATCAACCTTCACTTGAGTTCTCAACTCAAATGCTGCAAGTATACTATGGAGCTTATCATTTTTCAACTTATCCAAATATTTAGCTTCCTCAATAGCAAAAATATTTTCACTAAATCTATTAGGAAGAGATCTTAAAATCTTATCACAAACATCATTTTCAGAAGCTCAAGACCTAAGTATTTCATGGAGTTAACAACCTCATCCATACGAAGCATGTAGTCACTAATATTTTCATCATTATTCATCTTGAGTTGTTAAAACATACCTTTGAAGTGTCTCAACTTGGCCTTTATGACATTTGTATCACCTGTATGAACCACCTTCAACTATTTCCACATTTCACTAGTTGTCTTGCAATGAATCACTTTGGTGAGATCTGATTTCTGTAAGCATTTCAGGATTGCATTCATTGCTTTTGAATTGTTGTGATGTAGGAGCCTTTCTTCTTTAGTATTAGGACCATGTTCAGGAATAGCGTACTCATCTTCAATCACTTCCCAAACTTCATTCTCAAGTGCCATTAGATGAACCTTCATCCTTGCACTCCAAAGACCAAAATCTGACCCATTAAGAATAGGTGTTGCATTGCCACTTGAATGATCCATTGTGTTATTTACTAGCTTTTCCTTCAAGCTGTTAAACTTTTTGAAGGCATCGGCTCTGATACCAATTGAAGAACACAAGATTATACTGAGAGGGGGGGTGAACAGTATAAGACATCTTTTTATTTTTTCCTTTATACTTAAAAATAGTAAAGCAATATACCCAAAGAAATATCAAAGCAATGCACAATATCATCCACAAAGTGACACCAATTTTAATGTGGTTCACCCAAAATAGCTGGGCTACGTCCACAAAACTTTTCTCTAAAAGTTATCTCAAAGTTCTTTGGGAATCCTTCCCAATTACAATGTTTATGAGCCTCAGCCCAAAGGATATACCTTCCCCCAATAAGAATTTATGAGCCTCTGCTCAAAGGAGATACCTTCTCCTCTGCTCTAAAAATGATCCCTCAGAAGATCAACTACCTCTACCTCTTGCCAGCACGTGGAACTCCTTTCCACCGAAGACCTCCTGTTCGCAATGCTTAGCCTAAGAGACCTCTGCCTTCTATGATCACGTCCACAGAAGCTCAGCAACCTATACCAAACATAGTCAGTCGGTCTAGTACAAGTCTTCCTCTGTCTGTCAGATCTATCCAATGCTTAAGCTTGAATAAATCAATCCTCTGCACACAAGCCTTCTCAAAGACTTGCAAAATCTATCCTCAGGTTCTTCTCAAAGAACCAGTGCACCTCTATCCTCAAGTTCTCTAATAGAACTATCAAACTCAGCTCACAAGTCCTCTGCTAGGACCTGTCCAAATATCCTCACAAGTCCCCATCGAAACCTGTCCAAGACTGCTCACAAGCCCCCATCAAAACCTGTCCAAAACTCAGCAAGCTCACCAAGAAAAAAAAATTTCTTAGTAGGAAATCACAAGGTGAATTGTTAGAGACCCAATGTGATTTGTCAAACTCATAGAAGAATAAAGAGAATTGTTAGAGACTCAATATGTTCTATACTCAACTCCCAATCTCGAAACTCAACTCAAATCAACTCAGCTCAAACTCAATATTAAATATGAAAATTCAACTCAATATATCAAATGGATAGGATAGAATGCTTTTTTTCAAGAACATGAAACCCCAAAAATTGCCAACTATGCAAAGAATCACATAACAATGATACTCATGTTCTTTTCACCATCAATTAGGGCTTCAACAACAATGCTCATCAAACAAGGTTCAATCAACACCATTCAGCTCAAAATACAACCTTGAAGCATTTCACAATCAACATTAGAAAAGGAAACAAGTAGAACTCCTTTTCTCTCCAATATTGTTTGAACAAAAAGTATCCACCAACTCAAATCAACAAGAGCACACACAACTTTTCAAATCATCAAAAAAGGAGTAAGCCCAACACTTTAACTAAGTAAAGAATAGCTTGATTATTACCAATTTAATCAAAGCAAATTTCAATCTCAAAGCTTCCCACTTAAGGTTTCACAACTTCACACAAGAAGCAATTTTAACCTTAAAACATCATGCTTTCATTTCCATAATAAACCAAAAGCACTCTCAACATTACAAGAAAAATTTATCCCTTATACACCTTATTTCTCCCTTATAGTCTTATAAAAAATAAAATTTATCTCTCATAAGAATGCAATAATATATTTCAAACAACACCTTCAAAAGAATATTTTATCAAAATAAAACAAACTTTAAACTCCTTATAACTCCTAAGCTGTTTTTCCCTCTAATAAACTTCCTCCATTCGCAAAATACACTTAGCAAAAATTAATTTTGAAAATACCTTGGCCAACATCAAAAATCGTGCTATGGAGAAATTGCGCACGAATTCTAACACCACCCGCTACGTCCACTTCATGATGAAAAACCCTTTCGCGTTATTCGAACGTGGAACCTCCCGTTCGGGTAGCGTGCCAACAACCTAGCCACTATCGGTGCGCCAAAGGCACCCGGTGAGGTTTAAACCTCACGCTGTTAGCCTTGTTCCTTCTGCGCCAGGGATTAAATAAAACAACAGTGCCTCCCTTTCTTCTGATGCAAACACAAAGACAAAAACCTTACAATGGAATTACGACAAATGACGAGTACAAAAAAAATGAACAGCGGATTCATGAAAACAGTAAAGACACAGTCGAACAGTAGGTTTACGAAAATAGCGAAGACACAATCAGAAAAGAAATCTGAATAGCGGATCATGAAATCACAGCAAGGAAGAAATCGAACAATAGATCACGAATTCACAACGAGCAACTCTTTTCAAAAATGCGGATCGGATCATTCTTGATTTTCATCGAGGGAGATTTATATGCATTTTTACCATAAGCTCTTGACTTCGGTGAGGAGTTCAACACGTCGACGGAGGTCTTGGCTAGCGCCCACATTCTTAAAACATAGCGCCATGGGTTAGGATAACCCATTGAAAACAATAATTTAATATTTATTTAAAAATAATTAAAGGGAACCTTAACAAGGTTTTTAATTATTTAAATAAATACTTCCTCCTGGACCCAAATGCATTAAACTAATGCATCCACTTGTAATCTTTAAACCTGCCACCTGTAAGAGCTTCTTGACATCAATGACAACTTATACACTTGAGCAAAGGCAATGTACCCAAAGTACCCAAAATTGCCAACAATTTGTACACTACATATTATTACATTACATAAAATATTAACTCACTCACTAATCTAAGACATACACCCAATAAAATATTCACAATGATGTACCAAGTAATGTAATATTCTCCAACATCCCCCTGTATTACATAATTTGGTTATTGAAGACTTTAGTCTTCAATATGATCTTCCTCTTGGTTCTGGAGCCTATATTTTTCTTTCTTTAGTCTATTGGATTTCTATATTTTGATCAAGTGAGTGATCAGTATTTGTAAAAAATCATTTCTATGAATTACTAATTTTGCTTGAAAGAGCTTTGACTTAATTTCATTTTGTAATTTCTTCTAGTTCTTGAATTTCTTGAGCTAGATGACCTTTTTGATTTACTTCTCTATATTGCCATTGTGGTTGATTATATTCGTACTAAAAAAGGGTATTGACATTGAAATTGTTTCTAATTTGGATGATACTAAGTTTGATATTATATTGGCTGGATTGACCTATTTTTTTGATCACTTTGATTTATCTAATTTCCTTGAGATTGATTCCTTGGATTATATCTACAAAAATTTGTATTATGATTCCTCCTTCAACATATCTAACAATATCTCGTACTCCTACTAAATCTATCTTTTGAAGTTGAAGCAACATTTCCTTGTGTGTTATCTCTTGATACTAAGGCATTGTTAGTCATCTCATATTTGATTGAATTCTCTACTTCATACTCTTGTAGAATATTGACTAACTCATAAAATGAAGTATCTTTACTTAGAATTTGCAAATATGTGACCATATGCTTATAGTTTTTCGGAAGAGCTCTTAGGATCACTTGAAAAATAAAATTTTCCTCTACCTTTTCTCCTAAAGTTAATAGTTTTGCTTTTATGTCTACCACTCTTCTTAAAATTAATTCAAGGTTTTTGCCACTATTAAAGGAATGTAATTGAGTTTGAAGATTCAAAATAGTAGCTTTGTTCTTTCCTTCAAATATCTTGGCTAAAGTATTCCAAGATTCTATAGAGGTTATTTTTGTGCTTATGTAAGGTTGTATCTCATATGTAATTGCAAATGTTATTATCATGAGGGATTTTGCTTCTTCTTATTCATATTTTTGAATTTCTCTATCTCCTTCAGTAGGTTTAATTTGTATTCCTCTCACAATGTCTACTATCAAATGGATTTTACTTTATTTTTCCATGAAGCATAGTTAGGACCTTTGAGAAGTTGAGACTCTGAAAGAAAGAATTTGTTGATAGACATGGTAGTACTCATATAACCTTTGAAGTTGACTACCTTATGACTCCCTAAGTTTAAATGATTCAACCTTTCTAAATTTTTAAATATCTAATTTTTAAAAAATCTATGATGTTGAATTCCTTATGGCTTCCTAATTAATTAGAAACTAGATAAACAAGGATTTTTACAAATTTAATATTCCTAAGTTTGAAATAGGCTTCCTTGTCTCTCAATAATTAAATAACTTGTAAATATTTCATTATCTTTTAATTTCAACAAATATTAAAAAATAAAACCTTTCAAATATATTCTATCACTCCAAAAACTTAAAGAAGCAAAGTAACTTCAACTTAATACTTTAAAACTTTTAAAAAAGCAACTAAGGTATTAATCCTTATATATCATTATTAATATTATTAAACCTTAGAAGAACTATAATTAAAAATTTCTTATTTCTCCTTAACCTTAGCAAAGAATCAAAAATCAAAATATAAAACCCTAATACCTCCTTGAAGTGTGTGGCTTCTTGTGATGACCTTGGTGCTAGAGTTTGGTAAACACTTCAACTTGGATTGAGAATGTGCAACTTCTCTTAACTTCAAACATGTAAGAATGAGTGTAAAGAATATCATGCATTGAATTCTACTTGGATCTTTTCGAAGTAAGTGTTACTCACTTTACCTTTTATCTTCCTCACTTCAACGTGTCAAATAAGCATTTTACAGGATGATTTTTATTGAATTTCAATATTCCAATGCTTGTAATGTTCAAATTCCTTGGGTACATGAATTATTTTATGCTTGAATCATTTCACTATCCTTGGCAGTTGATTATGGGCATTAGGTTTTCCAATGCTTGGATTCTACCAAGTGAATCTTGGTCTTGTACTCATCCAATATTCGATTATGCTAACCTCTTGCACTTTTCAAAACTCTAAATTCTCTTAGATTTTGCACTTCTCTTTGAAACTTGGACATTATTATTTTAACTAAAATGAGTGATGTTTCGATTCTCCTTTTTGGAATTCAATGGATAACATTTCAATGGTCCTTTTTGTATTGCAATGGGTGATGTTCCAATGCTCCTTTTTGAATTACAATGGATAATGTTCCATTGCTCATTTTAGAACTACAATGGAAATGATTGTATGTTTGTGTTTGATGTAGGACCTCACTACTTAGAGCTGCTCTATATCCAGTTCAAAAAATAACCCTATATTTGGCTTTAAGGCTTTGCATCATGCTTCAGTTTTATGTTGCATTCGACTTAGTGCTTGACCTCATTTTTTGCTCTTTAGATGTTCGCTTGTTGATGTTCCTCCTTGGCTTACTTACTATTTGACCTTGCTTACTATTTGATTTTCCCAATAGCATCTTACAATGATGCTTCAAACTTTTATACTATGTTCTTCTTTGGTTTTGGTGCTCTTGAAAGACTTCAATGTTATTCAATAGCGTTAGGCTCTCTTTAATAGCTTTGGTGATCTTCAAAAAACTTAGGCTCTCTACAATATTGTAGTGTTCCTTACATAGCTCTAATAGAGACTACCTTGCTTGATATTTTACCTTTTAACTTGTTATTCTAGCTTAGCACTATTCATTTGATGTCCAAATTTGGTGCTATTTAATTGATTCTAACTCTGCCTTATTATTGTAGGTGTAGGTGGTGCATCTATATAGAGAAATTGCACAAATCTCTATAACTTAGTTGCTATATTATTAATGATGTCTTGTTTTGCTACTTTTTTTTTGGTAGATAAGATACTATAGCATTAATATCGGGTTTTATAGGTTGACCCAAAACCTTTTACAAAAATCAACCCAGGGATGTTGATGAACATGTCCTTACTAAGGATCCTATATATGTAAAATCTACATGCTGCAAAAACCATTACGTCCGATAAGGCACATAGCCTGTTATAAAAAATAAACTTTCCATACAACATTTTGGGTATACCCCGAGAAAATACACCTACATCATAATTACAAAAAAATAAACAGACACATATTCCTTCCTTGAAACAATGGAGAAAAAAAAAGTTGCAGACATGCATAGTAGAGTACTGAAAAAACTCCCACAAGCTCTGTATTGATAGTTACTCTTAATAATTATTTGGTAATTATTTTCTTCCGTATATGACATGCTTTGGGACCACATCCCATCTTGGCCAATCAGCCTTGGAGAAGTGAACCTACTGGCTAGATTTATGGCGGTGGCTATCTGGTGGTCCATGTGGCTCTGGTTCGAAGTCTTATATTGTTGTTTCTTTCCTACCCTATGATTATCAACCAACCTCAAATTACTAATATGACTAGGAGCCATGTTATTTGACATGTGACTATCCCCATTAGTCTTTGTGGTATTTCCAAGCAACATCCACCAAGACTAATAGCTCGGATAATTTTTATTGTGAGTCCATTTCAAAAAAGAGACGGGAATACTCATAGCCTTCAAAATTACAGTGCCTTCCATATTGGTAAATTCGACTATCATTCTTGGTATTCTTGTTGAATAAGCTCCTCTAATTTGCTCGGGACACCGTGTTCCCATTTGAAAAGTCTGTCACCATCGACACCCAAATTAGCCAGCTTATCAACAACTTTGTTAGCTTCTCGAAAGACATGTTGGGATTTTTTGTCCTGTCTTCCCTGGAAAAGGATCCTAGCCTCTTCAAAAATTGTTTTAATACTCCAAGGAGGTGTTTTCCAATTATTTAGGGAATTTATAACATGCATAGAGTCTTCTTCTATGATAAAATTGCCTTCTAAATCTTGAGTCATTTGAAGGCCTCTCCACATAGCTCTCGCTTCAGCTTCATTGTTCATCCTTATTCCCAAATATTTAGAAAACACAAGCATCATATTCCCATTATGATCTTGCACAATACCACTAGTGCCTGCTCTGCCAGGATTGTCCTTAGTTGCTCCATCAAAATTAAGCTTAAACCAACCCGTAGGAGGTGGGGACCACTTAACATTGGCTCTAGGGTTAACTACCCTAGGCACAGACTCCTCTAACAAGATTAAGCTTAAAAATTGAGCAATCATGGTCTCTTGCAGATGAGGTTTACGACTATCAAAAGGGATAAGGTTCACATTATTGTTGGAAAAGGATAGGATCCTGGCAATGATAGTTTGATGATCATGGATAGACTCATTAAAGACTCTATGGTTCGTTTCTAACCACACCTGCCAAATATAGTGATTGAGACAAATTTTCCACATGTATCTAAGTCTTTGGCTTGAAAAGGGGCAAGGCCACTAGATGAACAAATCAAGTACGATGGCTGGTTTAACCCAAGAAATATTGAAGGTCTGAAAAACCCCACTTAAGACAGTAAAGGAAAAAGGACACTCAAGTAAAATGTGATAAATGGTCTCCTAATTAGCCATGCACAGATAATAGCGATTAGTGATACAAATACCTTTACACATCATATTATCAATGGTTAGAATTATTTCTTAGATAACCAACCATGAAAAGATTGCAATTTTTGGAATTAAATTTTTTATCCAAACTAAGTCCTTTTGGATGATAAAATCCTCGTCATCAAGCATAAGATTGTAAGTTGATTTAATAGTGAACTACCCATTTTTCGTAGGAGCCCAGGTAACTTGATCTTCCTTGGGTCTCATGGGGATAAACTGTTTCCCAAGAATGTTACAAAGATCATTTGATTCCGCTTGAAATCCCTGAATCCTTATTTGTTTCCACTTCATTCTGCCTTTGTCCTCAACCATATAATCGAAGATTTTTCTACCAATGAGTTCTTCCGTGATATCTCTAATTCGGGCTAAGTTAGGATATTGCGTCGGTGGTTCATCCTTAGCCCACCTATCATTCCAAAAATTTATCCTCTCACCATTGCCTAAAACCCATATTAAACCTTTTTGATGATTTCCTTACAATTGAGAATTGTTTTCCAAAAAGCAGAACCTCTGATTGGAACTGAGTCACTTAGAAATTCCATATTTTGAAGATAGTTTTGTTTGATGATAGCTTCCCATTCATTTTCTTCACCATAAATGAGGCACCATGCCTGCTTAGCTAGTAAAGCTAAATTCATATGAACAATTATCCTTAGACCTAAGCCCCCATTTTCCTTACGTCTACACACTTTGGTCCATCCTATAAGGTGTATCCTTTTTTTCTCCTTTGATCCGGTCCATAAAAAATATTTTTGGAGTTTCTTAATTTTCTGGAAAACCTTCACAAGGGCTTTGAAAACGGAGAGGAAATAGACTGGAATGCTTTGAAGAGAGGCCTTAGTGGGGGTCAACTTTCCTGCTTAATATAGAAGATGACCTTTCTATCCAACAAGTTTTTTTGAATTCTTTCACTAACCTTGTCCCACATTGAATCTCTTGAAGAACCAATGAAAAGAGGGAGACCAAGATACGAAGTGGGGAGGTTTGCTATATCACACCCTAAAATTTCTACAATCCTTATTTACCTCTGAATGGGGGTGTTCAAGAAATATAACTTTATTTTACTGAAATTAACTTTCTGACTAGCAGCGTACTCATAGAGTTGCAGGATGCATTTAATTCTTTTGGCCTCAACCACCGATGCCTTAGTCAATAGAAGGGTATCATCGACGAATTGTTGGTGAGAAATAGACCTAGTGAGAGATGTTGCCTTGATTCCTGATATAAGCCTTGAATTGTAAGCATTTTTTATGGATCTTCCTAAAGCTTTTGCCATAATGATGAATAAAATGGGGCAAATAGGGCCCCCCTACCGAATTCCTCTATGAATTTGAAAGTAACCAACAGTTGTTCCATTAACCAAAATCGAGAACCATGCTTTAGAAATGCATTCTTTGATCAAATTAACCCATTGGTGGTGAAAACCAAACTTAAGGAGGACAACAATCATAAAGTCCCAATTTAGCTTGTCAAATGCTTTGTTCATATCAAGCTTGAGGGTAAAAACATACATGTTAGTATTATGAGCAGAGTGTAGAGCTTCATGAACTGTGATAACTCCATCCAAAATTGACCTGCCCTGGACAGAGCTTCCCTGGCATGGATCTATGATGTGGGGCAAAATATCTCTCATTCTATTTGCAATGGATTTAGTTAGGATATTATAAGAAACATTGCATAAAATTATTGGCCTAAAGTCAGCCATAGATTCAAGGGTTTGCTTCTTAGGAATTAGAGAAATAAAAGTAGAGTTGAGAACTTTTGGGATATGATTGCTTGCTTGGAATTCTCTGACAACAAAAATTACATTCTCACTTACGATGTCCCAAAAATCTTGATAGAAATGAGGGGAAAATACATTGGGTCCCAGGGCATTGTTTGGATCCATGCTAAGCAAGGCTTCCTTAATTTCCTCATCAGAAAATGGAGCTAGAAACTTAAGGCTTATATCCTCATTTATTATGCTAGGAATGGATTGCAAGAGAATATATCTAGCCTCCTCATTGCACTGTGATTCCTTACCAAGGATAGAATTGAAATAAGTTACTACCTCCTTTCTGATTTCTGTTAAGTCTTGAGTAATAGAACCATCTGCTTTTTAAAAAAAAATTATCTTGTTATTGCTTCTATATCTAAGTGTGGTGACGTGGAAAACTTGGAATTTGAATCTCCATATTTCAACCAAAGAGCCCTTTATTTTTACCTCCAATATATTTCCTCACAGGCCAAAATGTTATGAAACTCTACTAGTTTTGTCCGTTCCTCCTGCCTAGTAGTTTCATCAACATCACCATATTGAATCCTCTAATCAATTATCTTCAAACTTTCAACAAACTATTTTTTTATTTTCAAAGAGGTTCCCAAAGACCTCTTTGTTCCAAGTTCGAAGCTTTTCCTTAACAAACTTTAATTTTTTGACAAGTTTAAAAGTTGCACTACCCCTGACAGGCTGCTGCCACCACTGAATTAAGTCATCTCTGGAACTGGAATGTTTGATCCACATAGAGTGAAATCTGAAAGGTTTCTTGAAGGACAAAGAGTTAGGGATCTCCAAAAAAATGGGATTATGATCAGAGGCAATTTTAGGAAGGGCTTGTAGGGTAGAATCACCAAATAGAGTTGTAGCCTCATTTGATAGAAAAAACTTGTCAAGCCTTTCTTGAATGAGATGACACCCTATCCACCGATTGATCCAGGTATAATTCACTCCTCTAAGTTTTACATCCATGAACATGTTGGATTTCGCAAAGTTATTGAACTCATCCATGCTCTTGATAGGTGGTCCATTTCCACCCACTTTTTTTGAAGGGTAAATAGGAGTGTTAAAATCCCTAGCCAGAATCCAGGGGACATTATGGAAGATTTTACTCAGATTGCCTAAGTACTCCCACAGTAGAGCCCTCCCTTGAATTGAAGTCAGGGTATAAATATTTGAAAGGATCCATGACCCGTTGCTATTTATTTCCTTAAATAAAACACTAATAAACCTGTCATATTTCTGAATAATAGTGCCTTCTACTATCTGGGGATCCCACAAAGTCATCAGGCCTCCAGACACTCCTTTGGCTGATTTGCAAACCATCTCCCCTTGATTCCAGATTTTTTTTGCTATTTGTTTTACTGAATCTCATCAGTTTTTGTTTCTTGCAACATGATAATAGTTGGATTCACTTGATTTCTTATTGCACTAACTTCCCTGTGTTTGGGTAGGCCATCAAGGCATCTCACGTTCCATGAGAGGAACTTAATTTAGATTGTTTGGGATTTATTCCACTCCCCCTTCCTTGAGGGGGTTTTCCTAATTTGTTGTCTTCATAACCCAAAATAACCTATTGAAATAAGGTTCTCTGTTTTCCATTGGCAATGTCATTATCAGTTTTAATTTTTTGATGCTTAGAATTTGATATTCTTCCTCTTCTTTTTTCTTTGCCAAAATCTATAGGAGACTTCATAGTGCTCCTGGTTTGTTTAGGACTAATCTGGGGGGAGGCAATTTTTTGCAGAACTGGACTACCATATCCCTCAGTCTGAAGAGTTTCACATATCTCCACCCCTACATCCAAATATTCTCATTTTTTTTTGTATTACGTTGGTCTGCGGGGCGGCCCCTTAGTAGGATTCACCTAGATCCTAGTGATGATGATAGGGAGATGAGATTTTTTTATTTTCCAATGCCTCAAATTTCTTCCTAAGTTATTCAACATTAGGGTTTGGATTTGGGATGCCCACTGGGCTTGAAGTATTTTCAGCATTGGGGTTTAAGGATCCTGATTTGGATGGGGATTCTAGAGATTGGGCATTAGGGTTTAGCTTTGTGATGCCCATGAGGATTACATTAATTTCAGCATTAGGGTTTGAGGATCCTAACTTGGATGGGGATTCTAGAGAGTCAGAAAGGTTAGCCTGAAGGTTCTGGGCTTCCATGTATTTCGATAATCCTCCTACTCCCATATTGGATAGAATTGAAAATTTATTTAAAACTAGAGGATTGGAACTTACCTAAGTATTTTGGTTGCCAACAACCTATTGTTTTCCTTTATCTTGTTGGGACCCTACACCCTCTCTTTTATTTTTTGGTAGACATAGTTTACCTAATTGAAATCATGTCTTCCAGGGAAACTCCTCAAATCTCTTTTTTCTAGTATTCCCTGCTTCTGCTTTTCTCTATTCATTGCCAAGTTAGGGAACTGATTGCATAGATGTCCTTGATTTTTGCATTCTGCACATAATGTTGGTCTATTCTCATATTCTACCGGCTATTTTTGATAGTATTCTCCATACTCTAGCTCCACAAACCTTGGAAATTCATTATCCAAATTAGCATTTATGCAGATTCGTGCATGATTCATCCTTGTCCTGGCCAAGGTCGCATGGTCAATGGAGATTAGTTTCCTTGTAGTTTTGACTATGATCTACAACAAATATTTATTGAAGAACTAGGCAGGTAGACTTGAGAGACGAACCCAAATAAGGGCAATGTTAATATTTTTTCTTTTCAGGGTCAAAATCTTCACCCCATCGTCTAAGGAAAAGGCTCCTTTTGCCCAAAAACTAAGGACCTCCTGTTAAAATGTGGTTAGCATCCTCCATATTGTTAAAACATATAATGAATAACCCTTGAGTTAGAGCTACCAACTCCAAGCTACCTACCGGTCACCATTTACCTGTTGCCCAAGCCCTGATAGTTTCCATGTCCGACCTACCTCCCAAAAAATTATCTACCAGGGAGAATTCTTCCATTGAAATAAAAGGGCTCATGGAAATTTTTGGGGCCAAAATTTTATTATTTACTGGAACTAGGGGTGGAAGAGAGAGAACCTGCTTTATTTTTCCTCTAAGAGTCTCAACAAAAGATAACCACTTCTTGGGCCTTGCATTGTCCTTCGTATTTTTTTTGTTGGGGTCTTTCTGAGGAGGTTCGGGCTCTCGTGTGATGTCTTCCTCCAAATATGCCATAGCATGACCACCTTCCTTTGGATCCTTGCTTGATCCATGCTCGAGGTTCCCACCCGCCCCTTTTGTACCTGCTCTACCTCTACCGTCTTGGCTAAGATTCCTGCCCAAAAAATTCAAACCCTCACTCCCACCGCACCCGCTAAACCTCAGCTCACTCATTATTCATATTACTTCTCAAGGAGGAGAAGCACGAGAGATGGTTTTGAATAGCCCCAAAAAAAAACTAGCTAGTCTCCAATCTCTTCTTGGTACTCTCTCTTAGATACTAGCTAGTCTGATTACCTTTTAAAACTTTACTACTTTTCAAAACTTGTTATCCAATGTGGACTTCTATGATGCTTTGCATCAATCCAATATGTTACCTTTAATTTTATCCTTAAAAATTTGTAATCTTGTTGCCTTATGTTCTATGTACTTTTTGAATATCTATCTTCAATGTTGTCCTTGTGACATTCAAACTTTCCTTCTAAATGCTACCTCTATATTTATCTTCAAGTTGTTTTGCCTTGTGTAGTTCTTACGATGTCTTTTAACTTGGATTGTCCTCAAGAATTTTTTTTGTGTTGAAGTTTTCTATAACTTTCAAATTTTTGCAAGATACTTGCATTTCCCAAAAAAAAATTTCCAAGTCTTTCTTGCTTGAAGTCTTCTTGCTACCTTCAAGTTCTTCTTACTTGCTTTCTATATCTATAGAGCAAGTTATATTCTAGTATCTTTTCTTATTAAGGACCAATCTTAAATAGTACCTCTTTCTTGGGTCTTCTTCAATCTGCATTCAATAGGACATTTTTCAAGTCTCCTTTATCTTCTTCTATAGAACTTATTTTCTAGAGTCTCTTTTCTCTATCAATATCAAGGTCCATATTCAAGACCTGAAACTATATTCTAGACTACCTTATATTCTAAATATTTGCCTTGAAATAGGTAAAATCAATCTATTTTTTCAAGGTCTATCTTTAAGACCTAAAACTTTTATCAAAAAACTATATTTGTGACTTATCTATAACTTGAAACAATCTCTACATGATGAAGGCTCACAATATTCAAGTAATCGAATATGAAAGTATTCTCTATCTGTTATAGGAAGCTTATCAACTTTTGAAGATCAATTTTTCACCATAGAAATATCTTAGATAGATTTCTTTAGCATTACCTAAGAATCAATATGAAGTTTCTTCAATATCTAAAGCAAAATGGCAATGACCAACTTTTTTTCTTGAGTTGGTTCTTTCTAAAATTTGAATCCTTAATCTTCACTAGTTGTTCTTCAACCTAGTGGTAATAATATTAGCTTCACTAATTTTTCTTCAACTTAGTGGAAATACTTTTCTTCACTTTTTTTCTTACCCAATGGTAATATCATTAACTTTTACAACTTTAAAAACATGTGCAAGTAACCTTGATGTGGCTCGGATACCACTGATGGCTTTTATAGCCTTATAATTAATATAAATTACCATAGAAAAGTAATCACATGATCAAATATAATAAAATTGTAATATAATGAATCCAATAAAGATAATGTAACAAAGATAAATGAGCTAACTAATATGTATAACATTCAATAATATGATAAAATATGAATGTAAATCCTGAAATATACACAATAATATCACTTACAATACTAGTTTCTCAAATGTATGCAAATTTGTATTACTCCTCTTTTTGTTACATATATCTCATAGAGATGACACTATAGACACTGTAAATGATGTAGATATCTATATAGATTGCTATGTAGATGATATGGATCACTATTTAAATGACATGAATGCTATATCATGTTATCCACTCTATGGAGTAATATATAGCCTTTCTAGGATGACTCTTTGGTTACTATAACTCTTCCTTTCCATAGGCCAAGCCCTATAACTCTTAGATTCTATAGTTGAAACTTGCATACACATGACACTATCTTGTAGGCACACTTGTACTTGAATCTTCACATAACTCTTTATAATGTAAGGACACATGTGCACACTTATTTATTGAACATTTGCTCACATTTACACTCATAACACTTGCACACATATTTACATGACACTTGTGCATTTCATGCACATTATTACATTACATGAAATATTAACTCACTCACTAATCTAATATGCACACCTAATATAATATTTATAATGATGTACGAAGGTGGTACATTGACATGTACCAACTAATGTAATATTATCCAACACTCTTTTGCAGCTAAAGCTTTCTTGCCTTAGTAGATTTTCTTTCTACTCTACTAGCTTACATTGAAACTTATTTATCAACATATCTCATACCTAGTCCTTACACACACCTATAAATAGAGGCATTCCAAAATAAGTGGATATAGCCTAATATATTACAACCTATTACCTTTGCTATCCTTATTTGTTTCTTCTCTAGAGTGTTGATGAAGAATAACTTACTAATTTTCAAGTTAATCATTTGCTGCGAAGAATTGTTGTAATATTTATTATCTTTTTGAACTCCTTGGATTTAGCCACCAAATATTTCCCAAGCAAGATTGTCTCATCCACAAAATATTGGTGAAAGATACCTCTCATAGAAATATAAAATTTAAACCCATTTAACACTCCCATGATTTGGGTTGCACCTACACATCTCCCAAGGGATTCTACCATTATAATAAAGAGGTAAGGAGAAAGTATGTCCCCTTGCCTTAAGTTCCTGCCACTCTCAAAAAATATATCGAAGAATTGTTTATGATAATCTAGATCCTTCGTCCTCCATAGAAATTTCTCACCCATATTCTCCATGTCCTACTAAACCTAAACTTGGCAATAATTTTGTCCATGAAGCTCCAAGAGACCCCGTTGTAAGCTTTATTCATATCTAGCTTCAACAATATTCTTTCCCTTCTACTCTACACTACTGAGTGTAGTGTTTCATGGAAAGAGATGATGTCATCCAATATTTGCCTTTCCTTCAAATAACCCTCTTGTTGGTATTCTATAATATCTAGGAGTACTTTTATTAACCTCAATCTACCACTTTAATGATGATCTTATAAACTACATTACATAGGCTTATCGACTGATTGTCCTTAAATCCCTTTTACCCCAATTTCTCTGGAATAAGCTCTAAAATGGGAAATAATTACTTAAATGCTCTTGATTTTATTAATTTAAAAAATATAAATTTAAACTAAATATAGAATTAAAAAGTATCACATTTAAAATAGATTTTTGAAGTAATGTTCAAGTTATTCTTACTATTACTTTCATGTTTTTACTATTTGCTATTTATAGAAGTTTGATGGTGGTGGAGTGACATAAATAAAATTAGATTTTTTAATATCATTCGCTTTAATGCTATGATATAAATCATTGGTAAATAATGCCTAAATTAAATTAATAAATAGTGAAATTTTTTGAAGGATCAAATTTGACCAATAATTTAAATATGGTCCATCATATAACAAACTCAAGCAATTTAACAAATTAAAAAAGCTTAATAGAAATTGCTTGTATGTGTTATAAAATAAAGGATTGATGGAAAAGGTTTATGCGATAGAAAAAAAAAGTGTATTTGGAAGGATTTAGTGCCACTTTGATGATAAAGCTCGTTTTAGATTCTTCTCTACAAGTAAAATGCCCATTGTACTAAAATCATCAAAGAGTGTAATAAATCTAAAAACACCTATAAAATAAAACATAATTTAAATATAAAATATTTTATATTATTTTAAATTAATTATATTAATTTTAATTATTATTATTATTTATTTGGTTAGTGTGAGAAACTTCTACGACTAATGTAGAGGGTTGAGCAGTTTCCTTCCAACCATGACCCCTCATAAAGTCGAAAGCTATGCTTATCAATAGAGAATTTAACACACAACATCCGTTGAGCAGGTTGAGAAGTCTCCTTCCAACCATGACTCCTCGTAAAGCCAAGAGCTATGCTTATCAATAGAGAATTTAACACAACACCCATTGAGTAGGTTGAGCAGTCTCCTTCCAATCATGACCTCTCGTAAATCCCAGAGCTAGGCTTATCAATAGGGAATTTAACACACAACCACCACACACACCCCCTCACACACTCGCCCATGCCCCGGTTTGAACCTTGGACTTCATGAAGAAGAGTCAAAGCCTGAACCACTGCATTGTCCCACTAGGACTATTAATTTGAATTAATTTAATTAATATAATTATATTATTATGAATTATTATGTAAGATATTATTTTTTATTATATTAGAGGAATTAGTAACACACATTACAATTTTCTATGTTTCTTTATGGGTTTGAATGGGTTCAAATCCTGCTCTTGTTGTCAATATAACCTTCCGTTGCATTGAGTAAACTTTTTAACTTTTTAGCATAGCTAGCATTCCTTCAATACTATGAGGCCATGAGGTATTGGAACTATAGTCTCTGCACTCTCGATACCGGAACTATAGTCTCCGGTGTTGGAACTAGAGTCTCTGCACTCCCATGGGAACATTTTGACCACTAGACCAAGCTCAAAACCAAGCCAAGAGAGACCTTATTATGTAAGATATTATAATAAATTATGTAATCATAATTTAATTAGGATATGTAACTAGTATATATATATATATATATATTTTGATAATTAAAGGCGAGGGTTTTGAGGGGTTTCCACAACCTGAAATAGAATATCCCATAGGAGACCAGAAAGATAGAAGCCTTCTAGGGGACTCAAAGATATTACAATAAAAGCACACAAGTGGCAGAAAACACTACACCAAAGACCCTCTAAAATAGGGATTCAAATTTTAAAATTTGAAAAGACCTACACCAAGCAGATGAGACGAATGAAACTATCGGGCCCTATCAAAATGACCAAGGAAAGCAAAACCTAAGGCCAAAAGCAGGAAGTAGGTTCATGTCATCACCAAAAGCATATGGATTGAAAAATACATCAAACATGCTCTCCAACATGCTTCAGTTTGCAAAACCATCCAGGATCCATACCCAAAACCCTGGTGGGATCATAAAAAGACCAGAAAACCACCCAGGATTAGGAGTTGTTCAAGAGAAAATAGGAACCTGGGTGAAACTACTTACCAAACTAGACAAAACCAGAGTGCAAAAGAAGGAAAAAATCTTGAAACTCCCTCTCCATCCAAGAAACGAACCCAGCTGCAGGTACTTGAGCAACTAACCAGAACTACCCTTCTACCATTGAACAAAGGCCTAGAAAACCTAGGCCACTGAAAACACAATAAAGGAGCACGTCTCCTAGAGAAACCACCCAACCAGATATTTGGGAAAGTCAAGAACAACCACCCAATATTGAAGAAGAAGCCATGAAAACACTTGAGCGAGTCAATCTCAAATCTAGAAGCACGAATCAAGGAATAAATCATACTACACTAGTACTTCTAGGAAAAATACCAACTAGGAACGAGTTGCATCCCCACAAAAAACCACCCTTGATACCAAACAAACCAGGATAATTGAGAAACAAATTGAAACTTCAAATCAAGATAAATGACTTCCAAGACACATGGGGATAGAACAACAAAACTCCCATCTATCACATGATAGATACTAGCACCAAAGACGCTTGCCCCTGGATAGAGACCTACCCAAACAACACCCAAACCAGGAACCAAAGATTTGCTACAACAGCTCAAACACACAGTTCTTGTAACACACCCAACCACCAATTGGGAAAACAAAGAGAAATAGAGGATCCACAAATCTGAAAGGGAAAACCATAATCCATCAGTGGATCCTATAAGTCAAACACCACCAGCCAAGAAAATCGCTCGAGAACAACCACATTAAGGAACAACAAAAAATAGATCTAAACAAAAAGAGGAAGTATCCCTAAAAAATAAGCCTTGGAACCCTGGGATCAAGTGCTACCACCATTGTAGAGCTAGAAATTGAAATCTCTACCAACCATCGAAGCAAGGGAATTGAGCTAGCTAAAGGGAACACCAGCTAAAGTTCTTTGCAACATTACAAAACACTCCACAGGGTTTGGTTCAGTGCCCTACTCACTATGCTGACACCAAAAATGATAATGGAAACAAACTAACTAGGAACCCTCCATTGGTTGCAGCTCCCCAAGCAATGCCACCCAACAATCAACCAAATATCTAGAGGCAACCAGGGAGTCAACAAGAAGGGCAATCCATCATGTTAAGACTAGCCCAAAATCACCCCGATGCCTCGACAAGTTAGGGTTGACAGTTGGCCCTTCCCCCTAAGCCATATTTTCATAAAAATGCCAAACCCATAAAAAGATACGAGATAACCCAACTAGACCCCCCAAAAAACACTAAACCTTACTCACAAAACCACCCAACCATAGTAGAGACAATGAATGACCAGTTCCAGCAAGGAAGAACAAGAGGCCTCCTACTCAAAGGATTTTAGAGTATCGAAGTGGGAGCGTAAGGCCAGTCAAACACCATCGACCAAGAAAATTGTCAAATAAAAACCACACTTAGAAACAATGAAAAATAGATTTAAACATTCAGCACAGTACCTGAGTGGTAAACATGAAGGATCCCTAAAAATGAAAGCCTTGAAACCTTGGGATCAAGTGCTGCCACCATTGCGGAGTTGGAAATTGAAATCTCTACCATGCACCGAAGTAAGGGAATTGAGCCAACCAAAGGAAACACCAGCAATAGTTTTTTGCAGCATCACAAAACACCCCATAGAGGCTGGAAATTGAAATCTCTGCCAACCACCGAAGCAAGGGAATTGAGCCAACCAAAGGGAACACCAACCAAATTTTTTTGCAGCATTACAAAACACCCCACAGGGTTTGGTTCAACGCCCTACTCACTATGCTGACACCAAAAAGGATAACAAAAACAAACTAACCAAGAACCCTCCACTAGATACAACTCCCCAAACAACACCACCCAACCATCAACCAAAGCAACACAGAGCCCATGCCAACCATGGATTCAACAATCGGGCAGTCCACAACGTTAAAACCAACCCAAAATCACCCCATGTAACTAGTGTATATTAGAATTATATTATTTTATAATTTATAAATATTTTAATTAATAAAATTATTATTATTATTTTGTATAGAGAATTTTTATAAACCTTAGTTTGTTGGGTAAATATGAAGTTAACTAGACCCAACCTTCAAGGTATCTAACCTTCCAACCAAACACTCACCATTACCAACTGACCTATATTTTGGTTTCATATTATTAGTATTTTTTTCAATTAGTTATATGGTATTGAAACATGCCTTATCCATGAAGGAGTTTTGAAAGGGCCATGGAACCTTTTACGATGGGGTTTTAAAAGGAATCCCAAACCTAAATTCCGCCATAAGGATATTAGATAAAAAACAAAGAACATAAATGAGGCTGTCACCCCCAAGGAGAACTAATCCTACATCCGATAAAAATGATTTGGCATCCAACATCTGAAATGTAAAACTGGCATCCAACAAAGATTTTGCCAAAATGAAATATAAAAACCAGGCTCTTAAGTTTGACATTTGAAAATCCCCCAGCCATTTGAATATTTCTTGTCCACGGAAGAACCTACCAATTTGAAATAAAACTGGGTGCTTAGATTTAAAATTTGAAAATTTCTACCTATTTGAAAATTCTTGCCCAACAGGAGAACCAGACACATTAGACACCGACAAGAAAACTGGGTTTTGAAAGAAATCTAAGGAAGATGGAAAAAACTGTCGAGTAGGAGAACCAAACCAAAAACCCAACCACTAGCTAAGAGAAATCTGCCCAAGTTAACACATTCGCTGGAAAGAATTAATTTAAAACATCCCACCTAAACTGGGAGATCAAATCCTCAAACCACCATAAATTTGCTCAGGTCTAGGCTTTAGTTGAAAGATTAAAATTTGAAACATCCCACAAAAAAATGAGATAGCTATACAACCAACCAATAAATCTGCCTATCAGGCTCAAGAAACTTCTAGAATCTACCAAAAGACACCAACAAAGAAGATCATAGGGTCAAAGCAACCCTACTCCCTCAAAACCTGGATTTGGATCTGCCACATTGCCTAGCCATGAAAAAGGGTGGATCAAGGAAGTCCAAGAAATAAGCAAACCCAAGAACACCCCCCACCACCAGAAGATCTTCACCCAAAAGCTGAGTGAGCAGGAAGTAAAAAGCAAACCCTTCCACAGGGTCAGCAGGACTACCTCCCACAACAAATAAACCAAAAACCGCCCCTAGCAATCTGTTGACTTGCTAGATGCAGGGGTCGACAACGAGAGACTTTCTCAATTAGACAGTCAAGAAGCCCAAGGTTTCCCCCTGGTATTTACTTCAAAGAGAGGGGCAAAGACCAAAATAATGCCTAGGAGAAAACTCATTTGTCCAGTACCCACATCCAGAAGACAAAAAACCAACATGACAACCACAACTGCCAAACGTTGGGGCTGAAAACATGAGTCTTTCTCAAATGGACAATGATGAAACCGAAGGTCCCTCCCTGGTATTAACTTTAAAGAGAGGGGCAAAAACCAAAAGAATAGTATGGATAAAAATCCATCTGTCAAACACCCACATCTAGTAAACAACCAAAAGGACAACCATATTTGCTAGACATAAGGGTCAACAACATGAATACTTCTCAACGGATAGCCACAAAGCCCAAGGTCTTCCCCTAGTATTAACTTCAGAGAGAGGGGCAAAGACCAAAAAAACCTAGGAGAAAAACCAACTATCCAGCACCCACGATTAGGAAAAAGGTCTTCCAACAATCCAAAACCAATAAAACCAACATTCCTCCCAACAACACAGCCAGTCATTGTTGTGGTTCTTTTAGTTGATCCAGCATTCCACCCAACCTCCAACTGTTTTTCCTTCAACTGACCCAACCTTCTACCCAATAAACCAAATTGTTGGTGCAAGGCCAACTGCCAAATTAGTTCTTCGTCCAAAAGGGCATCATCTAGCGGCTACAGGACTTTGTTTTCCAAAAATCATAACGTGGAGTCGTTCACCACATATTAATATATTATCCATATATAGTTTAACAAGATTTAAAACCTTGGTCTTCCCTATTTATTGAAGAATCTAACCACTTAAGTTAATACTACTTAATTATTATTAGTATTTGTATTATATTAATTTTTGTTTTTTATATTTTAATAAATTAATTAATACCGGAATTGATCTACGATAGATTCTTTATAATTTAAACATTCTCATCGGTTAACTTTAAAATGATGTTTTTTCATAATGATTTATAATATATATGTTTTTAAAAACAGTTAATTCAAACCAAGTGAACTGTAGCGGGAGACAACTTACGAATTAAATATTACAATTTTACTTGTATATAAATCCATCAAAACCTTCCAGGCTTAACATCATAATAATAAATACTAAAATACTGCAGCCGCTCAATCTAAAGTAAAATTAGAATTTTTTTGAAGTCCACACCTTCAGTGCAAAATAGAATTACAACAACCATATCAAAAAAATCTCGAGCCACAATGAAATCAGACTTAAGTTTCAAAATAATCTGAAGAAATGTTAGCCTTTCTTCCACTTTTCTAAAAGTGAAAACATTCTGTCATCCTTGGTAGACTAACAACCGTTTGTTCTTGAAAAGGCTGATTTCCACTTTTGGCAGGATATAACTTTATTCAGCTTTGATAAGAGCAATGCATGTCAACCTTACTTTAATAAATCTGGGAAGGCATGGCCAAAACCTTAGATTTCTCTTTTTCTGCAGTCAAAGTGTCTGCCCTTCACTTTGAACCCTAATAATATAGATTCGTATAGCCCATTCAAGGAATTATTTTAAATATGGAACGACTGTATATATACAGTCTGTGTGGTACAGTCTGGTGAAGCTTACGGATTATAAGCATATATACAGTATATTGTGGGTCCATTTGTAAGAACTGAGCGTTTGTCTATATATGTTTGTAATGAAGTGATAACATGCATTCAGCGTTTTGTCTATATTCATGCTTTGATCTCCCATGTGATGGACCGTCTCTACGTACCCTGATTATTGAGGAGATATCTGATGTAAATAGTTCGCTAGTATGCTCCCACTATGACATTGTCATATGTATTTGGCATGTTAGTGAATTTTTCACATGCAAGGGAAGATTTTGCAGTACCTCTGCTCATATAATACACATGTACTAGTTTCCATCTGTAAAGGAGTTTTTGTCTAGTTGGCATGTTCTCACACAGTTTTTTCAGGGAAATCTGAGAAGTCCTTGTGGGAGAATTAGAGGAGAAAAGGCTTATAGACATTACCTACTTGAAGGTATTTTTTAGTAATATTTTTTATGTACATTCATCATGGCAATTGAACTAGGGTCACATCACTAATAATATAAGTAATATCTTTATTGGTAAACCACACTCACGAGGATTAAGACATCTTTATTATGAGTAGCCTTTAAAATTTTTGGTGAACCATGGATGCAAACTAAGTGGTTAGAGAAAAAGGTTATAAGCTTGCTGGTTGCATTTAAGTAAATGTAATATATTTTGTGCAATAAAAATAACTAAACAGTGTGAGTTTAATTAAATTTTGATATTTTTATTTATTTTTATTTTTTTTTGAATTTACATAGTGGAATCGGTAGCCGCCACGAATCCGAGCAGGCTGTCCAGTTTTTTATGGTCGCCACAGTATTCTGCGATGTCCATCCTAGAAGCCACCACACAAATCTTCGCATTCAGTCCGACGAGGCCTAAGATTTGAACCTTGGACCTCCTCCTCCTTATGGGGTTTGGATGAACCAATTAGTGTACACCTCGGACCTAATTTTGATATTTTTAAAGAAAGAAATTAAATTAAATTTTTTATAAAATTATAATTAATTAATAAATTATAATATAATTATAGGATTAAAATGTAATATAAATAAAATTTATTTTAATTTTATTTAATAATGGTTGTACATATATTTACTTATTGTAGGGAGGGTAGGGTAATCCTTTAAGGGAGATTCCTGGTTCGAATCTCCACCTTATCAAATGTACATTGGGTATACCTAAAATCTAGTTGATAATGTTGGTGGGACAGGGCAGGACGAGACTCTCGGCTGATTCCCGGGTGATTTTTATGGTGTAAAACCCCTGGTCGATCTTTCTCAAACCCAGATGGTCCCACAAGGGATTTTAGATTAAAAAAAAATGGTTGAACATATAATATAACCACACTAAAGTTCAAATCTCAATTATACTAAATAAATTATTAAAAAAAAAAAAATGGTTGAACATATAATATAACCACACCAAAGTTCAAATCTCAATTATACTTAATAAATTATATAATTTAATGTAACTAAATTAATGTAAAAAACTTTTTCAAAACTCCAAACTAACAAAACTTAGCTAAAAATCTAACTGATTGAGAGCCTCTAGGTAATGAGATACACGTTATCAAAATAGAACATAACTAGTTTTGTGTGTTAGACGTCCTCCACCTTAGGAGAGAAATATTTAAAATAAATAAATAAAGGAACATGCTCTCAAAACACGACGACTGAATAGTTAGAGTATTGACTTCTCTATTATAGAGTACATGATGGAGCCAATCTTATCTAAATGTACATTTCTAAAACATGTTCTCTGATGACTTTATCATCACCAACCAAGATTCTCTCTCTTCAGCTAAGTATTGCTACTGAATGACGCCAATATGCATTTTGTTTCTTGTTGCTTTTTGATGACAAACCAGAGCACCATCAGCAAGCAAGATTCTCTTTTTACCTGACAATGACTCCAACATGCCATCAATTTATGCATCTTGTTTCTTGTTGCTTTTTTGATCACTAACCAGAATACTCATCAGGGGCCTGCAGTGATATCATTTGATGGTTTAGCTGTGTGTTCCTCGTTGCTTCTGCATTTAACTCCATAGGAAGTGCAGTCATTTGTAAATATATTTGAGTAATGTCTCAAATTCTCAATGTCTAAGGATAAGTTTGAACTACTAAAGGAAGCATAGCATCTCATAAATCAAACATGTTTAAACATAACGTGATAAAAATTGTATGAGATAGCATTGATAGTAATAGAAGGGTGCAAACTTTTATAAAATCTCTCCTAAAAGTATTGGGAGTAGTCTATTTGTCAACAAATGGAGAATCATAGCGTGATAAAAAGTTTATGAGATAGCATTGATAGTAATAGTAAGATTGATAGTAATAGTAAGATTGAATGGTGCAAACTTTTATAAAATCTCTCCTAGAAGTATTGGGAGTAGACTATTTGTCATCAAATGGAGCCTCTCTTCTAGGATTTTGGATAGTATTATAGTTTAAATACAATAATATTAATAATTTAAATGATTATAATTTTGGTAAGATATATTTTTTATTAGCTTTTAAATATATTTTAGAGATTCATAAACTACAATTTATGTTTGATGGTTGTAACCCTCTCATAAAGGTTATAAGAAAATGAAATGTTCAACTTAGCCACATATACCTTACAAGGAATAACAACTTCCTTGGAAGAATTTTAGAAGGCTTAGATTTACACTTCAAATTGAGAAGAGGCATCTTGAATTTACAATTCCAAGTCTTATTTAATCTAATGACATCAAATTTCGTAGACTAATTTGATTTTCATTCCTTTGGAAAATCCTAGGCTAATAAAGTGGAGAGCTTAGTAGTTAAAGTGAAGTTCCAAAGACTAATGAATAGAAAAAATGAAATCCATATATGTTTTATAAGTGTATAATATTTGAATAAGCTAGAATAGCTTATTCAAAGTTGGATAGGGATGTCTCATACATTAATAAAACACCTAATTTATATTTTTAAGAGTGATTTGGATTTTCAAGAAGGGTCCAAAAATAAGAAACACCTATTTTTTTATATGAAGGAAGTAGTAAAACTTAAATATTTTTTACGAGTTTTTAAAACAACTCTTATAAGTGCATTTAAAACATATTACAAGTGTTTTACTATTTTAATTTTAAATATTATTGCATTTTATATATTAATGTAAAAGTTCATGTTTTGGTGAGAAACCTTATAACTAAATGAAATTCCCAAATATCATATCATTTCATAGAAATATTATTTGCATGTAGATGATATCTAAGGAGGTCATGCATCATATTGAAGAATATGAAATTCTAATTTATTCATTGAAGCCCAACCTCGTATAGATTGAAAAAGTCTAAAATATATAATGTGATATATATTTTTGTAGGGTATCTTCAAGGAAGAGGTAGATTCATCTACAAAATGAGAATTGGTTACACTTTCTTATTAAAAAATACAACTCCATGAATCAAACCTATATATATATAATAAACACAAAGCATAAAAATTTATGATCAATTCTTTAAAATATTTAACTTATGCAAAATAAAGGTCTATTTAATTTTCTTCTAGGATTTATGAAAGTTTCATTTGAAGGTAATGTGCTTGATTGAATTTCCAATTCCAAGGTTACCGATAAAGTGCTAGTGTGCTAGGTTATTAAGGATAAAATGCCCTCGCATCAATATAGTTTTCTCAATATGAGTGATTTATTGAGTGATTTGACTAGTGATCTTGGTAAGGGTTTTATCAATTATATTTTAAAATACAATGGAAAGTTTTGGACATCTAACTAGCCACCAAATTATTAAAAATAAACTTACACACATTGATTGATATTTGAGCACAATGAACTTAATATCCTGGTCTCTTTATTCATTCTTCAAGTACATTTTAAAAAATAATTATCATTTTTAACTGGTTATATGGGATTGAGATAGGTCCCACCTATTTTTAGTGGTATTATATTGGTTTGGCTATTATGTATATATTTTTTTGGCAATATTTAAACATGGGTATTCTATTTAAATGTTGAGGAATCTCATTAGTTGAGCTAATGCCATTTAATTAAAATATTCATTATTTGTTACAACCACATCTTTAAAAAAAACTATATGAATCTTATCCAAGCTTATTGATTTCTTAGAATCCATAACAAATGAGGAATCCTATAATTCCTAGATGAAAATTGGCCTATGCAAAATCCCTTGGTATCATCATCAATTTTACATTAATAGAAAAAGTGAGGAATCTAACAATGACTAATTAAAAGGGGCCAAATGTCAAAAAATACTCTTATATTGATTTTAAAACACCCCTCTAACCCTCCTATTAAATTTTTTTAAAATTCCTTGTCTTTCATCTTAATAAATATTTCTTTATTTGTGTCAAATAATGTTAAAACAACTTTTTAATATGTTTTTGTTGGAATTTACAAGGATTTATCATATTGAATAGCAATAACCATTACTCAAATATCATGGAAAGGACGAACAAAGAGCATAAGAAGGAATTCATGGAGAGGACAAGTGTAGGCACCCTCAAAATTGACAATCATAAAGATCATACACCAATACAATTGATGGGGTGGGATAAGTATATAAATAAATCAATAATTAAATATAAACTACATAACCCTTTACCAACATAACATTAGGGTAAGAGTATAATAAGAAAAACTACTATAATATTAAGTCACGAGCCTATAAGAAAATCCTACTTAAATTTTATGCAATATTTTCCCATAAGATTATAAAGTGATTATTTCATACAATGATAGACTTTTCTAAATAAGGTTAGATTGCATATTTTAGCGCCCCCATAATAAGCTATATCAAGGGGACAAGGACATAAGACATTAAGGATAACATATTTTCCATAATGGAATCTCTACTACATCAATACACTCCCATATAGAGAAGACCCTATAGGTACTTTCATTCATGGTTTGATTTAATATTTTATAGTTACATATAGAAATTCTTCAAAGATGACCTATTATTTTATAACATTCACAAGTGTGCATGTCCTTATTCAATTTCCAAATTTTCCGTTGGGTCAATTGGTCATAGTCATTGTATATGAAAGAGTCTTTACATGAGACTATCATGAAAAATTCCACCACAGGTCCTCAAAGATACTTGAAAAAATCTAAAAGAGAAGATACTATAAAAAGTTAGATCTTAAAGCTTCTTTAAGAAAATATAAAAAATATCAATCAAAATCTAAAACATATGATATGAGATGATGGTTGACAAGAACACATGTTCTAAATCCTTATGATTTGTACTTGCCTTCATATCTTGAATCTATATTTCTCTTCTTTGAAGACGGGATAAAGTTTCCCACTCCACAATAATCTATATATTATATTTTCTTTCTTTAGATAGTTTTATAAATGCTAAAGAACATCACACAATGATATATTCCCCCTCTTCTGATAATTTGTAAACAAATGGCTAGGATTTTTCTACAACAAACACTTTGCTAATATTTCATAACAAAACTTTGAGTAGGGTTCAAAACTACTCTCTACTTGTCCATGGTTACATGTGAGGGCCTTTCTGGGTCCCTCCCTTTGCCCCCTTCTACCAAGTAATACTTTGTAGGTATAGTGAGAGAGAGATATGAAGAATGAGATAACTGTAATGGGAGAACCCCAAGGGGAAAATTTACCCTCCAAAAATGTAGAAGTAGTCCAATAAAAAATAACTCAAATAACATTGGAGACTAATATCCAACCAATACCAAACCATATTTCCATAACAACTTCAAAAAAATTAAATCTACCTATGTTCATGGTTGATAGGTATGTCTCAATGAAAGATAGAGGTAAGCCCGCTCTTGGAATTTAGAAACCAAAGAAAATATTCAAAAACACCCAAGACAAAAGTATGGGAAGAAATTCAAACCAATATTAATGTATAATTAAGGATGACTAGCTTGTAAGCCATGGGAGTGCAAAGTAGATTGATACTTATTAGGTTTTGAGTTTCCAGTGATTGTACAATCATGAAATGTTAGAGGCTTAAACAAGTCTCATCAAATTGTTGTTCACAATGTAATTGAAATTCATCATTTAGATTTCATTCTCCTTCAAGAGATAAAATATTTATTACAAGTGATGGATACAATAGCTAATAAAGTATGGAAATAGGAAGAGCATTTGGTAGTTGCATCTCAAGATGCTTCAAGGGGTATAGTGACTTTGGGAAACCCTCTAAACTAGGCAACAATTGATCATGTTGTAGGAAGGGTTGTTATCATACCTCTCTTCAAGAGTAAGATTTTAGGAGAATTTTTGTTGATTTCAAATTTTTATGATTTCAATTTTTTTAGGGAGCAACGCCTCCAATGGGCAGTTTTAAAATAATATATGATAGAAAAGGAAGAGGTGAATTGGATAGTGGTTGGTGACTTCAATTCTAATATTTTAGCTAGATATCGGGAAGTGGGTATCCTATATTTGGATCAAGTAGACAAATTATGATATCTAAAGTAAATAAAATCAATCTGATTGATGTCTAATATTCGAGGTCTTCTCATACTTGGATAAAAAAACAAGCAAGATTGAAAATATGAAGGTAAAGCTAGATATATTCTTATTATCTAGAGAAGATTTTTTACACTAGTCACATAGGTTGGAAATCCTCAATCATATGTAATCAGATCACTTTCCAATTCTATTGGAATGGGACATGGGCCATAAATATTTCTCTAGACCATTTTATTTTGAGAAATTTTTACTAGAAAACAAGAAGATTAAGGATAAAATCCTAGTTTGGTGGGAGGAGGGGTGCCCTACCCATGGGAAATATTTTTTGGTTTCTTTAAACAAATTCAACATGTCAAAATATAAATAAATATATAGAAACATAACAATAAGTCAGATTTTCAACTTCAAATATTTTTATTGGTTGTTGGGATGAAGGATCTAGCCACACTCTTCTATAATGAAACAAGCATATAAGACTTGAAACAAGAAGATGATATGGTCAAAAAAGAGTTAGAGAGTATAGACAAATTTGAGGAGATCTATTAGAAACAAAGAGGCAAAACTTTTTGATTACTAGAAGGGGACCAAAACACTAAGTTATCCCATCACCCAACCTTGATAAGAAGAAACCCCAGAACATTGCACAAACTAAAATACCCTCATGGTAATGTGATGGACACTATCCTAAGTATGCAACAAGCTGCAAATATCTATTTTTAAATTATTTTCTCGACTTCTTCCCATCCTAATCTCATAGTACAACAAGAGATACATACCATGGTTTTTAATGGTATTCGCTCCTTTTAGACCTCTAAAGAAATTTGACAAAGAGATCATATATCCCTATACCTCTTTATTATTCTTGCTAAAGGATTGGGTAGATTTCTTTGAAGGAATAGGCAACAAGGAGTTATCTCAAGAGTGCAAGTGGGAGGGATGAATATAACCCATTTACAATTTGTGGATGGTATAGGGTTTCTTGGAGCAACTAATGTCATGGAGGTAAGAGTGCTCAAAGTTATCATAAATACATATCTAGAATCTATAGGCCATGAAATGAATGCATCCAAGTCCAAGGTAGTATTATTTAATACCAAAAAGGGGATCCAATATCATATTCTAAACATCTTAGGCTTATCGCAAGTCTCCCTCTTACTAAACTACCTAGAGTTTCCACTCCACTATAAGAAGCTAAAGGTAGCGTAGTGGAAAACACTGGTGGATAGAATTTATGCAAAAATAAATCCTTAGACACATTATGTATATATTTAAGAGGAAGAATGACTCTTCTTTAATAAATTTTTTAAGAAATGCTAGTTTACAAGTTATCTATCCTTGTTAATCTGATTAGAGTCCTAAAGGAGCTAGGATCTCTCAGGTAAAAATTCCTTTGGGATAGTCCAAGGATATATAAGCGATGGGTTCTAGTATGTTGGGATAAAATTTTCTAGCCTAGTAAAAGCAAAGGATTATGAATTTAGAAAACATCATTGAATAACCAATATCTAGCAAACAAGCTATGTTGATGATGGATCTCCAATAAAGAAGTATTGTTGAGAAAATTCATTACTAGTAAGCACTTGGATAACATTTTCCATGAGGAAGTAGGTTACATTTCTATGGGTGGACAAGGTTCTATTGTTTGGAAGGTTCTAAAACTAGGAGAGAAAGTGGTAAAACTAAAACTATTTTGGAAATTCAGTATATGGGATACAACAAATATTTTGATCAATTATTGGGACTAATACCCCCCCTTAATTTTAATATTTCTAGCATTGTAGCCTCTTCAACAGATTCTTAAGGCTAGAGGTTGGATCAAGATAACATGCTATGTACATACAAGGTAGATTGGGACCTTATCTCTTATGCAACTAAAGTGGTTGGAAGAGAGGCCATTCCCAATCTCCCAAAATTTGGTGCCACTATTAAAGAGGGTATTAAAGAAGCACCACATTATAGGAGAGAAGGAAGAGGATAAGATAGCTTGGGGTCATGGGAATTTAGGAATCTATATATTTTGAGAATGTTAAAATTAATTGCTCCCTCCCATAAATATTGTTGGATGTTCCATGGGATAGAGTATGGTTGCAAAGGGCTAGCCAAATACTAATTTATTTTCTTGACATGTTATGCATCAAATATTCCTCACCTATGATAACTTACAAAAGGAAGGTTTTCATGGACCCTCTAAATGTATAATGTACAATACCCAAGAGGAGACAATAGATCATTTGCTCCTTTAGTGTGACTTTTTCCTAGAGTTGTGGAGCCAATGAATTAATCTCTTTGAGGCCCATATAAACCATTAGTTAACACTTACTAATATATGGGAGGTCTAGAAACAAGAAAGGTTAAAAAATAAAATAGTTTAGTTGGGTTGATCTTTGAGTCCAAGCTTTATCTACTAGAATATATGGTTGGAAAGAAATTATATAATTTATAGAGAGGAATACTCTTTGATAGATTTGGTTTGGAAAAAATATAAAACAAGATTACAAAAATAGTAAAAGCTCATGCGGGGGAGTAGAGGAAGAAAATGTTTCCAAGAAGTAAATTCATAGGGCTTGGCAACCCCCTTCCCTAGGCTAGAAAAAAAATCAACACAGATGGAGCAAACAAGAATAACCCAAGGGCAATTCACATTAGTTTTCTTAAAATATACTACAAGGAAAGATCCTTCATTGGGAATTGGAAGGCCTAGGAGTAGCAACAAATAATAAACTAGAGGCTTTGGCAATCAAACAATACTCTCTCAATACTTTGGAGAATGAATTTTAAAAGGTCATACCAGATTTTGACTCATAAATTTTGGTGGTGTCATTAGATGAGATTAGGAATTTTAGAATCAATGCATGGTGGATCAAGAACATAGTAAATCTGATCAAATCCATCTAACAACAGTTTGAGTATACTATATTTTTCATGTAGGTAGAGGGGAGAATGTTGTAGTTGAATTTTTGGCTAAAATGAGAAGTGAGCATCTTGCTAGTTACTTTTTGAAATCTTATCATAATAGGGATGCTATATATTGGATGGAGGTGAACCAACAAGTTTTATTACTAGTCAAAAAATACTTAGACAATAAAGTGTGTAGGACTAGGGTGATGATTATGATGATTAGTATTTATTCCAAAATCATGTTGATACATGTAATGCTCTTAGTCCCAATTTGGTATAGACCCCAAATTCATGGAAGGAGATAGAAGGTAATCTAGGCTCTCTTGAATAGTATTAACCAAAAATATAATAAGGATAGGAGTTTCTACTCTTTGGATCACACTAATAAATTTGTGGTCCAAGAAGATGTTAGAGTTATTTTTATTAGGATCTTAGGGCTAGCCAAAAGTGGTAAACCAATTATTGTAATTTTGGACCTATCTTCCTAATAAAATTTTCACCTTTTTCAAAAAAATTAAATTAAATCAAATACCACTAATACAAGGAGCTTAAAAAAATATTTAAAAGGTAAACTCAAAATTATTCTATATATAGATATTATGGCCTTTATAATATTTTACCTATTAATATTCAAGATTAAAAAGCAAAATAATGTTGAAATATCTATAACCTAATCTGTTAGAGTTAGAGTATATTACATCATTTGGGTCATGTAAATGTACCACCTTAGGTACATAGTTAGAGTAGGAGATTACTTTAGGGGGAATTTAGCTAGTTACTTCAAGCAATGTAATAAATGCACAAGTGGCAATGTGCAAGGTGTCCCCTTGTACAACTAGGTAGAGTGTTGGCCAAGGAATCTATCTTCCTATATAAAGGGCCTCATAGTGGTAGATCATATATCAAGTCCATATCAAGTTCTTATCAAGTGCATTGTAGTAGATAGTAGTAGTGCTCTTGTATGGAGTACAATGTAGCTCTTTAGCTCATATTAATGGAGTGACCATTTCCTCCATATTGCATTGTATTTTCATCATTTCTATTTATAGTATATTTTAGTCATATTGCAGACTCACTTGCTTTCATATTTATTGCATCTTATTAGGACCTATGTTAGATCTCTTCCATTGCATATATCCTCAAAAGCTAATAGTGGTATCAAAGCCATGGTAAATCGAGATAGGAGGACCTACATCCATCATAGTTCCTCTTTGCACTTTTGTAAACCAGATTTTCTAGTGTGCACCGCCACTTACAAAAGTCATCACAAGAGAAGTCTAGTAGGTCAAGAGGAATAGGGAGAGTCACAAGTGAGGACTGAAATAAATCTCAGTTGTAGAAATTCTGAGATTATATTTGGCTAGAGTCTTTCCACAGAGTTGCAAAAAAAACTCGTGAAGACTAGGACTCAACATTCAAGCCACTAGATTGACAAATCAACTAGTGAAGATTATTATCTCCAAAATTACAAATTCTTCAATTCCAGTTTCTAACAACTTGTTGCAAGAAAAGGAGATTCAACAAAATGTTGGGAAGCTTCCTACAAGAGATTTAGGAAGAATATCTTCTTAGAATCATTCCAACACTTGCAGCAACAAGGAAGAAGACTGAAGATTTCAAAGACCTTGAGAAAGGTCCCATTACAAGAGTTGCAATCCTACAAAGTGTAGAAGTGAAGAAAATGCCATAGTAGCCTTATAGTAGACTCAAGGAAGAAGAGACTCTAGAAGTTGAGTCAAAGAAGGATATAGGAGATTGGTGATCTCCATTCAATATCAATACTTGTAGAGTGCAGAAGCAGAAAATGCCATAGAAGCCTTGATCAAGAAGAAGGTTGTAGAAGCCTTAATTTTGAAGAAGACTTCAAAAAATAATTCCTGATTCAGAAGATAAATTCTTGATTTAGAAGAATACTCCAAAGAAGAGTTCTTAAAGAATACTTTAGAAAATAATTCTTGATTTAGAAGATAAATTCTTGATTCAGAAGAATACTCCAAAGAAGAGTTCTTGAAGAATACTTCAGAGAAGATTTCTTGATTCAGAAGATAAATTCCTGATTCAAAGAAAACTCTAGAAAGGAGTTCCTGAAGAAGACTCCAGAGAAGAGTCCAAGAAATAGGAGATTGGTGATCTCCTTTATTGATTAAATATTTCCTTCAAGAAGGAGTTGAAGAGATCAAGAGAATATCTCATTGAAGAACTTCCATTCTTGGAAGAAATAGAAGGACTAGGAGAGTCTTGTACAAATCCATAAGCAGTAGAATCAGAGATCCAAGAAGAAGATCTCATCACCAACACTTCTAGAAGTAGAAGGTTGAAGAAAAGGTCTCATTTGGAAGACCGTAGAAGCTGCAAGATAGAAGACCTTGGAGAGGTCTCAAGAAAAAGAGAAAAGGAAGGCTTGGAGAGCCTTGTTGCAGAGCTCATAGAAGCATCGTCAAAAAGGTTCCTAGGAGAACTCGTTGGAGAAATCCACTACCAAGGAGAAAGCACCTAATAGTGAAGGACTTGGGACAATTATCGCCATCCAATAACAAGCCCAAGAGAAGAAGAATTTGGCAAGGAGTGCCAAATCCTAGAAGAAGAATCCAGTGAAGACCTCAAGAAATTTAGAATCTTGAGAAGAAGAAGATCCTATTTGAAGTCATAATTTGACAAGAAGTTTGAAGGAAGATTCAGATAGAAGAAGCCTACCAAATCTAGGAGATTTGGAGATTACCTCTCATAGCAAGAAGGCACAGTTTAGAGAAAGGAGTTCTCTGAATCTATAGTAGAAAATCAAAAGATCACTAGAAGGATCAAGCCACCAAATCCAAGGCTCAAGATAGAAAGTTCAAGGCTACAGTTTGGTGAAGCAGGAAGCTATTCTGGACAACCAACAAGAAGCTATGAATTCAACCATTACAAGGCAACAACTTGGTGAATCAAAAATACCAAGATCTACATCTACTTCAGAAGCCATCAAAGAGGTAAGCAACTTGGGTGCAATTAGGTTCATTGATTAAACCTCAAATTGGATTATTATCAAACTTCGTTAAGGCACCATATTTAGATTAAAAGTTGTAGAAGGATAGATTGCATTATAGTCTTCAAGTGCAAAAAGGGAAAAATTCATTTTAAGGATTATTTGCACATTAAATAGGAGTTGGATATTTTTGAAAGAAATAAAATTATCATCTACCTATTTGCTATCTAGAAAGCAAGAAGACTATATCCTACAATATTGATTGTAGTGAAAAAAATTGCAGAATATTCATTAAGGGTAAATTACAGATTACTCTTAAAAGTTGCAGAGATTATTAAGTGCATCTAAAATTATTTTGAGAGTTCATTTATAGGAGCAATAAGGTGAGATTATTGTTACCATTAAAAGTGCATTATTAATCCATTGGCACTATACTAGTTGATCTCTAACTAGTTACTCTCAAAAAGGGTTAGTTTGTGTTTGTTGATTGTTAAAGATCAAGGACACAAAAACCAGTAGATTATCAAAGTGTCTAGAGACACTATTTGGTGCATAGAACCTGCAGCATTTTGTGGCCCAAAGAAGCCACAAAAATCAGATCAGATTCCTCCAAGGAGTGGAGAAGAAAGCCACCATCAAAATCAGCAATAGAAGCTTCAAATCGAGACTTGGTGAGTCTCAGATTCAAAGTGCACTAAAAGCTATTTACAGGAAAAATAGTGCAGAAATTACCTCTACAAAAAAATCTTCTATCTTAGTGGTTATTAGCTTGGGTTTATTACCAAAGTAACCAAGCAAAGGAGAGAGTTGTCTAGCAAAAGAGACAATGTCAAATCAGCCATTGCCTACTTCAAAAGCTGCCATAAAACCAGAGATTGTAAAAGAGGTGCAAAGAGGTATTATATTCTCAAAAGTATTTACATTATATTGCACTACTCTAATCTACCCTACGTAGGAAGAAGGATAGGTTTTTAGTGCCAAAAGGGCACACTCTTCACAAGGAGAAAAATAGTCCAAGGCAGTCATGTAAAAGCATTCTCCAAGCAAGGTAAAAGGGTCTTCCAAAAGGCTCATATCTTCTATGATTTGGATAGCCGAACCTACAAGCAAACAATACAAAGAAAGGAGAAGCATTATATTCAAGGGGAATATTATCTACAAAAGGGATTTTCATAACAGGTTGAAAAAGAAGGCACAAAATATTACACTAGATGTACGTCCAAGGAGCATCATTGGAGTATTTCAAACTCCACCATAGCATTGCTTGAAGCCTTCAAAATTGTTGCTCCAAGTTCCCAAGGCGTTGCTCACCATTCCAGCTGGAAACAACTCACTCCAAATGCCATCGAATGCATACAACAAAGGTGGAGTTGGTCGTGTTGTATTGTTAATAAGGGTATTGCAAAGATATGTTGAAGAGGTATTACGTAGAAAGCTCATGCACAAAGATAAGGTGACACTTGTCACCTAGAAGGAAACCCTAATGTTTCCCACATGAGTGCCCATCCGTTGCAAGCTTGACCAAGAAAATGTTACAGGGAAGAAGGTTGGTGTGAGCACTCATCCAAGACTGTAACGCTCATCCTTTACCTAGAAAAAATTTACAAGTGGCAATAAGCATCTTCTCATCCCTCAAGCACTCAAAGATAACCATCGTGACACTTGTCACTCACTTCAAGATTCAGCTCTTATTTGAGGTGCCAAAGACCAAGGAACAATAACATTCAAGGCCAAATTCGTAGTAGCATTAAAAGTTGAGTTCATGGTAGATTTACGTAGCAACATCAACGTTCATAGCAATAGTAGAAAGAGAGCATTTAAAGCTCCTAGTCAAAGTGATTAGATGTGAGGCATCCACTGTCCAAGTATTACCATCAAAGGTATCAAGAAACCAACCATCATCTGAATTCAAGAGAAGCACTAAAGCCTATGCCCATACGTTGGAGATAATGGTCAAAAGAGCACTAAAGAGTGTTGTCATCTACGTCTAAAAATCAGCATCGGATACGTAGAGGTTTGGGGCATTACAAAGGTAAGACTTTACCTTATTCCAATTTGCTTTCATTAATAGGGAGATATAAGGTATAATATAAGGTTGAAACATTAAGGGAAATCAACCATATTTGAAAGCAATATTAAAAGGAAAATATATATTAAATAGCCTAATATTTGCAATCTAAAACATAGGAGAAATAAGGATTTCTACCTGGATAGATTAAACATCTATTATTGCAAATATCATTGTTTTCTAATATTCCATATTAGGGAGTTATAAGGAATACTACACCAAAGTAGGTAATTGGAATTTAGAAACATTAAATATCAAATTATTAAAGGCTATAAAAGGAGGTTTATTAAGGAAAATCAAGAGTTGGAAACTAATTACTATACTTGTCTCAAACTTACATTAAAGGGACAAAAGAAATCCAACAATTAGAACCTCATCAAAATTAGAAAGTGCTTAAGTTCAATAGGAGAAATAAGGTGTAAAAGAAGTTGATTTTTTCTATTCACAAAACTTTACAAAATCAACCCAAAATTGAACTACTATTCTCAAAAGCACTTTATCTATCATTCAACATATCCAAAATTACTAGGGAGACATAAGGCATTCTACAAAACTTGATAATAATAGCATTCATTCAAAATTTATCAAGTACTCAATCCATTTGGGAATCATAAGGTGTCTACAAATCTTACAAGGATTTTATTAAATCACATCTCTTAACTAGGGAGTCATAAGGAAGCCTACAAAAACCTAAGCTCTAAAAGGTTTTATCAAATCAAGCTCATACTACTAGGGATTCATAAGGTAGATCACGTAAGAAGATTCTATCCCATAAGATACTAGCTCTATCAAAGCACTCTATACTCTAATCCAGAGAGCTATGTCTACCTCAAGCAATACAACAAATAAATGCAAGAGTAACCTCTCTAGAAAGGAAAAAGCAAGTGCCATAAAAATTGGAATCATGAATCTACTTATAAAGGGTGAAGCATATTTAGATATTACTTCAAAAATAATTCATAGTGAAGCCTTAGATGATGATTTTGACACCCTAGAATATTATCTACAAGCTCAACTCAAAGAAGCAATTGAAAATGGAAAGGATGACATTCCTCTTCCCTTATATTTTGTAAGCATACTATATATGGCATTACTTACATACAAATGCTACAAAAATAAAAATGCAAAACTAAAAGGATTGATAGAATCTTATAAAGAGAAAACAGAACTAAGTGAATCATACTTAGAAAATATATTTCAATCCTCATGCAGTATTGGTACCTCAAGATTTACTAATTCAAGATCTTATATTGATGTCTTGAGAAATTATTCAAAAAAATTTATACAGAGTAAGGACAAAGAAGGAGAAACATCTTTGTAGTAATCAAGCAACAAACTCAAAGGTAAATCTAGAGAAGAAGAGGAATATGAACTAGATAAAGAAGAATTCCAATGCAAAAGTTAATTGATGAAAGAACTTGATCAAAACAAAGAGCATTCAAAGAAGAAGATCCATATTGAATATTGAAATCTTCAATACCCAAATAATGTAATACAATGGGGTGTTAGAGTTAGAGTATATTACATCATTTGGATCATGTAAATGTACCACCTTAGGTACATAGTTAGAGTAGGAGATTACTTTAGGGGGAAGTTAGCTAGTTACTTCAAGCAATGTAATAAATGCACAAGTGGCAATGTGCAAGTTGTAATGTACAAGGTGTCCCCTTGTACAACTAGGTAGAGTGTTGGCCAAGGAATCTATCTTCCTATATAAAGGGCCTCATAGTGGTAGATCATATATCAAGTCCATATCAAGTTCTTATCAAGTGCATTGTAGTAGATAGTAGTAGTGCTCCTGTATGGAGTACAATGTAGCTCTTTAGCTCATATTAATGGAGTGACCATTTCCTCCATATTGCATTGTATTTTCATCATTTCTATTTATAGTATATTTTAGTCATATTGCAGACTCACTTGCTTTCATATTTATTGCATCTTATTAGGACTTGTGTTAGATCTCTTCCACTGCATATATCCTCAAAAGCTAATACTAACCTTATTATGCCAAGTACAACTATGATGAAGTACCTATGGGTGATTTTAATGTAGCCTATGGGTAAGTGTTATGCAATCTTGAGGGAATTATCTATATAAGCCTTTAAATTTTCTATATATAAGCCTACATGCATCTTTATGTAAGCCTATAAGTAGTTTTGATGTATTCACCCTTAGAGATAATGGTTAGTCCACCTGTATGGTTGATCTTTATTAAATGGTTTAATACATTTATTATATTGTAGTAAGGGTTTAACACATTTATTTATTGTGGTTTAATGTTCAAGTTAGGTTATGTTAGTTTGAGGTTAACATTTAATTAAGGGGATTCTATCACTATAAATACCCCTAATTACTGATCTATTGCATAAATTTTGTGAAGTGAGATTATGGGAGTGACTACAGGCACCCACCCTTGTCCCTCTTATTTGATTCTCTCTCTCATTTCATCTATAGGTTCTTTTATTTCACTATTTCAATTTTGTATATTATAATGACAAATTTATGTTTAAGAATATTTTTAGAAAGTATTGTTAAAAAAATCAAATATGTTGAATTAGATAAAGAGAATATATAGGAAAAATCATGGTATATATTGATAAATCATCAATTTCATTGGATTCCTTATGAAATTTTAAGGAAGGTCCTAGTTTAGTACTTTTCAATATTTCATCATTTTGGTACATATTTTTCCATTTGAAATTTTTCCTTTCTTTTTTCAAGTTTGAATTTAAAATTGGAATATTCCATGAAATATTTGACAATGTGGTGAGAAATATGGTGGGTTAGTGGGAGTCATAAGGAGGGATTGTTCTTCCACCAAAGAATATATAATGGGTTTTTGAAACATATTCTAATTCTTATTTAATCAATGCTATAAACAAAACTCTAGTAAAATTTACTCTCACTTCACAAGTGTGATTGATAAACCACCTCATTACATAACTAGAAGTGTAGTGTACTAAATAGAAAATTATATTGAACCATTATCTCTTATTCAAGAAAATTGTGCAGTGTTCAAGAACACTACATATGAGGAAGTAGAAGAATTTATTTCCTCATAAAATCTCTCCCATACACAATGAAAAGGAATAAGTAGTTTTTTGATCCATGTATCACCTGGCCACTTTTTCATGTGAAAAGAAATATGCCTTGTTTATGATAATTAACATAGAAAATTCATAACATCTAGATAAAACATCTCATTCTATTGGAGGGACTTCTCGTTTAGAGCCCATCCAACAACCTAGGTCAACTTATTCATCATCTAAGCCCATGAAGATTCCTCAAGGATATCTAAACATGAAATTTAATACCCTATGATCAAACTTCAACCCCAAATATTCTATAGGACACCAAAACCCATCAACTTCCATGGAGGAGTTAAGGATTTCTAGTCATGTCATATATTCCACCATAGGATCAAGACATCTATAAATTACTCCTAGTAAACTAATGCCTAAGCTAGTCTTTCCTATGTAAAAAAAAATTCAAATATTGAAGGAGAAACCACTTATAATCTAGCTCATACCACTTCTAAATCTATAGATTTATTCAATATCAATAGTTTTGGAATAATGTCCATGTATGATTTAATAAACCCATCAACTAACCCATTCAAAACCTCCCCAGATCTTTTTTATTTTCAACCTATGGAAACCAATCCTTTAGTTAATATTCTAAATATTTTTCCATCCTCATAGAATCGATAAACTTCAACAAATAAACTTTACTTAAATTTTAAGTTGATATATCATAGGTACAATAACTAATACAATAAGTATCATCACTTCAAGGTTTCTCAAGACAAATTTATGCATATAATTATATTTGCAACCAACCTTTAGATTTGATTATACCTAACTGGAATTTTTTCCCATCATTTTAAGTCCCTAAGCTTCCTAAATATGATAGTTAGGATGATCCTATAAACCAAATAAAAATTGTCATGCTTGCTTGTGTTAGCATATCATATGATGAACTTTTATTGTTATAGGTATTTCCACAAAGTCTTGTAGGATTGGTTTTAGAATGGTATTTCTAATTACCATGCCATTATTGTAAAATATTTATGAAAATAGGTGAAAACATTTTTCAACAATTAGCCATAGGCATAAAAGAAACTTCCACCCTTGTTGACTTATACCAACTAAAACAATAAAAGGAAGAAAGTCTCTCAAATTTCTTGAAACTATAGAGCTTAGTAGTAGCAATACTAGAATACAAGCCTCCTATAAAGTACCTCCTTAGTATTTTCAATAAAAACCTCAATGAACACCTCACCCTTCCTCTCAAATGACCATAATACCCTCATTCAAACATGTCATTCAATTGGATTAACAATAGAGACTACTGTAGCACCCTAAAATTGGCGCAGTAAAATTACAATAATTACATTCACCTTAGTAAATAATTTAAAATTCAAATTTAACCTCCCAAACCGCCCGTTAACCGTCGAGAAATCCGTTTCCCCCTTTTTCGCGCCATTTTTAGAGGTTGTTTTGACCGTTTGACGATATCGTCGCCGATCGAACGATATCGCCCTAGATTTGACGATTTCGTCTGGACTAGGACGTCCAGACGATCTTGTCGCAAAACTGATTTTGCAAAGTTAGCTTCTGTTCCAACGGGTCTCCAATCTGGGTAGAAGCGTGTCTACGCCGTTGGGACCCTCCCTCGTTGGAGATCTCCCAAATTGGGATGATCTCCAACCTCCTAACTACTCCCCTAAGCCTATTTAATCCTAAGCTATCCCTTTAGCACCCCCCTGGTTGAAATTCTCTGCAAGTTAACTCCATTTACGTTAAATCATCCCTATTCTTCATTTGCACTAGTTCCATATCAATTTTGTTGTAGGTACATCACTGTTTTTCAGCCGAAGCCAGCACACATCGTCGTCGACGAACCTGTTCGGATCGGAGGTGAACCTGGCGAATTCGAGATGATTTCGTACTCGATGCGAGATGATCTCGACTGCAATCCATATTGAGGCAATCAGTGCTCGAAGTTTGCACTTCTCAACCTTGTTTCTGCTATTTTATTCTGCAAATTAGATAATTTATTCAGTGTTTACGTTATTTTGCATTTGGAGTTCACCCATTTAGATTAAGTGCATAATTAAATCCTAATTATCATCTAATTAGCATGATTCATTTCTGTCTCTGTGTTTAAGTTTCAGTTTGATAACATTGCTGCCATTTTATATCATTTCCTCTGTTAGCACTGTAGTATTTTTTGTATTTTGCATCTGTTTTCGGTTTTGCAGGTCTCTGACGAATTCGTCAGATCTCAGACGATCTTGTCTGATTGCAGATGATTCTGTCGAATTTTAGACGATCCAGACTGCTTCAACATCAGAATCTTCTTCAGACATCCGGATCGGTATTCCTCATTTGCATTCTCGTAATCTCTCTATTTTTTGTCTTTAAATTTGTTTTCTGTATTCATGGAATTTGCATTTTCATGTAGATTAATCTAGATTCATTCGGCCAAACCTAGGATATGAATGCTTAAGGTTAAAAATGAACACATTTAAACACATTCCAAAACCTAGGCGTGGAAGCTGCCGTTAAATGTTTCCTGGTGAACCCACCATCCGTCGAAAAATCATCAAAATACACCTCCCTTGAGAGGCGGGACCTTCGCAAAGTCCTCTCAGTCCGAGGTACCGCGCCATCCTTTTCCCTTCCTCCTTCCGGGCACGGATCCTATAGCCTGAAGGTAAGGATGCGAAAAATTTGGAGCGATACATTTTGGTGAACCCGACGTGAATGCATCATAACCTTTTGAAAACAAAACAAAACAAAACAAAAATATATATATATATATAGAACAACTAAAACATAGATGCATTTTAAAACACTTAAAGTTTAAAATCATGTTTAGATGGTAGCTCCTAAGAAAAGGTTAGCAGTTACTATAAACGTAGAAAACCAATTGGCAGCCATAGAAGTCAATTCTGTCCTTAGTGTGCCTGAAACAACTAGAAATCAATTCCCGTGGAACGAACTTGATAGAAGACTTAGTCTCATCTCATCTAGGTCCACACAACTTAAGCAAATCAAGAGGCTATTCCTAGATAGAATCCTCGGATCCTCACCAACTAGTTTTTTATCATGAACTTCAGAGAGCCTGCCATAGATGGTTAGCTTATAGGAGAGCTTTAGTATCTTCGTAATTGTTCACCTTCGAGGAATACCTCGAGAACGCAGCCATTGTGCACCATTTCCTAGGTTGTGTAGAAGACCAAGAGGTTGTTCTTACAGATAGGGAAATATGGAATAGAGTTCCGCGAGCTGTGCTATATCGAGAGTATTGCCATGAGCTTTACTTTTATCAACCAACATCTAAAACAGACAACATCACTATAGCTCTTTTCATCAAATTTTTAAAAGAAAACTTTCAATTTGAAGAAGAACACTTCATGACTCCCGAACAACTCGAACCTATTAATGATATTCATAAATTGTTTATAGAAAACTAAATTATTACTTCAGTATTATTTCTGGCATTTATTGTGTTATTTGCTGTCTTTATTATATTATTTCAAAAAAAAAAAAAACAAAGAAAAGCTAAAAACTAAAAATCAAAAAACTTAGCAAAAACTTAAACATTTCATTTTCAAATATTGTAGTAGGTATATAGTAAACATATACCTCTTAATTTGTTGCATATATATATATATATATTTTATATATATATATATATATATTTGCTGAAATCAAAACTTAGCACCATGCCTAAACTTAGGAATGGTAAAGAAACTTTAGGAGAAGGAGAAGATTGGTTTCAAGATACAACTAAAGACCCAAATGTCCTTCTTGGAGATATAAATCCGGAAGGAGAAACTCTAGGTCAATCATACGAAGACTTAGGTGAAGATAAGGAACAAGAAGGAAGTGTTAAAGAGGATGGATCCTCATCCCCTAGAGTAGCTCCAAATGGAACTATTGCCTTTGACAATGCAGAGCATTTCAAGAAATTTCTCATGGATAACATTGATGACCTTAATGTGGCAATTCGCCTTGATAAAGGGCAAATCAGTAACACTCAAGCAGCCATGGAATATATGTGCAATATGCGCACTAATCCCTTGTCTTTCATTGATCAAGAAAGTGACAAGGCTAGGGCCATCCAATACCGATATGGTCACTATGGCTCAAAACATGTCAAAACAACAGGTTACCCAACCTCCTAAGGAACCCGTTATTCAACCTAAAATCACTCCCACACAAAAGAAACCTTCCTTCACTACTTTATTCCGCCAAACTATTGAGCAATATGCTTCAAGTAAACAAAAACCTAAAACAAAGCCAAATACAAACTTTCAACAATCTGGGATACAACATAATCCAACTTCAAAATTCCTCCATAATACTTTTCCTACCAATACTTTACACAACAGTAACATGGCATCTAATCTGCATGTTCCTCCATCCTACGCCCATAAAACCCATGTCAATGCCCTACCAAACCAATATGGGGGGCAAACTAGTAATCTGGAAGCCATGGTGAAACAATTAGCTTCACGTATGGACCAGATAGATCCCTACCGTCCCTCGTATAATTATCGAGAGATCTGTAGTCAACCTTTGGATCCCATAGTTGTAGCTCAACCATACCCTAAGCATTTTCCCATGCCCGTCCAGCCTATATATAAAGGAACCGAAGATCCCATAGAGCATCTTCGCATGTTTAGGATAGCATGTCACGACATATCGCATGATGACTTGCTATTACTAAAAATGTTCCCAAAAAGTTTAGGTGGAATGGCATTAGAGTGGTATTATCAATTGCCCACTCATTCTTTGAGAAACTTCGAAGAAACAACGGAATCATTTGTCCATCAATTTAGTGCCTACATCGAGAGGCATGTAACTATTAAAGACCTATACAATTTAAAACAAGACAAGGATGAATGCTTTGCCGATTTCTTAGCTAGATGGAGGCAATTGACAGGAAAACTGCACTTTGTGCCGCCTTATAGGGAAATGTTGGACATTTTCATCAACAATTTACAAGAACAAATATCTTATGAGCTATCGATTGCTACTTTAACTACCTTCGATCAAGCTATAGATTTAGCTCGAAGAGTAGAAGATGCCCTCATTAGGAGAGGCCAACTTAGGAAGAAGGATGATGAGAAAACATCCAAAAATCAATATAAAAACAAACAAGTTGTCGGTGACGGAGTCACTGACAGCAGAAACGTTGCTAATATCAATGCAACGAAGACAACAGAAAAATTCATATTGAAACCTCCTGATAAGCCTCCTCGAGAATTCACTAGATTAAACCAACCCTTATCAACTATTTTACCTCAATTGCTCGAAAGAGGTTTGATCCAATTACCAGCTATCCGGGAACCTGATCCAACTATACCCGGATATAGAGCTGACTTGCACTGTGATTTCCATAGAGGACCTGGACATTCTACCAACGCTTGTAAAAGGTTGAAACATAAAATACAAGATTTGATTGACAATAATGAAATGGAAGTGCAAGCCTTCCAACCTAAACAAAACCCGCCTAATAATACTCAAAAGACCGTTCCCCAAAATCAAAATCAAAATGCCAATCAAACTCTAGACATATTTCAACACCCTTTACCAAGACATGGTAAAGAGGTAGCCAATCAAATCGAACATCATAATGTTCCCCCTCCTACCCGATATGTAGGAACCATTAGCGGACAATTACCTGTTCAGGATCCTCAAATATTTGACACGACCTTATCCCTGGTTACGACCAGGCCCTTACATAATTTTCAAACTTCTGATTCTAGTGATATAGAATCAGATAGTGAAAGTGAACTAGACATTACTTCAAATCAATCGAATAGTTCTGAAAATGAATCAGATCCTATTCAACCCGTCACAGATGCTATGGTTCCAGAAGAACCATTTCCTAGAAGAGTCACTACTCGACCTTCTTCTAATATATTCCTTTCTAATGAACAAGCCATTAATGCTCAACCGAGACCAGTTCAGCGTCTTCACTATAACATTGTAGGTACCATTGGAGTCGTTACTCGACAACAAGCTCAAAACTCTCAACAAGAACCAAACCAGAACGATGGATCAGCTCCATTCGTTTTGAAAAATCCCAATAAAGGGAATCATGTTCCTACTGTTCAATCTAAACCCCCTTACAATATTAATGAGCAATTGTCCAATACTACGGCCAGAATTTCCCTTTTGGATTTATTAAGATCCTCTCCCACCCATAGGGATGAGTTGATGCTTACATTGAGCCAAATGATGGTACCTCAAAACATTCAACCTGAAGCTATGGCCAATACTATCATCACTCGAGAGATTGATTGTATTGACTTCCGGGATAAAGATATCCCACAACACAGTTTACATAAGGACAATCCCTTATACATTACTGCTCTAATTGGAGATGTAGCTATCAAAAGAGTTTTGATTGATAATGGCTCATCTCTAAACATTTGCACCTTTGACTTCTACCAACGATTTGGCTTTAGAAGTGATGAAATGAAGAAAACTGATATGATTATCAAAGCTTTTAATGACGAAACACAAGAAACGTGTGGAGTTATTACCCTCCCATTGCAAGTTGGTCCTAGAACCCTAGAAACAACCGTGTTTATTGTACATTGCCCAACATCGTACAATATACTTTTGGGTCGCCCTTGGATCAACGCCATGCGAGCGGTCCCATCAACTTTACACCAATGTGTTAAATTCGAGTTTAAAAATCAGTTGGTCACTATTCATGGTGACCCTAGACCCTTTGATATGTGTGCTTTGGCAGAACCCGTTGGAGTACAATTTTGCCCTTCTCTGTCATCCACACATCCTAGTTCTTATTTCTCATCTAAAACTAGTGAAACATACACCCATAACTTCACCTATTTCCCCTCCATTAATTTCATCCTCCTATATAGATCAACAACCCTCTAAACAAATCATTTTCGAACCTCAAAAAGATCTTAAGTCTACCACCAATCCTCCAAGTTCTATCCCTATAAATTCAAAACCTATAGACACACCTATCATACCTTCCACATCTAAAGATATAGGTAATAAGCCTTCTACATCTTATGCCCTTCTCGATGAACTCTTACCAGATTTATCTACAACCTTAATATCAAAAAATGAATGCTTTCATGCAAGATTCAAACCTTTTAAATAACTTGCCGCCATCTCCTCGTACTTTGGGCCTCCCACAACCTATGGGAAGTACTTACCAAGTCGGAAGTTGTGCCTTCATTTATAAAGGATATGACTGGGGAAGAATCCCTCGAAATATCAAAACTCATCATCAGGGATACGCTCGGTGTTATTTTACCAATGATTATATTAAAGCTAAACCCATGATGCTTAAAATGGGATATGAAGGGAAAGGCTTGGGACCTTTCCAAAATGGCATGAAAGAACCTTTCGAGGTAGAACCGTGGCCTGCCCGCTGTGGTGTGGGCCTATTTCCTAGTAAGGGTCAACCCTTTCCTTTTGAGGATGATGATCATCTCATATGCTATCAAGATTATTTGGATAGGCATGTTGATTTGCCTCTTAAAAATCAGTCGTTTTCATGCAACATGCTATCCATAGCATACCCCGAAATGATTGTCGACCCCAATGAAGAGTTGGAAGGAGATATCTTCCATGATGTCTCTATTGAAGAGATGTTACACAATGGATTTTATTTTGATGGTTCTATACCAACTATAGCCCAACTTGAGGCCACTAATCCTCAGAATGAATTATCTAAATTAACCTTACAAGAATTACAAGAATTGGGCGTTTCACCCGCCCCACCTAACTTTGAAAGAGATCTACATATGAAGGTAGAAAATGTCATTAAAATTAATATTGGAACTGAGGATAATCCTCACATAATCAATATTGGATCAGAATTAAGCCAAGAAAAACAAGAACAATACATTGCATTCCTTAAAGAGTATGAAGATGTCTTCGCTTGGACATATGAAGATATGCCAGGTCTAGACCCTTCTGTAGTCATGCATCATCTAGTGGTCCATCCGGATGCCAAACCTCGTTAAACAAAAACTTAGAAAAATGCATCCCAAAGTGGCTCTGCTAGTCAAAGGGGAGTTAGAAAAACTCCTGAATGTTATCTTTATACAAGCTATTGATTATGCTGAATGGATCTCAAATGTAGTTCCAATCACCAAGAAAGAAGCTACCAAAGTTAGGGTTTGCACAGATTTTAGAGATATTAACGCTGCATGCCCTAAAGATGACTTTCCTCTTCCAAACATGGATCAAATCATTGACTTCACTGCCGGAAGTGGGATGATGTCCTTAATGGATGGATTCTCCGGTTATAATCAAATTCGGATAGCTCCTGAAGACCAGGCTAAAATAGCCTTTATTACCCCCTGGGGTACCTTTTGCTGGAAAGTGATGCCATTTGGCTTAAAGAACGCCGGTGCAACTTATCAACGAGCTATGACCTACATTTTTCATGATATGATGCATGATATCCTACATGATTATGTGGATGATATTATAGCTCGCTCTATTATTGAAAATAATCATTTAGATGATTTAAGAAAAGTCTTTAATCGATTACGAGAATATCTCATTCGATTAAATCCAGAAAAATGCATATTCGGAGTTAAATCCGACAAACTATTAGGGGTTTTAGTTTCTTTACGTGGTATTGAAATCGACCCTCTCAAGATTGCGGCCATCACTGATATGCCCGCACCTACTAATATATCTGAGTTACGAAGTTTACAAGGTAAGCTTCAAGCCATCCGTCGCTTCATCGATAAGTCGGCGGATAAAACCGGTCCCTTTCTTAAACTCCTTAAGAAGGACGTCCCCTTTAATTGGGATACATAATGTAGAGAAGCTTTTGAACTTCTCAAACAATACCTCCTTAATCCACCTGTGCTTTCACCACCTAAATCTGATCGCCCATTTCTCCTATATATTTCAGCTTCAGATTCTGCCTTAGGGGCTATGTTAGCCCAACTTGATGATGAAAAGCGAGAACGTGCTAATTATTATATTAGCCGAACCTTCATCAGTTATGAAACCCGCTACACAACGTTGGAAAAACTATGTCTAGCAGTCGTATTTGCTACGCAAAAATTAAGACATTATATGCTTAGTCAAAAAACTTATGTCATTGCTAAATATGATCCCTTAAGGTATCTCATGAGTCGACCTTATTTATCGGGTCGCACAGCCAAGTGGGTTCTTGCTCTAAGCGAGTTTGATCTCACATTCATAGGACAAAAGTCTGTTAAGGGTCAAATCATAGCAGATCAATTAGTCGCTGCACCCTTAGAGTCTACCCATCCCCTCATCATCGAGTTTCCAGATGAATGCCTTCAATTAGAGGCAGACCATACCGAACAATGGTCCTTATACTTTGATGGAGCCCGATGCATGAGTGGGGCTAGTGCAGGTATTATTTTAATATCTCCGCAAAAACATCTTATTCCTCCGTCCTTCAAATTTACATTTGCTTGCACCAACAATACTGCTGAGTATGAAGCTCTAATCCTTGGATTACGAGCTGCCCTAGCGCTAAAAATTAAACACCTTTTAGTCTTTGGTGATTCCCAACTAGTTATAAACCAAATTAATGAAGTTTATCAAACCAGAGATGATAAACTGCGCCCATATAAGGCCTATGTTTTACAATTAATGTCTTTATTTGATCAAGTTACCTTGGAAGCTATTCCTCGAACTAGCAACCGTGCAGCTGATGCTATGGCCGCAGCTGCATCTCTCCTCGCCCTTGGAGTTAGATGACGAATATGCCACTATCATTATTCGTCGACTCCAGGAACCCGCTTCAAATAAGTCATGCTTAGAGCCTTTGGATGTGTTTCTAATCAATGAAACTACTCCCGAACCTTGGTATATAGACATATTTGATTTTCTTCAAAATGGGACTTTCCCTGCCAATTCTAATAGAAACCAGCATCGGTTATTACGTCGCCGAGCAAGTCGATTTGTAATAATTGGCAATACTTTATATAGGAGATCTTTTGAAGGTATCCTATTAAGATGTTTAAACTTAGAAGAGTCTAAATCAGCCTTGAGTGAAGCCCACGATGGATCTTGTGGAGGACACTTTAGTGGTAGTGTTATTGCTAAAAAGCTCCTTCGGATAGGATACTTTTGGCCTACCATGGAAACGGATGCACATGAGTATGTGCGCCATTGCGACAAGTGTCAAAAACATGCCGACCTTGTCCATGCGCCCGCACAAGAGCTGCAGGCTATTTCTTCTCCTTGGCCCTTTTCTAAATGGGGCTTGGATATTATTGGCAAAATCAATCCTGTGTCATCTGATGGACACAAGTTCATCATAACCGCCACTGAGTATTTCACGAAGTGGGTCGAAGCTATGCCTTTAGCTTCCTGCACTGGCACACAAGTTTCTAAATTTATTTTTAATCAAATCATTTGTAGGTTCGAAATTCCTGCAAATCTCATCTCTGACAATGGAACTTGCTTCAAAAATAAAGATGTTAAAAAATTATGTCAAAAATATAAGATTCAACATCGCTGGTCCACTCCCTATTATCCTCAGGGTAATGGTCAAGCGTAAGCATCTAACAAAACCTTAATCAAAATTCTCAAAATATTGGTCAATAAAACTGGCCGTGGATTGGCACATTCAATTATATCCAGCCTTGTGGGCCTATCGAACTAGTGTTCGAACCCCCACGGGAACTTCACCATTTGTTTTGGTTTATGGTGTCTGAAGCAGTTTTTCCATTTGAATTGGAAGTTCCTTCTTTGGCTCTGCTACTTCAAGATACCGAAGTAGGAGATGAATATCGTGCTGGCAGACTCAGTCACTGGAACTCCTAGATGAAAAACGCATCAATGCTTTGGAGCATCTCCGTGCATACCAAAACAAGCTTAAAAGATCATATGCTAAGAAAGTTCGTCATCGATCCTTTGAGATTGGCGACCTTGTTTTAAAAGAAAATCAAAAAAATACAAATGCAACTAAGGACCTTAAAGGTAAATTTGAGCCCAATTGGCTTGGACCATACATTATTACTGCTAAATTTGAATCAGGAGCATATAAATTATCTACCTTAGATGGTAAAGAACTTAAAGAACCCATGAATATTTTGCATCTTAAACGTTACTATGCATAAATTTGGTCGTTTCATCCTTATATATAATTGTTTTCAAAAAAAAATTATCTTATATTTCTTTCAAATTTATAAAAATCCAAAAACATCAAAAATATTCATAATCATCCAAAATCTTCAAAAACTATCTATTGCATTTATTTAAAGCACTTGTTAAATTTTTTCTGCTCAAAATAAAAAATAAAACCAAAAATCAAAATAATGATAAAAATATAATAACAACTATATGCTTGACTCTTTCGAAACCCAAATAAAATAAAGAAGAAAGAGAGAGTCAATATTCTCAAAACTTCTCAAAAGTGTTTATATATATTTTCTTACAATTATTGCAGTTATATGTTTCAAATTATTTTTGGATAAATTAGCATTTATTTGGAATCCCTCACTTGCACACTCATAACAATAAATATCTTGATGTTATCTGGCATGATTACTAATCTCTCTTATATCAAAGTTCACAAAATTCAATTAAATAAAGTTTGAGCATAGAGAATTGATCTTGTTATTTACTTAAACCAAGCACATCTTTTCACAATAAAATGATTATATTTGTAATTTCCATGTTTTGCTACATAGTAGAACTGATTTCTTGAGCGAAAAGTTTCCCCTGCTATCCTATCATGCACATGGTCTAGAATCTTTGAGAATTGGCAAAAGGACAAGCTCACCCCTACCTAGAATAAAAATCCCTTGCTCTACAGCTAATCCGAGCAAGTATCCCTAGCACAAAAAAAAAAAAAAAGTTCAAGAAAGAAAAAAGAGAAAAGAAAAATGTTATTTCAGCAATGTTCCAAGCATTATCAAGCAAAAGAAATACAAAAAGAAAAATAAGCAAAGTTCAAAAGAAAGCAAGAAAGCAATAAAATCCCTTCCCTACCCTTTGAAAAGAAAAGAAGGGTTGATGAGCTTGAATCCCTGGAATTCTCAATTATTCGAAAACTGTGAGGTAAGCCCCATAACAGGTGGTTTGTGCCCAACCTGCTTGGCCTTGGGTAACTCCTAGCGTGGTGATATGTCCGTCACATTAGCGACCTTCTTTTGTACAGACCTATGTCCGCTTATGGATTAGCTAGCTCTTGATAATCCGACCTACATAGTAGTCTAGTATGGTTATATGCATCTACATCATGGTTAATGAACACTTATTTGGTTTCTTCAAATCACTTGTATCATATTATCTTGCTCAAAACTGGTACATGAACAATGCAATTGCACACACATTTGTATTTGAGAGATTTTGTGTATCATTATGATAAATCAAGATCGGAAATGAATTCACATATGCACATGGGATTCCTTATAAATCTAACTTTTGTCTTCAAAATAATTTGAAATATTATTTTTGCAACTTGTTTGGAATAAATCAAGTACAGTTGTTTACCATAAAGACAACTATATAATAGAAAAATCAAAAATTTCTTTCAAAATATACAATCAAAACATATATATCTGGTTGACTTTCGCGACGATGGTATAGTTTCAAAACCAAAATTGGAATTTTATGCCTAGCGCAAGTCCTCATTTTCATATTTTCTGTTCATCAAAAATCAACCATGCAATAAAACTATTTTTTTTTTTGGATTTTCGCGATGATGGTATAAGTCTATACCTACATATTCTATGCCTAGCGCAAACCATTCTAACAATTTTTATTCCCCATTTATTAAAAATCATGAAAACCATATGACTTAATTCATTACGTTACACAAATTATGCTTTTCAAAAGCAAACACATTTTCATTATTTCATGTCATTATGTCAACCTTTAATTTTGTAATGATGGTATAATTCCTAACGAATTATCCAAAAATTTTATCACACTTAGGAATTTATGCCTAGCAAAAATCATTTGAACATTATTTCATGCATACTATTTTCATGAAAATCTGAAAACAAACCATCATCATCATCATCATTTGCACTATTGCACCAAAGTCTTAAGACAACCTCTTAAGCACTCTTTTACTTTTAACAATATTTCTATCCTGGGATTAGCTTGACGACCGAGTGAGCAACGACTCCATGAAATGGTCTATAATAGCGACAATGTCCTTTGAAATTATTGTTAGAAGTCTCTCTTTATCTTTTACCACATTTCATCACAAACAACCAATTTGTCACATCAGATTATTTCATTCAAAATATCACAGAATGACATCAAAATTATAATATTTCCAACGACATAATTACATCCAATTATTAAATCAATCAATCAAACATAAAAGCATCATAAGCATCACATAATACAAGTCATATGATCAAAACTATATATCATATATATATCAACAACATATATACATCATCAAAACTGGATTGGTATGCCACAATCTGTACCTCGGCATACTCAATCCTCTATAAAAATAATAATACAACAATGTCAGTCTGTACAATGTCAGTGCAGCCCTCTAGCCTCGAGAGCCCCTAGAGCTCTCAGCCTCATCTCCTCCCCCGCCCCCGAGGTGGACGAGGTGGCCCCATCGCAGTCTGTGTAGTCCTCGTCCTCGATCGGGATGTGGTCCTCGATGACCCGATCCTGATCGGATCTACGATGTTAGCTGGTAGGGGTAGTCTATCCGCCTCTGGCACCAGCTGGAAGTATAGTGTCTGATAAAATGTCAGCTGGGCAATAGCCCGTGTCAACTCCCTAGAGCTCGCCCCTCCGCCCCGTGCCCTGAGGCGTGCAATCTCATCCCGCAGCTATGACACCTCAGCCCGATGGCATGCAGCCTCATCCTGTAGCGTCTGCACCTGAGCCTGGAGATGATCTCTCTCCGCCCGGAGAGTAGCCATCTCGCTACTCTCTCCTGTGTCGACACCCTTGCCCTTATCGGGCGATGGTGGCCTCTGTGGAGATGGGGGTCTCGCCTCCCTCCTCTCCCTCTCTCTCTGTCGTGGCCGCTCCTGTGCCTGTGGCCTCCTCACCTCTCTCCCGCCGTGACCCTGGGCTGCCTCCATCGCTGCCTGGCACCGCCTCCCTATCCGATGCACAACCGCATGGATCGGACCTTGTGCCCTCGTCATCCGAAGGGGGGGGGGTCTCTTTCTTTTTTTTTTTTGCCCCCCCCCCCCCCCCCTTCTTCCCCCTCCCCCGGCTGGATGGGGGCATCATCCGGGGGGCTGTCCTGGCTCCAAAACCGCTGCATGTCGGGAGCCCCGCTAACTGTAGTGTTATCCCGGACAGTCCAGGAAAACTCATAATCCCTCAGAGATGGGATCCCCTACTGCAGACCGAACTGCCTCAAAACTCGGTCGTACCTATGGAGCTCCACCTCTCCCCTCTCCATCCTCAGCCAGCAAACTCGCCTAACGCGAGCCAACTCCTGTCCATCCTCGGCCCACCCTGGATGCTCCCTCCATGGCCTCCAGGTGATCTGGTCCGGGACTAAGTCATCTAGTAGCCTCCGGGACATCGGTAGATCTATCCGTCGCTGTGCCCCTCTCCGGAGCCACCAGTAGAAGACTCGGGGCCTCTCCCCGTCAACCCCTATCATAGGAAGCCCTATCGGCCTCCGCACCGCAATGTGCTCCCAACACCAAACTTGTAGTAGCGATGTCATAACCAGACATCGACCGCCCTTGTACACGACCCCATACAGGATCCTGTACAATCGGCATAAAACAAAACTGCCCCAAGCAAACCTGTAGCCGTGGTCTCTCATGTCGTAGACCACATCCGCGAGCATCCATGGCACCCTACACCCGCTCTGGTGGCACAGTAGAAGTCCACCAACTACTCCAGCTAGAACCCGTGTGAGTGTAGATGCCCCAGGCATCTGGCGCAGTGCCTCGATATTAACTCCGCCCTTCTCCAGGGCGAAGCTCGGGTCACCGCACAGCCGTCCCATAGCGCGGCCCTGATTGGCCGTAGGAGTAATGAGTCATCCTTGTATGGGGATTCTCGTAATCCTCCATACATCCTCCAAAGTGGGAGTCATCTCCCCTGTAGGTAGCCGAAAACATGAAGAGCCCGGATACCACCTCTCCGCTAGGGCCGTCGGTAGCCCCATATCCGTAGACACCCGTGGCATTTCTCGCCACATGCGATAAGCCGGCCCGTGCCACCCGATCCCGCTCTCCTCGTGTGAGAGCGGCCAAGTCATCTCTCAACCCTCCGTACTTCCATTCCCCGCTCTTTAGTAATCCTCTCTCGCAAACATAAACAACAAAACAACAAACAATCATTAATAACAATTCAAGTAAATAATAATGCAAGTTAAAAATTCAATTTTATGCAATTGATGATATCGCCCACTATTGGACGATATCGTCCCAAATTTGAGCATAATCGTCTCCGATTTCGTAGTTCGAAATCGTCCCTAATTTGACGAAATCGTCCCCCTTTCGACGATTTCGCCCTCGGGCAAAATTGCCGAAATTGAGACGATTTCATCGAAATCGGGACGATTTCGTCCCGACGACGTCGACGGCCCAAAAACGGCCGCGATGCTCAAAAATCATCTAAAAATTACCTACAAAGCATGTAAAGTTAAATTAAAGCATCCTAGATAAGTCTAGACTCTTACCCGTAGACCGCGCCGGACCTCTGTCGATCTGTGCGTCGTCTCCACCATTTTTGCTTCAAAGCTCCAAAAACCAGAAAATGAACAGTAAAAATGAATTAGGGTTTTACCCTATTTTTCTTAATTTTATTCAAAAATAATTTTTTGCTTTTCCGCGTTTTTACCTCAAACGTTCGATTTGGGTAAAAACACGGAGGGGGCACCATAGTAAGCTATCGTACGATTCGACCAAGAATCGTCGCCTAAAAATGGGAATAATTTTTTGCTTTCTCGTAGATCGAGAAGAACTCATCTTTAACGCATTTTCTTCAAAAATTCGCTAAAGAGGGGGCAAAATGTAGCACCCTAAAATTGGCGCAATAAAATTACAATAATTACATTCACCTTAGTAAATAATTTAAAATTCAAATTTAACCTCCCAAACCGCCCGTTAACCGCCGAGAAATCCGTTTCCCCCTTTTTCGTGCCATTTTTAGAGGTTGTTTTGACCGTTTGACGATATCGTCGCCGATCAAACGATATCGCCCCAGATTTGACGATTTCGTCTGGACTAGGACGTCCAGACGATCTTGTCGCAAAACTGATTTTGCAAAGTTAGCTTCTGTTCCAACGGGTCTCCAATCCGGCGGAAGCGTGTCCGTGCCGTTGGGACCCTCCCCCGTTGGAGATCTCCCAAATTGGGATGATCTCCAACCTCCTAACTACTCCCCTAAGCCTATTTAATCCTAAGCTATCCCTTTAGCACCCCCTGGTTGAAATTCTCTGCAAGTTAACTCCATTTACGTTAAATCATCCCTATTCTTCATTTGCACTAGTTCCATATCAATTTTGTTGTAGGTACATCACTGTTTTTCAGCCGGAGCTAGCACACATCGTCGCCGATGAACCTGTTCAGATCGGAGGCGAACCTAGCGAATTCGAGATGATTTCATACTGATGCGAGACGATCTCGACTGCAATCCATATTGAGGCAATCAGTGCCTGAAGTTTGCACTTCTCAACCTTGTTTCTGCTGTTTTATTCTGCAAATTAGATAATTTATTCAGTGTTTACGTTATTTTGCATTTGGAGTTCACCCATTTAGATTAAGTGCATAATTAAATCCTAATTATCATCTAATTAGCACGATTCATTTCTGTCTCTGTGTTTAAGTTTCAGTTTGATAACATTGCTGCCATTTTATATCATTTCCCTCTGTTAGCACTGTAGTATTTTTTGTATTTTGCATCTGTTTTCGGTTTTGCAGGTCTCTGACGAATTCGTCTGACGAATTCGTTGATCTCGAATGATCTTGTCCGATTGCAGATGATTCTATCGAATTTCGGACGATCCAGATCGCTTCAACATCGAAATCTTCTTCAGACATCCGGATCGGTATTCCTCATTTGCATTCTGTAATCTCTCTCGTTTTTTGTCTTTAAATTTGTTTTCTCGTATTCATGGAATTTGCATTTTCATGTAGATTAATCTAGATTCATTCGGCCAAACCTAGGATATGAATGCTTAAGGTTAAAAACGAACACATTTAAACACATTCCAAAACCTAGGCGTGGAAGTTGCCGTTAAATGTTTCCTGGTGAACCCACCATCCGTCGAAAAATCATCAAAATACACCTCCCTTGAGAGGCGGGACCTTCGCAAAGTCCTCTCAGTCCGAGGTACCGTGCCATCCTTTTCCCTTCCTCCTTTCTGGCACGGATCCTATAGCCTGAAGGTAAGGATGCGAAAAATTTGGAGCGATACAACTACTCTCATTAGAAAATTACAATTAAAATTAAAAAAGGAAAATAATTTTTCTAATAAAAAAGGACAACATAAGAATACACATTTCATAGGTGATAGAGTTATTGACTTTGGGTAATATAACAATATCGGAGATACTATGGAAACCCTCCAAAAATTTATTTTGAATAAATAAAGGATCCCTAAGAAGACAATACTCTAAGTTATACTTACCTCCTTTAGTCATTTTAGAAAAACATTTAGAATAAAAAATGATCGAACTACCACCTATAAGACCTTTAAATCTAGAAAGGGAAAATTAACTTGGATTTAATGTTGTGGAAAAAATATTTTATCGTTGCTTTAATGGACACTTGAGTGATAGATGCAAAAGTCTTCGGGGCCTTGTTCAAGACCTTATTGGCTAAGGACAAGTCACTTTTAGTGACTCTCAACCTTTAGCTTCCTCCAAACAAGAATTGGGTATTTTCCAAAACCCTTTACCCAACCATAAGCAAAAGGCTACCAACAATATATAGTACAAAAATGTTCCACCACCATACCAAAATACAATTGGTATGATCTACATAGTTATAGGACAATAATATAAATCTTATATGTCAAATATATCTACTAACCCTCCTCCAAATCTACAATCTAAACTAGATCACCCCTCTGAAAAACCAACTTTAGTTTAAAAAATTTAGGAGAAATAATAAAAATGAACTTTTAGTCTTCAACAAAAAACTTGAAGCTATAACTACAAAAATATCCTTACTTGATTTATTAAAATTTTATCTTTCATAGGGAAACACTTTTCAAACTTTTGAACAAGCAAGTAGTTCCTCGAATTCCTAGCCTGTTTGATTTGACCTATGTGGTAGGCTATTTGGTTGCATGAAAATTTCATTTTACAGAGATGTCCCACCACCATCCATGCTTAGGAAATGCCCAATGCATATTTTCTATGAGGTAAATGATAGTTACATTAAAAGAGTGCTAATAGATAATGGATCTAGTCTTAATATTTGTCACCTTAAATTCCTTAATAATATTAGAGTAAACAAACAAGACTTGGAAAAATATGATGTTATAAATACATACAATAATGAAGAGCGAGCAATTGTTCGAACACTAGTCCTTGTTCGAATATATTACATATTTGGTACATACCAATGGACCACCTTGGGTACATATTTAAATTAGGATTTGATTATTTACTTTATGCCATGTAATAAATGCAAAAGTGTTATAATGTGCAAAGTACTTGATGATGTAAATGTGCATGTAATCCACATGTACATCAATCATAGAATAAGAAGATGAAGAGTCATAGGTAGGTGAAAGGCCAAGAAACATATCTATTTATATATAGGCATTTGATAGAGTGATAGAAGATACACATATAGAATTGTACATATATATATCATAATACACATATAGAATTGTAGAGGATAGATATGAGAAGAGAAAGTAGATACAATGTAGAGAATGTATGAATTATGGAGTGTTTGAGACCTCCATTATACACATTGTACTATTTTTGTGATATTTCATTAATGGTAATTTTATGAGTTATTGCAGAAATTTCTCATTAGTTTTTCTTGTATTTTATATTGTCATTATGATATAGTTAATATTGCTTTCTGATTTTAGTTCTTGTGATTGTATTTCCTATAATATATTTCATTAAAAGTTAACGGTGGTATCATAGCACAAGGTATATTGATGGAAAATATAGAAAGACACAAGAGATATTAAGACGAGATAGGAAGAGTTCATTTCCAAAAGTTTCAAAAATATTGGAATTGCTATTTGGCTAGAGTTTTTTGATAGAATTGCAGAAGAACTTGTCAATACTAGGACTTAGTGTAGATATATTTCCACTAGATTGAAGGATAACTAGTGATGTTTATTGATTTATAGAGATCTAAATAATTGCATGGATTTACTTGCTATTTTCTAAGTTTTTGTTGCAAAAAATTACTTCTCAAAATTTGAGAAGCTCCCTATAATAGATAGAGAATAATTTGATCTTCAATTCCCTAAAAGTCTATTTTATTTCCTCATGTAGGGATTAGTTCTTTGTTGCAGAAAATATAGATATTGAATATTGAGGAGAACCAAGAAGAAAGTCTCCATGGAAAATTGAAGATTGAAGATATCAGATTGAAGATAGAGAAGAGAGAAAGAGACCAAAGGAGCCCTATTAGAGATTGAATATTGAGGAGACTTAAGAACAAGGTTCTCATTGAAGATTGAATATTGTAGATTATATATTGAAGAAAGTAGAAAGCAACTCTATAAGGAGGAGACCCAATAAAGAGAAGGACTAGGAAAAGTCTTGTTGAATATTTGAGAAAAAGAGAAGGACTAGGAAAAGTCTTGTTGAATATTTGAGAAGCTACAGAATTTTAAGACTCAAGAGAAGAGGTCTTAAGAAAAATTAGAAGGAGAAAGAAGAAGGCTAGAAAAAGCCCTACCAAAAAGTTGAAGAAGTTGTCATTAGAGAATATTTTAAGGAGTATCTCCTAAAAAGAAGAATTTGGGACAATTATCACCATCCGACAACAAGCCCAAAAGGAAAAAGGATTTTGCAAGAAGTTTGCCAAATTTTGGAAAGGATTCTTGAATACCTCAAGACATTTAGATTCTTGAGGAGGCCACTAAATAGGCCAAGTTTGAAGTTAGAATTTGACAAGATCTAAGGAGGATAAATAAGGTAGAAGAGGCCACCAATTTTAGAAACTTGAATACTAACATCAAAGGCTTGAAGGCTGATTTGCAAAGGAGAAGATTAGGGAAGATTTTATAGTGCCCCAAAACAACAAATTGATGGAGGATCTGGAAGAAAAATAGGGCAAAATATTGGGCAGAACTGATAGCTACAAATTTTAGAGTCTGAGAGAACAAATTTGGAGGAGAATTAGAGCAACAAGAATTAGATTTTTGGACAGAAAATTAAAGGATAAAAGTCATAAAATAGGGCAGAAAAACACAAGGAATTGGAGCTGTAAAATTTACAAATCTGAGGAAACAAATAGGTGAACCAAATCACCAAGAAATATTGCTACAAAAGAGGCCAAAATAAGGTTTGAAATTTGGTTTTATTAAAGTTTTTATGCAAGTATTATTTTAATTTCCTTAAAAACACCACATTAAAGTTATTAAAGATAGCATAAATAATTTTAAGTTAATTTTTTTCAAGTCAAGAAAGGAGGTAGCATTATCATCTTAAAACCCGCAAAATACATCAACACAAAATAGAGTTACAAGTTGATTTAAAGGAGTACTAATAAGAAGTAGATAGTTCTTAAATTTGTGAGAGCTAAAAAAGTGCAATATTACTAAGCAAGGGAAAGAAAAATATTACATAATAACAAGGTTGATTTAGAGTGTCCAAAGACACCATTAAGCACGGGTGAAAGTTGTAGTAAGTCTTGGTGAGGAGGAGCCACCAGAGGAGTAGTAAAGCCACCAAGAAAAAGAGGGGGTGCCACCATATTAGAATAAAAGGGCCATTTTATAATTACAAGAAGGCAATCTACAAATTAAGACTAAAAATATCTCAAAATTTTGGTGCAATAAAGGTATTTTATCATAGTTTAAAATGTATTCATTTCTAGTTTATAAAAGCATGATATTTATATTTTCTAAAGTGGCAAAATAAATACAAGATTTGAAGTGTCTAAAGACACCAAATATGCATAAAATTTTGCATCCATAAGTGCTATGATCACCAAGTTAAAAATAAGAAGCCATAGAGTGAAGAATAAAGAGTCGAATAAAGGCTCAAAGCTAACATATTCAAAGTGCCTAAAGACACCAAATAGGGTGATAAAACTCCAAGAAGGCAACACCCACATTGGATCAAAACCTACAAAATATAAGGAAGAAAAATATAAAATAAGGATAGAGCTAAAGCAAGGACTAAAGGGTGCAAGTAGTAAACAAGTAACAAGGTTTTACCAAAGTAAAAGAGGCTTGAACATCTGGAAGAACAATGATGAAATAGTCACCAAGGAAATAAGTGTTGAAGCACCACCAAAGGAGGATCCACCATCATTGAAGAGGAAAATCCATTGAAGGAGAAGAGCCATCACCATACATTGGAAATAAATAAGCACTCAACAATTGCAAAAGGAAGACCAAACAACTTGCAAAGAGTTGTCAAAGAACATTAAGTAAAAGAAAGGAACATTGAGCACCAAAGAAAGGTTACATGCAAGATAAGAGTGAGCCACCACTTGTCACAATATTTAAAGAGACCATATTCCACTTGGCACAAATGAGAATAGTGCAAACAATATTTAATAATACCTCAAATGAGTTCTCATTGAGAAAGGAGGGAATACATTATCAAATAACATCTACACTATTCAATATTGGAATGATGCCTGCATGCTATAAAGTAACACTTACACCACCTAACAGAGAATATCAACAAGAAGTAACATACAAAGCTTACATTGAGTGTCATGTGGCACACAAGGCAAAGAATATAATCAAGTATTAAAAGCCCAAACTATAAGAGAGAGTGCATACTAAGCATTCAATTCAAATAAAATTGAAGAAGCATAAGAAGGATAGTCAAAATTGGAATGTAAAACCATAAAAAGGAGGATCATTAAATAAAATGGAAGAATATTACCAAGCCTTGAAGATTGAGAAGAGAAAAACACCTAAATTAGCATGCAAATTGCAGTCAAAGGAGAAGCCAATCAATACGTAGAACCTCACCTCCAAGAAGATATATTAACATTCAATTATTATTTACATTCCATTAAATTTAAAGAGGTATAAGGTTCATCATTTCTAAGGTTAAGTTAAGTTATTTGAATTTAGATATAGGGAAATAAATTGATAAATTACAACCTTATATGGTTTATTGATGGATTAGAAAGACTATAGAAGTAAGGAGAATTAAACTTGAGACCTTTTGAAAGTTGCATTAGTTGAAATTCAAGTATTGAAATATTTGAAAATAATTTAACTAGGAGGAGTAAGGTTTTCCACATTGAAATTGAAGCATTAATTTTGTAAATATCCTTATTTTTTAAATTTATAATTATGGAGATATAAGGAGTTCAACACCAAATTGAATATCTTAAAATTTAGAAACCTTATCATAGACAATTAAAGGATATAGAAAGCAAAACATAAAGTATTGAAAAACTCAATTGGAATTAGTCTCTTGCTCAAATTTATGAGACAAAAATAATCCAACTCTAAAGAATTGAAGATAGAAAATTTTATCAACTGAAAGTGCATTAAAATTATATTAGCTTTCTTTTCACAAATACAAAGATATGAGGTAAAAAATAGTAGTTGAACATTAGGGAGATAAAATGTATTCAACTCAAAGTAAATCTAAATAAATATAAGCACTTTATCAAGACCATAGCACATTTAAAATACTTGGGAGATATAAGGGGTTCTAAAAACCTTGATATTTGAAAAGGATTTATCAAATTTGATCTCATAATAAAAATACTAGCGAGCTAAAAGGAATACTACCTAGAGATTTGAAATATTACAAATAAGAAATAAAGCATACTACAAAATTTGAAGAATTGAAAGATAGTATTTGATCATATACTTTAAATTAGAAAGTCATAATATAGACTACTTCAAAGGTTTTGAAAGATAAAAATTTATATCAAAGTTGTTCTCAATACTAAAGAGAAAAAATAAATTCTATTTAGAAATTTGACTATCAATTACAAGAATTGAAGGTTAGAATCTAGAAGTTGAAAAGATTGGGAGACATAAGGAATACTACAATTTATTAAGATAATGGATAAGTTAGCAAGAGGAACATATCATCACAAGATACACTATAAAAGGATTCAAGATCAAAATCCATACAATATTCCATATCAAAGATGCAAAATTACTTCAAGCACAAACAATTCTACAGGTCAAAATGAAAAGGACATTTGGTATATTGATATGAGAAGAAGAATAATAAAATATTTATTATTCAATTCAATTCAATTCCCAATGAACCTTAGGTGTGTTATACAGTATTTATAGAGGAAGTTGGAGGGATAAGGAGGATAGAGAGCGGGAATATAGGAGGAAGGAGAGTCGAAAGAAATGGAGGAATAAGGGGAGATAGGAGAGAATATCATGGGGGAGAAACAAAACAAATCTGTCGACAAACTGGAGACTTGTTCACACTGTAATAAGAAAACAAGACATTTTTAAGCTGCTTCGACTGTGGTCTCATTCACACTTGCAACACTCTCCCCCTTAAAGTTGAGAGGACTGACTAGACAGTCTCTCAGATTTATAAATTGAGCTTTAGCCATCGCTTTGGTGAAGATATCTACAACGTTCTCCAAAGTGCGACAAAATTTAAGCTCAACAATCTCTTGCTCCACCATGTCTCGGATGAAGTGATACTTCATATCAAAATGTTTTGTTCTGCTATGGTGGATTGGATTATATGCCAACTGAATGGCACTGATGTTATCACAGTAGATTCTGGTTGGACCACTTTGCTGCTCTCCAATCTCTTCCAGCACTTTTCTTAGCCACAAGGCTTGAGTACTAGCATAGGTGACTGCTATATATTCAGCTTTTGTAGAAGACAAAGCTACCACAGTTTGCTTTTTAGAACTCCATGTTATTAGTCCTGATCCCAGACTAAAAAAGTTCCCTAAAGTTGATTTTCTATCATCAATATTACTGCCCCAATCACTATCACTTAAGCCTACAAGCTTAACAGTATTACATTTATGGTACTGGATTCCAAAATCCAATGTACCCTTCACATATCTGAGAATTCTCTTAGCTGCTTGTAAATGCAACTCATATGGGCTAGCCATAAATCGAGAGACAAGAGAAACAACATACTGAATGTCTGGTCTGGTGTTGGCAAGAAACATCAAACTCCCAACCATGCTCCTGAAAGTGGTCACGTCAACTTTAGGTGCTCCATCATCTTTGCTTAATTGGATCCCATGTCCAACTAGAGTTGCAACTAGTTTGCAATGCTCCATAGCAAACTTCTTGATCATGTCCCGAGCATACTTATGTTGACAGATGAAGATCCCTGAATCTGTTTGATGGACTTCCATTCCAAGGAAGTAATGCATTAAGCCAAGATCCTTCATCTCAAACTACTTCATCATGGAGCGTTTGAACTCCATATTCACTTTTTCATTACTACCCATGAAAATGAGATCATCCACATACAAGCAAACTATGAGGATGTCATTACCTTGCTTCAGGTAGTAAAGTGTGGGTTCATTTTTGCTTTTGGTGAACCCAAAATATTTGAAGTACCCATCAATGCGTGAGTACCAAGCTCGTGGTGCTTGCTTGAGGCCATAGAGTGCCTTTTTTAGTCTGTAAACAAGGTGCTCCTTACCTTGCTCTTGAAATCCTTGTGGTTGCTCAACATACACTTCCTCTGTTAAGTACCCATTGAGAAAGGCACTCTTCACATCCATGTGTTGGACTTTCCATCCCTTGTGTGCAGCTAAAGCAAGAACTATTTTGATGGTCTCCTGTCTGGCTACAGGAGCAAATGTCTCCTCATAATCAATACCATACTTTTGTGTAAATCCTTTTGCAACCAATCTTGCTTTATGCCTTTCAATGCTTCCATCAGCATTGTATTTGGTCTTGAAGACCCATTTACATCCAACACACTTCTTTCCTTTAGGAAGCTCTACCAACTCCCAAGTATCATTGTTTTTTATAGAGGTTATCTCCTCTTTCATGGCATCTTGCCATATCTTCTGAGTACAAGCCTTCTCATAACTAGAAGGTTCAAGTTGTGCACTAGTTAACAAGGCATAGTTAACTACATCTCCCCAAGGTTCTTGGGAGTCATCATCTCCATACAAATGCATATTTTCAAGTCTTTGCAAAACTGAACCCATTTCACTTGCTTGACTTCTAGTATATCATCTTTGAAAATTTGTATCCAACATCTGATAAGATGGATGATGTTGGAGAGTTCTCTTACCTCTAGATGGAGAATCAATATCCATTGGTGAGGAACTAACTGACCTTTGTGGAGAAGGACTTGGTGATGATGATAATGAACTGGAAGTCGAATGTCTACTTGGGCTTGGAGGAGGAGGAGACTTCTTGCTTTTCTGTGGCACCTATTTAATTTGTGAAGAACCCGCATCATGAGATTCAACATCACTATAAATTTTGGGATTTCCCCATTCTCCCCCTTCATCAAAAATCACATCCCTAGAAAGTATTATCTTTTGAGTCCTAGGATTGTAGAGTCTGTAAGCTTTTGTGTTCTCACAATACCCTACAAAAATGCATGCTTGACTCTTAGGATCGAGCTTCTTCCTCTGTTCATCAGGAATGTGTGAGTAAGCCAATGAACCAAACACTCTGAAATGCTTGACATTCGGTTTCTTACCATACCATGCTTGGTAAGGAGTTTTCCCTTTCAAACTTGAAGTAGGACTCCTATTCAAAATATACACATTGGTCCTGGCTGCATCTGCCCAATACATATTGCTTAAATGCTTCATTTGAAGCATAGATCTTACCATCTCTACAATGGTGTGGTTCTTTCTCTCAGCCACACCATTCTGCTGTGGAGTGTAGGCAGTAGTGAACTACCTCTTTATTCCATGTTCTTTACAAAAATTCAAAAATTTATTAGAGGAGTATTCTCCTCCCCTATCTGATCTGAGACACTTAACAAAATATCCACTCTCATTTTCAACTCTTGTTTTAAAATCTACAAAGCAATCAAATGCTTCATCCTTATGCTTCAGAAAATATATCCAACACATTCTTGAAAAATCATCAATGAAAAGAAGAAAGTAAGAGTTGTTACCAATGCTCTTGGTCTGCATCGGACCACAGATGTCCGAATGCACTAGTTGGAGTGGATAACTGGCCCACCATGCTTGTCCATGAGGAAATTTGGTTCTAGCGTGCTTGCCCAAGGCACAACCTTCATAGACTTCCTTATTATCCTGAACTTTAGGAAGTCCGGTCACCATCGCTTGAGAAGTTAACAACTTCAAACTGGCTGAATTCAAATGACCATATCTCAAGTGCCACAACACACTTGGGTTTGCAATAGCAACATTTACTAACTGATCTCCTCCTGGTTGGCCAAAATTTAGAGGAAATAACCTATTTCTTGTCATTGGCACTTGAGTAATGACTCTATCACTATTACTCTTATCAAAAATGATACATTTACCCTCATCAAATAGCAACTTATAATTTTTCTCCAACATTTGACCAACACTCAAAATATTATGTTGGAGATGAGGGGTATAATAAATATCATTTACTTGTTTAACGCCCTCTTTTGTTGGAACCTCCATGGCTCCAATGCCTTCAACCGCCAATGACTTGTCGTCCCCCAACTTGATGTTGGATTTGTAGGAAGAATCTAGGGTAGCAAAGAGTTCTTCTTTGCCACTCATATGATTTGAACACCCAGTGTCCAAAATCCAGGTGTCATTCAGGTTCTGATCTGACTGGCCATATGAGAGAAAGAGATTTGAGGTCCCTTCCTCTTCTCCAAAATTGCCATACTAACTACTTTGACTATTGCTCCCTTGAGAAGATTTTGACCAACAGTCACGAGCAAAGTGGCCAAGTTTGCCACAATTGTAGCAAGCTTGTTTTGACTTGTCACTTCCTTTTCCTCGTCCTGGATGCTTCCCTCTATTTTGTTGTCCACCTCTATTCTGACCTCCACCTCTGTTTGAAGATCCCCCTCTATTAGGAGTTCCACCTCGTGGACTATTCCTACCTCTACCTCTGTGTTGACCTCTACCATGACCTCTACCTTGTCCTTTTCCTTCTTGTGAAGCGAATGCTTTGTCATCACCTCCGTGGCTAGTGGAAGGAGATTCCTGCAATCTCTCTTCATTTGAAAGAAGAGAACCAATTAGTGCATCAAAGGAAAGTGCAGTCAAATATTTTGACTCTTCAATAATGATTGCTACATGATTCCACTTAGGAAGAAGTGTTCGCAACACTTTCTTCACCACAACTTTTGGTTTAATATCTTCACCTAGAGTGACCATTTTATCTACTACGACTTTGACTCGCATGCAGTAGTCTCCTACTTTCTCATTCTCTTGCATTCTGAGATTTTCAAAATCTCTTTTCAGAGTTTGAAGTCTGACCTGCTTCACTTGATCACTCCCTTGAAAACTTTCCTTTAAAGCATTCCAAGCATCTTGAGCTATTACACATGATGCTATTCTAGGAAAGATGCTTTTATCTAGGGCTGCTTGCAAATGATACAGGGCAAAGGAATTATTTTTCTGTGCTTCTTTCCTAGCTTTTCTATCAGCAGCACTTAAGAGCAGTCCAATCAGTAGGAGAGGGTTCTGTATAACCCTCTTCAACTACATCCCATAAACCTTTACCAATTAACAAAGTTTTCATCTTTATTGACCAGTATTCATAATCACTACCATTGAATTTTGGAATTGGAAGATTTGAATTTGAAGCCATTTCTACTACTTGAAAGTAAACTTTGATTTGACTAAAAATAGGAAGTACAAAGCAATTACAAGTTCAAATCAAATCTATATTTCTTAACTCTCTCACTGATTTCTTCTTCTTCTTGTGGATTGTCCAGTACTGGAGGTCCAAAATTATCTGCAATGGAATCCTCGTCATCACTGATGACAACTATTTCAGGAGCTGCCATTGGCTCATCCTGTGTTGGCTTAGCCTCTACTGGCTCAGGCTCTGGAGAGCGTGGGGTATAACTTTCATTGGATTGTTGCTCCGGCTCAGCTGGAGAGTAGCTATCACTGGCTTGATCTACAGGTGTGACTTCAATTGTATCGGACTCCTCCACTCATTTTCCGAAAATATTGTCTTCTGAGTCAGCCTCGTAACCAGAATCTAGATTCCTCTGGTGGGCTATAACAACATTTTGTAACTGACTGAACACAATGTGCAATCCATTTCTCCGAACTCGTTCATCAAATGATTCGGTTGTCTCTCTTTGCAGTAGAGAGCATAAAGCATGGTAGCACCCGGTAGACCTGATCATCTACTCATCAATGCAAAATAAAACTTCATTAGAGCTTCTGAGGTTAAAATTTTCACCCTTTTACAACCGTTGAGGCTATTACAAAATATTTTAGCCTTGAACGGGGTTCCAAGGGGCAGCGTCCTGGGAGTCCAAATTTTTTGGAAGCGCTAAACGGGCTTTCCGAAAAGCTTCCCGTCACTTTTATGCTCCCCCTTTTTACAAAGATTGCCCTTTTAAAGTTTTTAAAAAATCAAGCTTTTCAAGCCCCTTGGGCGATTTACAATTTGTCACAATTTCTCTAAAGTTTACAATTAAATATTTATAAAGCCTTTTAAAAAGGTTTTAATTTAATAATCAAATATGCTTTTAAAAATTAAAAAAAAAATCTTTTTTTTTAAATAATTAAAAGCACTTATTAAATTATTAAATTAATATTTAAAAAGCTTTAAAAAAAAAATTAATGAAACTTTAAAAGAAATAATTTAATAAAAACCTTTATAATTTTTGGCGTAGAGAGGATCGAACTCGCGATCCCTTGCTTCCAAGTGGGACTAACTGCTGCTACACCATGTGGTACCTTTCAAAACAAACAACGCCCAATGCTTTCTTTAATCTGCACGACTGGAGATATTAAAGAAAAAATACAAAAGTTTTGCGTCGCATCCCTGATGAGTTTCGAACCTAGGACCTCTTTTTTGCGATGAAGAAATTTTGCCGATTGCGCTATACCGTCCGACGGGTAGCAAAGGGAGTACAAACCGGTTTACTATCAATATGTTTGCAATTTTTTTTTTTAAAACAAAGTCCTTTTATCCCACATGCACAAGGATAAAGGTGCAAGTAGGATTTTAATATGTGAGCGAGCACCTTTGTTATTGATTGCCCTCGGGCAATCGTGCTGCTCACCTTTTACCGCCTGTTGAAGATGAAATTGCCACGTCACAACTCAGCCACTCAGTGCCACACCAGATGCCAACTCAGCGCCACTCTACCACGTGCCACGTTTGCACTGCCACCTCAGCTCTTCGAAGTGCATGTCGCCACCTCAGCCTAACACCTCAAAATCTATACCATCGGCTCCAGCTCTGCACTCACCACATGTCAGTAGGTCCTTGGGATCCATGCCCTTAGATCTTCTTCAAATACTGCTCCTAGCTCGATGATGCTCCTTGCCACCTCAAAATCTATGCTCGTGGCCCCACCTCAAATTTTATGCTCTCCTAGAGATCCTTGACCCCTGCATACACTGGATCTGATACCAGTATGAGAAGAAGAATAATAAATATTTATTATTCAATTCAATTCAATTCCCTATGAACCTTAGGTGTGTTATATAGTATTTATAGAGGAAGGAATTCAGAGGGATAAAGAGGATAGAGAGTGGGAATATAAGAGGAATGAGAGTCAAAAGAAATGGAGGAATAAGGGGAGATAGGAGAGAATATCGCGGGAGAGAAACAAAACAAATCTATTGACAAACTGGAGACTTGTTCACACTGTAATAAGAAAACAAGACATTTTTAGCCACTTCGACTGTGGTCTCTTTCACACTTGCAACAATTGATTCTGGTGCAAGTCATCATATGACAAGAAATTTACAATGGTTTGATTGCCTTGAAGTCACTAACAATTTTAGGTTTAAAATTGTAGATGGAGAAACCTATCTTATACATGGATATGGGTGTGTAACACCTAGTACATCATTTCCAAATCTTTTGTTACATGATGTAATGTATGTTCTTGGATTAACATCAAATCTTATTTCAGTAGCCAAGTTGGTAGAGAGAAAAATAATGGTTGATTTTAGATATATAAATGGAGTTAATAAGTGTCTCATCATAAATCAAAATGAGATAGAAGCTACAGTATCAATACACAATTATATATGCTCTAGACTCAATTGAGACTTCACAAGATATTGTTGTATTTTAAAACAAGACTAATGCATTTTTTGAGGAATAGACTGCAAAAAATGAAAAATCCATATACCATAACAGTCAACAGGGAAAGAGAAGATTCAGAATGATAAATATGAGAGGACAACAAAACTATGGACTACTTACTCATATACAAACTAAAAAATAAGAACCTGATCAAGTTGAAGAACATTTGAAAGATGAAGATCTATATTGAAGACTAAAGTATTCAATAACCAAATAATGTAATATAGGGGGGTGTTGGAATATATTACATTATTTGGTACATGCCAATGTACCACCTTGGGTACATCTTTAGATTAGAATTTTTATTGTAGTCTGGTTTTTCATCAAGCCAATGCTAGAACTGTGATCATTATCCTAAGAGATTTGAAGGTGAGAACTTGTTATTCATATCCTAAACCAAACATTGGAAGAACCAAATTGCTTTGATTCAACCTCAAGAAAAGGCTGGTATACCTTGTCAACTTAGTAGGTGTTGAATATTTCTAGCTCAAAATAATAAAGGTTTAGCGATATGGATGATAGGGTTAGAAATGTATGAATTAATTAAGGATGGGTGAATATAACATCATAGACATCTAGACGTATCTTCCAAAAAACCAATTTATAGAAGCAATATTCGAGGCTAACAACATTCAAAACTCAACAACACTCTACATCAATGGCTTTTAATGCACTTAAGGAATTATTTCAAACATCTCAACATTAATTATCCAAATTAATAGAATAAGATCAATGCCTTGACTAATAGAAATAGAATTCCCATAAGCACACATATAAGTATGAATTATTCCAATTTTCTCTAAGTTAGCAATCCAAATTAACAGAATAAACTAACCATAGCAATAGTAGCAAAAATAACTTCACAAGATTATGATCAACCAATAACACAAATGCAAGTTCAAGGTAAACATCCCTTGTAATGCTTCTTTCATTGATTGCAAAAAATGTACATAGTAGCACATGCAAACACTTCATAGTTGACCTTTTGAAATGAGATTTCTACCTTTATTTATAATTTTACAATGAATTTCATTCTAAGCATTACAAGGAAATTGTGTAGTTCTTTATTTCTTGACAACTTGCCATCAATGGTGCTAGCCAACTATATTTTCTTGATTATTTATAATAGAAATTTATACTATAGTAGCTCTCTACCATTCCTTGTTCTTGCAACCTCTTGCATCCGTTGATTTGCAATTGAATCTTGTTGATAGATGTTTCTAGAAGCTTCTGGACTATAATTTGACGTTTCAAATTCTGTGGTACACAATTTTATCTTTTTGGCTCTCTGTATCAAGCAACTGTGCAAAAATGTGCTAGAGATTCTAAATTCATGGAAGATTGAATTCTCGTTGTTGATGCAAATATGAACATATAAGATTAATTATCTCATGATGGATATTTATCTTTTTGTGTGCAAATACATTTGTTCACAATCTTCCATGATATGATGTATAACACAATAGAATCCTATGCTAATGATCTCCTCAACATTCCTAGAAATGATAAGGTCACGTTCTCAATTTACAATAAATATTTTATTTCTTAAGACAATATACAATCCTCATAAAAGACTCCAAGTGTGTATTTGGAGTTACATTAGGAAAAATTACAGGATTTATCATCTCCCATCGAGGAATTGAAGTATATCTAGATAATAGTTTTGCTATTACAAATATGAATCCACCAATGACATTGATAGAGCTCCATAGCCTTCAAGAAAAGTTATAGGTTATAAGATGATTTGTATTCCAACTTGTAGATAAATGCCAACCGTTTACTAAACTTTATGAAAAGGTGTTGAGTTAAAATGAAATGATGAGTGTCAAAACGATTTTAATGCTATTAAAATGTACCTCTCATTACCTCCAGTTCTCATACCAACAAAGCCCATGAAACTTGTATTGTTGTATATTATCATGACTATGCATGCTTTAGGAACCATGCTAGCTCAATACAATGATCAATACAAAAAAAAAGTAATTTACTACATTAGTAGAAATATAGTAAGCTATGAATCTCATTGCATGCCCTTGGGAAAAATTTGTTTAGTAGTTTTTGCCTCTTAAAAATTGATACATTACATGCTCAAGAAAAATACTATTGTAATAGCTTGGGAAGATCCTCTAAGATATCTTATGTTGAAACCACATCTTTCAGGTCATACTACTAAGTGGGTAATGGCCATCAATGAGTTTGATCTTAAATTCATTAATAAAAAATTCTTAAAGTGACAAGTCATAATGACCTCCTAGAATATGCTTTTTTAGAAGACTATCAACCCATAGAGGTCAATTTTCCTAATGATATTATCTATTGTTTAGAATTTGAATCATCTACTTCACGATCCCTTTATTTTTATGGGGATAACAATACCAAGGGATTGAGAACAAGAATAGTTTTAGTCTCTCCATAGAAGGTTGTTATTCCTTTGTAATTTAAGCTTCAATTTTCATGCACTAATTATACATGGAATATGATACCCTAATTTTGGAATCCATCCTACTAAAGCTGTAAATAACATGAACTAGTCAATATTTACGGACTTGCAACTAATCATCAATAAAATCAAAGGGAACTACCAAACTAATTATGCTAAACTAAATATCTATATAGAAATCATAAATCATTTAATGGCCACCTTTGACAAGTTTACTATAGATGTCATTCGTAGGTCTAATAATCATCACACTGATGCAATGGTAGCTTCTGCATATCTTGTTCATCTCAAAATTGAGGGCCAACAAGCCATGATCATCATTAATTAAATTAAGCAACCAACAACTCTTGTATCTATTTAAGCACCCTTACCAATATTTTCTACTAAATAAACAACCCCTTTAGATCCTTGGTATAAAAATATTTATGCCTTCTTCAAAGATGGCACAATACCTGAGGCTCTTAACCACCATGAATGTAGAAATCTTAGACAATGTGCTTGTCATTTTGTCATCATTAGTGATGTCCTTTATAAATTATTTTTTATGATATTCTCCTCCATTGCTTCAGTTCACAAGAGGTTAATCAAGCAATACAATAATTCAATAATGGAATATATGGTGGCCATTTTAATGGAACACCATGGCCAAAAATCTCTTCATATTAGGTTAGTATTGGCCCTCCATGGACACATACTCTTGTGATTACATGTGTAAGTGTGATAAGTGCCAAAAACATGATAACCTTATAAATGATCCTTCATAAGAACTATAGTCATTATCTTCTCCTTGGAATTTATTTACATAAGGCCTAAGATATCAATGGAAAAATAAATCCTACCTTGTTGGATAGTCATAAGTTTATCATTACAAAAACTTAATATTTTACCAAGTGGGTAGAGGCAATGCCTCTATCTTCTTGCATGGGAATACAAGTGTCTAAATTCATCCTCAACCAAATCCTATCTCATTATGACATCCCTTCAGTCATAATTTCGAACAATGAAAATCATTTCAAAAATAAGAATGTAGCCAAACTTTGTAATAAGTACAAAATCTAACATAAATGGTCTACACCCTGTTGGACATTTTGAGTAGTTGTGTTGTTATTGATGTCAAGAGATAGTGTCAATGATGTAAAAAGTAAGCGCAAGGAATTGATAAAAGGAGGGTTAAAATATTTATATTATAATCCCGAGAGATTTGGTTTAAAGATTCACATGATTGGTCAAAAGGTTGGCTAAACACCCTGAAGGATGGAGATATCTAGGCCATAACAAATATTAAAAGTGCAGGGTTAATATCTAAGTTCTACAAATATCATCCAAGATTTTTAGAGATTGTATCAAGTGGAATTGGGGATTGAATACAAATTACTTCATGAATTTTCTTATGAAAGGATTTTTCCTCTTCTCCAATTTGTAAATTAACGATAAAATAATGGGTGGTGGCCCATGGTTTAAATGGAGAGATGTATTATATTTAAGACCACATAGTGGGAATTTATTTGTGGAGACAAAACTATTAAAATAATTTCAACTATACCTTTTATAATTTCATATCATATTATCAATAAGAATGTTTTGAAGAATATTGGCAACACTCTATGTGAGTTCATCCAGGAATGACTAAATACTAAGAAGCAAATGCATGTCGTATATACATGGATATGTGTTGTCATGAATATTTCAAAATATATGACATAATCTATTAAGATTAAATTTTAAACAATAAAATGGGATCAACAAGTGGATTATGAAAACATTGTATGTCAATACCGCAAATGTTATGATATTAGACACATGACAAGAGATTGGAAATTGAAAACATTCGAGAAAGAAATGAAAAAAAATATGCATAAGACAAATTTCAATTTGAAATAACGATATCATACCATAACACAAGTTGGATGAGATCAAGGATTCTCCACTCCTAATAAAGTTTCAAAGAAATTCCCTCTTATCATCAAATAACAAGGGTTATTATGGTTTTATTGAATCAACCATTAGAAGATAAAAAGAACATAACAAATAGCAAATGAGGAAGCATAATTTGGAAGTTCAAATTTAGAAGGAATTAAAGGTTTGAAGGAATATGAGGAGACAAATTCTAGAGAAAAGGAGACAAAATAAGTCATGATCAACCCAGGTATGTCCTTCATTTTCCTCAATTAGTATAAAATCCTCTTCTTGCAAGAAGAAATGGAAATAGTGTAGTGTGTATCCCTTGCACTTTAGAGTTCAAAGAGTAGAAAAATAAAGGAATGAGAATGGAGGATATCCATGAAAAATTATGGTTTCTAAGACAACATATGAAAGTAATAATTATGGAGGGTTAGCCTTGCACTTTAGGGTTTTAAAGACAATATTTATTGTTTTCATAGCATTATAAGAAAGTAACTACTTTGGAGGATCATCCTAGCACTTTAAATTTCCTGGGATAATATAAACAAAAAAATGTCATGAGGTTTTTCCTTCTACTTAAAATTATCCATGGCATCATAAACCTTTAGAAGAAAAGTCTTATTATGAACAAGATGAAAAAATAAGTGTTAAGGATTTGAAATCCAACAGATTTTTATTAAAAATCATGTAATATATACAATTATAGATGGTGTATGATGAGATCGCCATAACAAAAAACAAATAATAATCTCATTTTAGAACCTTATCTAACTAAAAACTAACAAATAAGCTAACCTTAGCTAACTAAAGACTGACTCAATATTAAAAAACTAGCTAATATTAGGACTAATGAAGCTACACACTAAGGAAGCTTCTTAACAACCTACCAACTAAAAGAAAAATGAAAGCTCACGCATAGCAATAAAATAATCTATGCAAGCCTAGGAATAGAAAAAAATAATAAAATAGGCCTAACAACTAAAATAATCTTAAAACTAACACATGATGTCCTCATCAGACCTCCCCAACATAAAATCATTGGATCCTAGTACTTTTACAATAGAAGGAGTGAAAACACCAAACATTGAGTACAAGGGTGATCATGCCAATCGATGTTGATGTAGGAATGCAATATCTGGTCATAACTTTATCACCAATCGAGGAATGAAGTTGATGAGGATTAATGCCTTATTGTTGGGGCTATGGAGGTTATAAAAGAGGAACCTATCAAGTTAAAGGAGGTAGCAAGGAAGATGGTTGTTTAATAGCAAGAGAAGCTATAGCAATAGGAGGAGGTACTAATGATGGAGGGACCACCTCTTTATAAGGATAAGGTGGTATAGTTGGAGCAGGTGTGTCCTATGTTCTACTAAAGATTAATGCAATATTTTATAGCTGAAGTATGGTAAAATTAATGCAATAAATAATAAATGTCTTATTTGCATGATACAAGGTGTAGGTGTTATTAAAAGGATCATATTGACCCCTCTTTTCATATTAATAGGGCTTTCCAAGAAGGAGACCACAACAATCCATTGATGTCACATAACAGGTGACTTAGTCCATAAAATGTGGATCAAATGCAAAGGACACAATGCAAGTTTCTATGATGTATGAGGTGGAACCGTTGTCCTTCCATCCAAGTGAGTATGGATGGGGATGTGGTTCCACAAGCAACTACAACCTATCAGATCTCACAATCAATTTCTTTTGCTAGTTGTTGTCAATGATACAATCCATAAAAAAATTATGAGGTAGGTGGGCTTTCATGACAAACAAACTATCGCAACCACATTGATACAAATTATAAGTCATAAGGATACCATTGTCAATTTTACCCTTAAACTCATCATATTATCTATCATCTCCTATAAGCTCAATGGTACCATCTTGTGGTTCCTCATTTAAATATTTTACAATAAAGTTCTTCTTTTGAAAATAATTAGCTTCTATATGTCCTCTTATTTTACAATGATTACAAAATTTATTGCTATTGAAAGAAGAAGGTGATAGAGGAGGAGAAGAAAAAGGTTGGCTAAATGCTCTGAAGGATGGAGATATCTAGGCCTAAAGGAAATAATATTATAATATTTATTATTATAATATTAAAGGTGTTAAGATAAGGCCTAAGGTTTAAAAGGAAAACACCTAGGCCCAAGGAAATAATATTATAATATTTATTATTATAATATTAAGTATTAAAGATAAGCCTAAGGTTAATTAATTATAATATTTATATTATAATTAATATAATTTATTTAAACCCTAAGTTAGGGTTGGGGTGCAAAATATTAAAATTAATATTTTCCCCATCGACGTTTCGAACAAGGGAGGATATGGTATTTATACCATAATGTTTGGATGGCATAAGACTAAGTCTCTGAAATATATATGTGAAGGGCTAATAAAATATTCGTGTGATTTCGTGAGCAGAGCAATAGACGAAGCTTTTATTTTTTAAAGCTTAAGGGGGCAACGAACGAATAAAGTGGAGGAGTGCGCATTCCCTATCACCATCCTCTTGGGTGGTCTAGTGGCAAGGCTTGGCATGTAAGTATTTGGTGGAATAGATGTATTGCGTTCAATTCTCGACAAAAGTAGAGGGAAGAGTGTTTATGCTTCATTCATTTTAGCACCAGTGAAGGTTAGAAAATGAGGAAAGTGCTCTAGTGGTGTTGTGTGGGTGCATAGCCCGAGTGGCTACCTAGCCATGGCTAAGGTACTTGGCAAGTGGAGAACACAAGTTTGATTCACGTGGAGTGCATTGAGGTGTTTAAGGTGCACAAAAATTAATTTTTATTAAAGGTGGCTAAGGTATGATTTAATTATTTTTACTTTTGCCATATGTTGATTAAGGTTTGGATATTATAAGGGTGTGCAAGGAATTTTGTTAGTATATTTTGGAATATATGTTGGGTTGATAATTGGAGAGGATAAGGTGTATTCAAGGACTTTATTATTGTAATTTGAAATTTATTTTGAGTTAGAATATTAAAGTATTTGGAAGGTTGAAATTTGATTGAAATATTTTATGTTGAGTTGGAGTTAAAAGGAGTCATAGGGATATTGTCATTATTGTCATTTTGCTTGAGTGAGTGAATAATCTATTGATTGAAGATTGATTTTTAAGGAAGGAGTAATAAGGTGTATTTATGACTTGATATTTTAATTGTATTTCTTGTATGGTGAAATATTTGTTGAGGTAAATATTTTTGTGAAGATTTTGAGATAGGTTGTTGCTATCTAACCTAGAGTTGGTAAAAATATTTGGTTGTGAGTAAAATAGGTTTTGAAGATATATCTCCATAAAAAAAAATAGGTATGGGCACATCATCTTTTGATTGAAGTGTTGTTGGATTGAATGTTGTAAAATGCAAAGGTGGAGTGAAAAGTATTGTTTCATAAGAATTGTCGAAAATTTTTGAGTGAGTTTTCATATGCATGATTGGTGAGTGTTTATGAGAACAATTGAGTTAAAGATTAAGGATTATTTGAGTTAGGATTTGAGACCCACATTATGTACTTTATTTGGAGAATTTTGAAAACACTTGGTTAGGATTTGTGAGCAAGTTGTGTTTCATTGATTGAATGATTGAGTGAAAGTTCTTGAGCATTGGTTTTGAGTGATATTGAAAGTGAATGTGCAAACATTACAAATCAGATTTGTAAAAGCAAAAAAATTAATGATTGAGTAGAACATATAAAGTTTTTGATAGAGTACATAATTATCTATATGTTCCAGAGGTTAAAATAATTTTGAATAGAATATGTCTAAACTACTTCAAGTTAAAGGAATTACTTTAAATATTAGATAAAACAATTGATAGCATTGTGTGCAATATTTGAATTTGATTGAGCAGATCTTGTGAGCTATATTAAGCATGTGTTTGAGCATATTTGAATAACCTTTTGTTAAATCTTAAGGAAAATTTTGAGTAAGATTTATTAAAGCTTAATGACAAGTTTGATCAAGATTTTGTGAAATCTTGTAGGTAGATTTGAGCAAGTTCTTGAGAGGACTTGAAGGTAGATTTAAGGTAAGTCTTAGAGAATACTTGAGAGCATATTTGAGGCAAGTATTATTAAAGACTTGAGAGTAAAATTGAGACAAGTATTAGTGAATACTTGAGATAATATTGAGTAGGTTCTTGAGAGGACTTGAGGATAGATTTGAGGCAAGTATTGGTGAAGACTTGTAGCTAGATTTGAGGCAAGTCTTGGTGAAGACTTATAGGCAAATTTGAGGTAAGTCTTGTGATGAGGATTGATGTTTGATCTTTCATATGACCCCTCTAGTAGTTCCTAGCTAGGTTTGCATAGTTTATTTCTTGCAAATTAATAATTGTAAGTGAGTCTCCTTCTCACATGCACTTGTGGGCACTAGTTATCTTCTAGTTGTCATTTAGAGTGTTAGTTAGTAAGTGTGAACTCAAAGTAGGAAGTGTGTACTTCAAGATAGCTAAAATGGATCTTCTAGTTAGCAATATTCCTTTCTCTTAACTTAGAAGTTTACGTGCATTCTCCTTTGCACTTTTGTAGCTTATGGTTAAGCATATTGGATCAAATCCATGATTTGATGGGTTTGGTTATGTATTTTGGGCCATTAGTGCCTATATATTGAATTGTAAATAATAGAACACTTAGTTGGATTTTCAATCCTTTTCATTGGTATCAGAGCCTAGTTCATGTTTGCACTAGGGCTTGTGAGGTGAGAGGATAGGAGATAATTTTGTTATGAGAAATATTTTCTCATTGAGGACTCGGTTTAAGCTCAAGGGTAGCTTGAAAACCATTCGGAGAAGGAAGTTCCTTCGACGACAAACTCCTCGTTCCAACTTTTTGCTTATGCTCAAGAGGTATAGGAAAATTTTGCCTCAGAGTTCTTCGTATTGTGATCCTTGGAAGGGATTGGATCGTAGCTACGGTCCAATTAGGATTAGGGAGCCATTTGACCCTACTGCCCCCCCATTTTCGAGTACTGAAGAGCTCCAGGAGGTCATCAAAACCAGGTCGTGTGTCGACTTGGGTCTGGTTGCCTTTCAAACGCTGGTCGTGTGTCGACCGGATCTTGAAAGGAGAGCTACTGAAGGGATCTGATTGCTCGCATTTTTACAAATTAAGTTTTTCAAATTTTGGAATTAACCCCCCTGGTTAATTTTTAAAATTTTTTAGTTTGTATTAGAAAAGCTTTAATTTTTATTAATATATTATTTTATTAATATATTAAGTTGCTGCATTGTAAAAAAAAAATACTGTAATTTATTTTTTTTAGCAGCATCGGCCAGGCCTCGGTTGCATTCGGCAACACCGGCCAGGCCTCGGTCGCGTTCGGCAGCGTCGATGCTTTTTCAGCAGCACGCGGTGTGGCCAGTTGCCATTGGCAATGGCCTTGCTGTCCGACGCGACAGCGACAGCATCTGCTGCCATCGTTGTCCGCTGACAGTGCCAGGTGGGTGTACCGCCTTGGCGTCGAGCCGACTGTTGACGCTGCTCGTCGATTCGACAGCGTCAAATGAGCGGCCTACGATCGGGACTACCGCTGACAGCCGCTAGTGCGGTCTTCGCATTGGCGCGTCAGGTCCAAGCCGTCAGGCGCTTTGGGCCTGACGTTGCTGTCAGCCTCGTAGTCAGGCTTCGGTCTGACTACGCAATCCAGCAGCCCGCGTCGACAGGCGGACAACAACCTGCTGCCGCGTCTGACAGGTCGGCAGGTTTCTGCCAGGCCTGCCACGGTTGACAGGTTTGCCCGCTGTCCGGCTTGCGACGGTCAGACCAGCCACACGGCTGATGGTTGATGCCTGCATAGGCGTGCACTCTGCACGCAGGTTTTAGAGATTGGTGCAGCAAAGGCAATGAGGAATTGCCTCGAAAATTGTGTTTTCTTTTCTGCACATTGCCTCGGGAATTGTGCCAGGCAATAATTATTTTTTGCACCTCGAGAACCGTGCAACTGAAGACTGCAAACTTTCATGCAGGGTAAGTGAAGTTCAGTTTCAGTTAAGGCAGCCACATCAAAGGGTAAATTATTGTAATTTTTAATTTTTACTATTTAAGGTTGCATGTTAAATTTTGTGTTTATTAATTTAATTTTTAATAACTTGATTAAATTCATTAATCCTTGATTAATTGAAATTTAATTTTTAATTAAGTTATTTTTAAATTAATAAATTCTAAATTGCACCTTAGATTAGTTTAAAATTTCAAAATTTTGAGCCTTAGGAGTAAATTTTCAAATTCAGAAGCACTCCATTGTAACAAGGAAAATTTTCATTGTATTTCCTTGATTTAGTGCTTTCTCATTTTTACTCCCGGCTTATACCCGGGTTCACATGGCTTCTGACTTGGCTGCCCAAGTGGCAGAACTTGCCCATGTTGTAAATGCTTTAGCAGATAAAGCTAATGACACTACCATGGCAGAAGTCCTTGGCAATCTTGCCATGAAGGTAAATGACATTTCTGTGCATAATGCTTCAACTTCTGCTCATGATTCTCGTCTGAGAGTTCGTTGTGAAGTTCCATTTTATGATGGATCCAGGAACCCTGATGTCTTGAATAGTTGGATTCTTGACATGAGTTCTTGGTTTTCTTACTCTCAACTTTCAGATGACGATGTAGTGCCTTATGCTAAGCTAAAACTTTCTGGTTTAGCCAAAGTACTTGTTGAACGAAAAAGAGGACAGGATGCACTCACTTCATGGGATGAGCTTATACATTGTCTTAAGACCAATTTTTATCCTTCAAATTATTCTAGGGAATTGGTTATTAAATGGTTTCGTTTTCGACAAGGTACTAATATGTCTGTACAAGAATATATTTTCCAGTTTAACAAGTTTCGGATACTTGTGAATGTGGAGGATGATGTTCCAGCTTTGATTCTCAAATTTCAAAGTGGCTTGTTAGAGCATTTGTACAGGGAACTAATGTTTGTTTCTATGGAAACATTGGATTCAATTTTCAACCAGGCGCAACTTGCGGAGGACAAGTTTAAGGCGCATTCGTAGGCATTCCGTGCACTTGTTACTCAAGTGGTTGCAAACTCATCAAAAGGGAATAATTCTTTCTCACAAAAGAAGAATTTTGCTCAAAAGAAGAATGTTTCTTCTCCATCTCCTTCTTCTCCTTCCCCTTCCGCTTCTACTCCTTCTTCTTCTTCTTCTAAACCTTCTTCTTCTTTTTCTTCTTCTAAAAAATTTTGCAATTATTGTAAGAAGAAAGGGCATGAGAAAGCTGATTGCTTTAAGCTTAAAAAGAAGAGTTTAGTAATTACTACTCAAGAGGAGGATGCTCCCAAGGGTCCCCTTGAGTCTGTAGGAGAGAGTAGAGTATACACGAAATTACGAGGTAAGCTTAATGAAGTTACCTTGGTAAATGTAAGTTCATCAGAAGGGGCTCGTGATGCTTTGTTCATCACTCGAGCCCATTTGCTTCATAATTTTGCAACTGATTGTATAGTGGATAATGGCTCACAGAAAAATCTAATTGCGAGGTCCATTGTCGAGCGTTTGAAGTTACCTATGGAGCCTCATCCTCAACCTTATTCTTTGGGTTGGAAGGATAGTGGAAGAGGCTCAGAAATCACTCACACTTGCACATTAAAATTTGCACTTGGCCCACATTTCATAGATCAAGTCACTTGTGATGTGACTCCTATGGATTGTTGTGGGATTTTGCTTGGACAACCTTTTAAGTATGATAGGAGAGCTGTTTATGATGCTTTCAAAAGAACCTACACACTTCAAAAATATGGTAAGGTCTTTCTCATTAAAAGCACCAACACTCCTAACATCATTCTAAGTTCCAAGCAAACAAAAAGAGTAATTAAAAAAGGTGGTGATGTTGCTCTAATTTTCATTCGCTCTCAAAACACTTCTACATCCACATCCATTACAAAGCAACACTCTTCAATGGATAAAATATTGCAAAGTTATTCACACATATTTCAAGAGCCAAAGTCTCTTCCTCCAATTCGCACAATTAATCATAGCATTGAAATCATTCCTGGTTCTTCACTACCTAATGCACCCATGTATAGACAATCTATTTTGCAAAATGAAGAAATAAAAAGGCAAATAGAAGATTTGTTGTCTAAGGGTTTCATTAAGGAAAGTACTTCTGCTTGTGCCTCACCTATTTTGTTGGTTCTTAAAAAATATGGCACTTGGAGATTGTGTATTGATTTTCGTGCTTTGAACAGAATTTTTGTAAAGAATAGATATCCATTACCACGCATTGATGATTTATTAGATCAGCTTCAAGGAGCTAAGTTCTTTTCAAAAATAGATCTCAAAAGTGGATATCATCAAGTGCGTATCCAAGCTGAGGATACATGGAAGACAACTTTTAAGACGAAGATGGGCCTCTTTGAATGGTTGGTCATGCCCTTCGGTCTTACTAATGCTCCTGCAACCTTCATGAGGTTGATGAATGATGTATTTCGTGATGTACTTGACAAATTTGTAATAATATATCTTGATGATATATTGATTTTCTCAAAAACTTGGGAGGAACACCTTAGGCATATCCAGAAAACCCTTGATCTTCTTGCGAAGAATCAATTATATGCCAATTCTTCCAAGTGTTCTTTTGGCAATACTTCAGTTTCTTGCCTTGGCTATGTGATTAGTGAAAGTGGAATTCAGGTAGATCCCATAAAAGTTGATGTTTTACTTAAGTGGTCCCCTCCTACAACTCTCACTGAGTTAAGGAGTTTTCTAGGACTTGCGAATTTTTATCGCAAGTTCATTCCTCAATATTCCACCCTTGCAGCTCCATTGCATTATCTCACTAAGTCCAAAATTCCATTTCATTGGGAGAAAAGCCAAGAAGTTGCCTTTGAGAAACTCAAAAAGAAACTTTGTACAACACTTGTGTTAACTTTACCCGACCTCTCTCAACCTTTTGAGATTGAAACGGATGCCTCTAAAGTTGCCTTAGGAGCTGTGCTCAAACAGAATGGTCATCCAGTTGCTTATCATTCAGAAACTTTTTCTACTGCTAAGTTGAACTATTCTACATATGACAAGGAGTTGTATGCATTAGTTCAAGCTATTAAGTATTGGAGACATTATATTTTGGGAAAAGATACAGTAGTACACACTGATCATATGCCTCTCAAGTTTTTACAATCTCAAAGTAAAATTGAAGAATCAAGACATATGAAGTGGGCCTCTTACCTCCAACAATTTCACTTGGTGATCAAGTACAAAAAGGGGAAGAGTAATACTATTGCTGATTGTTTGAGTAGGCCTCCAGCCGCTCTTGCCTTAACAGTTATGTCCACTTCACACTTGGGATTTCAGACTTGGCCTAATCAGTATTCACAGGATCCTGATTTTGGAAAAATATTTGAGCAAGTGAGTAAGCCTTCTTCTTCCAATTTGCATCCTTTCCAAGATTTCTACATCAAAGAAGGACTTCTTTACAAATTGGACAAGGTTTGTGTTCCTTGTGAGCCTAGAGTGTCACTTCTTAAGGAAGCTCATTCTACACTTTATGGTGGTCACTTTGGGAAGCATAAAACACTTCATCATTTGCAAAGATTTTTCTATTGGCCTAAAATGCGAGAGGGATGTGTTGAGATTTCTCAAACAGTGTGCAGTTTGTTGTCGCTCAAAACCAGCTAATAGGAAGTTTGGCTTAGGCATGCCTTTGCCCATTCCTTCCCATCCTTGGGAAAGCATTTCCATGGATTTGGTTAGTGGTTTTCCTATGACAGTGCGCCAACATGATTGTGTGTTCGTGGTGGTTGACAGATTCAGTAAAATGGCTAAGTTTATTCCATGCCGCAAGACAAGTTCTGCATCAGACTTAGCCCAATTTTTCTTTGACAACATTTGGCGTTCCTTTGGTCTACCTACCAGCATTATCTCGGATCGTGATTCACGCTTTGTGGGTCACTTTTGGCATTCTTTGTGGAAGATTTTGGGAGTTTCCCTTAACTTTTCCATCGCCTATCATCCGCGATCCGATGGGCGATCGAAGTGGTAAACCGTACACTTGTGCAAAGTTTACGAATCTATCATCACGCTTCACCAGACAAAGTGGGACTTGAGTCTCACTCATATTGAACATGCCTACAATAGGGCCCTACATTCTTCTACAGGTCATTCACCCTTTGAGGTTTGTATGGGATTTCAGCCCTTGGCACCTTATGAGTTACCTTTGTCTTTGCCTTCTCCTGTCACTTCACATCTTCAGAAGGAGCAAGACAAGGCACACTCATTTATTCAACACTTGCACAATCTTCAATCAAAGGTGGTTGAGATTTTGCAAAAGACACAATAGTAGCAAAAAAAGGCCATGGATCGACATCGAATTCCTCATCCATTTCAGGTTGGTGACAAAGTTTGGTTGCATCTTGACAAGCGACGTTTCACTGATAAGACTCATAGCAAAATCAAACCAATTCGCTATGGGCCTTATACTATTCTTCAGCAGGTGTCCGAGAATGCTTTTCGCCTTGATCTTCCCGCACACTTGGGAATTCATGACGTCGTCAATGTAGATCTTTTGAAGTTGTACTTTGACTCTACATTGGAGACCGCACCAGCTATCAGTCATCCCGTGGACGTGGTTCCTGATGCTTAGTTACCATTGGATGCCAGATCAGATCTATGACACGAAGACTCGACAGACTCGCCAGGGGTCTACCACCTCATATCTTGTGGCTCGACGAGGACAGCTGCCGCATCAGGCTCGTTGGATTTCTTTTCATCAGATGTCCCGTGACTTTCCTATTCTTCTGAAAGCATTGGAGTCCAATGCTTCTATTGTGGGGAGGCATGATGAGGATTGATGTTTGATCTTTCATATGACCCCTCTAGTAGTTCCTAGCTAGGTTTGCATAGTTTATTTCTTGCAAATTAATAATTGTAAGTGAGTCTCCTTCTCACATGCACTTGTGGGCACTAGTTATCTTCTAGTTGTCATTTAGAGTGTTAGTTAGTAAGTGTGAACTCAAAGTAGGAAGTGTGTACTTCAAGATAGCTAAAATGGATCTTCTAGTTAGCAATATTCCTTTCTCTTAACTTAGAAGTTTACGTGCATTCTCCTTTGCACTTTTGTAGCTTATGGTTAAGCATATTGGATCAAATCCATGATTTGATGGGTTTGGTTATGTATTTTGGGCCATTAGTGCCTATATATTGAATTGTAAATAATAGAACACTTAGTTGGAAGACTTATAGGCAGATGTGAGACAAGTCTTGGTGAAGACTTGAGAGCATATTGAGAAGGTTCTTGAGAGGACTTGAGGGTATATTTGAGGTAAGTATTTGTGAAGACTTGAGAGAATATTTGATTGATTTATTTATTCAAGCTTTGTGTTAAGGCTTGGGGTAAATCTAAGTAGAGTTGATTTGTTATTGGATCGAGATTTGTGTTGAGGATTAAGGACATATTTGGGGATAGATTTTGGTACATATTTGAGAATAAATTTGTGCTAGACCTGAGACAGAGTCAGAGTAAATTTATACTATATCAAGGATAGTGTCTGGTGCATATTTGAGATAGAGCTTAGAGCAAGCTTTGGAGGTGACAAAGTAGAGGATAGTTGTCTCCAGTGGATAGAGATCCATTATCCAGTGCAGTGAGGACAAAGGTCTTCTATGGAGATATATCCATAATCTAGTGTAGTGGGGGTAGTAGTCTTCTGTAATATCATCAACCAAAACATAAGGAAAATATTCCTCCTATGGATAGATTTCCATGAACTAGATCAAGGGGAAAGAGTTATCCTATGGATAGAGTTCCACAAACCAGAGCAAGGGGAAAAATTTCTCTTATGGAATGTGATCCATGAAGTATCTGGGAAGATAAAATTATTTTGTGGAGAGAGATCCACAAACCAATTCAGGAGAAAGAGTTCTCTTGGGTCAAGTTCCATGAACCAGAGAAAGAGGAAAGGTTTCTCTTGTGGAGAGAGATCCAAAAATCATAGCATTAGGGATTGGTGTCTCCTTTGGACAAAATTCCATGAACATTGTAATAGGGAAGTGATTCCCAAGAGAGTTGTTGAGAAAATTTAGTAGAAATAATTTCTCTGTGAAGTATCCCACATTGGGTGAACCACGTTAAATTGGTGTCTCTACTGTGTGTGATTATTTATGCATTTATTTGATTACTACTGTTGATATTGCCATTGATTATATTGGATAATATTGTTTGGTAAATAAAAGTAAAATTTGATCTTATACTTTTCACCCCCCTCTAATTATAAACTTGTGTTCTTCAATTGGTATCAGAGCGGGTTCCTTTGGAAGAGCCTAATAGCTTGAAGGAATAGCTACAAAAATACACATGGCAAGGAAAGGCAAAATAAGAACCATGAGACCTAAAAAGGAAAAATAATTGGATCTTGAGACTAAGAGAAAGGAAGAAGAAAAATTTGTGAGATGTGTTGAGTGTGGTAAGCTTGGTCACATGGCACTTTATTGTCCACAAAATGGGTATAATAGTAGCAATGAGGAAAAGGAATTTTATTTTTCTCCCAAAGAGATTTTTGCTCTAAGAGGAGAAGTGGAAATAGGATCCAACAATAGAAAGGAATATAACTATGTAAAAAGGATAAGAAGGAACTAATAATACTCAAATGTTTTATTTGTAGTAACTTTGGTCATGTTGAAGATCATTGTTCAAAATTTGGATGCAGTAGCAGTGAAGAAGAATGTTTTGGTAACCTTTGCAATAATGCAACTTATTGTAATAATTTTAGTAGCAGTGAAGATGAAAAAGAAAATAGGGACAATCAAATCAGGTCTACAAAGGAAATTACACTTTCAACAATAGAAGAAAAAGAATATGCTCCCATTGAAGTAGCAATCAGTGCTTCAAGGGATAGTTATGAAAGTCTTTCAGATATTGAAGAGTATGAAGATGCTCTTGAAAACCTAGAAGAAGAGGAATATTCATAAAAAGGAAAGGAGGAAGCCATAATTAAGGAACTTTTTGAATTAAAAAAGGTGAACTCAAGATTGAAATCCCAAGTACAAGAAGATACGGAAACAAAGGTAAAGTTTCTACAAGATCTCACTGACCTTAAGGTTAAGGTTGAAGAGGTAAGGAAAATTGAAGAAGGTATGACTGAAAAGTTAGAATTAAAAATATTAGAATGTGAAATATTAGAACATGAGGTAGTTTCACTAAGGAAGGAAGTGAAAGAGTCTAAAGATAAGCTACACAGGTTTAAGAAAAATTCAAAAGTTTTGGATAACATTACTAAAGTACAAAGAGATTCATTTATCAAAATAGGACTAGGTAATGAAGAGTATCTAGAAGTACAGAAAGGGGAATCAAGATCAAAATAAAAGGAATTCTCAAATGGAACATCAAAATATGTGACTGAGGAAGAACCTAAGACTTACGTTGATATGTTGAGAAGTGACAACATCAAAGAGGAAGGAAACAATGCACAAAAAAGGTATAAGAAACATCATAGGGAAGAAGAGAATAAGAGACCAATGGGTCAAAGGAAATATTTCTTCAATATATGTTACTTCTCATGTAACAGGTTTGGTCACAAGGCTATGTAGTGCAGGGCTCAAGAAAATAAGGAATATGGCTTGACTAAGAGAAATTTTAGAGATGGGTATCTCTTTCAATGGTATTGCTACTCTTGTAATAATTTTGGTCATAAAGAAATTATTTGCAGGGTTCATGATAGGAATGGGTATGGATTCACCAGGAGGAACTTCAAGACACTTGCACCTTCTAGGAATCACAACATTAAGTGTTATAAGTGCAATAATATTGGGAATATGCCTAAGTGGTGTAGAACAAAATTTCTAGATTCAAGCAGGAACAAGAACACTCCAAATAATCAGAAGGATTAGTTGAGGAAGAATGTGGATAAAGAAAAAGAGAATTGTATGCTGGGAGTAGAGATATTCCCACCCCGAAATTAATTACCCCAAGGAGAGGAGGTGGGGAGGGGGCTAAGCTAAGAGTCTTATCTTTAGCCCCAAAGGTGTCCCTTTTCCATTGATATCAAATGGTGAGAGATTTGAGTTAGGGGGGAGCATTCAGTCAAGGGGAGTATTTTCTCAGGGGGAGCATAATTAGATAAAGGAAAAAGGAATGGTTACGGAAAAAGGGTTGCCATAAGTGACAAAGGAGGAGATTGTTGGACATTTTGAGTAGTTGTGTTGTCATTGATGTCAAGAGACAATGTCAGTGATGTCAAAAATTATTGCAAGGAATTGACAAAAGGAGGGTTAAAATATTTATATTCTAAGCCAGAGATATTTGGTTTAAAGCTTCACATGATTGGTCAAAAGGTTGGCTAAACACCCTAAAGTATGGAGATATCTAGGCCTAAAGGAAATAATATTATAATATTTATTATTATAATATTAAGTATTAAAGATAAGCCTGAGGTTAAATAATTATAATATTTATATTATAATTAATATAATTTATTTAAACCCTAAGTTAGGGTTGGGGTGCAAAATATTAAAATTAATATTTTCCCCATCGACATTTTGAACAAGGGAGGATATGGTATTTATACCATAATGTTTGGATGGCATAATACTAAGTCTCAGAAATATATATGCGAAGGGCTAGTAAAATATTCTTACGATTTTGTGAGTAGAGCAATATACGAAACTTTGTATTTTTAAAGCTGAAGGGGGTAGTGAAAAAATAAAATGGAGGAGCACGCATTCCCTATCACCATCCACTTGGGTGGTCTAGTGGAAAGGCCTGGCATGTAAGTATTTGGCAGAATGGAGGTCTCGCATTCGATTCTCAGTGGCAGCAGAGGGAAGAGTTTTTTTCTTCATTCATTTTGGTGCCAACGAGGTTAGAAAAGGAGGAAAGTGCTCTAGTGGTGTTGTGTTTGTATGTAGCCCGAGTGGCTGTGTAACCATGGCTAAGGCACTTGGTGGTCAGAGAACGTGAGTTTGATTCACATGGAGTGCATTTAGGTGTTTAAGGTGCATGAAATTTTATTTATTAAAGGTGGCTAAGGTATGATTTAATTATTATTTTTTTATTTGTAACCCCTTTTACATAGCATATCCGCAACATGTGAGGGGAGAGATTTGAACCTAGGGCCTCTCAATTTCAACTGGAGAGTTTTAACTACCCACTTGCTCTCCAACTCCTCTACATGAGCAGATGATTTAATTATTTTTACTTTTTCCATATGTTGATTAAGGTTTGGAGATTATAAGGGTGTGCAGGGAATTTTGTTAGTATATTTTGAAATACATGTTGGATTGATAATTGGAGAGGATAAGGTGTATTCAAGTACTTTATTATTGTAATTTGAAATTTATTTTGAGTTATAATATTAAAGTATTTGGAAGGTTGAAATTTGATTGAAATATTTTATGTTGAGTTGGAGTTAAAAGGAGTCATAGGGATATTGTCATTATTGTCATTTTGCCTAAGTGATTGAATAATATATTGATTGAAGATTGATTTTTAAGGAAGGATTAATAAGGTGTATTTATGACTTGAAATTTTAATTTTATTTCTTGTATGGTGAAATATTTGTTGAGGTAAATATTTCTATGAAGATTTTGAGATAGGTTGTTGCTATCTAACCTAGAGTTGGAAAAAATATTTGGTTGTGAGTAAAACAGGTTTTGAAGATATATCTCCATCAAAACAAAAAAGTATGGCACATCATCTTTTGATTGAAGTATTTTTGGATTGAATGTTGTGAAATGCAAAGGTGGATTGAAAAGGATTGTTTGATAAGCATTGTTGGAAATGTTTGAGTGAGTTTTCATATGCATGATTGGTGAGTGTTTATGAGAACAATTGAGTTAAATATTGAGGATTATTTGAGTTAGGGTTTGAGACCCACATTGTGTACTTTGTTTGGAGAAGTTTGAAAATACTTGGTTAGGGTTTGTAAGCAAGTTGTGTTTCATTGATTGAATGATTGAGTGAAAGTTCTTGAGCGTTGGTTTGAGTGATATTAAAAGTTAATGTGCAAACATTAAAAATCAGATTTGTAAAAGTGATAAACTTAATGATTGAGTAGAACATATAGAGTTTTTGATAGAGTACATAATTCTCTATATGTTCCATAGGTTAAAAGAATTTTGAATAGAATATGTCTAAACTACTTCAAGTTAAAGGAATTACTTTGAAGATTAGACAAAACAATTGATAGCATTGTGTGCAAGATTTGAATTTGATTGAGCAGATCTTGTGAGTTGTATTAAGCATGTGTTTGAGTAGATTTGAGTAAGCTTTTGTTAAATATTAAGGACAGATTTGAGTAAGCTTTTTTTAAAGCTTAAGGACAGGTTTGAACAAGCTTTTTTGAAAGCTTATAGGAATATTTGAGCAAGTTCTTGAGAGGACTTGAAGGTAGATTTAAGGCAAGTCTTAGAGAAGACTTGAGAGCAGATTTGATGCAAGTCTTAGTAAAGAATTGAGAGTAGAATTGAGACAAGTCTTAGTGAAGACTTCAGAGCAAATTGAGCAGGTTATTAAGTGGAATTGAGGACATATTTGAGGCAAGTCTTGGTGAAGACTTGTAGGCAAATATGAGGCAAGTTTTGGTGAAGACTTGTAGGTAGTTTTGAGGCAAGTCTTGGTGAATAATTGTAGGCAGATGTGATGCAAGTCTTGGTGAAGAATTGAGAGAATATTGAGTAGGTTATTCAGAGGACTTAAGGGCATATTTGAGGGAAGTCTTTGTGAAGACTTGATAGCAGAGTTGATTGATTGATTTGTTCAAGATTTATGTTAAGGCTTGGGGCAAATCTAAGCAAAGTTGATTTGTGATTGGATCAAGCTTTGTGTTGAGGCTTGAGGATAGATTTTGGTACAAATTTGTGCTAGACCTGAGATAGAGTTAGAGCAGATTTGTACTAGATCGAGGATAATGTTTGGTGCAAATTTGAGATAGAGCTGAGAGCAAGCTTTGGAGTTGATAGAGTAGAGGATAGTAGTCTCTAGTGGATGGATATCCATTAGCTAGGGTAGTGAGAACATAGTTCTTTTGAGTGAGGACATAGGTCTTATTTAGAGAGAGATCCACAAGCTAGTGTAGTGGGGGTAGTAGTCTTCTATAAAATCATCAGCTAGAGTAGAGGGTAGAGAGTTCTCCTATGGATAGAGTTCCACAAACTAGTGCAAGGGGAAAGAGTTCTCCTATGGATAGAGTTCCATGAACCATAGCAAGGGTAAAGAGTTATCCTATGGAGTGTATTCCATGAAGTAGCTAGAAGATAGAGTTATTTTGTGGAGAGATATCCATGAACCAGCTGAGGAGAAAGATTTATCCTAGGTCAAGTCCCACAAACCATAGAAAGGGGAAAGATTTCTCCTATGGAGAGAGATCCACAAATCAGAGCATTAGGGGATTGGTGTCTCCTTTATACAGAGGTCCATAAACATTGTAATAGGGAAGTGATTCCCAAGATATTTTTTGAGAAAATTTAGTAGAAATATTTTCTCTATGGAGTAGCCCATATTGGGTGAACCATGTTAAATTGGTGTCTCTATTGTATGTGATGATTTGTGCATTACTTTGAACACTGTTGTTGATATTGCCATTGATTATATTGGATAATATTGTTTGGGAAAGAAAATTAAAATTTGGTCTTATAATTTTCACCCTCCCCCTCTCAGTATAAGCTTGTGTTCTTCACACTTTACTACCCTCAAGGAAATGGCTAGGCTAAGGCTTGAAACAAAACTTGTATTCTCATACTCAAGAAAATTGTAAATAAAAATAAGCTATATTGACACCTCTAGCTATACCCCACATTGTGGGCCTATTGAACTAGTGTTCATACTCCAATTAGAGCCACACCTTATGCCTTGGATTCTAAAATTGAGGCTATATTTCCTTTTGAACTCAAAGTTCCCTCTCTTAGGATCTTGCTAAAATATATGGTTGTAAGTGATGAATATCATCACACTCATCTAAGACAAATATAACTCCTTTATGAAAAGAGGATACATGCATTAAAGCACCTTTGAGTCTATCATCAAAGACTCAAATGAGCCTACAAGAAGAAAATCCAGCCACACACATTTGAGATTGGAGATCTAGTCCTCAAATAAAATTATAAAAATACTAACAAGCAAAACAAATTAAACGATAAATTTGAACCTAACTTGTTATGGATCTTCATAATAACTACCAAATATACTACATCTATTTTTACATTTATTTCCTATACATGAGTCTATATACAATTATTTCCTATCAAATGACTAATTTACTTGTGTTCATATGCTTGTTTCTTGGATGCTTACTACATATAGAGTCAAGAGATTTGTTGGGACCCATGGTGATCCTAATTATAATATTACATTGTATTTATCTAGGTAGTTGACATAGCAAATATCTCTAAATACTCTTTGTTCATAATAAGTGCATATCACATCACTTCCTCATCCTAAACATATCCATCATTTTGTTTTCATTATCCTCTCCTACAACTTGCTAGAATTACTATGATTATTATGACCCAAATTCACAAGTTCATTGTTGAAAATTTCTCTTCCACTTCAAATATCTTACTTCATCAATTTTTATTGTTATCTTACAAACAATTGGGAAGTGACCATATTTATATCTATTGATTGGTACCTATGTAAGAATTTATGGATAAGTCAATCATTAGAATAAAATATGGTACATCTCCTAGATGTTTGTAGGATAGCTTGGACAAACATCATATTCCACCACCTTCTCAATTCACCACAAATTCTTATATACAATCTGATTCATCTCTATATCTAAGAAAAGTGGATGGTAGAATTATTCAATGACTAGTAAGTGCTTACAATCATTAGGTATCAAACAACATTGGAATATTATATCAAATATTTTTCCTCAATGTAGAGATCTATCAAGAATCTCAACTTCATAAACTTTCTTTTTTATCTCACAAACACTTGGGAGGTGGTCCTATTGATGTACATTGGTGATGCAAGAGCATCCGGTGGTAGCAGAGCAATCTTGCATCAACAAAAAATTTTCTAAGTGTTTGCCTTGGTGTCATGATATCGTGATAGAAAAAGAGTCGCGATATCGTGACATGTTGCGTTTTCGCGACTTAGCCAGGAGAGAGAAGGTGCGGGGTGAAAATGTCACGATTTCGTGACATGTCATGAAATCGTGACCAAAAGCAAGAAAGAGTAGAAGCACGATGAAAATGTCACGATTTCGTGACATGTCACGAAATCGTGACCAAAAGCAGGCGAGAGGTGGAGCCATTGAGAATGTCATGATTTCATGACATGTCATGAAATCACGACCATCGCAAAATCACGACTGTTGTGATATCGCGACCAGGAGCAGCCAGGAGGAGGAGCAGTTGAGAGTGTCACGATTTCACGACATGTCACAAAATCATGACTGTCACAAAATCGTGACCAGGAGCAGCCAGGAGGAGGAGCCATTGAGAATGTCATGATTTTGTGACATGTCGTGAAATCGCGATCGTCATGAAATCATGACAAAAGTGCAACCGAAGAGAAGGCAGTTGGGAATGTCGAGATTTTGTGACATGTCACAAAATCATGACTATCATGAAATCATGACAAAAGTGCAACCGAAGAGAAAGCAGTTGGGAATGTCGTGATTTCGCTACATGTCGCGAAATCACGACTATCACGAAATCATGACAAAAGTGTAGTTGAAGAGAAAGTAGTTGGGAATGTCACGATTTCGTGACATGTCACAAAATCATGACTGTCGTGAAATCGCAACAAAAGTGCAGCTGAGAGAAGACAGTTTGGAATGTCACGATTTCATGACATGTCATAAAATCATGACTGTCGCAAAATCGTGACCAAAGCAAAAAAGCGGGGGCATCGAAAGGCAAAGGTCACAATATCATGACATGTCATGATATCACGACTTGAAGATAAGAAAGGCAAAGGTGGAGGAAAATGTCACGATATCGTGACCCAAAGGCGAGGAAGGCAGAGATGGAGAGAAAATTTCATGATATCGCAACATGTCGCGATATCACGACCGAAAGGGAGAAGGAGCGCAAGGAAGTCAAAATGTCATGATATCGTGACATGTCACAATATCACGACAAATGGCTGGTTCATGGTTCGAAAAGGCACGCGTTCCAAGGTGATGTTTTCGAGGTAGTCAAGGGCCTCATTAATGCATGTTTTCATATCCGATAAGTTTGCTAAACATGACGGCCTCTCAAAAGCTGCATCCAAGAGGTCATAAATGTTAGATGGTTCTTTAATGCATGCTTTCATGACGGATCAGGGCAGTTGCCAATTATGGAAGGAAATTTGAAAACTCGACGGTGAAAGCCGACTTTGCAGGTTTTTATGATGTATTCTTTCAGAAGGGTCATTAATGGCCTAGAGGTTCAAGACCTCGATAAAAACTCAGAGATTGTAAGAGAAAGGGGGGGATTGGAAGATTGCACATAGAAGTGTAGAGTGTAGATGAAAAACTAAGCCTGTGCACTAGTTTCTGTAAAGCCTTTGGGTTGTTACTATAAAGATTTCTAGATTACTAAATGAAAAGTTGGATTTGATAAGGTGCAATTTTCCCATCCCCCATCAGTGGTATCAAAGCGAGAGTTCCTGAGCGTGTAACAGATCATAGAATGAGAGGCAGTTACACCACGATCTATGGAAGGGTTTGTAGAAGAAGAAAGAAGAATGCCTCCATGAAGAAACCATGGCGGAGTAAGAAATATGGTGCCAGTAGAATATTTTAGAGCTTTGCAGAGGCAAGTTTAGGCCCTGCAAGAAGAGCTACGTAGAGGGCATGAGCCTAGAAGGGAAGAAGGAAGTGAAGATAAAGTTGATGAAGAAGAAGACCAGTTTGAGGAAGAAGAAGAGGCTGTAGATCCTGCATATGTCAGGTTGTATAGAGCCATATCCTAGATTGGAAAGAAACTAAAAATGAAGGTTTCTACATATTCTGGAAACCTAAATCCAGAAGAGGTGATTGACTGGATAGATGATCTAGAGGAGTATTTTGAATATGAGGAGGTTGAAGACCCTAACTAGGTTAGATTTGCTAAGACCAAGCTGAAGGGTCATGCCAGCATATGGTGGAAAATAATATAGCTAGAAAGGAACAGAAGAGGGAAGGAAAGAATAACAAGATGGGATATAATGGTAGAAAAGTTGAAAATACAGTTTATTCCTATAGATTATGAGTTGGATCTGCTAAGGAAAATGTAGAGTTTGAGGTAGACAAGCAAAACTATCCAAGAATACACAGAGGAGTTTTATAAGATATCCATCAGAACTGGCCATTTAGAGGCAAACAAGGAGAAGGTGGCCCGTTATATCAATGGGTTGAGACCTAGTATCCAGGAGGAGTTGAGCCTAGTTCGGATGAGCACCATTGAGGATGCTTACTAGTTTGCTCTGAAGGTTGAAGAGAAACTAAACAGAAGGTTTGAGAGCAAGCAAAGAGGAAGAGGTCATGGAGGAAGGACTGGTGGAAGAAAATATGAAGGAAAAGAGGAGAAGAAAGAAGAAGCTAGCAGCAGTCAGGCCTAGAAGGAAGATAATGATTATAGACCCCATGTTCAGAACAATGGCTACCCAAGAGGAAGAGGTAGATCTGGACATGGGTATGGAAGAGGAGGATTTCATGGAACCTGTTTCCACTATGGTGAAGAAGGACATCGAGCATTTGAGTGTCCACAACATCGAGAAAGGATGGATAAGAGACCTGAGGGTCCTGCTAGAGCTGCTATAGCAGATGAAAGAGCCGAATCAGAACATTCTAAGGAGGTAGAGAGAGGAGAAGTCATGGTCGCAAGGAGAGCCATGTTGATTGAGGAAGACAAACCAGAGCAGAGGAGAAGCCTGTTCTACACGAGGTGCAAAAGCACAGGTAAATTCTGTAACGTGATTATAGATAATGGTAGCACTGATAACTTAGTCTCCGAGGAAATGGTCACTAAGTTGCATCTGGAGAGGAGGAGACACCCGCATCCATACCGGATTGTGTGGTTGCGGAAGGACCATAGAGCATGGGTCCGTGAATAGTGCTTAGTCACGTTCAAAGTTGGGAGATACCAGGATGAAGTCCTGTGTGATGTTTTTCCTATGGATGCTTGCCATTTGCTGTTAGGAAGGCCATGGCAGTTTGATCGGAGTGCAGTGCATGATGGTCGTGCAAATACGTACTCCTTGATGAAATATGGAGTGTGCCACAAGTTAAAGCCATTACAGGTAGTGGACGAGAAGGTGTGTAGTAGTGCCAAAATTTGTCTGGTAGAAGGTAGAAAATGTTTTTTCCAGGAGATGAGGTTTAAGCGGGCTACAGAGGCAGGTGCACGTTTGGAGATGTTGCAGAAAATGGTGACCAAATAGCACAGAAGTGAAGGTCACTTCTCCATCAACCTCGGGTGTCTGATGCAGGAGCATCCGATGGCAGCAGAGCAATCTTGCATCAACAAAATTTTTTCTAAGTGTTTGCCTTGGTGTCGCGATATCATGACCGAAAAAGAGTCATGATATCATGACATGTCATGTTTTTGAGACTCAGCCAGGAGAGAGAAGGTGTGGGGTGAAAATGTCATGATTTTATGACATGTCGTGAAATCACGACCAGAAGAAAGAAAGAGCAGAAGCACGATGAAAATGTCATGATTTCATGACATGTCACAAAATCATGACTAGAAGCCGACAAGAGGTGGAGCCATTAAGAATGTCGCAATTTTGTGACATGTCATGAAATCACGACCGTCGTGAAATCACGATCGTCGTGATATCACGACCAGGAGCATCCAGGAGGAGGAGCGGTTGAGAGTGTCATGATTTCGCAACATGTCATGAAATCATGACCATCGTGAAATCGTGACCAAGAGCAACCAGGAGGAGGAGCCATTGAGAATGTCATGATTTTGTGACATGTCACGAAATCACGACCATCACGAAATCATGACAAAAGTGCAATCGAAGAGAAAGCAGTTGGGAATTTCATGATTTTGTGACATGTCGTGAAATCGCGACTGTCGTGAAATCATGACAAAAGTGTAGCCGAAGAGAAAGTAGTTGGGAATGTCATGATTTCGCTACATGTCACGAAATCATGACTGTCATGAAATTGTGACAAAAGTGCAGCCAAAGAGAAAGCAGTTGGGAATGTCACGATTTTGTGACATGTCACAAAATCATGACTATCATGAAATCACGACAAAAGTGCAGTTGAGAGAAGACAGTTTGGAATGTTGCGATTTCGTGACATGTCGCGAAATCGCGACTGTCGCAAAATTGTGACCAGAGAAAAAAATCAAGGGCATTCAAAGGCAAAGGTCACGATATCACGACATGTCGCGATAACGTGACTTGAAGATAAGAAAGGCAAAGGTGGAGGAAAATGTCGCGATATCATGACATGTCGCGATATCGCGACCCAAAGGCGAGGAAGGCAGAGATGAAGAGAAAATTTTGCGATATCATGACATGTCACGATATCACGACCAAAAGGGAGAAGGAGCGCAAGGAAGTCAAAATGTCATGATATCACGACAAACGGCTGGTTCGTGGTTCGAAAAGGTGTGTGTTCCAAGGTGATGTTTTTGAGGTGGTCAAGGGCCTCATTAATGCATGTTTTCATATCCGGTAAGTTTGTTGAACACGGTGGCCTCTCGAAGGCTACGTCCAAAAGGTCAAAAATGTCAGATGGTTCTTTAATGCATGCTTTCATGACGGATTGGGGCAGTTGCCAATTATGGAAGGAAAATTCAAAACTCGATGGAGGAAGCCGACTTTGCAGGTTTTTATGATGTATTCTTTCAGAAGGGTCATTAATGGCCTAGAGGGTTGAGACCTCGATATGTAAGATAAAGGGGGGGGATTGGAAGATTGCACGTAGAAGTGTAGAGTGTAGATGAAAAACTAAGCCTGTGCGCTAGTTTCTGTAAAGCCTGCGGGCTGCTACTATAAATATTTCCAGATTACTGAATGAAAAGTTGGATTTGAGAAGGTGCAATTTTCCCGTCCCCCATCAATTGGTTGGAATTTGTTAAATAAGTATGAACCTAACACTAGACAAAAATGGGGTACATATCCTAGTTGTTTGTAAAATAGTCAAGATAAACCAAATTATATCAAGATCAATCACACATATCATAAAAAATTGATTCATCCTTATACTATGGAAATATGAATGGTAGGGTTATTTAGCACTTGGAAAGTTTCTAATATCCTTACACACCCAAAAATATGGGATAAGCCTATAAAATATCCTTCCTTGGTATATGGATCTATTAGAAAACTCAAATCAAAATCCTCTTTTGATACGTCAAATATAATTCATTCATATACCCAATAAGGGTGGATGATAGAAGTATTCAACACTTGAAAAGTGCTTAACACACTTACACACCCAACAAAAAATGCTAGTTCTATTAAACATAATTTCTCAATATATGAGTTTATTAGAAATTTCAACCACAATTCTAACAAGTAATTTCTTCTTTCATAAGTCCTCTCTTGTAACCCTATAGACGCTTGAGATATGTTTTTATATGAAAAATCATAGATATGCCTAACACAAAATGGGATTCATATTCATCTCTTCATTGTTTGTAGGTTGGTTAGGGAAAACAAATATTATTTGTTTGACACTTCATTCAACCTTCCTATAGTATATACTTTGCATTAACAATTGACTACTTTATTATTGACACTATCCTTTGCTAATAATTAATACTCTTAGTTAAAGCAATGATTTCCAACTCATGATCATTTGATAAACTCTAACTAAGGCTAATTTTATTGATTCAATATTTTATAAGTCTACAATTGCTTGTGAATTTGCCATGCAATAAATCTATAAGGTTAGGCCTTGTTCTAAGTCTATCAAAAACTTATGATTACCATACATACTCTAGATTATATATCAAACCACTTGGTAGGATTAGTATTATAGGTATAATAACTTACAATGTTGTAATTATTTGCATGCATGTTGGTCAATGAATCTATAGGGGTAACCCATATCACCTTATCTATTATATAGGCATGAGATAAATTAAATCTCATCCAGTATACTTTTTCCTCAAATCAAAACTTATGAGAAAAATTATAACACTTTATTTTATTACACTTTAAGTCAAGTTAATAATCATGTGATCACCTTTCATCACCTTCAAAAAATTGATACTATGATTCATCCTTATATCTAAGGATGAGTGGTAGAATTATTCCATGTCTGATAAGTATCTAGTATTCCTATACACACAACATGGGATAATTCTATCAAACATCCTTTATTAGTATAAGGGTCTATCAAAAATCCCAAGTCATGACACAACACCCTATCACTTTTTATTTTCTCCAAGATTTATAAATCGATTTTTTCCTTATATCTGATAAGGATGGATGTAAGGATTATACAATACTTGGAAAGTGTGCTATACACCCAAATATAATGGATAGTTAGATCAAATATTCTACCTATGTATAAGCATCTATAAAAAATCATAGAATTATCATACAACCTTCTATTTCTATTGAATTAGTGCAATATGATTAGAGTCACAATTTCAAAATATATATTGTCAATTATTAATAGCTTGAGTAAAGGACACTTCGATATATCAAGCACTAAACTCCTTTTCTCAAATTAGAGTAGTTAACGTGTAATGTACACCCCTTGTTTGCAATAATTTTCTGATCTGATTTTTTTTTTTGAAACTATTGTTTTGGTTTTGTTTGCTTGCTTATTTGTTTCAATTTTGGTTTCAGATGTGTTTTTTGCATTTGAACGTGAAATATGCATGTAAAATCATATGGAAAACATAGTAGAATGGAAAAAATATATATTGCAACAATATAAACTCAATGAAATGACTCACATTCATTAAATATCTCAATATTATGATTGATTACAATGATAGCAGCAGAAATATAATTTATTCTAGACCTTTTACAATTTTTTGGGTGCTAGAATGACACACTAGAATACATAAAATGATCACAACTTCGCCAATATAGCTCCAAATCCAATTTCATAAAATGTAATGATGATGTTTAAGCTAGGTGCCCCTGTTTGGATAAGTTTCATACCTAAAAATAGTCCCAAATGGTTGGTATGCATCCCAAGAAAAGGTGTACGAACTACTGGTGATATAGCCAGCTGTAGAAAATTTGAAACTCCACAAAAATCTATAAATGAGTACTCAAAAAGCATCACCCAACCTAGAGAAATGCATAGGAAAAATACCCAGAATAATATCTATTTGATTTTTGGAGCTATGAGCAAAAATATCAATTTTTAGCTATTCAAAAATGGAATGTGCAGCCCTGGTATTGCAAAATATGCTCCTCAAAATGCCAAACTAATTCCAACCCAGATAAAAAATGCCAAAAACAACAGAACCCAAATGATTATTTTTACCAAAATCAAAACTTCAAAAATCTCAAACCCTTATGCCTCAGAAAATATCTTCCACTAAAGTGCAAACCTAGCTTCTGGATGAAACTTGTTGTAGAATATCTAGATGTGATCTTTCACACATGTAGATATTGTCCTTGATGGAGGTTTTCATCTTCAAAAAGCCCTGTGAACCCCATGCAAATAGCTCTACAAGTTTTCTCTCCAAGAGAAGCCAAAGAAAAATATCCAAGCATATCCATAATGGGAGCAAACAACTGAATATATAGACCTTTTGTTGAGACAACTCCTTTTGCACAGCCAATGTGGGATAAAACTTAAAACATATTTTACTTTTCAAGTCCCACGTCCCTTTTTACCTAGGCACTCAACATGGGGTCAACAACTTTATTTCATAACTTAAGTTGTTGCTTTTAAAATACATAAAGTCACTTTTCATCTCTAAGTAACTTTATAAAATATTATTTATCACTTAAGTGACTTATGTCCCCTTATATCTCCACTTTATAAAATAAAGTTATAACTATACTAAATTAAATATTTAATTTAATTTAATATAATCAAACCTTTGCTCATTAAAATCTCTGACCTCTGGTCATCTGATTTGCCAACTGAACATAGAACTGGATACCCAATTTGACAAAGAATAATACTGGACTGTCCGCCCGGCTGGAAACCCTAAAAGCTGACTTACTATAAATAGTAAGTATTGCTAAAAATAGCCATTAACTTCTCTGAACACCAAATGCTCTGAATTGGTCACCATGGACTAGAAACTCAACTCGAAGCACAAACCCTAATCCCATAGCACATAATTACTAAAAATAGTAAGTGTCCAAATATAGCAAGTGATAGCTCAAAACTTCGAGATCAAAACAACCCATCTCGCCAAAAATAAAACCTAGAAAACCCAGAAAATTCCATCACCACCAATCGGGAAAAAACTAACTTACTAAAAATAGAAAGTGGTGACCAATTGCTCCGAAAAGCCTTCGAAAAAGGGTAGAGGATAGCAAATGAAGCACTGAGCATGAAGAACCAACCCAGTTAGGGTTCCCTAAACAACTCCACTAGCCTACAGGAACCCAGTAGTAGGCTAATCTGCAACTGCACCTGACTGTCTAGAAAGGGGACATTACAGTCCGCCCTTCCCAAAGATTGCTTGTCCTCAAGCAATACTCATGTATACTCCAGTCAATTGTCTGCTCCTAGCCGTAGTCACATAAAATACCAAGATCCCATAAAAACCTTAGAAAAACTCCACCACGTTGATGTTGCACCACTCTGATCACAACTGGAAATCCAATATACATCAACTGAACTCCTAGCTCCTGCAACCAAATAATATACTCATCCTCAAAACCTAAATTGGAATCCCTGTAGCGGCCAAGCTCTATGTCATGAGAAGTATCATTCCAAAGCATCCCTTTATAAACAAATCCTGTGCTCCCACTGTATATAATGATATAGTGCATCCAAAAATACAATTTGTTCATCAAGGAAACATGATGTTCTATGAATCTCACCTCGATGTCCCGATGAACACACTGATAATTTTCCAACAAGAGGCTAATATAGAAGTGGGTTGCAATTCCAATTCTATGAATAATCATCCTGGGAATGCTTCTGCTAACAAGGTCTAAGAATATCAAGTTGTTAGTCAACCTCCAAGTGATCATATATTCATTCTAGGAGTAACAACACACTCGATCAGCAATGAATCTCAAAGTAGAATAAAAAATTAGGTAATCTATCAACATGAATTGACTGACAAAATTTTGATTCAATGCCCAAAAATCAATCAAAAATTGGATTTGGTTAGTTGTAACAACAATTTTATGCATGAAGAACCATAAACTAACCTTACCCGAAGGCTGAATGACCCAAAAATGATCAAAACTAAAGCTGTCCAAGTCTGAAATTAGCATCTCAAAGTCTGATTTTAGGAAAATCAACATTCCATGAGAAGCATAACTACTGCAAATCAAAGACCTACCAGACAGAAAGCAAAGTCTGACCATACCATCAACTGTAATAGCCTCCCAAAGAGTCATCAATCCAAAAAACCTCTGGTTCATCCTCAGAATCTCCCTCCAACCCACTTGTATGAATACAAATGGATACATAACATAGTTGTTCAAAAAGCAAACAACAACATCCCTTTCACTCTTTTGGTTAACCATCTCCCAAGGCACGCACCTTCCATCATCCACGATGCCTAGAAACACAAGCATGTGATCCTGGGTGTGGAAACTCATCTTTCCAAAAGCTTTGTCATACTGTGGCTGCACCATACCATACATCATATGAATGTTAACTATGGAAGACGTAAAAATATATGTTGGTACAACACAAGGCCTCTCCATCACATCAGCTGCTAAATCATTATTGATCTCCTCTCCTTGTGATGTATTCACAAGATCCATTACAATGCCACCATGATCCCAACCATCATGACCTATCAAAGGAAAAAATTCATCATCATGATGCATCTCAAAGAGTGGATTGTCAAAGGATGTCTCACTATCCACCTCAAATAATGGATTGCCAATCCACTGAATTCCATCACTGTCCTCAAGCTCGATCCAATCATCCTGCTGCTCTAAAATAGTGTTCTCTAACAAAGAACCTTGAGTAGACTTAAGCTCAGTAGTGAGCTTGACAACCTCTTCCTCTTTACCCTTTAATGCACTAAGGGTCTCTTCAGCAAGCCTCATAAAATGATCCCTGTCTGCAAGTATGTTCATAAAATCTGATTTCATAGTTCCCAATGCGGCTATTAATTTCTTCAAATCTGCAATAGTGATTATCCCTTCAACACCATTCTTCCTCTTCTCACTTTGGACCTTCCAATATAGTTCTTCAATGAATTTTTGGGTATTCAAAATAGGTTAATGCAACAACAATTATGTCTTCACTAGTTTTGAAATAAAAATCAAATTTATACATTTAATTTTTAGATTTATTTTCCTGATGATAGTCCGCAAAAAAGTCATTTACTAGGGTTTCCTCTTCGCACATTATATGCTCCATTATTTTTTCTTTACTTGGGATAAGAGGAATTTCATTCACAAATGTTTCTTCAATAGTATTAGGTGTCAACACACCCGGATCCCAAGGCACTAAGAGCTGATCTCTTAATTCTGCTCCATCATGTTTATTATGCACATCATGCATGTCTATCTCAGTATGTAAATCACTCTATAAATCACCAAAGAAAATGAAGTTACTCGGAACACTCACCTTCATAGGTTTAGTTTCAAAACTAAACCCACATTCATTTGTACTATCATCACCAAAGTGTGATAGAGAAGTGTATTCATGTGCTAATTGAAGATCTGTATCACCTTCAACATGCTTAGCATCTAAAAATGCATTAGTGAACTCATCATAAAAAAATTTTGTAACAAATTCATCATTCTCTATCTATGTATATGTGTCATCAAGACCATTAACACAACTGGAATCATCAACCATTTGTTCAGACATTATATCCAAGGTTGTTGGTTTAGAGTCTTCATCATGTGTTTTTTCATCATGTGAGAGAGCATGCTTATCAATAGAAACCATCTGTGACTCCATCATACATACCTCATGAGAAATGGATTCTTCTTCAACACAAACATCACATTTGATTTCTTTTTTAGCGGTAGCCCTTGTATTTACAACTTCAACATCAACAAGTTTTGATTCTTTGTTCATCTTTTCAAGGAGTTTCACTTTCTCATCTCCATTTGGTTGTTGCCTCATACACATATCAATGTAATCTTCATAAGTCATAATGGTGTGATAACCCTCATCAAGAGCTTTCCACTCCTTTTGAAACTGATTAAGTAATTCAATGATTTTAGGCTCATGCTTTACCCGAGGATGAATTGTAAGAGGAAAATTTGTCATCATAGTAGCCAACTGATTGATGGATTGCTAGATCTTTTTCTGACCCTCCAAATACTCATGTTGAAACCTATTCCAATCACTAAGTGGCTCCATTTTCAAACTATATAAGAACCCAAACATGCTGGCAGAATAAGTTGAGCTCTGATACCACTGTAATGTATACCCCCTGTTTGCAAAAAAAAATTGATCTGATCTTTTTTCTAAAACTGTTGTTTTGGTTTTGTTTGCTTGCTGATTTGTTTCAGTTTTGGTTTCAGATGTGTTTTTTGCATTTGAACATGAAATATGCATGTAAAATCATATGGAAAACAGACTAGAATTGAACAAAAATATATTGCAACAATATAAACTCAATGAAATGACTCCCATTCATTAAATATCTCAATATTATGATTGATTACAATGATAGCAGTAGAAATATAATTTATTCCAGACCTTTTACAATTTTTTGGGTGCTAGAATGACACACTAGAATACATAAAATGATCACAACTTCGCCAATATAGCTCCAAATCCAATTTCGTAAAATGTAATGATGATGTTTAAGCTAGGCGCCCCTGTTTGGATAAGTTTCAGACCTAAAAATAGTCCCAAATGACTAGTATGCATCCCAAGACAAGGTGTACGAACTATTGGTGGTACAACCAACTATAGAAAATTCAAAACTCCACCAAAATCTATAAATGAGTACTCAAAAAGCATTGCCCAACCTAGAGAAATGCATAGGAAAAATACCCAAAACAATATCTATTTGATTTTTGGAGCTATGAGCAAAAATATCGATTCCTAGCTATGCAAAAATGGAATGTGCAGCCCTGGTATTGCAAAATATGCTCCTCAAAATGCCAAACTAATTCCAACCCAGATAAAATATGCCAAAAAAAACAGAACCTAGATGATTATTTTTACCAAAATCAAAAATTTGAAAATCTCAAACCCTTATGCCTCAAAAAATATCTTCCACTAAAGTGCAAACCCAACTTCTGGATGAAACTGGTTGTAGAATATCTAGAGGTGATATTTCACACCTGTATATATTGTCCTTGATGGAGGTTTTCGTCTCCAAAAAGCCCTGTGAACCCCTGCAAATAGCTCTGCAAGTTTTCTCTCCAAGAGAAGCCAAAGAAAATATCCAAGCATATCCATAATGGGAGCAAGCAACTGAATATATAGACCTTTTGTTGATACAACTCCTTTTGCACAACCAATGTGGGATAAAACTTAAAACATATTTTACTTTTCAAGTCCCACGTCCCTTTTTACCTAGGCACTCAACATGGGGTCAACAACTTTATTTCATAACTTAAGTTGCTGCTTTTAAAATACATAAAGTCACTTTTCAAAATAATTTTTTATAAATAAAATAACTCCTAAGTCACTTTATAAAATATTATTTATCACTTAAGTGACTTATGTCCCCTTATATCTCCACTTTATAACATAAAGTTATAACTATACTAAATTAAATATTTAATTTAATTTAATATAATTAAACCTTTGCTCTATTATGCTTTAATATATGAAACAAGCTATATTGGGATAAATATTGATCTAGATGTATATATTTAGTATGGTTTTTTAGAAGCTTTTTATGGTGATGCAATGTTGTTAACCTATCCGTCCACTGATATATACATCTCTCTAACCTTACCCTTTTCTTACCCTAAACTCCAAACCCTAATTGAGCATAATTGTGTCAAAAATCTGCTAAGTTGACAAGGAACCAACCTACTCTGGAGGTTGGATCTGAAACCCTTGCTTTGGTCCATCCAATATTGAGTGTTGAGCTACAGCTACCGGAAGCAAGCCTAAACAGAAAGTAGGAATATAGACAATCATAGTATCAAGTAAAACTTGGTGCAATTCAATGCCAACAAGAGGTATCCATCACAACACACTATTTACATCAACAAATTCTTTTTATTCACGACTAATTACCTTGCATAATTGCATGAATGTATGATGCTTATAGAATCAATGGATTTCCTAAGGATACAATGATGAAAACTAGTCAAGATAACTTACACTTGCATTGCACTTGCATTAGGTCTTTAATGCTAGTGGATACATACACTTTGGATATTATATTGCTTAATGCATGGTTGTACGCACCAAGATGTAATGATGGCCTATATTAGCATAGGGACATCAAATTCTAGTAGAATTTATGTTTCTCATTGACTAAAATCACATGTTACTATGCATTTCTCATATTCACTTTTATTCATTTCTGATAAATATTTGATCTAAAGTCATCAATTGGGGTTGCATCCCTATGATCTTATCCCCTACAATAACTTTAACAAAGGAAACTTTTTTTTATCAAATAACTATGACTAAAGATAAAAAACAACCATAGATCATCAATAGAATTTGACACAATGATGTTTCCTTCATTAGGCTATTTATGGGAAACAAGATTATGGTTCTAATTGCAACTTGAATAATCTTGAAGTTTGAACAATATAGATCTTATATCAACAATGGTTTACTCTCTTTAAAGAGAGTATAATCTTGACCATGTTGCTTCACAATTACATAGAACATTATAAACATGCCTAAAAGGATGGCCATGGATTTTTTCTCCCTCTAAGGATAGGAAAAATGCCTTAACAAATAGTTTTATCAAATAATCCTAAAAATTATTTTGAATCTCATAAATAAATCATGACTTCCTACTAAGTATGGGGTATTTATCACAAATTTCTTCTCAATATCACACACCATTTTTAAAATTCATTTAAGTCTACAATGATATAGGCACATATCATGTTTGAAATTACTTCATATTTACAATGATCCAAGCATACATCATGTTTAAAGTCTTTAGGATATACAATGTTCTAGACACACATCATGTTTAAAGTCCTTCAAGTCTGCAATGATATAGACACACATCATTTTTAAAGTATTTTACATCTACAATGATCCAAATATATATCATCATGCTTAAAGTTCTTTAGATATACAATGATTTAGGCACACACTATATTGAAATTCCTTCAGATCTATCATGATCTAGGAACATATCAAATACAAAGTTTGAAGTCCTTTGAGCAATATAAATATTAAAGTCCTCTAGGAAATATAAATATTGAATCCCTCTAGGCAATGCAAATATTATCACACACAAATTAAAGTCCTATCAACCCTAATTACAATTATACAAGACTTATAATGGTCATGTCCTGATGGTCTAGGAAAATTCAAGCCCTAACAATTCTAGGCACAATGATTTCATAAGATTTATAATGATCAAGTACTGAAGGTCCAATCAAATTGAATTCCTAGAAACCCTAGGCACAATTATACAACACCAAAAATGGTCAATTATTGGAGGTCCAAACAAAGTAAATTCCTAGCAACCCTAGACACTTATACTTAATCTTTCAAAATATCATGATAAAATCCCTAGCAACCCTAGGTACTTGTTTATAATATTTTAAAATATCATGATCAAATCCCTAAAAAATCTAGGCACTTGTATAAAATATTTTAAAATATCATGATTAAAGTCCTTAAGACCATCTTGATCTAGGAAAATAAAAGTTTCAAAATGTCATGAATTCCTGATCTCAATAAAAAACTATTATTGTCATTCAAACAAATCATTTATGAAAATAATAAGAATCAAAGCATCATTGCCATAATAAGTTTCAACTAACATATTACTGTATCATAATATCATCATCATTTATCAAAACATTATCAAGACAAAAGGATAGTTCATCAAAGAATAATTTTCTTATATATACATAAATGAATCCTATGCACCCCTCAACTCGTGTGACATACCACAATAACAAACATGGTTTACTTGGCTATGTATAAAATCACAAGGACTGGTACATCACAATCACAAAATTGTTGCACTCAGTTCCCCAGCTAGCCAAAAAAACCTACCAAATCTCATCAAAAACTAATTTTAAGAGCTTGTGTTCCACACCATCCCATGCAACAACTACTGAGAAGCTCTAGTTATAAATTTTGACCTAGAATGAGACCTGTAAGGAGCATGATATAGGAAATCGTACCTCTACTCTAGATAAATTGCTTGATGATATAATGCCCTATAATGAGCATCCTTGATCCTCTCTACCTGTAACTCATCCCTAGTAGCATCTAACCAATCAAACGTTGCTAGTGCATTAGGAGTTGTAATTGCTACTCTTTCATCACCTCTCTCCCATGTCAATTGTACCACCTAAAATTCTACTTTGAGGTATCTTAAAATCCCTCTCTACCTTGGTAATATCTCACTCTAAGTTCATTTGAGCCACCCATTTCATAGTTGCATCTCTCTCTACTACAAATTGAGAAGCCTAGAAAACTACACGACTTTGCTCACACTGGATATGAGCAATATTTATAGCCATGGCATTGATCTTCTATAGCATATTAGATATCTAAGAATCATCCATATTCATTGTTGTCTTACTAGGTACTACACTTGTATCACATCCTTAAGGTGGGGGAATATATATCAATGGTGAAACAATGAGGACTCGTTGATCCCTCTACCATTTTTGCCTTTGCACCACCCTAACAAGCCTCCATATACAAGTACTCTCCCATATCTGGAAGGTCTCTATATAGACCAAATTTCTTCAAAACTTTGTCTAGTCTATACACCTCTTTGGTATCACTAAGACTGGTAATCCATCAAATCTTATAAACTTGAGAAAGCTCAAAACCATCCTCTACCCACTCCATATGCTCTATCTAGGGTCTCCACATAATTTGTATGGGTTTGAAGTCATCTATGGCTAGTCATTACACCATCAACATCTATTTGGAAGGATGATTATGAGTCTAAAATGTATGAGCGCAGTTGTATGCAACTTGAGGCCTTGCATTTTCTATCTAGCCTAGTAAACCAAATGGGTGTTAGATAATGATGTGCTCCCAAAACCATAACTAGATGAGAGTATAATAGACAAGGATATTCCACTTTCTACACACAATATAATCTAAAATTTTGTATAGTCAATCCAAAATTAAAGGACCCTATGTACATATTAAATTACTATATCTCATCCCCACAATCACACCACACCATCTCCATTGTAGAATTTAACCACTTATATATCCCAATAGCAAACCTAAGATAATAGTACTCAATGGTGTTGTTAACCCATCAATACAACCAATTATAAACATCTTATTAAGATGTATCCCATGAAGGTCCAAGGTGTAGACCAATTGGTTTGACCAAAATACATAAGGGGGAAAAAAGTCCAAGGTTCAAATAATGGGCCTCACTGGACAGAACACTTGTCCCTTTCTTGGTGCTTTCAGTGATGTAAAATATTTAAAATAATTATGGCATGGTGGTTATAGGGGTGGAATATGCAAATAATTGTGTAGTGGTTTTTGGGGTGGACAATGCAGAATACTGTGATGGCCATAAAATATGAACCTACTTGAATTCATGGTAGCTACAGATTCCACCATGTAAATTTAGAAAACAAATATGGATCCTGTGGCTCATAACTTGTTGATAAACATGGTCATAGTAGATGTCAAATGTGGACCTTTAATCCACACTCATCCAAATAGGGCTTCTTTAAAATCCTCTAGAAATCTACCAAGGTGATTTTCAAGTAACTTATTGATAAAAAGAATGTGCCATACTCTAACCATCATCTCTTAGCCAATGTCATCATCATAGCATGATAAAAATCAACCTTAGGTATTACTATTGGATACTTGAATTCCAATATTCACATAGTAACCCTATCAATTGGGTTCATCACATAAAGGTAAGTAGAAAAAGCATTAGCTGATCACTCTCTATGATCTAAAACACCAACCTATATCTGAAAACCTTTTGTTAGCTAATTATATATTAAAAAAAATTAATTTTGTGGGTTCTTTAAAAAATCACCACTTGCTTACAAAATTATCATCCTATGAATTCTTTTTCCATGGTTGAATATTCTACTTGGCAAAACATATTCAAAATTCCATGAATATATCACCCAAGAATGAATTTTTTGTCAATGACTTTGCCATACAAAAGGTAAAATTGCTACCCAAAACTCAAAATAAACTTTCAAAAACTAAAATCATAGAGAGGTACATGAACATGATGCTGCTATTGATCCATCCAAAAATTTCTAAAATTTTCTTCGAAGCTCCCATTTGTCAAACTGTGCAATAAAAATGAATTATGTTTTACCCACTTCTCACCTAATATATCCTCTTTGGGCTCCCAATTTTTTTTTTTTTTTAAATTTCACAACTACCTTCATCCCAAAGTGTAGATACCATATGAATTTTCCTTTCATAAAATTATATCCATGAACATTTTTAGGCAATGGTTTTTCCCACAAACATGCAAAATGATAAGTTTTCCATTTGAGTGACCATGATTATCCATGCCAATTGAGATAATATATACATGCCTCAATAATATTTTCAACCTTGCATGATTTTTTCTTTTGAAAACATGATCTTATCTTGCCAACCTCCTAAATCCTTATTTCTTACCAATTTGAGTTCATTTTCTAATTCAAACTCCTCCATGTAAACTTGGAAACCTTGCCTCATCCCTCATTTCACAAAAATTATAAATTCAACTCCTTATTCTCAAATTGGGCATGGTGATTTATTTTTATGATATCCATATATGATTTTTTGTATGCATGATTATTGACATGATATTTAATCTTTCTTTATATGCTTTCATAATGCAATCAAGTCTACTAGTGAAGCTCTGCTCATTCTTCTCCATAGGATCTTAGCTTTATTGTTGTAGGTTCTTTTTTGATGTCACATACATTGATACCTTACATGCAAGTTGGCTACATGGTAGAAATGGGAGTCTTCCCATAATTATTATTCTTTGTTGATTTAACTAATTATTCCTATATTTTTAACAACCTTTTCATGAATTTTCTATCCTAACACCCTACTTTTCATCACTAGAAAGTTTATTTTCAAAATACTTTTAAAGGACTTACAAAAATAATTCAAGATTTATCATCTTCACCTTTGGACTATCAGATATCAAATTTGATATTGGTTTCACCTCTAGAGGCACTCCTTGCAAATTTACCACTTGTAAGACTAGTAGGTGATGAACTTGATTTTCTCACTCTATATATGGGATCGACCAAATTCCTACTTCTTTTGGATTTATGACATTAAGAGAACCCATACATCAAGTTTTTTTGACTTAAATATACTTGTATACCTCCATAATAAAATCCATTGGTCGTAGGTTCTTTGGTCTATGAACCTATTTTGAGGGTGGTAAACCTACCTTGTGAGCAACAAAGTTGATTTAGCTAGTCAAGTAATCCATTTTTAACCCAATAGTTCCTTTCTTAAACTTGAATTTGTCATTAACATATTCTCATCGGTGTATCTTAGCTTTACAACATTTCATTTTTAGTATATTCAATTAAAATAATATTCGAAGGTGCATATTTATTTATTTCAAAAGAATAAGGGATCTGACAATCAATAAGGATGATAGTATTTTCCCCAGTATTATCCCAAACCACCCAAAACTAACTAATATTATATTTTCCCCCATTTTAGTCATTTTTGCAGGTTCAATGGTGATAGGGAAAATTCATCAATAACAATTCTAGTTTGAAAATGGTATAGTCACAAAGGTGGCAAATTAGATTCTAGATTTTAGGCATCAGATAGTCTCTACAACTTTACAGGTCATAGCGTTTACTAGAAATGATTTTGATCCATAAGCGGTGATTTCAAGGAGGTGGTAAATTTGATCTCTATTTTTAGATCCATTACCTATAGATATTGGGTATTCTTACTCATTTTTGTTTCTCTATTCTAAATCTAAAAACATACGATTCGTTTCTTGTTTTTTAGTTTTTCATCACATATTTAAAATGAAATTAATAAATTTAGGTTTTCTTTTATTGAGAACTCTAGCACAATACATAAAAAATATTTTAAATAAAAAAACTTATGCTTTTATACTTTCCTTTAGGCATCAAATTTGAGAAATCATTCAGTTTGAATCTTTAGGATAGAGTTTTGTTTGTCTACATTACTCTCTTGAGCCCTTACTAAAAAGATAAAGTTGTACTTCTTGTAAATCAAAACACTAGCCTAGTTCTCAATAAATTAGAAGTGCATATAGGGTAGAATTTATCTATTGCATATTGTATTCATTTTGCATTACATATTACATCATACTTTAATTCTTAGATCTCAAAAACCTAGGTGATTTTTGAACCAAATCATCAAACATATATTTAGGGTAAATCTCTAAAATACCCCTAGTGAACCCTAACTTACCCCAAAAATAAAAACTCTCATAACAACAATATTTAGGCATGAATCTATCTAAGTGTAAATCATGGGATCAAGGGCCAACGTTATTGAATCTTGGTCCACACCTTCATACTCAATATTTTAACATTTTCCACTATAGCTAACCTAATAATCTACTTATTTATTAATGAGGATCTATTTTCCTTTTTAAATATCCATATGTTACACTCCATCTAAATCCCCTAAGCATAGTGGAAAGAAAACAAATCCCATATCTTATTCAATATTACAATCCTAAAGGGATTTTTCTCTTGTTCTATCCAATCCACCATTCTATTTTATGGTACCCAAATGATCCCCATATCCTAAATTAAACCTTTAAGAATAAAAAAATAATAGGTACATCCTAACATTAAGTGTTCCACTAACTCTTTCTATTATTCACATGGATGAAATCTATTAGAAAATGAACCCTCTTTTATGTAAGTTATTTACTATTAGGATCTTATTCTACATAGCTATCCAATGAAAAATTGTTGTCTTTAGTATTACCTTTGTTTCCTAGAGCATCTTCCATTGGAACCCATATTTTGACTTAGCTGATAGAATATTATAGGCTAATTTTACACTAAAGGATCCACCACAAATAGCTCCTTATACTATAGAGTCTTCACCCATATTTACACCTACATGGAAGGAACTTAGTCTAATTTTGATCTTACATATAGCTTTATCACTATGGTTACTACCACATAAGTCCTTCCACAAACATACAACCATACCTTTGTTTGAGATATACTCGTACTTCAACTAACTTATCATCCAAGCTTAGGTGTAGGTTCTCCAACCATGCATCCTCCCAGAAGTGAATCAACCTTCCATTCCCATTTTTACATTAAAATTCTTTTGATAACATATTTATTCCCTCCATAATATGGTTCCATATGGATAAGCCTTTATAGGGGTTTAATATTGTTAAAAATATCACATCTTCTTAGCTATCTAAGTACTTGTTCTTAAAATTATGTTCCAAAAATAATGAACTTCCTTCATTAGACTTCATCCTACTTTAGTAGCTAAGATCTTATTCATGTCTTTATTCCTACTTAATCCCAATCCTAGTTTAGATTTTATTCTACACTCTTTTTACCATGCCATAAAGGGATTCTACTATTTTCCTCTACACATGGCCATAAAAGTTTCTTTTGCATACTTTCTAAATTGTTTGCAACTTTTATTGGTATCTTAAACATAGATAGGAGATATACTAGCATGTATTGAATGGTACTCTTTAGAATCTAAAGCTTTCGTGCTTAATTTAGTCAATTTTATTTCCATATTTCTAGCTTACATTGAAACTTATTTATCAACATATCTCATACCTAGTCCTTACACACACCTATAAATTGAGGTATTTTCAAATAAGTGGATGGAAGACTTGATATAATACAACCTATTATATTTGTTATCCTTCTTTACCATTTATTTAGAATTTTTATGAAGAACGCCATACTCTCTTTGAGGTTAATCATATTATAGAAATTATAGTTGTATATATTTAGGATCTATTTGAACTTATTAGCTTTGGCCACCAAAGGTTTACTAAGTAGAATTGTATTATCTGTAAAGTATTGATGATTCGTACCTCTCATATACATAGAAGGTTTCAACCCATTTAATGCCCCCATAATTTGGTATGCACCTATACATATCCTAAGGGATTCTGTTACATTCCAAACATAGCCTGCGTCGGCTATGTTTTCCAAGTGTTTAATATTTAGTATATATTGATTCACAATAGTTTATTTGAAATCACCAATCTTATTTTCTAAATTCATTTGTGTTATTCGCATTGGCCTATATGGCGAGGGTGTGCCCACCTCAAGTGGCATTTAATTATTTTTATTCTTCCGCTGCAAATTCTTATTCGATATATTATATTTGTCATTCTATTTCAGAAATCTCTCTCTGTATTTCTCATTGTGCAGAAGGATAGATATATCCTTCCAAGTGGTATCGGAGCGGCTACATTTTACACAAAGAAAAGTTATTTGTCAAACGTTCCAAATGTTCATTTGGTGTTCAAGAAGTCGAGTATCTTGGTCATGTAGTTTCACACGATGGCATCAAAGTGGATCCCAATAAGATTAAGGCAATTCAAGAGTGGCCTTTACCTAAAACCATCAAGAAACTTCATGGTTTTTTGGGTCTCACGGGCTACTATCGCAAGTTTGTACAAAATTATGGTAAGATCGCAGCACCTCTTACCGCACTCACAAAGAAGGATGCTTTTCGCTGGTCGACAGAGGCTACTCAAGCCTTCAAAGCTCTTAAGAAGGCCATGTGTACAACTCCAGTATTAACAACTCCCAATTTTAACAAACCATTTATTATCGAGTGTGATGCATCAGGAATAGGAATTGGGGCTATATTAATGCAAGAAGGTCATCCGTTGGCATTTGAAAGTAAACAACTCTCCAAGAAAAATTTGGGAAGATCAACATACGAAAAAGAAATGTTGGCTATTATTCATGCAGTAGAAAAATAGAGACACTACCTAATCAGTAGTCGCTTCATTATCAAAACAGATCATAGTAGTCTCAAACATTTTCTTGAGCAGAGGTTTTCTTATCCAGAACAAAATAAGTGGTTAACCAAACTATTGGGTTATGATTTTGTTATCGAATACAAGAAAGGGAAGGAAAATGTAGCCGTCGATGCGCTGTCCCAGAAATATGAAGACGAAGTAGTCATTAACGCTATTTCAGGTCCTTGCTCCCAATGGGTGACTCAATTACAAGATGACTGGTTAGCCAATAGTGAAACTGCTAAGATAATTCAAGAATTTTCTATCGGTTCCTCTAAACACTCTTTGTTCTCTTATGAAGATAAAATCCTCCAGAAGAAGAATAGCATTTACATTCCACACAATTCAGAACTCAAATTGAAGATCCTCGATGAATCACACGCTTCTCCATCAGCAGGACATTCAGGATTTTTGAAAACATATTTAAGAGTGAAACAATCATTTTGTTGGAAAGGATTAAAAGCGAAGTCAAACAATGGGTAGCGAGAATGCGAAGTTTCCCAGTGCAATAAAGGTGAAACAATCAAATCACCAGGATTGTTACAACCATTACCCATCCCTGACCGACAGTGGGAACATATATCCATGGATTTTATTGAAGGTCTTCCAAAATCAGAAGGCAAGACAGTAATTTTTGTCGTCGTAGACTGGTTATCCAAATACGCTCACTTTCAAGCTTTACAACATCCATTTTCTGCAAGCAAGGTGGCAAAGGTATTTATGGATTCAATTTTCAAATTACATGGTATGCCAAAAAATATTGTAAGTGATAGAGACCCCATTTTCACTAGTAACTTTTGGCGGGAATTATTTCAACTTAGTGGTACCAAATTGAACATGTCTTCAGCCTACCATACACAGACATAGATGGTCAAACAGAAGTAGTTAACAAATGTTTGGGTACGTACTTAAGATGTTTTGCTCAAGATAAACAATACCAATGGAGCCAGTGGTTAGCATTGGCAAAATGGTGGTACAACACTTCTTACCATTACTCAATTAAGATGTCTCCATTTGAAGCATTGTATGGCACCAAGCCTCCAATCGTCACAGATTACGTACAAGGATCATCCAAAGTTGCCAAGGTGGATGATTGGTTCCAACAAAGGCAGTCTACACTTACCATCCTCAAAGAGAACTTAGTCCAAGCACAAAATCGTATGAAACAACAATAGGACTTGCACCGATCAGAAAGAACTTTTAATATAGGTGATTGGGTTTTCCTAAGGTTGCAACCTTACAAACAATCATCGTTAAGGATAAAATCCAGCCAAAATTTGGCTCCACGATTCTATGGTCCTTACAAAATTGTGCACCACATCGAAGAAGTAGCCTATCAATTAGAGCTACCAAATTCATCACGAATACACCCGGTATTTCATGTTTCATGTCTCAAAAAAGTAATTGGTCAAAAAGTGCGCAGTCAATCAGAATTACTAGTGCTCGATGAGGAAGGACGCATACATCTCCAACTTGAAGATATACTACAACACAAAATATGAAGACTGCGATCACATCAGATTCAAGAATTTCTCATCAAATGGCAAGATTTACCAGAGGAGGATGCCACATGGGAACCTGACAGTATTTTCCAGACATTTCCAGCTTTGAGGACAAAGCTTTTCGAGGAGGGGAGTCATGTTACATTCCAAACATAGCCTGCATCGGCTATGTTTTCCAAGTGTTTAATATTTAGTATATATTGATTCACAATAGTTTATTTGAAATCACCAATCTTATTTTCTAAATTTATTTGCATTATTCTCATTGGCCTATACGACGAGGGTGTGCCCACCTCAAGTGGCATTTAATTATTTTTATTCTTTCGCTACAAATTCTTATTCGATATATTATATTTGTCATTCTGTTTCGGAAATCTCTCTTTGTATTTATCATTGTGCAGAAGGATAGATATATCCTTACAGATTCTCCCATGATAATAAATAGGTAAGGAGAAATCAGGTCTCCTTACCTAAAGCCCCTATTACTATCAAAGAAACCTATAGGAGAATTATTTATGATAACTGAGAACCTTGGTCCTCCATAGAAATTTCTTCTCCATATTCTCCATCTCCTACTAAACCCAAACTTAGTAAAAAAATTATCCATGAAGCTTTAGTATACCTTATCATCATCTTTATTTGTATCTAGCTTTATCAACATTCCTTCCCTCCTACATTGCACTATTGAGTATAGTATTTCATGGAGAGAGATGACACCATCCAATATTTTCCTTCCATTAATAAAACCTCCCTATTGCTCTACTACGATCTTTGTGAGGACTTTTCTCAACCTTGATTCTATCACTTTAATGTTGATCTTATATAATACATTACACAAGATAATTATCCTATAGTCCTTAAATAACTTCTACCCATGTTTCTTTGGGATGAGAACTAATATTCTCTAATAGAATTTATTTAATTGTGAGACTCTTGAATAGCTTATAGTAAATCCTACTTTACTATATTCCAAAATACTTGGAAGAAACCTACCCAAAAACCATTAGGGTTGGAGTTTTTTCCTCCATGGAGAAGATTGGTTCTTTCACCTCCTCTTCACTAACATCTCTCACAAACTCTTCATTCATTCCTTTTGATATACTCATTGGTATATATTGAATAATTTCTTCCATAGCTTCATGGTCTTCATATTCCTTTTAAAATAAAAAAAATGAAGAATTCAACTACCTATTCCCTAATCCTTTCTTCATCTTTGACTATTTCACCATCCTCATGTAAGATTTCAAAAATCCTTCAAAATATTTTATGCTATATCACCAAAAAATAAAATAATTTAATATTTTGGTTTCCTTCCATAAGCCATCTATTCCTTTATTTCTACTTCCAATAAGTTTTCTCGAGTCAAAATGTTTTGAAGCTTTGTTTACATCTCCTTCTTTATATTTTATAGGGATTGGTCCATACCAATCATCCTCTAATTCTCATTCAACAAAATTAGTTCCTACCTAAGGATTTCCTTCTATCTAAAGATGTTTTCAAATATATGTTTATCCCAAGTCTTCATTTCTTTCTTCACATATTTGAGTTTCCATGCAAAAATAAACATATTAGTTCCTTAGACCAAAAGTGTCCACCATGATGATTTCACTTCTTTATAAATATCTAGGTGCTAAATACATATGCATTCAAACATGAAAGGGCTTCTACCTTTCCATATTTCCCCAAACCAACCAAATAATAGTGGATTATAATATAATTTTTTTCTAGGTACAGATATTAATAAGTACTCATATTACCCTTAAACCATTCCATAGAGAGTAGTACTATATCAAATTTCACTTGGACTAGGTTGTCCCCTATTCTTCTATTCATCCATGAAAAAGAATCACCTCTTAAATTAGCATCATATAGACCATATTTAGACAAAATTTGATAAAATTCTCCATGCTCTTTGAGAAGCCCTAGGATCCACCTTTCTTATCTCAAGGTATCAAAGGGGTGTTGAAGTTTCCTACCACTATCCATATTATACATATTATCCACTACCCCATATACTCCAATTCCTTCCACATCACCTTTATTTCTCTATTTAGATTTAGAGCATAAATATTCATAATGGGAAAGATAGAATTTGATGATTATGAAGTTATACAAATAGTTAGAAGATAGTAATTTTTTGATATTTATTCCCCTCAAAAGGTATCTGAATTTCATAAAATTAAGATTCCTCCTAAATCCCCCTTTGCCTCCACTTAATCGTTGCCACCTTTCTTCCATATCCCTTTCTTAATATTCCCCCAACTTGTAGCATTCAACTTTATTTCTTGTAATAAAAATACATTAGGATGTTTATCCTTAATCAATGATCTCACCAACCTATGTTTGTTAGGTGCATTCAATCACCTAACATTCCAAGACAAGATCTTTATTCACTATATTTTTTTGTGGGCTTTTGCCCACTCAATTCTATGATCATTTGAATGCCTAAGTATAATTTTCCATATATTTAAAAAAAAATTCCTTTGAAGAAGGCCTTACCACCTTATTTACCACATCTCTCCCCACATCTAGTGTCTCCTTGGTGCTCCTTGTTACTCTTATATTCATGACTTATTCAATTCTTGAGGATCCTTCCTTCATATACTATGCAAGGGACCACTTCTAGATCCTTCTATTATATATTCATATTTTCATCCCTTTCTTCTATCTTTTCTTCTCCTATTCAAGGGTTAGACATTTCACTTTCCATCCTTGGACCATATTATTCTAGCATAGATGAGCTCTCACTATGAATCCTACCTAGTAGATCCTCATTATTTACCTTGTTGTTAGAGAATTTATCATGTTTACTCCCTCCTTATTCACTAGGTCCATTACTTTGTCTCCACTTGCTTGTCAATTAAATTTCATTTTTTAAACCTTCTTTGGCTCTTCTCCCTTTATATCTGACTCATTTTTATCTCTATTTTCTTGATGTTGAGACTCTTTTTCCTTGTTTCCTACCATTGGTCATTCTTCTTCCATATTTTCCTTTCTATTGTTCTCCATAATTTTTAAGATTCTTCCCATCACTTTTCCTCCTTCTAGTGAGGCATTCCTTCACCAGGTGACCCATTTTTGCACATATTATATAGTTGAATGTGTCATTCTCATAACAAATATTTTTAATCTAAAATCCCCATCTAGAGACCAATTTGACCCTTTTGAGAGTTTCTTCCTAGATTCAACTAGGACACACATTCTTTAAAATATTATCCTCTTTCTTTATTTTTTTACATAGTTTATGGAGAGGAACCTACCAAAGTATTTAGCTATATTCTCAAAAATATCTTCCTCCCATAACTATAATGATAAATATGGGAGTCTTACCTAGATTCGAGTTTGTCTATATTCTCATTAATTGTATTAAAACCTAGATTCTATTTCCTTAGGTATACTCCACATTTGAACAAGAACCATGGACCTATTTCAAGGGAATTATAGAATTCCTCCTCATTGTTGAAGGAAGCCAAGGAGAAACCTCTAGGGATGAGGGAAAAATATGCATGTTTTTTTATCTTCCATCGATTCATATTCCATTTCTTTTCTTGGTCTCTAGTTGGTTTGAAGCTAATAAAATTACCTAATAGAGTATTTTTGAGTCTCTATTGCACTCTCCAATAGTGAATATCTAGAATTTTTGAAAGGATACCTTATTTGAATGATATAATGGAAATTTCAAGTCATTCACCCACCTTCTCCTCCAAATTCTTCTTCCCTATAACTCTATTTACCCAAATTTTGTCAATACTCTCAAAACCTGCTACTCCACTCTACAACTTATGTTAATATGTTGTATAGTTTAGTTTGGCTTGTTAAAGCAATTTATCTTTTATAAATATAACTCAAATTCAAACGTGATAGATATAAAGTTCCAATAAATACTTGACCTCTAAATAAACTATGTTAACCTTACAATGATATAAAAAATAATATATTAAAAAATATACATATTAATAAAAAATTATTTAAATCATACATTTACATTTAGAAAATATCAGATAAAGATCATATTATAGAACTAGATAAAGTAAAATGTATATGCTATAATGAATTTAAATTTAATGTAAAGACCAATTTTAAAATTTTTAATAAGATATTGTTACATAAATTACAAAGTTCATTAAAAATACAAGTCGTCTAGATTTATTTAAAACATTTGAAACAATAGTTGTAAGCTTACTATAGAGATAAGGGCTTTGGCCTCTCTTTTAGAGGTCCAAGATTCAAGCCCCATTTAGTATGAGGGGATTGAGACCCCTCATAAAAACTTGTGTAAACTCATTGAAAAAAATAAAGTTGCAAGCTCATTGTAGTGGTAAGGGATTTAGCCTCTCTTTGAGAGGTCTAAGGTTTGAACACCACTCAAAATGATGGTACTAGGACCCCTCATAAAAACCCTATATAAACTCGTTGAAAAAAATGTTTGAAACCTAACATGCAAGCTGTTAAATATAATCTTCTTAGAAATATACAATTATCTTTGTTCAATATATTTTGAAGATAACTATTTTTGAGAGTGGTGAATAGATATCTCTTCCTTATTTTTCTATCCATTATCAGAAATATTTTTCATGGTCTTAGGTCCTTGTGTAAGCATGAAATATCATTTAAAAAAGAAAATCTAAAAAATTAATAATGAATATAAAAAATATCTTATTTCTTTAATAGGAGGATAATTTTTTCTAGTATTATTCTTTTATAAAGAAGAAATAAAGTTTGAATTTGAGGTATTTAATACAAACCTTTACATTTAATATAGAGGTATGTATACTACAGTGGTAAGGGATTTAGCCTCTCTTTGAGTGATCCAAGGTTCAAACCCCACTAAGTATGAGGGGACCAAGACCCCTCATAAAACTAGTATAAACTCATTAAAAAAAAGTAGAGGTATGTAGGAAGTATTGGGTATATAGGATAAAAATGTAGAAGGATATAAAATATATCATGCATGTTATAAGTATCAAAATATACTTATGTAGAGATACATATTTAATGTAAACTCAATATTATTGAAGTATCTTATTATACTCAAACTTCTATATTTTCAATATAAACCTAAAATCATATGTATACTGCACTTGACTGTCTAGAAAGAGGACATTATAGTCTGACCTTCCCAAAGATTGCTTGTCCTCAAGCAATACTCATGTATACTCCAGTAAACTGTATGCTCCTAGCTGTAGTCACATAAAATACCAGGATCCCATAAAAATATTTGAAAAAATCCACCACGTTGATAATGCGCCACTCTCATCACAAATAGAAATCCACTATACGTCAACTGAACTCCCAGCTCCTGCAACCAAATAATATACTCATCCTTAAAACCTAAACTGGAATCCCTATAGTGGCCAAGCTCTATGTCATGAGAAGTATCATGCCAAAGCATCCCTGTATAAACAACTCATGTGCTCCCACTGTAGATAATGATATAGTGCATCCAAAAATACAATCTGTTCATAAAGGAAACATGATGTTCTATGAATCTCACCTCTATGTCCCGATGAACACACTGATAATTTTCTAAGAAGAGGCTAATATAGAAGTGGGTTGCAATACCAATTCTATGAATAATCATCCTAGGAATGCTTCTGCTAACAAGGTATAAGAAGATCAAGCTATTAGTCAACCTCCAAGTGATCATATATTCATTGCAAGAGTAACAACACACTCAATCAACAATTAATATCAAAGTAGAATAAAATATTGGGTAATCTGTCAACATGAATTGAATGATAAAATTCTGATTCAATGCCCAAAAATCAATCCAAAATGGATTTGGTTAGTTGTAACAATTTTATGCATGAAGAACCATAAACTAACCTTAACCGAAGGCTGAATGACCCAAAAATGATCAAAACTAAAGTTATCCATGTCTGAAATTAGCATCTCAAAGTCTAATTTTAGGAAAATCAATATTCCTTGGGAATCATAACTACTGTAAATCAAATACCTACCAGACAGAAAGCAAAGTGTGACCATAGCATCAACTGTAATAGTCTCCCTAAGAGTCATCAACCCAAAAAACCTCTGTTTCATCCTCATAATCTCCCTCCAATCCACTTGTATGAATACAAATGGATACATAACATAGTTGTTAAAAAAGCAAACAACAACATCCCTTTCACTCTTTTGGTTAACCATATCCTAAGGCACACACCTTCCATCGTCCATGATGCCTAGAAACACAGGCATGTGATCATGGGTGTGGAAACTCATCTTTCCAAAATCTCTATCATACTATGGCTGCACCATACCATACATCATATGAATGTTAACTATGGAAGACGTAAAAATATATGTTGGTACAACACAAGGCCTCTCCATCACATCAGCTGCTAAATCATTATTGATCTCCTCTCCTTGTGATGTATTCACAAGATCCATTACAATGCCACCATGATCCCAACCATCATGACCTATCAAAGGAAACAAGTCATCATCATGATGCATCTCAAAGAGTGGATTGTCAAAGGATGTCTCACTATCCACCTCAAATAGTGGATTGCCAATCCACTAAATTCTATCATTGTCCTCAAGCTCGATCCAATCATCTTGTTGCTCTAAAATAGTGTTCTCTAACAAAGAACCTAGAGTAGACTTAAGCTTAGTAGTGAGCTTGAAAACCTCTTCCTCTTTACCCTTTAATGCACTAAGGGTATCTTTAGAAAGCTTCATAAAATTATCCCTTTCTACAAGTATGTTCATAAAATCTAATTTCATAGATCCCAATGCGGCTATTAATTTCTTCAAATCTACAATAGTGATTATCCCTTCAACACCCTTCTTCCTCTTCTCACTTTGGACCTTCCAATATAGTTCTTCAGTGAATTTTTGGGTATTCAAAATAGGTTAATGCAACAACAATTATGTCTTCACTAGTTCTGAAATCAAAATCATATTTATACATTAAATTTTTAGAATTATTTTACTGATGATACTCTACAAAATCATCATTTACTAGGGTTTCATCTTCACACATTATATGCTCTATTATTTGTTCTTTACTTGGGATAAGAGGAATTTCATTCCCAAATGTTTCTTCAATAGTATTAGGTGTCAACACACCTAGATCCCAAGGCACTAATAGTTGATCTATTAATTTTGCTCCATCATGTTTATTATGCACATCATACATGTCTGTCTCAATACGTAAATTGCTCTATAAATCATCAAATTAAAATGAGGTTACCCAGAACACTCACCTTCATAGGTTTGGTTTCGAAACTAAACCCAAATTCATTTGTACTATCATAACCAAAGTGTGATAGATAAGTGTATTCATGTGTTGATTGAAGATCTGTATCACATTCAACATGCTTAGCATCTAAGAATGCATTAGTGAACTCATCATAAAAAATTATTGTAACAAAATCATCATTCTCTGTCTATGTATATGTGTCATCAAGACCATTAACACAACTGGAATCATCAACCATTTTTTTAGACATTATATCCAAGGTTGCTGGTTTAGAGTCTTCATCATGTGTTTTTTCATCATGTGAGAGAGCATGCTTATCAATAGAAACCATATGTGACTCCATCATACATACCTCAAAGCAAAATACCACAAAGAAGAAAAGTGTCGCGATATCACGACATGTCGACAAAGAAGAAAAAGTGTCGCGATATCGCAACATGTCGCACTTTCACGACCAAAATACGAGAGAAGGCGCTAGAGAGAAAAAGTATCGTGATATCGCAACATGTCACATTTTCGTGACCAAAATATGAGAGAAGGCGCAAGAGGGAAAAAGTGTTGCGATATCGCGACATGTCGCATTTTCGCAACCAAAATATGAGAAGGCGCAAGAGAGTAAAAGTGTCGCGATATCATGACATGTCGCATTATCGTGACCAAAAGCTAAGAGAAGGTGTAGAGAGAAAAAGTGTCATGATATCACGACATGTCGCATTATCGTGACCAAAAGACAAGAGAAGGCACAGAGAGAAAAAGTCTCATGATATCGCAACATGTCACATTATCATGACCAAAAGACAAGAGAAGGCGCAGAGAGAAAAAGTGTCGCGATATCATGACATGTCACATTTTCACGACCAAAGAGAAGAGAAAGAGCAAGAGGGAAAAAGTGTCACAATATCACGACATGTCACATTTTCATGACTAAAAGAGAAGAGAAAGAGTAAGAAGGAAAAAGTGTTGCGATATCGCAACATGTTATTTTTTTTGCGACTCAAAAAAAAAGGGCAGGCGGTTACAGGGGCCATTACAGAGGAAATTATCGAGTGGTGGGTATACCGAACGTCATCATTGGTTGACAGGCAGACAAAGTCTACAGTGGCAACACTGAACAACATGTGGCACCAAGGTGTAATGAAAGCATACGAAGACCAAGAGTCCGAAAGAAAAACGTTTCAAAAGCCAAAATAATGAAGATGCACGAAAATGAAATGAAGGTCCACAAAAGGGAAACAGAGAGTCACACCAAAAATTTTAAAAGGGGAAGCAATGGCATGCACAAGGGGTCAGAAACTGTGGAGACAGAGTTGCAGATTTGAAGGCAAGAGGGCCATTTTGGACCTGTTTGGGCTGTTTTTCTTCTAGGGCAGGAAATGTTGTAAGAGAAAAATAAAAATAAACTATCTTTTAGAATAAAGGAGTTTGTTTGGCAGATTGCTACCATTTATGTAAATCTTTCCAAGTTTTTGAATGAGAATTGAATGAGAAATTTTGGCTCTCCATCAAGTGGTATCAGAGCTTAGGGTTCTTGAGTGTGTGAGCAGATCATCGAAAGTGAGGTAGTTTGCACCAGGATTTGTGGAATGGTTGTGATAAGAGAGCAAGGAAGAATGCCTCCACGAAGAAACCATGGTGGTGGGAGAAATGTGGTACTAGAAGGAGATTTCAGAGCTTTATAGAGGCAAGTGCAAGCCCTACAAGAGGAGTTGCAAAGAGAGGTTGAGCCAAGGAGAGAATACTATAGTGAAGATGAAGCTTAGGAGGTTGATGATAAATTAGATGAAGAAGTAATGGATCCTATAGAAGCTAGATTATTTAGGGCCATATCTTGAATTGGGAAGAAGCCAAAGTTTGATGTCTCCACGTATTCTAGGAATCTCAATCCAGAGGAGTTGATTGATTGGATCAATGATATGGAGGAATTTTTTGAGTATGAGGTTGTAGATCCAGATCGGATCAAGTTTGCAAAAATGAAGTTGAAAGGCCATGCTAGCATATGGTGGAAAGAAGTGCAGCTAGAAAGAAATAGAAGAGGAAAGGAAAAGATAACCAGATGAGATCAAATGGTAGAGAAGTTGAAGAGGTAGTTTATTCTTGCAAATTACGAATTGGATCTATTGAGGAAAATGTAGAGCTTGAGACAGTCAAGCAAATCTATCAAGGAATATACAGAGGAGTTTTACAAGATCTCAATAAGAACTGGCCATTCAGATACTAATAAGGAGAAAGTAGCTCATTACATAAATGGGTTAAGTATGAATATCCAAGAAGAACTCAATTTGGTCAGGATGACCACCATTGAGGATGCATATCAGTTTGCCTTGAAGGTTTAAGATAAGCTAAATAGAAGATTTGAAAGAAAACAAAGAGGAAGAGATCATGGTGGAAGAACTGGTGGAAGAACCCATGGAGGAAAATATGAAGATCAGAAGAAGATTGGTGAAACAAGTAATAACCAGGATCAAAAAGAGGAGAATACCTACTACCCCCGTAATTAGAACAATGGTTACCAAAGAGGAAGAGGTAGATCTGGATGTGGGTATGGAAGAGGAGGATTTTGTGGAACCTGTTTCTATTGTGGGGAAGAGGCACATCGGGCATATGAGTGTCCCCAACACCAAGAGAGGATGAATAAGAGACCTTAGGGTCATGCCAGCGCTGCTGTAGTAGATGAAGGTGCTGAATCAGAACATTCTGAAGAAGTAGAAGGAGAAGTTGTGATGACAAGAAGAGAATTGATGAATGGAGGGAAAGATGTGGATCAAAGGAAGAGCTTATTTCGCACAAGATGCAAATGTGCAGGTAAGGTCTGTAATGTTATCATAGATAATGGTAGCACATATAATTTAGTTTCAGGAGAAATGGTTGCTAAGTTGAAATTGGAGAAGAGGAAGCACCCGCATCCATATCGGATTGCGTGGTTGCAAAAATATCATAGAGCATTAATCAGTGAGTAGTGTTTAGTTAAATTTCATATTGGAAATTATCAAGATGAGGTTCTATGTGATGTTTTGCCTATGGATTCTTGCCATTTGTTGTTGGGGAGGCCATGGCAATTTGACAGACGTGCGGTGCATGATGGGCATGCAAATACTTACTCTCTGATGAAATATGGAGTGCATCACAAGTTGAAGCCATTGAAGGAAGTGGATGAAAAGGTATGCAGTAGTGCTAGCATCTGTTTGGTAGATGGTAGAAAAATTTTGGGTGGCCTAAAGAGGGATTCTATGTGTTATGCATTAATTCCTACTGTTAAGAAGGAACAATGTATGGATATTCCAGTAGAGGTTGAAAATCTGTTAGAAGAGTTTCCTGATATTGTGTCAGATAATGTGCCTGAGGGTTTACCACCAGTGAGAAATATTAGCCATAAAATTGATTTGATTCCAGGAGCTAGTTTACCTAATAAGGCAGCCCATAGAATGTCTCCCATGGAGAATGAGGAGTTGAACAGACAGGTTCAAGAGTTGTTGAGGAAGGGGTTGAGTCCCTGTGCAATACCTGCAGTACTAGTATCAAAGAATGATGGAGAATGGAGAATGTGTACTGATTCCAGATCCATAAATAAGATTACCATTAAGTATAGATTTTCATTACCTAGAATGGATGATATAATGGACTATTTTAGTGGAGCTAAATCCTTCACAAAAATTGAGTTAAAGAGTGGGTATCATCAGATTCGCATCAGAGAGGGTGATGAGTGGAAGACAGCCTTCAAAACCAAATAGGGTTTGTATGAGTGGTTGGTTATGTCGTTTGGGCTAACCAATGCACCTAGTACATTCATGAGGCTAATGAATGAGGTGTTGAGAGAATTCCTAGAGAAGTTTGTTATTGTTTATTTGGATGATATTCTGATTTTTAGTAAGACATTGGAAGAGCATTTGATGCAATTTCGGATAGTTTTTGAAAAGCTGAGGGAGGAGCAGTTGCTGATTAATTTGAAGAAGTGTAGTTTTGTGAAGAAGGAGTTGGTGTATCTAGGATTTGTCATCTCAGATGAGGGTCTAAAAATGGATCCAAATAAGGTGAAGGCTATCATTGAGTGGCCTACTCCAAGGAACATAACGGAGGTAAGATCATTCTATGGTCTTGCAATTTTCTACAAAAAGTTCATTAGAAACTTTAGCAGTATTTGTACACCCCTGACAGAAACCATGAGAGGGGATAAGGAGTTTAAGTAGACTGCAAAGGCAGGTGCAAGTTTTGAGATGTTAAAAAATAAGGTGACAGAACAACCCATTTTGGTACTTCCAGATTTTAATAAAGTATTTCAGGTTGATTGTGATGCTAGTGGCAGTGTCATTGGAGCTGTATTGAGTCAGGAAGGTAAACCTGTTGCATATTTTAGTGAGAAGTTAAATGATGCTAGGAATAAATACTCTGTTTATGATCAATAATTTTATGCTATAGTTCAGGATATTAAGAAATGGAGACACTATTTGTTAGCAAAAGAGTTTGTTTTATATACTGATCATCAAGCTTTGCAGTATATTAATAGTCGAGGAAAACCGAATCAGAGACATTTGAAGTGGGTTGAATTCCTACAGAGTTATACCTTTGTTTTGAAGCATAGGAGTGGGAAGTCTAATAGAGTTGCAGATGCCTTGAGTAGAAGGCAAAATTTGTTGATAGAGATTAAAGTGGAAGTTGTTGGGTTTGAAGAACTCAAGAGTTTGTACCCAGAGGATCCAGATTTTGCAGAGGCTTGGAAGGCATGTTTGTCTCCTACTACTTTGGATAGAACTAAGTGGTTGGATTTTATAATCCAAAATGGGATGATATTCAGAAGGAACCAATTGTGCATTCCTAGAAGTTCAATGAGGGAGAATCTTATAAAGGAGAAGCATAGTGGAGGACTAGCTGGACATTTTGGTCGAGATAAGACCATTGCCCTTGTTAGTGAAAACTACCATTGGCCACAGTTGCAGCAGGATGTGAAGAAATTTGTGCAGGGTTGCAGAGTGTGTTAGATGGCTAAGGGAGTGAGATAGAATACATGATTGTATCAGCCATTACCTATACCGGAGAGACCATGGGAGGACATCAGTATGGATTTTGTTCTTGGCCTACCAAAGACACAACGAGGGAATGACTCCATTTTTGTTGTGGTTGACAGGTTTTTGAAGATGGCTCATTTTGTTCCATGTTAGAAAATGAGTGATGTAGTTCATGTTGCAAGATTATTTTTCAAGGAGGTGGTATGCCTTCATGGTCTACCCAAGAGTATAGTATCTGACAGAGATACCAAATTTGTGGGTTATTTCTGGAGGACTTTGTGGAAGAAGCTGAAAACGGATTTGAAGTTCAGTTTTGCATACCACCCGTAGACTGATGGACAAATAGAGGTGGTGAATAGAAGTTTGGGTAATATTCTAAGATGCCTGGTAGGAGATAAGCCCAAGGGATGGGATTTGATTTTTCCATAGGCAGAATTTGCTTACAACAATTCTATCAACAGAAGTACTGGTAAATCACCATTCCATATTGTGTATGGGAACAACCCAAGGAATGCTTCTGAGTTGAGAACGATGGGTAAATGAGAAAAGAGCAATGCTCAGGCTTAATATTTTTTAGAGCACATAAAGAGTTTAGATGAAGAGGTACAACAACATATCAGTAATATGAATACTCAGTACAAGGCCAAAATAGATCAGAAGAGGTGTTTCAAGGAGTTCCTTCATTAGACTTCATCCTAATTTGGTAGATAAGATCTTATTCATGTCTTTATTCCTACTTAATCCCAATCCTAGTTTATATTTTAGTCTACACTCTTTTTCCCATGCCATAAGAGGATTCTACTCTTTTCCTCTACACATGACCATACAAGTATCTTTTGCATACTTTCTAAATTGTTTGCAACTTTTATTGGTATCTTAAACATAGATAGGAGATATACTAGCATGTCTTGAAGGGTACTCTTTAGAATCTAAAGCTTTTGTGCTTAATTTAGTCAATTTTCTTTCCATATTTCTAGCTTACATTGAAACTTATTTATCAACATATCTCATACCTAGTCCTTACACACACCTATAAATTGAGGTATTTTCAAATAAGTGGATGGAAGACTTGATATAATACAACCTATTATATTTTCTATCCTTCTTTACCATTTATTTAGAATTTTTATGAAGAACACCATACTATCTTTGAGGTTAATCATATTATAGGAATTCTAGTTGTATATATTTAGGATCTATTTGAACTTCTTAGCTTTGGCCACCAAAGGTTTACTAAGTAGAATTGTATTATCTGTAAAGTATTGATGATTCGTACCTCTCATATACATAGAAGGTTTCAACCCATTTAATGCCCCCATAATTTGGTATGCACCTATACATCTCCTAAGGGATTCTCCCATGATAATAAATAGGTAAGGATAAATCAAGTCTCCTTACCTAAAGCCCCTATTACTATCAAGAAACCTACCCAAAAACCATTAGGGTTGGAGCTTTGTCCTTCTCCATGGAGAATATTGGTTCTTTCACCTCCTCTTCACTAACATATCTCACAAACTCTTCATTCATTCATTTTGATATATTCATTGGTATATATTGAAGAATTTCTTCCATAGCTTCATGGTCTTCCTCTTCCTTTTAAAATATAAAAAAATGAAGAATTCAACTACCTATTCCCTAATCCTTTCTTCACCTTTGACTATTTCACCATCCTCGTGTAAGATTTCAAAAATCCTTCCAAATATTTTATGCTATATCACCAAAAAATAAAATAATTTAATATTTTTGTTTCCTTCCATAAGCCATCTATTCCTTTATTTCTACTTCTAATAAGTTTTCTCTTGAGTCAAAATGTTGTGAAGATTTTTTTACATCTCCTTATCTATATTTTATAGAGATTGGTCCATACCAATCATCCTCTAATTCTCATTCAAAAAAATTAGTTCCTACCTAAGGATTTCCTTCTATCTAAAGATGTTTTCAAATATATGCTTATTCCAAGTCTTCATTTCTTTCTTCACATATTTGAGTTTCCATGCAAAAATAAACATCTTAGTTCCTTGGACCAAAAGCGTCCACCATGATGATTTCACTTCTTTATAAATATATAGGTGCTAAATCCATATGCATTCAAACATGAAAGGGCTTCTACCTTTCCATATTTCCCCAAACCAACCAAATAATAGTGGATTATAATATAATTTTTTTCTAGGTAGAGATACTAATAAGTACTCATATTAACCTTAAACCATTCCATAGAGAGTAGTACTCTATCAAATTTCAATTGGATCAGGTTGTCCCCTATTCTTCTATTCATCCATGCAAAATAATGACCTCTTAAATTAGCATCATATAGACCATATTTAGACAAAAGTTGATAAAATCCTCCATGCTCTTTGAGAAGCCCTAGGATCCACCTTTCTTATCTCAAGGTATCAAAGGGGTGTTGAAGTTTCCTACCACTATCCATATTAGACATCTTATCCACTACCCCATCTACTCCAATTCCTTCCACATCACCTTTATTTCTCTATTTAGATTTAGAGCATAAATATTCATAATGGGAAAGATAGAATTTGATGATTATGAAATTATACAAATAGTTAGAAGATAGTAATTTTTTTATATGTATTCCCATCAAAAGGTATCTGAATTTCATAAAATTAAGATTCCTCCTAAATCCCCCTTTGCCTCCACTTAATCGTTGCCACCTGAAAGCACGAGGATACGGAAACAAAAAGGAAAGTGCCCAATATGATGCTTATAAAATCAAACTTAACACTTAGAGCCTATGTATTGCAAAATACACGAAAAGAAAGAGCATATACAAATTGACACAAGATAAAAGCAATATAAAATACGACCCTTTTTATTGATATGCTTTTCAGAGTTGTGTTACAATACGTCTCCTTCCTTTTTAGGGAATAGGAGCGTCAAATAAGTTTCTTATCGCATCTATAAACAACAATCCTTCTTCCGCGTGCCCACATATAAGATGGACGGACCAAAACATCGTCATCGCTTGTGTATATGATTTTTGACTCTTTCCTGCTTCTATGATGTCAAAGACCTGCGTTCAAGGAAACAAAAAATATTAGTAGCACCTACGGGCAGAATAAAACATGTATTTCCCAAGGCCTAATGTCAGTATATGCATGAAAATATTAAAACGATGATCAAATGACCTCAGATCGACCTAAAATTTTAACAAAAGCATAAATATGTTATTAGGAAGCCATTGCAAAAAGAATAGTCTAGAAATTCCTCACAGATTTGTATTCGCTCCAGGGTGGGACAAATAGACCTGCAATAACTTGTCAAAAAGCACCCTCTTCAATGTCCTATCCCAGAAGCTCCAAATGACCTGCAAACTTGGGGTTAGCTAATTGGGGGTGTTTTGGGAAGACCCAGAAGGTCAAATTTCTCCAATTTTACCTCTATCACCCAGATTTTGCTGGTGCCATCTGCAAGTTAGTAAAGGCGAGAAATGACAAAAACCTGGTCAAAATTGCTCAGAATGAAATGAAATTTGAACTGTAACCTATTTAACATATCTAGAATAAAATGCAAAAGAAAAACCAGAGAAATATATCACAGATTTCTAATCATCCCGGGGTGGGGCGAATAGGACTGTGACAGTTTGGGGAGCGCCCGGGGCAGGATGCCCATCGTTTGGGACACTGTTTTGGCACCAATCCACTTGGGATGGGTCCAAAACTCCTTATAGGGTGTTGTCATTTGTATTGTCGGGATTCGTGCTTCCAATAGTCACCCAATAACCTCCCTTTCGAATGAGAGATTAAGGATGTGAAGGCACAAATCGCAAGTAGGTATGTAAATTGGTAGCACTTCATTGCTCAAATGCTCCTTCTCTATATATATTTTGGGTGGGAAAACTCCCCAATTTATAGACCTTAGGGTCTCCTTGTTTAAATTGCGCATGTGAGGGTGCCACTTGAGTTAACTGTCCTATTTTTAGAGAAAAGCTAGTTCCCTGATTTAGAATCTCCTTGCATGAGGTCTCTAAAATAAAGACATGCATGACTGAAGTCTCTCTTCTTGAATAAAAGCTATTCCTCGCAATTGCATGGCCTAAAGCCTCAGTTAATTGGCAAAGTTTCCGAGGTTTGACTTTTTTTCCAGTCAAACCTTCTATTCGCCTCACCCTGGGGTGAATGCTGCTATTCGTCCCTGGGTGGGACGAATGCCAGTTTGTATTCATCTCGGGGTGGGACGAGCAGAGAGCAAGGTGCCAAAAAGGTGCCAAATTGACCTTTGACCTTCCAAACTACTTTTGGAAGTGGTTAGGACCACTGTTTAACCTCTGGGGGCTGCCCTGGGGGTTGTTTGTGTCAATGCAATCAGCACTTGTTGTCACATAATCGGATTGGTGCTGTTTTGGTGTCTACAGATGCCCCTTTTTGGGAAGCGTTGTGCAAGGCACATCACCAAGCAAAAATAAATAACCAAAGCACTAATGATTAGGGTTTCTTAGTAACCTAACCAACTCTTGATGCCCCAAGTATGGAAAGGGCATGCATTCTTGAATCCTTGCCTCTGACGAGCTAAGGAACTTAATTCAAGTGTTAACCTTGTTCGGTGAGGTGTTACTTGAACTTGGACATTGATCAGTCATGAATAGGCAAAGGGCACAACCTTTTGTCTGTGGGAACCTTGAGTTCATGATTCACGAATGCCAAGTGTTTGATCAGCTTGTGATAATTGCTTGTTTGCTGCCCCAAGTAGGGGTGTGATTGTCTTTGTCAATGATCCTTTGAATGCGTGTCATTTCCAGGATTGGGTATGTTGTTGTTGATTGGCGACTAAGTGTGACTACCCCCTCAAGCGACGAATCGATGAGGGAATGACCGACATGAGAAAATCGACGAGTCACTTGACCCAAGATGACTTAGGTAAGGGTGCCTTCAGTTGTTTACCATTAAATACGAAAGCAGTTTCCGAACATTCTGACCTATTTTTGGTGGGTTTGAACCCTTTTTGTGACGCATTTTGGAGCTAAAATTGGCAAAAATTCATCTTCCCGTGGAGCGGTCCAGCTATGGTAGCCTTCTTAGGGAGTAGGATAGTGACAATTTGTGACCCCAACGTCTATTTTGGATGCCAATAATGTCAGGCGCAAATGCGCCTTCGTTCGGCAATGGTATTGCTATTTTTGGTTGGGTTTTGACCCTTTTTGGTGACGTCGTTTGGGGCTGAAATTCTCAAAAATCTAGCTTCCCGTGGAGCGTTCCGGCTATGGTAGCCTTCTTAGGGAGTAGGATAGTGAGGATTTGTGACCTCGACATTGGTTTTATATGCCCAGAATGTCAAGTGCAAAAGCACTCTCATTGGACAATTTTAGGCCTTGTTTTTGGTGCATTTTGTGCAATTTTTAGCTGTATTCGTCCCTGGGTGGGACGAATTCCTGTTTAGTATTCGTCCCAGGGCGGGACGAGTGCTAAATAGAGTGCTCATCCCAGGTATGGACGAGTATAGGCTCAAAAATCCTATTTAAAGGCCAAAACTGAGTTTTGGGCTCATTTGCATTTGTTTTTCTTGGCGATTTGGAGCTCTGAGGAGGAGGAGGTCAATTCTGCGAAGCGAAGCCTTGGAAAACTATTCTTGCGACCATGAGTTCACACACCGGATTGAGCGGTGGAGCCGAAGTGATACCAGTGAGTGCCCATCCTCTTTTTTAGTTTGTGTCGCAGTTTGAAAACCGCAAGTTGTTTATTTGTGTTTTTGTTTATCTGGGTTTTTCAAATTGTAAAAATGAAACCCTAGTCTATGAACACTTAGCGAAAAACTTAATTTAACCCTAGTTAAACATAGATCAAAATTTTAGTTGAAAAATGAGCTAGAAACTTAGTTTAGAACACAACTTAAAAACGTCATTGAACCTGAATTGAACCAAGATCAAAACTTAGGTTAAAAACGTAGGGTAAAACTAAGCAGAAAGCATAACTTGAACCCTAGTTAACTATTGTTTTTGTGTTGTTAATTTGCCAGTTTAAAGGTAAAAACCCTAGGTCTGAAAATTTATTTTTGTGACTGTTTTTGTTTGTTTTGCAGTTAGAGTTAAAAACCCTAGAACTGACCAATGATTTTTTTTTTTTTGTAATTGTTTTTGTTGTTAATTAATCAGTTAGAGTTAAAAACCCTAGATCTGAAAAATGACGTTTTTGTTATTAATTAATCAGTTAGAGTTAAAAACCCTAAATCTGACAAATTAATTTTGAATTTTGTAATTACTATTTTGTTTGTGCTTTGTACACATTTTTTTTTCATTGTTTTAATGTTTTTATGTTGTTTTCTTTTGCAGGTTGTGAAGATTCGATACCGGGTGCCTACTATTTTCACTTAAGCACATGCAACGCTAAATTTGGCTGACTGGGATTGGCTTGACGCCCTTGGGCTCAAGAAGGTGACTCGGCTAGAGCCGATGGTCGGGGATCGGGCCTATCTGATGGCCCTGATCAATCTATGGGATCCTTGGACCAACACCTTCCATCTCCCAACAAGGGAGATGATGGTGACCTTGGAGGATGTCTATCGGATTCTTCGGATTCCAATAGACGGACTGCCGATCTGGATGACATCGTAGGATCGGAGGACAGCAGTACTGATACACTATTTTGGGAATGGGGAGGAGTTGGGTGTGGAGATCCCAGTGGAGAGGGCAAAGATCGACTGTCATATTGGTGGCATACTGGTTCAATGGTGGCTAGAGAGGGGTGTGTTGGGAATGAGGCACGCATTACTCATGGGCCTCATTTCCAACATGCTGCTCCCTGACTCTTAGGGCCCGATGTTCCCATGGAACCTGCTGGAGGTGGTATTCAGGATGGTGGAGTGTCCTACGGATGCATCGATGATCATGAGATGGGGACAGACTCTTCTAGCATAGCTCTATGATGAGTTGTACGAGGTTTGCTATCGAAAGTGGAAAGGGATTAGTTGCAGCTACTTGTTGCAGTGCTGGGCTTGGTAGCACATAGCAGTGGAGAGGCCGGCGGGGCTGCCCTAGATGACTCGGGTAGAGATGGCAGACTGAGAGATTGGATATGGGGTACTATGGCGGAGGTCGGAGGAGCAGGGTCAGAGTCAACGATGGGCAGGTGCAGTAGGGCACTATGCCGACGCCTTCGCTCGGCTTACTCCTAGGGAGGTGTTCTGGCACCCCTATCAAGATTGTCCAGCCTGGCCTGAGGCTGGAGAGTGGCTCCGATAGGTACAAAGGGAGTGGTGGTTGATTGGGAGGCATGGGACTAAGCAGGAGTTGTTCCCATATGGCCGGGTTACACGACAGTTTAGGGTGCACCAGGGGATGCCTGGTGAGCCCATGGTCTATCGGCATCGGGGGGATGAGAGGACTTTGGACCGGCCAGTCATTGTGCCACTTGGCGAGGATTTAGATGTGGCTATCAAAATCCTAGATGTGGATGACATCGGGGTTACTTTCGAGTATGAGCAGTGGTGGACCTTGCGATGGTGGCGAGGCGAGGGGCCTCTAGGCGGGGTGGAGGCAACAGCAGTAGGGGATGAGGGTGCAGAGGCACCAGATGAGGGTTGGGGTGCTCTGTTGGATGATGCGGAGATGGTGGAGGTTGAGGATGTGGGTAGGGATTATGGGGTTCTAGACCAGCCAAAAATATAGGACGTCCCGGAGCAGTGGGAGCCAGAGTAGGCTGCTGTCCCGGATTTGCCGAGGCCTCAGGCAGTGTCGGAGGACATGGAGGTAGGGTTGCACGCTGAGAATGCATGATTGGTGGGGCTACTACGGAGGTGAGATGGGGAGCTAGGAGAGGCTTTGTAGGAGAGAGATCTCCTGTGGACTCAGCTGGCAGAGTGGGAGAACGCATGGGCTACATCCCACCGGCAGGAGGGGGATACCGATGCTGCACGAGAGAGGGATCTCCTATAGACATAGCTAACACAACGTGGCGATGTAGTAGCTTACTACCATTGGTGGGAGGTAGAGTGGGGTCGGCGAGAGGCAGATTGGCATCGACATCGGATGGATATGGAGGGAGAGATTATTCACCTTGGTGGGCGAATACCTGAGCCCCCTAGAGGTGGCTCTTCACGTCGGATGAGAGACAGTGATACTGAGTAGTCAGCATCGTCCCGTCCCATAGGACCCACACCATAGGGGTAGTTCCCGTTGCACCGATCTTGCATGATCATGGTGGCCGATGCCCTAGGCTTAGGGGTTTTTGAGCTTTTGGTTTTTTTGCGAGGTCAGAGGACCGGTTCATTGTAGCCTATGGGCATTTTTGATGATATATATACAGATGACTCTTTTTTGGTTTTTATAAACTTTTCATGGTGTGTCTGTCTATTTATGCACATTGATTTATGATGATGGATGCATGTGGTATTATGAATGCGATGTTTCTAATTATATGATGTATGCATATGGAATGAATGAACTTATTTGGTTGATAACTTGTTGATGGCACCATAGACTGTGCAAGATTTACTGGCTTGGTGTACTTATGGGATGACTGTGTGGAATGACTATGCAGGTGAAAACTTTGTTTTTGTATGTTGCATATTTTCTGATGGTAATGTACGAAATGCAATGTACCAGTTGTTTTTGAAATGTAGTTAAGCTTTTCTGAGATTCAGATATTTTAACTAACTAGCCAAGACTGTACATTTATCGTGCAAGACTTTTGAACAAGGTATAAATCTGACTTGAATTGAACCAAGTTATTTCACATCCCTGTGTGTGCAATTGAGTTCATTTATGTGGTATTTGTCAAGATACCGCTAGTGCCAGATAGGCTATCAACCAAACCTGTACTAAGGATCACCTAAGTAGCTCCACTAACTCCATTGTTGTATTTAGTAAGATTAATCCATGGGACAATCTAAGATACCATAAGCTAGCTCATCCACATGCAAACATTGGTCTGCTCACATGCAAAGCTAATGTGACAGACATATCGTCATGCGGGTAGGATACCGCCATTGCCAGGTAGGTTGTCCACCAAACCTGTAATGAGGATTCACCTAGATGGTTTTCGAATACTGAGAATTCTAGGGATTCAAGTTCAGGATTTTTATTGGCTCAATGGTTTAGGATATTTGCTCGTATACAAAGTGATGAAAATCACTGTTTATTTTGTTCTTCTCTTTTTTTTTTTTTTTTTTTTTTGGAGCAAGGATGTTAAATAGTAGTGATAACCACTGTTATTTGATTGGGCTTTTGAACTTTGTAAGGTTAAGCTGGTATGTGTGTGACTGGTGAATAACATTGATCCTTGTAGGCCTTGGGGATGACTACCCATCCTTGGTAGGGACGTGTAGTATGAATCCTTACGACTTTGGGAACCAAAGGGTAGTATGGAGATTATGAAGTAAGGGTATTGATATTTTAGGCCTTGGGGATGACTACCCATACTTAGCAGGGACGTGTAGTACGAATCCTTACGACTTGAGAGACCAAAGGTGATTGTGATGATGGCTTGTGGAAATGTTGTTTTTGAATGGTCATTGATCCTTTTAGGCCTTGGGGATGACTACCCATCCTTGGCAGGGACGTGTAGTACGAATCCTTACAACTTTGAGGACCAACGGTGATGGGGAGTTGTGGTAGTGGTGAAAACCACTATTGATTATGGGGAATGGATGGGGAAGAGCTTGTCCTTTTGTCAATTCTCAGCACTCTTGAACCATTCGCATAGGGGGATGAACAGGCTAATCTTTCACCTATGGTATCCTAGACTGCTTTGTAGATTTCTCTTACGTTCACACAACTTAGGAATTATTTTATGTGTTTTAATTTGTGTAGGGATATTACATAACGAGGCGTGACCCAAGTAAAACTTTCTTGTGTAAAATCTGTTTGACTTTGTACAATTTTTGGCTAGAAAGTTAAATACAGCTGAATGACAAAAACCCTAAATACATTAGGAGACAACTGACTTTGCTAAAAATGGGGATGGTGTGATGTGGGATGTATGCATTGATAAAATTGATTTTATGTGAAAAATGAGAAAATTGCCGAGCAATTACAGTCTATGGTGCTTTTGACTTGTATGACCTAGCAAATATGCAATGTATGGAGGTGATGCCTAATGCAACCTATTTTTTTGTATTTTGATATTTAAGAGTATGCATGAAATTTTTTCTTGTTTTTTTTTTGTGATTTTTGATGATTTTTATTGTTTTCATTGGTTTTTGAATATATTTTTTGACCAAGCAGTTATGGTAACCCTTGGAGTTTTTGGTTTGACCAAAAGGGTTTATGGATACCTTTGGGGAATTTTAGGTTGACCAAGCGATTAAGGGAATCCTTGGAGCTTTTGGTTTGACCAAAGGGTTTATAGACACCTTTGGGGCATTTTGGGATTGACCAAGCGATTGTGGAAATCCTTGGAGCTTTTGTGTGGACTATGGCTCTCTAAATGTAGAATGGCCTCAAATGACTAATGTTCAAGGGTTCTAGCTCCTTGATTCCTTCAAGAGAGGTGAGCTGGTATGTTCTAGGTCCTATCTTACTATCAATCACATAAGGACCTAACCAGTTTGCCGTGAACTTGTCTCGAAGATGGGACGACAAATTAGAATTCTATTGGTTCTCTTTTAAGACCAAATCTCCAACCTAAAAATCCCTTAGGTGAACCTTCATGTTATATGCTCTCTTAAGTCGCTCTTGATAGATATGCAAATGCTTGAGAGCATTGACGCGTCATTCATCAAGCAACGTGAGTTGATCTAACCGGGCCTGCCATGTAGTGTCATCATCGATGAACTCTTGCATTGAAATGCGTAGGGAAGGGATTTCCAACTCAAGAGGCATGACAGCCTCGGAGCCATACACTGGTGAAAATGGAGTTGCCCCAGTGGGCGTCCGAATGCTAGTGCGATAATCCCATAGGGCAAGTGGGATCTGAATGTGCCAATCCTTATGATTATCTGTGATAGTATTTTTGAGGATGGCAACTAGCATTTTATTGGATGCCTCTGCTTGCCCATTTGCCTATGGATAATAGGGTGTTGAAAAACTATGCAGAATTTTGTACTTTGTGGTCAAAGCATGCACGTCTTTGTTCTTGAAGGGCGTCCCATTATCCGAGAGGATCTTGGATGGAATACCAAAATGACATATGATGTTATGCAAAATAAACTCCGCAATGCGGGGTCCAGTCGTAGAGGTTAACAAAATTGCTTCCACCCACTTGGTAAAATACTCTATGGCCGTTATGATAAATGTGTGATGAACCGACGACGTAGGGGAGATCTTTTCGATTAGATCAAATCCCCACTACAAAAAATTCCAAGATGATTGGATCGATTGCAAGGCCTGAGAAGGTACATGTGACAAATTGGCATGATGTTGACACTTCACACACTTCTTCACATATGCACAAAAATCTTGCTCTAAAGATGGCCAATAATAACCCATGCAAAGAATGCGCTTTGTGATGGCCATACCGCTGAAGTGGCCACCGCATGTACCATCGTGGGCTTGGGTGATCACCCAAGTAGACTCCTGCTAGTCCAAGCAATGGAGGAGGATTCCTTCATAGCTTCGATGATACAAAATATCTCCTAGCAAGACATGTTTTGTCGCTTTTTGTTTGAATGATATTTTTGTGGCTTATTTCAATCCAAGTGGGAGAGTACCTAGCTTGAGGTAATCCCTTAAGGGTGTGTACCAATCCTACTGATCAAAAACCTCGATGGTATGAATAGAAAATCCCTCTTGAATTTCATCCCCAGCAAAATATGAGCGGGAAAGAACTTGTAAAAACAATGTTGTGTTGCTATTAAGAGGGGTAGGGGAGAACAAGGACCCCCAGTTGGCTTGAGTCAAACAATATTGGATTTGAGAGAACCTATCCGGAGATGGTTCAATCTGGATCAAGTGGATTCCTGGCATGAGGTCAGAGCTTGCACGCTCCATCACGGGTTGCGATAATGTCTTGACCTGAATAGTTGTCATCTCATCGGAAGGGTCTTGCGGGATTAGTGACCCCAAGGAGGCCATAGTATCCGCAAAATGATTTGATGAATGAGGGAGTGCCTTGATGTCGTACCATTCAAGTTGGGCCAAAAATTTGTCCACAAGGGCTTTATAGGCCTGCATAATTGGACATTTACATTGGAATATCCCCTTTACTTGATTGATAATTAACAATGAATCACCAAAGATGTTCAATCATTTAATGTTCATGGTGACTGCTGTTTGAAGACCTATGAGCAAGGCTTCGTATTCTATGTTGTTGTTGGTGCACGAGAAATCTAATTTAAATGACAGAGGCATTGGAGCCCCTTGTGGTGTGAAGAATACAATTCCCATGCCACCTCCTTGCTCACACTTAGAACCTTCAAAGAATATGGTTATGTCATCCTATGACTCAGGCTCATTAGATTCTGGCAATTTGAAAACATGGAAGACCCCATCATCCGATAGTTCTACAGTCAGAGGCTGATCATCTTCAAGAGGAGCCTCTACCAGTTGATCAGCGATGACTTGAACTTTTATGGATTTTTGTCCAATAAACTCTATGTCAAACTCCATCAATAACATGATCCATTTTGTCATGCGGCTACTATGATAAGTATGACTTATCATGTATCGCAATGGATTCTCCTTAGACACAACATACGTCGTATTGCTGAGCATGTAGTGACGTAGCTTTTTGGTAGCAAACACCACTGCCAAGCAGAGCTTCTCAACATATGCATAGTTAAGTTCATAATTGACCAGGGTGTGGCTAAGATAGTAAGTAGCCTGTTCTTTGTGTAATTCATTGTTCTGGGACAGCATGGCACCCAGTGCCACCTCAGTAGCTGAGATGTATAAGTAGAATGGCATGCCTAGTCTAGGTGGTGCCAATACTGGCAACAAAGCCAAGTACTATTTAATGTTTTCAAATGCTGACTGGCACTCATCATCCCAGTGGAATGATACCCCCTTGTGCAATAATTTATTCATGGGTCGACACTTGTCAGATAACTGTGCTATGAAGTGCTTGATCAATGCAACCTTTCCCTGCAAACTTTTGAGCTGCTTGATGGTAGTTGGGGGAAGCATTTCAAGGATTGCCTTGACTTTGTTTGGATCCACCTTGATTCCTCACTTAGAGACTATAAAACCCAAGAGATTTCTAGATGTGATGCCAAATATGCACTTCTTGGGGTTTAGTCTGACTTTATGCTCAATGAGGCGATCGAGGATCTTGCGTAACTCATGATATGACTGGGATGCAAAAGAGATTTGGCCAACAAATCATCCATGTAATCTTCCAATGTTTTGTGCATGTAATCATGGAAGATGTACGTCATAGCTTGTTGGTAGGTGGCGCCAGTGTTTTTAAGGCCAAAAGGCATGACCTTATAGAAAAATGTCCCCCAAGGCATTGTGAATGCCATTTTTAGTTGGTCCTTAGGATTAATACAAATTTGATTGTATCCTAAGAAACCATCCATGAGGGAGAGCATTTTGTGGCCCGTTGTAGTGTCTACCAATGCGTCGATGCTTGGCAAGGGAAAATCATCCTTAGGACTCGCTTTGTTTAGATCTCAAAAATCGGTGCATATGCGAATCCTCCCGTCAAGATTCTTGACGGGAACCATGTTAGACAACCATGGTAGATAATCCATGTAGATGACAAATTGTGCATCCAATAGCTTTTGTAGCTCGTCTTTGACCATTAAGTCCACTGTTGGATGCATCTTACATAGTTTTTGCTTTACTGTCTTGACTGTCGGATCAAGCGTTAGATTATGCGTGACTAGCTACGGTTCTAGTCCCAACATGTCCTTGTATGACCATGCAAAAACCTCTTTATTCTCTTTGAGAAGGGCAATGTCGTCGGCTTGCTCTTTGGGGGATAGACTTATCCCTAGCTTGATGATTTGCAAATTCACTAGATCTGAGCCGATGTCTATGTCAATCATCTACTCGATCGACATGTGGGATCCGTCCTCCAACTGGTGTGGAGTTGGGATCAAGTGGATATCATTTGCCGAATTTAGATCATATTTGGGAACATCAGGTTCCTCTTTGGCATGGAAGACATCCTGAGTCTATCCTAGAGTGAAATGAAACATTCCTCTGCAAGGCCAGTACTTTGATGGGGATGGCGATGTGTCAGCGCGATCCCAATCAATAGCATCTAGGTCTAGATACAATAACCGTGTCGGGTCGGCTAGATCATGGATGGGGGCGATTAAATCAATGGAGATCATGTTGATGAAATGATTGTGGTCTCCATTACCGTAGGTGTGATGACTTTGACATTATGAATGTTCTTGGTGCTCTGGATTTGGCTCTATGGGCACTGGTACAAATGGATCAACCCTATGTGCATATAATAGGATAGGATCTACCCTAGGCACTAATGGTGCTATAGGGTCTCCAGGTGAAAGATGTTCTCTGTAGACCTGGAGTGGCGGGTGCAGTAATTGCTATAACTGTGCCTGGTTGAGATGCCACCTATGCCTTGGCCCTATGTGTAATTGTTCAAACATGTCATCTATGTCCAAGGGATAGTCTTGCTATCACATCTAATTATCTTGAGCTAGCATATGCTCCATTGGAACCTCCAAAGGGAACATGGTCAGGAAGCTCTCTTGATAATCATCTATGGGATGCACTTGCAAATAATTGCTATCTGACTCAAGAGGATCCCAAGGTGTTACCTCGTACTCAAACTCATCTTTCGAAGACCCTTCTTGGTCTTGTCCATACCCTTCATGGGGGTGAGTCCTTGAATTGTCTCCCTTTTCAACCGAAGGGAAAGGGTTGTTAAGGTCAACAAGGTTGTTTGTTCGTAATGGGAGATAATCCCCCAATGTATAAGTTGTATTAGGATTGGCATATGGATCTAATGCCAACCCATCCTTGTTGCCTATCCCTAGGCCTTGCATGTTTTCGACCAAGATGTCTAGGGGCAAGGGGTGATTAAACCCTACTCCTGACTTGTCATAAGGCATTTGGTATCTTGGTTGGCACAAAACACGCACTCCTTGCTCATACCTGCCCAACCCATATCCATTCCAATTGCATTGGTCAAGATATATTAATGCGAAGTCTAGGTTAGACAAATAATTGACGTCCTCAGCAAAGGTCTCTTCATCTTCCTCTTGGTGCAGGTAAGGTTCAATGCCATTATCCAGGCCCCCATAAACAAAATTTGTCTGATTGGGTGGGTAGCCTAAAGGAACCAGAAAGCCTATGGGGAGTTGAGGTCTCCCCATATCTTGCATGGACTCAAGTGTGGGTGTTTCTACAATTTTCATCACTAGATACTCCCCCAAGCCCGTGCTGGCCATTTCAACGGTGACCGTTGGCGATTGAGGGGGAGCAAATGGGAGTCCTTCCTGAGTCCACTCCATGTGGGGCAAACTAGGCGTCTCGACTTCCATTCTTCTAGGCATCTCTTCTATCGATATGGTTGAGATGAGAGGTGGTTCTTCTTCTAATGGTTTATTTCCCTTGTCCTTGGATGTGGCCACCGTAGGTGGCATCGTTGTTGAAGGACTAGCTGAGGAAGAAGGACCCGACTGGGGACTTGACGGATTAGTCAACGGAGATGCCTGTGGGATCGAACCCTGTTGAGATGGATTCAACTAAAAATCCAAATGTGTTGATGGGAGGGTCGATTACGGCATGAATTGCATCGTATTGCAGTATTTAAAGGGCTCCAAGTCCACCGGGACTACATGCACCTGTCCTTCAAATGTATACTTTAAGCACTGATGAGCAATTGAAGGGACACACTTCATGTCCCTAATCCAAGGCCAGCCCAGCAAGATATTATAAGCCATCTCCCCTTCCAAGATGTGGCACAATGCATGAATAGTCTTTTGTCCCACTTGGATAGGTAGGAAAATTGTGCCAACTGTCGAGCAAATTGCATCGTTGAATGCTCACAGCATATAAGTGGAGGCCATGATGTGAGATGCTGGCAACTTCAAATGTTTTAGTCCTACTGTAGTGATGATATTACTGGACGAGCCAGTATCCACCAACACCCTCTTATATGAAATCCCGTTGAACCATGCAATAACATGTAGGGGTGGATCTGCCATATCACCAGTCACTATTTTCAATTCATCTTCTCTAAAGGTTATGACTGGTTCGGTACGTTGTTTTACATGCCCTACAAAATTGTTGAAAGAGTTTGCTTCATGGGGTGATAGCTCGATGGCCTTTAAAATATCCATTAAAGCATCCATTAAAGCCTCCTGATGGGGCGCTGATTGTTGAATTATCTTGTATATGGATAGCCTAGCCGACATGGTCCTTAGACTTTGGGTAAGTCTAGTTCGAATCATAGCCACTGGTCTAGGCGGGGGAAGTTGCGTAGGGTGTTGTTGAGTTTGTGACGTCGATGGAGCCTCTCTTGTGGCTATCACAGGTGAATCTCCTGGGTACTTCTTGTTCCTAGTCACTATGCTTATCATCCCTACATATCCCTGCATAGGGAAATTTTGTTGCACCTCATTAAGTTGAAGAGGTTTTGCCTGTGTCTCATGGGTAGGCAAGGGGTCTCTGAATAATCCCATATGTTGGTTGTTTGGCGCTATGGGATTGTCCACGACCAATGTCTTATTGTCAATGAGATCTTGTACCAAACCTTTGAACTTCCAACATGCATTAAGATCATGTCCCTTACACTTGTGAAACCTACAATACAAGTCCTCTCGGTACCCCTTAGGCTTTAGTGCATTGGGATCTATAGTTTGAATCTCTGGAAGGTTGATCAAGTTCGCCGCTGACAAGCGGTCAAATAGAGAGTCCTTGGACTCTGTGTAAGGAGTAAATTGTCGCCTAGGGCGACGCTGCTGATTTTGCTCCTGCCTTTGGTTTTCTCTCTCATAGTTGTTAGGAGGCACCACCTGATAGTTAGCCTTTTGAGGTTGTGTTGCTTATGCAGGCTTAGGGACGTTGATGACAACCTGATTAACCGTAGCAATTTTTGGTTGCGTGGTCCCTGGTTTAGTGTTCTTTGTCCATTCTTTCTTCTTAGGTTTGGCAATCTCGCCATCCTGTATCTTAATCTCCTTAATGACTCTAGCTTGTGCCAGAGCTTCCTCTAAACTGGCATATTGCTGCAGCTGCAATAGCACGAAGATCAATCTCAAATAGCTTTTTGAGAACATTTGGGTCAGGTCTAACATGGGAGGTAGGTAAGGCAGCTTCGAAAGCAACGTCCTCCATCAGTTCTTGTATGCCACCATGGTCTCTTCCTCATACTGCCTGAGGTTAGCTAGGTCACTTAATAACGTATTTTTCTTAGTGTTGAAGGCGAAGCGTTTGAGGAACGCGTCCACTAACTGATCCAAGTTACTGATGCTATGTTTCGGTAATTGGGTGAACCAATCCGATGTAGGGCCTACAAAAGTGGTTATAAATGTTCTGAGTAACAAAGCATCGTTGTCCTGAATACCAAAGCACTGGCTCAGGAATCTAGTCACATGCTCTTGGGTTTCCTCTTCCCCTCTAAAGAGTGCCAACTGGGGCAACTTAAAGTGTTCCAAGTATGGAGGTGCCGGCACTAACGAATGCACAGGATGACTATGGATTTGGCATAAAGTGGGATTTTGGGGCCCAAAAGTCTTGATATCCATAGACTCTAAGCACTCTAGCAGCGCTTTATATGCATCAGAGGATTTAATTTCTTCCTCATTAGTTTGCTCCCATTGTGGGTTGCAAGGAACTTGAGGCTTATTGAGAGGGAGCTGGATAGCACCCCCTCTGCCTTGGTAGGGCATTTCAGCCCACTCTTCTTCTTGTTCATACTCCTCATAGGCTTCTTGAGGAGTGTTTGGTTGAGTCCTGTAAACATGGATGGGTTCCCGTGGAGGGTGCCCATCACAGTTTTGGGGAGTGGCCTCTTGCTCAGGTCGAGGAGGTCTTAGAGGCAGTGCTTGATGAGGTCGTGGAGACCTGTCTCGCACCAAGGGGTTGTGCCTCTCATACACTTCTAATTTATGTGCGCAAGGGGCTGGGACCTTCTCAGACACATTTTTGTGAAGCAATTCAGCTGTCTGATGCTGAATGCGCTCTTGGTTAAGGCGACACAAATGTTCTAATTGTTGTTGGTCTTGCCTAAGTTGCATGATTTGCACTTGGCAGGTGGCTAGTTTGGCAAATGCCAAGTCAATTTGTTCAGTTGTCTCTTATTTAGAAATCCTAGATGCCTCCCCTACATGTTTATCTCGGTCATGGTGATCTAAGACCCCTATGGGTTGCTTCCCTCTGTCGAGGTTAGTAGCATTCACTTGAGGCTTTGGTCTCAATGAGCGATCTGGATATAAAGCGGGTGTGGACATGCATCGTTCCCGCGTTGTGTACTGTTCTTGAGGAACTTAGTGATCTTCCTCGTACTCTCTATTGTATGCATAAAAGGTGTGGGCAGAATTGTCTTGCCTTGTTTGGAGAACCTGATACTCTGGATATGGTCTAGTGTGTCTAACACTAATCAGGGGTAAATCAAGAGTAACAAAATCATATGGTTCCTCCTTATGGACCCTACGTTGTTCAAGCACTTCATCACTAGGCCACCCATAACGATTTTCCAAGGGAGGTATCATATCTAGGTTGAGTACCACATGTGGGTTCTCCTCTTGCAAATATCTATGTTGATTGGGGGTGCCCCTCAAGGAGGTGTCTCTATGTTGAGTGGGTGTGCCCCTCAAGGGGGTGCCTCTATAGTCTTGTTTTGTGATGGCATGATGGGGAATATCTTGTGTACCCTTTCGTTAAGGCGGGATGACCAAGTCCTCAGGACTATATCGAAGGTGACTTGTCCCCCTTGGTGCACTCTTTGTAGCTTCTGCCCGTGATCAGGCTTAGCTACGGGTGTACACCATGGTGATGTCTACCTAAATATGCATAAATTTTGTTTTTGATTTTTTTTTTTTATGATTTTTTTGATACACTGAATAGAAAATATCACACACACACAAGCAATGATTATCTCTTTTAAAGATTAAAAGTGTGCCCTAAATCTGGTTTAGTGTGGTTTGTTGTTTGTTCTTGAAAGCTTTTTGTGAAAACCATTTAAATGCAATTTATGAAGGCTATTATGACTCCCAAAATGGTCGCCCCTTCAATATACCATTGTCGGACCGATATACCAACCTCTCTATATACCCGCCCTTACGTGAGGGAGACTATAGGTACGTGAGAGCAGATGATACATGGAACATAGGCGATACGAAAGGGGAATCACTTTGTTTATGACACCTACCATAGAAGAATTATCCTCATGTGTTGGGAATCACCCCAAGCTACACTTGGTCAGCTTTCATCAATATTTACGTCTAGAAATAGTCATGATTAGGGTTATGGATGCAATATCTCAAGCCAAGGTGATGATGAAATCCACCGTTGGTCTTGCTCAAGGGTTGGGGTTTTACGACCAACTCCTTGGTTTAAATTACCACGTGGTGTGTGGGGTTATTTTTAAATTGAAAAATTGAAACAAGCAAGCATTCAAACTCTCCTATGCAAGCAAATAACCAGAGAACAAAAGGCAAAAATTGACAAAAGGTGTTTTTGAACCCCTACTTGTTCTCTGCCCAAATCGGATGTCTTTGAATCTTTGCTCTGAAACAGTCCAGCGTTAGAAAACTTGGTACCTGTAAGCAACAAAACAAGAAAATTTAATCAGAAATTTAATCTTAAAAATCAAGAGACAAAGGTCCCACCGTGATCACCATTGAAAGCACGAGGATACGGAAACAAAAAGGAAAGTGCCCAATATGATGCTTATAAAATCAAACTTAACGCTTAAAGCCTATGTATTGCAAAATACACGAAAAGAAAGAGCATAGACGAATTGACACAAGATAAAAGCAATATAAAATATGGCCCTTCTTATTTATATGATTTTCAGAGTTGTGTTACAATACGTCTCCTTCCTTTTTAGGGAATAGGTGCGTCAAATAAGTTTCTTAACACATCTATAAACAACAATCCTTCTTCCGCATGCCCACATATAATATGGACGGACCAAAACATCACCGCCACTTGTGTATATTATTTTTGACTCTTTATTACTTCTATGATGTCAAATACCTGCATTCAAGGAAACAAAAAATATTAGTAGCACCTGCGGGCAGAATAAAACATGTATTTCCCAAGGCCTAATGTCAGTATATGCATGAAAATATTAAAACGATGATCAAATGACCTCAGATCGACCTAAAATTTTAACAGAAGCATAAATATATTATCAAGAAGCCATTGCAAAAATAAAAGTCTAGAAATTCCTCACAGATTTGTATTCACTCTAGGGTGGGACGAATAGACCTGCAATAACTTGTCAAAAAGCACCCTCTTCAATGTCCTATCCTGGAAGCTCCAAATGACCTGTAAACTTGGATTTAGCTAATTGGGGGTGTTTTGGGAAGACCCAGAAGGTCATATTTCTCCAATTTTACCTCTATCACCCATATTTTTTTGGTGCCATCTGCAAGTTAGTAAAGGCGAGAAATGACAAAAACCTGGTCAAAATTGCTCAGAATGAAATGAAATTTGAACTATAACCTATTTAACATATCTAGAATAAAATGCAAAAGAAAAACTAGAGAAATATGTCACATATTTCTAATAATATCGGGGTGGGGCGAATAGGACTGTGACAGTTTGGGGAGCGCTCGAGGGCAGGACGCCCACCGTTTGGGACACTATTTTGGCACCAATCCACTTGGGATGGGTCCAAAAATCCTTATAGGGTGTTTTAAACAAATTTTGTGGAATATTGTGGCCAAAAATTGGGTTTTGGGTCAGGATTCATGCTTCCAATAGTCACCCAATAACCTCCCTTTCGAATGAGAGATTAAGGATGTGAAGGCACAAATCGCAAGTAGGTATGTAAATTGGCAGCACTTCGTTGCTCAAATGCTCCTCCTATGTATATATTTTGTGTGGGAAAACTCCCCAATTTATAGACCTTAGGGCCTCCTTGTTTAAATTGCGCATGTGAGGGTGCCACTTGAGTTAACTGTCCTATTTTCAGAGAAAAGCTAGTTCCCTGATTTAGAATCTCCTTGCATGAGGTCTCTAAAATAAATACATGCATGACTGAAGTCTCTCTTCTTGAATAAAAGCTATTCCTCGCAATTGCATGGCCTAAAGCCTCAGTTAACTGGCGGAGTTGCCGAGGTTTGACTTTTTTTGCCAGTCAAACCTTCTATTCGCCTCACCTTGGGGCGAATGCTGCTATTCATCCCTGGGTGGGACGAATGCCAGTTTGTATTCGTCCCGGGGTGGGACGAGCAGAGAGCATGGTGCCAAAAAGGTGCCAAATTAACCTTTGACCTTCCAAAATACTTTTGGAAGTGGTTAGGACCACTTTTTAACCTCTGGGGGCTGCCCTAGGGTCTGTTTGTGTCAATGCGATCAGTGTTTGTTGTCACATAATCGGATTGATGCTTTTTTGGTGTCTACACCACCTTTCTTCCATATCCCTTTCTTAATATTCTCCCAACTTGTAGCATTCAACTTTATTTCTTGTAATAAAATACATTAGGTTGTTTATCCTTAATCAATGATCTCACCAACCTATGTTTGTTAGGTGCATTCAATTACCTAACATTCCAAGACAAGATCTTTATTCACTATATTTTTTTGTGGGATTTTTCCCACTCAATTCTATGATCATCTGAATGCCTAAGTTAATATAATTTTCCATATATTTTAAAAAAATTTCCTTTGAAGAATGCCTTACCACATTCTTTACCACATCTCTCCCCACATCTAGTGTCTCCTTGGTGCTCCTTGTTACTCTTATATTCATGACTTCTTCAATTCTTGAGGATCCTTCCTTCATCTACTATGCAAGGGACCACTTATAGATCCTTCTATTATATATTCATATTTTCATCCCTTGCTTCTATATTTTCTTCTCCTATTTGAGGGTTAGACATTTCACTTTCCATCCTTGGACCATATTATTCTAGCATAGATGAGCTCTCACTATGAATCCTACCTAGTAGATCCTCATTATTTACCTCGTTGTTAGAGAATTTATCATGTTTACTCCCTCATTATTCACTAGGTCCGTTACTTTGTCTCCACTTGCTTGTCAATTAAATTTCATTTTTTAAACCTTCTTTGGATCTTCTCCCTTTATATCTGACTCATTTTTATCTCTATTTTCTTGATGTTGAGACTCTTTTTCCTTGTTTCCTACCATTGGTCATTCTTCTTCCATATTTTCATTTCTATTGTCCTCCATAGTTTTTAAGATTCTTCCCATCACTTTTCCTCCTTCTAATGAGGCATTCCTTCACCAGGTGACCCATTTTTGCACATATTATATAGTTGAATGTGTCATTCTCATAACAAATATTTTTAATCCAAAATCCCCATCTAGAGACCAATTTGATCCTTTTGAGAGTTTCTTCCTAGATTCAACTAGGACACACATTCTTTAAAATATTACCCTATTTATTTCTTTTTTTACATAGTTTATGCAGAGGAACCTACCAAAGGATTTAGCTATATTCTCAAAAATATCTTCCTCCCATAACTATAATGATAAATATGGGAGTATTACCCAGGTTCGAGTTTGTCTATATTCTCATTAATTGTATTAAAACCTAGATTATATTTCCTTAGGTATACTCCAAATTTGAACAAGAACCATGGACCTATTTCAAGGGAATTATAGAATTCCTCCTCATTGTTGAAGGAAGACAAGAAGAAACCTCTATGTATGAGGGAAAAATACGCATGTTGTTTTCTCTTCCATCGATTCATATTCCATTTCTTTACTTGGTCTCTAGTTGGTCTGAAGCTAATAAAATTACCTAATAGAGTATTTTTGAGCCTCTATTGCACTCTCCCATAGTCAATATCTATAATTTTCAAAAGGATACCTTATTTGAACGATTCAATGGAAATTTCAAGTCATTGACTGATCTTCTCCTCCAAATTCTTCTTCCCTATAACTCTATTTACCCAAATTTTGTCAACACTCTCAGAACCTACTACTCCAATCTACAACTTATGTTAATGTGTTGTATAGTTGAGTTTGACTTGTTAAAGCAATTTATATTTTATAAATATAACTCAAATTCAAACTTGATAGATATAAAGTTCCAATAAATACTTGACCTCTAAATAAACTATGTTAACCTTACAATGATATAAAAAATAATATATTAAAAAAATATATAGTAATAAAAAATTATTTAAATCATACATTTACATTTAGAAAATATCATATAAAGATCATATTATAGAACTAGATAAAGTAAAATGTATATGCTATGATGAATTTAAATTTAATGTAAAGACCAATTTTAAAATTTTTAATAAGATATTGTTACATAAATTACAAAGTTCATTAAAAATACAAGTCGTCTAGCTTTATTTAAAACGTTTGAAACAATAGTTGTAAGCTTACTATAGAGATAAGGGCTTTGGCCTCTCTTTAAGAGGTCCAAGTTTCAAGCCCCATTTAGTATGAGGGGATTGAGACCCCTCATAAAAACTTGTGTAAACTCATTGAAAAAAAATAAAGTTGCAAGCTCATTGTAGTGGTAAGGGATTTAGCCTCTATTTGAGATGTCTAAGGTTTGAACACCACTCAAAATGATGGTACTAGGACCCCTCATAAAAACCCTATGTAAACTCATTGAAAAAACTGTTTGAAACCTAACTTGCAAGCTGTTAAATATAATCTTCTTAGAAATATACAATTATCTTTGTTCAATATATTTTGAAGATAACTATTTTTAGGAGTGGTGAATAGAGAGCTCTTCCTTATTTTTCTCTCCATTATCAAAAATATTTTTCATGGTCTTAGGTCCTTGTGTAAGCATGAAATATCATTTAAAAAATAAAATCTTAAAAATTAATAATGAATATAAAACATATCTTATTTCTTTAATAGGAGGATAATCATTTCTAGTATTATTCTTTTATAAATAAGAAATAAAGTTTGAATATGAGGTATTTAATACAAACCTTTACATTTAATATAGAGGTATGTGTAGACACCAAAATCCAGCCACTTGCAAGTCATCTATACCTTCCTGTCAGCCACGTGTCGGTCATCCACCTTCCCGCCATTATTTGGCCCAAATCCACACTTTCCCGCCATTATTTGGCCCAATTTCACCTTTCCCGCCATTTTTCATCCCCAAATTTATTTAAATTAATATTTATATATATATATATTAATATTTATAAAATATTTTAATATATATATTTAAATAATAGTTTAAGTGATTTAATCTGAGCCGTCCGTCCTTCATTTAATCTCATCCGTCCATCCATCTTAATCCATTTCACAACCTAGATTTATTCTCTACCCTTAGATTCAATTTAATCTTAGCCACACGTTCAAAGTGTCGTTAAAACCCTAAAGTGTGCCCTAAGAGTAGATTATAAATTGAGTCACCTTGATGGCTCAAACCCTATGTCTTTTGCTACTTCTATCTCCGATGCGCTATCTCTGATTCTAATTCTTCTACTGCTATCTCCTCTATCTCTCTTCTGCTACCCTTTCGCCGCATCCATCGCCGCTTCCGTCGTCGCTTTCACCGCCATTCCTTCTACAGCATTCTCAACAACCGCTAAATAATTCTACTCAACGCCAACGACCCATCATGTCATTGAGTAGCAGGTTAACTACCAGTTTAAAAATGGCTTCTGCCAAGTTATCGATCTATGACCTCATTCAACAATCTCCTCCGCATAGGAGGCATTAATGGAAATATTAAAGTCAATCGAGCTTCAAACTCAAGATACTAATGCCTTCAACAACTTTGTGGGGAGTATTCAAACATGCATGGAGCCCTCCATAACTTTCTATGATTTTGAAATCAAACCTATGTCAACAGAAAGTATAGATCCTCCACTACATATCATGGTCCAAGATCGATAACAAGCCATTCAAGAGAGTTTTAATTGACACCGGTTCCTCAATCAATATCATTACAACATCGGCGTTGAGTCATCTAAAGTCGTCGCCATCCTTTATCACAAAGTCGACTTTTACTCTTAAAGCATTCAATGATGCTTTATCTTCCACGATTGGCACGGTTATCTTGCCCATTGAGGTAGGGGCCCGAACTTTGCATACCTTGTTTCACATCTTGGAAGGGACCATGGCATACAATGTATTGCTTGGACGGCCTTGGCTTAGGGAGATGAGATGTGTCCCTTCTATACTGCATCAATGTCTCAAGTATGTATATGAGGGACAGGTTCATTGTGTACCTGCTGACATCGAACCCTTCAAACATTGCAACTATGTCTCAAATCCTTATGAGATTGTGTTGCCATCCACTCATCTTTTCTTGACCCCATCTATTTCTTCTATACCATCTTCTTCTAAAGCTCCCATTCCTGAGGAGCTACCCATCATATCGCAACCATCTTCCTCTTCCGTTATTCCATCTCATTCACCACTTTCTTCATCAACTAATATTCCTTCTTCTTCATCAGTGACCACATGCACATGTGGCCATGACCAATCATCTCTTTCCACGTCATTACCCCCTTCTTCTACACCTTCTTCAACATCACCTATTATTCCTCCATCTTCCCAACCATCACCACCTGATGTTTCACAAGTCAGTGAAGCATCAACCCAACCAAATCCTTCCAATTCTTCTATCCCACATTCTTCTATTCCATCATCAAGTCCATCTCCCTCCCAAGTCAAGGTCCATCTCACTGATGCAGGTATTGGTGAGTATGCCATCCAAGATGTCCACATCACACCGTTCAATGTGCAAACAGTTAAAGATTTTGGTCGTCCACATGACCAACATTTATCCATTGGATCGGTTTATAACATGGGTTCTATGCCAAATTCCATTAATTTTGTATATGGGGGAATAGAGTCATCTTCTAGTCCTACCACCATACTAGAACCCAAGCATCCAGTCCCCGCCAATATCGAAAGGATGGAGGGTTTTCCCTCTCGCTATTTCCACGGACATAATTGGCAACAATTTGGCCTAGGTCGATACGAGCAAGGGGTAACCGAACGCATCGATATGCCATATCGTAGACCCACCGAGCGTTTTGGTTCTGGGCTACCAACCACTTCCATCCCTTTCTTCTTTTGAACGAGCTTTTCAAAGCATTAATCTTAATTCAGAAGAAGAAATCCTCCACCCCGATGAATCCGAAGATGAAGCCTATGAAGAATTTGACGTCATGTCAAATGGTGATGAATCTGAAGAAGAGTCGGCGCCCATTGTTCCCCCTCACTAAACAAGACGAGTTTTATCTCCAATTGTTCCCTCTCCAAGAGGCCATCTTTCGCTTGCTTCTTCCACAAGAACGAGGTGAACCACCCCCTCCGCCACATCCATAAGCCATAATCCAAACCTGTATTATATGTATATACTAAAATAGTGGTTTTCACCACTACCAAAAAAAAAAAAAATTAGAAAATTCCCAAAAAAAAAAAAAAAATCAAAATATATAAAAATACTTTATTGCTTTATGTATGTGTGTAATAGTGGTTTTCACCACTACAAAAAAAAAAAAAAAAAAACTCAAAATACAAAAAAAAAAAACTGAAAAACTATGTTGTTTTGCACTTCAGGTCTTCCGAGGTCTTCACCGGTTTTCCCTTCCATTCCGCCATTCTTTCTTTCATAAGTTGACAATGAATTTTGAAGACTTATTCACCTCGCTCCATAATCCATATGATCCGGATAAGCCAATCCCGATCAATCCAAGCCTGATTGACATGGATCGGATTTCATCCCCTCCATCTATTTCATAGTTCATCCTTTCCGAGGAATTGTTAAGGGCTTCCGCCAACTACATTCCTCCTTCACCTCCACATTCACCTTCATCTTCTAAGCCAGAGGTCTTCCAGGCAGACATAGATGAGAGCAAGGCACAGGAGCTTGATGACATTTTAGATGACATAAATCTGATCCCTACTCCCCATCACCTTGAGGAAGGTTCCCACATGTCTATTGAAGAAACTATCGATGTAGACCTTAGTACAGACCAAGATGGCACCCAAATTGTGAAACTGGCTAAAATTCTATCATCAGAGGAACAAGAGCAAATGATTGCTCTACTCAAGCGGAAGAAGGAGATATTTGCATGGTCTTACAAAGACATGCCAGGCCTAGACCCTAATTTGGTTGTCCATAACCTCACCTTACAAAAAGATGCTAAACCTGTCAAACAGAAACTTAGGAAAATGCATCCTATCGTGGCCCTCCTAGTTAAATCGAAGATTCAAAAACTTCTGGATGTTAAATTTGTCGTCCCGATTGATTATCCTGAGTGGCTTTCTAACATGGTACCCGTTCGCAAGCCTAACGGGGGGATACGTGTTTGCACCGATTTTTGAGATCTAAATAAAGCGTGTCCTAAGGATGACTTTCCTCTTCCAAACATTGATACTCTTGTCGACACCTGCGCTGGTCATGAAATGCTTTCGTTCATGGATGGATTTTCAGGATACAACCAGTATTCGAATAAACCCTGAAGATCAACACAAAACAACATTTACCACACCTTGGGGAACTTTTTGTTACAGGGTGATGCCCTTTGGCCTTAAGAACGCAGGTGCAACCTATCAACGAGCCATGACTTATATTTTCCACGATTATATGCATAAGATTATCGAAGATTATGTGGATGATTTATTGGCAAAATCTAAAACTCGACAAGAGCATTTTGATGTATTGGAAAAAGTTTTTGATAGACTTCTAGAGCATAAAGTAAGGTTGAACCCTAAGAAATGTGTCTTTGGTGTTACCTCATGCAAACTCCTAGGTTTTATTATCTCTAAACGAGGTATTGAGGTGGACCCAAACAAGGTCAAAGCCATTATGGAAATGTGTCCCCCAACTAATTTGAAGGAGTTGCGTAGTTTACAAGGAAAGATTAATTCAATCCGTCGCTTTATTGCACAACTTTCTGATAAATGTAGGCCATTTTGCCACCTACTACAAAAGGGGGTACAATTTTCATGGACAGATGAATGTCAGAAAGCCTTTGATGACATCAAGCAAGATTTAGCATCTCCGCCACCTTAGCTCCGCCTCGTCCAGGGGTCCCTTTCAACCTTTATATCTCAAAGAACGGACTTTGCCTTAGGGACAATGCTTGCACAAAAGAATGAACAAAATCGCGAGCAAGCTATCTATTATATTAGTCGAACATTGGTAAGCTATGAAACCCGATATGCTTATGTGGAAAAGTTGTGCTTAGCAGTGGTTTTTGCCACTAAGAAACTTCGTCATTATATGCTTAGCCATACAACATATGTCATAGCTAGAGAAAACCCTCCGCGTTATATGATGTCTCGCACTTATAATAACACTCGTACCGCTAAATGGATAATGTTGCTTACCGAATTCGATCTTGAATTCATTAGCCAAAAATCTGTTAAAGGTCAAGTTATAGCCGATCAACTTGCGGAAGCTCCGCTACCTAGTGATCATCCTTTGATTATTGAGCTCCCAGATGATTCGGTATTTGCTATCACTGAACAAGAAGAGGACATCATTCCGGAGGAAGATGTTGACATCACGCTATTCTTTGATGGCTCTAAGTGCATGAAAGGTCAGGGTGCTGGAGTTGTATTTCATACACCTCAAGGGATTCCCATCCCTTTATCATTCAAATTAGACTTCCAATGCACCAATAATACAGCAGAGTATGAAGCCTTAATTTTAGGTCTTCAATCAGCCATAGCTATGAGCATTAAGCGTATTCGGATATTTGGGGATTCTCAACTCGTGGTTAAACAAATTACAGGAGAATACCAAGCCAAAGAACCTACCATTAAGCTTTATCATGATGTAGCAATGAAGTTGCTCTCTAAGTTTGATTGGTATGAGATCACTAGTTTGCCTCGATCGACTAATAGATTTGCGGATGCCATGGCCTCTCTTGGATCATTGATTCCAAAGGACTCCCTTGGAGAGGTACAACCCCTAATCATTTCCACAATCTCTAAGTCTGCAATTGTCCGTGCTGAGTCTAAAGATGAAAAATATGTTTGCTTTATCCATTCGGATCCATATGAGCCTTGGTCTAGTGAGATAGTAGCCTTCCTCAAGTTTGGAACACTTCCACCTGATTTGTCTCGAACTGCCCGCCGCTGTTTTAAGCAAAAGGTAGCTCGTTTTGTTCTTTTGGGGGATGTGTTGTATAAACGTGGATATGATGGAGTACTCCTCCGCTGTCTAGAAGTAGGTGAAACACATAGAGCTATTGTTGAAGCCCATGATGGTACTTGTGGTGGTCATTTTAGTGGAATGGCCATTGCGAAGCGTATTTTACGTATGGGGTATTATTGGCCCACTATGGAACAAGATTGTTGCAAATATGTTAAACAATGTAAAAAGTGTCAAGAACACGCTAATTTAATCCATATACCATCACAAGCTTTACAGACCATCCAAAGCCTTTGGCCCTTCTCACAATGGGGTCTCGATTTAATTGGCAAGATTTCACCCGCCTCTTCAGGACAACGATACTTTCATCATTACAACCACCGAATACTTCACAAAGTGGGTTGAAGCTATTCCTCTAACCAAGACTGACAGGTCCTAGAATTGTGGAGTTTATACTTCACCATATCATTTGTCGTTTTGGTATTCCCTCTAAAATCATTTCTGATAACGACAAGTCTTTTAAGAATAAGGATGTTCGAGCTCTTTGCGAAAAGTATAATATCCAACATAGTTTCTCAACTCCTTACTACCCACAAGCCAATGGACAAGCTGAAGCTTCCAATAAGACCATAATTGCTATTCTTAAGAAACTTGTTAAAGAAAATCATAAAGATTGGCATACACAAATCCCCTTGGCATTATGGGCTTACGTAACAAGCATCGGAACTCCCATTGGGGCAACGCCATTTTCTTTGGTCTATGGAGCTGAAGCAATCATGCCTCTTGAGCTCGAGATCCCTTCCTTGCGAATTTCTTTGCAGGAATTTATCGATGATGATACTCGCTAGACAAGCACGTCTTGATCAACTCACACTCATAGATGAAAAACGAATCAATGCTTTAGAGCATTTGCGAGTTTATCAAGACCGATTGAAACGTGCTTACAATGCCAAAGTTCATCTAAGAGAATTTCAAGTAGGGGATCTTGTCCTTAAAGAGAATCAACAAAACACCAATGCATTGCCGCATCTTCGAGATAAATTCGCGGCTAATTGGTTAGGTCCATATATGGTCACCGAAAGAGTGGGTAATGGAACTTATAGACTTGCCAGTTTAGAGGGAGAGGAAGAACCCGAACCACTTAATGTTATACACTTGAGGGCATTCTACGCATAGTTTGAATTTTATATGTACATATATACATGGCTTGTAAAAAAAAAAAAAAAAAAACAAATAAAATAAAAAGAATTTGCATTTCATTGTTAGTTGCATACATCTCATTCAAAAACATTGCATTTCATGTGCATACATCTCATTGAAAACCATAACATTTCATTTTCAGCCATAGTTGCATATCATGTTAGAGACCATTCTATCTTTTGGATATAAAATTTGGTCAAGCAAAAGTCATGTTGCCTTAATCAGGGGCACCTTCACAAAATCCATCAAACCGAATTGTCATTCGTACATCCATTTTCCATTTGCACATATTTACATTGCCAAAATGTTTTCAGTCACTCAGCCATTTCTAGTGTTTTAAGCAAACTTTGAAATGCATGTCAAAGTTCTCTAGGGCCATATCACAAATTACACTAAATAAAATCTTGAGTATTGGGAAATGATTTCAAAAGCGGTCTTGAACCTATCACATTTTCACATCTTAAAAACATCTTGTGTCAAAGAGAGATAACACCATCCTTGGGTTGTGCCTTGAAGTGAAAAGGGTAATCCTCGTTTGTCCTATCATGCAAACATAGTCCATAAAATAGTGGTTCTTACCACTATCACAAGCAATCACAAAATATAAATATAAACAGAGTAGTAAGGATAGGGTAAAATTCTCATCATACTTCGGTTGAGAATCCGATTCCCCAAAGCTCTAAGGAAATGAACATTTTTCACACACCACTGATCCCAAATAAGTTGTAAGGATCGTACTACTTGTCCAGTCAGACGGATAGGTAGTCATCCCCAAGGCTTACAAAGGTCAAAAACAACATGGACTATGGAGTTAACCTTCATCGGGGCTATAGACGCTTGACTGGCAGTGGAGTATACTCATTGCGTGGCGACATGTCTCTCCTCAAAAAGAGACCTCTGAATGCTCATACGGACAAACTAGCTTCGGGGTCTTCTCCATAACAGGGTTACCTAATTTGTGCAAGATGAGGTTAATGAACACACTTGCACACACACAAGTTTTTGATTGCCTAGAGTCACTACCATGCTTCTGATTTGGTTAATGAACTCACATGCACACACATTTGGTCCTAGTTGAATTAGGCAGTATTAGTAAGTTTGTTTGATACCACTAGCATGTTTGAGTCTTTGTAAAATAGTCTTCCTCCATATTTTCTTCCATATCAACCTCCATATCTTCTTCCATATTCATGTCATTCCATACGTCATCCATTCACAAGCCACCAAGTTCGGTGCCCCTGATTAAACAATTATGATAACAGTTGGCTAAATCTAACTATCTAAAAGTATGAGTGCTTCTTAGTGCATATTTCATTTACTTAGTCTTGCATTAATCATCCATAGATTTGTATGTTATATACTTAGTCTCGCATTAATCATCTATAAGTTTGCATTCCATTCCATCACATATGCATCAAAAACATTAAAACATATAAAAACATGCATCACAAAAACATAGGCATTCACACAAAAGAAAGTAAAACACCAAATAAATAAAAGCCATGTATATATATATATGTATAAAGGTCAAACTGTACAATGAATGCCAAAAGGCTACAATATACAATAGAGCACCAAGGCTCATAAAGAGTGCATCTAAGCACTAAGCTAACCATCAAAAGAGGATCCCTGTGACCTAGTAGGAGCCCTAGACCTAGTGGTGTGCCTAGACTCACTACGCCTAGAGACAGAGGAGGATGGAGGATCATGCAACACAATGTGATGCCTAAACAATGTGTCCTCCAGAGCCTCAATATAACGAGTCCTAGACCTAAGTCTAGATATGTCTATCCCGTGTCGTCGCTCTCGCTCCGCTAGCTCGCTCGGAGTCTCGTCACCCCGTCATCCCCGGGGCACCCTAGTCGCTCCATCCAAGTCCGCCTGCATCCGGGCCATCCTCTCCTCCCCGAACAGCCTATCGTGGCATCCCGCTCTGCAACCTGTTGCTCCAGCCGAGCTATCCTCTCATCCCGAATAGCTAGCATAGCATCGCGCTCTACTATCTGTTGTTGCATCTGTGCCAGATCATCCTCGTGCCCGCTAGGGGGTACCTCCCTAGTCTCTCCAGCGGCCTCTCCTAGGCCCTCGCCATCATCCTCCTCGTCATCTCCGCTCCTCGATGCCTGCCGCACCATCTTCCCCTTTCGCCTTCGACTGTCAGATCGAAGGCGGGGACCCTCCTTGCGCTTGGGAACCTCTGCGGTTCCCTCGTCCTCTCCAGCTCCAACAGCCACCAATGGTGGCTCCCACCTCGGCTCTGCGGCCATCCATGCTGCATACTCAGCTGTTACCCCGACGTCATCCATGTCGAGGATCTCCATGTCCTCATCGTCCTCTATCGCCTCCCTCCATGGCTCGACACATGGCAAATCCCCCTCTGATCTGTGCCTCCGATAGCGCACTGGCTCACCGGGGACATCCTGTCTCAATCCGACCTGGCGGAGTACTCGAGACATCCGTATGTACTCCGCCTCGCCGTGGCCCCGACCCACTACCCATCTAGCCTGTCGCACCCATCTCAGATGCTCTCCATCACCGATCCACCTCGCCTCCCGCCAGGGCCTCCAAATGACTTGGGCATCTGTCAAGTCTGCCCATAAACTCCTATACCATTGCCCCGATCTCACGGGGCGGCTCGGCTGTCTCTCCTCCGCCACTGGCCATCTCCTACCATAAGCCTGGCTCATGTCCCAATAAGCACATGGCAACCCCTCCGATCGGGCCACTCTGAAGTGCTCCCAGCCCCAAGACTCGGAGAACCAAACTGTAGCCTAGGCCCTTTCGGCCCCGTCTCCGAACCTCATACAACTCCCGGTACACCTGCACCAATAAAGCGGGCGCCCAGGCATACACTACCCTATTAGTGAGCATCTCGCTCACTACACCCATCAGGTTCCATGGAAACCTGCACCCGATGCTGTTCGGGGCCACAATGTTGGCCAATACGAACATCATCAGAGCCTCCACCGCTACCAACTCCTTGGCCGTATACATGGCCAAGTATGGGATCCCCCCGCTCTCCGTCCGGATCTCCCTCCAGTCATCCCCAAACAACTTGGCCATCTCCGTGGCCCTATCTCGTCCAACCTCCACCCGCGCCCCCTCCACGGGCACCTTGAGGATGCGGTATACATCCTCAAGCGTCACCGTCATCTCTCCAGTCAGAAGCTGGAACGTCCCTCGATCTGGATCCCACCTCTCGGCCAAAGCCGAGAGGTACCCCTCATCCGCCCGAACTACCTCCAACCGGGCTGCCTCCGCTAGCCCTACTGCCTCCAATATCTCCCAGTCTTCCTGGGACAATGACCTCCTCATCCCCGGAATGATAGGGGAGAATCGGTGTCGTGCCTCTAACACCCTAAGCTGCAAAACAACAAAACAAAAATTGGTTACAAATTTTTTTTCCAAAAAAAAAAAAAAAAAAAAAAAAAACAAATAAAAGTACTTGCTTAAATAAACAAATACCTCAGCTGGCTGCACTGGCGCGTCCGCTCCCATCTCCGCCATAGCTCCCGCGTGCTTCACTCTCCCACACAACCTTTCACTTCACTTCACTTCATTCCACTCCCTCATACGCACTTCTCTCAAGCTCGAACGCACAAATGAGCGAAATTCTCGCCGAAACCGTTTAAATAGTTGGTTTTGGCACCCCGAAATGCAAGTGGGGCATTTCATGGCGCATTCGGACGTAGTGGGGCATTTCATGATGCATTCAAACACCGGCGGGCGTTTCTGCCACCTCCAAATGCATACCGGCGTTTGGTGTCAGTATTGAATAAAAGAACAAAACTTACAAAATTGAAGCTTACCTCCTCCAAATTTCATCAAATTGCATCCATCCATTCTTCTTATCATAATAAAACATTTTGTGAAGGTTACAACAGTTTTGGAAACAAATTTTGTCATTTTGCTCAAAAAGCGCATCATTCATCATTGATTTACAAATTGGGTTAAAAACATTCAAAACCTTCACAAAATTAACAACATTCATCAATTCTTCTGATCTATCGTCAATTTCATTCATTCTTCTTTCATCATGCATATTTTTGCCAAATTAAATTAAAGTAAACCTCGTATCTAGTGGTATATTCTATCACCTTGGCGATTGCAGCGATTTGCATCCATGCAATTCGGTAAGAGGATTAAACCACCATAAGGACACTTACCATTTATCATCATCAATTATTTCATCGTTTGAAAATTGGAAATCAATTTTGGGTATCCTACTTTTCAAGTGACCTCATACCAAGATTAATTTGCTCAACAGCTTGTCATTGATGGCCTAGTTCATGGGGCCTTAAACGTGGACAATCTTCAATATCATCATTATTTTGAGTCTTGCTAGAGATTAAGGCTACCTAGGTTGATTGGTTCCAACCCGAGGAATTATCCATACAAGTCACTAGGAGCATCTCTCGAAGTTCTGACTCTTTCATATTGCATCTCTCGCATATCAATGGCACCAACAAGGCAATTTCATCAACAATATGGATTCACCCACAGGAGTTGGGGCATCCGTTATCAATTTTTAACTTTCCTAATAGTAGAATTCATCTTACATGATCATGGAATTTAAAATTTGGCAAAAATCCCTTTCTAACCGTTAGGGCAGAAAACGGTTCATCTTTCACATCACTCATATCGTCTTCAATCATATTCTTTTCTGGTTTGTACACCAACCCCTTTTCCGTTGGGACATAAACAGATGGTTCATACACCAACCCCTTTTTCACCGTTGGGGCAAAAACGGTTCATTTTCTTCCGATTTTTTCCAATTGGCTCGTGAGAACCATTCTCGCTCGCCAATTGAGGGGGTAAGCCGATAAATTTTAAATATTCTTTTATTCTTTGGTCTTCAAAGTTGTGCTTTAGTCTTGAGAGAGAGTTGCGTCCGATCCAGCTTTTCAGGTGTCCTAAGTTTTTGTGCTGCATTGTGTCTTCACACAAAGCAGCTCAAAAAGGGGCATCTGTAGACACCAAAATCCAGCCACTTGCAAGTCATCTATACCTTCCTGTCACCCACGTGTCGGTCATCCACCTTCCCACCATTATTTGGCCCAAATCCACACTTTCCCGCCATTATTTGGCCCAATTTCACCTTTCCCGCCATTTTTCATCCCCAAATTTATTTAAATTAATATTTATATATATATTTTTTAATATTTTAATATTTTAATATATATATTTAAATAATAGTTTAAGTGATTTAATCTGAGCCGTCCATCCTTCATTTAATCTCATCCGTCCATCCATCTTAATCCATTTCACAACCTAGATTTATTCTCTACCCTTAGATCCACTTTAATCTTAGCCACACGTTCAAAGTGTCGTTAAAACCCTAAAGTGTGCCCTAAGAGTAGATTATAAATTGAGTCACCTTGATGGCTCAAACCCTATGTCTTTTGCTACTTCTATCTCCTATGCGCTATCTCTGATTCTAATTCTTCTACTGCTATCTCCTCTATCTCTCTTCTGCTACCCTTTCGCCGCATCCATCGTCGCTTCCGTCGCCGCTTTCACCGCCATCCCTTCTGCAGCATTCTGTAGAATCCCCCATTCCTGTCGCAAGTGCCCGCGGGCGTTTACCCCTTCACCAAGTGCCCACGGGTGTTTACCAAGTGCCCACGGGCGTTTACCAAGTGCCCGCAGGCGTTTACCCATAGCCACAGACTCAGACCGGCGTCTGAAACCTTAATCCAGAAGCACGCGGGCGTTCAACGAGTGCACCAGGGCGCCTTCCGTAGCCGATTTGATAGCCACATTACTTCCAGGTGTCGCCTGGTCTAGCTACGTTAACAGAGAACCGGTATAAATTAGTTTAAAGCAAGTAACTTCTTTTCTTTTATTGATCTGTTATTGAATTCCTGCATTTCATTTTTTTAGGGTTTTAGATTGTTTCCGAGGGCTCACACAGTGGAGCCCTCTTATTAATTTCTAACTCCTTGATAGTGTTAATGTGTGCAGGTTTTTGATGGCAGATCCGGTTTATTGATGGCAACTGATTAAGCTGGAGTGGTCCAAGCAAGGGATACAACAAAGCCCACTCACTCTGTTGGGATTGAAGATACATTCTTCGGAAGTGCCACCATTTGTGCCAGCTAGGGTTTCGGAGAACCCTAGCATAACTTGTAATCGTGTATCACAAATAAAGGGTTACGAGCCCAGCTTGTATTCAAAAAAGAGTTTTTAAACTCCATCGATTAATAGAAATCATTTGTTTTGTGCAACTATTCAGTACTCTGTTATTGTGATTTTTTTTGTTTTGTTTGGCATGTATTTTTAATCTATAGTATGTATACTACAGTGATAAGGGATTTAGCCTCTATTTGAGTGATACAAGTTTCAAACCCCACTAAGTATGAGGGGACCAAGACCCCTCATAAAAACTAGTGTAAACTCATTAAAAAAAAGTAGAGGTATGTAGGAAGTATTGGGTATATAGGATAAAAAGGTAGAAGGATATAAAATATATCATGCATGTTATAAGTATCAAAATATACTTATGTAGAGATACATATTTAATGTAAACTTAATATTATTGAAGTATCTTACTATACTCAAACTTCTATATTTTCAATATAAACCTAAAATCATATGTATACTGCACTTGACTATCTAGAAAGAGGACATTACAGTCCGCCCTTCCCAAAGATTGCTTGTCCTCAAGAAATACTCATGTATACTCCAGTCAACTGTCTGATCCTAGCCGTAGTCACATAAAATACCGGGATCCCATAAAAACCTCAGAAAAACTCCACCATGCTGATGCTGTGCCACTCTGATCACAACTGGAAATCCACTATACATCAAATGAACTCCCAGCTCCTGCAACCAAATAATATACTTATCCTCAAAACCTAAATTGGAATCCCTATAGCGGCCAAGCTCTATGTCATGAGAAGTATCATGCCAAAGCATCCCTGTATAAACAACTCCTGTGCTCCCACTGTACATAATGATCCTGTGCATCCAAAAATGCAATCTGTTCATCAAGGAAACATGATGTTCTGTGAATCTCACCTCGGTGTCCCGATGAACGCACTGATAATTTTCCAACAAGAGGCTAATATAGAAGTGGGCTGCAATGTCAATTCTATGAATAATCATCCTGGGAATGCTTCCGCTAACAAGGTCTGAGAACATCAAGTTGTTACTCAACCTCCAAGTGATCATATATTCATTCCAGGAGTAACAACACACTCGATCAGTAGTGAATCTCAAAGCAGAATCAGAAATTGGGTAATCTATCAACACGAATTGACTGACAAAATTCTGATTCAATGCCCAAAAATCAATCCAACATTGGATCTAGTTAGTTGTAACAACAATTTTCTGCATGAAGAACCATAAACTAACCTTACCCGAAGGCTGAATGACCCAAAAATGATCAAAACTAAAGCTGTCCAAGTCTGAAATTAGCATCTCAAAGTCTGATTTTAGGAAAATCAACATTCCATGAGAAGCATAACTGCTGCAAATCAAAGACCTACCAGACAGAAAGCAAAGTCTGACCATACCATCAACTGTAATAGCCTCCCAAAGAGTCATCAATCCAAAAAACCTCTGGTTCATCCTCAAAATCTCCCTCCAACCCACTTGTATGAATACAAATGGATACATAACATAGCTGTTCAAAAAGCAAACAACAACATCCCTTTCACTCTTTTGGTTAACCATCTCCCAAGGCACGCACCTTCTATCGTCCACGATGCCTAGAAACACAAGCATGCGATCTTGGGTGTGGAAACTCCTCTTTCCAAAAGCTCTGTCATACTGTGGCTGCACCATACCATACATCATATGAATGTTAAGATGTAAAAATATATGTTGGTACAACACAAGGCCTCTCCATCACATCAGCTGCTAAATCATTATTGATCTCCTCTCCTTGTGATGTATTCACAAGATCCATTACAATGCCACCATGATCCCAACCATCATGACCTGTCAAAGGAAACAAGTCATCATCATGATGCATCTCAAAGAGTGGATTGTCAAAGGATGTCTCACTATCCACCTCAAATAATGGATTGCCAATCCACTGAATTCCATCACTGTCCTCAAGCTCGATCCAATCATCCTGCTGCTCTAAAATAGTGTTCTCTGACAAAGAACCTCGAGTAGACTTAAGCTCAATAGTGAGCTTGACAACCTCTTCCTCTTTACCCTTTAATGCACTAAGGGTCTCTTCAGTATGCGTGATAAAATGATCCCTGTCTGCAAGTATGTTCATAAAATCTGATTTCATAGTTCCCAATGCGGCTATTAATTTCTTCAAATCTGCAATAGTGATTATCCCTTCAACACCCTTCTTCCTCTTCTCACTTTGGACCTTCCAATATAGTTCTTCAGTGAATTTGTGGGTATCATCAAAACAGGTTAATGCAACAACAATTATGTCTTCACTAGTTCTGAAATCAAAATCAGATTTATACATTAAGTTTTCAGAATTATTTTCCTGATGATACTCTGCAAAATCATCATTTACTAGGGTTTCCTCTTCACACATTATATGCTCCATTATTTGTTCTTTACTTGGGATAAGAGGAATTTCATTCCCAAATGTTTCTTCAATAGTATTAGGTGTCAACACACCCGGATCCCAAGGCACTGAGAGCTGATCTCTTAATTCTGCTCCATCATGTTTATTATGCACATAATGCATGTCTATCTCAGTACATAAATCGCATTGTAAATCACCAAAGAAAATGAAGTTACCCGGAACACTCACCTTCATAGGTTTAGTTTTGAAACTAAACCCACATTCATCTGTACTATCATCACCGAAGTGTGATAGAGAAGTGTATTCATGTGCTGATTGAAGATATGTATCACCTTCAACATGCTTAGCATCTGAAAATGCATTAGTGAACTCATCATAAAAAACTGTTGTAACAAATTCATCATTCTTTGTCTCTGTATATGTGTCATCAAGACCATTAACACAACTGGAATCATCAACCATTTGTTCAGACATTATATCCAAGGTTGTTGGTTTAGAGTCTTCATCATGTGAGAGAGCATGCTTATCAATAGAAACCATCTGTGACTCCATCATACATACCTCATGAGAAATGGATTCTTCTTCAACACAAACATCGCATTTGATTTCTTTTTCAGCGGTAGCCCTTGTATTTACAACTTCAACATCAACAAGTTTTGATTCTTTGTTCATATTTTCAAGGAGTTTCACTTTCTCATCTCCATTTGGTTGTTGCCTCATACGCATATCAATGTAATCTTCATAAGTCATAAGGGCGTGATAACCCTCATCAAGAGCTTTCCACTCCTGCTGAAACTGATCAAGTAATTCAGTGACTGTAGGCTCATGCTTTACCCGAGGATGAATTGTAAGAGGAAAATTTGTCATCATAGTAGCCAACTGATTGATGGATTGCTGGATCTTTTTCTGACCCTCCAAATACTCATGCTGAATCCTATCCCAATCACTAAGTGGCTCCATTTTCACATCGGATAAGAACCCAAACAGGCTGGCAGAATAAGTTGAGCTCTGATACCACTGTAATGTACACCCCCTGTTTGCAATAATTTTCTGATCTGATTTTTTTTTTTTTTTTCTGAAACTGTTGTTTTGGTTTTGTTTGCTTGCTGATTTGTTTCAGTTTTGGTTTCAGATGTGTTTTTTGCATTTGAACGTGAAATATGCATGTAAAATCATATGGAAAACACACTAGAATTGAACAGAAATATATTGCAGCAATATAAACTCAATGAAATGACTCCCATTCATTAAATATCTCAATATTATGATTGATTACAATGATAGCAGCAGAAATATAATTTATTCCAGACCTTTTACAATTTTCTGGGTGCTGGAATGACACACTAGAATGCATAAAATGATCACAACTTCGCCAATATAGCTCCAAATCCAATTCCGTAAAATGTAATGATGATGTTTAAGCTAGGCGCCCCTGTTTGGATAAGTTTCAGACCTAAAAATAGTCCCAAATGGCTGGCATGCATCCCAAGACAAGGTGTACGAACTGCTGGTGGTACAACCTGCTGTAGAAAATTCAAAACTCCACCAAAATCTGCAAATGAGTACTCAAAAAGCATCGCCCAACCTAGAGAAATGCATAGGAAAAATACCCAGAACAATATCTATTTGATTTTTGGAGCTATGAGCAAAAATGTCGATTCCCAGCTATGCAAAAATGGAATGTGCAGCCCTGGTATTGCAAAATATGCTCCTCAAAATGCCAAACTAATTCCAACCCAGATAAAAGATGCCAAAAACAACAAAACCCAGATGATTATTTTTACCAAAATCAAAACTTCGAAAATCTCAAACCCTTATGCCTCAGAAAATATCTTCCACTGAAGTGCAAACCCAGCTTCTAGATGAAACTGGCTGTAGAATATCCAGAGGTGATCTTTCACACCCGTAGATATTGTCCTTGATGGAGGTTTTCATCTCCAAAAAGCCCTGTGAACCCTTGCAAATAGCTCTGCAAGTTTTCTCTCCAAGAGAAGCCAAAGAAAAATATCCAAGCATATCCATAATGGGAGCAAGCAACTGAATATATAGACCTTTTGTTGAGACAACTCCTTTTGCACAGCCAATGTGGGATAAAACTTAAAACATATTTTACTTTTCAAGTCCCACGTCCCTTTTTACCTAGGCACTCAACATGGGGTCAACAACTTTATTTCATAACTTAAGTTGCTGCTTTTAAAATACATAAAGTCACTTTATAAAATATTATTTATCACTTAAGTGACTTATGTCCCCTTATATCTCCACTTTATAAAATAAAGTTATAACTATACTAAATTAAATATTTAATTTAATTTAATATAATCAAACCTTTGCTCATTAAAATCTCTGACCTCTGGTCATCTGATTTGCCAACTGAACATAGAACTGGATACCCAATTTGACAAAGAATAATACTGGATTGTCCGCCCGGTTGGAAACCCTAAAAGTTGACTTACTATAAATAGTAAGTACTGCTAAAAATAGCCATTAACTGCTCTAAACACCAAATGCTCTGAATTGGTCACCATGGACTAGAAACTCAACTCGAAGCACAAACCCTAATCCCATAGCACACACTTACTAAAAATAGTAAGCATCCAAATATAGCAAGTGATAGCTCGAAACTCCGAGATCAAAACAACCCATCTCGTCGAACAGAAAACCCAGAAAAACCCAAAAAACTCCATCACCACCGACCGGGCAAACCCTAACTTACTAAAAATAGTAAGTTACTAAAAATAGAAAGTGGTGACCAATTGCTCCGAAAAGCCTCCGGAAAAGGGTAGAGGATAGCAAATGAAGCACTGAGCACGAAGAACCAACCCAGTTAGGGTTCCCTAAACAACTCCACTAGCCTATAGGAACCCAGTAGTAGGCTAATCTGCAACTGCACCTGACTGTCTAGAAAGGGGACATTACATAATGAGTTACTTTGCTTTGGAAAATTTATGAAGAATTGTAGACTTGACAAGTAAGGTGAATAGGAAATTCTATCCTATTAGAAATGTGATATAGAAATAAACTTGTCTTTAGTTAATATCATTTAAAAACTTCACAATCAAAACTTATTGTATCATATCTACCTAATTTGTCTATAAACTAACAAGAGAACAATGTAGTAACTATTGATTATATGATTGTTGGTACCATGGTCAAATGTTAATGCGACTACTTCTCATTGAATTGTGATTCAACTAAGGCATCATCCTTGCATAAGCCTCAATTTGATATCTAATGACTATTATAATATTTTCATATCTACTAACAATATTCTCTTATTTCTATCAATGAGCATTTCATCGTATGGTCAAAAACATTATGTAAAGTTCTAAACTCATCTCCTCAAAGTAGAGTAGTTATCCAGTCATGTTGCTTTGTGAAAAAATATAGAATTATAGAGACACCTTGTAGAATGGATGGGAATCTCAATTCTCTTTGAAAATAAGAAAAATGTGCTTCAACACATGATATTTTTTTCCCTCTTATCAAGAATTTTTTCTTAGTCTCCTATTTATAAGTCTCCTAATGAAAGGTGTAGGCCCAAAATGACCACATAGTAAAATTTTGTATAATTTTGACTAAGTGATAATACTGTTATTCCGCTTTGGAGCTATGCTGAGGGTATGAGTCCGTTGGGGAGTTATGCAATTTTTAAGGTATGATGATAATCTAGAAAACTCAGTTCTGGGTCCGGAATAACGATGGGTTTCAAAATCCACAAAAGTTTCTAAGAAATGGTGATGTCAGCAACAAAGAAGTGCGGATTTGAATCTTGGCGTATGTCCGATTCTGGAAAGGCCTTTTTGCTTCCCGCTCTGGAATAATCTTTTTTGCTTCCCGCTTCGGATTGGCAAAAGTTTTGAAATCTGCAAAAGTCACAAGGAGATGGTGATGTCAGTGGTGAAAAAGAGCGGATTGGCGATCCGAGAAATGAACAAGGACTCTCTTTTTTGGAATAACGATGGGGCGGAAGGGTGAAATAATCTAAGTGTTTGACTCTGGGTCCAGACTTGAATTATCTCTAAAATCTGCAAAATTCACGAGGAGGTGATGATGTCAGCGATGAAAAAGTGTGGATTAACGAAGACAAGGCAGAAGATAAAATATTTCGGAGTGAATTCAAATTTTTGATGCTGTGGATCTAGATTGAAGATTATGATGCTGAGGAAATGAGCAGGATGGCTTTCAGCTCACGTCAGAATTAATCTAAGTCATCCAAAAAGGAGAATCAATGGTGGAGGTTAGCCTGTCAAATTTTTTCTGTTTAAAAGGTTTTTACATCAGAACCATGGTGTGCAGCCAGAAGATGAAATGTTGAATATTTTCAAGGAGATCTAACCAAAAGCAGTTACAGATGGATGGTGGCAAGTTGCTCTCAAGAAATATTGATGGAACACGTGATCCAAAAGGTTCTGAACTATAGTCCTTCTAGTAGATCATCAAGTTGCATAGATCCTAAATGGCCATGGAAGATGCTCTTCTAGCATATTTCCTAGAGTTTGGACGAATCAACTAACGCTAGCTAAACTCTTTGTTGAGCTGTGATAACAAGATTGAATGCATTCTTTCTTGAATATTGTAATATGAAAACTATAACGAGAGATCGAACCCTCTTTTTTAAGGGTTGGCTCTAGCGTGTTTTCATGTACTACTATAAATATTTCTAAAGGACTGAATGCAAGGAGCAATACATTGATCTTTGCCTCAAAGCTATGTTTCTATGTTGGATGTTAGAGGTTCGGATTTCATAGTTGTATTTCTATAAATACTTAGATGGTTAGTTTGTGCCAATCATGGATTACTAGCTATTATAAGTAATTGAAATCTGCTTTGAAGTTTTTTCTTTGTTATTAGAAGATGCATTTCTATAAAATATGGGTTTTGGTGAATTCTGCTATTTGGATTATCATTTTCTGGGTATTGAAATTGCTTACTGCAACATTTCTCTATTATGCTTTAATATATGAAACAAGCTATCTTGGGATAAATGTTGATTTGGATGTATATCTTTAGTATGGTTTTTTAGAAGATTTTTATGGTGATGCAATGTTGTTAACCTATCCTTCCATTGATATCTACATCTCTCTAACCTTACCCATTTCTTACCCTAAAATCCAAACCCTAATTGAGCATAATTGTATCAACAATCTGCTAAGTTGGCAAGGAACCAACCTACTCTGGAGGTTGGATCTGAAACCCTTGTTTTGGTCCATCCAATGTTGAGTGTTGAGTTGCATCTATCGGGTGCAAGCCTAAATAGAAAGTAGGAAGATAGAAAATCGTAGTATCAAGTAAAACTTGGTGAAATTCAGTGCCCAACAAGAGGTATCCATCACAACACACTATTTACATCAACAAATTCTTTTTATTCATGACAAATTACCTTGCATAATTGCATGAATGTATGATGCTTATAGAATCAAGGGATTTCCTAAGGATACAATGATGACAACTAGTCAAGATAACTTACACTTGCATTGCACTTGCACTAGGTCTTTAATGCTAGTGGATACCTACACTTTGGATATTATATTGCTTAATGCATGGTTGCACGCACTAAGATGTAATGATGGCCTATATTAGCATAGGGACATCAAATGCTAGTATAATTTATGTTTCTCATTGACTAAAATCACATGTTACTATGCATTTCTCATATTCACTTTTATTCATTTCTGATAAATATTTGATCTAAAGTCATCAATTGGGGTTGCATCCCTATGATCTTATCCCCTACAATAACTTTAACAAAGGAAAAATTCTTTTATCAAATAACTATGACTAAAGATAAAAAACAACCATAGATCATCAATAGAATTTGACACAATGATGTTTCCTTCATTAGGCTATTGATGGGAAACAAGATCATGGTTCTAATTGCAACTTGAATATTATTGAAGTTTGAACAATATAGAATGTATATCAACAATGGTTTACTCTCTTTAAAGAGAGTATAATATTGACCATGTTGCTTCACAATTACATAGAACATTATAAACGTGCCTAAAAGGATGGCCATGGATTTTTTCTCCCTCTAAGGATAGGAAAAATGCCTTAACAAATAGTTTTATCAAATAATCCTAAAAATTAGTTTGAATCTCATAAATAAATCATGACTTCCTACTAAGTATGGGGTATTTATCACTGAGTTATTCTCAATATCACACACCATTTTTAAAATTCATTTAAATCTACAATGATATAGGCACATATCATGTTTAAAAGTCCTTCATATTTACAATGATCCAAGCATACATCATGTTTAAAGTCTTTAGGATATACAATGTTCTAGACACACATCATTTTTAAAGCCCTTCAGGTCTGCAATGATATAGACACACATCATTTTTAAAGTATTTTATATCTACAATGATCCAAACATATATCATCATGCTTAAAGTTATTTAGATATACAATGATTTAGGCACACCCTATATTGAAAGTCCTTCAGATCTATCATGATCTAGGAACATATCAAATACAAAGTTTGAAGTCCCTTGAGCAATATAAATATTAAAGTCCTCTAGGAAATATAAATATTGAATCCCTCTAGGCAATGCAAATATTATCACACACAAATTAAAGTACTATCAACCCTAATTACAATTATACAAGACTTATAATGGTCATGTCATGATGGTATAGGAAAATTAAAGCCCTAACAATGCTAGGCACAATGATTTCATAAGATTTATAATGATCAAGTCCTGAAGGTCCAATCAAATTGAATTCCTAGAAACCCTAGGCACAATTATACAACACCAAAAATGGTCAATTATTGGATGTCCAAACAAAGTAAATTTCTAGCAACCCTAGGCACTTATACTTAATCTTTCACAATATCATGATAAAAGCCCTAGAAACCCTGGGTACTTGTTTATAATATTTTAAAATATCATGATAAAATCCCTAACAACTCTAGGCACTTGTATAAAATATTTTAAAATATCATGATTAAATTCCTTAAGACCATCTTGTTCTAGGAAAATAAAAGTTTCAAAATGTCATGAATTCCTCATCTCAATAAAAAACTATTATTGTCATTCAAACAACTCATTTATGAAATAATAAGAATCAAAGCATAATTGCCATAATAAGTTTCAACTAACATATTACTGTATCATAATATCATCATCATTTATCAAAACATTATCAAGACAAAAGGATAGTTCATCAAAGAATAATTTCCTTATATATACATCAATGAATCCTATACACCCCTCAAATCGTGTGACATACCACAATAACAAACATGGTTTACTTGGCTATGTATAAAATCACAAGGACTGGTACATCACAATCACAAAATTGTTGCACTCAGTTCCCCAATCTAGCCAAAAAACCTACCAAATCTCATCAAAAACTAATTTTAAGAGCTTGTGTTCCACACCATCCCATGCAACAACTAATGAGAAGCTCTAGTTATAAATTTTGACCTAGAATGAGACCTATAAGGAGCATGATATAGGAAATCCTACCTCTACTCTAGAAAAATTGCTTGATGATATAATGCCCTATAATGAGCATCCTTGATCCTCTCTTTCTGTAACTCATCCCTAGTAGCATCTAACCAATCAAACGTTGCTAGTGCATTAGGAGCACTAATCACTACTCTTTCATCACCTCTCTCCCATGTCAATTGTACCACCTAAAATTCTACTTTGAGGTATCTTAAAATACCTCTCTACCTTGGTAATATCTCACTCTAAGGTCATTTGAGCCACCCATTTCATAGTTGCATCTCTCTCTACTACAAATTGAGAAGCCTAGAAAACTACATGACTTTGCTCACACTAGAGATGAGCAATCTTTATAGACATGGCATTGATCTTCTATAGCATAGTAGATATCTAAGAATCATCCATCTTCATTGTTGTCTTACTAGGTACTACACTTGTATCACATCCCTAAGGTGGGGTAATATATATCAATGGTGAAACAATGAGGACTCCTTGATCCCTCTACCATTTTTGCCTTTGCACCACCCTGACAAGCCTCCATATACAAGTACTCTCCCATCTCTGTAAAGTCTCTATATAGACAAAATTGCTTCAAAACTTTGTCTAGTCTATACACCTCTTTGGTATCACTAAGATTGGTAATCCATCAAATCTTATAAACTTGAGGAAGCTCAAAACCATCCTCTATCCACTATAGATGCTCTATCTAGGGTCTCCACATAATTTGTATGGGTTTGAAGTCATCTATGGCTAGTAATTACACCATAAACATCTATTTGGAAGGATGATTATGAGTCTAAAATGTATGAGCCCAGTTGTATGCAACTTGAGGCCTTGCATTTTCTATCTAGCCTAGTAAACCAAATTGGTTTTAGATAATGATGTGCTCCCAACACCATAACTAGAGGAGAGTATAATAGTTAAGTATCTTCCCCTTCCTACACACAATCTAATCTAAAATTTTGTATAGTCAATCCAAAATAAAAGGACCCTATGTACATATTAAATTACTATCTCTCATCCCCACAATCACACCACACCATCTCCATGGTAGATTATAACAACTTATATCTACCAATAGAAAACCTGAGATAATAGTACTCAATGGTGTTGTTAACCCATCAATACAACCGTTGATAAATATCTTATTAACATGTATCCCATGAAGGTCCGAGGTGCAGACCAATTGGTTTGACAAAAATACATAAGGGGGAAAAAAGTCCAATGTTCAAATATTGGGCCTCACTGGACTGAACACTTGTCCCTTTCCTGGTGCTTTTAGCGATGTAAAATATTTAAAATAATTATGGCATGGTGGTTATAGGGGTGGAATATGGAAAGAATTGTGTAGCAATTTTTGGGGTGGACAACGCAAAATACTGTGATGGCCATAAAATATGAACAACCTACTCGAAATCATGGTAGCTATCGATTCCACAATGTAAATTCAGAAAAAAAATATGGATCCCATGGCTCATAACTTGTTGATCAACATGGTCATAGTAGATCTCAAATGTGGACCTCTAATCCACACTCATCCAAATAGGGCTTCTTTAAAATCCTCTAGAAATCTACCAAGGTGATTTTCAAGTAACTTATTGATAAAAAGAATGTGCCATACTCTAACCATCATCTCTTAGCCAATGTCATCATCAAAGCATTATCAAAATCAACCTTAGGTATTACTATTGGATACTTGAATTCCACTATTCACATAGTAACCCTATCAACTAGGTTCATCACATAAAGGGTAGTAGAAAAAGCATTAGCTAATCACTCTCTATGATCTAAAACACCAACCTGTATTTGAAAACATTTTGTTAGCTAATTATATATTAAAAAAAATTAATTTTGTGGGTTCTTTAAAAAATCACCACCTGCTTCCAAAATTATCATCCTAGGAATTCTTTGTCCATGGTTGAATCTTCTACTTGGCAAAACATATTCAAAATCCCATGAATATATCACCCAAGAGTGAATTTTTTGTCAATTACTTTGCCATCCAAAAGGTAAAATTGCTACTTTCAAAATCTAAAATCATAGAGAGGTACATGAACATGATGCTGCTATTGAGCCATCCAAAAATTTCTAAAATTTTCTTCGAAGCTCTCATTTGTCAATCTGTGCAATAAAAATGAATTATGTTTTACCCACTTCTCACCTAATATATCCTCTTGGGGCTCCCAAACTTCTTTTTTTTAATTCACAACTACCTTCATCCCAAAGTGTAGATACCATATGACTTTTCCTTTCATAAAATTATATCCATGAACATTTTTAGGCAATGGTTTTTCCCACAAACATGCAAAATGACAAGTTTTCCATTTGAGTGACCATGATTATCCATGCCAACTGAGATAATATATACATGCCTGAATAATATTTTCAACCTTGCATGATTTTTTCTTTTGAAAACGTGATCTTATCTTGCCAACCTCCTAAATCCTTATTTCTTACCAATTTGAGTTCATTTTCTAATTCAAAATCCTCCATGTAAACTTGGAAACCTTGCCTCATTCTTCCTTTCACAAAATTTATAAATTCAACTCCTTATTCTCAAATTGGGCATGGTGATTTCTTTTTATGATATCCATATATGATTTTTTGTATGCATGATTGTTGACATGATCTTGAAGCTTTCTTTATATGCTTTCATAATGCAATCAAGTCTACTAGTGAAGCTCTGCTCATTCTTCTCCATAGGATCTTAGCTTTATTGTTGTAAGTTCTTTTTTGATGTCACATACATTGATACCTTACATGCAATTTGGCTACATGGTAGGAAGGGGAGTCTTCCCATAATTATTATTCTTTGTTGATTTAACTAATTATTCCTATATTTTTAACAACCTTTTCATGAATTTTATATCCTAACACCCTACTTTTCATCACTAGAAAGTTTATTTTCAAAAGACTTTTAAAGGACTTACAAAAATCATTCAGGATTTATCATCTTCACCTTTGGACTATCAGATATCAAATTTGATATTGGTTTCACCTCTAGAGGCACTCCTTGCAAATTTACCACTTGTAAGACTAGTAGATGATGAAATTTATTTTCTCACTCTATATATGGGATCGACCAAATTCCTACTCCTTTTGGATTTATGACATTAAGAGAACCCATCCATCAAGTTTTTCTGACTTAAATATACTTGTATACCTCCATAAGCAAATCCATTGGTCATAGGTTCTTTGGTCTATGAACCTATTTTTAGGGTGGTAAATCTACCTTGTGAGCAACAAAGTTGATTTAGCTAGTCAAGTAATCAGTTTTTAACCCAATAGTTCCTTTCTTAAACTTAAATTTGTCATTAACATATTCTCATCGGTGTATCTTAGCTTTACAACATTTCATTTTTAGTATATTCAATTAAAATCATCTTCAAAGGTGTATATTTATTTTTTTCAAAAGAATAAGGGATCTAACAATCATTAAGGATGTTAGTATCTTCCCCAATATTATCCCAAACCCCCCAAAACTAACTAATATTATATTTTCCCTCATTTTAGTCATTTTTGCAGGTTCAATGGTGATAGGGAAAATTCATCAATAACAATTCTAGTTTGAAAATGGTAAATTCACAAATGTGGAAAATTAGATTCTAGATTTTAGGCATCAGATAGTCTCTACAAATTTATAGGTCATAGGGTTTACTAGCAATGATTTTGATCCATAAGCGGTGATTTCAAGGAGGTGGTAAATTTGATCTCTATTTTTAGATCCATTACCTATAGATATTGGGTATTATTACTCCTTTTTGTTTCTCTATTCTAAATCTAAAAACATACTATTTGTTTCTTATTTTTTAGTTTTTCATCACATATTTAAAAGGAAATTAATAAATTTAGGTTTTATTTTATTGAGAACTCTAGCACAACACATAAAAAATATTTTAAATAAAGAACTTATGCTTTTATACTTTCCTTTAGGCATCAAATTTGAGAAATCATTCAGTTTGAATCTTTAGGATAGAGTTTTGTTTGTCTACATTACTCTCTTGAGCCCTTACTAAAAAGATAAAGTTGTACTTCTTGTAAATAAAAACACTAGCCTAGTTCTCAATAAATTAGAAAGTGCATATAGGGTAGAATTTATCTATTGCATATTGTATTCATTTTGCATTACATATTACATCATATTTTAATTCTTAGATATCAAAAACCTAGGTGATTTTTGAACCAACGCATCAAACATAGATTTAGGGTAAATCTCTAAAATACCCCTGGTGAACCCTAACTTACCCCAAAAATAAAAACTCTCATAACAACAAGATTTAGGCATGAATCTAAGTGTAAATCATGGGATCAAGGGCCAACATTCTTGAATCTTGGTCCACACCTTCATACTCAATATTTTAACATTTTCCACTATAGCTAACCTAATAATCTACTTATTTATTAATGAGGATCTATTTTCATTTTTAAATATCCTTATGTTACATTCCATCTAAATCCCCTGAGCATAGTGGAAAGAAAACAAATCCCATATCTTATTCAATATTACAATCCTAAAGGGATTTTTCTCTTGTTCTATCCAATCCACCATTCTATTTTATAGTACCCAAATGATCCCCATATCCTAAATTAAACCTTTAAGAATAAAAAAAAGAATAGCTACATCCTAATATTAAGTGTTCCACTAACTCTTTCTATTATTCACATGGATGAAATCTATCAGAAAATGAACCCTCTTTTATGTAATTTATTTAATATTAGGATTTTATTCTGCATAGCTATCCAATGAAATTTTTTTTTCTTTAGTATTACCTTTGTTTCCTAGAGCCTCTTCCATTGGAACCCATATTTTGACTTAGCTGATAGAATATTATAGGCTAATTTTACACTAAAGGGTCCACCACAAATAGCTCCTTATACTATAGAGTCTTCACCCATATTTACACCTACATGTAAGGAACTTAGTCTAATTTTGATCTTACATATAGCTTTCTCACTATGGTTACTACCACATAAGTCCTTCCACAAACATACAACCATACCTTTGTTTGAGATATACTCGTACTTCAACTAACTTATCATCCAAGCTTAGGTGTAGGTTCTCCAACCATGCATCCTCCTAGAAGTGAATCAACCTTCCATTCCCATTTTTACATTAAAATTCTTTTGATAACATATTTATTCCCTCCATCATATGGTTCCATATGGATAAGCCTTTATAGGGGTTTAATATTGTTAAAAATATCACATCTTCTTAGCTATCTAAGTACTTGTTCTTAAAATTATGGTCCACAAATAATGAACTTCCTTCATTAAAATTCATCCTAATTTAGTAGATAAGATCTTATTCATGTCTTTATTCCTACTTAATCCCAATCCTAGTTTATATTTTAGTCTACACTCTTTTTCCCATGCCATAAGGGGATTCTACTATTTTCCTCTACACATGACCATACAAGTTTCTTTTACATACTTTCTAAATTGTTTGCAACTTTTATTGGTATCTTAAACATAGATAGGAGATATACTAGCATGTCTTGAAGGGTACTCTTTAGAATCTAAAGCTTTCGTGCTTAATTTAGTCAATTTTCTTTCCATATTTCTAGCTTACATTGAAACTTATTTATCAACATATCTCATACCTAGTCCTTACACACACCTATAAATTGAGGTATTTTCAAATAAGTGGATGGAAGACTTGATATAATACAACCTATTATATTTGCTATCCTTATTTACCATTTATTTAGAATTTTTATGAAGAAAACCATACTCTCTTTGAGGTTAATCATATTATAGGAATTCTAGTTGTATATATTTAGGATCTATTTGAACTTATTATCTTTGGCCACCAAAGGTTTCCTAAGTAGAATTGTATTATCTATAAAGTATTGATGATTCGTACCTCTCATATACATAGAAGGTTTCAACCCATTTAATGCCCCCATAATTTGGTATGCACCAATACATCTCCTAAGGGATTCTCCCATGATAATAAAGAGGTAAGGAGAAACCAGGTCTCCTTACCTAAAGCCCCTATTACTATCAAAGAAACCTATAGGAGAATTATTTATGATAACTGAGAACCTTGGTCCTCCATAGAAATTTCTCATCCATATTCTCCATCTCCTACTAAACCCAAACTTAGCAAAAATTTTATCCATGAAGCTTTTGTATACCTTATCGTCATCTTTATTTGTATCTAGATTTATCAACATTCCTTCCCTCCTACATTGCACTATTGAGTATAGTATTTCATGGAGAGAGATGACACGATCCAATATTTTTCTTCCCTTAATATAACCTCCCTATTGCTCTACTACGATCTTTGTGAAGACTTTTATCAACCTTGATTCTATCACTTTAATGTTGATATTATATAATACATTACACAAGATCATTATCCTATAGTCCTTAAATCCCTTCTACCCATGTTTCTTTGGGATGATAACTAAAATTATCTAATAGAATTTCTTTAATGGTAAGACTCTTGAATAGCTTATAGTAAATCCTCCTTTACTATATTCCAAAATACTTGGAAGAAACCTACCCAAAAACCATTAGGGTTGGAGCTTTGTCCTTCTCCATGGAGAATATTGGTTCTTTCACCTCCTCTTCACTAACATCTCTCACAAACTCTTCATTCATTCCTTTTGATATACTCATTGGTATATATTGAAGAATTTCTTCCATAGCTTCATGGTCTTCCTCTTCCTTTTAAAATAAAAAAAATGAAGAATTCAACTACCTATTCCATAATCATTTCTTCTCCTTTGAATATTTCACCATCCTCATGTAAGATTTCAAAAATCCTTCAAAATATTTTATGCTATATCACCAAAAAATAAAATAATTTAATATTTTTGTTTCCTTCCATAAGCCATCTATTCCTTTATTTCTACTTCCAATAAGTTTTCTCTTGAGTCAAAATGTTGTGAAGCTTTGTTTACATCTCCTTCTCTATATTTTATAGGGATTGGTCCATACCAATCATCCTCTAATTCTCATTCAACAAAATTAGTTCCTACCTAAGGATTTCCTTCTATCTAAAGATGTTTTCAAATATATGCTTATTCCAAGTCTTCATTTCTTTCTTCACATATTTGAGTTTCCATGCAAAAATAAACATCTTAGTTCCTTGGACCAAAAGCGTCCACCATGATGATTTCACTTATTTATAAATATCTAGGTGTTAAATCCATATGCATTCAAAAATGAAAGGGCTTCTACCTTTCCATATTTCCCCAAACCAACCAAATAATAGTGGATTATAATATAATTTTTTTCGAGGTAGAGATACTAATAAGTAATCATATTACCCTTAAACCATTCCATAGAGAGTAGTACTCTATCAAATTTCACTTGGATCAGGTTGTCCCCTATTCTTCTATTCATCCATGCAAAAGAATCACCTCTTAAATTAGCATCATATAGACCATATTTAGACAAATGTTGATAAAATCATCCATGCTCTTTGAGAAGCCCTAGTATCCACCTTTCTTATCTCAAGGTATCAAAGGGGTGTTGAAGTTTCCTACCACTATCCATATTAGACATCTTATCCACTACCCCATCTACTCCAATTCCTTCCACATCACCTTTATTTCTCTATTTAGATTTAGAGCATAAATATTCATAATGGGAAAGATAGAATTTGATGATTATGAAGTTATACAAATAGTTAGAAGATAGTAATTTTTTTATATGTATTCCCCTCAAAAGGTATCTGAATTTCATAAAATTAAGATTCCTCCTAAATACCCCTTTGCCTCCACTTAATCGTTGCCACCTTTCTTCCATATCCCTTTCTTAATATTCTCCCAACTTGTAGCATTCAACTTTATTTCTTGTAATAAAAATACATTAGGTTGTTTATCCTTAATCAAGGATCTCACCAACCTATGTTTGTTAGGTGCATTCAATCACCTAACATTCCCAGACAAGATCTTTATTCACTATACTTTTTTGTGGGCTTTTGCCCACTCAATTCTATGATCATCTGAATGCCTAAGTTAATATAATTTTCCATATATTTAAAAAAAAATCCTTTTAAGAAGGACTTACCACCTTCTTTACCACATCTCTCCCCACATCTAGTGTCTCCTTGGTGCTCCTTGTTACTCTTATATTCATGACTTCTTCAATTCTTGAGGATCCTTTCTTCATCTACTATGCAAGGGACCCCTTCTAGATCATTCTATTATATATTCATATTTTCATCCCTTGCTTCTATATTTTCTTCTCCTATTCGAGGGTTAGACATTTCACTTTCCTTCCTTGGACCATATTATTATAGCATAGATAAGCTCTCACTATGAATCCTACCTAGTATATCCTCATTATTTACCTTGTTGTTAGAGAATTTATCATGTTTACTCCCTCCTTATTCACTAGGTCCATTACTTTGTCTCCACTTGCTTGTCAATTAAATTTCATTTTTTAAACCTTCTTTGGCTCTTCTCTCTTTATATTTGACTCATTTTTATCTCTATTTTCTTGATGTTGAGACTCTTTTTCCTTGTTTCCTACCATTGGTCATTCTTCTTCCATATTTTCCTTTCTATTGTTCTTCATAGTTTTTAAGATTCTTCCCATCACTTTTCCTCCTTCTAGTGAGGCATTCCTTCACCAGGTGACCCATTTTTGCACATATTATATAGTTGAATGTGTCATTCTCATAACAAATATTTTTAATCCAAAATCCCCATCTAGAGACCAATTTGATCCTTTTGAGAGTTTCTTCCTATATTCAACTAGGACACACATTCTTTAAAATATTACCCTATTTCTTTCTTTTTTTACATAGTTTATGGAGAGGAACCTACCAAAGGATTTAGCTATATTCTCAAAAAATATCTTCCTCCCATAACTATAATGATAAATATGGGAGTCTTACCCAGATTCGAGTTTGTCTATATTCTCATTAATTGTATTAAAACCTAGATTCTATTTCCTTAGGTATACTCCACATTTGAACAAGAACCATGGACCTATTTCAAGGGAATTATAGAATTCCTCCTCATTGTTGAAGGAAGCCAAGAAGAAAACTATAGGGATGAGGGAAAAATATGCATGTTTTTTTATCTTCCATCGATTCATATTCCATTTCTTTACTTGGTCTCTAGTTGATATGAAGCTAATAAAATTACCTAATAGAGTATTTTTGAGCCTCTATTGCACTCTCCCATAGCCAATATCTAGAATTTTCAAAAGGATACCTTATTTGAACGATTCAATGGAAATTTCAAGTCATTGACCCATCTTCTCCTCCAAATTCTTCTTCCCTATAACTCTATTTACCCAAATTTTTTCAACACTCTCAGAACCTACTACTCCACTCTACAACTTATGTTAATGTGTTGTATAGTTGAGTTTGACTTGTTAAAGCAATTTATATTTTATAAATATAACTCAAATTCAAACTTGATAGATATAAAGTTCCAATAAATACTTGACCTCTAAATAAACTATGTTAACCTTACAATGATATAAAAAATAATATATTAAAAAAATATATATTAATAAAAAATTATTTAAATCATACATTTACATTTAGAAAATATCATATAAAGATCATATTATAGAACTAGATAAAGTAAAATGTATATGCTATGATGAATTTAACTTTAATGTAATGACCAATTTTAAATTTTTTAATAAGATATTGTTACATAAATTACAAAGTTCATTAAAAATACAAGTCGTCTAGCTTTATTTAAAATGTTTGAAACAATAGTTGTAAGCTTACTATAGAGATAAGGGCTTTGGCCTCTCTTTGAGAGGTCCAAGGTTCAAGCCCCATTTAGTATGAGGGGATTGAGACCCCTCATAAAACTTGTGTAAACTCATTGAAAAAAAATAAAGTTGCAAGCTCATTGCAATGGTAAGGGATTTAGCCTCTCTTTGAGAGGTCTAAGGTTTGAACACCACTCAAAATGATGGTACTAGGACCCCTCATAAAAATCCTATGTAAACTCGTTGAAAAAAATGTTTGAAACCTAACATGCAAGCTGTTAAATATAATCTTCTTAGAAATATACAATTATCTTTGTTCAATATATTTTGAAGATAACTATTTTTGGGAGTGTGAATAGAGAGCTCTTCCTTATTTTTCTCTCCATTATCAAAAATATTTTTCATGGTCTTAGGTCCTTGCGTAAGCATGAAATATCATTTTAAAAAGAAAATTTTAAAAATTAATAATAAATATAAAACATATCTTATTTCTTTAATAGGAGGATAATTTTTTCTAGTATTATTCTTTTATAAAGAAGAAATAAAGTTTGAATATGAGGTATTTAATACAAACCTTTACATTTAATATAGAGGTATGTATACTACAGTGGTAAGGGCTTTATCCTCTCTTTGAGTGATCCAAGGTTCAAACCCCACCAAGTATGAGGGGACCAAGACCCCTCATAAAAACTAGTGTAAACTCATTAAAAAAAAGTAGAGGTATGTAGGAAGTATTGGGTATATAGGATAAAAAGGTAGAAGGATTTAAAATATATCATGCATGTTATAAGTATCAAAATATACTTATGTAGAGATACATATTTAATGTAAACTCAATATTATTGAAGTATCTTATTATACTCAAACTTCTATATTTTCAATATAAACCTAAAATCATATGTATACTGCACTTGAATGTCTATAAAGGGGACATTACTGTCTACCCTTCCCAAAGATTTCTTGTCCTCAAGAAATACTCATGTATACTCCAGTAAACTATTTGCTCCTAGCCGTAGTCACATAAAAGACCAGGATCCCATAAAAATATTAGAAAAAATCCACCACGCTGATAATGCGCCACTCTGATCACAACTGGAAATCCACTATACATCAACTGAACTCCCAGCTCAAACATTCCTAGTTTGTGGAAATGTGAATTTACAATAAACTCACATTTCTTGTATGAATTTAAAAAAAAACTATAATCAAATGTCATGTTGATATTTTTATCTAATTATATAATATTATGTTTATATGTCATATATTTCATACTTATATTTAATAAATATCATAAGTACACTATTCCATGTTTTTGAAAGTTGTATTGATTTAATTAATTTATTTATTTTAAATAAAAAGTATAATCAAAATAAGGTGGAGGGTTATGAAGTATTTTTACATATTTAATTAAGTTGTATTAATTTAATTTAATTGATTAACTTAATAAATATAAAAACATCATAACAAGATGGAATGATCTGACAAAGTAACATCCTTCATATAAACATGTATTTCCTCATTTTATTAAAAGCATTACAATCCTTATTTTTTTATAACATATCGTTTCAAGATTGTATGGGTGAGAGGGCATGTGATTATATAGATTATTTCTATTAGGTGTTTAATATAGGCCTCCATGAGGGTACTTGATATACAAAATATAAATATATTGTTGGAGTATATTATATTATTTGGTACATGCTAATGTACCTCATGGTACCTTCATGCTACATCTTGTAAATATTAGACTAGGGTTGGGTAATAGTTTAGAGTGTGAATGTGTAGGATATGCACAAGTGTTATGTAAAGTTGTAATATGTAGGAAATGCATAAGAATCATGTGAGTGCATGTGTAAATATAAGTTGAGTCTATGTGCGCAAGTATATTAGGTTAGAGTGTGCAAATTGAAGGTCAAGATTAATGTCTAGGTGTGCATACAATATAATTTCAAGTGTTCATCAAGTATGCAATTTTCAAGTAGAGACGCCTAATGTTCATCAAGTATGCAATTGTCAAGTAGAGACGCCTAGAGTCATGAGACTTGGCATATGGAGAGGAATAGTGAAGTATCCTAGGAGTCATAATACTATGGATAAATACTCCATAAATATACTCCATATCATATAAAAAAGTATTAAATTATAGAGAATAACACACTCTTATAACAATTGAAAGAGAAAATAGAGTTATAAATATTGCATACATTTTTAGCAATTAATATTGTAAGTTGTTCTACATGCTTGTTATATAAATTATTTAGGCTAGTTAAATTCATATATTTTCTTATTATTGAATTTTATTTAATATATTATTAGCCTTGATATACATATTAATTCTCTCATATTACTCTACTCATATTGTTATATTTAACTTATTGTATTATGGTTATATTATATTTGATCTTGTAATATTTAATGTAACATCCCTACTACTTGTTATCATATTATTTGGAAGAATGTGATTTTGCATTAAGTTTTGTGATGCAGGTGCAGGTTACGTACGAAAGAAAAAGAGAACACCCACCCTCTAATAGAGATAGAGGTTGGAAGTATCAGGTAAGGTGGGATATGATGTCGTGCATCATGCACCTTGGACCGTGGGTACATGGAAGCCCACCATAGAAATTTGCATATAAATCATTCTGACTATTGTTGCATTTTATCCATATTATTGCTATACTCCGTACATGATTGCTACTACATTTCTTGCATTCTGCTTGTTGCTAATATTAGTGTCAATTACATTAATAATGATATAGAACAACTCATTGACTTAGTTTACCTAAACATTATGTATTTTTAAAAAATAATAACAAATAATAAAATATAAATATAAACTAAATAAAAAAGAAGAGTAATTGGTGAACATAAATTATGTTTAGAAAATAGTCATTTCTTTTACCATAAATTATCAATTTGGTAAGTCCATAAACTTACGAGTGTCACGCACAGTATATACCTGCAGCATTTCAAAGCCAACCAAACCGAATAACTTAAGTATGAAAAATTAAATAAATAAATTACAACTAAATTAATTAAAGCATTGAATAAAGCAATAAAAAAAAGCTATAGAAAATAAATAACAAAAATAAATAGAGGAGGACTACTGCAGGGAGTGGGCCCAAGCTCCTACAGATAATCCGTCTGACTAGCTACGTAGAGCTTGATCGAATAAGAGGAATTGCACTCTTAATAATTTAGAAAAATAATGGAATAAAATATAATTTTTGTGTAAAATTAATCATTGATCTCCTTGTTCATTTGGTCTGCGTCTTTATATAAAGCATAGCCAGATATTGTTACAATAACAAATTAATCTAATTTAATCACATGATGTGATTAGTTACAATTGGTTCTACACAGATTTTATTTACCTATTTTAAAGCATGTCCATTCACAAAAGGATAAATATATAAAAATCCTTAGGTGTACGTAACAAAAAAATCCTAAACTAATGCATCCTAAAAATAATGCCTTAAGATCTTTACAAGGTCAACCAACCAATCGATTGATAATAATAACAAATACTTTATTCTATTTAATAAATGCATGATTAAAATAGTTCTCCTTTGTCTTCATGTGCAACCTCCTCCTTAGCCCCTTGGTCAACCTGGTCAATGTTGACTTGGTCATATGGCATCTCCAATGTGGGTGTCTCCAACATATGGGGAGTAAGGCACCAATAAGGCGTCTACTTGAGTAAGATGCCATATTAATGTGCCTCTCCATGTATGGGAGTAAGGCGCCTACTCCATATACATTAGATGCAGTTAAGAAGAAGCATGTTCGGTCCATTTGGGAGATAGACTAGAAAAACACCGGATTAGTACCAAAACCTGCATTCATGCATAATTTCCACTAAAAACACTCGTTAAGCATAATACCGGATTTTCTATCAATTATATGCATAAGTTAAATAAAAATACATTTCTAATGCTAATTAAACCAATGATGATGCCCCTTAACAATGTATATAAAATGAGCATTTATGGTGCTCATCAATAATTAAAAATATATATAATTAATAGCCACAGTGGAGAAACACTTAAATATACATAAAAGCTTGTATTATAATAGAAGTCGTTTACAAAACAAAAGCATATACATTTATATTAAAAAAACAAACAAGATAACAATAATAAAATATTTAAGAAACTATGATGGAAATTAAAATAAATATAAATATTAAAATTAACCACCTCCTCTCGGATGAAGGGAATTGTTACCACCCGGATAAAATTAAGTGTAATTACCTTGCATGGTTAATTTGAAATGTGGCATCCTAAGGGCATACGATTCTCCTTATAATAACAGTAGGGAAAGGCAGTGAAGGTGTGTCTTTAGAATCTTGTTGGTTCTTTTCAGACGTCTTCGCATTCGAGCATTAGGATCCAGAAGTAAAGCCAAGATTGGTGTTGATGTTAGAATTCTTAGGAGTCTTGAGAATAGTAAATACATAATGGCTTTATGTGTTTTTTTGGTTGTTGTACTTTACATATATTAAACATGGAAGTGAATTAAATTATAATTTTTTTAATGGTGATTTCCTAGTTGTTTTCTTCTATATTGCAAAATTAAAATATGAATTTTGTAGTGGTGATTTTATAGCTGATTTTATTTTGTATTGTGACATGTATTCATGAAACAATGTGTGATGTTCTTCATACAATTTTTAGTTTGCTTATTAAACAAAGATAATTGCTAATATCTGCAACTTGGGTTGTAACATAGAAGGCAAATGGAAGAGTTATTTTGGACTTGGTATGTTTTTCATAGATGCAATATGTAGTGATATTTCCAAAAAAAATTAAAATGCATATTAGCTTGAGTATTTTGCATGTTTGCTTGAGAAATTTAGTTGCATATCAAGAGCCAAGCTGACCCAAAACATTCCTTCCATACCCAATGTATTTATCTGCTTGGGTGGGCCTAAGGGAAGCGATAGCAAACCAATTTATGGAATCACAAGAAGAGTTGATATGTTTATTTTTCTTTAGGCTGCAGTGCGCTAGTAGATGTCTAGTGAAAACCAATAGAAAAGAGAGTGTATACACTCTATTTTATGTATGTTTATATGAGATTGTCAATAATGCTAATGAGAGGAGGTAAGCTTAAGATAGTAAAATCTTGTCTGATGAAGATATAGGTAACTAAGTTCCATTGATGGCTAATATTGTTTAATAAAATCTAGTTGTATAAAAAGCTATCATATGGCAAAATTTTATAAGCTTTTAATTATTTTAAGCATGTAGACATGTGTATTAGTTTTAGTTAAAAAGGGATGGTGTTATAGTTCCAATATATATATACTATAATTTTGGAAATGGTGCTTGGACCAAATGATTGTGACATCTTATGATCTAGAAGTTTCTAAAATAGAATAGACACAGTCATGTGGAGTGGAAAACCCATAAACATAAACTTGTTTTCATATGCATCAAGGTATGTGTTAGGTGTTCTATAACTAGTTTTTTTTTTTTCAAAATTAAATTGTCCAAGGATTTTGTTTATGGGAAAGGCTTTGTATGTAATACCTAAAGTTGTATATATATAAATGAATTCCAAAAGTAGCTTAAGGACTTCTGTAGAGAACGGGTAAACCCTGTAGTGGATGGCAGAATTGTTTTATCAAGCGGTTCATATTAGCTTATAGAATAAATGCATCCCATATAGAACTTTTATATAGGAAACCTCAAGCATATCATACTGGAAACAACAAATTTTGAAAAATACATCCATTGATTGAAAATGTAATCATATGCTTATTAGTATATATGGAACAATTTTGAATTAAATTATAGAAACCCATGGAATACGACACCCAATATTATTGAGAATTAAAAATAATATTTAGACTTGCTAATGGAGTATTTTTTTAAGAAAATGATTGTATTTACTTTCATTGCGTTTTGAATTATAAGTAGTGAATATACTCCCTTCGTGATGTTTTGGTAGCCTTAGAAAAATTATGACTTATGAAAAACCATTAATTAGATGGCTTACATTATAAATATTATTTTTATATGGCATATATGAATATCAATATGGATAACTAAAATCATTAAAAAACCGTATACCGATATTGTAAGAAGGAAATATCGATAAGGGTAAAATATAATAGTTTGTTTTTAATTATGATTATTATAAAAGTATGAAAAGATACATCGAATAATAAGATGTTATATGAGCCACTATGGTTGAGGATATTGTTAGATAAATCACCAACATGTATAGAGTATAATGATTGAGAAGAATTAGCATTAAGTTTAGAATTACTATTTAACTTTTGCAAGTTCTATAAGAATTTAAGAGTTAGGAATTTGTAGGCTAAACTTTTGTGTAGCATCCAAAAAGGCTTACACCTAATATTGAAATTGTTGAAAATGATGCAAATAGGCATGTACAAATTGACAATAATTAAATGAACAAATACAAATATCTTTTATTAATTTCGAATCAAGTGAAATTACAAAACCGTCCCACTAAGGGATACCCATTTGATACAACAATTACAATAGTTTGAAATCCCCATCAAGGGTAGGTGCATTCCAAATGCCTTTTAAAATGACATGAACTGCTCCAAGGTGTTGATATGCGTCCATCCTTTTAGGTGATATTGGCCCTAGAAGGGTAACCCCATGCCAAAGTTACTAGATACCCAATATAGGGGTAAGAATCTTAAAGTGGTAGTTTATGTAGGAAGTTGGCCGATCCCGAGCACATAAGTCACCAGCTACAGTGGTAGGAAAAATTGATGTGTAGTCCTTATATGACAAAGTACTAAAAATAATTTGGGTGAACCAATGGAAAAGTGTGCCATTTATGTTGTGTTTGGTAAAAAAAATTGAACTTGTGTTTTGACAACCAGGTGAGTAGACCTAGGTTGTGACAGTTGGTATCAGAGCCTAGGTTGAGAAACCTTAGCCTATTAAATAGGAATAGTTGTTCTGACATAACACTTTTGATGCCAAGTATGGTAGGGACCTTAGGGAGGACCAATTTTAATATACAAGAGGAAGTTGCAGAAGTTCCTTGGAAGGGGCTATGGTGAATCGTGAGAGAGTCAAAAAGGGTGCAAGCTGCCAAAATTCCACGATGTGTTATCAAAAAAGGAAAAGAGCCAGTAGCTACAAAGGCCACTCAAAAATAAGTTTTTGTTAGTCCATGGGAGTAATTTGAAATGGTATTTAAGGACCGTTTCCTCATGCCACAATTTTATATTTAGAAATATGGGGATAAACAAAAGAATTCCACATAAGAGACTCCACACAGAATATTTGCTGCTATAGGTAAACCTAACCTTTTAGACCAATATATTTCATTTATGATTAAAGGAAAACTAGGCAAAAGAGATGTACATATTTTAATTGATAGTGGTGCAACAAATAGTTTCATTTCAAACAATATTTTGAGGGACATACCCGTTAAAACTAGGGTCATGGCAAAAGGGTGGCAAGTCAAGTATGTCTCAGGATAAACCTACATGGTTAACCAATATCTATTTGATCCTCAGATAGAAATACCCCAAGGAAAAATTAACTGGTACCTATATATGGCTCCCTTGCATTCTTTTGACATAGTCCTAGGAGTAGACTGGCTAAAAACCCATAAATCCCTGTTGAATTTTTAAGAAATGTGGATGGATTTTACGAATGATGCTAACCAAAGAATCAGTATCCACTACAATAGAATATCTCTAGAACCTCACTTTATGACCACAATGCAGATCAAAATAACCCTAAGGAAGGGATGTAGACTATATGTGATCAAATTAAACAAAAAGGAAGAAACTGAGTCAAGCTATGCTCTATTTTAGCAGTACCTAGTGTTAAATGAATTTAGAGATGTCTTTCCTGAAGATCTTCCTGGACTACCTCTGAAAAGGGAGTTTAATTTCTCAATTGAGATCATGCCAAGAGCAACTCTAGTAGTTAGAACTCCTTATCATATGACACCACTTGAGTTACAAGAACTTAAAACTCAACTACAATATTTGTTGGAAAAAGGGTACATTAGACCTAGTTTGTCACCTTGGGGAGCATCGGTGTTGTTTATTTAAAAAAATATGGATCCCTGAGATTTTGTATTGATTATAGGATGCTTAATAAGATGAAAATTAAGAACAAGTATCTCTTACCAATAATTAATGATTTGTTTGATCAGTTGAAAGGAGCTACAATATTTTACAAAATCGATCTTAGGTCAGGTTATCATCAGTTGAGAATCAGGGAAGAAGATACATACAAAAATACTTTTAGAACACATTATGGAAATCATGAGTTCACAGTACTACCTTTTGGTTTAACAAATGCACAAGATACTTTTATAAACTTGATGAACAGTGTGTTCCAGGAATAGTTAGATTGATTTGCGTTAATATTCCCGGATGATATTTTTATCTACTCTCGAAATAAGGAAGAACATGATCAACATATGAGGATAGCGCTATAGGTCCTTAGAAAAAACCAATTATATGGTAAATTGTCCAAGTGTAAGTTCTATACGTCACAAGTTCAATATTTGGGACACATTGTTTTAGCAAAAGGAATAGTATTATATCCCAAGAAGATTGAAGCCATAATCGACTGTCCAGTCCCTACCAATGTTTCTGAAGTAAGAAGTTTTATGGGTATGGCTAGATATTATCAATGATTTTTTAAGGTATTTTCAAAAGTTGCATTTCTTATAACCAACCTATAAAGAAAGGGAAAAACATTCAAGTGGAAAACATAATGTGAAGAAACCTTCAGAATCCTTAAAGAGAAATTGACAATCGCACCCATACAAAGGATACATGATCCCAATAAATAATTTACAGTGTGTATATGCCTCTCTAGAGGTACTAGGTGGTGTCTTGATGTAATAAGAGTCCTTAGTAGCATATGAGTCCAAAAAGATCAAGAAACTTAAAATAATATATGCTACACAAGACTTGGAGTTGGTTGTTGTAGTCCATGATCTTAATATTTGGAGGCACTATCTTCTAGGAAAGCCCTTTGAGCTTTAAATTGATCATTAGAGTTTGAGATATGTTTTTACTCAACCTATGCTAAATGCTATACAACGAAGATGGATGGAGTTCCTAGCAGAATATGACTTTGGTATTGAATATATCAAAGGGAAAGAAAATAAACTAGTAGATTTCCTTAGCATAAGAAGACATATAGCAGCACTTACAAAATTTTAGTATGATCTGAAGGGGTAGATCAAGGAAATGCAAAAAATTATGAGTTTTGCAATCAATGTCATAACAAGGTTGAGCGGGAATCGAGTCGACTCATGGATTATATCAAGCAAGATCTGGTGTATTTTCAAAATAGAATAATAGTACCCAATGATGAAAGGCTTAAGAGAATTATCCTGTGGGAAGATCATTACACACCATATTCTACCCATCTAGGGGTAATTAAGTTGAGGGACACTTTGAAAAAAGACTACTTCTGGTCTAGGATGAAGAAGGATGTGGTTTTATGGATTTTACAGTTGGCCTTCCCAAGACATGATTTTAGCATGATGTAATTTTTGTGATTGTGGATAAGTTGACCAAGGTGGCACATTTTATATCAGGCAATTTCAAGATGACGCACCTACTATAGCACAAAAGTTTTCCTGGGAAATTATGAGGTTGCATGGTTCTCCTAAAATAATCATCTCGTATAGAGATTCAATATTTACTTCTAAGTTTTGGTATGCTTTACACCAAGATTTGGGTACAAAGCTCAATATCGGCACCACCTATCATCCTAATATGGATTAGCAGATTGATATGGTCAACCATGTGCTAGAAGACATGTTATGCATGTATTGCATGGACCACTAGAGTAAATGGGAAGATTATCTCTTCCTGGTACAATTTGCTTATAATAACAGCTATCATACCATGTTGGGCATGGCCCCTTTTGAGTCCCTATATGGGTGTAGGTGTAGGACATTGTTAACGTGGGATAAATTGTATGATTGATAAGTGATTGGTCCTAATGCTGTTAAAAATATGAAGGTCCAACTAAGAGAGATTCAAAAGTGACTTTGTGAAGTCACTGTTCGTTAGAAGAGTTATGATGACTTAAAATGAACCCCTCAAGAATTTTTTGTTGGTGATAAAGTCTTCCTTAGGGTCAAGCCAACCAAAAGATCCATTAAGTCTACCAAACTAAGCCCTAGATTTGTTGGTCCTTTTGACGTTGTTGCCAAAATCAGTCTTGTTACCTACAAGCTCGCACTACCACTAAACTTGTTAAAATTCCATAGTGTTTTCCATGTATTCCTCCTTCGCAAATGTATATCTGACCCATATCATGTTTTGGATGTATATCATTTACAAATGTTAGACCTGTAGCTCATTGAGGTTTGACCAGTTAAAATTTTGGGTTTCAAAACCAAATAGCTGAGGAAAAGGACTTTGGAGTAGTGTAGGGTCCAGTGGAATCACTACTCTGAGAAAAATACCATTTGGGAAGATGTTTCTATCATGAGAAACAATTTCCTTATTTAAAAATTTATGATCAAAAGATGATTTGAATATTACTGTATTTTTATTTGAAATATAATTTTTGGTATATGTTTGACATATTGGGATTAGATACAATAGATATTACTATTGTATAATCTTGTGTTATTTACTTATGTGTATGTGATCATATATTGTGAAAACCTGCATTTGTAATATTTAGTTAACACAGGGAATGTGTTAATTCTTGGTGGGGGAGTATGTAACATCCTCGCGACTTTTTAATGTGATTCTACATTAAGTTTTGTGATGCAGGTGTAGGTTACATACAGAATTAGAAGAGAACACCCACCCCCTGGCAGAGACAGAGGTTGGAAGCATTAGGTAAGTTGGGATATGATGTCGTGCTCATGCACCTTGGCCTATGGGTACAGGGAAGCCCATCGTAGAAATTTGTATTTAAATCATTCTGCCTCTTGTTGCATTTTATGCATATGATTGCTATACTCTGTACATGATTGCTACTGCATTTCTTGCATTATGCTTGTTGCTAATCTTAGTGTCAATTACATTAATAATGATATAGAACAACTCATTAACTTGGTTTACCTAAAAATTATGTATTTTAAAAAAATAATAAATAATAAAATATAAATATAAAATAAAAAATAAGAATAGTTAAAAATATATATAATTAATGGCCACGATGGAGAAACACTTAAATATACATATAATCTTGTATTATAATAGAAGTCGTTTACATAACAAAAGCATATACATTTATATTAAAAGAAAAAAACCAAAAAGATAAAAATAATAAAATATATGAGAAACTATGATGGAAATTAAAATAAATATAAATATTAAAATTAAAAAGCTCGACTCGGATGGAGGGAATTGTTACCACCTAGCCAAAATTAAGTGTAATTACCTTGCATTGTTAATTTAAAAGGTGTCATCCTAAGGGCATATGATTCTCCTTATAAGAATAGTAGGGAAAGGCAGTGAAGGTGTGTCTTCAGAATCCCGTTGGTTCTTTTCAAATATCTTCGCATTCGAGCATTAGGATCCAGTAGTGTTCAGATTAGAATTCTTAGGAGTATTGAGAATAGTAAATACATAATGGATTTATGTGGTTTTTTGGTTGTTGTACTTTACATATATTAAACATGGAAGTGAATTAAATTATAAATTTTGTAATGGTGATTTCCTAGTTGTTTTCTTCTATATTGCAAAATTAAAACATGAATTTTGTAGTGGTGATTTTATAGCTGATTTTATTTTGTATTGTGACATGTATTCATGAAACAATGTGTGATGTTCTTCATACAATTTTTAGTTTGCTTATTAAACAAAGAGAATTGCTAATATCTGCAACTTGGGTTGTAACATAGAAGGCAAATGGAAGAGTTATTTTGGACTTGGTATGTTTTTCATAGATGCAATATGTAGTGATATTTCCAAAAAAAATTAAAATGCATATTAGCTTGAGTATTTTGCATGTTTGCCTGAGAAATTTAGTTGCATATCAAGAGCCAAGCTGACCCAAAACATTCCTTCCATACCCAACGTATTTATCTGCTTGGGTGGGTCTAAGGGAAGTGATAGCAAACCAATTTATGGAATCACAGGAAGAGTTGATATGTTTTCTTTTCTTTAGGCTGCAGTGTGCTAGTAGACGTCCAGTGAAAACCAATAGAAAAGAGAGTGTATACACTCTATTTTATGTATGTTTATATGAGATTGTCAATAATGCTAATGAGAGGAGGTAAGCTTAAGATAGTAAAATCTTGTCTGATGAAGATATAGGTAACTAAGTTCCATTGATGGCTAATATTGTTTAATAAAATCTAGTTGTATAAAAAGCTATCATATGGCAAAATTTTATAAGCTTTTAATTATTTTAAGCATGTAGACATGTGTATTAGTTTTAGTTAAAAATGGATGGTGTTATAGTTCCAATATATATATACTATAATTTTGGAAATGGTGCTTGGACCAAATGATTGTGACATCTTATGATCTAGAAGTTTTTAAAATAGAATAGACACAGTCATGTGGAGTGGAAAACCCATAAACATAAACTTGTTTTCATATGCATCAAGGTATGTGTTAGGTGTTCTATAACTAGTTTTTTTTTTTTTCAGAATTAAATTGTCCAAGGATTTTGTTTATGGGAAAGGCTTTGTAAGTAATACCTAAAGTTGTATATATATAAATGAATTCCAAAAGTAGCTTAAGGACTTATGTAGAGAACGGGTAAACCCTGTAGTGGATGGCAGAATTGTTTTATCAAGCGGTTCATATTAGCTTATAGAATAAATGCATCCAATATAGAACTTTTATATAGGAAACCTCAAGCATATCATGCTGGAAACAACAAATTTTGAAAAATACCTCCATTGATTGAAAACGTAATCATATGCTTATTAGTATATATGGAACAATTTTGAATTAAATTATAGAAACCCATGGAATACGACACCCAATATTATTGAGAATTAAAAATAATATTTAGACTTGCTAATGGAGTATTTTTTTAAGAAAATGATTGTATTTACTTTCATTGCATTTTGACTTATAAGTAGTGAATATACTCCCTTCGTGATGTTTTGGTAGCGTTAGAAAAATTATGACTTATGAAAAACCATTAATTAGATGGCTTAAATTATAAATATTATTTTTATATGGCATATATGAATATCAATATGGATAACTAAAATCATTAAAAAACTGTATACCGATATTGTAAGAAGGAAATATCGATAATGGTAAAATATAATAGTTTGTTTTTAATTATGATTATTATAAAAGTATGAAAAGATACATCGAATAATAAGATGTTATATGAGCCACTATGGTTGAGGATATTGTTAGATAAATCACCAACATGTATAGAGTATAATTATTGAGAAGAATTAGCATTAAGTTTAGAATTACTATTTAACTTTTGCAAGTTCTATAAGAATTTAAGAGTTAGGAATTTGTAGGCTAGACTTTTGGTGGTTGTGTAGCATCCAAAAAGGCTTACACCTAATATTGAAATTGTTGAAAATGATGCAAATAGGCATGTACAAATTGACAAGAATTAAATGAACAAAATACAAATATCTTTTATTAATTTCGAATCAAGTGAAATTACAAAACCGTCCCACTTAGGGATACCCATTTGATACAAAAATTACAATAGTTTGAAATCCCCATCAAGGGTAGGTGCATTCCAAATGCCTTTTAAAATGACATGAACTGCTCCAAGGTGTTGATATGCGTCCACCATTTTAGGTGATATTGGCCCTAGAAGGGTAACCCCATGCCAAAGTTACTAGATACCCAAGATAGGGGTAAGAATCTTAAAGTGCTAGTTTATGTAGGAAGTTGGCCGATCCCGAGCACATAAGTCACCAGCTACAGTGGTAGGAAATATTGATGTGTAGTCCTTATATGACAAAGTGCTAACAATAATTTGGGTGAACCAATGGAAAAGTGTGCCATTTATGTTGTGTTTGGTAAAAAAAATTGAACTTGTGTTTTGACAACCAGGTGAGTAGACCTAGGTTGTGACAGTTGGTATCAGAGCCTAGGTTGAGAAACCTTAGCCTATTAAATAGGAATAGTTGTTCTGAAATAACACTTTTGATGCCAAGTATGGTAGGGACCTTAGGGAGGACCAATTTTAATATACAAGAGGAAGTTGCAGAAGTTCCTTGGAAGGGGCTATGGTGAATCGTGAGAGAGTCGAAAAGGGTGCAAGCTGCCAAAATTCCACGATGTGTTATCAAAAAAGGAAAAGATCCAGTAGCTACAAAGGCCACTCAAAAAGAAGTTGTTGTTAGTCCATGGGAGTAATTTGAAAGGGTATTTAAGGACCGTTTCCTCATGCCACAATTTTATATTGAGAAATATGGGGATAAACAAAAGAATTCCACATAAGAGACTCCACACAGAATATTTGCTGCTATAGGTAAACCTAACCTTTTAGACCAAGATAGTTCATTTATGATTAAAGGAAAACTAGGAAAAAGAGATGTACATATTTTAATTGATAGTGGTGCAACAATAGTTTCATTTCAAACAATATTTTGAGGGACATACCTGTTAAAACTAGGGTCATGGCAAAAGGGTGGCAAGTCAAGTATGGCTCAGGATAAACCTACATGGTTAACCAATATCTATTTGATCCTCAGATAGAAATACCCCAAGGAAAAATTAACTGGTACCTATATATGGCTCCCTTGCATGCTTTTGACATAGTCCTAGGAATAGACTGGCTAAAAACCCATAAATCCCTGTTGAATTTTTAAGAAAGGTGGATGGATTTTACGAATGATGCTAACCAAAGAATCAGTATCCACTACAATAGAATATCTCTGGAACCTCACTTTATGACCACAATGCAGATCAAAATAACCCTAAGGAAGGGATGTAGACTATATGTGGTCAAATTAAACAAAAAGGAAGAAACTGAGTCAAGCTATGCTCTATTTTAGCAGTACCTAGTGTTAAATGAATTTAGAGATGTCTTTCCTGAAGATCTTCCTGGACTACCTCTAAAAAGGGAGTTTAATTTCTCAATTGAGCTCATGCCAGGAGCAACTCTAGTAGTTATAACTCCTTATCATATGACACCACTTGAGTTACAAGAACTTAAAACTCAACTACAATATTTGTTGGAAAAAGGGTACATCAGACCTAGTTTGTCACCCTAGGGAGCATCGGTGTTGTTTATTAAAAAAAATATGGATCCCTGAGATTTTGCATTGATTAGAGGATGCTTAATAAGATGAAAATTAAGAACAAGTATCTCTTACCAATAATTAATGATTTGTTTGATCAGTTGAAAGGAGCTACAATATTTTACAAAATCGATCTTAGGTTAGGTTATCATCAGTTGAGAATCAGGGAAGAAGATACATACAAAAATACTTTTAGAACACATTATGGACATCATGAGTTCACAGTACTACCTTTTGGGTTAACAAATGCACAAGCTACATTTATAAACTTGATGAACAATGTGTTCCAGGAATAGTTAGATTGATTTGTGTTAATATTCCCAGATGATATTTTTATCTACTCTCGAAATAAGGAAGAACATGATCAACATATGAGGATAGCGCTAGAGGTCATTAGAAAAAATCAATTATATGGTAAATTTTCCAAGTGTAAGTTCTATACGTCACAAGTTCAGTACTTGGGACACATTGTTTTAGTAGAAGGAATAGTATTATATCCCAAGAAGATTGAAGCCATAATCGACTGTCCAGTCCCTACCAATGTTTCTAAAGTAATATGTTTTATGGGTATGGCTAGATTTTATCAATTATTTGTTAAGGTATTTAACCAACCTATAAAGAAAGGGAAAAACATTCAAGTGGACAACATAATGTGAAGAAGCCTTCAGAATTCTTAAAGAGAAATTGACAACCGCACCCATACTAAGGATACCTGATCCCAATAAATAATTTATAGTGTGTATTGATGCCTCTCTAGAGGGACTAGGTGGTGTCTTGATGTAATAAGAGGCCGTAGTAGCATATGAGTCCAGAAAGCTCAAGAAACTTAAAATAAGCTATGCTACACAAGACTTGGAGTTGGTTGTTGTAGTCCATGCTCTTAAGATTTGGAGGCACTATCTTCTAGGAGAGCCCTTTGAGCTTTAAATTGATCATTAGAGTTTGAGATATGTTTTTACTCAACCTATGCTAAACGCTAGACAACGAAGATGGATGGAGTTCCTAGCAGAATATGACTTTGGTATTGAATATATCAAAGGGAAAGAAAATAAACTGGTAGATGTCCTTAGCATAAGAAGACATATAACAACACATACAAAATTTTAGTATGATCTGAAGGGGTAGATCAAGGAAATGCAAAAAAATTATGAGTTTTGCAATCAATGTCATAACAAGGTTGAGCGGGAATCGAGTCGACTCATGGATTATATCAAGCAAGATCTGGTGTATTTTCAAAATAGAATAATAGTACCCAATGATGAAAGGCTTAAGAGAATTATCCTGTGGGAAGCTCATTACACACCATATTCTACCCATCTAAGGGTAATTAAGTTGAGGGACACTTTGAAAAAAGACTACTTCTGGTCTAGGATGAAGAAGGATGTGGTTTTATGGATTTTATAGTTGGCCTTCCCAAGACATGATTTTAGCATGATGTAATTTTTGTGATTGTGGATAAGTTGACCAAGGTGGCACATTTTATATCAGGCAATTTTCAAGATGACGCACCTGCTATAGCACAAAATTTTGCCTGGGAAATCTTGAGGTTGAATGGTTCTCCTAAAATAATCATCTCGTATAGAGATTCAATATTTACTTCTGAGTTTTGGTACGCTTTACACCGATCTTGGGGTACAAAGCTCAATATCGGCACCACCTATCATCCTAATATGGATTAGCAGATTGAGATGGTCAACCATGTGCTAGAAGACATGTTATGCATGTATTGCATGGACCACTAGAGTAAATGGGAAGATTATCTCTTCCTGGTACAATTTGCTTATAATAACAGCTATCATACCATGTTGGGCATGGCCCCTTTTGAGTCCCTATATGGGTGTAGGTGTAGGACATTGTTAACGTGGGATAAATTGTATGATTGATAAGTGATTGGTCCTAATGCTGTTAAAAATATGAAGGTCCAACTAAGAGAGATTCAAAAGTGACTTTGTGAAGTCACTGTTCGTTAGAAGAGTTATGATGACTTAAAATGAACCCCTCAAGAATTTTTTGTTGGTGATAAAGTCTTCCTTAGGGTCAATCCAACTAAAAGCTCCATTAATTCTACCAAACTAAGCCCTAGATTTTTTGGTCCTTTTGACGTTGTTGCCAAAATCAGTCTTGTTACCTACAAGCTTGCACTACCACTAAACTTGTCAAAAATCCATAGTTTTTTCCATGTATTCCTCCTTCACAAATGTATATCTGACCCATATCATGTTTTGGATGTATATCATTTACAAATGTTAGACCTGTAGCTCATTGAGGTTTGACCAGTTAAAATTTTGGGTTTCAAAACCAAATAGCTGAGGAAAAGGACTTTGGAGTAGTGTAGGGTCCAGTGGAATCACTACTCTGAGAAAAATACCATTTGGGAAGATGTTGCTATTATGAGAAACAATTTCCTTACTTATTTAAAAATTTATGATCAAAATATGATTTGAATATTATTGTATTTTTATTTGAAATATAATTTTTGGTATATGTTTGACATATTGGGATTAGATACAATAGATATTACTATTGTATAATCTTGTGTTATTTACTTATGTGTATGTGATCATATATTGTGAAAACCTGCATTTGTAATCTTTAGTTAACATAGGGAATGTGTTAATTCCTGGTGGGGGAGTATGTAACATACCTGCTACTTTTTATCATCTTAATTGAAATAATGTGATTCTACATTAAATTTTGTGATGCAGGTGTAGGTTACATACATAATTAGAAGAGAACACCCACCCCCTGGCAGATACAGATGTTGGAAGCATTAGGTAAGCTGGGATATGATGTCGTGCCTCATGCACCTTGGCCTGTGGGTACATGGAAACCCATCGTAGAAATTTGTATTTAAATCATTCTGCCTATTGTTGCATTTTATGCATATGATTGCTATACTCTGTACATGATTGCTACTGCATTTATTGCATTATGCTTGGTGCTAATCTTAGTGTCAATTACATTAATAATGATATAGAACAACTCATTGACTTGGTTTACCTAAAAATTATGTATTTTAAAAAAATAATAAATAATAAAATATAAATATAAAATAAAAAATAAGAATAGTTAAAAATATATATAATTAATGGCCACGTTGGAGAAACACTTAAATATACATATCTTGTATTATAATAGAAGTCGTTTACATAACAAAAGCATATACATTTATATTAAAAGAAAAAAACCAAAAAGATAAAAATAATAAAATATATTTGAAACTATGATGGAAATTAAAATAAATATAAATATTAAAATTAAACACCTCCACTCGGATGGAGGGAATTGTTACCACCTAGCCAAAATTAAGTGTAATTACCTTGCATTGTTAATTTGAAAGGTGTCATCCTAAGGGCATATGATTCTCCTTATAAGAATAGTAGGGAAAGGCAGTGAAGGTGTGTCTTTAGGATCCCGTTGGTTCTTTTCAAACATATTCGCATTCGAGCATTAGGATCCAGTCGTGAAGTAAAGCCAAGATTGGTGTTCAGATTAGCATTCTTAGGACTATTGAGAATAGTAAATACATAATGGCTTTATGTGTTGTTTTGGTTGTCGTACTTTCAATATATTAAACATGGAAGTAAATTAAATTATGAATTTTGTAATGGTAATTTCCTAGATTTTTTCTTCTATATTGTGAAATTAAAATATGAATTTTGTGGTGGTGATTTTATAGATTTTTTTTTGTACTATGTCATGTATTCATGAAACAATGTGTGGTGTTATTCATATAATTTTTAGTTTGCTTATTAAGAAAATAGAAGTTCTAATATCTGCAACTTGGGTTGTAACAAAGAATGCAGATGGAAGAGTTATTTTGGACTTGGTATGTTTTTCATAGATGCAATATGTAGTGATATTTCTGGGAAATTTTAAAATGCATATTAGCTTGAGTATTCTGCATGTTTTCTTGAGACATTTAGTTGCATATCAAGGGCCAAGCTGACCCGAAAAATTCCTTCCATACCCAACATATCTGTTTGCTGGGGTGGGCCCAAGGAAAGTGACAACAAACCAATCTACAGAATCATAGGAAGAGTTGATATGTTTCCTTTTCTTTAGGTTGCAGTGCGCTAGTAGACGTACAGTGAAAACTAGAAGAAAAGAGAGTGTATACACTCTGTTTTATGTATGTTTATATAAGATTGTCAATAATTCTTGCTATGATCAGGAGGTAATTTTAAGATAGTAAAATCTTATCTGATGAAGATGTAGGTAACTGAGTTCCATTGATAGTTAATGCTTTTTAATAAAATCTAGTTGTATAACAAGCTACCGTATGGTAAAATTTTATAATCTTTTAATTCTTTTAAGCATGTAGACATGTGTATTAGTTTTAGTTTAAAAGGGATGGTCTTATAGTTCCAATATATATACTATAATTTTGGAAATGGTGCTTGGACCGAATGATTGTGACATATTGTGGTCTGGAAGTTTTTAAAACATAATAGACGCAGTCCTGTGGAGTGGAAAACCCATTAAAATAAATATATTTTCATATGCATCAAGGTATGTGTTAGGCGTTCTATAACTAGTTTTTTTTCCAGAATTAAACTGTTCAAGGATTTTGTTTATGGGAAAGGCTTTGTATGTAATACCTAAAGTTGTATATGTATAAATGAATTCCAATAGTAGCTTAAGGACTTATGTAGAGAATGGGTAAACCCTATAGTGGATGACAACATTGTTTTGTCAAGTAGCTCATATTAGCTTATAGAATAAATGCATCCAATATAGAACTTTTAGATAGGAAACCTCAAGCATATCACACTAGAAATAGAAAATTTTTAAAAATGCCTTCATTGACTAAAAATGCAATCATATGTTTATTAGTATATATGGAACAAGTTTGAATTAAATTATAGAAACCCATGGAACACGACACCCAATATTATTAAGAATTAAAAATAATATTTAGACTTGCTTATGGAGTATTTCTTTAAGAAAGAGATTGTATTTACTTTCATTGCGTTTTGACTTATAAGTAATGAATATAATCCCTTCGTAATGTTTTGGTAGGGTTAGAAAAATTATGACTTATGATGAAACCATTAATTAGATGGCTTAAATTATAAGTCTTATTTTTAGATAGCATATATGAATCTCAATATGGATAACTAAAATTATTAAAAACTTTATATTGAGATTGTAAGATAGAAATATCGAGAAGGATAAAATATAATAGTTTATTTTTAAATATGATTGTTATAAATGTATGAAAAGATACATCGATTAATAAGATGTTATATGAGCCACTATGATTAAGGATATTGTTAGATAAATCACCAACATGTATAAAGTATAATTATTGGGAAGAGTGTTTAGATCTTGTTTTTAGTTTGATGAAAAAGAAAATAAAATCTTAGAATTAAGTTTAGAATTAATATTTAACTTTTGCAAGTTCTATAAGAATTTAATATTTAAGAATTTTTAGGCTAGACTTTTGGTGGTTGTTATAAATGCTAATGGCTTTATTTAAAACATATACCCTTATTAACTCAGCTTCTCAAACACCAAAGTAAGGAGAAGCCAAGGAAAACCAACACAACTCAATAAGAAGGTTGATAACTCCAAAGAAGAATGATTAAATGTGTGAACAATTTGTGACATCGAGAAGGAAGTACATCTCACCCAGTTCCAATAGTTCATGGTGGTGACTGTTGTGATTCGATGCTATTTATTCTCTAGCTCATATATAGGACAGTGGTCCTTTGCTGATGAGAGTAAAGGGTGGTGGTATGGGACGTCACCCCAGGATAGCATATGACTATTACATGAGGATGCTCATGAACCTACTCTAGATATGGAATTGTCAATGCAACTTATGGTTATGGAGCTGGATCAAGATATTATAAAGTCCAATGCTAGATGGTATGGGCAGCATTACTGATATCCAAAGTTGGGTCTGAGAAATTTGGTCTGGAGACCATGCGATGGTGGACCTGGTTATATCTTAGTTGAAGATCAATGACCAGGCACTGGCATAGTTATGCTAGTTCCAAAGCTCAAAATAGAAATTATATGTAAGGATTACGAATCCACAAGCTTTGGAGTAGGGGATTTAATGCATCCACCCTTCCAAGTGATATGGGCCCTGGAAGGGTAACCCCATGCCAAAATTATTAGATACCCAATATAGGGGTAAGAATCTTAAAGTGGTAGTTTATGCAGGAAGTTGGCTGATCCTGAGCACTTAAGTCACTAGCTACAGTGGTAGGAAAACTTGATGTGCAATCCTTCTATGCCAAATTACTAATAATAAGTTCGGTGAACCAATGGAAAAGTGTACCATTTATGTTGTGTTTGGTAAAAAAATTTGAACTTGTGTTTTGACAACCAGGTGAGTAGACCTAGGTTGTGACATTTAACCTATGAGATTTTTTGTATTATTAACTCTTAAAAAGTCATAAGTGGTATTATAGCTGCCATCAAACTTTTTCTAGGCTGATAGAATTAATTTAGCTACTTACAAAAATTGATATTGTCCAATTTGGTAAGAAGGATTTATATTTTATCTACTTTAAAAGCAGTTGGACTCAAAATCTATTGTAAGATCATATTTTGTAGAAGGTTAGAGTCTTGAAGAACACAAGCTTATACTGAGAGGGGGGGGTGAACAATATAAGACCTATTTTTACTTTTTCCATTATACTTCAAAATAGTAAAGCAATATACCCAAAGCAATATCAAATCAATGCACAATATCATCCACAAAGTGACACCAATTTTAACGTGGTTCACCCAAAATGGTTGGGCTACGTCCACAAAACTTTTCTCTAAAATTTATCTCAAAGTTCTTTGGGAATCCTTCCCAATTACAATGTTTATGAGCCTCGGCCCAAAGGAGATACCTTCCCCCAAATAGAATTTATGAGACTCTGCTCAAAGGAGATACCTTCCCCAAATCAGAATTTATGAGCCTCTGCTCAAAGGAGATACCTTCCCCTCTACTGCGAAATGATCCCTCAGAAGATCAACTGCCTCTACCTCTTGCTAGCATGTGGAAATCCTTTCCACCGAATACCTCATATCCTCAATGCTTAGCCTAAGAGACCTCTGCCTTCTATGATCACGTCCACAACAGCTCAGCAACCTATACTAAACATAGTTAGTCGATCTAGTACAATTCTTCATTTGTCTGTCAGATCTATCCAACTCTTGAAAAAATCAATCCTCTGCATACAAGCCTTCTCAAAGACTTGCCAAATCTGTCCTCAGGTTCTTCTCATAGAACCAGTGCACCTCTATCCTCAAGTTCTCTGATAGAACTATCAAACTCAGCTCACAAGTCCTCTGCTAGGACCTGTCTAAATCTGCTCACAAGTCCCCACCGAAACCTGTCCAAAACTTCTCACAAGTCCCCATCGGAACCTATCCAAAAATTGCTCACAAGTCCCCACCAGAACCTATCCAAAACTGCTCACAAGGCCCCATCGAAACCTATCCAAAACTTACTAAGCTCACTAAGAAAAAAATTCTTAGTAGGAAATCACAAAGTGAATTGTTAGAGACCCAATGTGATTTGTCAACCTCATAGAAGCATAAAGAGAATTTTTAGAGACTCAATATGTTCTATACTCAAATCCCAATCTCAAAACTCAACTCAAATCAACTCAGCTCAATCTCAATCTCAAATTTGAAAACTCAACTCAATATCTAAAATGAATAGGATAGAATGCTTTCTTTCAAGAACATGAAACCCCAAAAATTGCCAACTATGCAAAGAATCACATAACAATGATGCTCATGTTATTTTCACCATCAATTAGGGCTTCAACAACAATGCTCATCAAACAAGGTTAAATAAAAACCATTCAACTCAAAACACAACCTTGAAGCATTTCACAATCAACATCATAAAAGGAAACAAGTAGAACTACTTTTCTCTCCAACATTGTTTGAACAAAAAGCATCCAGCAAATCAAATCACAATAGCACAAAAAAACTTTTCAATTCATCAACAAAGGAGTAAGTCCAACACTTTAACCAAGTAAAGAATAGCTTGATTATTACCAATTTAATGAAAGCAAATGTCACTCTCAAAGCTGCCCACTTAAGGTTTCACTACTTCACACAAGAAGCAATTCTAACATTAAAACATCATGCTTTCATTTCCATAATCAACCAAAAGCACTCTCAACATTACAAGAAATATTTATCCCTTATACACCTTATTTCTCCCTTATAGTTTTATCAACAATAAATTGTATCTCTCATAAGAATGCAATAAGATAATGCAAACAACACCTTCAAAAGAATCTTTTATCAAAATAAAGCAAGCTTCAAACTCCTTATAACTCCTAAGCTGTTTTTCTCTCTAATAAACTTCCTCCATCCGCAAAATACACTAGCAAAAATTAATTTCGAAAATACCTTGGCCAACACCAAAAATCGCGCTATGGAGAAATTACGCACGAACTCTAACACCACCCGCTGTGTCCACTTCAATGAAGAAAAACCCTTTCGCGTTATTCGAACGCGAAACCTCCCGTTCGGGTAGCGCGCCAACAGCCTAGCTGCTACCGATGCACCAAAGGTGTCCGATGAGGTTTAAACCTCACTCTATTTCCCTTGTACCTTCTGTGCCAGGGCTAAAATAAACAACAGGCCTCCCTATCTTCTGACGTGAATGAAGACGATGAAACCTTATGGCAGATACACAAAAATGAACGGTGGATATCCGAACAGCAGATCACAAAATCTTAGCGAAGAATTCTTTTCGAAAATGCGGATGGGATGATCTTTGATATTCATCATGGGAGATTTATATGAATATTTCCCATAAACTCTTGATGTCGGCGAGGAGTTTAACATGTCGGTTGAGGAGTTTAACATGTCGGCAGAGGTCTTGGCTAGTGCCCACAATCTTAAAACATAGCGCCATCATAGTTAAGACATTTACGCCATGGGTTAGGAGAACCTAATGCAAACAAATAAATTAATATTTATTTAAAAATAATTAAAAGGAACCTTAACAAGGTTTTTAATTATTTAAATAAATACTTCCTCCTGGACCCAAATGCATTAAACTAATGCATCCACCTGTAATATTTAAACCTGCAAACTTGGGGTTTACAAAAGACCTTTGAAACTGTCATGTCGTAACCTTCATCAAAACAAGTTATTTGACATCAAATCAAATTCCTTCAAGATCTTCTTGACATCAATGACAACTTATACACTTGAGCAAAGGAAATGTACCCAAAGTACCCAAAATTGCCAACAATCTCCCCCTTTGTCATTGATGGCAAACCTTTACTGAAAACACTTATCAAGAGCCAAAACTGAAACCAACTGTGCTAACAACTGACCAACTGTGCCCACAACTGAGAATCTTCCTTTGAAGTTTTTCTCCCCCTGAATTGAAGCTCTCCTATTCACTTTGAAGCTCTCCCCCTTACTCACATCTCTCCCCCTTTGTCATCAATGACAAAGGGTCATATTTGGGGCTCGAGACTAAGAATGAGCCTCTTAGCTTAGTCCCTCCCCCACCTCCTGATGAGGTGATTAAATCTAGGGTGGGAGTAAAACTTCCATTAGGCACTGATCATCATCAGCGTCTATAACTTCCTTGCCGGGCCTTCTCTTGAACTCTTTGCCCATATTCCTATTCTTGTCACTGTTCTTGTTCTTGTTCTCATCCCTGTTCTTGTCCATGCCTTGATCCTTGGACCTGATCATGCCACCGTTCCTGTTCTCGTATTCAAGAATTTTATCTCTACGCTGTCTCGATTATGTGACCTTCATTGTTGCACTTGAAACACTTGACGATGTTGTTTCTCTGAGGTAAACTTGATCTTTGAATCCACCAGTTCTGACCAAACCTGTTCTGGCCAAACCTGTTCTGACCAAACCTGTTCCTGTTATTTGCCTTGCAATAAACTGCCTTGTGCCCAAACTATTGACAAGATTAGCAATACCCTTGAAAGTAATTAGAACTTCTGAAACTATAATTTACCTTCTTCACTTGAGCCATGCAATGTGAAGCCATGTGACCAAACCTGTGACAAGCAAAACATCTGCCTTGAAACTTTCCTTTATTTGACCTCTTAGGTTCTAAAAACTTCTTCTTCTCATTCTGAATTATGTTTTCTATTTCTGTGCATCTATCATTCAAGGACTCATTTTCTGAAATAATTTTCTCATCAGAACTCTCTTCCTTTTGGAGTCTCTTACTAGACTCTCCAACTTGTTCCTTGTGTGGCTTAACAAAACCAAGGCCTGTTTTATCTGTTATCTTTCTTTGACCTTTGATGAGTGACTTAACCTTTTTGGAGCTATCTTGAAACCTGTAAAGCTTATCCTTGTACTCTTTAGTTTCCTCTTTCAAAGAAGCCATTTTATGTTCCAACTCACTATACTCAAGAACCTTAGACTCTAACTCATCCTTGACTTCCTGTGTCTTAGCTATAGAGAAGTCAAGACTTTCTATAAGATCATCTCTCTCCATACAAAATTCATCTAACTTATCCTTGAGTCTAGAATTCTTCTTTCTTTCCTTTTTCAAAGCACTAAGAGCACTAATAAGTTCACCTTTAATGTCTACTTCTCCTTTCTCTATATCTTCCTCTATTTGTTTGCTTTTTGAATCATCAAAGAATTTTTCAGATTTCTTATCACTAGAGGTGCTACCCTTTTCAAAAACCATACATGCATCTTCCTTATAGTTTTCTGAAGCATCATCATGCATAATAGAAACCAAATCATTATTTGTGCAATCATCCTCAAGGTGACCAAAGTTTCCACATCTAAGACATTTCATGATAATGAATCTATGTTTCGGTTCTTCCTCCTTTTATGATATGAACAACATCTCATTTTCATTATCACTTGAAGAACTTTCACTATCACTACTAGAAAACTTAATTGCTTTGTCTAGGTAGAAAATCTTCTTGTGCTTATGAGAATACCTCTTTCCTTTATTGTTGTGCTCATCTTTGTTTTTCCTGTGATGCTTGTGCTTTTCAGAATCCTTGCTCTTAGAATCCTATTTATCTTCATCACTTTCATTCTTGAGAATAGTACAGTCAGTAGCATAATGACCAAACTTTCCACAATTGAAACATCTTACATTTTTCATACTTTTGTGCTTTCTAGAGAACTTGCCTTTCTTGCTGTAATATGTCTCTTCATCACTAGAAGACTTATCACTATCTTGAAGCTGTTTATCCTTGGATTTCTTGGTAGCTTTGAAAGCTACCTCTTTATTGACATCAACCTTCACTTGAGTTCTCAAATCAAATGCTACAAGAATACTATGGAGCTCATACTTTTTCAACTTATCCAAATATTTAGCTTCCTCAATAGCAGAAATATTTTCACTAAATATATTAGGAAGAGATCTTAAAATCTTATCACAAACATCATTTTCAGCAAGCTCAAGACCTAAGTCTTTCATGGAGTTAACAACCTCATCCATACGAAGCATGTAATCACTAATATTTTCATCATAATTCATATTGAGTTGTTCAAACATACCTTTGAAGTGTCTTAACTTGGCCTTTCTGACATTTGTATCACCTGTATGAACCATCTTCAACTGATTCTACATTTCACTAGCTGTCTTGTAGTGAATCACTTTGGTGAGATCTGCTTTTCATAAGCCTTTCAGGATTGCATTCATTGCTTTTGAATTGTTGTGATGTAGGAGCTTTTCTTCTTTAGTATTAGGACCATGTTCAGGAATAGTGTACTCATCTTCAATCACTTCCCAAACCTCAATTCCCAAGTGCCATTAGATGAACCTTCATCCTTGCACTCCAAAGACCAAAATCTAACCCATCAAGAATAGGTGTTGCATTGCCACTTGAATGATTCATTGTGTTCTTTACTAGCTTTTCTTTCAAGCTGTTAAACTTTTCGAAGGCACCTGCTCTGATACCAATTGAAGAACACAAGCTTATACTAAGAGGGGGAGGTGAACAGTATAAGACCTATTTTTACTTTTTTCATTATACTTCAAAACAGTAAAGCAATATACCCAAAGCAATATCATCCATAAAGTGACACCAATTTTAACATGGTTCACCTAGAATGGCTGGGCTACGTCCACAAAAATTTTCTCTAAAAGTTATCTCAAAGTTATTTGGGAATCCTTCCCAATTACAATGTTTATGAGCCTCGGCCCAAAGGAGATACCTTCCCCCAAACATAATTTATGAGCCTCTGCTCAAATGAGATACCTTCCCCCAATCAAAATTTGAGCCTCTACTCAAAGGAGATACCTTCCCCTCTGCTCTGGAAATGATCCCTCAGAAGATCAACTGCCTCTACCTCTTGCCAGCACGTGGAACTCCTTTCCATCGAAGAACTCTTGTCCTCAATGCTTAGCATAAGAGACCTCTACCTTCTATGATCACATCCATAGCAGCTCAGCAACCTATACCAAACATAGTTAGTTGGTCTAGTACAAGTCTTCCTCTGTCTGTCAGATCTGTCCAACTCTTGAACAAATCAATCCTCTGCATACAAGCCTTCTCAAAGACTTGCCAAATCTATCCTCAGGTTCTTCTCATAGAACCAGTGCACCTCTGTCCTCAAGTTCTCTGATAGAACTATCAAACTTAGCTCACAAGTCCTCTACTAGGACCTATCCAAATTTGCTCACAAGTCTCCACCGAAACCTATCCAAAACTACTCATAAGTCCCCACCAGAACTTGTCCAAAAAATGCTCATAATTCCCCATCGAAACCTGTCCAAAACTGCTCACAAGTCCCCACCGGAACCTGTCCAAAACTCAGCAAACTCACCAAGAAAAACTTTCTTAGTAGGAAATCACAAAGTGAATTGTTAGAGACCCAATGTAATTTGTCAACCTAATAGAAGCATAAAGAGAATTTTTAGAGACTCAATATGTTCTATACTCAAATCCCAATCTCAAAACTCAACTCAAATCACCTCAGCTCAATCTCAATCTCAAATCTGAAAACTCAACTCAATATCTTAAATGAATAGGATAGAATGCTTTCTTTCAAGAACATGAAACCCCAACAATTGCCAACTATGCAAAGAATCACATAACAATGATACTCATGTTCTTTTCGCCATAAATTAGGGCTTCAACAACAATGCTCATCAAACAAGGTTCAATCAACACCATTCAACTCAAAACACAACCTTGAAGCATTTCACAATCAACATCAGAAAAGGAAACAAGTAGAACTCATTTTCTCTCCAACATTGTTTGAACAAAAAGCATCCACCAACTCAAATCACAATAGCACAAAACAAATTTTCAATTCATCAACAAAGGAGTAAGTCCAACACTTTAACCAAGTAAAGAATAGCTTGATTATTACCAATTTAATGAAAGCAAATGTCACTCTCAAATCTGCCCACTTAAAGTTTCACTACTTCACAAGAAGCAATTCTAACCTTAAAACATCATGCTTTCATTTCCATAATCAACCAAAAGCACTCTCAATATTACAAGAAATATTTATCCCTTATACACCTTATTTCTCCCTTATAGTCTTATCAACAATAAATTTTATCTCTCATAAGAATGCAATAAGATAATGCAAACAACACCTTCAAAAGAATTTTTTATCAAAATAAAGCAAGCTTCAAACTCCTTATAACTCCTAAGATATTTTTCTCTCTAATAAACTTCCTCCATCCGCAAAATACACTAGCAAAAATTAATTTCAAAAATACCTTGGCCAACACCAAAAATCGCGCTATGGAGAAATTGCTCACGAACTCTAACACCACCTGCTACATCCACTTCAATGAAGAAAAACCATTTCCCATTATTCGAATGCAGAACCTCCCACTCGGGTAGCGCGCCAACAGCCTAGCCGCTATCGATGCACCAAAGGTGTCCGATGAGGTTTAAACCTCACTCTGTTTCCCTTGTACCTTCTGTGCCAGGGCTAAAATAAACAACAGGCCTCCCTGTCTTCCGACATGAACGACGACAACAAAACCTTATGGTGGATACACAAAAATGAATGGCGGATATCCGAAAAGCGGATCACAAAATCTCAGCGAAGAATTCTTTTCAAAAATGTGGATGGGATGATCTTTGATCTTCATCGTGGGAGATTTATATGCATATTTCCCCTAAACTCTTGATGTCGACGAGGAGTTTAACACATTGGCGAAGGATTTTAACACATCGACAGAGGTATTGGCTAGCACCCACAATATTAGAACATAGCGCCATCATAGTTAAGACATTTGCGCCATGGGTTAGGAGAACCCAATGCAAACAAATAAATTAATATTTATTTAAAAATAATTAAAAGGAACCTTAACAAGGTCTTTAATTATTTAAATAAATACTTCCTCCTAGACCCAAATGCATTAAACTAATGCATCCACCTGTAATTTTTAAGCTTGCCAACTTGGGGTTTACAAAAGACCTTTGAAACTGTCATGTCGTAACCTTCATCAAAACAAGTTATTTGACATCAAATCAAATATCTTCAAGAGCTTCTTGACATCAATGACAACTTATACACTTGAGCAAAGGCAATGTACCCAAAGTACCCAAAATTGCCAACAAGTCTTTCCATGATTAGAGACTAACCAATGAAGACCAGGACTCAACTATATTGGAAGGCATATGAACTTTAAGATAGTTGATCATTCAGGGTCATTGTCAACCCTTGATTTTGATAAATATTTTCAAGGATATAGATATTCCTTAACACTTATCTCTATCAATACAAAAGGAAATTGAAGAATTTGGGACAATCAAGTCATCCTGACTTTGAGTAAGGCATAAATAAAATCCAAGTTACCTTAGCATTGCTTGTGGATTGGTGTGACCTAAGATATTATTGGAAGAGTGGTAGCAAAAATTAATTGTTAGAAGTGTGATAAGATTCCTATAGTAGCTAGAGAAAAATTATAGCTTACAAGTGCAAGAGAAAGTAGAATAAAAGAAGGATATATCAAGTCTCGAGTTAGATATATCATTCTTAAAGTAAGATTTCATCTAGCAATAGATTAATAAGATTTATAATATATTAAGGATAGATTTAGGTTTTAGATCTAGATATTGACATAAGAAGAGTTTCAGGTCTTGGAGATAGACCTTGACATAGGAAAGCTTCAAGTCACTAGGTATTGACCTTGAAAGATATTCAAGAGGATTGATATGGTATCCATATAGTGAACAAGATAATAAGAAGCATAATATGGCCTTGGGTTTCAAAAATCCAAGTAGCCATTAGAAAAAAATTGAAGATTCAATGAAAAAGTTTGAGGTCAAATACATAAAGCAAAATCTCTAAGGTTCGTGATTTTAGAAGAGGTTCAAGGCAAAACAAAGAAGAGAAAAGAGAGTAGTGTTTGGTTCAACTCTAGAATATAAAATATAAGAATCATTCATCTGAATGTAGTTTTGAAGGAGGCTTGAATCATTTAAATCAAGGAGGGGCAAAAAATATTAGAGATTAAAGTGATTAGAGTATCTAAACTAAGATCCATCTATTGTTCATAGAGCTAGCATATAGCAGGGAAAACTAGAGGAGCATAGATTCATTAACATTTAGAACATTTGGATGTAAAGTTGTGTGGAGTCTATAAAATGTAGATCAACATAGGACTGGTTATAGAGTCTAGCTATTTAGAGACCAAAGGATAAAGTTCTAAAGGAATAAGTAAGCCAACACCCTAATCATGAGCAGTACCCTGAGAATACCTAAGAATGTTGAGTAGTGCCAATCTAAAAGTAGTGTCAAATAGAACCAACCAGTGAACAAAATTAATGCATGAAAAAATTGAGCAACATCAACCAAAGCTTATTATTCTAAGAGAAATAATGCTCAAAGAATACCAAACGCTCTCTAATAGCAAAAATTTGGACTGTCTAAGAAGGAATAAAATGAGATTATTAGGTGGAGTTGTAAGGAAGAAAAAGCTAACATTGATATTAGTTGGTAGAGTCAAAACACCAACATCATTATTGAGTAATATAAATTGCTTGTAAGGTATTTTCACCTACAGTTCAAAGGTTAAATGCCTCACATGCTTGGAAACAAAATTCCTAAAGTGTAACACCTTGTATGATAGAGAAACATCTTGGAATGCATAGTGGCATACCTCATTCATCCAAACCCATTAAAATATGACAACACAATTTATTCCTTGTACAACATTTGTAGAACAACAACGTGATGAAGCACATCGAAGTAGGCAAATTTTGAAGGTACATCATTTTTTTAGGGTTCGTATAATATAAATAATTTATATTTGATTTTAGGAGTTATAAGGTAAAGTTTATTTGTTTAATTAAGGGTGTGGAGTGATAAGTAGTTATAATTAAGAGTTATTAATTTATTTAATGAAGAGTTCATTTTATTTAAGTTTCTTGGAGTGATAAGTAGAATAGATTTTATTTAAGTTATTCATTTGGAGTAATAAGGATTGTTTAATACATTAAAGTTTTTTGAAATTATTTTCATAAAGTAGGAGTAATAAGGTTTTATAAATTTTTAATGTGATAAGGAATGAAATTATTTTATTTATTTTTTAAAGTATTCAAGTTTTTTTGAAGAATATTTAGTTTGCTTTTATTAAAATTAAAAATTTTGAATATTTGTAAATTTATTCATTTGGAAGACAAAATAATTTCAACATCAAACTTAAAAAAACAAAAATGTGCAAAATTCATTTTTGTTTTGTAGACACCTAAAAGTCGCACATTGCTATACCTACGTACTTGTAGATCCTTTTGGACACTTGTAGGTTTACATAGGCAATCCTAGATACCCCTAGGCTATCGTAGACCAATGTAGACTATTGTAGATCCTCCTAGACATGCGTAGACTACTGTAGATATGCGTAGACATACGTAGACTACCGTAGACATGCGTAGACTAGCGTAGATCACCATAGATTATCGTAGCATTGCGTAGACTTCCACACACCACTTCACTAGTTTTTAGGTCCAAAACCCTAATAAACTACCTAAATCACATCATAAACACCTTCCATGCATCGAAAAACCATCCACCAGCCTCCTAAGGTGATACAAGACTCCTTTATACTTAATTGAGGCCCCCACGGGGCTATTAATTGGCAAAAGTATTAATTGAGTCAATTGTTAAATCTAATTTTAAAGTGACTTCACTTAAGTTCACTTTTAGGGCTAAAAAGGTTAATTAGGTCCTTAATCCCTAATTACCCCTAATTACTCCCTCCCACATGTGTGTGCACTAGGTTAGTTAGGATATTTCTTAGGAAACCCTAACCTAACCCCAGACCTAACCTAGAGTTGACTAACCCTAGTTAACCCTAATCTCTCCTCACACATGTGTGAGGATGAGATATTTCCTCAAGGGAATGTGAGGATGCCACCTCACAAACCCTAACTTAACCTTCATGGGATCTCACCCTAGGGCTTAGTTCTCCTAACTACCCCCTACACCTTGGGTTTTCTTATAAATAGTGGGCCCAAACCCTCATTTATCTCTCTCTCCACTTATGTCCAAAGCACAGAAACTCTACCAAAATACGTACAAAAGCACAGCAAAGCAGATCTGAACCTGCACATTAGTAGTACAATAGCAAAGGAACCTCTCCATCAAAGGATTTTTGAAGAACAATAGTTATAGTCGGATTCACCCCTCGCCCTATGAATCTAGCACTAGTTCACCCCTCGGGTGGCGAATTGGGTCTACAGGTCCCAAATCAACCCAAATATTGGAGGTAAGCTTCATTTTGTATTTTTATGAGGTTTAGCATCATTTATTTCAGTTTTTATCATGTTTTATGAGTCGATTTGTCTTTCTTACTATGGGGCCTGACTAAGGCAAGCCCCCCAACTCACTAACCCCTTTTTGTAGGTTTATCCTAGAACCAAGGAGGGAAACAACAACAACTACAACCCCATGGTGGTACGCAAGCCCATCTACATTGAGGAATGTGAAAAGAAGGCATCAGGCCTATTGTAACATTTGTGAAAAGAAAGGAAAAAGGGGAATTCTCCCTATTTGTAACCTATGCAAATCTTATCATGAATAAAATACATTTTTCTGAATAGCATGTGTCTTTAATGTGTTATTAGATCAAATGTCATATTTTGGCTATTTCATTCTGGCACGCCTGGTGGGACCCCCACAATGGATAGTGTTGGGTTAACTAGTTTTATAAATCTGATATTATCCTCTATTTTTGTGTTTTCTAGGTACTATATCTGACTGATACAAAGACCTCCAAAGCCCTGGGAACCACCTCAGGCCTTCAAAATAGATATTTGAGGTCTCCAAACCTGATTCACCCCCACCCATGAACCAGATCTCAATTCACCCCTGGTGGTGAATTCAACTTGGCAGCCTCAAAAACCCCTAAAATTGTAGGGGTGAGTAGCAGAGGGGTCAACCAGACCACCTATAGCATCAGAGTCTAGGTATTCTTCAAATTTATTTCTATTTTTGTATGTGTAAAGAGTTTACTAGTTAAAGCATAATATCTAGTAAATTCTCCCTTTCTTCCATCTCCATTTGTTAGAAATGTTGTTAATTACAAAACCTAAAAATTTAGAAATTTAATTTTAAAATTTCATGTAAATTTTAATTTCTTTTATATTATTTTTTATTTATAAATAAAAATACATGTTATAATATTTAGGGTCACATAAACCCCTTTCTTCACACCTTCATATTGCATGTTTCTATGTTTTGAAAAATAGAGTCAATTTATTTTCCTAAAGGCATCTAGGATTAGATTCTTTGTTTACAAAAAGCATTTCATTCTAGTCTTTTGCTTTCAAAAAATGCATATAGGGCTAGCTTTTAATTTGAAAAGGTAATTAGTTAGATTTCCTATTTTACATAACATCGATAGCAAAACAAAAACCCACACACACACATGGTATCTTAAACAAGTGGTGAGATTGGACTTCATCCCCAATCCATCACTCGAGATTGGTGTGGTAGGTGTTTTACCCTCCACCAACTCACCTCCCTAGACACCTAGTAGCCCCACAAGAGTGGTTTTCTGGGCCTCATCACCGAAAACCCCCACTTTTGAGATTGGGCTTCTGGATTTCATCACCAGAAGTTACCTTCAGAGTGGGATAGGATTAGATGCCTTCGTCCACAAGGCTAACATAATTAGTGGACATGATAACTATCGTTATTGACTAAGCCCACTCGAGGGTGAAGCGAAAGCATGGGGTATGCTGATAGCAGGTCTCAGATAGTGCCACCTCTTCTCGTGAGAGGATATAGCGAACTCACTTCAGCATAGTGGGTTCCCCCTTTTAGGATATCATTTTACTGCACCTTCCATATAGGTCACCATTCACACATTGTGATATTGTTCTATTCTATGCATCTTTGGGTGTTGTAGGAGGTTCGATATCGATGACATTCTTGATTTACTAGAGTATTCACTCCACTACCTGTGATACTACCTAGGAGGTACCAACATCAAAACACACATAAATGAACAAAACACTTTTATTTTTAGCATTTAGAACTGATTCTAGTTTACCATTGTTTGCATGATCACAAACTAGTTTCAGCATATTACACCACTTACTTTATTATTTGAGCTACACAAAACATCATTGCTTTACTTTTATATTAGATACAGTTGAGTCTACACCATATAGGGTTATTCCTAAACCCCTTCACACAACACACTTAGAACTATAGATTCTAATTCCTATATAGTTCTAAACCTTCATGACATGACACATGCTGCCATGCCTATTGTCACCCGTAGTCGAGCATGTGAGCAAGCACACCTTATAGAGGAAGCACCTACCACTTCTTCTAGTCAGTCCCCTCCTACTCCTTCGATCATGAAGGGGAAGGCCATACACACATCTGATTTACTCATAGGGTCTGATGTATAGTATACACACGATGCCTCAGGATGAGACATCCACTTTGAGTGAAGCCCTCGCTACTTCACTTGTAGAATATTATCCACTTCTTTCATCCCCATCCTCACCTAATCCATCGACCACGTTCTATGACCATGTGATCTACATGATGCCAGGACAACCTCATCCATTATTTACCATATATGAGGAGGTCATACCTACTTCCCCTACCTTTGCACACCCCTTTTTCTAGAGTCTATCTCAATCCCTTTTTGAGAATGACTCCTCCCTCTTGAACCGTACTCACCTAGAGGTCACATCATTCACCCCTATAGTAGGAATGATTTTTGACCCTTCCTCTTCTACCATAGGTACCTAGAGGCCAACATTCCAAACTATGCAACAACAACCTCCTCTATAGGAACAACAAACACCCCCTCAAACATCATACCCATACTCTTCCCAAGAGTCCCAACCATCATCATCTCAGCAACCATTTTTCATAATGTTTGAGGACTTATCATAAGAGCCTCTCCAAACCCAAGCCACCCAATGTCAACAACAACAACCAACAACCCAAATTCATTTGGGAGTGGACATAGGCACCACCTCCTCTTCCCAAGCTCCTACTTTGGAAGCTTACCCTTATTTTTTTGCTACATTCCCACCTATATCTCAGGTTCCTAGAATGTACAATGCCCAATCCTTTACTATACCCTCACCTTCATTGACCTTTAGGATACCTCCTCCTCCTCCTTTCCAAGTACCTACCACTAATATTCCTCCTACCTATGGATCAAAACCCATAGCTTATACACCCACTTCCCTAGGCTATTCCACATAGTTTAGCTTCACTACCACCCATCCTTTAGGATAGAGATAGGTCCTAAATTTTGACACCTTACCTCGATCATCCCTAGCACTAGTAGCATCGATACCTCCACTCTCACCTACTAGGGCTACATTTTTCACACCTCCTCCTTCATGGTCATCACCTCCTATGACCCAACCATTACAATAGGCTCCTACCTAGTAGGAACCCATGCCACAACAACACACATCCCAATCACAATATTACTACCCCCAACAAACATCTGTTCCATAGCCTAGTATCCCACTAGCCCCTACATCATATGCCACTCAATACCCATCATACCAAGACCAGCTAGAATAATTCCCTCCATAATATAGAGGAAGAACAACAACAACCTCACTATCCACCACATTCCTAGGCTCAACCAACCCTAGCTCAATCGCCTACACCCTTAACACCTAAAATTCAACTCCTACGAGATGAAGTCAAGATGTTAAACTTATGCACCGTAAGCTATGGGCCACAAAAACCATCCTACGATGAACTCTACAATGAGCTGTCATCCATCCATCCCTATCCCACCTTACCCCTACCACTTTGAGATCCTAAAGTTTGATAAGTATAAAGGTAAGGAAGACCCTAGAGAGCATGTCAGTAACTATCACTCAACTTGCTACCAACTTCATAGTAGCAATCCCCTTATGTTGCGTACCTTCTCCCTCTCCCTTGTAGGACAAGCCTTAGATTGGTATAACATGCTACCATGACATAGCCTTTATACCTTTGAGCAATTAGCAAACACCTTTTTAGAACACTTCTCCATTAATATCAAGAAGAAGATTACCTTTTCAGATGTCTATACCTTACGATAGGTTGATGATGAACCTATCACCGAGTTTGTATCTAGATGGAGAGCGATCATCCATGATCTCACCCATAGCCTCCCTACCATGGAGCTAGTGACACTCTTTTCCAAGAGTTGCCACAAACACATCTCTACCTCTCTACAGCTTCACCAAAGCCGCACCTTCGAGGAAGCCATTTCATAGGCAAAGGTTATCAAAGACATTAAAGTCCAATCTAGAAAAATTAAGTTAAGATCAAAGCCTAACTATAGTTCAAACTTCCATTTTAATAGAAACACACCCAACCAACCTTATCCTCGACCTCCACAAACCAACCAAGTGGTAGCTGCTACCCTAGCACCCACACCAAGTCCACCACCTTACATTCCACAACAACAAGTATTTCAAACCAATGCGCCTTCCCCACCTAGGCCTCAATAATCTCATGGCATGCACCCACAAGGTCCACAACGTAACCTTACACCACTATCTAAACCCTTACCAACCCTCTTCCATAGGTTACATGAGGGTGGACATCTCCTTCTACCCAAGATTCGACCATTAGATCCAAATATACCTAAGCCTCATGGATACAATGAGCAATTCTATTATCCATACCATAGATAGTATGGCCATGACATCGAGTCATGTCACTCCTTTCATGCTCAAGTGTAGGACCTAATCGATAGGGGTACCATTCAGGTATCGAACCCTTTGGCCCTACAAAACCAAAACCTAGGGATCTTCTAGAATCCTCTACCTGACCATAGAGGAACCAATCCCCAAAGACCTCCAACCAATCCTCTAGGACCACCTCACCAAGTGAATAGTGTCCAATGTGACCCTCCATCATGTGGTGTGGTAGGCATGATAAATCTTACCATATGAAACCAATGATATCCATCATGTCAGACCACACCTATTGTCTCCCCACCTACCCAATTCACATCACCACAGGTCTCCCAAACTCCTAGCACTATACCACCTCCACCCCAAAATGTGATCATGATCCATGGTAGCCTCACCCATCAATTACGTAATGCCCCCATGTGATTATCCATTTTTGACCTCTTACAACAATCTCAACCCCATCATGAGGTGTTGAATGACATTTTATATTCTATAGATTTAGAAATGCATGATACAAATGCATTTGTAAACTTTGTAGGGAACATCCCATGATGCCTCCAACCATCCATTAGTTTCCATGACCATGAGATAACAGAACTTGTAGGAGAAGGAGCGGATCCCCCTCTCCACATACAAGCCACTATCAATGACATCACCTACAAGTGGGTCCTCATTGATATGGGCTCATCCATTAGTATCATATCTATGGTAGCTCTACATCATTTACATATTCCACCAGCCCACTTTGCCATACCTTCACTTGACTTACGTGCATTTGATGGCTCTATGAGACCTATGGTAGGATCCATAGTCCTACCTATCTGAGTAGGTGTCCATACCATTTCCATCCTCTTCCATATAATCCAAGGGGAGATGCAGTACAACATCCTCCTTGGTCACCCATGGATCAGGGATATGCAATGTGTCCCTTCCATGCTACACCATTGTCTCAAGTACATCCATAATGGACTTGTCCATTGCATCCATCGATGGGGACCCCTTTAAGTTCTACAACATCGTAGATCTCCCACCTACACCTTCCTTCTCATCCATGCAACTCTTCCTATTTCTTCCCATCAATCAGTTGAAGCATCAACATCCTCTCCTACATCTACCTCGTTACCCCAATCCTCATCAAGGACACATGCTTCAGTGTCAGCACCTTTAGCACCATCATCTATAGTGCCTAATCCCACTACCATACCATTCTCACCTCCTATATTATGGCCACCATGACCATCCCAACCTTCATCCTCTACAAACTCACCTCTGGTACCGCAACCACCATCACCACCCATATCATGCCCTATCACTCCACCTCAATCATCCTCCTCTATGGAAGCACCTATCCTCCCTACATTATGCACACCTCCTCTTCCTTTTCATCCATGGCCTAGGTCATTCACTTCCCTACGTAGTCCAATACCTACTCCTCCTTCGTAATTCCCATAGGCCAATCATCCTATACCAGCTACCATAATCGAATGCCATGAGTGGGAGCAATGAGCATCTCACTTAGATGACCAACTACTACACCCTTCTATTACTACTATTAGAGAATCTTAGACTTCACCTTCATCATCTGATTTAGATTCACCACCTCATTCACCAGAGCATGCAACACCATGCATATCTATTTTTATGACAAACTCAGGTCTAAGGGATTACAATGTGCATGATGCCCATGTACGTCCACCTACCATCCAATCCATGTGAGACTTTGGCTACCCTTCAGCCTTAGTGTTGACTATTGGAACCATCATACAACTAGGATCTCTCGATAATCATACCAACTTTGTCTACATTAGAGTTGATTCCTCACTCCCACCTAGTAGTATCTCCACCACCACAATCTAGCTTTTATGGTACAATTGATCATTTGGCTAATCCTTACTTTACCTTATGCTACCTTCAATATTTCCATTGGTATGGGTTTGGATTAGGCCACTATGAGCAAGGGTTGCATACACCCATTAACCCTCATGTCCAATCCCCTATCGATAAATCTAGCTTAGGTTATCGCCCAACCATTATCCATACATTAGAGGATGAACTTCAAGATCTTTCCCTGCATCCTTCCCCTCTTCTAATACACACTTTGGAAGAATATATTGATATGGACATTCTAGAGGATACCTCCTCACCTAACTCTACCATTATAGTCCCCTATGATTTCTTTCAAGAGCCCTCCACATCTGACACCACATCTTCATGTTGTGTTGATGAATTGACAAACCAATTTTATGCTATCCTTAAATATGCACTACCTAGAGCATGACATGGCATCCCCACCACCATCATCAACATATTTAGCTCCATTCCTACCTATACATCAACAACTTCAATGAGCTACCACTCGACCATGATCTCCACCAGTCATCCTGCGCCCTCCTTTAAGCCTTTTAGGATGCTCATAGGTTGTCGAGTCATCATCACCAGACTCTTCACCACCCACATCCCCCACAACATTAGTTAATATGGTCGAGGTGGATCTTTTCTCTCCACTATGATATACACACCATCCAACATGAGATGATACACCAAACCCTAACTTCATCGATCTCACCCACATCTCACCCATATCAACACCTCAAGATTTCCTACTCTCACCACACATCTTGCATGTTGTGAATGCCCCTTCATCATCTATACCACCTCACATACCATAGGTGCACCACATAAACATTTACCTAGATGATGAATATAAATTTATCGAGGCCATCGATGACCTCCATCTTATTCCAATTCTAGAATAATTACATGATGGTTCCCACATGCTTATTGAGGAAACCATTGATGTTGACATAGGTGATGATCCTAAAACCCCTCACATAGTTAAATTAGCTACTAGCCTCTCACTCGAGGAGCACATTTTATTCATAAATTTCCTTTGCAAGTATATTCGAGTCTTCACATGGTCATACAAAGATATGCCAGGACTCGATCCCACCCTAGTAGTTCACAACCTCACACTCGATCAAAATGCCAAACTAGTAAGGCAAAAGTTATGATGCATGCACCCAACCATTGCATTACTAGTAAAAATCAAGCTCCAAAAGCTCTTAGATGTAGACTTCATAGTACCCATAGACTATCCTGAATGGGTCTCTAACATGGTCCCTATACCCAAGCCATCCGGTGAAGTTCATGTCTGCACAAACTTTCATGACTTAAACAAAGCTTGTCCCAAAGATAACTTCCCCCTACCTAACATTGACTCACTCATCGATTCCATCATAGGCCATGAGATGATATCCCTCATGGATGGATTTTCAGGTTATAACCAAATCAGAATCAACCCTACGATCAACACAAGACATCATTCACAACCCCTTAGGGGACCTTCTGCTACAAGGTCATGCCATTTGGCCTTAAAAATATTGGGGCAACCTACCAGCATGCAATGACCTACATATTCCATGATTACATGCACAAAATCATGGAATATTATGTAGATGACCTCATTTCTAAATCCAAGAAATGCTCAGAACACCTTGAAGATCTCCATCGGATCTTTGACCGCTTGTTAGAACACAATGTCCACCTTAACCCAAAGAAGTGTGTCTTTGGTGTTACCTCAGGAAAAATCTTAGGATTCATTGTCTCCCAATGAGGCATTGAAGTCGATCCTAGTAAAGTAAAATCCATCACCGAGATGCCCCCACCTACTACCTTGAAACAATTACGTAGCCTCTAGGGCAAAATCACTTCTATTCATCGATTCATAGCACAACTGTAGACAAGTGCAAACCATTCAATCACCTTTTACAAAAGGGAGTAAATTTCAAATGGGATGATAACTACCAATAAGCTTTTGATGACATCAAAACTTACCTTACTTCACCACCAGTTATGTCACCCCCACACCCATAACTACCACTCATCCTATATATTTCTACTATAGATTTTGTGCTAGGTACACTTCTAGCCCAAAATAATATGCTCGACAAAGAGCAAGCCATTTACTACATAAGTCACATGCTAGTTAGCTACGAATCTAGATATGGGTACATGGAGAAACTATGCCTAGCTATAGTATTCACCACCCAAAAACTATGCCATTATATGCTCAACCATACAACCTTTGTCATCACTCGAGACAATCCCCTCTGTTACATGATGAACAAAAGCTATCACAATTCCCACATAACTAAGTGGATCATGCTTCTAACCGAATTTGACCTTGAATTCATTTCACAAAATTCCATCAAAGGGTAGGTCATAGCAGATCAACTTGTAGAAGCTCCCTTGTCTGATGACCAACCTCTCCTCATTTAGCTCCCTGATGACTCCATCTTTCATGTAATAGAATATGAAGAATATGTTGAACCAGATATGATAGCCGACTTGACTCTATTCTTTGATGGCTCCTGATGCATGCATGTTGGGGGTGCAAGCATTGTATTCTTCACACCTGAAGGTGAACCACTCCCCTTTTCATTCAAGTTGGACTTCCCTTGTATGAACAACAATGTAGAATATGAAGCCCTAATCCTCGGATTGAAATAGGCACATTCCATGCATATCAAATGCCTCCATATCATAGGTGATTCCCTTTTAATAGTAAACCAAGTGCAAGAGATCTGGCAATGCAATTGCCCAGTCCTCCAATAATACAAGCACATTGCACAACAACTCCTCTACCGATTTGAATGGTATGACATCGAAGCCGCTCCATGATCCTCAAACCATTTTGTGGATACAATGGCCTCCTTAGGATCACTAATCCCACAAAATCCAACATCAACAACCACATCCATGACCATTCATACACTCACTCAATCTGCCATATCACCCATATCTCCTAAATATGATGGTGGCATTCATGTGGTCGATACTGAACCACATGACCCATGGTTTGTGTAGATCAAATATTATATTAAATTAGGATTTCTACCATGCGACTTACCCCATGCTCAACATCGAGCATTTAAACAAAGAGCAATCTACTACACATTGTTGGGGGACATCCTCTATCATCATAGCTATGATGGCATGCTCTTGCATTGCTTAGAACCTCATGAATCTCAATGGGTTGTACAAGAAACCCATGATGGTACTTGTGGTGGCCACTTTAGTGGCATGGCAATCATGAAACACATCCTTCACATGGGATACTATTGGCCAAAAATGGAACATGACTATTGTGAGTATGTGAGACATTGTATCAAGTGCCAACAACATGCAAACCTCACACATCTTCCATCTCAAGTACTCCAACCTATCCAATCCATGTGGCCTTTCTCCCAATGGGACCTAGATCTTATTGGAAAAATTACACCTACTTCCTCAAGTAATCATAAGTTCATCATCACTACTACAAAATACTTTACAAAGTGGGTCAAAGCCATCCCACTTGTCCAAACCATAGGAGCAAAGATAACAGTATTCATAATAGACCATATCATATGTCACTTTGGAATTCCTTCCCAAATCATCTCTGATAATGGGAAATCCTTCAAAAACAAAACCATCCGAGCTCTTTGCAACAAGTTCAACATTCAACATAGTTTCTCTACCCCATACTACCCATAGGGTAATGGCTAGGTAGAGGCCACAAACAAAATAATTTGCTCCATCCTATGCAAAATAGTAGTAGAATCACATCATGACTGGCACAACCAAATACCCCTAGCCTTGTGGGCATACCGTACAAGCATTCATACCCCCACTAGGGCAACCCCATTTTCACTTGTCTATGGGGTTGAAGCTATCATGCCCCTTGAGCTTGAGATACCTTCCCTAAGGGTATCCATGAAAGAATTCATTGATGATGACACTACTCATCAAGCCCATTTAGATCAACTTACACTCCTCGATGAACATCGCATCCATGCCATCGAGCACACACGTGTCTACCAAGATCACCTTCTTCATGCCTACAATAGTAAGGTACATCAATATGAATTCCAAATTGGTGATTTGGTTCTCAAAGAAAACCAATAAATCACAAGTCAGCCTCACCAACAATGAGATAAGTTTACCCCAAACTGGTTGGGCCCATTCATCATCACACACAAATATGGTTTAGGTGCCTATCACTTGGCTAATCTTGAAGGCCTTGATGAACCTGAGCCTATCAACATTTTACACCTTCATGCATTCAATGCCTAACACACATAGCATTCACTATCACAAGTAGTACACACTGCTATGCACAAACACATCACCCACTAGGCACATCATGATAAATGCATGTCTTTTTACTTTAAATATTTTACATGTACTTTCCCCTTTATATCATTTTTATGTTGTTGGTATCTATTTTCTTTTTGTAGGATTTACATCATCTACAACCACATCATTAGTAGTAAGATATGATAACATCCACATACATCATCATGCAGGACCCTCCACCACCACCACCTATACCGATCACACTAGCTGACCTAGCCCGACCACTAGTCACCCTTCATACTAGGTGGTCTTCACATTCCTCACATTCAGACCATTACACTCCACCTCGATGCCTTTCCCCTCACCATCGAGGTTCATCTTACTCACCCCATTCTAGAGATAGCTAGGTCTCCCTATCCTCTTTTGATAAAAATGAGGAAACATCCCATCCTTGAACACAAGGGTCTCCCTCTCATCTACTTGAAGATACCAAGAACCCTTATTCACCAACTAATTCCCCCACCACCCTCTAGGAGCTTACTACCCTCCTAATAGAGGATACACTCCCCATCTACCCATCCTTCATGCCTACTAGCCCCACTCCCTAATGGAGAGTCTTCTTATGCCCAAGCCTTGCAAGCTCATGTGGCTCAAGCTACCCAAGCTCCCATGCACATACCTCCATCTCACATGCACCATCATCTAGAGCCATCTCCTATGCCACCTATCCTCTAGACACCACCCTCACCACTATGAGGCTTACCCTTTCAGCAAGCCTCACAATCCCCAAGGTCATTCCACTCCTCCTCATCATCATGACCTCATCCATATTCTCATGCATACCAGGCCACTCCATACACATTGGGGTCTCGATCACCACCTTCCTCGATACTATCACCTCCATACTATGATATACAACATCTCCTTTCCTATATCGAGGCTCTTGAGCTATAGATGAGCCATTTTCATTGCCATATTCATCCATGCTAGTCTCCCATGACTCGTGCATCCTCACCTCCATGCAGATCCATTCCTTGACCTCAGATTCGACCCACATCGGACTCTCGACCTACACCTCCACTATTGGACCTCCCTTCATCCACCCCTCATTCACCTCTAGTGGAACCTTACATTTACCCCATGCCTATTCCATTCACTCCATTATCAAAAATATTTTATCACCTCATGCATCAAGGCCTTCTTGACTTACCTAAAATTCGACCCATAGACCCCTCGCATCCTAAACCATGTAATTACCATGAGAGCCAATATTGTATTTATCATCATCAACTAGGTCATGACATTGAAGAATATCGATCATTCAAGAACCTGGTGCACAACATGTTGCATGGTGATCAAACTCCATCACCTGAATGCTCCATCCCATTTAGCCAACTTTTGAGTCCTCCATGCCGCATCATCCCTAGAACTTTACCACCTTATGAAACCTTGATAGTGCCAACTCACTATATTCACAACATATCCAACTACACCAACCATCAAAGTCCCAATTATACCATCACTTCACCATCTCATTCCTGACCTGACCCATACCACTTCACCCATCAGTAGCTCTCATATTCTTCCTTCTTTCTTCTTCTACTTCTTACTTCCTCGCATAGTTGTATGGTCATGCTTCGAGCGGCTACATACCTACATTGATCTACTTCCTCTCTTCTATATTCTTTGATTTTGGTAATCCCCTCATCTTGTTGGTTACCAAAGCCTATTTCTTCTCACTTCTTCTATCAGTACATCCTACTCTCACATCCTCTTTCTTTTTGTGATTATTACATATATTTGTATAACTCATAGTTTATTCACCTACTACACACACACCCCACATATTGGGGCAACCATTATTATAGCATCATGCTTTTTCATTATGATACACCATACTCATCTGTAGATAAGTTTTCCAAACTTCTCCTTCTACATTTCATGAGCTTCCTCTTGTAGATATTGCATTCCCCCACTTGCATCATTTACATTACCTCCATTGCATATATCCATATGTTTTTCATTTTAATTTCATTTTAAGTTTGTATATTCTTCCTCCAAAAATGCACCTTCAATAGGAGTAATACATGCACTTGTTAGCATCACCACCTGGATGTCCATTCCCCCTTTTTAGGATTAGGGTATACATAGGTGTCATGTTAAGCTTTGACTACTTACTAGTTCAGTCAATCAAATGTCACCCCTAGCTGATAGGTTTTACATACATCCTTATGGTTCTTTAGGCTAGTTCAACTTCTCTCATGGACCATTCACAATAGGTTACACATTAAATAAATTTTGAGTCTAGGAAAGATGACACCTTGAGTAGATATCACCATCTAGCGAATGGTTTCCCCACTCATCCTATCACTTGCATGGTCAACATATGACCTGGGGATAAACAAAGGGATAAGCATAAGCAAAAGTAAAACAATGGGTAGAAAATAAAAGCCAATGCCCATACAAAAAAAAAAAAAAAAAAAAAAAAAAAGAAAAGAAAAAGAGCACCACAATAAATAGGTAAACAATAGATGAGGGGCAAGAAAACAAAAGGAAAAGCCTCCTGATATCACCCATGTTATGCTTCATCACCTTTGGTCCTTAGGTTTAACATAACACCATGGGATGATTTCCATCACTAGCAATAGGCTCCAAGAGCCTGCCTACTAGTGGAATAGTCTTACAAGTGGTGATATATCTATCACATTAGCTACCCACTTTTATATAGATCATTGTTCGCTTATGGATGAGCTAGCTAGTTTGGCCATGTCTACAATGGGTTAATCCTACCTCCCTCAAAATGGATAAATGAACCTCACTCATTTACACACATAGGTCCATGATAGATTTTGAACCAGTCCGATTAGTTATGAGTTGCCACATAAACTTGCACAGTTTTGGGTCCGAGATTTGATTGCCAAAACTACATTGGTCAAAGCCATTACATATGCCTTATACCATCCTACATCTCTGAGATCATGGAATGGATCACATCCACATAGGTACATGCAACAATACAAGTGCTTCCTTTGCGCATTTCAGCCCTCCCATACATGCATCCATGCATCTATGTTACACAGATTTATTACATATTACATCAATGCATTTACACTACATGCATCACATCAAATATTACATCAATAGACACCAAAATAGCACCAATCCGATTACGTGACAACGAGCGCTGATTGCATTGACACAAATAGTCCCTAGGGCAGCCCCTAGAGGTTAAATAGTGGTCCTAACCACTTCTAAAAGCATTTTTAGAGGTCAGAGGTCAATTTTGCACCTTTTAGGCACTTTGCTAATTATTTGTTCCACCCCAAAATGAGTACAGACTGGTACTCGTTCCACCTAGGGACAAATCCCAACGCTCATTTCGAGGTGGGACGAATACCAGGTTTGACCAGCAAAAAGTCAAACCTCGACACAGGACAACTCAGAACTGCCATTAAGCTCTCCCTTCATGGCATAGGAGTATGAGCAATTTCTTTTGACAACTCAGATCTACCACTTGACTCTCCATTCACTGCATGGGAATAAGAGTGAGCTTTTTAGGACAACTCAGATCTGCCACTTGACCCTCCCTTCATTGCATAGGAGTGAGAGTGGGATTTTTCATGACAATTCAAATTAGCTACTTAACTCTCCCTTCATTGCATGGGAGTGTGAGTGAGTTCTTTTGAGCATGCAGAAGTAGTTACAGAAGCAGTTATGAAATCCTTGATCAGGGAGAAGTCTTCTCTTCAACAGAAAAAAGCATTCATGCAAAATAGCACTTTTGCATGTTAATTCAAGAGACCCCTTGGGTCTATAAAAGGGTGAATTTCCTCACCCAAATATAGACAGAGAAGGAGCATTTGGAGCAACGAAGTGCTGCTGTTTTGCTGACTTACGATTTGTGCCTTTACATCCATAATATCTTAATCGAAATGGAGGTTATTGGGTGACTTTTGGAGGCACGAATCAAGACCCAAAACCTAATTTTTCTAGACACAATACCCTACCAATTTGTCGATAACACATCACAACAGGTTTCGGACTCATCCCAAGCGGATTGGTGTCGAAACAAAGTTTCAACCCGTGGGTGGTTTGCCTTCGGGAACCCCCTGCCTTATTGCAGGTTTACTCGTCTCACCCTAGAATGAGTACCAAACTATTGCATGTTTACTCGTCTCACCCCGAAACAAGTACCAAACTGTTGCAGGTTTACTCATCCTACCCCGGGACGAATACGGATCTGTATCAAATTTGGTGACTATTTCTTTTGTAGTATTTTGCTAGTTACATGATTACGCTTCTATCAAAATTTTAAGCTATTTGGATTCATTTCAATCATCGTTATATTCATATTTTACATTCATTAACAGTACTCTTTCAGATTTGCGAGTTTCATTATCATACATAGGTGCTACTGACGATTTGTTGTTTCTTTGAACGCAGGAGGAGCAGCAAGGATTAAAGATTCATCAATACCAGTGGCGGCAACACTTTGGTCCGCCCATTTCACATGTGGGCATGCGGAAGGAGGAACACTAAATTCATGATTGTAATTGAAACTATGTTAACGCTCCTACCCCTTAAAAGGGAGGAGACGTCTTTGTAACCGAATTGGAAGAGTATAAATAAAAAATGTTGTGCTTTCTGTACTTCTTTTTATCTCATTTAAATTCATCTCTTTTCTTCCATTTCATGCATTTCACTTTATAGGACTTTAAGTGTTAACTTTGGGTTTTGAATACATCGCATTAGTTTTCCTTTCAATCTTTCGAAATCTCATGTTTTCAACATCAATACATTTATCCCACATACACTATCTCACACTGCATCATCGCATTTCTATTACATGCATTCACTACAAATGGTATTTCACATACCTATCACATCACATTGCATTCGAAATACAATCATGCAAATATATTCTACAGTAGATTCATACTATAGAATGATAATAGATCTAAACCATACCACACATGTATATCCATTCATCATACATACCTATAAATTATGCTATGCTATCTACACAAACATAAAGAGAACACATTCAAAACCATAATAACAACACATGTATCTATAACAACCAAAATCAATATATATATATATATATATATATATATATATATATATATATATATATATATATATATATATATATATATATATATATATATATATATACCATCCATCAAAAATACCCGTAGGCTACAAACTAGGACCATGCCCATCATATATCATCCAAAATACCCACAGGCTACAATCATAAATAAGTCTAAATACTACTAGGAATCTACCCACATCCCTCATGGCTAGCCTACATCTCTGCAGCTCTACTAGACTCCGCCTTGGCCCCTGAATCTTGAACCTCGGTAGGTGGATCTTGTACCTCAACCTTGGCACCAACCTAATCCATAAAAGAAACACTACACTGGCTTTGATGAGAGGGTGCTTGTACTCATGATCATGACTCATACTAGGACACCACTTGGCTATAATCAAGGAGTGTGATCCCATGCACCATCAAAGCATCCTCACACAAGGACCTCTTAGCAGACTCTACAACCAGTAGCCTAATCACCCTCATAAGAGCCTATGCATCCTCCTCTCGTGCCTACTATTGCCTAGGCATATTAGACCTCATCTACTCCACTTATGCCCTGTACCTCTCTACCTAATTGTGGAGCTTAATATATAACTACATAACTCTATCCCATAGCCATCGAGCCTCCTCATATACATCTTGCATCTCCTACACCTTGAATAGAATCTCCTCCATATCCATAAACATACCAATATCAATGGTTTCATCCACACCATCCATAGTAATGAAACCACCTCCATCCTCTGCTAACCCAACTGCCTATCCCATGGCCATTCGATCCTCCATAGTATCCCCCTCAATGGTCATGGGAACCTCCCCACTCCCACTCCCTGTATACTCGATGCACCACTCAAGCATTGCTAATACCATCATAGAGGAAACTCTCTCACTACCAGCTACCTCCTCTATCCTGGCTTGAGTCCTCCTACATACTCTCCTCCCTGGTGGAGGTACCCCATCACTAGGTGGCACCCATAGATCAATAACACCCTTGCTAGGCTCCCAACACTGCATCACCCACCATGCCTCAAACTCTAGTGTAGTCTCAAAATTATCCACATCTGGGATAACCACAAGCGGGTCACTCTCACCAATCCAAGGCAACACCATAAGACTATCCTCTGTCACCTTGTTGTCTATAATATAAAATAGGATCTCTTGGAACATACTACTATAATCCAAACTATTGTCTCACCTGATCAAACTAAAAATACTCAGCCTACTAAGTATATCTCCCTACTAGCCATCTACCCTAATGAATAGCCTGCAACTACTCACTGTCCTTCTACTAGGTCACCCCACCCAACCAAGACCTCCACCTAATATCATTAGGTTTCAAGTCCCCAAAATTGACCCTCAACAAAAAAGGATCACCTTTATGAGGCCTCTTAATGCCCTTATCCTCATCAATACACCATATCAAAGCATAGGGTAAATACTCCTTACCCTCAACATGGTTCAGTTGAGGCAATAATGATGACCTCTCAATAGATATGTGCTCCCATACCCATACCTATAGAAGGGGATTCCAACTCAAACTCTTCCACCCAGTGCACACAACATCATGCAACTCTCTGTATACATGGGCTAACAATGCAAGTGCTCATGCAAACACAAGCCTGTGCTCCACCATGTCATTCACCACATCCAACATGTTCCAGATGAATAATACCCCAGAAGTGTCAGGTAGCACATAGGTGTTAATCATCATCATAGCTGCACACTGATGATTAGATATCTTCTTATTCAACCACAACCACTCATAATCCATATTTCCCACATCTATCTCACTCTACCCCTCACAAAATAAGAGCTCCAAAAAAACATCATTACTATTATCTCGTGTTGCTCTAACTGGGACACCCTTAATAGGTAAGTTGTAATTTTGATACACGTCCTCCACCGTGATCATCATATCCTCAGTAGGAAAATGAAAAGTATTCCTATCCGCATCCCATCGCTCACACAATGTGGATACATATGCCCTATTGGCATGGATACTCTTACACTCCCATACTCCTCTGAACCATATGTCATCCAACCACTTAAGATCATCGGTGTTGTTCATTAGCTCGTCAAAATCACCCTTCATATTTTGAACATGATGATGAGGCTCGAGCATTTTCACCTGTTCATCCATAAAAAAACACAACAAAATATACATTAGTCATCAATACAACACTGCAATGTAATAAAAATCCATGAATCAAATATACAAATTAAACTATTTAATTTGACATGCACTTCGAGACACAAATAGTGCACAATTCACATATCAGAACATATCAACAAAACAATCACATATTTGGATATCCATTTTGCTATTTCATGGTAAAAGTTCAAACAGATGCGAAAAATAGTACATATTTGGCTTCCAATAGTCAAATATAAAATTACCCACATACCCACTATGTCACAAAATTCAAAATTAAGACAATCTATAAGACATAAAAAAATAAAATACATTTTTAAACACCCATTTTCCCACTTTGCGGTAAAAATATCGACAAAATTCAAAAACAATATACCAATCAGCATGGATTTCAAATTCAATCTTACCACACATACATCCAAACAGAACACACACCAATACACACAATCAAAATAATAGTCTCATTTTTTAACACCTACTTTCCCACTTCATGGTGAAAGTTCAAACAGATGTTGAAAACAATACAAATAGGGCTTCCAACAACTAATATCAAATTTAACACTACCTACATCTTGGCATGCAAATCAAACACATGCCAAATGAAATCATCTACAAAAATAAATAATATTTTCGGATACCCATTTCGCCCTTCTACGATGAAAGTATCACCGGTTTTTAAAAATACTATCTCTAAGGTGGAAAATTTAACAGTCAAAGTTTACCAACTTACACCCAAAAATGACACATTTCGAAAACACTCCAAATGAAGGTAGAAAAAAATAATAGTCACACAAATGGATACTCATTTCCTACTTTTACATATAAATGTCAATAACATTCCAAAAACAATACACCATTGCTACAAAAATGGACGGTCAACCTCTATGACTACTCTACCTGTTAATCAGTCAAACTAGTACCAAAACAAGTCAAACCTAACAACAAGTTACATTTTTGGGTACCCATTTGGCTAGTTTTACACTATGTATTCAAATTTCAATCAAAACTTACATTTTTTTTAAAACGAGATGAAAACATCCCACCCCCTAATACACATTTCTTTGGGAAATTAAAAAAAACAAAAAAGCAAGTAGAAGCACTTATCAATGGATCCTCGTACCTACTATCGGCTTCAGGTGATTCTTTCACCATTTTCTCGCTCGAAATTGTCAACCATCGTGTCCACACATCACTGAATACTTCTTCCATGCGCTCTCCACAACTCATCATCGTTAAAATGAGCCCCTCCCAACTTCAAATTACCTCAAAAATACCTAAAACCCTAATTCTCTCCCCGCCCTACAATTTAGGCCCAATTTGCCCTCGCCTCGTGAATCAGGATCCAATTCGCCGCCTACCCTACGAATTGAGTATATGACCCCCAAATCCAATCAAATTCATTCCAAAACCGTAGGAAATCATGCAAATTTCTTCCAAAACCCTAGGAACCCTCCTAAACTATCCTTTCCTCTATTTTTCCACAATTTTTCATTATGCATTGGTATTTTATCAATCGTTTCATCACCAAATCACTACATTCCATTCACCTCATTACTGATTCCTCGTTTGAGGGGGTATTCATATCCAAAGTTAGCTTTGCATGCAACCAACAAATTGAAAATCCAAAATCATAGATATCGCATCTGTATAGGAAATGTTTTACTGAAGATCATCTTAAGATCATAATCTCAATCTGTTGAGAAGCAACACACCCCCACTGAAAAATGAGATTCCAATCCTCTAGAAAGCCCTGAACTTCCATTTTTGCAGCAGGGACCCTCTTGATAATTTTCAAGTTTTAAATCCAAATTTGCTTGCCTCCTTTTAAAGTTGTGCTTTTTCTTGTCATTCTAGCTTGTGTTATCCAAGACTTCACTTTTTACATGCTAGAATCATTCATGCACAAATAAAATCTTGCACCGGTACCAGAAAAATGCAGAAAACAGTTGCATAAATTCATGAAAACCAAAACTTTCCATTTTTGGTAGTGTCGCGATATCGCGACACTTCCATTTTCGGAAATGTCGCGATATCGCGACGAATTTTGGCAAAAGCAGCTAAGTCATTTTTGTGTAGCGAAATCGCGACACTTTCCATTTTTGGAAGTGTCGCGATATCGCGACGTTTCCATTTTTGGAAAGCGTCGCAAAATCGCTACCGACCGGAGGAGAGAGAAGAAAGTTGTACGGAAGGGCGCGATTTTGCGACATGTCGCGAAATCGTGACATGTCGCATTTTCACGGTAGGAGAGAGAAAGTGGGCTGCAGAATGAAAATCGGCTAAGTCGCAAATGTGTCGCAAAATCGCGGTCAACGCGGTCAACGCATGCAGCTACGGGAACTGTCGCGATATCGCGACGTGTTCTATTTTCGCGGGTTGTTGATGGAAAAACGCTTAAGTACAAAAGGTGCAGCGCGTCGCTAACATGTCTCAAAATCGCGACATGCTTGAAAAAGTTGTGCGACAGCTAGCAGGAGGCGCGATTTCGCGACATGTCGCGAAATCGCGACATGTCGCGTTTTCGCGGCCGACGGGGGAAGAAGTTGCATGGCGCTGGGGACGTCGCGATTTCGCGACATGTCGCGAAATCGCGACATGTCTCAGAATCACGATAGGAGAGAGAAAGTTGCCCAAAGGGCCAGAAGTGCATTCCAGCTGTAAACAGAAGGCATCCTGGGATAGCGACACGTGTCAAAGCAGCGTATCGGATATTCGAGAGGCCGACATGCAAGCTTACTTTAGGATTTTAATCTGTTTTAATGCTTTAAAGTTTTGATTTAATGTTTTATTAAAGTACTAATCTAATCTTTTGTCTTTCATGCAGGATTCCATCTGGCACTTACGGGACAACCGGGAAAGGCCATAAAGGCAAAGTTAAAGTGCAGATTTGATCGAGGACCGCCATGCTAGAGGAGAAGATGCCGGTGAAAGCATTCAATGGAGATTTATTGCAGAATTAATAGCATGAAGACCATTTCAACTCAGGGATGGCTTTGCGGAGATCAAATTGATGGAGAAGTGGTGACTCATCCGGCTCACCAACAGAATTAATGGAGGCATTTATTTGCAGTTGCGGATGAATGCAAGTGGCTTTCGATTTTATCTTCTCCATTTATGGCAGTTGACTCCACTGATTTGCCGAAGGGTTAAGTTCTATCTGGACTTTGATTTTAAATGGATTTTTATTGTAAAACCCGGGTCCTAGGGTTTAGAAAGATAAGATTTGCAGTTAAGGAAGAAGATATTTCTGAAAAGATCAGGGTCTGTCCTGAGTCTATAAATACTTCTTCTCAATGTAATTGCGGGAGGCGGAGACTTAGAAATAAAAGGCTTATAAGCAATTTCTTGCAAATCTTGTGAAATCCTTTGTTTTTGGACTTGGAGTTGATGTGCTTTAGCTTTTCTGTGATAGCATGGCCAGGAGCCTAATATTTTGCAGAGTGTGATAAGTGTATCTTCTTTTGTTATCCGTTCCATTAAAGTTTGTTAGATATATGCTTTGTAAATCTGCCATTATCAAGTTTAAATATCTTTGTTAGGCTTCAGTTGTTCTATTGTCTGCTAGGGGAAATTACAGATTTGAGGTTAAGTTTGTTCTAATTGCTCTGTCTTCATTGTGTGAGCTAGGCTGTCGGTGAAAGATACCAGTTTTAACCAGCTGCCCTTGGATTTATAATTTTTTGCTAGATCTGTTTCACTCTGCCTTGTGCTCTTAGTTGAAAGTGATCTTAGACCGACTGGACACTTTCTTCTTTGATTTGTTCTATTGTGAAGCTGATAGCATAGATAAGATTGATAGTTTAGGGTTTTACAGTTGATGTTTGATAAACTTCTCTTTCTGCCTTACCCTACCCTCTCTTTGTTTTCGATGAAATGATCCATTTTTATTTTCTTTGTTTGTCTTTTATTTGAATCTGTTGACCCATGAGAGCTAGATCAAGAATTCAAGTTAAATCTGATAAACAAGTGACAACTACTACTGAACAAGTTCAAGAACCCCCTGTAAGGTAACAGAACAGTCCATATTGAAATCTATTCCAGAAGCGAAAAAGAGTGAATAGCCATTCGACCCAACTCTGTAACTCGCACCTTGGATAACCAGCTAGATCCTAAAGTGAGTGGGATTCGTCCCGTGGGTGTCTCCGGAGCTTCCTGCTCATCCTTCGCAGGGTGTGTATGAAAGCCGGACCAACACCTAATTGGCGCTAGAAGGAGGGCATGAACTCAGTTCAAGTATTGTAAGGGCATAACAACAACATTTGTAAGGACCCACACTGAACTTCAGTGCAGTTTTGTAAATTGTCAGTGTAGTGTTTTAAATTGCCAAATACAAAACCTGTTGAGAACTGCAAAGTTATAAGTGCTTGTGAAAATTGGATTCTACATACAGGGTAACAAGGTCCCACCCCAGAGCTGGAGAGCTCCTTGTCCCTGAATTAGAAACTCCGAGAAGAAGTAGCCACAGAAGGGCCACATCTCTATCACAGACAGTTTTATCACCATTGATAGTCACTCCAACCAGAGCTCGAGAATATTCCTGTCAATCCATTAGCTATGGCAAATTGGTTGGGCTCCACAACTTTGAACATTCCGGGTATAGCCCATGACTTGCCCAGAAATCCAGAAAGATACCTCCCTAGGTATAAACATGATGGGACAAGAAGCTGCAGAGGAACACTTAGTTGCATTCAAGAATGCACTTGAAGTTATTAAATGTACAACATGAGGATGTTGCCTGCGAGACTCTTCCCGTTTACTCTCCAGGAGGGAGCTTATGATTGGTTTCTAAATCTTACCAATGATTCCATCACCAGTTGGAATGATTTAGAAAAAGTTTTTGTGTCACAGTTCGAAGAAGTGATAGATCCCAACATTTTATATCAACAGTTTTCTGGCATCAAAAGAGAACTGAATGAGTCTATTAGATCCTATAATGTCAGATTCTAGAAAGCTTATGGTAGACTCACTGGGTATTATGTACCTAATGCTGACCTGGCATTAGAGATTTTCAGGAACTCTCTAGACCCAATGACCTCTGTCTTCTTGAAGAGGGATGCCACTGTTACCAATTTGACAGAAGCTTATAAAGAAGCTTTGATCCTGGAAAGACAGTTGGGACCCCAGCCTTTAAATCTTCAGCAAACTCCTCTGATCACACAAGCTGCTCCTGTGTTCAATCCCATTCCACATCAGATGATGTTGCCAGTTTGTCAGACTTTACCATCAGCAGCACCATTAGCTGCTGCACCGGTTGAGAATGTACAGAACCCTGTGAAAGAAGCTGACAATGCTAGGATTGAAGAAGTCTCAAAGATTGTTCAAAAGCTGGCCAATGATTTTTTGAGTTTTAAAAGGCAAACTTCTACTGGAGACAACCCCAACGAGATATTCATATCAACCAAACAGATTTAACAGGCCCCCATATGATCCTAATAAAGATTACAAAGGTAAATCTCATGATGTGAACATTTGTGATTTGGCCCTGCCCAACTGGTGCAGAATCCATGCCACTTCTCAGCATGGAGAGTTAGACTGTCTGGAATTTTGCAATGCATTTGAGGCCTTGTCTGCAGATTTCACCTCTCAGGAAAATCAAAGAGCTGCTGATGGCCCAAGTTCATCTGGCCACAGTGCAGCTATGGTCCTGGATTCTTTCTCTTTCCCGGATGAATCTGAGAATGTAGTTGAAATGCCTATGGATGAGGTACAGGCTTTCCAATAGTACAGAAGAGATAATTACAACCTGAGAAACAGGAATCCTGAGCCTAATACTACATCAACTCCTCCTGACAACTCTCACAATATTCCTCCGGACCCCTCTCCAAGCAATAATCCACCTCCACCAAAGGGAGGAGCTCAAAGAGTACCGGATGTTGCTATTCCTCCACTTAACAAAGGATATAACATAGTGGAGGATATGAAAAATATTAAGGCTAACATTACTCTGCATGAGCTGGCACAGATTTCAGAGCGAGAGAGACAATCTGATAAAGACATACTCCGGCCCTGCTGCTAAACTTGTGGATAAAGGGAAGAAAATAGCCAATGCCAATCGGCCATGTACAAGGAAAAGACTGAAGTTCCCCCATTTTTACTGACTGTCAAAATTTTTGGGAAGAATTTACATAATTGTTTGGTAGATTCAGGTGCATCTGCTAATGTCATGCCATTGGCAATTTGTCAGCAGTTGGGGCTGACCCCAATGAAGTCTGAGAGGAGAGTTGTCCAATTGGACAAGTCAGAAGTTAAGGTTGTGGGAGAGGCTGCAAAACATTCACATTCAATTGGCATCCGAGCCAAGGGCTCAACATAAGATCGAAATCCAAGTTGTGGATATCCCGAGTGGGGTATGGAATGTTGTTGAGTAGGGATTGGTCTAAGTCTCTAAATGGATATCCGGCAACGAGACTTTTCACACATGTGGTTGCCATGGAAGGGTGTGGCCAATCAATTGCGGGTTGACAGAGAACCCAGGTACAAGCACACGATTACAGAGTACAATGCTGCAAATGAAACTGTCAATGTTGCAGAAGTAGACATTGGAGTCTACAATTTAACAGCTGGGCAGAGTAACCAGTTTAACAAAGCTCATCCTGTACATACTAATGAAGTTTGGACACTTCATGTGGATGGAGCCAGATGTAAGCAGGGTTCTGGAACAGGGGCAGTCCTCAAAGGACCTCAAAGTCAGACATTTTTTATGTCTTACCGCCTGCAGTTCCCATGTACTAATAATTTAGTAGAGTATGAAGCTCTGATTTTAGGTTTAAAATTTGCATTGGATAGAAATGTGAAAAACATTCAAGTTTTCACTGATTCAGAATTGGTGGCAAGTCAAGTCAGGGGTAAGTTTCAGTGTAAAGCCTCTTATCTGAAAGGGTACAAGCACAGAGCTTGGGACCTGGTAGAAGGCTTTGATGCCTTTAACTTAACACATATACCCAGGGAACAAAATTCACATGCAAATGTCTTGGCATCTTCGAGTGCAAGTTTAAAGCCATTGGAAGATTTTAAGTGGGATAAGTTTTCAATTGAGTTAGTCCCTTGTCCTTCGGTTCCAAACAATATAGACAGCTTTCAAGTTTTCTCAGATGATCAACAGATTGTGAACTTCTTACAGAGTACCAATACCTTTGAGAATGCTATAATTGATGAGGGCCAAAGGGACACCCTGATGGAACAGTTAGATGATGACAGGGGAATCATGAGATTGAAGGACAAGAGAATCCCAAAGGGAATGGTAGAGCTGGAGAGGCTATTTGATGTTGACAAGATCAAGCAGAGGGTGAATTCTGAAGATTATGTGGGCACCACAGACAATGAGACTAAAAATTTGAATGTAGGAACTGAAGAGGATCCAAAGAACATCAAGTTGGCAAAGGATTGTGATCCAGAGATAAAGAGAAATATGATTGATTTCCTGCACAGGTCTAAGGATGTAATGGCCTGGTCATACAAGGATTTAAAGGTATTTGATCCAAAAGTTTACACCCACATCATACCTTTGAAAGAATCTTGCAAGCCTTTCAGACAAAAACAGAGGCATGTTAATGCTCTGTTAGAACCTCTTATTCAAAAAGAAGTGGAGAAGCTCTTGAGTGCAGCAATTATTTTTCCTATCAGGCATTCTACTTGGGTGGCCAATGCGGGTGCCGGTCGGGGAAGAAGAATGGGGAGATCCGCCTTTGTGTGGATTTCAGGAATTTAAATAAAGCATCCGAAAAGGACAACTATCCCCTGCCTTCTATGGATGAAGTCCTTGCAAATTGTTAATGGATCAGAGATGATGTCTTTCTTGGATGGCTTCTCAGGCTATAATCAGATTCTAGTTGAGAAGGAGGATAGAATGAAGACTGCTTTTACAACTAAGTGGGGGACTTTTGCTTACAAGAGGATGCCATTTGGGTTGATAAATGCAGGAGCAACATTTCAGAGGGCAATGGACCATGCCTTCAAGGGGCTTATGGGCAAATGTATTGTAGTTTACATGGATGATCTAACAGTCTTTTCCAAATCTAAGTTTGACCATGTAAAGCATTTAGAGTCTGTGTTTAACAAGTGCAGAGAGTTTGGCATCTCTTTGAATCCAAAGAAATGCATATTTGGTGTAACAGAAGGGAAGCTCCTTGGGCACTTAGTCACAAAGGATGGCATTTCTATGGATCAAGGCAGAGTTGAGGCCATATCTGGCATACCATTTCCCAACTCCAAGAAAGAGTTGAGATCATTCTTTGGAAAGATTAACTTTGTCAGAAAGTTTATCTCAGGCTTTGCAGAGATAGTTAAACCAATGAATGATATGTTAAAGCAAACTGCCCAGATTGCCTGGACCACTGAAGCTAAGACTGCTTTTCAAGAAATCAAGACAGCCATTAAACAAGCACCAGTCTTAGTAAGCCCAGATTTCAGTGCAGATTTCTATCTGTACACATTCTCTTCTGAACATACACTTGCTGCAGTCTTGACTCAACGGAGAGATACGGGAGAACATCCAATTGCTTTTAAGAGCACTAATTTGAAGGGAGCTGAACTGAAATATTCCCGTTTAGATAAACAGGCTTATGCTTTAGTAAGAGCAGTGAAACAGTTCAGACATTATATACTCAGAAGCAAAACTCATGCCATAGTGCCAGACCCAGCTGTGAAGTACCTTCTAAGTCAGAATGAGTTGGGGGAACTGAGGGGAAATTGGGTCACCAGGCTGCAAGAATATGACCTGGAGATTCGGCCTGCTAAACTGATCAGGGGACTTGGTTTGTCCAGGCACATTGCTGAAGTGCCTCCACAACAGGAAGTTAATCAATTAAACTCTGAATCTGATGATTGGTATGGGGATATCATTCATCTGCTACAGTTTGGAGTTTGCCCATCCCATTTGAACAGAACTCAAAGGAGAGCATTAAAGTTAAAAGCTGCTCACTATCTCCTCAAGGCAGGTACTTTGTACAGGGAGAATTATGCTGGCATCTTTCTAAGGTGCATTTCTCCCAGTGAAGTCAGTGAAGTCATGGCTAGTTTTCATGAAAAACTAGGGGCAGGGCATTCATCAGGATCTGCCACTGCACATAAAATATTAAGAGCAGGCTATTACTGGCCTACACTTTTTAAGGATGCACATCAGCATGTCAGGACCTGCCATCAGTGCCAGACTTTTGCAGCCAAAGAGGCTAACCGGGCTCTGCCATTGCAACCAGTTGTGATAAACAAACCTTTCATGCAGTGGGGACTTGATTTTGTGGGGGTGATCAATCCAAATTCCTCAGCAGGACATAAATATGTGCTGATAGCTACTGACTATTGCACAAGGTGGGTTGAAGCAGCGACCACCACAAGAAGTACAGACCCGGGAAGTTATTGATTTTCTTGAATCAAATGTCATAACTAGATTTGGGGTTCCCCTGAATTTGGTCTGTGATAATGGGCCAGCCTTCCAATCATTGGAGTTTGCAGATTGGGCATACCATATGGGGATAGTTATCAGATTCTCATCCAACTATTACCCCCAAGGCAATGGATTGGGTGAGTCAACAAACAAGAACTTAATGAATGCCATCAAGAAGTCTGCAGCAGATAAACCCAGGCAGTGGCATACATTGTTGAAATATGCATTGTGGGCTGATCGGATAACACACAAAGTCGCTCTTAAGACCTCTCCCTTTGTTTTGTTGTATGGTACCCAGCCAATTGTTCCCATCTCCTTGAAGTTGCCCACCTACCAATTTGCCTTAGATTATTTTGAAGATCATGATGATGCAGAAGCCCGAGTTTTAGATTTGACTAACTTGCAGGATGAAAGACTCCAAGCCCTGGAGCACTTCAGTAGGCACCAAGAAACTGTCAAGCGGTGGTTTGACAAGAGAGCCAAGGTGAAGGCTTTCAGGCTGGCAGACTTAGTGCTTCTGTGGGACAAGGCCCATGAGAAGAAGGGTAAGCACACAAAGTTGCAGCCACTGTGGATAGGCCCCTACCAAATTGCTGAAATATTGGGTAACAATGCTTTCCGCTTACAAGACTTGGATGGTAATTTTCTGGACCTCCTTGTTAATGGTCAATACTTGAAACATTATTTCTCTGTTGTTCCATCCAATGTATCATTTGAGTAAGCTATAAAGAAGTTGTAACATGTGTACATATTGTGAATAGCTCTCCCAGTTTTATTTGCTTTAGTTCTTTATTGCAGTTCTTTTTCTTTGCTTTAGTGTTTCTTTAGTTTATTTCTTGTGGTTTTGTTGTTGGTTTTCTTTTGTTTAGTGTCTTTTGTCTTTTGTTTTAGTTTTTCTTTGCTTTATTTTCTTTGGTGGTTTAGTGTTTTATTTTGTTTTGCTTTAGAAGCCTGTGCCTGTCCTTGGATGCCTGTACAAAGTCCTTCAGCTTTTAAAATCTGTCTTTTAACCTTTGCCTGAGCAATCAATGGAATAGTCAGCCTTCAAATTGTTTTATTCTGAGCTGATCAATCCACAATCCAATGCCCATGCTGTTCACCATTCTAATAGAGATAGTCTGCTTGCATTGAATAGTAGAACTATTTTGTTATTCAGGACAAAGGTAGAGAGATGATGGGATCTTGTGTCTTACTTGCCACAGTTGTTTTAATGATAGAAAAATTGCTATGCTGTTTTGTTGGAGGAACTCCAGGGAATCCAAGAAAAGCTGGTTATGAGAGGGGACTATGTCATGTAATTATTTGGGTATATCTAGAGGCTATCAGTGCCTAGACTGAAATAGTTCGGGATTGATCAAATGTTAAAAGAAAATTGTGATTTCCCTAAAAGCATTTCAGATATTGATATATTTCAGAGGGAGAGATATAAAAAAAAAAAAGGAAAAAGAAAAGAGTTGAACAATTAAAAGAGGCAGCCAATACTTCCAAAAATATTTTCTTCTAAGTTATAGATTCTGCCCTACAGTTGTAAATTTGGGTCGTGTAAATCTAAAGGGTAACTCTGTCTAGGCTGTAAAAGGCTAAACTAGTAAACAGAGCTCTACTCGGTTTCCCCTTTTACAATCTAGAAAAGTTGATCAGTCCAAAGTTCATCATTCAATCCAGTCATCCTTGAAGAAAGTTTTATACCCTTTGTAATTGCACATCAGAAATCTTCCTTGAAGTAATCCAGCCTAGTATGTCCTTGGGAAATTTTAACAGCTAGCAGTTAGCAGTCAATTTATTGTGAAGAATGTCTGTGGCAAGGCATGATGCATGGTCTTTTTGTTTTGAAACCAGAGTCTTGGGTTCTAAAATAGTGCTACTATTTTACCCGGAGATATCGCCATTTGTTGAGAAGCAACACACCCCCACTGAAAAATGAGCATTCCATCCTCTTGAAAGCTACTGAACTTCCATTTTTGCAGCGGGGACCCTCTTGGTAATTTTCGAGTGTTAAATCCAAATTTGCTTGCCTCCTTGTTAAAGTTGTGCCTTTTTCTTGTCATTCTAGCATTGTTATTTCAAGATTCACTTTTTACATGCTAGAATCATTCATGCACAAATAAAATCTTGCACGCGTATCGAGAAAAATCCGAAAACAGATTGCATAAATTCATGAAAACCAAAACTTTCCATTTTTGGTAGTGTCGCGATATCGCGACACTTCCATTTTCGAAAATGTCGCGATATCGCGACGAATTTTCGCAAAAGCAGCTAAGTCATTTAAGTGTAGCGAAATCGCGACACTTTCCATTTTTGGAAGTGTCGCGATATCGCGACATTTCCATTTTTGGAAAGTGTTGCAAAATCGCTACGAGGAGGAGAGAGAAGAAAGTTGTACGGAAGGGCACGATTTTGCGACATGTCACGAAATCGTGACATGTCGCATTTTCAGGTAGGAGAGAGAAAGTGGGCTGCAGAATGAAAATCGGCTAAGTCGCAAATGTGTCGCAAAATCGCGGTCAACGCGGTCAACGCATGCGGCTACGGGAGCGTCGCGATATCGCGACGTGTTCTATTTTCGCGGGTTGTTGATGGAAAAATGCTTAAGTCCAAAAGGTGCAGCGCATCGCTAACATGTCTCAAAATCGTGACATGCTTGAAAAAGTTGTGCGACAGCTAGCAGGAGGCGCGATTTCGTGACATGTCACGAAATCGTGACATGTCGCGTTTTCACGGCCGACGGGGGAAGAAGTTGCATGGCGCTGGGGACGTCGCGATTTCGCGACATGTCGCGAAATCGCGACATGTCTCAGAATCACGATAGGAGAGAAAGTTCCCCAAAGGGCCTGAAGTGCATTCCAGCGGGAAACGAGAAGGCATCCTGGGGTAGCGACACGTGTCAAAGCGTGAATCAGACAGAGCAAGGCCGACATGCAAGCTTACTTTGCGGTTTTTAATCTGATTTTAATGTTTAAAGCTTTATTTTAATAAATTTAAAAGTGCTAATCTAATGTTTTTGTCTTTCATGCAGGATTCCATCTGGCACTTATGGGACAACTGAAAAAGACCATAAAGTCAAAGTTAAAGTGCAGATTTGATCGAGGACCGCCATGCTAGAGGAGAAGATGCCGGTGAAAGCATTCAATGGCAAATTTATGGCAGAATTAATAGCATGAAGACCATTTCAACTCAGGGATGGCTTTGCGGAGATCAAATTGATGGAGAAGTGGTGACTCATCCGGCTCACCAACAGAATTAATGGAGGCATTTATTTGCAGTTGCGGATGAATGCAAGTGGCTTTAGATTTTATCTTCTCCATTTATGGCAGCTGACTCCACTGATTTGCGCGAAGGGTTAAGTTCTATCTGGACTTTGATTTTAAATGGATTTTTATTGTAAAACCCGGGTCCTAGGGTTTAGAAAGATAAGATTTGCAGTTAAGGAAGAAGATATTTCTGAAAAGATCAGGGTCTATCCTGAGTCTATAAATACTTCTTCTCAATGTAATTGCGAGAGGCGGAGACTTAGAAATAAAAGGCTTATAAGCAATTTCTTGCAAATCTTGTGAAATCCTTTGTTTCTGGACTTGGAGTTGATGTGCTTTAGCTTTTACGATGATAGCATGGCCGGGAGCCTAATATTTTTGCAGAGCTGTGATAAGTGTATCTTCTTTTGTTATCCGTTCCATTAAAGTTTGTTAGATATATCTTTGTAAATCTGCCATTATCAAGTTTAAATATCGTTGTTAGGCTTCGGTTGTTCTATTGTCTTGCTAGGGGAAATTATAGATTTGAGGTTAATTTTGTTCTAATTGCTCTGTCTTCATTGTGTGAGCTAGGTTGTCGGTGAAAGATACCAGTTTTAACCAGCTGCCCTTGGATTTATAATTTTCTGCTAGATCTGTTTCACTCTGCCTTGTGCTCTTAGTTGAAAGTGATCTTAGACTGACTGGACACTTTCTTCTTTGATTTGTTCTGTTGTGAAGCTGATAGCATAGATAAGATTGATAGTTTAGGGTTTTACAGTTGATGTTTGATAAACTTCTCTTTACTGCCCTACCCTACCCTCTCTTTGTTTTCGGTGAATGATCCATTTTTATTTTCTTTGTTTGTCTTTTATTTGAATCTCTTGACCCATGAGAGCTAGATCAAGAATTCAAGTTAAATCTGATAAACAAGTGCAACCGCAACTACTGAACAAGTTCAAGAACCCCCTGTAAGGTAACGAAGCAGATCCATATTGAAATCTATTCCAGAAGCGAAAAAGAGTGAATAGCCATTCGACCCAACTCTGTAACTCGCACCTTGGATAACCAGCTAGATCCTAAAGTGAGTGGGATTCGTCCCGTGGGTGTCTCCGGAGCTTCCTGCTCATCCTTCGCGGGGTGTGTATGAAAGCCGGACCAACACAATCCCAACTAGATATTGGTTAAATCAAGAGAGTTGTGCATAACAATGGAGAGGTCACTTTGGCATTCATGGTACACAATGAATGACATAGCTGACTAATTCAGTGCAATATTTGGAGGACTTCACTTTGGCATTCATGGTACACAATGAATGACATGTTTGAATAATCCAAATGTTAACTAACTCAAATGGTTTGACACTTGTCATCATGTGCTCATCAATCAATCAACAACAAGGATTTGAATAGGCATTTGTTCTATTCGTAACCACGCTGAACTGGTCACAAAAGAAAAATAATCAAACATTGCCTACCCCAAGCAACTAGTATGACATCGAAAATGTCATACGAACTCAATAAAACCACCGTGTTGCATCCGCAATCATCTATTTCCATTTACTAGTATTGTTTTCATTTAATTTTATCTCTTTCCTCTTCTCCTCTTCTTCTTCCTCCTTCTTGGCTATCGATCAATTTGGTATGATCACGCTTTGCATGGCTACATAATTTTGATTGGATCTCATTCTCCTTCTACCCATTCTCTTCTACACAACCCCTTCATATTTTTGTATTAAACTGTACTTCACACAATATAGTACAAAAAGGGGTAAAATGTAGACACCTGAAAGTCGCACATTGCTATACCTACGTACTTGTAGATCCTTTTGGATACTTTTAGGTTTACATAGGAAATCCTAGATACCCATAGGCTATCATAGACCAATGTAGACTATTGTATATCCTCACAGACCTGCATAGATTGCTATAGATATGTGTAGAAATGCGTAGACATGCGTAGACTAGCATAGATCACCATAGATTATCATAGCATTACATAGACTTCCACACGCCACTTCACTAATTTCTAGGTCCAAAACCCTAATAAACTACCTAAATCATCTTCCATGCATCGTAAAACCATCCACCAGCCTCCTAAGGTGATACAAGACTCCTTTGTGCTTAATTGAGGCCCCCATAGGCTATTAATTGGCAAAAGTATTAATTGATTCAATTGTTAAATCTAATTTTAAAGTGACTTCACTTAAGTTCACTTTTAGGGCTAAAAAGGTTAATTAGGTCCTTAATCCCTAATTACCCCTAATTACTCCCTCCCACATGTGTGTGCACTAGTTTAGTTAGGATATTTCTTAGGAAACCCTAACCTAACCCCAGACCTAACCTAGAGTTGACTAACCCTACTTAACCCTAATCTCTCCTCACACGTGTGAGGATGAGATATTTCCCAAGGAAATGTGAGGATGCCACCTCATAAACCCTAACTTAACCTTCATGGGATCTCACCCTAGGGCTTAGTTCTCCTAACTACCCCCTACACCTTGGGTTTTATTATAAATAGTGGGCCCAAACCTTCATTTATCTCTCTCTCCACTTATGTCCAAAGTACATAAACTCTACCAAAATACATACAAAAGCATAGAAAAGAAGATCCAAACTTGAACAACAACAATACAATAGCAAAGGAACCTTTCCACTGAAGGATTTTTGAAGAACAACAATTACAATCTGATTTGACCCCACCCTATGAATCTGGCACCAGTTCACCCCCTGGGTGGTGAATTGGGTTTACATGCACCAAATTAGCTCATATTTGGGAGGTAACATTTATTTTACATTTTTATGTGTTTTAGCATCATTTATTTCATTTTTATCATGTTTTTACAGTCGATTTGTCTTTCTTACTATGGGGCTTGACTAAGGTAAGTCCCCCAACAAACTAACCCCCTTTTGCAGGTTTACCCTAGAACCAAGGAGGGAAACAACTACAAACTAAAACCCCTCGGTGGTACGCAAGCCCATCTACACTGAGGAATGCGAAAAGAAGACATCAGGCCTATTGTAACATTTGTGAAAAGAGAGGAAAAAGGGGAATTCTCCCTATTTGTAACCTATGCAAATATTATCATGAATAAAATACAGTTTTCTGAATAGCATGTGTCTTTAATGTGTTATTAGATCAAATACCATCTTATGGATGTTTAAAGTTTCTAAAAATAGGGAGACATAAAAATTTCTACTTCATAGGAATTAATTTAGAAACTTTGAAATTTTTGAATTATTTAAACTTGGGAGTTATAAGGTTGTCTACTTCAAATTATAGATTGCATATCATGGAAAATATTATTATTAATGCATTCACTAAAAATAGTGAAGAAATGATGCACACGCTTAAGTATTATTCTCAAATTTTGATAGATAACTTTGATAGAAAGAAACAAATGATTGATGAATTAAAGGGAAAACTATCTTTGTTTCTAAAAGATACAAAAGAAAAAAAACTTTACAACACTTATAAGTTATCTTCATGAAAAAATAAGAACATGGTGGAATTCTCAAAATACTATTATACTTTCTTCAAAATAATGCTTAATAATGCATTTATCATTAATTAGTTTTGATATTTTTCAAGAGAAGTGGTCAAAGAAGAATGACACATATAACTTGAATAAAGCTTATGTTAGCTTTAATGAGGAATAATTAAAACCAAAGTGTTATTGTTGTTATGATTTGCAAACTCAATGTTTAGAAGGTATATCATTAGACTTGTCTCAAATGAAGATGCAGAAACAAGAACAAGAAAGAAGAGAAGAAATCATATCAGAAATGATAATAGAAAATCCAAATTTAAAGATAAATAGGAATCTTAGGTTGTAGGTTTAGATATTGATCTAAAAGAGGTAGATTGAAGATCAAGATGAAGATCATTATTGAATACTAAAGATTTCAGTTGCCAAATACTATAATATAGGGGAGTGTTGGAGTATGTTTCAGTATTTGATACATGCTAATGTATCCCCATGGTACATCTTGTAAATATTATACTAGGTTTGAGTCATAGTTTAGAGTGTGAGTTGTATTTCCTCTTTTATGTAAGTATAAACATGCAAGAAATGTACAAGGGTCATGTAAAGTTATAATATGAAAGAAATGCACAAGTGTCATGTGAGTTAGAGTGCAAGTGTAAGTTGAGTCTATGTGCACAAGTGTCTTATATGTAAGAGTGCAAATATGTAATGTAAATATGTGCATAAGTGTCTTAGGTTAGAGTGTGCAAAGTGAATATCAAGAGTCATGTCTAGGTGTGCATACAATATAGTGTCAAGTGTTCATCAAGTATGCAAGTGTCAAGTAGAGAAGCCAAGAGTCATGATACTTGGCATATGGAGAGAAATAGTCAAGTATGCTAAGAATCATACTACTATTGATAAATACTCCATAAGGATACTCCATATGATATCAATAAGTATCACATTATAGATAAGAACAAGTTCTTATCATAATTGTAAGAAAAAGTGAAGTAGTAAATATTGCATATATTTTGAACAATTAATATTGTAAGTTGTTCTACATGCTTGTTACATGTATGATTCAAGCTAGTTACATTCATATTGTTGCTTATTATTAAATTTTATTTGATATATTATTAGCCTTGATATACATATTAATTTGCTCATATTACTCTACTCATATTGTTATCTTGACCTTATTGCATTGTGGCTATATTATATTTGATCCTGTGATATTTAACCTATGAGATTTATGGTATTATTACGGCTTTAAATGCCATAATAAATCCATATAGGGCACCCCAATAGTATCTCATTGGCATTTCATTTAGGTACCTTAAGTTCGAATCATGGGGAATAAGGTTCCTTACTGTTATGCTCTCAAAAAGTGTGGCCCCTAGTTGTGCCATCCATTGTACTTGGCATTACTAATATATATATATATATATATATATATATATATATATATATATATATATATATATATATATATATATATATATATAGAGAGAGAGAGAGAGAGAGAGAGAGAGAGAGAGAGAGAGAGAGAGAGGTGTGTGAATATATAGATTATTGGTATTAGATATTTAATATAGGCCTCATGAGGATACTTAACATATAAAATATAAACATATAAGGATTTAATATGTATAAAACATTAAAGGAATGTATACATTATTTTTTTAACGAGTTTACATATTTTTTATAAGGGGACTTTGTCCCCTCATACTAGGCGGGGTTTGAACCTTGAACCCCTCAAAGAGAGGCCAAAATTCTTATCATTTCATTAAAATTGCATCTAAGGCATGTATACATTATTAAATTGTATTTATGATTTATTATTGTATTTAATATATTTCTAAAGTATGATATTCACACTTAAAAATTCTATACATCCTTCAATATAAACCTAAAATCATGATTATGTGTATGTAGACAACATTATTTTTTTTAAAACATACACTAATAGTTGAGAAGCATACAACTCGAGGCACATTGGGGGCCACCCTCCTTGTGAATGGAACTTGGGTATCCTTAAGGAAATACCAATGCCTTTACCATTGCAATGTCTCAATAGGGATGACAACATCATTATTATTATTATATATTTAAACATTTACGGTTTATGGAAATGTAAATGCACAATAACCTCATATTTATCAACAAATAAAAAAACATATTTAAAAAACATAATATCATACAATCATATATTATCATGTTGAAATTTTTATTTATTTAATGATAAAATATTATGTTACTATGCATTTCATTTTTACAATTAGTAACTTTTTTTCTCGAAAAAAATCTATAGTTTTCATTTATGAGATTGAAACAAAATTACAATGCTATAGGTATGAAGTACTCTCAAGAATTTTAGTTATAGCCTATTCATGAGTTGGTCTAAACTATACTAAGAGGAGTATTAGCCTAGCTACTATAATATGTTACAGTCAACTTATAATCCCAAAATAGAATCCTAATAATAAGACTAACACGTAGAAAATAATAATAACTTCTTGATCAATGATTGTCGAATGACTCTTACCTGAGCATAAAAATAAAATGCATGTTTTAATTTTGAAGATAAACATTATTTGAACTTTGTATTTCTATAATATAAAGGTAAAGGTCCCTTTCAAACTCATTTTTTCCTCGTAGTAGATCTCTGATATGATCCTTAATAAGAGGAGGATTGTGAGGAAAAGTCAATTCCTCTAACTAGTTCTTCCCTTTGACAAGTGCTTGTTAGAATATTCAAACCATATTTTGAAAGACCATCTACTTCTACATTTAATAATGATCACATGACTACTATTCCATAATTGACTAACAAAGTAAGTATATATATAAAGGTACTATGAAAATAAGGTGGAAGGGTGTGCTATGGCAAAGTAATACTAATACCCCTCACACAAACTTCTTGTAAATATTTTTTTTGAAGAGATAGGGGAATCATCAATAGTCTCCATCATATCACAATGGACAAGGTTTGAATCTAAAAAGATATCACTATAGCCCCTACTCCACCTCGGTAAAAAATTTACTCCAAATAAGGACCCTAAAGGGGGAACCGCTAAGCTCAAATTGATAAACACTCATGGATACTTTATATAATTGAACACATTAAAAAATTAAGGTTTTGTCTTGACTATATGGGGAGTAGGGGATGCAATGAAAAGGTTAAGTATTTGAAAATCCCATTAACATTCAATAATATATCTTATAGATTTAAGTTAAAGAGAATGGGATTCAATATGAGCGAAGACATCAAATATTTGACTCTCATTGACACTTAATAGTATATTTTATAGTTTTAAGTTATATATTTGATATTCCATGATCTTTCAATAGAATCCCATGTACTTTTAAACCTTTGTATGTATGTAACATCAATTTTTTAATATTTAATAATAGAATATTATATTTGAATGTTAATGAAAATTATAAATTTTATAATATTTTAAATATTATTTTCAATAGATCTAATTATTTTATCCAATGAATTTGGAGTGAGCAATGGGATACCTTGTTGACCTTTGAGAATGTCTGAAGGTAAAATTTAAATTTATGAAAATTGATGGACTACTAGTTGCTGAGAGGCCCAGGTTCAAATCTCTCGCCTCACATGTTGCGGATATGTTATGTAATGGTTCCCTCGTGGTCACAATCTGTTTACCCCTTGTGGCCACCACCAAAAAAAAAAAAGTATTGAGTATAGTCATATTATATATCCAAGGTTGTCCTCACATTCTTTACTAGATTTGTAGCAATTTTAACTTTAAGATATTTGAATTTAATTAAATTAAGATCAAGTGGTTGATTAGTATTTTAGATTAAAAACTTAAATTCAATTTTTTTTGTTCAATGGGTTATATGGTATTGAAACAAGCCTCACTCATATTACATTGTCACCACATAGTGGTATTACAACAAAGCTTGGATATTATCCATGTATTGTTTGGTAAGATTAAATCCTAGGTATCCTCTTTGAAATGTTGAGGAATATAACCATTTGAGTTTATATGGGATTGAAACGGGTCCACTCGTATTACATCATCACCACAATAGTATTACAACAAAGCTTTAGATATTATACATGTATCGCTTAGTAAGATTCAATCCTGGGTCTCCTCTTTGAAATGTTGAGGAATCTAATCATTTGAACTAATACCACTTGATAAATAAAATTAAACTCTTACCATGTATGAATGGTATGTTCTTGAACTCACGCCATTATAAATTAAAGTCTATTAATATTTAATTTTTAAAAGTATATAGTATAATGAAATGTAAATTTTATTTTTATTTTATGATAAAAGACATTAATATTTTTTCAACCTATCACCATCTAAGGGTGCCATAAAAGCTATCTTTCTAATTAAAAAAATAAGAAAGGATATTTCATTCTTATCCTTAATTTAAAATAGTATAAACTAAAGGTTCCAAAAACAAAAAAAATTGACCAAGGTTCATAATTAATTAAAGAATAGTAGTAGAAGAGATAGTGAAATATATAGAGAGATAGATAGATAGGGGACTGAATTGTACCTCATTTGTATTACGTCATTATCATCAAGTGGTATTGGTATTACAACATAGCTTGGATATTATCCATGTATCCCTTAGCAAAACTCAAACTTGGATCTCCTCCTTGATGTACTTCATAACATTTTTCAAAAATATCAAAACTCCACCTTCACTATCTACAGATTTTATTGAAATAGCTTTTACAATACCAAAACTCTACCTCTACTTCATAATACTAAAACTCCACTTCTACTAATTATAGATTTTTTGAACTGTTAATTTTCTTCACAATTTATATGGCCCACAAAAATTCCTCTATAAAAAAAAAGCCTCCATTAACTCCTTGATGTCTTCAACGTTGATGCTCGACATCTTTTGCAGGAACATCACCTTCAAATAATTGATAAATATTAAAATGGATTCTCATTATTTTTTCATAAGGTAAGCTCACATACTTTGCTACATCGATCCCATTTCCTACTTATTTCATGAAACAAACAAATAAAAAGCTAAGTCAAAACAAAAAAACTAGATTGCCCTAAATATTCAACAAAAAAATGAATTTGAGAATTGAGCATGTAGATTTGAGGTGGATAAACATTGCCATGGCTATTTATCCCTTTGATTTCTCCATCCATGCACACGGTAGAAATAAAGTAGCAATAGGTAGTTCTAGAAGTACCATAATCGTCAGGACACAAACCTATGGCCTCTCAACCCCACTAATATTGATATTGATCCAATTCCTCTTTCAAATCCCAATGACATCATAGGCACAAGTACTATCTATCTCTCCACCACAAAATCCATGCCACCACCATCAATATTGTGACCCTAACTAAGGGTATTTTTTTTTATAAAGTTTTATTCCACTTGACTATAACACTTTCAAATCAACTATTCATCACCTAGGAAAATTCAGGGGGGGCATCCTTCATTCGTTGCCTGAACACATACTAGTTTTCCCTCGTTACAACATGTAAATATAAATAAAATAAATAGGACCTCCAATATATTTTTCCATTTTGATGTCCCTATGAGGACGTAAATAAAATATTTTGATGTTTGTTTATTAATATAAATTATATAATACCTCCAAGGTTAGGTGGACTAGTAATTGTTTGTCTGGCCAAGCACTTACCCAGAAGAAACCTAGGTCCAAACCTTGGGGTATGTCTGTTTGCAAAGGTAATAGTCTGAATTGAATATTTTGAGTGCACACCAAATTGATGACAATGGTATGAATCCCAAGCGATCGATGGTCCTATTCACATCGAGTTATAAAATAATGATGTGGTATAGGCTTGTTAGGGACAACCCCTATAGTTTGAACCCTACACTTAGCAGTTACTAAAAATAGTGTGGATGTAATGAACTCCTCTCTCTCTCTATATATATATATAATATAATATGTTTAGCCTCTATTGATAAGCTCAGCTCTCACTCTTGTCAGAGGTCATGGTTGGGTTGGGATGAGATTCCCAACCCATTGTAGGGGTTTTTCACACTAACCTCAATCAAAAAATATATATAGTGTAAAATATTGCATTTCTTTCAAGTTTGTTAAACTATATCCAAGTTGGCTTTTTATTAAAGATATTCTTTATTTTCATTAAGAGGTAAAATAAGACATGCCCCATTGGATTTTAAATTTAAATGTTTCCAAAAATGAATAATAATAATACAATTGACTAAATTATCTACTATTGGACATCCTTCTTTATAGATATGTTAATATTTCCAACATACTGTAAAAAATAAACAATAATTGATGGACATTAGAATATATATATATATATATATATATATATATATATATATATATATATATATATATATATATATATATAAAAATCTATTTTCCATATCCATTTTTTTAGTGGCATTAATAGACCACAAGGTCCTAGTGAAATGGTGAGTGGTGGGTACTCTTGTGATGAGATAAGTGTTTATATGGTATGATATCATGTCTTTGTGTGAATGTGTAACATATTCAACAAAAATATTACAATAATAATAATTTATTAATCCTCCTCACTAAAACATTTTTCAATGATAATTTGATCCATGTAAGAAGTGCCCTAGCATTTGCATAGTTGTTTTTTTGTTATTTTCTTTTAAATCACCATCAAAATTAGTATTGATAAATGTAATTTTTAGACATTTCCATTTTATAATATATCTAAGTAAATGTTTTTTGTTGACTCCATTTTCCCTCATGACCCTTCCGTGTACATTCACATCCTTTCATCAAGAGCCTAACACCTATTTTATATAATTAGGACTTCCCATGATGAGCACCATGTTTGTAAACAATTTGTAAGAGAGAATAATATGATTCCAAACATGGGAAGGAAATTGAAATTTATTCTAAAGAATTATACTATTCCTTTCAAGAAATAAATTCTAATTTATAATGGAAAGGCTAGTCCTCTACAAAATGCATAATGATTTAGCTTTGAAATAATTATTCCAATATTTGATCAATTGTTCTAATGTTAAATGAGCTACCAAATATTATCATATTTTGAATAAGTAGCCCTAAACGGTGTAATCAAGGGGATAGTAAAATAGTAAACAATTTGATGTTTCTAGGTCCTTCTTATTCAAGGTACACCTAAAAGGTCCATGATATACTTTTATTTGCACTCTCACTTGAAGAATATTACCTCAAAATTATAACCAAAGGAATGTCAATGACTTAAATAGCACCTCAAGTGATAACATTCTTCCAAGGAAAATTATAGGAAGTAGAAAATTTTAATTCCTCTTAATCATTATATCCCAAATTGATTGAGTATCCACCAAATTTTAAGAGGTTCTACATTTACTCATCATTCCATATAAAAATAATTAAATAGGACTCTCAAAACATCTTTAAATATCATCTGCTATCTATTTGAGGTCTTCTCCTTTAACCAATTTGTTAAGAGAAATCTATGATATAGGTTAATTGCTTATAGTAATATAATATTTGACCTTTAGAACTTTGTGACCTAAACACTTAAGCCAATGGTTTCTATTTTCAATTACAGATAAGAGAATGAGGCTTCAACTAAGCATCGTAGCAAAAAATTCATTCCCCTTTTTGAATAACCATCTAATATGTTTCTTGATCAATTGAAAAGAATTCAATATGAATTTCCATGTTATCAAACATCTATATGAGGTTCATTTCTTGAACAATTATGTCACAATGATAGAACCTATATACTTTTTAAGTAAATTTTTACACAATTCTTTCCTTGATATTTGAATAATCTTCAATGGAGTAATTCCCCTAGTGTTAAACTCATAAGTCTATAATTTCACAAGATTATTACTCCAATATTCATTTCTTTGTAAAGCATATCCCACCTACAAAGAGAAAACCAAAATTTTCCTCACATACTTTGCAGAGCAAACTTTAAATTTTATTAATTTCAAATATTTTACTTGCTATAAATCATGAAAGTGACATCATATATATTGGAAAATATTATAATGTAGTATTTATGAGTTGTATCCTTCCAACCAAGGTTAAGAACTGCCAAACAAGATTTCATTCTATTTGAAATTGCTCGTGGGTGCTCCTTCTTTATTTTACCAAAAAAAAGAATACCTATATATGTTGATGAAAATTTTCCATGTTTAAAACCTAAATTATCCATGATAATTTATCGTAAATTTAAAGCAATGCTAGTAAGAGTGTCTTAGAGTTTGAAGTATTAACCAATTTTCTAACAACCTTTTTATAGCATGATTATATTGATTCATAATTCATGGCCGTATAGACTTAGAGATTACCCAAAGAAAAGTATAATAAATAAATTAGAGCGTAGATTTGAATACCTACCGTAATTTACTAGACAAAGGAATACCTAGATATGTTAATGAAATATTTCCAAGTTTAAACCCTAAAGTATCCATGATAATTTATTGTAAATCTAAAGTAGTATGTGTAGACGTATCTTAGATTTTAAAGTATTTACCACTTGTCTAGCAACCTTTTTATAGCATTATTATATTTATTTAGACTCCATGACCACATAGATTTAGTGATGACCCAAAAGAAAAGCATCATTAACAAATTAGAGATTAGATTTGAAGGGACCATTTGTTGCAACATGAAATATTCTAGTTTCTTTCTTCTATTTTTCTTTAAGAAAGCTCACTAGTACCCTGACAAGAATAATAAATATATAACAAGATGGTGGGTCGCCATGATAAATTCTATGGGATAATTCAAAGTATCCAATAGGAAATCCATTGATCAAAATAGAATATCTTGGAGTACTATAACTCCATTTAGCACATTCATACCAACCTTGATCAAAACCATTCTTTTAGAATACAATGTAGAAAACTCCAACAAACCCTATCATATACTTTTTTTCACATCTAATTTTACAAGCATACCTAGTTTTTGCATGGAATGAACAGAATGTATGTCCTCTTATACATTTTTTTGATATGGTGGATGAAAAGAGTTTTGAAAGGACCTCCTAACCTTTTAAAAAATGGAGCTAGTCCCCAACCACAGATGGAGACCCGAGAGAAACCAAACACTATAAAACATCAAATTTATACTAGCCATAAAAATAAACTAGCCCTGAAATAAAAAAAACCATACAAAGCCTAAACAAACCAAAGACCCACAAGCCCACATAGGGGTTGGAAAACCTAGGCATAAAGGACTATAAAAATAAAACAAAATCAACAAAAAGGGACTTAGGAAGACAAAAGGGACCACTCAAAATTTGGATCCACTAGGGCCCGCCCCGTTCTCATCCTTCAACTCATTTACTCCTGTCACCTGCTAGCCCATGAGAGCCAAAACCTCTTCAATGAAGGAAATCATTGCCAGCATGGAATAAATCAGAGAGCACTATAGTTTCATCATCATCGCATTAAGAGATTTTGGGTTTGAAGTCCCCATCTGGAAACTCGAATTCTGATTCTTTATAACACTTCCCACTCTCAAAATTAAGTTTAGCTTCTTGGGTGATAGTAGGTAATCTTCAAAGTCAGAATCATTGACCATAATCAGAGCCTTCTCGTTATTTTTCATCTATGTGACTAGGCATTTAGATCTCCTCATTCCTTTTTCACTACCTCTCGAACCTCTATGATGCAAGAGCCTATTAGTAATTACCATTTTTGGCAAATTATATTTTGCATCAAATAATTCCATTTTAAGTAATAAAAATTTACTTTAAAACTTCTTTTAAAAAAACCCTCTAAAGATAGGCTCCTGCATCACTCTAGGAGGGGACTCCTCCCCATCCCCTGGTTGCATTGCTAGGGGAGTAGCTTCAACGACTTCTTGGTTTGAAGCGTCCAAGTCCTCTAAAATAGAAGAGATCGTATAATCAACAATTGGGGCCTAAACTCTATTCAAGGAATTAAGAATACTATCACTATCCAGGCCACACAAAGACTCCACCCCATCCCCTGGTTGCATCGCTAGGGGAGTAGCTTCAACGACTTCCTGGGTCAAAGCGTCCAAGTCCTCTGAAATAGAAGAGATCGTATAATCAGCAATTGGGGCCTAAACTCTATTCAAGGAATTAAGAATACTATCACTATGAGGCCACACAAATTGACTTAATGATCGAAAATCATTTTTAGCAATCCTTGGTGGACCATTTCAAAGGCCACCCCTTTCTTAACCTTAGAAATTGACCTAGCTAGAGATTGAAATAAAAACGATGGAATATTCCTTTTATACAATCACTATGACACTAATAGTGTGTTTTTCATATATAAACCAACATGTTCTTTTGAGATAACACAATCTAGAATGCATTTCAGTTTATTTGTCATAAGTTTTGAAATTATATATTTTTTTTATGGTAAAATAAGATTACATTAATATATGGGTTTTGAAAGGAACCCCAAAACCTTAGTACAACCAAAATGGAAATAACATGAACCAAGCCTCACAGTAGAATCAACAAACAACCCTCGAGGGGGATGAGTCAAATTTGATGCGCATCCCACAGGCTGAAACAAAGCATGAAAGAAAAACAAAGGGGAAGATCCCATCTAGGAAACCAGGCCCATCCAAAAGGGGAACCCCACAGCAGGAACCAAATAATCAGTTGTCATCCGATGTGGTTTCGAAGCTCATCCGCTATGCTGAGTTGGGCGTGAGCTGCATTAAGGTCTTTGATAGTCTCATGGATTTGACAGTCTCAGCCGCCGCAGAACTAGCAAGGTGGATAATTACAACATTGCGCAGACCAACTTCAATACCATCCTCCTTCACTAATTCCTGAACCCTTTTGTCATTCACTTTCACCTCCTCGCCAATGGTTTCATTGGTCGGCTCACTGGTCTTTGCCGGGGATATCGTTTCCATCTTGAGTTTCTCCAGACGCAGAGATACCCGAGTACGGGAAGAAAACTTGGATGAAGACCGCTTCACGGCTCTGGGTTTAGACTCAGAATCTGACTTTGGTTTTAAAATTATATAATAAATCATATTACAAATATTTATTGGATACAAATTATAAAAATATTTTGAGTTACCTATCTTGGTAACCTGCATTCAAAAATAGAATTACTCTTGGTCCAAAATAGAATTACAACAACCATACAAAAAAATCTCGAGCTACAATGAAATCACAATAAATTAGAATTAGGAAATATTCATTTCAATTTAAGAAATGTTAGCATTTTCTCCTCCTTTCCAGAAGTGAAAACATTTTTTCCTCCTTGGGAGACTAACAACCGTTTTTGCTTAAAAAAGACTGATTTCCACTTTTGGCAGGATATAACTTTATTCAGCTTTGATAAGAGCAATGCATGTCAACCTTCTTTTAATAAATATTGAAAGGCATGGGCAAAACTCTAGATTTCTCTTTGTCTACAGTTGTCATGTAAGCTCATAGTGTTGCTATTCACTTTGAACACTAATAATACAGATTCGTATAGCCCATTCAAAGAATTATTTTAAATATGCAACGACTGTATATATACAGTCTGCGTCTTAGTCTGGTGAAGATTACGGATTATAAACATATATACAGTATATTGTGGATCTATTCGTAAGAACTTACCGTTTGTCTATATGTTTTTGTAATCCAGTGATAAGATGCTTTGATCTCCCATGTGATGGACCGTCTCTACGTACCCTGATTATTGAGGAGATATCTGATGGAAATAGCTCGCTAGTTTGCTCCCACTATGACATTGTCATATGTAGTTGGCATGTTAGTGAATTTTTCACATGCAAGGGAAGATTTTGCAGTACCTTTACAGGTTTACATCTGTAAAGGAGTTTTGTCTAGTTGGCATGTGGTCACACAGTTTTTTCATGGAAACCTGAGATTACAAAAGATGTTCTTGAATTCGAATCTTTATTCTCTTGGTCTAATTAGGAAGTCCTTGTGGCAGAATTAGAGGAGATAAGACTTATAGACATTACTTAATTTAACGCATATTTATTAAGGGATGCCTTAGGAAATCTTGGTGATTCATTGATAAAAACTTACGTGGTTAAGAGGTTATGGGCTTGCTGATATTAATATATAAATTTGAATGAATAATAATTAGATATATGTAATTAATTAGTAAAGTTTAATTAATTAAATTTCAAAATAAAAAATAAAAATAAATATAATTATAATATAATTTTAATTTATTTAATCAATAAAAAATATTATATATAAAATCTTGCCATGGCTAAAATCTAACTGCTTGGAAATCTTGGTGAGGCATGGATGCAAACTTAAGTGGTTAGAGAAAAAGGTTATAAGCTTGCTGGTTGCCATTAAGTAAATGTAATATATCGTTTGAAAAGAAATTATTCTTTCAATTTATATAATATATTATAAGTTTAATTAATTAAATTTTAGGAAAGAAAATTATATTTATATAATTAATAAATTATTGAAATATAATTATATAATTATAATGTAATATGAATAAAACTCATTTCAATTTTATTTAATCAATTTAAAAAATTTATATATAATTTTTTTGAACTAAAAATAAGATTTAAATATAATAGCTGGATAGAATACCAAGATTCAAATCAATAATACTAAATAAGTTATATAACTTAATATAACTAAACATATGTTAAAGTAACTGAACTAACTAAAAATAAGTTATCAAAATAGAACCTAACTAGTTTTTGTGTTATAGACCTCCTCCATCTTAAGAGAGAAATATAAACATACATGCTGTGAAAACACGACGAATACATAGTTACTATAGTGACTTCTTTATTATAGAAGTACATGATGGAGCCAATCCCATCTATTTGTACTTTTCTAAAACATGTTCTCTCTTTTCAGCTAAGTATTGCTACCTGACAATGACGCTAATATGTCTTCAATTTATGCATTTTGTTTCTTGCTGTTTTTTTTATCACTAACCAGAATACTCACCAGGGCCTGCAGTTATATCATTTGATGTTTAGCTGTGTGTTCCTCTTTGCTTCTGCATTTAGCTCTATAGGAAGTGTAGTCATTGCTAAAGATTTTTAAGAGTAATGTCTCAAATTTTCAATGTTAGTGATAAATTCGAATTACTAAAAGGAAGAATAGCATCTCATCAATCAAATATGTTTAATCATGACTTATAAAAATTTTATGAGATAGCATTGACATTAATAGTAAGATTGAAGGGTGCAAACTTCTATAAAATTTCTTCTATAAATATTGGGAGTAGTCTATTTTGTAGCACATGGAACCTTTCTTATGGGATTTTGGATAGTGTTATAATTTGAATACATTAATAATAATTTGGATGATTATACTAAAACAATTCAAATGATTTTAGTTTTATATTTAATTTTAAAATAGTGTAAGATAATATTTTTTTATTAGTTTTTAAATATATTTTGAAGATTTGTAAACTAGAATTCATGTTTGATGGTTTCAGCCCTTTCACAAAGGTTGTAAGAGGAGGATGAAATTTTCAACTTAGTCACATATACCTTACAAGGACTCAAACTCAGACTTCAAATTATAACACTATCCAAAATCCCATAAGAGGCATCTTGATTTTGCAATTCTAAGTCTTATTTAATCTAATGACATCAAATCTCATAGACCAATTTGAAGGTTTTATCAACCCATTTTCATTCTTTAGGAAAATTGTAAGCTAATCAATTCTAAATTGGAGAGCTTATTAGTTAAAATGAAGTTTCAAAGACCATAATTAGAAAAAATGAAATCCATATGTTTTGTAATAGGTGTATATTATTTGAATAAGCTAAAATGGTTTATTCAAAGTTGTCTAGGGATATCCCATACATCATAGAAACACCAAATTTATATTTTGAAGAGTGATTCGGATTATAAATAAGGGTCTAAGAATAAGAAATACCTATTGAATCAAACCAACCTATTTTTTCATATGAAGGAAGTAATAAAACTTAAATATTCTTGATAAGTTTTTAAAACAACTATAATAAATGCTTTCAAAACATATTACAAGTGTCATACTATTTTAATTTTTAATAATTTTGCATTCAACGTATTAATGTAAAAGTTCATGTTTAGTTGAGAAAAATTATATCTAAATGAAATTCCAAAATATCATATCACTTCATAAAAAAATTGTTTCCATGTAGATGATTTCTAAGGAGGTCATGCACCATCTTGAAAAATATGAAATTCTAATTTATCCATTGAAGGATTACCCCATATAGATTGAAAATATTCTAAAATATGTAAAATGTTATAATTTTTTTGGGGGGTATCTTCATGGAAGAGGTAGAGTCATCTACAAAATGAGAATGGGCTACACTTCCTCATTAGAAAATACAACTCCATGAATCAAACCAATATGATTATGATTATCTCTTTTTTAGAAGATATTCTAGAGTGTCTAGAGGGAGCACATAGAGAAAGGGTACAAAGGGAAACCCATATTGAAGATATTTTGAGGAAATATTAAAATAAAACTTCATTTATCATTATAAAAAAAATCATAAACACAAAGCATGAACATTTATGACCAAATATTTGAATATTTTAACATTTGCAAAATAAAGGTCTATTTAATTTTGTTATAGGATTTATGAAAGTTCTATTTGATGAAGGTAATGTGCCTAATTGAATAGGCCATTCCAAGGCTTACCAATAAAGAACCAGGTTATCAAGGACAAAATGCCCTTGCATAAATTTAGTTTGCTCATGATTGATTTATTGAGTGATTCCACTAGTGTGATTTGTAAGAACCTTTGAAATTATATTTTAAAGGAAAATGAAAAGGTTTAGACGTCTAACTAGCCACCAAATTATTAAAAATCAACTTAATAATCCATTGATTAACAATTTAGCACAATTGATTCAATATCTTGGTTTTGTTATGCATTCTTCAAGTACAATATAAAAAATCATTGTTTTTCTTTTTCAATTGATTACATGAGATTGAGGCAGGTCCTACCCTATTATATTGGTTTGGATATTATTCATATTTTTTTAGAAATATTCAAACCTGGGTCCTCTCCTTAAAAGTCAAGGAATTACTATTTGATAAAAAAAAAAACATTTTTTGTTACAACCACATATTTTTTATGGTTTGAACCTAGGTCTCTTGGGTTTGCAAAATATTTTTGTATGACTAATTCCTAAGGATTAGAAAGCAGTATTTGAGATATTACAATAACCATAATGTAATATAGGTGAGGTTCATTTCAATACCATATAACCAATTAAAAATTGTACATATATTTAAAATAAAATAAAAAACTTAAACTAAAATTTATTTTATACTATAATTCCACACTTAAAAATTAAAAATATTTTATCATATTTTATTTTATAAAAACATGTAAAATATAAATTCCTAATTTATATTCGACATTAACAATTAAATTATATATATATATAAGTCTTATCCAAGCTTAGTTCTTTCTTACAATCCATCAAGAACGAGGAATCCTATAATTTTGGGATGAAAAATGACCTATCCAATAATCCTTGGTATTGTCATCAATTTTACAATGAACATAGGAAGTGAAATAGAATCTAGTAGTGACTAATTACAAGGGTAAAAATATTTAAAAAGCCTATTATACTAATTTAAAAATACCTCTCTAAACCTTTTACTAACTATTCTTAAAATTCCTTGCAAATTTTTCATCAAAGCAATTTTTTTTTTATTTTTGTGTCAAATAATATATATATATTTTAATTTTGAAGAACACAAGCTTATACTGAGAGGGGGGGGTGAACAGTATAAGACCACTTTTTACTTTTTCCTTCAATTCAACTTTCAATTCAATAATATGCAGGTATAGATAGCAGATTCAAAAGCCGTAATCAAAGCAATGCACAAAACACCATCCACAAAGAGACACAACAATTTACGTGGTTCACCCAAAGTGGGCTACTCCACGGATAAAATCTTTCACTAAATTTTATCAAATCAAATTCTGGGAATACCTTTCCCGATTACAATGTTTATGGGCACCAACCCAAAGGAGACACCAATCCCCTAGCTCTGTTCTGGTTGGTGATCCTCTAGAAGACCTCTGCCTCCGTTGCCCTTAGCAAATGGAACTCTATCCATAGAAGACACCTGTCTTCCCTGCTCTGGCTGGAGACCTCTGTCCTCAACTCTATCACCTCCAAGATGGTCCTCGAATTTGCACTAAACACAGTCCTTCGGTCTAGCACAAATGTCCTCTTTCGTCTTTGCCTGTTGCGCTTACTACGCCTTCTGCTTTCTCTATGCAAAACACAACAACACTGTCTTCGCGCACTCTGATTCCTTGTGATCTCTCTCACTTAGACGATTCGAAAGAAATGCACTCTGTACTCGACGATCGAACTTCTCCCCTGCACTCTATCTATGAAAGTCGCACTTCGAACACACACCTTGATCAATGCTTAACTCTCCAAGCAGCCCTCCTTTTATACTAACACTTTCAAGATTAAAACCTTGATCTTAGTCGACTGCACACCCTAAACTACGTCGGCTGCAAACCCTAAACTTCGTCGGCCCAAATTTAACTTTGTCGGCTTCACTGCCTCTACAACTCCTCTGTAGCTTCTACCACGAAACTACAACATGTCATGATATCGCGACACCTTTGCAACCGAACACTATCTTATGGCTTTTGTCATGATATCGCGACACTTTCTGCTTCTGTTGACGTCATCTTCACTCCTATCGCGAAATCGTGACCCTTCTATCTTCATGGCCTTCTTCTCTACTTTTGTCACAAAATCATGACACTTCTGCCTTTGCTGATGTCATCTTCAATTATGTCATGAAATCATGACCCTTCTCGCTTTCTCAACCTTTTCTCGGCTTGCACTAGCAAAAATGGAACATGTCACGAAATCGTGACACTTTCGCTACCTTATGCTTTTCTCTGCCTTACACCCGCGAAACTAGAACATGTCATGAAATCGTGACACTTTCACCTTCGAGCTCTTCCTTCTTGAATTCATCATGAAATCATGACGCTTCTTCTGTTGAAGACTTGTTTACTGTCTCTGTCATGAAATCGTGACACTTTCTCCAACTGAATGCCCCCATCTCAACCTGTCACAAAATCATGACACTTTCTCCAACTGAATGCTACCATCTCAACCTGTCATGAAATCATGACACTTTCTCATCCGTACGTCTTCTTTGCAACCTGTCGTAAAATCGTGACGCTTCTCATTTTTTACTCTTCCCTTTGCTGCATGTCATGAAATCATGATAGTTCTCACTTCGAGTTCTAGCATGTCATGAAATCATGATTGTTCTCACTTCGACTTCTATAGCATGTTCAAAATCGATGACACTTTGTCTTGCTACTTTCTCTCTTTGAACTTGTCATGAAATCATGATAATTCACACTACGGACTCTCTTTTCAGCATTATGTCACGAAATCATGACACTTTTTCTTTTGGACTCTCTCTTCTACATTATGTCACGAAATCGTGACACTTTTCCTTTCGGACTCTCTCTCCTACAACATGTCACGAAATCGTGACACTTTTTCGTCCGTACAATCTTCTTTGCAATATGTCGCGAAATCGTGACACTTTTCCTTCTCTGCCTTCCTGCACTTTTCGAGTCATGAAAATGCGACATGTCATGAAATCGTGACACTTTCCACCTTGCTCTTCTTTTCTGCCAACATGTCATGAAATCATGATAGTTTTGCCAGCTCTTTCTCTCTCCTCAAACATGTCGCGAAATCGTGACAGTTTTTCCAGCACTTTCTCTCTCCTCTAACATGTCGCGAAATCGTGACAGTTTTTCTTGCCTGCTGCATACCTTTTCTTACTTGTCTTTTTCTTTGATCTTTTGCAAATGGGCTACTATGATCTTCCCGGAAACTCACTCGTCCATGCTCTGAATAATCTGACATTAAATCAAATTCCTTCAAGAGCTTCTTGACATCAATGACAACTTCTACACTTGAGCAAAGGCAATGGACCCAAGGTACCCAAAATTGCCAACAATCTCCCCCTTTGTCATTGATGGCAACCCTTCATTGAAAACACATCTCAAGAGCCAAAATTGAAACCAACTGTGCTCACAACTGAGAATCTGCCTTTGAAGTTTTGCTCCCCCTGACTTGAAGCTCTTCTCTTCACTTGAAGCTCTCCCCCTTACTCATATCTCTCCCCCTTTGTCATCAATGGCAAAGGGTCACCTTTGGGGCTCGGGACTAAGAATGAGCATCTTAGCTTAGTCCCTCCCCCACCTCCTGATGAGGTGATTAAAATAGGGGTGGGAGTAAAACTCCCATTAGGCACTGATCATCATCAGCGTCTACAATTTCCTTGTCGGGCCTTCTCTTGAACTCTTTGTCCGTATTCCTATTCTTGTTCTTGTTCTCATCCCTGTTCTTATCCATGCCTTGATCCTTGGACCTGTTCATACCACTTTTCCTATTCCTGTACCTTGGAAGTTCAGCTCTACACTGTCTAGCTGTGTGACCTTCATTGTTGCACTTATAACAAGTAACAAAGTTATTTCTTTTAGGCATACCTACTTTTTGAATCCACCAGTTCTGACCAAACCTGTTCCTATTATTTGCCTTGCAATAAACTGCCTTGTGCCCAAACTGTTGACAAGAGTAGCAATATCCTTGAAAGAAACTAGCACTTCTGAAATTGTTGTTTACCTTCTTCATTTGAGCCATGCAATGTGCAGCCATGTGACCAAACCTGTAACATGCAAAACATCTACTGTGAAATTTTCCTTTATTCGACCTCATGGGTCCCGAAAACTTCTTCTTATTCTGAATTCTGTTTTCTATTTCTGCGCATCTATCATCCATGGACTCTTTCTCTGAAATACTCTCCTCATCAGAACTCTCTTCTTTTTGAAATCTCTTACTAGATTCCCCAACCTGTTCCTTGCGCGGCTTAACAAAGCCAAGGCCTGTTTTATCTGTTGTCTTTCTTTGACCTTTGATGAGTGACTTAACCTTTTTGGAGCTATCTTGAAACCTGTAAAGCTTATCCTTGTACTCTTTAGTTTCCTCTTTCAAAGAAGCCATTTTCTTTTCTAACTCACTATACTCAAGAATCTTAGACTCTAACTCGTCCTTGAGTTCTTGTGTCTTAGCCATAGAGAAGTCAAGACTTTTCGTAAGATCATCTCTCTCCATACAACATTCATCTAACTTATCCTTGAGTCTAGCATTCTTCTTTCTTTCCTTTTTCAAAGCACTTAGAGCATTAGAAAGTTCACTTTCAAGATCCTTTATTTGATTGCTTTCTGGATCATCAAAGCCTTTTTCAGTTTTCTTATCGCTAGAGGTGCTACCCTCTTCAAAAACCATACATGCATCTTCCTTATAGTTTTCTGAAGCATCCTCATACATACTGGAAACCAAATCATTATTTGTACAATCATCCTCAAGGTGACCAAAATTTCCACATCTAAGACATTTCATGATAATGAATCTATGTTTCGGTTCTTCCTCTTTTTTTGAAATAAACATCTCATTTTCATCATCACTCGAAGAACTTTCACTATCACTACTCGAACACTTACTTGCTTTGTCTAGGTAGAAACTCTTCTTGTGCTTGCGAGAATACCTCTTTCCTTGATTGTTGTGCTCATCTTTGTATTTCCTGTGATGCTTGTGCTTTTCGATTCCTTGCTCTTAGAATCCTGTTTATCTTCATCACTTTCATTCTTGGAAACAGTACAGTCAGTAGCATAATGACCAAACTTTCCGCAATTAAAACATCTTATATTTTTCATGCTTTTGCTCTTTCTAGAGAACTTGTCTTTCTTGTTGTAATATGCTTCTTCATCACTAGAAGACTCATCACTCTCTTTAAGTTGTTTGCCTTTTGATTTCTTGGTAGCCTTGAAAGCTGCCTCTTTCTTGACATCAACCTTCACTTGAGTTCTCAACTCAAATGCTGCAAGTATACTATGGAGCTCATCCTTTTTCAACTTATCCAAATCTTTAGCTTCCTCAATAGCAAAAATATTTTCACTAAATCTATTAGGAAGAGATCTTAAAATCTTATCACAAACATCATTTTCAGCAAGCTCAAGACCTAAGTCTTTCATGGAGTTAACAACCTCATCCATACGAAGCATGTAGTCACTAATATTTTCATCATCATTCATCTGGAGTTGTTCGAACATACCTTTGAAGTGTCTCAACTTGGCCTTTCGGACATTTGCATCACCTGTATGAACCACTTTCAGCTGATTCCACATTTCACTAGTTGTCTTGCAGTGAATCACTTTGGTGAGATCTGCTTTCTGTAAGCCTTTCAGGATTGCATTCATTGCTTTTGAATTGTTGTGATGTAGGAGCCTGTCTTCTTTAGTATAAGGACCATGTTCAGGAATAGTGTACCCATCTTCAATCACTTCCCATACCTCATTACCAAGTGCCATTAGATGAACCTTCATTCTTGCACTCCATAGACCAAAATCTGATCCATCAAGAATAGGTGTTGCATTGCCACTTGAATAATCCATTGTGTTCTTTGCTAGCTTTTCCTTCAAGTTGTTAAACTTTTCGAAGGAACCCGCTCTAATACCAATTGAAGAACACAAGCTTATACTTGAGAGGGGGGTGAACAGTATAAGACCACTTTTTACTTTTTCTTTCAATTCAACTTTCAATTCAATATTATGCAGAGTATAGATAGCAGTTTCAAAAGCCGTAATCAAAGCAATGCATAAAAACACCATCCACAAAGAGACACAACAATTTACGTGGTTCACCCAAAGTGGGCTACTCCACGGATAAAATCTTTCACTAAATTTTATCAAATCAAATTCTGGGAATACCTTTCCCGATTACAATGTTTATGGGCACCAACCCAAAGGAGACACCAATCCCCTAGCTCTGTTTTGGCTGGTGATCCTCTAGAAGACCTCTGCCTCCATTGCCCTTAGCAAATGGAACTCTATCCATAGAAGACACCTGTCTTCCCTACTCTGGCTGGAGACCTCTGTCCTCAACTCTATCACCCCTCAAAGTTGGTCCTCGAATTTGCACTAAACACAGTCCTTCGGTCTAGCACAAATGTCCTCTTTCGTCTTTGCCTGTTGCGCTTACTACGCCCTCTGCTTTCTCTGTGCAAAACACAGCAGCACTGTCTTCACGCACTCTGATTCCTTGCGATCTCTCTCACTTAGACGATTCGAAAGAAATGCACTTTGTACTCGATGATCGAACTTCTCCCCCACACTCTATCTGCGAAAGTCGCACTTCGAACACACACCTCGATCGATGCTTAACTCTCCAAGTAGCCCTCCTTTTATACTAACACTTTCAAGATTAAAACCTTGATCTTAGTCGACTGCACACCCTAAACTACGTCGACTGCAAACCCTAAACTTCGTCGGCCCAAATTTAACTTTGTCGGCTTCACTGCCTCTACAACTCCTCTGTAGCTTCTGCCACGAAACTACAACATGTCGCGATATCACGACACCTTTGCAACCGTACACTATCTTATGGCTTTTGTCATGATATCGCGACACTTTTTGCTTCTGCTGACGTCATCTTCACTCTTGTCACAAAATCGTGACCCTTCTGTCTTCATGGCCTTCTTCTCTACTTTTGTCATGAAATCATGACACTTCTGCCTCTGCTGACATCATCTTCAATTCTATCATGAAATCATGACCCTTCTCACTTTCTCAACCTTTTCTCGGCTTGCACTAGCGAAAATGGAACATGTCATGAAATCGTGACACTTTCGTTGCCTTATGCTTTTCTCTGCCTTACGCCTGCGAAACTGGAACATGTCATGAAATCATGACACTTTCACCTTCGAGCTCTTCCTTCTTGAATTCATCGCAAAATCATGATGCTTCTTCTGTTGAAGACTTGTTTACTGTCTCTATCATGAAATCGTGACACTTTCTCCAACTGAATGCCCCCATCTCAACCTGTCATGAAATCATGACACTTTCTCCAACTGAATGCTGCCATCTCAACCTATCGTGAAATCGTGACACTTTCTGCATTCGTACGATTTCTTTGCAACCTATCATGAAATCATGACAGTTCTCATTTTTTACTCTTCCCTTTGCTGCATGTCACGAAATCATGATAGTTCTTACTTTGAGTTTTGTAGCATGTCACAAAATCAGTTCTCACTTTGACTTCTATAGCATGTCACGAAATCGTGACACTTTGTCTTGCTACTTTCTCTCTCTTCGAACTTGTCACGAAATCATGACAATTCACACTACGGACTCTCTTTTCAGCATTATGTCATGAAATCGTGACACTTTTTCTTTTGGACTCTCTCTTCTGCAATATGTCATGAAATCATGACACTTTTCCTTTTGGACTCTCTCTCCTACAACATGTCATGAAATCGTGACACTTTTCCATCCGTACAATCTTCTTTGCAATATGTCACGAAATCGTGACACTTTTCCTTCTCTGCCTTCCTGCACTTTTCGAGTCATGAAAATGCGACATGTCATGAAATCGTGACACTTTCCACCTTGCTCTTCTTTTCTACCAACATGTCACGAAATCACGACAGTTTTTCCAGCTCTTTCTCTCTCCTCAAACATGTCGCGAAATCGCGATAGTTTTTCCAGCACTTTCTCTCTCCTCTAACATGTCGCGAAATCGTGACAGTTTTTCTTGCCTGCTGCATACCTTTTCTTACTTGTCTTTTTCTTTGATCTTTTGCAAATGGGCTACTATGATCTTCCTGGAAACTCACTGTCCATGCTCTGAATAATCTGACATTAAATCAAATTCCTTCAAGAGCTTCTTGACATCAATGACAACTTCTACACTTGAGCAAAGGCAATGGACCCAAGGTACCCAAAATTGCCAACAAATTTACATGGTGGAATCGGTAGCTGCCATAAATTCGAGCAGGTTGTCCGACTTTAATGGTCATCATAGTATTTTTTGTTGTTCATACCCAAATCTACCACATAGTTCTTCGTGTAATCTGCCTTTATAACCACCATGCCACAATCATTTTAAACATTTTACACTGCTAAAAGCATGAGGTAAGGGATAATCATTCAGATCGATAATGCCTGAGATTTGAACCTTGGACTTTTGCCCCCTTACGGGGTTTGGTCAAACCAATTGGTCTACACCTCAGACCTACTTGTGTCAAATAATAATTTTTTTGAAAAATAATTTGAAAAAACTTGTATTAAAACAAAGATCATTTACAATTTGGGATGAGACTTCTCCCAGTATTAGCTAAAGAGAACACATGTTTACAATAGTAAAATAATATTTGCATTGGAGCCAAATCTCTTAAACCATATTTCTACAATGGTTGTTCACCTGTTTACAACTATAAAATAAGATCTACATTAGAGCACAAATATCCTAAATCATATTTCTAGAATGGTTGTCCAAATTAGCTAAACACTGGATTTGCTCACCAACTTGCCTAATCATCTCATCCTCAATAGCCATATCACTATGCCACTAAACCCCTACCTCCTTCTAAGTACCCATATTAACTAGGAATTCTGCCACTTTATTTATATCTCTACTCATATAAAATAGAATCACATCATCTAATTCCCTCCATAATTCCTTAATTTGAGTGATAAGAATCCTCAACCTCCATGTCTTCAAAGCAAAGTTCCTCATGCAATCTAGAGCTCCAACCATTATTTGAGAATATGATTCTAGGATTATCCTCCTGTAACCTTGTTTTACTGCCCAAATAGAAGCAGATTTGATATCTAAGGCTTTTGTTTCATTTTTTTTGGCTTTTCCTAAGCCTTTCAATTCCTAATAGAGCATTGTTCCAACATGAGTTTGATAAAACACTCCAATTCTAGCTCTAGCCAGATTGCCTTTTGTAGCTCCATCATTATTAATTTTAATCCAACCTTCTAGGGATGGTTTCCAACTACCTCTGTCATGCCCCTCTTGCACTTCAACTTCCTTCTCCATTGCCCCTATAACAACCTAAGTTTCCTCTTTAGCATAGACTACCACAGTTTCTATGACTTTGCTCCAAATGACCTGCCAAACTCCATCTAAAGAAGAAAAGGTTTTTCTAAAAATTTTAGCATTTCTATCCAACCACACTTGCCACCAAATGAAGTTTAATCCAATATCCAAAACAATACAAAGATATTTAGATTTAAATCTACTCCTCTTCCATATTTTCCAAATATTAATCCGATTCAAATCACCATTAACTTGAATTTTATAATATAAAAACCATCTCTCCTAGATCTAGCGCATGAATGGGTACTCAAACATCAAGTGATCAGCTATTTCCTCACTATTTTAGCATAAAGAAAATTGTGATGGACCAATGATTCCCCTACATCTGAGATTATCAAAAGTAAGAATTCCATTATGCATGAATTGCTAGGCAAAAAAGTTTACTTTCGGCCAACCCTTGGACTGCCAAATATTTATCCAATTCTCAACCTAATATGTATGAGGAGGAATCTCTGTAAGTATCTTATTATATCCATCCTTCACTATGTAGACACCAAGGCTCCCATATCCCCAAGATAATTCATCCTCCTCATATCTACCTATGAGAAATATTTCTACCAATATTTTAGTCATGATGGGTGTCAAATCTGAAGGGATTGAAATTGGCCACTCATCCAACTTCTTAAACTACTTAAAATTATAATCCCCTAGCTGACTAGTGTTGAAATAACTTTCAATTTGGACCCAAACCCTGGTTTCCATGGCTTTTTTTATTGGTTGTAGTTTAAAAAATGAACAATAATAGGTGGGTATTGATCCCATGAATCTATCCAAAATCATACCTTCTCTCCTCTCCCCACTTTCCAAAATAATCCATTTTTTACTACCTGAGATCCTAACTTGAGATCCTGCCACACTAAGGATCCATTACCATCCAAAGGTAAATGACCCACCTCATTTGGGTTTACCTGTCCCAAATATTTACTAGTTAAGATTCTATTGAATAAAGAAGTTGGTTGGGAAATCCATCTCCCGTAAAGCTTTCTAGCCAAAGCTTTATTATTTAACTTTGATCTTCTCAGTACCAAACCTCATTTTACCTTGGGTTGGCTTAATTTCTCCCAACCTACTAAGGCCCATTTCCTTTCTCCTTTTACTCCTTCCCATAAATAATTTCTAGCCATCTTATCCAACTCTTTCCATATGGTATGTGGGGCATCAAGGAAATAATATTTAAAAATTGGTATGGCCTGAATGATTGACTATAAAAAATTTAATCTACCCCCATAGCTTAACCATTTATGAGACCAATGATTAATTATTTCCTTGATGTAGTCTAAAATATTCCTCTAGATACCTATTTTTAGTTTTTTTAAATGCAAAGGGACACCCAAGTATACCACTGGGAGAGAAGTCCTTTTGAATCCCAAGATCTTTAAAATTATGTCTTGAAGCCTTTGATCAATATTGAAAAAGACCACTTTGGATTTTTTATCATTGATGAATTTTTTGTATCCCTAAGGTAGAAATTAAGTGTATCTCTAACCATTCTTGATTCCCTAAAGCTGGCCACTCCCACCAATCCTGTGTCATCCACAAATTGTAGGTGAGTCAAAACTTTCTCACCCACCTTGATACCTATTAGCAAACCTTGTTGTCTTCTCCTCAATATGAGTCTACCCAAGCCTTTAGCCAATATGAGAAAAAGATAAGGGGAACAAGGATCTTCTTTATGAAGGCCTTGTGTAGCTCCAAATGATTACAAGGGAAGACCCTTGATTAATATTGAGTATTTAAGAGTAGAAACATGGATCATGACCCATTATATCCAATATTGAGAGATACCAAAAGCTACCATCATCTTTGACAAGAATCTCCACTCCACCCTATCATAAGCCTTTGATATATCTAATTTTATGAACATTCCTCTATTACTAGATGTTTGCATTGAATGGATTACCTCCTGAGCTAGAACCACACCATCCAAGATCTACCTACCCTCTACAAAACCCCCTTGGTCATAGGAGATAATGCTATGTAGAAGAGGTTTTAGCCACTCATCCATTACCTTTGTGATTATTTTATATATGACATTGCATAAGGCAATAGGTATATAATATGAAATATGTACCCCCTCCTCCCCTTTTGGAATTAAGGCAATGAAAGTATGATTTAATTTTTTAAGCATTATTTTACTACCTTTGGACTCCTCTATAACATCCATTACATCCTCCTCCAAGTTGTCCTAGAAGGCCTGAAAAAACTCAATTGGAAGGCCATATGGACCTGGTGTTTTTCCAGTGCTTATTCCAAATACTACATTCTTCAGTTCCTCTATCAATGGGTTTAAGTAGGACTTGATTTTCTTCATCAGAGATAACAGGGGGTATGACATCAAGAACTTTTTGAGCCTCTTCATCTCGCACCATACTTTCCTTAAATAGTTTAGAAAAATAATCCATTGAATGGAAATGCATACCTGGAATTGTATCAAAGGAGTATCCATTCTCATATTGAAAATCTTCCATGTTGTTCATCTGTATTCTAACACAGGCAGTCCGATGGAAAAATTTGGTATTTTTATCACCTTATAATAACCAAGTGGTTCTTGCTCTCTATTTCCAGTAGGTCTCCTCTTAGTTGTTAATGTCCTCAAACACTTTACGCAATGCAACATCCTCTTATTTGAGCTACTCTGTAATTTTTCCTTCCCTATATTATTTTTGAACATCATCCGATCTAGCCACCAATGGAGCTCTTTGGACCTGGAAGTCTGTCTTGTTAGCTCACCTCCATTTTTTTAGTTTATATTTGATATAATGAAGTTGTTTGTGGAATCTAAACATTGGTGTCCCATATGTGGGGTGACCCTCTTCCCACCACTATGGAATTTTCTTTTGAATTTCCTCTTTTTGTAACCAAAAGTTTTCAAATTTAAATGGTTTGTGATGCTGCACTGTCTTGATCCTCCCTTCCAAAAAAATGGGAAAGTGATATGAAACTGGACCCTCCAAAATCTGAAATTTTATATTCCATTTTACAAATGCCTCCTCTGAAATCGAAAAAAGGTCTAACTTCAACTTCCTGCTATATGGCTCCCTCCTCTTATTAGTCCAAGTATAGTTGGTTCCAAGGCATTTAATATACACCAAGTGTAATGCTTGGACTTGGGTAATCATAAGTCGATCCCTTGGGTCCAAAATTGGGGTTTCCCATTCCTGATATCTAGAGGATAATTTAGCATAAAAATTCCTAGTAATAATCCAATCTAACTCTTCCCTTGATACTCTCATGTTATGCACATATTTCCATTGATGCATATGACCATCTAGGTTTTGATCCCCATAAACATTTGTGATTAAAACATGTTCAACTGTGACATTATTCCTAAAATGTGATGTGAGAATGCCCTTCCAAGCTATATATTCTATTGCAGTCCATTCAAGAGAGTTCCAAAGAGTAACTATCCCCCCTGAGGCCCCTTGGGTAGCCACTTCCATATGACCAGCATCCCTCCAAAATCTATTTATTGTTTTACACATAATATCCAATGACATTTTTGTCTCTTGGATAAGCAAAAAATATGTTTTACATTTTTCTAAGAGTCTTCGGATAGTAGATTTATGGGTTATACTATTTAAACCCCTAACATTCCATGATTGTATAATCATTGGTTACCTTGAGAGCAGTAAAAATCTATTGGCCTCACCGATCCTCCAGTGATCAGTTTGTCTACTTGAACTGCTATCAATTTCTTATTTGATTTTCTACCCACTTCTTGAGAGCTACTATTTTTCTATCTCTTTTCCACCTAATTTATCCCTAGATTTGGACTTTCTCTATTCTTTTTTCTATGACCGTGATGAAATCCTTAATTATCAGTTGCTCTTGGTTATGCACTATCAATGCCCCTACACTCTCTGATTACAGTAACTCACTGCACTCAATTACCTGCTCTATGATGGAATGAGATGAAAGAGGAGCTTGAACATGGCTATTTTTATTTTCATTATTCCCATCCACTCCTTCCATGAATTGTTCTTCTTCTTGGTCCATTAGTGTCTTAAATATCTCATACCTATTGGAGGTATTGAGGTGGGTTTGCTCTTTACCATATTTTTTCTTTTTCCTTATTCTTTTTGGTTGTTCAAAACCAACTCCATGTGCTTCTTTAACCTAAGAAATATTGATTTTTTCTTTATTTATTTTTTACTTACCCTCCTTAGGAAGATTTGACATTCCCATATGAGTCTCCATTTTTATGTTCATATTATTTGGGCAAGATCGGGCTAAATGCCCATATTTGTGGTGAAATCTACATCTAAAGGGCAACACCTCATAATCCAATTGTTGAATCCAAGATATTCATGCAAGTTCGAGTTCCACCTTTGCTGGCAAAGGCTAGCTAATAGCCATTTCCACACATAATATTTCATAAACAACTATGTTTCCTTCTATTGTGTCTTTGGAAACACCCAAATGTATTCCAAGGGAATTGCCAATAATTTCCAATACCTGCTCACTCCAAAAATCCATTGGAAGTGCATACAAATGGATCCAAACCAGGATAGTAGTGGGTTCCATTTGAGGATCAAATCCCACTCTCCAGGGTTGAACAAATAATCCTGTCGGACCATGATTCCTATTTTATAATTCAAAAGCCCTATTTCTATCAGCAAGTGAAGAAAAACTAACAATAAAATATCCACATTTCTAATAAACCACAAAGAATACTCACCAAGAGGCTCCCAGTTTTGTCGGACCTAGGAATGCAAAAAATTCAAGGTAGGGCGAATACCCATGAATTTACAGATCAAATCATGATTGGCTCTATATAAAACTATTTCTTTGACCATCCTTTGTTCAATGATAATATTTTCCCTTGATTCTAACTGTGGAAAGCATCCATTAACTCATTGAGATGTTGATCTATTTCCAGCAGTCGTAAAGAGCATTTTTAATGCAATTTTTTGTGCTTCTTCAATCTCTAATGGAGATATATCCTTTAACAAATCTGCAAAAAAACTATGTCTCTCTAAAAGAGGATCTAGAGATGTCCCCATTGGGCCCTCCTGGGGCAACAATCTTATCTTCAAATCCATAGTAACCACAAATCTAAACCATGATATTTTGAAAAGTTTTGTACTTTTATTGTATCAATAAATCTTGTGTCAAATTATGTTAAAAAAAAAAATTATTTTTATTTTAATGGATTTTACAAGAATTTAATAGAATTAATAGCAATAACCATTACTAAAATATCATGGAAATGAGGAACATATATTACAAGAAATAATGAGTGGAAAGGACAAGCATAGGTACTCTAAAAAATAATAATCATAAATATAACACACCAATACAATGGATGGGGTGCGATAGGTATATAAAAAAATAATAATTAAATATAAACTACATAATTCTTCACCAACACAACATTAGGGTAAGAGTATGATAACAAAAATTACTATAGTATTAAATCATGGGCCTATAGGTTAAATACATAAATCCTAATGTTTTCCCATAAGCTTATTCAAGTGATTATGTCATACAATGATAGCCTTTTTTAAATAAGGTTAGACTACATAATTTAGCACCCTCATAATAATATATACCAAGTGGCTAAGTAGATAAGACATTAAGGATAACATATTTACCATAAAGGAATCTCTACTAAATCAATATACTTCCATATAAAGAAGACCCTATAGGTGATTCCTTTCATAATTTGCTTCAATATTTTATAGTTATATATATATATATATATATATATAAATTCTTTGAATATGGCTTATTCTTTTATAACATTCACAAGTGTGCATATCCTTCTTCAAGGCCCAAATTTTCTATTGTGTAAATTGGTCATAATAATTGTAGATGAAAGAGCCTTTACATGAGACCATCATGAGAAGTTCCACCATAGATCCTCAAAGATGATTGAAAAAAAATCTAGAAGAGAAGAGACTATACAAATTTAGATCTTAGAGTTTATTTAAGAAAATATAAACAATATAGATAAAAATCCAAAACATATGATATGAGACAATGGATGGACAAGAACACACGTTCTAAATCCTTATATTTTATGCTTGTCTTCATATCTTAAATATAGATTTCTCTTCTTTGAATATGGGATAAATTTTTCTACTTTACAATAATATATATTATAATTTATTCCTTTAAATAGGTGTTATTAATCCTAAAGACCATCACACAATGAGATATTCTTCCTCTAACAATTTTTAAACAAATATGACCAATACAAAGAGGTTAAAAAATAATCTAATTTAAAAAGTGTTATTCAAAATGATTCTATATGCAAAGGTTATGGCCTTTAAAATGGTTTCCATATTTATCTTTAAGATAAAAAATGAAAATTGGTGTTGAAACATATATAAACTAACCTTATTAAGCCAAGGCCAACTATGATGAAGTGCCTATGTGTGCTCTTAATGTATCCTATGGGCAAGTGCTATGCAAGCCTGATGGCATTCTCTATATAAGCCTATGGATGTTCTATATGTATGCCTACATGCATCTTTATGTAATCCTATGAGTAGTTTTGATGTATTCATCCTTAGCGGTGTTGGTTAAACCACCTATATGGTTGACATTTATTAAAAGGTTTAACACATTTATTATATTCTAATTTAAAGTTCAAGTTAGGTTATGTTAGATTGAGGTTAACATTTAATTGAGGATGTTTTATCGCTTAAATAACCCCAACGAATTACCTATTGCATACATTTTGTGAAGTGAGATCATGGGAGTACCTATAGGTATCCACCCCTTGTTCATATTATTTGATTCTCTCTCTCTCTCTCTCTCTCTCTCTCTCTCTCTCTCTCTCTCTCTCTCTCTCATTTCATATATAGGATCTTTTATTTCAATCTTATTTCTTTTTTGCATATCATAATGATGAATTTATGTTTTAGATTATTTTTAAAATGTATTGTTAATTCCAACATGGTATTAGATCCAATACAAAGTAAATATGCTCAATTAAATAAAAATACTATATAGGGTAAATCATGGTATATATGGATAAATCATCAATTTGTTTGGATTTCTTGTGAAATTTTAAGGGGGTTTTAGTTTAATACTTTTTAATATTTCATCATTTTGATACATGTTTTCATGTTTGAAAATTTTCCTCTTTTTTCCAAATTTGAATTTAAAACTAGAATATTCCATGAATATTTCAATATGTGGTAAGAAAGGATAGGGAGGGAATGCACATATTAGTTTTGATAATAAATCTACAATTTGTAATATTTTTAAAAGAAATTATCCAAGTTTAAATGTAACCAAGAGGAAATGGGATAATGGTTTGGCACATTTGTAATAAGCTACAAATCATTATTTTGAGTTACAACATATGTATATTTTTGTTTAATATATTACTGTTGTGGCTTGATTTGTCACAAAAGTGAACTTGAACCATGACTATCATATGCAATTATTTTAAAGGCAAGAACCCATTAATCATAGCCCAAACCACGCATTGGATGGGTTAAAAATGCTTTAGCCCAACCTCCAGAGTAAGTCGGTATTCCTTGTCAACTTACTGAATGTTGACTCTTTATAGCTCATAACAATAAAATATTAGGGATATGAATAAAAGGGTTAAGAAGTAAATTAATTAATGGTGGAAAGATAAAGCCAACATCATAGACATCCATAGAGAACCCCTGACAAATTCATTTCAAAATAACAAATTGTTGGTCGGTAATTTGCACCTAATGGAAGGATTGTGTGCCTTACAGACTAGACCAACATCAATAGGTCATAGGATGATGAAACCCTTTAACCAATATTCGGAGAAGGCCAATTTCATGTGAGGTGATAGATATTTTTATGGAGATTTGGAAAAGAAGAAATAAAACAAAACTAAGCTAACATGATTGTATTAAAAGGGGTGGGTTAGCCACATCAAGATATATGCAGGATAGAGGTAGAAACACATTCACATTTACAAATCATCTAACAGACCAACCAAAATATTTTACTTTAATTATTAACACCCATCACATTATTGTAAATTCCAAAATCAATAAATCAACAATTAAAATCCAGATTTTATAATAACAACTAATTCATTTACCGATTTTAACATAAAAGAACAAACATAAAAAAGTGTACATACTTGGTTGGAAGGCTAGACAATGCTCTGGTTATATTAATATGTTTTCAGTCTTACATACAAATTGTAATGGCTAAGAGACAACCCTTTGAATTGGTTATATTTGTTTACTTATAGCCGAGAGGTGTTTCCTCCTCTTCCTCCAATGAACAACTTCATTAATGCATAATGTACCACTTAGGTGATGGGTAATTATCTTCCTAAAATATCATTGCATTTTATGAGAACTTTCAAGATATGGAATGTGTCATCAGATGGTATTCATTAATTGCATCTCCTCTTCCAAGTTCTATCTCCATTGATGCTATACTCTTTGCACTTATATCCCTGGTTGTGATGGTTGAGTAATAATTTCACCTGTAACTTGCCCTCCTTTGATTGCAGTGTGTTGGTGGGAAACATTGTTCTTAGGTTTCCAAGTGAAGCTTTGGTGGGCCTCCTAAAAGATATAATAACCTGCATTAAATGTGAATAATATTTTCTTATATATAGACCTGATACCTAGGTTAGCACTAGCTCTGACCACTCATTACCTTTCTTTATCAAGTACTAGCCATAGGCAGGACATTTTGAGGCTTTCTAGTGGGTGACAACTTGTTGTCCACCCTTTTTGCTTCATTTAAATGGTATTTTGGGAAACGTCTACCCCTACAAGCCTTCAAAATAGTCACCTAAGCTAGGGCAGGTCCTTCTAAACAACTCCACCCTTACAATTATTTGGTTCACCTGCTTGAGCTAGGGCAGGAGTTTTGGGATGGCTCTATTCTTTTTTGTCTTCTAAACTCTTGCCCTTGCTAGGGTGGGGGTTTTTAGGAACTCCTTTTGATTTGCACCCACTCGCTTATCGGATCTTACCACCATGGCTTGGGCAGTATCTTAGATAGGGCAAACAATATTTTCATGGGCAAAACATCCACCCTTCACACAATCTACCCAATACATGATTTTACTTCTTAGTTGGGGTAGGGATTTGTCAAATATGCTTTGGGCCAAGGAGGTTGAATTTTCTGCCCCACATTCCTGGTGACTTTCAAGGCCCTTTTACTTGTAAAAAATGAAGAACCTAGAACTCTGGCTTAATAACAATATTGAAACCAAAATTTGAGTCAAAATTGACCCTGATCATTGGTTTGTAGAGTCAATAAAAAAAGTAATCACAAAATTGGATCAGTTCGATAGAGGCCTTGAAACTTACCTAGAAGCCTATCGTAGCAGTAGGATCATCTTGATGTTGTTCTTGTCCTTCAAAATATTTAGGCTAAGATACTGATCTCGAAAAAAATTGAATTTTTAGATCATTATAGATGCGCTCCCAAACTTCATGCATTGGGAGGGATGTGTTCTTAAGATGGTCACTTATGTCCTCCAATCAGTTCAAGCTTTTATAGAAGATATTTGGGTAGTACTCTAATACTTCCTCTATCTTATTGTGGAGATTTAAGAACCTCAAGATAATGTCCATCATCTTGTTAACTACCACAGGCTCATCAAGTGCATCGATCTTACTATGGTCTTGTTTCATAGTTTCAAACCGATCGATGAGGTCCTATTTCATATGAAACTACTTATTGCTCTCCTAGAATCCTAGAGAGATGAGTTTCCTAAGCTCTGCATTGATGGCATTCATTTTATCTACTTACTTATTTAGAAATATCTAAATTTATTTTTTCTCATAGTAGAGGTCCATGACTAAGAGCACCTTGTTCATACGATGTCTGGCATGGTCCTTTTTATATTCTTGGTAATACAATAGGGTAACATCCCCTCTCTTGAATATAGTCTTTATCACCAATTCTTGAAGACCCATGCATGGACCACTCTCCCCTTTTTGAATACCTCTGACTTTACCCATTTAGAAATTGATAGTACATACACTAGCCTTAATGTAGAGGCGGGGATCACCTTTATCATTACCTCTTTTGCCTTATTCAGGTAAAATTCCTTGACATTCCTTATCTAGGTTTTTGTAATTTTCAATCCATGAGGAACATTATTCTCCTTTTCAAGCTCGCTGAGAGCATCATTTAAGGCATTTTGTAGTTGTTATTTAGCTTGAGCTTTACCATCCTATTTTTTAGTCGATTCTTGAGACACATGAAAATTTATTTTCCATGCATTGATCTCCTCATCCTATTGTTGTAATACTTTTTAAGAGGCAGCTTTACTCAATCCTTCCTAAAGTTACTTCACCTGAAGCTCCAAGGCATTCTACTCTTCTTTTTCTTGCTTGAGTTGCTCCTCTAGACTACTGATATTTTTTTGGCTAGTTTCAAGTCCCTTTCCTCCTTGTTACTTTTCCAAAATAGTGTATCGACTTGTACATGTAGGTTTATGAAATTTTATGCTTTGAGAAGTTTTACAATATCCTTAGAAGTTATCTGAAAATCCCAATATTTTGGCTCCATATACATGAGGACCTTACTGACTTTTGGTATAGCTGTTAAATCATGTAGTTGTACCTCTATAGGATCTAGCTCCAAGCATGTTGTGGGGACCACTGGTGTGTGTTCTTCTGCAAAATCCTCCCATTGTTGATCCTCCAATTTTCTTTGATTGTCTTGAATCTTCTTTACTATAGAGTAGACCTCTAGTAATTCTTCTTATATAAATTGTACGAGGACTGCAATAGTCAAGAAGGATGGAAGGGGGTTTACAAGGTATGATGGGAGGGCATAGGTCTATAATGAACTCATAGACCTATTTACTTATCTTAGGTCTAGCAAAAAGGGAGGTAGCTTGACTAGTTGAGTCTAATTGAGTTGGTTTTGGGGTGATCCAAACAAGGGCTCCCTTTTAGGTGGATATTGTAGCAGTGGAGGGGTTTCAATGGATGGGTTGGTAGGCATGAGTGGTAGAAATTCTAGTGGTTTCTTAGGTAGTGAATATTAGGGATTAGGTGAATACATATGGCTATGATGGGTATAATTACCATAAAATATGTTTGAGACATGATGGGGAATTCCTCTATTGCCTATAGTAATGGGGTTCCTTGGGGGGATGGTGACCATGAGTCCACCTCCTCCACTACAATCTACTCTTGGACCACCTTTAGGACCTCCCTTGAGGCCACTTACTACTTTTGAATCTTTCTCGAGGCCACCATTCCTTCTATATTTGGTACCTTCAAAACCAACTCCCTTACTCCACCTGCCACTATTGTGACTGAGTTAAGTTAGGGCTTAGGACACCCTTTTGCTTCTTGTTGGATTGGGACTTGTTGTGGCTACTCCACAACACACCCCAAAATTGGGGACCCACCTTTTTTGCATGCTTTCCAAGAAGACTACAGCGGCCCAGATGCTAAAATCAAAGAAAAAGAAGAATGTCACGAAATCATGACATGTTGCTCTATCGCGGCTAGGAAAATGAAAAGTGTCGCGATATCGTGACATGTTGCTCTGTCGTGGCTAAGAAGCTAAAAATTGTCGCAATATCGCGACATGTCACGTTTTTGCGGCTTAGATTGGCAAAAGATAACAAAAATAAAAAGTGTCGCGATATCGTGACATGTCGTGAAATCGTGGTCAAAATGGTCAAACAGAACAAGAGGTTAAAATGTCACGATATCGTGACATGTCATGAAATTGCGATGCCAGAAAAAGAACCAAGTTGAAGACTCAAAATCATCGCGATATCATGACATGTCATGAAATCGCGGTCAAAGCAAGCAAGAAGAAGTGTTGACCAAAAAATGTCACGATATCGCGACATGTCATGAAATCGCGGTTCACAGAGGAGAGAGACAGACAAAGTGAAAAATATCGTGATATCGTGACATGTCATGAAATCACGGTCAAAACAGTCAAACAGAGCAAGATGTCAAAGTTGTCGCGATATCGCGACATGTCATGTTTTCGCGGCCCAAAGACGAGATGAAGCGCAAGGAGAAAAAACATCGTGATATCGCAACATGTCATGTTTTCACGACACAGATCATGAGGCAGACTTAAAATGAAAAGGTGTCGCGATATCATGACAGGTTTTGTTCTCTGGACTTAAAATGAAAGGATGTTGCGATTTCGCGACATGTTATGTCATCGCAGCCCAAAAGAGAAAAGCGTCACGATTTCGTGACAGAAAGCAACAAGATGGTACGAAATGAAAAAGTGTCACGATTTCATGACAAAAAGCAATGAGATGGTATGGAATGAAAAAGTGTCACGATTTCATGACATGTCGTGTTTTCATGGCTAAGTACAACAAAACATAGTGAAGGAGAAAAACGTCACGATTTTGCGACAGGTTGCATCCACGCGGCCCGAAGGAGAAAAACGTCGTGATATCGCGACATGTCTCATTTTTGCGATGCATGAAGGCGAACAAGGCTGCTGATAGAAAAACATCATGATATCGCGACATGTCTCATTTTTGTGGTGCTTGAAGACGAATAAAGTTGCGGGTATAAAAACGTCGTGATATCGTGACATGTCTTGTTTTCGTGATACAGGTGGAAGAACAAAGCTGCAGATAGAAAATGTCATGATATCGCGACATGCTATTTTTGTCACGATTCACGGTGGGCCATTATAGAACATACAGGGGTAGCGTTGAACACATGGCATAAAGGTGTAAGAATCATGGGAAGCATTATAGTTCACAGAGAAGATCAAACGTTTCGACGTAGAGAAAAATGAAACGAAGCGATCTGGGAGATGAAACGAAGCGTCATAGGGCAAAATAGAGAGCATTGCTAAAAAGTTTAAAAGTAGAAGCACAGATTGGTACAGAGGTCAAAAACCACTATGAGCAGAGTTGCAGAGCCGAAGGCAATAAGCCATTTTGGGCCTACTTTTGGAGTGTTTTTCTTCCACTTTTTTTGGATATTTTCCTTTACATTGGACTAGGTAGGAAATTGTTGTAAGAAGAGTTGCGATGTTGAAGGCAGAGGGCCATTCTGGGCCTGCTTTTGAGGCTGTTTTCTTCCATAGACTGGGTTTGGGAAACCAGAAAGTTTTGTTGTTGTAAAATGACCAATTTTTAATACAGAAAATTCAAAGAGTTGCACCTCATTGACAAGAAATAAGGAGTTATTTTTTGCATGCAAGATTGAATGTTTATTTTTCCCCTTTCAGATTTCTAGGCTTATAGGTGAAGTTTAATGCAAGTTCTCTTGGTTGCTTCATGCAAATTTCTAAATCTGAAAATCATAGTTAAAACCCTAGAAACCAACACCTAGCTTATCTGGATTGTGCGAGTTTTGCAGGTTCAATAGGTTAGGTTGTATGCAGAAAACCTCATTATCTTCGATTTTGTCAAAATAGGATCGTAGCACTCTGAATGTACTTTAGTTTCAGTTTCTTTACATTTTATTTTCATTTCTTTTATTCTCTGCACTTTTATTTTCCCAAAAATTTAACTTTATTTTAATTTACAGTCATTGAAATAAAATACTTGAAAATCTACCGAAATCTGAAAATAAAATAATTTCATCATTAAGATCAATTCACATTGAGTTCATTCTGATTAAATGAACAATCATTAAAATTTCAAAATAAAATAAACCACCATTGCCCCTTGTTTACAATTACTTGCAACCACTAAGGTGTTCCGAGCATTTAAATTGAATGTTATTATTTATGTAAAATGCTAACTTAGCGGAGACCTTGGAGAAATTATTTATTTAGTTTCTTTGCAAGAGAGGATTTGGAACTTGAATCCTATCGGAGAGTGTGTTTTCACAATCGGGTGAAAATACCACTCAACAGATTGGTGCTAGAAGGAGGGCATGAATGGGTTTATTTCAGAGTGATTTAAATGCTATAGGGATTTAAATTTTGAATATTTCATGCCCTATTGATTATATAGCCCTCTTTTAACAATACAACCTTGTAGTGTTAAAAGGAGGACATGAATTGCTATGCATTGTTCTAACGCTTTTTGATTGTTCATACAGGAATAATGTGTTTTGACTTGATTTAAAAAAAATAAATAAATCTCTTGACTAACGAGGTTGTCTCCATGCAATTACTTTCATTTGATTTTAATGGATACATCTCTTGGTTGGTGCTAACATGATTATTCATACGTTACATGTTTGATATTTGCTAGTCATTTCAAGGTTTCCTTCTTTCATGACTAACAAATTGGTTTTGAAATTATTCTTTGGGTTTCATTAATGGCTACAACTGTAGGAACGTGGTATGGGATACATGCTAATCCGTTGAACATTAGTGGAGATTTTCATGATTTACCCAAGAACGTAGAAAAACATTTGCCCAAGTTTAAACACAATGGTCCAACATTAGCCGAGGAACATATTCAAGCCTATGTGGATATCCTAGTTAGATGGAATGTCGAACATGAGGATGTGGCATGTAGAATGTTTCCCGGAACCCTAGATGAGGTGGCATATGATTGGTACATCAATTTACCCCTTGGTTCTATTACATATTGGACTCAATTGAAAGATGAGTTTATCAATCAATTTAGGTTACTCATTGATCCTCTCACGATATATCAACAATTTACTTCTTGCAAAAGAGAACCTAATGAGCCAGTGAGAAATTTCAACTTGAGGTTTCGAAAGCTTTATGCGAGACTAATTTCTCCCTATACTATTGAGGAAAGTGGTGCTCTTCAAATATACTTTCGAGCATTGGATCCATTGTTTGCCATATTTGTTAGGATGAATCCCTTGGTTACTGATCTTGCATCGGCCTACATAGAAGCTATGATTGTAGATCAACAATTAAGGCCACAAGGTTATGGAATAGAGCAATCAACTATGGTAGGACAACTAGGGGCTTGCAATCAAACCTCGATGGTAGATCAAGCATGGGCACAACAAAATTTGATATCAAATGTTTTTCCCTACAATCAACTTTATCCTACCATACCAACTTATGCTCCCACATGTGCTTATACAAGTACTTTCATCCATCCAACTATGCCTCAATTAGAGAATCATGTGGTCACTCATGGAACCATTGCAACAAATGTTCAAGCATTGTCCGTGGATATCAATCCAACTAATCCTACTACTTCTACCACTCAACCCAAAGAGTTCGTATCGAAGTAAAAGAGCAAAAGAAAGTGGTTAAGAAGGTATGTAGGCATGTTCCACCACAAAAATGAACACATCAATGTATGCATCCAAATTATCCGAGGAAGAAAATTCATAATGTCGATCTTAATGATGTTTCATGTTATGCTTCTTCAAGTGATACAAGAGATTTTGAGATGACTCACGTTGAAGTAAATACCTATTCGAAAAGTCTTGAAGAGCATGAAGTTTTTGGAGAAGAAATTCTATGGATGGGTAACAAGAAGTTGGAATCAAATGATCACCATCTTGTTTTGGAAAAGAAATATCCAGAATCATTACCCAAAAAGGAGGATTTGGATGAACAAACTTATGTGGATATGATTTGGTCAGATGTACTGGAAAAGGATTGGAGCAACTATATGACACGGAATTCAAAAATTGATCCCATTATAGAAGATCCTAAGCCATCACAAGTGGTTGAAAATGAATTTGAAAGAAAATCAACAAATGAAGTTGAAGACATAATCGAATTTCACCACTTGTTCTCGAAGGACACTTTGGATGATGTTCTCGAAAGTGATGACCAAGAGGATCCACACCTTCCAAATTGTGATAAAATTGAATCATGGGTTACAAATTTGGATTATGATAGCTTTACCAATTTGAATTCAAGAGATAACCCACTTTTGGAAATAATTGAACCATCTAAGGAAGGTGAAGATGAATGGGATGAGAAACATGTTGATGAATCAAAATATGAAGAAGTACTTGAGCGTCACAACTTGAACTTGGAGGATGATTACTATGATTCGTGGAAGAAATGGGAAGAATATTATCAATCTAAATCTTCTAACAAACTTATTGCGTCAAACAATATGCAGGATAACTCAATTGCTTCCTCGCATGAGGATACTATGAATCTTGTACAATTTGAGAAAGTTTTGGAAGAGGAATTTGAATCTCATCAAATTTTGGAGCATGATAAGGATTCTACGACCATGAACCAAGAAAGAGAGTCACTTGCTTTAGATCCCTTTGAAGGAAAAGAAATCAAAAATCTTGATCCACGTACTTGCGCTACGATGATTATGCCATTTCAGAAAGAGAAAATTACAAAACCTGAACCATTTGGGTTTGATATCACTGATGATCCAATTGAAAATCTCATGTTACCCAAGACAACCCAAGTGACTGATCATGGAAAGGCGTTAGATAGACAAGACTTATGGTTTGAAAGGGATGGACATATTTTCAATTGGGTACCTAAGTTTGGTGCCTTTGATAAACAGGTCATTGAGAAAGAACAAGTGTTGCGTGATGATGAAGGTCATGAGAGAAAAAAAGAATTTTCAAATCCTCTTTAGGTAAGGTCAAATGAAAGCATGCCAAAGGTAAAATCTCATATTTTTGGTTTCATCGATGCAGAATTCGAATGGAGGTTTGCCTAATGAATGGTTTGATTCAAATATTATTAATGTTATGGCTTTATTGAATGAAAATGAATTAGCTTTGAAATTTTTAGAAATAGGCCCTTGCTTACAAAATTTCATTTTGAATAAAGAAAGCCTAGTTCTAAATCATGAATGGAATTATGAGATTTATACCTTAAATAATAGACAAGATAAAATTGAAGATCATACATTGTCTAATCAATTTCATGATTTGAATATCACCCATGTGAGTATTAATGGAACTAAATCAAATTGGTGGGGTGAGCGAGGTAAGTTAAAAATTGTTGCATGGTGCGGTCTAGTCTTGTTTTTGTTGGATTCCTACAACATTTGGCATGCGCATCATGTTATATTTTTGTTGAAGTGTTCTAATCATGTTTGGGATCCAGGGAAGTGACAGTTCAAACCATGCACCATCTTGTATTATATTGTACATTTGTATATAGATTTTGTTTTTTGGTTTTGGGTTTGTGTTTTCAAGTTTCGTTTCTAGGGATTGCTATTTGGGTTTTGTTTTAAGTTTTGTGTGTTAAGTCCTTTGGACATGTGTGGTTCGTTTAAAAAAAAAAAAAATGAATAATAAATTGAGATGTCAACTCATGCCTAAGATCAGGAAAATATGAAACATTGGAATTGTGTTGTATAAAGCTCCACAAGTAACGCAAACAACTTAAAGTAATATCGTTTGAAACTTGTGATGCATGAAGTAGTCAGTTTACAAGTCATGGCAACTACTTTATCCGCAATTCAAAAAGGCAATGCATTCATATTACATCCCACTTTTGCATATACATGCCATCTTAGTTGCATATGCATTTCAGATACAATCATTTAAAAGATGTCAAGTCCTCTTAGGGTTATTCTATAACATAAAAAAAAAAAAATCCTAAGGTTGGGAACTGATGCCCGAACTATCTTGAACCAAGCACATTCTATGCACATTAAAGAGGATCTTGAGCAAAATGATCAAAACCATACTTGGAAGAAAAGGTGAGGCGAAAGGAGTACTTCGTGTCTGTCCTATCATGCAACATAATCCTTAAAACAGTGGTTTTTACCACTCCCATCAAGCTTAAAGCCTAAAACCAGAGTAGTAAGGATAGGGTTAAATCCTCATCGAACTTAGGTTGAGGATCCAATTCCCCAAAGCTCTGATTTGACCTACATGGAGTAGTAAGGATAGGGCATAATTCTCATCTCGCTTAGGTTGAGAATCCGATTCCCCAAAGCTTCCATTTTTCCCATTTCATCATAAATCTTGGATTGGAAGGATCGTACTACATGTCCTCTGCAAAGGATGGGTAGTCATCCCCAAGGTCCAAGAAATAAAAATAAAATCAATACTTTCCATTTTATCATAATATTGGATTGAAAGGATCGTACTATGCGTCCCTCGCAAGGATGGGTAGTCATCCCAAAGGTCCAAAAGTAAAATTAATTTTGCCCATTTCATCTTAATATTGGATTGGAAGGATCGTACTACATGTCCCTCGCAAGGATGGGTAGTCATCCCAAAGGTCCAAGAAAAAAATAATAATAAGAATAAAAATGAATGAATGAAGCCAAATAATGGATTATGGAGTTAATCTCCATCGGGGTTATATATGCCTGACTGGGTGGAGTATGCTCATGCGTGGCAGCATGTCTTGTCTAAAAGCAAGACCACTAAATGCTCAAACGGACAGACTAGCCTAACTATTTCATCCACAGCTGGTTAAATCATTTTGTCCAAAGTGAGGTAATTAATTCCAGATCAGAGTAGTAAGGATAGGATTAAATTCCCATCTCGCTTAGGTTGGGAATCCGATTCCCCAAAACTTTGATTTCACTTTCACTTGCACATGGGTTCAAGATGGTGGTGACACATAACCAACTTTGGGATTTAACAAAGCAATTCATTTTTATACGTAGTTGATCCTAAGAGGGTTTGACAGTTTTTAAATGTTCATGTATGATATTAGAAGGTTCGAGCTTTTATAAAACAGATTGTTATATTCATCATGCTGCGCAAATCATTCACAACCTCACATATGCATTCATGTAAAACTGACAATGGAATGTGGATCAATTTCAAACGATGGAAAATGAAACACATTGCACACACCGAGCTGATGCTTAATGATTCTGATGTTTCATGTATTTCTGATCTATCGGCATTTGTTTACATTTTTATGTGCTGACGCTTGTTTTCAAATTTATATATTTCCAGGTTAGGTTCTCACCGAAATGCTCAGGAGCATTTCCCAGCAGAGTCGCCATTTGTTGTGGCTGCTCCACAACACACCCCAAAATTGGGGACCCACCTTTTTTGCATGCTTTCCAAGAAGACTGCAGCGGCCTAGATGCTAAATCAAAGAAAAAGAAGAATGTCACGAAATCACGACATGTTGCTCTATCGCGGCTAAGAAAATGAAAAGTGTCGCGATATCGCGACATGTTGCTCTATCGCGGCTAAGAAGCTGAAAATTGTCGCGATATCACGACATGTCGCGTTTTCGTGGCTTAGATCGGCAAAAGACAACAAAAATAAAAAGTGTCACGATATCGCGACATGTCGTGAAATCATGGTCAAAATGGTCAAACAGAACAAGAGGTTAAAATGTCGCGATATCGTGACATGTCGTGAAATCACGGTGCCAGACAAAGAACCAAGTTGAAGACTCAAAATCGTCGCGATATCACGACATGTCATGAAATCGTGGTCAAAGCAAGCAGGAAGAAGTGTTGATCGAAAAATGTCGCGATATCGTGACATGTCATGAAATCGCGGTTCACAGAGGAGAGAGAAGACAAAGTGAAAAATGTCGCGATATCGCGACATGTCATGAAATCATGGTCAAAACAGTCAAACAGAGCAAGATGTCAAAGTTGTCACGATATCGCGACATGTCATGTTTTCACGACCCAAAGACGAGATGAAGGGCAAGGAGAAAAAACGTCGCGATATCGCGACATGTCGTGTTTTCATGGCACAGATCACGAGGTAGACTTAAAATGAAAAGGTGTCGCGATATCGTGACAGGTTTTGTTCTCGAGACTTAAAATGAAAGGATGTCGCGATTTTGCGACATGTTATGTCATCGCAGCCTGAAAGAGAAAAGCGTCACGATTTCGTGACAGAAAGCAGCGAGATGGTACGGAATGAAAAAGTGTCACGATTTCACGACAAAAAGCAGCGAGATGGTATGGAATGAAAAAGTGTCACGATTTCGTGACATGTCGCGTTTTCGTGGCTAAGTACAACAAAACATAGCGAAGGAGAAAAACATCGCGATTTCACGACAGGTTGCATCCACGCGGCCCGAAGGAGAAAAACGTCGCGATATCGTGACATGTCTCATTTTCGCGATGCATGAAGGCGAACAAGGCTGCTGATAGAAAAACATCACGATATCGCGACATGTCTCATTTTTGCGGTGCTTGAAGATGAATAAAGCTGCGGGTATAAAAATGTCATGATATCGCGACATGTCTTGTTTTCACGATACAGGTGGAAGAACAAAGCTGTAGATAGAAAATGTCACGATATCGCGACATGCTATTTTTGTCATGATTCACGGTGGGCCATTACAGAACATACAGGGGCAGCACTGAACACATGGCATAAAGGTGTAAGAATCATGGGAAGCGTTACAGTTCACAGAGAAGATCAAACGTTTCGACATAGAGCAAAAAGTCAAAAACAACGAAGAGGCGGGGAAGATGAAACGAAGCGATCTGGGAGATGAAGCGAAGCGTCACAGGGCAAAACAGAGAGCATTGCCAGAAAGTTTAAAAGTAGAAGCATAGATTGGTACAGAGGTTGGAAACCACTACGGGCAGAGTTGCAAAGCCGAAGGCAATAAGCCATTCTGGGCCTGCTTTTGGAGTGTTTTTCTTCCACTTTTTTTGGATATTTTCCTTTACATTGGACTAGGTAGGAAATTGTTGTAAGTAGAGTTGCGATCTTGAAGGCCAAGGGCCATTCGGGCCGCTTTTGAGGTTGTTTTCTTCCATAGGCTGGGTTTGGGAAACCAGAAAGTTCTGTTGTTGTAAAATGACCAATTTTTAATACAAAAAATTTAGAGAGTTGCATCTCATTGGCAAGAAAGAAGGAGTTATTTTCTGCATGCAAGATTTAATGTTTATTTTTCCCCTTTCATATTTTTAGGCTTATAGGTGAAGTTTAATGCAAGTTCTCTTGGTTGCTTCATGCGAATGTCTAAATCTGAAAACCATAGTTAAAACCCTAGAAACCAGCACCTAGCTTATCTGGATTGTGCAAGTTTTGTAGGTTCAATAGGTTAGGTTGTATGCAGAAAACCTCATTATCTTCGGTTTTGTCAAATAGGATCGTAGCACTCTGAATGTACTTTAGTTTCAGTTTCTTTGTATTTTATTTTCACTTCTTTTATTCTCCACATTTTTATTTTCCCGAAAATCTAAGTTTTAGTTTAATTTACAGTCATTGAAATAAAATACTTGAAAATCTACCGAAATCTGAAAATAAAATAATTTCATCATTAAGATTAATTCACATTGAGTTCATTCTGATTAAATGAACAATCATTACAATTTCAAAATAAAATAAACCATAGTGCCCCTTGTTTACAGTTACTTGCAACCACTAAGGTGTTTCGAGCATTCAAATTGAACATTATTATTCATACAAAATGCTAACATAGCGGAGACCTTGGAGAAATTATTTATTAAATTTCTTTGCAAGAGGGGATTTGGAACTCAAATCCTATTGGAGAGTGTGTTTTCACAATCGGGTGAAAATACCACTCAACATGACTTTTGGGATAGAGAGCTCGAGGGATTTTGAAGTTTTATCCCACTTGATTTGGATAACTTGATGACCCTAATTTCTATTGAGGGTTCTATGGGTGGTGCATTTTTCTCACTCATTATCACCCTGGATGAGCTTACTGGTACCTGGTGGCTACTCTAAATTTCTTGTTCTTCATCATCATCCTTTAAATACTCTTAGCTCAGCTTGAGACTAGGGTTATTCTCCTTTTTAGAACTTTGGGGGTGAGGCCTTCTACCTTTTCTCCTTCTTCTTTTATGGCTCGTAGTTGTCATAATGCTTAGTTAAGAATTCCACACTAGACCTTCTTGGGAATGTCTTATTGGTATCATCCCATTCACACTGCATGATCCACCACTATCCAGTCTTGTGTTCTAACCATTTTCTCTTGCTGATTACATCCTAAAATAGATATCCTTTTATTAGCTAAGAGGAGTCCTTCTTGGGATTGAACACCTTTTTATAAGGATACTCAACCCTCCACAATGGTTGATTATATATGCCAAACCTAGTAAAGGGAATCACATGATACTTTAGCAAGTTCCTGTAGTATATCGTCACATTTTTCCCTTAATTGTCATGGTGCTTGAACTATCATGATATATTATTATCTATGATCTTGGCCTGCATAATATTATCATGATCATAGTGCCATCTGGACGACATCTAAGGAAGCTCCAAAGTGGATAGCTTCTCATATAATTGGTAAAAAAGAGCCCATTCCTTTCTAGGTAAAAGGATGGGCTTGAGAAATATTGACTGTACAAAAATTACTCTCTTCTTGGCCCAAGCTCCCATTTCTCTTCAATGTAACAAATTTTTTGACACACCTCCATGTTGAAGAGCCAATTCATAATGTAGAAAGAGAGTGTATAGGGGAAGTCTAAGAAGTCGTACAACCGAATGCATGTCCCTTCATGAAGTAGTAATACCTAATTTTATGTGACTTGGTATTCAAAAAATGCTTCACTCTCTCAGAGAGGCATGAACAGGATTGATAGATGTACATAGGGGTGGGCTCCAGGAATTGCTTATTGAACTCCTTGTATGAGCTACTCTTTTTGATTGCATGCATCCATTCCACCATTAGGCATATTTACCACTTTTTATTTTTCTCTTGAATCTGCATAGTGTGCCTATCGCAGGGCATGTTATGAAAGAATAGCCAAGCCAGATGCAATGCATATCAAAATTCCTTACTTGCTTTACTTTGATACTCATCTAGCTATATTTGAATTTTTTGAGCCAAAAACCCTGCCTAGTTAAACCTTAGAGTCTTATAGGCCCAAGAGACAATGTATCCCATTGCCATTTGATATGGCTGCACCTCTTCATCTGATGGAAGGCCTAACAGGGTGGCCAGTAAAGACAATATGGGTCGGTACTCTTCTCTAGAACTCTATCATTGGTTGAGGATTGTTCACATATTTTTTTGGTAACCCATAGAGAGCCTGAGCCACCCATTGCTTAGGACCATTTTTGAGCAACTGCTTTCTCTGCTCATCTTCATTTATATCAATAATCCTTGGTCTCATAACTCCTTGAGGTTCCTAGGCCATGGTATATTTAGGAAAAAAGGCTTCCTGAATGGCATTAGCATTAATGGTTAACATCTCTAACCCTTTAGCATCTAGTACTACACCAGTGCACTATTTCTAGGTAGGGATGGACAAGAAATGGGATGAAAGGGCTCAGGTGGCTCCTCCAAGACATAGCTGATGGACCATTGTTGGACTACTTCACCATAAAAACTAATGTGGCTTCTCTCATGATATTTATTTATCCTTTGATTGTGATCTTGGTGTCTCTGAGATGCTCGTAATAATCCTCTAATTTTTTCTCCACTTTTGACTTCCCCATTTTAGAGCCTTTCCCTTAGAAACTATGAAGTTATCAAGGGCTAGAAAATTTTGACATTCACAATTTTGAACCAATCCTTACTTTCTCTCCTGGCTCTTCACTAGAGAGTTAGACAAATCTAGAAGAAGCTAGTTGGTCCCTTCACCTTCTGATTTACAGTACATGATTGGGGTTGCATGTGAGGTGGCGACAGGATCATTGAAAGGATTTTTCTTGAACAAAAGCAAATCTCTTCGGATAAATTCCCTTTGATGGTTGGTGTTTACCAATGCTTTTTGGGAGATGATCTAGTAACTAATGAAATGGTGACACTTATTACCTTTGTCAACCTGGAGTGGCAAGGATCAGATGTCCTTCTAAATTAGGTCTTCCTTGTATGTTGTGCCACCATATTTTGCCATCACCTCATTGGTTATGGGTGATTATAGCCCAAGTTATGTTGTGCATGTCAGCCAACAACTCGCCTGGAGGAGCATGTTTTCCATTTGTAATACCTTTAATGTTCGTATTGGGGTGTGTACCCTTAGTCTATCCACTTGGCTAATATTTGTCTTTCTAACTATTATTCCATAGGTAGTCTTGGGGTATAGACCAAGATGTTGTGGCATTTGCTATGGTTTTTGTGACTATGAATGCTCCCATGCTTCACTTTAATGACATTAGTATTCATTTGGAGCGTATGAAGGTGCTCCTATTCTTTGATTGGTATGTAGATTTTTTTGGCCATTATTTCTTTTGAAATAAGGGGAACAACTATCATCATGGAACTTGAGTATTTTTTGGGTAGTGGATCATGAATTAACTATCTGCCCAACTCCATGTGAGGTTGGGTTTTTTTTAATGCTTTTCTCTTTTGATTGCTACATATTTTTACCCCACCCCACTACCATCCTTTCATTAGAGCAATATTCTTAAGCCCCACCTAAGTTCTTAGCTCTTCATTTTATTTTCCCAAAGTGGGTGGGGATTCTTGTCCTGGTGGATCATATGAATTCTATCATTTTCCATCCCACCAAACCTTTTAATATTTATCCTTTCTCATTGGACCCGCCTTGATGATCAGTTACTTTTTATAGTTGTAATTTGGCTAGAATCATGACTTTACAGGATAGGTGCAGGCTTAAGTAAAAAATATACTAGGTTGATCTAAAAATGAAATACAAGGCTACTTATTTGCTTTTAAAAAATAAAACATAGAGAAATACATTATTATTTACATATGTACACTCTTGGGTCTAACTGAGATCAAACCTAGTTCTTGAGGTATTGACCATTTACAAGAATTGGCAATGGTCTCCCTTCCAAATCTTGTAACTGGTATGCATTCAAATGTTTGTAACTCTGGATAAGATATGGTCCCAACCGGAAGGAATCAAACTTATCATGGGCACCTGGTTTTGCCTGATTAACATCCCATTTCAGGACCAGGTCCCCTTCATAGAATGTTTTGGGTGTGGATTTCTTGTCAAACCAGTGCTTGACTATGTTTTGGTGATGACATAGGTTATCATATGCCATGTTCCACTCTTAATCTAGTTTTAACAGTTGTATCAACCTCCTTTCCATAGTAGGGAAACCTTCTACCTCTATCTCACTCATGAATCTCAAAGCTGGGAGTTTTGTGTTGATTGGAAGAATAGCCTCCTTTCCATATACCAATGCATAGGGTGAAGTCTTCAATGCTTTCTTAGGTGTGATCCTATCCACCCACAGCGCTTGATCAAGTAGGAGGTGCCATGTTCTGGGGTTGCACTCTATATTGTGTTTGATTATCTTCAAGAGATTTTTATTGGTAGATTCTACCAGACCATTCCCCTATGGATAATAATTTGAAGATGTGCTCCAATAGATACCATATTTCCTGGTGAAATCCATGGTTTTGGCTCCTATAAAATGAGTACCATTATCATATACAATGGTGGAAGGGATGCCAAACCTAGTTATCAATATTTCTAGGAAGTCTATCATCATCTGTTGATCAACATGTTTAGTGGCTTCCGCTTCAGTCCACTTTGTGAAGTATTCAATGGCCATAAGAACATACTTGTGACCAACTGATGAGTTTGGGTTGATTTCACCAATGAAATCCAATCCCCACTATTGGAATGGTTCCTCTGCTACTATTGGCTGCAGAGGCATGGCAACATGTTTAGCTTTTATAGTGAATATTTAACATTTGTCACATGATTGTACCTATTTGAATGCATCAGAGAACATGGTTGGCCAATAAAATCCAACTCTCAAGATCTTTCCAGCAGTGGTTTATCTTGAATAGTTCCCCTTAATAATCCACCATGGAATTCCTCCAAGACCTTCCTAGTTTTTTCTGGCAGTACACACATAAGGAGTACACCATCAAAGTCCCATCAATAGAGGACATCATTGACAAATATATAGTTTTTTTATTGCAATATTTATCTCATCCTCTGTGAATTTGTCAATCCTTCTAGGTATTTTCCAAAATAAAAATAATGCACCAATTCATAAATCTATGTGATAAGTAATTCCTGAATTGCCTCTTGCCCTATAGGGCTATCCTTTTTTATGAATGCATTTGAATGCTCAGAAGTGGAGTGAGCCAAATGTTGACAAACATACCTTCCTCTTATCAATTTTGTTGGTTTTATTTCTACATTGAACTCTAGAATATTTGAAGTCCATACCACTCTTCCCTCACCTAGTTCTCCTCGTATAATGAAACTTCTAATATCTAGATGCACCACATACACAAATATTTTTCTTTGAGATAGAAAATACCTAAATTTCTTGAGATATTTCATGATGGCATATACCTATCTTTCAATGAAGTTATACTTCTCTTCATGTTGTTAGAGGGTCTGACTGAGGAAGGTAATTGGTCTTTCATCACCAACCTTCCCTTTTTGAGTAAGCACCGTAGTGTAGCTTTCTTCCACCCTGAACACATACAAGATAAAATACTTAGAGTAATTTGGGTTAATTAAAATTGGGGCTCTTGAGATTACCTCTTTTATGCCTTTGAAATATTTCCATCGAGTTTTAGTCCATTTGAAGTCTACATTCTTTTTAAGCATCTCGATCATGGGCTTGATTATTACGAGCAAAATCAAAAACAAACTTTTGCACAAAGTTGATTTTCCCAAAGAAGGATTGAAGTCCTTTCTTGTTCATGGGAAGGGGTAATTCCAATATGGATTTTACCCTATTGGGATCAATGGCAAGTCCCTTTTTTGACACGATGTTCCCCAATAACTTACCTTCTTGAATAGCAAACACTAACTTCTTTGGATTTAGTGATATCCCAAATTCTTTCTCAAAAACCTGAGCAAGGTGTTTTACATGCTCCTCCTTCTTGTGGGAAAACACTGTCATATCATCTAAGTAGATAACAATCACTTTATTGACCAGTTCACCAAATGCTACATCCATTGCTCTTTGGAAAGTGGCTCCCACGTTAGACAATCCGAATGGCATGTGTTGATAGGCAAAGGTTCCCCATTTGGTAGTGAAGGCCATTTTATACTGATCCTCATCTTGGACTCAAATTTAATTGAAAATTAAGAAACCATCTAGCAGAGAGAATATCTCTGCTCCTAGTACCATGTGTAGTATTTGGTCAATTTGAGGCAAAGGATAGTGATCTTTTAAAGATACTTTTTTTAAGCTTCGAATTTCAACACAGAGTCTAATGTCCCCACTCTTATTTATGATCGGGAGTAGGTTTTCCACCCAAGTTGAGTGTTTAATGGGATAAATTATTTTGGCATTAAGAAATTTTAGGAGTTCTTATTTCATCAGGGCCTCAATATTTGGGTTAACCAACCTCTATTTTTATCAAACTGGCTTTGCATCTGATTCTAGCTCAATGGTGTGTTGAATGGTATATTTATCATAAAATTTTAGATCATCATATGTCCAGGCTATAATATCATCATACTTCCTGCACAACTCTTGGATTGAATTTAATTCTTCTTCTAAGTAATCTATGCTCACTTTCAAACATTTTCTTAGGGCTATTGAGATTTCCTTGGATCCTCTAGCATCAATCTTGATCATGTGGCTTGCTAGATGATCATTATTGTCAAACAAGATTTCTAGAGTGATCAATCCTTTTATGATGTGATTATTTTTCACCTACAATAATCCTTCCTCTTCTTCATGATATTCATATTTTATGATTTCAGCAAAGCAATTCATCTCTTGAATCAATAAATCTACTATATGTTCATCATTTTAAAATACTTTCCATAAGGTATCTTTATCTAGTACTGAGTGTCGGTATACCAACCTTACTACCTTAGATATTTATATGACATTTGATATAGGGTAATAATTAGCTCATATGACTGCCAGGGTGTCGACATGAGTATTCGGATCTCTAGGGATAGCTTTGATATTTAGAGCTTTGAAACCTTCCAAAAAATCCCACACTTGGTTACTATATGCTCTAAGATAGTGTTGCTTACTTACACATTTCTTGATAACTTGATTTACTACCAACTCAAAGTCACAAAATATTTGTATTTGCTTAGCTCTCAATCTCTGAGTCTTTCTTAATTCTAAGCACAATACTTCATCTTTTGTTGAATTTTTAGTGCAACTCCAAGTTAACCTATAGGAAAAGGTATTTTGATCCCTTGTTGGTGAAATTAATACCACTTCTACCCCTAAATCATTCCTGCATTTGGCCCCATAAAAATATAGATTCCACATTTGGTTGATGCATGCATGGTATTATTCTCTAGCCTCTCAGCATCCAGTTTTTGAATATAATAGGTACCAATTCCTGTATCTATCATGGTGTTGAAATACTTCAAATAAAATTTATCCTCATATTGAATTTCTTCTAGAACCTCCTCCATCATGCCTTCTTCCTCAGTGATAATGCCTACTATTTTTGTCTGTTGATCTTCTTCCTCCAACATCTCTATATGAAATGAAAAATGCTTTTCAGAGAATTTTTTTTACCCTTATACCTTTGAAAGGTATATCCATGTGGGAATAATCCAATGATAGGTATCCTCCCAATTTGGTGGTAAACTCCCTTGACAAGCACATCCCAAAGTATGGCTCCAAGTCCACCACGATAATTTCTTGAATCATAGTAACTTGTGGTAGCCTATGTAATACCATAGGGACATCCTTGACCACTCCTATAGTTTTGATTGGAGTACCATCTAGTTGTAAGACTCTAGGGTAACTTCTTGTATACTCCATATCCTATGATATCATTTACCGCTTTAGGCATTACTATGGTAGCAGTGCCTGAGTCTATCATGCAATTGTGTACCACCCATCCTTCCATTTCCAAGGACATAAAATAGAGAGGGTCTATTCTTACCTGCCCCCATAATAGGATAACCTTGAACCAAGTTCTACTTAGGGGGTGCCATGTTTTGAGCTTTTATTAGCTGTAGTGCTGCATGAAGCAAGTCAATATGTTCTAGGATCATCAGGGTATCATACATGCTGACTTTTGAAGGGGTCTTTTTTAGTTCTTCAACTATATTAAAATAAAATGCCATAGGTTGTCTTTCTTTGTCCTTTTGGTAATATTCATATCTATTTTGATATTCCTAGGTAGCTTCTATCTACTATCGCTTTTTCAGGGAAGGGTATTTCAATTTATCCTTGGCCTCCTCCTATGTCTGCATTGCCTTATGTTGTTTTGCATTGGGTGCACTTTCCTTTTTTTGAATAGGTAATTTATGGGCAGGAGTCATTTGAGGGGCTTTCCTTCTAGCCTCTTCCTTTTCCTTATTTTCATTAGGGACTTTAATGGGATTGACGTCCTCTAGACCCACTAGTAATGGTTTCTTTCTAGACTTGGTTAGGATAGAGACTTGCTCATCCAAAGATATCATGAAATTGTGCTCGCTTTCTTGGATCATATTAATATGACCCTTTTGAGCTTACTCCATCCTTTCCATTACTACATTTTGCACATAGTGCTGGTGCATCATGCATGTATTTTCTGCATGGGGATCATTGCATGTAGAGCACCAATAATCTAACTAGGACATAGAAGAGGAGGGTTCTCCTTCTTTATTTGTGAGAATAGTACTTGTTCTTTCAGGGGGCTTACTGGTAGAAGCAAATTGATATCAAGATACATATGGGAATATTCTAGGTTGAAAATTTCTTTCTACCTCTCTTCTTTTCATAAGAGTCATCTCATTGTTGATATTCTTCACAAAGTTTTGGAAGTCCATGTTAATATTTTTCACATAGTTTTGTAGGTCTAAAATAATGGCCATTTGAGGATCTGGTGCAAGGAGTGTTGGCACTACAGGAGGGGTTGAGAGATCTGGTAGCATAGGTATTGCTATGAGAGTAGATGTTGTTGGAGAAATAGGCCACTACAACACATTCACTATGGGAGCATTTGCAGGGTAAGGTGGCACCAAAGACATAGATTGTGGCTAATTTTGAGATAGCTTAGGAAAAATGGTATAGTAGGCTTAGGAGGAAATCGACCAATAGCTATCAAGATTTTTTCAACTTTTATGTCTTCTTGAAATATCTGTGGAAAGGATAGGACATTTATCTACCTTATCATCAGGCTCAAATCAAGACTAAATACTCTCAGGTAATAATATACCACATGTTCATTGGTTGGCTTGATACCCTCGAGGACCCTATGTCAAGAATGATTAAAAATGATATTAAAAGCATTTATCTCTTCTTGAGGGTGCTTTTTTTTAGTGGTGAACTGAGTAACTCAGGAGAATGGATCAGCTTGCTTGTTGAACTCAGTAACCAACCTTCCCTCCAGGTTCACCCATGAAATGATACTTCTACCAGGAAGGGTCCTATACTAGTACAACATCTTACCTTTCAAGGATATGACCAACAACCTAATAATTATATCTTCCTCAACAATATTGTAAACTGGCTAGAGCTACCACATCCTGACAATGTTTGAATGCAGTCTTACTAGTGTTGTCATATATGGGTAGTGCTTTTAGGGCTATGGTAGGAATGGTATTATAATTAGTAAGATTGATGGGACCTATATTTTTCTAGGTGGGGTTCTATAGGTTTTAGTTTTGGTTTATATTTTGAGCCATAGCTTTCATAGGAGAAATCGACTCCTCAGAGTTAGAATCAATGGATTGTTGTTCCTTTTAAGGTGTGCATAATGAGATAGGATAAGCAAATAATGGCAATTGTCATCTTAGGAAATTCAACTCAAATAACTCAATAGGGTCCTGAGATGCATTAGTTTTATGCCTTGTAATCATGAAATATTTGCACTACAAGGCTTTCCAGGTTTATGGTTCAACAGAGTCACCAAGTGATTATTGGATAACTGAGTGGAATAGAGAATCACCTAACTCTATACTACTCAAACTGTGAGACTTTTTGGGTCCCACCGGGCATGCCAAAAATTATTGATCAATAATATGCACCTAATGGAAGGATTGTGCACCTTGCGGACTAGACCAACATTGAGAGGTCATAAGATGATGAAACCCTACAACCAATATTTGAAGAAGTCTAGTTCCTTATGAAGTGATAGCTATTTTGATGGATATTAGGGAAACAAGAAAGAAAAAAAAACTAAGCTAACATGATTGAATTAAAAGGGGTGGGTTAGCTTCATCAAGATATATGCAGGATAGAGGTAGAAATGCATTCACATATACAAACCATCTAATAGACCAGTCGACACATTTCAACTTTTATTATTAACATCCATCACATGCTTGTAAATTCTAGAATTGATAAATCAATAGTTAAAATCCATATTATAGAATAACAACTAATTCATTTATCGATTTTAGCATAAAAGAACAAACATAAAAATGCATACATACATGAAATGGTTGGAAGGCCATACAATTCTCTACTTATATTAATATGTTTCCAGTATTACATACAAATTGTAATGGCTAAGAGGTAACCCTTTGAATCAGTTACATTTTCTTAATTATATTCAAGAGGTGTTTCCTCCTCTTCCTCTAATGGACAGCTTCATTAATGCATAATGTACCACTCAGGTGGTGGGTAATTATCTTCCTAAAATATCACTACATTTGATGAGATATTTCAAGGGATAAACTATGTCATCAGATGGTATTCATTAATTGCATCTCCTTTTATGGGTTCTATCTCCATCGATGTTGTTGTACTATTTTCACTTACACCCCTAGTTGTTATGGCTAAGCATTAATTTTATATAAAACTTGCCTTTCTTTAACTGCAATATGTTGGTAGAAAACATTGTTCTCAAGTTCCCAGGTGAAGCTTTGGAGAGCCTCCTGAAGGATATAATAACCTACATTAAATGCACATAATGTTGTCTTATATATAGTATTGATACCTAGGTTAGCCCTAGATCAGACAACTCATTACCTTTGTTTATCAATTACTATCCATAGGAAGGATGTGTTGAGGCTTTCTAGTGGGTGATAGATTATCATCCACCCCTATCACTTCATTTGAGTGGTATTTTTGGAAACATCCATCCTTGAGATACTTCAAAATAGTCACCCAAGCTAGGGTGGGTCCTTCTGAATAACTCCATCCTTATTCTTTGATCCACCCACCCAAGCTAGGGTGGGGATTTTGGGATGGCTCTTCCCTATTCTGTCTTCTAAACTCCCACCCTAGCTAGGGTAGGGGTTTTTGGAAACTCATTTCTATTTACACCCACCTGATTATCAGATCTTGCCACCACAACTTGGGTGGTATCTTAGATAGGGTGGATGATATTTTCATGGGAAAAACATCCACCCTTTGCACAATTCACCCAATACATGACTTTACTTATTAGATATGGTGGGGATTTATCAAATCCACTTCGGGCCAAGGAGGTTGAATTGTTCATCCCACACAATCCTTGTGACTAAAAACATTTAAAACTCAAAAATCTTCATCATTAATAACATATGCATGTTTCAAGAATTATTCCAAACATCTAGGGTATCAATAATCTAAATTAGCATAATTATATCAATAATCTAACTAAAAAAATAGAATCATTTCCAAGCATACGTCCAAGCATGATATTTCTAATTTACTCTAAATTAGTAAGCCAAATTAGTATAATAGACTAACAATAGCAACAATAGCAGAAATGACTTCAAGGTTTGTCAATCCATATAATAGAAGATACAAGTTTGAGGTAAGCATCCAAGTAATGTTCCTTCTATTAATTTGTAGAAAGTGTACAATAGTAACATAAGTAAACACTATAGGACTGACCCTTCAAAATGAGAGTTTAGCTTCTATTTATAATTTTACATTCATTTTGTTATGACCATTACAAGGAGTTTAATAGAGCATTCAAAACTCTGCAACTTGCTTTGAGTTTGGTGACCTCTAGCTAGAATTCTTGAAACAGTTTCAACAAGCCAAAGAAATATCAATCATGGCCACTCCTTGTTCTTATAACACAGTCATTATCATAGATCTGTAACTAAATCTTTTTGAAGCATCCTTTCTAGTAGCATTTGGATCTGTCATTTCATCTTCTATGATGGTTTGGCTTCCATGATATCTAGTTCAATATCTTAAAATCTTTAGTCATGTAGGTATCTAGTTTGAATCTATAATATTAAATAAATCAGGATCCATCGTTGATATTGATTTTGACAGCCATGATTGATTAGTGCACCTTAGCTCATGGTCATGGCTTGGCCTTTATATTTCATGAAATAACTCTTGATTTATCTTTTGGAGCCTTTCAAAAAAATTGGATGTAAAATGGGATAAACTTACATTTTTCTATCACCTTCCTTTTATACTGCTTGACACATGATCACACACCTCAATGTCACCACTGGGATATGAAGAAACCTCAAGACCACAACAAACTTTACTCAGATAGATAGATTTGACTATGTTGACTACATTGCAAAATTCTACGTTTTTGAGCCTCCGTTTTACCCTTTTTCTTTGGCCACATCTTAATAATGAAAAACCTTGTAGTTGCACTCAAAAAAAACTTTTGACACATCTTAGCAATTTCAATCGCGATTTTGTGGAAATTAGCAATTTTTTTAGCATTTTATTTCTTCCTCCTTTTTACCGTGATTTTGCAAAGGGAGTTGCATGGTCATGCACCAAATAAAAATTTGGCCATGTTTATCCAAACCAGCCACATATTCTATGAAAGTGACATATTTTAGCTATCCTTAGCTATGGTACCCATGATCTCAAAAGTTCTTTTTTCCGTGGAACTTACAAAAGATCTCTCGCAATTGCATGTTAAAAATGATTTCAGCACAACTTGACAAAAAGGCTCGCGATATAGTTGGAAATGATGATCTTGTGATGAAAAACTCACAACCACTTTATTTATACTTCTAGTCTCCCTTTTGCTGAAAAGACCACGATTTGAACAAAAATCGTTGTTTTGGGCACCATTGGACATTTCATCATATTTTGCAAAATTTTGACTATATTTCTCTTGATGTAGCTATTTTTGCCTACATTGTTGGTGCCTCTTGGGGATATTTTCTCACAAAGTTGTACAAATCATAGCATTATTCATTGGGTTTAATGGAATAAAAAATAAATGAAAAACGAGAAGGAAAATGAGATGATGTGAATAGAAATGATGAATAAACATGAATGGAATATGGACGGGATGGAAGAAAAAATCATGAATAGATGGATGGGATGGAATGGAAAGGATTTAAGATAGAAAATAAATGAAAGGAAGGGTTATGGATCATAATGGAAGAGAGGTGAATGACTTTCAATTTGTTATAACATTATATCCTTAGGATTGTTATCCTTTCTAAAAAATTTCCAACAGGGTAACAGTTCACAAGGAAATAATGTGAGAATACAAGTATTTTCTTTATTCATCAAATCATCCAGCCCTTATTTATACATAGGATGATTCACACTTTTACTTTGGATTTGACTAGTCATGTATTTTTTATGTTTGTAAAGACTAAATCAAAATGAGAGTGATGCTAAAAATGGTGCTTCCTCATGAGTCTATTGCTCTGGAGCAGTGTTTTCATATTTTTGCTCTTTCCTTTTTACTCTTGCATTTATTATTCTTCATATTCAATGTGAATCACTTCTTATTTTTCTTGAACTAGTTCTTCTTCTACATCTTCCCTTTCCTCTTTTGTTTGGTTTTCTAGATCACTTACATCATTGTTCTCCCCCTCATTGCTTTCCTCATCATCACTCAACAATTGGAAAACATACTCTAGAGCTTTGCAAGCATCATCACAAGCATTCTAGGAGGTCTCAATATTGTTAATATCTATCGGTGAATATACTGCAACTTGGTAATTTTTCATAGGATAGTTGAGAACTACCATTAGCCATTTCAGCTATCACATCTTTAACCTTTGTTAGGTATTTGATCAATGGAATTTTCTACTCTTATTGAATTGGTTTAGGCCATTTCTCAACCTCATATTCATCCTCCAAAATCAAGCTGAAGTTGGCCTTAAATTGTTCTTCTCCAATGAATTATTGATCTTCCCCTCACAAATGGGGAAAACCATGGTGTTTGATTTGAGTAAGATATTACTGTATTTTATTCATCTTGGTATCCAATATATCCACCAATTGAAATCCTTTTATTGCAATCTATTCTTTCTTAGAATATATTTTGCAATATATTTGGTAGTACACCAATGCTTACTTGGAATGACTCTTGTTGCAGTCCTAAATACTACATTTTCCAGATTACAAATCTTCTCAACTATAGCAAGATTATGCTAAAATTTTCCTTGAGTGGCCTTAAGAGCCTTCCTAGCACTTACAATCAAAATTTCCTACTCCTAGATATTTTCCTTTAAAGAATATTTTATCACTAGAGGCTCTTACTAAGGCTTGAACATTATTTTGGTTAGTATTTTAGAGTAAGATTCGTATAGAAGAGAGTCTATAAATAAGAGGATATCATAGACCTTTTAGACGTGCCTTGTGTGGGAATGATTGAGAAGAAATATTATACCATTTACTTCTCCATTGTCCCTTCACTCACACTATTTGGGGTTATCTTTTTAAAAATATGAAAATATATTGTGTAGCTCCATCAACATTAAAAAAGTTGAAGAAATACTAAATTGATTATTTCAAAGCTAAAGTATTATGTATTATATGGAGGAATGGTCCTACCATTTTTTATTGGAATTTATGGCTTGAAAGAAATAATAGAAATTTTAAAAATAAATTTCAAAATCATGCCCAAGTTTGAAACTATATTATTGCCTTTCTTGCAAAATATTTATCAATATGGTGCTCATCATGTGAAGTATCAAGTGCAAAAAAGAAGGTGGTAAAAACTTGGTTATAGGATTTGAACATACATGGGATGGTCATCTATGATAATTGCATTAAAACAAAGAATCCACTTTGATCCAGGGTAAAATGGATATGTTTACAATTTGGGTTTATCAAAATTAATTTCGATGGTGCTTATAAAGGAAATCCATAAAAAGCCAATGGAGGTGGTGTATTTCAAAAAATGAAAGAAAAATTTTCCTCACTTACTCATAATCATATGGAATTTCAACTAACAACTATGTAGAGGCTAGAGCACTTCTTATAGGATTAAAATTGGAATGGAAAAAGGATGAAATATATTTCAATTGAAGGGGGTTCACAAATTATCATTAATGCTACCAAAAAAAATGGATGTAGGGATTGGATAAAAAATAATATTATTGTGTATTCTCATAATCTATTATTATATTATTAAAGGCAATATATTAGAAATGTGAGCATTATTATAAAGAAGGAAATCTGATAGCAAATAATTTAGCTAAACAATGTTGATATTCATCTTGGTGAAATTCAAATTTTAGAAGGAAACTAAGTGAAATTTAATCCCTTGATCAAAATGATGTCAAAAATTTGGTTATGGAAACATAGCACATTGAGAAAGTTGAAGAATATATTTGATAAAAAACAAATGAAAAATATTTGTGATAAAAAGACATGTTGGATATGGGAAAACTTTCCATCTTCCTTTGACTGAGGAGTCTTGTGAGGAGGCGAGGGATCTCGTTCTGTCTACCAATCATGGAGAGGACTCGGTTACTTCATTGATATACCCAATCAGGACATGATCCTAGGGATCCCCTTTTAGAATAGAGAGCTTGACTTGTGAAAACAAAGGTATTTTAAAAGTTGAGTGAGCCATTAAATTTTGATCAATATCAAGTGGGTCCTAATATATTGTATACATATTAACTTAGGATATCAACCCTAGATGAAACATCCTCTTCTTATCTTAAGATCATGTGCTTTCTCTAGAGTTCATTTATTTTAATTTATCATTCTAAAAGGGAGAGGAAAGCAAGTTTATGGGGCTTTGCTCACTTTATATACATATTAACAACTCTGATTAATTGTGTTCAATTTATCTTGGTATTTTGAAAGGAGTGACCCCTAATAAAGGACAAACATAACTTATTTTAAAAAATAACATAAAATCAAAAAAGAAATTTAATTTTTTTCTAACTTTATTTTAACAATGATATTTTAAATATATTTGTAGCTTATTAATACAAAATTTTTAGTGTTGTGACATGAATTTATTCATCTTCGTCAAAGTTCTAATACATTGAAAGTGTCTTTAAAACTTATACACCACAATTTTATATCAATCAAATCAAATCAAAAACTAAAATAGAGTTATCCACCACTTATGACTTCTACTAAAAAACTTGTGTAAGTTTTTTAAATTGTCTTAATATAATTTTTTTTACTATAAAAAATATTAAAATGTTGATAAGAATAAATAAATAAAATTATTGAAATTTAAGCTTGCAAATGTCTCTTTTTTTTAATTATATTATAATGTTAATAGGTTAACAAATGACTTGAGATTAAATACTTTAATGTTTAAGTAGGAGAAATAGGTTCAAATATTGAATCTTGCCAAGAGATACATGCATAGATCATTTCAATCCTATATATTTAGTTAAAAAATTATGTTATTGGGTTATAATTGATCAGACATGTTATTGGGTTATGATAGATCATTTCAAATAGGTTATCTTTGTAATAGCAATTATAATAAAATATCTAGATTAATGTGTACAATTGCTATTACTAAGATAGCCTATTTGAAAAAAATACTATCTAAGAAATTGTTATTTAGATGTACATATTATCCCCTTGATATTTGTTTAGTAATGTTTTAGTGAAATATTTTCATTTGTAAAAAGAAAAAAAATTAAAAAGAACAAAAAAAATATATCATATTAGGTTTTAACATTCTTTTTTCATAGTTAAGGTATTAAGGAGTAATGATAAATGGGATGTAACCATATTATCATAAATTTATGTAATTTGATGTACATTCTTATGCAAAAATAGTTTATGATAATATGATTTATAAGCATACAAAGGAATTTCGTTTATTCAAATATTCAATTATGATATCATGTTTAACCCATGTAATAATATTTTTGAAATATAGATTCCTTATAGTGTAAGACAAAGTATGTTATTATTTATAAAAATGATAAAAATATTAGAATTATATAAAACTAAATTTTGGGTTTGCCAAGCTAGATGTAGACCAGGATTGTGAATAAGTGTGGGGGTTTGTTCCATGGGTTTGTATAGGATACCTTGTTGTTCAATCAAAGGCTAAAATATTTATGATTTCTATGATCCTAATAAATATTGGAAAAAATGATATATATTTGGATATGTATAACTACTAATGTGATATATTGAATGGAAATTGAATTTTATATCCTTGAAAGCAAGGAAGAAAAAATTAAGTCTTACACATTACTTATATCGAATGAGAAATCCATTACTTGGATATTCTATCATAATGATATAGGTGTATATGATCCTCTCTCTAGAAAAATATATTATCATCAAAATCATTCATTCACATGGATAAATTGTAGGTAGAGTAAATAATTTATCATGGTAGAAAGAGATTGCATCCCCATACTCTCGTTTTTTGTTTTATTTATAGCTTACTTGTACACTTTGATGATTCAACCAAATGATCATAAAATTTTCCTATTTTTCTATTCATGGCTTACATGTGCACTATTAGGAAACTATAGAGTGGGCTTTTTAACTATAGCAAGATAATTTTTTTATTAAAATTCCATAAAACATATTATAGAGTTAGAAGAGCTAGCATGCTAAATCAAACCATGTTTACCCTAGGGTTGATTAACATAGTAACTATTTTATATGTGGATGCTTAATATAGGTTAGTAGTTTATGGGATTCTTTCATATGTATTTCTCATTTATAGATAAATCCTATAAGGTTTTCTTTGTTGTGCTATTTTTTATATTTTATTAATATATGTATCGGTATATCTTTTTAAAAAGTCTTATTTATAGGGTATAATTCATCAGTGATCATTTACTTATCAAATCATGTATTATGGATGATTTAGTTTTATTTCTCTAGAAATAAGAAGATTAAATTGATAATTTCTCCTAAGAATTGAGGTCTTATGTCAAGCATGATGGGATATAATTCATTTTGATTGATCTCTTTTATATTTTAAGAACAAATCCCTTTTTCTATCTTCCAATAACATGGAGATAACTATCTTATATTCTTATATATATATATATATATATATATATATATATATATATATATATATATATATATATATATATATATATATATATATATATATATATCATCAAGTATTAGTATATCCACCTCATATTTTAAAAGGTAATTGGATAATTAACACTCTAAAATCCTCTTTTTATCCAAGGAAAGGCAAGTCATTGAAGAATAATTTCTTAGACATAATGTTATTATAATTCTCTTTGGCTATCTTCTAAATCTAGCAACCTTTACTTTAGTAAATATGTAAGGCTTTGATGTCTAAATAACACCTTTTAGTTTCAATACCCATTATGTACTATTATTAAGGTCAATGTATTTAGCCTCCTCATAAAGAAGGATTACACTTCATTGCTTCATGTACTCAACCTTTGCATCTCCTATCAAAATACAATTTTTATGTTCTTATTGATGATGAATCACGGTAAGCATTTCTTATAATTTATTTATAAAATACCTCTATTAGTAGGTTCTAGAAGAGATTTATATACAAATTTTTGGTTTTATTGATCTATGTAATTAAATTTTGCATCTCTTATCAATATGGCTTGTTCATTCTCTTATTATTGATGAACCATGTCAATAAATTTTTATATTTCATTTGGCAAATGACACTATTATTAGGTTTGGAGAGAGTATTAGCTATAAGATTAAATTGCTTCATGACATATAGTTAAAAAAAATAGGGATCTCTACATGATGTGTGACATGCTTGAAAATTACCCTAGAATGGGTCTTTTTTTTGGTAAGTTAAAGAAATTTATATTACTACGAGCAGTTAAGAACAACAACCCGGGGCTGAATACATCCAATGTAAAGAGATATCCTTAATACCAGAACAACATTAAGGACTAATGTCAACAATCTAGACTACCCCACGTAGGGTGGCAAGGACACAGACCAAACTACCCCACACCAGGAGGCTCAACATAACACAAACATACCAGGTATTCGATCCGAAGACCACAAATATGATAAAAATTGACATGATGATCCTCACACAGGAGGCCAACCAAAGGAACACAATAAAACCTGGGTTTTGTTGGAACAAAATCTGCCTTCGGTTAATAGTGTTGCGCCTTAGACTTTGCCAACATTGAATAGATAGATCTTGCTTGAGATCATCTGTCTAGTCTCCAGAGAAGGCTGGTTCCTTTGAGTTTTTTAGAGAAAAGGGGAACAAGAGATAAGGGAAATATAGCCTAAGCTAGAACTTTTATATGGTGCATATTAGACAACAACAAAGACAAATTTAATGCAGATTACAACTTTCAAAGTTTTCTTTATATCTTCTTATAGAAAACACGAATTCCTGAGTGCACCTTTTAGATATTCGTCTAAAAGCATGTAACTATATTTTAATTTTCAACTCTAGAAACAAGATTTATATGTGCACAGTCCAGATTTTAGAATAGATACATTATAAAACTTAGAGTGAATAAAAGTTAAAACACCAGGATACATACACTTGCACACAGAAGTTTTGGAAGCTAGAGGAAGAAATCTTTTATTGCTTGTAATCCAGTACATGTACATCAAGCTTGTAAACGTCCAAGAGCCGACCATTTTCATGGTCGACTCACTCCTATTTATACCCTAAAAATAGTATCTTCTACTACATACTTTTAATTTCTTCAATCAATTACAAGTAATTATCTGCATTTTCTAATAATATACAATGGATTTCCTGTAGATTGGATAGATTTCCTTTTGGCTAATTTTAGATGAGCCTGTTATTCTACAATCATCCAGTGGACCTGCCAGGTTATAATCAACAGACCATTCTTCAAAAATTAGCACTTGATGTCAGTGCATGTCCCTAGTTGCCAAAAATATACTCTATTCCTTTACAGCTGGCGTTTCGTGAAATCACAACATTATTTCTTTGCTTTGCTCTTTTTCCTCCTCCATCCACGAAATGAGACATGTCGTGAAATCGTGATATTTGTCTCTTGTTTTTCTCTTCTGCCGCTTCCAACCGCGAAAATGATACATGTCGCGAAATCATGACATTCATTTCTTACTTTGCTCTTTTGCTGCCTCCCGTCGCAAAAATGAGACATGTTGCAAAATCATGACATCCATCTCTTGCTTTGTTCTTCTGCTGCTTCCAGCAGCAAAAATGAGACATGTCACAAAATTGTGACGTTTGTCTTTTACTTTACTCTTTTGCTACCTCCCACCACAAAAATGAGACATGTCACAAAATCACGACGTTCGTCTCTTGCTTTGCTGTTTTGTCGCTTCTAGCCGTGAAAATGAAACATGTCGCGATATCGTGACACTTCTGCCTCTTTGTTCTCCTTTGTTGCTCTTAGCCACAAAAATACAACATGTCGTGATATCGCGACATGTTTGCCTCCGTGTTCTTTCTCTTCTCTTTTGCCACGAAAATGAAACATGTCGCGATATCGCAACACTTCTGCCTCTTTGTTCTCCTTTGTTGCTCTTAGCAGTGAAAATGCAACATGTCGTGATATCGTGATATTTTTGTTTCCTTATGCTTTCTCTTCTCTTTTTCCATGAAAATATAACATGTCACGATATCGTGACACTTTTGCCTCCTTGTGCTTTCTCTTCTCTTTTGCCACAAAAATACAACATGTCGCGATATCGCAACACTTTTTTCCTATTGCTCTTTCTCTTCACTTTGAACCGCAAAAATGCAACATGTCACGATATCGCGACACTTTTTCCTCCTTGCTCCTTCTCTTTGCTTTGGACCGTGAAAATGCAACATGTCACGATATCGCGACACTTTTTCCTCCTTGCTGTGTTTTGCTTTTTCTTTGATCTTTAGCATATGGGCCACTTTGGTCTTCTTGTAAAATATGCAAAAAGGTGCATTAGCTATTTTTCTGTAGTTAGTCACTTTTTGACTAACATTCTTGGTGCCTTCCGGGAGAATTTTTGCTCGTAAAAATAGAGACCAGGCCTTTATCCATTGGGAAACGGAGTCACCAGCACAGTTGCGAAAAGTAAATTTTTGAGCAGAAAAACAAAAGAAAAATAATGCACTTTGGAGAACAAGTGATCTTCACCTTATCAGAACCTTTATTTTACTGCTTAGGTATTTAACCTTTGTCTGAAGAACACAAAAATTCAATTCTAGGAGCTGGTCCTAGCTCTGGCTGCTGGGATTTCTCAGGTTGCTGGAACACTTCGGGTGTAGAAGAATGACCACTTCCTTCGCTTGGAATGATTCTAACAAGGAAAGTTCCTCCCCAGGAGTGAGTGTCAGTCCTTCTTATTGTCCTCTAGAAATATTAGGCCGTAAAAAAGGGAAATATTTACAAAACTTCAAACTTATAATATACTATACATATAATGGTGATCTGTAGCTTTTACTGGAAATACAATTTTAGGTGAAAAGCGTTCACCGTGATGGGTAGAACCCATCCATATTGATATTTTAACTGGAAGACATTGAATTGCTTTTATGAAACAATTTCGAATGGCCCCTCCCAGAATGCATAAAACTTGTCATGGTGTCCTGGATTTGCTTTCTTGACATTCCATTTTAATACTAGGTCACCTGTTTTAAATTTCCTGAAAGTGGTTTTCTTATCGAACCACCCGACTATTTTTACCATATGCTGTTGATGATGATCATAGGCCTGTTCCCTAGATTCTTCAAGCTACAAAAGTTGCATCAGTCAAGCGTCCATTGGATGACCTTCATCTTCGTTAACTTGATTTAGCATCCTCAATGCGGGTATCTCCATATGAATCGGCAAAATAGCTTCTTTGCCATAAACCAAAGCATATGGTGATGTATTGATTGATTTTTTGATTGAGATTTTGTCGGCCCACAAAGCTTGATTTAGGAGTGAGTGCCAGTTCTTCTTATTGTCCTCTAATGTTCTTTTTAGAATTCTTAGAAGATTCTTATTAGTAGACTCAGCTAATCCATTACCTTGTGGGTAATAATTAGAGGAAGTCTTCAGGTAAATTCCATATCTACTAACGAATTCGATCATCTTTGCACTAGTGAAAGGGGATCCATTGTCTATAATCAAAGAATCTAGTATGCCAAACCTTGTGATTAGACTTTTGACGAAATTCTATCACCACTTCTAAATCAGCTTTCTTCGTAGGCACTGCTTCTGCCCACTTGGTTAAGTATTTCATGGCAGTGAGAATGTATTTATGGCCTGATGATGAGTTTGGCTCTATTATCCCTATGAAATCCAACCCCCACTGTTGGAATGGTTCCTCAACTTGAATAGCTTTTAAGGGCATGGGTGCATTCATGTTTCTTCCCGCATACCTCTGACACTGTTCACACCTCTAAGTCACTTTGTACGCATCTAGGAAGATGGAAGGCCAATAACATCCAGCTCTAAGGATATTAAAAGCTGTAGTTTAGCCTGCATAATGTCCCCCTGAAAAACCCCCATGAAATTCATCTAACACTTTCTGTTTTTCATTATCGGGAACGCATTTTAACAATACACCATTGATGTTAATCTTGTACAACCCCTCTATTCGAAGGGTATATTTCAATGCTTGGGTTCTGAATCTCCTTCTTTGGGAAGCGTTCATATCTTCAGGACATGACCCAGTCTGAAAATACCTCACAAAGTCATCGATCCAACCCGAACTTACTCTGTCTTAGTGTTGCTCTGTGTTTGCTATGACGGGGTGGCTCTCCCCATATCCACTTGCAGCTTGCTTGGCCAATTCCTGGCACAAATCTCTCCCTCTGACTATTTTAGTAGGATGTATTTCTACATCATACTCTTGGATGCGAGTCACCCATCCAGCTCTTTTTTCACCCAATTCTCCTTGAATTATGAAGTTCCTTACATCGGGATGAATAACATACACCATTGTCTGACTATGGGATAAGAAGTGTTTTAGCTTATTCAAGGATTTCATAATTTCGTATACTTGTTTTTCTATGAAGTTGTACCTTTCCTCATGTTTGTGCATGGTGGAACTTAGAAAGGCTATGAGTCTTTCTTTGTCAACTGCTCCTTTCTGAGTGAGAACTGTAGCATAACTATTTTGCTCTCCGATAGCATATAGTATGAAACCTCGAGAATAGTCAGGGTTGACTAGCACAGGAGCTTGAGTGATGGCTTCTAGAATTTTTTGGAAAGCTTCTTTCCTTGGCTCTATCCATTTGAAAGGAGTGTCCTTTTTCAATAATTCAGTCATTGGCTTAACTGTTTGGGCAAAATACGCAATGAATTTTTTGACAAAATTTATTTTCCCAAAGAAAGACTACAAACCTTTCTTGTTAACTAGGAGCGACAACTCAAGAAGTGTGAAAGTTGAGTGTGGAGATAAATGATAAATTGCATTAACCATAATCATAAGGTTACTCAGATTAAATAAACAGTAAATAACCATTTTGAGAGAAAATGGGGGAAAGGAGAAATTGGGGGAAAAGAAAGTAAACTTGAGTTCTCTTGTCGCCCAAATGTTGCTGTCCACTGCCGTCCAGGTAAGGTAAAAGGTAAGTTAACTTTACCCAAGGTAAAATAAAAATTTTAACCTTTTTACTAATGGTAATTTTCCAACTTTCTCCCCCTTAAAGTTGAGAGGACTGACTATATAGTCTCTCAGCTTTATAAATTGAGCTTTAGCCATGCCTTTGGTGAAGATGTCTACTGTATTATCCAAAGTGCTACAATATTGAAGCTCAACTGTCTGCTATTCCACCATATCTCTTATGAAGTGATACTTCATATCAAAATGTTTTGACCTTTTGTGGTGGATCGGATTATATGCCAACTGTATGGCACTGATATTATCACAATTCAGTTTGGTTGGACCAATTTGTTTTTCGCCAATCTCTTCAAGGATTTTCCTCAACTAGAGGATTTGAGTACTAGCATGAGTAATTGCTATATACTCAGCTTTTGTAGATGATAATGCTACAACAGATTTTTTCTTGGAACTCCAAGTTATTAGTCCTGAACCTAGACTAAAACAGTTTCCTGATGTAGATTTTTTGTCATCTATATTACTACCCCAATCGCTGTCACTATAACCAATTAACTTCATAGAGTTAGACTTGTGGTAATGGATTCCAAAATCCAATGTACCTTTTACATATCGTAAAATTCATTTGGTTGCTTGAAGATGCAGCTCGGATGGGCATGCCATAAATCGTGATACAAGAGAAACAACGTACTGTATATCTGGCCTAGTGTTGGTGAGAAACATTAAACTCCCAACCATGCTTCTGAAATTGGTCAAGTCAACTTTTGGTGCTCCATCTTCTTTGCTTAGTTGGATTCCATGTCCGATTGGTGTTGCAGCTGATTTGCACTGTTGCATAGCAAATTTCTTGATCATGTCTTGAGCATATTTCTGTTGACATATGAAGATCCCATTCTTTGATTGATGTACTTCCATTCCTAGGAAGTATCTCATTAATTTGAGATCCTTCATCTCAAACTGATTCATCATGGAGTTTTTGAACTCCATATTCATTTTATTATTACTACCCATAAATATTAGATCATCCACATATAAACAAACTATGAGGATATCTACTCCATTCTTCAGGTAGTATAGAGTTGGTTCACTCTTGCTTTTTGTGAAACCATATTTGCTGAAATAGCCGTCAATTCATGAGTACCATGCTCGTGGTGCTTGCTTGAGGCCATAAAGTGCTTTTTTCAATTTATAAACAAGGTTCTCTTTTCCTGGTTCTTGGAAACCTTGAAGTTGTTGAACATACACCTCTTCTGTTAGGTATCCATTTAAAAATGCACTTTTCACATCCATGTGTTGAATGTTCCATCCTTTATGAGCTGCCAAGGAAAGAACAGTTTTGATTGTTTCTTGTCGAGCAACTGGAGCAAAGGTTTCCTCATAATCTATTCCATATTTTTGAGTAAAACCCTTAGCTACTAATCTTGCCTTATGCCTTTCAATGCTTCCATCAGCATTGAATTTGGTCTTATAGACCCATTTTCATCCAACACATTTTTTTCCCTTGGGAAGCTTCACAAGCTCCCAAGTATCATTCTTTTTAATTGAGGATATTTCCTCTTCCATGGCATCTTGCCATATACTTTCAGTGCAAGCTTTTTCATAGCTAGATGGTTCTAGCTATGCAACAGCCAACAAAGCATAATTGACTACATCACCCCTTGGTTCATGAGACTCATCATATCCTGACATTTGAAGATTTTCGAATCTTGACAAAATGTCGTCCATCTCACTAGCTTGACTCCTAGTGTATCTTTGTTGGAAATTCCTATCCAACATTTGAGAAGATGGATGACTCTGTAGTATGCGCTTTCCTCTATTTGTCTGTTTCCTTTGAGAAACTGTATCAATATCCATCAGACTTGGAGCGCTTACAGATCTCTGAAATCATTTTGGAGAATTTGAGGGTGCCAACAAAGAAGTCCCTCTTGGACTTGGTGTACCACTTGATGTACTTGATGAAGTTTCCTGATGTGGAATTTGTGGAGAAGGATTTTTTCCACTGCTTTTCTTGGGTTGTACCAATGTGGGAGGTACTAATGTGGAACTGTCCGAATTAGAGTCAAAATCAACAAATTTTTTATGACCCCATTCTCCCCCTTCATCAAAAATTACATCCCTGGAGATAATGATTTTATGTGTCTTGGGATTGTACAATCTATACCCTTTGGTTGAATCACAATACCCTACAAAAACACATGCTTGAATCTTTGGATCAAGATTCTTTCTCTTCTCCTCAGGAATGTGTGCATAAGCTAAAGAACCAAATACTCGAAAATGTTTGACATTTGGTTTCTTACCGTACCATCCTTCATAAGGAGTGATACCATCTAAACTAGAATTCAGACTTCTATTTAGAATATATGCACTTGTTCTCACTGCATTTGCTCAATAGATGTTTGTGAGATGCTTTGCCTGAAGCATTGTTCGTGCCATTTCAACAAGGGTGCGGTTCTTTCTCTTAGCCACACCGTTCTGTTGTGGGGTATAGGCAGTGGTGAATTGCCTTTTTATCCCATTTTGCTTACAATAATTTAAAAATTCATTTGAGGAGTACTCTCCTCCTTTATCAGTGCAAAGACATTTGACATAGTAGTCACTTTGCTTTTCTACATTATTTCTGAAGTCTATGAAGCAATCAAATGCTTCATCTTTGTGTTTCAAAAAATAGATCCAACACATTCTAGAATAATCATCTATGAATGTTAGAAAATAAGAATTGTTTCCAAGGATTTTTGTTTGCATTGGACCATAGATGTCCGAATGTACTAGTTGAAGAGGATAGCTTGCTCTCCACGCTCGGCCTCTTGGAAAATTCGTTCTGGAGTGCTTTCCCAAAGCACATGCTTCACATACCTTTTTATGTTCTGGAATTTTTGGTAGTCCTGTCACCATAGCTTGTGATGTTAACATTTTCAAGCTAGCGGAATTGAGGTGACCATATCTCAAGTGCCACAATTCACTTGGATTTGTAATAGCAATGTTTGCAAGTTGAGCTCCCCTTGGCTCACCAAATTTTAGAGGGAACAACCTATTTTTTGTCATAGGTACTTCTGTGATGACTCGGTTACAATTGTTTTTATCAAAGATTGTACATTTTATTTCATCAAAAACTAATTTGTAATGCTTCTCCATCATTTGGCCAACACTCAACAAATTGTGTTGTGGCTGTGGAGTATAGTATATGTCATTCACATTTTTAAGACCTTATTTTTTTGGAACTTCCATAACTCCTATGCCTTCAACTTGCAAGGATTTATTTTCCCCTAACTTAACATGTGATTTGTAATTTGTATCTAATGTAGCAAAGAGATTTTATTTGCCACTCATGTGGTTGGAGCAACCAGTATCTAAAATCCATGTATCATTTAGATTTTGATATGGCTATCCATAAGAGAGAAAAAGATTTGATGGATCTTCTTCTTCTTCGTAGAATGAGCCATATTGACTGCTTTGATCTTTTTAAGTCTTTGACCAGCAGTCACGAGCGAAGTGGCCTTGTTTCCCACAATTGAAACAAGTTGTTTTAGTCTTGTTACTTCATCGTCCTTGATGTCCATGGCCTGCATTGTCGCTTTGGTTCTGATTGGCTCCTCTGTTTTGATTTCCACCTTTGTTTTGATTACCTCCTCTATAGGAGTTTCTTTGGCCTTTGCCTCTTTGTTGTTGTCCTCTGCCTCGGCCTCTTCCTTGTCCTCGTCTTGCAGTTTCATTCGAAGTGAAGGCTTTGTCATCACCTCCATAGCTTGGTGAAGGTGCTCCTTGAAGTCTCTCTTCATGTGATGTTAATGATCCAATCAAACTATCAAATGTAAGAGTAGAAAGGTCTTTGGATTCTTCAATTATGATGGCAATGTGATTCCACTTAGGAAGAAGTGTTCTCAACACTTTCTTCACAATTGTTTCATTTTTTGTGTCATCACCTAAAGTTTGCATCATATCAACTATTGCTTTGACTCGTATACAGTAGTCTCTGACTCTTTCATTTTCCTTCATTCTGAGATTTTCAAAATATCTTTTTAAGGTCTGAATCCTGACTTGCTTTACTTTATCACTTCCTTGGAATCCTTCTTTCAAGGCATTCCATGCATCTATAGCAGTTAAGTAAGATGCAATTCTAGGAAAGATACTTGGATCTAATGCTGATTGAAGATGGTATAAGGCAAAATAATTATTTTTCTGTGCATATTTTTAGATCTTCTTGTCATTTTCACTTAAAGTAGTCCAATCTGTTGGAGCAATGTAACCGTCTTCAATAATATCCCATAGTCCTTTTTCAATGAGTAATTTCCTCATTTTGATGGACCAGTACTCATAATTATCCCCACTGAATTCAGGAATTGGTAGATTATTATGTGATCCCATTATTATCTACTAAAACAAGAAACCTCTCTTATATAGTCTTATTTCAAAAAAGACATTACAAACTATCAAGCCTTGCTTGATTTACAATCATAAACAACTCACTCTTTTTGTTCAGCAATTACAAAATTGTCAGCGACTTGTTCATCATCGTCACTGATCAATATTATTTCAGGAGAAGGAGTTGGAAGGATTTCAACTGAATTACTATAATGAGTATATTCAGATCCTTGTGAAGCAATTGCCACTGTGTCGGATTGTGCAAACCTGCTGCCAAAGGAGTTATCTTCTGAATCTACTTCGTATCCTAGATCAGGATTTCTCTGGTGTGCAATAACCGTGTTTTGCAACTATGAAAAAAATGTATTAAGTCCTAGTGTTTTCACGTGCCTATCAAAGTTTTTAGAATTTGTTCTCAGTAATAACTTGTAGAGGGCATGATAACATCCTTCCGATCTTATCATTTAAGAAAATTTCCTAGAAATTTTCTTTTACAAAGATTTCCTCTTAGGAAATTTTAAAAAAGAATTTCAACTTTCAAAGTTTTTTTTTTTAAAAAAACTTTACAATTATTTCCTCTTAGGAAATGTCTTTGATCAACTTTTAAATGATAAATAAAACTTTGCTAAAATTTTTTTTTTAAATTGTACAGTTATTTCCTCTCAGGAAATTACAATAAATAAAAAACAATTTTAACAAAATTAAAAAATTTCCTTATAGTTTTTTCTTAAATTTTTTTTTTTTTTTAAATTGACCCCGTCGAGGATCGATCGTGCGACCTCGCGGGTGTCAAGGTAGAGGGTAGCCGCTGTGCTACCGGGCAGATCCGGGAGCTAAGCGGTCTCCCTGGCCTATAGCTTTCGCTTGATCACGCGAAGCTTTTAAAAAAAAATGACCCCGCCGAGGATCGAACGTTCGACCTCGCGGGAGTCAAGGCTTAGGGTAGCCGCTGTGCTACCGGGCTGATCCAGGAGCTAAGCGAACTCCCTGGCCTATAGCCTTCACGTCAAGCGTGAAGCTATTATTGGCTTCATGCTTCAGCACGAAGCTTAAGGCGATGGCTTAATTTCTTTGGACTTTAGTCCCACATCACCCGTGAGGCGATGTTTTAGCTCTTTAAAAAGAGCAAAGCACATATAGTGCTTTGATTGCCTACGAGCAATCACTTACAGTGCAGACACCTTTTGCCTCACCACGCCACGTCACAATGTCACAACGCCACATCACCAGCACCTTGGGCTGCACCATGTCCACCACGCCACGTCACCAGTGCCTCGGGCTGCACCACGTCCACCATGCCACACCAACAACACCTCGGGTTGCATGCAGGTCGCCAGCCATGTCAATAGTGCCTCAAGAATTGTGTCGATCTGCTGCTCCTGTGGGCCGCCTCATTCAGCTCCACCAATGCCTTGAGAATCACGTTGATCTGCCTTGCAAGACGCATTGAGATCCGTGCTACCTCGGCTCTTGCGGGCTGCCTAGAGATCCATGCTGCTGCCTCGAACTGCGGGCCCCACCACCTCGGGATTTGGGCCGGTCTCGGCTCTTCGCTCTGATACCAAATGTGAAAGGTGAGTGTGGAGATAAAACGATAAATTGCATTAACCATAATCATAAGGTTACATAGATTAAATAACTAGTAAATAACCATTTTGAGAGAAAAGGGGGGAAAGGAGAAATTGGGGGAAAAGAAAGTAAACTTGAGTTCTCTTGCCGCCAAAATGCTGCCGTCCACTGCCGTCCAGGTAAGGTAAAAGGTAAGTTACCTTTACCCAAGGTAAAATCAAAATTTTAACCCGTTTACTAATGGTAATTTTCCAACAAGAAGCGCATTTACTCTATTAGGATCATTGACATCCTAGCTTTAGAAATAACATGCCCAAGGAGTATTCCTTCTTCCACAGCAAAAATGGATTTATTAGGATTTAGTGATATCCCAAATTCTCTACATTTCTCAAATACTTGTTGCAGATGAGTGGCATCGTCCTTTTTGTCGTGAGAAAAAATAGTCATGTCATCTAAATAGACGACAATAATTTTGTTCGCAAGCTCCCCAAAAGCTACGTCCATGGCTCTCTGGAAATTTGCTCCTGCGTTAGATAATCCAAAGGGCATCCTTTGGTATGCAAATGTTCCCCACTTAGTGGTGAACGCAGTCTTGTATTGATCTTCATTTCTCACCCAAACTTGATTGTAACCAAAAAAGCCATCTAATAGAGAAAACCTTTCTGCTCCCGCCACAGTATGAAGGATTGGGTCAATCTGGGGTAAAGGATAGTGATCCTTTAAAGAGGCTCTGTTCAAATTTTTGAAATCAACGCATAGTTGTATTTCTCCATTTTTCTTGTGGATTGGAACTAAATTTGCCACCCAGGTAGAGTGCTTGATTGGGTATATTATCTTAGCCTACAGGAGTTTTAACAACTCTTATTTCATTAAGGCTTCAATCTTGGGATTCACAGGCCTCTGCCTCTACCTAAAAGTTTTAGCTCCTTCCTCTAGTTCGATGGTATGCTGAATGACCTCTTTCCTATACACTTTCAAATCACTATAAGTCCAGGCTATTATATTTGGATATTCTCTACATAACTATTTTATTTGTTCTAGTTCTACCATTGTACAATCGGTCCCCACTTTGATCATTTTGCTAGGTTCTAGTTCTATTTCCTTCTATCGATGTTCATCTGCCTTGATCCTTCAACCTACAACTCTGTCGCTATTGTCAAAAAGGCTCTCCAGGGTGATCAGTCCCCTGGGGATATGATTATTTCTTAGTTGAATAAGGCTCTCTTCGTCCTCTTCTTGTAACGCTCTTTCTGTAGAGAAATTCATCTCATGAATCAAAAAATCTAGGATCTGCTCATAATTTTCAAATACCTACCATAAAATGTCCTTGTCGGGCACAGAAGGCCTGTATATAAGTCTAACTGTTTTAGACTTTTGAATAACATTGTTGATTGAGCAAAAATTTGATCCTACTGATGCTAACAGGTCTGCATGTGTGTTCTTCTCTCTGGAAATGGATTTCATGTTTAGTGCTTCAAAATTTTCCAATAGATCTAACACTTTGTTTTTGTAAGTCCTTAGGTAATGTTGCTTACAAATGCACTTGCCAGTAACCTATTTAACGATTAGCTCTGAATCTCCATAGATCAGCAGTTGTTTCACACCCAATTTTTTAGCTTTCTTGAGTCCCAAACATAAGGCTTCGTATTCAGCTGCATTATTGGTGCAACTCCATGTCAACCTATATGAAAAGACTTTTTATTTTCTAGTGGGTGAAATCAAGATGATTCCAGCTCCTGCTCCATTTTTGCACCTTGAGCCATCAAAGTACAATTTCCATAACTGGTTGGCTAAATCATCTATTTTAGGGACAACAATAGGGAGCTTTTTTGGTTTCTCAATGGAATAGCTTCCCATTTCTGTCTCTATCATAGCATTGAAGTCTTTCATTGAAAACTGATCTTTAGATTGGATTTCCTCTAGGGTTTCTTCCATTAAATCGATATTCTCCAATTCCTTAGACATCATGTTGACGGTAGTTGTTTCTTATAGTATTTCCACATGAAAAGTAGATGGTTTTTCATTGTAGATCTTGAATCTTTTACCTTTGAAAGGTACCTCTAAATGCGAATAATCTAGTGACAGATAACCTCCCAGTTTGGTTGTGAACTCTCTGGATAAACACATACCGAAATATGGTTCTAAGTCTACAATGACTACTTGTATGACGACTGCTTTTGGCATTCTATGGAGTTGAATAGGGATATCTTTGATCACCCCGATAGTTTTTACTGGAGTACCATCCAATTGCAATACACCAGGATGACTTCGAGTATATTCCATCCCCATTATGTCACATACGGCTTTCAGCATCACCGTAGTTGCGGCCCCTGAATCAATCATGCAATTGTGAACTATCCACCCCTCCATTTGCAAGGATAGATAGAATGGGGGTGGTCTATTTTTTCCAGAGGTTGACACAACATTTTTTTGTATAACATTTGAGGAAGAGGTATTATTCTTTAAATTTAAATATTCTTGGAGGAGATCAATCTGACCAGGAATTTGCAGTGCATCGTACATGCTTATCTTGGAAGGAGTCCTCTTCATTTCTTTTGCAATGTTGAATGAAAGGGTTGCAACTGGGAATACCTCAGTACTCTTTTCCCTTCCACTAGTAGATGCACCGTATCTGTCTCTATAGACCTGCGTAGCTTCTATTTTTTGCCTTTTTGTCAATGAAGGAAATTTGAGTCTTTCCTTCGCTTGCTCTTGAGCCTTGCTGCCTTTTCTAGGAGGAAATTCTTTTCTCGGTGTAGCCGCAAAAGTCTGAGGAGGGTCAGAACGTCCTTTCTCATTCGATTGGTTCTTCTGTGGAGTTGCCTTGGGGGTAGGAGGAAAACCTTGTGGTTGGAATTCCTTAGGTTCAGTTTGTAACTTTTTTCCTGACCTTGTTAGGACTGAGACTTGTTCCACGAATGGCATTGCCAAATTATGGTGGACTTATATGATTATATTCACTTGTCCCTTGCCGGTTTCCTTGGCTCTTTCATTAATAACTACTTGCACATGGTGTTGATGAATCATGCATGAATCTTCTCCATGAGGATCGTTGCAAGTGGTACACCAGTAATCAAAATTAGCGGGTTCTCCATTATCTCCTGTCTCATTTGCATACACCACATTTTTTCTCTCTTGTACCCTTCCACTTGTCGAAGCACCTTCCTTTTGTATCTGTGGAAATCTTCTTGCTTGAATATTCCTTTCTACCTCTCTCTTTTTCATGGATGCCATTTCATTTGACAACGTCTTCATTGTATCAATTATGGTTGTGTATTGATCATTGGGGGGAGCTGAAGCAAGGGATGTGGCTGGTAATGCATGGAATGCAGGAGGTGTAGCTATAGCTGGGAGGGCCTGCGTTGATGGGAGTATAGGCAGTTTAGATATTGATGCTTGGGAAAGCTCTGGTACAATTGGTAATAGACTCTTTGATGGATATTTTTTTTTAGCGATGAGATCAGCTTCACCCCTTGCTGCCTCTACATAGATTCCAGGAAAAGTGGTTACACGAGATTGCCTTATTATCATACTGAGATCTGAATCAAAAGCCCTTAAATAATATCATATAACTTGTTCTTCCGTGGGCTTTAGGCCTTGAGGTACCCTATCTCGAGTTCTGGTAAATCTGATGTTGAAATCTTGGATTTCTTCTTGTGGATGACTCTCAATGACAATGAATTGATTTAGCAATGTGAAAGGATCCGCATGTATATTAAATTCATCGACCAGACGGCCAGCCAGTACTGCCCAAGAAGTAATGGATCCAGAAGGAAGTGCTCTGTACCAATAGAGCATCTTTCCTTTCAAAGATATAATCAACAATATGACCATTACATCTTCCTAAGTGATGTTATAAATAGATGCTAGCACTGATACATCTAAATAGTGCTCATCTACTATTTTGCTTGTTCCATCAAAGGTCGGTAATGCTTTTAGTACAGCTTGTGGAATTTGGTGGTGTGTTCCCAAGTTCAAAGGGCTAGTTTGATTCGACACAAGATGCATTAGGGTAAGGGCAGCTGCCATGATTGCTAAAGGAGTTACAACTACTATGGTATTGCTTGTAGATGCTCCTACAGCAGGTGTTAAAGAGGTGCTAATGGTGCCGAGAAGATTTGATCGTGCGGCTAGCACAGGGTGTGCTTTTAGGCTTCCGAGATGTAGCTCAAAGAACTCGACAGGTTCTTCAGAGTTTCTAGCTTAGGATCTGGTTATCATATGGCTATATAACCAGAAGGTTTTTAGACAAGGTCTTTCTTTTATGGTCTAAATTGCAACGGAGTCACTAGGTGGTTTTTCTTGAGATTTTTAAACAAAAAGGCTCTTAAGGTAAAACACCAAAACTTATACAATACTATGGGATTGCTAGTCCCACCGGGTGTGCCAAAATCTGTTGGAACAAAATCTGCCTTCGGTTAATAGTGTTGCGCCTTAGACTTTGCCAACATTGAATAGACAGATCTTGCTTGATATCATCTATCTAGTCTCCAGAGAAGGCTGGTTCCTTTGAGTTTTTTAGAGAAAATGGGAACAAGAGATAAGGGAAATATAGCCTAAGCTAGAACTTTTATATGGTGCAGATTAGACAACAACAAAGATAGATTTAATGTAGATTACAACTTTCAGAGTTTTCTTTATATCTTCTTATAGAAAACATGAATTCCTGAGTGCACCTTTTAGATATTCATCTAAAAGCATGTAACTATATTTTAATGTTCAACTCTAGAAACAAGATTTATATGTGCACAGTCCATATTTTAGAACAAATACATTATAAAACTTAGAGTGAATAAAATTTAAAACACCAGGATACATACACTTGCACACAGAAGTTTCAAAAGCCAGAGGAAGAAATATTTTATTGCTTGTAATCCAGTACATGTACATCAAGCTTGTAAATGTCCAAGAGCCGACCATTTTCATGGTCGACTCACTCCTATTTATACCCTAAAAAGAGTATCTTCTACTACGTACTTTTAATTTCTTCAATCAATTACAAGTAATTGTCTACAGTTTCTAATAATATACAACAGATTTCCCGTAGATTGGATAGATTTCCTTCTGGCTAATTTTAGATGAGCCTGTTATTCTACAATCATCCAACGGACCTGCCAGGTTATAATCAATAGACCATTCTTCAAAAATCAACACTTGATGTCAGTGCATGTCCCTAGTTGCCAAAAATATACTCTATTCCTTTACATCTGGCATGTTGTAAAATCATGATATTCTTTCCTTGCTTTGCTCTTTTTCCTCCTCCAGCCATGAAAATGAGACATGTCACGAAATCGTGACATTTATCTCTTGTTTTGCTCTTCTTCCACTTCCAACCACGAAAATGAGACATGTCACGAAATCGCGACATTCGTCTCTTACTTTGCTCTTTTGCTGCCTCCCACCACAAAAATGAGACATGTCGTGAAATCGCGACGTCCATCTCTTGCTTTGTTCTTCTACCGCTTCCAACCGCAAAAATGAGACATGTCGTGAAATCGCGACATTTGTCTCTTACTTTGCTCTTTTGTTGCCTCCCGCCGTGAAAATGAGACATGTCGTGAAATCATGACGTCCGTCTCTTGCTTTGCTCTTATGTCGCTTCCAACCACGAAAATGAAACATGTCGCGATATCGCGACACTTCTACCTCTTTGTTCTCCTTTGTTGCTCTTAGCCGTGAAAATGCAACATGTCATGATATCGTGACATTTTTGCCTCCTTGTGCTTTCTCTTCTCTTTTGCCATGAAAATGCAACATGTCGCGATATCGCGACACTTTTGCCTCCTTGTGCTTTCTCTTCTCTTTTGCTACGAAAATACAACATGTCATGATATCGCGACACTTTTTCCCTATTGCTCTTTCTCTTTGCTTTGAACCGCGAAAATGCAACATGTCGCGATATCGCAACACTTTTTCCTCCTTGCTCCTTCTCTTTGCTTTGGACCGCAAAAATGCAACATGTCGCAATATCGCGACACTTTTTCCTCCTTGCTGTGTTTTGCTTTTTCTTTGATCTTTAGCATATGGGCCACTTTGGTCTTCTTGGAAAATATGCAAAAAGGTGCATTAGTTGTTTTTCTATAGTTAGTCACTTTTTGACTAACAGGTACGCAGACCCTAATCTGGACTACCAATAGAACATACAGCATGTTAATTACCGGAGACATCCCCAAAGCATAACACAATGAAAACCAACACCCTAATCAGGAAAAACCAAGTGAGTTTAGAGAATGAAGTGTCGATCCTCGCCCACACTAACATTGGTTGAGTCATCATTTGGGTCCAAATCCTTATGGACCAAAGTGTCCACCTCATGCGGTAGGTTAGTTTTCCACATAGCCAAGTCATCCACTTCGACTCCCATTCTCTGCCATCAAGTCCGCAGCAGGGCTTCCTTCACGGAAAGAATACTAAAAAATAACTTTGTCCTATAGGTCCCTAATCATTTTGGCTTCTTCAATTATGTTTTTAATTCTCCAAGCTGAGCATGAATTAGTCCTCATATAATTAATGATGTTCATGGAATCACCTTCCACAATCAATTTTCTTGAAAAATCCTTAGATAAAAGGAGACCCCTCCATAAAGCCCTAGCTTTAGCTACCTGATTGGTTTGGATCCCAAGATGCTCAGCAAAAGCCATGAGGACGCTACCATTGTGATCTCTAACAATTCCTACTGCCCCTACCATCCTAGGATTGCCATGAGCTACACCATAAAAATTTAATTTGATCCACCCTTTCGGGGGTGGAGTCCATCTGCACATTGCCCTCTTGTTAAGGACACTTTGGCCAGGTGAAAGATTTAAGGGAATGCCTAGAGACTGACAAAGACTGGATTCAAAGTTTGAGGGTTGTTTTTTTGACGGAGGAATAAGGGAGACGTTTTATTTTACAAAATTCATGATCTTGTTGAAAACTGATTTGGGATCCCTTTTGAGGTTTGAGAAGACACGCCTATTCCTCTCTAGCCATATTTTCCCTAGGAAATTATTAAGACAATACTGCCAACAGAATTTGAGATGATTACACTGGAAAGGATTTGGCCATTGCTCGAAAAGTTCTAAAATATTCCTTGGTCTTGCCCACATCATACGAAAATACTAGAACACAAGGCTGAGGACAACTTCAGAAAAAGGGTAGAGGAGGAAGAGATGACTCGGGGACTCCCAATTATCAAGACAAAGATGACACCTATTGGGAATTATCAGACCTCACTTCATTAGGTTGTCAGTGGTGAGAATTTTCCATTGCTCGAAAAGTTCTAAAATATTCCTCGATCTTGCCCACATCATACGAAAATACTGGAACACAAGGCTGAGGACAGCTTCAAAAAAATAGCAGAGGAGGAAGAGATGACTTGAGGACTCCCAATTATCGAGACAAAGATGACACCTATTGGGAATTATCAGACCTCACTTCATTAGGTTGTCAGTGGTGAGAATTTTCTCCTGGGCGGCAAGCCAAGAGAAAAAATTAACTTTGGAAACTAAGTTTTTTACCCATACTCGACTAAAAGATGATGGGGCCAGGTTGCCCAATGATAGAATGTAGGTCGTCTTAACGGAGAATTTACCCGAGTCAGTTGCTTCCCAGAAAAAATGATCTTCAGAAATACAATATGGAATAAAGAAAGATTTGAGAAGAGAATTGAGCAAGATAGACTCAGCATTTAAATTGACACACCTGACCTCTTTCCAAATCCGTCTTCCATTATGCACATGGATAAAGTCACCAACTTTGGGACCAAATGAAGCATCAGTGAAGTTTTTTAGCACCACCAAGGCTAGATCCTCAATCAGAGGAGTGTTTCTGACCCACTTATATTTCCAACTTAGAATGGGTCTTTTTTTCATAAAAGTCCATTCCATATTCAAGGCCACTTAATTTAATCTCTAAATTCATAACTAAAATTAAAATATATAAATGTATTTGTAGATTTATGGGATATTCTTATTCTAATTATATTTAAAAAAATGGAGATTAAAAGTTTAGTATTATCATTGAGTAAGTTAATTCTTTGATTGATGATCATCTTATTTTTAATCATTTCATCTCTAAAAAAAATCAAAGGATTGAAGATGACCTAATGGAAATTGAATTAATAAATACCTTATCAAAATTCATCACACACAATTGCTAACTCATTTTTCAATTTAGTTGAATAAAAAATGAAAGTGGTGATTCAAGGAGTCTATTTGGAGACACTTGATTTTAGCAATATAGAAGTCTAAAACTAATAATATTAATAAGTTATTGTTTAAAAAAATCTTAAAATCTAAAACAATTTTTTACTTACCTTTTGATTTTTTTCTTATATATTTTTTATAAAACTAAACATAATATTATAAAATTAAAATTGATAAATTCCTAAAATGGATTTGAATGGACCCACCGTATAAGACCTCAACTAGCCACCTCTGACTACCCATGACCTCCCACTATTAGCACGAGGTCATATTTCCATTCTGAAGGCTCATACTCTGAGTGATTTTGTTTAGGAGGCATTTTCTCTTATTTTTCTAGGTTTCTCTAATTCAGATTTATTTTTTTCTTTGGTTTTGGTTGTGTGTAGTGGTGTTCAGAATGCTTAATTCATGGTTCAATGGCACCTTTACGAGGGTTGTGTGGTCCTTTTCTTATCTATTGCAGGAGGTATTCTAGTGGACCCATTCTCTACGATATGTTGTGGTCTTGAATGGAGGCCATGTGCTTCCACGATGGCTGAAAAGGAGGATTTCTAGTTGTAGCCTCTTGGTCAAGTATATTTGGTCCTTTGCTTGTATGTTCTAGGAGGTTTTTCGATGGGCCCTTTTTCTGTAGTTTTGTTGGTCTTGAGGGGATACCATGTTCTTTCTGGAGGGTTGCAGAGGAGGGTTTTTGGTATCAACTTCTTGGTCAGGCAACTTGGTGATGGGGTGCCCTTTGCTCATTTGATGTGGGAGGTGTTTTGGTGGGCCTTTCCTTTACAATATTGTGTGTGGTATTGAGGGGATATAATGTGCTTCCATGATGACCATAGTGAAGAGGTTTGTTGGTAGTTTCTAAGTTAGGTTGTTTGGATTAGGTGTTAACCATATGATGAGGAAGGTGTCTCAGTGTGCCTTTTTTCTACAATTTTGTTTGGTCTTGGGGAGAGACCATGTGCTTCCACAATGGTTGTAAAGAAGGATTTTTTGGGATGGCTTCTTGGTCAAACATCCTTTGGTATATTTTCATCTAGTTTTTTGGAAGGGGTTCCATTGGATCTCTTTCTTTGTGTTTTTGTGTGGTCTTGGGGATATATCATATGTTTTGATGGTTGTGAAGGAGAGGTTTTGGTGTTGGCTTCATGGTTAGGTGGTTGGAGGGGGTTTTGTGAGTGGTAGAGGCATCATGGTGGTCCACGTCTATTTTGAACATCTTCAAAGACAACCCTTTTGTTTCTTGTTTGTTCTGCTTGAGTGAGACGAAGGTCGTTCTCCAAACTTTATTTTTTGCTATTTTGCAGGACCTTTCGCTCTTTCCTGGTTCGTGTTTATACTTGATGATGTGTGGCTAGGAACAAGATTTCCTGATGTTATCTTTTCCAGAAGTAGCCCTCTTGTGGAGGATTTTCTTATTTCGGTTTCATATCAGTCTAAGCAATAAAGATCTGGTGTGAACCCTACTTGTTCTATTTTAGGAGGGCATCCTCCAAGATTCTTGGCATTCTCTGCTGGTTTGTGGGACCTTCCTTTCCTAGGAGATTGCTGGTGAAGGTTTATTTGAGTAGGAAACTTTGTTTTAAATTTTTATTGGAAGCTTAACAGTGCAGTTTATCTGCTGGTCTATGGGACCCTCCTTTCCTAGGAGCTTGCTAGTGAAGGTTTCCTTGAGCAGAAACTTTATTTTAAATTTTTATTGGAAGATTGACTGTGTATCCTTTCTTGAGATCTTGCTAGTGAAGGTTTTCTTGAACCGAAAACTTCATTTTAAATTTTTATTGGAAGCTTGATAATGTTGTTTTTCCTCAGTGGAAATTTTTTATAATTTAGTTTTAAGCCCAAGATTGTTTCTCCTTTCTCACTGCTCTATTTGTCTCTAGAAGATAATATCTTTTGTTATATCTTTATTGTAAAAGGTTCAACTATTTTTTTTAAAACTCCTTCTACCAACCAATAAAAAATTTAACAAATTCCTATCAAAATTATTTACATATTATTATCAACTCATTTTCCATTATTCATTTTAATTAAATGAAAGTACAAAAAGTGCTCAAGGAGCCTCTTTAAGAGACACTTGAGTTCACTCATTTTCCCTCTAAAGTAATATTTTGGAATCTCAATTCATAACGGTATATAAAGCATCTAAATATGTTTAAAAGTTGAGCCGAAGTCATATATCTCTACATAAAAGTATCGCACAAATATAATATTTTGTGATACATTTAGCTATCTAATTATTAAGTATATTTGGTTTGTCAGACCTTGGCGTTGGAAATTAGATACTTCCGACCTTTCCCTTCCAGTTGGAAGCAGACTTCCATTGAAATTAATGAGCAAGATTTTACCAAACATAGAGATCACTCATTTAGAAGTGCTCATACTTCAGCTGGACAATTTGGCAAAGGATAAAAAAAATGTATGAAGTAGAAATTGTGGAAAGTCCAAGAAAAATTCCTGTGGCAAACATCCATTTCTCTTTCTCACCAAGGGCAGTTGGAAAGAGAGACATCAGCCTTTGTCAAGCCCATCAAGGAAGCAGTTTCTGACATTATGATAAAATGACATGGAACCCCTGGATTATCCTGTTATTAAGGAGCCACTGGATTGACCTTTTTAGTAATGTTTAACTTCATCTGGTTTTGTGTGACATACATGGCCACAGCTGGACCTGTTTTCCTCCCACTCATTGGGGCCTATGTCCTGGATTTTGACAAATGATTCTACGTACGTTTGACTCCTTTTATAAATTTAGTATAATTCTCATCCATTCTACGTTTACAATATAAAAATAGAACTTAGCGAAAAAAAAAAAACTTATTTTTCTACCATATTACTCGCTGCCGAGGTGGTAATAATTTTTTTCTTTCTATTTGTTTATTTTGACATTGAAATGAAAGTGTCAATGTATCCGTATTCCCTGCAACTGATAAGGTTACAAGAAACATACTTGAGTGGTGCCCTACATTCGCAGGTATAGTGGGTATAATCTATTCTTTGCCCTTCAAAAGCCTAATCCACTTTTGGCACGATCGCACTGCCTTATTGTCGATAACTTTATTCAGCTTTTGTAAGGTCACCTCTTCGCAGTTTGTCTATATATATAGAAAAACACTATTCAAAGAAAAATGCAATAAGGAAAAATATGCCCTTTCATAGGACCACTATGCCACTCACAGTCGGCTACATAACGGCTGGAAACTATATCACAAATGGTGGGGTTTGTGGGTCGGATTAACTAAGTTATCGTTTTTGCTTTTGTTGTCACTAAATGGGATTCTTCATCTTTATTAACATTCAGTCATTGCATGTGTGGGGTAGTTGGCCTTCTTGCTTTCTAACCAGCTTATGTGATGTTGTTCCCATGCAAACTGTTTATTACCAGTAACATATTCCTATATTGAAATTTCATTCCACTTTAATACCTCCTCTTCTTCTCTTAAAACTTCATCTTCTTCACCTGTTTTATCTTTCAATGAGATTTTTTTTTTATTCCTCGTAATTGCTTCATGTTTTGTTTTTAATTATAAATTTTTATTCTCCAGGTGCTTTTCAGTGGTATAAAAGGTTTAAAATATTGTGGCATGGTGGTTATAGGACTGTTTTTTTATTCAATGTTTTTGTTTTTAATTATAAATTTTTATTCTCCAGGAGCTTTCAGGTGACGTAAAAGATTTAAAATGATTGTGGTGCAGTATGGATTCGTGACAGATTCCACCATGTAAATTAAAATAATAATAATAATTATAAATTTTTATAATAAAATTTCATTTCTCTTATTTTCTTTATATATAAATGTTTGTTTGTGAATGGTTCGGGAAATAAGTTTTTTTTGCTTTTAATCACATCTGTTAGTGTCCAAAAGGGCCCCAACATCAACAAAAGGACCAGATAAAGTAAGTTGGTTGGACACTTACCAAGAGGAGACCTAGGTTCAAACATTGGGGGAAGTCTGTTGCAAAGGTAGTAGTCTGATCTGAATCCTTTGAGTGTGCGTCAAACTGACGACAATACAAATCCCAAGCATCTGGTGGTCCATAATAATATTTTGGAATCTCACCCCAAGGACTAGGTGGATTGGTAAGTGCTAGTCTGGTTGAGCACTTACCAAGAAGAGACCCAGGTTCAAACATTGGGGGAAGCCTGTTGCAGTCTAATCCAAATCCTCTGAGTGTGCGCGCCAAACTTACGACAGTATAAATCCCAAGCATCTGGTGGGCCAAAATTACGACAGTACAAATCCTAAGCATCTGGTGGTCAATTTCACGTCGGGCTATAAAACAATGGTATGGAATAGGTTTGGTGGATGCAGTCGCTGTGGTTTGAAATAAGTTTGATGGATGTAGCCATTGTGGTTTGAATTGTACCCTTGTCACATGCTAAAAATAGTGTAGTTGTTTGGGATCTCAATTCATAATCGTATAGTGTAGTTGTTTGGGATCTCAATTCATAATTGTATATAAAGCATCTAAATATGTTTAAAAGTTGAGCCGAAGTCATAAATCCCAAGCATATGGTAGTCCATTTCACTTCGGGTTATAAAACAATAGTATGGAATAGGTTTGGTGGATGCAGTCACTGTGGTAGTCCATTTCATGTCGGGCTATAAAACAATGGTATGGAATAGGTTAGGTGGATGCAATTACTGTGGTTTAAAATAGGTTTGATGGATGCAACCGCTGTGGTTTGAACCGTACCATTTTGGGATCTCATCACGTATATAAAGCATCTAAATATGTTTAAAATTCAAGCCGAAATCATATGTCTATATATATATATATGAAAGTATCACACATTTATGGAATAAGTTTAATATATACAACCACTGCAGTTTGAACCGTACTCTTATATAATTTTTTAGGATCTCAATTGATAACCGTATATAAAGCATCTAAATATGTTTAAAAGTTAAGCCGAAGTAATATGTTTGAAAGTATCGCACATTTATAATATTTTGTGATACATTTAGACATCTAATTATTAAGTTTATTTGGTTTGTGAGACCTTGGCGTTGGAAATTAGATACTTCTGACCTTTCTCTTCCAGTTGGAAGCAAATGAGGAAGCTTTTACCAAACATAGAGATCACTCATCAGTTAGAAGTGCTCATACTTCAGCTGGACAATTTGGCAAAGGATAAAAAGGTATGAAGCAGAAATTGTCGAAAGTCCAAGAAAAATTCTTGTGGCAAACATCCATTTCTCTTTCTCACCAAGGGCAGTTGGAGATAAACATCAGCCTTTGTTAGAGCCCATCAAGGAAGCAGTTTCTGACATTATGATAGAATGAGATTGGAGCCCCTGGATTATCCTCTTATTAAGGAGCCACTGGATTGACCTTTTCAGTAATGTTTCACTTCATCTGATCTTGTGTGACATACATGACCCCAGCTGGACCTGTTTCCCTCCCACTCATTGGGTCTATGTCCTGGATTTTGACAAATGATCCTACGTACGTTTGACTCCTTTTTTAAATTTAGTATAATTCTCATCCATTCTACGTTTACAATCTAAAAATAGAACTTAAGAAAAAAAAAAAACTAATTTTTCTACCATATTGCTCGCTGCCGAGGTGGTAATAAAATCATTTTTTGTTTATTTTAACCTTGAAATGAAAATGTCAATGTATCCGTATTCCCTGCAACTGATAAAGTTGCAAGAAACATACCTGAGTGGCGCCCTACATTCGCAGGTATAGTGGGTATAAACTATTCTTTGCCCCTCAAAAGCCTAATCCACTTTTGGCACGATAACTTTATTCAGCTTTTGTAAGGACACGTCTTCGCAGTGTGTCTATATATAGAGAAAAAGACTATTCAAAGAAAAATGCAATAAGTGAATATATGCCCTTTCATAGGACCACTGTGCCACTCACAGTCGGCTAGATAACGGCTGGAATCTATATCACAAATTGTGGGGTTTGTGGGTCGGATTAACTAAGTTATCGTTTCTCCTTTTTGTTGTAATGCACTGAACTGAACTTGGCCCTAGAAATCTTCATTCTTATTAACATTGTAGCATGTATGGGTAGTTAGCTTTCTTGTTTTCTAATGAATTTATGTGATGTTTTCTTTACAAACTAACTACCTTTTTTGTTTTTTAGTAGATTCATATGATGTTGTTTTCGTCAGTAACATATTACTATGTTAAATTTCTTTCCACTTTAATACCTCCTCGTATCTCATGTTTTATCTTTCAACTAGTTTTTTTTTTTATTTCTCATATTACTTGACGTTTTATTTTTAATTATAAATTTTTATAATAAAACTTCATTTCTCTTATTCTCTTTATATTTATATATATATATATCGTGAATGGTTCTGAAAATAAGTTTTGTTTGCTTTCAATCACATCTGTTAGTGTCCAGAAGGGCCCCAACATGAACGAAAGGACCAGATAAAGTTAGCTGTAAATGCAGATGCATTTGGTAAAAGAGTGAGTTTACATTGCTCTCCCATGTGGGGTTACTAAGGATGGGCTGAGGATAAGGATTTGACAGTACTGGGCATATATGATTGTCTGTTATGAAATAAATTTGCAGAGGAAAGGGAAGATGTTACATCGCTCAAGCAGTCACAGCCTCTAGCTTTAAATTCTGTTTCACAGAATGTTGTCTCTTATTCGACTTTTCCGTGAATGTTTGTTTTATCTGTTTGTTTGTATGTAGCAAGATATTTTAAAAAGGAATCTGTCTGCCTAGCAAGACGTTTTACTCTGGTTTTATGTTTCCTCTTTATTAACATTTTTGTAAGTGACAGTGGCATGCCCACTGAATGTTAGGACTACTTTAAGTTTTTTCAGTTGCTTTATATTATTAGGAAGAATAATAATTTAAATTTTTTTAGTTGCTTTATATTATTGGGAAGAATAATAAGAATACATGAATCATGTACATCCTTAAAAGTTTATATCAAAAGTTTATCCCAAAATATAACCAGATCTCGGAGTTAATATCTAGAACATAACAGATAATCAAAAAAAAGAAAGGAAACCTGCTAGAATAGGTGTGGCTCTAGCAAGAGGGGGGCTCTTTGTCCATGGGATTACCCCACCTGCTCTGTGAGTCAGGCTTGGCAGGAATGGACTTCCAATGGGATTGGTGACACAGTTTGTTTCCCTCGGTCTTCCTCTCTTGGTTAAAATGGTGTAGATATCAAATTGGCCCACCCCGTTGAAGAGTCCCAATCCTTGAACATCGGGGGTAAGGTAAACTGCTGGGCCATCCTTTGCTGCACTTCGGAAGTCTAGGGCTATGAGAATCTTGAGTGCTGCTTTGAGCCCTATTTTTTATTTATTTGTAGTATAGTTAAAATATTATATAGTCACATTGAGCTATATAATAATTGTAGTATAGTTAAAATATTATATATGTCTAAAGAATAGTCTACTTTATCTTTTTATTTTTAGATTTTATTTATATATTTTAAAAGGGTTGTTTTTTCCCTTCTAAATTAATTTAGTCGCATTGAGCTATATAAGTTATATAGTTTATTTGATATTGTCAAGATTTGAACTTAGTGTGGGCTACATCATCTATTTGTCTCAACCATTGAACCAATGCCTTGTTTAAAAAAATTAATAAAACTAATTATTAGTATAATTTTTGTTGTTGTTGTTGGACAAGAAGGGATTGTACTTGGATCCCCTTTAGAGCTTGAGAGTTTATAAATAGATTCACTTTTCATCCATTGAAATTCTATAGGTAGAAACCTATATCATTTTACATAAAATGTTTGAATGGATTTTTTTAATTTTTTATATGAATACAAATTTTCTAGAATTCAACATCTTTCTTGAAGTTTTTCTATAGCAGCCTTTACAATACCAAAAAATCACATCTACTATCTATGCATTGCATCTTAGTAGAGTAATATTTTCTATAGTAGCCTTCACAACACCAATAATATTTTCAAAACATCACATTATCATAGTCCCCTTAACCAACAGATCCGGACTGATAGTTTCCTTCCTGAAACACATGTGCAACCACAAAAAATATAATAAATAGTTTATATCAAAACACATTAATGTTATAAAATAAAGAAGATATTACAAATGGAAAAAATCCATTGGTAATATTTTTTTTATTTTATAACATTAATGTGTTTTCATATAAACTATTTATTATATTTTTTGTGGTTGCACTTGTGTTTCAGGAAGGAAACTATCAATCCAAATGTGGTTAAGGGGACTATGATAGTGTGATGTTTGGAAATATTATTGGTGTTGTGAAGGCTACTATAAAAAATGTCAAGAAGGAAACTAAATTCTAAAATATTTGTATTTATACAAATATTTGAAAAAATCTAGATGAAAATAAAAATTTAAACATTTTTTTTTTGTAAAATGATGTAGGTTTCTATCTATATGATCTCAATTAGAGTATCTATTTGTAAACTCTCAAGCTCTATAAAGAAGAAAGTTGTATGTCAATGGTGAGGACCCAAGTACAACCCCTTATTATCAAGAATTTTTTTTTTATAAATAATTTCTATTTAGTTTATATATATTATATTAATATTATCTTTTAATTTGAAATAAAAACATTTAATGCAATGTAATCTTCTTAAATTTTAGCCCCTCTAGGTGGATTGGTATAAGTGCTTGTCTAGCCATACACTTACCAAGAAGACACATAGGTTCAAACCTTAGGGATAGCCTAAGGTAGTAGTAGTTTGATCTGAATTTTTTGAAAACTTTCAGATCGACGACGACGGTATGAATATTGAGCATCCCCATCATGTCGAGTCAATAATGAAACGGAATAGGTTTGGTGGGAACAACCCATGTGGTTTGAACCGTGCACGGGAGTCAACAATAATGAGATGGAATAGGTTTGATGGGAATAGTCCATGTGGTTTGAACAGTCCATGTGGTTTGAACCGTGGGCCTGTCAATTACTAAAAATAGTGTGATTGTGACCAACTCTCCACAAAAAAAAAAAAAAATCTTCTTAAATTTTGTTTTTATTATATCTTAAAAAATAAGATCTCTCGTAAAAACTTTGTAAACTCAATTTAAAAACAAGCTTACTACAATAATAAAGATTTTAGCTTTTTGAAAGATTCAAATTACAAACTCTACTTACTACAGGAACCAAAACCTTTCATAACTAAAAACCTGCCTAAAATCATTAAAAAATAACATAACACAACCTATTAAAAAAATGCAACATTGTACTTCTCATCTATAATGGTAAAATTCTCATTTTTACTAATACTAGAGTGCCTAAGTTTGAGCCTTAATTGTTGGTTCTTTTAGCAAAAGCATATCTCTTTTGATAGGCGAAGACCCTGAACAAAACAACTACCTATGTCGATATTTAAAAACAAATAAATATATTTTTAATTGGATAATTAAATTTATCTGCATTTGTTTAATAATATCTCATACTAATTTTCTTTATAGAGACATTTCAATTGAATCTCAATCAAATTTAAGCCACGTACAATACCTTTATCAAGTGACTACCAGCAATTTCTCGCTTTAATTACCGACACCGGCAAAGTTTATAAGATTTAACTGAAGTCACTGGTTGTCCACTCTTCTGAGTTTTTATATATATTATATTATATTATATTATATGTTCAGTGAATTCTGAGTCACTTATCAACTCGCTGTCATTTTGATCATTATATATACCATGAATTTAATATTTGTGGTTGTCTTCCTTGCCATGTGAAAGATTTGACAGTGCCAAATTGCTTTCACTATTGTCATATTTAGTTGCAGCTTCTGAAATTTTCAGAGGGGACCAACTTCAGACTTTACTTCTCCGTAAATGTTTGTATTATTTGGTTAGTATACATCCAAACACAAAGGTTCGCCTATCATTGCAAACAGAGTAGCCCTCCTGTAGTAATGCAAAACAATCACCAATTGAAAGTGGGTAATTTAAAAATAATTGAACCTTCAATGCTGTCAAAATTATCTGAAGACATTGAAGAAGAGTGAGTAAGATCACAAGGAAGGATTTAAATGGATAACGATGATAATGTGTATGTATACAATGAACTATAACTACAAGGAAGGATTTAATTTCTTAACCTCTTATGAAGAACTTTTTATTTATCACTCTTCCCAACATGAGTAAAAATCATTTATATTGTTTAAAGTTTATATTGATATGAGTTTTAGCAAGAGAATTAAAATGTGAGATTTCATGAATATATTGATACCATTAATATTAATTTATTATTTTTATTATTGGTGATTTAAAAAATAATATATAAAGCTTTTTATATTATAATTTTATATGTTTTGGATAATGTAATATTATTACTTTTTAATAAGTCATGTGTGGTTTTTATGGGGTCATTCTCATTACAAAAACAAAACATTACATTGCTCTCATTACCTTTCTAATAAGTTTTATAAAGCCTTTCTTCCTCAAACTACTAAGTTTTCACAATTAACTATACCTTCCAAAATTTAAATTCTCTCAATATGAAATTAACACTATGAATGGCTAAAATATTTGCTACCCAACTTCTATATCTATAAATATCTTGTCAATAACAACCTCACAATTTCTTAATACCTTTTTTTAGGGTTCTTATTCATTCATATAATATGTTTTAATGTAAAAAATATTATATTAAAGAATTAACATAATACAATTTTCCAAACAAAAAATTGAGGTAAATAAACACGCCATGTGGCTAACTCAATCAACCAAAACCTCCCATTATCAAAATAATGCGAGAACCCAAGCAAACAACTAACAGCTAAAAGAAAGAAATTGGGGAAAAAAATATTATATTAAAGAATTAACATAATACAATTTTCCAAACAAAAAATTGAGGTAAATAAACACACCATGTGGCTAACTCAATCAACCAAAACCCCCCATTATCAAAATAATGTGAGAACCCAAGCAAACAACTAACAGCTAAAAGAAAGAAATTGGTGATGCATCACACACCTTTGTGAAAGAATCTAAGCGTAGGAACCTAGGGTTCCTGTGCAAGCGAGGAACCTTGGTAGGTAATGACAGACGACCATTAGATGTTCATGTGATTTATGGAGAGGCCATGAAAGAATTTTTGGTCATTATATCTCAACCAAGGCTTAACAATCTCCTATGCTTTCCAAATGCTTCTGATGATGAAGGATCTTGACACTTTGATAGACATGGGAGCAACAAGGAGAGAAGGGAACCCCATGTCCCTCCACCTCTTATGGCCAAATTGGGAACCTTCATTGATATAGTGTCAAATGAGAATATTCTAGGTCTCATTACCCGCAAGGGCACTAATGACCCACTTACCATAGAGGGACCAACCTTGATGTTGGGTATTGAGAATTTCAAGTCCACCATGGCTTTTAGGAAGACAAAAATACTCCTAGGCAACATGATGAAATCCCAAACCATTACTGGAAGAGGACCATAAAAAATCCCATAGAACCTTATCAAGCTTCTTATAGTAGTTCTTGGATGGGACCTAGTAAGACAAATAATAGACATGGGTGATTGCAAGGATTTTTGAGAAAATTCGAAATTTACCAGCAAGGGAGAGCCTCTTGGTGGACTAGTGGGTAATTTTTTGTTCTACCTTGTTAATGGCATACTTCCATATCTCTGGCATTGAACTATTAAAGGTAAAAAAAATACCTAAAAAATGAAATATTTTCCTCCCTAGATGATCTTCCATTGATATTGACTAAGTTAAAGGGGCATCAAGTTGGGAGATTGCCTATAAAATTGAGTCTTTCTCCATTGAATGGAGGATTCAAAATCCAGACAAAAAGTGTTGAGGTAGGAAAGCACCTACTGAATGACACCTTCTTCCTCAATAAGTGTGAGGAAAGAGTCATCAAAAAAATGAACACTGATCAACTGAGTCTCATATCTAGGGAGAGAAATTCCTCAAATAGAAACCTAAGCAACGTGGTGAGCTAGCAAATAGCCAAACTTCTCAATGGTGAGGACATACAGGGATGGAACTAATAGGCAACCCTATCTAATGGATCAAAAGAGCCCAATGGCCAAATACTTGTATCTATTAATGGACAAAATAGTTGAAGCCTTAGTGACAATATCTCCATAGAACTAATGAAGGAGGGTCCAAACCAAGAGCTTTGAGCATGGCTAGAGTTAATGACCAATTGATCCTATTGTAGGCTTTATCAAAGTAATTTTTTATGAACATAGATTGTTGGTTGGAATTGCAAGCCCACTCCATGCCTTCCTAGATAGCAATAATATTATCAAGGATGAACCTACCCTTAATGAATCCATTTTGATCCAAAAATATTATAATAGGAAGGAAATGGCAAATGCGTAAAGCTATGATTTGGCGATGATATTATAGGAAAAATTAAGCAAAGTAGTAGGCCTTCAATTGTTGATAATTTCTAGATCACCAACCTTGGGGATAAATTTAATAATTTCCTGACTAATAATAGGGCCCAAAGAACCCATGAAGAAGACCTCATGAGAGACTTTGAGAAGATTAGGCCCGATAGTATCTTAAAGGGCCTTGTAGAACTCACAAGGGAAGCCATCAAGACTAGGGGACTTATCATTAAGCATTTAAAAAATATATTCCTCTAGATCATTCAAAAAGATAAAAGTTAAGAGCCTAGTCACGTTGAGAGGAGTAGACCTGAGCCATGAACAAGAAGCTCTTTGAGACTCAAAAAATCACTTTGGGACAACTAAAAGATAGGAGTTAAGAGCCTAGTCATGTTGAAGGGAGTAAACCTGAGCCATAAACACGGTCTAGTAGTGCTCTTTAAAATTGAAGAGAATACTAGGAAGCTCTAAAATATGCTCTCCGTTAATGTTAAGGGCTTTAATGTCAAAAAATGATTATGATAACACTGACATTGAAAGAAATCCTTGGTCTCCTTGTATCCAATTTGAGCTAGTGCCACCTTACCTTGATCTATGCTCCTCTGGAATCATAGTTCTCTACCATCAGAAGCTGGTGTTTCATCATTGTGAGGTGCCTCTAAAGCTCCTCATTGAAATGAGTAGACTAAAGTTGATTTTAGGCCACCTCAAACTCCTACTTGATAGCAATTTTGGAGCAACAATAAATATTAGAAATATTGTACTCAAGCAAGCGTAGGAAGCTAGCAGTGCACTAGATAGCAGTATTCCAACCAATCAATCTAGATCAAGGCTTATTTTAATCTAAAAAACTAGGTTCTAAATTTTTATGACATAGGTCCTCAACATGGGGTGGTGCAGAATAGAGGTATTAAGATAGAATTACGATAAAAAAAGAGGAGCGGGGTAGAAGAAACCAAGATGGAAAATGAAATGGAAGAATGGTTAGACAAGCAGATCTTAGGGTGGATAGAGACAATGGGAGAATAATATGAGTGTCACTCAAAGAATAAAATATTATAATCTAACAGCATGGCTCTATCCAATATTTTTAAAACATGACTCTCACCTTATCAATTTTTAGACCATGTGAACTAGACATTAGTAGGGAATGAAGAGGATAAGAAGTAACTATTGGGGTTAGAGAGATCTAATTTTCTTTTATGAAAATCCATCTTTTTCTTTCTCTGGTGGCCCACATCATGGGAAGAACACTCAGGTTGTCATGTGGAAATTCAATCATATTGAAGTTCCTATAAAGCAACCATATAGCAGGGGGAAAGAGAGCATTTTCCACCACCAAAGTGCACAATGATCATTGGTATTTTTAGATGCATATATGTTGAGAACGCCAAGAAGAAGACCATCAATATCCATCATAACCCACATGGCATGATTAGAAGGCTCACATTCCCAAGAGATTAGTTTGTAATGGTAGTTCTTAAAGGTAGATTACTATCCCTCATTTGCTTAAGTCATGCATAGTATGAAATTTGTGGCCCTAGGGCCAAATAAGGGAGCAAGTGCTCAATAGAATTAAGTTAGTGAATTTGACTTCCTAAAGGTATAGAATATCAATACTACCAAATTTGACCTTGAAGTAATCTAGACCTTGATGCATAATATACTTGCACACAAGATCTATCAAACCCCTAACATTCCAAGACATGCACTTCATGAGACATGATCAAGGAGCATATTTTCTTCAATGATCTCAAAATCCTCAAAACCTACCAAAGAATAAAATATATTCATAAGAAACCTATTATGGTTTTCATGGAAAAAACTATATCATCGCTTCTCCAAAGGGACACCTGAGGACTCCCTAGCTGGACTATGAGAGTGACAGGGTTCTATGAGGGAACTTTGCTAGGTAGATTAGGTGGAGAGATAGGACATCCACTTTATAGGACAAACGCTGGCATAGTTGATGGCTTAAATATTTAGGAACCTTGAATAGTTGAGGATACTTTTTGGGTATTACCACTAGATGTACCTATAGGAGGAGAAACAAAATTACCTTCTATAGTGGATTCATGAGAGATTCCTAGCTGAGATCTCAGTTGAGACTCTTTTTTACCAGCTCCCAAATATGGTTGTGGTTGATTTCCTTTACCATTCTACCTAGTGATAGATATCCATTTCTCCCCTCCATTAGTGGGAGGGGTAGATTGAACTACAGTTGAAGGTGTTGATACCTCTACTTGAGCTTAATTTTTGAATTCTCCATAAGAGGGCAATCTCTTATCTTGTAAGTTATGGAATAACAATGGTAATAGGTGTTGGGGAGATTGATATAAAACACTCATTATTGGAAAAAAGTCTCACCAACCTAAATATCAATAGAATCCTTGAGGTCCTTTGATAGATCAATTTCAACATAGATGTGTTTGTATGGTTGTATAACATAAAATTTTTGTGGCTCCATGCACATAAAATTGTCAATGGACATTATAAGATATGACAATAATGGATATATGGATAAAGGGAGATCTAGGAATTCCACCCAAATGGGGACATGCAAGGAAACATTAACATAAATCATAAAGTTATAGTACTAGGACTAAAGAATTAAAAGGATATTTCAAACATACCAAAGACCTTTTCTCATAACTACAACAACATGATATGGTTCAAAAAATTAGAAATGAATAAAATATTTAATAAGGTTCTAAATGTGGTCAACTTTTATGCCATATGGCTGCCAAAATTGTTGAATCCATTGACAGATAAGTGAGTTCCTGGAAATCCTCCCTAGAAAGTACCCAATGAGGATGTGACTTTCAATCTAGTTGTAGGCTTTATCAATATCCTGTATGGGTAGGACTATGTCCAACACAAAGGAATTACCTTCAGGACAAACTTCCTAGGTCGTTTTACCAGTGCTATAGCTCTTTGCAGCTGTAACTTCACTAAACATTAAAATGGTGATCTAAGAGGTAGTCATCAAAAGGGAAGAAGCCTCCCATCTGAGGTTGGGTTTTTATATAGAATGATATAGTAAGTGTGTTTATATCCCATAATAACACTAGTGGTATGGTGGTTAATGAAAGAGCAATCAAACAATAACAACATGCAATTGAAAAACCCTAGAAGAGCCTCCACAAGAAACCCTAGTAGAGGTAAAAACAAAATTTTGTTTTTATTTATGAATTTAGCCCCACTTCTTGTTAACACATGTGATACTTTTTTTCTCATATCAATATCCCTTTGGGTTTATTTTTCTCATTTTTTTGCTTCTTGGGTCTTCCTATTTTTTTCATTCCTTATAATACTTTCATCTTCATAAATCTCTTCAATCTTCTCACACTAATCATAGTAAGACTTATTATTTTTAGGTTTACCTCATTTTGAAGGATTTAAAATACAAGGAATAATTTTAAAAGCATAATCTTCTTTATGTTGCCCTAGAAACCCTAAAGTGCAAGGATGCACTTCTATAGCAATTACCTTCTTATTCTGCCTTAAAAACCCTAAATTTTTAGGGGTTTCCTCCAACCTCATTTCTTTATTATTATGTTCTTGAAACCTTAAATTGCAAGGGATAACATCTTCACCACTCCACTTTTATTACCTAGAGAGGATTCTATACTACTTAAGGAAAATGAAGATGATTTACCTAGAATAAACTTGACCTCTTTTCTTATCTTTGTTTTAGGATTTATCTCCACATCTTCTTTTGCACCTTTAATTCCTTTTGAAATTTCCAAATGATATTGTATATAGGCTTTATTTACCTCTTCTTTTGGAGTGGAATATCCTTGATTTGATCTATCTTCTACTACTACATGATTTTCTTGCTTCATCTTGAAGTTTATCTCATGGTTATAATTTTTTGTCTTTATTATCATAGTTTTCACTTTGCAAACTCTTTCCATGTTTCCAATATCATAACAATTATACCAACAAAATATGATATTTGCATAATCTACTTGTTTATCTCATTCTCTTCATTCAAATTTAATCTTTATGTATTGTGGAAAAGGTTTTAAAATATCCATAACAACACATATTAGAGTATATATAGCATGCTTTGACTTCTTAGTAGTTGGTCCTTATTTTATGAATTTCCCTAGGGTGTTATCAATATTCTTCAAAATAACCTTATTTATAAGCTAATATGAAATTCCAAAAAGCCTAACCCACACTAGAAGCTTATTAATAGTTTGTGTCTCAAGAAAAAGGAATTCATCCCTTGTTGTCAAATAATGTGCATCTTGTGACCTAAACCATGGTCCACCAACCATTATTTTATTCCTAATTATGAATTGGAAAAGATAATCAGGAAAAAAAATTTAGGGAGAAAAGTCACAAAATAATTTGAATTCAATCCCCACTTCCACTTGATCCAATTTTGAATATTAAAAAACTCTAGCCATGATCTATGGAACTTACATATTAACTCTCTAATTTTAAGAACTATTATATCATTCTCAATCATCTCATCCTTGATACTTACTTTTTGTGTAAAATCTACTAACTAGATTGAACTTTCCATGTATTTTCTCTTCTACTTATCTCCAACTTGGGTCTCCATACTTCCAACTAGGGCATCCTGATTTCTAGTCCTAATTTCTAGCTAGGGCATCCTAACTTCCCATTAGAGCTTTCAAATATTACTTTATTTACATAATAGTTACTGGAGCTTGTTCTTTGCTTGCACTCACTCCCAATTTGCACTCTCTCCTACCTCACACTTGCTCTTAGATTGCACTCCCTCCTGGATTACAATTACATTTATCTCTTATTTTTCTTGGTATTCCTTCACTTCAATAATTTATTGGTAATAATGTTCCATGTATTCATGGTAAGGATTTGAGTCATTGATGCACTCTAGATGAACTTGTTGCTCTTCTACCATGACTAAATCTTGGCTCACACTCCCTCTTGGCTTGTACTCTATCTTGCCTTACACTTGCTCCCATATTGCACTCCCTCCTAACTCATAATTATCCCTCTCTCTTATTTTTATTGATGTTACTTTACTTCAACAATTTTTTGGAAATAATATTCCATGCATTTGTGATAAGGGTTTGAAGTATTGATGCACTCGAATGAACCCACCTTTCACCATGACTAAATATCTACTCACACTCCCTGTTGTCTCACATTCACTCTTGGCTTGCATTATCTCCTAGATTTTCTTCAACTAAATCCTTTAAATTCTCTTAAGATCTGGAACAAGAAGTGGCACTTGTTCCTTAACCACACTTTTCTTTCTACTTTCTCCTTCCTACTCACACTTCCTTGTTGCTCTCTATTCACTCTCACACTCACTTTTAACTGCACTCATTCCCAACTCATGCTCACACTTTCTTTTTTCTATGCTCACTTTTGACTCATGCTCGCACTTGTTTTTGGATGCACTCACTCCCATCTTGCACTTGAAATCGTTTATGACTACACTCACTCCATAGAAATGTAATATTATTAAATTAAATATTTATTATCAAAAAATTATTAGCATTTGTTTTAATACAATTTAATCTTATTTTAGATGATATATATCTTGGACTATAGTTATATATGTATGAGTTTAGTTAATGGATATGCAATCAATATATAGAATTATTATAGTGTTAATGGTATTTTTTTGTCCTTTTAAGATAAGCTATTTATTTTAGAAATATGAGGATGAAAGAGTAAAAATATCCACAAGAAGGAACTCTAACATTGTGTCTAATAATAGTTTTTATTAACCACAAAATAATTCCTTTCTATTTTTATGACTATCTTCTTTTAATTAATTTTTCATTCTTCATTTATCTTTTTACTTTTACAATTTGTTTTCCATTGATAACTACTTTTAACGTTTTTATTTTTAATTTTTTTTTAATTTGTGGAAAACATCCCAAAAGGGATGCCACTTTCGGGTAAGACCCAAGGAGGCAGGGGTATCCATTCCGCCAAAAACACCCAGGACTCGGACCTGGCCTACCACCTTTGACATACTCAAGGAGCAAACAAACACACAAAACCAATTTAAAAATAAGTAAATAACAACAAAAATAATAAAATAAAATAAAAAAACATGCTCCTTGAGTGTGTCAAAAACAAAAGCACAACCAAACACGCACAATAAGATAAAAGAAACCACAACACAAACCACATAGAAAAACACAAGAACCACATAACAAAACACAAACAAGACAAAAACAACATAACACTACAAAGACATAACCCAAAAAAAACATGAAAAATAAACACAACCAAAACCTAAAAAATTAAAAAAATAAAATAAAAATAAAAATAAAAAACAACCAACAACAGACAATAAACAAAAACAAAAAACATAGAAAACACTCACACATAAAAACATGAAATAACACAAACAAAGAGAAACCCAAGAACAAGAACGAAAAAAACACAAGAACAATAACAAAAAACATAAAAAAAAAACAAAACAACAAAAACACAAGAACAACAAAAACAACACAAAGAACACAAAAACAAAACAAAACAAAAGAACCCACCCACCTTAAAAAACTAAACAAAAAAAACAAAAAAGAAAAAAAAAAAAAAATTGAACAAAACAATGACCTATCTAGACCAGAAGACTATTAAGGCAAGAATCAACAGAGGAAACAAAATAAAGAATAGAATGAGCTAGGGAACTAAAAAAAATTGAATGAACCAAAGAGAAGCAAAAAAAAAAAACAAGAAGAAACTAGGTACCTTCAAAACTGGAGCCATCCAAAGAAATGATAGAAAGAAGAGCTTCCCTAATTTGAGAAGCCCACCATATAGGAGGGTGGCCATAACAAGTAAGATCACCTTTGTCCAAAGCCCAATTAGCTAAAGCATCAACACTCTTGTTTTGATCTCCGACCACATGATTGTAATCAACTTTCAAAAATCCCATCCTGGATTAACTGAATCTTCTCAATAATTCTTTTTATTCTCCAATCCACCTTATGATTCTTAGAAGGAGTCTTCAAGAGATTAATCATAAGTTGAGAGTCAAACTCAACTAACACCTTTTCCCATCCAACCTTAGTAGCCTCCTGAAGGCCTCTGAGGATACCATACCCCTCAGCAAGGTTATTGGAAAGAATACCCAAATTCTCAGCAAAAGTAAAAACCAGGGAGCCATCTGAAAGTCTACCAATTCCTCCCACACTGGCTTTTCCAGGGTTCCCTCTAGAGGCTCCATCAGTATTGACTTTTCCAAAATCCTTAGGAGGAGGTTGCCAATTTCTAGTCCTATCCATATTACTAATACTCACATTCCCTTTAAGTTGGTTGCCCTTAGAAGATTTAATCTTCAATATTTGCATCACTTGATCCCATCTTTGGTGGGAGTTTTGGGGGTGATTAAGGAGTTGATGGACTGATTCAACTAAGTTGGCTATGGTCTTTTGCCAAATATAGTGAATATCCTTCCTATCTTGATTAAAAATTTGGTTGTTCCTTTCATTCCAAATATTCCAAAGAAGAATGGTAGAACCCATCCAAACTAACCGCCTAATAAAATGATCAACACCCTCTTGATTAGGCCAATCCCTCCAAAGCTGTTCAAAAGTAAAAAAATTGGACCACTGTAAGCCAAGTAAAGTGGCCATTCTCCTCCATAGCTCAGAGGCTAAAGTACACTCAATAAAAATATGGTTGATATTTTCTACATTCTCTTCACACATTTCACATCTAAAAGGGCCATGAAAACCACGCTTCATAAGTTGCTCACTAGTAAGCACCCTACGATGCAATAAAAGCCAATTAAAGAACCTCACCTTAGGCCAGAGCTTTTGAGCCCACAATCGAGAAAATATGTCAGAAGAATGGTTGGGATTATTATGGCATAAGGTCAAATAACCTTGAGCAACTGAATACTCACCCTTAGTAGTGTTGTTCCATCCAAAACAATCTTTTTCATGGGACCAAGAGAGGGATCTCATATGAAGGATGCCTTGGATATCTTGTCTTTGCCTTTCTGGGATTTGAATAGGCCAGTCCTCAATAGGGATCCAATATCTACCAACCTTTGAATTACCAGTATGGTACCGACAGTAATTAGCCACCTTTATCCAATTAGCTCGGTGAAGCTCCTCCATCCAAGGCCTCCAATCGGGAAACTGAGTTATCAAAGGCTTGTGACCATCCCAAGAATCTGTCCAAAAATTTACATGTTGACCATTATGAATGATCCAAAATAATTTTTTCTTTATCAAATCCTCACCAGTCTTAAGAACTGCTAAAATGGGAGAACCTTTGGTAGGAAGTTGATAGCGAACAAGGTCTTCAGGACTTTTGTTCTCAACATATTTAGCACAGATATTATTGGCCCAAAGAGCATTGGGGTTATGCAACATCCTCCAATATAATTTAGCAGCTAAAGCTTTGTTGTTATTAATTGAAGACCGAAATCCTAACCCCCCTTCACTCTTAGGAAGACATAAAGTATCCCATTTCACCAAGGCCCATTTTCTTTTCTCCTTAGTACCACTCCAAAGGAAACGATGACTGATTTGATCCAATTCTCGAAGAACAACCTTTGGGATATTCAAAATGGAAGAAACATAAATAGGAATAGCTTGAAGGACTGATTTTACCAAGGTGATTCTACCCCCAGAAGAAAGCCACTTGTTGGTCCACTTTCCAATTTTCTTCTTGACTTTGTCCAACAACCAATTCCAATATTTATTTTTTTGCCTTTGAATATTTATGGGAATACCTAAATAAGTGATTGGAAGAGAGGTCTTCTTATATATTAATTTATCCAAGACCATGGATTCCTGTCTAGCAGAGCAGTGAAAGAAAATAACTTTAGATTTGTCTTCATTGATCAACTGCCCAATAGCCTTAGAAAAATAGCTAATGATTTGCTTAATATTAGAAGCTTCCTTAACTGTAGCTTTACCTAAAAGAGTAGAGTCATCCACAAATTGAAGATGAGAGATAGGTCTAGCTCCATGAGCAATGGTAACTCCCTCAAGGGTTTTGTTTTCCCTCTTTTTGGTTATAGTCCTACCCAAGCATTCAACAAGAATGATGAATAAATAAGGGGATAGCGGGTCACCTTGCCTAATACCTCTGGAAGCTGGGAAATACTGAGAAGGCCTACCATTGATAAGAACTAAGTAGGAAACTGAAGAGATACATCCCATAATCCAATCCATCCAATCCTTAGAGAAACCAAATTGCCTCAAAACTTTGATAAGGAAGTGCCAATCCACTCTGTCATAAGCTTTGGATAAGTCTAACCGAATGAACATGGAAGGAGAATTTTGCATATCCATGGAATGGATGGCTTCCTGAGCAAGAACTATCTCATCTACTATTTGACGTCCTTCCACATAACCCCCTTGCTCTAGGGAAATAATCTTATGCAAAAGAGGCTTCAACCTTTCTGCCATGATTTTAGTAATGATTTTGAGAAGAACATTACATAAAGCAATAGGTCTAAAAGTTGAGATATGATCAACCTCTTGAGCTTTTGGAACAAGAGTAATATAAGTTTTATTGATAACCTTCAAAATTTCTTTGGCTTTCCTGGCTTCTTCCACCACCTCTAATAAATCAACATGAAGGATATCCCAGAACTCTTGGTAGAACTCAATGGGAAAACCATCAGGACCTGGGGTTTTCCCTTTTTGCATTTTAAAAACTACTTGTTGAAGCTCATTGATAGTAACAGGAGCAGTCAAAATAGAGTTCTCCTCAGAAGTGATAAGAGAAGGGATTGCTTGAAGAACATTTTGTTGTGAAGCTGAGTCAAGAGGAGTAGCAGCAAAAATATTGGAAAAGTAATCAACAACAATAGAGTTCATGCCATCCCAAGTATAAACAACATCTCCAGAATCTGATTTTAAGGAAGAAATAAAGTTGTGAGATCTTCGAGCTAGAAGAGATTTGTGGAAGAAATTTGTGTTTCGATCTCCTTCTTTGAGCCATTGAATTCTAGATTTTTGCTTCCATAAGATTTCTTCTCTTTTTTCCCATTCCTCTAACCGAGTTGTGAGTTTAATTTCATCTGCACTTCTCTTCTCTGTGAGGCCATCTAAACGGATTTTCTTATTCAAATTTTCAATATGAGCAATAACTTCATGTTTTTTTTTATGAACATCCCCAAACTCTTTCCGGTTCCAAGTCTTGATTTTGGATTTAATGTATTGCAGTATTTTGGCAAAACAGAACATCTTAGTCCCATGCCTAGGTTTACCTTCCTTCCACCATTGTTGCACATGAGGTCTGAAGGAAATGTCTCTAAGCCACATTAATTGAAAATGAAAAGGAGAGAAACTCACATTGGTTTTCCACATTTCCACCATGATCGGCCAATGATCCGAACCAACATTATTAAGAGTCTTCACTTTAGGAATGTGACCATGGATTAAGAAATTTTTAGAGAGCAAAAACCTATCCAATCTCTCCATTATACAAGCTAAGCCTTGCCTTCTGTTAGACCAAGTCATAAGGCCATTATCCGGTTGGATATCCACAAGATGGAGGTTTGCAATATATTCGCTCATGAGGTCGGTGCTTTTGTCCAAATTTCTATTTCCCCCCCTTTTCTCATCCAGAGAGAGGATGGTATTGAAATCTCCTCCGATCAAGATCCAAGCTTTAGGAAAATGAGAGATAATATGAGTAATATCCTTCCACTGTCTTCTTTTTTCCTCCAAAGAAGTCGGAGCATAAATAGTAATGTAGAGCATAATCTGGTTGGAATGTCTACTTTGAATAGCTATAGCCAACAAACCCCAACTGCCAACCATATGGTGAATAACTACCTCTTTTGGGTCCCAAAGACAAGCAATGCCACCCGAAGTCCCTTGGGAACTGAGGGAAACCACTTTTCTAGTTGGCCAAATTTTATTGGCAATTAAGTCCATATCCTCCATTGACATCTTTGTTTCTTGAAGGAAAACAAGATGTGGATGATTTATCTGAATCATTCTTCTAATTTCATTTTGTTTTGAAAGACTCCCTTTGAGTCCTCTAATATTCCAAGTGATGATCTTCATTAATACCAGGGCTAAAAAAGTTGGGAAGGGCATTAATCTTACCTTCCTCTACAAGCTTTTCACCTTCTTTTACCATATGATATTGATTGGTCTTGCGACCTACTTTTTTATTAGAATCCATCTTCAATTTTTTTTCCCTGTTTCTTGACTTATTCCAATTGAATCTGAGATGGCTTCTAACCTTGAAGAATGCTCGTACACAACCAAAATTTTACTAGATGGTTCAACGAAGTCTATATTGGGACCTGCATTATTTGAAGTTTTGACATTTGAAATATTGTTTTTCTTGTGTAAATTTTCTCCTTTTTTTCTGTTGAAAACCTTTGATTTGTTGGTTTGTCTCTGAGTTCTTCCCTTCATATTTAAATTGTGTTTCTAAGATTTCAGTTTCCATTATTTCCTCTTCCTCACTTGGGACATCATTTGTGGAAAGGATTTCAAACATATTAGCAGATGACTTTGATTGATCCTTCATAACTAGTTTTTTCTGAGTGTTCTTCTTCTTAGGTATTTGGAAACCTGTTGAGTTTATATCTTCTTTCTTTTGATCAGGAATTTTATTTGGGCAAGCACTGGCCAAATGACCATATTCATGGCAAATTCTACAACGAAAAGGAATGTTCTCATAGTCCACTACTTGCTCCCAAGTGTCTTCCCCAAATTGTAATGTGATATTTTTAGGTAGGGGTTTGTCAAAATCCATTAAAACACAAATCCGAGCATAAATAATATGTTCAAAATTTTGAGTACAATCAGCAATCATCATAAAAGTTCCTAAAGAGTTTCCAATTGAAGAAAAAATAGTAGGATTCCAAAATTCAATAGGGAGGCCAAAGAGTCTAACCCACACGGGAGCTATAGAAGGCATCTCTTCTTCGGCTTTAAATTTAGTATGCCAGGGCTTCATGAAAAGCCCTGCCCTTCCAAAAAACCAAGGACCCCCTTGAAAAGTTTTCTCTCTATCTTCATTATTAGCAAATAAAACAAGAAAATAACCATTTGGATAAATAGATATTTGTAACTCACCTTTAGTTTTCCAGCTTTTTGCAGCCCAGACTTTGAAAGCAGATAGACTCGGATGAAAACCCATGAACCGACAAATTAGTCCTCTTTTTTCCAAATCTTCAATGCCAATCCGAATGTTACCCATATCAAGCTTAACAATAGGAGTTCCATCAGCTGCTTTAAGACATCCCGACTCCGTTTTCCTGGGATCAATCTTAGGCATTCTTAGAGGTTTATGGGAAGCCCTAATATTGATATTAGCATTGGGCTGAGGCTGTCCACCATGAAGGGCATCCCTAAAATTCATTTTTGGGACTGAGTCTTCGAAATTCTTACCCTTGACAGGGGTTTTCATAGTAGAATTATTTTGTGGGTGCACCTTAGCACCAGATTCACTTGAGATATGAGCCATTTTTTGATCAACTACTTGAAACTTGTTTCGTGATCTCTTTAATCCTTGCCCTAGACGTCATGGAAAGGTATGGTTTTCACTTTTCTTTTGTGCAGCAAATTGGAAGTCGTTGTCACTCAAGTTCATAGTATGATCTGTTGAAAGACAAATTTCTAACCCATCTTGTATCCCCTGCAACATTTCCTGCTAAAATATTGAGCATAAACCACAAAAATATTGGCCGCTAGGGCCCGAAGGCCCTAAAAACCAACCTCTGGAGCTGCTTGCACTCAACCCAGATGAAACCCTCGCATAGTCGCTTGCCAAATATCTCGTTCACACATAGGGATGCACTAGGATCTGTGTTGCTCCAAATGATATGAAAATTGGTGGAGACGTTCTAGGGTTTTTCAGGCATCTACCCTCAAAATTTCAGCTCAATCCGAGTCTGGATGAGTGAGATATGGCCAAAATGAGTTCGGTAGTTTGGGCAGTCCTGCGAAAAATGTCTAATCAATTTCAACTAATTTTTTTTCCATCTACTTTTAACATTTTCTCTAAAAAAAATCTTGCATGATTTTTTTACATTAAGCACTATTTTCTAATATTTATTACTTAGTGTTTAATCATCTAGTTTTAGATTTCTTTAACAAAAATCTCTTATCATCTTGTTTCTATATTCATCTTCAAACAAATTGATTTCTTGTCTAAGTTTCATTGTTGAAAAACTTACTAGATTAAAGTATTCTTGTTGTAACCTTCCCATCCTATTAGAATGCACAAATAACTAATCACTACAACTACCAATTACAAAAGAGTGGATTATTACATATATGGTTCACTATGTCATCTATTGTAACATGTTCTTGCTACTTCACATCATCTCTTAGAATACATATATGACTTTACCTTCTATTTTTAGGAACTATTCATACTATTTATTTCTCTTTCAACTTAATAACTTTGAATTTTATTACTTCCCTCTCTATTGGGGATATTTGTATTGTAGATTAATCTTATAGATCATTTAATATGTGCATCCACTACACCAAAAAGGGTCTTTAAGTGTGGTTTTTATATGCCTTTAAAGACCTTTCATGATAGTTATGTAGTCATTTTCTATGAGGGCACCATAAAAAGTTTACATCATACGATGGTAGTTAAAAACCACCTCAAAAAACCATCCTCTTAGGATCTAAGAGAGTGGTTGGTCTAATAGGGTGGTTCAAAATCACCCTCTAAGAGGGTAGTTTAGAACTGCCCTCTTAAAATAGACCCTAAGAAGGTAGTTTTAAACCGCCATCTTAGGTCTAAGAGGGTAGTTTAAAATCACCCTCTTAGGGCCTCACTTTAAATATATATATCTATCTATATATATATATAACCTAAAAATCACCCTCTATTTTCCATGCATACCCAAAAAATTAAAACAACACACACCTTTTGTACCTTTGTAGTCAACATAAATTCACCATATGCCTACATTACTATGACAATTGAACTAATCCTAGCAATGGCCAAAAGTAGAAACTCCAAATTTAATTTCATTCTGGTCTAGGTGTAGTAATCCTTGAAACTTTTCCCACCAAGGTCGATTGTGGGTCTTGAGAAAATTATGATTTAATATTTCCTCCTACACTTGTGATTTCATATGATTCAGATCTATAGTCGATGGTTTGTACAACTAGAAAATTTTCTTCTCTTGGGATTGTTGGTACAACTATACCAATTCCCTCCTCTCTTCAAACAAATGAAAAGGTTCATGAGGAAAGCAATCAAAATGCAAAAAAAAAAAGGTTCATGAAGAAAACAATCAAAATGCAAGACAAATATTAATGAGCACTCAATATAAGATGTCAATATACTTGAAATAATACTATTCAAAGAAAGCATTCAATCATCATCCAAATGAGTAAAGGTTCAACAAAAGATTAGAAGGAATGGGGAGCATCATGAAGAAAAATAAATGAACCAATAATTAATAAAGGAGGGGAAGCAAAAACAATGAAGATAAGTTTAACAATGTAAAAAGATCAAATAAACAATACATAAAAAATAACTGGTATAGTGGTATGTCTTAGATTTTTTTAAGAAAAACTTAAATTATACATAGTTTCTTAAATTTCTAATGAGAAGACATAAATGTTGTCAAGTTTAAATTTGTTGTCTAGACATGTTCATTTAAGATCTTTTATAAATGATCTATTACAAATACTTACAAACATGATTTATTCCAAAGAATATGAGATGATATCTGAGATATTTTATACATGATATTTATTCCAAAGACACAAAAATTGAGTACTTCAAGCTTACATGTAAAGCATGATAAATAACTTGTTGAAGATCAAATTTCTTCATTAAAGATGAACATGTTAAAATATTAATTGTTCCTTATAACATTGTGATGGAAAATAGTTAAAAAGACACCATACCTTTTTCTAGACTTGTAATCACACAAAAACTTTTGAGCATAGATATTTTATTAGCACTATATACTCTAGAGTCTAATTGATAAGTTTCATAAACTAATATATGTCTTCATAATATTCCAAACCTCACTTGTATATAACTTTCAGTTACAACCACCTCTTCCACAAGCAATTGCAAGGCACAAATAATGGGAAAATAGTTTATTGTGTCCTTATGCATATAACTATATACTCCAGGTGCAGGTGCTAGATATTTGTGTTGCGTTTGACCTTTCCTACATACCTTATATGGATAGGTGCTAGATCTTTGGTAATGATTCTAGGTGAGCTCCACTCTAGCCAATGGTAATAATCTCCCCTCTTCAATCAGTTTGAACAATAATATAATGGGGGTTTTCAAGATAGTTTTATTGGTTTTCATATCATTGTTTTAGAATGAATTGATCAATAAATCATGTATTGACCTTGGGCTCAAATGAATGGTGAGGAAGTGCATGCAAAAATCTATGATATTTGTATACTAGAAATATTTATAACAGTAAATCTAAATCACAACCTAGAGAAGCAACACAAAATACAAAATAATATTTTCATCTAGTATTAGGTTTCATATGCAAAATACAATTCAAACTCCCATTCATAATGTTTGATCATAGTATCAAATACAACACCATGAATATGGTGTCATTGAGCCATCAACTACATAATATTTCTCACCACAAAAATTAAAGTCGTGTATCAAATAATAATATGAAAAATTCTTAAAAATATAAACAATATATTCAATGCTGAAATTCAACACCTTTTCAAATATTAAAGCTCAACATTATAATAACATGCTAGGCTACTACTGTAACATGTACATATTTCCATTGACATTATCATCAATATAGCCTCAAATAAATACCCATAATCAAATGTAATACCATCAAAGGATACCAAATAAATGCCATAAATAAAGTACAGTATATCAAATTTTTCCAAAACAAAATTACTCCAAACATAAACACACATTAGACTATTTATACAATTATAGAAGTGAATAAGATTTTGAGGCATTTAAACATTGTGAAAGTCCCCATGGAATACATGAGAATGTAAACTAGCGTGAGACACTTGTGGTGTTATTAGGGTGGTTCATTTGAGATACTTGGACAATTCACCAATGGCTCATTGTTGAATATGATAGTTTCTTGAAACTAACCAATTGTTTAGTCTAGGAGGAGAATATTCAGTAGATTTCTAATACAAATATATAAAAAATTAAGGTTGCAGCCTTAAAATTTCTTGCAATTAATCATGGACAATCCATAACTATGCAAATCAATTGGTGTAATCATTAGACACAGTAATTCCCTATATCTAGGGCCTTATGATTGGAATTTATCACGTGAAAATTGTAAATTGAGGAATTGCAATGGTGGTTAGGGAAAAAGTCCTTCCATATAAATAAGCATGGTCCTTTAATTGAAGAATAATATCAGGACCAAACATAAAAAATCAAGAACACACAAATCTATAAGATAGAAAATTTATTTTTATTTTAATAAATGACTGCTAACAAAAGACCCACAAACTTAGTCTATGCATGTTAGTCACTTCCCATATATGCATACAGTTGACATCACATGTTAGATAGTTACCTCAAATACGACAAAAAAGGATAACATACACTTGATTACTTGAATTATCATTACACTTGAATCACTGGATAATTTTGGATATCCCTTGCCTCCCCTGAATCTACATTTCAAAGAAATTATGGTTTTAAAGGATTGAAAATTCTTATAAAACAAATATTGAAAAAAATGGAAGTGCCATTTACAAAAACAAACTATAAGTACATGATGCATTTACAAGAAAAAAATCGTAATTTTATTTTAAGAATGAAATAAAATTACACTTCTCAGGTGCCTTAGCATAAACAAAAACCCAGATAAAATCATATTATTGGGAGTCAATATATAATTACAGTTGGGCAGATCAGAGAGAAAATAAACCCATATTCGAAATAGCATGGGGATAAAAAATATAAATATACTTATATATCAATACTTAATCATCCAAATGATCTCCATGTCCAAAAATCTAGATAGATATCTGTGAAAAAGAAACCAGCAAAAAGAAAAAAAATAGTTAAAAAATTTCATAAAGCTCTAATCAAATGAATAGACCCATAGTACAAACCAGAGCTAGCATAAGAACTAGGGGTATGATATGTGGGTGAAAAAAGAAACTCCATCCTTGTTCTCTTCCATTTGTAAGAAAACTTCTAGAACCTATTGACCTTCTTTTGATAACTTATCTACTTCTTGATTTAATTCCCTATAAACATGAGTAAAAAAAATATTTTCAAAAATGGAAATCACCTTCAGTAGTTGATATCCCACTGGTCTAAGTAGATTATTTTTTAATTGAGTGGATATATTCATCCAGTTGATGACTAGAGTAGAATCTCAAAAATTTTATTGTTTTTTCACATTTTTCTCCATAACACACTTCATTAGAAATCTCAATACGTGGAACTAAGTAAAATTATTGGAACCTGTACCAAAGCCTACTTTAAATTTTATATAGTGGGTATATGAAAAGTATAGAATACCTCTTGCACTATTAAAAGATGACTTTCTCTGACTAACCCCATCAAAAAAACCCATTGACTAAGACTTTTCAATGAAATAATTACCTACTTGTTATGGATTCTTATGTTTGTCAGGCCTTTTTTTTATTGAGGCCAAAGTCCTCACCTGAAAATGACCTAAAATGGAGGTATTAACTTTTCTTCAAAAATAGTTGCATTTCATGCCAACCATATACCCCAACATATAAGGCATGGTGAAGAAAAAAATTGTTTCAACTCTTTTTTCAACAATCGTTGTCTGAAGAATACCTCCATTGTTTCTCCTTCCCAAATATTTTGCACTCCAGTTATCTATTCAGCTTCTAACCAAACCTGTTGATAAAAAGGGCATTTGATTAAAAAATGTGTGGTGTTTTCCTCCTTTGACTGACACAACATACAAATACTTGGACCTTGTCTACTTCTCTGTAAAACTTCCCAAGTCAAAGCCTTATTTCTCAAATCTAACCACATGAAAATAATTATATTTTTGGAGGCAGATAATTTCCAAATTTTCTTCCACTACCAAGTAGGCCCTTGAGGATGAAGGTAAAAACTTGCTTTGTAACCAAGTCTAGCCATATATTGATCCCCAGATTTATTTTATGCCCAAGCAATAGTATTTTGTTCATCTCTCAACTTGATATGACTCTTATTAAGACTATCAGTGTAAGACTTCCACAAAATAGCCTACTCATTAGAAAGACCCAATACTTGAGCCTACTTCCAACCTTGGATCCAAATACTAGAAGAATTTGATTTCCCCATCTGATGAAGAAATAAAAAACCTTTGTCTTGTAAATAACTTATTATAGCTTCTGACAACAAAATTTTTTCTCCACAAACCAAAATAGAATCAACCCTTATTCTGACTTGTTCACCATTGCCCACTTTCCAAGTAAAATATTTTCCAATCATAGGAAAGGCCTGTACTAGTGCCTTCCATTGAATGGAAATATTTTTAATATTTTTTTGTGGACTTCTGATCCAATATAGAAAGGTTCCTAAACAAATATATTTTTGTTCAATAATCTTCTTCCATAATTTTTCTTTGGTCAAAATCCTCCATAAACTTTTTGTTGCTAGAGAAGAACCAAAAATATGGATATTTTTAAGGCCCCAGCCACCTTCCTCCCATGGCCTATCAATACTCTACCACTTAACTAAAGGAATGCCTTCATGTTCCTTGCATCCAGTCCAAAGAAATATGAAGCAAAGTTTTCTTATTTTCTCTAGAACTCCTTTAGGAATGAAGGCCAAGGAGTGCCAAAACACAAGAATTGCCTCAAGAACTAACTTTAAAATTGTTAATCTCCCACCAATAGACAACCATCTATTACACCAATGGTTAATCCTAAATTCAATATTCTCTAAAAGCCATCCCCAATCTCTCTTCTTGTAAGTATTTGGCTTCAATACAAAACCTAGATACTTAAAGCCTTCCTAGAAATATAAGAGATTAAAAGAAAAAATTATGATTATACCATGTTCAATATCTTTCTCTAGACCATTAAAGCAAATAGAGGATTTTTGAAAATTTATCTCCATGTTGGTCGCAATACTATAAGTGTCCAAGGTTTCCTTCATATTTCTAGCTTCCCTTTAACTACCATTTGTGAACAACAAAACATCATCAGCAAATAATAAATGAGATAAATAAAGGACCCCCACTTTAATCCCAGTCATGGATCTAATCCTCTTTTCATCCAAAATAACTCTACTCAATCTGTCAGTAACCAGTAAAAAAAGTAGAGGAGATAAAAGACATCCCTGCCTTAATCCTCTCGATGGTCTAAAGAATTTGGAATTTGATCCACTGATTATAATAGCAAAAGATACAAAATAAATACATCCCATAATCCACTCTACTATCATATAGCTAAAGCCAACATGTAAGAGCATCAATATGAGATACAACCAGCTAGTTTTGTCATAAGCTTTATATGGATCTAGTTTAAGGACTATTGCAAGAATATTTTTAGTTTTAATAGAGTGAAGGCCCTCTTGTGCAGCTCCTATGGATTCAAAAATTTGTCTACCTGCAAAACCTAAACTACTAAAAAAAAATCAAAGAAAATATTCTTCAATCTAACAACCAGAATCTTTGCAATGATTTTATAAATACAATTACACAATGAAATGGGTCTAAATTCATCAAAGGTTTTAGGCTTCTCCTTTTTTGGAATCAAAGCTAAAAAAGTGGAATTAAAATCCCCAAAACCTGACCACTCAACCTAACTTCCTCCATTACTCTGAGAAGATCCTCCTCAACTAGATCATAGAAAACTAGAAAAAACTCCATATGCCATCCATCAGGCCCTAGAATTTTATAAATTTTAAAATAATTCAAGTCAACTTTCAGTTCTTCCTATGTGACCTCCTTCATAAGTAACTTATTGTCCTCCTCTATCACAAAACTAGGGAAGAAAGTACTTAACTTTCAAATTTCCCCAATATTGACTCTATTAGGTTCTTTATAGAATGTTTAAAAATATTTTACTCCCAAATCTGATAGCTCGGTAAAACTCCTAGGGAGAGCCCCTTCTTCATTCTACATCTCCTAGATAGTGTTAACCTTATTCCTATGATTAGAAAAATTATAAAAAAACTTAGTATTTTCATCCCTTTTTTTTTACCATACAACTCTACTTTTCATTCTCCATTTAGCTTCCCTCCACTCCAAGAATTTGTTCTTCTTAATTTCTAGTTCAAATAGTCTTGTTTGCTCCTCCTCTTTAAACAAACCAACCTCATTCTTTGTATGAATTTCTGAAATTTCATTCTCCACCAACTTGAGGTATCTATGCATACTCTCCATTTTAACTGCAATCCAATATGCCACAACTCCTTTTAATTTTTTTAAAGTAGCGAAAAATTGAAAACTTGTTTATGACCTAGAACTATGGTCATAACCAATCCTTTATTTTTTAATCAGTTGTTGAAAATATTCTTCCTCCAACCAAATTGGATTGGGATTAAAAGGACTGGTAGGTTTTGCCTCTTGAATTTCTAATTGAAGAGGTATAGGAGAATGATCTGAGCCACCTCCAGTCTCAATCCATGACCAGTTTATATCTATTTAATTATATAATGACTTTGAGATAAAAAATCTATCCAACCTCTTTGAGATCCTAGCTTCCCCAACTCTATTATTTCTCCACATAGGCATTAATTTTATTGGTTCTAAATCAATTAAACCAACTTATTCAATCTTATGCTTGAAGTAATATGTAAGTCTATCAAGTCTTGCAGATTCTCCCCATACCTCACTTATATTCATAGTAAAATCTAAATCCCCACCAATGATAAATCTTTAATCCTTAACACACCTTTGGGAGAAAAAATCTTCCCAGAAGACCTATCTATTTTCAAAGAGACTATAACAATTAATAACTAATAACCTCAAACCCAAGTCTTTAAAAAAGAATTTTATCCACAAGCCTGAAACCATAAAAAAATAATTTATTAAGGATACTTATTTCTTCCAGCCAATCAAAACACCCCCTAGAGCCAATAACTCCTACTCCCTAAGCAATTTACTTAACCCTTCAAAGCCTTTTGTACCTACCCCCATGGTTTCTTGTAGAAATATAACATCCGGATTATGAATTTCCACCAGCCTAGCTAAGGCAAGTCTTTTAGAGGGACTGCTAAGACCTCGAATATTAAGGGATAACAAGATAATTTAAACATATTAGAGGGTTTTTATCCTACTCTAAGGACCCCTTTGATAGATTTTTCTTTACCCTACTGAATATTCCTCAAAGCATTATCTTGTGCATGAAATAAAAATGATTTCCTACCTGCTAAAATAGTGGAAGATTCATTTATATTGTCCAGACTTAACCCCAACCTTCCAACAACTGTACATGTTTTCAACTTAGATTTCCTTTTCCTAGAATGCAAAAAATATCTGCAAGAGGAACCTGTCTTCAACCATCCCCTAAAATAGATACCTCCCTAGAATATTCACCTAATAGGTCACAAAGACTCCCCCTAATAGTAGAAATATTTGGATTGCAATCCCTATTCAATATGTTTGAGATTACCTATCCATTGTCTAAAATATTAGAAAATTCCTTGTCCTTGGGACTTCTCTTCGAAGATTCATAAGGTGATGTACAAAGTTATGTATTACCTAAATTCATATTATTCTCTTGTGTTGGACAATAATTGTCATAAGTCTTAGATTTTTGATTAAAAAACTTAATAGTATTGGGTTCCAATCCTTTCATAGTTTTCTTTATGACTCTGTCTCCTTCTCTAACAACTTGTGAATAGTGAAATGAAGACAAAGCTAGGCCCAAAATTTCTTCCTCCTTCTCTAGAGTTTTGGTTCTAGGTTCAACAACATTCTTTTTTTTTGTTTATGCCAAATCAGGGAGCACTATTAAGCTCTAAAAAATAGGTATCTCTTGATTGTTGTTAGCTAACTTGAAATCCCCACTAGTCATTTATTTTCTCCTCCATACTTTTTGTGTGAAATATTGAGAACATTCCTTAGCAATATGTCCATAAATATGACAACAAACACATCTAAAGAGAATCTTCAAATAATCCAAGATTTGATTATGAACTGTATTCCCCACAACTATCTCCATATAGTCCAGTAATCCTTCACTAATATCCATATCAACCAAAACCCAAGATACAGACCAAAAAATACTAGATTTGAAAGAAATATCTATATCCAAGGTTTTACCTAATGAATCTCTAATATTTTTCAAAGCTCTTTTTAACCATAACTCCATTGGCAGACCTAGAAGTTTTACCCATATTGGGATTCTCATAGTAACTTTAGTCCTAGGATCAAATCAAGCCACCCAAACCTTCAAAGCCAAAAAATAAGACCCCCAATACCAACAAACTCCTAGGATTTTCTATGCATCTTCCTTAGATCAAAAAAGGAAACCTATCCATCCTCTGGAAAGTAAGTGAAAAATTGACCCATATCCTAAAATTGGGACCCATATCTTCTGTAACCACTCATTTAGTGTATTATTAGCTATTTGACATCCATGAAACTTTCTAATGAGGGCCTTCCCTGAAAACTTCAAAACTTGTTCCATCCTCAAGTCTTCCCCAAGTACCATTCTAGTCTTTGACCTCTTTTTAACCACTTTTTGTGCCTTATGCACTTTAGTAATTGGAGTTGTAGACTATGCTTATTAAAATTTTAGACCGACTCCACTTAAGACCTCCAAATCAATATTTTTACCAATAAAACCTAAACCAAACAAAGGAAAATCTATCTGAGAAAGTGATTTTGGGTTTTTTGAATCTTGCTCAAGTTTTTCTTCCCCACACTAAAATGCTTGCTCATTTATTAGACCCATAACTTGAGTAGAGTGTTTTTAGACAACTGAGAATTAGCAATCAATATGACAACTGACCTGGTCTAAACCTTTTGACATTGACTCCCATTTATCCACTAAATTTTGATCACCTGCAATATTATTCTGATCACTCAAAAAACTCAAGGACCCCCACTTCTCAACTTCTAAGTATTGTTAAAAAAGGGACCCTTGGTCCTTGGAGTTGAAAAAATGTGTTGCCTCTCAAAGGGGTCCTCTAATAAGTCCAAACATTCTTCTTCATTCTCCATCAAAAAATAAGAAACCAATTTTCTAAATTATACTTTTGCATGCTTTGAATCTATAAAGGAAGTTGTCTAGCCTTAATTTTCTTAACATGAACAAATCTGAGTGCCCTTATGTTTTAAAAAAAAATGATGATGCTTCTTATGTCATTTTTTAAAGATATTAGTCAAGAACTGGATCCACCTTCATTTTATTCACATGAATAGATCTTAGCACATTCTAGTTTTAGGAAAAATAAAATATTGCCACTTCTTGTATTATTTACTTTTATCTATGCTTCACTTGTAAATCTTAGATTTATTGTGTGCACTCCGCAATTCTAGCCAAACAAAATTCTTCAAACTATTGTTCACATGCATATAAATATTCCTCCCTAGCAAAAAAAATCCTTTCACCCCATCGAATTAATTCCTTTGTGGTTCACTTTACAAACCCTAGCTTCATTGCATTCTCTTCATGATTGCAGTCGATAAACTTATTCCAAATAAAATTTAAATGTAAGAAATATGAATGCTTACCTCCTTCATAGTCTAAGTTTTCATCAAAATTACTGATGGATATTCAACTATTATTGAGTAGTTATGATGATGTATCAACCACAACCTGGTATGGCAAAAATGACAACGTCCAACAAACCCTCTCCTCCTTGAAAATCCTCTTATGTCACTGCTCAATTTTTTCCACAAAATACTCTTATACCACTGCTCAATATTTTCCACAAAACCACTAGATATCGCTACTCAGATTTTTTTCATAGAAATCCTCTAACGTTGATGCTCAAAATTTTCCATAGAAATCCTCTTACATTGTTTCTCAGTTTTTACAAAACCTTCAGATGTCGCTACTCAAATGTTTTTCATAGAAACCCTCTAACACTGTTGCTCAATTTTTTTCACAAAATCCTCTTACATTTTTGCTCAGTTTTTTCTACAAAACCCTCATATGTTGTTGCTCATATGTTTTCCACATAAACCCTCTAACACTGCTACTCAAATTTTTCCATGAAAATCATCTTACATCACTCTTTTTGGCATATTCAAGCCCACCAAACCAATATAAAAGCCTTATGCTATCACATCGACATCCTCACCTCCACCTGCTATAGTTTGCACCCCCAATTTTCTCAGTATCTACTCTAGATTTTTCCTGGTCAAGGGGCAACATGCTTTGCAAGGTCATAGGGCAACATTGACAATTGAAACTTTTCTTTTTTAGCCTCAAATGTAACTATTGGATGGTTGTTATATTCTTGAAAATTAAATAAAAATTTGTGTTTAGGATGCAAATGTGTTTTTTCTTGTTTTTAGCTTCACCTATTTTTTGCTCTCTAAAAACAACAAAAAAATGTACCTGATGCTTGTGGAGAAGATGATTTTTTTATGTCTATTGATGATAAACCTGTAACTAGAGACCCTTGTGTTTAACTTTGTAGAACATATTTACCCCCAACTTGGTTATTTTCATATGTATCTTAGCAATTTAGGTCATGTTCCAATTTTGGATTTTTCTTGGTAGCATCCTCACATTTTAAGAGTGGTCTTGTAGCATCTTAACTGCTTGTATCTATTATATTCATATTAGGTTCACATGCATTCATAGGAGAAGGTACCATATTTGTATTGGCATTCGTATTGCTTGGATAAACAAGATCATTATTTATTTTTTGTTGTTGGTCATGACTTTTGGTTCAATATAAAGTTGTTTTGTGTCAAAATGTGAGATCATGATTGCTTCCTCCAAATGTTTATTCTCCCATTACATTATAAAAAATTTAATTTATGAGGGCTCAGTGTTCCAATACTCATTAGGCATCTCATTACCCATCTTGGAAAGCCCATGCCTAATATCATAATTTTACTGCTAGGTAGTGTACTATTGGTATCCCTACCACATTGTTTTCTTTTGTGAGAAATTTTGCCATGTAATAATCTCTTCTTCCCTGAAAAACTCTTCTTTTTTAGAATGTGTTCCTTTTTTCCATGTTTTTCTGTCAATATTTTTTGGTTGCGCTAAAGTAAGTATGCAATCCTTTAATTTCACTCATCATGCAGGGTCCTTTTTTTAGTCACATGTAAGAGTGGTTTCGTGCCATGCTTCAGTGCAACTCGATTTCAAAGGAGTGTAGCAAAAGTCCATTATGGGCTAAAATATGACCAAAATGCCAAGTGATGCCCAAAAATTTTTACCCCCACTCAAGAGCGCAAGCCCATTTAAGATCTTGTATGGGTGAAAGTACCTTTTATTATTTCCTAAGACTATTTTAACTTAGTTTCGAAGAAAATTACAAGTGGTGCCCAAGTGCTTTCACCCCCACTTGAGCACGCCAACCCATTTTAGTCTAGAAGATAGTCGAAACTAAGTGGGGCCCATGTGCTTTAACCCCAAATTGATATTGTAAGTCCATTTCAGATCTTGCATAAGCAAAAGCACTTTTTGTTATTTTTTGGTCAATAAAACACTACATACTAGATCCCACCTCTCCAGCAAGGTGACAAAGAGTTTTAATATTCACAAAGTAACTTCCAAATGGTATTCCATGATGCATCTAGCGATCCTAGTATGAGCAAAGAGCGTAGTGAAGGCCATTTTTGGGTCAATGCTCAAACTAAGGCAAGTTGGGCCCCACACCAATGAATTCATGTTTCACCCAAAAGAGGTATCGAAACTCCCTTTTGTGCTTGTTCTCAATGAAAATTATTTTCTCCTCAATTTCAAATGGTTATCACTCGAAGCATATTTCAGCACTACGCTTTCACTCATTTAATGGTGGTTGGTTAGATAAGAATCTAAATCCAATCCCCCCATATCCTAGAATCTTATTTTCACCATCGAGGTGGTTCTAGAAAGAAAGGAGACGGTATTGTAGGTGAATCATGTCATCACATTGAATCCATGCAACTACTTATCAAGGAGTCATCAAATTTGAGCCCTGCTTCATTACTTTATGATGAGTGCTAGAATAAAATCTTTGCTACCACCACGATGTTTTGTGGTTGGTAATTTATGTTTTAGAGGTGAAATCCTCTATAAAAACTAGCAATTCTAATGTAAAATGATGGATGTTTTGCTAGAAAACTATTGTGCTTAAGCTTTGCTATGAATACAAAGGATCCTTGGCTCTAAATTTGAATCTCTTTCATGTGTATGCCTTCTATTATTTATTTCTATTAAATTTGCTTCTCTATCTCATAGCTATAATTATATGTCTAGATCTAGCTTTTGATAAAGAGTAAATGCTAGAATAATTTTAGAGGTTGCATATTATGGGGGTATTTAGTTTTAATTTTTGTTACATATTTTGTGCTAATGGCTATTGGCTTAAAGTAAAACTAAGTGATTGTTTTGGTTTTTCATCACCCCCTGTTAATCTGGTTCACAGCCACATTTCCCATCCCTTTCAGTTATTTATCATTCCTTTCCTATTTTTTTAGCTCCAAACCAAGTTTACAGTAGCAAGGGAACCACCCCTCTCTGGATATTGGCATAGGAAGCATTTATTCCTTTTAGCCTTTCAATATTTGTTGGTTCTAGGGTGAATGGATAAAGCATTCTATACCTAAGGCATATTCTTGATCAATAGTTTCTGGCATGCCTAATGGGATGCAAATGTTCTACATCAAATGGTATTAAAAATTGATGTTCATATTTTTGCCATCAAATAAGAACATTTGGTGACTCAACTAAACCCAAAAGCCTCTAAATCTTAAAGTTAGTTAAAATTCCTCCCCCTCATGATCATAAGATTGAAGGCTATAAATCCAGAGGATACAATTGATTTCTTTGAGCTTAACATCGATGCTTTGGGAGAACAACCTAGAGTAGTCCCCTTGACTATCTCGTCGGTCAGGATGTCCTCACAAGTAGTTGGTATATTTTCACAAACTCCAAGTCCTTCTACCAGCATGGCTAGCCTACTCCCTCAACCAAGCACTCTAATCCAGATAGCACAAAATTTGCCTAGGCAATTTCTAGTCTAGAATCATTTAGAATCGCTCAATCTGTAGGCTTAGAATTAGATCCCAACCATAGCATTAAAGTATTTACCCATGTATGACAGTATAGGAAATACAACTTACGAGCATGTCCAAGATGTCACTTCACTTACAATAATTTATGGCATCACATAAGAAGGCATCAGGGTAAAACTTCTAGTACTCTCGCTCAAAGATAACCTTCTCTACTGGTACCGATCACTGCCACCTAGTACCATGGCTACATTGAACCAATTAGCATAACAATTGATAAGGGGTTTCAATGAACAGGCATACCCTTTTCTCCCTATTGCACCAGTTCACCACCATTTAGAGGCACCCTCAAGAAAAGGTAGCAAATTTAATGTCAGGTTCACCTGTACCTAGTAGAGAGTTACTGATGGCCTTCAGTCCACCCTAGAGCAAACATCATTTTATTACGTAAGGGCTTTCTATTCTGATATCAACATGAGCATGCAATATGCTAATATCAACACTTTTCCAACCTTGTACACTTAGGCGCAGAAAACTAAGGCTGACCTAGTTGTTATTGGTAAGTTACTCCAAAAATGACTATGCCAATTGTTTTGGATTTACCTCAAAATTTATATCCTAATGCATCCTCTCAATCATTGCCTACATCCCCAATGTACCCTATTCCATCATGGAGTTCCAATGCTTCTCAAAACTAGATGGTACCCACCTCACAATTTCAAGCACCTTCTATTCCCCAACTTCTATATCCTATCCCATATTTGGTATTACCTGCACCATTGGCACCATTGCCATTACCCACACCTTCGGTACCTACAAACCTGAACCAGGATAAATAATTATAGGATGTGCAATAATCAATGAGGGTAATGGTAAATGAGATCACCATATTGAAAAGGAGGTAGTCTGGTCAGAGTTTTTAGCCAAGGATATTCACTCCTCCTCCCTTGATTACTAGACAACAAACTGCTTCCACTAGTAGAGCTCCTAAGAGAAATGCAGTGGTGTTAGATAACGAAGAAGTTGATCTATTGAATAGAGCTTATTCGTGCTCCACCTGTAATGACACACATAGTGAGGAGACTTGCATGGTCCATTTGAACTATATGCATATCTTAGCAGATAGCATTCTTGGTGAGCAAGTGAATATGATTAGAGAAGTGGACCGCAACTTTATGATCCCTCCTATCGAGTAGGTTTCCATTCTTATGAGGATAGGTAGAAAACCCATTGAATTTAATATGATTCAAATGGAATCGTTAAAAGTACCTACTAGTTCCAAGATGATGAGTGATAAGGCACTACCACCAGTAAAAGAGTCTACCCAAGTATTGAAGCTAGATGAACCCATACTATTAAAGAATATCTTGCCTCTAAGAGCTATGGGAGAGTTCCTTAGCCACATGCTTTGCCCTCCCAACCCGAAACCGAGACAAGGGACCAGGAAAGAGAAAGGCTCAAGTATCCCTCATTGACCAAATTCTAGAGGGTAGAAGCAATACAAGAATATCAAACTAGATACGAGATGGCAATGGAGGGAGTTGAGTCTAGTACAGGAGCATATAATATTGTTGAAGAACTAAATAAAATTCCAGCTAAGGTAACCTCTTTGATGCACTTCAACTACCTTGACAATTGGATCTATTGTAATAATCGCTAAAATTTACTAAAGGTAAGGAAAAACTATCTTGAATCATACATTGACTACCTCGAACACTAGGAAGAATAGCCCATCACCATTCTATTTTTCCCTCAGGATGTAAGGGTGTTTTGTGCATAATTGCATGATCAAATCGGGCATCGCAAGCACTATGATGCCCAAATTTATTAGCAATATTATGGCTATGGAGTACATAAGTAGTATTGGAGTACTTCAACTAGATAAAACTTTGATAAAAATAGTAGGGGTGATCAAGGATATTCCAATCATGTTCCATAATATATCACAAACCATAGTGATACAAGAAGTTGTGGTGGTGGATTTATATCCATATTTTAGTATGTGCTTATCAAAGGAATGTATCTCCAAACTAGGAGGCTATTTGTTGTTAAATTATTCACATATGGAAATCCCCTTCATAGGAAGGATAAATAATTTTTTTAATGAGAAACCCTCTACCTTTCATATTGAAAGGATCCAAGATGCAGAGAAGCAAGTGTACTCAGTCAATATTTTAAAGGAATTGTAGGAAGAAGGAGGAGTATAACTGATGGAAGAAGCCCTGTATGAGCTCTACATAGAAGATAAATTTTCCATGTACGATTTCAAAACCATGATTGAATCAGAAATAAGGTTCTACTCAATCACAAAGCCTAAAAAGGCTAAGGTACCAAGTAATGAAGACCCTATTTTTGATCAACTATGAAAGATATTCTTTGATGGTGCACGATGTAAGAATAGTGTTGGGGCAGGGGTTGTCATTATCTCTCCTTTAGGAAAGCAGAGAACCTACTCCTAGATACTTGCATGGAGCTATACTAATAATGCAACTAAGTATGAAGCCCTATGCTTGGGATTAAGAAAAGTAGATAACCCTGGAATCAAGAAATTGCATATCTTTGAATATTTGAAGTTAATCTGCAACCAAATCATCAATAAGTGTGTCGCAAAGCAACATTACCTAAAGGTATACTGATGCAGGAGCATCCAATGATGTAATGGCAATCTTGCATCACAAAAAAAAATAAAAATAAAAATAAATAATAAATAATATATATATATATATATATGTTTAGACCCATGTGTTTAAATATATATATATATATATATATATATATATATATGTTTAGACCCATATGTTAAAAAAATTCAAGATTCAAGTGAATATTTTCTTGGGTGAGAAAATAAAAATTAAAATTTCAAATGAATATTTTCTTGGTGGGAAAATGAAAGGTGGGAAAAGGAGTTACACTTACCAAAACATTATTTGGGAAGTTATTAATAGGGGGAATAGATATTACCGAAGGTAGTCCGGTATCACAGATCGTGGTTCCAATTTGTAGATCTCTAGTATTTGTAATAAAATTGGCCTTATGGTTGTACATTATAATTTCTAATACTGTTTTATTGAATAAATATTTTATGTGGGGTTTCTATTGAGTTTTGTCTATGATTTAATATTATATGTGGGGTTTCTGATAAATTTATCTATGATTTTGAGTATTGTGCAAGTGTTGGGTGGAGTAGCCCTTCATCAAGTGGTATCATAGTGGGAGTTCTTGAGTGTGTAAATAGATTGCCGAATGTGAGGCAGTTTGCACCAATACCTAGGGTTGAGGGTTGTGAGAAAAGTGACTTGAATGCCTCCACAAAGAAACCATGGTGGTGGGAGATATATTGTGGTACTAGAATAGGATTTTAGAGCCATGTAGAGATAATTTTAGGCATTGCAAGAGGTGTTGCATAGAGGGTTTGAGGCAAGAAGAGAATATGGGAGTGAAGATGAAGTTGAAGAAGAAGAGGTCCAATTCGAGGAAGAATAAGAGGAAGTAGATCCTATGAAAGTTAAACTGTATAAAGCCATATCTCAAATTGGGAAGAGATCGAAGTTTGATGTTTCTACATATTCTAGAAATATTAACCCATAAGAGTTGATCGACTAGATCAATGATATGGAGGAATATTTTAAGGATGAGGAGGTGGAAGATCCTGAAAGAGTCAAATTTGATAAGACCAAGATGAAGGGTCATGCTAGTATCTGGTGGAAGGGAGTACAACTAGATAGAAATAGAAGAGAAAAAGAAATAATAACAAGATGGAATCATATGGTGGAAAATTTAAAGAGATAATTTATTCCAATTTACTATGAGTTAGATCTATTAAATAAAATGCAGGGTTTGAGGTAGATAGGTAAATCTATCAAAAAATATACATAAGAGTTATATAAGATCATGATCAAAACATACCATTCTGAGGCCAACAAGGAGAAGGTAGCCCATTATTTAAATGGATTGAAGCCAAGTATTCAAGAGGAACTAAGTTTAGTTAGAATGACTACCATAGAATATGCTTATCAGTTTGCCCTAAAGGTAGAAGAGAAGTTGAATAGAAGATTTAAAAGCAAGCAAAGAAAAAGAGGTCATGGTGGAAGGACTGGCAAAGGACCATATGGAGGACAAAATGAAGATCAAAATAAGAATGGAGAAGTCAACAGTAGTCATAACCAAGAAGGGAATAATGCCTACCGCCCTTGTGAGAAAAATAATCATGACCAAAGAGGAAGAGGAAGGTTCATACGAGGACCTAAAAGAGGAGGATTTAGTGAAACCTATTTCCAAAGTAGAGAAGAAGGACATCGAGCATATGAGTGTCCACAACATCAAGAAAGGATGAATAGGAGACCTAAATATCATGCACAAGTTGCTTATGCAGATGAATATGTTGAATCTAAGAATTTTGAAGAGGCAAAAAGAGGAGAAGTGCTTGTCACAAGGAGAGCCTTGTTGAATGAGGAGAAAGATCCAAATCAGAGGAAGTGTTTATTCCATACAAGGTATAAATGTGTAGGTAAGGTCTATAATGTTATAATTGATAATGGTAGCACTGATAACCTAGTTTCATAAGGTATGGTTACCAAGTTACAATTAGGGAGGAGGCACCCACATCCATATCATATTGCATGGTTGCAAAAGGACCATAGAACTTTGGTCAATGAACAATGTTTAGTGAAGTTCAATATTGGGGGTTACCATGATGAGGTATTGTGTGACATCATGCCTATGGATGCTTGTCATATGTTATTTGGGAGGTCATGGTAATTTTATCGACATGCAGTACATGATGGACATGCCAACACTTATTACCTGACAAAGGATGCAGTTCACCACAAGCTAAAACCCCTAAAGGAGTTGGATGAAAAGGTATGTAGCAGTGCCATAAATTTTTTAGTTGATAGTAGAAATTTTTTGAATGGTATGAAGCATGGACATATGTGCTATGCATTGATTCCTAGAGTTAATGATAAAAATGTGAAGATATACCAGTAGAAGCCTCAAATATGTTGGGAGAATTTTAAGATATTGTATCAGATAATGTACCTAAAGGTTTGCCACCAGTGAGGGAGATTAGTCATCATATGAATTTTATGCCAGGAGCTAGTTTACCAAATAAATTGATTCCTACAGAGAATGAGATGAAAAGACAAGTTCAAGATCTATTGAAGTTGAAGATAGATTTGAAGTTCAGTTCTGCACACCATCCACAAAATTATGGACAAACAGAGGTGGTGAATAGGAGTTTGGGCAACCTGCTGAGATACTTAGTAGGAGTTAAGCCCAAGGGATTAGATTTGATTTTACCACAAACAAAATTTTCTTACAATAATTATGTCAATAGAAGTATTGGTAAATATCCATTCCATATTGTATATGGAAGCAGTCCAAGGAATGCATATGAATTGAGTAAGTTGGACAAATGAGAAAAGAGTATGGACAAAAGTACAAGAAACAAGCAGTATGAAGAATATCTGGTTAAGTGGAAAGGAAGGCATGTTGAAGATTCATCATGGTTGTGTAAGGTATAGGTTGACCATCTTGGTTTTCCTCCAACACTACAGAATTGAAGGTCACTTCTCAATTTACCCTGGGTGTCTGATGCAGGAGCATCTAATGGTGTAAGGGCAATCTTGCATCATCAAAAAAAATAAAAATAAAAATAAATACTAAATAATATATATATGTTTAGACCCATGTGTTTATATATATATATATATAGAGAGAGAGAGAGATATGTATATATATATATATATGTTTAGACCCATATGTTAAAAAAAATCAAGATTCAAGTGAATATTTTCCTGGGCGGGAAAATAAAAATAAAAATTTCAAATGAATATTTTCCTAGTGGAAAAATTAAATGCGGGAAAAAGAGTTACATTTACCATATAATTTTTTGGGAAGTTATTAATAGGGGGAATAGAGATTACCGAAGGCAGTCCAGTATCACAGATCGTGGCTCCAATTTGTAGATCTCCAGTATTTTTAATAAAATCATCCTTATGGTCGTACTTTGTAATTTCTAATATTGTTTTATTGAAGAAATTTTGTGGGATTTCTATTGAGGTTTTTCTATAATTTAATATTAGATGTGGGGTTTCTGATAAATTTATCTGTGATTTTTAGTATTGTACAAGTGTTGGGTGGAGTAGACCTTCATCATATACCACAACAAGGTATGGGACCTCCTCAAATCTTTCACAGCATTGAATATCTGAGCTATTTCATGAGAGAAAAATAAGCACGCTGACCTCTTGGTATCTATTGGAGCCAAATTCTCCTTGATTGAAAACATGATGTAGAAATCAAAGATGATAAGAGTGATTTATAAGCCTTCGATACTAGACAAGAATATTCACTGGTAGGTGTTCGAAAATTATGAGCAAATTATCAATTTTTTGGTTAATGAAACAAGCACTATCGAAGATAGGACCCTTGATGAAGAAGAGTATGAGGGATTAATACAGTTGAAAAATAATCATGTCCGAAAGACCTCGATCACACTTGAAAGTCTATTTGATCAAGATGATAGGTCACTTGCTCATAAGATCAAAGTAGATGTGAGATAATATAAATAACTAGAGCTAGAACCCAAAAAGGTGATCAAGGTTGGAACCGATTGTATGTCAGTATAGATCAAGAAAATCAGGATCCTATACAAGGAATACGTAGATATCATAACTTGGAGTTATCGAGACCTAAAAGGATACAATAAGAGCATTTTCCAACACACAATCGAGCTGCAAGAAGGGGTCAAACCTTTCAAACAGAAATAAAGGCTTCTCAACCCAAATATTGAAGTGTTGATGAAGGTTGATCTCCTGAAGATGCTAGAGGTAAAACTTATCTATCCTATCAAGAAATATTCTTGGGTAGTAAACTTGGTCCCAATGTGAAAAAAGAATGGAGACGTTTGCTTGTGCATTAAATTTTGAAATCTCAATCAAGCATCTATAAAGGACCACAACCTGCTACCCCAAATCGATCAAATTATTCATGTAGTGGCAGGAGCATAGAGGTTATCTCTACTAGATTGATTCTTCGGATACAATAAAATTTGGGTGAAGGATGAGGATCAATACAAAACTACTTTCATCACCAAGTGGAGCACTTTCACCTACCAGTGAATGCCATTTGACCTCTCGAATTTCAGAATGACTTTCCAAAGAGTGATGGACTTAGCCTTTGGTGAGTTACTAAATCACATCATTGTAATTTATTTATATGGCATGACTATTTTCTCCCATATAAGGAGGAAACACGGTCTACATTTGTGGTAAGTATTTAAAAAGTGTTGAGAGTTTGTATTTTCCATAGATTCAAAAAAATTCCATTTTTACGGTGAAAGAAGGTAAGCTCATGGGCCATGTAATCTCAAATAAGGGACTAGTTTTTGATCCTACTAGGGTTGAAGCCCTCCTCAAGCACCCTCCACCAGCAAATAAGAAAGGCCTCCAATCATTTTTTTGGCAGAGCAATTTCATTAGGAATTTCATATTTGATTTTTCTTAGGTGGTAAAGCCAATGACCAAAATTCTAAATAAGGACATTGAGTTTCAGTGGACCGAGGAAAGTAAGTGGGCATTCAGAGAAATCAAAGACAAAATCACTCAAGCTCCTATTTTGGTGAACCTTGATTACTCTAAAGACTTTATCCTTTATGCCATTGATGAACCAGAGAGCTATGCAGTTGTCCTTACTAAGAAGAATGAGGATGAGTATGAATGTATGATAGCATTCCTAAGCCAAGTTATCCATCCACATGAAGATAATTATAACTTCATTAAGATACAAGTACATGCAGTGATGCAATCATTGAAGAAGTTTCACCATTTCATCTCCTAGAGTAAGACAATAGTGTACATAGAACACCCTAACATTAGGAATTTCATCATCCAAGGTGAGTTGGGTAACAAAATACTAGGATGGATATCCAAGATCCAAGAATTTGATATAAAATTTAGGCCCACTAAACTGGTCCATGACTGATTATTGTGCCAAGAACTTGCTAAGAGTGCCACATATGAGGTAATAGCATGCCATTGGGATGATCTAGCACAAGAAATCAATCTTGCAAATTGATCTATAGACGACAAGGATTTTACAAAGGACCTTGTTGAATACTTTAACACCATAAGGTGCCCTTATCACCTCAATGCTTCATAGAGGATAAGGTTCATACTTCAAGCTTGCAGGTATGTGTTATTGTCGAATGGTTTTTTTTACAGGAATATAGACGGGGTTATCCTTAGGTGTGTTAGGGGGACAGATAAATAGAGGGTCCATAATGAGTTCCATTCTAGTATGTTAGGAGGACATATCATAGGAATTCTTATGGCCTTAAAAATCATTAAATTAGGCTATTATTGGCCCACTATTTTTGTCAATGCCTTCAAGGTCAGCCAAAAGTGTGACAAGTGCCAGAGATACATCATATAGAGCAAGAATGCTTCTTTGCATTTGCACCCAATTTAGGTCAAAGCTCTATTTTAGCAATGGGGCTTAGATTTCATTGGGGTGATAGATCCTAATTCCTCTACAAGGCATAAGTATATCCTAATAGCTACAAATTATTTTACCCGATGGCCGAAAGCAGTGCCAACCAAGCAAGCTAACCAGGATGTGTTCATTGCCTTCTTGGAAGGATTTATAACCCGCTTTGAAATACCAGATGCAATCATAACTGACAATGGCACCCATTTCACCAATGCCAAAATCTGTGCATTCATTAGTAAGTATGAAATTTACTTAAAAACTTCATCTAACTATTACCCACAGGGCAATGGTCTAGCAGAGTCCACAAATAAAAACTTACTGAAGATCCTGAAGAGAACTTTGGAAGGGAACAAGCAGAGCTAGCATCTGATCTTAGACCTAGCCTTATGGGTTGACTACATCACAATTAATAAATTTATCAAGATGTTTCCATATTCCCTAGTGTATGGGAAGGAAGTAGTTCTACCCACACACATTGAGTTACCTGCATTGTAGTATCTCTGATCATTAAATGGTGAGAATGAGGAGTTTGATCCCATGATTTTTAGAATTGCCCAATTACCTTAGTTTTAAGAAGAAAGATAAAAGTTCTATGAAGCTTTTATGAAGCATACGGAGACCACAAAAAATTGGTTCAACAAGAGAACCTCTGATTGAACCTTCCAGGTTGGTGATTTGGTGTTAAAATAGAACGAGAGAAAATCTAAACTAGGAAATCATGACAAGTTTGATGTAATCAAGGAGGGTCCATTTCAAATTTTTTGGGTTAATCAAGTAAATTTTTTCATTCTCCAATATTTATAGGGTTTCGCACTCCCAATATCGATCAATAGCCTTCATCTGAAGGCATACTATTACTAAGAGGTATTAGTAAAAGTTCCTTAGCTGTGTACATAATTATTCCTTTGTTTGTATGTATATATCTTTTCTCTAAATGAATAAGTATCTTCATTTCCCTTCCCTTCATGCTCTCAATAGTGCAATTTTGACCAAGCTCCTTGCTATGGTAAGGAATCGAGTTGGCAGGAAAATGTAGCAGAAGAGTTTAAATAAAAGCCTTTTTTTAGTTTAGTTTACATGTTTTCTAGCACCAAAAAAAGAAATGAGTAGTTTTAGGCACCAAGTTGGATAAAGTATTTTTTCTCTTCTTTTGAGCAAAAGGAGTTCATTTCACTATTTTAAATGTGTCACCTGGAAAAGCAATTCAACAAATAAAGGGTGCTTTGTCATTTTGATGTCTCAAGGTTGGATAAAGAGGGGTTTTGCTCTTGCATAGGAGCAAAACTATGTTTCGATTCCTTAAGGAGAAAAATCTACAGCTAAGGCAGGGCCGACCTGTTGGGCAAGGTGCAGCAACAGTATTGTCATTTTTGTCAACACAGTCAAATAGATCTATTGATGCAATGGACAAGAAGTTCAAAAGCTATTCAAATGCAGAAGACAGGAGTTCAAAGGTTATTCAGAGTATGTACAGTGATTTTCCAAGAAGACTGAAGTGGCCCATATGCAAAAGATCAAAGAAAAAAGACAAGTAAGAGAAGTGTCATGATATCACGACATATACAGTAGGTAAGAAAAAATGTCATGATATCACGACATATACAGCAGGTAAGAAAAACTATCATGATTTCACGACATATTGGAAGAGAGAAAAAAAAGGAAAAAATGTCGCGATTTCGCGACATGTTGGAAGAGAGAAAAAATAGGAAAAATTGTCACGATTTCGTGACATGTTGGAAGAGAGAGAAAAAGCAAGAAAACTATCATGATTTTGTGACATGCTAGAAGAGAAAAATGCAAGTGGAAAAACTGTCATGATTTTGTGACATGTTGGAAGAGAAAGAGAAAGCAAGAAAAAGTGTTACGATTTCGCGACAAGTTCGAAGAAAGAGAACAAATAATAAAAGTTTCATGATTTCATGACATGTCGCATTTTCGTGATTAAAATAGGAGAGAGAAAGTAAGTTTGAAAAGTGTCGCGATATTGCGACATGTCACATTTTCACGATAAAATAAAGAGAGGAAGCGTACGGAAGCAGAACTATTGTGATTTCATGACAAAATAGCAGAAAACAAGACTTCGAAAGCAGAAGTGTCACGATTTCATGACAAAAGCAAAGAAGTAAAGTATGGAAACAGAAGTGTCACGATTTCATGACAAAAGCAAAGAAGAAGACTTCAAATGCAAAAGTGTCGTGATTTCATGATAAAAGCAAAGAAGCTAAGTACGAAAGCAGAAGTGTCACGATTTCATGACAAAATCTAAGTTGAAGACTACGGAGGCAGAAGTGTCACGATATCACGACAAAAGCAAAGTCAAATTCTATGGAAGCAGAAGTGTCACGATATCACGACAAAAGCAAAGATGAAGTATACAGAGGCAAAAATGTTGTGATATTACGACAAAATAAAAGACAGTCTACGGAGGCAAAAATGTTGTGATATCGCAACTAAATAATAGAGAAAGCGTACAAAGGCGAAAGTGTCACGATATCGTGACATGTTGTATTTTCATGGCAACAACAATAAAATAAGCTATAAAGGCAAAAATATCATAATTTCGTGACAGGTCGTAAATGCGTAGGTCAAGAAGGAGAACCCGACTGAAATGAGAAGTATGACAGTGGATCGACATCACTATGGCGGTTACAGGGTCTATCCAGAATGAAATCATCAAGCGATGGATAAACCAAACATCTTCTTGAGTTGAAGCCGACGAAGATCGATGACATTCGACTAAAATTAGGGTTTACAGTTGTTATGAAAGCCGACTAAGATTAGGATTTACAGTTGACTAATATTAGGGTTTTCATCATAAAAATATTGTTATGAAAGGAGGGTTGTTTGGAGAATTGAGAAAAGTGTAAGGTGTGTGAAATATGGTCATTGTGCATAGAGAGCAAGTAGTTTTGAATTGTGCTAAGTGCAAAATTCACAAAGAGAGCAGAGTGCGCAAAAGGGAGAAGACGATCATGAATTTTGACTGTAACAAAGCAGAGTGTACGAAGTGATTGCGTAGAGAGAGCAGAGTGCACAGAGAACACAAAGGTGAAGAAGACAAGTCAAGGTCTTGCAAAATCAAAGGTATCTTACTGTCAAACTTATAGATTCAAATTGAAGTCCAGGTTGCAGCTTGGCATCAGGGGTTGGTGCTCCTTTCTGTTGGTGCAGATAAATAAGGGGTTGGTGCTCCTTATAGTGGGTGCTGGTAATTTGATTGTAAAGTTGGTGCTTTGCAAAGGCTAGATTTGGATGGTAGTCCAAGCAATAAATTTTTGAGGAGTATCCACATTAGTGAACCTCATTAAATCTTATGTTGTGTGATGCTTTTTTGTTATACTTGTTGTATCTAGTAATAAGTTTTAATTGGTGTGGTATTAAGAGCTATAAATTCAAGTTTAAAGAGCTACATTGATTCACCCCCCCTATCAGTGTCATTGTAAGACTAATAATTGGTATCAGAGCTAAGTTTTTGTACAAGCTTAACCGGCTAGGGTGATCTTGGAAGTAACACAATGGTAGGTGGTGAATGCTTCTCATCAAATAAAGCACCATTGTTTGACGGATCTAATTACGTATTCTGGAGAATCAAGATGCAGACATATATTTGTGCTTTGGGATACAACATCTAGGATTCAGTAGTTAGTGGATACACAATACCCATCACTCCTCCAAAAGAGGCTAACAAAAATAAATTGTTTGAAAATAACTCAAAAGCAAAGAATGCTATCATGTGCGGATTAGCAAACAGTGAACTAGTAAATATCATGAGCTATAAAATAGCAAAAGAAATATGGGAAAAACTAAGGAGTATTCATGAAGGAGACGATAAGATCAAGAAGGCCAAGTTACGGACACATCGAGCTTCGTTCAAAGCATTAAATATGAATGACGATGAAAACATTGAGGCATATATGCTGAGAGTTAATGGAATCATTAATGCGATCAGAGGACTCGACGAGGATATCGAAGACTCTGCTATCATGAAAAAGGTATTAATATATCTTCCTCAAAGGTTTGATTCTAAAGTATCAGTGATAAAAGAAGCTAAAAATCTAAATTATTTTAGTATAGATGAGATGTATGGTTCTTTTACTGCATATGAGATGAGGATAGGAAGATCTAAACCCATAGATAGAGAAGCGGCTTTTAAAGCCCTTAAAAATAAAAATGCAAAACAAGATTTCAAGAAAGAAGATACATCAGATGAAATGGAAGCAAACTTTGTTAGAAAACTAAAAGGGGGAAAAGTAAAATATAGAGGAAAGCTACTATTTAAATGTTTCAACTGTGGAGGCATTGGGAATTTTGTGACTAAATGTCCACTTAATGAGAAGAACACAAATGATGAAGGATCGTACCAAGAAAGAAGTGACTCAAAAAAGAAAATGAATTTCAGAAAAAGCAACTTCAAGAAGAAAAGTTTCATCTCCAGGAATTCTAGTTCATCAAAAGACAGCTCCGGTGAGGATTCTGAAGAGGAAACAGGTGAAGCTCTTTTCATGGCATTTGAAGAAGTAAAATAAAAAAAGGAAGGAGTGAACTCTGAAGTATGTGGTGAAAACCTTGAGGCTGAAGTAGATCTAGAAGGTGAGTTGATATCTGCACTTGAAGAGTGGAAAATAGAGAGGAAAATGAATAAGAAAATTTCAAAAAATCTTGAGGATGCAAACAAAATCATAACTAGTTTGAAAGTACAGACAAAAGAATACAAAAAAATATCTGAAGATCTCGAAGTACAAATTACCATGAAAATATATTATTACTGCAAACTAGAAGAAGAGAATGTTGGTTTACGGATGCAGATAGAAGAGATGAATCACAAAATTAGTTGCTATCACAAACGTGAAGAAAGTTTTATGAAGCTGGATAATATTATAAATGACCAAAGGCCTACAGACATCAAATTTGGTCTAGGTTTCGTTGAAGGAGAATCATCAAATGGATCAAAGGCCAAAAATGTAGAATCCATAAAGAATGAAGATAAGAAATAGGTTGATCAAGGAAAAACGTCTCATGCAAAAGAAAGCAATAATTCCAGGCACGAAAGGAGAATTGACAATGATGGATTCACCAATGTCACACATCAAAGAAGAAGAAGACCTATGGCTCCTATGGCAACATGGCAAAGACCATCACCCAGGTTCAATTATCCCTTTTTTGGTTTCTATTTTAAATGCAATGGCTATGGACATAAAATCTCATACTACAAATATAATGTAAGACCAAGGAATTTCACCAGTAGAAATGCTTTTTCTCCTTTGATGAATTATACAATAGAATGTTATAACTGTCATAATTTTGGGCATATTGCAAGAAACTGTAGAAGTACATTTGCATCAAATTAGTTTCAGGGAAGAAAATTTCAACCAAATAGGATGAGACAAAATAGAAAACTTTCCAAAAAACATGCACAAGCTATTGATAAGGGAAAGGCAAAACAAGAGCGCAAAACTACTATCAAAATGGAGTGGAAAGAAAAAGAGCGAGTTAAGGAAGAAAAGGAATCCTTAATCGTACAAACAGCATTTAAAGCACAGAATAAATATGTACCATGGATACTTGATAGTGGATGCTTCAGTCATATGATAGGTGACAAACAGAAATTTGAGAATTTACAAAATTATGAAAGTGGTTCAGTAAAGTTTGGAAATAATGATGGAGCTAATATAGTTGGCAAAGGTTCAGTTAAAATTAGTGACGAAAAAATTAAGTCAAAAGAAGTCTTGTTTGTGGATGGTTTGAAACATAACTTGTTGAACGTAAGTTAGATTTGTGATAAATTTCATGAAGTAGTTTTTAAGAAGCAGGGTTGTGAAGTCAAAAAAACAAATAGTGGAAAATTGATAGCAACTGGATCAAGGACATCTAGCAACCTGTACACGCTCTCAGAGACTTCAGAAGGAGCTTGTTTTATTGGACATGAAGAAGAAAATTGGTTGTGGCACAAGAGACTTGGTCATATAAATTTTGATAATCTAGTAAAAATCAACTCAAAAAGTGCAGTGAGAGATATTCCCACCATCAGCAAACCTACAAACAACATTTGTGCTTCATGCCAAAAGGTGAAGCAAACTAGAGTCACATTCAAAACAAAAGAGTACTACACAAGCAAACCTTTGGAACTAATACACACTGATTTATGTGGACCCATGAGAACACAAAGCATAAATGGTGACAAATATTTTATGTTGTGCATTGACGACTATTCCAGAATGACATGGATATTTTTCTTGAAGCATAAATCAGAAGCTTTTGAAATTTTCAAGACTTTCAAAAACCAAGTTGAGAATGAAACAGGAAATAGGATCAAATATTTCAGATCATATAGATGATGAGAATTCATTTCAGAGGAGTTTACAGAGTACTGTGAAAAATATGGTATTAGGAGACAGTTTTCAACAGCCAGGACACCTCAGTAGAATGGAGTGGTAGAAATAAAGAACAAGACAGTGCAGGAAATGGCACGGACTATGTTGGTTGAAAGCAAAGTAGCAGACAGATTTTGGAAAGAAGTAGTCCATACTACGGTGTATATCCAAAATAGGTACATGCTTGAGAACACATGAAAGCAAAACTCCTTATGAGTTGTGGTTCAGTAAAAGGGCAACAACAAAATACCTCAAAGTTTTTGGTAGCAAGTGCTACATCAAAAGAACTGAATATAATCTTGGTAACTTTGAAGATAGAGTGGATGAAGGTATTTTTGTTTTTTATTCATCAAAAAGCAAAGCTTACAAATGCTACAACAAGAGGCTAAAGAAAATTGTGGACAGTGCCAATGTTAAATTTTATGAAGGTAGAGAACGAGTAATTAGCTATACTACCCAATTTATGAAGAGGTTATTGAAGGAGATGAGGAAAACAAAACGAAAAAGATACAAAAAATTGACTCAGATGATTTAAGTTGTGATTCAAAAGTGGAATAAAATAAGAAATTGAAAACAGGCAGCTGGCAGAAAAATCATCCTAGAGAGCAAATAATTGGAGACCCCAAAGTTGGTGTTCAGACAAGAAGAAGAGTAGTAAGTAACTACTCTCTATTATCCAGCATTGAGCCCAAAATTTTTGCTTGATGCAAGCAAAGATGAAAGTTGGATGAAGGCAATAAATGAAGAATTAGATCAGATCGAGAAAAACAAAACTTGGGAGTTAGTACCTAGACCTGCAAATAAAAATATAATCGAGACTAAATGGATTTTTTGAAACAAATTGAATGAAGATGGATATGTAGTCAAAAATAAAGCAATATTGGTATGTAAGGGTTATGCACAAGTCGAAGGCATTGACTTTGAGGAAAATTTTGCACCAGTAGCTAGACTAGAGGCAATTATAATGTTTCTGGCTTTAGCAGTCTACAGGAATTTCAAAGTTTATCAAATGGATGTGAAATCAACGTTTTTGAATGGGAAAATTGAAGAGGTTTATATTGAGCAACCAGATGGTTTCCAACTTGGTGATGATCCCAACTTGGTTTGCAAGTTGAAGAAAGCATTATATGGCTTAAAACAGACACCCCGAGTATGGTGTGCAAGGCTAGACAACTATCTCACTCAACAAGGGTTTAAGAAAGGTATGGTGGATAGTAATTTGTATATCAAAACAGAAAATGAGCATCTTATTGTTCTTGTTGTATACGTAGATGATATCATATTTGGCAGCAGCAAAGATGAGTCGTGTAAATATTTAGCAAATAAGATGCAGAAAGAATTTGAAATGTCAATGATTGGTGAACTTTTGTATTTACTCGGGTTGTAAGTTAATCAAAATAAGAAGGGCATATTTATTTCTCAAGTTAAATATGTAAAAGAGATGTTAAAAAAGTTTACAATGGAGGATTGTAAGCCAATTAGCACTCCCATGACGACAGGTTGCAAGTTGAGCAAGGATGAAAAATATCCACCTATTGATCAAACCATGTACAGATCTATGATTGGGAGCTTACTGTACCTGACGGCTACCGGACCGAGATATTTTGTAGGCAGTATGCATGGTAGCACGATTTTAGGCTAATCCCAAGGAGACTCATGTGACAGCAGTGAAGAGGATTCTTCGGTACCTCAAGGGTACTATGGAGTATGGGTTATGATATCTAAAAGGTAAATACTTCACCCTTATTTTATATTCAGATGCAGATTGGGCAGGAGGTGTTGATGACAGAAAGAGTACCAGTGGAGGTGCATTCTATCTTGGAGACATATTGGTCATGTGGCATAGTAAGAAACAAAAGTCAGTTTATTTATCGATAATAGAGGCAAAATATATTGCAGTGACAACATGTTGTACACAGGTATTGTGGATGAAACAAACCCTAAAAGATCTTGGTATTAGCTTCAGTGAGCCAATATCAGTTAAGAGTGATAACACCAGTGCCATTAATATCTCCAAGAATCCAATTATGCATTCATGCACAAAACACATTGCTATCAGGTATCACTTTTTGAAGGAGAAAGTTACGGAAGGTGAGGTTAAGTTGGATTTTGTTCCAACTACAGAGCAAGTAGCAGATATCTTCACAAAACCATTGCCCAAGGAAGTTTTTGAGTACCTTCGCAATAAATTGGGAGTGGTCACACTTCCCAAGAATTGACTAGCTACAGGGATCACATTCTCAGGGGGAGCATTTAAGTATTTGATTATCTTTTTGCTCATGTTCATGATTTTTGCTAAGTGTAATAAATTTTTCCTGAGAATGTTGTGCATGGACTCAAGGGGAGTCTGTAGTAGCCCTTTGGTATTATTGTCAAAGGGGGAGAAGAGTTACAGGAAATTGCACATTTGTTGCCAAAAATTCCAAAGGGGGAGATTGTTGAGCAAGGTGCAGCAATAGTATTGTCATTTTGTCAACATAGTCAGATAGATCTGTTGATGCAGTGGACATGAAGTTCAAAAGCTATTTAGATGCAGAAGACAGGAGTTCAAAGGTTATTCAAAGTATGTATAGTGATTTTCCAAGAAGACCGAAGTGGCCCATATGCAAAAGATCAAAGAAAAAAGACAAGTAAGAAAAGTGTCATGATATCGTGACATATACAGTAGGCAAGAAAAACTGTCATGATTTTGCGAATGTTGGAAGAGAGAGAAAAAGCAGGAAAAACTGTCGCAATTTTGCGACATGTTGGAAGAGAGAGAAAAAGCAGGAAAAACTATTGCGATTTTGCAACATGTTGGAAGAGAGAGAAAAAGCAAGAAAATTTGTCTTGATTTCACGACATGTTGGAACAGAAAAAGGCAAGTGGAAAAACTGTCACGATTTCGTGACATGTTGGAAGAGAGAGAAAGCAGGAAAAAGTGTCACAATTTTGCAACAAGTTCGAAGAAAGAGAACAAGTAAGAAAAGTGTTGCGATTTTGTGACATGTTGCATTTTCGTGACTAAAATAGGAGAGAGAAAATAAGTTTGAAAAGTGTCGTGATATCGCAACATGTCGCATTTTCATGACAAAAGAAAGAGATGAAGCATACGAAAGCAGAACTATCGCGATTTTGCGACAAAAGCAAAAAGCAAGACTTTGGAAGTAGAAGTGTCGTGATTTCATGACAAAAGCAAAGAAGTAAAGTACGGAAGTAGAAGTGTCATGATTTCACGACAAAATTAGAGAAGAAGACTTCAAAGGTAGAAGTGTCACGATTTCACGACAAAAGTGTCAAGATTTTGCGACAAAAGCTAAGTTGAAGACTACAGAGGTAGAAGTGTCGCGATATCATGACAAAAGCAAAGTCGAAGTCTATGGAAGCAGAAGTGTCACGATATCATGACAAAAGCAAATACGAAGTATACGGAGGTAGAAATGTTGCAATATCATGACAAAAGAAAATACGAAGTCTGTAGAGGCAGAAATGTCGCGATATCATGACAAAAGAATAGAGAAAGTGTACGGAGGCGAAAGTGTCACGATATCGCGACATGTATTTTCGTGGCAACAACAACAAAAGAAGCTACAGAGGCAAAAATGTCACGATTTTGTGACAAGTCGTAAATGCGCAAGTCAAGAAGGAGAACTCGAATGAAATGAGAAGTATGACAGTGGACCGACATCACTATGGCGATTACATGGTCTGTCCAAAATGAAATCATCAAGCGATGGATAAACCGAACATCTTCTTGAGTTGAAGCCGACGAAGACCGATGACAGCTGACTAAAATTAGGGTTTACAATTGTTATGAAAGCTGACTAAGATTAGGATTTATAGCCAACTAATATTAGGGTTTTCATCATAAAAATATTGTTATAAAAGGAGGGTTGTTTGGAGAATTGAGAAAAGTGTACGATGTGTGAAATATGGTTGTTGTGTGCAGGGAGCAAGTCGTGTCGAATCCTACTAAGTGCAAAATTTGCAAATAGAGCAGAGTGCACAAAATGGAGAAGACAATCATGAAGTTTGACTGTAATGAAGTAGAGTGTGCGAAGTGATTGCGTAGAGAGAGCAGAGTGCACAGAGAATGCAAAGGTGAAGAAGACCAGTCAGGGTCTTGCAAAAGCAAAGGTATCTTACTGTCAAACTTATAGATTCAAATTGAAGTCTAGGTTGCAGCTTGGCATCAGGGGTTGGTGCTCCTTTTTGTTGGTGCAGATAAATAAGGGGTTGGTGCTCCTTTCTATTGGTGCGAATAAATAAGGGGTTGGTGCTCCTTACAGTGGGTGCTGGTAATTTGATTGTAAAGTTGGTGCTTTACAAAGGCTAGATTTGGATGGTAGTCTAAGTAGTCAATTTTTAAGGAGTAGCCACATTGGTGAACCTTGTTAAATATTGTGTTGTGTGATGCTCTTTTGTTATACTTGTTGTATCTAGTAATAAGTTTTAATTGTTGCGGTATTAAGAGCTATAAATTCAAGTTTAAATAGCTACACTGATTCACCCCCCCCTCTTAGTGTCATTGTAAGACTAACACGACCTAAAATTTTTTTAGTCCTCGAAGGTTCTTAAAATAATTTTCATCAACATTATTCAGTGAATGCCCATAGTCAAAGATAAAAGCGTGAGGTTTCGACAAGCTCATACTTTTGCGCACCATGTGTCAGAAAATAAAGAAACAAGTGCTCTAACGTAAATTATTTTGTCATTTTGACATCAAATGTTGGTCAAAGGTGCTTTTAAGTTCTTTGTTGAGTGAAAGGTACTTTCACTCTCCTTTATTGGTGAGATCCAAATCGTGGCCCTTTGAACTGCTTTTATGCAAGTGCCATGTGGCAAGGAATTAAAAGAGATAATTTTTGTTCCAAAAAAGAATATATTATGAACCTCTCCCAATTAACAAAAGTTTTGCATAAATTGTGATGCTTTTTTCTATTTCGGTCATTAAATGGGTGAAAGAGTTTATTGATTGACTTTTTAAGTGAAAGCCATTTTGAGCCTTAAATAAAATGAAAACGTTCACAAGAGTGAAAGGGGGTTTCAATTTTTCAATACCTCGAGCACACATTTCGAAGTAAAACCCAATGAGCACACACCCCAAGAAAGGTCGTTGGAGTAGTAAATCACACCTTGAAAATTGGAAAGTGGTGAATTGCAACTTTTGAGTAATATTACGGCCCACACATTGGACCGTCATTGGAAGGAGTGCTCAATCATTGGTTAATACAAACAATAGATTTGCCACTTCACCCATGATCTCTCCATGCATTTACTTCACCCCAAAGTGTAATTAATGTGGTTGGTCAATTACAATGCTATAATAAGCTAGCATTGTAGCTCAAATGAAAGTATAAGGAGATTGCTAAGGGTTTTTTAGTAGCACTAATTTCTTTATCGAAGTTTAGAGTGAGAGGGTTTCTAGTAAAATATGATGCTCTAAGCAACATGGAGACAATATCATTTTTAGAGCAAGCACTTGGGCTAATGCATAATAAAAATGGATAATAAAATCACTAAGTCCAGGAAGGAGAAGACCTCAAAGTAGGGAGAAGATGCAAAGAGGCATAAAAAATAGAAGAATAAAGTAGCACCACCACCAACCATAAACAGGCTAGGAAGAATCAGAGATTGTATGCTCATGAACAAAAGTGTTAAAAAACTGTGCCATATTGTTGACACCATGCTGACAAGGGTGTCTACTAAAAGTAAGTGGATGACCATATATTATTTTCACCTCTATTGGTACCTATGCACACCTATGCATAACTACCTAGAGCTGGTATGCGGGATTGCCAAATTCTACGACCCTCAGACCAATATAGTCCAAAATTCCATAGGGGATAGGTTGTTCACCATTTCTACCAATGATTTCTAGGAGGCTTTTCCTTGTGTAGAAAATCCCCCTACCAGCTACATAATCAAGAAAATCAACACAATTGAGCAGAATGAAAGGTTCACACTGATAGTGTAGATGCGATAGTTTATGGAGGTGCAGTTACTAGAGAAGTTAGTACCTAGAGGATTTCTAGACCTACCCAAACCCCTGAAGCTATTCAATCATCCTGATATATACTCCATGTTGGAATGGGTTATGGGACTCTCCACAGATGAAATGGTATACAAGTGGTAAGTTTCCCTCACAAAGTGTATTTTGCATGGTAAATTCTACTCTCCCACTACCATGAAACAAGAGATAAAGCCCATGTTCTTTGATTGGGCAGAGTGTATGGTGTGAAAGATGCACATATTGTTGACTGATGTGCAAAGTGGTAAGTATTTGTCATTCTAAATCTTATCTTTCCTTTCTTAGTACCTTTTCTACCACATGCACAACCATTTCATTTTCAACACCAAGAATCGCACCAATAAAGAGGGTAAGGCGCTCCTAGTTTATTAGTGGACTCAAAGTTTATCCAAAGGTGATTCCTACTATAATTTCAATAAGGTTGTTTCTTGGCCCATATTTGGAGCTCATCTATGGAATTTTTTAATCAATACCGAGGCAAATGAGAGACAAGATAGTGTAAAAGAAGTTGGGTGATGTATTCTAGCTTACACAAGGCCTTATCATCAAGATTTATGGGTTTACTAGAAAACCTTTCCTATTGCCATACTACACCATAGAGTGCCTTTTTGCCCTCGAAGTTGCTCAACAAAGAAACTTCACTGATGATACTTATGGGTACGTAAGGAGGAATCCGCACACTTGTGCCTCACCTTTTCAGTTTGGCAATATTGAGGTAGCAGTCATTGAGCATAATTCTTTCCTTGTAGTGATTGTGTATGATTTTGGCCAAGTCGAGCTCCCCCATCATTAGAGGTATGACCCAATCGATATTTTCAAGCAATTTATTGGAGCAAAAAATTTCCACAACTGCCCATGCCCGGATATTGAATTACAATGAAATAATCCCACGAGGCACAATCTAGAATGGCACATAGATAATATGATGTCACTTCCTCCATGGCATGACTTCTACATGATGGAGTTTGAATATGATCTTGCACACAATCCAATACATATACCTAACAAGGAGATGTTGCAAGAAACAAAGGACAAGTTGCCCAATTGGTCAAACAACAAGATTGCCAACTGGTGGATCATAAGGGTCCATAATAAAAAGCAGACATCTGAACATTTCCTCATGTTGGATGAAAATTTCTCCATGATATATGATGTAAATATTGACACATACCAACCTATCTCATTTATCGATATCATGCCTCAAAGTACTCAGAGCCCTAGTAGAGTGGTGGACATGATTAAATAATAGGTGCAGTCAATTGAGCAAGATCCACTTTTCATGGAGAAATATGAGCAGCTAACCCTTAAATAATAGGTTACCCTGATGAAGAGGAGCATTGGTACTACACTTTCACTTCCTCATGTTGTAAATAATCCTCGGACTTAGCCTGATTACTTAGCACAAATCCTTCTACAACATCGACAACCATGGAAGTGAGCATTCCTAAAGTCCCTATTCCAATGTAGCAAGAGTAGCAAGAGGTAGAACTGATTGGTCTAGAAGTGGATGCATTAGATAGAGAAGAAGGAAGAACAATCCTGATCACACAATAGTTCACCGTTTCAGCTCTGGTAATGCCCAACCCTGTAGGTGTGCTATCTATTTCTCCTTCCCTTACTTTTGAGCCTCTAGTGACTATGTCTTCCAATGCCTAAACCCTTATTTCCACTCAATCTTCATTCGGTATCCTCATGTCTTCCATACCTTTATCTACATCCCAGTCACTACTCCCTTATCATCCCCTCTTATCTCCTAATTTTTTAGTTCCTTTGAGATCGTTGCCAACGCATTTGTGTTCCTCGTATCATCTACCCCTACCCCTCCTTATGTTTATATCAATCCAATCATTGCGTCTGTCATCATTGCCAATCCAAACCCATTTTCACTCTCACTCACCTCCTCAATTGTAGTGGCATCCTATGATATCCCACTCTGAGATCCTAATACCTTTATTGTAGCCATACAAATCCAATGTCAAAAAGGGCTAGACTAATCACTGCCTCATTTTTTCCTCATCCATCTATTGAAGAAAACCCTCAACATGCTCTTTTCCCCTTCAAACCACTCTTTAGAGTATAGGAGCCATTGTAAATGGAGCTAGAAGTTATACAAGAGTGCCTGATTGTGAAGAGCATACATCGAGTATGTCAGAGCTCCTTAAGCTAGCTCAAGAGCTAAAAAAGAAAAAATGCACAATCTCCAACCAAGGTGGAAAAAAGGGCTATGTTCGACCCAGAGAATATGGAACTCCACAATATGGAGAAGGTGCCCAAAATTAAAAATTCCCTAGAGGCGATGACTCCAACAAATTACTCCTATCATCAAATGGTTGAATACTTAAGAATAATCGACACAACAGATATGATGGGGGGTATCCAATTTGAAATGCGCTCCATCTATTTCCACATGGAGAACTTTAAATATCACTTCTTTAAAGTCGAGGCCAAAAACATGGAGCTCAAGGAGACCTTAGTGTAGACAATGGCATAGATTAATGAGGCTCAATCTAAACATGAGCAGTTTCAACAACGCGTGGCCAGTTTGGAGCAAGAGATGGGTAATTACAAAAGGGCAACTAAACATCATCTCAAGGCACACACGAAGGTAGAAATCTCGATGTAAGCCTTGAATAATCAGATCCAGGAACTATAAGCTCAGTTGATAGAGAGGAAGGTGTAGGAGGAGGTCTTCAAAAGATATTGCATTAAGGAGATTTATTGTCACTTATTGGATAACTTTTAAGCTAGGACGTTGAAAGCAATAACAGTGCTTGCATTAATTTGGGAGGCCAAGCACATAGTTACTCATGATGGACCTATCATGGAGTATGCTAAAAAGTACATAGATCGATGGTTGTAACTAGCTATGAAGGTGCAAACCTTAGAAAAAATAGATCTCTAGCTTACTCCTATGAGTCCACTTACTCAATCATGGAAAACTACAAATGTGACACTGCAAGCTTACTTCACAAAAGTGGAAAGAACCTGAGAGGCTATAAGGTTGTTAGAAGTGTTCGAGTAGGAAAGGTGTATTTCTCTAATGTATTTCAAAGCCCTCATGCATCTTGGCTTCCCTGACTTCACTTATGATGAAGGGACTATTTTGACAAAGGAATAACTAAACCCATCTTGGGATGCCTTTGAAGGTGACACTTCTGAGATCAACAGTTGGGGTGAGCCTATTATAGAATCCTAGGTAATACAATTAATGACAAGGTTCACATGAATCAAATTTTTTTGGTAGGTCTCAGCCAGAGGGCTAACTTCACTGATGTAGACCAAATTGAAACTTTCAGGTACTTGGTTAGGGAGATATAAGACTGTCCTCTGCTCCAAGAAGATGTCTAGGCCCTGGTTCAAGCAACCTATGATCGCATCTATGAGCATCTCCCACAATAATATTATTACCAGTAGCATGAAGATCAAGGAGAGAAAGAAGTAGACCAAGGAGAATTAGGAGACCATGAGCACAAAAGAGAAGAAGAATAAGGAGAAACAAAGAAGTTAGAGGAAGAGTTCACTATCAACAACTTGCATTCAATAAAAGAGAGTGATGATGACTCTGAGCCCAATAGATAAGGCCTAGGATCTTCACACTAAGGTGATATCAATCTCTCCATGAGCCACTAGAGATGTTGGCATCCCTGTCACATTGTTTTATTTTGTGATAAATTTTGCCATGTAATAATCTCTTCTTCCTTGAAAAACTATTCTTTTTCATAATGTGTTTCTTTTTTTCCATGTTTTGCTATCAAGATTTGTTGGTTATGCTCAAGGAAGAATGTAGTTCTTTCCTTTCACTCAACATGTAGGGTCTTTGTTTTAAAGTCATGTGTGAGATTAGTTTCATGCCATGCTTCAATGCAACTCAATTTTTGAGGAGTGTAGGTAAAGCCTATTTTGAGCTAAAATATGATCAAAATGCCAAGTGGGGCCCAAAAATTTTCATCCCCAATCAAGAGCGCAAGCCCATTTTAGAGCTTGTATGGGTTAAAGCATCTTTTTGCATTTACTAAAGCCAGTGCAACTCAGTTTCAGAGAAAATTGCAAGTGGAGCTCAAGTTATTTCACTCCCACTTGAGTGTGCTAGCCATTTCAGGCTAGAAGACAACCTAAAATAAGTGGGGCCCAAGTGTTTTTGACCCAAATTGAGAGCGCAAGCCCACTTCAGATGTTGCATGAGTGAAATAACTTTTTATCATTTTTTGGTTAGTAAAAAAATGCATACTGGGTCCCACCTTTCTAGCAAGGTGACAAAGAGTTTCGATATTTGTAAAGTGACTTCTAAGTGGCATTCCATGATGCGTATGGTGATCCTACTATGAGAAAAGAGTAGATCGAAGGCCCTTTTTGGATCAAATCTCAAACAAAGGTAATCTGGGGCCCACACTAATGAATTCTTATTTCGCTCAAAAGAGGAATCAAAACTCCCTTTCGTGCCTCTTCTCGACATAACTCATTTTCTCCTCTATTTAAAATGACGATCGCTTGAAGTAGCTTTTAGTATTGCACTTTCACTCATTTAATGGTGGTTGGTTAGAGAAGAGTCTAAATCCAATCCCTTTAGATCCTATAATTTTATTTTCACCATCGAGGTGGTTCCAACAAGAAAGGAGGTGGCATTGCGGGCGAATCATGTCGTCACATTGAATCCATGCAACTACTTCTCAAGGAGTCATCAAATTTGGACCATGCTTCATTACTTTATGATGAGTGTTGTAATCAAATATTTGTTGCCACCACAATGTTTTATGGTTGGGAATTTATGTTTTAGAGGTGGAATCCTCTATAAAAACTAGAAATTCTACTGTAAAATGATGGATGTTTTACTAGAAAACTATTGTGCCTAAGCTTTGCTATGAATACAAAGGATCCTTGGCTCTAAATATGAATGCCTTTCATGTGCATGCCTTCTATTAATTATTTCTGTTAAATTTACTTCTCTGTCTCATAGCTATAATTCTATGTCTAGATCTAGCTTCTGATAAAGAGTAAATACTAGAATAATTCTGGAGGTTGCATATTATGGGGGTATTTAGTTTTAATTTTTGTTACATATTTTGTGTTATTGGCTATTGGATTAAAGTATAACTGAGTTATCATGATGTTTGTTCATCACCCCCTATTAATATGGCTCACAGTCATATTTCCCATTCCTTTCAGTCATTTTGTCATTCCTTTCCTATTTCTTTAGCTCCAACCCAAGTTTAGAGTAGTAATAGAACTAACCCTCTCTAGAGATTGGCACGGGAGGCATTTCTTCCTTTCAGTATTTCAATTTTGGCCAGGTCTAGGGCGTATGGATGAAACATTCCATACCTAAGGCATATTCTCGACCAACATGTACAAATGTAGAGGATACTACAAGATCTAAGTCTCCTAGAAATATGAATAAGTCACAAGTAATGAGGAAATTAGACAGCTCAGTACTAAGGACCCAATAGCCTAAATTTTGTACACATTTCAACTAGAATCCCCTTGTTTTTTTTAATTTTCTAACCACGTGTACCTGGAAATAAGTAGAATAAATGGTTAAGACAAATCCAATGTTATCATAATTGGGTTCAAGGACCAATCACAATATAAAATTTATAACTACAGGCACTAAAATGATAGGACACAATACCCACATTCCAGATACTGTAAATTCACATGTATAAGCCCAATATCAATATTTTCATACCAATTGAATACAAAATCTCATCAATCAAACTTGTATTAAAATGAGTTGGGTTTTTCCTAGATGTACACTAAGCAACCTTTCTTTGATTCCATTAACTATTATCTCAACATGATCTTCTAAAATTATGATAGGAAGTACTTTATTGATGAAATATGATCCTAAAATAACATCCTGACTCATTTTTGTGGCATGTTGGAGTATGTGGAGAGCATACATGGCAATTTCAAGGCATAGGGAACTCTAGATTTTTTCAATTCATACACACTGTTGATGAAAAAATTCCAAAGTGACTACTCAAGTAATTGAGCATGATTTTTTTTAAGTTATAAAAACAAACCATTTAAAAGAAATTTCCCTAGGCAATTGTTCATATTCATCTAAAATATATATATATATATTTTTATGCAATGATTCTCACTCATTCTATCACCCTAGAGTGCAGAGACCAATGCTTTTTTTGTTGTGGTCAACTGGTTGTATGTGGAGAGCATGTTTCCTATCTCTTGCTATTGTAATGATCCCAAAAACTAGCTACGAGAAAACACAAGAAAGAAAATAACATTTTTTTACTACGGTGAGAGATTCATAAACCTTAACAAATATTAAATTTATCTATTGATTTTAGTTTACTAAGTTACCCATATTTCCTACTGAGTTACATCTCACTCAATACCCTACACAAGTCCATTTTTGTAGGCATATTATGTGTTACCACAAATAATCTTATCCATATCATCATTCTCGATGAGCTAAACTTATCACCATCAATACAGTCGAAGGTATACGTCCATCACCATACCATACACAAGTCCATATGTGTAGGTATGCTACACATATTGTGAGTCAAGCTATCCATGTCATCTCATGATGATATATTTTAACTCAAATATAATCAATTAGTTTACTTAGTTTGCATTCTCCCTAAGGGGTCTCAATCCCTTAGGTCTACCTATGTTCACCCTAAGAGGTCTCAATATCTTAGGTCTATTCTAGGTTCACCCTAAGATTTTATTTTCTTAGGTTACTTTTATGTTTAGCAAGAAGACAAGAATAACTCTATTTACTTAATCAATCAAGAAAACAAAAACATAAAGCATACAAAAGGTACTTAGAAAGGAAATGACATTTAAATGAAAGTAAGCATTAAATGGAAAGAGAAAGCTAAACAACAAAGCATAGACAATTCATAACAATAAATTAAAGATATAGTTCCCATTAATTCAACAATTTATTACATTTACCCAAGTATGGTAAAACCTCCATACTTAAAGAATAAAGTAATACATCACATTCAACTAGGGATATCTCCCTACAATTCTAGTTTATTTGAGCATAAGTAAATCATTGTAAAATTAAGTCAAATCGATGCATAAGATCTAGCTGCCACCTTTGGTCCTCCTTACCTTCTCATAAATCATTTGAGGATAGTAGGGGATCAGGGCAACTCATAGGTATATGAAAGACATGCATCTAAATGGATTTACTAGTTTACTATTTACTTTGCCAAATTGAAACTATGAAAAATTTAACTAAAGTATTCATCCATCTACTGTCTAGTTGATATTGTAAAAATTTCCTCATTTTTATTTTTACCTCTCATTTTCTCAAGAGAGTCTCTACAAAAGATACGATTAGATCACGAGTCCTCATTCAATCAAACATTTCAAAGCCTTCATTCAATATAGTCATAGTCCCATACCTTTAGCTATGCAAATAAGCTAACCTTTATTAATTTTCCATTAATCAAATAAAATTTCATTTAATTAACTTAAATAAACTATTTCTTTATTATTCAATATAGTCAAAGTCCCATACCTCTAGCTATGCATATAAGCTAACATTTAATCAAATAGCATCTTATGTAATTAACTTAAATAAACTATTTATTTATTGTTCAACATAGTCAAAGTCCCTTTAGCTATGCAAATAAGCTAGCATTCATTTATTTTCCATTAATCAAATAACATCTTATTTAATTAACTTAAACAAACCATTTTTTTCTTATTCAACATAGTCAAAGTCCCATACCTTTAGCTATGCAAATAATTTAACATTCATTTATTTTCCATTAATCAAATAACATCTTATTTAATTAACGTAAATAAACTATTTATTTATTATTCAACATAGTCAAAGTCCCATACCTTTAGCTATGCAAATAAGCTAATATTCACTTATTTTCCATTAATCAAATAAAATATCATTTAATTAACTTAAATAAACTATTTCTTTATTATTTAACATGGTCAAAGTACCATACCTTTCGCTATGCAAATCAGTTATCATTCATTTATTTTATATTAATCAAATAACATCTTATATAATTAAATTTTAATTAACAAAGATCCTCTTCTAATTAATTAAATAACCAAGTTTCCCATTCATTTTGTTTTGGTAGATAAGATACTATAGCATTAATACCAATTTTTACAGGTTGACCCAAAACCTTTTACAAAAATCAGCCCAAGGTTATTGATGAACATGTCCTTACTAAGGATCCTATATATGTAAAATCTACATGTCGCCAAAGCCATTACATCCGGTAAGGCACATAGCCTGTTATCAAAAAGAAACTTCCCATACAACATTTTGGGAATACCTCGAGAAAACACACCTACACCATAATTACAAAAAAAGAAACAGACACAAATCCCTTTCTTGAAACAGTGGAGAAATAAAAAGTTGCAGACACACATAGCAGAATACTGAAAAAACTCCCACAAGCTCTATATTGACAGTTACTCTTAATAATTCTTTGGTAATTTCTTTCTTCCATATATGACATGCTTTGGGACCACATCCTGTCTTGGCCAATCAGCCTTGGAGAAGTGAACCTACTAGCTAGATTTATGGTGGTGGCTATCTGGTGGTCCACGTGGCTCTGGTTCGAAGTCTTATATTATCATTTATTTCCTACCCTATGATTATCAACCAACCTCAAATTACTAAGATGACTAGGAGCCATGTTATCTGACATGTGACTATCCCCATTAGTATTTGTGGTATTTCCAAGCAACATCCACCAAGACTGACAGCTCGAATAATTTTATTATGAGTCCATTTCAAAAAATAGACAGGAATACTCACAACCTTTGAACTTATAGTGTCTTCCATGTTGGTAAATTTGACTATCATTCTTGGAATTCTTGTTGAATAAGCTCCTCTACTTCGCTCGAGACGTCATTTTCCCATTTGAAAATTCTGTCACCATCAACACCCAAATTGGCCAACTTATCAGCAACTTTGTTAGCTTCCCGAAAGACATGTTGGGTTTTTCTGTCTTGTCTTCCCTGGAAAAGGATCCTAGCCTCTTCAACAATTGTTTTAATCCTCCAAGGAGGTGTTTTCCAATTATTGAGGAGATTTATAACATGCATAGAGTCTCCTTATATGATCAAATTGCCTTCTAAGTCTTGATTCATTTGAAGGCCTCTCCACATAGCTCTAGCTTCAGCTTCGTTGTTTGTCCTTGTTCCCAAATATTTAGAAAATGCAAGCATCATATTCCCATTATGATCTCGCACAATGCTGCCAGCACCTACTTTTTAAGGATTGTCCTTAGCTACTCCATAAAAATTAAGTTTAAACCAACTCGTAGGAGGTGGGGACCACTTAAAATTGGCTTTGGGGTTGACTGCCCTAGGCACAGACTCATATAACAAGGTTAAGCTTAAATATTGAGCAATCGTGGTCTCCTGCAAATGAGGTTTATGACTATCAAAAGGGATAAGGTTCACATTCTTGTTGGCAAAGGATAGGATCCTGGCAATGATAGTTTGATTATCATGGATAGACTCATTAAAGACTCTATGGTTCCTTTCTAACCACACCTACCAAAGATAGTGATTGAGACAAATTTTACACATATATCTAAGTCTTTGGCTTGAAAAGGGGCAAGGCCACTGGATAAACAAATTGAGTACGGTGGCTGGTTTAACCCAAGAAATATTGAAGGCCTAAAAAATCCCACTTAGGAAAATCAAGGAAAAAGGGCACTCAAGGAAAATGTGATAAATGGTCTCCTAATTAGCCCTGCACAGATAATAGCGATTAGTGATACAAATACCTTTATGCATCATATTATCAATGGTTAGAATTCTTCCTTGGATAACCAGCCATGAAAAGACTGTAATTTTTGGAATTAAATTTTTTATCCAAACTAAGTCCTTTTGGAGGACAAAATCCTCGTCATCAAGTAGAATATTGTAAGCTGATTTAATAGTGAACTACCCGTTTTTCGTAGGAGCCCAGGTCACTTGATCTTCCTTGGGTCTCATGGGGATAAAATGTTGCCTAAGAATGTTACAAATATTATTTGATTCCGCTTGAAATCCTTGAATCCTTATTTTTTCCACTTCATTTTGCCTCTGTCCTCAACCATATAATCGAAGACTTTTCTACAAATGATTTCTTCTATGATATCTTTGATTCAAGCTAAGTTAGGATATTGCGTCAGTGGTTCATCCTTATCCCACCTATCATTCTAGAAACTTATCCTCTCACCATTGCCTAAAACCCATATTAAACCTTTTTTGATGATTTCCTTACAATTGAGAAGTGCTTTCCAAAAAGCAGAACCTCTGATTAGAACCGAGTCACTTAGAAATTCCATATTTTGAAGATACTTTCGTTTTATGGTAGCTATCCATTCATTTTCTTCACCAAAAATGAGGCACCATACCTGCTTAGATAGTAAATATAAATTCATATGAGTAATTCTCCTCAGACCTAAGCCCCCATTTTCCCTGGGTCTACACACTTTGGTCCATCCTACAAGGTGTATCCTTTTTTTCTCCTCTAATCCAGTCCATAAAAATTCTTTTTGGAGTTTCTCAATTTTTTGGAAAACCTTCACAAGGGCTTTGAAAACGGAGAGGAAATAGACTAGAATGCTCTGAAGAGAGGCCTTAGTGAGGATCAACTTTCCTACTTGAGATATAACATGACCTTTCCATCCAGCAATTGTTTTATGAATTCTTTCAATAACCCTGTCCCACATTGACTCTCTCGAAGAACAATAAAAATAGGGAGACCAAGATACGAAGTGGGGAGGTTTGCTATATCACACCCTAAATTTTTTGCAATCCTTCCTTACCTCTGAATGGGGGTGTTCAAGAAATATAACTTTCTTTTACTGAAATTAACTTTCTAACTAGCAGCGTCCTTGTAGAGTTGTAGGATGTATTTAATTCTTTTGGCCTCAACCACCAATGCCTTAGTCAATAGAAGGGTATCATCGATGAATTATTGGTGAGAAACAACCCTAGTGAGATATATTTCCTTGATTCCTGATATTAGCCTTGAACTACAAGCATTTTTTATGGTTCTACCTAAAGCTTCTACCACAATGATGAATAACATGGGGCTGATAGGGTCCCCCTGCCGAATTCCTCTACAACTTTGAAAGTAACTAGTAGTTGTTCCATTAACCAAAATCGAGAACCATGCTTTATAAATGAATTATTTGATCAAATTAACCCATTGGTGGTGAAAACCAAACTTAAGGAGGACAACAATTATAAAGTCCCAATTTAGCCTGTCAAATGCTTTGTTCATATCAAGCTTGAGGGCAAAAAATAGACCTGTTAGTCTTATGAGCAGAGTGCAAAGCTTCATGAACTGTGATAACTCTATCCAAGATTGACTTGTCCTGGACAGAGCTTCCCTGGCATGGATCTATGATGTGGGGTAGAATAGCTCTCATTCTATTTGCAATGGATTTAATTAGGATCTTGTAACAAACATTACATAGACTGATTGGCCTGAATTCAGCCATAGATTTAGGGGTTTGCTTCTTAGGAATTAGAGAAATAAAAGTAGATTTGAGACATTTTGGGATATGATTGCTTGCTTGGAATTCTATGATAGTAGAAATTACATCCTCACTTACGATGTCCCAAAAAGCTTTATAAAAATGAGGGGGAAAGCCATCGGGTCCCGGGGCTTTGTCTGGCTCCATGCTAAACAAGGCTTCCTTAATTTCCTCATCAGAAAAGGGAGCTATAAGCTTAAGGTTTATATCCTCATTTATTATGATAGGAATGGATTGCAAGATAATATCTTTGGCCTCCTCATTGCACTATGATTCCTAACCAAGGATAGAATTGAAATAAGTTACTACCTCCTTTCTGATTTCTGTTAAGTCATGAGTAATAGAACCATCTGCTTTTTTAGATTTTTTATCTTGTTATTGCTTTTGTTTCTAAGCATGGTTACGTGAAAAAACTTGGAATTTGAATCCCCATATTTCAACCAAAGAGCCCTTGATTTTTGACTCCAATATATTTCCTCATAGGCCAAAATGTTATGAAACTTTGCTAGTTTTGTTTGTTCCTCCTGCCTAGTAGTTTCATCAGCATCACCATGTTGAATCCTCTGATAAATTATCTTCAAACTTTCAACAACCTGTTTTTCATTTTCAAAGAGGTTCCCAAAGACCTCTTTGTTCCAAGTTAAAAGATTTTCCTTAACAAACTTTAATTTGCTAGCAAGTTTAAAAGTTGCACTACCCTTGACAGGCTGCTACCACCACTGAATTAAGTTATCTCTAAAACTAGAATGTTTGATCCACATAGATTGAAATCTAAAAGGTTTCTTGAAGTACAGAGAGGTAGGGATCTCAAAAAAAATGGGATTATGATCAAAGGCAATTTTAGAAAGGGCTTGTAGGGTAGAATCACCGAAAATAGTTGTAGCCTCCTTTGATAAAAGAACCTATCAAGCATTTCTTGAATGATATGACACCCTATCTGTCGATTGATCTAGGTATAATTCTCTCCTCTAAGTTTTACATCCATCAACATGTTGGATTTCACAAATTCATTGAACTCATCCATGCTCCTGATAGGTGGTCCATTTCCACCCATTTTTTTTAAGGGCAAATAGGAGTGTTAAAATCCCCAGCCAGAATCTAAGGGACATTATGGAAGATTTCACTCAGATTGCCTAAGTACTCCCACAGTATAGCTCTCCCTTGAATTGAAGTTAGGGCATAAATATTTGAAAGGATCCACGACCTGTTGTTGTTTATTTCCTTAAATAAAACACTAAGAACCCTATCATATTTCTGAATAATGGTGCCTTCTACTATCCAAGGATCCTACAAAGTGATAAGGCCTCCAGACGCTCCTCTGGTTGATTTGCAAACCATCTCCCCTTGATTCTAGATTTTTTTTGCTACTTTTTTTGACTGAATCTCATCAATTTTTGTTTCTTGCAACATGATAATAGTTGGATTCACTTGATTTCTTATTGCACTGACTTCCATGTATTTGGGTAGGCCATTGAGGCCTCTCACATTCCATGAGAGGAACTTCATTTAAATTGTTTGGGATTTCTTCCTCTCCCCCTCCCTTGAGGGGGTTTTTCTAATTTGTTGTCTTCAAAACCCAGAATAACCTATTGAAACAAGGTTCTCTGTTTTCCATCGACAATGTCATTATCAGTTTTAATTTTTTGATGCTCAGCATTTGATATTCTCCCTCTTCTTTTTTCACTGCAAAAATCTATAGGAGACTTCACAGTGCTCCTATTTTGTTTAGTACTAAACTAGGGGGAGGAAATTTGTTGCAGAACTATACTGCCATATTCCTCAGTCTAAAGAGTTTCACATATCTCCACCCCTACATCCAAATATTCTCCTGTTTTCCTGTATTCCCCTGGTCTACGGTACGGCCCCTCAGTAGGATTCACCTAGATCCTAGTGATGATGTTAGGGAGATGAGATTTTTTATTTTCTAATACCTCAAATTTCTTATTAAGTTCTTCAGCATTAGGGTTTGGTTTTGGGGTGCCCACTAGGATTGAATTATTTTAAGTAGTGGGGTTTAAGGATCCTGACTTGGATGGGGATTCTAGAGATTAGGCATTAGGGTTTAATTTTATGATTCCCATGAGGCTTATAGTAATTTCAGCATTAGGGTTTAAGGATCCTGACTTGGATGAGGATTCTAGAGAGTCAGAAAGGTTATCTTGAAGGTTCTGGAATTCCATGTCTTCTGATAATCCTCCTACTCCCATATTGGAAATTTTATTTGAAACTAGATTGGAACTTACTTGAGTATTTTGGTTGCCAAAAACCTGTTGTTTTCCTTTGTCTTTTTGGGATCCTGCACCCTCTATTTTATTTTTTTGGTAGACATAGTTTGCTTGATTGAAATCACCTCTACCAGGGAAACTCCTCAAATTTCCTCTGTCTAGCATTCTCTGCTTCTGCTTTTCTCTATTCATTTCTAGGTTAGGGCACTGATTGCATATATATCCTTGATTTTTACATTCTGCAAAGAATGTCGTTCTATTCTCGTATTCTATCAATTGTTTTCGATAGTGTTCTCCATACTCTATCTCCACAAACCTTGGAAATTCATTATCCAAATTAGCATTTACATAGATTCGTGCATGAGTCATCCTTGTCTTGGTCAAGGTCGCATGGTCAATGGAGATTAGGTCCCCTATAATTCTGGCTATGACCTACAACCAATATTTATTGAATAACTAGGAAGGTAGACTTGGGAGATGAACCCAAATAAAGGAAATGCTAATATTTTGCTTTTCAGGGTCAAAATATTCACCCCATCGTCTAAGAAAAATGCTCCTTTTTCTCAAAAACCAAGGACCTCCTATTAAAATATGGTTAACATCCTCTATATTATTAAAATGAATAATGAAGAACCCTCGAGTTAGAGCTACCAACTCCAAGCTGCTTACCAGTTGCCATTTACTCGTTGCCCAAGCCCTGATAGTCTCCATGTTCATCCTACCTCCCAAAAACTTGCCTACTAGGGAGAATTATTCCATTGAAATAAAAGGGCTCATGGAACTTGTTGGGGCCAAAATTTTATTATTTACTGGAACTAGGGGCGGAAGAGAGATAACCTCATTTATTTTTTCTCTAAGAGTCAACAAAATACAACCACTTCTTGGGTCCCATGTTATCCTTTGTATCTTTTTTGTCGGGTTCTTTCTGAGGAGGGTCGGGCCCCCGCATGATGCCCACCTCCAAATCTATCGCAACCTGACCACCTTCCTCTGGATCCTCGCTTGATCCATGCTCAAGTTTCCCGCCAACCCCTTCTGTACCTGCTCTATCTCTGCCGCCTTGGCTGAGATTCTTGCCCATAAAATTCAAACCCTCACTCCGCACCCGCTAAACCTCAGCGCACTCATTCCTAATGATGCAATATTTCAAACAATGTTAGTTTCCCATTCATTTAATTAACTAAAGACTCTTCCTTTAACTAATTAAAGAATCTAAAATTCATTGACCATTAGCAAAGCTAAAGCAACCTAAACTCCAAAAATAAAAAAAGCTTCCAAAATAAATAAGGTAATCATAAATCTAACCCTTCCATTATCACCCTATGGAGAGCTTGGACATCGACCATTGACTACAAGATGCCCACAGGTTAGCTAATTAGTAGCATACTTGCTACCCAAATCAATAGTCACACTAATAGGTGTGAACATAGGGTTAAGCGCAGGGTAAAACTCACCCTCAAATGACTCGATGGCATGGACAATGTCAACACACCAACATGGAGTGAGGTACAATGAGCAAACAATCATATCAATGCTGTTGTAGGTGAGAGGAAAATAGGAAGATATCACCCAATAAGAGAGAAGACAACCAAATAGCTACTATTGTTGTGTATGGCAACAAATGGCCCCACAAGTCAGGGACCCCATGACATGGGGTTAACAACCAAGCATGTTCCCTTACTAGTCAAAACATTCCATAAAAGCTACTAGGCGTCCAATGCTTTATAGGTACAATATTTCATGAATGGGATTTACTGCTAACTCTACATAGGTCTAGCCAAGGGAGATATGGTGAATGTCATCACACCAAGGGGGTTTCCATCCCTCAATAATCACTCTCTACCTATTGGTTAATGGTAAATACTCATCACCAAATGAGGTCTAATAATAGCACTAGAAAAACTATCTAGCGACACAACATAGACTAAGAGGAGGCATTGTTGTCAAACCCAATGCCTTGGAGGGTATGCTATAATCAACGTAGAAGTTTCCAAGCATTGGTTGCAAAGTGGACAATGTAATACAATAAAAATATATGTAGAGATACACAATCCCATAAAAAGCACCCATCTAGATTCAATGAAGAATAAAAGAGAAAACAAATGAAAAACCAACATGTAAACTTGGGTTGTTTTCTTTTAAATTTTTCCTTCTCGATTGTCGTTGGTTATGAAATGTTCACCCTACTAGAAATGTTCTTTCTCCTTCTCAGTTGTTGTTGAATATGAGATGTTCATCCTCCTAGAAACGTTCTTTCTCCTTCTTGGTTGTTTTTGGTTATGAGATGTTCATCCTCCCCCTCCCTTTTTTTGTTTTTGTCTTTCTTCAATACTTAGGGCAAAGAATTTTTCCTTTTTAGCTAATAGCCTTGTCTCACATTAAAAATCCATATGTCTGTCATCAATGCCTTCTCATCCCTTTCGTGACTATAGGATATATTGGGTTCAAAGAAATAATTTTTCTCTTCTTCCAAAACTTCACCATCAATGAAGCTATCTTCCTTTTGTCATCCAAAAGCTTCTTCTTGCAAGCGTGATCCTATCACTTTGAAGCAAACAGTTATTTAAAGCAAAACATGTGAGGTTTTCCTTTTAAAATGTTCTACAAATAATTTAAAATAGATCTCTTACACTTAAATAAAATTCTACTATCATTAGCATGAATTTTCTTTCGTTTTAGTGAAATTTTATTATCATTTAAATAAAAGCTTTACTAACTATTGAGTGAATTTCTATTATCATTTAAATAAAATCTTTACTAACTACCAAATGAATTTCTATTATCATTTCAATAAAAGATTTACTAACTACTAAATGAATTTCTATTATCATTTAAATAAAATATTTACTAGCTATTAAATGAATTTCTATTATCATTTAAATAAAAGATCTACTAACTATTAAATGAATTTCTATTATCATTTAAATAAAATATTATGGTATATAAAAACATAATGGGTTCTTTTTTTCAAATTTTTAGCAATATGCTACTCTTTCAGCAATTGAATGGATTTAAATGCAGTCAAACCTATGCATATTTTTCCAAAACTAATGATGTAGTAAAGTGATGAATTAAAAGACAACCAAATATATGCAACAGATAAAGAGGGAGTCTTTCCATCAACCTAGTCACCCATATTAATCGAATAATTTATGGTAGCTACTAGGCTATCAACTAAGTCTCTAGGTGGCTAGTTCATTGATGATTATCTCTAAACTAATAATGCATGCCTATATGAGGGTAGTCATCCATGTTACCCCTGAGTTTCCTTAGTCATCACTTCCCCAACCTCAAGTACCTCATTCTTGGTGGATGATTCTACCTCTTCCACCCCATGAGTGTACCTGATCTTGTATTTTAACAATATTTTAGCATTACCATGTTCTTCCAAAAATCAAACTAATCATCGAACACCTGATAATTTTCATAAAACTAAGCATTAAAATTTTATTAGTCAATACATAGCTTTTCATTTCAAAAATCCTACTAGGGAGGGTCATGACATCCTACCCCCTGAGGCTAAACACCATCTTAGGTGTTTCCAGTTTTACAAAAATAAAATTATTACATTATATTTTCAAATGAAAAGGAAAAAAGTTTTGCACATCCTCCACTTTTTTCCAAGTGGCATTCCTTTCAGAAAAATAGTCCCATTGAACCCTACATTGTTCAAGAGTCTGGTTCCACATACACTTAGAATGAAAATCAAGAATCTTCATTAGCATTACTTCAATAGCCTTCGGGTTTGCTATCTACAAATTTAGAAATATCCCACACATGTTCAGGGTCAAAAACATATTTTCTAAGCAAGGATATGTGGAAGGTGTTATGGATATTTAATAAGTTAGGTGGTAAAGCAAGTCAATATGCAACCATTCTAATATTCTCAGTGATCTCAAAGGGTCCCATATACTAAGGATCCAACTTTATGGATTTGATAGCACTCTTCTTCGGTTTAACCCCTAATAAAACTTTATCTCCTACATAGTACTCTCTTGGATTACTTTTTATACCATCATAACTTTTTTATCGATCAGCGACTTCTTTTAGCCTTTGCTTAATTACCTTCAATTGATCCTCCATTTCTCTAACAATATCTGGCCCAATTACAACTTGAGATTCTATTTTATCCCAATACAATGGTGTTCTACCCTTTCATCCATACAAAGCATTTAAATGAGCCATTCCTAGAGAGAAGTGATATCCATTATTGTAGGTAAACTCCACAAGGTGAACATAGTCTTTCCAACAAGATTTTTGATCCATGCAGTACATGCGAAGCATGTCCTCAAGTACTCAGTTTACCCTTTCTATTTGAGCATCTATCTCAATTTTATGGTATGCCAAGGTCATATTCAATTTTTGCCTATTGCACGATGTAGGTATTTCTCGAATTTAGAAGTAAATCTAGAATCCCTATCTAAAATGATTATTTCAAAAAATCCATGCAATTGGAATACATCTTTGATGAATCTTTTAACCACTACCTGAGCATGATCCTTGATGTTATCTGGTATAAAATGTGTAACCTTAGTCAATCTATCGACTATTATAAGGATTGCATCACATTGATACTTGATCTTGGGTAAACCTACTATAAAATCCATAGATATAACCTGCCATTTCTAGGTAGGTACATCATGTGGATACAATTATCCTATAGGATGCCTACATTCAGCCTTAACCTTCTCACATTCAAGACATCGAGCAACAAAATTGATGATATCCTTCTTCATTCCTATCCAGAAGAATGTTATTTTCATGTTTTCCCTCATTTTGATCCCTCCAAGGTGAGAAAAATAAGGGGATCTATGGGCTTCTTACATTATTAACTTCCTTAAATAACTCATTTTTGGTATGATGATTTTACCTTTGTAGCACAAAAGGTCATAATTCATGCTAAATTCCTTATTACCCTTAGGATATCTACTTAATTTAGACCGAATTTCTTTGCAATACTCATCCTGAGCCTCACTTGGTCCATTATGTCCATGTGACTTCTAGATATGGCAGTTATATACTTTCTTCTGCTTAAGGCATCAACAACCTCATTCTCTTTTCCTTATATATACTCAATCTCAAATTCGTATTTAGTAAGAAACTTAACCCATGTTCTCTGTCTTACATTGAGTATAAGTTGGGTGAATATATACCTTACTTTGATGGTTAGTTTCCAACTCAAAGAGCCTTCCTACCAAGTAGTGGTTCTAGACTTTTAGAACATGCACCATTGTAGCTAGCTCTAAATAATTCATAGCATAATTAATTTTATGCTTCTTAATTTTTCTTGAAGTGTATGTTACTACTAACTCATATTGAGAGAGTACTCCTAACCCTTCCGGTGATGTGTCCATGAATACTAAGAAGTTCCCTTGAGGGTCTATAATTTTTAATATTGGTGTTGTAATGAGTTTACGTTTTAACAATGCAAAGGTATCTTCACATTTTTTTGACCACTTAAATTCCTTTCCCTTCTTCTGGATGTTAATTATTGATGTTGTAATCTTAGAATAATCCTTTATATAAAGTCTATAGTAGCCCATCAACCCCATGAAGCTTCACACTTCTATCACATTGGTAGGGGATAACAAATTCAAAATAGCTTCAATTTTCTCTATATCTACAACAATTCATTTTGCTAATATTATATGCCCAAGAAATCGTACCTCTAAGACATAGATATTACTTTTTTTCAACTTTCTATTGAATTGGTTTTCCCTTAGCAACTCTAACACAATATTGAGATGTTTATCGTGCTCCTCCTTGTATCGAGAGTATATCAAGATATCATCAAAAAATACAAGTAAAAACTAATCTAGGCACCTTCTAAACACATTATTCATTAGGTTCATGAATGCAGCTAGGGCGTTAGTTAGTCCAAAGGATAAGATTGTAAACTCATAATGCCCATACCTAGTTTTGAGTATCATTTTGTGAGTTTCCTCCTCATGTATTCTTAATTGATGATACCCTGATCTTAAATCAATATTTGTGAATACTATGGAATCCCTTAGTTGGTTGAACAAATATTTGATTCTAGGTAAAGGGTATCGATTCTTGATTGTAGCCTTATTAAGCATCCTATAATCAATACACAACCTTAATGAATCATCCCTATTTTTCACAAATAAAATTGGTGCACCCTAAGGCAACACTTGATTTTATCAAACCCTTTTCCATTAGCCATTGTAGTTGCACCTTTAATTCCTAGATCTCAATTGGATTCATCCTATATGGATATCTATGGATGGGTTTTGCTCCTAGCATAAGTTTAATAGTAAAATCAAATTCTCACACAAGAGGAAGTCTAGGTAAATACTCAGGAAACACATCCTTAAAGTACTACAAAATTGGATGTTTCTCCACAACTTCTCTCTTCGTATCTTCTCCAACTTCATTGAGTTTCATGACATAGACTATCCCTCTCTTATTGAGGGATTTTTTTAACTGCATAGCTTACAACATTTGGGGTTTGAATGCCCCTTTCTCGTAATGAATTCTCAATATTTCCTTACCTTTATCTGAGTACTCGATCCATCTATATTGTAAATTGATCAAGGATTTATGGGCTTGTAACCAATCCATCCCTAGGATCACATCAAAGGCATGAAGTAGAGCTACATACAAACATCCTTCAGTGGTACCACTAGTTAGAGTAATCTTTGTTGTTGGAAAGCATTGGTTTATTGAATAGGTTTACCCAGAACCATACTAGACTTTCCATTCTTGGGAAAAATATCCTAACCTTTCCAACATATCCCTTACTAATCTAGAAAAAATAAAACTAATAAAATAATCTAACTAAAGTTAAAACATTTCTTAGAGGGGATAAAGCATTTACATTCCCAGATCAATGACATGAATGCTCTATTCCAATCCTAATTTCCTACTACCACATGTATTCCAAGGTTTGTCTTTTTGGATTGAATGCTTTATCTTACTTTACTTAGGTAATTTATCACCTAATTATGGCCTCCACACTGGTAGCACCCTCTCTTGGGGTGTTTTTTTTTCCCAATTACCTTATTTGAGGTGATTCTATATGTTCTTTCCTCAAGGTTGAGTGAGTTTTGGGGGTTGGTCCTTTTGTCCACTTACTCAATTCTATTTTATTGGGACATTTTATTGCATAGTGTGGCCCTCCACATATGTGGAAACCTTCTTTGGGACCTTCAAGGTCTTTCTAAATTTGCTTTGCAACTTGTTCTACTTGGGATACCTTTAGTTGACTTTTACCTTTCCCATAACCTAGTTTGGTTATACTTTTTTTTAGTTGGACAAGTCTGAGTTGGCTTATCCATCCCTTCTATTGATCTCTCCACTCTAAATAACCAGAACTCTCCTTTTTTCTTTGGGGCTATGGGTCTTTCTTTATTAGCTCTACAAAATATAAATCATTCAACTACTTATGTTGTAGTATTTATTCTCTTTGCTGGTCTATTAGCTCCCCCTATTTTTCTATTTGTTCTTGTAACATTGTAGTGATGGTGATGAGGTTTTCTACCTCTTTTCTTAATTCTCTCAAACCCTTTTCTTGGTTACTTTACTTAGAATTATTCTTATTATGATGCCTATTTAGGTAAGCAATATTTCCTCCCCTCATCTTGGGTGCAATATAAGCTTATGCCAACCAATAAAGAGGATTAGTTTTTTCTTCAAATTCACCCTAAAATAAACTACTAACACAAGCTATAATACAAATTTCTCTCACTAAAAACATCAATAATCTAATTAGGGTAGTATTCTAAGGTTATGATGCAGCTTCAATTCCAGAGCCCACACTTACTTATAATTAAGGTGTCATAACATTCCAATCACCCTTGGGATTAATCCCCATTAGATTATAGCAATAAAAGGATTCTAGGCCTTCCCAAATTTAGCTTAAATGTAAGAAATTCTTCATAGAAAGACATATAAATCCCTAAAATTCATTAAGAAGCTTTATACCCTCATACCTAGAGCTCTGATATCAAATGTAATGACCCCAAAAACTAGATACCAAAAAACACAAGAAAGCAAATAACATTTTTTTTTTGTTTTTTGATTTTTTTTACCATGATGAGGGATTCATAAACCCCTAACCATTATTTAATTTATCTATTGATTTCAGTTTACTAGGATTTCCTATTTTCATATTAAGTTACATCTCATTAAATACCCTACACAAGTCCATTTGTGTAGGCATATTATGTGTTACCACAAATAAGTTTATCCATATCATCATTCTTGATGAGCTAAACTTATCACCTTCAATACAGTTGAAGGTATATGCCCATCACCATACCATACACAAGTCCATATGTGTAGGTATGTTATGCATACTACGAGCCAAGCTATCCATCTCATCTCCATGACAAGCTATCTTAACTTAGATATAATCAATTAGTTTACTTAGTTTGCATTCTCCCTAAGGGATCTCAATCCCTTAGGTCAACCTACGTTCACTCTAAAAGGTCTCAATATCTTAGGTCTATTCTAGGTTCACCCTAATATTTTATTTTCTTAGGTTACTTTTATGTTTAACAAGAAGACAAGATTAACTCTATTTACTTAATCAATCGATAAAACAAAAGCATAAAGCATACAAAAGGTACTTAGAAAGAAAATGATATTTAAATAAAAGAAAGCATTAAATGGAAAGAGAAAGCTAAACAACAAAGCATAGAAAATTCATAATAATAAATTAAATATATAGTTCCCATTTATTCAACAATTTATTACATTTACCCAAGTATGGTAAAACCTCCATACTTAAAGAATAAAGTAATACATCACATTTAACTAGGGATATCTCCCTACAATTCTAGTTTATTTGAGCATAAGTAAATCATTGCAAAATTAAGTCAAACCGATGCATAAGATCTAGCTGCCACCTTTGGTCCTCCTTGCCTTCTCATCGATCATTTGAGGATAGTAGGGGATTAGTGCAACTCACGGGTATATGAAAGACATGCATCTAAATGAATTTACTAGTATCATGAAACCAATGCATTTACTATTTCCTTTGCCAAATTGCAACTATACAAAATTTAACTAAAGTATTCATCCATCTACTGTCTAGTTGATATCATAAAAAATTCCTCATTTTTATTTTCACCTCTCATTTTCTCAAGAGAGTCTCTACAATAGATATAGCTAGATCACGAGTCCTACTTCAATCAAACATTTCAAAGCCTTCATTCAACATAGTCAAAGTCCCATACCTTTAGCTATGCAAATAAGCTAACATTTATTTATTTTCCATTAATCAAATAACATCTTATTTAATTAACTTAAATAAACTATTTCTTTATTATTCAACATAGTCAAAGTCCCATACCTTTAGCTATGCAAATAAGCTAACATTCATTTATTTTCCATTAATTAAATAACATCTTATTTAATTAACTTAAATAAACTATTTCTTTATTATTCAACATAGTCAAAGTCCCATACCTTTAGCTATGCAAATAAGCTAACATTCAATTATTTTCCATTAATCAAATAACATCTTATTTAATTAACTTAAATAAACCATTTCTTTATTATTCAACATAGTCAAAATTCCATACCTTTAGCTATGCAAATAAGCTAACATTCATTTATTTTCCATTAATCAAATAACATCTTATTTTAATTAACTTAAAAATACTATTTCTTTATTACTAAACATAGTCAAAGTCCCATACCTTTAGCTATGCAAATAATCTAACATACATTTATTTTGTGTTAATCAAATAACATATTATTTAATTAACCTAAATAACTATTTCTTTATTATTCAACATAGTTAAAGTCCCATATATTTAGCTATGCAAATAAGCTAACACTCATTTATTTTCCATTAATCAAATAACATCTTCTTAATTAACTTAAATAAACTATTATTTAATTAAAAATACGCTCTTCTAATTAATTAAATAACCAATTTTCCCATTCAACTAATTAACTAGAGACTCTTCCTTTAACTATTTAAAGGATATAGAATTTATTGACCATTAGCAAAGCTAAAGCCACCTGAACTCCAAAAATAAAAAAAGATTCCAAAATAAATAAGCTAATCATAAATCTAACCCCTCCATTATCACCCTATGGAGAGCTTGGACGTTGGCCATCGACTACGAGGCACCCACAGGTCAGCTAATTAGTAGCATAGTACTACCCAACTCAATAGTCTCACTAATAGGTGTGAACATAGGGTTAAGCATAGGGTCAAACTCACCCTCGGATGACTCGATGGCATGGTCAATGCCAACACACAAATGAGGAGTGGGGTACAATGATCCAACCATCATCCCAATGATATTGTAGGTGAGCAGAAAATAGGAAGATATCACCCAACAAAAGAGAAGACACTCATCCAAATAACTACTATTGTTGTGGATGGTAACCATGGGCTCCACAAGTTGGGGACCCCATGACATTGGGTTAACAACGAAGCATGGTCCCCTACTAGTCAAAATATTCCATAAAAGATACTAGGTGGGTCCAATGCCTCATAGGTATAAAATTTCATGAACTATGTTCACTACTAACTCTACACATGTCTAGCCAAGGGAGAGATGGTGAATGTCATCACACCAATGGGGTTTCCATATGTAGATACCTAAAACACGTCATGTGTAGAGGAATATTCATATGGGTATGCTAATAGACCATATGAAGTATCTTGGATAACTCCTAGGTGAAGCAATGGTTTTAACCACTCAATATAGGCAACTTTGGTCTAATCAGTCCTAGCCGTGGCTGACACCCATGGCTAAGAGAGCTAGCTGCGCCTCAGACCCATGACTAGAACTAAAAATATTTTGAATCTTGGGTTGAGCTAAATTTGGTTGCAATGGTTTGGTAAATGAATTTCAAATGGTTTTGGGCATGGAAGCTTTGAGAGTTTTTCTCCCAACTGATCCAATCTCCTGGATCTTGATCTTGGCTTCCCAAGCAAACCAAGATTAGGGATTAGGAATGCTATAAGGCCCCCTTTCAAATTGGGGAGAAGTTTGGAATGATATTGAGTTAGAATGTAGTGAAGCTTTGTCAAAATGGACAATGAAGTGATAATTATTTGAGGAGAGTCGAAATGCTACCTAATTGTGGAGTGACAAGCATGAATCCGTTAATGAAGCTTCCAAAGGACTAAGAAGCATTGATCGTAAATTCAAGACAATAAAATGTGAATCTTATCAAATTCAACCACAAATACATATTGGGACATAGAGGCGACCCTTGATCATCAATTTCATAGAAGAAACTAAATATCCAAGCCCTAATTACAAGAATAATAATACTTTTAGCTCAACCACAACTAACAGTGCCAGCTGCGCTTCAAACCCGTGGTGAGGGTTTGATATTTAATTTCTTTTGTTTTAGCAGTAGATTTCCATTTCCATTTATGCAAATAGCTTAATCTAGCATAGATTAACATTGTAGCAGACATTTTACTAGTTAATTTAGGAATTAGAGGTAGATTTGCTTCCATTTCCTTGTATTTGTCAATCTAGACTAGTTTCATTAAGTTTCATGCTTTTCAAGTTCTAATGGCTAATTAGGATGCATAATAGTTAGATTTCATGCTTTCTTTACATTATTTATAGTAATTTGGTGATTTATTGCATATATTCATAGATTTACATGCTTTTTTGCTTTCTTTATCATCAATTTATGCAATTGTCTCAAAAGCTTCATCAAGAGAGGCCTCCTTTTTTATCAACCCATTTCATGTTGTTTCTTGAACGTAGGGTTTATAGGACCTAATCATATTCAAGGTATTCAAGGTAGCATATGCCTCTAACCAAAGGAGAAGAAGGCTATATTTGGTCGTAAGTAGTTCGTGTACCTTCTGAAAAGTTTGCAGATTACACTACCCCCTCATTTAGAGGGTCTTCAAAATTGTATCAATTGTATCAAAGATTGAGTATCCCTAAGAGGGACATATATGTAATCGGGATTTGGAAAAGTTTTAATAAAATAAATCTTACTTTCTTGTTAAATTTATTGTTGTCCATTCTTTATTGATTTAATACTCGATTTCGATTGATGCACTAGTAAGGTGTATGCTTTTTAGATCGATACAAATGGCAATCATGACGAGAACCCCATAAAATTTATGAGAACTAATGGATTTTTGAATGTTTTTATTTGTAGGTGTCAGCTGCGCTTGATAGTTGTGGCTGGAAGCAGATTAGAAAAGAAGGTAGGATGTGAATTTTCTCTCCATAAAATGAGGAATCTAGGTAATTTTGATCCTCTGCATTTTTCATTTTGTTGCTTTTACTGCATTAGGTAATAAAAAACCTATAAAAATGGTAAGGGTAAATTAACTTTAATGAAAATTCTATGTTGTCTGTCAGTCATGCCTGACAACCATGGCTAGATCTGTTAGCTACACCTGTCAAACACAGCTAATTTCTTGGCCTGTGGCTCTGTCCCATGGCCAGCACTATTACTTGCAGTTATGTCATATGACTAACAATTAGAGTCTTTTTTTAGAGATTACCTATTGTGTCCCAATCAGATATTGAATTGCATTATTTAACTGCATTCTCTAAAATACATTTCAATAATTAGATGCATATTTTTGAATATTAAAATACTTTTATCATTAGGCATATAGGAAAGAGCATTGTATGCTTGGTGTTGCATTTTCCTTTTTTTGCAAAGTTAAAATGAACACACACACCATGCAACACTTAAATGCTGGTGAGTTGGAAGTCATATCCAACCACTAGTAGGGTTCAATGACAGTGGTAGTTATTTCCATTCGTTGGCCCAACTCCCTTGAACCCTATTATTTGGCCAATACTGACTCCAAGATATGTCCTAACCATGCAAAATAACATGCATTCCTCTTCGAAGGGGTGTATCACTATGCACGGGGTGTTGGGTGAGGATCGACAAGACCTATGCTCCCTACTCGGGTGTGGATTTCATCTCCATATTTTGGGGGGTTTATGTAATCATGACTTTAATTATCGGTTGTCGAGTTGCAAGTATACAGGTGAAAACCTTAAACTATTTGAGCATTACATCAATAATTTCAAACACGATGAGAGTAATTTAAGCTTTCAAAAAATTTCAAATACGTCAAACCAATATAGGGATCACAAATAAAATTTAAAAGAGAAAATCATTCTTGTTTGTTTTTTTTATTCAAAATCTACATACAAGATAATACACATCATGGTTAGAACATGGAGAGGTCGATCTCAATACAAAATCGAGATCAACTCCAAAGCTCCATCCAATGCACAGAACAACCCGTTGAACCCTCAATCACAAAATCCTCTTGAATGATGTTTAACAAGCATTAAAGGGGATAAATCTATGTGTGGGGGTTCTCATCAAAATACCCCACCTAAAGAAGGCAATTTACACACCTCACAAGATAGATCTAAGTATGGAAGATCCCAACATGGGGCCTTCAAGCATGGGAGCATATATCGTGATTGTACACCTCATGGATCCACTGGATCCATTGAAGAGTACATCGTGGAGGAAGGAACCATAAACAAGTTGGTTCCTATCCATACTCAAGATAAGGGTGGCTCAAGGCCCCCACCAGTTCAAAATAGACAAGTAGAAAATCTGGCCATTCAGGGGCAAGAAGAAAGGAATTATTTAAACCATAGGCCCGCACAGACTCCAAACAACAATTAACTTGGTAAGTTCATATTTGAGATATCTAAGGTTTGAGTCAATGGTACGCCACCACATGAGCCATGGTGCACTAGTGAAATCCGAATGCAGAATGACGAGGCATCAGATATGATGCAAACAAAATAGGTATGGTATAGATGCTAAGTCCTACGAATGCGATGAACAAATGCATGAAGGAAAATGACATAGAAATGAGATGTAAGCAAAAAAAGTGGGGCCTCTTTTATTAATGTTGCTTTTAATCCAGTTACAATACGTCTCCCCCTCTAGGGCTCAGAACGTTTGATACAGTTCGTTACATCAATGGATGGTACGCTTCTAATGTCTTTCGCATGCCCACATTCGAAATGGGTGGGCCAAACATTGTCGTCGCTTGCATCCATGTGTTCGTCGTTCCTTGCTGCCCCTCCAGTGTTCTTGGTAGTGAGATCCTACACATAAAAATAGCAAACAGTTAATAGCATATGTGGATGTAGGAAAACATGCAATCCCCAAAGCCTTTGGCTAGTAAGTACATAAAATAGTAAAACGATGGTCAAAACATGTCATAATGAACCCAAAATTTGATAGAAGCATCAAGACATCATCAGGGACCCATTGCAAAAATAATAGTCGGAAATCATGCATGGATTTCTAATCGCTCCGGGGTGGGACGATTAGGACTATCACAAAATGTGCAAGAGCGACCTTGCAAATGTCCTGCCCAGAGGCCTCCAAAACTCCTGCAAACTTGGGGTTAGGCTAAAAGGGGCATTTTGAGACAACCCAGAAGGTCAGATTTTGTAGATTCTACCCAGATTATCCTTTATCCGAAGGCACTCCCTATAGGTTAGTAAACGCATAAAATGATAAAAACAAGGTCAAATCAAGTCAGAATACCATGAAACTTGAACAACAGCATAAGTACATGAAATATAATAGAATGCAAAAATAATAGTAAAGAAATAATTTATAGATTTCTAATCACTCTGGGGTGGGGCGATTAGGATTGCAGTAGTGCGGGGGGCACCCGGGGGCAGGACGCCCACCGTTTGGGGCTTAGTTTTGGCACCAATCCAAGTGGGATGGGTCCAAAACCTCCTAGGGGGTTGTGTCGACGAGTTTGGTGTGGGATTGTGGCTGATTGCTTGGGTTTTGGGTCTAGATTGCGTTCCTAGTGTTCACCCGATAACCTCTCTTCCAAAAGAGAAATTAGGGATGTAGGAAGCACAAAGAGGAATGGGGGTATAATTTGGCAGCACTACGTTGCTCCAAATTCTCCATCTCTATTCTCTTTTTTGGGGGGGTGAGGAGGCTCACCATTTTATAGACCTCAGGGTCTCCTTTGAATGCGCATGCGAGGGCGCCACTTGGCTCACCATGCCTTTCTTGGGGGAGAGAATATTCCTCCCTGATTTAGGGCCTCCATGATCAGGGCATGCTTGATTGAAGTCCCTCTCTCAGATTTGAAACCGTTCCTCGCAATTGCATGCCTTGAAGGCAAAGTTGGGTGGCGGATCTGGGCTGCCATTTGTCAAGGCTTGACTTTTTTCTAGTCAAACCTGCTAATCGTCCCACCCTGGAGCGATTGCTGCTAATCATCCTAGGGTGGGGCGAATAGGATCCTAATCGTCCCAGGGTGGGACGAATAGGGAGCAAAGTGCTTAAAAGGTGCCAAATTGACCTTTGACCTTCCAAAACTAATTTGGGAGTGGTTAGGACCACTGTTTAACCTCTGGAGGCTACCCTAGGGGGTATGTATGCCAATTCGGTCAGTGCTTGTAGTCACATAATCAGATTGGTGTTGTTTTGGTGTCTATAGATGCCCCTTTTTGGGATGCGCTATGTGTGGCGCAGTGCTGAGCAAAAATAGATGACCAAAGCACTTAATTATTAGGGTTTCTTAGTAACCTAACCAAATTTTGATGCCCCAAGTATGGAAAGGGCATGCATTCTTGAATCCTTGCTTCTAACGAGCTAAGGAGCTTAAGTCAAGTGTAACCTTTTTCAGTGAGGTGTACTTGATCTTGGACATTGTTCAGTCATGAATAGGCAAAGGGCGCAACCTTTTGTCTGAGGAACCTTGTCTTCATGCTTCCAAAATGCCAAGTGTTTGTTTAGCTTGTGATTATTGCTTGTTTTCTACCCCAAGCAGGAGCGTGATTGTCTTTGTCAATGATTCTTTGAATGCATGCCATTTCCTTGATTGGGTGTGTATTTGTTGATTTGGTGACTAAGTGTGACTACCCCCTCAAGCAACGAATCGATGAGGGAATGACCAAAATGAGAAAAGTGATGAGTCGCTTGACCCAAGATGACATTTGTAAGGGTGCCTTCAGTTGTTTTTCTTTGAACGCTTATGCAGTTTTCCAACAATCGAACCTATTTTTGGTGGGTTTTGACCCTTTTGTTGATGCCTATTGGGGTAGAAATTATCGAAAATCCTCCTTCCCATGGAGCGGTCCGGCTATGCTAGCCTTCTTAGGGAGTAGGATAGTGAGCATTTGTGACCCCGACGGTGGTTTTTCATGCCATGAATGTCAGGTGCAAAGGCACCTTTGTTCGGCAGATTTATTGCTATTTTTGGTGCATTTTTTGGATGCAGTTTTTGTTGCTTTATTTCTTGCTTTGTAATCGTCCTAGGGTGGGACAAATACCAATTTTGTAATCATCCCATGGTGGGACGAGTGCTAACTAGAGCGCTCATCCCAAAGTGGAATGATTATAGGTCTAGTAGCCTATAAAAGGACCAAAACTAGGTTTTGGTCTCTTCTACAACATTTTTTTTCTGGTGATTTGGAGTAGTGAGGAGGAGGAGTGCGAGTTTGCATAGCGAAATGCTGCCAAAATTTCACGAACACCATGAGTGTGAGAACCAGATCTTCTATTGGAGGAGCCGAGGCGAGACCTGTATGATGTTTCTTCTCTCTGCCTGTTATTTTTTTTGTTTTAAATGAAGTTAAAAACTTACATATAAGTTTGTTTGCGGTATTTTGTTTTGATCCGTATATCAAGTTGAACACCTAATATATGATTTGTTTTTATTATTTTTTTGTTTTGTTTTGCGTTAATATTAAGGTTGAAACCCTAATACAATTTTTTTTTATTTGTGTTTTTGTTTTTGTTCATATTAAGGTTGAAACCCTAGGATGATTTTTGTTTGTTTTATTTTGTTTTTTTGTTCACATTAAGGTTGAAACCTTAGTATGATTTTTTTGTTTTGTTTTGTTTTTGTTTTTGTACAGTTATTTTTATGTCTGTTGTCGTTGCTATACAGTTTGTTTTTAATGTTTTTGTACTTTTGTTGTACTTTGTTTTTTTGTACTTTTTATGTTGTACTTTGTTTTTTTGTACTGTTTATGCTATACAGTTTTATTGTAATGTTTCTTTTTATATTAAGTTTGTACTTAATATATATTTTTTTTATTGTTTTTCAGGTTGTGAAGATTCGGTACCGCCAGTCGACTATTTTTTTTGATACTAGGGATGCCTTGATAGTTTGGGATTGGGAGTGACTGGATGCCCTTGGGGGGGGGGGGGGGGGGGGGAGGTGGGGGTGGGGGATGGAGGGTTGGGGGGCTCTTCTTGATGATGTAGGCATGGTGGAGGTTGATGACTTCACTGGAGATGGAGATGATGTGGGGGTTTCGAAGCAGCCGGATGTATAGGATGTCCTGGAGTAGTGGGTGCTAGAGCAGCAGGTCGTCCCGAAGGTGCCCATGCCTTAGGCTATCTTAGGGGATGTGGAGGCTAGGTTTCATGCTGAGATAGCATGATTGGAGGGTCTCTTATAGAGATGGGAGGAGGAGCATAGAGACATTTTGTAGGAGAGGGATCTCCTATGGGCTCAGTTGGCATAGCGGGACAGCGCATTGGCTGTGTATCATCGATGAGATGTGAAGTGGGGGTGGTACCGTGTAGAGTTAGAGACAGAGGTTGTCCGCCTCGATGGACAGTTACTTGAGCTCGATGGAGGTGGTTCATCGCATCGTACGAGAGGTAGTGAGACTGAGCAGTCTGCATCCTCTCATCGCAGGCGGCTGGATGAGGGTAGCATTGGTGGGTAGGGTGCGTGGGCTGGCAACAGTCGCCTTGAGAGGTCCCATAGGACCCATACTACTGGGGGTAGTTCTAGTCGCACCGATCCTGCGTGATCATGGTGGCCGACTCCCTAGGCTTTGGGGATTTTGAGTTTTTGGTTTTTTTTGTGAGGTCAGAGGACCTTCTTATTGTAGCCTGAGGGCATTTTGACTTGATATATATACATGACTCATTTTTGGTTTGATGATATGCTTGTCATGGTTTATTGTTCTTTTATGCACGTTTATTTATGTTGATGTATGCATATGCTATTATGACTGCGGATGATGTTAGCTATATGATATAGATGTATGCATATGGAATGGATGGAATGATTTGTTGGTATACAAGCGATGGCACCATAGACTATACAAGATTTACTGGCTTTCTGTACTATGTGATTGCTTTATGGAATAACTTTGCATTTGTAATTTTTGTTTTGTATTTTTTGATGGTGATGTAAGTAATGAAATGTACAACAATTTTTTTAGAATGTAGTTAAGGTTTTTCTGAGACTCAGATGCTTTAACTAACTAGTCAAGACTATACATTATCTTACAAGACTTTCGAACAAGGTACGAATTTAGACTTGAGTTTGACCAAGTTATTTCACATCCCTGTGTGTGTGATTGAGTTCGTTTATGTGGTATTCGTAAGGATACCGCTAGTGCCAGGTAGGCTATCCACCAAACCTATACTGAGGATCACCTAATTAGCTCCACTAACTCCTTTGTTGTATTTAGTAAGATTAATCTACGATGCAATCTAGGATACCATAAGCTAGCTCGTCCACATGCAAACATTGGTCTACACACACACAAAGCTAATGTGATAGACATATCGTCATGCATTTAGGATACCGCCATTTCCAGGTAGGCTATCCACCAAACCCGTAATGAGGATCACCTAAATGGTTTTTCAAATTTTGAGAATTCTAGGGATTCAAGCTTAGGCAACTTTCGGTTGTTCAATTTGTTGGGATACTTGCTCTCACATATAGTGATGAAAATCACTGTTTATTTTTCTCTTTTTTTTTCTTGAGCAAGGGGTTTGAGTAGTGGTGATAACCACTGTTATTTTTTATTGTTGCCTTTTGAGGATTTAGATTTTGAATTTTGATTTCAAAGTTGAGCTTGTGGGATTTGGGCTTGTGAATGGCGTTGATCCTTTAGGCCTTGGGGATGACTACCCATCCTTCTCAGGGGCATGTGTAGTATGAATCCTTACGACTTTGGGGATCAAAGGTGGTTGGGAATTTTGCTTTGGAATGGCATTGATCTTTTAGGCCTTGGGGATGACTACCCATCCTTCTTAGGGGCATGTAGTACGAATCCTTACGACTTTGGGGATCAAAGGTGTTTGGGATTTTTGATAGTGAACTTTTTGGGATTTTGCTTTGTGAATGGCATTGATCCTTTAGGCCTTGGGGATGACTACCCATCCTTCTTAGGGGCGTGTAGTATGAATCCTTACGACTTTGGGGATCAAAGGTGTTTGGGATTTTTGATAGTGGTGAAAACCACTATTTATTGTGGGGAATTGGATGGGGAAGAGCTTGTCCTTTTGTCAATTCTCAGCATTCTTGAACCATTCGCACAGGGGGATGAGCAGGATAACATTTCACTTATGGTACCCTAGACTGCTTTGTAGGTTTCATCTTTCATTCACACAACTTGGGAATTTTTATGTGTTTTAAGCTTGTGTTGGGATGCTATGTAACAAGGCGTGATCCAAGTAAAACTCTACCTTGTAAAAAATCGGTCTGACTTTGTACAACATTTGACTAGAAATCTAAAGACAACTGAAATGACGAAAACCCTAAAGACATTAGAAGACAACTGACTATGATATGGCAAAAATGCGAAGGGCATTATTCTTGATGGATATTTTTACAAAATGGACTGAATTTGGAAAATGATGGAATTGTCGAGTAATTACAGTCTATGGTGCTTTTGACATGTATGACCAGAAAATATGCAATGTATGTATGCGATGCCTAATGCAACTTTTCTTTTCTTTTTTGTGTTTTGATTTTTAAGAATATGCATGAAAGTGAGATGCAATTTTTTTGTTATTTTTGATTATCTGTTGTTTTTGAATATTCGTTATGGACGGTTTAACCCGAATGGGTGCGGACCAAGTGATTCTTACGGATCCTTGGAGGTTTTGACCAAAGGGATTATAGATACCTTTGGGGCATTTTGGGTGACCAAGCGATTGCGGGAACCCTTGGAGCTTTTGGTTTGACCAAAGGGATTATAGATACCTTTGGGGTGTTTTGGGTGACCAAGCGATTGTGGGAACCCTTGGAGATTTTGGTTTGACCAAAGGGATTATGGATACCTTTGGGGCGTTTGGTTGACCAAGCGATTGCGGGAATCCTTGGGGCTTTTGGTTTGACCAAAGGGATTATGGATACCTTTGGGGTGTTTTTGGTTGACCAAGCGATTGTGGGAACCCTTGGAGCTTTTGGTTTGACCAAAGGGATTATGGATACCTTTGGGGCATTTTGAGGTTGACCAAGCGATTGTGGGAACCCTTGGAGCTTTTGGTTTGACCAAAGGGATTATGGATACCTTTGGGGCATTTTAGGTTGACCAAGCGATTGTTGGAATCCTTGGAGCTTTTGGTTTGACCAAAGGGATTATGGATACCTTTGGGGCATTTTAGGTTGACCAAGCGATTTCTAGAATCCTTGGGGCTTTTGGTTTGACCAAAGGGATTATGGATACCTTTGGGGCATTTTAGGTTGACCAAGCGATTGTTGGAATCCTTGGAGCTTTTGGGGTGGGCTATGGCTCTCTAAATGTTGAATGGCCTCAAATGATTGATGTTCAAGGGTTCTAGTTCCTTGATTCCTTCAAGAGAGGTGAGCCGGTATGTTCCAGGTCCTATTTTACTGTCGATTACATAAGGACCTAACCAATTTGCCATGAACTTGTCCCTTAAATGGGGTGGCAAGTTAGAATTTTGTTGGTTCTCTTTTAAGACCAGGTCACCAACCTGAAAGTCCCTCAGGTGAACTTTCATGTTGTATGCTTTCTTAAGTCGCTCTTGATAGATACGTAAATGCTCGAGAGCATTGATGCATCATTCATCGAGTAACGTAAGTTGGTCTAACCGGGCCTACCATGTAGTGTCATCATCGATGAACTCTTGCATTGATATGCGCAGGGAGGGTATTTCCAACTCGAGAGGCATGACTGCCTCAGAGCCATACACTAGAAAAAATGGAGTTGCCCTAGTGGGCATCCGAATGCTAGTGCGATAAGCCCATAGGGCAAGTGGTATTTGGATGTGCCAATCCTTATGATTATCTACGATCATATTTTTAAGGATGGCAACTAGCATTTTGTTTGACGCCTCTGCTTGCCCATTTGCCTACGGATAATAAGGTGTCAAAAAATTGTGCTGAATTTTGTACTTTGTTGTCAAAGCACACACATATTTGTTCTTAAATGATGTCCCATTATCCGAGATGATCTTGGATGGAATACCAAAATGACATATGATGTTATGTAAAATAAACTCCGCAATGCGGGGCCCAGTCATAGAGGTAAGCGAAATTGCTTCCACCCACTTAGTGAAGTACTTTGTGGCCGTTATGATAAACATGTGATGACCTAACGATGCAGGGGAGATATTTTCGATGAGATCTAAGCCCCACTACGAAAATGGCCAAGTCGATTGGATCGATTGCAAGGCCTGAGAAGGTACGTGTGTCAAGTTAGCATGGTGTTGACACTTCACGCACTTTCGCACATATGCGCAACAATCTCACTCTAAAGATGGCCAATAATAGCCCATGCGAAGAATGCGCTTGGCAATGGCCATACCGTTGAAGTGGCCACCACACGTACCATCGTGCGCTTGGGTGATCGCCCAAGTGGACTCTTGCTGGTCCAAGCAATGAAGGAGGATCCCTTCATAGCTTCGACGGTACAAAATGTCTCCTAGCAAGACATGTTTTACCGCTTTCTATTTGAATGATCTTTTCACGACGTACGATAATCCAAGTGGGAGGCTACCTAACTTGAGATAGTCTCTTATGGGTGTGTACCAATCCTGCTGATCATAAACCTCGATGGTATGAATGGTCGATCCCTCTTGAAGTTCATCCCTAGCAAAAGTTGAGCAGGAAAGAACTTGTAAAAATAGCGTTGTGTTGCTATTAAGAGGGGTTGGAGAGAACAAAGACCCCCAGTTGGCGTGATTCAGACTATCATGGATTCAAGAGAACCTATCCTGAGATGGTTCAATATGGATCAGGTGGATTCTTGGCGTTATGTCAGAGCTTGCATGCTCCATCACGGATTGCGATAATGTTTTGACTTGAATGGTTGTCATCTCACCAGAAGGGTCTTGCGGGATTAGTGACCCCAAGGAGGCCATAGTGTCCACAAAATGATTCGATGATCGAGGGAGTGCCTCGATGTCGTACCATTCAAGCTTTGCCATGAATTTATCCACAAGGGCTTTGTAGGCCTGTAGAACTGGGCATTTGCATTGGAATACCCCTTTCACTTGGTTGACAATTAACAGTGAATCACCAAAGATATTCAAGCATTTGATGTTCATGGTGATGGCTGTCTGAAGACCTATGAGCAAGGCTTCATATTCAGCATTGTTATTGGTGCATGGGAAATCAAGTTTAAATGATAAAGGCATTGGAGCCCCTTACGGTGTGAAAAACATGATTCCCATGCCACCCCCTTGCTCACATTTAGAACCATCAAAAAATAAGGTTATGTCGTCCTATGACTCAGGCTCATCAAAATCTGGCGATTCTAAGACATGGAAGACCCCATCATCGGGTAGCTCTACGGTCAGAGGCTGATCGTCTTCGAGAGGAGCCTCTGCTAGTTGATCGGTGATGACTTGACCTTTGATGGAATTTTGTCCAATGAATTCGATGTCAAACTTCGTCAACAACATGATCCATTTTTCTGTGTGACTACTATGATAAGTATGACTCATCATGTACCACAATGGATTCTCCTTAGACACAACATACGTCGTATTGCTCAACATGTAATGGCATAGCTTTTTTGTGGCAAATACCACCGCCAAGCATAGCTTCTCAACGTATGCATAGTTAAGTTCATAATTGACCAGGGTGTGGCTAAGATAATAATTAGCCTATTCTTTATGTAATTCATTTTTCTAGGCTAGCATGGCGCCCAGTGCCACCTCAGTAGCTGAGATGTATAAGTAGAACGACACTCCTGGTCTAGGTGGTGCCAATACTTGCGGTGAAGCCAAGTATTGTTTGATGTCATTGAAGGCTGATTGGCACTCGTCATCCCAATGAAATGCTACCCCCTTGTGTAATAATTTATTCATGGGTGAGCACTTGTCAGATAACTGCTCTATGAAGCGCTTGATCGACGCGACCTTACATTACAAGCTTCTGAGCTACCTAATGGTGGTTGGGGGAAGCATTTCAAGGATTGCCTTGACTTTATTTGGATCTACCTCGATGCCTCATTTTGAGACTATGAAACCCAAGAGTTTTCCAGATGTGACACCAAATACGCACTTCTTGGGGTTTAGCCTAACCTTGTGTTCGATGAGGCGATCAAGGATATTGCATAAGTCATCGAGATGATTTTGGTGCAAAAGAGATTTGGCCAACAAATCATCCATATAATCCTCCAAATTTTTATGCATGTGATCATGGAAGATGTATGTCATAGCGCGTTGGTAGGTGGCGCCAGCATTTTTAAGGCCAAAGGGCATGACCTTATAACAAAATGTCCCCCAAGGCGTCGTGAACACCATTTTTAGTTGATCATCGGGATTGATACGAATCTGGTTGTATCCCGAGAAACCATCCATGAGGGAAAGCATTTCATGGCCTACTGTAGCGTCTACCAATGCGTCGATGCTAGGCAAGGGGAAATCGTCCTTGGGACTCGCTTTGTTTAAATCTCAAAAATCGGTGCATATGCGAATCCTCCCATCAGGATTTTTGATGGGTACCATGTTGGACAGCCATGGTGGGTAATCCACGTAGATGACAAACTGTGCATCCAACAACTTTTGTAGCTCATCTTTGACCATTAAGGCCACTATTGGGTGCATCTTACGTAGCTTTTGCTTGACTGGATTGACTGTCGGATCAAGTGTTAGATTATGCATGACTAGCTATGGGTCTAGCCCTGACATGTCTTTGTAGGTCCATGCAAAAACCTCCTTCTCTTTGAGAAGGGCAATGTAATCGGCTTGCTCTTCGAGGGATAGACTTACCCCTAGCTTGATGATTTGTAGATTCATTGGATCAAAACCGATGTCTACGTCAATCATTTCTTCGACTGACATGTGGGATCCGTCCTCCAACTGGTGTGGAGTTGGGACTAGGTGGATATCATTTGCTGAATTTAGATCTATGTTGGGAACGTCTAGTTCCTCTTCAACATGGAAGATATCCTGAGTCTGTCCTGGGGTGAAATGGAACATCTCACCACAAGGCCAGTACTCTAATGGGGATGGTGGTGAGTCAGCATGATCCCAGTCTATGGCATCTAGGTCTAGATACAATGGTCGTGTTGGATCGGTTGGATTGTGGATGGGGGCGGTTAAATCAATGGAGATCATGTTGATGGACTGAATTTGGTCTCCATTACCGCGTGGGTGTTGATTCAGACATTCTTGGTGATCCTTGCACCCCAGATCTTGCTCTGTGGGTACTGGCACAAAAGGATCGGCCCTATGTGTAGATAGAAGGATAGGGTCTGCCCTAGGCACTGATGGCCCCATAGGGTCTCTAGGTGGGAGGTGCTCCCTGTATGCCCGAAGTGGTGGATGAAGCACTTGGTTTAGTTGTACTTGGTTTAAATGCCACCTATGCCTTGGTCCCATATTTAGATGTTCAAACATACCATCGATGTCTATGGGGTATTCTTGTTGCCTCATATGGTTGAGATATGCCATCTCAGTCTCATCCTCATAGTCGCTATCGAAGATCCATAGGCCTTCATTGATCCCTACAACTATGTGCCCTTCTAGATGGTATAGCCTTCCACTAGGCATTTCTTTATCACTATCCTAGGGGGGGGGTGGTGGTCTTCTTCCTCGGGCTTGGCCTTATGGTCGGCCTGGGAGGCTCATTTTGTTTGAGCATGTTGATTTGGTCCCTTCTGGGTTGTTCTACTCTCTGTGGGAGGGCTGGATTCTCTGGAGGTGGCAATTGCCCGATTGGAACATTAAAGGGGAACATTACCATGAAGTCCTCCTGATAGTCATCAATGGGCGTCACCTGCGAGTGATTGCTATCGGACTCAAAAGGGTCCCAAGGTGCTACCTCATAATCCGACTCATCTTCCGAAGAGCTCTCTTGATTTTGTTCATATCCTTCTTGGAGGTTACTTCTTGAACTTTCCCCTTCCTCGATCAAAGGGGAGGGGTTGTTGAGGTCAACAAGGTTTGTTGTTAACAATGGGAAATAATTCCCCAATGTGTATGTAGTGTTGGGATTGGCATATGGATCTTGTGCCAACCCATCCCTGTTGCCTAGACCTAAGCCTTGCATGGTTTCTACCAAGATGTCGAGGGGCAAAGGGTGGTTGAACCCTACTCCTAATTTATCATATGGCATCTAGGTATCTTGGTTGAAAAAGAATGTGCATTCCTTGTTCATATCTCGCCCAATCCATATCCATGCCAATTACATTGGTCTAGGTATTTCAAGGTGAAGTCCGGGTTGGACGAGATAGTCAACATTCTCAACAAATGGCTCTTCGTCCTCTTCCTCTTGTAGGTAGGGTTCAAGGTCGTTCTCGAGGCCCCCATATACAAAGTTGGTCTGATTTGGTGGGTAGCCTAAAGGGACGATAGTGTCGATGGGGAGGCAAGGTCTCCCCATGTCTTGCATGGATTCGAGCATGGGTGTTGCCACAATGTTCCGCACTAGGTACTCCCCCAGGCCCATATTGGCCATCTCAATGGTAATCATCGGTGATTGAGGGGGAGGGAATGGGAGTTCTCCCTGAGTCCACTCCATGTTGGGTGAACCAGGTGTCTCGACTTCCATTCGGTTGGGCACCTCTTCGGTAGAGATGGTTGAGACTAATGGTGGTACCTCCTCTAGGGGCTTCTTCCCGTTGTCCTTCGGTGTGGCCACCATAGGTGGCGTCATTGGTGAAGGGACAGATGATGAAGATGGGCCAGGTCGGTTAGTTGAGGGACTCAACAGTGGGGATGTAGGCGGAATCGGACCCTACGTGGATGGATTCAATTGAAAGTCCAAATGTGTCGATGGGAGGGTCGATTGTGGCATCAGTTGCACCGCATTGCAAAACTTAAAGGGCTCTAAGTCTACTGGGACTACATGTACTTGCCCTTCGTATGTGTATTTGAGGCATTGATGGGCTATCGAAGGGACACACTTCATGTCCCTGATCCAAGGCCGGCCTAGCAAGATATTGTAGGCCATATCACCCTCAAGGATGTGACACAATGTAGGAATGGTCTTTTGTCCTACTTGGATGGGTAGGACAATTGTGCCAACCGTTGAGCATAACACGTCGTTGAATGCTCGAAGAGTGTAGGTGGACGCCATAATGTGGGATGCTGGAAAATTAAGATGTTTTAATGCCGCTATCATGATTATGTTGTTGGACAAGCTAGTATCCACCAACACCCTCTTGAATGGAATCTCGTTGACCCGTACGATGACGTGCAGGGGTGGATCCACCATATCACCAGTCACCAATTTTAGTTCATCTTCCCTGAAGGTTATGACCGGTTCTGTGCATTGTCTCACATGTCCCACAAAGTTGTTGAAAGAATTAGGTTCATGGGGTTGTAGCTCAATGGCTTTGAGTATCTCCATCAGAGCCTCCCGATGGGGCGATGATTGTTGGATGAGCTCATAAATGGAGAGCCTAGCCGACGTGGTCCTTAAACTTTGAGTAAGCTTAGTCCGAATCGTGGCCACTGGTCTAGGTGGGGGAGGTTGTGTAGGGTGTTGTGGAGGTTGTGACGTTGATGGAACATCTCCTGTAGCTGCAATAGGTGCAACCATGTTTGGGTATCTTTTGTTCCATGTCATGATGCTTATCATCCCCATGTATCCTTGCATGGGGCAGTTTTGTGTTACCTCATTCACTTGTAAAGTTTTTGTCTACGCATCATGGGCAGGCAGGGGGTCTTTGAAGACTTCCATCTATTGGTTGCTCAGTTCTACGGGATTATCTACTGCGAGCGTTTTGTTGTCTATCAAGTCCTGCACTAAGTTTTTGAATTTCCAACAAGTGAAGATGTCGTGTCCTTTCTACCGATGAAATCTACAATATAAGTCTTCCCTATAGCCCTTGGGTTTTGGTGCATTGGGGTCTATGGGTTGACTTTTTGATAAGTTTATCAGGTTTGCTATGAACAAGCGGTCAAACAAGGAGTCTCTAGACTCCATGAATTGTGTGAATTGTCGCTTAGGGCAATGCTATTGATTTTGCTCTTGTTTGTGATTTTCCTTTTCATAGTTATCAAGAGGAACTGCCTGATAATTAGCATTTGGGGGCTATGTCATTTGTGCAGGCTTTGGTATAGTTATGGCAACCTGATTGACCACGACGTGTTTCGGTTGCATGGGCCCAGTTTTAGCATTTTTGGTCCACTCTTTCTTGCGCGGCTTGGCAATCTCGTCGTCTTGAATTTTTATCTCCTCAATTATCCTGGCTTGCACCAGAGCTTCTAATATGGCATACTATTGTAGCTGTAATAGCACAGAGATCGACCTTATGCAACTCTTTGAAAACATTTGAGTCATGTCGGCCATGGGAGGGAGGTAAGGTAGCTTTGAAAGCAATGTCCTCCATCGATTCCCATAAGCAACCATGGTCTCATCATCATATTGCTTAAGGCCAGCTAGGTCACTTAAGGATGCCTTCTTCTTGGTTTTGAAGGCAAAACATTCAAGGAACGCATCCACTAGGTGGTCTAGATTGTTGATGCTATGCTTCGACAACTGGGTAAACCAATCCGAGGCAGGGCCTACGAATGTGGTTATAAATGTTCTCAAAAGCAATGCATCATTGTCCTGAATGCCAAAGCATTGACTCAGGAACCTTTGTTACGTGCTCTTGGGCATCCTCATCCCCTCTAAAAATTGCCAATTGAGGCATTTTGAAGTGGTCGAGGTATGGGGGTGCCGAAACTAAAGGATGCACAGGGTGACTGCGGAGCTAGCATAAGGTGGGCTTTTGGGGCCCCGAAGTCTTGGTCTCCACAGACTCTAAGCACTCTAGCAGTGCTTTGTATGCATCAGAGGATTTTATTTCCTCTTCTTTAGTTTTTTCTCATTGTGAATTGTGAGGAACTTGAGGCCTATGGAGGGGTAGCCGGGTAGCGCCACCCCTTGCCTTGGTAGGGTGTTTCAGCCCGCTCTTCTTCTCACTCAAATTCCTCATAGGCTTCTTGAGGAGTTTCTGGGCGTGACCTATAAACATGGATGGGTGCCCTAGGAAGATGCCCATCATTGGTTCTAGGGGTGGCCTCCCGCTCAAGTCTCGGAGGTCTTGGAGGCAACGCTTGATAAGGTCGTGGAGACCTATCTCGTACTAAGGGGTTGTGCCTCTCATAAATTTTTGTCCTATGCATGTGAGGGGTTGGAATCCTCTCATGCATAGTGTTCTAGAGCAACTCATCTATCTGGAACTGAATGTGCTCTTTGTTAAGATGATACATTTTCTCTAACTGCTGTTGATCTTGCCTAAGCTGTGTGATTTGCGCTTGGCGGGTGGCCTATTTGGCAAATGCCAAGTCGATTTGTTCCATCGTCCTAGGTCTAGGAGGCCTAGATGCCTCCCCTACATATCTATCTCGATCATGGTGATCCGAGATCTCTATGGGTCTCTTTCCTCTATCGAGGTTAGCAGAATTCACCCGAGGCTCTGGCCTCAATAGGTGATCTTGATAATTAGCAAGTGCGGAGGCGCATTGCTCCCGCATGGTGTATTGCTCTTGAGGAATATACTAGTTTTCCTCGTGCTCCCTTTCATACATGTGAAAGGGGTGGACAGAGTTGGCTCACCCTGTCTGAAGAGCCTTGCACTCTAGATTTGGCCTATTAGTTCTAACAGTAATGAGGGGTGGAGGAGGAATGATATAATCATGTGTTCCATCCTTATGAACCCTATACTACTCTCATGCTTCATCACATAGTGGCCACTCATAATGAGTGTCTAAGGGTGCCTTCCCATGTGTGTACTCCTCCTGAGAGGGTCTGTGTTGAATGGGAGTGCCCCTCAAAGGGGTGCCTCTATAGTCCTTTTATGTAGTGGCATAGTGTGGACTATGTTGTGGGTCAGGTTGCCAAGGTGGTATAACCAAGTCCTTGGGGCTATAACGGAGGTGACTTGTGCCTCCTTGTATAATTTCCATAGCTTCTGCCCATGATTGGGCTTGGCTATGGGTATACACCATGGTGGTGGTATTTCTAAAAAGATATGTATATTTTTATCTCCTTTGCAATTTTTATGCTATACCAAACAAAAGGGGACCACACAAACAAAGAAATGATTATCTTGTTTATAGATTAAATGTGTGTCCTAGATCTGGTTTAGTGTGTTTGATTTTTGTTATGCGAATCTTGTAAAGGAAACTTTGTTATACATGCAAAATGAGGGCTCTTGTATCTCCAAAATGGTCGCCCCTTCAATATACCATTTCCAGGTCGTTATAACGAACCTCTCAATATACCCACCCTTACGTGAGGGAAACTATTGGTACACGAGAGCAAAACAGTATGTGGAACATAGGCGGTACAAAAGGGGGATCGCTCTATTTTTGACACCTACCATAGAAGACTTATCCTCATGCATGGGGAATCACCCTCGTTACACTTGGTCAGCTTTCGTTAGGATTTACGTCTAGCAATAGTCGTGATCAGGGTATATGTATGCAAAATCCAAGCCAAGGTGGTGATGAAATCCACCATTGGTCTTGATCAAGTGTTGGGGTATTAAGACCAACTCCTTGATGTTAATTTTATTAGGTGGTGTGTGCGTGGTTCCTTTTAATCATGTAAAGAAAGAAAACATACAACAAAATATGATTTTCACTAATGCAATTCTTTAAAGTATGTTTTATCTTTCATAAACAATTAGCAGCAAAAAGGAAATCACAAAACCTACCTAGAACTGAAGCCTATGATGAGGACTTGCCACTTGTGCAAGTATCATGCAAGAAAACCAGAGAAGAATGCATTCCTAATCAAGTTCCTTCCATTTAATTTACTCTATGTTTTTATTTTATTTTTCTTATTGCAAGAAGGAAAACAAACTACTTAACTTTTCTATGCAAGCAAAGAAAACAAAAAATTGCAGAAACAGAAAATAGAAAAACACAGAGGATGTTCAAAAAACCTACCTCCTCTCTGTCTAAACCAGATGCCTCTAAGTTTTTTCTCAAAAAATGCATAGAGATCTAATCATCCCGAGGTGGGATGAATAGCAGGTCTGCATTCGTCACCATGTGGGGTGAATACATATTCATCCTGAGGTGGGATGAATAGCAGGTCTGTATTCATCACAGGGTGGCATGAGTAGTAGTTTAGCGCCTGAAGGAGTAACACCTGTAAGGAAAACCACAAAACTTGGATAAAAAACCTGATCTTAATAGTAGGGTACAGGGTCCCACCATGATCACCATTGAAATCCGAATGCAGAATGACGGTGTACCAAATATGATGCAAACAAAATAGGTATGGTATGGATGCTAAGTCCTACGAATACGATGAACAAATGCATGAAGGAAAATGATGTAGAAATGAGATGCAAGAAAAAAAAGTGGGGCCTATTTTATTAATGTTTCTTTTAATCTGGTTACAATACATATCCCCTCTCTAGGGCTCAGAACGTTTGATACAGTTCGTTACATCAATGGATGGTACACTTCTAGTGTCTTCCGCATGCCCACATTCAAAATGGGCGGGCCAAAAGTTGCCACCACTTGCATCCATGTGTTCATAATTACTTGTTGCCCCTATAGTGTTCCTGGTAGTGAGATCCTATGCACATAAAAATAGCAAACAGTTAATAGCATATGCGGATGTAGGAAAACATGCAATCCCCAAAGCCTCCGGCTAGTAAGTACATAAAATAGTAAAACGATGGTCAAAACATGTCATAATGAACCCAAAATTTTATAGAAGCATCAAGACATCATCAGGGACCCATTGCAAAAATAAAAGTCAAGAAATCATGCATGGATTTCTAATCACTCTGGGGTGGGACGATTAGGACTGTCACAAAATGTGCAAGAGCGACCTTGCAAATGTCCTACCCAGAGGCCTCCAAAACTCTTGCAAACTTGGGGTTAGGATAAAAGGGGCATTTTGAGACAACCCAGAAGGTCATATTTGGCATATTATACCCAGGTTATCTTGTATCCGAAGGTGCTTCCTGTATGTTAGTAAACGCATAAAATGATAAAAACAAGGTCAAATCAAGTCAGAATACCATGAAACTTGAACAGTAGCATAAGTACATGAAATATGATAGAATGCAAAAATAATAGTAAAGAAATCATTTACAAATTTCTAATTTCTTCGAGGTGGGACGATTAGGATTGCACTAGTGCAGGGGGCGCCCGGGGATAGGACGCCCATAGTTTGGGGCTTAGTTTTGGTACCAATCCAAGTGGGATGGGTCCAAAACCTCCTAAGGGGTTGTTTCGACGAGTTTGGTGTGGTATTGTGGCTGATTTCTTGGGTTTTGGGTCTAGATTGCGTTCCTAGTGTTCACCCAATAACCTCTCTTCCAAAAGAGAAATTAGGGATGTAGGAAGCACAAAGAGGAATGGGGGTATAATTTGGCAGCACTCCGTTGCTCCAAATGCTCTAGCTCTATTATCTTTTTTTGGGGGGTGAGGAGGCTCACCATTTTATAGACCTTAGCGTCTCCTTTGAATGCGCATGTGAGGGTGCCACTTGGCTCACCATGCCTTTATTGGGGGAGAGAAGATTCCTCCCTGATTTAGGGCCTCCATGATCAAGGCATGCTTGACTGAAGTCCCTCTCTCTGATTTGAAATTGTTCCTCACAATTGCATGCCTTGAAGGTGAAGTTGGGTGGCGGATCTGGGCTGCCATTTGTCAAGGCTTGAATTTTTGCCAATCAAACCTACTAATCATCCCACCCTGGAGCGATTGCTGCTAATCGTCTCAAGGTGGGGCGAATAGGATTCTAATCGTCCCAGGGTGGGACGAATAGGGAGCAAAGTGCTTAAAAGGTGCCAAATTGACCTCTGACCTTCCAAAACTAATTTTGGAGTGGTTAGGACCACTATTTAACCTCTGGAGGCTTCCCTAGGGGGTATGTATGCCAATTCGATCAGTTCTTGTAGTCACATAATCGGATTGGTGTTGTTTTGGTGTCTACAACTAGATAATTGGATGGTCTTGATAGAGTATTAGGGTAGTTAGGGTATAAATACTTGGTTGCACACTCTCATTTTATGATTTTTCATAGTGAGAGCACATGTAGGACCATCAAAGAACCATGGGAATGCTCTAAGCATTCTTGCAGTATACTTGCCCCATCAACCCATGTGGGCATAGAGCATAGACAACACCAGAACACGAATACCATCTACATAGACAAAGGTAAGAGCATGGAAAACAAGTTTTTTGGAGGTCACACCAACAAAGCTACTTAGATATAATGAATACACTAGAGACTACAAATGGTCGATCTTATATATCAATCACAAAAATTGGTTATAGAACAACAATAGTAGATCTTCCAATATCAATTGGAAAATGTCTGCACAAAGCATGAGCACATCAAAAATGAGGATACTCAGATATAGATCTTGCTAATACAACATCTTTTTGAGCAACGCATGCACGAGCAATGCATCCTTGATCAAAAGGAGTGTGCTAAGAGAGAGGATCGATTGGCTCACACCAATTTACCCCCTTGGAGTGAATACAAGGAGTGCCCTCAATTTGCACCTTGAGCACATTGAAACTCATACTTGCCACATGGCCCAAAATATGATGCAGCACCAAGCACTAGAATATCATGGGTGTACGCAATATGAGGAAGTAGCTAGAGATGAACAATAACATGAACATCCTAAGATCTATTTAGTGGATGTGGAGGATGATCCTAGTCCTCCACCTTGACCGAAGAAGAATTTACCTTCAAAGGCTCCTCAATGACCTCTTAGAGAAGACTAAATTCTATCTTTGAAGGTCTATCAGGCCTTGACAGATAAGGTTTGAGCAATAGAGAAACAAGGGATGGCTTATCAAAAGCCAACCTTTAACAAAATATACATTGATCCTTTATGCCTATTAGTGCCTATTCTAGTGTGTCTCAATCACTTCGAGATGCCAAAGCTGGAGAAATTTCAAGGAGAGGAAGACTCTTAGGAACATGTTATGATCTTTATGGATATGTTCTTTCAGATAGAAATCAATGATGCTCTATTGCTAAGAATCTTCATCACAACCATTTCAGGCCCTATCCAAGAGTGGTTCAATAAACTTAAGAGGAACAACATAACTAGCTTTGAACAACTGGCTAATGTATTTCTTGAATGCTTCTCCTTAGGCATCAAGAAGAAGGTAAATCTATTTGATCTAGCTATTTTAATGTAACATGATGATGATCTAATCATGGATTATGGGAAGATATGGAGAAAGTTAATGGTAAAGCTACCATTTTCCATTCTGACCATATAACTAACTCGAATGTTTACAAAGAGTTGTATGAAGCACATCTTATTACTACTATAGTTGCAACAATATCAAACATTTTAGGAGGCCTTAGCGCAAGCCAAGGTAATTGAGGACATCAAGTTACAAGAGGGTAACTTGAAGCTTCAGAATAAGAAGGAATGGAACAAGAAGAATACCCAACATCAAAATCAACAAGCCAAGCCGGACCACGTGAACCAAGTGGTGTTAAAACTCAAGAAATGGGATAAGGGGCAACAATAGAATTATCAAGCCCAACCTCCTCCTACATCGTACAATCAGTGCAATAATAATAAGGGTAAGAATAAAGAACAATGTCCACCTCGCCATTTCACACCTTTATTGAAGTTGATGACATCGATATTCCATAAACTATGTGAGGCAAAAGCCCTTAACTTATTAGAGATTAAGTTAATAGACCCTAATAAATCCAAACCAAAGGGATATAAGAACAATTTGTATTGTACTTTCCACAGGATGAAGGGACATGACATCGAAGGATGTTATAGTTTCAAATACGTAGTGCAAAATATGATAAAAAAAGGTGAGCTAATTGTGGACAACCCTTAGGCTCTGAATAACCAAAATATGGGGATCTTAAAGAACCCCTTATCGAATCACGAGCCATCGAGGAACAATGTTGGTCATGTGAATCAAGTACGGGTGGAACCATAAACTCAAGGATTCATCGGCATGGTCAATGTTTTCACAATATAAATGAGGTATGAGTGACCAAATTCACCTCTAGATATTATCAGAGTGTAAGTTGCACCCCCTCAAAGGCCAATGCAAAATGTTCTAGGCCCACCAACTAGACGGTGGTGACAATCAGGAGTAGGCTAGTTCAAAGCCTACAAACAACTCCAATGAAGTTGTCAATCTATGAACTAATTCAATAGTCTCCTAAGCATAGGGAGATTCTCATGGATATCCTAAGGTCTATCAAATTTTAGTCCTAGGACCTTGAAGTATTTACAAACTTTATGGGACATGTGCAGCAGTGCAGTGAACCAATGATTCAATTTAATGATCATGAGATTAAGATGGTCTCCACTGCTATAGTGGACTCGCTACTACATATAATTGCATTTGTTAATCACACACCATTCAAATGGGTTTTGATTGACATAGGGTCATCAATCAACATTATTACCACCAAGGCATTGGCACATCTGAAGTTTTGAAATTCACACATTGTACCTTCTACCTTCACCTTGAGAGCATTTGATGATGCATTATGCTCAACGATAGGTACTATAGTTCTTTTGATTTAGGTTGGACTGAAGATCATACTTATGATGTATCATGTGATAGAATATGACATACAGTATAACCTCCTTTTAGGGAGACCTTGGATTAGAGAAATGTGTTATATTCCCTTGATTTTACATCAATGTATTAAATATATACATGAGGGATAAGTTCACATGGTTCCTTTCGATGAGGAGCCATTTAAATATGTGAACTTAGCAGATTTTCTTGGAGATTTCATTCTCCCCTCAATACATCTGGATATATTGTTGATATTGCCTATCAAACATCTAGAAGGCAAATTAAAAGGAGTGTGTGCAGGATCTTCCATGATAGCACCACAACTATTAGAGCACACAATAGTAGCTTCAACAAAGCCTATGACATCCAAAATACCTAGGAATGACAAGAAGCTTAAGGTAGTTATGGGTGAAAAAGAGCCAAAGCAAGCACCCAAGGTAGCAACTATCAAGGTTCCTAGTCCCATGGATGAAGGGGATGCTCAAAATCAAGTTGAGGAGGTACCTCAACCTACCTTTCCTACTTCTTTAGCAGGGTCATCTACACCGCAGGTGATCATACATTTGGTTAATCTCTCGCTAGCAGAATATACAGTGTAGAACATGACATTCACATCATTTATTGAAATTACATAGGACATGGGTGGACTTAAAGCCCATCGCTTTCCCAAGAGATGGTGGTACCACTTGGGGTGCCACCTAACCAGAAAAACTTCATTTATGGAGGGTTGTATCAACTTGCAAATCGCACGCCCATAAATGAGGATGATGATGAACAATTCATGGTGAATTGTTCCTTATTTTTCTAACTCTGAATTCACCTTGCACTATTTCAAACATTACCATTGACATGGTTATGACTTAGGCTTATTCAAGTAAGGGTGTCGAACTCCTTATGAACCATAGTATCAGCTACCAACTAATAGGTTCGGGTTAGGCTACCATATAAGAGGACAAGATGAGCTCTTAGTAGAATCTCTTGATTGTCTGAATCTTAGTTTGGGGTATGATGTGGAGTGGAATCCTTATCACCCAAACCCTTCTCACATATAAACGGGTAATAGTATGGTGACCTACGTCTCTATTGAGGCACCTAAGATCTATCACAATAATACCATGGTAGAGATCAATCCAGGAGATATTCCAAGAGCTAACTTGGAAATTGAAATTTGTCAAGCTACCAACGATACTAGTATGTATATCCAAAATCTAGGTATAGCGATCGACACTAAATAAAATTTGCTTCTAATGAAGTGCAAACAGAGTCCATTGCAAAAAGTGATGGACCAAATTGTGATTCTAAAATAGATGATAATGAGTAATCCTCAAGCAATGAATGATATAAGGACAATACTGAGTTGGATTACTTAGGCCCTCTAAATTTACATTATCTATTGCCCATGGAGATAGAGGAAGGGAATGAGCGACCCTTCATTGATGATAGTGGCTATGAAGAGCGGGACTACCTTGGGACTCATCTTGCTAATTGCCCAATTTCTGTTGGTAGGGTTGAAGAACTCATATACGATAGCGATAACGAGGATGATACCGAGAGAGCCTATCTCATGCCTTACTACTTACTCCATCATCATGAACCAGTCGACATCGATGAGATGTATCAGAGAGTCTATCCTAGCTCGTGCCTTATAGGGAGACCACCAAATTTATATATGATTTATCATAGTCTTCCTTGATCTGATGATATACATGCAGCTCCTTGAGCCAAGCGATCTCACTTTCCAATTTGTTCATGGATCATATCTGGATATTTACCATGCCCCCAAAGCCACATATCGAGTATGCAAATAGCACAGATCAGGTAGAATTGCACACATGTGGTCCTAGAGATCTAATCAGTTCCATCAATATAATCTCCATTGATTTGACCACTCCACTTCGCAATCCAATTGATTCTTCCAAACCATTGTGTCTTAATTTAGATGCTATTGATTGGGATCGCACTAATTCACCACTAGATCCTAAATATTTCTTTCCTAATGAAGAAATGTTGCAACCTTTCCATTTTGTGCTAGGTTGTGCACATGATGTTTATCACACTGAGGGAAATTCTAATGTAGGACCTTTAAACCCAGCTGATGATATCCACTTGATTCCTACACCTCACCAAGCTTGAGGAGGGATCACACATGACAATAGAGGAAACCTTTGACATGGATATCAGTGATGATCCCACTAATCCTAAGAAGGTTAAATTTTGAGAGATTCTATATCCTAATGAGTGTGCCAACCTCATCCCTCTACTGAAAGAGAGACATGATCTCTTTTCTTGGACATACAAGGATATGCCGAGACTAGATCCAAAAATAGTTACTCATAACCTTTATCTAGACCCCTCTAAAAGTCCTATCAAGTAGAATCTCATGAATATGCATCCAACAGTCACTTTAATGGTTAAATATGAGCCGTAGAAGTTGTTGGATGTAGATTTCATTATTTCCATCGACTATCCAGAATGGGTATCAAACATGGTACCTATAGGGAAACTTGATGGAAGGATCCATATCTGTACGGATTTTAGATACCTCAACAAGGCAACACCAAAGGATTCATTCTCATTGCCCAAAATAGATGCTCTTGTAGATGCAACTGGAGGTCATGAGATGCTCTCCCTTGTGGATAGTTTTTTTTTTTATAATAAAATTTAGATTAAAGTCGAATACCAACATAAAACCACGTTCACAATGCCATAGGGGACATTTTATTATAAAGTTATGCCATTCGGCCTTAAAAATACTGGTGCCACATATCAGTGAGCCATGCTATACATTTTTCATGACCACATGCACAAAATCTTAGAATATTATATCGATGACTTATTAGCAAAGTCATTTCTATGTTCATAGCATGCTAAGATCCTGAGAAAGGTCTTCGATCGCCTAATAGAGTATAATGTCAGGTTGAATCCCAAGAAGTATGTATTTGGCATAAATTTAGGAAAATTCTTGGGATTTATCATTTCAAAATGAGGGATCAAAATTGACCCAATGAAGGTGAAGGCCATACTAGAAATGCATCCTCCCACAAATATCAAAGAGCTAAGAACCCTACAAGGCAAAGCAACATCCATAAAGTGATTTATCACACAATTATTGGATAAATGCCAACCCATGAATTGGCTACTACACAAGGGGGTCCTATTCAATTGGGACAAGGACTATCAAGCGGCCTTCGCTAAAATTAAGCAATACCTAGAAACGCCACCAATGCTAGCTCCACCAAGACCAGATGTACCTTTATTGCTATATATATCGGCTACTAACTTTGTATTGGGAACCATGTTGGCCCAAAATAACGTGTAAGAAAAATAGCAAGTGATATATTACATCAATCACACCTTGGTGAGTTATGAGCTAGGGTATGCATACGTGGAGAAGTTGTGTTTAGCAGTGGTGTTTGCAATAAAGAATTTGCATCATTACATGCTAAGTCATACGATGTATGTGATATCCAAACAAAATACTTTGTAGTATATGATGAGCAAGACATATCATAATACACATACTGCAAAGTGGATCATGCTATTGATAGAATTCAATTTGGAATTCATTAGAAAAAATTCCATCAAGGGATAGGTCATAGTTGATCAACTAGCAGAGGCACCACTTCATAATAGTAGGCCTCTCACCATAGAGCTTCCTGATTATGCAATCTTTGTATTATCAGAATCTCCTGAATCTGAAGAACTAGATAACAAAGTTGACATGACTTTGTTCTTCGATGGTTCAAAGTGTGAGCAAGAGGGTGGTGCAGGAATTATCTTCTTCATGCCACAAGGTGCTCCAATGCCCTTGTCATTTAATCTAGACTTTTTTTGTACCAATAACAATGTTGAGTATGAATCCCTAATCTTGGGCCTCCAAACAACTATCACCATGAAGATCAAATGATTAAACATATTTGGTGATTCCCTTCTCATAGTCAATCAAGTGAAGGGAATTTTTCAATGTAGGTGTCCTATCCTGAAATCTTATAAGGATCTTGCTAACACTTATCTAGCCCAAATAGAGTGGTACAACATCGAGGCAATCTCTCGTATGTCGAATAGATTCATAGAAACTATGGCATCTTTGGGATCTTTAATCCCTCAAAATCCATTTGCTAATTTTACTACCATTCATGTAAAGAAACTATCGCATGTCGTGATGTAGTGTGTGGCTTTTGATAACAAGGAATCAGTCAACATGATTCATATAGAACCAAACCATGAGTGGTTCTATAAGACCAAAGACATTCTCAAGAAGGAACCCTAGGGGTCTTTGATCTCGTAGGGTCCTACGAGGAATGGCACCATCATTCACCACAAGTTTGTATCCTAGTCCACATTCACACACAACGAAACGTCGAGGGAACAAGTCATCTTGTCATTCGAGGCAGAAGCTTATCAGGATTGGATGTCACAATTACATGAATTACTTAAGCTTGGTTTAATACCTCAAGGATTATCGTATGCCGCAAAGTGCACATTCAGATAGAAAGTGACAAAATATGTCTTTCTAGGAGACATTTTGTACCATCAAAACTATGATGGAGTTCTCCTTTGTTGTCTTAAGTCCCAAGAATCAACTTGGGAAATTTTGTAGGCTCATAATGGTACATGTGGTGGTCATTTTAGTGGCATGGCCATCATCAAGTGCATCCTTCTAATGGGTTATTATTGGCCCACTATGGAGAAGGATTGCACCATGTATGTCAATAAATGCATTAAATTTCAACATCATGCTAATCTTACACACTTTCCATCGTAGACATTACAGCCCATTCAAGTATCTTGGACATTTTCTCAATGGGTATTAGATCTAATCAGTAAGATCTATCCCCCATCATCAGGTTGGCATATATTTATTATAATGACTACTGAGTATTTTACAAAATGGGTGGAAGAAATCCCTCTAACAATGACAACTAGAGCACGTATTGTGGAGTTTATACTTCACAATATCATTAGTCATTTTGGGATACCATCCAAGATAATATTGGATAATGGAACTTCATTCAAGAATAAAACTATAAGGGCTTTAACATCCAAGTACAATATACATCATAGTTTTGTGACTCCATACTATCCATAGGAAAACGGGTAAGTTGAGGCTTCAAAGAAGATAGGGATAGCCATCTTGAAAAATATGGTACAAGAAAACCATAAAAATTGGCACATCCAGTTGCCCCTTGCATTATGGGCTTATAGAGTTAGCATACAAATGCCCACTAGGGCAACCCCATTTTTGCTAGTATATGGCATGCTAAGGCCATTATGCCCTTAGATTTAGAAATTCCAATGTTACGCGTCGCATTGAAAGATTTCATCAATGATGACACTACACGGCAAGATCACCTTGATCAATTGATGCTTCTTGATGAACATCTTGTGAATTCCCTCAAGAATCTCCATGTTTACCAAGATTTCTTAAAACAATATTACAATAATAAAGTCCATATGAGAGACTTTAAATTTGGTGATCTTGTGCTAAAGGAGAACCAATAGAACTCAAACCTACCACCGCACTTGTGAGATAAATTTATAGCTAATTGGTTAGGTCCTTATATCATCTTAGATAAGATTGGACCTAGAACATATCGCCTGACATCACTTGAAGGTGTTGAAGAGCTTGAACCTCTCAACATCCTTCATCTTAAGGTGTTCCATACATAATATTTCAAAAACTCAAAAATATGGAAAATTTAAAATCCATAAAAATCAAAAAGTAATAAAACCTAAAAACACTACAAAATATTCAATTCTTCATAAATATTTACATTTGCATCATGCATTTCATTTTACACTTGCACTCATTTATTTCCCTTGCATTTCATTTAGGAATTTCCATCCATCACACTTTCATTATAATAGGTTGTGTTTGCAATCTTACAAATGACACCACATTTGTACTTAAATCATGCATCTATGCATCATCATATTCCATCACCCTTGTGAGTTATTGTGTTTCTCAACACAACCCCTCCTATTTCTATGAAGAATATACTAGGGTTTTTCGGTCATTCAACTAGGCCTAGTGGTCTTCTCAGATTTAGTAGAAATCTTGCAATGCTTTTGTAGATGAGGTCTAGTTTTGATAGCACTTAGCATATCAAAATTCCATCACTAATCAAACACATTAACAATCCTAATTAGGGTAAGGAAGGATAAACACTACAAAGTGGTATGGGTCACCTTAAGCGAAAGGTTTTGTTACTTGCTCATTTATGAGGCGCAATGGTCTAGAGTAGTGGTCATTGGCAAAAGGACAAGTTCCCCCTACCCAAAAAATCCCTTGCTTACAAAAAGGAGCAAAATCCCAAAATCAAATCAAATCCCTTTCTCATTCATATATATATATATATATATATATATATACAAAATAAATAGTTATTCTTATCACTAAACATGAGCAAGTATCCCAATAAATTGAAGAAAAGAAGGGGGTGAACTTGAATCCCTGGAATGGTCAATACTCGAAAGCCATATAGTGATCCCCAATACAACAATGGGTTGAATTAATCCCACCTGACATTGGGGTAGGTCTAAGAAATTCACAAATGAGCTAGCTTTAGGTGCCTTGTATTGCCTAGTGGTCTAGTCCAACTAAGTCCAAACCTAGGATCGGGTGAGCATGTGGTGATCCTCATTACAACAATGGGTTGAATGAATCCCACATGGAAATGAGGTAGTCTTATATCTCATATAATATATTCATTTGCACACATAGGGGTAATGAATAGTTGGATCTTTCATAGCAAAACTTTATTTTTAAAAGGGGGGGGGGGGGACAACAAAACACGGGGGGGGGGGGGGGGGGGGGGGGGGCGGGGGGGGGAGGGGGGGGGGGGGACTGGCGCGTTGTGGGGGGGGGGGGGGGAAAAGTTAAGGGGTGGGGGGGGGGGGGGGGGGGGGGGGCGGGGGGGGGGGGGGGGGGGGGGGGGGGGGGGACAGGACGAAAGAGAGGGGGGGGGGGGGAGGGGGGGCGGGACGGGCGGTCGGGCGCCGACGGGGTCCACGGGAAAAAACAAAAAAAACAAAAGTTTAGTATGGTGAGTATACAACTTTTGATAAGTCAACTAGGGTGTTTGAGTCTCATGGAAAACCTCAAAAATTCCCAAATAGCAACACATCAAATCATCTTTCAATCAATTATCAATTTCTTTTTATAAGATTTTATTTATTAAGGGGTGTTCATAATATAGAATAAATATCGGATGGATATCAGGAATGATATTTAGATGACCATTGACTATGTTGTGCATACCTTTTAACTTACAAAAGCTCATGAATAGAAACAATATCATTATCTCATCTCACATATGGATGTCTAATTGATTAATTCTTATGATAAGATATCAATTACATTTCATGATTGTTACACATCCTGTGGTGTCATCCATTAGAGAGTTAACTCATACTACATTCATTCTTTATGTTTTAAGTGATTAAAGCATACAAGTTCATTTACATCAGATCATCATCATGTAAATAATGCATTACATACATTGCATTCATCATATCATAACATCATAGATTAAATGCATACAAGTAAATCAAATCAAACATGCATTAAACATCTAAAAGTGCATCCATATGCATAAATTATAGTAGTCCATCTACACATCTAGATCACAATATCTAATCATACATCCATCATCTAGCTAGTGCATGTCATATAAGCATCACATCATATAGCATCATATAAACATAACATATAAGCATCGCATCCATATGCATCTCATAAACATAAAAAAAATAAAATGTACACATGTAATGAGTCTCATAAATATTTGATCATACCTATATATATATTTATTTTTTTTATGTGTGTGTGTGTGTGTGTGTGTGTGTGTGTGTGTGTGTGTGTGTGTGTGTGTGTGTGTGTGTCTCAAAAAGTACATAGGTGTACCCAAAATACTCATAGGCTACAAATGTGTAGGTCCTCATACCTTACACTCAAAAATGATACAATGTGCCCAATGCATAATCATGATTGGCCTGCACCCCCTACTTGTGAGGCTCCTCCATCACCTCCACCCTCTCTCGATGAGTCCACCTAGAGCTGGTACCGGTGGACCTCTCAGACCTGTGAGTCCTGTGGCTAGACTAAGATGAGGACTACCCTATCTCCTATGTCCAAGTCCCCTGAGTCCCTGGAGCTTCGGATCTCTCTAGAATCTCGCCACCATGGAGTGTGACCTCTCCCTCTAGGAGAGTGATATGGGCAACATCTGAAGATCACTGCCTGATATGAGTCTACACTAAAACCTATAGTCTCTTGATCTCCATAGTCGGGTCCAAACCTATGGGTACCTATACAACTGGAGCCACAGGAGCAGCCTATGGAGTCGAGGTCTCACCTCATGCGCTCCTCGCTAGATCCCTCTCTTGAGTCCTGAGGTCTAGCCAAGACTATAGAAGATCTCGCTCAAGCATCATCTTCTCTAGAGAAAAAGTGGTACTCTAAATCTATGCCAGGTGAAGAGTCCTCTCCTCCTCATATCCGTGCCACTGAGCCTATCCCTCTATAATCTGAGCCTGAGCTACTCTCAACTATGCCTATAGAGTGGCAATGGAGGTGTCCCTCCCCAAAATCTACATCTGGGCGGTCCCCAGCTATGATTGCAAGCTAGCCACTTGGGCTCTGAGCTATGAGACCTCATCATACAACTCCTCCTCACCCTCCTCATTAGCTTGGGGTCCCTCCTCTATGGCTTCACCCTCACCCCATCCACATTTATCTCCCTAGATCTACCTTAATTTCCTCTACTCTTACTGCTCCATCCCTAGCTCGACCTAGTGGGCCACCACCCCACCATATCCTAGTAGTCCACCAGGTATCGTAATCAATAGTGGTCCCCAAATCTACTAGTCTATAGTCCTGGAAGTCATCATCCTCATCCCCTAGTGGAGTCACCTGAGGCCAAGTCAAATCCTTCTCCACCTTAAGGCAACAATAGATAGTAGGTGCAGGTGGAATATCCTAGCAGATCCCAAACTTCCTAGTAACGCACGAGAAATGGAAGAACTCACCCATATTGGGCTTGCACCCGAGAAGCCACATGTCCCATCTCGTCCACCTCAGATAATTGTCTGACTCCCTCCATGCAGGATAGTCCATGTAGGGTCACCATAGAACCTACCCTGGTCGTAGTGCAATCAATCGATCTAAGTAGTACTACAAATCCCCTGCTCGAGACCTGCTCTTGAACCTATCAATCTCCTTAGGCCAGCAAGCATCATAGCACTAGGAAACCTTTGTAATATCTATGATATATCATGGGAGTCCTCTAGGGTGGTCAATAGTGATGTGCTACCACGCCCATATCTGAAGTAGTAAACTATAGGCAACTCCCACATAGCCTTGTTGCATGATCTGATACAGCTCATCGTAGAGCTGTGCAAGTAGGATGCTACGCCATGAAAGAATTATTGGTTGCTCTGTAGTACATCCTATAAGGTCTTGCATCTTGGCTAAGAGGTTCCAAGGGAACCTCACTCTAGACATATCTGGGAGTAGGACATGTATGCATAGATACATGAGGATGGCCTATCGCTCTATGAAGACATGCACCATGTACCAGTGCTCAATGGGCACACCCCCATGGTCAATATCCTCGAGTGCCTCATCACTTTGAGTGCCAAAAATCCACTAGAATATTGCAACCTTCACCATAGTAGGTAAATAGGTGATGGCCTCGCCATTGATAGGGATGCGGAAGATGTGGTAAACATCCTCCAAGGTGACTGTAATCTATCTGATCGATAGATGAAATGTGTTGGTCCACGCATCCTAGCGACAGGCCAAAGTAGTCATGTAGGCCTAGTTGGCCCTAATAGTAGGCAAGTGGATGACGTACCCAAGTCCTATAGCAGTGAACCAATCTCGGTCAATGTCGCTAATCTCATGGAGGAGGTCGCGAAAGAGCTTGGACTCCCTTACTCTGGAAGTCAGCTAAAATGGAAAATAATAATACATAAAATCAATCAAAAACATAAAGAAAAAATTGACATCAAAATTTAAACAAATTCAAAAAAAAATCTTCAAAAAGATAAAAACATTCATAAATACATGCGAAAAGTTCAAAAAAATTAATTAATACAGTCAAAAATAAAAAAATTGCAAAAATTTTCCTAAAGTTGCTCAATCATGGCTAGGACCCACGACCGATGGCAACGATCAAATTTTTGACCATTGGGATTTGAATCCCACCACGGTTGATAGTCGCAGCCCCCAATTTGCCAATTGAGAGCCATGGATACCACCCATGGCTAAGAGAAGCACCCCTTTCGAGGTCACTTCCCATCCCAAGCAACCCCAAAAATTAAAAACCCTCCCCATCTAAGCTAACCTAGACTAATCCTAACTAGGGTGAGGTTCTTTACCAGCAATTTAATTTGGTTCATTTAACCTATTTCTTAATGAGGTTCATTTTAAGTTGGTAATCAAATAAGTGAGGTTTGCAATGCTACCTTCGTGCCACTAGATCCACCACTGGAGGATACCTCTGGTTGGTCAGTCATGGGTGTGGGTGTTAGGTTCAATAGCATTATGGGTTAAATTTTTAATCTCACCTCTCAGAGCTCTCTTGGCAGTTGTAGCGAATTGGAAAATAATGATTTAAAAATTATTTATTTTTATTTTATATTTCTAATTTGGCCCTTGACTGTGCTTGTCATATGTGAGCATAAAATTAGGGTTTGTCGATCATTGATTAAAGCTATGACTAAGAAATTTTCCAAAAGTAGTTGCGACTGTCAAGCGCGGTTAGCATCCAGTAATAACTACTCTCAAAAAGTCACCATGAGGAGCTTCAAAATGCAAAATAAAAAATATGCAATCATTTATAAATCTCAAATTTTCAAAAATAACAAAAAATTTGCATAATTCAAAAATTCAAATATGCCTCGTATCCATTTATTTACCCTATACACTTGTCGATTGCAGCAACTTGTGATCCATGCAACCTAGCAAGATGAGTAAATTACTATAAGGCCATTTGGGGTAAATTAGTCATCGCTGAATTGATATGCTTCACTTCAATTCCTAAGAAGGCCACAACGGTTGGACTACCCCATGGGAATGAGTATTTATCTCAATTCTTCTATTATATTTTTTAGTAGATCATCGAGCATTATGATTCAACATAAACCTAATTGGAATTGCTATCATCTTGATTCCCTAAGAAGGCCATTATGGCTGGACTGCTCCATGGGATAGATATGTACAATTACTATTAACAGTTGAAATTATGGCTGAATTAGGCTTTGCTAAGTAATATTAAAGTGCAAAAGGCTTCAATTGTTCAAATCAATCATGTTGGTCAAGTGACTCATCACTTCATTAATTATCCTATCCTCATAGACTTGTCGCTTGAGGGGGTAGTCATAATATCAATAATCATAATCAAATTCAATAGGAGATCATCTTGTCAAATTGCGTTCATCTTACGAATCATTACCAACAACTATCATAAGCTTATCCTTTTCTAGGGTAAAAAGCAAATATGACAATTAAGTTAGTATCTCTCCATCTATCGATACAATTGTAGCATCGACTGCCCGATCATCGTGGAGCTTGCAAATGCTTTGCAAATTAAGCCTTACCTTAGTTGGAAGTAATTATTATAAGATGTGCATCCTTTTGCAATATTGGGTATCTAATGTTGATCAGATCAATGATCATAATTCAAACTACAACATGGTTTTAGGAGGTCTATTTTTGCTCAATGTTGTTTGTTCTTACAACGCATCCCACAAGGGGAATCTGTAGATATCTAAAACATTTCATGTGTAGGGGATTACTCATATGGGTATGCTAATAGACCATATGAAGGAACTTGGACAACTCCAATATGAATCAGTGGTTTTAACCACTCAATTTAGGAAGCTTTGGCCTAATCATTCCTAGCCAAGGCTGACACCCATAGCTAATAGAGCTAGTTGTGCCTCAAACCCATAGCTAGCACTAAAACTATTTTGAATCTTGGGCCAAGCCAAATTTGGTTGCAACGATCTAGGCAACAAAGTTTAAACAATTTTGGGTGGGGAAGCTTCGAGAGTTTTCCTCCCAATTGATCCAACCTCCTGGATATTTATCTTGGCTTCCAAGCAAGCCAATATTATAAATTAGAAATTCTATAAGACCCCCTTCAAATTGGGGATAATATGACAGTTAAGTTAGTAGCTCTCCACCTATCATTACAATTGTAGCACTGATTTCCTGATCACCATGGAGCTTGCAAATGCTTTGCAAATTAAGCCTTCCCTCAGTTGGAAGCAATGATTCTAATATGTGTATCCTTTTGCAATACTGGGTATCTAATTTTGATCAGATCAATCATCATTATTCAAAATACAACATGGTTTTAGGAGGTCTATTTTTGCTCAGTGTTGTTCGTTCTTACAACGCATCCCACAAGGGGCATCTATAGAAACCTAAAACATGTCATGTGTAGGGGACTACTCATATGGGTATGCTAATAGAACATATGAAGGATCTTGGACAACTCCAATATGAAGCAGTGGTTCTAACCACTCAATTTAGGAAACTTTGGCCTAATCAGTCCTAGACGAGGTTGATACCCGTAGCTAACAAAGCTAGTTGTGCCTCAAACCCGCAACTAGCACTGAAAATATTTTGAATCTCAGGCCAAAACAAATTATGTTGCAATAGTCTGGGAAATGAATTTCAAATGGTTTTGGGTGGGGAAGCTTTGATATTTTTCCTCCCAATTGATCCAACCCCCTAGATATTGATCTTGGCTTCCAAGCAAGCCAAGATTAGGCATTAGAAATGCTATAAGACCCCCCTTCAAATTGGGTAGAAGTTTATAATGATCTTGAGTTGGAATGCAATTAAGCTTTACTTAAATAGTCAGTGAAGTGACAACCATTTGAGAAGAGTCAAAATATTGCCCAATTATGGAGTGATAAGCATAAATATGTTAATGAAGCTTCCAAAGGACTAGGAAGCATAAATCACAAATTTAAGCCAATCGAACATGAATTTATCAAATTCAATTGTAAATCCATATTGGGACACATAGGTGACCCTTGATCATCATTTCCATAGAGGAAAATGAAGATCTAAACTTTGATTACAAGAACAAGAATACTTTCAGTTCAACTGCGGTTGCCAGGTGCGGCTAACAGTGACATCTATGCTTCAGACCTGTGGTGAGGGTTTGATCTTTAATTTCTTTTGTTGTAGCAGTATATTTCCATTTCCAGTTATACAAATAGCTTAATCTAGCATATATTAACATTGTAGCAAATGTTTGATTGGTTAATTTAGGAATTAGAGGTAGATTTGCTTCCATTTCCTTGTATTTGTCAATCTAAACTATTTTAATTAATTTTTATTCTTTTCAAGTTCTAATGGCTAATTAGGATGCATAATAGTTATATTTCATGCTTTCTTTACATGCTTTACAGTAATTTGGTGATTTCTTGCATATCTTCATAGATTTACATGCTTTCTTGTTTTCTTTATCATCAATTTATGCAATTGTCTCAAAAGCCTCATCAAAATAGGCCTCCTTTTTTATCAACCCCTTTCATGTTGTTTCTTGAACATAGGGTTTATAGGACCTAATCATCTTCAAGGCATTCATTGCAGCACATTCCTCCAACCAATGGAGAAGAAGGCTATCTTTGGCCTTAAGTAGTTTGTGTACCTTCTGAAAAGTTTGCAAATTACACCACCCCTCATTTAGAGGGTCTTAAAAATTGTATCAATTGTATAAAAGATTGAGTATCCCTAATAGGGACGTATATGTAATCATTATTTGGTAAAGTTTTAATAAAAAAATCTTACTTTCTTGTTAAATTCATTGTTGTCCATTCTTTATTGCTTTAATACTCAATTTCAATTGATGCACTAGTTAGGTGTATACTTTTTAGATCGTTACACCATCACTAAGAAATCACTCTCTACCTATTGGTTAATGGTAAATACTCCTCACAAAATAAGGCCTAATAATAGCACTATAAAAACTATCTAACGACACAACATAGACCCAAGAGAGGCACTACTCCCAAATCTAGTGCCTTGGAGGGTACGCTATTATCAATGTAGAAGTATCCAAGAATTGGTTGCTGAGTGGGTAGTACAACCCAATGAAAATAGATGCAGAGATACACAATCCCATAAAAATCACCTAGCTATATTCGATGAAGAATAAAAGAGAAAGAAAACAAATCAACCAACCTGTAAAACTTGGATTGTTTTCTTTTAAATTCCTCTTTCTCAATTATCATTGGTTATGAGACGTTCATCCTCCTAGCAATGTTCATTCTCCTTCTTAGTTGTTGTTTGTTATGGAATGTTTGTCCTCCTAGCAACGTTATTTCTCCTTCTCAATTGTTGTTTGTTATAAGACATTCATCCTCCCCCTCTCTTTTTTTGTTTTTGACCTTATTCAATACTTAGGATAAATAATTTCTCATTTTCAGCTAACAGTCTTGTCTCACTTTAAAAACACATCTGCTTGTCATCAATGCCTTCTCATCCCTTTCCCGTATATAGGATATTTTGGGTTTAAAGAAATCATTTTTTCTCTTATTTCAAAACTTCTCCATCAATGAAGCTATCCTCCTTTATCAATCATAATATTCTTCTCACAAGCGTGATCCTAACACTTTGAAGCAGGCAATTCTTTAAATCAAATCTTGCAAGGTCCCCCTTTTAAAACATTCTACAAATTATTTAAAAGAGGTCTTTAACACTTAAATGAAATTCTATTATCATTAGCATGAAGTTTCTTTCATTTCAATGAAATTCTATTATCATTTAAATAAAAGCTTTACTAACTATTAAATGAATTTTTATTATCATTTAAATAAAAGCTTTACTAACTATTAAATGAATTTCTATTATCATTTAAATAAAAGCTTTACTAACTATTAAATGAATTTCTATTATCATTTAAATAAAATATTTACTAACTATTAAATGAATTTATATTATCATTTAAATAAAATCTTATGGTATATAAAATCATAATGGGTTATTTTTTTGAATTTTTAGCAATATGCCACTCTTTCAACAATCCAATGGATTAAATGCAGTCAAACCTATGCACATTTTTCCAAAACCAATGATGTAGCAAAGTGATGAAGTAAAAGATAACCAAATATATGCAATAGATAAAGAGGGAGTCTTTCCATCAACCTAGTCACCCATCTTAGCCAAATAATTTACAATAGCTACTAGGCTATCAACTGAGGCTCTAGGTGGCTAGCTTATTGATGATTATCCCTAAACCAATAATGCATACCTATATGAGGGTAGTCATCCATGTTACCCCCGAGTTGCCTTAGTCATCACTTCCCCAACCTCAAGTACCCCATTCTTGGTGGATGATTCTACCTCTTCCACCCCACAAGTGTACCTAATATTGCATATTAACAATATGTCAATAGTACCATATTCTTCCAAAAATTAAACTAAACATCGTATAATTGATCATTTGCACAAAAATAAGCATTAAAACATCATTATTCAATACATAGTTTTTCATGTCAAAAAGCTTGCTAGGGAGGGTCATCACAACTATTTATTAGTAATATTTGAACTGGACAACATGTGGTCATTAGTGAGACCACTTTTCCATTGAGCCATAAGGTGGGTTCCAATGCACAGACCAGGAATGGAAAGACACAGGCAAGAAACATAAGTACTTTAACAAATTTTTAATTAACAAATAAATGCATTATGTTATCATGAATAGTCCTTGAAGGAGCTCACATGTAAATATTTTATATTCATCAATTCATTTTCAAATTTTACCATCTCTTTATAAACAAGCATTACTGACTATCCCTAATATTACACTACTAAAATATACTAAATATTACCAATGAATAGATGATGACATTAAATATTAGGGCTTTAGTTCCATAATTTATGTTATGATCATCCCAATGTATAATTATGATTCATTTGTGTATTATTACTCTATTATATATTATGACATTTATTTAGCACCAATTTTTATAAGGAATACTAAGAAGTAACATTCTTAATGCATGTACATTCTCAAAATTAAATTTAGAAGTACAAATATAGGTGAATGGACAACCTGAGCCCTCCATATAATGGGCATATGTCTAAAAATTCCTACCCACCCCAACCATCATAGATTAGGTGAGAGGGCATCCTAAGAATTTTGTTAGAAACATAAATATCCATCTATGCAAATCAAGTATTGTTGCTAAGGACTAGAACTAAAAGTCAAATATGAAATATCAATTTCATAACTAACACTCTACATCCATTATATGCTTGCTAAATCCATTCTACTAAAAAGAACACAATATCCGCTAATAGTCCCAAATCCATTCTTTAACTAAAGTAATATATACTATTCACTATTACATTAAGGGTCCACATTTAGTTTAAATAAACTATAAACTCCTTCCAAAACATAATATTTCTATGTTTTAACAACAAGAAGATCTTTCTTTTTAATTATTTTCAAAACATATTCCATCTATGTTTTAACAACATAATCCATCTATGTTTTAACAAACATAATTCATCTATGTTTAACAATAAAAGGTCCTTCTTTTATCCTTTCCAGCATCTCCTTCGTAAACTATAAACTCTTTCCAAAACATAATCTTTCTATGTTATAACAACAAGAAGGTATTTCTTTCAATTCTTTTCAAAACATAGTCCAACTATGTTTTAACAACATAATCCATCTACGTTTTAACAAACATAATTCATCTATGTTTAAGAATAAAAGGTCCTTCTTTCATTCTTTCCAAAACATAATCTATCTATGTTTTAACAACAAAAAGTCTCTCTTTCATTCTTTCCATAACATAATCCATCTAATAATTTCAACAACATATTCCATCTATGTTATCTATATTAACAAAAAAAAGGTCTTCCTTTCATCCTTTCCTAAACATAATCCATCTATATTTTTAACACATAATCCATCCATGTTTAACAAATAAAAAGGTCTAGTTATTATGTTTTTAACACATAATAATCTCTAATTTATTTCTCTATCAATAAGACCAAAATAATGTATGCATCTCTAATATATTTCTCAATCAATAACACTTACAACTACAAGTTGTTCACACTTTTTCGTATAGGTCTGGTTATTAAACTTTACAATGAGACCATTTTCAAGTACATGTATATACTTAAGCCCATTTCCAAAGATATTGCAACAACAACAAACAACAAGAAATCAAAAATTTCATCAAGCAAGCAAATATCACACAAGTAATGTACCCAGGTTTGCTAAAGCATATGGCATAAACCTATGCCAACTAGTGATTCCCATAACAACAAATTCAGTCACAATGTTCTGTTACTAGCATAATACTGCAACAAGGTAATATGATATTTTTTGTCTAACATGAATAGTATAACAACAATAGAATCTAGCTTTATAAAATAGCTTCCACATATCCATACATCTCACAATAGGTGGCTTCACACAAGTAATGTACCCAAGTTTGCTAAAGCATATGGCATAAACCTATGCCAACTAGTGATTCCCATAACAACAAACTCAATCACAATGTTTTGTTACTATAAAAATACTGTAGCAAGATAATATGACATATTTTTTCTAACATGAATAGTATAATAGCAACAGAATCTAGCTTTATAAAATAGCTTCCACATATCCATACATCTCACAACAGGTGGCTTCACACAAGTAATGTACCCAGGTTTGCTAAAGCATATGGCATAAACCTATTACAACTGGTGATTCCCATAACAAAAAATTTAGTCACAATGTTCTATTACTAGCATAATACTGTAGCAAGGTAATATGACATTTTTTTTCTAACATGAATAGTATAACAACAATAAAATCTAGCTTTATAAAATAGCTTCCACATATCCATACATCTCACAACAGGTGGCTTCAAATGAAAACAAGAGAATCTAGGATAAGGTTCAATCTAGCCCACATCAATAAAATTGGAATAAAGCAAAAATAGATAACAGACAATGTATATATCACAAGTACAAGATAAAGTGACCTGGTATAAATTTGAGTAAGGTTGGAGACAATAAAATTGGAATAAAGTATGTGAAAAAGATGGTTGTTAATAGTCAAGTTTTTATCAGTTAGTTTCCTCAATCAATTAACTTTGTCTTTACTGAATAGGCTAAAGTTTATACAAGTTTCTTATGTAACAAAAATAAAATAAAATTAAAATATACATATTTCCTACATAATAAATAACAATGTATATACACTTTTATGTATATATCACAAGTACAGGATAAAGTGGCCTGGTACAAATTTGAGTAAGGTTGTAGACAATAAAATTGGAATAAAGCATTTGAAAAATATGGTTGGTTGATAATCGTCAAGTGCTTATCAGATGGTTGCCTCAATCAATTGACTTTATCTTTACTCAACAGACTAAAGTTTATAGTGATTTCCTATGTAACTGTAGACACCCAGAAGTTGCACATTGCTATATCTACGTACTTGTAGATCCTTTCGAACACTTGTAGGTTTACATAGGCCATCCTAGGTACCCCTAGGCTATTGTAGACCAAGGTAGACTATTGTAGATCCTCATAGACATGTGTATATTGTTTTAGTCATGCGTAGAATACCGTAGTCAAGCGTAGATCGCCATAGATTATCATAGCATCATGTAGACTTCCATATACCACTTCATCGGCTTTCAGGTCCCAAACCCTCATAAGCCTTAAAAATCACATCCCATGCATTGGGATATCCTCTGATAGCCTATTTGCACTCAATTGAGGTCCCCATGGGGTATTAGTTGACAAAAACAATTACCAAGTCAATTCCAAAAATCTAATTTAATGTTGACTTCACTTAAGTCACCTTTTAAGGGCAAAATTGATTAAAAGAACTCTTAATCCTTAATTAACACTAATTGCATCCTCCCACATGTTTGTAACTAGGGTTAGCTAAGATATTTTTCTAAGAAACCCTAATCAAGCCCTAATTTGACTTAAGACCTCCTAATCCTGATTATACTTAATCCTTCCTCACAATGTGTGAGGATAGGATATTTGCTATGAGGAATAGGAAACTTCCATGTCACAAACCCTAACCTAACTTTGGTTAGAACTCAATATAGGGTTAGTTTCTTTAACTCCCCCTACACCTTGCCATTTCCTATAAATAATGGGTCCTAAACCCCTAATAAACACTCTCTTCTATTTCAACAAAGCATAGAAACTCTATAGAAATGGACAATGAAGATTGAACAACCAGTTCTCGAAGTAGGCATATAGATTTCTATAGCATATAGAGTCACACCAATTGCCTAGGAATCTATCTACCGAAGGGATTTTACAAAAGGAACCTCATAGCTGAATTCGCCCCCTACCCCATGAATTTGGTCTTAGTTCACCCCTTGGGTGGCGAATTGGGTCTACAGGTCCCAAATCATCTCAAATTTGGGAGGTAAGCTCTATTTTACCATTTTATCAGCATCTGCATAATTTATTTTAGTTTTTGGTATATTTTCATAGTCGTTTTATCCTTATAAACATCGGGCCTGACTAAGGCAAGCCTCCCATCACACTAACCCCATTTTGTAGGTTGTTCATAGGTTATTTGGTAGATCTGAAGAGGAATAACGTCATCAAACAACAACAACCCTGCAGTGTCCCACATACAAAGAAGCCCACCTACATTGAGGGATGGTTGAAGACGACATTGAACTTGTTGTAACATTAGTAGAAGAAGAAATGGCTAAAGGGCATCATGGCCCTATTGTAACACATATTTTTCAATATTAATGAAATATAGCCTTTTCATTTAGTACACATTTATGTTTTGTATTAATCGATCAAATTTTGATTTACACTTGTTTCATTCTGGCACGCCTGGTTGAACCCCCACAAGGGATAGTGTCAGACTAACTTTTTCTAATAATTTAATATTATCCTACATTTCTATGTGTTGTAAGTACTGACTCTGACTTCCACAGAGATTTTCAAAGCCTTGAGAACCCTCTTAGGCCCTTAGAATAGAGATTTGGGGTCTCTAGACCAAATTTGCCCTCTGCCCCACAAATCAAATCTCAATTCACTCCCCGGGTGGTGAAGTCAACCAGATAGCCTCAAAACCTCCAAAACATTTAGGGGTGAGCAATATATGACCTAATCAGACTATCCACAACATTATATTGTAGGTATTTCCCATTTTTACCCCTCTATTGTTTAAATTTTGGAAGTATAAAGAGTTCACTAGTCAACTGACAATGTCTAGGTGTACACTTGCCATCATTTCAAGCTTCTAGAATCTTTAAATTTTTTTGAAGTTACAGAACCTGCAACTTTCCAAAAACTTCACTTAATTTATTTTTCAAATAAATTTACATTTCTCCTCTTTGTTTCACATGTAGTATAAGCCTACATAGTTTCCTCTTCTGTTCATAGAATATCTTGTTAATAGAAGTATGAATTCTACAATTTAAGTGAGGGTTTCCTAATCCCCTTCCCCATGTCATTTGCATTTTGAAAATAATTTTGCATTCTAAAGTTGAAAATTAGGGTTGCCTAATCCCCTTACTCCACACACTTGGATTGCATATTTCCACGCTTTACAAACTAGATTAATATACTTTCAAAAAGGCATTAGGGTAGTTTCTCTTTTGAAAAGGCAATTAATTAGTTTCTTACTTTGCATACAATGTTAGAAAAACACAAACCCACACACACTCATGTGGTATTTAAACAAGTGGTGATATTAGACTTCGTCCCCAATCCATCGCTCGAGATTGGTGTGGTAGGTGTTTTACCCTCCCTAACTCACCCCCTAGACACCTAGTAGCCCCATAGGAGCGGTTTTATAGATTTTATCATCAAAAAATCCCCCACTTTTGCAACTGGGACCTGGATTTCATCAACAGTGGTTACCTACAGAGTGGGATAGGATTAGCGCCTTCATCCACAAGGGTAGTATAATTTGTGGAATTTGTAACTATCATTCTTGACTAAGCCCGCTCGAGGGTGAAGCGAAAGCATGGGTATGCCGGTAGTAGGTCTCATATAGTGCCATCTCTCTTTGTGAGAGAAATTTGTGAACTCGCTTCAGCATAGTGGGTTCCACCCCTTCTAGGATATCATTTTACTGCAACTTCCATATAGGTCACCATTTGCATGTTGCAATACCATTCTATTATGTGCATCTTTGGGTGTTACACGAGGTTTGATATTTATGACATTCCTAATTTGCTAGAGTATTCGCTCCATTACCCGTGATTCTACATAGGGAGTATCAACATCACAAACACAAAAATGAACAAAATACTTTTATTTTTTTAGCATTTAGAACTGATTTTGGTCTACCTTTGTTTACATGATTATGGACCAGTCTCATCACATTACACCATATATTGTTTTTCCATACACAACATGTCACCTTCTCTACACTTACATTAGACATAGTTGATTCTGCATCACATAGGGTTTATTTCTAAAACCCTTTCTACACATGCCACTATGCATATGGTTACCCATAGTAGAGTGCGCAAGCAAGCATGCTCTATAGAGGAATGGCCTTCTACTTCCTTTAATCAGTCCACTCTTACTCCTTTGATCATAAATGGGAATACCATAGACACATCTGATTCATGCATAGAATCGGATGTATAGCTCACACGCACGATGCCTCATGATGAGACATCAAAAATGAGTGAAGCCCTCGCTACTTCACTCGTAGATGTGTTGAGAAGCAACACACCCCCACTGAAAAATGAATTTTATCCTTTGAGAACATTGAGCTCTCCTTTTTGCAGTAGGGACCCTCTTGATATTTTCAGGTTTTAAATCCAAATTTGCTTGCCTCCTTTTTAAAGTTGTGTTTTTTCTTGCATTCTAGCTTTGTTATCTCAGACTTCACTTCTTACATGCTAGAATCATTCATGCTTAAAGAAAATCTTACACCGGTACGAAAAGAATGCAGAAAACAGATAGAAAAATACATGAAAATCAAAACTTTCCTTTTTTGGCAATGTCGCGATATCGCGACACTTCCATTTATGAAAATGTCGCGAGATCACGACAGGTTTTCAAAAAATCTACCAAGTCCCAGAAGCGTAGCGAAATCGCGACACTTTCCATTTTTGGAAATGTCACGATATCACTACCGGTTAGGAGAGAGAAGGCAGAGTTGTACGGAACGTCACAATAAATCGTGACATGTTTGAGCCAGAAGCTGCAAGCACGAAAAACGTCGCGATATCGCGACGGGTTTGGAGAGAGAAATCCAGATCGTACGGAGAGGCGCGAAATCGTGACATGTCGCATTTTCGTGGCTGGAGAGAGAAGAAATGCTGCAAGAGTGAAAATCACCAAGTGCAAAAGATGTCACGAAATCGCGACAAAATTCGGATGAAAGTGCCAAGTGGGAAAGCTGTCGCGAAATCGCGACCAAACTGGCAGGAGTGAGCCCGAGGTGTATGGACTGTCGCGATTTCACGACATGTCACGAAATCGCGACAGGTCCGAGTCAAAGCCAGCAGAGCAAAGAAATCAATGAAGCCACCATGTCACGAAATTGCGACATGGTGGAAGGGAGAAGCCAGGACCAGCGTCACGAAATCGCGACGTCGCGATTTCATGATGTCGCGAAATCACGACGCACCGAGGGCAGTGAGGGAAAGGCCCGGTTGTGTCGCGATTTCATGACACGGCCAAAGCAAAGGAAGCCAAAGGTAGTCGTGTCGCGATATCATGACACGGTCGAAAAAAGGAAGCCGAAGGGAGCCACCATGTCGCGATTTCGCGACATGGTGGGAAGATGAGGCAAGAGAAGCCACCATGTCACGAAATCGCGACATGGTGGAAGGGAGAAGCCAGGACCAGCGTCGCGAAATCACGACGTTGCAATTTTACGACGTCACGAAATTGCAACGCATCGAGGGCAGCGAGGGAAAGGCCCGGCTGTGTCGCGATTTCATGACATGGCCAAAGAAAAGGAAGCCAAAGGCGGCCGTGTCGCGATATCGCGACACGGCCAAAAAAAGGAAGCCGAAGGGACCATGTCACGATTTCGCGACATGGTGGGAAGATTAGTCAAGGAAGCCACCATGTCACGAAATCGCGACATGGTGGAAGGGAGAAGCCAGGACCAGCATCACGAAATCACGACGTCGCGATTTCGCGACGTCGCAATCGCGACGCTCCCAGCGCAGCAAGGTTTGGCAAGTGAAGGTGTCGTGAAATCGCGACACAATTGGGGAAGCGTTGCGCGGGGCAGGACATGTCACGATTTTGTGACATGTCACGAAATCGTGACATGTCGCATTTTCGTGACCCTGCCAACAAAGAGCCCGAGAGTGAAAGTGGCTTACAGAAGGCATCCTGGGATGGTGACACGTGTTGGAGCACAAAGCATGTCGCATATATTAAACCTTAGGACTTCTTTTTAATATTAAAGCTTTTAATTTAATAATTTTAAATTTTAATCCATATTTTTTCTTTCATGCAGGAAGCCATCTGTCACTTGCGGGATAACGGAGAAGGAACCATAAAGACAAAGTTGAATGCAAATTAATCAAGGGCAACCATGTTGAAAGTAAAGATGCCGAAAATTGCTGTGTCATCCAATTTTTCCAGATCTGGCTGCAAGGGGACTTTGTGGTGACTAAGCAGCTGCCCACAATGGAATATGTCGGGATTTGGCCGAGAAATGAAATATATGCACAGAGTTGCCGGATTTTGCCGGTGAATGCATTTAATGAAGATTTATGGCAGAATTAATGGAGTGCAGATATTTCAACTCAGGGATGGCTTTGCAGAGATGAACTGTCGGAGTAGTGACTCATCCAGCTTACCCGAAGGAATTAATGAGGGCATTTATTTGCAATTGCGGGTGAATGCAAGTGGCATTCGAATTCTATCTTCTCCATTTATGGCAGTGATCGTACCGATTTGCGTGAATGGTTAAGTTTTATCCAGACTTTGTTTTTAAATGGCTTTTTATTGTAAAACTCGGGTCTTAGGGTTTAATGTGATAAAAATTTGTGGTTAGAGAAGAAGATATTTCTAAAAAGATCAGGGTCTGTCCTGAGTCTATAAATACTTCTTCTCAATGTAATCGCAGGAGGCGGAAACTTAGAAATAAAAGGCTATTGAAGCAATTTCTTGCAAATATTTGTTAAATATTTTTATTTCTGGACTTGGAGTTGATGTGCTGTTGTTTTTCTATGATAGCATGGCCAGGAGCCTAATATTTTGTAGACTGTGATAAGTTCATCTTCTTTTGTTATCCGTTCCATTAAAGTTTATTAGATATATGCTGTAAATCTGCCATATCAAGATTAAATATGTTGTTGGGCTTCATTTTTTCTATTTTATGTTAGGGGAAATTACAGATTTGAGGTTCAAGTTTGTTCTGATTGCTCTGTCCTCACTGTGTGAGCTAGGCTATCGGTGAAAGATATCAATTTTAACCGACTTCCCTTCGATTTATAATTTTCTGTTAGATTTGTTCCATCTTTGCCTTGTGCTCTTAGTTGAAAGTGATCTTAGAAAGCTACACTTTCTCCTTTGATTTGTTCTGATATGAAGCTGATGGTATAAATAAAATTGATAGTTTAGGTTTTACAGTTAAAGTTTGGTAAACTTCTCTTTCTGCCTTACCCTACCTTCTCTTTGTTTTTCGAGAAATGATCCATTTTTATTTTCTTTCTTTGTCTTTTATTTAAATCTACTGACCCATGAGAGCTAGATCAAAGAATCAATTTTAAATCTGATTGCCAACAAGTGACAACTTTCGAGCATTATAGAGCAAGTTCATTGTGCCCGTTGTAAGGTACAGATAGTCCATATTGAAAACTATTCCAGAAGTGGAAAAGAGTGAATTGACATTCGACCCGACTCTGTAACTCACACCTTGGATAACCAGCTAGATCCTAAAGTGAGTGGGATTTATCCCGTATAAGTGTTATCAGAGTCTCCTGCTCATTCTTCACAGGGTGTGTATGAAAGTCGGACCAACATTTAAAAATGGCGCTAGAAGGAGGGCCGAACTTATGTTCTTAGTGCACTTGAGTTGAGAAATCTGATTGTATGTGGTACTTGACAAATGCTGTTAAATTTTGTTGTTTGAGTTTTTGCCTGAACAGCGGGACTTAACACCAACATTTAAAAGTGGCCCAGTGAACTCCAGTCAGTATTATAATTTGTCAGTACAGTTTTTAAAATTGTCAGAAGAGAAGACCTCAAGTTCAGTACTCTGTTAAGGATTGTCAGTTTGTAAGTGCTTGTGAAAAGCTGGATTCTACATACAGGGTAACAAGGTCCCACCCCAGAGCCGGAGAGCTCCTTGTCCCTGAATTAGAAACCCCAAAAAGAAGTAGCCTCAGAAGGGCCAAGTCTTTGTCAGAAACAGTTTTATCACCGTTGATAGTTACTCCAACCACAGTTCAGAATATCACTGTCAACCAGGTAGTAATGGCAAATTGGTTAGGCTCCACTGCTTTGGATATTCCGAGTATAGCCCATGACCTACCCAGAAATCTGGAAAGATATCTCCCCAGATATAAACATGATGGGACAATAACTGCAGAAGAACATTTGGTTGCATTCAAGAATGCATTGAAATTGTTAAATGTGCAGCACGAAGATGTTGCCTGCAGACTCTTCCCGTTCACTCTCCAGGAGGGAGCTTATGACTGGTTTCTAAACCTCACCAATGATTCTATCACCAGTTGGAATGACTTAGAAAAAGTCTTTGTGTCACAGTTCGGTGAAGTGATAGACCCTAGTATTTTATATCAGCAGTTTTCTGGCATCAAGAGAGAATTAAGTGAATCCATCAGATCCTATAATGTTAGATTCCAGAAAGCTTATGGTAGACTTACTGGGTATTATGTACCGAATGCTGACCTAGCATTAGAGATCTTTAGAAATTCCCTGGATCCCATGACCTCTGTCTTCTTGAAGAGAGATCCCGTTGTTACTAATTTGACAGAAGCTTATAAAGAAGCTTTGGTTCTGGAAAGACAGTTGGGACCCCAGCCTCTAAATGTTCAGCAAATTCCTCTGATTGCACAAGCTGCCCCTGTGTTCAATCCTATTCCACATCAGATGATGCTGCCAGTTTGTCAGACTCTACCATCAGCAACACCATTGGCTGTGGCACCTATTGAGAATGTACAAAACCCAGTCAAAGAGGCTGACAATGCAAGAGTTGAAGAAGTCTCAAAGATTGTTCAGAAGCTGGCAAATGATTTCTTGAAGACAGTGGGACTGAAGACCTGAACATAGGGACTGAAGAAGATCCCAGGCACATCAAGTTGGCAAAGGACTGTGATCCAAAAATAAAGAGAAGTATGATTGATTTTCTGCACAGGTCCAAGGATGTAATGGCCTGGTCATACAAAGACTTGAAGGTATTTGATCCTAAAGTTTACACTCACATAATACCTTTAAAAGAATTTTGCAAGCCTTTCAGACAAAAACAGAGGCATGTCAATGCTCTGTTAGAACCCCTCATCCAGAAAGAAGTGGAAAAGCTCTTGAGTGCAGCAATTATTTTTCCCATCAGGCATTCTACTTGGGTGGCCAATCTGGTGCCAGTCAGGAAGAAAAATGGAGAGATCCGCCTGTGTGTGGACTTTAGGAATTTAAACAAGGCATCTGAAAAGGATAACTATCCTCTGCCTTCTATGGATGAAGTCTTGCAGATTGTCAATGGTTCAGAGATGATGTCTTTCCTGGATGGCTTCTCAGGCTACAATCAGATATTGGTTGAGAAAGAAGACAGAATGAAGACTGCTTTCACAACTAAGTGGGGAACTTTTGCTTACAAGAGGATGCCATTTGGTTTAATAAACGCCGGAGCTACATTTCAAAGAGCAATGGATCATGCCTTCAAGGGGCTTATGGGCAAATGTATAGTTGTTTACATGGATGATTTAACAGTCTTCTCCAAATCTCGGTTTGACCATGTAAACCACTTGGAGTCAGTGTTTAACAAGTGCAGGGAGTTTGGCATTTCCTTGAATCCAAAGAAGTGCATTTTTGGTGTAACAGAAGGAAAGCTCCTTGGGCACTTGGTCACGAAAGATGGCATTTCAATGGATCCATGCAGAGTTGAAGCCATATCTGGCATACCATTTCCCAACTCCAAGAAAGAGTTGAGGTCCTTCTTTGGAAAAATAAACTTTGTCAGGAAGTTCATCTCCGGATTTGCTGAGATAGTCAAGCCAATGAATGACATGCTAAAGCAAACTGCTCAGATTGTCTGGACCACAGAAGCTAAGGCAGCCTTCCAAGAAATTAAGACAACCATTAAACAAGCACCAGTTCTGGTAAGCCCAGACTTCAGTGCAGATTTTTATCTGTACACTTTTTCTTCAGAACATACACTTGCTGCAGTTCTGACCCAACGGAGGGAAACCGGAGAACATCCAATTGCTTTCAAGAGTACCAATTTAAAAGGAGCTGAACTGAAATATTCCCGTTTAGACAAACAAGCTTATGCCTTGGTAAGAGCAGTGAAGCAGTTCAGGCACTATATACTGAGAAGCAAAATTCATGCCATAGTTCCAGACCCAGCTGTGAAGTACCTTCTAAGTCAGAATGAGTTGGGTGAACTAAGAGGCAATTGGGTTACCAGGCTGCAAGAGTATGACTTAGAGATTCGGCCTGCTAAATTGATTAGGGGACTTGGTTTGTCCCGACACATTGCCGAAGTGCCTCTACGGGAAGAAGTTAATCAGTTGAATTCTGAGTCTGATAACTGGTATGGGGATATTACTCATCTGCTGCAATTTGGAGTTTGCCCATCCCATTTGAACAGAACCCAAAGGAGAGCATTAAAATTGAAAGCTGCTCATTATCTCCTCAAGGCAGGTACTCTGTACAGAGAGAATTATGCTGGCATTTTCTTGAGATGCATTTCTCCCAGTGAAGTCAGTGAAGTCATGTCTAGTTTTCACGAAAAATTAGGGGCAGGGCATTCATCAGGATCTGCTACTGCGCATAAAATATTGAGAGCAGGCTATTATTGGCCTACACTATTTAAGGATGCACATCAGCATGTAAGAACCTACCATCAGTGCCAAACTTTTGCAGCCAAAGAGGCCAACCGGGCTCTCCCATTGCAACCTGTTGTGATTACTAAACCTTTCATGCAGTGGGGACTTGATTTTGTGGGAGTGATTAATCCAAATTCTTCAGCAGGGCATAAATATGTTCTAACAGCTACTGACTATTGCACAAGATGGGTTGAAGCAGCAGCCACCACAAGAAGTACAGCTCATGAAGTCATTGAATTTCTAGAATCAAATATCATAACTAGGTTTGGGGTTCCTCTGAATTTGGTGTGTGACAATGGACCAACCTTCCAATCATTGGAGTTTGCAGACTGGGCATACCAGATGGGGATAGTTATCGGATTCTCATCCAACTATTATCCCCAAGGCAATGGACTAGCTGAGTCCACAAACAAGAATTTAATGAATGCCATTAAGAAATCTGCAGCAGACAAACCCAGGCAGTGGCATACATTGTTGAAATATGCACTCTGGGCTGACCGGATAAAATATAAGGTTGCTCTTAAGACTTCTCCTTTTGCTTTGCTGTATGGTACCCAGCCAATTGTTCCCATCTCTCTGAAGTTACCTACTTACCAGTTTGCCTTAGATTATTTTGAGGATCAAGATGATGCAGAAGCCCGTGTTTTAGATCTAACTAACTTGCAGGATGAAAGACTCCAAGCCCTGGAACACTTCAGTAGGCACCAAGAAACTGTCAAGCGCTGGTTTGACAAGAGGGCCAAAGTGAAAGCTTTCAGATTGGCAGACCTGGTGCTTTTATGGGACAAGGCCCATGAGAAGAAGGGTAAGCACACGAAGTTGCAGCCACTGTGGATAGGCCCCTACCAAATTGCTGAGATTCTGGGTAACAATGCCTTTCGTTTACAAGACCTGGATGGTAATTTTTTGGACCTCCCTGTTAATGGTCAATACTTGAAACATTATTTCTCGGCTGTTCCGTCCAATGTATCATTTGAATGAGTCATAAAGAAGTTGTAACATGTGTATGCATTGTAAATAACTTTGCAGTTTTTCTGTTTTAGTTTTAGTTTTAATTGCCTGTACAGTTTTTAGTCTTTCCGAAGTGCAGTTGTATTTTATTTTCCATTGTAAATAGCTCTGCAAGTTTTATTTTGCTTTAGTTTAATTCTAGTTTCCTGTACAGTGGTTTTTAGTTTTATTTTAATTCTAGATGTCTGTACAGTTCTTAGTGTTGTTTTATTTCTTTTCCTTGCAGTCTGTGCAGTTTTGTTTCCTTAAGGAGCTCTGCAGTTTTATTTTGTTTCAGTTTTATTTGCTGCCTGTACATTTTTTGTGTTCAAGTCTGTACAGTTTTATTTTTGTTTTGTTTTGAGGCCTGTGTCTGCCCTTGGAAGTCTGTGCAAAGTTCTTCAGCTTTTGAGATCCTGTTCTTTAGCCTTGCCTGAACATCAATGAAAAAGTCAGCCCTCTAAAAATTGCTTTATTCTGAGCTGATCAATCCACAATCCAGTATTCATTATCATAATTATGAGATAGTCTGCTTAAACTGAACAGTGGAACTATTTTGTTATTCAGAACAATGGTAGAAAGATGACTGGATTTTGTGTCTTGCTTGCCACAGTTGTTTTAATTATAGAAAAACTGCTATGCTGTTTGGTTGGAGAAACTCCCGGGGAATCCAAGAAAAGTTGGTTATAAGAGGGGACTATGATTCATGTAATTATTTGAGTATCCACAAAGGCTATCAGTGCCCAGGCTGAAGCAGTTTCAGATGTTGATGTACTTCAAAAGAAAGAGATGAAAGTTGGATTAGCACCCTGTTATTTCCAATATATATAAAAAAAAAAAAGAGAAAAAAGAAGGAAAAAGAAAGAGTTGTATAATGAAAGAGGCAGCCAAGTTTCAAAAGATGTTTTTCTTCTACCCAGTTGAAGATCCTTCCTTACAGTTGTAAATTTGGGTCGTGTAAATCTAAAGGGTAACTTTGTCGGGGCTGTAAAAAGCTAAACTAGTAAACAGAGCTCTACTCGGTTTCCCCTTTTTACAATCTAGAAAAGCTGATCAGTCCGGAGTTCAACATTCGATCCAGTCTTCCTTCAAGAAAGTTTTATGCCCTTGTAATTGCTCATCAGAAATCTTCCTTAAGTAATTCAGCCTAGTATGTCCTTGGGAAATTTTGACAGCTATCAGTTAGTAGTCAATTTATTGTGAAGAATGTCTGTGGCAAGGCATGATGCATGGTCTATGTTGTTTTGAAACTAGAGTCCTGGGTTCTAAAATAATGCTACTATTTTACCCGTAGATATCGCCATTTGTTGAGAAGCAACACACCCCCACTGAAAAATGAATTTCATCCTTTGAGAACATTGAGCTCTCCTTTTTGCAGTAGGGACCCTCTTGATATTTTCAGGTTTTAAATCCAAATTTGCTTGCCTCCTTTTTAAAGTTGTGCTTTTTCTTGCATTCTAGCTTTGTTATCTCAGACTTCACTTCTTACATGCTAGAATCATTCATGCTTAAAGAAAATCTTACACCGGTACGAAAAGAATGCAGAAAACAGATAGAAAAATACATGAAAATCAAAACTTTCCTTTTTTGGTAATGTCGCGATATCGCGACACTTCCATTTATGGAAATGTCGCGAAATCGCGACAGGTTTTCAGAAAATCCGCCAAGTCCCAGAAGCGTAGCGAAATCGCGACACTTTCCATTTTTGGAAATGTCGCGATATCGCTACCGGTTAGGAGAGAGAAAGCAGAGTTGTACGGAACGTCACGATTTCGTGACATGTCGTGAAATCGTGACATGTTTGAGCCAGAAGCTGCAAGCACGAAAAACGTCGCGATATCACGACGGGTTTGGAGAGAGAAAGCCAGATCGTACGGAGAGGCGCGAAATCGTGACATGTCGCATTTTCGTGGCTGGAGAGAGAAGAAAGGCTGCAAGAGTGAAAATCGACTAAGTGCAAAAGATGTCGCGAAATCGCGACAAAATTCGGATGAAAGTGCCAAGTGGGAAAGGTGTCGCGATTTCGCGACGTCGCGAAATCGTGACCAAACTGGCAGAGTGAGCCCGAGGTGTACGGACTGTCGCGATTTCGTGACATGTCGCGAAATCGCGACAGGTCCGAGTCAAAGCCAGCAAGGGAGCAAGAGGAATCAAGGAAGCCACCATGTCGCGAAATCGCGACATGGTGGAAGGGAGAAGCCAGGACCAGCATCGCGAAATCGCGACGTCGCGACGCACCGAGGGCAGCGAGGGAAAGGCCCGACCGTGTCGCGATTTCGCGACACGGCCAAGGCAAAGGAAGCCAAAGGCGGCCGTGTCGCGATTTCGCGACACGGCCAGGAAAAGGAAGCCAAGGGAGCCACCATGTCGCGATTTCGTGACATGGTGGGAAGATGAGGCAAGAGAAGCCACCATGTCGCGAAATCGCGACATGGTCGACGATAGTCACGATGTCGCGAAATCGCGACGCTCCCAGCGTAGCAAGGTTTGGCAAGTGAAGGTGTCGCGAAATCATGACACAATTGGGAAAGCGTTGCGCAGGGCAGGGCATGTCGCGATTTCGTGACATGTCACGAAATCGCGACATGTCGCATTTTCGCGACCCTGCCAGCAAAGAGCCCGAGAGTGAAAGTGGCTTACAGAAGGCGTCCTGGGATGGTGACACGTGTCGGAACACAAAGCATGCCGCATATATTGAACCTTAGGACTTCTTTTTAATATTAAAGCTTTTGATTTAATAATTTTAAATGCTAATCCATCTTTTGTCTTTCATGCAGGAAGCCATCTGTCACTTGCGGGATAACGGAGAAGGAACCATAAAGACAAAGTCGAATGCAAATTAATCAAGGACAACCATGTTGAAAGTAAAGATGCCGAAAATTGCTGTGTCATCCAATTTTTCCAGATCCGGCTGCAAGGAGACTTTGTGGTGACTAAGCAGCTGCCCATAATGGAATATGTCGGGATTTGGCCGGGAAATGAAATATATGCACACAGTTGCCGGATTTTGCCGGTGAATGCATTTAATGAAGATTTATGGCAGAATTAATGGAGTGCAGATATTTCAACTCAGGGATGGCTTTGCGGAGATGAACTGTCGGAGGAGTAGTGACTCATCCAGCTTACCCGAAGGAATTAATGAGGGCATTTATTTGCAGTTGCGGGTGAATGCAAGTGGCATTCGAATTCTATCTTCTCCATTTATGGCAGCTGACTGCACTGATTTGCAGAATGGTTAAGTTTTATCCAGACTTTGTTTTTAAATGGCTTTTTATTGTAAAACCCGGGTCCTAGGGTTTAATGTGATAAGATTTGCGGTTAGAGAAGAAGATATTTCTGAAAAGATCAGGGTCTGTCCTGAGTCTATAAATACTTCTTCTCAATGTAATCGCGAGGAGGCGAAAACTTAGAAATAAAAGGCTATTGAAGCAATTTCTTGCAAATATTGTTAAATATTTTTATTTCTGGACTTGGAGTTGATGTGCTGTTGTTTTTCTGTGATAGCATGGCCAGGAGCCTAATATTTTGCAGACTGTGATAAGTTCATCTTCTTTTGTTATCCGTTCCATTAAAGTTTATTAGATATATGCTGTAAATCTGCCATATCAAGATTAAATATGTTGTTGGGCTTCATTTGTTCTATTGTATGTTAGGGGAAATTACAGATTTGAGGTTCAAGTTTGTTCTGATTGCTCTGTCCTCACTGTGCGAGCTAGGCTGTCGGTGAAAGATATCAATTTTAACCGACTTCCCTTCGGTTTATAATTTTCTGTTAGATCTGTTCCATCTTTGCCTTGTGCTCTTAGTTGAAAGTGATCTTAGAAAACTGGACACTTTCTTCTTTGATTTGTTCTGATATGAAGCTGATAGTATAAATGAAATTGATAGTTTAGGTTTTACAGTTAAAGTTTGGTAAACTTCTCTTTCTGCCTTACCCTACCTTCTCTTTGTTTTTCGAGAAATGATCCATTTTTATTTTCTTTATTTGTCTTTTATTTAAATCTGCTGACCCATGAGAGCTAGATCAAAGAATCAATTTCAAATCTGATTGCCAACAAGTGACAACTTCTGAGCATTACAGAGCAAGTTCATTGAGCCCGTTGTAAGGTACAGATAGTCCATATTGAAAACTATTCCAGAAGCGAAAAAGAGTGAATTGACATTCGACCCGACTCTGTAACTCACACCTTGGATAACCAGCTAGATCCTAAAGTGAGTGGGATTTATCCCGTATAAGTGTTATCAGAGTTTCCTGCTCATTCTTCACAGGGTGTGTATGAAAGTCGGACCAACAAGATGACTACTCGCTCCTGTCATCTGCATATGCACATAATCCACCAACCATGTTCTACAACCATGTGATCTACACAGTGCCAAGACAACCTCATTTGTTCTTTACCATAGATGAGGAGGTCATACCCACTTCTCCCACCTTTGCACACCCCTTCTTCTAGAATCTATCTCAATCCCTTTTTGAGAGTGATTCTTCCCTCTTAAATTGTACCCATTCATAGGTCACATCATTCACCCCTATCGTAGGAATGGTGTCTGACCCATCCTCCTCCACTAAATGAAGCTAGAAGTCATCCTTCCAAACTGCACAACAACTCCACCCCCAATAGGAACCACAAGTGTTTTCTCAAACCTCACACACATACTCCTCACAGGATTCTCAACCATTGTCATCCCAAGAACCATTTTTTACCATATCCGAAGGCATCTCCCAACAGCCCTTTCAGAAACAATATGCACAAACCCAAGCGAGGGTGTATGCATACATATTCCCCTTAGACCAAGCTCCTACTTCGGTAGCTTACCCTACCTTTTTGGCAGCTTTCCTACCAATCTCCCAGGTATCTAGAGTGTACGATACTCGGCCTCTAGCACCACCTACGTCTACGATGACTTTTAGGATACCATCACCTCCTCCTATCCAATATCCTACAACCAATCTCTCTTCCACCTATGGATCGAGACCAACAGCTTATCCACCCATCACACCAAGCTATTCAACACAGTTTATCTTCTTTATTTCCTACCCTCCAAGTTAGATATAGATCCCATATTTTGATACCTTATCTCGACCACCCCTAGTACCAGTAGCCCCGATACCTACACCATTACCAGCTGCACCCAGCTTCTTTACGACTCCTCTAACTTGGTCGTCACCACCTATGGCCCAACCATTATAGCAAGATCCAACCCAATAATTACCTGCACCACAACCACATGCCTCATAGTCACAATATTATTACCCATAATAGGTACCTACCCCACAACCTAGTGTGCCTATAGATACGACAACACATGTTTCCCAATACCCGCCTTATCAAGATTAGGCATAAACAATGTTCTCCGCAATATTGGGAAGAGCAACAATACCAATATCTACCACATCCACAGACTCATCCTATCGTAGCCCAGTCTCCCACTCCTACAACACCCTAACTTCAACTCCTACGAGATGAAGTCAAAATTCTTAACCTACGCACCTCTAGTTATGGGCCATAAAATCCCTATTATGATGGATTATGCAATGATCTAGTTCACCCATTAGTTCCCATTCCTCCCTACCCCTATTGCTTCAAAATACCAAAGTTCAACAAGTATAGAGGTAAGGAAGACCCTAGAGAGCATGTGAGCAATTACTACTCATCCCGTTATCAAATCCATAGTAGTAACCCTTTCATGTTGTGTACCATTTTCCTCTTCCTCACTGGGCCCGTATTGGACTGGTACAACATGCTCCCATGCCATAGTCTATATACCTTTGAGCAACTAGCCAATTCTTTCCTAGAAAACTTTTCCATCAACAACAAGAAAAAGACCACATTTTTTGATGTGTACGCCTTATGACAGGCTGATGACAAACTCATCATGGAGTTCATTACCAGATGGATAGTTATTATCCATGACCTCACCAATAGCCTCCCCACTACGGAGCTCATGACAATCTTTTCCAAGAGTTTCCACAAACACATCTCCACATACCTCCAACTTCATCAAAGCCACACTTTTGAAGATGCCATTTCACAACCAAAAGTCATTGAAGACATCAACATTCAATCTAGAAAAATCAATTTGAGAACCAAATCCAACTATAATCCCTATTTCCACTTCAACAGAACCACACCAAATTAACCTTATCCTCGACCACCACAAGCCAACCAAGTTGCAACTGCTACCATAGCACTAGCACCAACTCCTCCACCCTATCACCGTAGCCACAAGCATTCCAGACTAATGCTCCTACTCCACCTAGACCACAATAATATAGGGGCATGTGCCCATAGGGTCCACCACACAACCTCACACCATTATCTGAACCACTACCAGCTCTATTTCATAGATTGCATGAGGACAACCATCTCCTCCTACCTGAGATCTGCCCACTGGATCCAAATATACATAAGCCTTGCGGACATAACAAGTAGCTATTTTTCCCTTTCCATAGGTAATGTGGTCATGATATCGATTCGTGTAACTCCTTCCATGGGCAAGTTCAAGACCTAATTGATAGGGGCATCATCCAGGTAGTAAACCCTCTAGCCCCATAGAATCAAAACTTAGGGATTTTCCACAACTCTTTACCGGATCACAAAGGAACCAACCCTCCTAGACCTCCAAAAAATCCCCCAGCACCACCTCACCAAGTGAAAAATGTCCAACATGATCCTCCATCACATGGCATAGTAGGTATGATCGACCTCACTATGAGAAACCAACGGTACCTATCATGCCAGAAGACACCTATCATTTCTCTACAAACTCTATCCACATCATCGCAAGTACCTCAAATGCCTACTACCGTACCACCACCATCTCAAAATGTGATTACCATTCATGGTAGCTGTTGGTCCGACTTTTATACACACCCTGTGAAGAATGAGCATAAAACTCTTATAACACTTATACGAGATAAATCCCACTCACTTTAGGATCTAGCTGGTTATCCAAGGTGCGAGTTACAAAGTCGGGTCGAATGTCTATTCACTCTTTTCCACTTTTGGAATAGTTTTCAATATGGACTGTCTGTTACCTTACAACGGGCTCTGAAATTGTTCAATAATGTCTAGAAGTTGTCACTTGTTGACAATCATATTTAAAATTAATTCTTTGATCTAGCTCTTATGGGTCAGCAGATTTAAATAAATGATAAATTTAAAAGAAAATAAAAATGGATCATTTCACGGTAAAACAAAGAGTAGGGTAGGGCAGAAAGAGAAGTCTATCAAACTTAGCTGTAAAACAAGACTACCAATTTTATTTATACTATCAGCTTCACAACAGAACAAATTAAAGAAGAAAGTGTCCAGCTTTCTAAGATCACTTTCTACTAAGAGCATAAGGCGAGAGATGGAACAAATCTGAAAGAAAATCATAAACAGAAGGGAAGTCCGTTAAAATTGGTGTTTCTCACCAGCGAAGATAGCTCACACAAGTGATGACAGAGCAATTAGAACAAACTTGAACCTTAAATCGGTGATTTTCCCTAGTATACGATGAGAACAAATGAAGCCCAACAACATATTTAATCTTGATAACACAGATTCACGAGATATATTTAATAAACTTTAATGAAATGGATAACAAAAGAAGATGAACTTATCACAATCCGCAAAATATTAGGCTCCCGGCCATGCTATCACGAAAACAAAAGCACATCAACTCCAAGTCCAGAAACAAAGTATTTAACAAAATTTGCAAGAAATTGCTTGAATAGCCTTTTATTTCTAAGTCTCCGCCTCCTGCGATTACATTGAGAAGAAGTATTTATAGACTCAGGACAGACCCTAATATTTTCAAAAATATCTTCTTCTCCAACTGTAAATCTTATCATCTTAAACCCTAGTACCCAGTTTTTACAATATAAAGTCATTTAAAATGAAATCTTGATAAAACCTAACCATTCTGCAAATCAGTGCAGTCACTTACCATAAATGGAGAAGATAGAATTTGAATGCCACTTGCATTCACCCGCAACTGTGAGTAAATGTCTTCATTAATGCCCTCGGGTAATTTGGATGAATCACCACTTCTCTGACATTTCATCCCGCAGAGCCATCCTTGAGTTGAAAATCTCTGCAAGATATTAATTCTGCCATAAATTATCATTAAACGCATTCACCGGAAAATCTCGGTAACTATGTGTAGATATTTTCATTTTTCGGCCAATTCTCGACATTTTCCATCAAATGGGCAGCAGCTTAGTCACCGTAAAGTCTCTTTTCGGCCAGATCTATAAAATTTAGATGAAACAGCAATTCTCGGCATCTTTCCTTTCAATATGGCTATCTTCGATTAATTTGCACTTGACTTTGTCTTTATGGCCATTTCTCCGTTATCATGTAAGTGCCAGATGGCTTCCTGCATGAAAGACAAACAAGGATTAGCATTTTAAAATTATTAAATCAAAAGCTTAAATATTAAAATGAAGCCCTAAAGTTTAGTATACGCGGCTCTAATTATCTGATACGTGGCTTGCTTTGTCTTGACACATGTCACAAAATCGTGACACGTGTCCATTTCAGCTGTCTTTTCATTCTGGCCCTTTTCTGTCCAAGTCGCGAAAATGCGACATGTCACGATTTCGCGACATGTCACGAAATCGTGACATCCCCTGCTCTTTGGCAATTTTTGCTCATTGTGTCACGATTTCGCGACACCTCTACTCTTTAAACACTCCTTTGCAATGAACACAGCCGCGCCTTCTTCTTCCGACTTCTTTTTCTCCTCCCCCCCGCCGTGTCGCGACTTCGTGACACATTCGGGCCTCAGCATTTCTTTCCCCCGTCGTGTCACGATTTTGCGACGTCGCGATTTCGCGACACAACCGGGCCTCAGCACTTCTTTCCTCCGTCGTGTCACGATTTCGCGACATCGCGAAATCGCGACGTCACAATTTCGCGACACAACCAGGCCTCAGCACTTCTTTCCTCCGTCGTGTCGCGACTTCGTGACACAACCGAGGCTTCCCTTGCCATCTCTCCACCATGTCGCAAAATCGCAACATGGTGGTTCCTTAACTCGCCAACTCTGATTTGTGTCACGATTTCGCGACGTCGCGAAATCACGACGTCGCGATTTTGCGACACCTTTTGACCTTGCCCCCCTTTCTCTCAAACTGTCACGATTTTGCGACGTCATGAAATCGTGACGTCATGATTTCACGACATGTTTCTGCTTTAGATTTTTTTATTTGATTCCTCTTGCTCCCCTTGCTTGCATTGCTTTGACTTGGACCCATCACGATTTTGCGACGTGTCGCAAAATTGCGACGGTCCGTACGCCTCGGGTGCCCTCATCGAAAAACGTCACGATTTCATGACATGTTGCGAAATCACGACCTGTTTCTGACTTGCTTCCTTTTGCCTCCTGCAGTTGTGAAAATGCAACATGTCACGATTTCGCGACATGTCACGATTTCGCGACGTTCTGTACACTCTGGCTTTCTCTCTCCAAAATTGTAGCGATTTCGCGACATTTCCAAAAATGGAAATGTCACGATATCATGACATTTCCAAATTCCAAAAATGAAAAGTGTCACGATTTCACTACATTTTTCTGACTTGGCGGATTTTCTTGAAACCTATCGCGATTTCGCGACATTTCCAAAAATGGAAGTGTCGCAATTTCGCTACTTTGCCAAAAATGAAAAGTTTTGATTTTCAATGAATTTATCTATCTGTTTTCTGCATTTTTTTCATACCGGTGAAAGATTTTCTTTAATCAACAACGATTCTAACATGTGAAAAATGAATTCTAGAATAAAACAAAGCCAGATGCAAATAAAAGCACAACTTAAAAAGGAGGCAAGCAGATTTGGAATTTGAAACCTGGAAAACATCAAGAGGGTCCTTACTTGCAAAAATGAAAGCTCAAAATTTTCAAAGGGTGGAAATTCATTTTTCGATGGGGGGTGTGTTGCTTCTCAAAAAATGGCGATATCTACAGGTAAAATAGTAGCATTATTTTAGAACCCAAGACTCTAGTTTCAAAACAACATAGACCATGCATCAAGCCTTGCCACAGATATTCTTCAAAATAAATTAACTACTAACTGATAGTTGTTAAAATTTCCCAAGGACATACTAGGCTGAATCATTTAAGAAAGATTTATGATGTGCAATTACAAGCGTATAAAACTTTCTTCAAGAATGACTGGATCGAATGTTGAACTCTGGATTGATCAACTTTTCTAGATTGTAAAAATGGGAAACCGAGTAGAGCTATGTTTACTAGTTTAGCCTTTTACGACCCCGACAGAGTTACCCTTTAGATTTACACGACCCAAATTTACAACTGTAAGGTAGAATCTACAACTTGGTAGAAGTAAAATATCTTTTGAAGTCTTGGCTATCTCTTTCATTATATAACTCTTTTTTTTTTCTTTTTTCTTTTTTTTTAATCTATATATTGGAAATAACAGAGTGCCAATTTCATGCTGTCTGCTCAACTTTCATCTTTTTCTTTTGAAATACATCAATATCTGAAAAGCCTTAGAAAGAATAACAATTTTCTTTTAATATTTCATCAATCTGGAACTCGCTTCGACTTGGGCACTGATAGCCTTTGTGGATACTCAAATAATTACACGAATCATAGTCCCCTCTTATGACCAACTTTTCTTGGATTTCCTGGGAGTTTCTCCAGCCAAACAGCATAGCAGTTTCTTTATAATTAAAACAACTATGGCAAGCAAGACATAAAATCCAATCATCCTTCCACTGTTGTTCTAACTAAAAAAATAGTTCCACTGTTCAGTTTAAGCAGACTATCTCAATTTGAATAATGAACACTGGATTCTGAACTCAGAATAAAACAATTTTTAGAAGGCCGACTTTTTCATTGATGCTCAGGCAAAGGTTAAAGAACATAATTCTTTAAAATAAATTAAACTGTATATACTTGCAAGGATAAACACGGACCTTAAGAACAAAATAAAAATAAAACTGTACAGACTTTAACATAAAATTCTACAGGCACCAAAGGAAATGAAATAAAATACATAAATATACAGACCCGAAATGGAAGGACACAGAGTGTACAGACCTTAAACAACAAACAAAATAAAACTACACAGACATTTAAAATAAAACTAAAGTAAAGCAACACTGCACAGACATTTAAATAAAACTAAAGTAAAATAAAACTAAAAACTGTAGAGTTATTTACAATGTATACACATGTTACAACTTCTTTGTGACTCAAAAAATGTAGCAGATGGAAAAGTAGAGAAATAGTGCCTTAAAATTTTTTGACCATTTGCAAGTAAATTTAGAAAAATTACCTTTCAGGTCCTGTTGACGAAATGCACTCCAGACTATGCTTCCAAAAAAAATTTTGCTACCTGGGAAAACTTGTGTTTACCGTCTTTCCTCTCTCCTTTTTTTTTTTTTTTTTTTTATGGATCTTGTCCCACTGAAAAAAAAATCTGCAACTCTTTCAAATTAAACAAATCATATAATAACAAATCATATGATAACATGTTAATGCTTCTACTTGAAGGGTTTATAGAATTCTTTCAAAAGGACAGAATGTAAAAACCCCCCCATGATCAAATACCTTAAAGCTTTTATAGACCCAGACCATCACATCTTCAGATTTATGTGACAACTCAAAGAGATCATAGTTTATCCGTATGTCTTGGTTCTTAACAAATTGAACATTTTGTGGTTGCTGTACTGCTTCAATATCCAAGACTTCAATTTTTATCCCTCTAGCAAAATTTTCATAATTTGCCTTTTCACTTGAGCCTTGCTTAGATTTAACCCCATCAATGTGTAATGTCCAAACATCATTGTTGTAATTGGTCAGAGCTGTAACCTGTCTTACCTTCTTGGTTGCCAAATTATAATCTCCAATACCCACATCAACATGATTTACAATATTTTCTTTAATATTATGTTCAGTAGTTACAGGCTTACATTGAGAATCTTTACCTATTCCAAGTTGGTTGACCACATTCACATTTACTATCTTTTCCTCCTTTTCTTGAAATTCAACAGGTGGTCCAGAGTAAGCTTCAATCAAGCTATCCTTTTGTTCAACAATCTGGGCCAGCTCATGGGGGGTGATGTCAGCTTTACTTTCCTTCATATCCTCAATGATGTTATCCTCCTCAATTACTTCTGCATAGTGATATTGAATCTCATTTTCATCATCCTCTGATGAGGAAGGATCATTATTAGGTTCTGGACTCTCACATCTCAAATTATAACTGTCCCTTTTGAACTGTTGAAAATCCTGTACTTCATCCATAGGAATCTCTACAAGATTTTTTTATTCTACGAGAAAAGTGAAAGAATCTAAAACCCTGGTTGTACTATTTTTGGATGAACTATAAATATCAATATTTCTTTAATTTCTAGGGAAATTTAACTCACCAGAAAAAACTTTAGATTTGGGTAATGCTAGATCACAAGTGTTTACCTCAAGCACTTCCACTTTGAACTTGTCAAAACCTTTCTCTATATTTTGCACATGCTGAGTGGATGTCACAGTTAACAGAATTTCCTTGGGTAGAGCATTATATGTTGGCACTAACTCATGATGTGGAATGGGATCCGAAATAGGCATGTTCTGTATAACATAGGATATCAAAGGACTGCTCAAAATTTGAGGTCCTAACTGTCTTTCAAGAATTAAAGCTTCTTTATAAGCTCCTACCAGGGTTGTGATATTGATGTCTCTCTTGAGGAAAATAGAGGTCACTGAATCCAATGCATTCCTTTAGATTTCTAAGGCCAGATTTGCATTTGGAATGTAATGACCAGTCATTCTACCATAAGCTCTTTGGAACTTCATATTGAAAGACCTGATAGCTTCTCCCAACTCTCTCTTGATGCTGGAAAATTGTTGGTATAACACATTGGGGTTTATCACTTCCCCAAATTGTGATATAAAAACTTTCTCTAGGTCATTCCAACTGGTAATAGAATTGCTAGTGAGGTTTAGAAACCGGTCATAAGCTCCCTCTTGGAGAGTGAACGGGAACAATCTGCAAGCAACATCTTCATGCTGTATATTTAACAATTTTAGAGCATTCTTATATGCCATCAGGTGTTCTTCGGCTATTTTATTCCCATCATGCTTATACCTAGGGAGATATCTCTCAAGATGTCTGGGCAGATCATGGGTTATACCCGGAATGTTTAAAGCAGTGGAACCCAACCAATTTTCCATTACCACTTGATTGACGGTGATATTCTAAGTTGTAATTGGAGTAACTACCAATGGTGATAAAATTGTTCTTAACAGACTACTGAAATTTAGGTCCCCTTTTTCTTGGCAATTTTAAATATTGTACAGACAATTTACAATACTGAATGGAGTTCAGTGGGCCTTTTAAATGTTGGTGTTAAGTTTCGCTGTTCAGGCAAAAATTCAAACAACAAAATTTTAAAGGCAGAGGAGGAAGGAAAATTGGCTACCAGACTTTGGATAAAATACAGCATTTGTCAAGTACCACATACAGTCAGATTTCTCAACTCAAGCGCACTAAGAACGTAAGTTCGGCCCTCCTTCTAGCGCCATTTTTAAATGTTGGTCCGACTTTTATACACACCCTGTGAAGAATGAGCATAAAACTCTGATAACACTTATACGAGATAAATCCCACTCACTTTAAGATCTAGCTGGTTATCCAAGGTGCGAGTTACAGAGTTGGGTCGAATGTCTATTCACTCTTTCTTGCTTCTAAAATAGTTTTCAATATGGACTGTCTGATACTTTACAACGGGCTCTGAACTTGTTTAGTAATGTCTAGAAGTTGTCACTTGTTGACAATCAGATTTAAAATTAATTTTTTGATCTAGCTCTTATGGGTCAACAGATTTAAATAAATGACAAATTAAAAAAAAAAAAAAAATGTATCATTTCACGCTAAAACAAAGAGAGTAGGGTAGGGCAGAAAGAGAAGTCTATCAAACATAGCTGTAAAACAAGACTACCAATTTTATTTATACTATCACCTTCATAACAGAACAAATCAAAGAAGAAAGTGTCTAGCTTTCTAAGATCACTTTCTACTAAGAGCATGAGGCAGAGATGGAACAGATCTGAAAGAAAATCATAAACAGAAGGGAAGTCCGTTAAAATTGGTATTTCTCACCAGCAGCATAGCTCACACAGTGAGGACAGAGCAATTAGAACAAACTTGAACCTTAAATCAGTGATTTTCCCTAGTATACAGTAGAACAAATGAAGCCCAACAACATATTTAATCTTGATAACATAGATTCACAGCATATATTTAATAAACTTTAATGAAACGGATAAAAAAAGAAGATGAACTTATCACAATCTGCAAAATATTAGGCTCCTAGCCATGCTATCACAGAAAACAAAAGCACATCAACTCCAAGTCCAAAAATAAAGTATTTAACAAAATTTGCAAGAAATTGCTTCAATAGCCTTTTATTTCTAAGTCTCCGCCTCCTCGCGATTACATTGAGAAGAAGTATTTATAGACTCAGGACAGACCCTGATCTTTTCATAAATATCTTCTTCTCCAACCGTAAATCTTATCATCTTAAACCCTAGTACCCAGGTTTTACAATATAAAGTCATTTAAAATGAAATCTTGATAAAACCTAACCATTATGCAAATCAGTGCAGTCACTTGCCATAAATGAAGAAGATGGAATTCGAATGCCACTTGTATTCATCCGCAACTGTGAGTAAATGTCTTCATTAATGCCCTCAGGTAATTTGGATGAATCACCACTTCTCTGACATTTCATCCCGCAGAGCCATCCTTGAGTTGAAAATATCTACAAGCTATTAATTCTGCCATAAATTATCATTAAACGCATTCATTGGCAAATCCCGGTAACTATGTGTAGATATTTTTATTTTTTGGCCAATTCCCGACATATTCCATCAAATGGGCAGCAGCTTAGTCACCGTAAAGTCTCTTTGCAGCCAGATCTATAAAATTTGGATGAAACAGCAATTCTCGACATCTTTCCTTTCAATATGGCTGTCTTCGATTAATTTGCATTTGACTTTGTCTTTATGGCCATTTCTTCGTTATCATGTAAGTGCCAGATGGCTTCCTCCATGAAAGACAAACAAGGATTAGCATTTTAAAATTATTAAATCAAAAGCTTAAATATTAAAATGAAGCCCTAAAGTTCAGTATACGCGGCTCTAAATATCTGATACATGGCTTGATGTCTTGACACATGTCGCAAAATCACGACACGTGTCCATTTCAGCTGTCTTTTCATTTTGGCCCTTTTCTGTCCAAGTCGCAAAAATGTGACATGTCGCGATTTCACGACATGTCGCGAAATCGCGACATCCCCTGCTCTTTGGAAATTTTTGCTCATTGTGTCGCGATTTCGCGACGTCGCGATTTCACGACACCTTTACTCTTTAAACACTCCTTTGCAATGAACACAGCCGCGCCTTCTTCTTCCAACTTCTTTTTCTCCTCCCCCCGCCATGTCGCGACTTCGCAACACAGCCGGGCCTCAGCATTTCTTTCCCCCGTCGTGTCACGATTTCGCGATGTCGCAACGTCACGATTTCGCGACACAACTGGGCCTCAGCACTTCTTTCCTCCGTCGTGTCATGATTTTGCGACGTCGCGATTTCGCGACACAACCAGGCCTCAACACTTCTTTCCTCTGCTGTGTCGCGACTTCGCGACACAGCCGAGGCTTCCCTTGCCATCTCTCCACCATGTCGCAAAATCGCGACATGGTGGTTCCTTAACTCGCCAACTCTGATTTGTGTCACGATTTCACGACGTCGCGAAATCGCGACGTCGCGATTTCGCGACACCTTTTGACCTTGCCCCCCTTTCTCTCAAACTGTCACGATTTCGCGACATGTTCCTGCCTTAGCTTTTTTTATTTGATTCCTCTTGCTCCCCTTGCTTGCATTGCTTTGACTTGGACCCGTCGCGATTTCATGACATGTCACGAAATCACGATGGTCCGTATGCCTCGGGTGCCCTCACCGAAAAACGTCGTGATTTCGTGACGTCGCGATTTCGTGACATGTCGCGAAATCGCGACTTGTTTCTGACTTGCTTCCTTTTGCTTCCTGCAGCCACAAAAATGCAACATGTCACGATTTCGTGACATGTCATGATTTTGCGACGTTCCGTACACTCTAGCTTTCTCTCTCCAAAACTGTAGCGATTTCGTGACATTTCCAAAAATGGAAATGTCGTGATATCACGACATTTCCAAAAATGGAAATGTCACGATATCGCGACATTTTCAAAAATGGAAAGTGTCGCGATTTCGCTACGTTTTTCTGACTTGGCGGATTTTTCTGAAACCTGTCGCGATTTCACGACATTTTCAAAAATGGAAGTGTCACGATTTCGCTACTTTGCCAAAAATGAAAAGTTTTGATTTTCAATGAATTTATCTATCTGTTTTCTGCATTTTTTTCATACCGGTGAAAGATTTTCTTTAATCAGCAATGATTCTAACATGTGAAAAATGAATTCTGGAATAAAACAAAGCCAGATGCAAATAAAAGCACAACTTAAAAATGAGGCAAGCAGATTTGGAATTTGAAACCTGAAAAACATTAAGAGGGTCCTTACTGCAAAAATGAAAGCTCAAAATTTTCAAAGGGTGGAAATTCATTTTTCAGTGGGGGTGTGTTGCTTCTCAACAGTAGCCTAACCCATCAGTTACATAACACCCCTATACAACTATCCATCTTTGATCTCCTACAATAGTCTCAACACCACCATGAGCTATTTTTCCCTTTCCATAGGTAATGTGGTCATGATATCGATTCGTGTAACTCCTTCCATGGGCAAGTTCAAGACCTAATTGATAGGGGCATCATCCAGGTAGTAAACCCTCTAGCCCCATAGAATCAAAACTTAGGGATTTTCCACAACTCTTTACCGGATCACAAAGGAACCAACCCTCCTAGACCTCCAAAAAATCCCCCAGCACCACCTCACCAAGTGAAAAATGTCCAACATGATCCTCCATCACGTGGCATAGTAGGTATGATCGACCTCACTATGAGAAACCAACGGTACCTATCATGCCAGAAGACACCTATCGTTTCTCTACAAACTCTATCCACATCATCGCAAGTACCTCAAATGCCTACTACCGTACCACCACCATCTCAAAATGTGATTACCATTCATGGTAGTCGTTGGTCCGACTTTTATACACACCCTGTGAAGAATGAGCATAAAACTCTGATAACACTTATACGGGATAAATCCCACTCACTTTAGGATCTAGCTGGTTATCCAAGGTGCGAGTTACAGAGTCGGGTCGAATGTCTATTCACTCTTTTCCGCTTCTGGAATAGTTTTCAATATGGACTATCTGTTACCTTACAACGGGCTCTGAACTTGTTCAGTAATGTCTAGAAGTTGTCACTTGTTGACAATCAGATTTAAAATTAATTCTTTGATCTAGCTCTTATGGGTCAGCAGATTTAAATAAATGACAAATTTAAAAGAAAATAAAAATGGATCATTTCACGGTAAAACAAAGAGAGTAGGGTAGGGCAAAAAGAGAAGTCTATCAAACTTAGCTGTAAAACAAAACTACCAATTTTATTTATACTATCAGCTTCACAATAGAACAAATCAAAGAAGAAAGTGTCCAGCTTTCTAAGATCACTTTCTACTAAGAGCATAAGGCAGAGATGGAACAGATCTGAAAGAAAATCATAAACAGAAGGGAAGTCCGTTAAAATTGGTATTTCTCACCAGCAGCATAGCTCACACAGTGAGGACAGAGCAATTAGAACAAACTTGAACCTTAAATCGGTGATTTTCCCTAGCATACAATAGAACAAATGAAGCCCAACAACATATTTAATCTTGATAACACAGATTCACAACATATATTTAATAAACTTTAATGAAACGGATAACAAAAGAAGATGAACTTATCACAATCTGCAAAAGATTAGGCTCCTGGCCATGCTATCACAGAAAACAAAAGCACATCAACTCCAAGTCCAAAAACAAAGTATTTAACAAGATTTGCAAGAAATTGCTTCAATAGCCTTTTATTTCTAAGTCTCCGCCTCCTGCGATTACATTGAGAAGAAGTATTTATAGACTCAGGACAGACCCTGATCTTTTCAGAAATATCTTCTTCTCCAATCGTAAATCTTATCATCTTAAACCCTAGTACCCGGGTTTTACAATATAAAGCCATTTAAAACAAAGTCTTGATAAAACTTAACCATTCTGCAAATCAGTGCAGTCACTTGCCATAAATGGAGAAGATAGAATTTGAATGCCACTTGCATTCACCCGCAACTGTGAGTAAATGTCTTCATTAATGCCCTCGGGTAATTTGGATGAGTCACCACTTTCTTGACATTTCATCTCCGCAGAGCCATCCCTGAGTTGAAAATCTCTGCAAGCTATTAATTCTGCCATAAATTTTCATTAAATGCATCCATCGGCAAATTCCGATAGCGTGTGTAGATATTTTCATTTTTCGGCCAATTCCCGACATACTCCATTAAATGGGCAGTTGCTTAGTCACCGTAAAGTCTCTTTTCGGCCAGATCTGTAAAATTTGGATGAAACAGCAATTTTCGGCATCTTTCCTTTCAATACGACTGTCTTCGATTAATTTGCACTTAACTTTGTCTTTATGGCCATTTCTCCGTTATCATGTAAGTGCCAGATGGCTTCCTGCATGAAAGACAAACAAGGATTAGCATTTTAAAATTATTAAATCAAAAGCTTAAATATTAAAATGAAGCCCTAAAGTTCAGTATACGTGGCTCTAATTATCTGATACGTGGCTTGCTTTGTCTTGACACGTGTCGCAAAATCGTGACACGTGTCCATTTCCAGCTGTCTTTTCATTCTGGCCCTTTTCTGTCCAAGTCGCGAAAATGCGACATGTCGCGATTTCGCGACATGTCATGAAATCGCGACATCCCCTGCTCTTTGGCAACTTTTGCTCATTGTGTCACGATTTCGCGACACCTCTACTCTTTAAACACTCCTTTGCAATGAACACAGCCGCGCCTTCTTCTTCCGACTTCTTTTTCTCCTCCCCCGCCCATCGTGTCGCGATTTCGTGACACAGCCGGGCCTCAACATTTCTTTCCCCCATCATGTCGTGATTTTGTGACGTTGCGACTTCGTGACACAACCGGGCCTCAGCACTTCTTTCCTCCGCCGTGTCGCGATTTTGCGACATCGCGAAATCGTGACGTCGCGATTTCGTGACACAACCAGGCCTCAGCACTTCTTTCCTCCATCGTGTCGCGATTTCGCGACACGCCGAGGCTTCCTTGCCATCTCTCCACCATGTCGCGAAATCGCGACATGGTGGTTCCTTAACTCGCCATCTCTGATTTGTGTCACGATTTTGCGATGTCGCGAAATCGCGACGTCACGATTTCGCGACACCTTTTGACCTTGCCCCCTTTCTCTCAAACCGTCACGATTTCGTGACGTCGTGAAATCGCGACGTCACGATTTCGCGACATGTTCCTGCCTTAGCTTTTTTTTATTTGATTCCTCTTGCTCCCCTTGCTTGCATTGCTTTGACTTGGACCCATCGCGATTTCGCGACATGTCACAAAATCGCGACGGTCCGTACGCCTCGGGTGCCCTCGCCGAAAAACGTCGCGATTTCGCGACGTCGCGATTTCTCGACATGTGTCGCGAAATCGTGACCTGTTTTCGACTTGCTTCCTTTTGCCTCCTGCAGCCGCGAAAATGCAACATGTCACGATTTCGCGACATGTCACGATTTCGTGACGTTCCGTACGCTCTTGCTTTCTCTCTCCAAACCCGTAGCGATTTCGCGACATTTCCAAAAATAGAAAGTGTCACGATATCGTGACATTTCCAAAAATGGAAAGTGTCACGATTTCGCTACATTTTTGCGACTTGGCGGATTTTCCAAAACCCATCGCGATATCGCGACATTTCCAAAAATGGAAGTGTCGCGATATCGCGACATTTCCAAAAATGGAAAGTTTTGGTTTTCAATGAATTTATCTATCTGTTTTTTGCATTTTTTTCATACCGGTGAAAGATTTTCTTTAATCAGCAATGATTCTAACATGTGAAAAATGAATTCTGGAATAAATCAAAGCCAGATGCAAATAAAAGCACAACTTAAAAAAGGAGGCAAGCAAATTTGGAATTTGAAACCTGGAAAACATCAAGAGGGTCCTTACTGCAAAATGAAAGCTCAAAATTTTCAAAGGGTGGAAATTCATTTTTCAGTGGGGGTGTGTTGCTTCTCAACAAATGGCGATATCTGTAGGTAAAATAGTAGCATTATTTTAGAACCCAGGACTCTAGTTTCAAAACAACATAGACCATGCATCAAGCCTTGCCACAGATATTCTTCAAAATAAATTGACTACTAACTAATAGTTGTCAAAATTTCCCAAGGACATACTAGGCTGAATCATTTAAGGAAGATTTCTGATGTGCAATTACAAGCGTATAAAACTTTCTTCAAGAATGACTGGGCCTTCGAATGTTGAACTCTGGATTGATCAGCTTTTCTAGATTGTAAAAAGGGGAAACCGAGTAGAGCTCTGTTTACTAGTTTAGCCTTTTACAGCCCCGACAGAGTTACCCTTTAGATTTACACGACCCAAATTTACAACTGTAAGGTAGAATCTACAACTTGGTAGAAGAAAAACATCTTTTGAAGTCTTGGCTGCCTCTTTCATTATATAACTCCTTTTTTTTTTTTTTTTTCTTTTTTTTTTTTTTTTTTTTATATATATATTTATCTATATATTGGAAATAACAGAGTGCCAATTTCATGCTGCTTGCTCAACTTTCATCTTCTCTCTCTCTCTTTTGAAATATATCAACATCTGAAAAGCCTTAGAAAGAATAACAATTTTCTTTTAGTATTTCATCAATCCTGGAACTCGCTTCACACTGGGCACCGATAGCCTCTGTGGATACTCAAATAATTACATGAATCATAGTCCCCTCTTATAACCAACTTTTTTGGATTCCCCGGGAGTTTCTCCACCAAACAAAGATAGCGCTTTCTTTATAATTAAAACAAATTGTGGCAAGCAAGACACAAAATCCAATCATCCTTCCACCGTTGTTCTAACTAAAAAAATAGTTCCACCGTTCGACTTAAGCGGACTATCTCACAATTATGATAATGAACACTGGATTCTGGACTCGGAATAAAACAATTTTAGAAGGCTAACTTTTTCATTGATGCTCAGGCAAAGGTTAAAGAACATAATTCTTTAAAAGCTAAAGTAAACTGTATAGACTTGCAAGGATAAACACGGACCTTAAGAACAAAATAAAAATAAAACTGCACAGACTTTAACATAAAATTCTACAGGCACCAAAGGAAATGAAATAAAATACATAAATGTACAGACCCAAAATGGAAGGACACAGAGTGTACAGACCTTAAACAACAAACAAAATAAAACTGCACAGACATTTAAAATAAAACTAAAGTAAAGCAACACTGCACAGACATTTAAATAAAACTAAAGTAAAATAAAACTAAAAACTGTAGAGTTATTTACAATGTATACACATGTTACAACTTCTTTGTGACTCAAAAAATGTAGCAGATGGAAAAGTAGAGAAATAGTGCCTTAAATTTTTTTGACCATTTGCAAGTAAATTTAGAAAAATTACCTTTCAAGTCCTGTTGACGAAATGCACTCCAGACTATGCTTCCAAAATTTTTTTTGCTACCCGGGAAAACTTGTGTTTACCGTCTTCCCTCTCTCTTTTTTTTTTTTTTTTTTATGGATCTTGTCCCACTGAAAAACAAATCTGCAACTCTTTCAAATTAAACAAATCATATAATAACAAATCATATGATAACATGTTAATGCTTCTACTTGAAGGGTTTGCAGAATTCTTTCAAAAGGACGAAATGTAAAAACCCCCCAGGATCAAATACCTTAAAGCCTTTATAGACCCAGACCATCACATCTTCAGATTTATGTGACAACTCAAAGAGATCATATTTTATCCGTATGTCCTGGTTCTTAACAACTTGAACATTTTGTGGTTGCTCTATCGCTTCAATATCCAAGACTTCAATTTTTATCCCTCTAGCAAAATTTTCATAATTTGCTTTTTCACCTGAGCCTTGCTTAGATTTAACCCCATCAATGTGTAATGTCCAAACATCATTGTTGTGATTGATTAGAGCTGTAACCTGTCTTACCTTCTTGGTTGCCAAATTATAATCTCCAATATCCACATCAACATGATTTACAACCTTTTCTTTGATATTATGTTCAGTAGTTACAGGCTTATATTGAGACTCTTTACCTATTCCAAGTTGGTTGACCACATTCACATTTACTATCTTTTCCTCCTTTTCTTGAAATTCAACAGGTGGTCCAGAGTAAGCTTCAATCAAGTTATCCTTTTGTTCAACAATCTGGGCCAGCTCATGGAGGGTGATGTCAACTTTACTTTCCTTCATATCCTCAATGATGTTATCCTCCTTCTCAGTTACTTTTGCATAGTGATATTGAATCTCATTTTCATCATCCTCTGATGAGGAAGGATCATTATTAGGTTCTGGACTCTCACATCTCAAATTATAACTGTCCCTTTTGAACTGTTGAAAATCTTGTACTTCATCCATAGGAATCTCTACAAGATTTTTTGACTCTACGGGAAAAGTGAAAGAATCTGAAACCCTGGTTGTACTATTTTTGGATGAACTAGAAATATCAATATTTCTTTGATTTCTAGGGAAATTTAACTCACCAGGAAAAACTTCAGATTTGGGTAATGCTAGATCACAAGTGTTTACCTCAAGCACTTCCACTTTGAACTTGTCAGAACCTTTCTCTATATTTTGCACATGTTGAGTGGATGTCACAGTTAACGGAGTTTCCTTGGGTAGAGCATGACATGTTGGCACTAACTCATGATGTGGAATGGGATCCGAAATAGGCATGTTCTGTATAACATAGGATATCAAAGGACTGCTCAAAATTTGAGGTCCTAACTGTCTTTCAAGAATTAAAGCTTCTTTATAAGCTCCTACCCGTGGTTGTGATATTGATGTCTCTCTTGAGGAAAATAGAGGTCACCGAATCCAATGCATTCTTATAGATTTCTAAGGCCAGATTTGCATTTGGGATGTAATGACCAGTCATTCTACCGTAAGCTCTTTGGAACCTCATATTGAAAGACCTGATAGCTTCTCCCGACTCTCTCTTGATGCTGGAAAATTGTTGGTATAACACATTGGGGTCTATCACTTCCCCAAATTGTGATATAAAAACTTTCTCTAGGTCATTCCAACTGGTAATAGAATTGCTAGTGAGGTTTAGAAACCGGTCATAAGCTCCCTCCTGGAGAGTGAACGGGAACAATCTGCAAGCAACATCTTCATGCTGTATATTTAACAATTTTAGAGCATTCTTATATGCCATCAGGTGTTCTTCGACTGTTTTATTCCCATCATGCTTATATCTAGGGAGATATCTCTCAGGATGTCTGGGCAGATCATGGGCTATACCCGAAATGTTTAAAGCAGTGGAACCCAACCAATTTGCCATTACTACTTGATTGACGGTGATATTCTGAGTTGTAGTTGGAGTAACTACCAATGGTGATAAAATTGTTCTTAAATAGATTACTGAACTTCAGGTCCCCTTTTCTGGCAATTTTAGATATTGTATAGACAATTTACAATACTGAATGGAGTTCAATGGGCCTTTTAAATGTTGGTGTTAAGTTCCGCTGTTTAGGCAAAAATTCAAACAACAAAATTTTAAAGGCAAAGGAGGAAGGAAAATTGGCTACCAGACTTTGGATAAAATACAACATTTGTCAAGTACCACATACAATCAAATTTCTCAACTCAAGCGCACTAAGAACGTAAGTTCGGCCCTCCTTCTAGCGCCATTTTTAAATGTTGGTCCGACTTTTATACACACCCTGTGAAGAATGAGCATGAAACTCTGATAACACTTATACGGGATAAATCCCACTCACTTTAGGATCTAGTTGGTTATCCAAGGTGTGAGTTACAGAGTTGGGTCGAATGTCTATTCACTCTTTTTCGCTTCTGAAATAGTTTTCAATATGGATTGTCTGTTACCTTACAACGGGCTCTGAACTTGTTCAGTAATGTCTAGAAGTTGTCACTTGTTGACAATCAGATTTAAAATTAATTCTTTGATCTAGCTCTTATGGGTCAACAGATTTAAATAAATGACAAATTTAAAAGAAAATAAAAATGGATCATTTCACGGTAAAACAAAGAGAGTAGGGTAGGGCAGAAAGAGAAGTCTATCAAACTTAGCTGTAAAACAAAACTACCAATTTTATTTATACTATCAGCTTCACAACAGAACAAATCAAAGAAGAAAGTGTCCAGCTTTCTAAGATCACTTTCTACTAAGAGCATAAGGCAGAGATGGAATAGATCTGAAAGAAAATCATAAAAAAAATGGAAGTCCATTAAAATTGGTATTTCTCACCAATAGCATAGCTCACATAGTGAGGACAGAGCAATTAGAACAAACTTGAACCTTAAATCGATGATTTTCCCTAGCATACAATAGAACAAATGAAGCCTAACAACATATTTAATCTTGATAACACAGATTCACAGAGATATATTTAATAAACTTTAATGAAACGGATAACAAAAGAAGATGAACTTATCACAATTCGCAAAATATTAGGCTCCTGGCCATGCTATCACAGAAAACAAAAGCACATCAACTCCAAGTCCAAAAATAAAGTATTTAACAAAATTTGCAAGAAATTGCTTCAATAGCCTTTTATTTCTAAGTCTCCGCCTCCTGTGATTACATTGAGAAGAAGTATTTATAGACTTAGGACAGACCCTGATCTTTTCAAAAATATCTTCTTCTCCAACCGTAAATCTTATCATCTTAAACCCTAGTACCCGAGTTTTACAATATAAGGCCTTTTAAAACAAAGTCTTGATAAAACTTAACCATTCTGCAAATCAGTGTAGTCACTTGCCATAAATGGAGAAGATAGAATTCGAATGCCACTTGCATTCACCCGCAACTGTGAATAAATGTCTTCATTAATGCCCTCGGGTAATTTGGATGAGTCACCACTTCTCCTGACATTTCATCCCCGCAGAGCCATCCCTGAGTTGAAAATCTCTGCAAGCTATTAATTCTGCCATAAATTTTCATTAAATGCATCCATCGGCAAATCCCGATAACTGTGTGTAGATATTTTCATTTTTTGGCCAATTCTCGACATACTCCATTAAATGGGCAGCAGCTTAGTCACCGTAAAGTCTCTTTGCGGCCAGATCTGTAAAATTTGGATGAAACAACAATTCCTGGCATCTCTCCTTTCAATATGGTCGTCTTCGATTAATTTGCACTTAACTTTGTCTTTATGGCCATTTCTCCGTTATCATGTAAGTGCCAGATGGCTTCCTACATGAAAGACAAACAAGGATTAGCATTTTAAAATTATTAAATCAAAAGCTTAAATATTAAAATGAAGCCCTAAAGTTCAATATACGCGGCTCTAATTATCTGATACGTGGCTTGCTTTGTCTTGACACGTGTCGCAAAATCGTGACACGTGTCCATTTCAACTGTCTTTTCATTCTGGCCCTTTTCTGTCTGGGTCGCGAAAATGCGACATGTCGCAATTTCGTGACATGTCGCGAAATCGCGACATCCCCTGCTCTTTGGCAACTTTTGCTCATTGTGTCACGATTTCGTGACGTCGCGATTTCGTGACACCTCTACTCTTTAAACCCTCCTTTGCAACGAACACAGTCACGCCTTCTTCTTCCAACTTCTTTTTCTCCTCCCCCCCGCCATGTCGCGACTTCGCAACACAACCGGGCCTCAGCATTTTTTTCCCCCGTCATGTCGCGATTTCGTGATGTCGCAACGTCGCGATTTCGCGACACAACCGGGCCTCAGCACTTCTTTCCTCCGTCGTGTCGTGATTTTATGACGTCGCAAAATCATGACATTGCGATTTTGCGACACAACCAGGCCTCAGCACTTCTTTCCTCCGTCGTGTCGCGACTTCGTGACACAGCCGAGGCTTCCTTGCCATCTCTCCACCATGTCGCGAAATCGCGACATGGTGGTTCCTTAACTCGCCAACTCTGATTTGTGTCGCGATTTCGCGACGTCGCGATTTCGCGACACCTTTTGACCTTGCCCCTCTTTCTCTCAAACTGTCACGATTTTGCGACGTCGTGAAATCACGACGTTGCGATTTCGCGACATGTTCCTGCCTTAGCTTTTTTTATTTGATTCCTCTTGCTCGCCTTGCTTGCATTGCTTTGACTTGGACCCATCGCGATTTCGCGACGTGTCGCAAAATCACGATGGTCCGTATGCCTCGGGTGCCCTCACCGAAAAACGTCGTGATTTTGCGACATCGCGATTTCGCAACGTCGTGATTTCGTGACATGTCACGAAATCGTGACTTGTTTCTGACTTGCTTCCTTTTGCTTCCTGCAGCCACGAAAATGCAACATGTCACGATTTCGTGACATGTCATGATTTCACGATGTTCCGTACGCTCTGGCTTTCTCTCTCCAAAACTGTAGCGATATCGTGACATTTCCAAAAATGGAAATGTCGCGATTTCGCTACGTTTTTTTGACTTGGCGGATTTTCCAAAACCCGTCGCGATATCGTGACATTTCCAAAAATGGAAGTGTCACGATTTCGCGACTTTGCCAAAAAAGGAAAGTTTTGGTTTCTAATGAATTTATCTATCTGTTTTCTGCATTTTTTTCATACCGGTGAAAGATTTTCTTTAATCAGCAATGATTCTAACATGTGAAAAATGAATTCTAGAATAAATCAAAACCAGATGCAAATAAAAGCACAACTTAAAAAGGAGGCAAGCAAATTTGGAATTTGAAACCTGGAAAACATCAAGAGGGTCCTTACTGCAAAAATGAAAGCTCAAAATTTTCAAAGGGTGGAAATTCATTTTTCAGTGGGGGTGTGTTGCTTCTCAACAGTAGCCTAACCCATCAGTTACATAACACCCCTATACAACTATCCATCTTTGATCTCCTACAATAGTCTCAACACCACCATGAGGTATTGAATGACATCCTACATTCTATTGACTTAGAGACTCATGACACAAATGCCTTTGTTAATTTTATAGTAAATATCCCATGATGCCTCCAACCCTCAATTAGCTTCTATGATCACAAGATAACGAAACTCATTGGATAAGGAGCAGATCCCCCTCTCCACATCCAAGTCATAATCAATGATATCACCTACAAGCGAGTACTCATTGACATGGGTTCATCCATTAGCATTATATCTAAAGCAGCTCTACATCACCTATGTATCCCTCCAACCCATTTTGCCACACATTCCCTTGACCTACGTGCATTCGATGGCTCCATGAGACCTACTATAGGATCCATAGTTCTACCTATTCACGTAGGCATTCATACAATTTCTATCCTCTTTCACATCATCCAAGGGGAAATGCAATATAATATTCTCCTTGGTCACCCATGGATTAGAGACATGTAGTGTGTCCCTTGCATACTACACCATTGCCTCAAGTATGTCCACAATGGACTTGTTCATTGTGTCCTAGCCGACGGAGACCCCTTTAAGTTTTGTAACATTGCAAACCTTCCCCCTACACCATCATTTTCATCCTCCCATATTTTCCCCATGTCCTCTCATTAACATGAACAAACGACACCTGATTCAGATGAAAAACTCCCACATTCTTCATCCACTACCATCAGGGAATCTCAAATTTCTCCTTCCTCATTTGATTTTGATACTCCACCTTAGTCACCAGAGCATACCACACCATGCATATACATATTCATGACAAATTCTATCCCATGAGACTATAATATACATTATTCCCATGTATGTGACCCTCCTATCTAGTCTACTCGTGATTTCGGTCACCCCTCAGCCTCAGTCCTTACCATTGGCACTGTCATACAATTAGGAAGCCTCAAAAACCATATCAATTTTGTGTATGTGGGAGTCAACTCTTTTATCCCCCCACAAACTTCACCACCATAATCTAGCTCTTGTGATGTAATTACACACCTTTCCAACCCTTACTTTACCTTGTGCTACCTATGGCATTTAAATTGGCATGATTTTGGGCTAGGTCGTTATGAGCAAGGGCTACGTACACCCATTAACCCTCATGTATGATCACCCACCAATAAATCCGACCTAGGTTATCACCCAACCACCATATATACATTAGAATATGAGATCCAATATTTTCCCCTACATCCTCCTCCACATCCAACACACACCTTGGAAGATTATATCGATATGGATATACTAGAAGACACTCCACCAAATTCCACCATCATGGTGCCCTTATCTTCCTCTCAAATATGAAATACATGAGAACTCAACTATTGGCTTGTAATTGTGATTGGATAAGTGAGAAGATCTTAAGATTTATTATTTTTAGGAACTTGTCAAGCAAGTTCAAGAATTTTGTCACCATTATTAATACTAGGCTAGAGCAAGAAGAGGATGGCATTCCTCTCAACACTCTTTCACAATTATTGATTCAACATGAAGAGTCTCTTAATAGAGATAAATTGAATGGTCAAGTTGTCAAGGAGAAGAATGTTGCCTTGAGTGCCACTAAGGCTTCCTTCAAGAAGAAATACGAGGGAAGGAAAAAATCAAAATTTCCAACCCAACAAGCCTAGAGTTGATTTCACTTGCAACTTTTGTGGCAATAAATGCCACAAGGAACAAAATTGTTTCAATAAGAAGAAGATTGCATAAAAGGAAGAGCAAGAAAAGCCTAAGGGACAAGGACATAAGAAATGGTTTGGAAACGGAAAGAAAAATAACAACAATGTAAAGTAAAATTCTAATAAAAATGCCTTTGTTTGTGCCCTCTACTCCATTGACTCATCTACTTCTAATGAATGGGTGTTAGATTCTGGATGCACTAACCATATGTGTTTTGAAAAGAATAAGTTTGTGGACTTTCATAAGCACTCTTCAGATTCAGTTTTCATAGGTGATAATACTAGACTTCAAGTAGAAGGTGTTGGCAATGTTGTAATTGAAGGGAAATTACTTGATAATGTCCTATATGTGCCTAACCTTAGGAGAAATTTAATTTCAATTTTGCAAGTTGCTAGAAGTGGTCACACTATTGAGTTCAATGCAACTTCATGGAGTATTAGGAAAGGCATGCTACCAATCATTACAGGTTATGTGAAGAATAATATTTATGTGTTAGGTGATGCTCCTCCTAAAGTGTGTTTAGCAACTAATGTTTCTCCTAGTAGCAAGCTTTGGAACTTAAGGTTAGGCCATACAAACTATCAAAATATTCAAATGATGAAGTCCAAAAATTTGGTTGAAGGCTTTCCTAACATTTCACCTATTCATGGTTTGTGTGAAACATGCATCTTAGGCAATATGAGCAAACAAAAGTTTGCAAAGGACAAGTCAACAAGGGCCACACAAATTCTTCAACTCATTCATACAGATATTATGGGTCCATTACATGTTATATCACTTGGTGGTGCATCCTATATTCTCATATTTATAGATGATTATTCAAGAATGATCTTTGGGTATCTACTTAAAAATAAATCAGATTGTTTTGAGACATTCAAGGAGTTCAAAGCTTTGGTAGAAAATCAAAAGGGAGAAAAGATCAAAATGATTAGAAGTGACAATGGAGGGGAGTACAATAGCAATGATTTCAATGAGTTTTGTTCTTCTCATGGGATAAAAAGGCATTTTACTTGTCCATACACTCCTTAACAAAATGGTGTTGCAGAGAGGAAAAATAGGATAATCATGGAGATGGTAAGATGCATGCTTGGTGACCACTTACCTCAATTTCTTTGGGGTGATGCATCCATTACAAAAATCTACATTCTTAACAGGTCTCCTTCAAAATTAGTTGAGGGGAAGACTCCTTATGAGGTTTGGAATGGTAAGAAGCCAAATTTGTCACACTTAAGAGTGTTTGGATGTGATGCATTTTCATATATTCCTTCCGTAAAGAGGAAGAAATTGGACAAAAATTCTCAAAAATGCATCTTTGTTGGCTATGATGTAGAACATAGGGGCTACAGGTTATACTCACCTTCTTCATGCATTGTATTTATTTCAAGAGATGTCAAATTAAATGAAGACCTTATTGAGTTAGAAAAGGGTGGGCCTTGTGTCAAAAGGACCAAGTGGTTGGATCATTCTAGGGGTCCTAAAGAGCAAAATTCAGTTAGCCAAAGGATAACTAGAAGTATGACCCTTAACATGTCTCTTCTAGCTAAGATAGAGAATGATCATGAGCCTAATTCTTACCAAGAAGCTTCACAAAACTCTTGTTGGGTTGATGCCATGAAGGTTGAGATGGATTCTCTTCTAAAGAATAAAACTTGGGATCTAGTACCTTATCCTAATAAGATAAATGTTATTGGGAACAAGTGGGTCTATAGAATCAAGTACAATTCTAATGGAGAGATAGAAAAGTATAAGTCTATATTAGTTGCTAAGGGTTATGCTCAAAAACATGGCATTGACTATGATGAAACCTTTGTACCAGTTGCCAAAATACCCACCATTCGGCTTCTCATTGCTATTGCTGCTACTCAAGGTTGGTAGATTTTTTAGCTTGATGTAAAAAGTGCCTTTCTAAATGGTGATTTGGATGTGGATATCTACATGAGTCAACCACAAGGATTTGTTGTACAAGGTAAGGAAACACTTGTGTGTAAACTAAAGAAAACCTTGTACGGTCTGAAGCAAGCACCTATAGCATGGTACATGAAGATTTCAGGTTACTTCTTGTCTCTTGGTTTTGATAAATACTATTAAGATACATATCTCTATGTGCTTAGAAAGGATAACTTGGTCATTTTAATTTATCTATTTGTTGATGACCTTGTTGTGACTAGAAATGAGAATGAGGCCATTTTTTATTTCATCTCAAAATTAAAGTCAGTGTATGAAATGATTGACCTTGGTCTTCTACACTACTATCTTGGCATGCAAGTTTATCAACATGATGATTGTACCTTTTTGAGTCAATCCAAGTATATTGGATATCTTCTTAAGAGGTTTAATTTGGAGGATGGCAATCCTACTTCCATTCCTATTTCTACAAGGGTTAAGTTGGAAGTAAGTACAAAATCTCAGTTGGTTGATGCTACATTGCATAGGCAACTCATTGGTAGTCTTCTTTATGTTACCATCACAAGGCCAGATATTGCTTTTGTAGTTGGTATGATGGCTAGGTTTATGCAGAAACTTTATATTGAGCACTTACAAACTACCATGAAGATTCTGAAGTATCTTTCAGGTACTAGATATTTGGCACTCAAGTAATCTAGGCTTCCTTTGCTCTTTTTGGCTATGTTGATTATGATTTTGGAGGGGATAGAATAGATAGAAAGTCTACCACAACATATGTTTTTAGTATTGGGTCTGCAGCTATCTCTTGGTATTCCAAGAAGCAAGATACAATTGCTCTTTCTACAATGAAAGCTGAGTATAAGGCTACGAAAGTAGCTGCACAGGAAGCATTTTGGCTTCATACCCTCATGAAGGAAATTGATTTTGAGCAATTTGGTCCTTCATACCCTAATGATCAATCAACCGTTTCTCAAATCAATGAAACTTGAAAAAAATTGACAAGTCTCAATTTGATTATGGCTCAACCCACTGATTCTAAAACACCTCCCACCATATATATAGGCATACCCACTATAGAAAAACTATTTTTAACACCTCCTAAGGATGTAACTAATACTGAAAGTACCTTTCACACTCACAATGTGGCACCTAGTCAAGTCCCTCCCACCATAATTTTGAATCAAAACTCTTCAACTCTCATGAACATACCTTTTATGTCACAAAATTTTAGTCAACCACTTATGCAACCATTAACATTACCCACACCATCAAACCCTTTATCAAATGATATTCAATATATCAACACTAAAATCTTGGACTTAGAAAATAGGGACTCCAAGTTTTAAGAACTTGAGCATCAACTTACCTATTATCAAGGATCATCTAAGTTAAATTAATATTTTGAAGAGTTCTACAATAAGCCATTAGACCCAACCATCCTTAGCCATCCATTTCCAAAGAATTTTGAAACCTACAAATTTCAAATGTACAATGGAAAGCAAGATCCTATTAACCATCTAAGGCTATTTAAAATAGCTTGTAGCAAAAACAATCATGATGAAAATCTTATCCTTAGGTTATTCCCTAAAATTCTTAGTGATTTAGCTTTAGAATGGTATTTTCAAATACCTTGCCACTCCATCACAAAGTTCAAATAACTTATGGAAGCCTTCGTTAAATAAATTTTGATCTACATAGATGATAAGGTCACCATAGATGACCTTTTATCAACTTAAACAATCTAAGACTAAACTTTTTTTGAATTTCTTAGACAAATGGAGAGGCTTAGTAGGAAAACTTCAATATATTCCTCATCCTAAAGAACTCTTACATATTTTCATATGTAATTTTCATGAACAGTTGTCATATCCCTTGGAAATGATGAACCTAACTTCCTTCTAAGAAGTCATTGACATCGCTAATATGGTAGAAGTAATCCTCATAAGGCAAGGGAAACTCAACTACAACAAGAAAGAATATGAAAAACCCCCAAACAAGGGGTAATACAAAAACAAGCATGTCATACGAGACAATGTAACTGACTCTTGCCAAAACAACAACATAAACACTACTCAGAATGCTCCTCAAAATTTGGTTATCCAAAGAGAATATAAACCCCAAAGGTAATTATGAACACCTGACAAAGTCAAATATCTATGCTAAAAATTCTCCTTGATTATAAATTGATAGAACTTATACCTATTAGGCCTTGGGATCTATCCAAAGGATCACCTTTTTGGTATAGGAAAGATGAATATTGTGACTTTCACCAAATGAAAGGACACACAACCAAAAAATGTAGGACTTTAAAGAACATTATCCAAGACCTCATTGAGGAAGGAAAAGTAACATTTAATAAAATAGAAAATACCAACAAATTCATGGATATCTTTCAAGACCCCTTACCAACACATGATCAAAAATCAACCAACTTCGTAGGTACCATTCATTTATCAAGGTCTTATCACTCTGTGACTATGTAACAAGTAAATAATTAATCCTCGATTCAGCCTCCATTGGTCATCCCGAGGAAAAATATCAATGTCCCTAATAAGTGACATTTGGTTCTCACACCTTCTCAAAATACCTTGCATACCTTTGATCTCCATCAATAATTAGAGAAGATACCCACAAATATATCTCTTCTAGAATGGTTGAAAATATCATCTGCTCATAGGGAAATATTGCTGAAATTTTTAAGTGAACAAGAAGTCCCTCAAGACATATCTCCAAATGATATCGTTAACATGGTTCGACTAGCTAGAGTAAATAATGCTATCTTAGCCTTTCATGTGGAATATACTCCTCTCGAAACCATATCAAGGGATTTCCTCCTTTACATCATAACTCAAATAGGTGATAAATATATCAAGAGAGTCTTGGTAGACAATGGATTATCCTTGAACATATGCAATGTCAAATTCTTACAAAATTTTGACTTTAACGGAGAATAATTTGCAAAAATTAAATCTTATCATTTGAGCCTTCAAAAACAAAGAACGAGAGACAACTGACACCATCACTTTACCCATAAAATTAGGGCCTTGCATCCTAAACATCCTCTTCTATGTTATATCATGTGACGTAACATATAGGATGCTCCTCAGAAGACCTTGGATATATGCTATGAGGGTAGTCCCTTCTACCTTACATCAATGCCTCAAATACATATCAAGGGAGGATTATCCATATCCATGGAGATCCAAATTATTTTTCCATGTGTAACTCTATCAACTTACAATAGATTAATATCTAGATTTCCATACAATCAACTAAGTCAAGCAATCAATCAAAAATAGGTAAAGGAAAGGAAATATTAGAGGAACCTCCCATAAACTTAGAGGATACTCCCCAATCATCCTCTTCCAATGATCAAGTCAATTTCATTCATCGAAAACCAAATGCCTTCATAGAACTAATAAGTATGTTCCTATCTCCTCATGATATAGGCATACCTAGTAGGAAGGACTTAAAATCCAAATAGGATCTTGTACTTTCATTCATGGGGGAACTATCCTTGATGAAAAGATCCAATAATGTAACCTCATGCCTAGTGAATGAACATATGCTACATGTTATATGTCACCTTCATTTTCCATAGCTAAACAAATGCTTTCCAACATGGATTATCAAGGCAAAGGTCTAGGTTGTTATGAATAAGGTATTAAAGAACCCTTAGAACCTGAGCCTTGACTAGCATGATGTGGGATCGGGTATATCCCTAGAAAAAATTAAACCTTCTTCTATATCAAAAATTAAACCTTCTTCTCTATCAGAAGAATATGATAAAAATAATTATCCCAAGTCAATACATGGCTCCCTATGGGGTGATGAATATGAATAGGAACTTTGGTCACTCCTTAACCAAGCACCTCGTAAAACCATATGATTTGGTAATATCAAAATGCTAGAATTAGTTCATCTGGAATCAATAAAAATAAAATAAAATCTTGAAGATTCTTAAAATGATCATCACATAGAAGAATCTCTTAAACAAATCTTCAACTTAAACTCAACTTAGCTTCCTGAGTTGGAACAAATATCTATGGATCTACAATATCGTAAGGAGTTAGGGATAATAGACACCCCTCTTCATTTCGAGGATGAGTCACAAGCCTTAATTGAAGAAACAATAGATGTCAATATAGGAATGGATCAAGACCCTCACCTTATCAATCTTGAAAAAGTCTTAACCCAAGAAGACCAAACAAAGTACACAAACCTATTGAATAAATTCTCTAACATATTTTCTTGGGGATATGATTACATGCTAGGGCTTGACCCTTCACTAGTAGTCATCCTCATAAGGAAAGGGCAACTCTACTACAACAAGAAAGAAGATGAAAAACTCTCAAATAAGGAGTAATACAAAAAGAAGCATGTCATAGGAGACAATGTAACCGACTCTTTTCAAAACAAAAAACATAAACACCACTCAGAATGCTCCTCAAAATTTGGTTATCCAAAGAGAATATAAACCCCAAAGGTAATTACGAACACCTGACAAAGTCAAATTCTATGCTAAAAATTCTCCTTGATTATAAATTGATAGAAATTCTACCTATTATGCCTTGGTATTTATCTCAAGGAGCACCTTTTTGGTATAGGCAATATGAATGTTGTGACTTTCACCAAATGAAAGGACACACCACCAACAAATGTAGGACTTTAAAGAACATTATCCAAGACCTCATTGAGGAAGGAAAAGTAACATTTAATAAAATAGAAAATACCAACAAAGGCATGGGGATCTTTAAAGACCCCTTACCAACACATGATCAAAAATCAACCAACTTTGTAGGTACCATTCGTTTATCAAGGTCTTATCACGTTGTGACTAGGCAACAAGTAAATAATTAATCCTCGGTTCAGCCTACATTGGTCATACCGAGGAAAAATATCAATGTCCCTAATAAGTGACATTTGGTTCTCACACCTTCTCAAAATACCTTGCATACCTTCGATCTCCATCAGCAATTAGAGGAGGTACCCGTAAAGATATCTCTTCTAGAATGGTTGAAAATATCATCTGCTCATAGGGAAATATTGTTGAAATTTTTAAGTGAACAAGAAGTCCCTCAAGACATATCTCCAAATGATATCATTAACATGGTTGGACTAGCTAGAGTAAATAATGTTATCTTAGCCTTTCATATGGAAGATACTCCTCTCAAAACCATATCAAGGGATTTCCTCCTTTACATCATAACTCAAATAGGTGATAAATATATCAAGAGAGTCTTGGTAGACAATGGATCAACCTTGAACATATGCAACATCAAATTCTTACAAAATTTTGACTTAACGGAGAACAATTTGCAAAAATTAAATCTCATCATTTGAGCCTTCGACAACGAAGAACAAGAGGTAACCAACACCATCACTTTACCCATCAAATTAGGGCCTCGCATCCTAAACATCCTCTTCTATGTCATATCATGTAATGTAACATATAGCATGCTCCTCGGAAGACCTTGGATATACGCTATGATGGTAGTCCCTTCTACCTTACATCAATGCCTCAAATACATATCAAGGGAGGATTATCCATATCCATGGAGATCCAAAACCTTTTGCCATGTGTAACTCTATCGACTTACAATAGATTAATATCTAGATTTCCATACAATCAAATAAGTCAAGCAATCAACCAAAAATAGGTAAAGAAAAGAAAATATTAGAGGAACCTCTCATAAACTTAGAGGATACTCCCAAATCATCCTCTTCCAATGATCAAGTCAAATTCATTCATCGAAAACCAAATGCCTTCATATAACTAATAATTATGTTCCTATCTCCTCATGATATAGGTATACCTAGCAGGAAAGGACTTACAATCCAAATATGATCTTGTACTTTCATTCATGGGGGAACTGCCCTTGATAAAAATTTCCAAGAATGTAACCTCATGCCTAGTGAATGAACATATGCTACATGTTATATGTCACCTACATTTTCCATAGCTAAACAAATGCTTTCCAACATGGATTATCAAGTAAAAGGTCTAGGTTGTTATGAATAGGGTATTAAATAACCCCTATAACCTGAGCCTTGACTAGCATGATGTGGAATCGGATTTATCCCTAGCAAAAATTAAACCTTCTTCTCTATAATAAGAATATGATAAAAATAATTATCCCAAGTCAATACATGGCTCCCTATGGGGTGATGAAGATGAAGAGGAACTTTGGTCACTCCTTAACCAAACAACTCACAAAACCATATGATTTGGTAATATCAACATGCTAGAATTAGTTCATGTGGAATCAATAATAGCCAAATAAAATCTTGAATATTCTTAAAATTATCATCATATAGAAGAATATCTTAAACAAATATTCAACTTAAACTCAACTCAACTTCCTGAGTTGGAACAAACATCTATGGATCTACAAGATCTTAAGGAGTTAGGGATAATACACACCCCTCTTTATTTTGAGGATGAGTCACAAGCCTTAATTGAAGAAACAATAGATGTCAATATAGGAATGGATCAGGACCCTCACCTTATCAAGCTTGAAAAATTCTTAACCCAATATGAGCAAACAAAGTACACAAACCTATTGAATAAATTCTCTAACATATTTTCTTATGGATATGATTACATGCCAGGGCTTGACCCTTCACTAGTAGTCATACTCATAAGGCAAGGGCAACTCAACTACAACAAGAAATAATATGAAAAATCCCCAAACAAGGGGTAATACAAAAATAAGCATGTCATAGGAGAAATTTTAACTGACTCTTGTCAAAAAAACAACATAAACACCACTTAGAATGCTCCTCAAAATTTGGTTATCCAAAGAGAATATAAACCCCAAAGGTAATTACGAACACCTGACAAAGTCAAATGTCTATACTAAAATTTATCCTTGATTCTAAATTGACAGAACTTTTACCTATTAGGCCTTGGGATCTATCCAAAGGAGCATCCTTTTGGTATATGCAAGATGAATATTGTGACTTTCACCAAATGAAAGGACACGTCACCAACAAATGTAGGATTTTAAAGAACATTATCCAAGACCTCATTGAGGAAGGAAAAGTAACATTTAATAAAATAGAAAATACCAACAAAGGCATGGAGATATTTCAAGACCCCTTACCAACACATGATCAAAAATCAACCAACTTCGTAGGTACCATTCATTTATAAAGGTCTTCTCACATTGTGACTAGGCAAAAAGTAAAGAATTAATCCTCGGTTTAGCCTCCATTAGTCATCTCAAGGAAAAATATCAATGTCCCTAATAAGTGACCTTTGGTTTTCACACCTTCTCAAAATACCTTGCATACCTTCAATCTCTATCAACAATTAGAGGAGGCAACCACAAATATCTCTCTTCTATAATGGTTAAAAATATCATCTGCTCATAGGGAAATATTGCAAAAAAATTTAAGTGAACAAAAAGTCCCTCAAGACATATCTCTAAATGATATCGTTAACATGGTTCGACTAGCTAGAGTAAATAATGCTATCTTAGCCTTTCATGTGGAAGATACTCCTCTCAAAACCATATCAAGGGATTTCCTCATTTACATCATAACTCAAATAGGTGATAAATATATCAAGAGAGTCTTGGTAGACAATGGATTAACCTTGAACATATGCAATGTTAAATTCTTACAAAATTTTGACTTAACGGAGAACAAATTACAAAAATTGAATCTCATCATTTGAGCCTTCGACAATGAAGAACGAGAGGTAACCAACACCATCACTTTACCCATCAAAGTAGGGCCTCGCATCCTAAACATCCTCTTCTATGTCATATCATATGACGTAACATATATCATGCTCCTCAAAATATCTTGGATATACGCTATGAGGGTAGTCCCTTCTACCTTACATCAATGCCTCAAATACATAGCAAGGTAGGATTATCCATATCCATGGAGATCCAAAACCTTTTGCCATTTGTAACTCTATCGACTTACAATAGATTAATATCTGGATTTCCATACAATCAATTAATTCAAGAAATCAACCAAAAATAGGTAAAGGAAAGGAAATATTAGAGGAACCTCTCATAAACTTAGATAATACTCCCCAATCATCCTCTTCCAATGATAAAGTCAAATTCATTCATGAAAAACCAAATGCCTTCATATAACTAATAAGTATGTTCCTATATCCTCATTATATAGGTATACCTAGAAGGAAAGGACTTAAAATCCAAATAGGATCTTGTACTTTCATTCATGGGGGAACTATCCTTGATGAAAAGATCCAATAATGTAACCTCATGCCTAGTGAATGAACATATGCTACATGTTATATGTCACCTTCAATATCCATATCTAAACAAATGCTTTCCAACATGGATTATCAAGGCAAAGGTCTAGGCTGTTATGAATATGATATTAAAGAACCCCTAGAACCTGAGCCTTGACTAGCATGATGTGGGATCAGATTTATCCCTAGCAAAAATAAACTTTCTTCTCTATTAGAAGAAGATGATAAAAATAATTATCCCAAGTCAATACATGGCTCCCTATGGGGTGATGAAGATGAAGAGGAACTTTGGTCACTCCTTAACCAAGCACCTCGCAAAACCATATTATTTGGTAATAACAACATGTTAGAATTGGTTCATATGGAATCAATAACAGCCAAATAAAATCTTGAAGATTCTTAAAAGTATCATCATATAGAAGAATCTCTTAAATAAATCTTCAACTTAAACTCAACTCAACTTCCTGAGTTGGAACAACCATCTATGGATCTACAAGATATTAAGGAGTTAGGAATAATATACACCCCTCTAAATTTCGAGGGTGAGTCACAAGCCTTAATTGAAGAAACAATAGATGTAAATATAGGAATGGATCAGGACCCTCACCTTATCAAGCTTGAAAAAGTCTTAACCCAAGAAGAGCAAGAAAAGTACACAAACCTATTGAATAAGTTCTCTAACATATTTTATTGAGGATATGATTACATACCAGGGCTTGACCCTTCACTAGTAGTCCACCACTTGGTAGTGCACCCCAATGTCAATCATGTTAAACAAAAATTAAGAATGATACATCCAAGAGTCACTCTATTAGTAAAAGATGAATTACAAAAAATCCTCGATGTTGGTTTCATAAAGGGCATAGATTATTCATATTGGATATCTAACATCATCCCTATAACCAAGAAATAAGGATCCATATGAATCTGTATAGACTTTAGATATATAAACAATGCTTGTACAAAATATGATTTTCCTTTGCCAAATATAGACATGATAGTGGACTTCATTACAGGATCTAAGATGCTATTCTTAATGGACGGATTCTAAAGCTACAACCAAATTAATATATCACTATAATATCAATCTAAGATGACTTTTACTACCCCTTGGGGAGTCTTATGCTATCAATTCATGTTATTTGGCCTTAAAAATGTAGGAGAAACTGTATCGCTCCACATTTTTCACACCCTTACCTTCAGGCTATAGGATCCATGCCCGGAAGGGGGATGTGAAAAGGATGGGACAATACCTCGGACTGAGAGGCCCTTTGAAGGTCCCGCCTCTCGGGGGAGAGGTATTAAGGTGATTTTTCGATGGATGGTGGGGTTCACCAGGAAACTTTTAGTGGTAGTTTCCATGCCTAGGTTGGGAATGTGTTTGATATGTTCAATTTTCGTTTTAAACATCCAAGTCTGATGGCAAGCCGAGATTCACACAACAAAACTTGAAATTATTTTTTTGTAAATTGCTTAACACAGTCTTACAATACCATCTACCAGCATAATTCTTCCCCCTCTCAATCTCGAACTCACCATCCCTTCCCTTACAATTTCTCAAGTTTTTATCGAGGTCTCGACCCTCTAGGCCATTAATGACCCACCTGCACGAAAACATTAAACAAAACCTACAAAATCGGCTTCCCCCGTCGAGTCTTCAATTTTCCCTCCGTAATTGGCCAACTCCCTGATCCGCCATGAAAGCATGCATTTAATAGGCCCTTGACCTGCAACCGTTGTTTTGTCAGACTGTCCACTTATGACTGTTGCCTCTTTTCTCGTAAGCATGGTCGTCCGCGTGGCCATCCACGTGTTCATTTCTTCTTTTCTTCCTTTTGGCCGTGATATCGTGACATGTCACGATATCGCGACAAAAACTTTGCCTTGTCTTAATCTCCAACTGTTGTCACGATATCGCGACAAAACTATCACCTTGTCTTAATCTCCAACTGATGTCGCGATATCGTGACGTCGTGATATCGCGACGAACTTCTGCCTTGTAAAGAAAAAGAAGAATTAAAACACAATACTTAGAAAAATTTAGGTTGATGCAAGATTGCCCTGCTGTCGTCGGATGCTCCTGCATCAGACACCTAGGGTAAATAGAGAAGTGACCTTCACTTCTGTGTTGTTCGGTCTGCGACTTTTGTAACATCTCCAAACGTACACCCGCTTCTGCAACCCGCTTAAACCCCGTCTTCTGGCAAAAAAAAAATTTGCCTCCTACCAGACAAATTCTGGCACTACTGCACACCTTCTCGTCCACTGCCTATAATGGCTTTAACTTGTGGCGCACTCCATATTTCATCAAGGAGTACATATTTGCACGACCATAATGCACTGCACTTCGATCAAACTGCCATGGCCTTCCTAACAGCAAATGGCAAGCATCCATGGGAAAAACATCACACAGGACCTCGTCCTGGTAGTTTCCAATATTGAATGTGACTAAGCACTGTTTACGGATCCATGCTCTGTGGTATTTCTGCAACCACGCAATCCGATATGGATGCAAGTGTCTCCTCCTCTCCAGCTGTAACTTAGTGACCATTTCCTCGGAGACTAAGTTATCTGTACTCCCATTGTCTATAATAACATTACAGACTTTGCCTGAACTTTTGCACTACATGTGGAACAGGCTTCTCCTCTGCTCTAGTTTGTCTTCCTCAATCAGCATGGTTCTCATCACGATCATTGCTTCTCCTCTCTCAGCTTCTTCAGAATGTTCAGACTTAGCATCTTCCTCCGCTACAGCAGCTCTGGCTGGACCCACATGTCTCTTGTTCACCCTCTCGTGGTGCTGGGGACACTCATATGCCCGATGTCCCTCTTCTCCATAGTGGAAACAGGTTCCACGAAACACTCCTCTTCCATACCCACGTCCAGATCTACCTCTTCCCCTTGGGTAGCCATTGTTCTGAACTTGGGGTTTGGGTTCCTCATCTTCCTCCTGATCTCGGCTGCTGCTAACCTCTTCTTTCTTCTCCTCCTTTTCTTCCTCTTTTCTTCCACCAGTCTTTCCTCCATGCCCTCTTCCTCTTTGCTTGCTCTCAAACCTTCTGTTCATTTTCTCTTCAACCTTCAGAGAAACTGGTAAGCATCTTCAATGGTGCTCACCCGAACTAAGCTCAACTCTTCCTGGATACTGGGTCTCAACCCATTGATATAATGGGCCACCTTCTCCTTGCTTGCTTCTAAATGGCCAGTTCTGATGGAGATCTTATAAAACTCCTCTATGTATTCTTGGACAGTTTTGTTCATCTGCCTCAAACTTTGCATTTTCCTCAGCAGATCCAACTCATAATCTATAGGAATAAACTGTCGTTTTAATTTTTCTACCATCCGTTCCCATTTTGTTATTCTCTCTTTTCCTCTTCTGTTCTACTCCAGCTATACTCCCTTCCACCATATGCTGGCATGACCCTTCAGCTTGGTCTTGGAAAATCTGACCCTCTAAGGATCTTCAACTTCTTCATACTCAAAGTATTCTTCCAGATCATTGATCCAGTCGATCAATTCCTTCGGATCCAAATTCTCGAAATATGTTGAAACCTCTATCTTCAACCTCTTCCCAATCTAATATATGGCCTTGTACAGTCTGGCTTGTGCCGGATCTACAACCTCTTCTTCTTTTTCAAACTGGTTTTCTTCTTCATCCACTTCGTCTTCACTACCTTCATCTCTTCTTGGTTTGTGCCCTCTGCGCAGCTCTTCTTGCAGGGCCTGAACTTGCCTCTGCAAAGCTTGAACATCTTCTACTGTCGCCATGCCTCTCCCACCAACGGGGTTTCTTCTCAGAGGCATTCTACTCACTTTCTCACAAGCATTTTCACAGATCCTGGTGTAACTGCCTCACGTCCAGCGATCTATTACACACTCAGGAACTTCGGGCTCCGATACCACTTGATGGCAAGCCGAGATTCACACAACAAAACTTGAAATTATTTTTCTGTAAATTGCTTAACACAGTCTTACAATACCGTCTATCGGCATAATTCTTCCCCCTCTCAATCTCAGACTCACCATCCCTTCCCTTACAATTTCTCAAGTTTTTATTGAGGTCTCGACCCTCTAGGCCATTAATGACCCACCTGCACGAAAACATTAAACAAAACCTGCAAAATCGGCTTCCCCCACCGAGTCTTCAATTTTCCCTCCGTAATTGGCCAACTCCCTGATCTGCCATGAAAGCATGCATTTAATAGGCCCTTGACCTGCAACCGTTGTTTTGTCAGACTGTCCACCTGACTGTTGCCTCTTTTCTCGTGCGCATGGCCATCCGCGTGGCCATCCGCATGTTCATTTCTTCTTTTCTTCCTTTTGGTCGCGATATCATGACAAAAACTTTGTCTTGTATTAATCTCCAACTGTTGTCGTGATATCGCGACGTCACGATATCGCGACAAAACTGCCGCCTTGTCTTAATATCCAACTGATGTCGCGATATCGTGACGTCACGATATCGCGACGTCACGATATCGTGATGGACTTCTGCTTTGTAAATAAAAAGAAGAATTAAAACACAATACTTAGAAAAATTTAGGTTGATGAGAGATTGCCCTGTTGTCGTCGGATCCTCCTGTCGCAATATCGTGACGAACTTCTGCTTTGTAAATAAAAAGAAGAATTAAAACACAATACTTAGAAAAATTTAGGTTGATGCGAGATTGCCCTACTGTCGTCGGATGCTCCTGCATCCAAGTCCTAGGTTTGGCCAGATGAATCTAAGTGTTCTATTATGAAAATGCAGATTAAATAAATACAAAAAATAGATTTGGACAGAAAACAGAAAGAATAAGCTAGATTAAAGAACCATACCTGATCCGGATGTCTGATGAAGGTTCTGATTTTTGTAGCAGTCCAGATCGTCTGGAATTTGATAAGATCGTCTGAGATCTGACGGGATCGTCTGAGATCTGACGAATTCGTCAGACGAATTCGTCAGAGACCTGCAAACATAAAAGTAGATGCAAAATACCAGAAATGCAGCTATGATAACAGAGGGCAAGGATATAGAATGACAGTAACAATCTTAAAATGATGATAATAAACAAAATACGAATGCATTACAATAATCTAATGACAATTTATGATTTTATTAAGCATTAAGACTATATGGGTGAACTCCAAGATGCAAAATAATAAAGAATAATCATAAATTTAACTAAATGCAGAATAATGCAGCGAGAAAAGAATGAAGAAACACAAACTCCGGGCACTGATTGCCCCCAATGCGATCTACAGTCGAAATCGTCTCGAATTGGTACGAAATCATCTCGAATTGAACAGGATCGTCCGCGACGATCTGAGCTTGCTCCGGCTGAAAAATACTAAGGTTCCTGCAAATAAACTTGGACAAATATGGAGGCAAATAGTAATTTAGGACGGTCTAATGCACGTAGAACTTGTTTACAGGAAATTTCAGCCAGGGGGAATGCCAAAGGGGGGTCCTAAGGCTAAATAGGCTTAGGAGGGAGGTTAGGAGGTTGGAGATCATCCTAATTTGGAAGATCTCCAATGGGGGAGGTCTCTAACGGCATAGACACGCTTCTGCCGGATTAGAGACACCGTTGAAACAGAAGCTAACTATGCACAAATCAGTTTGGGACGAGATCGTCTGGACGTTCTGCTCTAGACGAAATCGTCCGATCTGAGGCGATATCGTCTGATCGACGACGATATCGTCCAACGGTCACAACAAATCCTAAAAATGGCGCGGGAAATGAGGAAACGGGTTAAACGGCGATTTGGGAGCGGTTTTGAGGGTTGAATTTGAATTTAAATTATTACTAATGTAATTTTGATTATTGCTAAGTTTTACTGCGCCAATTTTAGGGTGCTACATTTTGCCCCCTCTTTAGCGAATTTTTCGAAGAAAATGCGTTAAAGATGAGTTCTTCTCGATCTACGAGAAAGCAAAAATTTATTCCCATTTTTAGGCGACGATTCTTGGTCGAATCGTACGACAGCTTACTATGGTGCCCCCTCCGTGTTTTTACCCAAATCGAACGTTTGAGGTAAAAACGCGAAAAAGCCAAAATTAAATTTGTTGTTAATTTGTTTTTGAATAAAATTAAGAAAAATAGGGAAAAACCCTAATTCATTTTTACTGTTCATTTTTTATTTTCTGGTTTCTAGAGCTCTGCAAACAAGATGGTCGAGACAGCGCACAGATCGACAGAGGTCCGACGCGGGCTACGGGTAAGGGTCTAAACTTAGTTTAGAAGGCTTGAATTTTGAATTTCATGCTTTTTAGATTAAATTTTGATAATTTTTGAGCATCGCGGCCATTTTTGGGCCGTCGACGTCGTCGAGACGAAATCGTCTCGATTTCGTCAAAATCGTCTCGATATCGCCGATTTCGTCCAGGGCGAAATCGATGAAATGGGGACGATTTCGTCAAAAAGGGGATGATTTCGGTTGGCAAAATCGGAGACGAATTTGCTCAAATTTGGGACGATATCGTCCAATAGTGGACGATATCATCATTTATTAAATTGAACTTGTTGTACTTGCATTATTAATGATTGTTTTATTAATGATTTTTATTGTTTTGTTGTTTATGTTGCAGAGAGGATTACTAAAGAGCAGAGAATGGAAATACGACGGGTTGAGGGATGACTTGGCCGCTCTATCTCAGGCAGAGCGAGATCAGCTGGCTCAGGTTGGCTTGCAGCATGTGGCAGAGATGCCACAGGTTTCTACAGATATGGGGCTATTGACAGCCCTAGCAGAGAGGTGGTATCCGGGTTCTTCCTATTTTTGGTTACCGACAGGGGAGATGACTCCCACACTAGAGGATGTATGGAGGATTTTGAGGATCCCCATACAAGGACGGTTGATCACTCCCATGGCCAATCAGGGCCACGCGATGATGCGACTATGCGAAGATCCGAGCTTCGCCCTGGAGAAGGGCGGAGTGAACATCGAATCTCTACGGCAGATGCCTGGGGCATCTAGACTGACACAGGTTTTGGCTGGGGTTGTAGGTGGTCTGTTGCTATGCCATCAGAGTGGATGCAGAGTACCATGGCTATTGACAGATGTGGTCTACGACATGAGAGACCATGGATACAGGTTTTCTTGGGGGAGCTTTGTACTATGCCGTTTGTATAGGATCCTGCATGGGGTCGTATACAAGGGCGGCCGATGTCTGGTTATGACATCTCTACTACAAGTTTGGTGCTGGGAGCACATCACGGTGCGGAGGCCGGTAGGGCTCCCACTGACAGGGATTGACGGGGAGAGGCCCCGAGCTTTCTACTGGTGGCTCCGAAGAGGGTCACAACGACGGATAGATCTGCCAATGTCTCAGAGACTACTTGACGACCTTGTCTCCGACCAGATCACCTGGAGGCCTTGGAGAGATCATCCAGGGTGGGCCGAGGATGGACAGGAGCTGGCTCACGTCAGGCGAGTCTGCTGGCTGAGGATGGAGAGGGGAGAGGTGGAGCTCCACCGCTATGACCGAGTTTTGAGGCAGTTCGGTCTATAGCAGGGGATCCCATCCCTCAGAGACTACGAGTTTTCTCGGACTGTCCGGGATAACACTACAGTTAGCGGGGCTCCAGATATGCAGCGCTTCTGGGGTCCGAACACAGATGATGCCCCCATTCAGCCGGTGGATGGGGATGACGTAGGGGTAGCTGACGGCTACGATGCCTGGTACACAGGCATCCGCCCTCCTCGGATGACGAGGGCTCAGGGTTCGATTCACATAGTTGTGCATCGGATGGGGAGGCGGCACCAGGCGGCCATTGAGGTGGCACAGGGTCACGATGGGAGAGAGCAGAGGAGACCACAGGCTCAACAGAGGCCACGATAGTGGGAGAGGAGGGAGGAGAGACCCCCTTCTCCACGGAGAGAGAGACCACCATCGCCCGATAAGGGCAAGGGTGTGGACACAGGAGAGAGTAGTGAGATGGCTACTCTCCGGGCAGAGACTATCCGTCTCCAGGCAGAGGTGCAGACTCTACAGGATGAGGCTGCACGACACCGAGAGGAGGCCACACAGCTCAGAGATGAGGTAGCACGCCTCAGAGCACGGAGCGGAGGGGCGAGCACTCAGGATCTAGCATGGGCTATTGCCCAGGTCACATTCTATCAGACACTATACCACCATATGGTGCCAGAGGGGCAGAGGTTACCGCTGTCGGCCCATATTGCGGAGCCTGTCGGGATGAGGTCATCGAGGACATCATCACGATCAGAGTCCAGGACTCATAGCACCACACGGACTATGATGGGGCCACCTCGTCCACCTCAGGGCGGGGGAGGAGATGAGGCTGAGAGCTCGAGGGGTTCTCGAGGCTAGCTGCTATAGATTGCACTGCACAGATTGATTATAGTGCTTATTATTATTTTTGATAGGGGATTGAGTATGCCGAGGTACAGATTGTGGCATACCAATCTAGTTTTGAGATGATGTACATATATGGTTGAGATATATATAGATGATATTTTTGATCATATGACTTGTCTTATGTGTTTGTATGATGCTTTAATGTTTGGATTGATTGATTCGATGATTCATGTAATTATGCCACTTGGAAATATGATGGTTTGAATGTCATGCTTTGTTTTTAAGATTTTAAATGAAATAATCTGATGTAAACAATTTGGTTGTTTGTGATGTGATAATTTGATAAAAATAAAAGGGACTTTTAACAATAATTTCAAAGGACATTGTCGCTATTATAGACCATTTCATGGAGTCGCCGCTCACTCGGTCGTCAAGCTAATCCTAGTATAGAAATATTGCTAAAAGTAAAAGAGTGCTTAAGAGACTTGTCTTAAGACTTTGTTGTGATGATGCCAAATGATGATGATGATGATGATTTGTTTTTCAGATTTCCATGAAAATATTATGCATGAAATATTTTAAAATGACTTTTGCTAGGCATAAATTCCTAAGTGTGATAAAATTTTTGGATAATTCCCTAGGAATTATACCATCATTGCAAAATTGAAGTTTGACATAATGACATGAAATAGAATAGGTGTTTGTTTGTTTTAAAGCATAATTGTGTAACATAATGATTTAAGTCATATGTTTTTATGATTTTAAATAAATGGGGAATAAAATTGGTACAATGGTTTGCGCTAGGCATAGAATATTTAGGTATAGACTTATACCATCATCGCGAAATCCAAAGAAGAAAATAATAGTTTTATTGCATGGTTGATTTTTTAATTTTTGAAATAGTCAAAAAATATGAAGATGAGGACTTGCACTAGGCATAAAATTCCAATTTTGGTTTTTGGAACTATACCATCGTTGCGAAAGTCGATAATATATATAAATATAACTTTATTGCATGTTTTGGAAAATGATTTTGATTTTTTGATAATGCATATAGTTGTCTTTATACTAAACAACTGTTCTTCAAAGAAGAAAATGAATTTATTCCAAACAATTTGCAAAAATATTTCAAAGTATCTTAAAGACAAAAGTTAGATTTATAAGGAATCCCATGTGCGTAGGTGAGTTCATTACCAATCTTGATTTATCATAATGATACACAAAATCTCTCAAATACAAATGTGTGTGCAATTGCATTGTTCATTTACCAAGTTTTGAGCAAGATAATTTGATACAAGTGATTTGAATGAACCAAATAAGTGTTCATTAACCATGATTTAGATGCATATAACCATACCGAGACTACTATGTAGGTCGGGTTATCAAGAGCTAGCTAATCCATAAGCGAGACATAGGTCTGTACAAAAGAAGGTCGCTAATGTGACGGACATATCACCACGCTAGGAGTTACCTAAGGCCAAGCGGGTTGGGCACAAACCACCTGTTATGGGGCTTACCTCACAGTTTTCGAATAATTGAGAATTCCAGGGATTCAAGCTCATCAACCCTTCTTTTCTTTTCAATGGGTAGGGAAAGGGATTTTATTGCTTTTGCTTTTGCTTTTCTCTTTTTCTTTGCTTTTGCTCTTTCTTTTTTTTTTTGTATTTTTGGCTTGATATTTGAGATAATGCTGAAATAACTTGTTTCTTTTTTCTTTTTCTTGAACTTTTCTTTTCTTCCTATGCTAGGGATACTTGCTCGGATTAGCTGTAGAGCAAGGGATTTTTATTCCGGGTAGGGGTGAGCTTGTCCTTTTGCCAATTCTCAAAGAGTCTAGACCATGTGCATGATAGGATAGCAGGGGAAACTTTTCGCTCAAGAACCACTTCTACTATGTAACATAGCATGGAAATTACAAATGTAATCATTTTATTGTGAAAGGATATGTTTGGTTTAAGTAAATAACAAGATCAATTCTCTATGCTCAAACTTTATTTAATTAAATTTTGTGTACTTTGATATAAGAGAGATTAGTAATCATGCCAGATAAAATCAAGATATTTATTTTTTTGTGTTTGTGATAGTGGGGGATTCCAAATAAATGCTAATTTATCCAAAATAATTTGAAAATATAACTGCAATGCTTGAAAAAGAAATATATACAACAAATATTTTTGAAGAGTTTGATAATTTTGACTCTCTCTTTCTTCTTTATTATTTTGGTTTCGAAAGAGTCAATAAAATTGTTGTTTTGACTTTTATTTTGTTTTTGTGTTTTTGTGTAAACAGTTTTATATATATTTTGAAAATGAGACAACATGCAAAATATGTACAAATGATGAAATGACCAAATTTTATGCGTAATATCGCTTAAGATGCATAATATTCATAGGTTCTTTTAAATATTTACCATCTAAGGTAGCTAGTTTGTATGCTCCTGATTCAAATTTAGCAGTAATAATATATGGTCCAAGCCAGTTGGGCTCAAATTTACCTTTAAGGTCTTTAGTTGCATTAGTATTTTTTTTATTTTCTTTTAAAACAAGGTCGCCGACCTCAAAGGATCGATGACGAACTTTCTTGGCATATGATCTTTTAAGCTTGTTTTGGTAGGCACGAAGGTGCTCTAAAGCATTGATGCGCTTTTCATCTAGAAGTTCCAGTGGACTGAGTCTGCCAGCTCGATATTCATCTCCTACTTCGGTATCTTGAAGTAGTAGAGCCAAAGAAGGAACTTCTAATTCAAAGGGAAAAACGGCTTCAGCGCCATAAACCAAGACAAAAGGTGAAGTTCCAGTGGGAGTTCGAACACTAGTTCGATAGGCCCACAAAGCTGGATATAATTGAATGTGCCAGTCGCGGCCAGTTTTATTGACCATTCTTTTGAGAATTTTGATTAAGGTTTTGTTAGATGCTTCTGCTTGACCATTACCCCGAGGATAATAGGGAGTGGACCAGCGATGTTGAATCTTATATTTTTGGCATAATTTTTTAACATCTTTATTTTTGAAACAAGTTCCATTGTCCTGAGATGAGATTTGCAGGAATTCCGAACCTACAAATGATTTGATTAAAAATAAATTTAGAGACTTGAGTTCTGGTGCAAGAAGCTAAAGGCATAGCTTCAACCCACTTCGTGAAATACTCGGTGGCAGTTATGATGAATTTGTGTCCATCAGATGACACAGGATTAATTTTGCCAATAATGTCTAAGCCCCATTTTGAAAAGGGCCAAGGAGATGAAATAGCCCCGTAGCTCTTGTGCGGGCGCATGGACAAGGTCAGCATGTTTCTGGCACTTGTCGCAATGGCGCACATAATCATGTGCATCCTTTTCCATGGTAGGCCAAAAGTAGCCTATCCTAAGGAGCTTTTTAGCAATGACACTACCACTGAAGTGTCCTCCACAAGATCCATCGTGGACTTCACTTAAAGCTGATTTGGATTCTTCTAGATTCAAACATCTCAATAGGATACCTTCAAAAGATCTCCTATATAAAGTATTGCCAATTATTACAAATCGACTTGCTCGTCGACGTAATAACCGATGCTGGTTTCTATTAGAATTGGCAGGGAAAGTCCCATTTTGGAGAAAATCAATTATATCCGTATACCAAGGTTCGGGAGTAGTTTCATTGATTAGAAACACATCCAAAGGTTCTAAACATGACTTATTTGAAGCGGGTTCCTGGAGTCGATGAATAATGATGGTGGCATATTCGTCATCTAACTCCAAGGGCAGAAGAGATGCAGCTGCGGCCATAGCATCAGTTGCACGATTGCTAGTTCACGAAATAGCTTCCAAAGTAACTTTATCAAACAAGGATAACAATTGCAAAACATATGCTTTATATGGGCGCAATTTATCATCTCTGGTATGATAAACTTCATTAATTTGGTTTATGACAAGTTGAGAATCACCAAAAACTAGCAGATGTTTGATTTTTAATGCCAAGGCAGCTCGTAATCCAAGGATTAGAGCCTCATATTCGATAGTATTATTAGTGCAAGCAAATGTTAATTTAAAGGACAAAGGTATAAGATGTTTTTGTGGGGATATTAAAATAATACCCGCACCAGCCCCACTCATGCATCGGGCTCCATCAAAGTATAAGGACCATTGTTCAATATGGTCTGCCTCTAATTGAAGGCATTCATCAGGAAACTCAATGATGAGGGGATGGGTAGATTCTAAGGGTGCAGCGACTAATTGATCTGCTATGATTTGACCCTTAACAGACTTATGTCCTATGAACGTGAGTTCAAACTCGCTTAGAGCAAGAACCCACTTGGCTGTGCGACCCGATAAATAAGGTCGACTCATGAGATACCGCAAGGGATCATATTTAGCAATGACATAAGTTTTTTGACTGAGCATATAATGACGTAATTTTTGCGTAGAAAATATGACTGCTAGACATAATTTTTCTAATGTTGTATAACGGGTTTCATAACTGATGAGGGTTCGGCTAATGTAATAATTAGCACGTTCTTTCTTCTCATCATCAAGCTGAGCTAACATAGCTCCTAAAGCAAAATCTGAAGCTAAAATATACAGGAGAAATGGGCGATTAGGTCTAGGCGGTGAAAGCACAGGTGGGTTAAGGAGGTATTGTTTGAGAAGTTCAAAAGCTTCCTTACATTCGTCGTCCCAATTAAAAGGGACATCCTTCTTAAGGAGCTTAAGAAAGGGACCGGTTTTGTCCGCCAGCTTATCGATGAAGCGACGGATGGCTTGAAGCTTACCTTGTAAACTTCGTAACTCAGATATATTGGTAGGTGCGGGCATATCAGTGATAGCCGCAATCTTGAGAGGGTCGATTTCTATACCACGTAAAGAAACTAAAACCCCTAATAGCTTACCGGACTTAACTCCGAATATGCATTTGGCTGGATTTAATCGAATAAGGTATTCTCTTAACCGATTAAACACTTTTCTCAAATCAGCTAAATGATCATCTTCTTTAATAGAGCGAGCTATAATATCATCTACATAATCATGTAGGATATCATGCATCATATCATGAAAGATATAAGTCATAGCTCGTTGATATGTTGCGCCGGCATTCTTTAAACCAAATGGCATCACTTTCCAACAAAAGGTACCCCAAGGGGTAATAAAGGTTGTTTTAGCCTGATCTTCAGGAGCTATCCTGATCTGATTATAGCCGGAGAATCCATCCATTAGGGACATCATTCCACTCCCGACAGTAAAGTCAATGATTTGATCCATGTTTGGAAGAGGAAAATCATCTTTAGGGCATGCAGCGTTAATATCTCTAAAGTCTGTACAAACCCTAACTTTGGTAGCTTCTTTCTTGGTGACTGGAACTACATTCGAGATCCATTCAGCATAATCAATAGCTTGTATGAAAATAACATTCAGGAGTTTTTCTAACTCCCTTTTGACTAGCGGGGCCACTTTGGGATGCATTTTTCTAAGTTTCTGTTTAACGAGGTTTAGCATCCGGATGGACTACTAGATGATGCATGACTACGAAGGGTCCGGACCTGGCATATCTTCATATGTCCAAGCGAAGACATCTTCATATTCTTTAAGGAATGCAATGTATTCATCTTGTTTTTCTTGACTTAATGCTGATCCAATATTGATTATGTGAGGATTATCCTCAGTTCCAATGTTAACTTTAATGACGTTTTCTACTTCCATGTGTAGATCTCTTTCAAAATTAGGTGGGGCGGGTGAAACGCCCAATTCTTGTAATTATTTTAAGGTTAAGTTGGATAATTTGTCTTGGTGAGTGGTGGCCTCAAGTTGGGCTATAGTTGGTATAGAACCATCAAAATAAAAACCATTGTGTAACAACTCTTCAACGGAGACATCATGGAAAATATCTCCTTCCAACTCCTCATCGGATTCAGCAATCAATTCAGGGTAAGCTATGGATAGCATATTACATGTAAATGGCTTATTCTTTGAACACAAAGAATCTTGTTTATCTAGATAATCTTGATAACATATGAGTTGGTCATCATCTTCAAAAGGGAAGGGTTGACCCTTACTAGGAAATAGGCCCACACCACATCGGGCGGGCCATGGCTCTACCTCAATAGGTTCTTTCATACCATTTTGGAAAGGTCCCAAGCCTTTCCCTTTATATCCCATTTTAAGCATTATGGGTTTAGCTTTAATATATTCATTAGTAAAATAACATCGTGCATATCCCTCATGATGAGTTTTGATATTTCGAGGTATTCTTCCCCAATCATATCCTTTATAAATAAAAGCACAACTCCCGACTTGGTAAGTACTTCCCATAGGTTGTGGGAGGCCCAAAGTACGAGGAGATGGTGGCAAATTATTTAAAAGAATTGAATCTTGCATAAAAGCATTTGTTTTTTCTGATATTAAGATTGTGGATAAATCCGGTAAAAGTTCATCAGAAAGAGCATAAGATGTAGAAGGATCATTCCCTATATCTTTAGATGTGGAAGGTATGATAGATGTTGATAATGTGGAAGTGTCAATAAATGGGTCTATAGGTTTTGAAATTATAGGGATAGAACATGAAGGATTGGTTGTGGATTGAAGATCCTTTTGAGGTTTTAGTGTGGTTTGTTCAGAAGATGGTTGAGTTAAATGTATAGGTGTAGTTGATGGAGTAGATGATGTTATGTGTGTGTTTTTCACACGTTTAGATGAAAAATAAGAATTAGGATGTGTGGATGACAGAGCGGGGCAAAATTGCACTCCAACAGGTTCTGCCAAAGCACACATATCAAAGGGTCTAGGGTCACCATGGATAGTGACCAACTGATTTTTAAATTCAAATTTAACACATTGGTGTAAAGTGGAGGGAACCGCTCGCATCGCATTGATCCAAGGGCGACCCAAAAGTATATTGTACGATTCAGGGGCAATGTACAATAAACACGGTTGTATCTAGGGTTCTAGGACCAACTTGCAAGGGTATAGTAATGACTCCACACGTTTCTTGTGTCTCGTCATTGAAAGCTTTGATAATCATGTCAGTTTTCTTCATTTCATCACTTCTAAAGCCAAAACGTTGGTAGAAGTCAAAAGTACAAATGTTTAGAGATGAACCATTATCAATCAGGACTCTTTTAATAGCTACATCTCCAATTAGAGCAGTAATATATAAGGGATTATCCTTATGTAAGCTGTGTTGTGGGATATCTTTATCCCGAAAGTCAATACAATCGACTTCTCGAGTGATGATAGTATTGGACATGGCTTCGGGTTGAATATTTTGAGGTACCATCATTTGGCTTAATGTAAGCATTAACTCATCCCTATGGGTGGGAGAAGATCTTAACAAATCCAACAGGGAAATTCTGGCTGTAGTGTTGGATAATTGTTCATTAATATTGTAAGGAGGCTTAAGTTGAACATTAGACATATGATTCCCTTTATTGGGATTTTTCAAAATAAATGGAGCTGATCCATCATTCTAAGTTTGATCTTGTTGAGAGTTTTGAGCCTGTTGTCTAGTAACGGCTCCGATGGTACCTACAATGTTATATTGAAGACGCTGAACTGGTCTCGGTTGAGCGTTTATGGCTTGTTCATTAGGAAGGAATTGATTAGAAGAAGGTCGAGTAGTAATTCTTCTAGGAAATGGTTCTTCTGGAACCATAGCATCTGTGATAGGTTGAATAGGATCTGATTCATTTTCAGAACTATTCGATTGGTTTGAGGTGATGTCTACTTCACTTTCAGTATCCGATTCTACATCACTAGGATCGGGAGTTTGAAAATTATGTAGGGGCTTGGTCGTGACCAGGGATAAAGTTGTGTCAAATATTTGAGGATCCTGAACAGGTAACTGTCCGCTAATAGTCCCTACATATCGGGTAGGAGGGGGAACATTATGATGTTCGATTTGATTGGCCACTTCTTTACCATGGTTTGGTAAAGGATGTTGAAATATATCCAATGATTGATTAGCATTTTGATTTTGATTTTGGGGAATGGTCTTTTGAGCGTTATTAGGAGCATTTTGTTTAGGTTGGAAAGCTTGCACCTCCATTTCATTATTATCAATCAAGTCTTGTATTTTATGTTTCAATATTTTGCAAGAATTTGTAGCATGTCCAGGTCCTCTATGAAAGTCACGAGTGTAGATCGGCTCCGTATCCGGGTATAGTTGGATCGGGTTCCCGGATAGTTGGTAATTGAATCAAGCCTCGTGCTAATAATTGAGGTAGAATGGTTGATAAAGGTTGATTCAATCTAGTAAATTCTCGAGGAGGTTTATCGGGGGTTTTAATATAAATTTTTTTGTTGTCTTCGTTGTATTGATATTAGCAACGTTTCTACTATCAGTGACTCCGTCACCTACAACTTGTTTGTTTTTATACTGATTTTTGGATGTTTTCTCATCATCTTTCTTTTTGAGCTGACCTCTCCTAATGAGAGCATCTTCTACCCTTCGAGCTAAGTCTATAGCTTGATCGAAGGTAGTTAAGGTGGCAGTTGATAACTCATAAGAGATTTGTTCTTGCAAATTATTGATAAAAATGTCCAACATTTCCCTATAAGGTAACACAAAGTGCAGTTTTCCTGTCAACTGCCTCCATCTAGCTAAGAAATCAGCAAAACATTCATCCTTGTCTTGTTTTAAGTTGTACAAATCTTTAATGGTGACATGCCTCTCGATGTAGGCACTAAATTGATGGACAAACGATTCAGTTGTTTCTTCAAAATTTCTCAAAGAATGAGTGGGCAATTGATAGTACCACTCTAATGCCATTCCTCCTAAACTTTTTGGGAACATTTTTAGTAATAGCAAGTCATCATGTGATATATCATGACATGCTATCCTAAACATGCGAAGATGCTCTATGGGATCTTCAGTTCCTTTATATATAGGCAGGACGGGCATGGGAAAGTGTTTAGGGTATGGTTGTGCTACAACTATGGGATCCAAAGGTTGACTACATATCTCTCGATAATTATACGAGGGACGGTAGGGATCTATCTGGTCCATACGCGAAGCTAACTGTTTCACCATGGCTTCCAGATTACTAGTTTGCCCACCATATTGGTTCGGTAGGGCATTAATATGAGATTTGTGAACATATGGAGGGACATGAAGATTAGATGCTATGTTGCTATTGTGTAAATTGTTGGTAGGAAAGGTGTTATGAAGAAATTTTGAAGTTGTATTATGTTGTATCCCAGATTGTTGAAAATTGGTGTTTGGCTTCATTTTAGGTTTTTGTCTACTTGAAGCATATTGATCAATAGTTTGGCGAAGTAAAGCAGTGAAGGAAGTTTTCTTTTGTGTGGGAATGATTTTAGGCTCAATAAGAGGTTCCTTAGGGGGTTGGGTAACCTGTTGTTTTGGCATGTTTTGAATCATAGTGACCATATCTCTATTGGATGGTCCAGCTTTATCACTTTCTTGATCAACAAAGGACAAGGGATTAGTGTGCACATCAAACATATGTTCCATGGCTGCTTGAGTGTCACTAATTTGTCCTTTATCAATACGAACTGCCATATTAAGAGCACCAATGTTATTATTGAAAAATTTCCAGAAATGATCTAAGTTATCAAAAGCAATAGTTCCATCCGGAGCTATTCTAGGGGACGAGGATCCTTCCTCTTTAAGATTGTCTTCTTGTTCATTGTCTTCACCCAGGTCATCTTCTAGGCTGTTCTAGAGTTTCTCCTTCCAGAATTGGATCCTCAGGAAGGACATTTGGGTTTGTAGTTTTACCTCCCAACCAATCTTCTTCTTCTTGTTCAGTTTGTTTACCATTTCTAAGTTTAGGCATTGTGCTTAAATTTAAATTTCAGCAAATATATATATATATATATATACTTGTATATATATATATGCAACAAGGTATATATTTTAATTATATACCTACTATAGTATTTAAAATAAAATGTTTTGGGTTTTTGTTATGTTTTCTATTTTTCTTGTTTTTTTCTATTTTTTTGTTTTTGTAACAATATTATAAAGATAACAAACAACACAATAAATGCAAGAAATAATAATGAAAGCAATGATCTAGTTTTCTATAAATAATTTATAAATGTCATTAATGGGCTCAAGTTCTTCAGGAGTCATGAAGTGTTCTTCTTCAAATTGGAAATTTTCTTTCAAGAATTTAATGAAAAGTGCTATAGTGATATTATCTGTCTCAGACTCTGGTTGGTAGAAATAGAGTTCGTGGCAATACTCTCGATATAACACAGCTCGAGGAACTCTCCTCCATATTTCCCTATCCATAAGAACGACCTCTTGATCTTCTACATGACCTAGGAATTGGTGTATAACAGCTGCGTTCTCGAGGTATTCCTCGAAGGTGAAAAATTTTGAAGACACAAGAGCTCTCCTATAAGCTAACCACCTATGGCAGGCTCTCTGAAGTTCATGATAAAAAATGAGTTGATGAGGATCCAGGATCCTATCTAGGGCAAACCTCTTGATTTGTCTAAGTTCGGTTGATCTAGATGAAATGACACCTAGCCTCCTATCAAGTTCTTTCCACAGAAGTTGGTTTCTATCTGTTTCAGGCACACTAAGCACATAATTAACTTCTATGGCTGCTAATTGGTTTTCAACATTTATAGTAACTGCTAATATTTTCTTAGGAGCTACCATCTAGACATGATATGCAACTTAGTATTTTCTAATGATTTTAAATGCATCTATGTTTTTGTTTTTTTTTTTTTTGTTTTCAAAAGGTTTTAGTTTCACGTCGGGTTCACCAAAATGTATCGCTCCAAATTTTTCACACCCTTACCTTCAGGCTATAGGATCCGTGCCCGGAAGGGGGATGTGAAAAGGATGGGACAATACCTCGGACTGAGAGGCCCTTTGAAGGTCCCGCCTCTCGGGGGAGGGGTATTAAGGTGATTTTTTGATGGATGGTGGGGTTCACCAGGAAACGTTTAGTGGCAGTTTCCACGCCTAGGTTGGGAATGTGTTTGATATGTTCAATTTTCGTTTTAAACATCCAAGTCCTAGGTTTGGCCAGATGAATCTAAGTGTTCTATTATGAAAATGTAGATTAAATAAATACAAAAAATAGATTTGGATAGAAAATAGAAAGAATAAGCTAGATTAAAGAACCATACCTGATCCGGATGTCTGATGAAGGTTCTGATTTTTGTAGCGATCCGGATCGTCCGGAATTTGATAAGATCGTCCGAGATCCGACGGGATCATCCGAGATCTGACGAATTGTGACAATTCGTAGAGACACGCAAACATAAAAGTAGATGCAAAATACCAGAAATGCAGCTATGATAACAAGAGGGCAAGGATATAGAATGACAGTAACAATCTTAAAATGATGATAATAAACAAAATACGAATGCATTACAATAATCTAATGACAATTTATGATTTTATTAAGCATTAAGACTATATGGGTGAACTCCAAGATGCAAAATAATAAAGAATAATCATAAATTTAACTAAATGCAGAATAATGCAGCAGAAAAGAATGAAGAAACACAAACTCTGGGCACTGATTGCCCCCAATGCAGACTGCAGTCGAAATCGTCTCGAATTGGTGCGAAATCGTCTCGAATTGAACAGGATCGTCCACGACGATCTGAGCTTGCTCCGGCTGAAAAATACTAAGGTTCCTGCAAATAAACTTGGACAAATATGGAGGCAAATAGTAATTTAGGACGGTCTAATGCACGTAGAACTTGTTTACAGGAAATTTCAGCCAGGGGGAATGCCAAAGGGGGGTCCTAAGGCTAAATAGGCTTAGGAGGGAGGTTAGGAGGTTGGAGATCATCCTAATTTGGAAGATCTCCAATGGGGGAGGTCTCTAACGGCACAGACACGCTTCTGCCCGGATTAGAGACACCGTTGAAACAGAAGCTAACTATGCACAAATCAGTTTGGGACGAGATCGTCTGGACGTTCTGCTCCAGACGAAATCGTCCGATCTGAGGCGATATCGTCTGATCGACGACGATATCGTCCAACGGTCACAACAAATCCTAAAAATGGCACGAGAAACGAGGAAACGGGTTAAACGACGGTTTGGGAGCGGTTTTGAGGGTTGAATTTGAATTTAAATTATTACTAATGTAATTTTGATTATTGCTAAGTTTTACTGCACCAATTTTAGGGTGCTACAGAAACATATCAAAGGAACATGATATATATATTTCATGATCTTATGCATAAAATTATGGAATATTATGTAGAAAACATCTTAGATCAATCTCAAAATAGATAAAACCACACTTGAGATCTCAGATGTATATTCGATACTACAAGATTATAGAGTCAGGCTAACACCCAAAAAATGTATATTTGGGGTAGCATCAAGAAAAATACTGGGATTCATCGTATCTTGCCATGGGATTGAATTTTATCCCTCCAAAATTGCAGCAATAACAAACATGCCACCACCTACAAACTCAACTAAATTATGAATATTACAAGGCAAACTACAAGCTATTCATAGATTCATATCGCAACTTGTAGATAAATATCAACCTTTCTCTAAATTATTGAAGAAAGAGAAAATTTAAATGGAATGAAGGATGTCAAAGGGCCTTCAAAGATTTAAAAACTTATCTCTTGACACCACTTGTCTTGGTGCTGCCAAACCTGAATCAAACACTATTGCTATACATAGTGACCATTGAGCATGCCCTCAAAGCTTTACTAGCTCAATACGATGAACATAGAGAAATAGAAATCTACTACATCAGCAAAACTTTAGTAAACTATGAAACTTCCTACACACCACTAGATAATATTTGCTTACCAATTTTTTTTTCATCTCTTAAACTAAGGCACTACATGCTTAATCAAAAAACTTACATCTTAGCAAGGGTAGACCCATCATACTACCTTATGTTGAAACCCTACCTATGTAGTAGGACCACAAAATAGATCATATCCCTTAGCAAATTAAAAATAGAAATTGTAAATCAAAAATCACTAAAGGGGTAAGGTATAGTCGATCAATTGGTTGCATCCCCTTTAGAATCAAAACATCCCATAAACATATCTTTTCTAGATGAAATAATCTTTTCAATAGAATCCCAAGAACCTGAAACTTGGGTCTTTTTATGGAGCTAGATGCGCAAAAGGCACAGGGGCAAAAATTTTCCTAGTCACTTCATAGCAGTAGCTCATCCCACTATCCTTTAAACTTCACTTCACATGTACTTATAATACAATGGAATACGAAGAACTCATCCTAGGTCTTAGGGTCGCAACAAAGCTAAATATTGAAAATATAACAATATACGATGATTCACAATTGGTGATCAACCAAGTGAATGATACTTATAACACCAAATATGAGAAGTTGAAGCCATACAAAGACATAGTAGACATGTTGAAAATTTGCTTCAACCAAATTACCATAAAATCCATATCACGGTCTAGAAACTATAATGCTGACACTATGGCTACAACAACATCTCTCATATACTTAGAGTTGGAATATGAAGAGGCTTCTATTATCATAAGATCAATCAATGAATCTTCCACACTTGAATCATATTTGCAACCTCTTAACATATGCAATATTGAAACATCTATGCCTTAGAAACCTTGGTATCAAGACATATTTAAATTTCTTAAAGAAGGAAAATTCCCTAAAGGTTCCAACTCTCAAACACGAAGATAATTTATGCTAAAAGCCTACAAGTATGTCATCATTGGGGATATTTTATATCAACATTCCTTTCAAGGCATACTCCTTAGATGCGTAAATGTAAATTAATCCCAAGCTATTATAAAAGAAGCCCATGATGGATCTATGGCAGATATTTCATTGGATTATCCATAGCCAAGAAGCTCCTTAGAATAGGCTATTATTGTCCCTCTATGGAAAAATATGCTCACAACTATGTCAAGAAATGTGACCAGTGTCAACGACATGATAACCTTGTTCACATCCCTTCTCAAGAACTCCAACTGATCACATATCCTTAGCATTTTTCCTCTTGGGGTTTGCATATCATAGGTAATATCAACCCTTAGTCATCATATGGAAATATGTTAATCATCACAACTATAGAATATTTTACTAAATGGATCGAGGTAATACCCCTATCCACCATAATAGGGATTCAAGTATCAAATTTCATTCTAAATCAAATCATCAGCCAATATGGTATACCTTCTACCCTAATTGTTGATAGTGGCACACCTTTTAAAAATAATGAAGTTCCCAAAATGTGTGTCAAATACAAAATTCAACAAAAATAGTCCACGCCATACTACTTGCAAGGAAATGAACAAGCTGAATCCTCCAACAAAATGTTAATCAAAATCCTCAAGAAACTAGTAAACAAAAATTATGGAGACTGGCACTTGTAACTCTACCTTGCCTTATGGGTAGATTGCATGAGTGTGTGTACTCCCATGGGGGCAACACCATACACCTTAATTTATGGCACCAAAGTAGTATTTCTCTTTGAAGTTGAGATATCCTCTCTAAGAGTCTTGTTACAAGATTCTTCGATAGGAGATGCATATTGCTCAAGTCACTTACAATAGCTAGAACTCTTAGAATAAAAATGCATCAATGCTCTAGAGCACCTCAGAACATACCATAATAGACTTCAATGTGTTTTTCATAAGAAGGTACATCTAATATTATTTGAAGTTGGGGACTTAGTCCTCAAAGAAAACCAAAAAATACAAACACTGACGTTAACTTAAAAGGAAAATTTGAACTCAATTGGTTGGGACATTTCATCATCACAACCAAATTTGGATCTAGAGCCTACCACCTAGCCATATTAGATGGGCAAGAACATAAATAACCAATCAATATCATGCATATTAAATGATACTACATATAAAACATCGATTCCTTTGCTTGTTCATTTGATTGAATGCATGACAAACATCATCATATCATCATACACACTACGCCCCTTCAATATTTGCCTAACTTGCTCGATCATACATTAAATTTAGGATGTTTTACTATGATGCAAAATCCAATCCTTATTATGAATACATCTGCATTGCATCCACCTAGGCTAACCATATGTTGAGTAAACTCTCTCAATCCAAAAATCTTATCCACAAAATCTTCTTTTATATCCCATTTCACTACTATCATACTTCTTCTCTTCTTCTCCTCTTCACCCTCTCTTGACATGATAATCTATGGCCCTGATAACCCAACCTTTCCCCTTTATTTTGTCCCAATCTTGGGATATCCAACAATAAACAACAATCAATTACACTTACTTCCATCTCTCTCATCCATTAGATTCTTCCCTCTCTTCGGGATAAGTAATATGCAAAACTTCCTCCCTCTATTTCATACATAGTCACATCATTAATATCAACAAAACTTCACAAAAATATTATCAACGATATTTATCTACAATGTTATTCAACAAAATATTCTCTTTTAGATCAACACTCATGATTATTTAATAGACTCCTTAAAGACACATTTTTCTCTCCTATAATATTTCAATGACTTTTGCAAATTCTTGTAAATTGACCTATTGTATAAGAGAACTTTAGGAGAAATATATTGAATGTATTATGACATTTGTTCATCACATTATTTAAACACAACTCAAGATGGAGAGGGAATTACCATACCAGCTCCACCTAAAACACTCCCTGAAATGGCATTTTTGTGGATAATTATGCCGAAGTGCCACCAAATAACTTTATAGTATGCCACTTGACAACATGGGTTGTGGTCGAGTCTAAAGGGTGTTACATACTATTTAAATGTAGGATGGCTCCACTACATGATAAATGTGGTATTAACATATGCATAGGAATCTTCGATGTTACACCTTGAAAATAGCTAAGACAGATTCAAAAAGGGAAACCCAAATTATGGGAATCCCGATACACGATTTTGAAGGAACAAGTGTTAAAAAAAAAGAGGGGGTAATACTTAGCTCAAAGCCAATTTCATTACCAAGTACAAAGAAGTAATGGGTAAAATAAAAAATGATGCCTAAGAGTGGGGTGAATCTTTGAAAAGGGATTGACAAGACACTAAATAGGTAAGGTGTTAGATGCATAAAGGAATAAACAAGTTTACAAGTACAAAAAGGTACAACAAATCCCAAAAAGGTGTTGATTCAACCTAAGCATGATGTTTGATTTGACAATTGAATAAACTGTTTACCAAACATGACATAATTTTTTTAGAAAAACAAGTAAATATGAATACATTTACAACAAGGAGAATTGTCCTAAAGAATTCAAACACGAACATATTAATTAGGGATTTTGCTCAAGATAAATCTCATAGTGTGCTTCTTGTTTCTATTAGTACACACTCTAAAAAAATATGGCTTCTAACATCATCAGGAAGAGCTATGGAACTAGGATAAAGTCATTAAAGGTTATTAAGGCCCACATTGCCCTGAGACCAATGTTTCAAGGAGCTAGAAATGTATTGGATATTAGTGATTGGAACTGGTAAAGTGATATAGGTTTAGCAGGAGTTCCCTGCTTAGAACCAGTATTTTTAGATAGGGGATACCTATCAGCACTAATGGAAAGGTGGGATCCTGACCGAGGAACTTTCTAGCTACCTACTAGAGATATGACCATTACCTTGGAGGATGTTTACAGGATCTATCGACTACCAGTAGAAGGATGTACTATAATAGCCACTGTTAGTTTTGGAAATAATGTTTCAATATGGGTGGATAGATATCAATACCGATAAGGGTGGTATATTGTATGAGCGGCTTTTCACTTTGGGTAGACTGTCACCTAGACAAGCATTGGTAATGACACTCATAGCAAACATCATCCTATCAAATGCACTAGGTGCACGATTCCCTTGGAACATGCTAGGAATTGTGCAGGGCATAGTAGAGTTTTCCATTGTGTTCGCCTGGGCACCAACCTTACTGGCCCAAGCCTATAGAGAATTGTCTATTTTTTTAACAACAAATTGGGTAAGAATGAAATGTGGTATTTTGTCATAAATATAGGCATGTGAGCATATAGCTATAAGGAGACCCCAAGGGTTACCTTATGACATACATAGCTAGTGAAACAAAGAAGCCCCTTATGCACTAATATGGCAAAGGATGAAGGAACCCTGGCTATAGAGGTCAAAAGAGGAAAATTGGGAACTCTATTGCTCCATATGGGAAAATTTTAAACCCCAAGATGTGATCTAGAGACCATGGAGGATAGGTCCAATATGGTTAGAATATAGTTATCATCTAGCTCGTGTGAGGAGAGCCATATGGATTATTAGGTGAGATAGCATGCATTTCAAGTATTTTCAATATAATCGAGTATTATGGCAGTTCGAAATCAGATAAATTATATCAGAAACTCTTGTGGTTTACATGAGGAAATGAAGGAAAGGAGTTGTACCCCCATAAATGGAACTATTATCCTTAGTAATAGATGAGAATATATGGTTTTTGGGTGTGGATGATGTTGGTACAACCCTAGAATATGATCGATGGTGGTCTACCCATCAAGGAAAAATTGAGGAAAGTTTGAATGAAGTAGAAGAGCTTCAAGTACATCACCAATCGAAAGATGAAGTAGGCCCTTCCAATTACCAAGGGAATGTCAATAGGTATTCTGAGATAGAATCCCTAAAGTAATGAATTCGACAATTGGAGTTGGAAAGAGATGTTGCTAGAATTGAACGAGATATACTCTAATAGGAGTTGACTCAAAGGAATAGTGGAGAATCAATGATGGCCATCCAGACTGAGAATTCACAACTTCAACAAGCAAGGGATGAATACAGATCTACCTACTTTGCATCTTGTCTCGAAGTATTAGTTAGTCATGGACTTCTCACAACCAATGTTCCATGTGGGCACAGGAGTATTACTTGATGGGTTAGACCTTGAACCGCTTCCTTACGAGAATTAGGTCTAAACCCCAAATGACACAAGGTCAAAGTGATGGTAGCCATAAAGTCTACCATATTGTATGGCTAAAAATCCAATCCTTTTAAGGATGTTAATTGTAATCCAAGAGGGTTTTTGCTTATATAATATAAAGCAATGTTTATCTAATGAGTAAATTAGATTATTATATTTGATTGTATTTCATTAATATTTGACTAGATGATCTTAATTACTTAAGTTTTCTTGTGTTTCTTTTGAGTAGTGGCTCAAAAAATTCTAAATAGTGGGTAGCTTTTGGAAGGTCCTAAGCAGGTAAGCTTGGACTAAGTACCCTATACGACATATTGATCACTGAAATATCATCTGCAATGACTAGATATCAAGTTAAAAATATCTTGGAGGGTAAGAATAGGTATTTTGGGATGCATTTGTATATGAGTCTAATAAAATGAAACGGAATAGTATTCTAGCTAAGATTTAAAACTAATTTAATTAAAAAAGGTTAGACATGAAAATTTTTAATATGGGAACACACTTAGGAGGTATACATGGGGAATCTATCCTAAAAAAAGAGAGTGCATGATTCCCTCTTAACAAAGAAGAAATCATGTTCTAATTATTGTTATGACACATTACATGGAGTAAGTGTGGTCATAGGTACCATCGATGAGTGATAGTATGTTTGCTATGACACCTTACATGGCATAAGTGTGGTCATAGATATTATCGATGAGTGATAGTATAATTGTTAAGACACCTTACATGGCATAAGTGTGGTCACAGGTACTATCGATGAGTGATAGGATGATTAGTATGAAAAATTTTGCATGGTACTTTACAATGAGTAAGTATGACCATGAATATCAATATAGCATCGTAAGCATAGTAAATATGATCATTGCTATTGGATTTTGTTACTCAAATACTACACGTGTTCAATTTCTTCTCCTTCCACTATTGAACCACTGGTGAATCAAAGTGGAAGAGCTAAGCGAACCCTCCATATTTTGTGGGTCTTAAGCAGTGTACCTTAGACTCTTTTGAGGAATGCACTTGATATTTGTGTCTCTCGAGATATGAATTTTACAATAGACTGATAAAAATTAGTACCAAGGGACATCAAGAGTGATGCACTGGTGGTGGTAAATGGGTTTGCCAAGATGGTGGTAAATGGGTTTTCCAAGATGGTTTCAAGATGTATGGGCATATTGAAGGAAGAAGTATGAAAATTATATCTTTGTCTTTGATAACACCTATGCATATTAGGTTAACTCATAAAAGGAGCTATCAAGGCATGGTGTGATACTCCTTTGTGAGAGTTTTGATGCATTTAATTAGACAAATTATGTCTATATTCTTATTAAAAATATGAATTCATGATATTTCTATGGAAATATGTTGTAGTTCTCTTGATTCAATATTTTTCTATCATTGACTATGCTTTAATGCTTTGTTTGCATGATGAAAACTGTGTATTAATGATATTTTCAATACTTAATATTTATGCAATATGGATGTTTTATTGCTTTAAGGACATGATATTGTGGATATTTTACACTTTTACAGGTCCAGGTTCTCTCGAGTATGGAAGATATTTCTTACCATCAGGGTCGAGACACTGGAAATAAGAAAAATGATGATGATTCTATCTTTTTTGTAAATACTAATGTTGAATTTATTGATTTCTACATTAACTAAGCTAGGAACTAATGAGAAACACAAGGGACTGTGTTTAATCCAAGGGGGTATGTCACAGCCCACCCATTGGACTTCCTAGAAGACATTAATTGATCCAAAGGATCAATTAATACTTGAATTTTAAACCCTGACCAAACCCTATTAATACTGCCATACATTAATAGGAAGGGTCTAATTAATAAAATAAGGTGATGATAAAATTATTCCATAGAAATCCCTAATTAAAAACTATCTACACTCTACCAGGTTAAATTGGAGAGTTTGAATAAATTGGGATTTTGATAAGGTTTTGGGGAAAATAAAATAAGGCTTTTACAAAATATTAATTTGGGAAAATTATCTCTTGCAAAAGAGACACCTAATTTAAATACAATTAGGTGCACCCTAAAAATCTGCCCAATTTTGAAAAGACCCAAAAAGGACAAAGTCATATTTTAATAAAAAATATATGTACATATTTGACTAGAGGATGAACCATTCACCAAGGTCATATTTAAATATTAAAAGTATGCATATTTGTCTAGTGGATGAACTATTCTCCATTCCACATGAATAGTAATGTTGCAGGCATTGCAGGTGCTTGGGAGAAAAGGGAAGACTAAAAGGAGCAAAGTACTCCACCTTACCTTCTCTTGTCTTGTCCCTAATTTTAAAATGATAAAAAAAATGGAATCCTACTACTTAGGTGAGCTCTAAGAAGGTTCCATTTAATATTTTAATATTAAACCTACCCACTTTCTCATGAAGTAAGAGGATCTAGAAAAAATTATAAAAGGAAGGCAACCAATGGTGGAAGGGGGAAGAAATTCTTGGGCCTAGGGGGTATGCTCTCTACCATGGTAGATCAGAAACCAAAAAGCCCTAAGAAATTTCTAAGTCCTTAACTAAAAGAATTGGGACAACATGAGTAGAATTAAAAGGTAAATGTGAAAAAAAAATAAGAGGGTTGGAAGGAGAGAAGATAGGAAAGGATGCAAGGGGAGGAGACTCACTACCTTGTAGAAATTCCAGGTAGAATCTTTCTTCTATCAATTTATTTGTTATAATTCACTTATTTTCTATACCTCAATGGTAGGATTTAAACATCTGATCATGGTTTTATTAGTCATAAAAGTTAAGATTGAAGTCTTTTCTAAAGAGCTAGATTTCCAAAAAGGTTTTTAATATCTACGCTTATGTTGAATGCCATCCCAATACATGATTGGAATCCTTTTGAATGTGAGGATTATGTTGTATTCTATATATACATTCCTATTAACAATAGTTAAAACATAAAGGATGGCATGTCCCTCTCGTCTACCTCTAAAGTCATGTCGATGATGTAATCCTTTTATATGTCTCTCAAACCAAGTGGATATGCATCGATCTTCGTGCAATATTCTACGATGACTTTGAAACTTATTTACCTTTTATTTTTTTTATACTCAATAATTACCATGATGGATTTAATACCCGATGTTCCCATATTATGGAATTATTAATATTCAGTCTTAATCATATCTAAGGTACATTGGGATGCCTCATATTTAATAAATCCTCTAATTTTTTTTCAAAAGGGTACAATATATCGGTCTACGATGAGTTAACTTATCACGAGAGATTAATCAAACTAGCTCAAGATCCACCCTATGTGAGGTACCTATCTACTTGTAACACCCCAAGTCATAACCACTTGGTTGTCTAATCACCCCAAGTCAATACCACTTGGGTGTCAAAAATTTTTTTTGTTTTATTCTTATCAATTTTCTTTTTCTAGTTTGAGCATGTTGAGATTGTCTTCACGAGTGCCATTCCATTGTAGTCAGAATACTCATGAGATCGAGATTGGCCAGATCTCGTATAGTTGCCATATTGAACTTCACTCTCCTCCCGAGATCCTAAGTTTAAGCAGTGGGTTTCTTTTCCTCTAGGGCCCATATCACCTAGAGGTGTGATGCTTACTTTCCCATGTCTTAACATGATTGCCCAATATTAGGTCCTTTTTATCATGTAAGACTTAGCACATACATGCTCGAGCTAGATGATCAACCAATCTCCTTGGAGCATCGTCTAGGGTCTTACCAATACCCTAGTAACCACCCGACGTCATGTGTTGATTAACCAACATGATGTCCCATACCATCATGCTATCGGTAACACCTAGTCAAGCACATTTCACCACTCAACCACTAGCAGGGATAACCTAGAAGGGATACCCATACAACCCTTTGTTACCTCCTATTCTGATATTTCCCATCATAAATGTGGTTACCCCTATGTATGGTGTTTGTCTACCCACGAACACCATTATCGATTAAAGTCAAGATTGTCTACCCACAATCTTGGGTTACGGAACAAGTTTTATCCTCCCACTTTCGGAGGCTTCTTTGACAGGGTTTATCTAAGGTTTATGGAATATGGTTGATATTTATTATGATGCTCCGAAGGGGTTGTTAAGGTGTATTATGGATTTCTCAGGTTCCACCACACACACACACACATATATATATATGATTCTTAAGGTAGCCCTTTAATTTGAACAAACTAATAACTAATATTGATACTTGGATATGAAATAATTCATCATGCACTATTCTTAAAGAACATATGTCTAAATAAGTAAGAGATGAATTTGACTGGCTTTTCTTATCATAATCCTCTTATCTTTAAAAGCCAAATAATAACATTTCCTCATTATATTTTAAATTAAAGCATAGAACCAAATAGTAACATTTCCCCTTTATCTTTAAATTAAAGCATAAAGTCAAATAATAACATAAAGCATAAAACCAAACAATAACATTTCCTCATTATAGTTTCGATAAAAGGGGTACTTTTATTTAATTCCATAAAATCCAAATCAACATAATAAAGTTTCAATTAGAAGAGCGCTTTGATTTAATTCTATAAGATCCAATAAATTTTAGTTTCCCAAAGACTAATAAAAACATCCAAGCAACTAATATTAAAGCATGTCATCCAAGATTTGCTCAATCTTACTGAATATCTTAAATATAAATATTTAAGTCACAACGCATCAAATCTTATGTTGATGTTTTAGGTCACATTTATCAAGGTCTCGAGAATAGTCTGACTCCCGATTTTACAAGCACTCAAGGTCAAAACTGAATATGACATGTCCTAAATAATGATTACGATCTAATTGAATCACAAGTCAATTATTCCATAACAACTTTATGGCTGAAGAAACACTCTACTAGCCACGTCAAAACAAATGCCAACATAATGCAAAATTTAATGTTTAACAGAGACATAAAATGACACCCAAGGCTAACCCAAATCGAAATGGTTTATGAGCAAGGGAGGTCACGGTTTTCAAGACAATGTTGTGCCATTTCTCATGTGCGTATTTAAACACAGTTTGATATTCCCAACCAACTTTGAGCTTACGACCCTAAATGGTGGTAAGGTTTGTGAATCAACACTAAATCCTATAGAACAAATTGAGTGGTTGCTGCAATGGGTTGGGTTTTCTAATCATTGCCAGGAGATTCAGATCATTTCAACATAAAGGCTTTGGTTCAAAACTTGAAAACATATACTGATTGCCAAACGATCGAGTTACTCTACCTGGGGATCGGGTAAAGGTTTTTACAGAATCCAAATAAAGATTTCACTTATTACTGAATAACCACAGGTGACATATACAGATGCAAGCATTTAGTGTGCTTTAAGATAGTTCTACAAAGACATAGCAACAGTCCCGACAAATATTATAATGTCATATTCATTGTTTTATTTTTCAAGATTTATTCGACATATCTCAATTCTTAGGGCTTTATTGAATTCATTTTAAAGAAACTTAGGAGTCTTAGCAATATTACCTCTCAATATCCAAAACACTTATTGGAGGATTTTAATAGTTGTTTCTTCTAAAATAAGACTTCTAGCAAAACAATGGCATTAGTTTGCACCTTTTTGGGATTCAATCTTTCATAGTGGGTGAACCAACAGGGCAACAATTTTTTTTTGACATCCTTAGGATAATTAATACTAATTTTTCTATATTTAAACAATCCAATACGTATTCTAATACTGAACCAAGAATTCTTATAAGGTTTGCTTTTAAAATTTTGACCATACACGAGCAAGGACTATTTACTTGTCACATATATGATGTCGCATGAGCTGGTTTGTACAGGAAGCGAATTCAATACAACATACATGATCATTCACCTTTCAATTCAGATTTACAAACCAATACCCTATAACTTAAAATGTACAGAATTATAATAGTGAAAACAGCTTATCAACATTCACAATGTAACACTCCCCATAAGCTTCAGGTGTACACAAATTAGGCAATGAAATTATTTTCCCCAATCACATTTAATATAAGCAACATTATATGAGTTTCATATACAAACACGACTTCAATAGTGGTAATATTTTATCAGCTTACAATATATATATATATATATATATACAACATCCTATAAGCCTCAAGTATACATGATTTTAAACATTGGAAGCAATTTTACCAACACCCATAATACAGATGACATCATATTAACTCTTGATACAAAATTTTTGCCTGTTCTCTTGAATATAAACCAAAGAAATAATGAAAACACAACCATTCATATAATGGATAGAAGAGGTATCCCATTCAAATATTCGCATAGAAGGAGCCCTCAAAAAAAATACATCTGATAGTGTATTGAGAATACAAAGCTCATATAATAAGCATAATGGACATGGTTGCAATATTGACGAGCACCGAATTTTGGTAAAGGAGTCCATCTTCATCCAACTGGAGGATTAATTCTGAATGCTATGCGAAAAGGGTTTATGGGGAACCATCAAGGCCAAGGGATCAGAGCGGTCAACTACCATGAATGCACACTACCCTAAATGCACTCACAACCAAAGACCATGCAGATAAAATTTCTCTTCGTTTCACATAGAGACCTACACATAATGCATTTTATTTCTAAAGGAAAATACAAAGACAATACCCAATTTTCCATTCCTCAATTCTAACACAGAGAGCTACGCTCACCCGTAGCACAAAAAAATTGCAAGTGAAATTAGGTTTGCAAAGAAATGCATTTGCAACCATATGATATGCAGGAGATATTCCTCATTCAATTACTCATGAAATGCACTCACAGCCATATGATATGCAGAAGATAATCCTCATTCCATTACTCGTGAAATGCACTCACAGCCATATGATATGCAGGGTTACTACCGAATTTTCCATTCCCCATTTTTAACGCAGAAACTATGCAACATGCATTCACAACCAAATGGATTGCAGGTAGAATTATCTCATTAGGGTTACAAAGAAGTGTACTTGTAGCCATATGAGTTCTTAGATGAAGTTTCTTATTAGGTACCCAAGAAACACACTCACCACTCAATGAATTACAGGTGAAATTGCTTGTTATTAAAATTTAGCAGAATTCTAATTGCAAAGAAATCACAACCGAATGCAAGAGGATTTTTATAATTAAATTTCAAGCTTCGTTTCAACACAGGAGGAATTAAATTTCAATCTTCATTTCAACATAGGAGGAATTAAATTTCAATCTTCATATCAATAAGTCTCTATTCCAATATTTGTAATTATCTTAAATTTCTTATAAATTTTTTTTAAACTTGTTATAGAAAATTCTGACCTGACCTGAAATAATCGACATCCACCTTTTCCTTTCGTTCTTCCAATCATATTTCCAGTTCTCATGCCCTCCTTCCCCCCTATTAACACAATATTACCCATATTTAAATAAAGGACAAAAACAATACATGGGGTGCCACTTGTAAAATGCATGCAAGTCCTTTTTCACCAAGGCTTACCATGTGTAAATAGATTTCCCTCCACCATCCTTTGATTATATGTTGGTCTTATAATTTCTATTGTCTATTATCGAATATGCATATTATTATTAATTGTAATTATTATTAGTATTATTAATTATAATAATTATTATTATTATTATTATATTAATATTATTATTATTGTTGTCACCATAATATTGTTTTCAAATATTTGAACATACTTTTTGTAAATCAAACACAGAACCCTAAAATGCAGCTATGTGGATGCAACTACATGGACCACTGGTGGAAGGATTTCCAGTAGGGATTTTTAATACCCTATCATAGGCGAAAAACTCTGCCGCTCATCATATCCCAAAACTTACCTTTCCCCAGATACCCTTGCTTGCAAATTGAAGAAGATACCAACGCCTTGTATTGCTCCTGCCAGTGTGTACATTTGTTCCTGCATCCACAGATGGATTAGCAACACCATATTCCTGTAGATAAATAGATTAAAACAAGAACCATATTTCGGAGGGTTGTTACATCCTCCCCCTCTAAGATTAAACATAGTCCCTGTGTTTTTAAATGCACACCAAAATATATGAACAAGAGCTAGTCAAATTGTGGAACAATAACAACACAATTACATAGTCAAACTTAATCATAATTACTGAAATGAAAACATGTCTTCACCACCAACCAAAATTTTCAAACCAAACTTTTATATCATTGTTCAACATTAATCAAAAACTTGTTTTAAATTATTGTTCAAACAAAAATGGAAACTATCTTTTCATGATAGCCACATCTTCCCATGTGGCATTGTTTTCAGAGTATTGGTCCCACTGGACCTTACATTGCTCAATATTTCACTTTCTTAACTGCTTGGTTCGAAAACCCAATATCCTAATAGGTTGTACCTCAATGCGTAGGGGGTCGATCATCTGCAAGTGATCAAAATTTCAAACATGAGAAGGATCAGAAACATATTTCTTGAGGAGGGACACATGGAATGTATCATGGATTTTGGACAAGTTGGGTGGCAAGGCTAACTTATAGGCAACTAGGCTGATTTTAGCAAGAATAGTAAAGGGTCCTACAAATATTGGGCTCAGTTTAGAGGATTTTATAGAGCTCTTGGTCAGTTTAACCCTCAAGAACACTCTATCTCCCATAGAGAATTCCCTTGGAGTTCTTTTGAGGTCGGCATAACTCTTTTACTAGTTTGAGGCCTCCTTGAGCCTTTGGAAAATTTCACTAAGTTGCTCCTCCATTTCTTTAACCATATCCAGTCTGATCAATACCCGATCCTCCATATTGCTCCAAGATAATGACGTCCTACACCTTTTCCCATATAGTGCCTCAAATGGGGCCATACCTAAGGAAGTGTGGTAACCATTGTTATAAGAAAATTCTACCAGAAAAAGGTAGTCTTCCCATTTAGTTTGATGGTCCATGCAATACATCCGAAGCATATCTTCTAAGACTTGGTTTACTCTTTCATTTTATCCATCTGTTTTAGGATGATAGGCGGTGCTAATATTAATTTTTGTTCCCCATGCCTGATGTAATGTCTGCCAAAACTCAGACGTGAACCGAGAATCTCTATCTGATATAATCATTTTAGGAAAACCATGTAGTCGTACCACTTCCCTGGTGAATTTATGGGCTATTGTAGGAGCTCCATATTTAATATTTCCAGGCAGGAAATGTGCCACTTTAGTCAATTTTTCAACTACAACCATAATAGCATCATGTTAGAAATGATTTTTAGGCAACCCAACAATGAAGTCCATAGTCACAACCTGCCATTTGTGAATTGGAATGTCATGTGTATATAGGCATCCTATAGGGTGCAAATGTTTTGCCTTCACCTTTTGGCATTCTAAACATTTAGCCATAAATTCCATGATATCCTTCTTCATTCCTAGCCAATAATAATCCTTTCTCATATTTTCATGCATCTTTACATAGCCTGGATGAGTGGAGAAGGAGCATAATGTGCCTCTTGAAGTAACGTGTTTCTTAGATTCAGTTAATTTGGCACTACCATTCTATTTCTAAAATACAACATATTTTCCTGTATTTCAAAATCCTTTAGTTTTTCGAATATTACCTTAACAAATCTTGACATATTTGAGAGAATTCATCCTGAAGTTGGAGATTTCTTATCTGTTCAATTATTTCAAAATGGCATTGTGTTATAGCAGTAATGTATTTTCTCCTACTCAAAGCATTGACTAACTTATTCTCTTTCCCCTTAATATACTCAATGCCGAAATCATACTCTGCCAGTAGTTCCATCCATCGCCTCTGCCTAGCATTGAGCATTGGTTGAGTAAAAATATACTTTAAACTTTGCTGAAATCATACTCTGCCAGTAGTCCCATCCATCGCCTCTACCTAGCATTGAGCATTGGTTTGCCCAGCAGGTAGTGTCACCATATTTTAAGAGCATGTACTATTGTTGCTAGTTCTAAATCATGGGTGGCATAATTCAGCTCATGTTTCTTAATTTTTTGAGACTCATAGGCTATAATACCCTCTTCTTGCATAATAAATCTACCTAATCCTTCTATGGAGGCATCAATACATGTTGTAAATGGTAGTTTGGGATCCGGTATTCTAAGAATTGATGCTATTTTTTTTTGTCAGTTAAAAATAATTAAAAATGGGTTTTATCAAGGATCCCAAAACCTGATTACAAAAAGTCATAAGACTAAAGGCAAGGCCCCAAGGCCAATAAAAAATATCCCCAAAGACCAAAGGAAAGACATAAGCCTAACAGGACAGGCTAAGGACAACCTTACAGAAAGGCTAGAGGATAGCCTTGAAGGACAATTTTTTTTTGAAACATTACAAAGAAGACAGGGATATCACCATCCCGCTTGGAAAAGTCCAAAAAAATATGAGAAAAATTACAACCAAACGACACGAGGAAAGGAGAACAGGGACAAGGCCATCCCACAAAAATAGAAGTAGGGCTGACCCACCAGGAAAATTTCAAAGAAAATACATGCAATACAAAACACTAAAAGCTGGAAAAAGATAAACCAAACCCACCTAAAGAAAGGAATGAAAAAAATAGGGCCATCTCGCCCACTAATGACATTTAAAATTTAAATTAAAAATGAAATTTTCCCATTGAGGACAACCTTGGATGTAGTAGTAAGGAGCAAACCAAGAAGAAACAACGAGAATGCAACAAAACGGTTCAAAATCTGGTTAAAAAACCAAGGAAGAAATAGCACTAGGCCTAGAAAATTTGATGCAACAAGGATAACTATCCAGGAGCCAAAGGAGACAGAGAAAAATAGTGTAGAGCAATAGGCCATGGGAAAAAGGTGGGGAGGTCCCAAAAAACCTCAGCAGAAGGAGCTATGAAGCACAAGCTATCAATAAAATGCACAGGGCCACCCTCAAGCCAAAAAAATACAACAAGAACTCCAAAGCAACCTTCAACACCACCAACAAGCAGCTTCAGGGATCCAGAAGAGGATGACAAGTAGGAGAACAACAACATTCAGCACAAAGGCTCACCCTAAGCCATAAAAAAGCTGAAAACCCACCACCAAACCAACATCTGGAAACCCAAAGGGCAGCACCATAGGAATAAGCATGAGGTCTCCCACCAAAGCCAAAAATAAACTATGAAGAGCTGCACATGAAGCCAAAATCCCAAGCCACGAAGCACTGCACCAAAGACCCTTTGATCCTCTGCTCCAAATAGGACCCTGTAAGAAAAAGGGACAAAGAAGTAAGCTCCAAGGAAAAGGAATCCAGAAGGAACTCAGGACTCCTAGGGGAAGACCCAGGAAAAAACCAGGGACATCCCAAAAAATCTTAAGGATGTCCCAGTTCACAAGAACCAAAGGAAAACCTAGCCAAAGGGTATGGAAAGGGGCATATTAGTAAATCAGGGATCTCCCAATCCAAGGATATCATCTACAACACCATCCAGCCAAGGAGGAGGTTAAAGTAGTGCCAGGGAACTGAAATAGACCCGAGGATGTCCCAGAAGAACCTAGGGAAATCCTAGATAATAGGACCAGTAAAAAACCCCACCAAACAACAATAAAAAGGGTATACAAGTGGAACAATGATCTCCCACCCCAAGGATATCATCTGCAATGCCAAATAGCTAAGGATGAAGGGCAAAGGAAGTACCAAGGATCCAGGACAAGGCTAGGGATCACTATTCCTTGGTGCTATTGTTAACTTTTTTTGAAGTGTTTTAAATGCTTCCTCACATCAAGCAGTCCATTTAAAGGCCTTACATTTTTTTGAATATTGGTTATTGGATAGGCTACTTTATAGAAGTTTTGCACAAAATGTCAATAATACCTGGCCAATCCCATAAAACTTCATACCTCAAACACATTAGTTAGTGCAGGCCACTCAGTGATAGCCGATATTTTCCTTGGGTCCACTGGGATCACTAAGAATTGGCACTATTGTTAACTTTTCTTTAAGTGCTTTAAAGGCTTACTCACATCAAGCAATTCATTTAAAGGCCTTACCTTTTTTTGAAGATTGGTTATTGGATAGTCTACTTTAGAAAAGTTTTGCACAAAACATCGATAATACCCAACCAATCCCATAAAACTTCATACCTCAATCACATTAGTTGGTGCAGACCACTCAATGATAGTCTCTATTTTCCTTGGGTCCACTAATATCCCTTCAGTCAAAATCACATGACCCAGATACCATACTTGGGATGTGTAGAACTCATATTTCAACATTTTTCTATAAAACTGATTCTCTCTGAGTTTTTCGAGAATAATATTCATGTGTTGATCATGTTCCTCTTTATTCCTAGAGTATATCAATATGTCATCTAGAAATACCAATACAAATTTGTCTAATTGTTCTCAGAATACATTATTCATTAAGTTCATAAAAGTTTTTGGGGCATTGGTCAAACCAAAAGGCAATATTGTAAACTCATAGTGGTCATATCTTGTTTGAAATGCAGTTTTATGGGTGTCTTCCTCTCGAATCTTGAGTCGATGATAGCCGAACCTAAGATCAATTTTTGAGAATATTGTAGCTCCCTTTAGTTGGTCAAATAGGTCATATATCCTGGGTAAGGAGTACTTATTCTTCACTATCATCTTATTTAGCATCCTGTAATCAATACATAACCTTAGTGACCATCATTTTTCTTAACAAATAAAATGAGTGCTCCCCATGGAGAGACACTAGGTTTAATGGGCCTTATTTCTAATAGTTCTTGAAGTTGAGTCTTGAGTTCTTGTAGCTCGATGGTAGTCATTCTATAGGGTGCTCGGGCTATGGGGTTGATCCTGGTAGGATATCTATAGAGAAATCAAATTTTCTTTGGGGTGGGAGACCTAGCATATCCTCAATAAAGATATCCCTGAAATAATTTAGTATCGAATATGTCTAAAATGGACTTGTCCTAGTCTCCATGTCCTCTTTCTCATTAATTTTAACTACAAATACTTTACTTCCTTTTATTATAGCTATTTTAACTTTCATGGCTTATAGGAGATGTGGTTCCACTGATTCACGTCCACAATAAATTTGAATCCTTTGCATAGCATCATCAGTAAAATCCATCCATCTTTTCTCACAGTTCAATAATGCTTTATGAGCCTTGAGCCAATCTACTCCCAATATTATATCAAAAGAATGCAATGGGGCTACATACAAATACCAGCCTGTTTTTCCTTAAGGTAGGATTATCTGAGGGTTGAATAAGCATTTATTAATGGTATAGGTTTGCCCAAACCCATATTCAACCTTCCACCCATTTTCCATATACCCAAGATTTTTTGGTATGTCCCTCACAAGGCTTGAAGAAATAAAACTATCTGTTTCTCCTGAATCAATTAAAATACTTACATTCCTCTCATAAATTTTTCCATTTAAAAAAAAGGGTGTAGCTTACCCATGGATTTTAAGGTTACCTGTGGCTACAAATATCTTATGGGTAGGTTTTGTTGATTCCTTTCTTTTATCAGCTCTCATGGGGCACTTATCCACACAATGAGGTTCTTTGCAGATCTAGAAACCAGTTCACGATACCCTTTCTTTATTAGTTCCATCATTGGAATTCTTAGTACCAATCCCTAGGTTTCTAGATTTTTGATCATATCTATCTTTGAAATTTCTCTTGTCATGGCCACCTCGGTTGTACTGATCCCCTCTATTTCCCTGAGATCCCTAATACCGGTTCTTGTTTTTGCCAAATCTATTTTTGTTCTCATTTCAATCCTTTTAGCTCCTATCTCTTTTAACTGAACCCATATTTTTCTTCCTTTGAGGTTCTTCTCTATCAGAGGTTTTTTATAATAGGCCTTCTTGGCCGTATAGTTGTCCTCTTCTTGCCTAGCCAAGTTGCAGGCATTAGTGAGGGTTGTAGGTTTTAACATCAGGATCAGATGCCTAATTTTTGGGTGGAGCTCTAAAAGTATTTTTTGGACCTTAATATCAATTATTTTATCATACTCAGACATGTATTTAAGTAGTTGTACGAAGCATTGATAATATTCATTAACGGTCATATTGCCTTGTGTAACGAACAAAAATACACAAACAAAAAAATACATAAATAGAAAAAAAAAAAATTTACTATGGAGAGAGGTACATGAACCCTTCATGGACCCCTAACCAAACCACTATTTTCCTAAAGTCTCAATCTCCCAGGTTTTCTTGAAATCTACATATCATAAGGTACCCTAACACAAGTCCATCTATGTAGGCGTATCATGTATCACTACAAATAAGTCCATATTTTCCATCATTCTCAATGAGCTGGACTTATCACCTTCCATCCAAGGTATACATGCATCTCCATGCCATACACAAATCTTTATGTGTAGGTATGCTATGAGTATTGTGAGTTAAGCTATCTATCTCATCTCCACGACGAGCTATCTTAACTCAGATGTAGTCTCTCCACAACTTAGTCCTTTATCTCCCTAAGGGGGTCTCAATTCCCTTAGGTCTCCTATGTTCACCCTAAGGGGTTCTCAATTTCCTTAGTTCACCTATGTTCACCCTAAGGGGTTATTAATTCCCTTAGGTCACCTCTGAGTTCACCCTAGAACTCTACACTTAGATTTATAACATCAAGCAATCCAAACAATGATACATCTAGATACTACAACATCAGAAAGCATTCACCAAGCATCTAGAAAAATAAGCAAGATTAACTCTAAAAGAGAATCAACTACATAACATAACCAAATACAAACATAAAGTAAAAATACCTTCTTTAATCCAATGAATAGTTATTGCATCAAAATTTGCACGGTAAATCCTTCTTACTTTAAGGAATATCACAGTAACTACATTGGGGATATCTCCCCATAATTCTAATCTATTTGAGCATAAGTAAAGCAACATAAAATACAATTACCTATACTTCACTTCCATTGAACTCCTTGCTTCTCCTGGATTCCCATTGATTATTTGAGGGTAGTAGGGGATCAGGGTACTCATGGTTCATGATAGGCATACCTTTAAATGCATCTACTCATTTACTTTGCCAAATTGCAACTATACAAAATCTAATTAAGTTTCCAACCATCTAATGCATAATGGATATTATAAAATATCCATTACTTTTATCTTCACCTCTCAAGTTCCCTTAGAGAGACATCCAACATGTGCTACTTAGATCAAGGTCTAACTTTAATCAAATCCATTCATGTCTTAAAGCATTAAAGTCCCATACCTTTAACCTTTAAAGCAATCATTCATTCATTCCCTAAATCAAAGCCCCATAACTTCAATTTAAAGAATAAATCCACATCCCTTTTAATTCACAAATTCCAATCAAATCAATTATTGTTTTAAGCATTAAAATCACATCCCTTTAACCTTTAAACAAGCATTCATTCATTCCCTAAATCAAAGCCCCATAACTTCAATTTAAAGAATAAATCCACATCCTTTTTAATTCATAAATTCCAATCAAATCAATTACTGTTTTAAGCATTAAAATCACATCCCTTTAACCTTTAAACAAGCATTCATTCATTCCCTAAATCAAAGCCCCATAAATTCAATTTAAAGAATAAATCCACATCCTTTTTAATTTTAAAAACCCTAAGAAGATCATCAAAAACAAAGGTTTCCTTTTTAATTAAAAACCCTAAGATAATCAATAATAAATCAAAGGTTTCCCTTTTAATTAAAAACCTTAAGATAATCAATAAAAATCAAAGGTTTCCTTTTTAATTAAAAACCCTAAGATAATCAATAATAAATCAAAGGTTTCCCTTTTAATTAAAAACCTTAAGATAATCAATAAAAATCAAAGGTTTCCTTTTTAATTAAAATCCCTAAGATAATAATAAATCAAAGGTTTCCTTTTTAATTAAAAACCTTAAGATAATCAATAAAAATCAAAGGTTTCCTTTTTAATTAAAAGCCCTAAGATAATCAATAATAAATCAAAGGTTTCCCTTTTAATTAAAAACCTTAAGATAATCAATAAAAATCAAAGGTTTTCCTTTTTAATTAAAAGCCCTAAGATACTCAATAATAAATCAAAGGTTTCCCTTTTAATTAAAAACCTTAATATAATCAATCATTAAACAAAGGTTCTCCCTACCCAGGTGTTGTAGGTGAGTTGGAGAGGAGAGGACAATCCTCCAAGGGAGGTCCCAGGTTCGAATCTCCACCCTACCAAAAAGCTGAATTGGATACCCAAAATCCAATTGATAATGTTGGTGCGGACAGTGGGTGCGACCCCCAGGTGACTTTGACGGTGTAGAACCCCCTATTCGTGGTCTCTTAGACCAAGGCGGCCCCACAAAGGATTTTTCGCTTAAAAAAAAAACAAAGGTTCTCCCTTTTTAAATACCCTTCAATACATTCCACATAATCAAAGGTCTCTATTTAATTCATATCCTTCAATATTCCACATATTCAAAGGTCTGGGTTTAATTTAAATTTCCTTCAATATTCAACATATTCAAATGTCTCTATTTAATTAAATATCCCTCAATATATTCCACATAATAAAAGGTCTCTATTTAATTAAATTTCCTTCAATATTCCACATATTCAAAGGTCTCGGTTTAATTTAAATTTCCTTCAATATTCCACATATTCAAAGGTCTCTATTTAATTAAATATCTCTCAATATATTCCACATAATCAAATGTCTTGGTTTAATTAAATTTCACAACGAACCTTCCCAAAATAGATTAACCAAAGCTAACGCCCTTCATGGCAATACTAGCAACCTCTAGTGCATGTTTAAGGAACAACCAAGCCAAAAGTTCAACAGGCACAACAGAGTAGTCCGGTACTTCCTAGACGTAGTCCTTCTTCAAACCTATGGGTGGATTTTCCATAGGTGGCGCTCCCAAAAGAGATTTCCCCCTCTTCCTTTGGATACAAAGGTCTAAGGCACACAACGCTCTCAGCTTCTTTTAACGCTCTAGAGACACACCCGACACTCTTGAACTCACACACTCTCAGCTTTCTAAAATGCTAACAGAGTCTTTAAAAAAAAACCATGCCTTCAGGCTTACACAGGTGGTTTCCTAAAAAGCACAACACCTTCAACTTGCACAGACGGTTCCTAAAAAGCACATCACCTTCAACTTGCACAGGTGGTTCCTAAAACACACAAGACCTTAGTTTGCACAGGTGGTTTCCTAAAAATCATAGCACCTTCAACTTGCACAGGTGGTTCCTAAAAAACACAACACCTTCAACTTGCACAGGTGGTTCCTAAAAAGCACAACACCTTCAACTTGCACAGGTGGTTCCTAAAAACACATACAACGCCTTCAACTGCACCGGTGGTTTCCTAAAAATACATAGCACCTTAGCTTGCACAGGTGGTTTCCTAAAATACACATTTCCTTCAACTACATCGGTAGTTTCATAAAAATGCATGCCTTAGAAGTGCATAGATTTCAACAGAGCAATAGGGTGCTTTTTAAAACACCAACAGGGCAAGAAACACATAGCTTTCAACAAAGCAATAGGGTGGTTTTTAAAACACCAACAGGGCAAGAAACACATAGCTTTCAACAGAGCAATAGGGTGGTTTAACCAAGTTTCAAACCATGATTTCACCATAGCAAAGTATGTTAAAGTCTAAACACTCCAACCTCAATACTACTTTGGAATGGGAATCAATGGTGTCTCGACTGCCTCTCCTTCGCTCGTGATGCGTTCCTCTCCTTTTCTCGTCCCTGGTCTGCATTTTCTCCCTCTGCTCCTTCGTCCTCAGATCGTCCCTTCTACTATTTTTTTTTTCTACCATTTCTTTTGGCTTCTCTAGCACCATACGTGCTCTCCTCCTCTAGGTGGCCCATCTCGAACCTTGAGCCCTTTCTTGAGCCCCCTTTGCCTTCAATTCTTTGTCCCTTTCTCTGGAAGCAAGGAACCCTTCGTCCGATGGTTTCCATATTTGGAAACTTAGCAGCCACCCTAGATTATTTCATAGCTTACAAGCTATAAGGGAATGGGATATTTACATATTTTATATTATCCCTTTTTATTTTTAGAAGAATGGCATTCTTTTAAACATATATCCTTTATTTTAAATATATATCCTTTATTGTGATAATTATCACCATTAAAGTACTTTTATTTACACAATTTCATAATTGCTATTTCTTTAAAATAAAATACATCTATTTCTTGAATGGATATATATATATATATATATATATATATATATATATATATATATATATATATATATGCTTATTTTAATTAATTAAAGTCTTTCAATGACTTCTCCATTATCATTAAAATGAACACCTTTAATTAACTAAAAAAACTCTCATCTATTAAATAAAATGAGGCTTACTAATGAGCTTAATTAAATCAACCATTATTTAATCAAACTTCATTGATCCTTTTGAATGAACCTTCATTTAACATTCAAATTTAATATGCTTTTCTCTATGAAAATGATGCTCTATATTTTCTTTAACAAAACAATTAGTTTTATGCATCCACATACATTTGGCAGCTATTTTTCTATAGCAGTTCCAACATTATGCTACTTCAACCATGATGCAACAAAGAGAAAATAAATTTATAAAGCAAAAAAGAGGGAATATTTCCATCAACTAAGTCACCTATCTTAGCCAGATATTTTACGATAGCTACTAGGCTATCAACTAAGGCTCAAGGCGATCAGCCATCGATGATTATCCCTTCTGATAATGCATACCTATATAAAGGTATCTATCCATGTTACCTTTGAGTACCTTAATCATCATTCCCCCTGATCTTAGGTACCCTCATTTCTGGTGGATGTTTTTGCCTTCTCCACCTATGAGTGTACCTGATCCTGCACACTTGGAAATATGTTAGCAATAACATGTCCTTTTCAAATCAACTAAACATCATATAGTTGGTTCAATTGTTCAAACTAAGTATCACCACCATAGGTTAATACATTGTTCCTTTGTTCCATAAAGTCAACTAGGGAGGGTCATGACACCTTGAGTTAATCTTGAAAATTCCGCAGTCTTTTCTAAGTAAACTTGCGAAGTCAATAATATATCTTTAAAGGCTTTTACAAAGGTTTCCCAGTGTACATCGATGACCTCCACATTATGAGTTTTCCTATAGGTGTTCCACAAATCTACCGCTACTCTTGTTAGTCAAAATACTGCCCAAGGAATCTTAGATTTGGATGAGAGGGTTCTAATGGTGAAGTATGCTTCTAGACTGTTTGGCCATCTCTCGGCCTCTTACCCATTTCATTTACAATCAAATTTGGATATATCTATTTTTCACATATCCCTATCTAATTAGAGCCTACTTGTCACCTTTTAGGTTCAATAGATGTCTCCTCCTCATTGGTTACCATTTCCTTTCCTTTGGATAGGTTTTCTATTATTTTCTATTATTGGGAGATCATCTCTTGTTGCTGAGTTAGTTGGGCTTTATGTTGTTCCATATGCTCTAGCATCTGAGCTTTCTGTTGAGCCATGTGTTCAGCCATTTGGGCTCTTTGTTGCTTCATTTGTTCTTTTTGTTCATTATTTTATTCTCGCATCAATTGCATCATTCGGACCAATTTGTCCTCTCTAGGAGCTGGTTCTTTTTCCCTCCTGACTACCCGAGGGGAAACTATGATTTCTCCAGTATCCCCGATCCTCACAGCCTTCATGAGAACCCTTTTGGTATTTTTGGTCAGCCCTTCTCGCTGCACCGTCGCATATCTCTTTGAGGAGCTAGCCATGTCCTAAGAAAAGAAAATGAGCCTAGTCAATTTTTGGCTTTCAGTTTGTCAATCATTAGGTTAGATACCAGTTTTATTATCTAAAAATTCACAACCTTTGGCTCTGATACCAAGTGTAACACCCCAAGTCATAACCACTTGGTTGTATAATCACCCCAAGTCAGTGCCACTTGGGTGTTAAAAAAAAAAATTGTTTTATTCTAATAAATTTTCTTTTTTTTCTAGTTTGAGCATGTTGATATTGTCTTCACGAGTGTCATTCCACTGTAGTCAAAATCCCATATAGTTGCTATATTGAACTTCACTCTCCTCCCGAGATCCTAAGTTCAGATAATGGGTTTCTTTTCCTATAAGGCCCATATCACCTAGAGGTGTGACACTTACTTTCCCATGTCTTAACATGATTTCCCAATATTAGGTCCTTTTTATCATGTAAGACTCAGAGCATACATGCTCAAGCCAAACAATCAACCAATCTCCCTAGAGCATCATATAGGGTCTTACCAATGCCCTGGTAACCACCCGACATCATGTGTTGATTAACCAACATGATGTCCCATACCATCGTGTTGTCGGTAATACCTAGTCAAGCACATTTTGCCACTCAACCACTAGTAGGGATAACCTAGAAGGGATACCCATACAACCCTTTGTTACCTCCCATTCTGACCTTTCCCGTCAGAAATGTGGTTACCCCAGTGTATGGTGTTTGTTTACCCAAGAACATGATTATCGACTGAAGTCAAGATTGTCTACTCACAATCTTGGGTTACGGAACAAGTTTTATCCTCCCACTTTCGGAGGCTTCTTTGACAGGGTTTATCTAAGGTTTATGAAATATGGTTGATATTTATTATGATGCTCCGAAGGGGTTGTTAAGGTGTATTATGGATTTCTCAAGTTCCACTATATATATATATATATATATATATAATTCTTAAGGTAGCCCTTTAATTTGAACAAAATAATAACTAATATTGATACTTGGATATGAAATATTTTCATCATGCACTATTCTTAAAGAACATATGTCTAAATAAGTAAGAGATGAATTTGATTGGCTTTTCTTATCATAATCCTCTTATCTTTAAAAGCCAAATAATATCATTTCCTCATTTATCTTTTAAATTAAAGCATAGAACCAAATAGTAACATTTCCCCTTTATCTTTAAATTAAAGCATAAAGTCAAATAATAACATAAAGCATAAAACCAAACAATAACATTTCCTCATTGTAGTTTCGATAAAAAGGGTAATTTTATTTAATTCCTGTTGGTCACGAATCTGCCACAGGAAAGGATTTTTACAAGTGCGCCCTAGACCCGGCCAACATTGAAAGGCTGGAAGCAAGAAATGGCTCCCAGACCAATCTCCAGAGTGGGCTGGTTCCCTTTACTAATCTAAATTTGTGTTTGAAGATAAGGGTTGCTGGAAAGAAATTAAAAGTTGCGAGAAAGAAATGGGAAATATGGCCGCGAGGCCGGAGTTATGGGATCGGAAGAACAACGACGAGAAAACTTAAAGTGCAGCAACAGACAAGCAACAAAAGATAATGACTCAACTCTCACACAAGCTGTATGCAGAAAATCTCTCCAAGATTACACTCCAGGAATCATATCCTTACAAGCAAGATTCAAATCCAATATGCAGAATTTGAATGTAACAACACTTAAGGAATATAAATTCTATTAGAAATGCAAAAGGAACAGAAAAGACAATCACCTAAACAACTGCTTGAAAAATCTGAAGCCAATACTTTATTCTCGCAAATGCACTTCCAGTTTTTAGCAAAACTTCCAACCACTGCAAATGAGGTTTACATTGGTTTTTATAGAGGGCCGTCCTCTTTGCAGCATTTAATATTTGCCACCGACCTTCTTGAGATCTACAATTATGCCACCGAAAATAAGCACATGATCCCCTTAATCGCAGCCTTGAAGAAGCACAAAATTGAATGCAATTAGACGTCGACGGTCACCTTCATTAAATTTGTTTTGAAAATGTGCATGAAACCGTTGAAACAATCCACGAAGAGCTGCCTCGAACAAATAAAATCTTCAATTTTGGTGGCCTGGGCGCTTCTTTAACCTTGACCGCATTGGAAATCCACAAAACATTAAATTCGGGCAAGCATTTAATCCTTGGAAATCGAAAAAACCTTCTCGGGCCGTTCATACTGCGTTCTGGCGGGAAACTGTTGCAGGTCGCGAAAACGCGACGGGTCGCGAAATCGCGACATATTTTTACGCCGTACGCTTTGGCTGCTCACACCCGTGAAAATGGCACCTGTAGCGATATCGCTACATCTTTTCAGAACTTGTACGGTCTTACCAGTCTTATCGCCAAAAGTGCAGCGAATCGCTACAACTTTCATGTTTTTTTCTTTCGGACCAAAATGGCCGCGATTTTGGAACAGGTAGCGATATCGCTACGTCTTTTTACTTTGTTTGGCCTTGTCTCAAATGGTAGCGATATCGCTACATGTTCTAAACTTAACTCCTTCGAAAAAAATGCAACATCTTTCGCATTGTTCACCATGTGCTCCTTCCCAAGAGTGTAGCGAATCGCTGCGCTTTTATCCCTTTGACAACCGTCCCGCGATTTTGAGACATGCAGCGCATCGCTGCAACCTTTTGACTTCAAGCCTTTTGAAACCACTTGGCGCGATAACGGAACGTGCGGCGCGTCGTGCACTTTTGAGTTTAAGGCTTTCTTTAATAGGTGCGGCGAATCGCTGCACTTCGAGCTTGAACTCCTTTGCAGCCAATGCTCCGCGATTTTGGAACGTGCAGCGCATCGGCTGCAACTTTTGAGTTTAAGTCTTCGGCTGAGTTTTTTGTCGCGATTTCGCGACAATTTGTCGCTCTCCCTCCTTTGCTCGTTTCAAGCCACGAAAATAGAACACGTCGCGATATCGCGACGGTTCTGCTTAGCTGCATGCGTTGACCGCGTTGACCGCGATTTCGCGACATGTCGCGAAATCGCGACAGTTTCTGGACTTAGTCATTTTTTTGCTCCTTTTTTCTTCAAAACCGCATCAAAGCCAGTATCAAAGTTAGATTTGCAACAACTTAAACATTAGTACTTCAACAAATGAAAATCAATGTGGCAAAAATGCCAACATTCTTGGCGGCTCGCGGGGTATACAGCTCGCTGTATGCAAGAATTCAAGCCTGAATCCAGTGGGCACAGAGTCATATTAGAACTTAGAGGCAGGCTGCTGTGATACATTGCAGGGATCGCTGCAATACTTCTCTTGCTAAAAGTCTGAGAAGAACCCTGCATATAACCGATTATGGAATGAAAGAAATGGAATGAGATAATGGAGTGAGCTCTTGCGATTGCGCAAGCGGTGAATGCAAATGGAATGATGATAATAATGAAATGATGTAGTGACAAAGTGATGTGGTAGAACAGCAACAGAATGCTGCTATACTACCAACTGCAATGGATGTGGAATGAAAGTGAATAAACTTAGGGAATGGAAATGAAATATGAAGGCTTGTGGAATGAAATGAACTAAACTGTAACATAAATGCGCAAAAGACAGAACTTGAGAGGAAAAGGATAGGAAGGAACGGGAACAATGAGAATGGGGAGAAGAAACAACAGCCGTGGCTTACTCTTTTTACGCAGAAGAAAAAGAAGAAAGAAAAAGATGAAGAAAGGAAAGAAAGGAAATGGGGAAGGGAAAAGAAGAATTTTCTGATAACCACTAACTGCTGGGAAAGGAAAAGACAAAAGAAAGACAAACCCCTACGGCTCGCAAGCAACAAGAACCAAGGTGACAAAAATGAAAAGTAACACATGTATATATATATATTTATTCTTTTTTCTTTTTTTTTCTTTTTTTATATTCTTCTATATACAAACTCATACTGAAATATTGGTCAAGAAGTATAGGCTTTCAGATGAAAGCCATTTACTGAGATCGGAAGTGGGCTGCCATCCATGTCTTCCAGGTAGAACGAATTTGCTGCACCTGTGCTAGTAATGCGGAAGGGACCCTCCCAGAAAGCATCAAATTTCTTATGATTGCCAGGCTTAGCTTTATTCTCATTCCACTTCAACACCAAATCGCCTGTTTTGAATGGACGAGCTGTAGAATGCTTATAAAACCACTTCGAAATATCTTGTGTGTGTTTGGCAAATTCATCATATGCTTTTGAACGTTGCTCCTCCAAATGCAATAACTGAGCTATCCGCAAATCCAAGGAACTCAGGTCTGTCTCATCGTCCTGAAAATTCTGTAATTGTTGCAAAACAGGCAACTCAAGATGAACAGGCAACCTTGCTTCTTTCCCATAAACTAGGGCATAGGGTGAGGTTTTGATGGACTTCTTGGCTGAAATCCTATCTGCCCATAAAGCCTGATTTAATAACAGGTGCCATGATCTCTTGTTCTCTCCCAAAGACCTCTTCAAAATCCGGAGCAAATTTTTGTTCGTTGACTCCGCCAAGCCATTTCCTTGTGGATAATAATTGGAAGATGTCTTAAGGAAAATGCCATATTTATTAGCAAACTCAGCCAGTTCAGCTCCAATGAATGGGGTTCCATTATCTGTAATGATGGCATCAGGGATACCAAAGCGTGTAATCAGACCCTCAACAAAAGATATCACTACAGTCTGATTGGCCACCTTTGTAGGAATAGCTTCAGACCACCTGGTGAAATAGTCTGTAGCTGTCAAAATATATCTATGACCAGCTGAGGAATTAGGATCAATGATTCCAATGAAATCCAACCCCCACTGCTGAAAGGGTGCTTCAACCTTGAAGCTGGATGCAAAGGCAGTGCTGCATTTCTTACCCTTCCTGTGTATCTCTGACATTTGTCACAGGCTTGTGCAATCTTGAAAGAGTCTGAGAACAGGGTCGGCCAGTAATAACCAGCTCGGATTATCTTCAAAGCCATCGGCCTTCCTGCAAAGTGTCCTCCTGATAGACCAGAATGAAATTCTTCCAGGAGCCTAGCCTTGTCTGCTTCTTTAACACATCTCAGAAGAACACCATCAAGATTCTTAAAAAACAATCCTTCTGGCAACAAAACATACCGCAGAGCTTGCAGCCGAAATCTCCTCCTCTGAGAAGCATTCAACTGTGAAGGACATCTACCAGTTGTGAAGTAATCAATGAGGTCTTCTGTCCAATCCTTTTCTTGAATTAAGAAATTCATTAAATTGTCATTACTAACAAGATTTTCTTCATGATCTTCACCTACACCAGATGCTGCCATCTTTGCCAAATGCTGGCACAGAGCCTTACCACGCACTAGCTTAGTAGGGTGAATTTCTACATCAAATTCTTGGATCTTAGTGACCCAGCCAGCACGTTTATCACCCAGCTCTCCTTGAAGAATGAAATTTCTAACATCTGGATGAATCACATAAACAATTGTTCTGCTCTGAGATATAAAATGTTTGAACTTCTTAAGGGATTTCATAACAGCATATACCTGTTTTTCAATAAAATTGTACTTTGCTTCATGAGGTAGAATGACCTGACTGAGAAAGGCAATGGGCCTTTCATTCCCATCATCTCCCTTCTGTGTAAGCACCGCGGCATAACTGTCATCTTCCCCAACTGCATATAAAATGAAATCCTTGGAGTAATCAGGATTAATCAGAACAGGAGCCTGTGCTATTCTTTCCTTGATCTCTCGGAATGCTTCTTTTCTTCGAGCTGTCCACTGAAAATCTGCATCCTTTTTTAACAATTCTGTCATAGGTTTTACAACCTGGGCAAAATCAGAAATGAACTTCCTTATGAAATTGATCTGTCCAAAGAAAGACTGAAGTTCCTTCTTGTTTGCAGGCAGTGACAATTTCTTTAATGCTTCAACTCGAGCTGGATCAATTGCTAACCCATCTTCTGAAATCACATGGCCCAGAAGCTTACCTTCTTTCACTGCAAACACAGACTTTTTTGGATTAATGGAAATCCCAAATTCTCTGCACTTTTCAAAAATCTGCCTCAGGTGAGAGCAGTGATCTTCCCGTCTGTGTGAAAATACTGTCATGTCATCAAGATATATGACAATGATCTTGTTCAACAAATCCTTGAATGCAATGTCCATGGCTCTTTGGAAGGTAGCTCCAGCATTTGACAGTCCAAAAGGCATTCGCTGATAAGCAAAAGTGCCCCACTTTGTTGTGAATGTTGTCTTATATTGATCTTCATCTTTCACCCAAATCTGGTTGTATCCAGAAAATCCATCCAACAAAGAAAAACGCTGAGCTCCAGCCACAACATGCAGTATTTGATCTATACGTGGCAGAGGATAATGATCCTTTAATGAGACACGGTTTAAATTTCTGAAATCAACGCACAATCGAATATCTCCATTCTTCTTCCGAACTGGGACAAGATTGGCAACCCAGGTTGAGTGCTTAACTGGATAAATGATTTTAGCTTGCAGCATCTTTACAAGCTCGGCCCTCATCAACATCTCAATCTTTGGATTAACAGGTCTCTGTTTTTGTCGAAAAGGTCTGACTCCTTCCTCCAATTCAATTGTATGCTTGCACAATCTGTTTGTTGTAGCCTTTCAAATCTTCATAGCTCCAAGCTACAATGTCAGAAAACTCCTCACACAGCTGCCTGATTTTTTGCAGTTCTTCTAGGGTAGAGTCAGTTCCAACCTTGATAGCTTTGTTAGGCTCTAACTCTAATTCCATGTACTCTTTTTTGTCAATCTCGATCCGATGTTTTGTGGACCGATCATGTTGGTCGAACAAGCTCTCCAGAGTTATGAGACCCTTCGGAATGTGGTTGTTCCTTAATTGAATGAGCCCTTCAGCTCCTTCATCCTCCAAAGTTCTTCCTTCGACAGTAGCAGCTTCATGGATCAAGAAATTAACAATCTGCTCATCATTTTCAAAGACCTGCCAGAAAGTTTCTTTGTCTGGCACACTGGGCCTGTATACCATTCTAACTGTCTTGGGTTTGTTCACAACTTGTTCAACAGGGGAAAAATTAGCTCCAAGAGATGCTAACAGGTCTGCATGTTTATTCATCTCTCTGGAAACAGCTTGAATATTTAAAGCAGTGAAAAATTCAAACAAATCCCAAACCTGATTTCGATATGCTTTCAGGTAATGCTGCTTTGAAATGCATCTATTTGTGATCTGATTTACCACAAGCTCGGAATCACCAAAAATCTTGAGCTGTTCAATTCCTAACTTCCTTGCTTTCTTCAAACCCAAACACAATGCTTCATATTCAGCAGCATTATTTGTGCAACTCCATGTAAGCCGATAAGAATAAGTTCTTTGGACACCAGAAGGAGAAATTAACACAATACCTGCCCCTGCTCCGTTCTTGCATCGAGCTCCATCGAAATATAGCTGCCATAATTGATCTGTAACATCATTCTGATCAGCTTGGTTAGACAATTCCTGCTTTGTGTCACTCTCAGGTTTTTGAATGGCATAACAGCCGATTTCTGTCTCCAACATGGCATTGAAGTTAAGCATAGAAAACTGGTCATCCAACTGAAGATTATTTAAAACTTCACTCATTAAAACAGAATCTTCAGACTCTTCAGTAAGCATGTGGACAGACTGCATGTCTTTTTCTGCATCTTCCAACTTCTCGATGTGAAAAGGGGAAGGCTTTTCATTTTGAATCCTGAGACGTCTACCCTTGAAAGGAATTTCTAGGTGGGAATAATCTAATGCCAGATAACCCCCTAGCTTTGCAGTAAATTCCCTGGATAAACACATACTAAAGTAGGGCTCTAAATCTACCACAACAATTTCTTGAATAACAGTAATTTGTGGCATTGTATGCAGGACAATGGGTACATCTTTGATTACACCTACTATTTTTACAGGCGTACCATCCAATTGCAGAACTCCAGGACTACTCCGTGTATATTCCATTCCCATTGCCTCACAAACTCCCTTGGGCATTACAGTCGTGGCAGCTCCAGAATCGATCATGCAATTATGCACAATCCAACCCTCTATTTGCAATGACAAATAAAATGGAGGTGGTCTATTTTTCCCAATAGCAGAGGTGGGTAAGGTTTGAGCATACACTATCTAGGTAGGACCTTTTTCATTATCTTTGACAGATTTTAATGATTCCTGTAATAAGTCTACCTGACCGGGTAACTGCAAAGCATCATAGAGGCTTACCTTAGCTGGGGTCTTCTTAAGCTCTTCAACAATATTGTATGAAACTGCAGCAAGGTCTTTCTTCTCAGCAGGTTGTTCAAATCTGGTACGATATTGCTGTGTAGCTTCCACCCTTAGCCTCTTTGTCAGTGATGGATACTTCAACTTTTCACGAGCTTGCTCCTCTGCTTCTGATCTTACTGGTGCAGCTGCAGCCTTTTCTTGAACTCTGTAGGGAGCAGGATCTTTTGGTAAAATAGGTGCATCAGACTTTGGAACAGGCACAGGAGCTTTCACTGGCCTCTTCACCTCAGCAGGCACTTTCAAAGGTTGTAAGTCAACAGGATCAACAGTCACGGGCTTCTTTCCAGTTCTTGTCAGAACTAAAACTTGTTCTTCAACTGGAGACATTAAACTATGGCCAGCTTCTGAGATCATATTAACTTGTCCACCTGAAGAGCTAGCAGCCAATGTCTGCACATAATTTAGATGGACCATACAAGTATCTTCTCCATGAGGGTCATTGCAGGTTGAGCACCAATACATTCCGTGCTGCAAGAGCTGGATCTTCATTTACTAAAGCGGTCAAGCCTTTTTCGGGTGCTTTACTTGTGGAGGCAGCTTGATCTCTAGTAATTGCAGGAGGTTGAAATCTCCTTGGCTGGAAATCTCTTTCGGCTTGCTTCCTCTCAATGAGTGTGATCTTGTTTCCCATGGCCCTAATTGCCGAGTTTGCAGACTTCACCTCTTGCAATAATGCTGTATATGGATCAGGGTTCACGGGTGCAGGAGGTGCTGGCAAGGGCAAAGGAGCTGGTGGTGCTGGCAAAGCTGGAAATGAAGTGGAAATGGGAGATGGCTGAGTGCTAGGTGCAGGAAGCGGTAAAGGAGCTAAAGTAGGCAACTGAGGAGCTGGGACAGGTGCAATTTGAGGTGCTTTGGAGCTCCATGATGGTGTAGGATACATTGATGGCATGGGCTGTGGTTGTGAACCAGCATATAAATACTGAGGCAAATCAGGAATTATAGGCATAGTTACCTTTGGTGGAAGTCTCCCTACAGCAACCAAATCAGCTTCTGCTTTGATGGCTTGCTCAAACAACTCTGGAAATGTTGTCACATTGGACTGCCGAACAGCCCAACCGATATCTGAGTTGAATGCTCTAAGATAGTACAGTGCAGCCAATTCATCAGCAGGCCGAAGACCATCAGGAATTCTGTGCCAGGTTCTGGTAAATCGGACGTTGAAATCAGCTATTTCCTCCTGTGGATGCCTCTGTATTACAGTAAACTGATTCAACAATGAGAAGGGGTCAGCCTGTTCATGAAAATTTTTGACCAGCAGATCACCGAATTGATCCCACGATGTTATAGTGCCTGGTGGCAGCGTTCGGTACCAAAACAACAATTTGCCTCTCAAAGAGCATACCAACAACTTCACCATTACATCTTCATCAGTAATATCATGGATGGCTGCTAGAGAAGCCACATCATTTATGTGTTCATAAGCTGTCTTACCCGTACCATCATAAGTGGGCAAAGCTTTCAGTGCAGCCTGAGGGACTGGATTCTGAGCCTGCAAGTTCAAGGCTCCAGAGCTATTCCATGCCAAGAACTTCCTGGGTGGAGGTGGAGGATATTGTGCCATTGGAACTAGTGGATATGGTTGGGAAAATGAAACACTAGCAACAACACCGGAGTTTCGTGTAGCGAGAAGATGGAAGGGATGAGGAAACCAACCTAGAATGCTCACCACTTCTTGAACTATCAAGCTCGAAAAATTGAACCAGATCACCAAATTTCTTGGATGTGATCTCGTGATCATGAATAATTTTTGAGTTCGGTAGAGTCACCAAATGCTCTAATTTTACAGTATAAAGGCGAACATTAGACCTTCGATACTATGGGATCTTTTAGAGACAGAAGAAATCTGTCCCATCGGGCGTGCCAAAAACTGTTGGTCACGAATCTGCCACAGGAAAGGATTTTTACAAGTGCGCCCTAGACCCGGCCAACATTGAAAGGTTGGAAGCAAGAAATGGCTCCCAGACCAATCTCCAGAGTGGGCTGGTTCCCTTTACTATTCTAAATTTTTGTTTGAAGATAAGGGTTGTTTGGAAAGAAATTAAAAGGTTGCGAGAAAGAAATGGGAAATATGGCCGCGAGGCCGGAGTTATGGGATCAGAAGAACAACGGCGAGAAAACTTAAAGTGCAGCAACGACAAGCAACAAAAGATACTGACTCAACTCTCACACAAGCTGCATGCGAGAAAATCTCTCCAAGATTACACTCCGGGAATCTATATCCTTACAAGCAAGATTCAAATCCAATATGCGAGAATTTGAATGTAACGACACTTAAGGAATATAAATGCTATTAGAAATGCAACAGGAACAGAAAAGACAATCACCCAAGCAAGCTGCTTGAAAAATCTGAAGCCAATCCTTTATTCTCGCAAATGCACTTCCGGTCTCTAGCGAAGGAATTTTCCAACCCCTTGCAAATGAGATTTACATTGGTTTTTATAGAGGGCCGTCCTCTTTGCAGCATTTAATATTTGCCACCGACCTTCTTGAGATCTACAATTATGCAATGGAAACTAGGAACACGATCCCCTTAATCGCAGCCTTGAAGAACCACAAAATTAAATGCAATTTGACGTCAGCGGTCACCTTCATTAAATTTGTTTTGAACATGTGCATGAAACCGTTAAATTAATCCACGAACAGCAGCCTCGAACAAATAAAATCTTCAATTTTGGTGGTCTGGGCGCTTCTTCAACCTTGATTGCATTGGAAATCCACAAAACATTAAATTCGGGCAAGCATTTAATCCTTGGAAATCGAAAAAACCTTCTCGGGCCGTTCATACTTGCGCTTCGGCGAGGAAACCATTGCGGTCGCGAAAACGCGATGGGTCGCGAAATCGCGACTTCTTTTTACGCCGTACGCTTTGGCTGCTCACACCCACGAAAATGGCACCTGTAGCGATATCGCTACACATTTCCGAAACTTGGTATGGTCTTGCCCAGTCTTATCGCCAAAAGTACAGCGAATCGCTACAACTTTCATGTTTTTTGCTTTCGAACCAAAATGGCCGCGATTTTGGAACAGGTAGCGATATCGCTACATCTTTTTACTTTGTTTGGCTTTGTCTCGAACGGTAGCGATATCGCTACACGTTCTAAACTTAACTCCTTCGAAAAAAATGCAACATCTTTCGCATTGTTCACTGTGTGCTCCTTCCCAAGAGTGTAGCGAATCGCTGCGCTTTTATCCCTTTGACAATTGTCCCGCGATTTTGAGACATACAGCGCATCGCTGCAACTTTTTGACTTAAGCCTTTTGAAACCACAGCGGCCGCGATAACGGAATGTGCAGCGCATCGCTGCACTTTTGAGGTTAAGTGCTTTCTTTAATAGGTGCAGCGAATCGCTGCACATTCGAGCTCAGACTCCCCTTTGCACCAATGCTCCGCGATTTTGGAACGTGCAGCGCATCGCTGCAACTTTTGAGTTTAAGTCGTCGGCTGAGTTTTTTGTCACGATTTCGCGACATTTTGTCGCTCGCCCTCCTTTGCTCGTTGCAAGTCACGAAAATAGAACACGTCGCGATATCGCGACGGTTCTGTCTAGCTGCATGCGTTGACCGCGTTGACCGCGATTTCGTGACACGTCGCGAAATCGCGATAGTTTCTGGACTTAGTCTTTTTGCTCCTTTTTTCATCAAAACCGCATCACAGCCAGTATAGAAGTTAGATATGCAACAACTTAAACATTAGTACTTCAATCAATGGGGATCAATGTGGCAAAAATGCCAACAATTCCATAATATCCAAATCAACATAATAAAGTTTCGATTAGAAGAGCGCTTTTATTTAATTCTAATAAATCCAAATCATCATACTAAAATTTTGATTAAAGAGCACTTTGATTTAATTCTATAAGATCCAATAAATTTTAGTTTCCCAAAGACTAATAAAAACATCCAAGCAACTAATATTAAAGCATGTCATCCAAGATTTGATCAATCTTACTGAATATTTTAAATATAAAGATTTAAGTCACAACACATCAAATCTCATGTTGATGTTTTAGGTCACTTTTATCAAGGTCTCGAGAATAGTTTGACCCCCGATTTTACAAGCACTCAAGGTCAAAACCGAATATGATATGTCCTAAATAATGATTACAATCTAATTGAATCACAAGTCAATTATTCCATAACAACTTTATGGCTAAAGAAACACTCTACTAGCCACGTCAAAACAAATGCCAACATAATACAAAATTTAATGTTTAATAGAGACATAAAACGACACCCAAGGCTAACCCAAATTGAAATGGTTTATGAGCAAGGGAGGTCACGATTTTCAAGACAATGCTGCACCATTTCTCATGTGCATATTTAAACACGGTTTGTTATTCCCAACCGAATTTGAGCCTACGATCCTAAATGGTGGCAAGGTTTGCGAATCAACACTAAATCTTATAGAACAAATTGAGTGGCTGCTGCAATGGGTTGGGTTCTAATCATTTCCAAGAGATTCAGATCATTTCGACATAAAGGCTTTGATTCAAAACTTGAAAACATATACTGATTGCCAAATGACCGAATTACTCTACCTGGGGATAGGGTAATGGTTTTTTACAGAATCCAAATAAATATTTCACTTATTACTAAATAACCATAGATGACATATGCAGATGCAAGCATTTAGTGTGCTTTAAGATAATTCTACAAATACATAGCAACAGTCCTGACAAATATTATAATGTCATATTCATTGTTTGATTTTTCAAGATTTATTCGACATATCTCAATTCTTAGGGCTTTATTGAATTCGTTTAAAGAAACTTAGGAGTCTTAGAAATATTACCTCTCAATATCCAAAACACTTATTGGAAGATTTTAATAGTTGTTTCTTCTAAAATAATACTTCCAGTAAAACAATGGCATTAGTTTGCACATTTTTTGGATTCAATCTTTCACTATGGGTGAACCAGTAGGGCAACAAAAATTGTTTGATAGCCTTAGGATAATTAATACTAAACAATCTAAAACACATTCTAATACTGAACCAAGAATTCTTATAAGGTTTACTTTTCAAATTTTGACCATACATGAGCAAGGACTATTTACTTATCACATGCATGAGCTGGTTTGTACAGGCAACGAATTGAATACAACATACATGATCATTCACCTTTCAATTCATATTTACAAACCAATATCCTATAACTTAAAATATACATAATTATAATAGTGAAAACAACTTATCAACATTCACAATGTAATACTCCCCATGAGCTTCAGGTGTACACAAATTAGGTAATAAAATTATTTTCTCCAATCACATTTAATATAAGCAACATTATATGAGTTTCATATACAAACACAACTTTAGCAATGGAAATATATTATTAGCTTTCTATATATATATATATATATATATATATATATATATATATACAACATCCTATAAGCCTCAAGTATACATGATTTTAAACATTGGAAGCAATTTTACCAACACCCATAATACAAATGACATCATATTAACTCTTGATACAAAATTTCCGTCTGTTCTCTTGAATATAAACCCAATAAATAATGAAAACATAGCCATTCATATAATGGAAAAAAGAGGTATCCCATTCAAATATTCGCACGGAAGGATCCCTAAAAAAAATACATTTGATAGTGTATTGAAAATACAAAGCTCATATAATAAGCATAATGGACATGGTTGCAATATTGACGAGCGTCGAATTTTGGTAAAGGATTCCATCTTCATCCAACCAAAGGATTAATTCTGAATGTTATGCGAACAGTGTTTATGGGGAACCATCAAGGCCAAGGGATAAGAGCGGTCAACTGCCATGAATGCACACTACTCTAAATGCACTCACAACCAAAGACCATGCAAATAAAAATTCTCTTCATTTCACACAGAGACCTAAACATAATGTATTTTATTTCTAAAGGAAAATACAAAGACAATACCCAATTTCCCATTCCTCAATTCCAATGCAGATAGCTATGCTCACCTGTAGCACAAACAAATTGCATGTGAAATTAGGTTTGCAAAGAAATGCATTCATAGCCATATGATATGCAGGAGATATTCCTCATTCAATTACTCATGAAATGCACTCACAACCATATTATATACAGAAGATAATCCTCGTTCCATTACTCATGAAATGCACTCACATCTAGATGATATGTAGGGTTACTACCGAATTTTCCATTCCCTATTTTTAATGCAGAAACTATGCAATATGCATTCACAACCAAATGGATTGCAGGTAGAATTATCTCATTAGGATTACAGAGAAGTGTACTTGCAGCCATATGAGTTCTTAGATGAATTTTCTTATTAGGTACCCAAGAAACGCACTCACCACTCAATGAATTACAAGTGAAATTGCTTGTTATTAAAATTTAGCAGAAGTCTAATTGCAAAGAAATCACAACCAAATACAGGAGGATGTTTATAATTAAATTTTAAGCTTCATTTCAACACAAGAGGAATTAAATTTCAATCTTCGTTTCAACACATAACTTAGTATCAACAAGTCTCTATTCCAATATTTGTAATTATCTTAAATTTCTTATTTTTTTTTTTTAACTTGTTATAGAAAATTTTGACCTGACCTGAAATAATCAACGTCCACCTTTTCCTTTCATTCTTCCAATCATACTTCCAGTTTTCACGTCCTCCTTCCCCCCTCTTAACACAATATTACCCATATTTAAATAAAGGATAGAAACAATACATGGGGTGCCACTTGTAAAATGCATGCAAGTCCTTTTTCACCAAGGCTTGCCATGTGTAAATAGATTTCCCTCTGCCATCCTTTGATTATATGTTGGTCTTATAATTTCTAATGTCTATTATCGAATATGCATATTATTATTATTATTAGTACTATTAATTATAATTATTATTATTATTAAATATAATTAATATTTTTTTTATTATTATTATTATCATTATCATTAATATTAATTATTGTTGTCACCATAATATTATTATCAAATATTTGAACATACTTTTTGTAAATCATACACAGAACCCTAAAATGCAGCTACGTGGATGTAACTACATGGACTGCTGACGAAATAATTTCTAGAAGGAATTTTTAATACCCTATCATAGGCGAAAAAATCCGCTGCTCATCATATCCCAAAACTTACCTTTCCCCGGACACCCTTGCTTGTAAATTAAAGAAGATATCAACGCTTTGTATTGCTCCTACCAGTATGTACATATGTTCCTTCATTCACAGATGGATTAACAGCACCATATTCCTATAGATAAATAGATTAAAATAAGAACTATATTTCATAGGGTTGTTACACTACTACATATCCTCTGTAAGCAATGGTAGATAGGTACCATTCTCACTCTGCCCTACGTAATGTTATATCACTATCATTTGTAACCCTAGCATGGGCAGACCTGAGTAGATTCATAGGTATGGCCTAAAGGCTAAAACCATGTACAAAAATGCCCTATCAATCGTGCTAACAGAGCCTTCTTGGTTTTTAATCAAACCTTAAAGAAGATGGCTACACTAGGTTTTTCCACTATCCAAACTCTTTTTCTTATAACTAGAGGTCCATCTAAAATCAAGGGAACTATGGTCATTTAAACCCCTACTCTTGTATCCTCGATATTATGTTCCTCGAGCGCTTGGTGTCTACTAAAAATAATATTGTACTTTCTACATTGATACAGATGAATAACCAGCATGATGAACCCTTGTTGCTTAAAATCTTGTCAAGAAGGATAGGATTGCATAGGTCTCTGCCTCTATCGAAAGACTCTACACTGCATCAAACGACAAATCCACTTTTATAGAGCCTAAACCCATCTAAGAGATGACTAATCATCCACCTCAGAGGTTGAAGCTTCAAACGATAAAATGTTTAGACCCCTAAACTTTGTTATGGGATAAATTAGACATGTTACCACCATTATCAAGACAATGCATTTTGGAATCCTTGATACTAACATAGGTAGGATTAGCATGCCCCCTTTCAATATCCAAAATTATCAGATGCTCACAATGAACGATACCTATGAATCTCTCTACAACAGACTGTGATTAATATCCTAATGGTCGATCTTCGTCCATGCTATCACGATGTGGTAAGAGGAAGGAGTTTTAAGTTATGGCTGATTTTCAATATGCAGCAAGTGTTGTGTTGAAGTATTACACCTTTTGGTGCTACCCTGTGCAACCAACTACATTCGGGTGGAGCACAGATGTGAGCTTCCAAAAAGGGCCCCCAAATACTGTCCCACAAGGGACACACTAGAGCCTAGATAGGGTTTAAAGGGGAAAAGTCATTGAAGTATATTGTGATCGACCTGACGGTAATTAGAGAGAATTAAATTTGTTGGCTAGTAATATCCTAGCACCCCGTGTCTAACTCATACTTGCCTTTTGTACCCTTATGACTTGTAAGGGTAATGGCATCCTTTTAATTAATTGCAAGGGACCAAGACATCATACACCAAGAGTGTTGTCCAAATAAAGCTTATCTAAAGAAATCATCATCTGCAGGGATGACCCCAAGTATGTGGTTAGATAAAAAAGAGAGAAACCTTTAAATTCAAAAGGGTTAGATCATCGATAGTCAAGGGGTATTCGTGGTCAATAAAATAGAAGAACCTCCCTGACTATGCGATCAGCCTAGCCAATAAGGCTAGGGCACCGGATGTTAGATGAACCAATTTGGATTTGACCTTAAGCGGGTAATTTGACCTTGAAAATAATATTGGTAAAGGATTAAGTATTGTGGGATCAAGTAATTTGGAGAATTTGATGATATACAAATATATATAGAGAGAGAGAGACATCTTATGATGTACTTTGACTTGTTTTGCATAAAAAGTTTTATGATAAAAAATAGAGTGTATTTATAGATGTCCCTGTGGATGAAATTGGATAGTAGAGTTGATGGCAAATTAAAAACTAATTTGAGATTAAGGTGTAATCTTGTGTAATAGATTATAAGTTTGATTCAATTTTAAAAAAATGTAATCTTGTGAGATAGATTATAAGACTGTTGTATTTTAAAAGTGTAATCTAGTGCGATAAATTACGAGATGGATCTGTAATCTTGTGTGATATATTACGAGGTGGATTTTTAATATTGTGATAGATTACAAGGGTAATTGTGTTTTAAAAGTGTAATCTTGTGAGATATATTACAAGGTTATTTGGTGGTAAAATCTTGTGCGTTAAACTACGAAATTAGTTTATAATCTGTGTTTTAGGTCTTAATATTGATTGTTATTTAAGGTTTAATCTTGTTTAATAGTTTACGATGTAACCTTGGTTGGTAAGTTACAGGAACAAGAAGATATTACCTTGATTGGCAAAATTTGTAGGGACTCTAGCATAATTATGCGAACAATCATGTTAATGGATTAAAGAGAACTATGATAAGATATGGTAAAAATTGTCTAAGTGTGAATGTGAAATATGGAAGATTAGATACAGATCTAATCTTGGAGAGAGTATGGGATCTCTCCATGTGAGGTAAAACTTTAGACAAATTCCGTACCATATTGGGTTATAATGACATCTAGGTTGGAGAATGAACGTGGGATTCATTCTCGAGGGAATTATGGGGTTCCCTCTTGGAAACTGATGATCTTCTCCTTAAAATGTAACCAATGATATTTCATAAACAGGTAGTCATAATAATTTGTAAAGATTCTTACTTTTTGCATTGATGGCTTAGAGAAAGGAAATGTGGCATTTCCTTAATTGCATCACAAATAAAACAAGGAACAAGTTGGTTCCTTTAAATTGCATATTGATTTAGAAAAGGATCTATGGGATGCTTTTCTATATTTGTATTTATGACAATTTAAGTTTATGAAATGAGAGGAGAAACATATTTTGGAGGCTAGGTTTATTCCCTGTGAGGGTTCCTAGGGTATATGTTGTGTACTTCTATTTGTGGTTTGCAAATTGTGGATGATGTATTTACTTTCTAGTATGATGATGTCTAGATGGATCATGGATATTGCATATGATGAAAGTAGTAAATAATATTTTATTTCTAATGATATGAAGCTTTTACATTCATATAAGATGTTTATTAGAATGTTGTATGATGTAATTTTTGTTAACAAGCAATGTTCTATAATATATTATGCCTATGTGTTTTCCAATGAATGACTCTTTTATTATGATGGAATGGTTCTTTTATTGTAATGAAATGGTTTACATTTGAAATCAAGTGAAAGTCTTGATATGAATAAAGTAATATTCATGTGTTGTTTAGATGATACATGTATGATATTCCGCTACAAATTAATGAAATTAGGAGAATGGATTGAAATGACATTCAAGTGATTATGTATCTAAGACTCCTAATAATGAAGAGGTAGAAACAGTTAAGCCAAGGGATCATACATATAATGATGGGATGAAAGGTTGGATAGGAGTTGGTCACTCCTATCACGAGATTTGACACTAACCATGTCATAATTCTCTCGGTTAGTTCCTTTACTACATGATGTTGATTCAAGCATACTTGGTTATAACTTAACATGATAAATATGAACAAAAAAATCTATCTTAGGTTTGGTTGGTAAAATGGGTTGTTACAGTAAACTATGTTATCTAACATATAACATAATCCATAATTGTTCCATAAACTATGTTAACATCCATTATAACATAATCTACAATTTCCTTATAAACTATGTTAACATCCATTATAACATAATCTATAAATTCAATATCAACTATGTTTAATTGCCTTCATAACATAAAGCTTCCTTATAAACTATGTTTAATTTCCTTAAAACATAATGTAAAGCTTTCTTATAAACTATGTTTAATTTCCTTCAAACATAATATAAAGCTTTCTTATAAACTATGTTTAATTTCAATATAAGTTATTTAATGAAATGCACTTTCATCTCTCATCTTTAATCTATATATATTTCAATATAAATTACTTAATGAAATGCACTTTCATCTCTCATATTTAATCTATATCTTGAAGAACACAAGCTTATACTAAGAGGGGGGTGAACAGTATAAGACCACTTTTTACTTTTCTTTTCAATTCAATATTATGTAGTGTATAGATAGCAGTATCAATAGCAGTAATCAAAGCAATGCACAAAACACCATCCACAATAGAGACACAGATTTTAACGTGGTTCACCCAATGTGGGCTACCTCCACAGAGAAAATATTTCTTCTAAATATTTCTCAAATAATATTTTGGGAATCCTTCCCAATTACAATGTTTATGGACCTCTGTCCAAAGGAGATGTTGATCCCCTAAATATGGTTTGTGGATCTCTATCCATTAGAGAACTCTTTCTCCTCTGCTCTGGTTGGTGATCTTCTAGAAGACTGCCTCCACTGCACTGACTGTGGATCTCTCTCCACTTGAAGACTCTTGTCCTCACTCAGAATACCTATCCTCAATTGTCCTGGCTGATGGATCTCTATCCACTAGAGACTCTATCCTCTCTACTCTATCACCTCCAAAGCTCTACTCAATAGGTTCACTCAAAACCTTCTCAAATATTCTCAATAGGTTCACTCAGAACCTTCTCAACTTGCTCAATAGGTTCACTTAGAACCTTCTCAAATCTGCTCAAATAGGTTCACTCAGAACCTACTCAAATATGCTCAATAGGTCCACTCAGAACCTGCTCAAATCTGCTCAATAGGTCCACTCAGAACCTGCTCAAATCTTCTCAATAGGTCCACTCAGAACCTGCTCAAATATGCTCAATAGATCCACTTAGAACCTACTCAAATCTGCTCAACAAGCTCACTCAAAACTTGTCCAAATCTGCTCAACAAGCTCACTCAGAACTTGTCCAAATCTACTCAATAAGTCCTCTCTAGGACTTGCTCAAATCTACATTGCAAGCTTCCACAAAAGCTTACACAAAATCAGTCCACAAGCCTTCTCAAAGACTTACCTCAAATCAGCTTAACAAGTCCACACAGAACTTGTCCAATCTCATAGAAGCATAAAGAGAATTGTTAGAGACTCAATATGTCCTATACTCAATGCTCAATCACTTTCTCAACTCAATCTCATAGAAGCATAAAGAGAATTTTTAGAGACTCAATATGTTCTATACTCAATGCTCAATCTTAACTCAATCTCATAGAAGCATAAAGAGAATTGTTAGAGACTCAATATGTTCTATTCTCAAAAACTCAATCTCAACTCAATTCAGAATATAGAATAGTTTGTTTCTTGGAACTTGAACAACCACTTCACACTTTCACTTGACTAGGCTCAATCAACTCTACTCAACCAATCACCTCAAGGAACAACCCTTTCTCACAAACCCTAGTCCAAGCATGTATCACTCAACTCAAAATATTTCCAACAATGCCCAACACAAATCTCACATAACAATGATACTCATGTTCTTTTCTAACTCAAGTTCAAGTTCTTTGCATAACCAATTGGCTTCAACAACAATGCTAATAAAACAAGGTTTAATCACAACATCTCAATTCAGAAAACCTTGAAGCATTAACTCAATGTACTTCACTCAACCAATGGTCTAAACAACAATGCTTATCAAGCAAGGTTTAATCACAACTCTCAATCCAGAAAACCTTGAAGCATTAACTCAACCACTTTCAAAAAGGAAACCCTAATCAAATCCTTTTCACTCCAAACTTAATTTTCAATCAAGCCAATCACCTAACTCAAAAAAGAAGAATTTTACCCATACCTTTTCTTGAAGAGTAGTTGTCCTTACAAATCTACCACACTCACAATTACTTCTTTGACAAACTCAATAAGGGTTAGAGGATAATTTTTATATCACAAAAATAATATCACAATTACACCTTATCACTCCAACTTAACAATAAGCAATATCCTCACAATAATCAAAAACCCTTTATTGGAAATATCACACAACCCACAAAGTCTTAACCTTTCAATATTCCACAATAGCAAAATTCAAGACTTGAACATAAAAATAAAATTCTCCTTATACCTCCTAATGATATTTCTCAACTACCAACCTTTATTATAATGCAAAGACTTTAACCACCAAAACCTTATACCTCCAACTTAGGCATTAATAAAATAAAACATTAAAAATGTACCTTTGCCTTTGGAGAGTTTTGAACTCTCAATGCAGCCTTCACAAGTCTTTGCCCATGGCACAAACCACCACACGAGCTACTAGCTCGTTGGGAGTGAAGAAGCACCACGTGCTTCAACTCCCTTTCCTCACCTTGCAAAATGTATGCACCTTGGAGTTGGCACCTTCAACACGTCCACCAAATGCTTCCATGGGTTTCGAACACTCACCATCGTGCAATGCAAAATGTAAGCTTGCTGCCCACTTGCCACTAGGCCAAAGGGCCTTGTTGGCATCCAATAAATCAATGCGCTAGTTTTTTTCTCTTTTGTCATCAAACCTAACCATGAAATTCGCATGACACTATCACGAGCTCTGCATTAAATTTGATGCGCTTTCATTCAAATCGAGCAAGGGTAATTGAAACTTTAACTTTGGCATGGTATTAATATGCATTCTCATTATGTTTAAATAGCATCAGTGCTTCCCTTGTCTTCCATGACGTCGGCGCTTTCCTTTGTCTTGATTGATGTCGGTGCTTCCCTTTGGAAATAAACTTTGCCTTATCTAAATCCAACTTTGGATTTATTAAAATAATCTTTGGTCTTAGACCTTTAAACCCAACCTTTGGGTTTAGATATTTTTAGACTTTATAAACCCACTTTTGCAATATAAAATATTGTAATAAAAATTACAATTATTTTATTTGGGTTTTCACTATGGCACTTCTAACCATTATAATATTTATTTATAAAATTTAAATTCATCCTGAATTTAAATAATTTATAAAATAAATATTACCACTCCTTTTTAACTTCTATCTTTTGCATTGTTTTACTCGAACTTTTGCCTTCTTGTTGAATATCAAATGACCATATTTGTTGCCTTTATTTTCTGCTAAAATCTTGGTATTAATGATGACTCCATCTGGTGGCATCAATGGTGACATCAATGACAACTTTGACTTAGGGACTCAAAATGTCCAACAATCTCCCCCTTTGTCATTGATGGCAACCCATATCCTTTTACTGAAACCTAACCTTTCTTTTTCTTCTACTCCCCCTGGCTCAATGCTCTCTCAAATATCAAATCTCTCCCCATATCAAATCTCTCCCCAATACACAAATCTCTCCCCCTTTGACATCAATGGCAAAGGGTCACCTTTGGGGCTCGGGGCTAAGAATGAGCCTCTTAGCTTAGCCCCTCCCCCACCTCCACATGAGGTGGTTAATTCTGGGGTGGGAGTATTTCTACTCCCCAAAAGCACTATTCTTTACCTTTATCTTTCTCTCTTATTTTATGAGTTTTTTAAATCCTCTCACTATATCTTTCCAAGTCATCATTCATGTTCCTAAACTTGTTATTTTTCTCATCTTTGTTCTTGTTCCTGTTCATATTTATGTTTCTGTTCATGTTCTTATTTCTGTTCATATTCCTGTTTCTGTTCATGTTCCTATTTTTGTTCATACCTCTGTTCTTTTTCATATTCATGTTCCTGTTCATGCCTATTTTTGGAATATTTTCTCTACACCATCTTGCTATGTGACCATCATTATTGCACTTATAACACTTAATGTTATTATTCCTTGGAGGTGCAACTATCTTAGGATTTCTCCTAGTGAAGCCATATCCTCTTCTATCATGAATCTTGCAATTCATTGCCTTGTGACCAAACTCATTACATGAGTAGCAATACCATTGGAAAAGTTATCCTTTTCCATATTCCTATCTTTCATGTGTCCTGCACTGTGAAGCCATGTGCCCAAACCTATGACATGAAAAACATCTTCCATTGAAGCTTCCTTGTCTTGACCTCATTGGTCTCTTGTTCTGATTGTTTTTCCATCTGTACCTTCTTTGTGCATTGTTCCTACCTTTTTTGAACTCTCTGTTGTCCAACTCATCCTCTGATGTCTCACTCCCACTTACACTATCTTCTTTTGAAGTTTCTTCTTCTTCATGACTTGAAGTAGACTTTTCTTCCCATTTCTTTTGAACTTGTTTAGAACCAAGACCTGTCTTGTTTGTTGCTCCTCTTTGTATCTTGACTATTTTATCCACATTCTTTGCACTGGTTACATACTTGTATAACTTATTCTTGGAATCCTCTAAATCTTCCTTTAGTAGTGCCACTTCTTGTGTTAACTTTTCACATTCCAGAATCTTTGCTTCTAACTTATCTTTGAACTTGCTTGCCTTAGCCTTTGACTTTTCTAAATCCTCTATGAGCAATAATATTTCTTCATCACATTCTTAAAACTGACTTTCAAGCTTAGAGTGTTGCTTTCTTACCTTCTTTACCGTGTCAAGGGCATAGATAAGTTCTCCCTTGAGATCATAGCCATTCTCTTTGAATAATCCTCTATTTTTTTACCTTTGTCCATATCATTTCTTTCTTTTGGCTTGTCTTCTATAGGATCACTCACTTCTTCTAATGCCATTAGAATATTTTCATCTGGTCTATCAAGTGCATCTTCAAAATCATCATCACTAAAACTATAACCATCCCTTGTGCAATCATCTTCAAGATGTCCAAATTTACCACATCTAAAACACTTGAGAATAATTGGAGTCCTTTTCTTAACTGGATCTTTCTCTTCAACCATAAATAGGACTTCATCTCTATCATTGTCTGAAAAACTAGCATCACTATCATTTGAGTACTTACTTGCATTATCCGCATAGTAGCTTCTCTTTTGCCTTTGGAAGAACTTCTTTCCTTGTCTGTTTTGTCCATCCTTGCTTTTCTTCTAGTACCTGTATCTTTCTGATTCCCTGTACCTGTGATCCTATTTTTCTTCATCATTGTTGCTCTTTGGCTCTTTGCACTCTGTTGCATAATGTCCATACTTTCCACAATTAAAACATTTGACAGATTTTAGATCTATGGGTCTTCTGAAGCCTTTATCTCTTCTACCATAATTTGCTTCTTCATCACTGGAAGACTCACTGCTTGATTCTATCTTCTTACCCTTTTTCTTTTTGTCCACTTTGAATGCAACTTATTTTGGAGGAATAGGATCTTTTGTTCTTATCTCAAAAGTCGTGAGCATGCCAAGCAAAGCATTTCTTGTTAGACTATCACTATCAATTGATGTTTCTATAGCAGAGACCTTTTCACTATACCTTTTTGGAAGAGTTCTCAAGATCTTATCGCAAGCATCAGATTCATCAACCTTCATTCCAAGACCTTTCATCTCATGTATAAGTTCATCAACCTTGTTGAGATAGTCACGAATGTTCTCATCATCCTTCATTCTTAGGTTCTCAAATTCTCCTTTGAGATTTTTGATCTTAGCTTTCCTACCACTTTTATCTCCTTCATATATGGTATGCAATAGTTCCCACATACCTTTTATTATTGTACACTCCATAACCTTCATAGATTTTGATCTATGCAACCCTTTTATAATTGCATTCATAGCTCTTGAATTTGCATGCATTAGAAGCTTACCTTCCTTATCTGTAGGAGGATTGGTTGTTGAATCATATCCAAGTACCACTGCATCCCAAACTTCATTGCCAAGTGCCATCAAGTGAAATCTCATCAACACACACCAATACAAGAAGTCACTTCCATCAAATACTGGTACTGCATTAATGGTGGTCCCGTATCCTTTTGATCCTTTTGATCCATTGTGTTCTTAGACCGCTTTTCCTTCAAGCTATCAAACTCTTCTGAAGGAACCCGCTCTGATACCAATTGAAGAACACAAGCTTATACTGAGAGGGGGGTGAACAGTATAAGACCACTTTTTACTTTTCTTTTCAATTCAATATTATGCAGTGTATAGATAGAAGTATCAATAGCAATAATCAAAGCAATGCACAAAACACCATCCACAATAGAGACACAGATTTTAATGTGGTTCACCCAATGTGGGCTACCTCCATAGAGAAAATATTTCTTCTAAATATTTCTCAAATAATATTTTGGGAATCCTTCCCAATTACAATGTTTATGGACCTCTGTCCAAAGGAGATATTGATCCCCTAAATCTGGTTTGTGGATCTCTATCCATTGGAGAACTCTTTCTCCTCTACTCTGGCTGGTGATCTTCTAGAAGACTGCCTCCACTACACTGACTATGGATCTCTCTCCACTTGAAGACTCTTGTCCTCACTTAGAAGACCTATCCTCAATTGTCCTAGCTGATGGATCTCTATCCACTAGAGACTCTGTCCTCTCTGCTCTATCACCTCCAAAGCTCTACTCAATAGGTTCACTCAGAACCTTCTCAAATATGCTCAATAGGTTCACTCAGAACCTTCTCAATTTTCTCAATATGTTCACTCATAACCTTCTCAAATCTTCTCAAATAGGTCCACTCAAAACCTGCTCAAATCTACTCAACAGGTCCACTTAAAACCTACTCAAATATTCTCAATAGGTCCACTCAAAACTTACTCAAATATCCTCAATAGGTCCACTCAGAACCTGCTCAAATCTGCTCAATAGGTCCACTCAAAACCTACTCAAATCTTCTCAACAAGCTCACTCAGAACTTGTCCAAATCTTCTCAACAAGCTCACTCATAACTTGTCCAAATCTGCTCAACAAGCTCACTCAAAACTTGTCCAAATCTGCTCAATAAGTCCTCTCTAGGACTTGCTCAAATCTGCATTGCAAGCTTCCACAAAATCTTACACAAAATCAGTCCACAAGCCTTCTCAAAGACTTACCTCAAATCAGCTTAACAAGTCCACATAGAACTTGTCCAATCTCATAGAAGCATAAAGAGAATTGTTAGAGACTCAATATGTTCTATACTCAATTCTCAATCACTTTCTCAACTCAATCTCATAGAAGCATAAAGAGAATTTTTAGAGACTCAATATATTCTATACTCAATGCTCAATCTTAACTCAATCTCATAGAAGCATAAAGAGAATTGTTAGAGACTCAATATGTTCTATTCTCAAAAACTCAATCTCAACTCAATTCAGAATATAGAATAGTTTGTTTCTTGGAACTTGAACAACCACTTCACACATTCACTTGACTAGGCTCAATCAACTCTACTCAACCAATCACCTCAAGGAACAACCCTTTCTCACAAACCCTAGTCCAAGCATGTATCACTCAACTCAAAATGTTTCCAACAATGCCCAACACAAATCTCACATAACAATGATACTCATGTTCTTTTCTAACTCAAGTTCAAGTTCTTTGCTTAACCAATGGCTTCAACAACAATGCTAATAAAACAAGGTTTAATCACAACATTCCAATTCAGAAAACCTTGAAGCATTAACTCAATGTACTTCACTCAACCAATGGTCTAAACAACAATGCTTATCAAGCAAGGTTTAATCACAACTCTCAATCTAGAAAACCTTGAAGCATTAACTCAACCACTTTTGAAAAGGAAACCCTAATCAAATCCTTTTCACTCCAAACTTAATTTTCAATCAAGCCAATCACCTAACTCAACAAAGAAGAATTTTGCCCATACCTTTTCTTGAAGAGTAGTTGTCCTTACAAATCTGCCACACTCACAATTACTTCTTTGACAAACTCAATAAGGGTTAGAGGATAATTTTTATATCACAAAAATAATATCACTATTACACCTTATCACTCCAACTTAACAATAAGCAATATCCTCATAATAATCAAAAACCCTTTATTGGAAATATCACACAACCCACAAAGTCTTAACCTTTCAATATTCCACAATAGCAAAATTCAAGACTTGAACATAAAAATAAAATTCTCCTTATACCTCCTAATGATATTTCTCAACTACCAACCTTTATTATAATGCAAAGACTTTAACCACCAAAACCTTATACCTCCAACTTAGGCATTAATAAAATAAAACATTAAAAATGTACCTTTGCCTTTGGAGAGTTTTGAACTCTCAATGCAGCCTTCACAAGTCTTTGCCCATGGTGCAAACCACCACACGAGCTACTAGCTCGTTGGGAGTGAAGAAGCACCACGTGCTTCAACTCCCCTTCCTTACCTTGCAAAACGTATGCGCCTTGGAGTTGGCGCCTTCAACACGTCCACCAAATGCTTTCGTGGGTTTCGAACACTCACCACCGTGCAACACAAAACGTAAGCTTGCTGCCCACTTGCCACTAGGCCAAAGGGCCTTGTTGGCATCCAATAAATCAATGCACTAGCTTTTGTCTCTTTCGTCATCAAACCAAACCATAAAATTCGCACGACACTATCATGAGCTCTACATTAAATTCTATGCGCTTTCATTCAAATCGAGCAAGGGTAATTGAAACTTTAACTTTGGCATGGTATTAATATGCATTCTCATTATGTTTAAACAACGTCGGCGCTTCCCTTGTCTTCCATGATGTCGATGCTTTCCTTTGCCTTGATTGACGTCGGCGCTTCCCTTTGGAAATAAACTTTGCCTTGTTTAAAACTCTAAATCCAACCTTTGGATTTATTAAAATAATCTTTGGTCTTAAACCTTTAAACCCAACCTTTGGGTTTAGATATTTTTAGACTTTATAAACCCACTTTTGCAATATAAAATATTGTAATAAAAATTACAATTATTTTATTTGGGTTTTCACTATGGCACTTCTAACCATTATAATATTTATTTATAAAATTTAAATTCATCCTGAATTTAAATAATTTATAAAATAAATATTACCACTCCTTTTTAACTTTTGTCTTTTGCACTATTTTACTCGAACTTCTGCCTTCTTGTTGAATATCAAATGACCATCTTTGTTACCTTTATTTTCTACTAAAATCTTGGTATTAATGATGACTTCATCTGGTGGCATCAATGGTGACATCAATGACAACTTTGACTTAGGGACTCAAAATGTCCAACATATCTATTTCAATATAAATTACTTAATAAAATGCACTTTCATATCCCATATTTAATCTATATATCATGAACAAACCAAAGAATCCAAAACCTACTTCAATTTATTCAACCGACCAGTATAGCTTATTTCCATATAGATCAATAATAAAAATGGAAACCTTCTTTCCAATTTCAACGGTAGCCCTACCTACCCAACAAATGAGGTTTCCTCAATAATCCAAAAATTGGGCGCACCAGTATCCACCAAAAGCGTTCATCACAGTTGAAACTTAGAAGGGTTTCAATGAACTAAAACAACCTAAAAACCTATGTCAAAGAAAAATTTCTGCATCTAAAAATCAATATTAAGGGCACCTCCATATGGCTCTAGGCGACCTTTAGAGAAGATTAATTTTGGGGCGACGAACTCCAACTCACGACGGTTCAAGGACAAGACTATAAAGCCATGCACCACCTCAAAACCTCTGACCATGCTAAAATCCAAAACCAAGTATCCAAGATGTTTTAAATTGTTTGAGAATGAAAGTCATGCGTGTTGGCCAATAGTGGAGGTGAAATAAATTAAAACCAACATTTAACTTACTCCTTTAAAACCTCATCACAATGCCTAGCACTGACCCTGAAAATCCGCAGGTAACCTGTGCTTCATAGTCGGAGACTACAATTGCACTCAATAGAATAGAGAAGAGGGTTTCCAACACTGAAAACATTTCCAAAAATTTAAATATGGTGAATGCTTCAGATAGAAAATTATGGGTTTCTTTTTAAGAACGAAGGCAATCCATAATCATAGGCCAACATTTGTCAAATGTGGTTATTGGTCACTCATAAGGGTAACTTGTGGTTAAGAAAATCCCAAGCTGACACTGGCCAAAATATCGTAAGAACACTTGCATAGGCCGTAGTAAGGGATTTACAAAAATAATAATCTACGATCGTTCTCCACCCAAGCAACCAGACCGAAGCTTTGCATCATAGATTTGTGAGTGAAATCTCTTAAAAGCATGAACACAAGTAATGATTCCAACCTATTTTTCCTTGATGGGTTGGTTTCCTCCATCTTACCCAAATCACTTCCATGATTGTCGCCCTTCTTCTCTGGTAAGCATTCCTTTTCTCTCAGTCGAAAACCAACTCCCCCTTTCCAATCTTATCGTCTACTCTCTTGTCCCATATTCCCATGGCTAAAAGTCTTACCTCTATCAATGTGCATCTGCCTGAATTGAAGGCTCTTCCTCGTTGTCAAAAAGCCCTTACCTTTCCTTCATGGAAAAACCCATCCACCCTTATCCAGATAAGTTGGTAAAGAGGTATTTTTTCTCCAAAATATCTACTATAATACTATAAAATTCAATTTTGAAATCAAATCAAGTCCCTACATTGATTTGAAAAGGTAAATATTTCAGTATTAACATCTTTTAAAATATAATATTATAATAAACCCTTTTTATTATAACGATATATTATAAATAAACTTCTTTTATTTATAATATATATACTCCTATTACAATTATATATAATAGTTTATGTTATAAATAAACTCTTTTTTTTATATAATACATATTCTCCTGTTATAATTATTTATAATAGCTTATATTATAAATAAACTCTTTGTTTATAATACACAATCTCCTTTTTATTAATTATTTTAATAATAGTTATGTTATAAATAAACTCTTTTATTTATACTATACTTCTCCTATTATAATTATAAATAAACCTCTTTTATTTATAACTTATAATAGTCTATTTTATAATTATATATATTATAAATAAATCTTTCTTATTTATAATATAATTCTCCTATTATAATTATAAATAAACCTCTTTTATTTATAACTTATAATAGTCTATTTTATAATTATATATATTATAAATAAACCTCTCTTCTTTTTTTTTTTTTTTTTGTGGAAAACATCCCAAAAGGGATGCCACTTTCGGGTAAGACCCAAGGAGGTAGGGGTATCCATTCCGCCAAAAAATGCCCAAGACTCGGACCTGGCCTACCACCTTTGACATACTCAAGGAGCAAACAAACACACAAAACCAAATTAAAAAAAGTAAATAACAACAAAAATAATAAAATAAAATAAAAAACATGCTCCTTGAGTGTGTCAAAACCAAAAGCACAACCAAACACGCACAATAAGATAAAAGAAACCACAACACAAACCACATAGAAAAACACAAGAACCACATAACAAAACACAAACAAGACAAAAACAACGGAACACTACAAAGACATAACCCAAAAAAACATGAAAAATAAACACAACCAAAACCTAAAAAATAAAATAAATAAAATAAAAATAAAAACAACCAACAACAGACAATAAACAAAAACAAAAAACATAGAAAACACTCACACATAAAAAAATGAAATAACACAAACAAAGAGAAACCCAAGAACAAGAACAAAAAAAAACACAAGAACAATAACAAAAAACATAAAAAAAAAACAAAACAACAAAAACACAAGAACAACAAAAAACAACACAAAGAACACAAAAACAAAACAAAACAAAAGAACCCACCCACCTTAAAAAACTAAACAAAAAAACAAAGAAGACAAAAGAAAAAAAAATGAACAAAACAATGACCTATCTAGACCGAGAAGACTATTAATGCAAGAATCAACGGAGGAAACAAAATAAAGAATAGAATGAGCTAGGGAACTAAAAAAACTGAATGAACCAAAGAGAAACAAAAAAAAAAAAACAAGAAGAAACTAGGTACCTTCAAAGCTGGAGCCATCCAAAGAAATGATAGAAAGAAGAGCTTCCCTAATTTGAGAAGCCCACCATATAGGAGGGTGGCCATAACAAGTAAGATCACCTTTGTCCAAAGCCCAATTAGCTAAAGCATCAACACTCTTGTTTTGATCTCTGACCACATGATTGTAATCAACTTTCAAAAATCCCATCTGGATTAACTGAATCTTCTCAATAATTCTTTTTATTCTCCAATCCACCTTATGATTCTTAGAAGGAGTCTTCAAGAGATTAATCATAAGTTGAGAGTCAGACTCAACTAACACCTTTTCCCATCCAACCTTAGTAGCCTCTTGAAGGCCTCTAAGGATACCATACCCCTCGGCAAGGTTATTGGAAAGAATACCCAAATTCTCAGCAAAAGTAAAAACCAGGGAGCCATCTGAAAGTCTACCAATTCCTCCCACACTGGCTTTTCCAGGGTTCCCTCTAGAGGCTCCATCGGTATTGACTTTTCCAAAATCCTTAGGAGGAGGTTGCCAATTTCTAGTCCTATCCATCTTACTAATACTCACATTCCCTTTAAGTTGGTTGCCCTTAGAAGGTTTAATCTTCAATCTTTGCATCACTTGATCCCATCTTTGGTGGGAGTTTTGGGGGTGATTAAGGAGTTGATGGACTGATTCAACTAAGTTGGCTATGGTCTTTTGCCAAATATAGTGAATATCCTTCCTATCTTGATTAAAAATTTGGTTGTTCCTTTCATTCCAAATATTCCAAAGAAGAATGGTAGAACCCATCCAAACTAACTGCCTAATAAAATGATCAACACCCTCTTGATTAGGCCAATCCCTCCAAAGTTGTTCAAAAGTGAAAAAATTGGACCACTTGTAAGCCAAGTAAAGTTGCCATTCTCCTCCATAGCTCGAGAGGCTAAAGTACACTCAATAAAAATATGGTTGATATTTTCTACATTCTCTTCACACATTTCACATCTAAAAGGGCCATGAAAACCACGCTTCATAAGTTGCTCACCGGTAAGCACCCTACGATGCAATAAAAGCCAATTAAAGAACCTCACCTTAGGCCAGAGCTTTTGAGCCCACAATTGAGAAAATATGTCAGAAGAATGGTTGGGATTATTATGGCATAAGGTCAAATAACCTTGAGCAACTGAATACTCACCCTTAGTAGTGTTGTTCCATCCAAAACAATCTTTTTCATGGGACCAAGAGAGGGATCTCATATGAAGGATGCCTTGGATATCTTGTCTTTGCCTTTCTGGGATTTGAATAGGCCAGTCCTCAATAGGGATCCAATATCTACCAACCTTTGAATTACCGGTATGGTACCGACAGATAATTAGCCACCTTTATCCAATTAGCTCGGTGAAGCTCCTCCATCCAAGGCCTCCAATCGGGAAGCGAGTTATCAAAGGCTTGTGACCATCCCAAGAATCTGTCCAAAAATTTGCATGTTGACCATTATGAATGATCCAAAATAATTTTTTCTTTATCAAATCCTCACCGAGTCTTAAGAGCTGCTAAAATGGGAGAACCTTTGGTAGGAAGTTGATAGCGAACAAGGTCTTCAGGACTTTTGTTCTCGGCATATTTAGCACGGAGATTATTGGCCCAAAGAGCATTGGGGTTATGCAACATCCTCCAATATAATTTAGCGGCTAAAGCTTTGTTGTTATTAATTGAAGACCGGAATCCTAACCCCCCTTCACTCTTAGGAAGACATAAAGTATCCCATTTCACCAAGGCCCATTTTCTTTTCTCCTTAGTACCACTCCAAAGGAAACGATGACTGATTTGATCCAATTCTCGAAGAACGACCTTTGGGATATTCAAAATGGAAGAAACATAAATAGGAATAGCTTGAAGGACTGATTTTACCAAGGTGATTCTACCCCCGAGAAGAAAGCCACTTGTTGGTCCACTTTCCAATTTTCTTCTTGACTTTGTCCAACAACCAATTCCAATCTTTATTTTTCTGCCTTTGAATATTTATGGGAATACCTAAATAAGTGATTGGAAGAGAGGTCTTCTTATATCTTAATTTATCCAAGACCATGGATTCTGTCTAGCGAAGCGGTGAAAGAAAATAACTTTAGATTTGTCTTCATTGATCAAGCTGCCCGATAGCCTTAGAAAAATAGCTAATGATTTGCTTAATATTAGAAGCTTCCTTAGCTGTAGCTTTACCTAAAAGGGTAGAGTCATCCACAAATTGAAGATGAGAGATAGGTCTAGCTCCATGAGCAATGGTAACTCCCTCAAGGGTTTTGTTTTCCCTCTTTTTGGTTATAGTCCTACCCAAGCATTCAGCAAGAATGATGAATAAATAAGGGGATAGCGGGTCACCTTGCCTAATACCTCTGGAAGGCTAGGAAAAAGCGAGAAGGCCTGCCATTGATAAGAACTAAGTAGGAAACTGAAGAGATACATCCCATAATCCAATCCATCCAATCCTTAGAGAAACCAAATTGCCTCAAAACTTTGATAAGGAAGTGCCAATCCACTCTGTCATAAGCTTTGGATAAGTCTAACCGGATGAACATAGAAGGAGAATTTTGCATATCCATGGAATGGATGGCTTCCTGAGCAAGAACTATCTCATCTACTATTTGACGTCCTTCCACATATCCCCCTTGCTGTGGGGAAATAATCTTATGCAAAAGAGGCTTCAACCTTTCTGCCATGATTTTAGTAATAATTTTGAGAAGAACATTACATAAAGCAATAGGTCTAAAAGTTGAGATATGATCAACCTCTTGAGCTTTTGGAACAAGAGTAATATAAGTTTTATTGATAACCTTCAAAATTTCTTTGGATTTCCTGGCTTCTTCCACCACCTCTAATAAATCAACATGAAGGATATCCCAGAACTCTTGGTAGAACTCAATAGGAAAACCATCGGGACACTGGGGTTTTCCCTTTTTGCATTTTAAAAACTACTTGTTGAAGCTCATTGATAGTAACAGAAGCAGTAAAAATAGAGTTTTCCTCAGAAGTGATAAGAGAAGGTATTGCTTGAAGAACATTTTGTTGTGAAGGTGAGTCAAGAGGAGTAGCGGCAAAAATATTGGAAAAGTAATCAACAACAATAGAGTTCATGCCATCCCAAGTATAAACAACATCTCCAGAATCTGATTTTAAGGAAGAAATAAAGTTGTGAGATCTTCGAGCTAGAAGAGATTTGTGGAAGAAATTTGTGTTTCGATCTCCTTCTTTGAGCCATTGAATTCTAGATTTTTGCTTCCATAAGATTTCTTCTCTTTTTTCCCATTCCTCTAAGCGAGTTGTGAGTTTAATTTCATCTGCACTTCTCTTCTCTGTGAGGCCATCTAAACGGATTTTCTTATTCAAATTTTCAAGATGAGCAATAACTTCATGTTTTTTTTTATGAACATCCCCAAAATCTTTCCAGTTTCCAAGTCTTGATTTTGGATTTAATGTATTGCGAGTCTTTTGGCAAAACAGAACATCTTAGTCCCATGCCTAGGTTTACCTTCCTTCCACCATTGTTGCACACGAGGTCTGAAGGAAATGTCTCTAAGCCACATTAATTGAAAATGAAAAGGAGAGAAACTCACATTGGTTTTCCACATTTCCACCATGAGTGGCCAATGATCCGAACCAGCATTATTAAGAGTCTTCACTTTAGGAATGTGACCATGGATTAAGAAATTTTTAGAGAGCAAAAACCTATCCAATCTCTCCATTATACAAGCTAAGCCTTGCCTTATGTTAGACCAAGTCATAAGGCCATTATATGGTTGGATATCCACAAGATGGAGGTTTGCAATATATTCGCTCATGAGGTCGGTACTTTTGTCCAAATTTCTATTTCCCCCCCTTTTCTCATCCAGAGAGAGGATGGTATTGAAATCTCCTCCGATCAAGATCCAAGATTTAGGAAAATGAGAGATAATATGAGTAATATCCTTCCACTTGTCTTCTTTTTTCCTCCAAAGAAGTCGGGGCATAAACAGTAATGCAGAGCATAATCTGGTTGGAATGTCTACTTTGAATAGCTATAGCCAACAAACCCCAACTGCCAACCATATGGTGAATAACTACCTCTTTTGGGTCCCAAAGACAAGCAATGCCACCCGAAGTCCCTTGGGAGCCGAGGGAAACCACTTTTCAGCTGGCCAAATTTTACTGGCAATTAAGTCCATATCCTCCATTGACATCTTTGTTTCTTGAAGGAAAACAAGATGTGGATGATTTATCTGAATCATTCTTCTAATTTCATTTTGTTTTGAAAGACTCCCTTTGAGTCCTCTAATATTCCAAGTGATGATCTTCATTAATACCGGGGCTAAAAATGTTGGGAAGGGCATTAATCTTACCTTCCTCTACAAGCTTTTCACCTTCTTTTACCATATGATATTGATTGGTCTTGCGACCTACTTTTTGATTAGAATCCATCTTCAATTTTTTTTCCCTGTTTCTTGACTTATTCCAATTGAATCTGAGATGGCTTCTAACCTTGAAGAATGCTCATACACGGCCAAAATTTTACTAGATGGTTCAATGGAGTCTATATTGGGACCTGCATTATTTGAAGTTTTGACATTTGAAATATTGTTTTTCTTGTGTAAATTTTCTCCTTTTTTTTCTGTTGAAAACCTTTGATTTGTTGGTTTGTCTCCGAGTTCTTTCCTTCATATTTAAATTGTGTTTCTAAGATTTCAGTTTCCATTATTTCCTCTTCCTCACTTGGGACATCATTTGTGGAAAGGATTTCAAACATATTAGCAAATGACTTTGATTGATCCTTCATTACTTGGTTTTTTCTGAGTGTTCTTCTTCTTAGGTATTTGGAAACCTGTTGAGTTTATATCTTCTTTCTTTTGATCAGGAATTTTATTTGGGCAAGCATTGGCCAAATGACCATATTCATGGCAAATTCTACAACGAAAAGGAATGTTCTCATAGTCCACTACTTGCTCCCAAGTGTCTTCCCCAAATTGTAATGTGATCTTTTTAGGTAGGGGTTTGTCAAAATCCATTAAAACACAAATTCGAGCATAAATAATATGTTCAAAATTTTGAGTACAATCAGCGAGTCATCATAAAAGTTCCTAAAGAGTTTCCAATTGAAGAAAAAATAGTAGGATTCCAAAATTCAATAGGGAGGCCAAAGAGTCTAACCCACACGGGAGCTATAGAAGGCATCTCTTCTTCGGCTTTAAATTTAGTATGCCGGGGCTTCATGAAAAGCCCTGCCCTTCCAAAAAACCAAGGACCCCCTTGAAAAGTTTTCTCTCTATCTTCATTATTAGCAAATAAAACAAGAAAATAACCATTTGGATAAATAGAGATTTGTAACTCACCTTTAGTTTTCCAGCTTTTTGCAGCCCAGACTTTGAAAGGAGATAGACTCGGACGAAAACCCACGAACCGACAAATTAGTCCTCTTTTTTCCAAATCTTCAATGCCGGTCTGAATGTTACCCATATCAAGCTTAACAATAGGAGTTCCATCAGCTGCTTTAAGACATCCGACTCCGTTTTCCTGGGATCAATCTTAGGCATTCTTAGAGGTTTATGAGAAGCCCTAATATTGATATTAGCATTGGGTTGAGGCTGTCCACCACGAAGGGCATCCCTAAAATTCATTTTTGGGACTGAGTCTTCGAAATTCTTACCCTTGACAGGGGTTTTCACAGTAGAATTATTTTGTGGGTGCACCTTAGCACCAGATTCACTTGAGATATGAGCCATTTTTTGATCAACTACTTGAAACTTATTTCGTGGTCTCTTTAATCCTTGCCCTAGACGCCGTGGAAAGGTATGGTTTTCACTTTTCTTTTGTGCAGCAAATTGGAAGCCGTTGTCACTCAAGTTCACAGTATGATCTGTTGAAAGACAAATTTCTAACCCATCTTGTATCCCCTGCAACATTTCCTGCTAAAATATTGAGCATAAACCACAAAAATATTGGCCGCTAGGGCCCGAAGGCCCTAAAAACCAACCTCTGGAGCTGCTTGCACTCAACCCGAGATGAAACCCTCGCATAGCCGCTTGCCAAATATATCGTTCACACATAGGGATGCGCTAGGATCTGTGTTGCTCCAAATGATATGAAAATTGGTGGAGACGTTCTAGGGTTTTTCAGGCATCTACCCTCAAAATTTTAGCTCAATCCGAGTTCGGATGAGTGAGATATGGCCGAAACTAGTTCGGCAGTTTGGGCTTTCCTAAAACGTCTAATCCTCCCCAGCACTAATATTTCTTGATGAAGAAATTTATATTGAAAGGAGTGGAATTATTATCAATAAACCTATCTTATTTCTAATATACTTCTTCTATTTTAATTATAAACAACCCTCTTTTATTTATAATTTATAATAGTCTATTTTATAATTATATATATTATAAATAAACCTTTCTTACTTATTATATACTTCTCCTGTTATAATTCTAAATAAACCTCTTATATTTATAACTTATAATAGTCTATATATTACTAATAAACCCTTTAATTAATAATATATTTTATTTTATTGATAATTAAATTATTCCATAAAGAAAACACTTAGAATATCAAAGCTATGGCGAACGCGAAGGGATGGTTGCGGTCAGTGAGGGCGAACAAGTTGCAGATAGTGACAACCAACGGAGGCTACAACTAGCTATGGGGAATGCATAGGTTATGAAAATCACATTAATGAATATGGGTAGCATGCGACGAGCTACGATGAATGCAGTAGGGCTAGGGCAAGCACAACAATGAATATGGGCAACATGCGGCGAGTTGCGGTGAATGCAGAGGCTACGACAAGCACAACAATAGACATGGATAGGAAGGATCCTCCGAAGATGTGAAGGCAGGCAAGGGCAAAGTTCATAGGATTATAAAGGATTATAAGAAGTACCAGTAGTCACGATGTGGGTTGGATGAACAGTTCGTCGTGTGTAAACCCTAGGTCTTCGATCAAAAAAAATATCTCTAAAGGGTTCTCGGGTGGATGAAACTCTACCCTCTTTCAAGATTTCAGAGGATGAATTTGGGTTGGATCTGATTGATTATGAAGCTTGAACAATTATCTGTAAACTCAAGGGCAAAATAATAGGCTTGGAGGAGCTCAAAGGATACATTAAATTTTTGTGGAGTACAAAATTCCAAGTAACTCTCCTACCCAAAAATTTATTTTATGTTCCAAAAGACTGGCTAATCCACTGCCCCCAAAGTTTTATTCTGCCTGCTGCTCCTAAGGCCAAGCCTAGCCCCATAAATTCTAGCTCATCTCATATCATTCCTCAATCCTCAGGCACTCCTATGCTTTCTACAAAAAAGAGAGGTAATTGAAACAGTTCATAGGCTGAGAAAAAGACACAAGAGCGAATCCCTTGAGCCTGAGCCAAAAAGTGTTCACTCCTCTGTTCATTTGAAGAAGTTGGCTCAAAAAAAGGAATCCCTGATCATTGATTCGGAGGACGATGAGAAGGATACCCCTTACCAGTGCATGTAGCAGTTTATCATTAAATCTATCTCCAATTGTATGTCTCAACAGACCGACTTGTGCAATACTCTGAATTTGTTTTTCTTAAGGAAGGCTTTCTCTGAGGATGTTGTTAAAACCACTACCGAGGATTTCAAGGTTGTTTATGCTCCTATGGATGACCAAGGCGAGGACAAGAATATTGACATAGATACGATGAAGGATGAGCTTCAGGAGGTTGGAGAAGAACTAGATGAAGAAGCCCAAGAAGCCTAAGGGTATCCTTTCTGCGTAATGTTGTTGTATGCTTTATATTTTCCATCTGGAGAATCATTTTTCTACTATTATTGTGTTCTACATAAGGATATCCTTTATTTTATGCTATGTTTTATTGATTGTAACTTACGAACAACTTTTGTGGTATTTCAGTTTTGAAGGTTTGTGTCTTGTTTTATCCTGTTTTGTCCTGTTTTGGGTTCTCGGCTTCTATAGTCTACTTGTAATCATCTTTTGGGTCCCTATTAAAACCCGTACCTAATATAAATTTTTTAACTGATAAAAAAAAATCATTTCTTTTTCCTTTTCTAATTTAGCGGATAGATATGAGGTAATGGACTATAGATAAAATTAGTTTTTTGGACAAAGGGGTGTCTATATAAGACCTTGGACTCCTATTTTCAACCCCTTTACTGAAGAAGTTAATGGCTTCCCAGTTTGGGTCAATATTTATGCTCTATTTGTGGAGTTTTGGGGAGAGAAGATATTCACCAAAATTAGTAATTTTATTGGTGCATTCCAATATATGGATGCCCAAATAGAGGAAAATTTATCCAGTAAAATTAATGAGTAAATCAAGATTGGTTGTTTGGATGGATGTTTCAGTTCCTGGGCCTCAATACATTACTTTCTCCTCAAACAAAGGGGAATGAATCCAAAATATTGAATATGAAAACTTCTCCATAAGATGTTATGGTTGTCAACAATACGGTCACATGAAAAAGATATGCTTAAACATTTGATCATGCATTGATTCTTCCATGGTAGAGAAGGCATTGCATGTGAATGATTCAAAATCTTCAAATGTCCCGGTTAGAAAGAAAGAAGCTCATCTTGTAGAGGCACCAATTATCCAAAAAGAATCAAGAGAGTAATAGAAGACTCAACTCCAAAAGGAGAATTTGAAGCATCATTGATGAAAGCCAAATAATTACTAAAGAACATCCAGATGGTTCCATGGAAATTATTAGCATCTCAGATGGTATTCTTGAAGCTAATTATGAAACAATTGAGGATGATCAGTTGTTTAAAAATTAAGATCCTACAAAATGTGTTACAACTAGATACTACCTCAAAGCTTGAAGTGTAAAATGCATTCTTAGATCTTGCCACTCTACAGGAGGAAGAACCTATGCTACATAAGAAAAATAGTCAAAATGGATGACTAAAGGAAACTAGCAATCCAAATTTGGTAAAGTGGACTATGATAGTGCGATGGTAATTTGGGTAGCGTTAGTAGCTTCTAAAGATCATATTTCAAAGGTACATCCTCAAAGAGCATTTGAGCCACCAAGTTATAATATTGGGCAGCACATAAGTAAAGTGTTGAAGCCACAAAAAGTTGTTCAAGATAGTTATTTTAGACAACCTAGAAGAGCTGCAATAACATCTACAAAAGGTAGCAAATTTAAGTGACTAAAGTCACCATCATCATCATCATCTATAAATAAAAAGATATGCAACAAAAGGTGCAAAATTTCATTAGTTGAGATTTTATATTTGGATTCTTATTAAGGTTATAAAGCATCAATTTCAAGGTTTAAAAGTTGCATAGATAGTATTCATTCAAGTCTTCAAATTAGTGCAGAAGTTATAGTCTACAAGGTTCAAACCTACACAATAGAAAAATAGAAGTTAGGTATATTTCGAGAGAAAGAAACATATCAATATTCTATTGCTTATTATAAGTAAAATAAGACTACGTTTTTGCATTTCCTATAGTGCAAAATATAATATTGGAAGCTTGGATTTATTAGTGCAAACATAGCCAAGCAAAAGAAAATATTACCAAGGATTTGGAGATAATATTGAACCCTATATTATCCCACTCATCTCAGTTCAAAAATAAGTGGAAGTGACCAATTTCAAGAGGTTAAAAGAATCAGTTTAAGAGCACAGGGGGGTAAACATTTATACCATCACTTTTTACATTTACAAGCATATCATTAGAGCTATTTTAGAAAGCTCTAATAGTGAAGTTTCTCCAAGGAAAGAGAGATAAGTCTAACAACATTGAAAAAAGAAAGGAAATTTTCAAACATCAATGAAAATCAGATTGCCATCTATCCTATATTGGAAGAAGACAAAAGCAGGAGTGTCTCAAGGATAGATTGCGGTGACCATAATATAGCACATAAGCGACCACCATTAGTAGAGAGGAAGCAATTAAATGTGTTGTGTGCAAGGGAAGACAGTGATAAAAGTGAATACAAAAGTAGGAGAAATAGCTATATTATGAACATCAAGGAAAGTACATTTAGCATATTTGAAGTAGCCTTTGGTGAAGGTATTATTGGGATCACATCAATTTTAGCCACCATTCTACCTGCGTAACTTGCACCAAAGCAAGCGTTCCATTTTAGTTCAGCTATCTAGCATGGAAGCAAGTACATGTTGTAAGATAAAATCAGCAAGCATGCAAGGAGGAAACACATCTAATTACAATGCAAATTATCCCATTCAAGTCATTTTCAAGGATAGGATTGCTCACTATCATAGAAGCTTTGAAGAGAACAATAATTTCTCTTTAATAGAAGCGTTAGGAGAAAGAGTTCAATTGAGGTGTTGGACTACTATCGAACCTACAATGAACGAGTGTTAAGTTATGTAGACGAGAGTGTTGTATAGCCTAAGCAAGTTAAGGCAAAGTATTAGAGGAATCACCTGCCATGTGGAAAAGGAATCTTTCATGCAAGCAAGAGGATAGATACCGCGTGTTGAAGCTAACTCGAGTGCACAAAATAAAGGAATATTTGAGCGAAAACATCATTTAAATAATGCTCTCATTGAAGTTTTGGTTACAACACCTCTCACTAAGACATTGGAAGAATCAATTAAGGTTCTTACACCACTTGTCATAGGTATTGGAAGAAGGTGCAGCAGAGTCATTTCTAAAATACCAGATAACATAAGTGCCACTTGGCACTTCCCATCCTACACTACGTCAGACTTAAAAGAAGATGCTCACAAAGGAGTACATATATACCACTCATTGAAGTGAAGACAACATTAAAACTAAGGAGGAAAATTATGAATCCAAGAAGATCACATAAGAAGCCTAAGCCATCATAAATATTGAGGAGCAATAACATAGTGAGTTCACCAGTTAGAGTGAAGTGCACATACCAGCACATTAATATTAAAGAGGAACTTGCTTGTCTGTTAAAGAAAGATGCACATAAGGTTCTAGAGAAGCCAACGAAGATAGAAGAGCATGTTCGACAAATAAAGAGTGTGGGCCAGCATTGATAGTGAAGTATAGCACGCATAGCAGACCAAGAAGTTCGTAGGTCAACGAAATCGTAGACCAAATCCATTTTACATCATAAAATACAATGTTCGCTAGTGAAATAGAAGGTCAAAGGCTGACCAAAAATAATGTTGAAAGAATAAATCTATTACCATCTAAGTGAATTGCAAAGGAAAGCATGTTTTGCTAAGGTTAAGAGAAGCTAACAGGTCTGAATTTAGATGTTGGAGGATTTTGCAGGCTAAAAACATCGATGTTTAAAGGAGCGTACATATCAATAAAGTAGAAATTGGAGACCTTATTTACAATTTGGAGTTGAAAATAGGTTGACTATTACTAAAGTACATGAAATCAAATCAATTACAAAGAGCCTACAACTTCAAAGCAAACGTAAGAGTTATATTACAAAGTCTATTAAATTTGAAAATCAACTTACTCTAGAGAAAGTGATTGATAAGAGTAATAAGGTGTTAATATGTAGAAAGCTTACCTTGGAATCATCATTATTATTACTTCAAATATACTCACAAGCTCTAAGACAAGGAGTTATAAGGATTAGAAAAACTAAATACATAATATTTCTAAAACTTCTAACTTGGGAGATATAAGGTATCCTACATCAAATTAATATTATAGAAGTTTAGAAGTTTCTTATAGCATTGAATCATAGTTGAATATTATTGCTTGCATCAAATATTAGTTGGAATAGTAAACTTACTAAGTCTCACATCTAAAGAAAATAGACATAAACAATCCAACAAAATATATTGAAAGTCTACTAGTGGAAATTGTATTTATAATATTTCTATAAAAAAGAGTGAAATAGTGAATTGAGAGTGATAGAATTCATTAAGATCATAGCATACCTCAAATTCTAGGGATTCAACAAAATTCAATATTAGAAATCTAAGCATAAGTGTCAAGTTCTTAACTTAAAAATCTTGAGAATTATTTCCAATATTGATTCTAGAAATTAAAGAAGAATATCAATAGGGGGATATAAGGATGACTACTACAATAAAGAAGAAGAAATTAAAACACATTAATATGGATAAATTGATAAGAGGAACATATCATCACTATAAGAGGACTCAAGATCAAAATACATCCAATATGTCTTATCAAAGGTGTAAAATTGGTACAAACTCAAATAATCTCACAAATCAAAATGAAAAGGACATTTGGTACATAGATTCATGTGCAAGTCATCATATGACAGGAAACTTGCAATGGTTTGATTGTCTTGAAGTCACTAACAATTACAGACTAAGAATTGTAGATGGAAAATTCTACCATATACCTGGTTATGGGTGTGTAGCTCCTAGTAAATTATTTCCAAATTTTGTGCTACATAATGTCATGTATGTTCCAGGATTATCATCCAATATCATTTCAATAGCAAAGTTAGTAGAGAGCAAAAGAATAATTGACTTCAAATACTCCAATGGAGTCAATATGTGCCTCATAATAAACCAAGGGGAAATTGAAGCTACTAGATCAATTCATAGAAATATATATGCTCTGGACTCAATGGGAACATCACAAGATATTGTTGCATTTCAAAATAATACTAATACATTTGTTGAAGAACAAAATGCAGAATATGTAGAACCAGCATATCACAAGAACAAACAGAGAAATAGAAGATTCAAAATTAAGAGGATGAGAGGACAACAAAACTACACTCTATTCAACTATCAACAAACCAAATAAGGAGAAGAACCTCATCAAGATGAACAACCAAAATACAAAGATCCTTATTGAAGACTAAAGTCTTCATCAACCAAATAATGTAATACAGGGGGTGTTGGAATATATTACATTATTTGGTCCTTCACTAATGTACCATCATGGGTACATATTTATATTAGGATTAGATTAGGAGTTAAGTACTTTATTAAAGTAATGTAATAAATGCACAAGTGTTATAATGTGCAATGATGTAAATGTGCATGTAGTCCACATGTACATGAGTCTTAGGTTGAGTAAGGGGCAAGGAATCTATCTTCCTATATAAAGTCCTCATTGTGAGAGGATTTTGGAGTGCATAGGTTAGAGTAGTAGTAGTCACAATGTAGCTCTATTTTTCTAATATGTAGAGGTTGTAAACTCCATTATAGGAGCATTGTAATTTTAATGAGCTTTCTTAAATGAGCATTTCTAAAGCATTGTATCAAGTTTTCTATCATATTTTCATGCATATTAATTAATCATTATCATAGCTATAACATTGCATGCTTATTTCAATACTTGTGAATGCATTTTCTTTAAGTTTAAAGCTTCAAAAGCTAACAAAATAGACCACCAAAGTCTTAAGTATTTCTTAGAACAATGGGTAACCATATTAGAATAACATCAATGGGTATTTAAATTATTGGGGTATGATTGTGATATCATATTTTAAAAATAAAAGGAAAATATAGTATCAGATGCACTCTCACACCAATATGAAGATCAAGGTATGTTATGTTATATTTATACTACTTTCTTAGTGGATCAATCAGCTCTTAGAAAAAAATGACTAAGAATTCTAGTTAACAAGTCTTGATTCAAAAACTCCAAGAAGACCCCACCTCATGCCTAAGATATATGTGGGATAGACAACATTGAGATATAATGATTGCCTTGTCATCCCTCAAAATTCAAAACAATGAAAATTCATACTGTAGGAAATGCATGCATCACCCATAGTGGGGCATTCATGGTTTTTTAAAACTTATGAAAGGGACAAGCACACTTTATTTTAGAAGGGAATGAAGAGGGATATTCAAACTTTTATGGAAAACATAAAAGGTGTCATAGGATGAAAGGTGAAACTATTTGTACCATCAGAACACTTCAATCTCTACTAATTCTAGAATAGGTGTAGACAAATATTTTCATGGATTTCATTGAAGGGTTGTCAAAATTCAAATGAAAATCAATCATTCAAATTTTAGTGGATCATCTCACAAGGTATGCTTATTTATGTTCCTTATTCAATCCCTACACAACCTCTGTAGTCACATTCTTGGACTCCATCTTTCACCTTCCTGGAATTCCCAAATCTATTGTTTCAAATAGGGACCCTACTTTTACCAATCACTTCTGAAAATAACTATTTGAGTTGTAGGGAACTCACCTAAAAATGAGTTTAGCCTACCACCCCCAATTAATGTCCAAATAGATATTATGAATAAACACATGAAACCATACATTTATTGTTTGGCATATGAACACCCTACACAATGGGTTAAATGACTTCCTCTAGTTGAATGGTGGTAATATCTTATATCACACAACCACCAAGGTCACACCATTTGAAGTGGTATATGGTCGTCCTCCACCAACACCTTACTCCTACATTCCAAGAAGCTCTAAGGTTTAGGTAATAGATACCACTCTTTACCAACATGCAACACTCCTTTGAAAACTTAAGAAGAATCTAGAATTGGCCCAAACTATGTGTCAACAAGCTGATCAACACCATTCTAAGTGTACCTTTGATGTAGTTTATACGATCTTTCTCTATCTGCAACTCGACAAGCAATCATCACTACAACTTCATGGATGTCAAAAACTTACAACAAAATTATATGGTTCATACTCGATGTTGCAATGGATTGGTTCAATTGCTTACAAATTGGCCCTTTTAGCCACTTACAAGATCCACCTAGTTTTTCATGTCTCCTCATTGAAGAATGTCATCAATAGAAAGGTGTAGGTTCAATCAACATTACATAAACTGGACAAAGAATGATCCATCATTTTAGAGCCCAAACAAATTTTGGATGGGCAATCATGCACCCTTCACAACCATATCACCATTGATGCTCTTTTGTAATGGAATAGACTCCAACTAGAAGATGTCATGTGGAAATTGCTCCAACAACTTCCTCATATTCAGTTTTGAGGATAAATATTTTTGAAGGGGAAGAACATGTAGGACCCCATCCTTACATTATTATGTAATGACCCCTTTCTAACATTAGGACCTAATCCTAATATTATTATGTAATGCGTTGTAACATGCAACTAATATTGCTACCTAATGCATTGTAATGTGCAAGTCGCACTTGAGATACCTAGAAAAATGGAGCTATTTAATATAATCATTATTAAGAATGTAATTTTTTCTTAGTAGAAGATTCTAGCTCAAATTTATACTTGCATATGAAGCTAACCCCTGAGCGTTAAGGTTAATGTTGAGAGGAGTCTTTAAAAAGGCAAGGGACATTGATGGATGTATCACTACTTGAATATTGTATCAAAGTTCTACTTCTAAGGAGGTTGCCCCCTCAAAGAGGCCAATGATTCTACATTATGATTCTATTTTGATTAATATAAGTTGTAACATTTTCATTTTGTATTGCAATATTTTTTTCATTTATATTAACTCTAATATTCATTGCAATATATGTGTGGATGTGCGTATTTTAATTAGAAGGTTCTTAACATCCACTTATCCAAACTAATTTATCTTTCCACATGCTACCCTCTGAAATATTTTGTTTAACTAAGAAGATAAAATTTCAAAAATCTACTCATTAATTATTCCTTACCATACTTATAATATTAATAAAATATATTTCTAATATCATCAAAATAGAGGTCCGAGGTGTAGACCAATTGGTTACCCCAAACCCCATAAGGGGAGCGGAGGTATAAGGTTCAAATGTCAAACCTCGTCAGACTGAACGCTTGTACCTTTCCTAGTGCTTTCACCAACGTAAAAGGTTTAAAAGGATTGTGGCATGGTGGTTATAGGAGCGGCCTGTGCGAAGATATGTGTGGCGGCTTCCAGGGCAAACAACGCAGAATACTGTAGCAGCCATAAAAAGCCGAAAAACCTGCCCAGATTCATGGCGGCTACCGATTCCACCATGTTAAATTAAATATATATATATATATATAACAAAAGATATTTCCCTCTAGTGTAATTTTTTTCAATATATGTTTCTATCACATACAACTAATAAAAACTTAAACCCTTTTTTCCCTTCTCAAATCCACTAGACCTTAGATCTCATATAAGCCACTTTATCTTTGTAATGTTCAAAATCTAAAAATGGATTGGTTAATGTGCTACAAGTACATACAAATTTGTGAACTCTAGATAAATATAACACAAAAGATAGAGGTATATGATCCGAAAATGTATTAATTTTAAATAATAACAAATAATAATGTCAATTAAGATATTTTAGTTACTTATAAATAATGCTAGTTTTTTTCTTTAATTGGTTACATGCGATTGGAACAACCTCCACCTATATTACATCATCACCACATAATGGTATTACAACAACGCTCGAATATTATCTATGTATCACCTAACAAGATTTGAACCCATGTCTCATATTTTTAATGTTAAGGAATCTAAATGGTTGAGCTAATGTCATTTTTTTTTTTGGTAATTAAGGATCAAATTCATTGCAAACGGGTTTTCTAGGTTGACCCAAAACCTTTTACAAGAATCAGCACAGAGCTATTACGGATCAAAAAAACAATAGGGACAAACTGTCCTACGCTATTAGAACCCATCTGAAGCCCCCTTCTGAAACAGCTTCACGCACCTCAGCCATCTGCATTCATCTACCCTCACCTCCGCGATTTCGCGACAAGTCGCGAAAATGAGACATGTCGCGAAATCGCGACATCAATCAGCCATATGCTTCATTTTCCAGCATCACCGCGATTTCGCGACAAGTCACGAAAATGCGACATGTCACGATTTCGCGACATCAAACAGCCAACTGCTTCCTTTGCCAGCAACTCCGCGATTTCGCGACAGGTCGCGAAAATGCGACATGTCACGAAATCGCGACAACAAACTGCCTTCTGCTTCAACTTCATGCAACACCGCGATTTCACGACAAGTCGCGAAAATGCGACATGTCACGATTTTGCCTTCTGCTTTGCCTGCAAGCCCCTCCGCGATTTCGCGACAGGTCACGAAAATGCGACATGTCGCGATTTCGCGACATCTTTTTGCCTTCAGCTACAAATCCCAGCATCTCCGCGATTTCGTGACCAGTCACAAAAATGCAACATGTCACGAAATCGTGACATCTTTCAGCCTTCTGCTTCATTTTCATCATCTCCGCGATTTCGCGACAAGTCGCGAAAATGCGACATGTCGCGATTTCGCGACATCTTTCAGTCTTCTGCTTCGATGCCGCCTCCACGTCGTGAAATCATGACATTCTAGCTGGGCGCTCCCCTCTGCCGCTGTCGGTCGTGAAACCGCGACAACTTTCCATACTTAACTTTTTCTAGCATTGAGCACCGCGAAACCGCAACAGGTCGTGAAAATGCGACAAGCCACGAAATCATGACAAATTCCCTCTAAGCTCTTCACTGCTTCTTTTGGGCGCGATAACGCGACATGTCGCGATATCGTGACATTTTTTGGTCAACACCTCTCCTGCTCTACTTTGACCGCGATACGGCGACACGTCGTGAAATCGTGACATTCTTGCTGGGCGCTCCCCTCTGCCTCTGTCGGTCGTGAAACCGCGACAACTTTCCATACTTAAACTTTTCCAGCATTGAGCACCGCGAAACCGTGACAGGTCGCGAAAATGCGACAAGCCGCGATATCGCGACAATTTTCCTCTAAGCTCTTCACTGCTTCTTTTGGGCGCGATACCGCGACATGTCGTGATATCGCGACATTTTTTGGTCAACACCTCTCTTGCTCTACTTTGACCGCGATACGGCGACACGTCGCGATATCGCGACAGTTTCCTTCTGTGCTCTTCACTGCTTCTTTTGAGCGCGATAACGCGACAAGTCGCGATATCGCGACAATTATCGGTCAAAACCTCTCTTGCTCTACTTTGACCGCGATACGACGACGCGTCGCGATATCGCGACAGTTTTGGTCCGTGGTCGCACTTGCATTTTTTTGTCACGAAATCGCGACAGGACTGCTTCGAGAGACAGAAAACTCCTCTTCCTTTTTCCAAACCCCACGGATGCATCAACATTGGCGATCATTTTGAATAATCTTGTCCACATCACTTGGAACCCCGAGTTCCCAAGTGACCAACCCATCGGCTTCCACCCCTAAATTGGCTAAGATATCAGCAGTTTTATTAGCTTCCCTAAACACGTGCTGGGCCCTTCGCTCATTCCTGGCTTGGTAGAGGATCCTAGCCTCTTCGATGACAGTCTTAAACCACCATGGAGGAATTTTCCCATTGTTGATAAGGTTTATGACGTGCAGGGAATCTCCTTCGATGATAAGATTATCTTCAATCTCCTGAGCCATCTGAAGACCCCTCCATAGCGCTCTTGCTTTCGCCTCGTTGTTAGTCCTTGTTCCCAACTGCTCAGAAAAGGCCATCACCAGAAAGCCTTGATGGTCTCTCACTACTCCTCCAGCCCCTGCTCTGCCAGGGTTACCTTTAGAAGCCCCATCAAAGTTAAGCTTGAGCCATCCAACTGGGGGCGGTTTCCACCTGACATCTACTCTAGGATTGATCTTGGGGGACAAGGGTTTCTCAACCAGGGTAAGATTTAAAGAGTGAGCGATCAGTCTCTCCCAGAGGGGGGGATTGCGAGCTTCATGAGGAATAAGGCTAACGTTTTCATGGGCAAAGGTAAGGATCTTATTGGTGATGGAGGTGGCATCATGGCTCGACTCATGGAAAGCTCTATGGTTTCGTTCAAGCCAAATCTGCCACAGAAAATGGTGGAGACAGATCTTCCAAAAAAACCTCAACCTAAGGCTAACGAAGGGATTTGGCCATTGGTGGAAGAGGTCAATGATGGTGGCTGGTCTGACCCAGCAAATGCTAAAGGCTTGAAATAACCTATTGAGGATGCTCAAAGAGACCGGGCATTCAAGGAAAATATGGAGGGTGGACTCCCAATTGGCCCTGCACAAACAACAACGGTTAGCAACTATCATACCTTTCCTTATCAAGTTGTCAATCGTAAGAATCCTGCCTTGGATCGCCATCCACGAGAACATTGCAACTTTAGGAATAAGCTTTTTGACCCACACCAACTGAGTCTGGAGAATGGGGTCCTCAGACTCTACCATTAGCATGTAAGCAGATTTGACTGAAAACTGCCCATTTTTGAAAGCTGCCCAAATTACATGATCCTGCCCAGGACTCATGGAGATGAATTGTTGATGCAATATGCTTTGGATTTCTTCTGAAACGACTTCAAATCCTAGGATCCTTATCTGTTTCCAAATAAGCCTTCCTCTGTCCTGCCTCATGAAGTCAGCTACTTTCCTCCCATAGAGATCCTCTGTGATTCTTTTGACCCTCGCTAGGTGAGGAACCTGAGATAACGCTTCATCCTTGGCCCACCTGTCATCCCAGAACCTGATCTTCTGTCCATTACCAAGGACCCATCTTAGGCCTTTCTTTATGACCTCTCTGCTTGATAAGATTGCTTTCCAGAACGCAGAACCTCTCCTGTGCACCGTATCATCTAGGAAATCGGAACCTTGAAGATATTTCCTTCTAATTATGGCAGTCCACTCATTCTCCTCATTGTTAATAAGACGCCAAGCTTGTTTAGCTACTAAAGTTGTGTTTAGATGAGCAACTCTTCTCAGTCCTAGCCCCCCGTATTCTTTCGGCCTACAAACCTTGCCCTAGCCCACAAGGTGGATCCTCTATTTTTCCTCTGATCCAGACCAGAGAAAGTTCTTTTGAATCTGTTCAATTTTTTGGTGAATTCTGGTCGGAGCTCTAAAAATAGAAAGAAAATAAACCGGAATGCTCTGTAAGGAAGCCTTAGTGAGGGTGAGTTTCTCGGCCTGAGATAAAAAATGTCCTTTCCAGCCAGCCAATTTTTTTTGGATTCTTTCTACCACTCTATCCCACATAGATACACACGGAGAACCGTAGAAAAGGGGAAGGCCTAGATACGTGGTAGGGAGAGTCGCTATCGAACATCCCAAAATTTGAGCTATTCTGGCTTGCCTATGATTTGGGGTGTTAAGGAAGTAGAGCTTACTCTTGTTGAAGTTCACCTTCGACCCGCCGCATCCTCGTAGAGTTGGAGAATGTGCTTAATCCTTCTAGCTTCAACCACAGACGACTGGGTCAACATCAAAGTGTCATCCACAAATTGTTGGTGACTAATAGGGTTGATGAGAGAGGTGGCTTTGATCCCCGAAATTAATCCAGCATTGCAAGCTGCTTTAATAGTTCTACCCAGTGCCTCTGCCACAATGACGAACAACATTGGGCTTATTGGATCTCCTTGTATGAGCCCTCTGTGACTCTGGAAGTACCCAGCTGTCGTGCCATTGACCAGAACTGAGAACCAGGGTTTGGATATGCACTCTTTTATCAGCCTGACCCACTGAGGATGAAAGCCGAACTTCAGAAGAACAGCCGTCAAAAAATCCTAGTTAATGCGGTCAAAAGCTTTGTTCATATCGAGCTTTAGGGCTAAGACCGCCTTGTTGGTTTGACTTGCAGAGTGCAAAGCTTCATGGACAGTGATCACACCATCCAAAATTGATCTCCCCTGAACAGAGCTGCCTTGGCTAGGGTCGATAATGAGGGGCAAAATTTCTTTCATCCTGTTAGCAATGGCTTTTGATAATATCTTGTAGGACACGTTGCATAGACTAATCGGTCTGAAATCTGCCATTGTCTCTGGAGTTGGGCCCTTAGGAATCAGGGCGATAAAGGTGGACTTGAACCCTCTCGGGATATGTTTTGAAGCCTGAAATTCTTTGATAGCAGAGATGACATCCGCTCCTACAGTGTCCCAAAAAGCTTGGTAGAACCGAGGAGGGAACCCATCGGGGCCAGGGGGTCTTCTCAGGATCCATGCTAAACAGAGCTTTTCTGATTTCTTCATTAGTGAAGGGAGCAAGAAGCTTACCATTTATGGCCTCATCAACCAAACTTGGAATGGATTGGAGGAGGGATTCCTTGGCTTCCTCTCTACACTGGGATTCCTCCCCGAGAAGGGAGCTGAAGTAAGTTGCTGCTTCCTCCTTGATCTCAATTAAGTCTTGGGTTTTGGATCCATCGGCTTTGGTCAACTCTCTGATCTTATTATTACTTCTGTTCCTCAAGGTAGAAACATGAAAGAACTTTGAGTTCGAATCACCATCCTTTAGCCATAAAGCCCTGGATTTCTGTCTCCAGTAAGTCTCCTCACAAGCTAAAATATTGTGATATTCTGACAGATTGGCTTGTTCCTCCTTCCTAGTAGCTTCATCACTGATACCATTATGTATCGTGTTGTCAATGACCTGCAACCTTTCCCCCACTTGTTTCTTGTTCTCAAACAGGTTCCCAAAAACCTCCTTATTCCAAGTTCTAAGGTTATTCTTTACTAATTTCAGCTTTTGAGCAAGAATGAAACCTGAACTTTCGTGAAAGGGTTGCTGCCACCATTTGGAAATACTTTCTTTTAAATCCGGGTGTCTGATCCACATTGACTGAAAATGAAAGGGTTTTTGAAAGAGTTTGACTTTGGGACCTCCAAGAGGATGGGATTGTGATCGGAGGAAATTTTGGGAAAGGTTTGCAGGGTAGAGTCTCCAAACCCAGCAATCGCCTCTTTGGATAAGAAGAACCTGTCAAGTCTTTCCTGGATAAGTTGGCTTCATGAACGCCTATTGCTCTAGGTATACTTGGCTCCTCTTAGCCTCACATCCATCAGTTGGTTCAAGTTAACAAAATCATTGAAGTCTTCCATACTTCTGGTAGGGAGCCCTGATCCACCCTTTTTGTCTGATGGGTATAGCGGCGTGTTGAAATCTCCTGCCACCACCCACGGGATGTCATGGAAAGCATCACCCGGATTGCCCGAGATACTCCCACAAAGAAGCTCTCCCCTGAACAGTATTAGGAGCGTAAACATTGGAGCAGATCCACGATCTATTGATGTCAATATCATGGAAAAAAACACTCAACACCCTGTCGTCCTTTTGGATGATATTGCCTTCCACTACCCGAGGGTCCCACAGAACCATGAGCCCTCCAGACGTTCCTCTAGCCGGTATAAACACCATTTCCCCTTGACTCCACATCTTTTTTGCTATTGATTTTGATTGGGCTTCGTCTAATTTTGTTTCTTGCAACATCAAAATTGTTGGATTGTATTGCCTTCTTAGCGAACTAACCACTCTTTGAGTGGGCCGGCCATTGAGGCCTCTCACATTCCATGAGAGAACCTTCATTTAGATTGTTTAGAGTTTTTCCCTTTCCCCCTTCCCTGAGGAGGTTTTCCTGATTTGTTATCTTCGAGCCCTGGGATAACTTGTTGTATCAGAGTTTTATGCTTACTGCTGGCAATCTCATTGTCAGTCCTCATTCTGTTGTGCTCTGCATTTGAAATCCTCCCCTTCTTTCTCTCATAGCCATAGTCAATAGGTGACTTAGTCGTACTCCTGGTCTTCTTGGGGCTAAATTGAGGGGGATCTAACTGTTGAAGAACCGGACTCACGCATTCCTCAAAATCATCCAATTCTACCATCTCAGTCCTTGATTCTAACTCCTCCATATTTTTCCTGTATTCTCCTGATTTATGAGAAGAATCTTCTAGCTGGTTTGGCGGGCTTCTGGCTATGATGTTGGGGAGGTCTGGTTTCGAAGACACAATCTCCTCCACCCTTTTTCTATATTCTCTGGGGCTTAGCCTTACCCCTCCCTGGGGGATTGAGGGGTTATTTGTTATGGGATTTGAAGGACCCGCCCTTGATGGGGATTCTAGGGTTTCAGGGAGAACACATTGCCTGTTTCCCTCTTCTAATTCCTCGATCTCCCCTTCTACCGATAGATCGGCTAAAATATTGAACTTATTTGAGCTTGGAAATTTAGGGCTTACCTGATTTTCTTGTTCTTCGATGAGATGTTGCTTGTCTTTGCTCTGATTTTTCCCTGCACCCTGTTTGTCCTTCTCCTAAAAAAAGTAGTTCTTTTTAAATGGCCTAGACCCTCCTTTGCCAACAGGGCCTCTTTTTAGAGGGGGTTCCTAGGAAACCCTTTCTCATTTGCATGTTTGCCTTCCGATCTGTGGATGTCTCTACTTGCTGCTAGAGTAGGGCACTGATTTTGCAGGTGGCCTTGGGATTTACACTCAGGGCAATAAGCTGGCTTGTTTTCATATTCCACCACCTGATATCTTAGGTAGTTGTCGTACTCTAGCTCCACAACATTTGGCAGCTCAGATTCAAGATTGGCGTTGACGCAAAGTCTTGCATGTGTCATCCTTGTCCTAGCCAAGGTTGCATGATCTATGGACACCAGTTCTCCGATCGTTCTGGCAATGCCATGCAGCCAATACTCGTTGACAAACTGAGCTGGAAGGTTGGGGAGCCGAACCCAAATGGGAGCAATATTGATATTTTGTTTTTCAGGGTCAAAATCCTCCCCCCATTTCCTGAGGAAAAGACTGCGTTTCCCTAAAAACCAGGGTCCTCCGGTGAGAACGCGGCTCGCATCCTCCTTATTGTTAAATCTTATGATAAAAAACCCCCTGGACAGGGCAACAACCTCCATGCTACCCACCGTCCTCCATTTGGATAGGGCCCAGGACCGAATAGTTTCTATATCTGGCCTTCCACCCAGAAACTTGCCCACTAATGAAAACTCTTCCATGGCTAAACATGGCCCCATCGAATCAATAGGTGCCTTTATCCTGTTATTTACCGGGATGAGGGGCGGGAGTGAAAGAAAAACACTCTTTCTCCCCTTGACAGTATCCGCAAAGGACCGGCCACCTCCGGGACCCGCATCGCCCATCTGGGTCCCTTTGTCCGGATCTTTTTGGGGAGGGTCGCGCTCTCTCTGGACAACCCCTCCTGACGTCGCTGGCCTCCCATCCTCTGGATCCTCGCCTGGGTCAATCTCGAGGGTCCTACCCAAACCCTCCGAGCCATCTCTGCTCTTCCCGCCTAAAACTTTCGAAATCTCTCCTGCTGCTCCTCTCCTCCATGCCGCTATCAATATGCTTCACATTCACTTCAATGGGCTAATGTCATTTAAAAAGGATGCTAGTTTTTATTTTTTAATAAGCTATGCTCAATGAGTTTACACATGTTTTTACAGGGCCTGGTCCCCTCGTTGACAAAGATGCTAGTTATTTAATATATGTTTATTTAATTAAATTTTAATTAATTACTTATAAAGGATATTAGCATTTTTCAATGAGTTTACAAAGGTTTTTTTAAGGGGTCCCGATCCCTTCATACTGAGTGGGGTTTGAACCTTGGACCTCTCAAAGAGAAGAGGCCAAAGCCCTTACCATTACCATTGATAAGTTTGCAGCTATTATAAAAGATGCTAGTTATTTAATATATGTTTATTTAATTAAATTTTAATTACCTAAATATAATGTACAACTTTATCTTCGTTGGATTATTATGTTATTCAGAGTTCAAAATCTTAAAAACCTCGAACCCTAAACCATATATTTAGATTTCAAAGTGTTAAAGGAGGTAAACAAATTAAAATCTTGTCACAAACAAATTTTTAATTATAAATGTTATACAAATTTACTAATATAACCCATTAAATTTTTAAATTTTATTAAAAGACTTATTTTTACCAAATAATTTTTTTATATATAGATAGAAGAATGAGGCAGAAGCAAGAAAAAATCGAACTATGACAAGGAACCAAACATTGGCTATAATCCCCGTTCTTTAATCGAACGCTTTAATTAGGCATGTCATGCGCAGCCATGCACCTTTTAGAAGAGGGGTCATAGCCATTAAATAGCCAAGATAGTGCTTTGCTTTTAAATAAGGGAGGGTCAAGTGACCATTATTACAGTAGTAATATCGAGTAGCCTTGGTTAAAAAGCCAACTCGAGGCCTCCACTTTTATAAGTTAAGCATGATCGATCTTAATAAGTATATAAAATTGTCTAGGCTTTTTAAACTTATGCAACAACTATTTCCCTTTCAATAAGTTGATTTGAAAGTCGATCTGTTAAACTTTTAATGGATTTTCTCATTTATTCTTTTTTAGTACTCGACCTTTTAAAACCCTTCATGTATAATCGATAAATATTAATACATTTATTCATATATTTTTGACGGATTTTAGGTCGAATTCTTAAAATAGATCTGCAACCATAAGTTGATCTGAAAGTCGATCTGCCAAACTTTTAATGGATTTTCTCATTTATTCATTTATTCTTTTTTAGTACTCGACCTTTTAAAACCCTTCATGTATAATAGATAAATCTTAATACATTTATTCATATATTTTTGACGGATTTTAGGTCGAATTCTTAAAATAGATCTTCAATTAAAAGCTTTGAATTTGAAGGTGTTTTTTCTTTCTGCTCTTAATATAAGAAGAGTTATGGTCGATATGGATGGAAAAGTGACTTAATGCTTTCTATTCCCCTGTGAAAATAAAAAATGATCTCTCTGTTTTAAAAAGGGTCGCTTTTTAGATAAGGTTGCAACATCTTTAAAAGGGGTATCAATCGATTTTAGTGGGATAACATATTGAATAAGGTTTGAACCTTATACTTTCAAAGAGAAGAGACCAAAGCCCTTACCATTACCATTGCAATAAACTTACAACTATTATAAAGGTTGTTAGTTATTTAATATATGTTTATTTAATTAAATTTTAATTACCTAAATATGATATACAACTATACCATCATTGGATTATTATGCTATTCAAAGTTCAAAAATGCTAAAGACCTCACACCCTAAACCATCTATTTAGAGTTCAAAGTGTTAAAGGAGGGTAAACAAATTAAAATTTTGTCATAAACAAATTTTTAATTATAAATGTTATACCAATTTACTAATATAACCCATTAAATTTTTAACTTTTATGGAAGAGACCTCATTTTTTATTAAATAATATTTTTTTTATACATAGAGGAATCAATAACTACTTTTTTTTAACAACTTGTCACATGGTCAAGTCGCATTACCTCCGATAATAGCGTTAAATCATGATGCTACCACTATAATCCCAAAACCTCTATCTTACCTCAATAAACACAACCCAAAGTGATAGGGTTGGTACTATCGTTATCAAGTTGACGCACACTCAACGGTCTCAGGTCAGACTACTACCTTTGCTCAAATTAAGCATGCCCCCGAGGTTTGAACCTAAGTCTCCTCCTAGTAAGTGCTCAGCGTCTTACCAATCCATTTAGCCCTTGGGGGCGAAACTTTTGTTTAGGATGGGCACCAAAGAAAACCTTAGACCCCGTCAGACTACGACCTTTGCTCAAATTAGGCATGCCCCCGAGGTTTGAACCTAAGTCTCCTCTTAGTAAGTGCCCAACGTCTTACCAATCCACCTAACCCTTGGGGACAAAACTTTGTTTTAGGGTGGGCACCAAAGAAAATCTTAGACCCCCGACCACAACCACAACTAGGGAAGAATGGGTTTTTACGGTGAAACTTTAGTTTAGGGTGGGCACCAAAGAAAACCTTACCTTTGGGAGCAAAACTTTGGTTTAGGGTGGGCACCAAAGAAAACCTTAGACCCCGAACCTCAACCATAACCAGGGAAGAATGGGTTTTTGCGACGAAACTTTGGTTTAGGGTGGGTACCAAAGAAAACCTTAGACCCCGTCAAACTACTACCTTTGCTCAAATTAGGCATGCCCTCGAGGTTTGAACCTAGGTCTAGTAAGTGCCCAACATCTTGCCAATCCACCTAACCCTTGGGGACAAAACTTTAGTTAGGTGACAAAATTTTGGTTTAGTGCGAGCACCAAAGAAAACCTTAGACCCCCGACTAAGGTGGGCACCCCGAACCACAACCGGGGAAGAATGGGTTTTTATGTATCCGCAAGAGGGAATGAGAATCGTACCCAGGTTGGCCACTACCAACACTCTTTGTTAAGTTCCCATCATGGTCAACCAACTCACCCACTCTAACATGATTTACTAAAAATAAATATATATATATATAAAATAGTTAAATTGTAGTTATAATACCCTATGATATATATATATATATAGTTAAATTGTAGATATAATACCCTATGATATAATATAAATAAATTCCTTTAATTCTATGTAACAATTTTTATTATTTTTAATACATTTCACTTGATTTGAACTTAATTAAGTTAAAAAAAAATAGATCTTAGATCCAAAGAGTCGCTGCGTTTGAAAATGGAAACCAAAGCGTTTGGACGCCCATATAACATTAAAACATCAAACAATCCAATTCCTTCACATTCTCCGGCCGTCATCTTACTTTCAATTAAAACTTCTGACGCTGCAATGACTCTATCGGAAACACCCACAAGTGTCACCGACGATTCTCCCACCGTCAACACATCGCAAGAACGCGACGGCCCCAACAACAACAACAGAAATGAGATCATCCCTTACGTACGCAAAACAATCGTCCTGGACATGGAGAAAACCCTAATCTACGCCTCCTTTACCCCGCCCCTGCACTACCACTTCACCGTCAAAGTCCACGGCCTTCAAGAGCGACCCACCCTCTGCTACGTCCAGAAAAGACCCGGCGTAGACAAATTCCTGCTCGAACTCTCAAAAAATTACGAAATAATAGTCTTCACGGCTTCTTGCAAAGAATTCGCGGACCCGATCCTCAACAGACTCGACCTCCACAACACCATAAACCACCGGCTGTACAGAGACTCTTGCACAAAACTCCATCACGGCATCAGGGCAAAAGACCTTTCAAATCTCGGCGGGGACCTCAGAAACGTCGTCATCGTCGACGACGAGCCGGAAAATTACCAGTTCCAGCCGGAAAATGCTTTTCCAGTTAAACCCTACAAAAGCGACCTAAGTGACAGGGATCTTGTAAGAGTCCTAAAATTTTGCAACAGTGCAGCGCCTTGCAACGATCTGAGGGAGGCGATCCACTTATATAACAAATTTAACAATAATAATGATCAAATTGAAAAAATTCGATGTATTGAAGGAAGAAAACGAACAATTGTGGTGGAATTGTTTGGTACCTTGGTGAAGGCGAGCCCGGATCCTCTTGCCGTTCATGATTTCACAATTTCTCGCATTTCTGGCCGCGAATTGTCCGAATGTTCCCATATCGTTCCGTATTATGTTATGAAGAGGCCAGGGGTGGACGAATTTTTGTCCGAATTGTCCAAAAACTATGAAATTGTTGTATTTACGGAGGGCCAGAAACAGGTGGTGGATCTTATTCTAGATTTTCTGGACTTTGATTTTGTTATACAGAAGCGGCTGTACAGGGATTCGTGCAGGCGTGGCGTGAAGGATCTGGTGAAGATTAGTTGTGAGAAGAAGAGGGGGGATTTGGATCTGCAGAATGTGGCCATTGTGGATCATGATCCGGTGGCGTGGAAATTGCAGCCGAAGAATGGGGTTCTGGTGAGCAGATTTGAAGGGGATATTCATGATAGGGAACTGTATGGACTGGTCGGATTTTTCAAGGATGCGCTGGAGTTTGAAGACGTTAGGAAGGCTATCACGAGCATTGAAAGGTTTGGAACTTCGGCGCCGCAGTCTTAACTTTGTCGGTGTGCGTGTGGAGAATATAATATTGCGAGCATTGAAAATAATTTAAAAATATAATTAATTAATTAATTAATTATTGTTTATAGTAGTTAATTAAAAGTTATAAGAAATTATTTAATTAATGTTTATAGTAGTTAATTAAAAGTTATAAGAAAGTAATTTATTAGATGTTATGCACTTTTACAAGGATTTTACACTCTTGAAGTTCAATGGATTTAAATTTTTTATCTCTTCAGAGCAAGAGTTCTGTCTTTACTATATATATTTTTTTAGTATGGAAGATGATTAGTAAAAATTATTTATAAAGACAAAAAAAATAATTATGTATTGGTTTATTAATAATAAAAATAAAATAAAATATTTATTTGTGTGGAACAGATAGATAGATGTGATATTTATAATCAGTTAGTATTTAAGATCAGTAAATAAAATTTTATGGGTTAACTTTAATTTGTTAAAGTATTATTTTTAATAAGGAGTGTGAGTTGAGAAGTGTGAACCAAGAGGGAGTGTGAGGCCACATTTAGTCATGGCAGAAGAGAGATGGGTTCATCTAGAGTGTATCAATGCTTCAAATCCTTACCACAAATACGGAACATTGTTTCCAAAAAGTTGTTGAAGTGAAAGAACACCAAGAAAAAGAAGAGATAAGGACAATTGTAAGTTAGGGGAGACTACAAGTTAGGAGCAAGTGCGAGGTAGGAGAGACTGTAAGCCAGGATCACTTGCTACCTTGCACTCATAATTTTTCTAGTTCATAAAATTATGAATAAAATAATGGTTGGTGATCAATGGTCTAGAGGAAGAGATGCACTTTATTTGAGGCCATGGAATGAAACGTTTCTATTGAGACAAAAACTATTAAAAATATTCTAGTGTGGGTTAGGATTTTTGGACTTTTATATCAACTTATAAATAAGGATGTATTGAAGAATATTGGAAATATCCTAGAGGAATTCATCAAGGGAGGACCAACTACTAAGGAGTGAAAGCATGCTATAAATACTTAAATATGTGTTGTTGTGGCTATTTCAAAATCTTTGCCACAATTCATTAAGATAAATATAAATTAAGAGAATAGGATCAAGAAGTAGATTATGAAAATATCACATTTTGTTGTCATAATTGTTATGAGATTGGACACATGGCAACAATTTACAAAGTGAAAACTATGAAGAAAGATATAAAATTCTAGCTATATGAGACAAAAGGAGTTGTCATAATATTTTAGCCATTTGTGATGTTGAATTTCATTTTGACATAATTTAAATTTTAAAATGCATTTGAGACAAAAGGAGTTGTCATAAATTTTAGCCATTTGCAGTGTTGAATTTTGTTTTGACATAATTTAAATTTTGGAAGGCATTTGATATAAAAGGAGTTGATTGTGGAAACTTAACAATTTGAGAAAGATGGAAAATATATTTAATACAAATATAAATGAAGAATATATCTGATAGAAAAGATAAAGTTGAATATGCTTTAATTAACTTGTTAGAAATGTAATGTTTTGTTTTTGTAATGGGAGTGGCCCCCAATAGAAGCCACACATAGCTTATTAAAAAAATAAAAAATAAAAACTCTTGTAATGGACTAAGCAATAAGGAGGAAGTGCGACCATGAGGGTAAGCAAAGAGCAAGCGACATACAAAAATTCATGTAAGGAGTGAGTAAAAGTAAAGTTCTTACTCTAAATATTTGGAGAAATTTAAAAACTTACAGATTGTCATGACGAAAAGCTAGGTAACAAGGTTCTTGTTTAGGATCTTCTAAAAATCTCAAAGAATGAAGAATTATAATGAGGAAAATTTAGTCAAGGAAAGAAATTCATTTAAGCCTTAATTGGAAGTAAGGTTGCCTTAATAAGAAGAACAAATCTATGGTAATTTTTATATAAACAATAGATGCTTTGTTAGAGGTGATCATCATGTGATAATCAAGCATAATATAATGATTTTTAAAAGTAAAGGGTTAATATGTAAGTCTAATAGATAGATATTGGAAAACATATTAGAATATTAAAATGTATACTTAACAAAATAGACGATTGAGTTCATATGCCATGACTTTCCTTCTAAAAGGATTTTTTCTTATCATTTTCTCTAATTTAAAAGTGAGATAATATAATGATAGAAGTCTAATGGTTTAAGGGAAGAGGTGGTTCGTATTTAATACCATGGAGATGAAAATTTCTATGGATATTGAAACTTTTAAAAGCTTTCAATTGTTGGAGCATGTGATGTTAAGCTACACTTAGGTCAAAGTTGAATTTCGTATTGTAATTATTTATAAAGCCCATGGACCATTGTACATCCTATATAAATGAGTTTATTTTAATAATAAACCTTAATTTTAGTTCTTTAACCTTGAATAAGGTCACTTGTAATTTGGATATTTATACCTTTTAAGATCAATTATTTCTTATCAGATCTTTTTTAAAAACATCTCATATTTTAAGAGTTATATCTTCACAAGGGATTATTTGATTCAATTGATTCTTGGACCAACTTGTGCATAATTTGAATAGCTTTAAAATGAGTGGTCATATAAAATAATATGAGCACTATTAAGGGAGATGTAACCCTATGAAGTCAACCATTCAGAACAAAGATAGTGATAATTTTTCAAGTCCCAAAAAACAAAATTGTAATCATTTATCAACTAGGGTTCGGATGATGGGAAGAGCAATGAAATTCTAGAACTTTAGTGAGGCAAGACATTCTATTTGGACATAGAATTTTTCAGCTAAGATTGTTTTCCCTTCTTTATCTTAGAAATTTTGCATGCAAATTATTATAAAGTTTTTATCAAATATTATATTTGCTATAGGACATTCTAATAAATTTCAATAGATTTTGAGTTTTAATTTCCTTTCCATGGACTGATTTATAGTTAAATACTTAGAATAATCTCTAGTGGTAGAGGTTAGTGAGCACACCTTAGAGAGATCCTCGTTGCTCCAAGATAGGGCATATTTTGGTAAATTTAATGGGTATTGGCCAGGGGCTTCAACCTTGAGAAAATGGATTGATAGGAGTCGAAAGTCTCTAGGAGTGATTCTATTATTTTTTACCAAAAGTTTTTTCCTAGCATTTTTTTTCTAGGGAAGAAAGAGAATAAATCAGGGTTATACATAAGGGGTCGGAGCTGAAATGTACTTGTAAAAAATTGGTGAATCCATTTTGAAACCATGGCGAATCCTGGCCAACCTCACGTTGAAGGAAATGGTGAATTACCTTACATTTTAATAAAAAATTATAAAAATTTAGTGAGTTGAATATTTTTGTTTTTGTCAAACTAGGTGCAAAACAATATCCGAGCCCGGACTGGGTGTAATACAAGATCCGGGCTCGAACTAGGTGCAACACATGATTCGAGCTCAAATCGGGTGCAACACACAATTCGAGCTCAAATGGGGTGCAACACACGATCCGAGATCAAACCGAGTGAAAAACTGATCTAGAAAATGAATCGTGTGCAAAGCAAGGACAGAGTAACAGTTTGAGTGGAAGAATGACCTACCAAATAGATTGGATGGAAGAAGGACTCAACAGACGGACCAGGTGGATAACTAACTCTAACAAAGTAAAGTAGATGGAACAAATGAAACTAATAATGTAGATGGACCAAGTGTAGAAATATAGAATAACCAGGTGAAGTAGTGTATATGGATCGGGTGCAACAATGTAGATGAACAAGGTGAAGAAATGTAGATGGATCGGGTGAATAAATGCAAATGGATTGGGTGTAGAAATGCAGATGTACTGGTTGCAAAAATATAGATGGATCGGGTGCAGTAATGCAGACAAACACCACCACATGTATATCCACTAACATACTGCCACATGTCCACCCCACATGCATGTCCAATAACATGCTACCACGTGTCCAGCCCACTCGGTCTCATTTATAAAAAGGCATCAACAGTTATTTTTTTTAACTTTTTTCACTGCATGAGATCAAAGTGAAGCTGCTAACACTTCCCTTCCCCAAGATACCATTACCCCACACCTTTCCAAAGAAATGGTGACCATGTCAACAACTACATAAAAAAATTCATTCAAAAATCAAAGTTGCATTGCATTTTTAGAGTACTTAGCAGGGACAAATGGGATAGATCATAAATGGGTTCAAAATGCAAGTTTTGGGGGTTTGGCTTCTATGCCCCAATTTAGAATAGATAAATTTATTCTACATAATATAATCGATGCCTATGATAATGATCTTGGGGTTGTTACTCTATAAAAATAGAATCAAAAAATATATTTTACAATCAAACCCTCTGATATCCAGAGATTGACTAGACTTCCACAGAAGGGTCTCACTGCAGTTACATAGAAGCTATTTCTCTCAAATAATGATAAGAATTTCCTGGTGAAGCATTTTGATATATCTTCGAAATTATTTTCAGGTATAATTCTCTTCAGTTGATTATCTTAAATTTCATAATTTAAAATTTATTGTCAACTAATTTTATTTTGTAGCCTCTGTGGTAAAATCCAAGAGAGAGTTAACCAATAACTCTATTTCAAACAATGATTTCAAGGAAATTCTTGAATTTTTCCAAGCAATATTGTTTTTGCTTGGAAGATCGAAGATTCCATTCCAGTTACTGGCTTATATTGTTCATTTTTTAGAGTACTATGAGATATTCGACTGGTGTACATATATGTTTGATCGAATTAGATCAGAGCTCTATACTGTTCAGATAATTCAGTCAGACAAACCTCTCACGATTGCCTCGGTAAAGAATATTTTAGCTCTTTATTATGAAATTTTTCATAATTTACAGGATACTAGTTCACCAACTATACTGCACCCTAAATTACAAAGCATTTCTATGACTGTCGAAGAGCTAAAGGAAATTATTCTATTTTCCATCAATAATATTTGTTATATTTTAGGATGTTTTTAACTTTTTTTTGCATCTAAATGTAGAGTAAGGCAGCCATAGCATGGGCAAAAAAGGATGTTGGTGTCAAAAGTCACATGTCATAGGATGGTGGTGATTCAGAAGGCAAAATGATTGAATTTCAACCATAGATACCTCATAAACGGTAGAAGCCAACTTCTTCTCCCACTTCTCGTCAACATGTGCAAGCAAATGCCATGGAAGGTGAATCCAGTTATGTTGCACCAATGACGGGTAAGTTTACTGTTTCAAGTTTTTCTTGATTCATTACCATTTCTGTTTAGTTGAAATTATATCTTTTTTTTTTTTTTGGTATGTTTTTCAGTTTTACGTCAAACCACCACAAACACTCGCACCTAGTTGTCTCCACAGGTTGAAGGGCAACACGATATCTGTTCATCGGGTATGTGAGTTTTTTAATTATTAGTTATAAATTTTATCTCCTTTAATTTTGTTTAATAATATTTTATTATAATATATCTAGGTCCCTCCCTACAATTTCATGAAATAAGGAAGAAAATGATGCCACCACTACCACCACTAAGTCCAACACCACTAGGTCCACCACCACCACCACCAGTAGCACGATAATTTTAAAAATGACAATAATTAATGCACAATAAAATTGCTAGAAAAAATCTTGATGGACCGAGATCACGGATGGAACCCACATAATAAAACACATAGGGATAGACATATGGATTTCCATCGTTGTCATTTTCAATAACTAGTGTTTCTTTGAAATATGTTTCGACCTTCGATTTAGATGTGCCATAATTTAATCAGGATTTTCTTCTTCATGTGAACATTGAAGGGTTTAAAGTGTTAGATATGGTAAATTTGCAACAAGAACTTGAAGTTGAGATAATTTCATTGTCACCTTCTGACACCTTCATTCCTGATCTTGAGGATGAAGACATTATTTTGTTTGAAGATAAGTTGGTTTCTGATAGTTGTTATTCACTGATCCAGGATGTTTTTCTTGAAAATATGAACGAATTGAAGGATTGGAAATTGCAAGAAAATATCCTTATCAAGGAAATAAATGCCCGCTATAAAAAATATGATAAAGGGAAAGAAATTTTTGCCTTGTAAAAAACCAACCTAAGAAGATTTTTGGGTTGCTACATCAAGCCCAATCAAGATCGATGAACCCTTCTGTTTCTTATGATGATAAAATTTTAAATAATATGTTTAGCAAGTTAGAGAACCTGAATGCTGAAGCCCAGATAAGAAGAAAGTTTTAATTGTTGACACTACAAGAGATGTTGTGGAGGTGAGACTTTAGATGCAATCAAATTTATCATTATATTTTGTAATATAACTCTCAACTAACTAAGGTGTTCTTTAATTTTTATGCAGGTAAATTTCTAGAATTTATAGAAACAAGTTAATTTCTTGGTTGTTAATCTCGAGGCTACAAAGAAATTAATCTTAAATGTGATAGCAATGAAAGAGACCTTACAGACTAAGGTCAGGGATAATAATTATTTAAAAGAAATTATCCTCGAGCACAAAATGGATCCAAATATCTTGCTTAAGAAGAATCTTAAACAAAATGAACATGTAGTCCTTGAGGATCCATCCAAAGACGATATATTGTTGTTTAGGAGCTTATAAAAGGTAGAAGAAGGCCTCATCAGAATGTGAGCACTAAAATGGCTTGAGTAGGTTATTAGTACAGTTGATAAGGTAAAAGAACCTGTAAATTTTGAAGCATCTCAAACTAAAGGAGATGCAGATATACATGGAGCATCTCAAACTCAAGGAGATGCAGATATACAAGGAAATATTGAATCTCAAGGCCTAGGTGATCCATGTGCATGGAAGGCAACGCCTTCTACTTATCCTGAGATGGAATTAATATTATTATTCAACCATACAACCAGAACAAATAAATCAATCGAATACGAAATGCGAGGAATATGAATGTAATTAATTAAAATCAATTGCCACTAGGAGGGCAGATCCCGCCGTGAAGGCAAAGTGCGAATACGCAGAGAATAAAATAGCAAAGATGAGATAAAATCAATTAATGAAAACTATGCTAATATATATGAATTTTTATTCACTTGGAGAACCTAGCCGACTGCTAGGTTTGGTATGTAGCATGACTCCCCTCCTCGGAAAGCTTTGTCCTCAAAGCTGGAAATGTCTGGAAAATACTTTCGTGTTCCCATGTGGCATCTTCCTCTGGTAGGTCTTGCCATTTGATGAGAAATTCTTGAATCTGGCGCGATCTTAGTCTTCGTATTCTGTGTTGTAATATATCTTCAGGTTGGAGATGTATGCGTCCTTCCTCATCGAGCACTGGTAATTCTGATTGACTTTGCACTTTCTGACCAATTACCTTTTTGAGACATGAAACATGAAATACCGGGTGTATTCGTGATGATGAAGGTAGCTCTAACTGATAGGCTACTTCTCCAATGCGGCGCACAATTTTGTAAGGACCATAGAATCGTGGTGCCAACTTTTGACTGGTCTTTATCCTTAACGATGCTTGTTTGTAAGGTTGCAACCTTAGGAAAACCTTGTCACCGACATTAAAAGTTCGTTCTGATCGGTGCAAGTCTTGTTGTTGTTTCATGCGATTTTGTGCTTGGAATAAATTCTCTTTGAGTATGGTGAGTGTAGACTGCCTTTGTTGAAACCAATCATCCACTTTGTCTACTTTGGATGAACCTGGGACGTAATCTGCTACGATTGGAGGCTTGGTTCCATACAATGCTTCAAAGGGAGACATCTTAATTGAATAATGGTAAGAAGTGTTGTACCACCATTCCGCCATTGCTAGCCATTGGCTCCATTGATATTGTTTATCTTGAACGAAACATCGTAAGTATGTACCCAAACATTTGTTAACTACTTCGGTTTGCCCATCCGTCTGGGGATGGTAAGTTGAGGACATGTTCAATTTGGTACCACTAAGTCGAAATAATTCTCGCCAAAAGTTACTAGTGAAGATGGGATCTCTATCACTTACAATATTTTTTGGCATACCATGTAATTTGAAAATTGAATCCATAAATACCTTTGCCACCTTGCTTGCGGAAAATGGATGTTGTAAAGCCTGAAAGTGAGCGTATTTGGATAACCGATCTACCACTACGAAGATTACTGTCCTGCCTTCTGACTTTGGAAGACCTTCAATAAAATCCATGGATATATGTTCCCACTGACGTTCAGGGATGGGTAAGGGTTGTAATAACCCTGGTGATTTGACTGTCTCTCCTTTATTGCGCTGGCAAACTTCGCATTCTGCTACCCATTGTTTGACTTCGGCTTTTAATCCTTTCCAACAAAATGATTGTTTGATCCTTAAATATGTTTTCAAAAATCCTGAATGTCCCGCTGATGGAGAAGCGTGTGATTCGTCTAGGATCTTCGTTTTGAGTTCTGAGTTGTGTGGAATGTAAATGCGGTTCTTCTTCCGGAGGATTTTATCTTCATAAGAGAACAAAGGGTGTTTAGAGGACCCAATAGATAATTCTTGAATTATCTGAGCAGTTTCGCTATTGGACAACCATTCATCTTGTAATTGATTCACCCATTGGGAGCAAGGACCTGAAATAGCGTTAATGACTACTTCGTCTTCATATTTCCTGGATAGCGCATCGACAGCTACATTTTCCTTCCCCTTCTTGTATTCGATAACAAAATCATAACCCAATAGTTTGGTTAACCACTTATTTTGTTTCGGATAGGAAAACCTCTGCTCAAGAAAATGTTTGAGACTACTATGATCTGTTTTGATAATGAAGCGGCTACTGATTAGGTAGTGTCTCCATTTTTCTACTGCATGAAGAATAGCCAACATTTCTTTTTCGTATGTCGATCTTCCCAAATTTTTCTCGGAGAGCTGTTTACTTTCAAATGCCAACGGATGACCTTCTTGCATTAATATAGCCCCAATTCCTGTTCCTGACGCATCACATTCGATAATAAATGGTTTGTGAAAATTGGGGGTTGCTAATACTGGAGTTGTACACATGGCCTCCTTAAGAGCTTCGAAGGCTTGAGTAGCCTCTTCCGACCAACGAAAAGCATCCTTTTTTGTGAGTGCTGTGAGAGGTGCTGCAATCTTACCATAATTTTGTACAAACTTGCGATAGTAGCCCGTGAGACCCAAAAAACCACGAAGTTTCTTGATGGTTTTAGGTAAAGGCCACTCTTGAATTGCCTTAATCTTATTGGGATCAACTTTGACGCCCTCGTGTGAAACTATATGACCAAGATACTCAACTTCTTGGACACCAAATGAACATTTGGAACGTTTGACAAATAACTTTTCTTTGTGTAAAATGTGAAGGGCTTTATCCACATGATGTAAATGATCCTTCCATGTTTGGCTATATATGAGAATGTCATCGAAAAAAACTAAGACAAACTTACGGAGGAATGGACGAAACACTTGGTTCATGAGACTTTGGAAAGTGGATGGTGCATTGGTGAGACCAAAAGGCATGACCAAAAATTCGTAATGACCTTCATGAGTACGGAAAGCAGTTTTGGGAATATCTTCTTCTCGGACACGGATTTGGTGAAATCCTGAGCGAAGGTCTAATTTTGTAAAAAATTTTGCACCATGCAACTCATCTAGTAGGTCATCTATGACAGGGATAGGAAATTTGTCCTTGATAGTGAGTTTATTGAGAGAACGAAAATCAGGACACATACGCCAAGAGTTATCTTTTCGTCGAGCCAAAACTACAGGTGAGGAATAAGGGCTAGTGCTGTGACGAATGACTCCATGATCTAGCAGATCCTGAACGATCTGTTCGATTTCTATCTTTTGTGGTTGAGGATAGCGGTAAGGACGGCTGTTAGGTGGGACACTCCCTGGAACCAAATGGATGGCATGGTCATGAGATCGTTTAGGTGGTAATCCTTGAGGTTCTTGGAAAACCTCATCATACTTTGTTACAATGTCTCGTAAATCTGGAGCAATAATATCCGAAGTTACTCGAGATTGTTTTTCCAAACAATTAACTTGAGCTATAAATCCATATCCACCCTTTTTTAACATCTTCTCCATACTATGAGAGCTCACCATTTGTGATGGAGGAGTAGTAATGCCTTGTAAGCGAATGACTCGTCCGTTTTCCTTCCATTCCACAAATAATTTTTTGAAATTGAAGCTAACCGTGTCTAATGTTTCCAACCATTCAACTCCCAAAATGACATCAGAGTTCCCTAAATTCATGACGAAAAGGGATCCAAACCAGGTATAAGTTCCCATTTTTATGGAAACTTGAGATGTTCGACCAACACATTGCGCGTTCACCCCGTTGGCCACTAGAACCTGGAATTTGTCTTTGTTGGAAGAGTTAATGAATAAATTCAAAGCTTTTGCTGTTTTGATGTCGATAAAATTGTGGGTACTGCCGGAATCAATTAGCACATTCACCTTTTTCTGGCGGAGAAATCCCGGTACCTTGATGGTATGGTGGGCGGTTAACCCCATGAGGGCATGCACGGAGATCGCCATTGTATCCTCTTCCTTCTCTTCTAGAGTACTTGGTAGTTCTTCTTGCATAGGTTCTTCTTGGTGGTAAGTTTCTTCCTTCTTCTCCTTCATATTGATCACCTTCAATATGAAAGTTTTGTTTTTGGGCACATGCTTGTTCCCTGGGGTGATGAGTGCGACATTTATAGCAAAAGTATCTTGATGGTTGATCATTTCTACGAAAGGAATTGTTGCGATACGAAGGACGACTATAAGTTTCACGTCGTGCATACAACTGATTTCTCTTCTCAGCCAGCTTAGCTATTCTTATACAATCGTTCAACGAGGTTGGATTGTGAATGTCTACCTCCACTCTAATATTTTCTTTCAATCCATTGCGAAAAGCTCCTACCACTGTGTCGGGACTGAGGTCTAAAGTATATGGTAGTAAACTGGTGAACTCCGAAACGAATTCGCTAACCGATCCTTCTTGTTTAAGAGATAACAATCTTACTGTGTATGACGATGTAGCTCCTTCATCAAATCTTTCTAAAAAATAGGTAGTGAATTTTCTCCAGTTAATAGTAGCTCCTTTCTCTCGCTTAAGCCATACGAACCATTGGTAGGCCTCAGTGCCTAATTTTGATGCAGCGAAAGGGACTTTATCAAATTCCTTAATTTGGTATAAGTCGAGAATGCCTTCCATTTTGGCTATCCAACCACGAGGATCATGACCCTCAAAAGTGGGCATATCAATGCGTGGAAAATTATTAGGGCCTCTCGGTTGGTGATAACCCGTATCCCTTTCTTGATCTTGGTTATACCGCTGTCTATGATAGCGATCCCTATAATTATCCGAATTGCCTCTTTGTTGTTCCCAATCGTCATCTTGATCGACATTTTCTTCATTCCTTTGGGCATGGGAGTGATTTTGGGGATTAGTATTGGGATTAAGCTGGTTTTGTGCTCGCACTAGGGTTTTTAGGTTGAGACTAATTTCGTTCATACCATCTATTAAGAGTCGAAGAGATTCATCGTTGGAAATGGCCGAGTTACTTGAGTTTCCTTGTGTGATGTTTTCGTGAGTTGGGGGAGGGTTAGTAGCCATAGGGTCTACCAGTGGATGATGTGGATTATAACTGCCAATTTTGAAAGGAGAAGGAGAATTTTTTGTACCTGGGCTTCGATTAGGTCTTCTTGCGTTGTTATTGGTCGTCTTCGAGCTTGATAGTCGACCGTCAGATCCTTTGGTCCACCTTCTGCTCATGCACTTGTTAACATAACCTGCTTAGGATTCCGCTTCAACTGCTCCTTAACAAAGGTATAACGCACTCAAATATATTCAAACCATTAATTCGAACGTCAAACTACCAATCTCGCAGGGCGTCAAACTGCCAATCTCGCAGGGCATCAACCTGTCTTGCGGGGCGTCAACCTGCCTCACGGGGCGTCAACCTACGTCGTGGGGCGTCAACCTACGTCGCGGGGCATCAACCTGCATCGTGGGGTGTCAAATTGCATCACAGGGCATCAAACGGCTGTTGCTATGCATCCAATCGTGCCTTCGGGCATCAAATGGTGCCGCAGTGCATCAAATCACGTCGTAGGGTGTCAAACGGTTGTTGCAGTGCGTCAACTGGGGCGTCATCGACATTGGGGTGTTTTTATTTTTTATTTTTATTTTTTTATTTTTAATCACCGTGCATTTGCTTTCCACACAGTCCAATGTATGGTTTAATTGTTTGAAACCTTAGTACATTGGCCGTGCACCCAACTCATTGGCCCCATTTCACCGACAATGAAAAGAAATGACTTGTTTCTTTGCGAATGATTCACGATCCCTTCCTGACAAAAAATTCAACCCGAAGAAAACAACCACTCGCAGAAGAATGCCAAAAAATTTTGCACGACTGATAGGGTTTAATTTAAACCTTTGGGCGATTTAATATTTTCGCTGTTGGGAAACTTATTTCACGTCAAAAACTGTATCATGAAACTAGGAAAGAATTTTCGTGCTCAACGTTGAATTTTCGCTGTCAGCAATTGAAAACGCAGGATACGCATAAGTCTGCTGCACGGCTTCGACGAATTTTTGATGAGTGAAAATGCAGAACTCCGTAGCATCTGGGACTGTGTATGTCAATCGAATTGTCTCCCCAGGTGTGTTGGATCGTACCAACCTGATACCACTTGGAAGGCAACGCCTTCTACTTATCTTTAGATGGAATTAATATTATTATTCAACCATACAACCAGAACAAAGTAAATCAATCGAATACGAAATGCGAGGAAATGAATGTAATTAATTAAAATCAATTGCCACTAGGAGGGCAGATCCCGCCGTGAAGGCAAAGTGCGAATACGCAGAGAATAAAAAAGCAAAGATGAGATAATTCAATTAATTAAACAACTACCCTAATAAATATGAATTTATTATACACTTGGAGAACCTAGCCAACGGCTAGGTTTGGTATGTAGCAGTGCACAGGGAGCGTCTGAATCTTCCCCTGCTCACTCTTGAAAAAATTGCTTTGTTGTAAAAAATTTCATTGTTGAAAGAAAATTTTGGATGGTGGTTCTATAAATAATTTTGTACTGTATATTTTCTATGCAATTAATGAAAAAGGCTTTTGTTAATATGTCTTCTATCACTCATTGGTTGTTTCTATTTATATTCATGTGTTGTTTTTTAAATTTGTAACGATTCAACTATATTCACAATTACAATCTAGAAAGAAATGAATGATTAAAATATATTCACCATTCAACTCAGTTATCCTATACATTAATATTTGTACACTATATTTTTGAAAAATATGTTGTAAATTGATTATGAAAGAGAATTATATCTTTTAAATCATAAAACATATAATTTGAAAGACAGTGTTGTGTGATAACGAATAAAGTTACAATTTAGATAGATGAAACAATCTTGTGATGACAAATAAACACATTCATATTGAATAATGTTGTAAAATCTTATAAAAATTACAATTCAGGTAACTGAAACAAACAAATACTATGATATAAATGTAATTAAAACTATTTCAAAAACAACACTAGGATCAATAAACAAACATTTTCGGCTTGTCCAGAATCCCAAATCAGGTAGCTGAAATAAACATTCTCAGCTTGACCAGAATCATTATTGTAAAATCTGATATCAAATAAATTCAAATTTATTAATGTTGTGAAATACTAGAAAAATCACAATACTGGAAAATTCACAAATCAGGTAGCTGAAACAAACACTTCTTAGCTTGTCCAAAATCGCTATTATGATAACAATTATATGTGTCCCCACAATCTAATCACTGAAATCATCATTATCGTCATTATCGTTCATATTCTCGGTACCCCTTATACCTATAAAGAAATTCCAATATGCCAATGCCCTATCATAAGGAAATGTGTTCAACTGATATGATGACATATAAATTTTGAAACAATTTTCTAAATTTTTGTCCATCTTGTTGTGGAGTTTAGATTTAATGAAAGATAGTAAACTGAAAACCCTCTCATATTCCACAGATCCCAATATCATTGTTTGACATAATTTATATAAACAAAAGTATTCACTAATAGTATCTTGCAAGACACTACTTGGATACATTTTTTGCCACAAACATGCAATAGAACTAGTCTCATGGATGTTACTCAAAAGTGACGTTTGTTCAACCATTCTTCCACCAAAATACGATGACTGTTGTTTTAAAAGATCTTTGTTGAGTACACCTTTGATTTCAACACCATTGAATTCCACAATTTTACTAAAATGCTTAATAAGTATGAATATATATTTAACAAACAACTCATATGTAGAATTTTATTTAGTACAAGGACCCCAAAACATGGGGTTAACCACACCCATTGCCTCAAGCAACTCATCTCTTTGAAATCATTCTCTTATCTCTTTTTTCAATGATTTTGCTATTTTAAACAAATTTATCTTTATTTTGTGTAAAACAACTTCAAATCTATTGTGTGTTACAGGAACTTGTTCAACATCATCAACAACTATACTTGCATGCCTTTCAAAACAATACAAAGGTATCATATTTCCACGAACATTAATACAAATATGATCACTAATGTCAAACTTCAAAAATATTTTTGGATTGTTTATGTTTGTCAATGTATTCCAACTATCAAACAAGGGATCTTCAAAATCTTTTTTAGACATATATAACTTGTCAATAATCACACATATTTGCTTTCTCATCCTTATGAAATCAAAAATATAGATGGATCTCTCTTGTGCAAGTTTATTAAAAGATATATATGGATAAATCCAAACGATATAGTTGTTTATAGATAAAGAATATATCTATGGAGGAGCTCCATGAAGCAATTTTCTCTTTTCATCCTAACAAGGCACCTGACCTCGATGCATTTCCTACAATTTTCTTTCAATTTTTTTAGAATTTATTAAAGAGTGATATGTCAGATGCAGTTGAATAGGCCCAAAAATGGAAGGCTATAATAAGTGAGATCAATGATACTTTTATTACCTTGGTTCCTAAGAAAGGAGACACAATTATTTTTGATAATTTTCATCCAATAAGTCTTTGTAATATGATTTATGAGATCATTTCAAAAAATATAGCAAACAGTTTGAAGGATATTCTAGGGTGTCTTATCTCAAAGGAACAAGGTGGCTTTGTTCATGGTAAATAAATTCTTGATGGCATAGTTATTGCACAAGAAGCTATACATTCTCTTCATTCCATGAAAATACCAGGTATGCTTTTGAAATTAGATGTGAACAATGCATATGATAGGGTTTCTTGGAATTTTCTACATGTTATTCTCAAAAAGTTTGGCTTTGATTATAGTTGGTGTAAGTGGATTAAATGTTGTTATAGCATTGCAAAATTTTCTATTTTGATCAATGGTTATTCTGTTGGCTACTTCAAGTCGTCTTGTGAACTTAATTAAGATGATCTGCTTTCTCCTTATCTATTCATTATTATGGTGGAAGAATTAGGGAGAGCCTTTTCAAAGACAAAAATGGAAGGAAAATCAAGGGTATTCAAGTTGCAAAAAATGGTCCCTTTGAATCTCATCTCTATTTTGTTGATGATACTTTTGTTTTGTGTCATCCCTTAGTCAGTGAGGCCATGGAGTTTAAAACAATATTATCATGCTATGAGAAGGTTACTAGATAGTTGGTAAACACTTCAAAATATAATATTTTTAAATTAATACTGCCTTAGATTTACACAAATTGTTGTAAATATTTTAGGGTTTAAAATTGAAAAAAATCCATCAACCTACTTGGGTATCCCTTTGGCTGATAAAGGAAATAAAAAGGGAGCTTTGGAACTCTTTTTTGGATAGAATGAAAGCTTACTTTGCAAGTTGGAAAGGTAAGTTCTTAACCATGGAAGGAATACTCCAAGTCATGAAGACTACACTGCAATCCATCCCTATTTATATGATGTCACTTTCAAGATTACAATTAAGTATTGCATCAACCCAGGTGTTGTAGGTGAGTTGGAGAGGAGAGGGAAATCCTCCAAGGGAGGTCCTAGGTTCAAATCTCCACCCTACCAAAAAGTTGAATTGGGTATCCAAAATCCAATTGATAATGTTGGTGTGGGCAGGGTCGAGTGTGACTCCCGGGTGACTTTGATGGTGTAGAACCCCCTGTTCATGGTCTCTTAGACCAAGGCGGCCCCACAAGGGGTTTTTCGCTTAAAAAAATAAAAATAAGTATTGCATCAAAAATTGATAAAATTCAAAAAGACTTTCTATGAAAAGGTTGTGAGGAAAAATCCAGGTTTCCTCTTTGTAAGTGGGATAGGGTTTTCAAGGGAAAAACTATTGGAGGAGCAAGCTTGCAAAATTGCAGACTTATGAAAATGGAATTAGGAGCAAAGCTTGGATGGAGATTATTCAGAGATCAAGGAAAGAATTAGGTAAAAACATTTCAAAAATATATAGATTCTCTTGATGCAATGAAATTGTTTAGGAAAATAACTCTACCCAAAGGATCATCAACATAGAACTTCATATCAAAGAGTTTGCAATTGATAAAGACACATATTAGATGGTTAGTCAATGAGGGAATTTATGCAAATTTTTGGTTTGATGCTTTAGTTGAAGCCTTATCCTCTAATTATTGACTCAAAATTAAAACCATTGTCTTAAGCATGCCTAGCATGTAATGGTCCAAAGGTCAACTATTATATTATTATGAGCAAAAACTCTAGATCATAGTTTTATTTTAGTAACCTGATTAAAGGAGAGGAACTCAAACAAATTGTAGATGAACTTCAAAAGATGCTTCGAGAGTTTTATTTTCCGATTTTTACATGAAAGGATGAGTTTGTTTGGAATTTATCAAAGGATGCTAGATATAACTCGGTCAAGTTGGGATATGAGGATTCAAAACAATCAAAATTTTCTTCTCCCAAATATTTTCTTTGTAATAACATTTGGTCATTAGAGGCTCTCCTTAAGGCCTCAATATTTCTTTGGTTAGCAGTTTAAAGTAATATTCTTATGAGAGAGAATCTACAAAGGAGAGGATATTATGGATCCTTCAGGTGTGCATTATGTGAGAAGGATGTAGAAACATCAAACCATTTTTTTTTTAATTGTTTGTTTGCTCACACCATTTGGGGTTATTTAAAAAAAAAATGTGAAATTATATTGGGTAGCTCCATCAACATTGAAAGAGTTGGTAAAATGTTGGATAAATTATTTTAAATCTAAAAAATTATGTATTCTTTGAAGGATTGACCCTATCATTATTTTTTGGAATTTATGGCTTGAAAGGAGTAACATAATTTTTAAAAATAAATCTTAAAATCATGTCCAATTTTAGAACTGTATTATTGCCTCTCTTGCAGAATGTCTACAAATATGGTGCTCATCATGGGAAGTCTCAATTGCAGAAAAAGAGGTGCTAATAACTTGGCTACAGGATTTGAACATACATGGAAGAGTCATATGTGATAACAAAATTAAAATAAAGGATCTACTTCAATCTATGGTAAAATAGAAATGTCCAAAATTTGGATTTATCAAAATTAATTTTGATGGTGCTTCTAAAGAAAATCCAGGAAAAGTTGGTGGAGGTGGTGTTTTTAGAAATAGTGAAGGCAAAATTCTCCTCACTTATTCAAAATCATATGGAACTTCAACTAACCACTATGCAGATGCTAGGACACTTATTATAGGGATTAAAATTGCAGTAGAAAAAGGATGGAAATATATTTCAATTGAGAGGGACTTACAAATTATCATCAATGCTATTAACAAAAATGGATGTGGAGATTGGATAAAAATAATATTATTTTTGATGTTCATCATCTAATACTAGAGGTAATCTCCGAGCAGTGTGAGAATATTTATAGAGAAGGAAGTCGGGTAGTAGATAAATTAGCAAATTATGGTGTTGATATTTATCTCAATGAAATTCAAATTTTATAAGGCAACTGGCCAAGTAAGATTTTATGTCTTAATCAAAATTATGTCAAGGAGTTGATTATGGAAACATATCACTTCGAGGAAGTTGAAGAATATATGTAAGAGAAAAATGAAAAAAATAGTGATAAAAAGGTATGTTGCAACAAATGTAATATTTGGTATTTTGATAGGAGTGGTCCCAATAGAAGCCACATATAACCTATTAAAAAATAAATATTTTTGCATAAAATATCACTCACTCAACCAATTATGGGTAATATTCAAGTTGTTGTAATACCACTACATAGTCACAATGTAATATAAATGGGACTCATTCCAATTTGAATTAAATAACATGAGCTCAAGTGGTTAGAAAGGTAGGTTTGTTCAAATATTATTGGAATGCAACTATGATGCAATACTCATTTAGTCGTAGGTATTTGTCACACTTACCAAATATTTCATTATTATAAGTCCCAAGGGGACAACTCAATGGTTTGAGCTTCAACTCTTTTTCGGGAGGTCTAAGGTTCAAACCATGGTATGTTTGTGTGCAGATGTGTGTTAAAATCCCTATTTATAAACTCAACTCTCCCCCTTATGAGATGTCATGGTGGGATGGGCATGCCTAGCCTTGAGTGTCGATCATAGGAGTTTCTCACACTAACCAAATAAAAAAAAAAACTAGTGTTCACATCCATTTTTGTTAATAGCATTGATGATAATTTGTGAATCCCCTTCAATTGAAATATACTTCCATCATTTTTCTATTGCAATTTTAATCCCTATAATAAGTGTCTTAGCTTCTCCATACTTGTTAGTTGAAATTCCATATAATTTTGAGTGAGAAAAATTTTTCCTTCCCTATTTCTAAAAACACCACCTCCACCAACGTTTCCTAGATTTCCTTTAGAGGCACCATCAAAATTAATTTTGATAAACTCAATTTCTGAATATTTTTATTTTACCTTAGATTGAAGTAGATCCTTTGTTTCAATTCCATTATAGCAAATGACTCTTCCATGTATGTTCAAATCTTGTATCCAAGTTATTAGCACCTCTTTTTTTGCACTTGAGACTTTCTATGATGAGCACTATATTTGTAGATATTTTGCAAGAGAGGCAATAATACGGTTCCAACTTATTTATTTCAAGCCATCATTTCCAACAAATAATGGTTGGGTCTCGTTAGAGTAGGTGTTTAGACTCTAGCTCATGCTCACCTAGGTACTTTATTTTTATATTAGTTTAGTTTATTTTTCCCCACCCACTTTATGTGTGGATATTTATTTTTATCTTATTTAGATATTATGGGGATATTTGGCATTCCTAGGGAGTTACACTCATTGATTACATTTGGAGGGTTGAGATATTTTCTCCATGGATCATATCACACCTCCCTGTTTGTATGGTGGATATTGATCCTTATCTCTTTGTTGATCCTATGGTTGTGGTGGATCTTCCTTGCCTATTTAAGCAAGGCTTCTCCATTGTATTCACAATCAATTCTGATATATGATATGATATTGCAGTTTTTGTGTTAGCTTCCATTATCTTGTTTTTATTTTTTAGTCTCTCTATTTTGGTTAATGTGGTGTTGCTTCAACCCCTTGATCCTTGTGGCTTGGTTCGGTGTTTTGCATTTTTCCATCATTCCTTTCATGGTATCAGAGCTTTGAGGACTATTGGAAACATCCATTGTTGAGGTTCGTGCAATCGGATCATGTTGAAGGTTTTGCAGTTGGAGATTGGAGGTTTCTAAGCCCTAGAAGGTGAAAATTAATTTTTTTCTCTTCTATTATTTTGCGAAGAGCTTCTATATATTTTTTAGCCCTTCATTGCATCTTGGTTGACCCCTCTGACCATGGGGATTGATCAGAAAGGTTCTATTTTTTGGAAGTTTTTTTTGGATTTTTTTGTGGGCTATTTTAATAGTTGCAGAACCATCGGTGACCCTGTTCACCTGACCATCATCGATCCAGAACCACCATCGATCACTTTCGACCACTAGTAGCTACTATTATTTTTTGTATGCAGGTTTTTCTTGCACATAGTCAAAATATCTAGTTTTCTGCAATATCTGAAGTTGCTTGTTGCAGATCTAGTTTTCTGAGATCTGCAACCTATCTTCTTCACTCCTGAGTTCTTTCCAAATTTCAAACTCAGATCTACATTTAAGTTACTGACAAGGTTTGCTAAAAATATGTTTAAAAAAATATATTTTGCTAGTAGTTCTATGTATTTGAAAACAACTTTGTAAAATATTTGTTTTGTGAAGTTGTTACTCAATTTTTTTTTTTCAGATCTGCAAAATTTTAGTGATTGTAAAAATCATATCTGATCATATACTCTTTGTAATGCCTAAATTATAAAGGCATTTGATTTTTGGGGGGCTCTTATTTCTGGAAGCATTGAATAAAAATATTTTGGGTGGGGTGTCTTGGTGTCGATTTGAACACCATCTTTGTGGATCTTGCATTTTATTTCTTGTGATTGAAAAATGGGTTTAGAGGATTTTGAGCCACTTAACTCACATAATTATCACATATGGAAGCCATGCATGATGACACTTATTCAATCTAAAGGGTTATCAAGATTAATGCAAGAAGAGCTACCTGAAGTTACAAAAGAGTATCATAAGTTTGTTCATGATTGCAAAATGGATGAATGTAAGGGATTAATTGGGATGCATGTGAGTGATAATCTGTTGTTTCATCTTAATGATTATGACACTCCTTTTCAAATTTGGGAGAAGCTTGAGAAGCTATTTGGGCAAGTGGACACTTTGAGAGTTTTACATCTTGATGTTGAACTTAGTGCTCTCAATCTAGATGATTTTCCATCTATGGGTGATTTTCTCACTAAGTTTCAATCCTTGCTCACACTTTTAAAGGGTAGTGGAAAAACTAAAATGGATGAAGAATGTATTTTCATGATCTTGTCAAAACTTAGGGGTCCATTCCATATGTTTGCCTCCACATTTTTTGCCAATATGGATTCCATGGGTTCTGATCACAAAATGCCTACTTTTGAGAAGTTTTATGCCAATATTTTGAGGGAAGAATCCAAAGTTCTTAACTCTGAGCATTACACCTCCTCACATAAGGCATTTGTTGCATCCTCCACTTCCACTTCCAAAGGCAAGGGAAAATCCAAGTCTAAGTCCCAACCTAATCCTTCCCCTTCTCCTTCATTTCATCAAAATCCTAAAGAGTCACATCAAAAAGATTCATCCTCCAAAGAGTCCAATCATAAACCTAAGTAGTCCAAAAGCAAAAATAGGTCAAATGTTACTTGTTCATATTGTGGAGTCAATGGTCATTCCAATGACAAGTGTTGGAAAAAGTTACAAGACTTAGAGGAAGCCTTTAGGAATAAAAAATTATCCTTCACTCCTTCAAAAGATAAGGGCAAGGCTTTGAATACTTTTGGGAAATCATCTAAGGCTATTTTTGAGGATTGGATTTTGGATTCTGGAGTGACTCATCACATGACTTCATCTAGGGAGTCATTTGCCACCTTGTGTTCTACTTCTACATCTTGCATTGAGGTTGGAGATTCTTCTTCCATTTTAGTTAAGGGAAAATGTGACATACAGGTTGATGGTGGATGCATTAAGAATGTTCTTTATGTTCCAAATATTTCCACCAATTTGCTCTCTGTGTACCAAATTTATCATTCTAGGGGGGAAAACTATGTTGTTTACACCTCAAGGAGATGAGGGGGGGGTTTGGGGGGTGTTTTTTTGGGGGGGTTTTTGGGGGGGTGAAAGCAAGATTTGGCATGAGATATTTGGCCATCTCAATTATAGATATTTGAAGGATTTAAGCACTCATGATATGGTCATTGGATTACCTAAGGTCTCCTGTATTGATGGAGTTTGTCTAGGTTGTGTACTTGGAAAACAACATCAAGATCCTTTTCCCAAAGGTAAGTCCAAGAGAGCTTCTTCCCATCTTGAGTTGGTGCATAGTGACTTGATGGTTTTTCCCACTCCTTTTTTGGGAGCTAAGTATGCACTCACCTTTATTGATGATTTCTCAAGGAGAACTTGGGTATATTTTCTCAAGTTCAAGAGTGAAGTTTTTGCCACATTCAAAGTCTTTAAGGCTTTTATTGAGAATCAATCTTCGAGTTGCATCAAGAAGCTTCACATAGATAATGGGGGAGGTATTTTAGTAGGGAGTTTTTAGATTTTTTGGCCCTTCATGGGATTCTACATCAACACTCTATCCCACATACACCACAATAGAATGGTGTAGCTGAGAGGAAAAATAGAACACTCAAGGAAATGGCAAATTGTATGATGCACTCACGAGATTTACCTCCCAAGTTTTGGACCGAGGTAGTCAATTGTGTGAATTACATTCAAAATCACACACCTCATCGAGCTCTTGAGCAGATGACTCTAGAGGAGGCTTGGATAGGGACCAAGCCTGATGTTTCTCATTTCCAAGTTTTTGGGAGTCAAGCATGGGCTCATGTTCCAAAGAAGAAAAGGATAACTTTGGATAGAAAGAGCAAGCCACTCATTTTTGTTGGCTATTGTGAGGATATGAGGGCTTATAGATTATTGGATCTAGATACACATGAAGTTCCTTTTTGAACTCATGTCCAGTTTGATGAGCATTATTCTCCAATTGAGCCCACTCTTTCTACTCCTCCATCCTCATCTACTTTTCACTTTGAAGATGGTTGTTTTGATGATGATCATAGTGAGGATGAGGATATTGTTGAGATAGTTGTAGAGGTTCCTGCACATGCTTCCCCCATGCCTAGATGGGCTCGAACTATAGTTGAGGAGGCAACACCTTTCATTGAAGGTCTCCCACCTTCAAGGTATACTTCTACTTTCAACATGGGTCTTCTTTGTCAAGTAGTTTCTGTTGATCCATAGAGGTTTGATGAGGCCCATGGCATTCAGGAGTGGGATGATGCCATGGATGATGAGTATTCTTCCTTAATGAAGAATCATACTTGGGATTTGGTTCCTCTTCCAAAAGGAAGAAAAATGGTGAGATGCAAATGGGTGTATCACACCAAATATGTAGCATATGGGTCCATTCATAGGTACAAGGCTCGACTTGTGGTGAAGGATTTTTTTAGGTTGAGGGGGTTGATTACTCTGAGATGTTTACCCCTATCACCAAGTTGGATTATGTTCATCTTGTACTCTCTATTGCTGCATCATAGGGTTGGTCAATTTACTAGATGGATGTGAAGAGTGCCTTCTTGCATGGAGATTTGCAAGAAGAGATTTATATGGAGCAACCTCTAAGATTTGTCCAGGATTCTTCATTGGTGTGCAGATTATGAAAATCACTTTATGGCCTCAAACAAGCCCCTAGGGCTTGGTATGAGAAGATGGATTCTTTTCTTCTATCTTCCAGATTTTTGAGATGCCATTCTGATCCTACAATTTACACTTTGAGGGATAGAGAGGACATCATCATCATTGTCTTATATGTTGATGATTTATTGATCATAGGCAGTTCTACTTCATGCATCCAGGCTGTGCAACACTCTCTTTTCAAGCATTTTGAGATGATAGATCTTGGACTTCTACACTTTTTCCTTGGGTTTCAGATTTCATAGTCAGATTCAGGGATCTCTATTTGTCAGTAGAAGTACACATTGGATTTGCTTCAACGATTTGGAATGGTTGACTACAAGCCATCTCCTACTCCTTTTTAGTCAAGTGTTGTTTTGAGTGCCACATGTTCTACTCCTAGAGTTGATGCCACCATTTATAGATAGTTGGTTGGGAGTTTGATTTACTTAACTCACACTCATCCTAACATATCATTTGTAGTTGGTTTGGTCTCCTAATTTTCACATGATCCACATGATAGTCATTGGTAGGCTACCAAGCAGATTTTGTGGTATCTTCGAGGGACTTCACATTTTGGGCTTCACTTTTCTAGGGGGCCTTTATAGTTGGTTGGGTATACATATTTTGATTGGGTAGGCTGTGTTGATACTCGACGGTCTACTTCTGGTTATGTCTTCTACCTTGGTTCTTCACCTATTGCTTGGGCATGCAAAAAGTAGACAACTATTGCACTTTCATCGATAGAGGTAGAATATCGAGCAACAGTATTGGCTAGTCAGGAGATTCTTTGGATTCGATAGTTTTTGATAGAGCTTGGCTTCTCATAGGATCAGTGCAACACTTCACTTTGGTGTGACAACCAAAGTACCATACATATTTCTCGCAATCTTATTGAGCATCAGAGGACCAAGCACATTGAGATTCATATGCACTTCATTCAACAGCTTATCTAGGATGGAGTGATCAACTTGGACTACATTCCCACTCAACAGCAGATTGTCGACATCTTCACTAAACCCTTCCCATATCCTCATTTTCATTTGTTGTGAGAGATGCTTGGGGTGAAGGAAGTTGTCCTTGGGGGTGTGGATGAGGCCACCTTCCTTTCTTCTTCTTCTCTCTTTCTAGCTGGATGGTTTTTCCCACGTGGTTTTCCCTCCTTCTGGTTTGAGAGCTTCTGGATACACATTGTACATGAGTACCTGATCAGGCCTTGTTGTCGGGACTCATACTATGGATATGCCACTTCTTTTTGACCCCTAGCTTCACTTGAGGGGGTGTTAGAGTAGGTGTTTAGACTCTAGCTCATGCTCACCTAGGTACTTTATTTTTATATTAGTTTAGTTTATTTTTCCCACCCACTTTATGTGTGGATATTTATTTTTATCTTATTTAGATATTATGGGGATATTTGGCATTCCTAGGGAGTTACACTCATTGATTACATTTGGAGGGTTGAGATATTTTCTCCATGGATCATATCGCACCTCCCTATTTGTACGGTGGATATTGATCCTTATCTCTTTGTTGATCCTACGGTTGTGGTGGATCTTCCTTGCCTATTTAAGCAAGGCTTCTCCATTGTATTCACAATCAATTCTGACATATGATATGATATTGCAATTTTTGTGTTAGCTTCCATTATCTTGTTTCTATTTTTTAGTCTCTCTATTTTGGTTAATGTGGTGTTGCTTCAACCCCTTGATCCTTGTGGCTTGGTTTGGTGTTTTGCATTTTTCCATCATTCATAATGCTTTAGCTTTGAAATAATTAGTCTGACATTTCATCAACTCTTTCAATGTTGATGAAGCTACTCAATTTAATTCCATATTTTAAACAAAGTAAATGGTTTGATGTTTCTAAATCCTTCTCACACAAGGCACGTCTAAAAGGTCCATAATATTATCTTCTTTGTAGACTCTTTGATGTAAAATTTTTACTTTGAACTACTAACCAAAGGAATGCTAAGGCCTTAGAGAGAGCCTCTAATGACCAACCATTCTTCCAAGGAAAATCTTTGGGAGAAGTAAATTTGTATGGCTCTAAATCCTCATATTCCAACTTGATCGAGTATCCACCATCCTTTGATAAATTCCAAACCAATTTATCCTTTTATATAAAAATCGATAAATAAAACTCTTGAAGCATCTTTTGAATTTCATCTGCAATCTATTTGAGTTCTTGTCCTTCAACCAAGTTACTAAAATAAATCCATTTTTTGGAGTTGTTACTCATATTAATAGTTTTGACCTTACATACTAGGCATGCTTAAGCCAATGGTTGCCATTTTGAGTCATGGATAAGAGGATAAGACTTCAACCAAGCACCAAACCAAAAATTTGAATAACTCTCCTCATTGACTGACCATCTAATATATTTTTTATCAATTACAAACTATTTAATATGAAGTTCCATGTTGACGATCCTTGCGATAAGTTTTTTTTTTTTTCATTTCAATATATTAAAAGAACCTATATATTTTTACCCAAATTTTCCCCTCGGCTTTGAATAATCTCCATCCAAGCTTTATCCCCTCAATCTATTTTATATATTCAATGAGTTTACACATGTTTTATGAGGAATCATGGTCCCTCACCCTCAATCTAATATATTAAATTAAATGAACTTGAAAATTTATTGTATTTAATATCTTATGTTGAATATATATAACACAAAAAGACAAAGGCAAAAGATTTCAAATGGTGTAATTTATATAAATTGTTTTAATATATTAAATTTAAATAATAACATTAAATATCTTAATTATTTATGAACGATGCTAGTTATTTAATATATGTTTATTTAATTAAATTGTAGTTACCATAATGGTGTACAACTCTACCTTCATTGGATTAATAACTTTCAAAATGTTAAAGACCTCAAACCCTAAACCATCTATTATTCAAACTTCCAAGGTGTTAAAGAAGGTGTTAAAGAAGATAAACAAATTAAAATTATGTTTGACAAATTTATAATTATTGAGTTTGTGTCTAGACACCCGATATAGTTTTGTGCCTTAAATTTCAATCACGGGGAGGGAGGTCCCATGTTCCTATGCTCCTAAGAAGTATGACTCAGAGCTATGTCACACATGGTACTTTACATTATTTTAATAAAAAAATTGTAATTATTAATATTATAATAATATAACCCATTACATTCTTAACTTTTATAGAAAAACCCTAAATTTTTCCAAACTGATAATAATAATAATAAAAATATAAACAGTTTGATACCACATTTAAATCCCAAATAAAAGATTAAATTGTTATAATACAAATATAAAATCATAATATATATAAATAAACCCACTTCAATGTAACAAACTTAAAACAAAAAAAAAAAAAATGCACCTACAGAGTCGCTGCGTTTGATAATGAAAACCGAAGCGTTTGGACGCCCATATAACATCAAACAATCCGATTCCTTCACATTCTCCTGCCGTCATCGAACTTTCAATTAAAACTCCTGAAAAAGCTTCAATGACGCTCTCGGAAACACCGACGAGCGTCACCGACGCTTCTCCCAACGTCAACACATCGCAAGAACCGGAAGTCCTCACCAACAACAACAAATATGAGATTGTCCCATACAACAACAAAACAATCGTCCTGGACATGGAGAAAACTCTAATCTACGCCTCCTTAACTCCGCCCCTGCACTACCACTTCACCGTCACAGTCCACGGCCGACCCACCCTCTGTTACGTCCAGAAAAGACCCGCCGTTGAAAATTCCTACTCGAACTGTCAAAAAAATTCGAAATAATAGTCTTCACGGCTTCTTGCAAAGAATTCGCGGACCCGATCCTCAACAAACTCGACCTCCACAACACCACAAACCACCGGCTGTACCGAGACTCCTGCACAAAACTCCATCACGGCATCAGGGCAAAAGATCTCTCAAATCTCGGCCGGGACCTCAAAAACGTCGTCATCGTCGACGACGAGCCGGAAAATTACCAATTCCAGCCGGAAAATGCTTTTCCTCTGAAACCCTACAAAGGCGACTTAAGTGACAGGGAACTTGTAAGAGTTCTAAAATTTTGCAGAAGTTCAGTCCTTTGCAACGATCTTAGGGAGGCGATCCACTTATATAACAAATTTAACAATAATAATGATCAAACTGAAAAGAATCGCTGTATTGAAGGTAGAAAACGAACAATTGTGGTCGAATTGTTTGGTACCTTGGTGAAAGCGAGCCCGGATCCTCTTGCCGTTCATGATTTCACAGTTTCTCGCATTTCTGGCCGCGGATTGTCCGAATTTTCCCGTATCGTTCCCTATTATGTTATGAAGAGGCCAGTGGTGGACGAATTCTTGTCCGAATTGTCCAAGGATTATGAAATTGTTGTATTTACGGAGGGCTAGAAACAGGTGGTGGATCTTATTCTAGGGTTTCTGGACTTTGATTTTGTTATTACGAAGCGGCTGTACAGGGATTCGTGCAGGTGTGGCGTGAAGGATCTGGTGAAGATTAGGTGTGAGAAGAAGAGGAGGGATTTGGATCTGCAGAATGTGGCCATTGTGGATCATGATCCGGTGGCGTGGAAAATGCAGCCAAAGAATGGGGTTCTGGTGAGCAGATTTGAAGGGGATATTCATGACAGGGAACTGTATGGACTGGTCGGATTTTTTAAGGATGCGCTGGAGTTTGAGGACGTTAGGAAGGCTATTACGAGCATTGAAAGGTTTGGGACTTCTGCACCGCAGTCTTAACTTTGTCACTGTGCGTGTGGAGAATATAAGATTGCGAGCATTGAAAGTAATATATATATATATATATATATATATATATATAGCATTGGAGAATATGTTTATGGTAGTTAATTAAAAGTTTTAAGAAAGTAATTTTATTTGGATGTTATACACTTACCATTGGAGAATATGTTTAGAGTAGTTAATTAAAAGTTTTAAGAAAGTAATTTTATTTAGATGTTGTACACTTGCACAAGGATTTGAGGGAGTTAAATTTTTGATCTATTGTCAATAAGAGTTTTAGGTTTATTACTTATATTTTTAAATTATTATATATTTTTTTATGGGTATTTAAATTTAAGTATGCATGATTTTTATGAGGGGCTTTTGTTCCTTTTAGATTTGGGTCTCCTAAATGAAAATCTAAAGACTTACCACTATGATATTCTTAGTGGGTCTTAATTATTAAAGATGTTATTTATATTATTATTAATAAAAATTGATTATAAAGATTAAAAAAAAAGTATTTATTAGAGGTGATTATCATTTCATAATTAAGCATAATGTAATGGTTTTTAAAAGTAAAGGATTAATATAAAGTCTAATTGTTATTATTTTGGGTATGTGCCTAAAAAAATAGGTATTTATTAGAGGTGATTATCATTTCATAATTAAACATAATATAATGGTTTTTAAAAGTAAAGGATTAATATAAAATCTAATGGTTATTATTTTTTATTTTTTTTTGGTATATAGAAGCAATGGTTGCAATCACGATTTTTAGTAACTACCAGCACAGTTGGTAGGGTTCAAACTATCTACGAAGGCTTCCAGGACTTCCACCATCTCGGTACATGGTAACCCGGCGTGAGATGGGGACCGCCGGACGCACAGGGGTTGCACCATCGTCATCAATCTGGCGCGCGCACCACTCAGAGGAATCGGATTAATGGTTATTATTTTTGGGTATGTGCCTAAAAAAGAAGTATTTATTAGAGGTGATTATCATTTCATAATTAAGCATAATATAATGATTTTTAAAAGTAAAGGATTAATATAAAGTCTAATAGTTATTATTTATGGGTTGCCATAGGTATTTATTAGAGGTGATTATCATTTCATAATTAAGCATAATATAATGGTTTTTAAAATTAAAGGATTAATATAAATTCTAATGGTTATTATTTCTGGGTATGTGCTTAAAATGGGTAAATATTTCAATGATTTTTGAATTTTGTTTTCTACGGAAATTTGATGGAGCATATTGCTTTCGAGGAGTAAGGAACTTTATCAGCATTTACGAATATCTCTTACTGAGTCTATCATAGGAGACTCATAGTTGTTTCTATCTCTCTATAGGGTGGCGAAGACTATGTTTTGCTTCAGCAAAAGATTCAATAATCTTCTTCAAGCTTTTCAAGATTTTCTTGCTTCAAACAATTCGTCATTTACTTCAAGTTATTCAGGATTGATAGATATGTTGATATGATTAGTTTCTGTGCATATTTATTTCAAAAAAATATGATAAATTTTAATACGTAATGTTGTTTGGGATATTGGGTAGTATTTTTGTAGGTTGTCGGAGGTTTTTTTATACAATTTTTTTTATGTAATTTTGTACTGTTTTTTTATCATTAATATATGTGAAATATTTTCAATTCAAAAAAAAATATTAGAAGACTAAAACGTGGATTAGACCAAAATAAAGGATTGAGTTCATATCATTCGAAGATTTTTCTTGTAAGAGGATTTTTCCTCATCATTTCCTCTAATTCAAAAGTGAGTGATAGTATAATGGTAGAAGTCTAATGGTTTAAGGGAAGATATGGTTCGTATTTAAGGCCATGTAGACTAAAATTTATATGAAGAATGAAACTTATAAAAAGCTTCGAATGTTGGAGCATGTGATGTTAAGCTATACTAAGGTCAAAGTTGACTTTTGTATTGTAATTATTTATAAAGCCATGTGGATCATTGTACATAAATCTTAAACCTTAAGATTAGTTCTTTAACCTTGAATAAAGTTACTTGTGATTTGGATAATTATACCTTTTGAGATTAATTATTACTTTCTTAGTTGAAGTATTTTATTCTATTATTATTGAAATAATTTCAGTCTAAGGATATCTTTAATGTCATGTCATTTTAATTTGTGGTTTATCTTTACTATGTTGAAAAATATATTGGTTATATTTGTCCCTAAATATATTGGTAAATATGGTATAGTAGAGCTTCTTTACTTGACTTGAAAGGTTTGCACATTGTGCTCTAGTAATTGGATTTTGGTTAGATAAACACATTGTCCCATATGGCCTATTACTTTACTGTCTACAGTGCTTTTAGAAGTTTTATGATTTTTTATAAGTAGTTTATATAATATTATTTGTATATTTAATATATTTTTAATATTTTATTTAAAAAAATTCTACTTGGACTTAGGTTGTAAGGATCTCATCGTGTCATAACAAAGTTGTTTTCTTATAAGATAATCACTTACATGTTCATCATATTTTCCTCTAAAAATTTAAATTATTTTATTAATGAGTTGTTCTTAATAGATTATTTCAATAATATCCTTGTTAATGGAGTAATTTCATTGAAAAATAATGTATTGGGTTTTCTAATTTTCCTTATAAAATTTGATTGCCTTTTCTAGATTTTTGTTAGAAAAGCATTGTCCACCCTACTTCAATTTACTTGGCACCAACACAACTCAAATGAAAAGGCAATCTACATGGTTTTAAAAGTAGAGAAGATAACTTTAAATATTTTATGATTAACCCTAGCTTCTAAAAAGGTTATAGGTAGACTTCAACAAACAAAGAACTTTGAGCTACTTTACAAAGTTGCAAAAATGGTTCAACTTTTATGTTACTTTATAGGAGATATTGTATTGATTGTTTGCATTCCAAAAAAAGGTTATATAAGGGAAATTATAATACACGTGAATGAACCATTACATTTTTTGGATTCTTTATGAAATTTAAGGGGTTCTAGTTTAACCCTTTTTACCATTTTACCACCAGGTATACTCTTTTTATAGTCAAATAGCTTTTGATGATTTATATTAAAGGAAATGCAACCACAAGATGTAAAATGAACAAGCAATGATAAGTATATGATAATAACACTATAATATGTAGGAAAACTATGAAATAAAATTCTGCAATAAATAAAAAATATACCATTAATGGATGCTCACTAAAATAGTACAATGTATTATTATGGAGGACATGAACACTCCATAATTTCAATGAAACAACTACATTGCACTCTAACTACAAATCACTATAGTAATTTCAGTCTCTCTCTCCCTCTATATATATGCTTGAATCTACCTCAAGGCATATATAGGAAGATATGTGCCTTGGCCTTTACCCATGATTCTTCATCTACCTATCCTAAGACTCATGTACATATGAACTACATGCACATTTACATCATCTGATATTCTAATAAATTGTGCATTTATTACTTGCTTGAAGTAACTACTCAAATCTTAATTAAGATAAAATCTTAATCTAGAAATATACCCAAGGTGGTACACTGATATGTACCAAGTAATGTAATATACTCTAACACCCCCCTATATAATATTATTTGGGTATTGAAGACTTTAGTCTTCAATATAGATCTTCATATTTCAAATATTCTTCATATTGATCTGGTTCTTCTTCTTCTTCTTCTTTATCCTTGTCTTTGGATCCAGTTGTTTTGCTTTCATTGTGGTCATACTATCACTTGATTCTTGTAAAAGTATTTCCTATTTGCCTTTGTCCTTCATATCATTATTCTTGTTTAGTACAGATGCTTTTGAACACACACTTAAGGCATCATGATAAGATCTTGAGTTAGTAGAACTTGAAGTATCAATATTACATGAGGATTGAAATATCTCTTCTAAGAAAAATTCATCCATTGTTGTTCTCTTTAAGTGACTCAATCAATTATTTTTATTCTACTTTCTTATATTTGTAACATTTGAATATAAGTAATGCCATATACAATATGCTACCAATGTCTAAAGGAATTTTTAATATCATTATTTTCATTATCAATTTCTCCAGTGATTTGAGCATGTAGATAATATTCTAGAGTTTCAAAGTTTTCTTCTAAAGCTTCACCATGAATCACTTTTGAAGCAAGGTCTAAGTTTTCTTCAGAATTTATAAGTAAATTATTGATTCCAATTTTTATAACACTTGCCCTTTCCTTTCTAATGGTGTTGTTCATATCATTATTCATTGTATTCTTTGAGGTAGACATATTTTTTTCTCTAGAGTTTTAATATACTATTGTCACTAGTAGACCTTGTATCTCTCTATTTGAATTCTAAGTTGAATTAAGTATATGACCAAATTCTAATTTTATTACCTTTGAGAATTATTTTTAGCTCTTTAGTATTTTGAGAACACTTTTGATAGTACCTTTGAAGTAGTCTACTTTATGATTTCCTAGTTTATAGAATGTGAACTAACCTAATCAAATCTTAGAGTTTGTAGTATCCCTTATGTATCCCAAGTGATTAGAGTATGCTATGGTTTTGATAAAGTACTTAGTATCTATTAGAATTCCTTGTGAGTTGATTCCCTAGTATTTTGAAGATAATAATCAACTCCTATATCACCTTATTTATCCCTATTGATATGTGCACTTTTAATTAGATGAAGTTCTCTAACTTCAAGACTCTATGGCTGGATTCCTTTTGTCTCTCTTAATCTGAATATGAAACAAGTATAAGAAATAAATTCTAAATCTTTTAAGCAATCAATGATTTTGTTTCTTTTACCTTTAATTTTTAATGATTCAATTTTCTAAATTCCAATGATCTAAAGTTTGATGTAGTACTCTTTATATCTCCCTAATTTAGAAATTTAGAAATGATAATATTTGCAATAGAGTAATACTTTGATTTTTCCAAGGAATAAAACTTTATAAATCCTATTTAATTAATTTGCAAAAATACACCTTGAAATATTTCATAAGGTTTTGCACCTTGGTTTGATTTTCTATTCTAAGGTTATAATTTTTGCAATGCAATATAAGCTTAACATTTGATATATGAAACACCTTATATCTCCTTTTTCACTTTAATGAAAACAAATATCCTCATAAATATACCTCTTAATGTTGAGTACTTATTGGATTTGGTATTGACTTCACTGTCCAAGCTTGGAGTGTTGCAAATATTTATCTTCACCTTATAACAGTGAGCATTCAATGCTCTCATTTGAGTTGTGCTCTGCTATGATGGTATTCTCCTCCTTTAATGCACTTTGACCTCTCTGCACTCAAGACTTGCTAGAGATATCTCAATGCTTAGTCTTCATGCTTCACTCTACATGCTCTTCTCAACCTGGGCTCTTTAATATCCTTTGTCCCTTCTTGAAATGCTAGTCAAGTGGCACATTACGTTGCTCAGATGCGTAGGTGGTGAATGGAAGTTATGTTCTTTGTGAGCATTAGTTTAGGTGAGCCTTTAATGATCTCATATTCCTTTGAACATTGCACAATGATTATGATGCCTTCAATATTTGAATATTATAAAATGATACCTTCAACACTCGAGTTTAGCATTATCCCATGCTTGGGAATTAACTTCCTCTATGTAGATATTATAATATTGATGTTATAAGGGTATATTAGTGCTTATCTTCTGTTCTGCCCAGTGGTACAATATTCCTTAGCTTGAGATGGCAAGTGGAATGTCTTTCCCTTGCATGTAACTGCATTTTCAATGTCTTCTATTTTATCAACATTTCTTTCCAATAGTTTCAAGTTATTTTGTCGTAGCTTTCCATGTTATTTTTTCGATGCATGGTGGTTCTTGTCTCTCATGAAGTTGGCTCTAGTTATGGTGGTTCTAAGGTGATTCAATGTTGTCCTCTTAGCTAGAGGTTCATCCAAGCTATTGTTGTATTCTATTTGGGTAATGCACTCTTTACTTACACCTTGATATTTTTACTTTTTATTGTTCTCCTTTTTGGCTAGTGATGCGTTATACTACCTTGCCATTAAACTGCCCAACTTGGTCTCATTTCTATTGTAGGTTGTTCTTGCATCATGAGTGATGCTTTTATGAGACCTACTATGTTGTACCTGGTATCTTTAGACACCTTGAAACATCTGCTATTGAGCCCTTACTTGGCTCTTTTCATTTGCTTTGAATTTCGTTCCTCAACCTCGATGATATGGATGCTCGATGACTGTTATATGCTTATTGTTGTAGCATATTAAGATACTCTATTTTTTAACCTCCTTCTCTACGTTGGATAAAACAAGCATTGTGCAAAGATATGTTGTAAATAAGTCTACCTTAATTTGCACCAAAATTTTAAGGACTTAAGTCTCCTTTTGAAGCTATCTTTATTCCTTAATATGGCGGCTTCTTGCTTTACTCCTTGGTGGTAAATAGAGATTTAATGTTGCCTTCCTTACTAGATAACTCTCTCCTCTAGTTCCTTTGCTTGGTTAACTTTACACTAATGAATCCAATTTAGATAATGCAACTAATATGTCCTTTTGGATGACTTAACGTTGCACTATAGAAAATGCAATCTATACTCGTAGAGTAGTGTCTTATTTGCTTTCAATAAAAGGTAGGATGTTGATATTTTTTTCTTTCAAAATATATCTAACTCCCATTTCTTATGTGCAGGTTTTAATCCTTAAAGAAACTAACTTTTGCACTTCCTTGAAGACTTTAAACTTGAAACTTACTCCCTTGCAACTTTAAACTCTAATGTGGTGCTTAATGAAACTTAATAATAAGATGAATCTAAAAGTTCAAATAATGAACCTTTTACACCAAAGTTGCATACCTTAATGACCTTCATAGATGATGGATTTCCTGGTGATTTGAATCACCTAATTGCTACCCTATGTTTGATGAAATTGCAAATTTTTTTTGTTGTCCAAAAACAACTCTTTAACTCACCAATTTGCAACTTTGAAACTCCTCTAACTTGCTGCTCAAAAATATAGTTTGGTGGCTTGGTCATCGAGTTTGAGGTACTATATTAGATGGTCTAGAGTTGGTTTGAAGCTCTGTCACCATAAATGCTTCTATGGTTGGGATGGTTTCTTGTGGTTGAGGGGTTAATGCATAATTTTTTCCTTCAAGAATGGGTTTGAGTGGTATTTTTTGGGGCAATCCTTACATACGGTATTGGTTTTCCCTATAAAACCCCAAACTGAACCTATTGAAAGAGGTGCTTCAAGTCCATATTACTTTAGGGTTTTTGTTATTAGACTCTTATGTATTCCATGGTATCTAGCCTCCCTTTTTCCTTTGCTCCCATTCCTTCTCTTTTCTTCTTAGGCCTCCAGGGATCAATCATTTTGGTGGTGTTTTTTAGCATAGGTTCATGGCAATATTTTGGTTTAGCTCATTCTGAATCCTTAATGTAGTAAATATTCACTACACTATCTTATCATACCTTTAATAATTTTAATTCAATTGAATGGGAACATTGTTGTTATTCATATTTCCCATGCATTGATTGATAAATTACTCTCCCTACTATGGTTTTGACCATATTTTCTTTTAAATATATTACATCCTAAACTTCACAAATTTGCTTTTAAGCATTTACTTTCTACATTTTAATTTTATGCAATTATATTCAATTAGTCTATAATTTATCAAGGATAGTGGATATCTAGCCTAAATCTATAGGTTGGGAGAGGTCTTGAACCCTTCCATCCAACTATCATTGAAACTAAAATTGTGGGCACATAAGAAGTCAAACCTTTTCCACAATTCAACATTATATATTTCTAAATATTCAACTTGTCTAAATTCAGTTGTACAAGTATGTATGCTAACTAATTTGTATATAGACTTAATTAACTTTAAATAATCTTTATGATATATGATATATTAAAATACACTCAAGGAAATGGTTGGAATTTTTTTCTGCTAATGAACCATCAAATAAGAGCTTATGCATAGACCATAAACCAATATAAAGTCTTAAGAAATCATTTCACATAATTTGTAAAGTTCAAATAACAACTTTAAAAAAATACCATTCTATTTTTAAGATTAATCTCCTTTTATAATTCTAATATGTCAAAAAAAGATAATTTTATTAGAAATAAAACTAATGGTTTTAATAAACCAATATTAATCATTTGACAAGAATTAAATCATGGGAGTTGACATTACGAGTTCAAATTTTTAACGACTTGAACTTAATTCATTTGATGTAAAATTTATATTAATTTATCAAACAAACCATAAAACACACCTTAATATTTTAGAATATGATTAAAATAACATTGTCTAATATAAAGACTATATAACAGTTCTAATACTTGTCTAATTAGAAAAATGAATTACCCATATCAAACTATATAGGTTAGCAACTTGATGCCTAAATTGATATTTAGGATTTAAAAAAAAATGGAGATAAAAACAAGCTGGAATATCTCTAGCTTGAACTCAATGCAAGAAGCTAAAATTAATTGCAAAAAATTATCTTCAATTATTTAAAATCATATGTAACTTAAACTAATAATTATGGAAAGGCTAGGGCACTTCTTATAGAGATTACAATTGTCATTAAAAAATGATAGAAATACATTTCTTTGAGGGATTCATAAATTATTGTTAAGTTATTAGGAAAAATCAATGTGGAAATTGGATTAAAACAACATTATTTATAATATCCATAAACTATTGTTGGAGGTATTGTTAGCAGCTCAATATTCTCCAAAGATCTCACAATATCACAAATTCATACAATTAATCAAACAATAAACAATAACTCACTAAATATTTTATTGAAATGCAATGCTTATTCTTCGATTCACTGTTACAATGCTTTCTACTCAATATATACATACATGATACTCTTCATATTCACAAGACTCTTGACCTTTACACTTACATAGACTCATCTCTTCATACTCATGGGAGATCTAACTCTTCATATTTCTCAATACATAATAATAAATCTCACATATTTACATAAAGATAAAGACTCTCATGATTGTACATAACTCATAACTCCTCACTTATAAACATGAAACTTCACTCACATAACTCACACTTACTAACATGATACCTCACCTACATAACTCCACACTTATTTACATGACACCTATTATATGCTCAAATGTTGAACACACCCTAGAATTAACTATTTACAAGGTACTTGCATTAATCTTTCAAGGTACCAAATAATGCAATACCTCCAACACCACCTTGTATTACATTATTTGGTATGAAAGTCCATTGCCTCTAATTTATTTTTCTTATTTTGCAAAGATGGCTTTGAGATATATTATACTTGTTTTTTCTAAGTGCTTTTGTAAAAAAATTGCAATTTGATCTTCAATAGAAACATATTTTATTTGAATATGATGGTCTAGGATATGATCTCTGATAAAGTGACATCAAGCTTCAACAAAAAAATTTCTTTCATGAAACACGAGATTTTTAAACTCCTTGAATATTATAGTTTAGTATTTTAAGAGTTCTTTTGATCTTCAAATATGATAGAATGTACTATAACCAAAGTGTTTCACATGTAGCATCTCTTGAAATGCGATACTCTACTTATGTTTATGAGAGAGCTACTGCACATTGTTTCTTACAATACCATAAAATAGGTCTTGATCCAAGATAAAATACATAGCATGATGTTGATTTTTTGTTATCTACCAAACCTACATAATCTGAACCTGAATAACCCTATAAATAGGAATTATTGTTTCTCTTGTACTCTAAACCATATTCTATGGTATTGTTGACATATTATAGTATCATTTTTATCACTTTCTAATGGATTTTATTAGGATCTTGTATAAATGTGGAGAGATAATTTACAACAAAAATAATATCCGATCTGGTATTTAAGTATAGAAGACTTCTGATTAGTTGATAATACATAGTAGCATAAATTTTTGGTGATTCATCATATCTTGATAATCATAGCCCTTGTTCCATTAGATTATCTTTAGGTTTACACTTTGTCATTTTATACTTTTCAAGTAACATTTTTACATATTTAATCTTAGTCAATATGATACTATTTTCCTTTTGACAAATTTCTAGACCAAGGTCTAAGATAATAGTGGAGTCCCAAATCTGTAATTTCAAATTCTTTTGTCAAATCACTTTTCACACTATTCATTAGTGTTTTTAAACTTCCTATGATTACTAGATCATCAACATATACTACAAAAATTATTATTTCATATCCAAATTTTTTTATATAAATATTTGAATCAAATGCACTTCTTTTAAAATTGTGTCATAGTAGATGACCATTAATTATAATATGCCATGCTCTAGGGGTTTGTTTCAACCATAGTAATTTTTTAATTTGTAAACTTTTTTTTTATGTCCCTTGATAACAAATCCTTTTGTTGAATCATGTATACTTCTTCAAAATCACCATCAAGAAATGCACTGTTAACATCCATTTGATGTATTTCCCAACCAAATTGAGCTACTAGTGCACAAATTGTATAAATAGTAGTCATTTTTGTTGTAGGTGCAAATTCTTCATAGTCAATTTCTTTTGTTTGGGCATAACTTTTTGCAACTAATCATACCTTATATTTATATCTTGTATTTTGTATTGTATATCCATTTACATCCTATTGTTTTATATTTTGGGTAGATCAACTAAATCCTATGCTTTGTTCTTTATTAGTGTTGTATATTCTAATTTCATTATTGATTTTGATTCTAGTTTATCTTATTGCATTTTGTATTGTCATTGGTTTTGTTACTAAAATCACTAGTCCCATATTTTTTCTTGTCATATTCAAGTTTGAGGACTTGTAGTGCTAAGATATGGTAGTATTTCTAGTTTTGAGTCTTTAAGCATACTTGTATACCATACTGCTTCTTTTCTTTGTGAGGAGGTTATAAATTTTGAGTCCTCAACTAGTTCATTAGATAATTTTTATTTTTATCTAAATATTCTTCTTTATCAGATATAATATCTAAGATTCCTCAGCGGTTTTATTATCCTTTAGATGTTCAATATTTGTTTAGTACTCTTCATTGAATATCACATCTCTGGTCACATAATTTTTTTGTGATTGGATCAGTTATTCTATAACATTTTGAGGCACCATCATATCTAAGAATTATGCCACATAAGGTTAATGTATCTAATTTTTTTCTCTTTTGTTTTAGAATGTACATGTATGCTTTACGTCCAATTTTTTTAGGTGTGCTACTAAAGGCTTTAGTCATGATCGAGCTTGCTCAAGAGTAATATTTTTAAGAGTTCTTGTAGGAGATCTATTTTGAATGTATATTGCAGTACTAACAACCTCTGCCCAATATTTATGACCAATATTTGTTTCTTTAAGCATACAACGACCTTTTTCATAATAGAACAATTTCTTATTTCTACTATACCATTTTTTGTGGTGTATAAGATGTAGTAAGTCACATTTTAAACCATTTTGTAATCATTCGATGTTTTAAGAAAAATATAATTATTCTAATCTCATTCTCCTTAAAAAATGAGATTAGAATAAAATATTCTTTTATACTATTTTTTTGTGATTACATTTTCTAAGGCGAATAAAATTGCCAATCATTCTTAAGGAGAATTTTTTTCTTTCTCCAAAATAAAATATTATTTTTCTAACTCCTTAATTATTCTAATTCCTCTTAATTATTTTAAATGTAATCATTCTCCTAAATTATTCTAATCTCATTATCCTTAAAAAATGTAATCATTCAATGTTTCAAGAACAAAATGAGACTACCTTATGTTGCACTTTTTTCCTCTTCAATCTCTAGCCTGTGACATTATTTGTATGAATTTGATTTAATTTCTCTAGAAACAACTATTCCAATATCCTGGTTGAATGTTACAACCTTAGCAGATGGATTATTTTAGTTGATATTTTCTTAATGTTACACCTACATGTTCTTTCCTCTTTCTACAACATATTCACACTTATGGACTTGTCTATTATCCTTAGAATTGTATGCACACTTTTAGAATATTATGGACCATATTCAACTATTTACTTTATGCTTGCTTGGACGTCAATCCTCAATAATCTCCTCTAGCTTTTTGCTTGCTTGGACGTCTCTATTTCCTCTAAGAATTTTTACTCACTCCTCCAAATGTTGCTTTCTAATAGGCACTTTCTCTAATATGGCTACAATGTGATTTCTCAATATGGCTCTCTCACTAGACTCACAAAAAATATCTCACACTAGGCTCTCAACAATGATTTCACTACAATGATGCTCTCCACACTTGAACAACGAAAGCTCTTACCTCTTCAATGAAAATCACCCTCATTAGACCTCTGATAATGTAGCTCAAAATTTTCTTAATTATTGCTCTAATACCACTATTAGAAATTCAATATTCTCCCAAGATTACGTAATATCACAAATTCATACAATCAATCAAACAATGAACAATAACTTACTGAATATTTTATTGAAATATCTACTTAAGAAATGCATGAAATGCAAAGCTAATTCTTTGATTCATTTTTATAATGCTCTCTACAATATATACATACATAAGACTCTTCATATTTACAAGACTCTTGACTTTTATACTTACATAAAATCTTCATCTCTTCATACTCACAAGATATCTAACTCTTCATATATCTTAATACATAATAAATATCACATATTTACATAAATATAAAGACTCTCGTGATTGTACATAAATCATAACTCCTTACTTATGAACATTGCGGTTCACTCACATAACTCACACTTACTAACATGATACCTCATCTGCATAACTTCATACTTATATACACAATACCTGCTATATTCTCAAATACTAAATACAACTTAGAATAAACTATTTACATGGTCCTTGCATTATTAGTGCAAGGCACCAAATAATGTAGTGCCTCCAATAGGTACTATATTAAAAATATCATTATATTTATAGAGAAGAAAACCATGTAGCTGATAACTTAACCAATCATGATGATCATTGTCTTGAAAAATTAAAATTTTAGAAGGTAACTGACCAAGTGGGATTTTATCTCTTAATGAAAAGATAAGGAGTTAATGTAAAAATATAGCTATTTTAGGAAGATAAAGAATACCTTTGATAAAAATCCAAGGTGCATATGGTTTAATTGACCAAATAACAATGTGAATAATAATATAATAGTTTGTTATTATAATGGGAGTGGCCCCAATATAATTCACTCAAACCTTATAAAATTAGATTAAGCTCAAATGATATTAATATGCGTTTCTAAATACAACTATAGACAATTAAGCTTAGAGCATGGTCATTGATCTTAAATAAAATAATAATTAGTCTATAGTAGAGACTTCCTTGAATCTTAGCATAAGCATCATTAAGATGAAACTAAGCTTTGAGCTTGAAGATTTAATAATGTGATAACTCCATCTTACTATACAATAAGCTTAAGAGATATAAATATGATCTACTTTTGTATATAAAGCACATGTGAATACAACATTAAAACCATGATGAGTGAATATTTTTCAATGTTAGGAAATGATAATTCACATTCATATTTACACCTAGAGATTTGGTAACCAATTAACATTATATGTAAATGCAAATTCCTAGCATAATTGTTGATCACTAAATATTATAAAAACGAAAATATTTTTTTTTGTGCTTAACTTGTTATTCAATAGTTCAAAATCTAACTCACGTTAAAAATACATGAGAAAAAAATCCTCCATGCACTTTCCTTTAACCATATGGACCACAACACTCTTAAAACTTAATATTCTCAAAAGATACTTGGAGATGCTAATGGCTTGAACAAGGTTTTTTGGATCACCTAAGCAAGCTCCCACATGCATCATTTACAAACAATCACATATCATCAACACTCTACTACATGATCTTAACACAATGTCAATGACACTCACTTGACAAGCCTCCTCTACAAAAATCTAATGCTAAAACTTGTACCTATACCCTCCCCTCAACAAGGAACAAACAAAGCTACATGCAACCATTTCACCATAAGTGTTATTAGGTCACAACCCACATTGAGATCTATGTTATTCTTGCTAACTCCCACATCTAACACAAACACCTATCCTCTTGCTCTATGCATAACTATCACGAAAGGGGATAATATATAAATAATATTTCACAAACTACTTAAAAAAATCATAAAAATTCAAAAAGCATTATATAGAAAAAAAATAATAAAACATATGGAACAATCTGTCTATCTAATCAAACTCTAATTACTATAGCATAGTGTGTAAACCTTTTATTTAACATTATAACACTTCAACTAATAATGAAATAATTGATATCAACAATAATAAATATCTAAATTACAAGTGACTTTATTCAAGGTTAAAATACTAACCTTAAGGCTTATTACAATAAACCTATTTATATAGAATGTAAAATAGTCCATAAGGCTTTACAAACGAGTACAATACAAAAGTTAGATATAACCTTAACATGCTCAAAACCTTTTAAAAGTTTCAATATTCATAGAAAATTTGAACTGCATGGTCTTAAATACAAACCATATTTTTCTTTAAACCATAAAACTTCTACCATTATGCTATCCCTCACTATTAAATTAAATAAAATGATGGAAAAAAACTTTAAAAAAAAAATCATGGAATAATATAGATATATCTATTAGACTTACATATTATACTTAATTATTGCATAATAATTACCTCTAACCAAACATCTATTACTAAATAATAATCTTATTGAATAATAAGTATGACATCTATATTTTTGTTTCTTTTGTTTTTTTGATAAATCAATATTTATATGTTTTTTTCTTTTATAATCAAATTATTATAAATAATATAAATAACATCCTTAAAAAAATAATAATAATAAAAAAAATTAAAGTTCCAATTCCCTTCAAAATACCCTTCTTAACCTCACATCCTTGCTCTTAAAACTTTTAATTAACTAAAATAAACATAGATTATTTATTTATTTATTTATTTATATATTACTTTCAATACTCTCAATCTTATATTTCCCGCACGCACAGCAACAAAATTAAGACTGCGGCGCGGAAGTTCCAAACCTTTCAATGCTCTTGATAGCCTCCCTAACGTCTTCAAACTCCAGAGCATCCTTGAAAAATCCGACCAGTCCATACAGTTCCCTATCATGAATATCCCCTTCAAATCTGCTCACCAGAACCCCATTCTTCGGCTGCAATTTCCACGCCACCGGATTATGATCCACTATTGCCACATTCTTCACATCCAAATCCCCCCTCTTCTTCTCACAACTAATCTTCACCAGATCCTTCACGCCATACCTGCAAGAATCCCTGTACAACCGCTTCTTTATAACAAAATCAAAGTCCAGAAAGCCTAGAATAAGATCCACTATCTGTTTCTGGCCCTCCGTAAATACTACAATTTCATAATCTTTGGACAGTTCGGACAAAAATTCGTCCACCCCTGGCCTCTTCATAACATAATAGGGAACGATATGGGAAAATTCGGACAATCCACGGCCAGAAATGCGAGAAATTGTGAAATCATGAACCGCAAGAGGATCCGGGCTCGCCTTCACCAAGGTACCAAACAATTCCACCACAATTGTTCGTTTTCTTCCTTCAATACATCGATTATTTTCAATTTGATCATTATTATTGTTAAATTTGTTATATAAGTGGATCGCCTCCCTGAGATCGTTGCAAGGCGCGGCACTGTTGCAAAATTTTAGGACTCTTACAAGCTCCCTGTCACTTAGGTCGCCTTTGTAGGGTTTCACCGGAAAAGCATTTTCCGGCTGCAACTGGTAATTTTCCGGCTCGTCGTCGACAATGACGATGTTTTGGAGGTCCCGGCCGACATTTGAGAGATCTTTTGCCCTGATGCCGTGATGGAGTTTTGTGCAGGAGTCTCGGTACAGCCGGTGGTTTATGGCGTTGTGGATGTCGAGTCTGTTGAGGATCGGGTCCGCGAACTCTTTGCAAGAAGCCGTGAAGACTATTATTTCGTAATTTTTTGACAGTTCGAGCAGGAATTTGTCAACACCGGGTCTTTTCCGGACGTAGCAGAGGGTGGGTCGCTCTTGAAGGCCGTGGACTGTGACGGTGAAGTGGTAGTGCTGGGGCGGGGTAAAGGAGGCGTAGATTAGGGTTTTCTCCATGTCCAGGACGATTTTTTTGCGTGCGTATGGGATGATTTCATTTTGATTGTTGGGGCCGTCGGTTTTATGTGATCTGTTGACGGTGGGAGAAGCGTCAGTGTCGCTTGTGGGTGCTTCTGAGAGAGTCATTGCAGCGTCAGTCAGAGTTCTAATTGAGAGTGGGATGACGGCAGAGGAATGTGAATGAATTGGATTGTTTGATGTTATATAGGCGTCCAAACGCTTCGGTTTTCATCTTCAAAAGCAGCGACTCTCTCAACTTAAGCTTTTGTTTTTTTAATTGTTATGTGGAATGTATATTTATTTATTTATTAGAAATTTTTATGATTACATTTAAGGTTGAGTATTTTTGAGTAAATACTTCTTATAGATATACATATCGGTCGTGGGATTGAAGGTTGAGTATCTTTATTTTAACCATATCTCTCTTAAGGTTGAGAGCTAAGTTTTATCATACATCCACACAGGCCACACAACCGTTTGAACCTTGAACTTTTTGAAGAACTTTTGAGTATTTTTATCTTAACCATATCTCTCGTAAGGTTAAGAGCTAAGTTTTATCATTCATCCACACACGCCACACTTAAGTTTGAACCTTAAACTTTTTGAAGAAGAACCAAAGTCCAAGCGTATATTTTTATTATATGGTAATTTCATATAAGTATCATCACTATAAATCTCTTATTTAGAGGTTCAGGTTTAAACAATGGTTATATATATATATATATATATATATATATATATATAAATAAACTAGGTCTCTTTTATAAAAGTTAAGAATTTAATGGTTATATTTGTAAGGTGTTATTGAGCATAATTTAACTTTGCAAAGGATTAGGTTTTTTTTTCAAAAAATATCTTATTTTTTAGGAGTCATATCTTCGCGAAGAGAGTTATTCGATTTAGCTGATTCTTGGACCAACTTGTGCAGAATTTGAATAGCTTTAAAATGAGTGGTCATATGCAAAAATCCAAGCAATATTGAGGGAGATACAACCTTGTGAAGTCAACCATTCGAAATAAGGGTAGTGACGATTTTTTAAGTCACAAAAAATGAAATTGGAAATATTTGCCAACTAAGGTTCAAATGAAGGGAAGAGCAATGAAGGGCTATGATTTTAGCGAGGCAAGACATTCTATTTGGACAAAGAATTTTTCAACTAAGTTCATTTTTCCCTTTCTTTATCTTAGAAATTGTGCATGAAAATTTTATAAAGTTTTTATCAAATATTATATTTGTTATAGAACTTTCAAATAAATTTTATTAGATTTTGAGTTTTAGTTTCTTTTCCATGGATCTATTTATAGTTTAAATCCTTAGAATCATACCTAGTTGTAGAGGTTAGTGAGCGCACCTTAGAGAGATCCTCATTGCTCCAAGATAGGGCAGTTTTTGGTTAATGGGTATTGGCCAAGGGCTTCAGCCTTGAGAAATGAATTGATAGGAGTTGGAAGTCTCTAGGAGTGATTCTATCATTTCTTCCTAGCCATTTTTTTTTCTAGGGGAGAAAGAGAAACAATCCTAAAAGGGGGTCCTTGGTTTATGGGAAGAGTAGGGCTCTTCCTTACCCGCTTGTATGAAGGTTTTTCACCTAAAAAATGTAAATCTATCCCTAATACCAGTCTAGGTAGGATGTTTGGATTACCCATTGAATTTTAGGATATAGATACCTTCAAGGCAATAGACAACACTTTAGGAGAATTCCTTGAGATTTTAGATACAACAAAAGAAGGAATTTTGGCTATTTATGCTCAAATATTGGTCATGCTTGATATAAGTAAAGCTTTACCAGAATCATTCTTAAGTATGGGGATAAAATTTCTAAATTATCCTACCCAATTCGCCAAGTATACCTCTACATATAATTAACACCCCAGGGAAACAAATTCATTTTTGGACCTTGTTCTACACCCAAAAAATATATCGATCCAGTTCTGTAACCGTTCGAAACCAATTCTATACCCATCCGACACCGGTTCTATAACCTTTTGACACTAGTTCTATAATCGTTCGACAATATTTCTACAACCGGCTGACCATTTTGTAAATGAACCTTGTTCTACAACCGACAAAACCAACCGGAACCACACTACAACCAGAACTTGTACTGCAACCAGGCGAAACCATTTGCAAGCAGAACCTGTACTACAATCGGGCAGACTAAATTTTGCATTCGTCAAAAAACATTTTGTAAACTAACCATTTTCTACAATCAGTAGAACCGATCGAAACCACACTACAGCTAGAGCCTGTACTACAATCAAGTGGAACCATTTGCAAGCGAAACCTATACTACAATTGAGCAGAACCATTTGTAAGTGGAACCTGTACTGCAATCAGGGTGAACTAAATTTTGCATCCGTTTGAAACCATTTTTGCATCTAGAACCTGCTCTGCAACTTGTTGGAACAATTTATGCACCCATTCAAAACCACTTTTGCATCTAGAACCTGTTCTACAACCTGTCGAAATAATTTTTGCAATTGGAACCTTTTCTGCTACTGGCTCCTATTTTGCATCAGGTAGATTTTTAGAACCTATTTTGCATCCGGACCTCATTCTATACGAGATTCTCTATTACTGCTCTACTTGCCATGTTTTTCTCTATTTTTCCATGTTCTGCATGTTATCCGTTGTTTTCTCTCTTTCTATTAAAACTCTTTGATTCTTTAAGAATAGGTGAATCGAAGATATTGTGATTCTATATTTCTAGTCCACTTTGTACCATAATCTTATATTTTTTGACATGTATCTTTAATGATTTTCTATATCTGAAGACATTTTGATTCTTTGTTTCTAGCTCATTTTGTGCTATACCTATCTCCAGTTATTTTTTGCATAAAGAAATTTTTTATAAAATGATTTCAATTTGAATAATTTTTGCTTTCAACAAAAAAATAACAAGTGGCATAAATTGATAAAATCATAATAAAACATGGCAGGAAACAAGTATGTATAATCTACCACCCCACTATTTGTTTATTCTATTTATGATATTATCTTAAGGCCTAACAAAAGTACACTCTCTTCAACATTTTCTTACTCTACTAACTTGAAAAATAATTTTCTTACAAATAAAATGTCACCCGGTGATGGAAAGAAGGGGGCTAAATCTTTAGCTGAAAATAGTATCCTTAAATATTTTAGCCAAACTTCGAAATGCAACGAGGCAACGACATCTATACAAATTCAAGGTACAAATGATTTTTGACTTCCCAGTATGTGCTTGATTGACGATATGAATATTTTTTCTATATATTTTTTTAATCTAAGAATGATAAAAAATATTATGGTATGCTACTATGCAGAATACCCTATCGATCTTGATATGCCTCCACTTGAAGATATTACCCAACAAGAGATGCCTTCTAATGAAAATCCCCTTGACAATGACATCCAACAAACACTTGAAGACAACCCTCGAAATGACATTACAATTGAAAATGAAAGTGATAAATCAAAATCATTACAAGTTTCATATGAATCTTTAAGCAAAAAGTCTAAAAACATAAAAGCATCTAACTAGATACTTGGAAGGGGATTTAAGAATGAATGGACAGAAATATTTCCCTGGCTTGAGCCTGTCTTGAATGAAGATAACCAAATCGATGAAAAATAATGTAGATAAAAAATTTGTAGTTGGAGACTTGGTAAGGATCACAGCCTGCAAAATAAGATTGATACTATTGAAAAACATGCTGGCAATGTTTATGTACAAGTTATAAAAAGTAATGGTGCAGTTAGTAAAGAAGTTAAGTGGAAGGATGCATTAGAATGTATGCATTTAAGATATGTTATAGAATATGACAATCACTTAAAGCAACAACAATATCTTGTTGAGAAAGGTGGGACAATTGCAGCCCAATTCATAAAATTCAAAGGACCATCTTAGCTTCAAAAAGTATGCAGTTGTAGACACCTAAAACGCGTCATGCCGAGGGCGAATACTTATATGGACATGCTACAATACCATATGGAGGATCTTGGACAGTCTCTAAGATAGAGAAGTGGTTCTAACCACTCAATTTAGGCATTTTGACCTAATCAGTCTGAATCGCAGTCTAGACCTGCGATATCCAGTCTAAACCGTGGTTGACACTTGCAGTCTGCAGTCTGGACTGCAACTGTGACTTGCGGTCTTAACTGAAGTTCAGTTTGGCCTTCCATTCGAGCCAAATTGGTTGAAGTGACCAAAAGATCTAGAAGAAGGTAGTTGAAGGATGAAATATTCTAGAGGCTTTCATCCCAACTATCCTAACCATCCTTCTTGGTCTTGGCTTCTCCATGAAGCCACCCCTAGCCCTAGGGGCATGTTATAAATACCCCCTCCAAATGGGTAGAAAAATAGAAGCAAGCATTGGAGATTTGAGTAGCAAAGCCCTGGCGAATTGTACACTCAAACTGAGTATACTAAGAGAGAGCTATTGCACTTAATCCCCGACCCTTTTGCCAACATTCATGATGAATTGCATTATGGATGTCCTAGGAGCCTAGGAGGATCAAGAAATGCAAATCCAGGAAAATGAAGGCCCTTCACATCGAATTGATCACCAAATCAATCTGAGGACAACGAAGGTGACCCTTGAACATCAATTTGGACAAGGAGATCAAGCCCACTACCCTTGATTTTGAGGGTAAACCTATCAGAGGTCAAACCGTGGTTATCAGCCATGGTTTACAGTGCAGACCGCTCACCAGAGCTACGGTTTGCAACAAGTGACAAATCACCTTACTCTTTTTATTTTTGTCCGGTTAAATAAGGTAGATTAATCATTTCTTAGGTTTAATTGCAGTTTAGAAGAATTTTGAACGTAGGAATTGGCTTAGAATATATAGTTTATGCTTTACATTAATTAGGACATTTGTGGATCTTTTATGCACCTCTATGCTTCTATTTTGTTATCTGATCCATGTATTATTTGTCTAATGATCTCCTTTATGCTATATTACAAATATTGATTCAATTAGCATAGTTTAAAGGTTTTCTTTATGTTTTTTTGATTATTAGTTTAAATGGCATTATCATGTATGTTTCCTTAAAGGGCCTCATTATGAGAGGCTATCTATCTTTTTGATCGTGTGATGTTGTTTCTTGATCATAGGAAGATAGGTACAAGAGGATTCTATATCATAATCCTTCCACATCGCGAAGAAGGGGGTCAACTCCACCCCAAGGCAGTTTACGACTAGTCAAAGGATAATATTAATGCGCCTACCCTATTGAGGGCATTGACAATTGTATAAATTGTATCATCATTCAAGTGACCCTAAGAGGGGCATATTTGTAATAGAGATTCATTCATAATCAATATAAGAAATATCATTTTGTTGAATTTGTGCAATGTGTCAAGCTTTTTACGCTTTTATGATGACTATAGACTAATACAGTAGATAGGTGCATGCTTTTTGGTTATTTCAGAAGGTGATCATGATGGGACTCCGTATTTGTAGCCCCTGAGTGCTGATATTTTTTATTTTTTTATCTCAGGTGCTAACCGCAGCTAACAACTATGGTTATTTGTTGGCCCGTAGCTTTCACCCGTGGTTCACACTGCAGCCCATAGACCAGAGCTACGGTTTATAGCAAAAGTAGCAGACAACAGAGAAACCACTTGGCATCAAATCAAGAGCTAAGGTAGACTCTGTTTTTATTCTCGGTTCTATATTTTATTCTCTATGTTTTTTTACAGTAAGCATTAAATTGATTGCAAATTAGGTACACTAAAAAAAAAGGATGAATGAATAGTCCTAGTTTGCTTTCGTATTCCTTCCATTAGAAATGCGCTACTAGAAACAACGGACCTCTGATTGTAGTCTGCCCTAGAATATAGTGACTTTGATAAAAATTGAGTGGTTGTTTGCATGCTTGAGGCCCAATTAGAAGCCAGGTCATCGTAATTACATTGTCATAACATCATGTAGGACATAGCATGCATAGCTTTCTAAATTTGAAACATTCCTTTTCTATTTATGCATATCATGTAGGAATGATCATATGAATGCTCTTTTATGCATTTGTCTTTATCCAAAGTAAAACGAACCACACACACCATGTTTCATTTAAACATTAGTGGCGTTGGGCTCTCACATCCAACCCATTTTATTGAGACCAATAGTGGATGTCATTACCACTTGGTTGGCTCATTTGAAATTGTATTATCGGGCCCCGCTCATTGCCAAGGTCGACCCAAGAATTGTTCTATCCGTGCAAAATAGCACACACTCATCTTCGAAAGAGTATATCGCTACGCACGATGTGCTGGGTGAGGGTTGGTAGTACCTATGCTACCTCATTGAGTATGGACTTCATTCCCATATTTGGCTTGTGCGAGTATATAGGTGAAATCCAATTAAACTGAGAATAAAATCCAACAATTTTGCAAAACACGCGAGAGTTTCTCATATTGACACAACACGTTTTGAAACAACATCAAACAATTTAAGGCTCATTTTAAAATTTAAAAATAAGATAAGCATCATTGTATACCTTGTTTTATAATAAAAGATACATCTAGACATTAGGTACACTATGGTGGATACATGGGATGGTCAATAAAGGTGCAAGCCTGAAGCCAATGACCAAGCCCTGATCAATTCATAAATATAGGTGTCTAGTCATCAACCACATGAGCAAACCGAAGGTCGTTCAACGAGCATTAGAGGAGATAACTCAACATGAGGGGATCCCATTGAGCATACCCTTGATAGACTAGCATCAGTGCATTCTGTTAGACGTAGATTAGAGCATGGAGCTTCTCAGCATGAGGGTGCTCCACTCGGAAGCCATTATCGAGATCACAGTGCATGCGCATCCACGAGATCGATGAAAGAGTATGTCATGCAGAGGACCGATTGGTACCCATTCACATTAAGTCTATAGGGTGTAATATACCCCCACATTCTAAGTATAGAAGGAATAGAGATCCGTCGATTCAGGGGTAAGTATATGGGCCCCCTACTGAGCGCAAGTCTACCCATACTCCCACGTGTACTATAGCACGTAAGATCACCATCGATATATCGAAGGTGGGAGCTAATTGAACACCACCCCATGAGATGTGGAGGTCTAGACAACTAGACGGTCTAGGTAGTGTGTTAGAGAAGTTAGGTTTCAGGCCTTCGGCTTCACCCACTCGTGCTCTAAATGAGCGTAGCGGGAGCACCACTAGAACTACTAGAGAGCATGGAGAGGCTTCTAAGCATCCTCATGTCTCATGTCCACTATCCACGTATGGTGGCACATAGTACAAGACATAGCACGATGTCGATGTCGTCTTCATAGACAGAGGCAAAGGCACAGCACATTAGTTCGATGGTATAGAACCCATAAGGTCGCTCGTACAGAGCAAGCATACCAAAGGCCTCCTACGATTGACCAAGTTTAAATATCATAGTGACTGGCCTTTGAATAGAAATGCCAACTCCAAGATCAATTAGAGGATGCTTTCCTAGAGAGGCAACGCATTAAAGATGAAGATCTTCAAGCGCAAAGGCTTACTAGACAGAGGTTGTATGAGTAGCGCTTGTGCAAGGAGTACATCCTCATCCAAAAGGAGTGTGTAGAGCAGGAAGATAGGTTGGCTAGGGTCGTCCTATATTCTTAGGTCGAGCATAGAGAGCAGGTGCATAGGAAGTCTCTTTCGCAAGCCGACATGCACCATGAGCGCATAAGCGTTCACACTCATATCACTACCCATCAGAGAGAACGATCGCCCTTGGTCGACAATCATAGGCAACAACATTATGAGGAACAAGAGGGGAACAGATGCAACTAGGAATATCTTGAGAGTTCTCGAGCTGAGGAGGAGGAAGAGCAACGCCCTCCACCCCGATAGAAGAGGATTGTACCTCCAAGACCGCCTTTACATCGACTTAGGGAGGAGGATTTTCTATATTCTAAGGCTTACAAAGCTTTGGTCGAGAAGGTCAAAGCAATTAAGTAAGGCACGACTATCCAAAAGTTGACACTAAGGAAAATTCATAATGAACCTTTAGATCCCTCGATGCCTACACCCCCATACCCTGAGCATTTTGAGATGCCCAGGTTAGACAAATTCAAGGGTGATGAAGAGCCACAAGAACATGTCATGAGCTTTCTAGATGCTTGCTTCCAAATAGAGAACAATGATGCATTGTTATTGCGTACGTTTGTCATGACACTCTCTGGGCCAGCCCGAGAGTGGTTCAATCAGCTAAAGAAACATAGCATAACAAATTTTGAGCAATTAGTTGATGCCTTTCTTGAACTCTATTCCTTCGGCATCAAGAAATAGGCCAACCTTTCCGATTTGGTTGTGTTAGCTCAGCATGATGATGAGCCAATATAATAGTACGAGAAGAGGTGGAGGAGATTAATGGTAAAGTTACCGTTATCGATTCTTGCCACAAAATTAACTCGAATGTTTACAAAGAGTTGTGCCAAGCACATCTTGCTACTGTTGTAGCTGCAAAAGTATGCTACATTCGAAGAAGATTTGTTGTAAGCCAAGGTAATTGAGGATATCAAGTTGTAGGAGGGCAACTTGAAGCTCAAAACCAGGAAAGAGGGATATCAAAAGAGTACCTCAAAGCAACAAGGCAAGCAGGCCCATTTGAATTAGGTGGTACTAAATCTCCAAAATGAGTATAAAGGGCAAAATTAATAGATTTATCAAGCTCATCCTCCTGCGTAATACGACCAGCGTAAGAATAACTACAAGGAAAAGAACAAAGAGCAACGCCCACCTTGCATATTCACGCCATTGACGGAATCATTGACATCAATTTTTTGTCAGCTCTACAAGGCCAAGGCAATAATATTTCTTGAAGTCAAGATGGTTGATCCTAATCAGCCCAAGCCCAAAGACTATCAGGAAGATTTGTTTTACATATTTCATAGAGCGAAAGGCAATGACATCGAGGTATGTCGGTCTTTCAAAAATATTGTGCAAAATATGATAGAAAGGAGAGAGCTTGTGGTACCAGGCAATCCCCAAGTTCCGAACAACCAAAACATGGGGATTTTTTAAAAAAAATTACCAAACCATAAGGCACCCCGTAACCACACTGGCCAAGTCAATCAAGTGCAAGTCGAACCACCTATCCAGGGGTTCTTCAGCATGGTCAATGTTGTTACCATACATGGGAGGTATGAACGTCCAAATTAACCTCATGCTCCCATTCAAGTACAGGCCATGCCCCAATAGCGACAGACATAAAATATTCCAGGCCCACCAATGAGATTGGTGGTGACCATTAAGAGCAGGCTGGTTCAAAACCTGCAGATGACTCCTACGAAGTTGTCAATATATGAGCTTATACAGCAGTTACCTATGCATAGAGAGACTCTTATGGACATTCTATGGCCCATTGAATTACAGTCCCAAGATGCATAGGTGTTCATGAACTTCCTAGGTAACGTACAATAGTGCCAAGAACCAATGATCCAATTCTACGATCATGAAGTGAAAATGGTTTCTACAAGCATGGCTGACCCGCCACTACATATCATTGCATGTGTTAACCATGTATTGTTCAAAATGGTCTTGATTGACATTGGTTCATCAATCAATATAATCACGATGAAGGCATTGCACTATTTGAAATTATCTAAATCACTCGTCGTACTAACCACCTTTACATTGACAGTGTTTAATGACACACTATGCTCTACGATTGGCACGATTGTCCTACCTATTTAGGTGAGACTAAAGACCATTCCCGTAACGATTGTCCTACCTATTCAGGTGGGACTAAAAACCATTCTCGTAATGTGTCACGTGATAGAGGGCGCTTTGCAGTATAACATCCTGTTGGTGAGGCCTTGGATTCATGAAATGTGTTGTGTTCCCTCGATATTGCATAAGTGTGTCAAGTATATACACGAGGGACAAGTTCATGTGGTTTCATCAGATGAATAACCATTCAATTTCGTGAACTTAGAAGATTTTCCAGGGGGCTTTGTACTCCCATCAATGCACTTGGACATACGGCCCACATCGTCAGTAAGGGTTCCAAGAGGTGAATAGACAGTGCATGTTCAACCATCGATATTTGTATCAAATAGATCTGAACATACCACTGCAACTTCTTTGAGATCGAGTGCATCAGCAATGCGTTGGGATGACGAGAAATTAAAGGTAAAATTGGGTAGGAAAGAAGCAAAGAACGTGCCCGAACCAGTCGTCATTGAGGTTGCCACTCCCATGGAGGTGGAGGAAGCCCAAGATCAAGTCAAGGAGGCACCTCAGCTTGCTTCTCCTGCATCGTCAGCAAGGTCATCCGTACCATAGGTGACTATTCACCTAGCTAGTACAGGTCTGGATGAATACCTTATGCAAAATGTGACCTTTGGTCCTATTTTAGAGATTACATGAGACATAGGTTGGTCGATATCCCATCGATATCCTGTTGGATCCATATACCATTGGGCGAGCCACCCAACCAAAAAAACTTCATCTACACTGGGTTGGACCAAGTTCCAATGCGAGCACCCATGGAGATGAATGATGAGGAACAGTTCACGGTGAACATTCAATACTTATCCAACCCAGAGTATGCCATGCATATTTTTAAGCTCTATCATTGGCATGGATACGACCTTGGTATTTTTGAACAAGGACGAAGAACCCCTCTTGAACTACGTTATCAGTTGGAAACTGATAGGTTTGGATTGGGATTGCAGATTCAGGGACATGATTTACTCGTTGTATCATTGGATCATTTATACCTGAGTCTAGGGGACAACGTGGATTTTAATCCATATCATCCTAACATGTCTAGTCTTCGGGGCAACAACCCAATGGTGTCAATAATCACCATTGAGGTACAGGAGTTTGAACATGAAGAGTTCTTGGAGAAAAACCCCAAAGGCAACCTGGGTCATCAAAATCGTATCATAATCAACGATATTGGTATGCAGGGGCACAACCCCATAATTCTAGGCGATCTCGAAGATCTTTGTAGTAAATATGGAGAGGAGTCCACCTCCTAAATAAGTGGACCGAGTTATGATGCAGATGGCGAGTCCTCAGATAATGATCAATCTGAAGAGGAAGCTGAACGAGCCTTCGTGGTTCTGGTATTTCTATGCCATTTGTTGCCTATAGAGCAATTATATGAGATACAAGAGCATTGCATAGTCGATAGTGATTATAAATACGAGACAAATCAGGCCTACTTAAGGCCTCATCCAGCTAATCTCCCAATATTTGTGGACACAATAGAGTGGTCTGCTCATAGTAGCAATCATAGCGATGACTATGAGATGACCGATTCGAGGCTTGTATACCCGCTACATCTATTATCGATGGAGTCAGAATATGTTATAGAATAAGTGCCTCTCAAACTGGTCACTCTAAAGAGGAAGCAAAGCCATTTTTGCATCGGTTTCATATATACGATCATTCTATCCGATTTATCTGAATAGTGATGATAGTGATCGTAGAATCAGATACATAGGACCACATCTGGCAGATCATCCCTTGTATATGGGGGGAAGTGAAGGATTATATTTGTATAGTGATGATGAGGATTCGTTGGAGATGGCCTATTTGGGGCCTCATTGCCTATGTAATCGAAATCCACCTCGGGTTCCGTCACCTATTACTGCTGTAGGTTTACGTCGAGAGATTAATCTCTAGTGCCACCTCAGGGAAAGAATAAATCTAGAAGAGGAATATCAAAGACTCTTTCCCCATCCACCTACTTATGCTGAGCTACTTGAGCCGAGAGATCCCATTTTGCAATTAGTGCATAGGGAGGATCTAGTTGTCCGGGCATCCCACAAGGAGGACTCGTTCGTCCTCATACCATCTAAGCTAGATCTTGGGTATGAAAGCTACACATATGATGTAGAGTTTAGTTTGTGTGGTCCTAGAGATCAATTCCATTTCATCAACATGGTCTCCATTGATTTGACCACTCCACTCCATAATCCAGTAGATCCATCCAAACCATTGCATCTGAACATGGATGCTATCGATTGGGATCACACTAATTTGCCAGTAGAGCCTGAAGACTTCTTCTCGAATGAAGAGATGTTGCAACCATTTTATTTTGTACCATGATGTGCTTATGATGTCTATCATGCTAAACATGCTTTCGATAAAGAACATATAAATCCATCTAATGACATCCATTTGTTCCCTGTGCCTCATCAGCTTAAGGAGGGATCCCACATTTCAGTAGAGGAAACCTTCGAAGTGGATATTGGCAACGACCCCACCAATCCAAAGAAGGTTAAATTTGGAATGAGTCTCACTCTAGATGAGCGCGCTAGCATCATCCCTCTACTGAAAGAGAGACCTGACATTTTTGCTTGGACATACAAAGATATGCCCGATCTAGACCCAAAATTGGTTACTCATAACCTTTCGCTAGACCCGTCCAAGAAGCCCGTCAAGTAGAAGATCAAAAATATGCATCCAATAGTAGCCTTAATGGTGAAAGATGAATTACAAAAATTATTGGATGTAGAATTTGTCATTTCCATCGACTATTCATAATGGGTATCCAATATGGTGCCTGTAGGAAAACCAGATGGAAGGATCCGTATTTGTATGAATTTTAGAGATCTCAATAAGGCAACACCCAAAGATTCATTTTTGTTTCCCAATATCGATGCTCTAGTAGACTCTACTACAGGTCATGAAATGCTCTCCTTAATGGACGGTTTTTCTAGTTACAATCAAATTTGGATTAAGCCCGAAGACCAGCACAAAACTATGTTTATAATGTCATGGGGAACATTTTGCCACAAAGTTATGCCATTTGGTCTCAAAAATGCTAGTGCTACATATCAGCGGACCATGACATATATTTTTCATGACTATATGCACAAAATTCTTGAATATTATATTGATGATTTTCTAGCCAAGTCATTGCTACGAGAAGAGCAGGCGAAGGTATTAAGAAAATATTTTGATTGCCCAATAGAGCACAACGTCAGGCTAAATCCTAAGAAGTACATATTTGGCATAACTTCTAGAAAATTACTAGGGTTCATTGTCTCCAAGAGAGGCATCGAAGTAGACCCAGTGAAGGTCAAGGCCATTTTGGAAATGCGTCTTCCTACCAATATTAAGAAATTAATGACCTTCAAGGCAAGGTAGCCTTGATAAAGCAATTTATCTTTCAACTATCAGATAAATTTAAACCCATGAATCGACTACTACATAAGGGTATATCATTCAACTGGTATGAGGACTACAAGGCAGCCTTCGCTGAGATAAAGCAATACCTGGTGACACCACAATACCTGGTGACACCACCAGTGTTAGCTCCACCAAGGCCAAAAGAGCCTTTTTTGCTATATATATCGACAACAGACTTTGTGTTAGGGACCATGTTGGACCAAAAGAACATACAAGACAAATAGCAAGCCATATATTACATTAGTCGAACCTTGGTGAGTTACAAGCTAGGATATGCATATGTGGAAAAACAATTTTTAGCAATAGTTTTCACTACCAATAAATTATTGCACTACATGTTAAGTCACACGACATATGTGATATCAAAGAAAAATCTTTTGCAGTATATGATGAACAAGACATATCATAATACACGTATTGTAAAGTGGATCATGCTATTGACAGAATTTGATCTAAAATTCATAAGCTAGAAATCCATTAAGGGACAGGTCATAGCAGATCAGTTAGCTGAGGTGCCACTATCCAACAATAGGCCTTTAACAATTGAGCTTCCGGATGATGCAATGTTTGTATTATCCGAAGCTCCCGAACCCGAAGAACCAAAGAATAATGTTGATATGACTATGTTCTTTGATGGTTCGAAATGTGAGCAAGGATCTGGCATAGGTATTATGTTTTTCATATTGCAAGGAGCTCCAATACCCTTGTCATTCAAACTAGACTTCCCATGCACCAACAATAACGCTGAATATGAAGCCCTACTTTTGGGCCTCCATACAGCCATCACCATGAATATCAAGAGACTAAACATCTTTGGTGATTCCCTGCTCATAATTAACCAAGTGAAGGGACTATTTCAGTGTCAATGTCTGATATTGAAAGCCTACAAAGATCTTGTTAGCACATATCTAGCTAAACTGGAATGGTATGACATCGAGGCAATCCCTCATTCATCATCAAATAGGTTCTTAGACACCATGGCATCTTTGGTATCCTTAATCCCTCATAATCTGTCTGTCGACTTCAATATCATCCACGTCAAGACACTCTTGCATCTTGTAGTAAAGCGTGCAACATTTGATAACAAAGAATTAGTTAACATGATTAGTGTGGAGCCAAAAGCTAATTGGTTCTACAAAGTTGAAGATTTTCTCAAGAAAGCACCCTGAGGGTCTTTAACCTCCTAGAGTCCTATGAGGAGTGGCACCACCATTCACCACAAGGTTGTTTCCTAGTCTACATTTGCAAAAGTAAATACGTAGGGGGAGCAAGTCATCTTAGCAGTCAAAGCTGAGGCTCATCAGAATTGGATGTCACAGATTCAAGACTTCCTAAGACTTGGTTTTGTCCCAAAGGGACTGTCACGTGTTGCAAGATGCACATTTAAATAGAAAGTGACTAAATTTGTCTTGATAGGAGACATTTTGTATCGTCGAAGTTACGATGGAGTTCTCCTTCATTGTCTTGAGCCCCAAGAGTCATCTTGGGCAATTTTAGAAGCTCATGATGGTACGTGTGGTGGCCATTTCAACAACATGGCCATCATCAAGCGCATCCTTCAAATGGGTTATTATTGGCCCACTATGGAGAAGGATTGCAATGTATATGTTAGGAAATACGTAAAATGTTAGCATCATGCTAATCTTATGCACCTACCATCATAGGCCTTACAGCCCATCCAAGCGGCTTGGTCATTTGCTCAATGGGGGTTTGATCTAATTGGAAATATCTCTCCTCCATCATCAGGTCGACACACATTCATTATTACAGCTAATGAGTATTTTACAAAGTGGGTGGAGACCATTCCCTTAACAACAACCATTGGAGCTCGCATAGCAGAGTTCATAATGGAGCATATCATAAGTCATTTCGGGATACCATCCAAAATATTTTTAGATAATGGAATTTTTTTTAAGAACAAAATTATGTGAGCTTTAACATCTAAGTACCACATCAAACACAATTTTGCAACTCCATATTATCCGCAAGAAAATGAGCAAGCTGAGGCCTCAAACAAGACTGTGGTAGCCATCTTGAAAAATACAATGTAAGAACACCACAAGGATTGGCATATACAGCTGCCCCTTGCATTATGGGTTTATAGGACTAGCATTCGGACTCCCACTGGGGCAACTCCATTTTCACTAGTATATGGCATTGAGGTCATTATGCCCTTAGAATTGGAAATTCCAACATTGTGCGTCGCATTGAAAGAGTTCATCGATGACGACATCGTGCGGTAAGCTCGACTAGAGCATTTTACGCTACTGGATGAACATCGCGTGAATGCCCTAGAGCATCTTCATGTCTATCAGGAGCGATTAAAGAAAACCAAAAGAACTCAAATTTGTCATTCGATATGTGATACAAATTTATGACTAATTGGTGAGGACCCTATATCATATCTAAAAATATTGGTCCGAGTACTTATCGCCTGACATCGCTAGGGTGTTGAAGAGCCTGAACCTCTCAACATCATCCATATTAAGGTATTCTATGCTTAGAGAGTGTATCTAAAAAGGCTCCAAAGGCATCTGTAAGCCCTTTGGTCAATCAAAAAGGCACCAAGGATTTCTAAAAAATCAGTTGGTCAACCCAAAGGCTTCGAGGGTTGCTTAAAGCCATCCGGTCATCCCAAAAAGGTACCAAGGATTTCTAAAAATTGCTTGGTCAACCCAAAGGTTCCGAGGGTTGCTTAAAGCCACTCGGTCATCCCAAAAAGGCACCAAGGATTTCTAAAATTTCTTGGTCAACCCAAAGGCTCCGAGGGTTGCTTAAAGCCACTCGGTCATCCCAAAAAGGCACCAAGGATTTCTAAAAATTGCTTGGTCAACCCAAAGGCTCTGAGGGTTGCTTAAAGCCACTTGGTCATCCCAAAAAGGCACCAAGGATTTCTAAAAATTGCTTGGTCAACCCAAAGGCTCCGAGAGTTCCTATAGCTTCTCGATCATCCTAAAAGGATCCAAGCTCTCTTGCGAAGAGTTTGGTCAACTAAAAGGTTCCAAAGGTGTCTGTAAGCCCTTTGGTCAATCCAAAAAGCTCCAAGGATTTCTAAAAATTGCTTGGTCAATCCCAAAAAGATCCAAAGGCATATATACTTGTCATTTTGTCAAATATAAAAGCTCAAAAATTCATAAAAATATATAAAATTCCAAAAAAAAATTGGTAAAGCATAAAATCCAAAAACATTTTCTTTTGCAGTTTGCATTTTCATACATGCATTCACCTCATCATATTGTATTTAGGCATTTTTCATCTGTTGCATTCCATAGTAGAGTGTAATATGTCTATCAAAATCTTACAAATGGTCGTACGTTTGTGTTTCAATCATGCACCCTTGTATTTATCATAATTCATTGCATTCATACACGATACCTGTTGTGGAGAAATATGTATGTATATTAAGTTTTCTAGTCATTCAAACATACCTAGTGGGTTCTTCAGATATTGTAGAAATATTTCTTTGCTTTTATAGACGAGGTCATTAGTTGGGATAGTGCTTCAACATATCAGGATCCCGTCACTAAGAAAAAAAATATAAAATCCTGCTAAGACAAGGGATGATGAAAGTTGCGAAAGTGGTCTTAGGTATCTAAATAGATGAGTTTCACGACATGCTTATCTTGCAAATAGTTTGGTCTAGAGTGGTGAACTTGGGCAAAAGGACAAGAATTTCCCTTATAGCTCCCAAAGTTACAAAGTTTAAATCCCAAGTTACAAAGTACAAATTTCAAAATACAAATTTCAAATCAAATGTAAAGTGACAGTGAATCAAAAGCACTATAAAAATCCCTTGCTCAAAGAAAACAATAACATGTGGACTAACAATGATTTTTATCACTATATATGATCAAGTAAGAAGGGTGAGAACTTGAATCCCTGGATTTACCACCTTTTGAAATCCATAGAGTGATCCCTGATCGCAGCAATGGGTTGGAAGATTCCCGCCTGCAATCATATGGGTAGTTCTATTGGGTGATCTCCAAATGTAGCAATGGGTTGAAAGAGTCCCACCTACATTTGAAGGGGTAGCCCTGATCAATTTGCAAGATGAGCTAGCTCTAGATGCCTAGGTTTGCCTAGCTATATAAGTCTAATCAAATCTGAAACAAGGATGGTACGATCGAATGAGGAACCCTATCTCACATATGGGTTGAAAGAGTCCCGACTAACATACGAGGTATGCTTATGGTCTATCTAAAAATACTCACATGCACACACAAGGATAATGAATAGTTGGGTTTGTCATGGCAAAATCCTTATCCAATAAAAGCCTTGTATAGTTAGTATGTGATTTTTGGAGAAGTCTACTAGGGTGTTTGAGTCTCATGGAAAACCTCAAAAGGTTCTCTAATAGAAAAAAAATACCAAATATCATTAGACATCAAAAATATGAGTCATTCATTCATCAAAATGCATTTTACAAAGCACAATCAAACATATAGGATAGATACCACATGAATATCAGAAATGATGTTTAGACGACCACTGACTATATAGTGCAACAAAGAAAAATATACAGAATGACATATTCATTCATTAGCATTATACCAATCTATTTTACTGCATTTCATATATGGGTGATTAATTGATTAAGTTTTTGTAATGAGAATTATCAATTATTTTGCATGATTGTTACACATTTTGTGGTGTCATATTTTAAAATGGATATACACAGTTTACATTCATTTCTTATGTTTTAAGTGATTAAAACATATAGGTTCATTCCCATTAGATTATGATTATGTACATAATGTATTATCATACATTGCATAGCATATCATAATGTCATAATAATAAACGCATGCCCACAAAGCAAAAACAAATATGCGTTAAAAATAACTAGTGCATCCATATGCATACATCATATATGGCACATCTAATCATCTAGATCACTGCATATTGTCAACATCATCATAAATAAGATAGCTATCTAGTGCATGTCATCCATACATCACATCATATAAATATAGCATCAACATAAGCATTGCATCCATGTGCATCAAATAAACATAAAATCAAAAATACACATCGGTACACATAATGAGCCATAAATGATCAAGTCATATATGTGTCCAAAAGAGTACACAAGGAGTGTATCAAAATACCCGTAGGCTGCAAAGTGTGTAGGTCCCCGACCTTACACCCAAAATAAATATGGCATATCAAAAATGTAGTTTTCATCTAACAGATCCCGGATCTAGTTTGCTCCCCCTGTACCGGAGCTCTCGCTGCCTCTCTCAACACTATGCTTTGGAGCTTGCTCTCATGTCTTCTCTGGCACCCATGGTGGGTCCTACTATGGATCTTGCCTACCTCCAAATCCTAAGGCACCCAACACATGAGAAACTGGTAACTATAGCAGGCTAGTCCTCTGACCGGTGACCCCAGAAGTCTGCCCTGCATCTCTAGGCCTGGCACACGATGTCACACCATGTGAGATAGAGTACCTATGCGTCCTCTCAGTCTTGAGACTCCTGTGACTCGAGCTTGCCATAGACTATCTAGAGTTCCTAGACCTAGTCCCTTGAGACTTTGAATCGAAAGGATCCTCAAAAACATGTAGCCCATGTATCTCAATGTAGTTGACTAGTTGATCAACGTGAGGAAACTAGGATGCATGCATCTCATTGGTCCTCACGACCATGCTACGCAATCGCTCTACCTCGACGATCAGATCCTAACCACCTATTGAAGTTATCGATGGTGATGTCGAAGGCCCCATAGCAACCTGAGGAGGCGACATAGCCCCCCTTGATACTTAGAGGAGATCCCTCTCCACCTCTGCTATAGTGTGCTATGCCTGGGCTAACTCCAGTGTAGTCTGTAGTCTCTAAACCTAGGCCTCTGCATATGTGGCCTACGTAGTGAGGTCATGTATCTGACCCTACATCTTAGTCAAGTGCCTATACTTGTCAACTACTCTCACCTCCAAAGTGGTGATAGTAGTATCTCGCTCTAGCTGCTGTGTATGGAATCATCAAAGCTGACTCTACAAGTCAGCCACCTGAGCTAAGAGCAGACACTCTACATTGTCAGGAGGTACCTCACCCTCCTTTTGAGCCTCCTCATCTGGGTCAATATTAGGAGCCTCCTCAATGGTGCCCTCTATGCCCCAGCTACCCTTTGTTCGTTGGTGCACCCTGCACCCGTTCGGATCCACCTCTACCTCTGCATGATCTGGCTCTCAGTCTAGAGGCCCTATGTTGTACCATATGAACATGGAACACCACCTATCATACTTTGGAGTGGTCATAGAAGTCTCAACTCCAATCTCTTGGTAGTCATCAACATCTCTTAGAGGCTTAAGAATGATCCACTATAGATCGTGCTCCACGACCAAGTGTCTGTATCTAAGTGGGATATCTGAAATATCCTGTATGAGTCCAAACTACCATAAGACCTGAGATTAGAACTGGTACTCTCAAATCTTAGCCTTATGACCGATCAACCATCCGTTATGGCATGCCTATCTCAGCCATTTGGCCCTCCTTCGACCATGTTGGGAAATCCATATGGGGTCACCACTGAACATCATTCGGGCCAAGTATCACGAACTGAGTGATATAATGCTAGACATCACCAGCATGGATTCTACTGTGGGTACCCTCCTCCTCATGAGGCCAACAGGCGGCATAACACTAATGATCATCAACAATATAAGTGATGTGTAATGGAAGATCTACAAGACGCTCGATCTAGATGTGCTGCCACCCCTAGATTTGCAACTGAATATTGTAGCTGAGGTCCTTATGGCTATGCTTAGTAATATGATATAGCTCCCTATAGATTTGACATAGCTGGATGCTCCCCCATGATAGAAGTAAGGGCTCCTCTATAGAACTCTAAAGAACCCTCTAGGTAGTGGACAAGAGGTTCTAGGGAATCCTCACACCCGAGGAGTCTAGAAGGACAATCTGTACTATAAGGTGCATGAAGAGGGCTTCCCATGCAGAGAAGACATCCTCGTGATACCACTCGCCAATGTGCACCCCTCCATGGTCAATCGCATCTTGAGCATCCTCGCTCTGGTCGTCGAAGATAGAATCGAAAACAACCTCCTTTACCCTAGAGGTAGAGGAGACGATGGCCTCGCCATCAATGGGGATCTTGAAGATCCTGTAGACATCCTCCAGAGTAATAGTCATTTCACCTGTAGGTAGGTGAAATGTGTTGGTCTATGCATTCCAGCATCGGGCCAATGTAATCAGGTAGGCTTGATCTACCCTAATAGTGGGTAGATCCATGACATAGTCAAACCCAACAACTCAAAACCAATCTCGATTGTCATCAGATATAACCTTGTGGAGAGTCTTTATAATGTCAGTCTCTCGGGCTCTAGAATTTAATATCTTAAATAAAAAGCATAATGTAAAACAAAATCTACCTAAACAGAGCTAAAAACAATGCTAAAAATAACAAAAAAAAAAAAACCACAGCTGAAACCTGTGGTTCCCTAATTTGCCAATTGGGAACCGTAGCTACCAGCTGTAGTTTAGGAGAGGCACCCATTTCGGGTACCCTCCTAGTCCACTAAGTCACAAAATTAAAATCCTAAGCTAACCTAGACTAGTGGGGTTCATTACCAACATTTTAGTGAGGTTCATTATCCGCATTACTTAATGTGGTTCATTTTACTGGTATTGAGTGCGAGGTCTCGGTTTCGAGTTACCTTACCCGCACCCTGGCCTTAGCTAGTAGATGGCTGATCAGGATCCGCCATCGAGGTAGACGAGTGTAATTACGGTAGAGTGTGGTAGCGTTTTGTATTAGGGAAGGTTCTCTCACTCTTAAAGCTCTCAAATTGCTAGTGCTTGCAAGAAAATAATGAAAAATTTCAAATGAGAATTCAATTTATAGGTTCTCCTAGTCTCAACGAACCGCAGCTGACACCTGCGGTTTTGGAACTAGGGTTTTTCACCCGTAGTTTTGACCCACGGTTCCCAAAATTTGAAAAATTAAACCACAGACCGTACCCACGGTTTGCAGCTTGCATTAAATGCACTCAAAACCCACCGTGGGAAGGTCTAAAAGAGTAAATTAATGACTCCCATCGGATAAAAATTCAAAATCAATGATTAAAATTGCAAATTTGGTGATGTTAAAAGCATCAGGATCAATCAAATAAATGCAAAATTAAAACAAAAAAAATCAAATAATTAAAAACCAAATGTGCCTTGTATTCAGTGATTTATCCTATACACTTGGCGGTTGCAGCGAGTTGCGATCTATGCAATCTGACAAAATGAGTAAATCACCATAAGGACATTTGGGGTATAATTTTCATTTCTTTTTCTTTCAACAAATCATCGACAAATATGATTCAACACAAGTCTAATTACATTTGTATCATTTTGATTCCTTAAGATGGCTATTGTAGCCTGACTGCTTTATGGGATAGAAATGTGCAAATACTAATAAGAGTTGCAATCATAAGTTGAACTAAACCTAGCCAAGGCATTAGAAGGCTCGAATCTAAATTTGTTCAGGATCATTCATTATGGTCAAGCGATTTCGTTCCTTCATACATTGTCATTACCCTTATCGACTCGTCACTTGAGGGGGTAGTCATAATTTCATAATCATAATCAAATTCAGTAGAAGATCCTTGAGATCGTAGATATCTTAATCTTGTCAAAATTGCGTTCGTTCTTGCGAATCATTGTCAAAAACTATCATAAGTTTCCTCCTTTGCTTGGGGTAAATAGTAAATATGATAATTGGTTTATAACTCTCATCCTTCATATTTATGGGTTAAAAGATACCCATACTTGGCATTGATGATATCCGTACGTCTGATGACCAGTGTAGACTTGTTAAAATGTAAACCTTTCATGATTTGGAAGCAATGATTCCAAGATATGCATCCTTTTATTGGACTTGGGGCATCTAATGTTGATCCAACTAATGATCATCATAGAACCTTAGGCATCGTTTTAGGATGTATATTTTTTCTCAGTGTTGTTCAATCTCACAACGCATCTCAAAAGGGGCATTTGTAGACACCTAAAATGCGTCATGCCAAGGGAGACTACTCATATGGACATGATACAAGACCATATGGAGGATCTTGGATAGTCTCCAAGATAGAGCAATGGTTCTAACCACTCAATTTAGGCATTTTGGCCTAATCAGTCTGAATCGTAGCCTAGACCTGCGGCCTCCAGTCTATATCGTGGTTTACACCTGCGGTCTGCAGTCTAGACCGCAACTGTGACCTACGGTCTTAACTGAAGTTCAGTTAGGCCTTCCATCCGAGCCAAATTGGTTGGAATGGCCAAAATATCTATAAGAAGGAAGTTGAAGGATGGAATATTCCAGAGGCTTCCATCCCAACTGTCCTAACCACCCTTCTTGGTCTTGGATTCTCCATGAATCCACCCCTAGCCTTAGGGGCATGTTATAAATATCCCCTCCAAATGGGGAGAAAAATAGAAGCAAACATTGGATATTTGAGAAGCGAAGCCCTGGCAAATTGTACACTCAAACTGAGTATACTAAGAGATAGAGCTATTGCACTTAATCCCCGACCCTTTTGCCAACATTCATTATGAATTGCATTATGGATGCCCTAGGAGCCCAAGAGGATCAAAAAATTCAAATCCAGGAAAATGAAGTCCCTTCACATCGAATTGACCGCCAAATCAGTCTAAGGACAACAAAGGTGACCCTTGAACATCAATTTGGACAAGGAGATCAAACCCACTGCCCCTAATTTTGAGGGTAAACCTATCAGAGGTCAAACCGTGGCTGTCAGTCGTGGTTCATAGTGCAGACCGCTCACCAAAGTTGTGGTTTGCAATAGGTGATAGATCACCTTACTCTTTTTATTTCTATCCGGTTAAATAGGGTAGATTAATCATTTCTTAGGTTTAATTGCAGTTTAGAAGAATTCTGACCGTAGGAATTAGTTTAGAATAGATAGTTTATGCTTTGCATTAATTAGGATATTTGTGGATCTTTTATGCACCTCTATGCTTCTATTTTGTTATCTGATCCATGCATTATTTGTCTAACGATCTCCTTTATGCTATATTACAAATCTTGATTCAATTAGCATAGTTTAAAGGTTTTCTTTATGTTTTCTTGATTATTAGTTTAAATGGCATTATCATGTATGTTTCCTTAAAGGGCCTCATTATGAGAGGCTATCTATCTTTTTGATCGTGTGTTGTTTCTTGATCGTAGGAAGACAGGTACAAGAGGATTCTATATCATAATCCTTCCACATCACGAAGAAGGGGGTCAACTCCACCCCAAGGCAGTTTGCAACTAGTCAAAGGGTAATATTAATGTGCCTACCCTATTGAGGGCATTGGCAATTGTATAAACTATATCATCATTCAAGTGACCCTAAGAGGGGCATATTTGTAATAGATATTCATTTGTAATCAATACAAGAAATATTATTTTGTTGAATTTGTGCAATGTGTCAAGCTCTTTATGCTTTTATGATGACTATAGACTAATACAGTAGATAGGTGCATGTTTTTTGGTTATGTTAGTAGTTTGTTGTTGTTTTTAATATTATCAAAAAAGGTAGACCAATGTCTGATTTTATGGATTATAAGTAGCTATTACACCTATTTAATGTGCAAAACTTTCATAATTCCCATTGGTCAGATCGAAGTGGTTGGAAAATGGCAAAATATATATCTTTGGTTGAGAAGAATGACCTAAGGGAGCAAGTAAAATTTACCAAATTCATTTCACTCTCTATTTATGAGGTAACGACTATGGGTAACACATCTTGGATTTGCATGCTTGTGTACACATTTCAAAATCATATAAGAAGGTCAATTTTGTTGGGAATACATAAGATGTTAGAAATTTCAAATGCAGAAAATATTTATAATATTGTCAATAGTTTAAATAATATTGCAAAAAATGAATTATATAAACATAGCAACAAAGTTAATTTGTATTGGAGTTGATTGTGCTGCTATTATGTAAGGTCACAATTCTGGTCTTTGTGTTTGACTCCAAGCCATAGTTACCCCATATATGATTCCTATTCATTGTATGGCTCATAGAGTGAATCTTGCATATAAAATCGTGAGCACATTTGCAAATGTTTCTATAGTAGAAGACCTTATTCATGAAATTCATTCTTATTTCTCATTCAACCCAAAGAGGTTTGTAGAGTTTCAACAGTTTGCACTAGGAGTTACAGAAGGAAAAAAAATGTTAAAAGATGTGGATACAAGATGAATTTCACTGTATCAACCTGTAGCACCCTAAAATTGGCATAGTTAAACCATCAATAAAAAGATTAAAATTTTAAATTTTAACCCCGAAAATGCCCGTTAACCGCTCACCTCATTTTTTGCACCATTTTTAGAATTTTTTTTGATCGTTGGACGATATCGTCGCCGATCTGACGATATCGTCCCAAATAGAATGAATTCGTCTAGAACAGAACGTCCAGACGATTTCGTCCCAAAATCGAATTTTCATAATTAGCTTATGTTTCAACAACCTCTCCAACTCGGGCAGAAGCATGTCTGCATGGTTGGAGATTCCCACATTGGAGATCTCCCGGATTGGGATGATCCCCAACCTCCTAACCTCCCCTTAATCCTATATAAACTTGGGATTTTCCCAGTTTATCCCCACTCCCCCCCCCGGCTGATCATTTCCTTGCAACTCTAGTTTTTTTGTATTAGAACATCCTCGCCCCCATAATTTGCACTTGTATTTTCAGGTTTTATTGCAAGATTTCACTGTGTTTCAGTCGGAGGAAGCTCGGATCGTCACAGATGATCCAACATGATTTCGGACGATCCTATCGAGATCGATGATGATCTCGTACGATTGTAGATGATCTTGTCTACAATTCATCTTGGGGGCAATCAGAGCCTTGAGTTTGCATTCTCTATTTCTTTTTCTTATTTAATTGTGCATTAGATTAATTCACTTTTGTTCTACATCTTGGAGTTCACCTCATTTAGCATATTTGCATGATAAAATTCAAAATAAGTTATTAAAATAGTGCATCTCATTTAATTTGATATCTAGATTTATCATTTAAACATCTATACTCTTATTTCTATCATTTTGCATCATTCTTGCAATTGCATTTTTGGTTTTTGGTGTCTTTTTTCATGATTGCAGGTTTCTAACGAATTCGCCTGACGAATTCGTCAGGTCGTTGATGATCTTGGGTGATCTCAGATGATCTCCTGTGATTTGGGATGATTCTATACAATTACAGATGATCCTGTCATATCCGAGATGATCTGGACTCCTACAAGCTTTAGAATCTTCATCAGACATCAGAATTAGGTGTACTCCTCTCCATTTTATATATTCTCTGTATTCAATCTTAGGATTCATTCATGTTTGTTGTCTTCATATAAACCCAAAATTTCATATAGAATAGCTTAGATTCATTTTAACCAACCTAGGAATATGAATGATTGAATATAAAATGAACAAATCAAACCCATTCTCAACCTAGGCACGAAAACTATCACTCAAAGTTTCCTGGTGAACCCTGCCATCCGTCGAAAATTCACCCTTATACCCCTCCCTCGAGAGGCGTGACCTTCAAAGGGCCTCTCCATTCGAGGTATTATCCCATCCTTCTCGCATCCCCCTTCCAAGGCACAGATCCTTTATCCTGAAGGTAAGGGTGCGAAAAATTTGGGCGATATATTTTTGGTGAACTAAAATGTAGCACCCTAAAATTGGCATAGTTAAACCATCAGTAAAAAGATAAAAATTTGAATTTTAACCCCAAAACCGCCCGTTAACCGCTCACCTCATTTTTTGTGCCATTTTTAGAATTTGTTTTGACCGTTGGACGATATCGTCGTCGATCTGACGATATCATCCCAAATCGGACGAATTCATCTGGAACAGAACGTCCAGACGATTTCGTCCCAAAACCAAATTTTCATAATTAGCTTTTGTTTCAACAACCTCTCCAACTCGGGCAGAAGCGTGTCTGCGCGGTTGGAGATTCCTACGTTGGAGATCTCCCAGATTGGGATGATCCCCAACCTCCTAACCTCCCCCTAATCCTATATAAACTTGGGATTTTCCTAGTTTATCCCCCTAGCTGATCATTTCCCTGCAACTCTAGTTTTTTGCTATGTTAGAACATCCTCACCCCCATCATTTGCATTTGTATTTTCAAGTTTTATTGCAGGATTTCACTGTGTTTCAGCCAGAGGAAGCTCGGATCGTCGCAGGCGATCCAACCACGATTTCGGATGATCCTATCGAGATCGACGATGATCTCGTACGATTGGAGATGATTTTGACTGCAGTTCATATTGGGGGCAATCAGAGCCCTGAGTTTGCATTTTCTACCTTTCTTTCTTATTTAATTATGCATTAGATTGATTTATTTCTATTCTGCATCTTGGAGTTCACCTCATTTAGCATATTTGCATGATAAAATTCAAAATAAGTTATTAAAATAGTGCATCCCATTTGATTTGATATCTAGATTTATTATTTAAGCATCTATACTGTTATTTCTATCATTTTGCATCATTCTTGCAATTGCATTTTTGGTTTTTGGTGTCTGTTTCCATGATTGCAGGTTTCTAATGAATTCGTCAGGTTTTCGATGATCTTGTCTGATCTCAGATGATCGCCTGTGATTTGGGATGATTCTGTACAATTACAGATGATCCTGTCATATCCGGGATGATCTGGACTCCTACAAGCTTTAGAATCTTCATCAGACATCAAGAATCAGGTGCATTCCTCTCCATTTCACATATTCTCTGTATTTAGGATTCATTCATGTTTTTTGTCTTCATATAAACCCAAAATTTCATATAGAATAGCTTAGATTCATTTTGGCCAACCTAGGAATATGAATGATTGAATATAAAATGAACACATCAAACCCATTCTCAACCTAGGCGTGGAAACTGCCACTCAAAGTTTCCTGGTGAACCCCACCATCCGTCGAAAATTCACCCTTATACCCCTCCCCCGAGAGGCGCGACCTTCAAAGGGCCTCTCCATCCGAGGTATTGTCCCATCCTTCTCGCATCCCCCTTCGAGGGCACGGATCCTTTAGCCTGAAGGTAAGGGTGCAAAAAATTTGGGCGATACATTTTGGTGAACCCGACGTGAAACTAAAACACCTTTTGAAAACAATCAAAAAAAAAAACACATTATTAAGAACATCTAGAATCATTAGAAAACTGTTAAATTTGCATATCATATTTAGATGGTAGATTATAATAGAAGACGAGCTGTCACCATAAATGTTGAAAATCAATTAACGGCCATAGAGATTACTTCTATGCTTAGAGTACCTCAAACAAATAGAGTCCAACCTTTGTGGGATGAACTTGATAGGAGATTGGGTATTATTGAATCTAGATCTACAGAACTTAGGCAAATTAAGAGGTTTGTCCTAGATAGAATCCTGGATCCCGATCAGGTGACTTTGTACCATGAACTTCAGAGAGCTTGCCATAGGTGGTTAGTAGATAAAAGAGCACTTGTGTCTTCAGAATTGTACACCTTTGAGGAATACCTTGAGAACGCAGTTGTAGTACATAAGTTTCTATCTCGTATAGAGGATCAAGAAGTCATTCTTACGGATAGAAAGAGATGGAATAGAGTTCCTAGAGCTGTGTTGTATCGAGAGTATTGCCATGAACTTTATTTTTACAAGTCAGAGTCTGAAGTAGATCATATTACCATAGCACACTTTGTCAAATTCTTGAAAAACCACTTCCAATTTGAAGAGGAGCATTTCATGACTCCTGATGAACTTGACCCTATCAATGATATCCATAAACTATTTATAGAAAACTAAGTCATTCTTTTTACTATTGTTATTTCTTGCAACTAGCATGTTGTTTGTTATTTTTATACTTGTGAAATAATAATACAAAACAAAATAAATAAATAAAACAAAAAAAAACAAAACATTTCCTTTTTAAGTATTATAGTAGGTATATAGTTAAAATATATACCTCTCAACCCTATACATATATATTATATATATATATATATATATATATATATTTGCTAAAACCTAAGTTTAGCACAATGCCTAGACTTAGGAATGGAAAACAAACCGAAGAAGATGAAGATTGGTTAGGAAGACCATTAATTGACCAAAATGTCCCTCCTGAGGACCAAGTTCAGGAAGAAGAAATCCTAGACCAGCAAGAAGAAGAGCTTGTTGTAGGAAATGAACAAGAAGAAACTAATAGAGAGGAAGGATCCTCATCCCCTAAAATGTCTCCGGGAGGAGCTATCACTTTTGAAAACATGGAACAATTTTGGAAGTTCATTAACACTAATATTGGTGTTTTTAATAGAGCAGTCCATATGGACAAGGATCGAATTAGTGACACTCAAGCAACTCTAGAAGACGTATTTCACACATGCACTAATCCCTTGTCCTTTATTGAACAAGAGAGTGATCAAGCTGGACCATCCAATTTGGATATAGTAGCTACGATCCGGAACATGCAACAACAACAGGTTACCCAACCACCTAAAGTGCCTGTTAACAAGCCTAGGGTCATTCCCGCACAAAATAAACCATCATTTACTGCTCTATTTCGCCAAGCTATTGATCAACATACCTCAAATCAACAAAAACCCAAAACAAAACCAAACACCAATTACCAACAATCTGGGATACAACATAATACTATTACAAATCCCCTTCATAATACTCTTCCTACCAACACTTTGCATAATAGCAATATAGCATCTAATCCTTATGTCACACCATCATACACTCATAGATCCCATACCTATGTCCCACCGAACCAATATGGTGGACAAACTAGTAATCTTGAAACCATGGTGAAATAGTTAGTTTCCCGCATGGACCAGATAGATCCCTACCGTCCCTCGTACAATTATCGAGAGATGTGTAGTCAGCCTTTAGATCCTATAGTCGTAGCATAGCCGTATCCTAAACATTTTCCTATGCCTGTCCTGCCCATATATAAAGGAACCGAAGATCCCATAGAGCATCTTCGTATGTTTAGGATAGCATGTCATGATATATCACATGATGACTTGTTATTACTAAAAATGTTCCCAAAAAGCTTGGGAGGAATGGCATTAGAGTGGTATTATCAATTACCCACTAATTCTTTGAGGAATTTCGAAGAAACTGTCGAGTCTTTTGTTCATCAATTTAGTGCCTACATCGAAAGACATGTGACCATTAAAGATTTGTATAACTTAAAACAAGACAAAGATGAATGCTTTGCTGATTTCCTAGCTAGGTGGAGACAATTGATAGGAAAATTGCACTTTGTGTTACCTTATAGGGAGATGTTGGACATCTTTATTAATAATTTGCAAGAGCAACTATCTTACGAATTATCAACTACTACCTTGACCACCTTCGATCAGGCTATAGACTTAGCCCGAAGAGTGGAAGATGCTCTCATTAGGAGAGGCCAGCTTAAAAAGAAAGATGATGAGAAAACATCCAGAAATCAATATAAGAATAAACAAGTTGTGGGTGATGGAGTCACCGATAGCAGAAATATTGCTAATGTTAATGTTGCAAAGACAACGGAGAAGTTTGTATTGAAACCTCCTGATAGACCTCCTCGAGAATTTACTAGGTTAAATCAACCTTTATCAACTATTCTACCACAATTATTAGAACGAGGTTTGATTCAATTACCAAATATCCGGGAACCTGATCCAACTATACCCGGATACAGAGCAGATTTACATTGTGACTTCCATAGAGGACCTGGACACACTACCAACTCTTGTAAAATATTAAAACATAAAATACAGGACTTGATTGATAACAATGAGATGGAGGTACAAGCCTTTCAACCTAAGCAAAATCCTCCTAATAATGCTCAACAGAACACCCCACAAAACCAGAATCAGAATGCCAATCAATCATTGGACATCTTTCAACATCCTTTACCAAAACATGGTAAGGAGGTGGCTAATCAAATTGAACATCATAATGTTCCTCCTCCTGCCCGATATGTAGGAACTATTAGTGGGCATTTACCTATTCATGATCTAGAAATATTTGACACAACTTTATCCATGGTTACAACCAGGCCTCTATATAATATTCAGATACCTGATCTTAGTGATATAGAATATGAGACTGAGAGTGATATGGAAATCACATCAAATCAATCGAATAGTTTTGAAGATGAATCAGATACTATTCACCCTATCACAAGAAAAAAATTCAAGAAGAGTCACTACTGATAATAATTTTACAAATTACTTTTTAATTATTAATTTTTTATCTATAAACTAGACCAAGACCCATTCATCATCCACAAGAATAATATTGTGGGGGTGTTTATAGAAAAAAAAAAATCAAAATTAAAAAAATAAAATTAAGAATGATGGATCCTCCATTTTTTTTGAAGGTTTTTAATAAAGGGAATAATCTAATTTTCAACCTAAACCTCCTTATAATATTATTGAATATATCAAATATTAGAATAATTCTTTTGACCTCGTTAAGATCATTTTCCTACACAGCAGAGATGAATTAATGCTCACATTAAGCGGTATGATGGAACCACAAGACATTCAACGAGCGGCCAATACTATAATACTCCTGATGTTGATTGTATTGACTTCTGGATAGAGACATACTGCAACATAGTTTACATAAATATAACCCCTTATATATTATCGCTTTAATTGGAGATGTAGCAGTCAAACGAGTTTTGATTGATAATGGTTCATCTTTAAATATCTGCACTTTTGACTTCTACCAAATATTTGGGTTTAGAAGTGATGAAATGAAAAGAACTGATATGATCATAAAAGCTTTCAATGACGAAACACAAGAAACGTGTGGAGTTATTACCATTCCATTGCAGGTTGGTCCAAGAACCTTGGATACGATCGTGTTTATTGTACATTGCCCTGCATCGTACAATATACTCTTGGGTCACCCTTGGATCAACGTGATGCGAGCTGTTCCCTCAACTTTACATCAATGTGTTAAATTCGAATTTAAGAATCAGTTGGTTACCATTCATGGTGATCCAAGACCCTTTGATATGTGTGCTTTGGCAGAACCTATTGGAGTTCAATTTTGCCCCGCTCTGTCATCCACACATCCTAATTCTCATTATCCATCTAAACGTGTGAAACTCACACCCACAATGTCATCTACTTCTTCTCCATCAGTTGCACCTCCACATATAGCTCAACCATCTTCTGAACAAACCACATTAGGACCTAAGAAAGATCCTAATCCCACAACCAATGTCTCTTGTTCTACTCCTATAACTTCTATACCTATAATAGACCCATCTATCGACACCTCTACACCATCTACATCCACCAAATGCATATTTTCCACATCAGAAGATGTAGGAAATGTTCCTTCTACCTCTTATGCTCTTACTGACGAGCTCTTACCCGATCTATCTAAAATCCTTATATCAGAAGAAACGAATGCTTCTATGCAAGATTCCCTTATTTTAAATAATTTGCCACCATCTCCTCGTACCTTGGGCCTCCCACAGCCTATGGGAAGTATTTACCAAGTCGGGAGCTGTGCCTTTATTTATAAGGGATATGACTAGGGTAGAATACTCGAAAACATCAGAACTCATTATGATGGATATGCTCGATGTTATTTTACTAATGAGTATATTAAAGCCAAACCTATAATGCTTAAATTGGGATATAAAGGGAAAGGTTTGGGACCTTTCCAGAATGGTATGAAAGAACCTTTTGAGGTAGAACCGTGGCCCGCCCGATGTGGTGTGGGCCTATTTTCTAGTAAGGGTCAGCCATTTGAGGATGATGACCATCTTATATGTTACCAAGATTATTTAGATGAACGCGATGCTTTGCATTTAATGAATAAGCCATTCACATGTAATATGCTATCTATAGCTTATCCTGAGATGATCGCTGAATCCGACGATGAGTTGGAGGGAGATATCTTCCATGATGTCTCCATTGAGGAATTATTACATAATGGATTTTATTTTGATGGCTCTATACCTAGTATAGCCCAGCTTGAGGCCATGACTCCTCAAGACGAATTATCCAAGCTAACCTTGGAAGAATTACAAGAATTGGGCGTTTCACCCGCCCCACCTAATTTTGAGAGAGATCTACACATGGAAGTAGAAAATGTCATAAAAATTAACATTGGAACCGAGGATAACCCTCACATAATCAACATTGGATCAGAATTGAGTCAAGAAAAATAGGATAAATACATTGCATTTCTTAAAAAATATGAAGATATGTTTTCTTGGACATATGAAGATATGGCAGGTTTAGACCCTTCTGTAGTTATGCATCACCTAGTAGTCCATCCGGATGCTAAACCTGTTAAACAAAAACTTAGAAAAATGCATCCTAAAGTGGCCTTACTAGTCAAAGGGGAGTTAGAAAAACTCTTGAATGTTATTTTTATACAAGCCATTGATTATGCTGAATGGATCTCGAATGTAGTTCCAGTAACTAAGAAAGAAGCTACTAAGGTTAGGGTTTGTACAGACTTTAGAGATATTAATGTTGCATGCCCTAAAGATGATTTTCCCCTTCCCAATATGGATCAGATCATTGATTTTACTATTGGGAGTGGAATGATATCCTTAATGGATGGATTTTTTGGTTATAATCAGATCAGGATAGCTCTTGAAGATCAAGCTAAAACAACCTTTATTACCCCTTGGGGGACCTTTTGTTGGAAAGTGATGCCATTCGGTTTGAAGAATGCAGGTGCAACCTATCAACGAGCCATGACTTATATCTTTCATGATATGATGCATGATATACTACATGATTATGTAGATGACATTATAGCTCGTTCTACTGAAGAAGATGACCATTTAGATGACTTGAGAAAAGTATTTGATCGGTTAAGGGAATATCTTATCCGATTGAATCCAGCCAAATGTATATTCGAAGTTAAGTCCGGTAAATTATTAGGGGTTATAGTTTCTTTACGTGGCATCAAAATTGACCCTCTCAAGATTATGGCTATCACTGATATGCCCACACCCACAAATATATCTGAATTATGGAGTCTACAAGGTAAGCTTCAAGCTATCCGTCGCTTCATCGATAAGTTGGCGGATAAAACCGGACCCTTTCTTAAGCTTCTTAAGAAGGATGTCTCTTTCCATTGGGACAACGAATGTCAGGAAGCATTTGAACTCCTCAAACAATATCTTCTTAACCCACCTGTACTTTCACCACCTAGACCTGATCGCCCATTTATCTTGTATATTTTTGCTTCAGATTTTGCTTTAGGAGCTATGTTAGCTCAACTTGATGATGAGAAAAGAGAGCATGCTAATTATTACATTAGCAGAACATTAATTAGTTATGAAACCCGCTACACAACATTAGAGAAGTTATGTCTAGCTTTCTACACAGAAACTATGCCATTATATGCTCAGTCAAAAAACATACGTTATTGCTAAATCCGATCCCTTGCGGTATCTCATGAGTCGACCTTATTTATCCGGTCGCACAGCAAAGTGGGTTCTTGCTCTAAGCGAGTTTGAACTCACGTTTATAGGACAAAAGTCTGTTAAGGGTCAAATCATAGCAGATCAATTAGTTGTTGCACCCTTAGAATCCACCCATCCCCTCATCATTGAGTTTCCTGACGAATGCCTTAAACTAGAGGCAGATCATTCAGAGCAATGGTCCTTATACTTTGATGGAGCCCGATGCATGAGTGGGGCTAGTGCAGGTATTATTTTAATATCTCCATAGAAACATCTCATACCTCTATCCTTTAAATTAATGTTTGCCTGTACTAATAACACTATTGAATATGAGGCTCTAATCCTTGGATTACGAGCTGCCCTGGCACTAAAAATTAAAAATCTATTAGTTTTCGATGATTCTCAACTTGTTATAAATCAAATTAATGATGTTTATCAGACTAGAGATGATAAATTGCGCCCATATAAAGCATATGTATTACAATTAATATCTTTATTTGATCAAGTTACCTTGGAAGCTATTCCTAGAACTAGCAATCGTGCGGTTGACGCTATGGCCGCAGTCGCATCTCTTTTACCCTTGGAGTTAGATGACGAATATGCTACCATCATTATTCATCGACTCCAGGAACCCGCTTCAACTAAAATCATGCTTGGAACCTTTGGATGTGTTTCTAATCAATGAAACTACTCCTAAACTTTGGTACACTGATATCCTCAATTTTCTTCAAAATGGGACCTTCCCTGAAGGTTTTAATAGAAACCAGCACCGGTTATTACGTAGACGAGCAAGTCGCTTCGTAATAATTGGCAATACCTTATATAGGAGATCTTTTGAAGGTATCCTATTGAGATGTTTGAATCTAGAAGAGTCTAGATCAGCTTTGAGTGAAGCCCATGATGGATCTTGTGGGGGACACTTTAGTGGTAGCGCCATTGCTAAGAAGCTCCTTAGGATAGGATATTTTTGGCCTACCATGGAGAATGATGCACATGATTACGTGCGCCATTGCGACAAGTGCCAGAAACATGCTGACCTTGTCCATGCGCCTGCACAAGAACTGCAGGCTATTTCATCTCCTTGGCCCTTTTCAAAATGGGGCTTAGACATCATTGGAAAAATCAATCCTGTGTCATCTGATGGACACAAATTCATCATAACCGCCACCGAGTATTTTACGAAGTGGGTTGAAGCTATGCCCTTAGCTTCTTGCACTGGAACCCAAGTTTCCAAATTTATTTTTAATCAAATTATTTGTAGGTTCGGAATTCCTGCAAATCTCATCTCGGATAATGGAACTTGTTTCAAAAATAAAGATGTAAAGAAACTATGTCAAAAATATAAAATTCAACATCGTTGGTCCACTCCCTATTATCCTCAGGGTAATGGCCAAGCAGAAGCATCTAATAAAACATTAATTAAAATCCTCAAAAGACTGGTCAATAAATCTGGCCGAGATTGGCACATTCAATTATATCCTGCTTTGTGGGCTTATCGAACTAGCATTCGTACTCCCACGGGCACTTCACCTTTTGTTTTGGTTTATGGCACTGAAGCTATTTTTCCCTTTGAATTAGAAGTTCCTTCTTTGGCTCTGCTACTTCAAGATACTGAAGTAGGAGATGAATATCATGTTGGCATATTTAGTCAGCTGGAACTCCTAGATGAGAAGTGCATCAATGCTTTGGAGCATCTTCGTGCCTACCAGAACAAGCTCAAACGAGCATATCTCAAGAAAGTTCATCATCGATCCTTTGAGATCGGCGACCTCGTCTTAAAAGAAAATAAAAAAAATACTAATGCAACTAAAGACCTTAAAGGTAAATTTGAGCCTAACTGGCTTGGGCCATATATTATCACTGCTAAATTTGGATCGGGAGCATACATATTAGCTACCTTAGATGGTAAAGATCTTAAAGAACCTATGAACATTATGCATCTTAAGCGCTATTATGCATAAATCTGGTAATTTCATCATTGTATATATTATACATATTGTCTCATTTTAGTAAATTCATATAAAAATTTCAAAAATAGTAATATTATGTATTCTCTCAATTCATAAATCAAAATCAAAATATAAAAAAATCAAAATCATCAAAATCTTCAAAAACATCTTCTATTTTTGCACCTGTCAATTCTTGAAGTATTGCAGTTATATTTTCAGTTATTTTGGATAAATTAGCATTTATTTGGAATCCCTCACTTTCACACTCACATGAATAAATATCTTGATCTTATTTGGTATGATTATTAATCTCTCTTATATCAAAGTCCACAGTTGAATTAAATAAAGTTTTGAGCATAGAGAACTGATCTTGTTATTTACTTGAACCAAGTATACCTTTTCACATTAAAATGATTTCATTGCAAATTCAAAATGATGCTACATAGTAGAAGTGGTCTCTTGAGCGAAAAGTTTCCCCTGCTATCCTATCATGCACATGGTCTAGAATCTTTGAGAATTGACAAAAGGACAAGCTCACCCCTCCCTAGAATAAAAATCCCTTGCTCTACAGCCAATCCGAGCAAGTATCCCTAGTATAGGAAGAAAAAGAAAAGCAAGAAAAAAATCATGAGAAAAAGAAGCATTATTTCAGTATCATTTTGTACCATCTCAACAATATTTCAGCATTATCTCAGTATCAAGCAAAAATACAAAAAAAAAAGAAAGAAAAAGAAAAAAAGCAATAAAATCCCTTCCCCTACCCTTTGAAAAGAAAAGAAGGGTGAATGAGCTTGAATCCTTGGAATTCTCAATTATTCGAAAACTGTGAGGTAAGCCCCATAACAGGTGGTTTGTGCCCAACCCGCTTGGCCTTGGGTAACTCCTAGCGTGGTGATATGTCTGTCACATTAGCGACCTTCTTTTGTACAGACCTATGTCTGCTTATGGATCAGCTAGCTCTTGATGACCCGACTTACATAGTAGTCCGGTACGGTTACATGCATATAAATCATGGTCAACGAACACTCATTTGGTTAATTCAAATTACTTGTATCAAATTATCTTGCTCAAAATTGGTAAATGAACAATACAATTGCACACACATTTGTGTTTGAGAGATTTTGTATCATTATGATAGATCAAGATCGGCAATGAACTCACATATGCACATGGGGTTCCTTATAAATCTAAATTTTGTCTTTGAGATAATTTAAAATATTTATTCAAATCTTCTGGAATAATTTGATTTTCTTACTTGAGAATATCTGCTTAGCGTAAAAACAATTAAATACATTTTTTTCAAAAATCCAAAATTTTCTTTCAAAACATGTTCAAAAATCTAGCAATAAAGTCACATTTATATATTTTCGACTTTCGCAACGATGGTATAGTTCCTAAACCTAAATTGGAATTTTATGCCTAGTGCAAGTCCTCATCTTATATTTTCTGTTTATCTCAAAATCAAAAATCAACTATGCAATAAAACTATTATATCAATTTCTTCTTTGGATTTCGCGATGATGGTATAAGTCTATACCTAAAAATTCTATGCCTAGCACAAACCATCGTTCTAATTTTATTTCCCATTTATTTAATCCATAAAAGCATATGGCTTAAATCATTATGTTACACAATTGTGCTTTAAAAAGAACGAAAACTTTTCTATTTCATTTCATTATGTCAACATTCAGTTTTTGCGACGATGGTATAATTCCTAGGCAATTGTTCAAATTTCTATCACACTTAGGAATTTTATGCCTAGCAAAAATCATATTTTTAATATTTCATGCATAATATTTTCATGGAAATCTGAAAACAAATCATCACCATCATCATTTTTCATCATCACAACACAAAGTCTTAAGAAAGTCTCTTAAGCACCCTTTTACTTTTAGCGATATTTCTCTACCGGGATTAGCTTAATGACCTAGCGAGCGGTGACTCCATGAAATGGTCATGTAACAACGACAATGTCCTTTGAAATTATTGTTAGAAGTCACTTTATTTTTTATCAAATCACACCACAACAACCAATTTGTTTACATCAGATTATTTCATTTAAATTTTATAGCATGACATAAAATTATAATATTTTCAACGACATAATTACATGAATAATCAATCAACAATTCAAAATATTAAAGCATCATAAAACATATGCACAAGTCATATCACAAAAAGAATATATATATATATATATATATATATATATATATCAAGAAATATATGTACATCATATCAAAATGGATTGGTATGCCACAATCTATACCCTGGCATACTCAATCCTCTCAAAAATATATACTATAGTACAATGTGCAGCTAGTCTCGAGAAGCCCTCGAGCTCTCAGCCTCATCTCCTCTCCCACCCTGAGGTGGAGGAGGTGGTCCCATCGAGTTTGTGTCGTATCATGGGTCCTCGACGTCGATCGTGATGATGTCCTCGATGACCCCATCCTGATCGGCTCCATAATGCTGGCTAGCAGCTGTATCCTCTGGCCCTCTGGAACCACATGGTAGTATACTCCCTGATAGAATGTGGTCTGAGCAATAGCCCGTGCCAGCTCTAGAATGCTCGCCCCTCCGCTCCGAGCCCTGAGTCATGTAGCCTCATCCTGCAGCATCTGCACCTAAGCTCGTAGGTGGGCATTCTCCACTCGAAGAGCCACCATCTCGTTGCTCTCCCCCACCTCGACACCCTTGCCCTTATCGGGCGATGGTGGCCTATCCCTCTATTGAGAAGGGAGTCTCTCCCTCCTCTCTGGCTGTTGCTGTCTCTCTAGAGCCTATGGTACTCTTTGATGTCTCTCTTGAGGAGGCCATCATTGATCCCTCCCTCTATGACTCCTCGCTGCATCGATGGTAGCCTAGCATCGCCTCCCCATCCGTTGCACTATAGCATGCATCGGACCCTATGCCCTCATCATCCGAGGAGGGTGGATGCCTACATACCAGGCATCATATCCATCTGCTACCCCAATGTCATCCCCATCCACTGGCTGAATGGGGGCATCATCAGCATCCTGACTCTAGAATCGTTGCATGTCTGGAGCCCCGCTCAGTGTAGTATTATCCCGAATAGTCTAGGAGTACTCATAATCCCTAAGAGAAGGGATCCCCTACTGTAGACCGAACTACCTCAAAACTCGATCATAGCGGTGGAGCTCTACCTCTCCCCACTCTATCCTCAACCAGATGACTCGCCTGATGTGAGCCAACTCCTGTCCATCCTCTCCCCACCCTGGATGCTCTCTCCATGGTCTCTAGGTGATCTGATCTAGGATGAGGTCATCTAGCAACCTCTAGGACATCGATAGATCTATCCACCATTGTGACCCTCTCTGGAGCCACCAATAGAAAACTTGGGGTCTCTCTCGATCAACTCCTATCAGTGGAAGCCCTACCGGCCTTCGCACCGTAATGTGCTCCCAGCACCAAACCTGTAGTAGCGATGTCAGCACTAGACATCGACCTCCCTTGTATACGACCCCATAAAGGATCCTATACAAGCGGCATAGTACAAAACTACCCCAAGCAAACCTATATCCGTGGTCTCTCATGTCATAGACCACATCTGAGAGGAGCCATGGTAACCTACATCCACTCTGGTGGCATAGAAGTAGGCCACCCACCACCCCTACCAAAACTTGAGTCAATCGAGATGCCCTAGGCATCTGCCTCAATGCCTCGATGTTCACTCCGCCCTTCTCCAGGGCGAAGCTCGGGTCTTCGCACAATCTCATCATGGCATGGCCCTGATTGGCCGAAGGAGTCATGAATCGCCCATGTATGGGGATCCTCAAGATCCTCCATACATCCTCTAGAGTGGGAGCCATCTCCCCTATCGGTAGCCAAAAGCAGGATGACCCCGGATACCATCTCTCTGCTAGGGCTATCAGTAGCCCCATGTCTATAGGAATTTGTGGCATCTCTGCCACATGCTGTAGTCCAACCTCCGCTAGTCTGTCTCGCTCGGCCTGATCGAGCATGGCTACATCATCTCTGAGCCCCCGTATTTCCACTCTCGACTCTTTAGTAATCCCCTCTGCAAAATAAACAATAAAACAACAAAAAAATCATTAGTACATAATCATTAAAATCAATTAAAATCAATTTCATCTCATAAAAAAATGATATCGTCCATTATTGGATGATATCGTACTAAATTTAGTAAAATCATCCTTAATAGGATGAAATCATCTCCCTTTTCTTCAATTTGGGGATCGCCCCTTATTGGATCGCCCCTATTTCTCCAATTTCGTCCTTAGACGAAATCGATGATATAGGGACGATTTCGATGAAATTGGGACGATTTCATCTCGACGTCGTCGACGGCCTAAAAACGGCCACGATGCCCAAAAAAATAAATTAAACAAATCAAGTTAAAAACATAATGTATCAGGTTTAGATCCTTACCCGCAACCCGCGTCGGACCTCTGTCGATCTGTGTGTCGTTTCCACCATTTCGCCTGTAGAGCTCTGAAATAGCGAAAGTGAACAGTAAAAATGAATTAGGGTTTTACCCTATTTTTCTTAATTTTATTTAAAAAACAACATTTTTTTAATATTTTGCTTTTCCGCTTTTACCTCAAACGTTCGATTTGGGTAAAAACTCGGAGGGGGCACCATAGCAAGTAGTTGTACGATTCGACCTAGAATCATCATCTAAAAAATGGAATAAATTTTTGCTTTCTCGTAAAGCGTGAAGAACTCGTCTTTAACACATTTTCTTCGGAAAATTTGCTAAAGAGGGGGCAAAATGTAGCACCCTAAAATTGGCGCAGTTAAACCCTTAGTAAAAAGATAAAAAATTTGAATTTTAACCCTAAAATCGCCCGTTAACCTCTCACCTCATTTTTCATGCCATTTTTAGAATTTGTTTTGACCGTTGGACGATATCGTCGCCGATCTGACGATATCATCCCAAATTGGACGAATTCGTCTGGAATAGAACGTCTAGACGATTTCATCCCAAAACCAAATTTTCATAATTAGCTTCTGTTTCAACAACCTCTCCAACTCGGGCATAAGCGTGTCTACGCGGTTGGAGATTCCTACGTTGGAGATCTCCCAGATTGGGATGATCCCCAACCTCCTAACCTCCCCCTAATCCTATATAAACTTGGGATTTTCCCAGTTTATCCCCTTAGCTGATCATTTCCCTACAACTCTAGTTTTTTGCTGTATTAGAACATCCTCGCCCCATCATTTGCATTTGTATTTTCAAGTTTTATTGCAGGATTTTACTGTGTTTCAGTCAGAGGAAGCTCGGATCGTCGTAGGCGATCCAACATGATTTCGGATGATCCTGTCGAGATCGACGATGATCTCGTACGATTACAGATGATTTTGACTACAGTTCAGATTGGGGGCAATTAGAGCCCTGAGTTTGCATTTTCTACCTTTCTTTCTTATTTAATTATGCATTAGATTAATTTATTTCTATTCTGCATCCTGGAGTTCACCTCATTTAGCATATTTGCATGATAAAATTTAAAATAAGTTATTAAAATATTGCATCCCATTTGATTTGATATCTAGATTTATCATTTAAGCATCTATACTCTTATTTCTATCATTTTGCATCATTCTTGCAATTGCATTTTTGGTTTTTGGTGTCTGTTTCCATGATTGTAGGTTTTTGATGAATTCATCAGGTTTCGAATGATCTTGTCTGATCTCAGATGATCTCCTATGATTTGGGATGATTCTGTACAATTACAGATGATCCTGTCATATTCGGGATGATCTGGACTCCTACAAGCTTCAGAATCTTCATCAGACATCAAGAATCAGGTGTATTCTTCTCCATTTCATGTATTCTCTGTATTTAGGATTCATTCATGTTTTTTGTCTTCATATAAATCCAAAATTTCATATAGAATAGCTTAGATTCATTTTGGCCAACCTAGGAATATGAATGATTGAATATAAAATGAACACATCAAACCCATTCTCAACCTAGGCATGGAAACTGCCACTCAAAGTTTCCTGGTGAACCCCACCATCCATCAAAAATTCACCCTTATACCCCCTCCCCGAGAGGCGTGACCTTCAAAGGGCCTCTCCGTTCGAGGTATTGTCCCATCCTTCTCGCATCCCCCTTCCAGGGCACGGATCCTTTAGCCTGAAGGTAAGGGTGCAAAAAATTTGGGTGATACATTTTGGTGAACCCGACGTGAAACTAAAACACCTTTTGAAAACAATCCAAAAAAAAAACACATTATTAAGAACATCTAGAATCATTAGAAAACTGTTAAATTTGCATATCATATTTAGATGGTAGATTATAATAGAAGACGAGTTGTCACCATAAATGTTGAAAATCAATTAACGGCCATAGAGATTACTTCTGTGCTTAGAGTACCTCAAACAAATAGAGTCCAACCTTTGTGGGACGAACTTGATAGGAGATTGGGTATTATTGAATCTAGATCTGCAGAACTTAGGCAAATTAAGAGGTTTGTCCTAGATAGAATCCTGGATCCCGATCAGGTGACTTTGTACCATGAACTTCAGAGAGCTTGCCATAGGTGGTTAGCCGATAAAAGAGCACTTGTGTCTTCTAAATTATACACCTTTGAGGAATACCTTGAGAACGCAGTTGTAGTACATAAATTTCTATCTCGTATAGAGGATCAAGAAGTCGTTCTTACGGATAGAAAGAGATGGAATAGAGTTCCTAGAGTTGTGTTGTATCGAGAGTATTGCCATGAACTTTATTTTTACAAGTCAAGTCTGAAATAGATCATATTACCATAGCACACTTTGTCAAGTTCTTGAAAAACCACTTCCAATTTGAAGAGGAGCATTTCATGACTCCTGATGAACTTGACCCTATCAATGATATCCATAAACTATTTATAGAAAACTAAGTCATTCTTTTTACTATTGTTATTTCTTGCAACTAGCATGTTGTTTGTTATTTTTATACTTGTAAAATAATAATACAAAAAATAAAAATAAAAAAAACAAAAACAAAACATTTCCTTTTTAAGTATTATAGTAGGTATATAGTTAAAATATATACCTCTCAACCCTACCGCATATATATAAGTATATATATTTGCTAAAACCTAAGTTTAGCACAATGCCTAGACTTAGGAATGGAAAACAAACCGAAGAAGATGAAGATTGGTTAGGAAGACCATTAATTGACCAAAATGTCCCTCCTGAGGACCAAGTTCAGGAAGAAGAAATCCTAGACCAACAAGAAGAAGAGCTTGTTGTAGGAAATGAACAAGAAGAAACTAATAGAGAGGAAGGATCCTCATCCCCTAAAATGTCTCCGGGAGGAGCTATCACTTTTGAAAACATGGAACAATTTTGGAAGTTCATTAACACAAATATTGGTGTTTTTAATAGAGCAGTCCATATGGACAAGGATCGAATTAGTGACACTCAAGCAACTCTAGAAGACGTATTTCACACACGCACTAATCCCTTGTCCTTTATTGAACAAGAGAGTGATCAATCTGGACCATCCAATTTGGATATAGTAGCTGTGATCCGGAACATGCAACAACAACAGGTTACCCAACCATCTAAAGTGCTTGTTAACAAGCCTAGGGTCATTCCCGCACAAAAGAAACCATCATTTACTGCTCTATTTCGCCAAGCTATTGAGCAACATACCTCAAATCAACAAAAACCCAAAACAAAACCAAACACCAATTACCAACAATCTAGGATACAACATAATACTATTACAAATCCCCTTCATAATACTCTTCCTACCAACACTTTGCATAATAGCAATATAGCATCTAATCCTTATGTCACACCATCATACACTCATAAATCCCATACCTATGTCCCACCGAACCAATATGGTGGACAAACTAGTAATCTTGAAACCATGGTGAAACAGTTAGTTTCCCGCATGGACCAGATAGATCCCTACCGTCCCTCGTACAATTATCGAGAGATGTGTAGTCAGCCTTTAGATCCTATAGTTGTAGCACAACCATATCCTAAACATTTTCCTATGCCTGTCTTGCCCATATATAAAGGAACCGAAGATCCCATAGAGCATCTTCGTATGTTTAGGATAGCATGTCATGATATATCACATGATGACTTGTTATTACTAAAAATGTTCCCGAAAAGCTTGGGAGGAATGGCATTAGAGTGGTATTATCAATTACCCACTAATTCTTTGAGGAATTTCGAAGAAACTGCCGAGTCTTTTGTTCATCAATTTAGTGCCTACATCGAAAGACATGTGACCATTAAAGATTTGTATAACTTAAAACAAGACAAAGATGAATGCTTTGCTGATTTCCTAGCTAGGTGGAGACAATTGATAGGAAAATTGCACTTTGTGTTACCTTATAGGGAGATGTTGGACATCTTTATTAATAATTTGCAAGAGCAACTATCTTACGAATTATCAATTGCTACCTTGACCACCTTCGATCAGGCTATAGACTTAGCCCGAAGAGTGGAAGATGCTCTCATTAGGAGAGGCCAGCTTAAAAAGAAAGACGATGAGAAAACATCCAAAAATCAATATAAGAATAAACAAGTTGTGGGTGATGGAGTCACCGATAGCAGAAATATTGCTAATGTTAATGCTGCAAAGACAACGAGAGAAGTTTGTACTGAAACCTCTTGATAGACCTCCTCGAGAATTTACTAGGTTAAATCAACCTTTATCAACTATTCTACCACAATTATTAGAACGAGGTTTGATTCAATTACCAAATATCCGGGAACCTGATCCAACTATACCCGGATACAGAGCAGATTTACATTGTGACTTCCATAGAGGACCTGGACACACTACCAACTCTTGTAAAATATTAAAACATAAAATACAGGACTTGATTGATAACAATGAGATGGAGGTGCAAGCCTTTCAACCTAAGCAAAATCCTCCTAATAATGCTCAACAGAACACCACACAAAACCAGAATCAGAATGCCAATCAGTCATTGGACATCTTTCAACATCCCTTACCAAAACATGGTAAGGAGGTGGCTAATCAAATTGAACATCATAATGTTCCTCCTCCTGCCCGATATGTAGGAACTATTAGTGGGCATTTACCTGTTCATGATCCGGAAATCTTTGACACAACTTTATCCGTGGTTACAACCAGGCCTCTATATAATATTCAGATACCTGATCTTAGTGATACAGAATATGAGACTGAGAGTGATATGGAAATCACATCAAATCAATCGAATAGTTCTGAAGATGAATCAGATACTATTCACCCTATCACAAGTCATATGGTTCCAGAAGAACCATTTCCAAGAAGAGTCACTACTAGACCATCGTCTCACCAATTACTTTCTAATGAGCTAGCTATAAATGCTAGACCAAGACCCATTCATCATCCGTAGAATAATATTGTGGGTACCATCGGAGTTGTTACTAGACAACAGGCTCAAAATTCTCAACAAGATCAAATTCAGAATGGTGGATCAACTCCATTTGTTTTGAAGGTTCCTAATAAAGGGAATCATGCACCTAATGTTCAACCTAAACCTCCTTATAATATTAATGAACAATTATCAAATATTACAGCTAGAATTTCCCTTTTGGACCTTTTAAGATCTTCTCCTACACATAGAGATGAATTAATGCTCACATTAAGCCAGATGATGGTACCACAAGACATTCAACCTCAAGCCATGGCCAATACTATAATAACTCATGAAGTTGATTGTATTGACTTTCGAGATAGAGACATACCGCAACATAGTTTACATAAAGATAACCCCTTATATATTATCGCCTTAATTGGAGATGTAGCAGTCAAACGAGTTTTGATTGATAATGGTTCATCTTTAAATATCTGCACTTTTGACTTCTACCAAATATTTGGGTTTAGAAGTGATGAAATGAAAAGAACTGATATGATCATAAAAGCTTTCAATGACGAAACACAAGAAACGTGTGGAGTTATTACCATTCCATTGCAGGTTGGTCCAAGAACCTTGGATACGACTGTGTTTATTGTACATTGCCCTGCATCGTACAATATACTCTTGGGTCACCCTTGGATCAACGCGATGCGAGCTGTTCCCTCAACTTTACATCAATGTGTTAAATTCAAATTTAAGAATCAGTTGGTTACCATTCATGGTGATCCAAGACCCTTTGATATGTGTGCTTTGGCAGAACCTATTGGAGTTCAATTTTGCCCCGCGCTGTCATCCACACATCCTAATTCTCATTATCCATCTAAACGTGTGAAACTCACACCCACAATGTCATCTACTTCTTCTCCATCAGTTGCACCTCCACATATAGCTCAACCATCTTCTGAACAAACCGCATTAGGACCTAAGAAAGATCCTAATCCCACAACCAATGTCTCTTGTTCTACTCCTATAACTTCTATACCTATAATAGACCCATCTATCGACACCTCTACACCATCTACATCCACCAAATTCATATTTTCCGCATCAAAAGACGTAGGAAATGTTCCTTCTACCTCTTATGCTCTTACTGACGAGCTCTTACCCGATCTATCTAAAATTCTTATATCAGAAGAAACGAATGCTTCTATGCAAGATTCCCTTATTTTAAATAATTTGCCACCATCTCCTCGTACCTTGGGCCTCCCACAACCTATGGGAAGTATTTACCAAGTCGGGAGTTGTGCCTTTATTTATAAGGGATATGACTGGGGTAGAATACCCAGAAACATTCGAACTCATTATGATGGATATGCTCGATGTTATTTTACTAATGAGTATATTAAAGCCAAACCTATAATGCTTAAATTGGGATATAAAGGGAAAGGTTTGGGACCTTTCCAGAATGGTATGAAAGAACCTTTTGAGGTAGAGCCATGGCTCGCCCGATGTGGTGTGGGCCTATTTTCTAGTAAGGGTCAGCCATTCCCATTTGAGGATGATGACCATCTTATATGTTACCAAGATTATTTAGATGAACGCGATGCTTTGCGTTTAATGAATAAGCCATTCACATGTAATATGCTATCTATAGCTTATCTTGAGATGATCGTTGAATCCGACGATGAGTTGGAGGGAGATATCTTCCATGATGTCTCCATTGAGGAATTATTACATAATGGATTTTATTTTGATGGCTCTATACCTAGTATAGCCCAGCTTGAGGCCATGACTCCTCAAGATGAATTATCCAAGCTAACCTTGGAAGAATTACAAGAATTGGGCGTTTCACCCACCCCACCTAATTTTGAGAGAGATCTACACATGGAAGTAGAAAATGTCATAAAAATTAACATTGGAACCGAGGATAACCCTCACATAATCAACATTGGATCAGAATTGAGTCAAGAAAAATAGGATAAATACATTGCATTTCTTAAAGAATATGAAGATGTCTTTGCTTGGACATATGAAGATATGCCAGGTTTAGACCCTTCTGTAGTTATGCATCACCTAGTAGTCCATCCGGATGCTAAACCCGTTAAACAGAAACTTAGAAAAATGCATCCTAAAGTGGCCTTACTAGTCAAAGGGGAGTTAGAAAAACTCTTGAATGTTATTTTTATACAAGCCATTGATTATGTTGAATGGATCTCGAATGTAGTTCCAGTAACTAAGAAAGAAGCTACTAAGGTTAGGGTTTGTACAGACTTTAGAGATATTAATGTTGCATGCCCTAAAGATGATTTTCCCCTTCCCAATATGGATCAGATCATTGATTTTACCGTTGGGAGTGGAATGATATCCTTAATGGATGGATTTTCTGGTTATAATCAGATCAGGATAGCTCTTGAAGATCAGGCTAAAACAACCTTTATTACCCCTTGGGGGACCTTTTGTTGGAAAGTGATGCCATTCGGTTTGAAGAATGCAAGTGCAACCTATCAACGAGCCATGACTTATATCTTTCATGATATGATGCATGATATACTACATGATTATGTAGATGACATTATAGCTCGTTCTATTCAAGAAGATGACCATTTAGATGACTTGAGAAAAGTATTTGATCGGTTAAGGGAATATCTTATCCGATTGAATCCAACCAAATGTATATTCGGAGTTAAGTCCGATAAATTATTGGGGGTTATAGTTTCTTTACGTGGCATCAAAATTGACCCTCTCAAGATTACGGCTATCACTGATATGCCCGCACCCACAAATATATCTGAATTACGAAGTCTACAAGGTAAGCTTCAAGCTATCCGTCGCTTCATCGATAAGCTGGTGGATAAAACTGGACCCTTTCTTAAGCTTCTTAAGAAGGATGTCTCTTTCCATTGGGACAATGAATGTCAGGAAGCATTTGAACTCCTCAAACAATATCTTCTTAACCCACCTGTACTTTCACCACCTAGACCTGATCACCCATTTATCTTGTATATTTCTACTTCAGATTTTGCTTTAGGAGCTATGTTAGCTCAACTTGATGATGAGAAGAGAGAGCATGCTAATTATTACATTAGCAGAACATTAATTAGTTATGAAACCCGCTACACAACATTAGAGAAGTTATGTCTAGAAGTCATATTTTCTACACAAAAACTATGCCATTATATGCTCAATCAAAAAACATACGTTATTGCTAAATCCGATCCCTTGCGGTATCTCATGAGTCGACCTTATTTATCTGGTCGCACAACAAAGTGGGTTCTTGCTCTAAGCGAGTTTGAACTCACGTTTATAGGACAAAAGTCTGTTAAGGGTCAAATCATAGCAGATCAATTAGTTGTTGCACCCTTAGAATCCACCCATCCCCTCATCATTGAGTTTCTTGATGAATGCCTTAAACTAGAGGCAGATCATTCAGAGCAATGGTCCTTATACTTTGACGGAGCCCGATGCATGAGTGGGGCTGGTGCAGGTATTATTTTAATATCTCCATAGAAACATCTCATACCTCTATCCTTTAAATTAACGTTTGCCTGTACTAATAACACTATTGAATATGAGGCTCTAATCCTTGGATTACGAGCTGCCCTGGCACTAAAAATTAAAAATCTATTAGTTTTCGATGATTCTCAACTTGTTATAAATCAAATTAATGATGTTTATCAGACCAGAGATGATAAATTGTGCCCATATAAAGCATATGTATTACAATTAATATCTTTATTTGATCAAGTTACCTTGGAAGCTATTCCTAGAACTAGCAATCGTGCGGTTGACGCTATGGCCGTAGCTGCATCTCTTTTACCCTTGGAGTTAGATGACGAATATGCTACCATCATTATTCATCGACTCCAGGAACCCACTTCAATTAAATCATGCTTGGAACCTTTGGACGTGTTTCTAATCAATGAAACTACTCCTAAACTTTGGTACACCGATATCCTCAATTTTCTTCAAAATGGGACCTTCCCTGAAGGTTTTAATAGAAACCAACATCGGTTATTACGTAGACGAGCAAGTCGCTTCGTAATAATTGGCAATACATTATATAGGAGATCTTTTGAAGGTATCCTACTTGAGATGTTTGAATCTAGAAGAGTCTAGATCAGCTTTGAGTGAAGCCCATGATGGATCTTGTGGGGGACACTTTAGTGGTAGCGCCATTGCTAAGAAGCTCCTTAGGATAGGATATTTTTGGCCTACCATGGAGAATGATGCACATGATTACGTGCACCATTGCGACAAGTGCCAGAAACATGCTGACCTTGTCCATGCGCCTGCACAAGAACTGTAGGCTATTTCATCTCCTTGGCCCTTTTCAAAATGGGGCTTAGACATTATTGGAAAAATCAATCCTGTGTCATCTGATGGACACAAATTCATCATAACCGCCACCGAGTATTTTACGAAGTGGGTTGAAGCTATGCCCTTAGCTTCTTGCACTGGAACCCAAGTTTCCAAATTTATTTTTAATCAAATTATTTGTAGGTTTAGAATTCTTGCAAATCTCATCTCGGATAATGGAACTTGTTTCAAAAATAAATATGTAAAGAAACTATGTCAAAAATATAAAATTCAACATCGTTGGTCCACTCCCTATTATCCTCAGGGTAATGGCCAAGCAGAAGCATCTAATAAAACATTAATTAAAATCCTCAAAATACTGGTCAATAAATCTGGCCGAGATTGGCACATTCAATTATATCCTGCTTTGTGGGCTTATCGAACTAGCGTTCGTACTCCCACGGGCACTTCACCTTTTGTTTTGGTTTATGGCGCTGAAGTTGTTTTTCCCTTTGAATTAGAAGTTCCTTCTTTGGCTCTACTACTTCAAGATACTGAAGTAGGAGATGAATATCGTGTTGGCAGATTTAGTCAGCTGGAACTCCTAGATGAGAAGCGCATCAATGCTTTGGAGCATCTTCGAGCCTACCATAACAAGCTCAAACGAGCATATCTTAAGAAAGTTCATCATCGATCCTTTGAGATCGGCGACCTCGTCTTAAAAGAAAATAAAAAAAATACTAATGCAACTAAAGACCTTAAAGGTAAATTTGAACCTAACTGGCTTGGGCCATATATCATCACTGCTAAATTTGGATCGGGAGCATACAGATTAGCTACCTTAGATGGTAAAGATCTTAAAGAACCTATGAACATTATGCATCTTAAGCGCTATTATGCATAATTCTGGTAATTTCATCACTGTATATATTGTACATCTTGTCTCATTTTAGTAAATTCATATAAAAATTTCAAAAATAGTAATATTATGTATTCTCTCAATTCATAAATCAAAATCAAAAAAATCAAAATCATCAAAATCTTCAAAAACATCTTTTATTTTTGCACCTGTCAATTCTTGAAGTATTGCAGTTATATTTTCAGTTATTTTGGATAAATTAGCATTTATTTGGAATCCCTCACTTTCACACTCACATGAATAAATATCTTGATCTTATTTGGTATGATTATTAATCTCTCTTATATCAAAGTCCACAGTTGAATTAAATAAAGTTTTGAGCATAGAGAACTGATCTTGTTATTTACTTGAACCAAGTATACCTTTTCACATTAAAATGATTTCATTGCAAATTCAAAATGATGCTACATAGTAGAAGTGGTCTCTTGAGCAAAAAGTTTCCCCTGCTATCCTATCATGCACATGGTCTAGAATCTTTGAGAATTGACAAAAGGACAAGCTCACCTCCTGCCCGAATAAAAATCCCTTGCTCTACAGCCCAATCCGAGCAAGTATCCCTAGTATAGGAAGAAAAAGAAAAAGAAAATCAAGAAAAAAATCATGAGAAAAAGAAGCATTATTTAAGTAGCATTTTGTACCATCTCAACAATATTTCAGCATTATCTCAGTATCAAGCAAAAATACAAAAAAAAAAAAAAAAAAGCAAAAAGCAATAAAATCCCTTCCCCTACCCTTTGAAAAGAAAAGAAGGGTGAATGAGCTTGAATCCCTGGAATTCTCAATTATTCGAAAACCGTGAGGTAAGCCCCATAACAGGTGGTTTGTGCCCAACCCGCTTGGCCTTGGGTAACTCCTAGCGTGGTGATATGTCTATTACATTAGCGACCTTCTTTTGTACAGACCTATGTCCGCTTATGGATCAGCTAGCTCTTGATGACCCGACTTACATAGTAGTTTGGTACGGTTATATGCATATAAATCATGGTCAACGAACACTCATTTGGTTAATTCAAATTACTTGTATCAAATTATCTTGCTCAAAATTGGTAAATGAACAATACAATTGCACACACATTTGTATTTGAGAGATTTTGTATCATTATGATAGATCAAGATCGGCAATGAACTCACATATGCACATGGGGTTCCTTATAAATCTAAATTTTGTCTTTGAGATAATTTAAAATATTTATGCAAATCTTCTGGAATAATTTGATTTTCTTACTTGAGAACATCTGCTTAGCGTAAAAACAATTACATACATTTTTTTCAAAATCCAAAATTTCTTTCAAAACATGTTCAAAAATCTAGCAATAAAGTCACATTTATATATTTTCGACTTTCGCAACGATGGTATAGTTCCTAAACCTAAATTGGAATTTTATGCCTAGTGCAAGTCCTCATCTTATATTTTTTGTTTATCTCAAAATCAAAAATCAACTATGCAATAAAACTATTATATCAATTTCTTCTTTGGATTTCGCGATGATGGTATAAGTCTATACCTAAAAATTCTATGCCTAGCGCAAACCATCGTTTTAATTTTATTTCCCATTTTTATCCATAAAAGCATATGGCTTAAATCATTATGTTACACAATTGTGCTTTAAAAAGAACGAAAACTTTCCTATTTCATTTCATTATGTCAACATTCAGTTTTTTGCGACGATGGTATAATTCCTAGGCAATTGTTCAAATTTCTATCACACTTAGGAATTTTATGCCTAGAAAAAATCATATTTTTAATATTTCATGCATAATATTTTCATGGACATCTGAAAACAAATCATCACCATCATCATTTTTCATCATCACATCACAAAAGTCTTAAGAAAGTCTCTTAAGCACCCTTTTACTTTTAGCAATATTTCTCTCATAACGGGATTAGCTTAATGACCTAGCGAGCGGCGACTCCATGAAATGGTCATGTAACAGTGACAATGTCCTTTGAAATTATTGTTAGAAGTCACTTTATTTTTTCATCAAATCACACCACAACAACCAATTTGTTTACATCAGATTATTTCATTTAAATTTTATGGCATGACATAAAATTATAATATTTTCAACGACATAATTACATGAATAATCAATCAACAATTAAAATATTAAAGCATCATAAAACATATGCACAAGTCATATCACAAAGAGAATATATATATATATATATATATATATATATATATATCAAGAAATATATGTACATCATATCAAAATGGATTGGTATGCCACAATCTATACCCTGGCATACTCAATCCTCTCAAAAATATACAGTCTATAGTCAATGTGCAGCTAGTCTCGAGAAGCCCTCGAGCTCTCAGCCTCATCTCCTCTCCCACCCTGAGGTGGAGGAGGTGGTCCCATCGGAGTCCGTGCCGTATCATGGGTCCTCGACGTCGATCGTGAGGATGTCCTCGATGACCCCATCCTGATCGGCTCCGTAATGCCTACTGGCAACTGTATCCTTTGGCCCTCTGGAACCAGCTAGAAGTATACTCCCTGATAGAATGTGGTCTGAGCAATAGCCCATGCCAGCTCCCGCATGCTCGCCCCTCCACTCCGAGCCCTGAGTCATGTAGCCTCATCCTACAGCGTCTGCACCTGAGCTCGTAGGTGGGCATTCTCCACTCGAAGAGCCACCATCTCGCTGCTCTCCCCCACCTCGACACCCTTGCCCTTATCGAGCGATGGTGGCCTATCCCTCTGCTGAGAAGGGAGTCCCTCCTCCCTCCTCTCTGGCTGCTACGGTCTCTCCGAAGCTTGTGGCACTCTCTGACATCTCTCCTAAGGAGGCCATCATTGATCCCTCCCTCTATGACTCCTCGTTGCATCGATGGTAGCCTGGCACCGCCTCCCCATCCATTGCACAATAGTGTGCATCAGACCCTATGCCCTCGTCATCCGAGGAGGGTGGATGCCTGCATACCAGGCATCATATCCATCTGCTACCCCAGCGTCATCCCCATCCACTGGCTGAATGGGGGCATCATCAGCATCCTGACTCTAGAACTATTGCATGTCTGGAGCCCCGCTCAATGTAGTATTATCCTAGATAGTCTAGGAGTACTCATAATCCCTAAGAGAAGGGATCCCTTGTTGTAGACCGAACTACCTCAAAACTCGGTCGTAGCGGTGGAGCTCTACCTCTCCCCACTCCATCCTCAACCAGAAGACTCACCTGATGTGAGCCAACTCTTGTCCATCCTCTCCCCACCTTGGATGCTCTCTCCATGGCCTCTAGGTGATCTGATCTAGGATGAGGTCATCTAGCAACCTTCGGGACATCGATAGATCTATCCACCATTGTGACCCTCTCTAGAGCCACCAATAGAAAACTTGGGGTCTCTCCCGATCAACTCCTATCAGTGGAAGCCCTATCGGCCTCCACACCACAATGTGCTCCTAGCACCAAACCTGTAGTAGCGATGTCAGTACCAGACATCGACCTCCCTTGTATACGACCTCGTAAAGGATCCTATACAAGCGACATAGTACAAAATTGCCCTAAGCAAACCTGTAACCATGGTCTCTCATGTCATAGACCACATCTGAGAGGAGCCATGGTAACTTGCATCCACTCTGGTGGCATAGAAGTAGGCCACCCACCACCCCTGCCAAAACTTGAGTCAATCGAGATGCCCTAGGCATCTGCCTCAATGCCTCGATGTTCACTCCGCCCTTCTCTAGGGTGAAGCTTGGGTCACCGCACAATCTCATCATGGCATGGCCCTGATTGGCCGAAGGAGTCATGAATCACCCATGTATGGGGATCCTCAAGATCCTCCATACATCCTCTAGAGTGGGAGCCATCTCCCCTATCGATAGTCAAAAGCAGGATGACCCCAGATACCATCTCTCTGCTAGGGCTGTCAGTAGCCCCATGTCTATAGGAATTTATGGCATCTCTGCCACATGTTGTAGTCCAACCTCTGCTAGTCTGTCCCACTCGACCTGATCGAGCGTGGCTACATCATCTCTGAGCCCCTCGTATTTCCATTCCCAACTCTTTAGTAATCCCCTCTGCAAAATAAATAATAAAACAACAAAAAAAAAAATCATTAGTACATAATCATTAAAATCAATTTCATCTCATAAAAAAATGATATCATCCATTATTGGACGATATCATACTAAATTTAGTAAAATCATCCTTGGTAGGATGAAATCGTCTCCCTTTTGTTCAATTTAGGGATCATCCTTTATTGGATGGAATCGCCCCTATTTCTCCAATTTCGTCCTTAGACGAAATCGGCGATATAGGGACGATTTCGATGAAATTGGGACGATTTCGTCCCGACGTCGTCGATGGCCTAAAAATGGCCACGATGACCAAAAACAATTAAAATTTAAAGTAAAAAATTAAACAAATCAAGTTAAAAACATAATGTATCAAGTTTAGATCCTTACCCGCAACCCACGTCGGACCTCTGTCGATCTGTGTGCCGTTTCCACCATTTCGCCTGCAGAGCTCTGAAACAGTGAAAGTGAATAGTAAAAATGAATTAGGGTTTTACCCTATTTTTCTTAATTTTATTTAAAAACAAATTTTTTTAAATTTTTGCTTTTCCGTGCTTTTACCTCAAACGTTCGATTTGGGTAAAAACTCGGAGGGGGCACCATAGCAAGTAGTTGTACGATTCGACCTAGAATCATCGTCTAAAAAATGGAATAAATTTTTGCTTTCTCGTAAAGCATGAAGAACTCGTCTTTAACGCATTTTCTTCAAAAAATTTGCTAAAGAGGGGGCAAAATGTAGCACCCTAAAATTGGCGCAGTTAAACCATCAGTAAAAAGATTAAAAATTTGAATTTTAACCCCAAAACCGCCCGTTAACCGCTCACCTCATTTTTTATGCCATTTTTAGAATTTGTTTTGACCGTTGGACGATATCATTGCCGATCTGACGATATCGTCCCAAATCAAATGAATTCATCTGGAACAGAACGTCCAGACGATTTCGTCCCAAAACCAAATTTTCATAATTAGCTTCTATTTCAACAACCTCTCCAACTCGGGTAGAAGCGTGTCTGCGCGGTTGGAGATTCCTACGTTGGAGATCTCCTAGATTGGGATGATCCCCAACCTCCTAACCTCCCCCTAATCCTATATAAACTTGGGATTTTCCTAGTTTATCCCCCTGGTTGATCATTTCCCTACAACTCTAGTTTTTTGTTGTATTAGAACATCCTCGCCCCCATCATTTGCATTTGTATTTTCAAGTTTTATTGCAGGATTTTACTATGTTTCAGTCGAAGGAAGCTCGGATCGTCGCAGGCGATCCAACATGATTTCGGATGATCCTGACGAGATCGACGATGATCTCGTACGATTGCAGATGATTTTGACTGCAGTTCAGATTGGGGGCAACCAGAGCCCTGAGTTTGCATTTTCTACCTTTCTTTCTTATTTAATTATGCATTAGATCGATTTATTTCTATTCTGCATCTTGGAGTTCACCTCATTTAGCATATTTGCATGATAAAATTTAAAATAAGTTATTAAAATAGTGCATCCCATTTGATTTGCTATCTGGATTTATTATTTAAGCATCTATACTATTATTTCTATCATTTTGCATCATTCTTGCAATTGCATTTTTGGTTTTTGGTGTCTGTTTCCATGATTGCAGGTTTCTAATGAATTCGTCTGACGAATTCGTCAGGTTTTCGATGATCTTGTCTGATCTCAGATGATCGCCTATGATTTGGGATGATTCTGTACAATTACAGATGATCCTGTCATATCCGGGATGATCTGGACTCCTACAAGCTTCAGAATCTTCATCAGACATCAGGAATCGGGTGTATTCCTCTCCATTTCACATAGTCTCTGTATTTAGGATTCATTCATGTTTGTTGTCTTCATATAAACCCAAAATTTCATATAGAATAGCTTAGATTCATTTTGGCCAACCTAGGAATATGAATGATTGAATATAAAATGAACACATCAAACCCATTCTCAACCTAGGCATGGAAACTGCCACTCAAAGTTTCCTGGTGAACCCCACCATCCATCAAAAATTCACCCTTATACCCCTCCCCCAAGAGGCGCGACCTTCAAAGGGCCTCTCCGTCCGAGGTATTGTCCCATCCTTCTCGCATCCCCCTTCCAGGGCACGGATCCTTTAGCCTGAAGGTAAGGGTGCGAAAAATTTGGGCGATACACAACCCTCAGAGAGTTTTTGCAGAATATAAATCTTTAATGGGGTTTATGCATGGAAATTATAGGATAGTTGATAAAGCAAAAGATATGCTATTCCGTTTGACTAACGTAGAAACACTTTTGACCTTATGTGATATTCTTCCAATGTTACAAGAAATGAACAACTTAATTAAACTTGCACAAGAGAGATCCATCTATATCATTGATTTCATGAGGATGAAAAAATAAATATGTGTGCTTATTGATACATTATATGTGTCTAAAGCATATTTTTCAAAACCTTTGTTTGATAGTTGGAATACATTGATAAACTTCAACAATCCAAAAAGCTTTTTGAAGTTTGACATCAATGATAATCTTTGTATTAATGTTCATGGAAATATGGTACCACTTTATTGCTTTGAAAGGAAATCAAGTATAGTTGTGGATGATTTTGAAGAAATTATTGTAACACACAATAGATTTCATGTTATTGTACGGGAAAACAAAGTGTAATTTGTCAAAAATAGTAAAATATTTGATAGGTGAGATAAGAGATCGATTTCAGAGAGATGAGTTGCTCGAGGCCATGGGTGTGGTTAACCCCATGTTTTGGGGACCTTGTACTGAATACAATTCTACAAATGAGCTATTTATTAAATATATGGGTAACCTCATTAACCATTTCAGTAAGATTATGGAAGTCAATTGTGTTGAAATAAAAGGTATACTCAATAGTGATCTTTTGAAAGAATAATCATCGCATTTTGGAAGAACAATGGTTATGCAAACATCACTTATGACAAGTGCCCATGAGATTGGTTCCACTACACGTTTGTGGCAAAAATTGTATCCAAGCACAATCTTACAAGATACACTAAGTGAATACTTCTGTTTATATGAATTATGTGAAATAATGATTTTGGGGTCAGTCAAAGATGAAAGAGTTTTCAGTGCACTTTCTTTTGTTAAATCTAAACTCCGCAATAGACTCGATAAAAATTTAGAAAATTGTTTAAGAATTTATGTGTCTTCATATCAGTTGGATAAATTTCCATATGATAGAGCTTTGGCACATTGGAGTTCCTTGGTAGATAGAAGAGGTACATCGAATACGATCGATAACTATGATGATGATGCTTTCAATGATAAGATGGTGGAGACATAGATTTCTGCTATGCTTCATAATGATTCTAGACAAGTTGATATGTTTCAACTACCATAATGATAATTATTCCATGATTTCATTGACATTGATAAACATACTATTGTATTAATTTGATAACAAGATTTTCAATTTTGTTTCAAATTTATATGATTTCAAAGAATTGTTTTATATCACATTATTATTTTAAAATTACATGTCTTATATCTTTTTTGTGGTTTTTAAAATTGTATGCTTATGTCTTAATCTCTCAACTCTCTTCATTCATAAATCTTTATGTTTCATGTTTTAGATTTTATTATTGGTATATTAATGTTGATCTATAATGTTATCTATTTTGTTTTGAGATGAACATAGTGAACAATATTAGCCAAAAATAAACTAAAATTGCAACACAAATTTATAAATGCAAGCAAACTATGAATGATGGAAAACACAAAATGAGAAAATTTCATTATCATTAGTTCAAATAGAAATATATTACATTGTACAAAATTGTTGACTATAGTCAACTTGATAGCATATTACATTTTCAAACATTTGATTGGTGCTTGGATGCTTCACTAGTGGTTGGAGTTGTCGTTTCTTTTCCTGTATCAGCTTATGTGACACTCTCTTCTAGTAGTGCTCCAACTCTGACAAGGTTTTCACGTACTTTCACAATACTCGACACCAATGCTGCTTCTTCTTTGTTTGGATCTTCAAGTATTGTTGGAAGTGATTCTTTCGTTTTCTCAAGCACCTTATCTGGATCTTCTTTGAGCCTCTCCCTGATGTATTTTTTTAAATGATTATTTTCTAATATTTTTGCCTGCATTTTCTTTTTCATTTCCATTGCATTATTCAAAAATGTCTTCGCCTATGAATATTAACATCCATGCTCTTAACCTGTGTTTTTAAGTGTTCAAAATTTGACTACAAAAAAAAATTGAAAACATAATTCAAAAGGGTTATATTGAAATTATTACATATTTTCAAGAAATATAAAAAATTCACTGCAATAGAAAATTGAAATACAAAAAAAATTTCTTACCTCAGCCATTTCTCTTCCTGACTCAACAACTGCAACCTTGTCCTTATCGAAAGCCCATTGGTTATAAAATTTTTGGGCTTCAACATTAAAATTTTCTTCAATCTACCAACAGCAACATTCAACACATCATCATCATAAATAAAATTAGATTTAACTGATCCTAATGTGGCCTATTTTAGCAGGCCATCAAGCTTTTCTGGTTCAAATTTAACCAAAGAATAAAGAGAATCTCTTTTTTCATAATTTTTATATCGGGTATTAATTTCCCTGATAAGGACCTTTGCCCTAATATTCCCATTCTTTCATTTCCTACAAATATCTAAGCACAACATGTTTAATAGTTGCTTCAGTATTTTCAGACATTAAAATATTTTCATTAAAATTTACAATATCATCCTCAGTTTGAGGACCCTAAGGATGAGGGATGTCTCCTTGAGCTGATGGCACTGATGTCTGCTCAACTGCAGAGGCTTCTCCTTCTTATGCTATATCTCTAAGCATATATGTTGCCTTGAAGCCTATAATGTTTCCCTACAAAATATAATCCTCATCAAGATGAATATTATCCAATCCCGTAGTTGAAACTTCTGGTGCTTGTGAATTTTTTGAAAATGTAAATTGTGATCATCCATGGCCAGAACTTGGTGCTGGCATGTGTGGTCTCTGTGAGTGTGAAAACCCACACCCAAAACTTTGTGCGGTCCCCTATGATCTATGTGCAAACAATTATTTTCCAACATGGATTTTCCCTCGCATTGGCGTAGGTTGTGGCTATCATTGATGTGGTGGAAGTGGTGGCTATGGTGCGAGCGGTGGGTGTGATGCAACTAATGGTTGTGATGGAGGCAATGGCTGGCATAAGGCCTCAAACTTGTGATGTTTTTACTTGTCATTGATTTTGAGAATCAACTAAAAACAGTCAAAAATATTTTGTTACAATTTTTTCTAAAAATAAAATATATATTCTTAATTTAAATTAACTACACATAGATTTACCTAAAGATGATGAAACATGTTGAATTTGTGTTCCAATGGGGGAGGGGTTGGCCACACTAGATTCAACCTACACATTTTGTGCATACCTAGGTGTATGAGAAACCCCAGGAGTAGTGGCTTGCTTGGAATATTTATATGACCTCTACAATGGTGTCGCCTCTGAGCCCGTGTCTTCAAAATCACCAGTTTGTTCTGGCCTATGACCCCTATTGGTAGCATCCTATTTACTCCTTGTATTATCTGCCTTATCCTGCATATAGATGAAAAGAAAAATCAAAATAAATAAATATGATAAAATATAAAATAGTATGTCAAGGTCAAATATGCAATTATTACCTTCAATTCTTCTGCTAACATAGCAATGGCCTATAGTGTTGCATGCACTATAGTTGGTATAGGAGTAGTCTACAAATTGTGAAAACACTCATAATATAGTGCTAAAATAAAATTAATAGTACCCACAATGGGCTGTCTTGTTGGTTGCCATTTGAACGGTGTGCAACTCAGACCTAATTTGATATGAAATATATGTGCACCAATCAAACCTTTGATTGTGCTCAGATTGAACAATATAAGCAAGTGCCAAAAATGGAATTTTTGGTCTTCCCATAAGAATTATTTTGGCCTGGAATAACTCGATAATGGCCTTCAGAGTTTGATTGTTAACATCGTTGATTGATAATCCTCTTTTGGACTTGGCGATAGAAGCTGCAAAAACAAAATTAGATTACAATTTACAAAATTGAAACTTTGAACATTAACAAAATATAATTAATAAGATTCATACCTACAAAATATTCTGATGATAGACCGTACTTGCTTTTGAGGTGTGCTTTTTCATCTGGAGACAGATGCAACCTCATGGACACTTGAGGAAAATCAATGAAAGGAAGACCTATCAATCGATTAATGTCTATAGGGGTGATGGTGAAAAGTAGATTTCTATTGCATACTTTGATTTTCACCGTAGCCCTATCATGGTCATAACCTGCTATTATATGTTGCAGGAGGACTTTGTCTATTCTGAATTATGGTATTGAAACTAGGGTTGTCAAACCTGCATTATTGAGCCACGAAAAGTCCATACCAGGGGTTGTCATTAAATCTGAAATCATCGAGCAAGAAAGATTCTTGAATTTTGGTGCAGGGGGGGTGGCCATCGTGAGAAGTTGGAAGCCAAAGAAAAAGGATTGGGAGTCATAAGGATTTTTAGAAATATTAGCTCTAGTTATTGTAGTCGTAGAAACAAAATGGAAAAAATGACAATTGATGCCCTTTTATAGACTGAAGAAATAGGGTTGACATGTGGTAGCATTGTATTGGACATGCAATGTTGTTGAATGAATGTGTAACACGTGGCTACCAAATATTTATTTTCATCACAACCATATTCCACATGAGGTCCCAGAATCAGATCTTATTTTGCTTTTGATGTAGTATTGGATCCTATTCTGCATCAGATCGAAGACCGGATCATATCGTGCAGTCGATCCGAGACAGGATCATAATATGCATCAGCCCCTATACCGATCCAAATATTGCATCTGGTTCAATGTCAAACCATAATATGCATTCGGTCTTGGATTGAATCACATTATGTACCTGATATTGGATCAAATTCTTTTTTACATCCAGTCACTAAACAGACCATGTTGTGCACCCAACCTAAGACTAGACCAATTTTTTCATCCATTCTAAAATCGAATCATATTTTACATTTGATCGATGATCGAAGCATATTATGCACCCAATCGGTGACTGGATCATATTATGCTTTCGGTTTGAAACTGAACTATACTATGCATCCGCCTGATTACCTGATTCTATTCTACATCCGATCGGTAACTGGATCATGTTATGCATCCAGTCTATGACCGAATTATGTTATGCATTTGATCTATGATCGAATCATATTTTGCTTTTGGTTCGAGATCGGATCATAATTTGTAATTTGGCTGGCATCACCGAAACTCCTTTTCACCTGGTCCGGTTAGAACTTTGAAATTCACTATTTTTTTCTTTTTTTGAAAAATTAAGGCCATTTGCCATGCCATCATACATGCATTTGGCCAGGATGGGTTTTCGCAACAAATTCATCAATTTTTTACAAGTACCTTTCGGGTCCTACCCCTTATGCATAACCCTGCTATGGATTCTTAAGGAGCAGTAGGAAGAATTTTAACTTGTTGGAATCCTTCTATAACCTCTTGTGTAACCATTCATAAAACTAGGCATTGGATAGTCTCTTTAGTCACTTGCTACTTTGTTGATATTCACTTCATCCTTATCAATGTGTATGGTCCTACAACTTAGTCAGGTAGATTATAATTTTGGAGGGGGATTGAGGCCTTTATGAGAAGTAAATACCGAAAAATCCATTTCGTGATCATTGGATATTTTAATGCCATTACCAAGTTGAATGAAAAATTTGGGGGAATTAGTAAATTGACCCAAAGTATGAAAGATTTCTCAACTTTTATTCAAAATAACAATCTATGAAAAGAGAAAGCTACGATCTTAAAACTTGATATAAGTAAAGCCTATGATGATAGGTTAAATGGAAATTTCTTTTTGCAGTTTTAAATATGTTTGGTTTTGGCAAGAAATGGGTTAGATGGATTAAATTTTGTGTCTCTATAGTTTCTTATTCAGTTTTTGTCAATGGGTTAGTGACAAAATATTTTAAATCCAAGAGAGGCCTTAGATAAGGAGATCCTCTATCTCCTTATTTGTTCATTATTATGGCAGAATTTTTGAGTAGGAACATAAAGAAGGCTTACAAATATGGGTTTATAAGTGGACTTAAGGTTAGTAATAACATCGATAACATCACCCATCAATATTTTGTAGATGATACATCTCTTTTTGGAAGGGCAAGGATAAATGAGGCCAGAACTTTGAATAAATTTTTAAAAGAGAAAGAGCTTAAGGGCAAAAAATTAATAGGAATAAATCCAAATTTTACTTTCTTAACACCCTTGCTAATATCAAAGCAAGAATTTATAGGTTGCTTCAAATGGATGAGGTAAATTTACCAACAACTTATCTACGGATGCCTTTATTTGAGAGGAGAATGAGAATAGATTTATGGAATCCAATTATTAGTAAATTTCAAAATAAACTTTCAACTTGGAAAGGTAGATGGTTATCATTATTAGAAAGAGTGCAGTTAATTAAGTCAGTATTACAAGCCATTCCAACATATTATATGTCTTTGTATTCTATGCCAAAATCAATTGAAAAAAGTTTAATATTTATTATGTGATCTTTTTTATGGTCAGGTTTACATGATAAAGGAAATTTTCTTTGGTGAAATGGGGCAAGTTGTGTGATGACAAAAATAGGGGAGTCTTGGTTTAAGAGCTCTTACAGATGCAAATTTAGCTCTTAAGGGAAATTTTAAATGGAGATTGTACAAAGATATTCAAAGACAATGGGAAAGAATTCTTCTAAGTATGTTGATCCCAATGACCCAAGTTTAATATTTACTGCATGCTCTCTTCCAAATGGTTCTGCAGTGTGGAATGGTTTAAAAAAATCTATTGATCTTATGATTAAAGGTTTAATATGGGTGGTGAAAACTAGAGAAATTTTTTCTATTTGGATGGATACTTGGTGTGATAAAAAACCACTCAATTTAGATCTAGTTTTGAAACCTTGGATGAGATTACTTCAAGATAAATAGAATGATAGGGTTTCAAACATTTTGTACAAGGATCGAAAAGGAAGATACAAATGGAAAGAAGAATTTTTTACAAGTATACAAGACATTGATGCTAGGATGCAATTGAGTAGAAATATAACAACTGTAATTATTCTGAAGGGTACCAAGGATAAATTGATTTGGGAGTTGAATAGCTCAGGAGATTACACAACAATAAGTGGATATAATCTTCAACACCAACATAATAATAAAATCACTATAATTTGGAGAGATATTTGGGATAGCCCAAGCATTCCTAAATTCAAAAGGTTTATTTTGCGAGTAGGTCATAGAAGAATTTTATCCTGAGATAACCTTGTGAAAAGGGGTTTTCATGACCCCTCTAAATGTGTTTTCTGTAATAAGGAGGAGGAGAGTATTGACCATATCTTGGGACATTGCTCAATAGTCTGGAATCTATGGAAATAGTTTCTTAATATGTTTGGTAAATTCATGGTGATGAATAGCAAAATTAAAGATTGGTTAAAGCAATAGTAAAGCACTTATAAAAGTGAGACTTTATAGGCAATATGGGATATATAAAAAGATACAATATTTTGAACGATATGGCTAGAAAGGAATAGAAGAATATTTAAAGGAAAGAAAAGCATTTTAGAGGTATTTAAAAAGAAGATATGTTTAGCCATAGAGGAGTCTAAACCAACCCTATCAACTCACCCAATCTCTAGTTTGGAAGCAAAGAGTCTTAATAGATGGAGTCAAGTCATTAAATGGAATTATGATGTTGGGCACAAGAGAAGTAAAAATATTCGGCATTAGATGGTTAGAGACTTGATTAAATTTGTATAGTTGCAATTTGGTAAAGTAAATGTTAGATGCATTTAGAGGCATGCCTATCTTGAACCATGAGTGCCCTGATCCCCTACTATCCTCAAATGATCGATGGAAGGAGCGAGAGGACCAAAGGGATGGATGAACCAATGCATCAGTTTATTTTCTACTTACCCTTTATTTACTTATGCTCAAATAGACTGAATTTGTAGGGAGATATCCCTAATTTAACATGATGTATTACTTATTCTTTAAAAGTATGGAGGTTTTACCATACTATGATGTATGTAATAATTGTGGAATGATGAAGATTATACTTTTTAATTTATTGTTTGAATTATTTATATTTTGTATTATATTCTCTTTCAATCAATGTTATTCTCTTTTAGTGTTGCTTCTTTCCTAGTATCTCTTGTATGCTCTTAATGTTATATCTTTTGTTAGATTTAGTATCTAGAATTGTTCTGGTTTTCCCTGTTAATTAAATAAACCTAATAAATAAGTTCTAGGGTGAACTTAGAGAGTGACCTAAGGGATTGAGACCCCTTAGGGAGAATGAAAACTAAGTTTGGGGGAAGTCTACATCTAAGTTAAGATAGCTCATCATGGAGACAATATGGATAGCTTAACTCGCAATACTCGTAGCATACCTACACAAACTGGCTTGTGTATGGTATGGGGATGTGTGTATACCTTCGATTGGATAAATGTGATAAGTCTAGCTCATCAAGGATGATGAGATAGATAGGCTTATTTGCGATAACACATGGTAAGCCTACACAGATGGGACTTCTGTGAGGATATCTCGTGAGATGTAGCTCTTTAGGAAAACTTAGAGGAATTAAACAAATAGGTAATTCTTAGATTGATTAGGGGTTTATGAATCCCTCTCCTTAGTAAAAAAAATATTTTATGTGTGGTTTTTGTTTGCTTGTTTTTGGATCATTACAGAATCACATGATACACTTTTCTTTTGTTGCTTCTTGGAGGCATGTTGTGTAGAAAGGACATCAAATCCCTTTCAAATAATGATTATTAGAAGTTGATTAGCATGTTGTTCTTAACATAAAAAATACTTTGGTTCAATTACCTCCAATGTTTCTTAACATTTTTGCAAAGCAAGGTGGATTATTGGCCAACATAGTTGTGTTTAGTGCCATGCAACAAACCTTTTTTATTATATATACCCTCATACAATGGCATAAATATGAGTATCAAAAGTGCAATTGATCAAACAGTTTGGGGGCACTTAAGTGATAAAAATTTAGTGGTAGACACCAATGAATCAATGAATAATATATGGTGGGATGCAATTGGACATCATTTTCCCAAGGTTTGATGATCTAATTTCATTTTTAGAGTTCGTTTGGGAAAATTTTCTTGATATCGTAGCTTATTTATATAGAAGAATTTTGAGCCCGTTTTTCAAAACAAGTGATTTTTTGAGTTATTTGCATTGGTGACATCAATTCTTGGACCTCTTACAATGTTAGGGGCCAAATCATGTAGGATAGTCCTCAAGACCTATTACCCTATTTTGAAAGGGTAAATTTACAATATGATATGCAATCAAAATCTTTGGCCTATATTTATAGGAGATGCAATTAGATTTATGATAGTTGCAATAAGTTTTGAGTATTTTGGAGGTATACATGAAAAGGATTTAAAATGTGCTTCATCGAATTCCTCTTCCTCCTTTGCCCTATTGATTCAGCTTATTCCTAAACTTTCAAGGAGAAGAACCAAGTTGAAATCTTGGCAAACAATATATATGTTTAATAGTCAAGTTGTAATAAAACTATAGGATCATGATGTAATATAGATGAGGCATAGTCTAAACTAACCAATTTTAAAAAACTTTTTGAATTAAATAACATGATCTCAAGTGATTATAAAGGTGGGTTTATTCAAATATTAAAAACATACATATTCCTCAACTTTCAATGAGAAGAAACAAGTTGAAAATCTTGTCAAACAATATATGTGTAATAGTCAAGTTGTAATAAAACTATAGGGTCATGATGTAATATAGATGGGGTCTATTCCAATCCCATATAACCAATTAAAAAATCCTTTTGAATTAAATAACATGAGCTCAAGTGATTAGAAAGGTAGGTTTGTTCAAATATTATTGAAATTCAATCATTATGTAATACTCATGGGACCCATTTCAATCCCATATAACTAGCTAAAAATTTTAATAATTTAACTTAACCATGATGCAATATGGATGGCACCCATTTCAATCTCATATAACCACCTAAAAAATAGAATAGGAATAGATTAGAAAATGTGCTAGCCTATATATATTTGAACTTGTGAGTTAAGAATCAAATTATTTAAAAAAGATATAAACGTATAAATTATACATTAAAATAAATAAATAGACTATTGAAATGTATAGAAAAATTATTCTTGTTTTATTGGAACCAAAAATTATATTAAATAAATAAAAGATATTACAATAAAAAATAATTTGTAGAGATCATAGCTCGAGACCTAAGGCCACCCACATGACCAAAACCAAAAAATAGATAGAGAAACTAGAATACAAATACAAAATAAACCCTTAAAATGGTGAGAAAATAGCATAACTAAGCAGAGGGAGCTACTCTCAGAGGAGCTGGAGGATAATTATTTAGCCCAAAAGAGCCCAAACCATGAGGATTGTCTATAGGAGAATCAAGAGACCAACAACAGACCAAGAGTTGTCAGGAGCAACAGTGTTCATCAAAGGAACCATAATACCCCAATCAGGGAAAGTAGAATTGATCAAAGCTAAAGGCAACAATGGAGCAGAACCAGCAAGAGTAGGAGGAGAAGTAATTGGTCGAGGATATGGGCTAAGTTTCCAGCCAGTACCATGATTAGTTGAGCGATGCATAGAACTCCAACCACACTATAGAGAGCGTGAACGTGAATGATGCCTACTATGAGAACTGGGAGAAGATAGAGCTCTATTGTAAGCATTGGCAAAATGACCTGAGATGGAATAATGTTGCCTCATCAACCTACTATGTCGAGGCCTTAAGGGACCTTGATGCAAAGGGAGGTCAGATGAAACTCAGTTGATATTCCATGGAGTCTCGTGCCAATACTCGATAAGATTTATCAAATACGTCAACTCATGCGCCACCTTGGAATCCTGTAAATGGATTTGAGAGATAATAGCAGAAAGCATCGTAATCTTTTCATTTGTAGAAAACTAAAAGAAAATTGAATCTGCAGAATAGATAGTAGCATTTCTAACTTTCCATAGCTAAAAATGATCGCACGAAATAAATTCCATAAAGTAGCAATATAAGCAAGCCAACAACTATTATCACAAAAAAAATCATCTACCATCTAAAGATCTCGGACTGAAAAGGTTTATACAATGAGTGAAAAGCCCTTATAATAATGTTATCATCAAGTTATTATAATGTTATGCCCATATTAAAAACTATTATTTTTTTGAATTTGTTATATTGAAATGGCCCCCACCCATATTACATCATCACCACACAGTGGTGTTATGAAAAACATGGATATTATCCATATATCCCTTGGCAAGATTAAACCTTGGTCTCCTCTTTAAATATTGAGAAATCTAACCGATTAAGCAAACACTTGATTCAATGAGTTTACACTGGTTTTTATGAAGGGTCCCAATCCCCTCATATTGAGTGGGATATGACCCTTGGACCTCTCAAAGAGAGGTCACAGCTCTTACCACTACAACAAGCTTGCAGCTATATCAAAAGATATTGTTTTATATTGAAGGTCCACTTAATTTCTAATAATGATATAATTTTTTAATAAATGTTCCAATGATTCATACAAAAACATTCATTTCATTTTGTGTTTTAAAATTCTTTTATTTTTTTTAATAATAAATTTAAATAATTTATATATTTTTCTTTCAATACATTAAAATAATAAATTATATATATATATATATATATTTTGTTTTTTGTTTTTTTTAAATAACCAATGTTTTTTTTTGGTAATATTAAGATGATGAAATATTTTTAAAATTTTAAAAATTATGTGAATTGATTTCTTAGAACTTAGTAATTTTTTTAATTTTTTTTATGTTTTAATGGTTTATGCATATACTTTTGTTTGGTATTGGATAATTATATTTTAAAGTTAATTTAAATTTATATACAAATAATATTTATATGGCAATGGATTCTTAGTATGTTCGGTAATGTATGGTGATGAATGGTAAAATTAAAGAATGGTTCAAGCAATGGCAAATTACTTTTACGACAATATGAGGTATATCAAAAGATACAATACTTTGGATTGTCTGACTAGAAAGGAATGGAAGAATATTTAAAGAAAGAGAAAGCATATGTAATGAAAAGAAACAAAAATTAGTCATAGAGGAGTTTAAACTAACCTTATCAACTCACCCAATCCCTAATCTAGAGAACCTTGATAGATGGAAACCACCATATGTAGAGTTGTTGAAATTGAATTTTGACGACGCATCTAAAGGCATCTAAAGGAAATCCAAGAGGAGAAACAATTAGAAATAACATATAAGAGATTTTGTCTCATTACTCTTTCAATAGTGGATTTAAGATAAGTAATGAAGTTAAGCTTGAACGGGATTTCGAAGGGTTAAAAGTATGCAAACAAATCCAAACGGAATAGAGTATGGATGGAAGACTCACTAATAGTAATAAATACAATTTTGAAAATGCAAAGGCTCCATGAAACATACAAGAGATAATTGTGGAAATACAAGATCTTGTTATATAGTTTGAAGAAAGGCTAACCTAAAGGCATTTTAATTGAGAATCATGAAATTAAATTCTCTTTTCAGGAAGTAGTAAGTTTTGTTGAAGCTAACAAGAAAATGTTGATTTTATAAATCAAATAATGATTAAGATTTACTTTAATGTTTTCCATTGGTAATATTTGTTTTATTTTATAACATTAATGTGTGTTTTAATATAAACTATTTGTTACAATTTTTGTGATTGCACTTAAAATACAAGAAATAAACTAACAATTTATATTTGGCAAAGTGGATTTATAATAGTGCCAAATATTACTCTACTAAAATACAATACATAAAATCTGCTTGTTGTGGTGCAGTGGTAAATGCCCTGGGTACTGGCAGAGGCCGACCCAGGTTCCATTCCCCTTGTCTCCATCCTGTAGATATATGGTATAGTTAGGAATGTCCTATGTGCTGGTAGAGGCCGACAAGGCTTCATTCCTCCTATGCCCAACCTGTTGAAAGTGGCACCTCGAAAGGGGTGTTTTCCACTATAAATTAGTTTTGATACCCAAGTGTTGTAGGTAAGTTGGAGAGGAGAGGGCAATCCTCCAAGGGAGGTCCCAGGTTCAAATCTCCACCCTACCAAAAAGCTGAATTGGGTATCCAAAATCCAATTGATAATGTTGGTGCGAGCAGGGTCGGGTGCGACCCCCAGGTGACTTTGACGGTGTAGAACCCCCTATTCGTGGTCTCTCATACCAAGGTGGCTCCACAAGGGGTTTTTTGCTTAAAAAAAAAAATACAATACATAAACAATAGAGGTGGAGTTTTGATATTGGAGTTTTGGAATATTTATATTCACACATAAAAATAAAAATCAAAAATTTAAACATTTTATACAAATTATTACAAATATCTAGATATAACAACTTAATTAAAATAAAAATTGAATATGTTTATAAACTCTTCAAATTAAAGGCGCTGCACTGTTGCAAAATTTTAGGGCTCTTACAAGCTCCCCGTCACTTAGGTCGCCTTTGTAGGATTTTACCGGAAAAGCATTTTTCGGCTGGAACTGGTAATTTTCTGGCTCGTCGTCGACGATGACGACGTTTTTGAGGTCCCGACCGAGATTTGAGAGATCTTTTACCTCGATGCCGTGATGGAGTTTTGTGCAGGAGTCTCGGTACAGCCGGTGGTTTATGGCGTTGTGGAGGTCAAGTCTGTTGAGGATCGGGTCCGCGAATTCTTTGCAAGAAGCCGTGAAGACTATAATTTCGTAATTTTTCTGACAGTTCGTGCAGCAATTCGTCTATGGCAGGTCTTTTCTGGACGTAATAGGGGGTGAGGGTGGGTCGCTCTTGAAGACAGTGGGCTGTGACGGTGAAGTGGTAGTGCAGGGGCGGGGTAAAGGAGGCGTATATTAGGGTTTTCTCCATGTCCAGGACGATTGTTTTGCTGTTAGATACGTATGGGATGATTTCATATTTGTTGTTGTTGGGGCTGTCGGGTTCTTTAACATTTTGAAACTATGTCAAGATTGTAATCCAAGTAAAGTTTTACATCATATTTAATGAATTATAATTTTATTAAATAAACATATATTAAATAATTATATGATAATTTTTTTTTTTTTTTTTTAAGGAATGGAGGAAGGCGACAAGGAGACTAGCATTGGGAACCAGGGTTTGTAGGGCCTAGGACAGGACCATGGGGTAGGTCTTTCAATGGTGCTAGTAGGTCCCAGAGGTTTTGTAGAAGCCTTTTGACCCGAGAGCATGGTCATGGTCGAATATTGTGAAAGGAAAATTGAAGGGTGTGGATTTTCGTTTCGATCTTTACCTTGAACAAGGAAAACTCTGCATCCCGTCCGAACTCATGGCCTTGACGATGGCTCATGGTGCCTAGAATCTGGTTGGGAAGTTTATAGGTGCTCACCCCAATTTGGATGCCATTCAAAAATGGGTGTTCTTGAAGTGGTGCCCGTAGGGGCATATGGAGATAGTTGCATTACCTCGAGGGTTTTTCATGATAAAACTTAACTACGAAGAAGATGTTGATCGTATCCTCTAGGGGGTCCATGGTTTTTTGGGCGACGAGGCCTCTTTTTGCGAAAATGGGGACCAAATTTTAATCCAAATACTCAGAGCATCCATAAGGCTTCGATATGGGTAAGACTTCTAGGCTTACCTTTTTAGTTTTGGCATGAGGAGGTTCTTCTGGGTATTGCAAAAGAGATAGGGGACTTAGTTACCATCGACCCAACAATGAGAGCCAAGTCAAGGTTGATCCATGCAAGGATGTGTGTGAATGTTGATTTGGAGTCGAAGCTTCCTAGTTCTATTGAACTTATATCAGATTTGGGGAACTGGACGTAGGAGATTGAATATGAGAATAGGCCTCCCTTTTGTAATCTATGCAAAAAACTAGGGCACTCAACAAAGTACTACCCTAACAAAAAGAAGGAAAGTAATCTGTGTCGAGTGTGGCAACAAAAGGAGTCCTCCAACCCAAAAAATAATCAAATGGAAGAGCCTGACTCTTTGAAGGAGAATATTTTGAGCCAGACTGAAACCCAAGAAGTCCCACTTGAAGTTTTAGAGCCTCAAACAATAGAGGAGGGAGAAATCTTGGAAAACATCACTCAGGTAAGTCTTCCCACTTCAAACCCTTTTAATCCTCATAATGATATTCCTCAAGAAAATTCCTTTGCATGTCTAGGGGATGAGTTAGATGATCCTATTGATGTATGTGTCAAAATCCATAAAGAGGTGATTGAATCAGATAAATACCTAGTTGCTTCAGAGATCCATTATGATTTAAATCCAAAAAATGGCCCTAAAATCCCCCCTTGGGTGGGGATAAGGAGATAACTTTGTTTGATGCTGGAAATAAGAAGGGCAAAGAATATGCTACTCCTAGCAGAGTTACTAGGAATTAGAAAAAGGGGTCGATAGATGTAGGATATGAATCCAAACATGGGAGACCCTCTAATCAAGAGATCAGATTGAGAGTAGTTGTAGAGATTGCTAATGGCACCCAATCAACTCTAGATCTGGGTGGGGGGAAGAAGCAAAAATCTAAACCCAAAAAATGAAGGTTATCTCTTGGAATGTGAGGGGTCTCAATGCCCCCTCTAAGCATAGAGTAATACAAGCATTGAGGAAAGAGGTCAACCCACAGGTTATCTTGTTACAAGAAACAAAGCTTGATGAACCACATTTCAAAAGCATTAAGCAAAGAATATGGAGAGGTGTTGATTTTGTAGCATACCCTATAGTAGGGGTCTTTGGAGGCCTTCTGTGTATTTGGGATCAAAACAAGATTGAAGGAAAATTGATTGTATCAAATGAAAGATTCATAGCTATCCATTTTTATGTAAAGGAGGTGAATCAACAATGGATAGTCACTAATGTTTATGCTCCTAACATAGTGATGGGTAGGAAACACCTTTGGAGGGATTTAAGCCAACTTAGAAATACCTTTTCTAGCTTACCTTGGGTACTAGCAAGTGACTTCAATTCCCCCTATACCCATCAGACAAGAAGGGTGGCATTTCTTCTATTTCAAAAGGAATGATGGACTTTGCCTAGTTTGTGAATGACAATGAACTTATGGATGTCGAACTAAGAAGGGCCAAGTATACCTGGAGCAATAGGTGATTAGGGGATCAATTAATTCAAATCTGGTTGGACCAGTTTTTGCTATCTAAGGAGAGTCTTCTAATTTTTGGGGACACAACCCTTATAGCCCACCCAAAAATAGGATCTGATCATAACCCCTTGGTGTGGGAGACGGAGGAATAAAGGAGAATATTCAAAAGCCCCTTTCATTTTGAGAAAATATGGTTGCTTCATGAGGGATTAGAAAGCAAAATCTCTGAATGGTGGAAATAGGTTTTTACAGGTAGCAAATTAACCCAAGTTGCTAAGAAACTAAGATACATTAAGAAGAACCTTAAAACTTGGAACAAAGATGTTTTTGGTCACCTCCTTAAGAAGAAATCAGACCTGAAGCAGTAGTTATCAGACATTGAACTAGCCTTGCAATCTGTGAACCTGACCAGTGAAATCCGAGACAAAGAAAATAATCTGTTGGCTGAGTATCATAACACCCTAGCCTATGAAGAGATCTTTTGGTGCCAAAAATCTAGAGTAACTTGGTTAAAGAAAGGTGATCGGAACACCAAATTTTTTCATGTTTCTACTTTAAGGCATAGAAGTTATAATCAGATTAAAGAAGTTGTCAAGATGGATGGTTTGGTCATTGAAGATCCCATTCAAATCAGAGAGGAGGTAATCAATTTCTTTCTCAATCTAATAGGATCGGAGGCTCCTACTGATAATGCTTCAACTATTGCCATGCTGCAGAACATTCCATGCTTGGTAACAAATCAGCTTAATGACTACCTTCTCAACCCCTTCAAAGAGGAGGAAATTAGGAAAGCAGTTTTTGACATGCATGGGGATAAAGCTCCGGGCTCGGATGGTTTCCCAGTTGTATTCTTTCAAATATTCTAGCATATAGTTGGGGTGGAAGTTACTCAGGTTGTTATGGAGTTTCAAAGAACTCAGCATATACACCAAGATGTTAATTCGACCTTCTTGGCTCTAATCCCAAAGGTGGTAGGTGCAAGGTCTTTTTCAGATTTTTGACCTATAAGCCTTTGCAATACCTTATACAAGATTGTGTCCAAGGTTTTAGCCAATAGAATTAAAATTATTCTTCCCTTTATAATTGATCCCCAACAAGGGGGCTTTGTAAAGGGTCACTAGATCCTGGATGGAATTATTACTATCCATGAGGTAATTCATTCCATTGATAGGAGTGGAGATGTGGGGATGTTGTTAAAACTTGACATGAACAAGGCTTATGATAGGGTATCCTGGGATTTTTTAATTCGAACTATGACCAATTTTGGTTTCCATCAAGAGTGGATCAATCTTATCAGGGCTTGTATCTCTTCAGCCATGTTCTCAATCTTAGTAAACGGTTCTGCAATAGGGTATTTTCAAAACAGGAAAGGACTTCGTCAGGGAGACCCCTTGTCTCCCTACCTCTTCATTATCCTTGTTGAAGCCTTGGGAAGAGTGATTTTAGCCACTACAACAAATGGGAATATTGAAGGCATTAAACCTGCTTTTGTTATGTTTCCTGTCTCCCACCAACAATTTGTGGATGACATGATCATAACCACAAAATCCTCCATTCCATAGGCTAGGGAACTGAAGTTGATCTTGGAAAGATATGAGCAGGTAGTCAACCAAAAGGTGAATTTTGATAAAAGTAAGGTTTATTTTCTGAACACTCCTAGTCCTAGATAGGTAAGAATAGCAAGACTCTTCGGTTGTAGTATTGGGGACCTTTCGACTACCTATCTTGGGATGCCCCTTTTTAAGGGAAGGATGACTGAAGTACTATGGAATCTAGTGGTTGAGCGATTAACAAGAAAGCTTTTAGGATGGAGAGGCTCTTTGCTTAGCCAGGTTGGCAAAGCCCAACTAGTAAAGTCCTCATTGCAAAACATTCCAATCTATTTTATGTCTTTATTCAAAATGTTGACTAAGATCTGTGATAAAATAGAGCAAATTCAAAGAAATTTTTTGTGGTCTGGGATAGAGAATAAAAAATAATGGTGTTGGTTGCATGGGATAAGGTTTGTACAAGAAAGGAAGTGGGAGGTCTTGGCTTCAAGAAGTTGAGGAGAATGAACAAAGCCTTGATGGGTAAATTAGGATGGAAACTTGTAACTAATGAAAACCTCAATTGGGTCCATATACTAAAGGCCAAATACCTTAGGCATACCTCCAACTTTATTGGGGAAGAGGACCATCCGAGAGGGTCAAACTTTTGGAATAACCTTCAGCTTATCAGACCATTGCTTAGACAAGGTAAATGCTAGCAGATTGGTAATGGCTCCCAAGTCCACTTCTGGACTGATAAATGGCTGAAAAACACTCCTCTTTGTGAGGATCCAGAGTTTGTTGGGTTAGAACAAGTTGTGTCTACTCAATATGGAAACTTGGTGCAAGACTACATAATTTTTTATGAGTTTGGAAAATATTGGAGACACCTCTAGGTGGATGGGCTAGATTTAAGGAACCAGTAGAGATTGAGGAAGCTTAACAGGCTTCTACAGGTCTACTTTCTTAATAGCACAAGACATTTTGATTCCCTCATCTGGAAGAACCAAAAAGGTGTGTATTCAGTTAAATCGGGCTACTACTTGTTGGAAGGGGAGGGCCTAGGATGGATGCCAGCCTCAAGAGTATGGATCAAGGATTTAATTCCTAAGATTGCGTACTTTTACTGGCTCTCAGTCCAAAACAAGATCTTAACTATGGACAATCTTCGCAAAAGGGGATGATACTTCCAAACAGATGTGTGTTGTGTGAAAAGAATGAGGAGGATACAAATTACCTTTTTTTAGAGTGTCCCTTCACTATTGATCTCCTAAACAGAGTCCTTAGCAAGTTTTAGGTTGCATGGGTTCTCCCCAAGTCACTCCCAGACCTTTGTATCCAATGGGAATCCCCTTCAGTAGTAAGAGACTAAAAATGTTGTGGAAGTTAAGCCTTCCCCATGCTCTATGGGGAATCTAGAAAGAACGTAACCATCTGTTATAGTTAGAGTATATTACATTATTTAGGTACATGTCTATATACCACCTTAGGTGCATTATTAGATTAGGAGTTACTTGGGGTAGAAGGAATATATGCACAAGTGTTAGAATGTGCAAGTTGTAAAAGGACAAGTGTCTATCATGCAGAAGCACATGTGTCCTTCATGCACTTAGGTAGAGTGAGGCTCAAGTAACTCATCTTGTTATATATAGAGCTCATTGTAGATGAAGTATGTATCCTCTATGCATGCACTAATAGAGATCTTCATGTTGTATGTATTCCTCCATTTGCGTAAGTCTCCATTAATGGTTGTTATATGAGTTATTTTTGAAGTATTGTGTCTTAGTTTCATGTTTATTTAGCTTCCATTGTCATAGATATGTTGTTACACTCTTATTTCATTACTTGTGGCTTCATTTTCTTTTAGTATATAGCTCAAAAATCTAACATGGTATCAGAGCACATGGTAGATCCATAGAAATAGGAAAAGCCAGAAAAGATACAAAAATCAGGACTTCTCAGGAGGTCACCCATCCGAGCACTACTCCAACTAAAAATGCTTAACTATGGAGTTCTTTGATGGGTTGAAAAAATTAGGACATTAAGAAAATTTGAGTTTTGTATTTTGATTCTATGGAAGACTTAACAAAAAAACAAAGGCCTTGTAGGTCTTACATTGAAAATCCTAAATTTTATTTTTTTGGGTTTTCCTTTTCTTGTTCCAATTTTACAGGTTTCAAGCCCTCGTTGGTGTGTTCCGTCCAAGATATTGCCTTTCTCCAGAAATTGTTGTTGTTGCTAGTTGCATATTTTAGACCTGCTTTACCCGTGTGCTGCGAAGTCCTTATCCGCACAATCTCATGTACATGGAGCCCCTTCGATCGTAAACCCTGCGTAGAGTCACCATCAGAATTACAGTGCCCTTGGGTTTTTTTTAATTCTATTTTTTAAGATTCGGAGCACAAGTTTTCTAGCAATCACTCCTCCCATTCTTCTTAAGGGAACCTAGAGTTGTTGTTTCTAGGGTCGCACATGCATACTCTGTTTCCAAGACCGCACCTCGAGTTGTTGTTTCTAGTAATAAAAATTTCTCAACTCGTGTTGTGTCTGTTCGCTTCTACGTATTGTGTCCAAACCTGATGAATTTGTTGTGTACCTTCCATTCCTGTGCATGAGTGTTTGCAAATCACTCATTGCAACTACAGGCCATCGTGCTTCATATTCTTTCACTTTTTGTTCCTATTACTGTTTTTGAGAGCAAAACCATCACCGTGCCAAATCAAGTTCGATTCTACCATTCGAATGCAGTCCTACAAAAAAACTCCTATGCATGAGGTTTTACGGTGCCCATTCCAATTTCTCACCAACTGTGCACTTCCAGTATATACGCAATTGATATTGTGCACAAGAGTGTTTTCCAAATCCATTGCAAGAGGATTCATCGAGCCCGCACTCAATACTTTCATAACTTCTGCCCGGATGCTGCCTATCATATATGATGTTTTTGAACCAATTATGCACATAGGGTTTCCTATCTATTCACGCATGCTCGTCTCCCTCCGCTTCTAGAGTGCCAAAACAGCCTACCGCTCACAGTCCTGCGCTCGAGGGCCATTTTCTATCGATGACTTGCACACCTACTATCTGTTGCTTACGCACAAAACCTGTGGAAACCGTAAGGACACACCTGTAGTTAGCCGTTGCATCCAAGAAGCGTTTCATTAAAAAAGGAGGTGTTACAAAATGAGGACCCGTTATCAAGATAGTCGTTACACTGCACGCGAGGTACCCACATGGCTAAACACACCTATCCCGGAGCATGCATTGATCGAAAGACGCAACATTGGAAACAAATAAATAAGGTTGGTTTTTATTCCTTTTAAAGTTTACTATTTCTATTGGAGATAAAAGGCAATTTGAAAGGAAACTAATAGAAAATTCCAGAGTAAGAAGGGTTATTATAAATTTCTATATTGGGAGTTATAAAGTTTTAAATACCTTACATTTAAATGGGATATATAAGGGAATTAACATAAGGTTAAATATTATTATCATTGCATTATCAACCTTTGAAAGTAATTTTTATAAATTGCTTGATATTTCATATTTTACAATATTTTCAAATAATTGATTTAGGAGGTATAAGGTTTTCAACATTGGAGATTTAAAACTATTTTGCAAATATTATTATTAATTTCTAATATTCCAAATTAGGGAGTTATAAGGCTTACTACATCAAACCTAGGGAGTTATAAGGTAGTCAATTTCTAAGGAAATGTCTTATTCAAGAATCTTCTTTTCTGAATCCCAATTATTAAAAGGACCTAATTTTGCTCCATGGAAAAATAAAATGAAGTTAGTACTTATTGTTGAAAAACTTTGGGATGTGGTAAATGGAGAAAGAAAAATTCCAGTAGCAAAAACAAGAATTCAAAAATGATGATGCTAAAGCCATGATGTTAATTCTATTTTCCATATCTGATGAAATTCAAGCACACATTAGTGAAGTAGAAACTTCAAAAATAGCATGGGAAAAATTATGTATGATATTTGAAGGAAAGAATAAGGTAACTATTTTACATCTACAATCACATTTGCATACACTGAAACTTCATGATGGAGAAACCATAGAACAATTTCTTCAAAGGATATCAAAATTAAAATCAAAATTATATACATTAGGGGAAAAGGTTGAAGATGATATTTTGGTTTTAGTCACACTTAGAGCACTTCCTGAATCATTCAAAGCATTGGTCACATATCTTCTAGTATCAAACCAAAAGGTGTCATTTGAGGAATTGATAAATATTCTTCAACAATATGAACTTGAAAATCAGGTGAAAAGTGAGTCATCCAATAAGGTTCATGCATTAGAAAAAGGATTGTGCACTTCATCACAAAAACAAAAATAAAAGAAGTATTGTTATATTTGTGAGAAAGAGGGTCATAATACAAAATCTTGCAAATATAATGCATTGACAAGGAAATGTCAAGACAAAGAATATCCTAACAAGGAATCTCTTAAAGGGAATCAAGCTTATCAGAATAATCAACTAGAGCATGATGCACAATCAGAACCTCTAAACAGGACTCTTATGGCAAACAATATATGTTTGTTAGCGGGTAATGAGAGATCCAATGAAGACCAAGAACTCATAGATTCTAGCTCAGATGATTCGAGTTCAGTTCATGATTGGTTAGATAAAGCTTATCCAGTTAGCATTGATAATGATAAAGTTTTAAATGATGATAAAGATAGTGATGGTCATATTTGTATTAATATTGATAGATCTCAGTCTGATGATGTTTTTGGTCATTTTGAAAAACATACTAAAGGAATTGGTTCAAAATTAATGAATAATATGTATATAAGGATACAGGTTTAGGAAAACATGAACAGGGAATAAAAGAATCCATTGTACTAGAAATAAGACAAAACATAAATAACTTGGATATACAAGTCAAACTAGCAGCAATGAACAAGGAACTAAATCCATAACATAAAATAGTGTCATCAGATTAGTGATAGGGTTTGATAGAATCAACTGTAGTAAAGGATAGAATGGTAAAAATAATTTTAGATGTAATCATTGTGGTAGACATGGACATATAGTAGAGATATGTTGGAATCTACATAGTTGTAAGACTTGTGGAGGACATAATCATTCTCAAAAAACTTATCTATATAAAGAGAAGGAAAGCCAAAAATTGAAAATGGATTGTGGATGGATAAGTATAGATGAATGGAATGAGATGAAAATAATGTTGTATGGTTTATAAAAAATAAAACCAAGCGTGATAAAGAATCAAAGTACATTGAATGAAAATAATGTTACTAATTTTTGCCATGTAGAAACAGGAAATAAATGATCATGATCCAAGCATAGCTTGGGAGGTAACCAACAACAAAAGTAGTGGAAGCATTTATGATGATGATATTATGGAGGTAGTAGCCTTATGAGTATTCTAGAGGTGACTATGAGGTAGAGTTCTAGAGGCAGTGATCCTGAGACAGTGATACCAGTGGTAATGATCTAGAGGGTAGTGACCTAAAGGTAGTTACCCCAAGGCAGTGACCCAAAGGTAGTACCAATGGTAACATTTCAAAGGAAGGGACCTAGAGAAAAAAACCCATAGGCAACTCAGATAGATTGATCCAAAGGCAGATAGATTACTTATCCATTTATGAAAGAGTTAGAGTTAAAGACTATAGATCTACAAGATTCTAGAAGGAGAAATGGCCCTAGAAGCCTTGTAGCAAATTCAAGAAGAGACTCTAGGAGAGAGTCCTTATGAAGATTGGAGATTGGATATCTCCATTGAATATTGAACCAGATGAAGATCCAATACCTAAATAATGTAATACAGAGGGTGTTAGAGTTAGAGTATATTACATTATTTAGGTACATGACTATGTACCACCTTAGGTGCATTATTAAATTAAGAGTTACTTGGGGTAGAAGGAATATATGCACAAGTGTTAGAATGTGCAAGTTGTAAAAGGACAAGTGTCTATCATGCAAAATCACATGTGTCCTTCATACACTTAGGTAGAGTGAGGCCCAAGTAACTCATCTTGTTATATATAGATCTCATTGTAGATGAAGGATGTATCCTCTATGTATGCACTAATAGAGAGCTTCATGTTGTATGTATTCCTCCATTTTTTGAGTCTTCATTAATGGTTGTTATGTGAGTTATTTTTGAAGTATCATGTCTTAGTTTCATGCTTATTTAGCTTCCATTGTCATAGCTATATTTGTGCACTCTTATTTCATTACTTGTGGCTTCATTTCCTTTTAGCATATAGCTCAAAAATCTAACACCATCGAATCTTCAAGGATAGAAAAAAATATTGTTCCTCAATTGAGATTAAATCTACCAATGTTGCGATGGAATATCTTAAAATAATTAAATTTAAATATTCCTGGGAGTTTGATTGGGAGAAATATATAGTGTATGGTTGGGCTTGGAGTTTAGAGCTTGTAGTCTGGTGCTAACCTCAAATCCTTCAAGGACTCAATCAAAGTGGAAGTTTCCTCCCCCTAGTTGGTTAAAGTTAAATTTCAATGGAGTAGAGAAAGGGCATCCTGGTCAGGCTAGGGCATATGGGATCTTTCATGACCATAAGGGCATGGTAGTCTTGGCATATGTTGAACCCTTAGGAGATCAAACAAGCCATTTTTTTTAAACCAAGAAAACTTTTTTGGGACTATTTCTCATTGAGAGGGTTAATATCAAATATTTGATTGTAGAAGGGGATTCACAAACTATTATCAATATTATAAAAGGTAATCAACCTCCTAGATGGAAAATTGTAGATATGATCTCAAAGGCTAAACATAAAACCATCCCCCTGGAGAATATTCAATTCAACCATGTATATAGGTAAGAAAATGGGATATTTGATTGTTTGAAAAATCTAGGAGTGTTCTTGTATGGTTGTCAGAGGTGGGAAGGAAATTTGCCTAGTCAGGTCTAAGAGCTAATGAAGGTGGAGTTGATTTCCCGGTACCATGACTTATTTTCTCTTTGATGGATGATTGTTATATTTGTTTTCCTTCTGTCTATTGGAGTTGTGTATCATGTAATGGTTGTTATTTTTGTGAGTTCATTCTTTTTGTGAACTCTTTATATATTTCTAGTAGGTTTAGATCTTGTTTGTCTTGCTCCTGTTTCAGTGGCAGAGCTTAATGGTAAAATATTAAAAAGGTTGTAAATGGTTCGAATAACCTTCCAAAACCCTTCCTTACAACATAATCATATATAGATAGATATATATATAGATAGATAGATAGATATAGGTATAGATATTAAATAACTAACATTCTTCATATGTAACTAAAATATATTAATTGACATTATTATTTGTTATTGTTTAAACTTAATGCATTAAAACAATTTATATAAATTTCACCCTTTTGAATCTTATGTCTTTATCTTTTTTATTATACCTATCTATAGTTCACATAAAATATTAAATACAATAAATTTTCAAATCCATTTAATTTAATATTATACTGAGAAAATATGAGAACACCATATTTTATAATTTTTTTATAAAGCTCTGGTTGTGGAATTTGATTCAATTTGACCAACTCAACATCATAATTCTATTTGATGATTTGACTTCATCTATCAAGTCTCTTTGCTTCTAGATTAGGGATTGGGTGAGTTGATAGGGTTGGTTTAGACTTATCTATGTCTAAACAAATATTCCTTTTCATTACCTCTAAATTTCTTTCCTTTTCTTTAAATATTTTTCTATTCCTTTCTAGCCATATAGTCCAATGTATTGTATCTTTTAATTTATCCTAGATTGTTTGTAAAGCCTCATTTTTAAAAGTGTTTTGTCATTGCTTTAACCATTCTTCAACTATGCTATTCATCACCATGCATTTACCAAAAATATTAAGAATCCATTGTCATAGTTTCTAGATTATTGAATAGTGTCCCAAGAGATGGTCTATACTCTCCTTATTTTTACAAAGAACACATTGCGAAAGGCCAAGAAAACCCCTTTTCATAAGGTTATACTATGATAAAATTCTTCTATGACCTATTAGCTAAACTAATATTTTAACTTTTGTAATGCTCAGGCTATCCTAAGTGTCTCTCCATATTCTTGTGATATTCCTATTTTATTTGTGCTTTACATTATATCCACTTCTTGATGTGTATTCTCCTGAGCTATTCAAATACCAAATCAACTTATCCATGGCTTACCTTGAAATAATTATTATTGTTATATTTCTACTCAATTTCCCCCTAGCATCAATGTCTTGTATCCTTGTAAAAAAAAATCTTTCTATTTGTATCTTCCTTACCGATCCTTGTACATAATGTTTGAAACCCTATCACCATATTTGTCTTGAAGTAATCTCATACATGGTTTCAAAATTGGATCTAGATTGAGTGGTTTTTTATTACACCAAGTTTCTATCCAAATAGAATTATTTTCTCCAATTCCCCCTACCCATATTAGACCTTTAATCACTAAATCAATTGATTTTTTTTAACTATTATATAGTGCAGAACCATTTGGTAGTGAGATTGCAGTAAATATTAAGCTTGGGTCATTGGGCTCAACATATTTACTTAGAAGAATTCTTGCCCATTGTCTTTGATTCTCTTTGTACATTCTCCAAATTACTTTTCCTCTAAGAGCTAAGTTTGCATTTGTAAGACCTCTTAAATCAATAAGTCCCTTAGTTTTATCCTCACACACCTTTCTCCATTTCACAAAAGGAAATTTCCTTTTATCATGTAATCATAACCACAAAAATGATTGAATAATATAGATTTAACCTTTTTCTATTAATTTTGACATAGTATACAAGGACATATAATATGTTGGAATGACTTGTAAGACTGATTTAATTAGTTGCACTCTTCCTACTAACAATAACCTTCTACATTTCCATGTCGGTAGTTTATTCTAAACTTTACTAATAAATGGATTTCATAATTCTATCCTCATTCTCTTCTCAAATAAGGGCATCGCTAGATAAGTTGCTGATAATTTTACCTACTCCAAGTAACTTGTATATCCTTGCTTTGATTTTAGTTGGGGTGGTTAGGAATTAAATTTTAGATTTTTTCCTATTAAATTTTTTATGTAATGCTCTTTTTTATTCTTTTAATAAGTTATTCCAGGCTCTAGCCTTGTTTATCCTTGCCCTCCCAAAAAGGGCTGTATCATCAACAGATTATTTATGGGTGATGTTTTCGATGTTATTACTAGCCTTAAGTCCAATTATAAGCCCATTTTTGTAAGCCTTCTTCAAGTTCCCACCCAATACTTTTGCCATAATAATGAAAATATATGGTGATAGAAGATCTTTGTGTCTAAGACCTTTGTTGGCTTTAAAATATTATATTACTAACCCATTGACCAACACAAATATGAAATTGTAGAGACACAATATTTAATCGATTTGACCCATTTCTTCCCAAATCCAAACTTTTCTAATACTGCAAAAATAAAATCTCATTTAACCCTACCATAGGCTTTACTCATATCAATTTTTAAAAGCATTGATCTCTCTTTTCTTAAAGCTGCTAAATGTATAACTTCATGAGCTACTATGATCCCGTCCAAAATTTATCTCCCTTTCACAAATCCTCGTTGATCTTCTAAATAATTTTGTCTAGTTGTGGTCCTAACCAATTTACCATCACTTTGGAGATAATCTTATAAGCCATATTACATAGAATTATAGATCTAAATGAATTCAAACAATTCAACATCCTTCTTTTAAAATCAAGCTAAGATATGTTGCATTTATTTTATAAGGTATTAATTATTTTACCCTAGATTGTTCCATTGCCACCAATAAAGAATCCATCACTATATCCCAATTATGTTGATAGAATGTTGTAGAGAGCTCATCCATACCTGGGAATTTATATTTATCAAAATATAAAATAGCTAAATAAACTTATTCCAAAGAAATAAACTCCATAAATTTCCTATTGTCTTAATCTATTACAATTGAAGGTACTTCTTGTAGGAGTTTATCATTAAGAACTTCAAAGTTCTATGATCCTAGCATATTTTGGTAAAAAAAATCTTGCATATTTTTTTATTTCACTTTGATCTTCAATACAAACCCCTTCTACTAATTTAATTCGACTAAATTTTGATGTTAATCTTTGTATTATAACCATTCTATGAAAAACTTTGCATTTTTATCTCCTTTAAACCAAACCTATCTCAATTTTAATGTCCAAAATTTCTCTTCCTTCCTCAAAATATTATGATATTCACTAAGCAACTCTCTTTCCTTCGAGCTTGGATTATAATGATCATCTTTTCAGAATTTTGAAAGTTTATCTTTTAGTTCTTCTTTCTTATCAAAAGTGTTCTTGTTCCATTATTTTAATCTAGATGCCATTGATTTAATTTGTTTTGAAAGTGTATACAACCCATTGTTTCCTAAATAATTCCATGTTTGTACTATCATATCAACAAATTGAGGATGGTCTTCCCACATCTACTCATATTTAAAATATGATATTTTTTAAATTCACTTACCATTATTTTAACTCTTATTGGCCAATGATCTAAACCAATCCTTTTCAAGGTATTAATTTTAACAAAAGTCCCTTCATCTAGCCAATGATTTGAGAGAATACACTTATCTATTTTTCTATTATTAGGTTCTAGTCTCTCTTTTTTTTGGTCCATGTATAGATGTCTTCTTCAAACTCAACCTCCCATAGATTATTATTTTGAATATAAACTGATAAATATCTCATACTTTGGGTTAATTCCTAATTCCCCCAAAATGTTCATCTAGCTTGGTTATGGCATTAAAATATTCTATGACCATGAATCAGGTTTCTTGGTCTTTACTTCCCATAAAGGCTTCAATCCCATTCCATGCTTCTACTATTCTTGACTGATTTGTAGGTCCATAGACATTGATAAATATGAAATGAATATTTACAAAGTAGCATGTGATTAAAGAGGCTATATAATGTCTAGTTTTAGGAATGATTACATAGGAGGTTCTAATATGATTCCAACATGTTAGAATTACCCTTATCACTCCTTCAGAATCCACAACATCCCTTTCACATATTGCAAATATTTCTTTCATGGTTATGGTAACTTCTTCCTTTGTCATTTTATCTTATTGGATACAAATAATATCAAGCTTATTACTTATATAGAGGTCTTTGATACACCTTTGCTTTGAGGGGGTATTAGCACCTCCTTATATTCCATGAAATGGTAATCATGTCTCTTTAGGGGCTATTTTCCCCACCTACAAATTACCAATATCCTTTTGTTGTTTGGAAAAGATAATTTCAACCAACTTAATTTATCTTCCTTTCTCTATGTTTGTTCTTACTTTTGTGGATCTTGCTTGATAATTTTAGGATTTTTATCTTTTTGACTTGCTTATAATAGGAGTAAATATTATTATTATATTCCTAAATATTCTTTCACAATTTTCTTTTTCATTAGATTTATCCTCTCTTGGCTCTACTACAGAATATTTTGACTTGTCCTGCTCATTTTATTGTATTTATTTATTAATGGTAGAGGTATTAACATCTAGCATTGTATTTTCTCTACCAATTTTCTTCTTCTGAATGGTGCATGGTAATTTAAGAGAGTCTTCAAATTCTGAGGAGACCTATTTCTTAGGTTCATTGGGAATGTGTCAAGACCCGCCTTGGCAAGACTTTTTGCATGGAAGACTATATGTTGATCAATGATAACTTGATACTTAGTTTTGATGTTTTTTGTTGGTTACGCAATTTATATTGAATTATCCATAAGAAATATGGTATTGCTAATGCATTGTAAATTGCAATACCAGGTACATTTGTGGATGGAAGAGGTAGAATCAACCATCGAGAATAGAGTACTTGAAAAGGGAGATGATGATTAAGGAAGCTCAAGGTAATATGAATGACTACCCTTATATAAGTATGTATTCTTGCTTTTGGGGGTGATCATCGGTGATCCAACCATCTAGAGCTAAATTTGGTAACCTAGAAGTTACCGTAAGTCCTTGGCTAGGATAGGTGATTGGGTTTACAATAAATCACCCACCTTGTTTGATGCACTTGACTGCTTTATTTTTTTGTACTTAATCTATTATGAAAGTGAATTTGGTAAATAATCCCCTTTGAAAAGGATTAATAGATATAGAAGTTCTATTAATCCTTTGCCCTCTTAAATACCATCCTAATATTTAATATTTTTTTTATTAACCTAGTGGAATCGATAGCCACCATGGTAATCCATACAGTCCGTCCCTATAACCACTAAGTCGTATTCATGTTGAACCTTTTACGCCATTGGGAACACATTGGAATACGAACAAGCACCCAGTTTGATGAGGCCCGATATTTGAACCTTGGGCGTCTGTCCCCTATGAGATTTTATCGAACCAATTGGTCTACACCTAATACCTTAAAGGGTTTATGGTAAACTAGTGTGATTTGAACCAGAGTTGTGTAGATACACACTTTATGGATCACGTTCCTCAATTGGCCACCTCACACCAACTCGACTGCACACTCACCCTTACTAATGTTTAATATTAGTATAGGTATTTTAATTGAATTAAAAAGTCATACAAATGCTTGATACTAATATTAGTATTTTATTTATCAAGTGAGAATAATTTAGGACTTGTATGGTTTGAATTAAATAGTATGAACATCTATGCTTTAAAAGTTCTATTTAATTCTCTCTTATCTTTTTATTCTACAAAGAAAAGAATGGCTTATATTTTATAGATTAGAGAAAGAAGTAAAAAAAAAAAAGCTTCATCTTTTATAAAATAGATAAAGAAATAAATAGCTTTATATATTTCAAATAAAGTAAATAATTGAATAATTTTATAAATTAAATAAAGAAATAAACATATTCAATTGAGGCAAAATTTCAAAAGAAGGAAAGAATCATTTTTTAAATCCAAATATATTTCCCTCTTGCCTCTATGGGTAAGCATGAATTTATGTTGGGTAGATGGCATTTATGTGTGAGGAAGACTTTTACATTTGGTGGGTAGAATTTTTACCTTGTTAATAGGATCAAAGGATTCAAAGAAAAGAGAATTCAAATGGGGGGGATTTGAAGAGAATGTGGGAAGCAACTTTGGAAGCAAGAAGAGGACAAAAGCTACAAATAAAGGCTTCACTGTTCAGTTTCGGGTTGGGCTTTAACCTAGAAACTTTTATGTTACCTTTTAAATTCATTAAAAAGGTGTTAGTTTTTGTATTATACCTCCAAACCCCCATATCCACCTCTTTTTTCTGTATCCTTAGTCGTAACATGGAGCAACACCACAACTAGTGCTTCAAGTCCCTTCAGCCACCAATTGGTGGTTGATTAACCTATGGGTGACCTGCGACTTTTGAAGCATAGGGGTGCCAACCCATTGTACATGTGGGATGTACATATCATAGGCTTTAAATTTATTTGCAATACTTTTTAAACCCTTCCAAACCCTGACCAAGGAAGCATTTTCAATTGAAGTTGCCTTAGCCACAATCTAAAACCTTCTCCACCACCACCCGACCCTAGATAGTGGTCAGAGTATAATATGTGCTACGTAGACCTTAAGGGCCTATGAATCCCCCACATAGTGCATGTGGTATAAAGCTTCACAATATTTAAGAGGCTTATGCTTTATCCCACATGAATGGTGGGAGGAGTGTGAGCCTTATTGAAAGGGATAGTACACCCCTAAGATGATATCCAAGTTGCAAGCTTAGAGAACGCTTTGCTAAAACCCCTGGTTGCATCTGTTGATTATTGTTGTATTACCCTATCGTTGGTTACCATGTGGCAGTTTGAGATTAGTCCCAAATTTTATGTGGAGTTGTCGTTTTGCTTACCTTGCTTGAGCTTTATCCCACGTGCTTGGTGGGAGGGGTGCAAGCCTTGTTTGAAAGGACTAGTGCACCCTATGTTGGTAGCCAAGTTAAGGGCTTGGCATAGGCTTTGCTAAACCTCCTTTAATGTGTCTATTTTATGTCATTATGCTGCCTATTATCGGTTGCCATTGGTGGCATGATGTTGGTTAATAATATTGGGTAAAGGTTCAATCTACCCTAAAAAAATTTAATCAGTTTTTAATGGTTAATCCCACATTCGTGAGGATAGGGGACATGAGGCTCCTTAAACAAGCATGTGTAACCTATTTTGGTATCCAAGCACGTAGGCTAGGCATGCTTGGCAATGGCCAGCCACTATTGGCTTTTGAACCTGCCTGTGTTGTTATTGATATGCTTGTGTTGTTGATCCACCTATGTAGTTGTTAGTTGAACGATAAATTAGCTGTCGTAAACTTTAAAAAACTCCCTTTTTTCTTTAGTGACTACTTAAGCTCAAGTAATGTTTTAATTTTCTAATTTCAAGAAAAAATTAGGAGCTTATAGTTGATTAAATATATGTCTTTATGAATATTTAATTGATTAAAAGAATGGTTTTTAGTTGATTAAATATAAATGTTTTTATGAATATTTAATTGATTAAAGGAATGGCTTATAGTTGATTAAATAAATGTCTTTATAAATTTTTAATTGATTAAAATAATGGCTTTTAGTTGATTAAAGATAAATATTTTTATGAATGTTTAATTGATTAAAGAAATGAATTATATTTGATTAAATTTAAATATTTTTATGTGTATTTAATTGATTAGAGGAATGAATTTTAGTTGATTAAAGAAATATAGTTTTATGTAAATAATCAATTGATTAAGGGTATGGGACCTTAATTGATTTAAGAAAATATTTTTTCAGTATTTAGTTGGTTAAGGGTATGGGACCTTAATGGATTAAAGAAATGGCTTTGTATGATGAAAAACATGAACCTTTGATTGATTAAAGGGAAGGTTGTGAATTACTCTATGTTTGATAAAATGACTCTCCTTTTATTGATGAGAATAAGAGTGGATGTATGGGATTCCCTCTGATGTTGAGTAAATGATTCATGAATGGATGCATTGAATAGTTTTGTATAGTTGCAATTTGACATCCAAATTATGAATGCACCTATTTCATAAGTTATCTAGTAGATGCATGCTTCATAAGATCCATGAGTTGTCTTGATCCCTTACCACCATCAATTGAGTGATGGAAAGACAAGAAGAACCAAGGAGGATACTTAGATCCGAAACATTAACCTTGATATTTGTTGTGAGGAGAAAACTTATTATTAGATTAGACTCTAGTTGAGTAATCTCCTAGATGGATAATGATGTAATACCTTATTCTTTTAAAGTATGGAATTTTTACCATACTTGGGTTATGTAATGTTTTAAAGTATGAATGAAAGATGTATCTCTTACTTGTTGTTAAGGAATCTTGATGTTGTAGTTTCATGAACTATTCTAATTTGTTAATATTTGAGTTAAATTATGATGTCTTGTTTATGTTAGAGTAAATTACATCATTTGGGTCATGTAAATGTACTACCCTTGGTACATAACTATAGTAGGAAGTTACTTGAGAGTGAATTAAAGTGGTTGCTTGATGAAGTAATAAATGCACAAGTGTCAATGTGCAAGGTGTCCACTTGTACATTAAGATGGAGTGTTGACCAAGGAATCAATATTCCTTTATAAAGGTCCTCATAGTGTATGTTAGTGTTATGATACTCAATCCTAACATTATTAGTTAGTATTAGTTAGTATTATTAATCATTTAATTATTATATTATTAACTTATAAAGTGAACCATCACAACCCTTCATAACGTGAACCATCACGTCTCTTCATATGTGAACCATCATGTCTCTTTACCAACGTAGCTTTAGGGTAGATATATATATTAGGTTGGCCATCCATATCAAATCATCAAAGAAGAAGAATAATAAGCATAGATTCTAAGGAGGGAGCCCCCTATAGTGGCAAAGCGATTACAAGGGAGCCCCCTTTGAGTGGCCTGTGATTACATTTACATTAATTTATTAATAATTTTATAGTAAGACCTTGGGGTCTTACCATTTGGTATCAGAGCCATGTGGGACCCAATCATGTGGGAATTGCTCAAAGATATTCATCAAATCACTTTTGTGCATGAGTATCAAACTCACCAAATATAACACAATATTGGATGAATCAATTCTCATCAATGGCTTCATTAGGGGATTAAAAGAGGAAATTATAATGGAGGTGACAAGGTTCAATCCCTATACCATGATGCAGACCTATGGATTGGCAAAATTAGCTGAAGCTAAAATCAATGCACAACAACGATTAGGGAAACCACTTATAGGAAAATCGTCGACCACTTACATCACTCCCAAACCTATGCATAATGGAAGGGCACAAAGCACTTACACAACCCCAAAATATAACCAAAATTTACAAATTAAACATCTTAGCTTTGAGGAGATGAAGGAATGATGAGAAAAAGGACTCTATGATAATTGTGATGAACAATTTGGACCCAATCATAAATGTGCTACACTAACATTGTATTTATTGAATGAAGTTGATCCCTGTCTCTCCATAGAGCAAGTAGATGAGGTAGTTGTGTCCGAAGCGACCAGTGCACCTACTCACCGCAATGAAGACAATGAGGTCGATGTGCAAGAAGTGATTGATGTACCAAGCAAGGATGAGGTATACATACTCAAAGTGATCAATGCTATCCAAACATGCACTCTACAAGACCTACACATACCTTCCTCACCAATAGTGAGTTCTTGCCATATGACCAAACCTATTCGGAACCAACACAGAGTGACTACACACTCCTTCTCCGTTGGCTCTACCAAGGAACCAAAAAATGATATGAAATCATTACCATCACTTTTGATGCATCATTCTGAAGTATTTGAGGAACCCCAAGGGTTTCCCTCCCATCGTCATCATGATTTTCCTAAGGAATATTCTACTATTGTTCTTGGCAATCCCTCGCTAATCCTTCATCCTTCTCAATATCCCTGCCTATGAAAGGATGCCATTAAAAGAGTCCAAGAACTTACACAAATCCTTCTTAGAAAACAAAGGACAAAGCTTATCACTTTGAGCTTTAATGACAAACCTCTTTTTAAGGAGGGTGGCATGTTATGATCCTCAATCCTAACATTATTAGTTAGTATTATTAATCATTTAATTAATATATTATTAACTTATAAAGTGAACCATCACAACCCTTCATAATGTGAACCATCACATCTCTTCATATGTGAACCATCATGTCTCTTCACCAACGTAGCTTTAGGGTAGATATATATATTAGGTTGGCCATCCATATCAAATCATCAAAGAAGAATAACAAGCACAGATTCTAAGGAGGTAGCCCCCTATAGTGGCAAAGTGATTACAAGGGAGCCCCCTTTGAGTGGCCTGCGATTACATTTACATTAATTTGTTAATAATTTTATAGTAATACCTTGGGGTCTTACCAGTTAGATATATAGAGATGAGATAGCAGTAGTTACTCTAGTAGTGTAGTAGGTATAGATTGGTGACAGAGTACAATGTAGTATTATAAGTACCAGTTACTAGAGATTCTATTTCCTCCATTATATTGCATTGTAATATTATTATCATTTCTAGTTATAATATATTTTAGTATTGTACCAGAACTCCATTATTGCTCATCTCAGCATAGCTTAGATCTTGTGATTGATTACTCCCATATCATCAAAAGCTAATAGTGGTATCAGAGCTATGGTAGGTCAATAGGAATAGGGAGAGTCACAAGAGAGGAGACAAGCAAATCTCAGTTCCAAAATTTTTGATATTGCATTTGGCTAGAGTCTTTCCATAGAGTTACAAAAAAACTCATGAAGACTAGGACTCAACATTCGTTCCACTAGATTGATAAATCAACTAGTGAATATTTGTCATTGGTAAGATTTAGAATCATATTACTAGTATCTTGTTGTAGACCTAAACATTGTAGAAGAGAAAGGCCATAGAAACCTTGATCCATAATAAAATGCCATAAAAGCCTTGATCCATAATAAAATGCCATAGAAGTCTTGATCTAGAAGAAAAGGCCACAAAAGCCTTATTCTAGAAAATTACTCTAGAGAAGAGTCCATGAGAAATATAAGATAGGATATTGGTGATCTCCATTGAAGACTGTTAATTGTAGATTAGCTAGAGTCTTTCCACAAGACTGTGAAGACTAGGACTCATCACAAATCTCATACCACTAGTTTCAATAATAACTAGTGAAGTTGAAAAGGTCTAAGAAAAGACCCCATTGGAAACAACAGATTGAATATTCATTCCAAAAGAAGCTGAAGAGACTCATAGAAAGTCTCATTGAATAACTTCTAGAAGAAGGAATATTGAAGAAGGATGAGCAAAGTCCAGTACCTGATTTCAGAATTAGCAAAATCTAAATATCCAAGAAGGTGATCCCATAACCAACACTTCCACATCATAAGGTTGAAGAAAATGTTTCATCAAGAAGACTAGAGCAACTGCAATGTAGAAGACCTTGGAGATGTCTTAAGGAGAAACAAGAAGAAGTCTTGGAGAATCTTATTGCATAGTTCATTGAAGCCATAAAATAAGCTCCTAGAAGTACTCATTAGAGAAATTCATCTCCAAGGAGAAGCTCGTGATAGCAAGAGATTTGGGACAATTTTTGCCATCTAAAAAAAACCCAAAGGAGAAATATTTGGCAAGCAGTTTACAATTTTTTGAGAAAGATTCGTGAAGACCTCAAGACTATCAAAATCTTGAGAAGAAGGCCCTGTTTGAATTTATAATTCAACAAGAAATTTGAAGAAGAATACATACATAAGAAGCCCAAAAAATCCAAGAGATTTGGATATTGCCTTTCAGAGCTAAAAATGCACATTACAAAAGATAGATTGTTTCCAAAAAGGGTAGCAATTAGGACAACAATAGTAGTTGTAAAAATTTAAAGTTGTAGAGGCCATCCTAAAGGTTAATAAATTTATCTAGTATAGAATCAAGTAGCAAGTCAGAAGTATTAGAAAGCTACAAATTAATGAAGATAGAATAATTGTTTTAAATAGTCAAACAAATCCATGAATCCATCTAGTGTCAAGGTAGCAACAAGGTGAATCGAATCACCTCACAATATTTCATCTAAAAATCAGTAAAGATACGCAACTTGGGTGCAAATAAGTTCATTGGTTGAACTTTGATTAGGATTATTATCTAGTTCCATTAAAAGCACCATTATTAGAATTCAAAAGTTGCAAAAATAAGGTTGCATTATATAGTCTTCAACGTGTGTAAAAGGAAATTACTTTTAAGGTTATCACCTACATAATAAAATAGGAGTTGGATATATTTTTATAGAAATAAAAATATCATCTACCTATTGTCTATCTAAGAAAAGACTACATCCTACAATATTGATTGTAGTGCAAGTTTTAGATTGCTTTTAAAGAAAGAATTATTTACAAGGCATTATTCATACTTCAAAGATTGCAAATATTATTAAGTGCATTATTTAAGATTTATTAGTGCATTAAAGGAATGATAAGGTAAGTCTACTATTGCACTATTCTATATTGATTAACTCATTTACTCTTAAATATTATTATATGCATTTGTTAATAGCTTGAGGAGAAAAAGAGCACAAGATCTACAAATATAAAAGTGTTTAAGGACATTGTTTGGTGAACAAAATCTGTAATATATTGTGACCAAAAGTATCCACCAAGCATATCAATATTCCTCCAAGAAGTGGAGAAGAAATCCACCATTAAAAGCATTGAAAGAAGTTACAAACTGATACTTAGAGAGTCTTAGATTCAAACCACACTAAGGGTATTAATAAAAGTGAAAGTTAGTGTAGAAATTACTCTTTCAAAATTAGATTATCTATATGGTTATTAGCTTGGATTCATTACCAAATTAGCCAAGCAAAAGAGAGAGTTGTTCAAAAGACAACATCAAATCATCCACCTACAAGGATTAGTTTAGATAAATAGCCATAAAAAACCAGTACATACAAAAAGGGATTTGGAGATCTCAAATAAGGGTGCAAAAATCAAGGTATTCTATTCTAACTTTTGTAAAATTATTTACATTAGTTTTAACACCATAATCCCTTGTCCTACGAAGCAAGAGAGGATAGAACTTGAGTGTCTTAAAGGCACATTCATCATAAATGAGCACTGTCACAGAATAGATGATAGAAAAGTCCTATCTGATTAGTGTAGAAGAAAGCAAGAAGCTCACATCTAAGGGTTCAAAGAAACCCTCATAATCCATGAGATCAAGCAATAGTGTACCTGCAATAACAAAACCAATAGAAGAATCTCATATTCACATTAGAATGAGAGCTCAACGAAGGTCTACATAAGGGTCAACCGACCATATCTACAACACAAGAAATGCTATCATCATTATAGTTTATCAATTTCAAATGATAGCTCAATAAATTAAGAAAGAAATAAATATATACTAGCTTGGATTATAAATAAATAACCAATCAAGGCCAGCGCTAGCCATCGTAGTCGAAGCACGTAGATCCAACATCATGGCAGAATAATTTTTAGAAGAAAGCTTTGAGGACAAGATAACAGTTGGATATACATTGGCATAGAGGTCTATATTGAATGTTGAAGGAGAATACATGCACCACTAAATATCATTACTTATCACACCTAACAAAGTGCTCATTTCTCACCAATATTTCAAAATAAAGAAACACTCACTCCTTGAGTATTGGGTTAATTATTTGGAGGTTGCAAAGTCATATTTCTTAATGCAAGAAATAGAGGTATTACTAGTATCTAAAAGAAGGTTGAATCTTACCTCGTAAAGCATTAGAATTACTTCAAGTAACCATGCATGTTACTCTAAATATTGAGCCACATGGGAGTCTCTCAAAGGATCTTGAAGCTTCTTAAGTGTACACCCTACAACGAAGCATCATCAAAAGCATTAAAAAGTGAAGAGCAACATTCAAATACATAGTAAGGGGTACGTAAGAAGAGCACATTATTTTGGAGGTAGACGAGGCAGTAAAATACTACCATATACTAGTGTTGAAGAAGAGCATTGAATGCTCAAATCTACGAGTAAAGACTAGCATTTTTGAAGGAGATAAAATCAAGCACAACACATCAACTAAAGTGGAGGTCAAACTATCATAAATCATTGATGATCAAGGAAGATTAAGAGAGCATTAAATGTTCATTTTCCATATCAAGTCTACAACCTTTACCACCATCAAATCCACCTTTCCTATGTACATCGAAGCAAGGTAAAACTCTACAACACATTATAATTATTTTCCTCTAAATTAGGAGCTATAAGGTGTTTGGAAAATAATTATTATCACCCATAGAAGATAAGAAATCAATTCTAATAATTGAATTTGCTTCCCTTCCATATTCCATCCACGTCTGCCTCTTCCATCGTGCCTTCACTATCGATTTTGTTTTCCAGCCCATGTTTTCCATCATGTGGGAGGTTGGGTTGGCCTCTCACATGCTCCATATCCAAGTTGGTTCTAGCGAGTTCTATCACGATCACCTCGATTCATGTAGACTCTCCTTTTCCTAATTCACTCAGCTCCCTAGATGAGATGTTGATATCATTATTCCTATTTTTGGTTTCAAGGCTGCTTTCTTTTATATCAGTCTTTTTCCCTTTCATATTCATATTTGTCCTTTCAAAATTTATCCTCGAAGCCTCTATTTTCCTGTCAGCATGAGTTTGTTGAGTCATTCATCATTGTCATGGATTCCATTGTTGAAGCTATCCTCACTGCTAGGGGCTTCCTTCCTTTTTTTAAGAGTTTCAATGGAGAGGATCCTAAAATTACCTTTGCTTTTCTGGGCACTTGGGACAATGGAAGAGTGAGGATTCATGATATATAGTGAAGTTGACATCAAAAATTTGGTCGAGCTAACAGGGTAGTAGGTGAAAGGAAGGTCAATTCATCGTGAGAAACATAATTGGGAAGCTAAAATCAAAGGAATAAAAAACAAGCACCTTTGCAAAAAGGCTCGAATGGAAATACGTCATGAGGAGCTCCCCTCTTCCTAGAATAGTATCATGAAACCCATTATGGAGTTCGTCACTATGGATGACCCTGATAAGGTTTTATGCATCTTCCACTTCATTTTCTTTAATAATTTTCATGATGTTAACCTGGTGAACATTCCCCAATTCCTTTTCAATTCCATCAGCTACACTCTAGACCACATCCGTAAGAAAAATAACAATGAGTTGCCTTCCCATCAGGGTCTATTCAAGGTTTTGTATAGCCATTGGCTGATTCACTATCCTTAGGGTGTTATCCCTCCTCTCGCTCCTAAAGCTAAACCTAACCTTATCTAATCTAGTCCTTCCTAGTCCACTCCTCCGCCCTCTATGTCCACAAAAAAGATAGCGATGGTGAGACTATTCGTATGTTGAGGAAGAGAGCTAAAAGAGAATCTCCCAAGCTGCTTTGTTCCTTTGTGCACCTACAGAAGTTGGCACAAGAAAAGTAGTCCCTAATTATCGACTGAGGATGATGAGAAGGACATCCCTAATCAATGTTTGCAACAATTTATTATCAACTTTATTTTCAATTGCATGTCTCATATGGTTGATCTTCGTAACGCTCTGCACCTGCTCTTCTTTAGGAAATCCTTTTCTAAGGATGGAGGTAAAATATCTACTTTCAAAGAGGATGTCAAGGCTACTGCTACTCCTGTGGATGTCAAAGGTGAGGATAAAGATGTCAACATGGATGAATCAAATGACGAGCTCCAGGAAGTTGGTGCAGAACCTAAAGATGAAGCTTAGGAATTCCTTTATTGTTGTGGTGTTTGTAATGGGCATCCTTTGGATTGCCCCTAGCCTCTTTTTTTTGTTCGAGGGTATCCTCCAATTCTGAATTATTCGAGTGTATCCTCAGTTCCTTCTTGTCTTTGTTTGTAGGGAATCCTCCATGGTGCTTATACTTTTGTGGGATTGTGTTCTTTATCCTTGCCTCTATTTTTTCTGTAGTTGGTTTTAGATTTCTTTTCTATGATGTAATCAGGTTTTGGGTACCTTTTAAAACTCATTTTAATTAATTATTTTAACTGATAAAAAACAGTTGCTTGATATTTACAAATAATAAGGTAGGATATATAATTTTGCCAACCTTAGGGACTTAAATATTAATTTGAAAATACTATTATTGCTATTATTTTCTAATATCCCAAAAATATGGAGTTATAAAGCATGCTACACCAAATTATAATATTTTGGAATTAGAAAATTAAAGATTAAATTATTGAAGGTAGGAGAAAAATTTTCATTAAAGTGTCATATAGAGTTGGAATTAATTAGAGGGACAAAAGGAATCCAACCTAAAGGAACTTCAAAATTAATAAGTGTATAAGTTCAATAGGATAAATAAGGATAAATATAAGTTGATTACAAAACATCATTAAATCAACTCAAGATTGAACTACTACTTCCAAAATCACTTATAACATAACATAACTAGGGAGATATAAGGAATTCTACAAAACCTAAAGGTTTTATCAAATTGGATCATATACTCAAGATAGATATAGTATTCTACAAATTCAAATACTAGAGAAGCAAAAAGAATACTATAATAAAGTTTTCTAGCCTAAAATTAAATCACTACAGAGTCATAAGGTATACTACTACAAAGGATCTAAGAGCTAGAAAAGATATACTGGTTGATCTCAATATTATGGATGAAATACTAAGAAATGCTTTTAATAATAAGGAACTATTTCATGAAGTGAAATTATACTCCCAAAACCTAATAGATACTCTTGAAGGATATGAGAATCTATCAAATAGTGATAAAGAGATATTCTCCTTATTTCTTAAAGAAGAAAAAGAAGGTAGCTTTACAACATTAATCAATTATCTTCATGAAACTCTCTTCAAAGCATGGTGGAATACATAAAAAATAGTTATATTCACATTAGATGAATGTTTTATGATTCATCTATTGTACTTGCTCAACACATGAAGTAAACTAGCAACACAAATCAATATTATTGTGATGATAGACTAACTAATCATGAAATAGAGATTCCACTAGTATCAATGCAAAATCACAGGAGAAGGAGGAAGAGAAAGAAAAGACACACTAGGAGAGAACAAAATAATGAAGATACAAACAAAGAAGAACCTGATGGACATATTCAAGTTGAATAGTCAGAAGAACCCTCAACTACAACTTTATTTACCTTGTATGAAGATACTAACTACTTACTTGATCAAATTACAGTAAGCAATGAAGGATACCAATTCCAGTACCAGATGAAAGATCCATATTGAAGACTAAAGTCTTCAATACCCAAAAAATGTAATACAGGGGGTGTTAGAGTATATTACATAATTTGGATCATGTAAATGTACCACCCTTGGTACATAACTAGAGTATGAATTACTTGAGAGTAAAGTAAAGTAGTTGCTTTATGAAGAAGTAATAAATACACAAGTTTCAATGTGCAAGGTGTCCACTTGTACGTCAAGATAGAGTGTTGGCCAAGGAATCCATCTTCCTATTTAAAGGGCCTCATAGTGTGTGTTAGATATATAGATATGAGATAGCAATAGTTATTGTATTAGTGTAGTAGGTATAGATTGGTGATGGATTACAATGTAGTACTATAAGTATCAGTTACTAGAGTGTTCATTTCCTCCATTATACTGCATTGTAATATTCTTATCATTTTCAGTTATAGTATATTTTAGTATTGTATCAGAACTCCATTATTGCTCATCTCAGCATAGCTTAGATCTTGTGATTGATTACTCCCATATCATCAAAAGCTAACAATTTAAATACCTTCTTTAATATTTTTATAGATGTTATTCCATGCTTGAATCAAGTAGATAGACTAATCATATCCTTTTAAATAAAGTAATATTAGGAAGATCTTAAATAATTTAAATTAGTTAGATGATTTGAATTGATATCTAAACATAATTATGAATATGTGTAAGAAGTGGAGCAAAGGAACCTGAGGGATTATAGGATCTCTTAGGACAAAACTTATACTAACCTTGGTTTAAAGATCACTTTCAAATAAACTAAACTAAATAGACTTATACAAAATAAAGCAATATTTTTAAATGAACTTGGCTCTCTATGAAATAAATAAGTTATTTTATCGTTGAGATGAGATTGATAGCTTATTTAGAATATGTGTAGTATACCTACACAGAAAAAAATTGTGTATGGTATAGATATGGGCATATCCTTCGACTAATAGAAGAAGATAAGTTAGCTTATCGCAAAGATGAGATTGGTAGCTTATTTGCAATACGTGTAGTATACCTACATAGATGAACTTGGCTATGGTATAGAGATGGGTGTATCCTTAGACTAACAAAAGAAGATAAGTTAGCTCATCGTGAAGATGAGATTGATAGCTTATTTGTAACATGCTTAGTATACCTACACATACGAACTTGTGTATGGTATAGAGATGGATGTATCCTTTAATATATTAAGGAAGAGAATGTTGGTTCATTGTAGAGATGACTAACAACTTAAAATATTAGATTAATTTAGATATCTTCATAGTAATGCATATGTTGGTTAGGGATATGTAAATCCCTCTCGAGTATATGTTTGTAAAAAAAATGCCTTAGTTAGATTAGTTAGATTTTTGGGTCATTACATTTGGTATCAGAGCTCTAGGTATGATGGACTAGAGGCTTCCATGAAATGTGCTAAGGATTTAGGTATCTTCCTATTTAGGCCTTTGCTTAGTTCTTAAGCTAAAGCTAGGAGGACCTAGAATTTCCAATTGCTAGAATTCTAGAGAGTTGACCCTAGGAAGGGTAGCTTATGTCAATACGGTGCCTTACATATAGTAAGTGCGGCCATTAGTAATGGAATTAAATGATAGTTTTAGAACAACACACCACATAATGTGAGGGTGGTCTTAGCGTAAAACTCTATAGTTAGCTTATGTGGATGACATATTTAGCTAGAGTTAGTAGTACAATTCAGGGAAGAAGTTGTAACCTAACATAATATCCTTTCTTTTGTGTGACCAGGATAGAATGGTACCAAATACAAGAGGAGGAAAGTCTATTCCCTAAAATAGACAAACCCATGGGGATAATATTGAGGGTAGATCCCGAGATAAAAGTTCAAGGAACTTAAGAAAAGAGGTGGAGAACCTCACTACTATTGCCACTCTGTTGCAAGAACAAATAGAACAATAGGGGGAACTAATAAACCAACAGAAGGAATAAATAAAACAACACAAGTGATTGAATGATACCTACTTTAATTTTGCAAACTTGTTAGGGGAAGATCGATAGTCCCTAAAAAGGAGAGAAAGTGTTGGCCTTATAAAATGGGAACATAAGTAGAACAAGACAAGTAGAGGTAAACCGAAGTATGAAGGAAAGAACAAAGGAAATCATAGGGACCCCAAGAAATTTTTTTTATCAAGGAATAATAATAATACCAGTAATCCTCAATATTAGGGGTAGTTAGAACCATCACAAGAAAAACAAACTAGAAAGCAGAAACAGGGAGTACACCTAGGATCCAAGGGTAGGTGCTACAATTGTGGAGGTCCGCACTATGCTACTAAATATTTGCATTAGCCAAGATCGGGTACATCCATTGCAAAGGTAAAATAACCTACCTACAAGATTTTTGTTGTAATCAAAAGCCAAAATATTGAAGGGCAAGTCACCCCATTGCTCTTAAGGGGTAAGATATTCAATAACGTAGTAGAATTTTTATTTGATAGTGGTGCTATAGATAGCTTTATTTCTTATTGTATAGCCAAGAAGATATTGAAAAGACCAAGATATTTGACATGAGGATGGAAGGTTGATTATGGTTCTGAACAAACCTACTTAGTGGATCAATATTTTCCTATGGAAAAAATTACCTTGACCAACATTTTTACCAAAGGATGTTTGTATGAAGCATCGTCACATACCTTTAACATTGTCTAGGCAATGGATGGTTAAAAGTTCATGGAGCCCTAATTAATTTCCAAGTTAGATGGGTTTACTACTGAAAAAGAAAGAATTGTTTAGTGAATACCCAATTTTCACAAGAATTTAGGGATGGTTCCTTACATATAGTAAGTGTAACCATTGAAATTATCAAGGAATGATAATAATGTTGATAGATCATGGGGATGAAGAAACTAACCCCATTTGGAAGTACAATCTTGGAGGAAATTATAACCTAATTCAACTCCCTTATGATTAGGGAGAATGGGACCTTGCAGTAAGGCAAGAGTAACCAAGATCATTGCTAGAAATATCGAGGGTCATAGCTAGAGTAGCACCCTATGGGGATACAAGTGTGTTGATGACCATTAATAATTTAAGTTAGTTCATGAGAGGATGTAACTAACCATTGGAAGTAATTGGAGACATATATTTTCCTTGATGAATTATTCTTCCATAATCCAAATTGTAAAATGACTTCAAAGCCAACAAGAAGACTCAAGCAATGAAACTTTAGTGGGATGGTTTTGATCAAAGCCTTAAGCAATAACCAAGATGGACTTCTCTATTGTTATACAAATTTTCCTTGTTAAAAAAGTAGAATTCATTCTTGAGGGATAAATTGAGAAGAGATTTTTAAATATTCCAAAATAATGATGGTCCCCAAAGGTGGGTAGACTTTGAAAAGGTTCTAAATTGCATATCTTGAATTATGATAGATACACCAAGTGGTGTTTTTAAACATTAACCATGAATCCTTGTGAACCTGGACTATGAATATGACATATAGAAGAAATTTTAAAAGCTTGGACATACCTGATGGAAATAAAAGAAATATCTGGAAAGGAATAGGTGAGGAATCTATTCTTGAGAGGAGTATGGGACCCTCTCTCTAAGTTGATAAAGAATGCACCAGATTTTGAGATTTGTAAGTATTAAGGGGTACATAAGTCCATATTAGGAATAAATCCTAAGATTAAGAATAGGATAGATATGTTCAAGCTCAAAACCTTGAAGAAGGTATATAGCTATTTTGATCCATAATCACGTTGACTTAATGAACTAAGTCAAGAAAATGCAATCTTAGGATGAGTATTGCAGGGGAATTTGGACCAAGTTAGAAGGAAATCCTAAAAATAATAAGGATTTCGACACCAAAGATGACCTTTTATGCTTCAAGGATAGGGTAGTTGTACCCAAAATAGATGATTTAAGGAGAATTATCATGCAAGGGGTGCATAGATCTCCTTACTTTGCTCACCTTGGAGGAGCAAAGATGAGAGAAAACAAGATAAATATTTTTTTAATAAAAAATAGAGAGAGAAAAGATAATAATTATCTTCAAGTATCTAAAGAGGTTTAGGATTCATGCCTTTTGGGGAAATTCACTATAGATATCCAAACCAATAGAACCTAAGGATGGCCCTAGACCTGAATATGTTATGATGTAGTAACATCTAAGGTATTTTTAGTGGCACTTCAATGAATGACTTTCAAAGTGGACCCAAAGATAAATATTTCTTTGGAGAGAGTTTCAGGTGATGTAACCTAAATCTTCTTTCCCAAAATTTGGATACCATTATCAAAAATAAATATATTGGTTATGGAACCCTGAAGGATTGCTAAGATTCCATGTGAGGGATGTTACATAGAGTGATAGTCACCTCAATAAAACCATCACGAAGATGGAATGATTGAGCACCATAGTTTTCTCATGGTGTAATGAGTAAACTAAGAGGTTTTTACACCTGAACATTGGCTTAAATTTAGCCTAGTAAAGGAATTGACATCTCTTTTCTCAAATTATGGAGACAGGGTTAATCCCTACATTGTGGTTGAATTAACTTGCATTCATGAAGAATGTTAGGAAATAGGGGGACCACATGAAGGTATCCTTTAAACTGTATGGGCAGTGTACAAGGTTAACCATAGCAAACTACGGGAGAGTGATCACTCCTATCCACTTGAGGAATGCCTGCAACATCTAGAACTCAAAATGTGTTGAAACTTCTATGATATTATCTAGTATATCCTTTTTGAACCTTAATTGAATATAAGCTCTGCTTATCACTTGAGACTGATGGTCAAACCGAGAGGGTAAACCAAGTACTAGAAGACATTATTTGCATGTACTGCATGGATCAAAAGTATTTATGGGAAGACTACCTACATCTTGTAGAATTTACCTACAATAATAGATATCATTCTTCTTTTGGGATGGCCCCATTCGATGCCTTGTATGGCAATATGTGTAGAATGTCATTGTTTTGGGATAATTTAGAAGATTGAATTGTGATCAAACCAAACATGGTCAAAGAAATGGAAGGTTAGCTAAATATGATTAGGCAAAGGCTTAAGGACATTGTCGATCATCAAAAAAGCTATTTTTTTAGAAGAGATCACCAAGGGAATACTATGTGGAAGGCAAAGTGTTATTAAGGATTAATCCAATAAAAATACCATCAAATCCATGAAGATTGGATCCTTGATTTATTGGACCCTTTGAGATAACTAAGAAGATTATTTTGATTGCGTTCAGACTTGCCTTATTGCCTAACCTATCAAAGATCCATGACACCTTCCACATATCCCTACTTAGAAAGTACATTGCTAACTTTGATCATGTGTGGGATGTTTCTAAATTGTAGATGGTAAACCTCAAGGCTATTGAAGTAATGTCAATGAAGATTCTATAGTTTTGTTCCAAGTAAATGAGGAAATAGACTCTAGAAAAATGCAAGGTCTAATGGAACCATTTTTTTGCGTGAAATGCCACTTTGGAGAAAGTGAATGATGTGAAGAAATGTTTTTCCTTATTTAAAATTATATTGTAATAACAATTTTTTTTACCAGGAAACACACTGGACTGTGTTTAGCCCAAGGGGTGTAGTATGTCATGACCTACCTTGGTAGGAATTTTTGCATGGAATACTACATGTTGATCAATGATAATGTGATATTTATTTTCTATGTTTTTTGTTGGTTATGTAATTTATATTGAAATATCTATAAGGAATATAGTACTATTAATGTATTGTAAATTGTAGGACTAGGTACATTCATGGGTGGAAGAGAGAATCAACCACTGATAATGAAGTACTTGAAAAGGAAGATGATGATTAAGGCAGCTCAAGGTAACATGAATGAATACCCTCATATAGGTATGCATTATTGCTTTTGGGGGTGATCATCGATGATCCAACCATCTAGAGCTGAAGTTGGTAACCTAGAAGTTACCGTAAGTCCACGACTAGGATAGGTGACTAGGTTTATGATAAATCATCCACCTTGTTTGATGCTCTTGACTACTTGATTTTGTTTGTACTTAAGCTATTTTGAAAATGGATTCGGTAAATAATCCCCTTCAAAAAGGATTAGTAGATATAAAGGTTCTATTAATCCTTTGTCCGCTTAAATACCATACTAATATTTAATATTAGTATGGGTATTTTAATTGAATTAAAAAGTCATACAAATGCTTGATACTAATATTGGTATTTTATTTATCAAGTGAGAGAATAATTTAGGACTTGTATGGTTTGAATTAAATAGTATGAACATCTATGCTTTAAAAGTTCTATTTAATTATCTCTTACCTTTTTATTATACAAAGAAAAGAATGGCTTATCTTTTATAGAATAGAGAAAGAAATGAAAAAGTTTCATCTTTTATAAAATAGATAAAGAAACAAATAGCTTTATATATTTCAAATCAAGTAAATAATTGAATAATTTTATAAACTAAATAAATAAATAAACATATTCAATTGAGGTAAAATTTCAAAAGAAGGAAAGAATCATTTTTTAAATCTAAATATCTTTCCCTCTTGCCTCCATGGGTAAGCATAAATTTATGTTGGGTAGATGGCATTTATTTGTGAGGAATACTTTTACATTTAGTGGGTAGAATTTTTACCTTATTAAGAGGGCCAAGGGATTCAAAGAAAAGTGGATTCAAAGAGAATATGGGAAGCAACTTTAGAAGCGAGAAGAGGATGAAAGTAGCAAACAAAGGCTTCATAGTTCAGTTTCAAGTTGGGTTTTAATCTAAAAAAATTGCTTTTACCTTTTACATTAATTAAAAAGGTGTTAATTTTTTGTTATGCCTCCAAATCCCCATATTCACCTCATTTTCATGTATCCTTAGCTGCCACGTGGAGCAGCACCACAACTGGTTCTTTAGGCCCCTTCAACCACTAGTTGGTGGTCGATTAACCTAAGGGTGCCTTGTCGCTTTTGAAGTACAAGGATGCCAACCCATAGTGCATGTGGGATGTATATATTAGAGGCTTTAAATTTGTTTGTAAAATTTTCTTTTTATATCCTTCCAAACCCCGTTGATGGTCAAGGAAGCACCATCGACTGAATTCACCTCAATTGCAGGGTAAAACCTGCTTCACCACCACCAGACCACTAGGTGGTGGTCAGAGCATAACTTGTACTCTGTAGACATTAAGGACCTATGAATCCCCCACACGATGTGTATGGGATAAAGCTTCACAAGCTTGAATAGGCTTGTGCTTTATCCCACATGCATGGTGGGAGGGGCACAAACCCTGTTGAAAGGGCTAGCATACCCCTAATAGGGTAGCCAAGCTATGAGCTTTATGAAGACTTTTCTAAACCCCTTGGTTGCACCTATTGATTATTGTTGTCTTGTCCTAGCATTGATTGCCATGTGGTAGTTTGAGGTTAGTCCCTGGTTTTGTGTAGAGGATTCATCTTGCTTACCTTGCTTGAGCTTTATCCCACATGCTTGGTGGGAGGGACTTGAGCCCTATTTGAAAGTGCTAGTGTATCCTATGTTGGTATCCAAGCCAAGGGCTTGGATAAGGCTTTGCTAAACCTTCTTTAATGCATATGTTTTCCATCGTTGTGCTGCCTATTATTGGTTGCCATTGGTGACATGAGGTTGGTTAATAATTTTAGGTAAAGGTTCAATCTGCCCCAAAATTTTTTAATTGATGTTTAATGTTTAATCCCACATTCTTTGGGAGATGGGGCATTGGGCTCCTTAAACAATCCTATGTACCCTATGTTTATAGCCAAACATGCAAGTTAGGCATGCTTGGCGATGGCCAACCAATATTGTCCTATGAACCCTCCTGTGTTGTTTTTGATCCACCTGTATTGTTGTTGACCCACCTGTGCACTTTGAAAAATCCTCTTTTTTTCTTTGGTGACTACTTAAGCTCAAGGAATGTTTTAATTGTCTAATTTCAAGAAATAAATTAGGGTCTTATAGTTAATTAAATAAATATATCTTTATGAATATTTAATTGATTAAAATAATTGTTTTTAGTTGATTAAAGATAATTTTTTTTATGAATATTTAATTGATTAAAGGAATGGCTTATAGTTGATTAAATAAAGATGTCTGCACCCAGGTGTTGTAGGTGAGTTGGAGAGGAGAGGGCAATCCTCCAAGGGAGGTCCCAGGTTCAAATCTCCACCCTACCAAAAATCTAAATTGGGTATCTAAAATCCAATTGATAATGTTGGTGCGGGCAGGGTCGAGTGTGACCCCCGGGTGACTTTGACGGTGTAGAACCCCCTATTCGTGGTCTCTCAGACCAAGGTGGCTCCGCAAGGGGTTTTTCGCTTAAAATAAATAAATAAATATGTCTTTATGAATATTTAATTGATTAAAAGAATTGCTTTTAGTTTATTAAATATAAATGCTTTATAAATATTTAATTGATTAAAGGAATGGCTTATAGTTGATTAAAGAAATATGTCTTTATGAATATTTAATTGATTAAAAGAATGGCTTTTAGTTGATTTAAGATAAATATTTTTATGAATATTTAATTGATTAAAGGAATGGCTTTTAGTTGATTAAAGAAAGATAGTTTTATGTAAATAATTGATTTATTAAGGGTATGGGACCTTAATTGATTTAAGAAAAGGGTTTTTAAGTATTTAATTGGTTAAGGGTATGGGACCTTAATGGATTAAAGAAATGGTTTTGTATGATGAAAAGCATGAACCTTTGATTGATTAAAGGGAATGTTGTGAATTACTCTATGTTTGATAAAATAACTCTCCTTTTATTGATGAGAATAAGAGTGGATGTATGGGATTCCCTCTAATGTTGAGTAAATGATTCATGAATGGATGCATTGAATAGTTTTGTATAGTTGCAATTTGGCATCCAAATTATAAATGCACCTATTTTATAAGTTATCTAGTATATGCATGCTTCATAAGATCCATGAGTTGTCCTAATCCCTTACCACCATCAATTGAGCAATGGAAATACAAGAAGAACCAAGGAGGACACTTAGATCCGAAACATTAACCTTGACATTTGTTGTGAGGAGAAAACTTATTATTGGATTAGATTCTAGTTGAGTAATATGCTAGATGGATAATGATGTAATACCTTATTCTTTTAAAGTATGGAAGTTTTACCATACTTGGGTTATGTAATTTTAAAGTATGAATGAAATATGTATCTCTTACTTGTTGTTAAGGAATCTCAATGTTGTAGTTTTGTGAACTATTATAATACTTTAATGCTTGAGTTAAATTATGATTTCTTGTTTAAATACCTTCTTTAACATTTTTATAGATGTTATTCCATGCTTAAATTAAGTAGATAGAATAATCATATCCTTTTAAATAAAGTAATATTAGAAAGATCTTACATGATTTAAATTAGTTAGATGATTTGAATTGATATCTAAACATAATTATGAATGTGTTAGAAGTAGAGCAAAGGAACCTAATATATTATGGGATCTCTTAGGACAGAACTTAGAATAACCTTGGTTTAAATATCTCTTTCAAAGAAACTAAACTAAATAGACTTATACAAAACAAAGTAGTGTTTTTAAATGAACTTGGCTATCTATGAAAGGAATAAGTTAGCTCATCATGGAGATGATATTGATAGCTTATTTGCAATACACATAGTATACCTACATAGATGAACTTGTGTATGGTTAGAGATGGGTGTATCCTTCGACTGATAAAAGAAGATAAGTTATCTCATCGCGAAGATGAGATTGACAACTTAATTACAATACACATAGTATTTCTACATAGATGGACTTGTGTATGGTATAGATATGGGTGTATTCTTTGATAGATTAAGGAAGAGAATGTTGGTTCGTTGTGGAGATGACCGACAACTTAAAATATTAGACTAATTTAGATATCTTTGTAGTAATGCATATGTTGGTTAGGGATATGTAAATCCCTCTCGGTTATATGTTTGTAAAAAAAAATTGCCTTAGATTAGTTAGATTTTTGGGTCATTAGAAAATATTCTTACCTAAATCAGGATCATATTGAATAGAAGATTCTTTATTAATAGTCTAAACCTATTGTAATGTGTCCTCAAAGCTCTAATATTCTTTTTTTCATAGGCTAAAGCCTCAAAAGAAATGATATTTCTTCCAATATCCTTCCTTACTAGTCTCCACTGTTTATTTACTTTTAAAATTGATTATAAAGACAAAAAATAATTAGGTACTCATCCACCAATAATAAAATAAAATAAAATATGGATACAATACTTATAATTAGTTAGAAATAATGAGCACAATTAAATTATGGTGGGACTAAATGACAAATATTTATTCTAAAGTAAAAATAATTAAAGTAGATGAAAATATAGAACATAAGATCTCCTGGTAATATTTTTTGGGAAAAGAAAATCTAATATCAACTTTTCATTATTCAACAATTAGGTAATAAAGTTATAATATTAACATAAAAGTGTTATCTACGTGAATTATCCAAAAAATAAACAATATAAAAACAAGTTTCTAAACAATAATTCCAAATCCATCCACTAAATAAAAATTAGCCTAACCACAACAAAAATATGTTGTTGAAACAAATCCATGAGGTGTGTTGTAAAGCCTTTGATCTTATAGGTTTTTAACATTCATAATGATAGTCATAGTTTTTTCAAAAATGTGGAATGTTTTGTAATAAATTTGAAGGAAAGAAGAAAATTAAATTAGCTCATGGAATTTAAAGCAAGTGATGGGGAATAAAGAGTTTAAAATTATAAGTCAAGGTTTAAATTCCATGGTTTAACTTTAATTTGCTAAAGTATTATTTTTAGTAAAAACTCTTATATTGGACTAAGCAATAAAGAGTATGTGCAAGCATGAGGGCAAAAAAAAAGGTAAGTAATCCATGAAAAATCATGTAAGGATTAAGTATAAACAAAGTTCTTACCCTAGATCTTTGGAGAAATTAAAGAAATTAAGGATTCTCAAGAGGAAAATCTAGGTAACAAGGTTTTTATTTAGGATCTTTTAAAAATATCAAATAATGAAGAATTCTAATGAGGAAAAGTTAGGTAGCAAAGAAAAACATTCATTTAGGTCCTAATTAGAAGTAACGACGACTTAATTGGAAGTACAAATCTATCGTAATCTTTATATAAGCAATGGATACTTCATTAGAAGTGATTATCATGTGATAATTAAGCATAATACAATGGTTTTTAAAATTAAAGGGTTAATATGTAAGTCTAACGGATATTGGAAAACATATTGGGAGATTAAAATGCAGATTAAACAAAATAGAGGATTGAGTTCCATGACTTTTCTTCTAAAAGGCTTTTTTCATTATTTTTTCTAATTTAAAAGTGAGATATAATATAATGGTAGAATTCTAATGGTTTAAGGGAAGAGATGGTTCGTATTTAAGACCACTAAATTAAAAATTTTATGGAGATTAAAACTTTTAAAAGGATTCTAACTAATGGAGCATGTGATGCTAAGCTAAACTTACGGTCATAATTGACTTTTGTCTTGTAAGCATTTGTAAATCCCTATAAACCATTGTATATCCTATATAAATGGGTTTATTTTATTAATAAACCTTAAGGCTAGTTCTTTAACCTTGACTAAGGTCATTTGTAATTTGGATATTTATACCCTTGAGATCAATTATTTCTTTGCTTTTTCATTTTTTCAATGAGTTTACACAAGTTTTTATGAGGGATCTTGGTCCCCTCATACTAAGTGGGGTTTGAACCTTGGACCTCTCAAAGAGAGACCAAAGCCCTTACCACTACAGTAATCTTGCAACTATTCAATTATTTCTTTTTTAGTTGAAGTGTTTTATTCAATTATTAGAAAAATAATTTGAGTTTGACGATGTCTTTCATATCATATCATTTTTATTTATGATTTATCTTTTCTATGTTGAGGAATATATTGATTATGTTTATCCCTAAATATATTGGTAAATATGGCATGGTAAATCTTCTTTACTCGACCTCAATATTTTAGTGTACATTCTTCTAACGATGAAGAATTTGGAAATCTAAATAGGAGGTCCAAGATTTGAATCTGATGGGGGATAGGTTTGCACATTATGCTCTAATAGTTGAAGTTTGGTTAGATAAACACATCGTCTTATATGGCCTATTACTTTACTCTCTAATGCTTTTAGAATTTTTATTTATTTTTTATAAGTAGTTTGTGAAATATTATTTGTATATCTAATATATTTTTAGCATTTTACCAAAAGAATCCTACTTGGACTTGTTTTGTAAGGATTTCGTTGTGTCAGAACAAAGTTGTTGTCTTAAGAGGTAATCACTAACATGTTCATCTTATTTCCCTCTTTGGAAATTTAAATCATTTTATTAATTAGTTGTTCTTGATGGATTATTTTAATGATATCTTGGTTAATGAAGAAGCATTTCATTGATAAAATAATATATTGGGTTTTTTAATTTTCCTTATAAACCTTGATTGTCTTTTATAGATTTTTGTAAAAAATCATTGCCTACCCTACTTCAATTTTCTTGTCACCAATACAACACAAATGAAATGGCAGTATACATGGTTTTGAAAGTAGATAAGAGGAATTTGAACATTTTATGATCACCCCTAGCTTCTAAAGAAGTCATAGGTAGACTTCAGCAAGCAAATAAGTCTAAGATACTTGACAAATTTGTAAGAATGGCTCAACAACTTTTATGTTGCTTTATAGGAGAGGTTGAATTGATTGGTTGCATTTCAAAAAAATGATGTATAAGGGAAACTATAATACATGTGAATGAACCATTATCTTTTTTGGATTTTTTATGAAACTTAGGGGTGTCTAGTTTAACACTTTTTATCATTTTACCACCAGGTATCCTCTTTTTGTGTCAAAGATACTCGTTGTCCCAGTTCCTTAAAAATTTAAATTTGAAAAAAATTATTTTGGAAAATATTATCCCCTTTGATGATAGTTATGCATGTAGAGTGAGAGGTTAGGTGTTTGCATTAGATGTGGGAGTTGTTAGAAATAATTGAGCATACTTCGATGTAGGTTGTGGCCTAACAACACTTATGGTGCAATGGTTGCATGTAACTTTGTAGGTTCCTTGTTGAGGGAAGGGTATAGGTACAATTTTTAGCATCACATTTTTGTTTAGGAAGCTTGTTGAGTGGGTGTCATTGGTATTGTGTTAATATCTTGTAGTAGAGTGTTGATGACATATGGTTTTTTGCAAAGGATGCATGGAGGATGGTGCCTAAGTGACATGATGAACCCTCATTCAATCCATGAGCATGTCCAAGTATTTTTTGAACATATTGAATGTTAAAAATATTATGATCCATGTGGTTAAATGGGAGTACATGGAGGCCTCTTTTTCTCATGCATTTTTAATGTAAGTTAGCTTTTGAACTATTGACTAACAAGTTAAGCATAAATATGTTGTGTTCATGTTTGTAATATCAAGTGATCAACAACTACACCCTGAGCTTGTTGATCAACAATTGTGCTATAAATATGTATCCACATGTAACGTCAATTGATTACCAAATATTTGGGTGTAAAAATAAAAGGGAACTATCATTTTCAAATATTAGACAATACTCATTCATCATTGTTTTAATTTTATATTCACATGTGTTTTATGCACAAATATATCATATCTATATCTCTTAAGCTTATTGGACAATGATATGGAGTTGTCACATTATTAAATATTGAAACTCAAAGCTTAGTTTCATCTTACGGATGCTTATGCTAGATTCAAGGAAACCTCTACTATAGATTGTTCATTATTCAATTTGAGAATGACAAATAACCATGCTCTAAACTCAATTATCTATAGTTTTATTTAGGAACACATATTACTAGCATTTGAGTTTAAGCTAATTTTAGATTTTTTAAATAAGCTTTGTGTGAATTTATTGGGGCTATTCCCATAAAAATAACAAAATATTACATTATTGTTATTACACTGTTGTTCATTCAATTAAACCATATACACCTTGGAATTTTATCAAATATATTATTAATATTCCTATAGTTATGTTTTCACATTCATCTCTATATCATTTTCATTATGAGAGAAAATCTCGCTTGGTTAGTTGCCTTCTAAAATTTGAATTTTGCCAAGACAATGATCAACACCATGATTGGTTAAGTTATTTGCTACATGGTTTCCTTATTTTTAGATATGATGACATTTCCAAGATAGTGCCTCCAACAATAGTTGATGGATATAAAAAAATAATGTTATTTCATCCAATCCCCACATCAATTTTGTATTGATAACTTAATAATAATTTATGAATCTCTTAAATTGAAATGTATTTTCATCATTTTTTGATGATAATGTTGATCTCTATAAGAAGTGCCTTAGCCTTTTTATAATTATTAGTTGAGCTTACATATGGTTTTGAGTAATTGAAGATAAATTTTGCCACTAATTTTAACTTCTTGCATTGAGTTCAAGCTAAAGATATTCCAACCTATTTTTATCTAATTTTTTTTAAATCCTAAATATTTATTTAGACATTAAGTTGTTAACCTATTTAGCTTGATTTGGGTAACTTATTTTTCTATTTAGATAAATATTAGAACTGTTATATAGTTTTTATAATATATAGTGTTATTTTAATCATATTCTAAAATATTAAGATGTTTTTTATGGTTTGTTTGATAAATTAATATAATTTTTACATCAAATGAGAGTTTCAAGTGGTTTAAAGTTTGAGCTCATAATGTGAACTCCCATGATTTAACTCTTGTCAAATGATTAATATTGGGTAATTAAAAACATTACTTTTATTTTTAATAAAAATATTTGTTTTGTCATATCTCGAAGGGTTGTTCAATTCTGTTGATTATTGGACCACTTTGTGTGGAATTTTAATAGCTTTACAATGAGTGGTCATATTAAGAAATATAATCAATATTAAGGAAGATACCTTATAAAGTCAGCCATCCATAATAAGGGTAGTGACAATTTTTCAAGTCACGAAAAATGAAATTACAAATATGTATCAGGTAGGGTTCAAATGATGGGAGGAGCAATGGAGTGCTAGGGCTTTAGTGAGGCAATACATTTTGTCTAGGTATAGAATATTTCAACTAAGTTTCTTTTCCTTTTTTATCTTACTTGCAAATAAATTATTATAATTTTTTTATGAAATATTATATTCACTATAGGATATTATGGTAAATTTTAGTATATTTTGAGTTTTAGTTTCTTTCCCATGGGTCGATTTATAGCTAAATTCTTAAAATCATCTCTAGTAGTAGAGGTTAGTGAGAAACCATAGACGATCAATCCTTGCTACTCAAATATAGGGTGGTTTTTGGTAAATTTAATGGGTATTGGCCAGGGGCTTCAACCTTGAGAAAATGGATTGATAAGAGTTGGAAGTCTTTAAGAGTGATTATATCCTTTCTTCCTAAAAATTTCTTCCTAGCCATTTTTTTTTCTAGGAAAGAAAGAGATAGAATCCTAAAAAGGGGTCGGTTTATGGGAAAAGCAAGACTCTTCTTTACCTACTGGTATGAAGTATTTTCACCTAAAATGTAAATCTATCCTTAATATTGGTCTGGGTTAGGATGTACGGGTTTCTCATTGAGGTTTTGGAAATAGATACCTTTAAGGCAATAGGCAACACTCTAGGAGAATTCCTTGAGATTTCAAAAACTACACAAGATGGATTCTTGGCTATTTATGCTCGAATATTGGTCATGATTGATATAAGTAAACATTTACTAGAGTCAATTATTCTTAAGTATTGGGATAAGATGTGGAACCAAACCATTTATTATAAAAACATATATTTTAGATGTAGAAGATATCATGAGGTGGGGCATATTGAGAAATCATACCCGAAGAAGAGTCATGGAACAAAATAATATTTAGAAAACTGCAAGAGAAACTTATAAATGGATATGGATGAGGATGGTTTTCAACTTCAAAAAAATAGAAATAGACAAATGAAAGAAAATAAAAATTTGAGATCAGTAAGGAAGGATATTGGAAGAAATACCAACTATTTTAAGGCTTTAGCCTATGAAGATAAAGTAGATAAAAGCTTAGAGGACTAGCATATTAACAAGGAATTGTCTATTCAATATGATATTGATTCAGGGATGAGCATTATCGATGAACCTAAGGAATGTGTCAAATCAGATTTTGAAGACTCTCTTGAAGTATCATGCACCATTTAGGAGAAAAAAAAGCTAAATAAAATGCAATATTAGCTACTACTAATAAGGAAAGACCAACAAATTAGTAAGACAAATCAAAAGCTTTCATAGTAGAGCTAGGAGAGGATAAAACTGAGGAAAAATAAAGTTGTGAAAGAATATTGAGGAATAGAATAATAAGACCTACTCCTAATACAGTCAAGACAAAAATATGAAAACCTTCAAATTATCAAGTAAGATCCAAGGAAGCAAGAGCAAACATAGAGAAAGAAATTGTTGGAACAATTTCTTGCATCCATAAGATCGAGTTGTCACATTGTAAAAATTTATTTAAAAACAACAAGCTATTACAGGCTATGATCAACCTACCTCTTTATTTTGGTAAGGGATGTATTGCTAAGATTTTAAAAGGAACAAAAATGGGTAAGGAAACCCTAGTGGTAAACTTAAGCATTTACAAATTTATGCACTTTCAGATTTTAATTATAAACTACTTCTATAAAATTGACCAAGGAATGATAACAACTCTAATTATGCCTTATGTGTAAACCAATGCCTAGATTCATTGGGTTGTTATAGAAATTTTAACAACGCTTTCAAATGAACAGAGAGGAGAAAAAGAAGAAATTGGCGCTATTAAACTCATTCGAATATCGTAATAAATTTAAAAGTTAACCAACAAAAGAAACATTCATAACGCATTCAAATAATGTAATATGCCATGAAGTCATATACAAAACTGAAGACAAAACGTTTACAGAAATAAAACCCAGAATTGTATTAATTTTCAAATAAATTACATGCAGATTTGGTAGAATGCCATTAAACTCTATTAAAAGTATTAATACAATGAGGAATCCTTATTCAAATAATGTAACAAGACTTCTTTGACTCTCCTATTCCATTTTGGGAACAAGAAATGTCTTTGGACCTTGGGCTCAATAGATCTAGAAATAATCTTAGATTCTTGAGCACTATTCTATAAAAACTTGCACAGCAAAGGGGAAGAATGAGGGATGAAAAAGAAAAAGACACAAAGGAAATACAACAAAACTACAAGGCACTCAAGTATACCTCTTAGCAAGAATTTGTTATCTCTAAATCTTGATGATGATTCTAACCGTGGTTATTTCTTTTATAGCCTCTGGTTCTTGATTCAGTTATTTTTGGTCTCATCTAGGCCTTATAGTTGTCATCCTCTGGCTTGATCTTCCAAACACTTGTATGGTTGTATCCCATTATCCCCTTTTTCTTGTATTATAGATTTGGCTGAGACCTTTCTTATTTGATTGGTTTATTGATCAGTTGACTCCATTTCTAATGAGTACTCTTCCTCTATTCCCACTTCATCCTTGGATCAGTCTTTTATTCTCAAATTTTGACCTATTTCACTAATCCTTATTTCTTCTCCTAGAGGTGTATTCATATTTATCTGCAAACCACGCACTCTAGTTTCCTTCATTTTTTTTATTTCTTGCAGTTTTCTATTCTATTTTTCAATAAGCCTCCATGCATCGGTATGAAAGGATACAACAAACCTTACTATGTTCATCTCTTACAATTTTCTACTCTTTTGTATGTTGATGAAGACTTTATTTTTCTCATACATAGTAGCAATGGAATCCATAGTATTGACCAAGAATGTAGCTTGTTTGACCATCTCTTTTTCATCATCTGATTGATAGTCAAACTCCTCTATTTTATTCATGATGAGATCCTCGATATTGGTAGTTTCTAGGAATTCCTCTAATGATAGTCCAATATCTACCAATTTTTCTCTTATATCATCCAGTTAAGAGCTCATATCTGCTACATCATTGTACCACTTCCATAAGTTCCCATAAAATAGTGATACCTTCATGAATTCAAAATTATTTCTTATCTTTGTGTCATCACCCAAGATCACCTCTTTATCCTACAATTCTTCTAAATATTTTGCCATTAGCAAGAGAGTGGGATAAATGATTTCTATGTCTTGTTCCTTCTGATATAGTAGGATTTCCATCTTGTGGACAGTAAATTTGATCAATCTGATCTACCATAACATTTTTGTGATCCCATAAATCTTGTCCTGTATCTTAAAAGAGAATTATTTCTTGATTTTAGAGAGGCAGACTGCATAATCTACCTCTTCCTTAGTTTTAGTAGGTGGTGCTTGTGTGATAGTTGCTTGAGACAACCGTTCCTACAAACTATTAATCATGTATTCCATTTTTTCTATTTTAGTATCCTTTGTCTCCAATTGTATCCTCAAGTTCTTAGTTTTCTAGAGAAGTTTTGTATTTTTCTCTTGCATAGCTTTGTTCAATCTAACCATGTTGTCTTCTTCCCAATGAATTGAAATATCTCCTATGTTATCATCAATTTCAAAGGAAAAATGTTTTTGTGGAGCAGGTATAGATATCTTTTCCATGGATGTCCTGGATATGTCTTCTTCCACTCCGATGGTAGAACTTTCTCCCATGCAACCCATTCCTACTATTATCTATAATTCCTGCTCACTGGTAGCACTAAAATTTGTTTCCTCTTCTACCCTTTCCAATGTGACCTTTATTGATGTTAGAGCCATCTTAGGCTTCTTTGTCTCAGGGGCAAGTACAAATTCTTGAATTTTAACCCTATGCCAAGATATCTCCAAAACCACCTGCTCTCCTCATGTTCATTTGTATTACTATTGGAATTTGTACCTCCTTGTCATTAATATTTACAGAGTTGGGGATGGCTTTTGTGGCTAACTTCTTCACACTAGTAAGGGCTAGCAACTAATTAGAGATAGGAACTATAGCTTGCTTCTTTGAAGTTGTAAGTTCCTGGGAAGATACGAGGGCAATCTCCTTCCCTTTCTCTATATTAGACCTTGTAGGAGTTTCCTAGGAAGTGCTAGGTGCTACCTCTATCCTGAGGTGAGGGCTCTCAAGAACCTAAATTTGGTGTTCTACGATATCTGCCATACTCACCGTAATCTCCATTTTATCAATACCTTGATCTTCTATGATTTCTAGTATAGCATCCTCATAAATTGTCAAGGTGGCTACAAGGAAGAGAGGGGTTGTTGCATCCACAAAAATCCTTCTTATTGCGATTAAGTCTAGGGATAGTCGTATGGATTTTGAATCTATGAATTACCTTATTTTTCATAAGGAAACTTCTCCCATACATTGCGTAACTCTTCTTCCTTATCTATGGCCTTTAAGATTTCTTCCTCATACTGGTATTTTCTATGTTGTACACAGGCATACTAGTGATTTCTCATCATCTTCTCGTATTTTCTAGTAGGATCAAAAGGCCTCCAAGTCACTTCCTTGAAATCCAAGTTTTCCAAATTGTACATACCTTTGAATAGGGTTGGATATCCTAAAAATATGTAATATACAAACCTACAAGGGACGTTGGGCCAAGGGACCCTACCATGCTTTTTCACTAACCTCATTTGGCTTCTTTAGCAACCTATCTCACCAGTTCTAGGATAGCCAGAGAGAAAGGGATGTACATAGGTAACATCTTAGGGGGAATTTTGGCCTTGTAAAGTCTAATGTATGTGAAACCTTCTGAAAATAAGTAATCCCATATTTCTTTTTCTTTGAGGAAAGCTCTGACTCCAAGTCCTATTCTCTCAAGGAGGTCACCCATTAGGATCTAGTGAATTTCCACCATGAAATTATCACAAAACCATCCCAAGTGTGAGCGTCCTTCATGTATCTTCCAAAACCTATTATGGACATAAGGACTCTCAGTGGCTCCTAGCCTTCCTTTACTTTGGTCTCCTAATTATCCATATAATAGGTGCATAAGAATTAGGTAGTGGGAGAATGGGGGCATTTCTTTCCTCTACTCCAAGACTGCCTTTTTTAACTCTGTCAACTGTGAGTGCATTTGTCTGCTCAACTCTTCTTCCCAGGAAGATATGGGGGGATATATTATTTTGTTAATCTATTATACTAGGTACAAAATATTTTTCCCTACCACACTGAGCTCTTCTACTCCTAAAATGATGTTAATCATATCATAAAAATCCCTAACCTAGGGTTTGAATGTAATATTTCTAATGGGGAAATCAAATCGTACATGCTCATATGACTCAAAAAAATTGAAAAGCTTATAACTTGGTTAACCTGTGATATTATCTTTCAATTACCAAGAAAAATAGTAACGTGTTCAAAGGCATCAAGTTGAAGACTTTTTGGATGCATTTGGTCGCGATGCTAAACACTGGTCGATCTTTGTTGTCTTAGAAAGTTTAGTGTTTTCATCATAGGCCACTACCATCCACGCCATAAGGTTTGAATAGTAGTACACTCTAGGACATCATCTTCCCCACATTGTTGGTCCATCAATTGCTCCTGGGAATGCCCTAGTTTTATGACTTTCTTTCTTTATAGAACAAATCAGCCAGCAACCATGGATTATGTTGCAGATTTTCCATGGTGGGCACAAAGCTCTGAATACAAGTGTTTTCAATCTCATATTTTTGGTTCAATGTGAGCTTCTTATTTGGCCCAAACTTTTTGGTGAAATCGTATGGTCTCGTACTAATAACAGCTTCTCCAAGGAGCACAACATAATATGACTAGTCAGTGATAAATTTCACATCCTCTTGAGTTTCTTTAGGCATGAAGGTAGCTCCCTAGGTGGCCATTTTGTTTTCTATAAAATACTGACTCACAACAGCACACTCTTCTAAATTTTCTCTAACTTTCTACTCACCAACACTAGTTTCCTTGCTTTGTGATTCCTCTACTCGAGATAGCCAGGATGGTAGTGACGTTTGAGAGTGGGGGTTTTAGTACTTAAGGATGGAGTGGCCTCATCAATCTCGCATGGAGTATCATTACTGTAGTTTCACCAACTACATTTTGAATCTAGCCAATGGATGCCTACCATTGCATTATTTCTAAAATCGGATAGTTATGGTATGCAATATTCCTCAGCTTGTATGTCTTTGAGGAATTTGGTTTATGTACTTCCAATTATTTATAGTTTTTTCTTTGGTCATTGGGTTGCACCTTATTTTAATGTGGAATTAAGAACATGGTGGTGGTAGCCTTCATGGGAAATTTATCGTAAATATTCCACCACATTGGTCCTGTAAAGGAGTTAGTTCAAAACATATACCGTTGAAAAGCAATCATCTTTTCAAGTGCTTGTCATTAGATATATTCGTGAATGTGCATGCCCATCAAGATTCACCAATCTACACATTGGTTAGTCTGAAAGAGAGGTATTTCAACTGGATTATCTTATCCTACGAATAATTATTTTAAAATTAATCAGAGGTTAATCAACACTTAAGGCACCTAGGCAAAACACTTTATCTTTTAAAATTTGTGCATCAAGGACAACGCTTACCGTTAGATCTAGTTCATCTTGAGAACTGCCATCGAGATCTTGAAATATGCATGGTGGTAAGTCCAATGATATATAAACGCATGCCAAATTAATTAGATTAATCTCGAACATTAGGTCAAAATTTTTAGGTTAGCAGTAATTTGATTAAAAATACTTAGGCCCAAAGCTTTATAATTCTCATTGTGCTTATTATTAATTAATGTATTAATCCCCCCCCATAATCCAAATTTATTAACATAAATCAATGATTAAAAATCTTTAATAGCCTTTGATTAAACCACAAGCATTTATAATCCGATCATCTCCCTACGCGCTCACCGTTAGATCAAATAATGAAAGTGCACGCCCGTTGAATCCTTTAGATATGCACGAAGGCTAATAGAAAAGAAGGGGGATCATTATCAATGTATTAGACCCTTCTTAATCCTGATTATGCATGGAGCTTAACTCTTAATAAGACATTTTAAGTAATCATCTGATAAAACCTTACGTTATTTACCTTCAATCACTTTGGGAATGTGCTACCATCAAATCTGGTCAGGGGCGATCGCTACCATTGAGATCTACATAGTTGCGCACTTTTTATCCCAATGGGGAACCATTTAACAAGAACATAGACCCTTGATAATCATAATTAGCTTTACTTTAATTATACTTTGACCTTGGTTTACTGATGATTTGACTTATTAACGCTCGACCACTTCAGCGAGCACTCACTGTTAGATCAAAAGGGGATTGTGCATTGTCGTTGAGATCTACGAGATGCACAATATTTATCTACCGCTTAGATGCAAGCTTTTAATGGTCATGCACTTGTTGTGCATGCTTCGTTGGATCAATTGGGTATTGAGTGCAGCCATTCAAATCACGTGATCTGCACGATTTTTAACCAAAGGGGTGCATACCCTTATCTTTAAATGATTTGAAACCTTATATTATAATTTTTCTTTAGACCTTGGTGATTTTAAATGCGTTGATTACTAAATGGGGAATTATTAACAACATAGTTAAGACCCTTATTTAATCAAGCTTATTGATATTTAATGTGATTTAATTAAAAATTAATTATTGGGTGCTTAAATACTCCAACGTTAATGATCGGTCACCTTGAGTAGCATGCATCGGTAGATCTTGTCAAGTTCATGCACTGCTGCTTAGATCTAGGAAGTTACATGCCCATTATATTTTAGGATCCATAGAGATATTAGTTTTAATGCAGATTAATTAATCAGGTTAATTAAGCTTTTACTGGTGTTGATCGACCTTAGACTTTGACTTCTTAAAGACCTTGCACATCTGGGAGTGCGCATCGTTGGATTAATGAAAAATTAGTATTCTACAACCCATTTTGTGAAGTAATATGTTGCAATTATAATCCATTTGTGTCTGCCTAATGATTTTGGGTTGATCTCTCCAAACGTATTGATGCCCCATTGTGTAAATGGTGCTTCTATGATCACCAACTTGATGGGCATAGGTGCCAAATGCTTTTTACCTACAAAAACTTGATAATTATGGTAATTCCTCAAATATTGATATACATATTTAAAAAGGGAAGGCCAATATTAACCTGCTCTCATAATTTTGTTAGCAGTAGCTTTTGGTGCAAAAATATCCTCCACAAAAACCATCATGAAATTCTTTAATTGTTTCTGGGACTTCTTTTTCAAACAAATAGACCAGTAACACACCATCAGGGTGTCTCCAATAAAGCATACCATCTTGCACATGATATTTTTGTGCTTGCAGTTTTACTGATCTCATTCTGTTAGCTGACATACCTTTAGGGAAAGACAAAGTTTGAAGATAAGCTAATATTTCATCATACCACTTACATTTAGCATTATTAGTCCTTTTGATGTCATGCATTTCATCTACTATAACAATGTTATTAGAGTCTTCTCCTTCTTTATAAGCTAAGTATTTAGCTAAGCCCTGCCCTCTTACAGTTTTAACTATTTTGAATTCAGCATCATATTGTAGTAGTTTTACCATCCACCTTGTAGGCTTTCCTAATGGTTCGGATTGAGTAAAGACATCTTTTATAGCTATAAAAGGAATGCAATAGAAAACCTTGTTAGAACCAAATATATTCTTGAAATGTTCTAAGGCTTGGATTACTACATAAGCATGTTTTTCTAACAGGGTATATTTGAGATGTGCTCCCTTCAAACCCGAACTCATAAAAGCTATTGGTCTTTCATTATTTTCATCATCTCTTTGAGAAAGGATTGCAGCAATGGAATGATCAGATGCAAATGAATAAATATTGAAATCCTTTGAATAATTAGGGTAGGTTAAGACTAGGGCAGTTGAAATGGCTTCTTTAATATTTTTAAATGCTTCCATATTTTTTGGTGTCCACTTTATTTCTCTAGTCTTCTTGACCATATCATTTATAGGTTTGGTCATCTCTGCAAAATTAGGAATGAATCTTCTCACAAAATTTATTTTTCCAAAGAAAGACATGACTCCCTTAATGTTTTTAGGAGGGGGAATTTTTGAGATAGCTTCTATTCTTTCTGGATCTATACTCACCCCTTTTTCTGAAACTATGTGGCCTAGTAATTTTCCTTGTGTGGTTCCAAATATGCATTTCTTAGGGTTCAAGGAAATTCCAAACTCCTTACATCGGGTAAATATTGCAGCAAGATGTTCCAAATGATCTTTTAGGTTTTTAGAGAATACTGTAATGTCATCCAGATATACAACCACTATTTTGAACATCAGGCCTTTGAAGGAAAAATCCATTGCTCTTTGGAAATTTGCCCCTGCATTCATCAGACCAAAAGGTATTCTCAAATATTCAAAAGTACCCCATGGTGTAGTGAATGTTGTCTTGTGTCTATCCTCTAGATTAATCTGTATTTGATTATATCCATAAAATCCATCTAATAGGGACATTCTGGATGACCCAACTACTGCTTGTAATAGTTGTTCCATATTGGGCAAAGGATAATTATATTTTAGTGAGCTTTTTTTTAGGTTTCTAAAATCTACACAGAGTCTGATATCCCCATTTTTCTTTCTTACTGGTACCAAATTTGATATCCAAGATGAGAATCTCACTTTTTTGATGATTTTAGAATCTAGCAGCTTCTGCACTTCCTTCTGCATTATTGGATGTAAAGTAGGATTATACTTCCTTTGTTTCTATCTAAAAGGCTTGGTATCTTCCTTCAGGGGTATGATATGTGACATAATATCTGTATTGAAGGTTTTGAGGTCTTCATATGTCCAAGAAAAATGTTCTTTATTTATTTTTAAGAAACTTATGTATCCTACTTTTTCTTTTTCTGGTAAAGCTTTGTCAATTTTTACTATTTTAGGCTCTTCAACTGTACCAATGTTGACATCTTCAGCTATAGTTTCTTTCTAAAGAGGTTTGTATGCTTTATCAAAATCATCAAATAAACTTTCCAGAGAAACTAATCCTTTTGGTATTCTATTTGTTTTTAGTTGGATTACTTCTATTGGTTCTCCTATTTGATCTTTTAGTTTCTCTTCATCTTTTTCATCACAAATTATGTCAGCATATTGATTCTGTAATGTCATGAAGTCCTTTATATCGACATCATCTTGGAAAACCTGTAGGTAGACAATATTATCTGGTATAGAAGGTTTATAAACTGAGATAGTTGGGAACCTATCCATATACTCTGTAGTAATTTTTGGATTATCCATGCCTGATGCATTTACAACTAATAAGTTGGCAACATGGTTCTGTTCTCTAGGAATATATGAAATATTGAAAGCTAAAAATTTATCAATCTCTTCCAATACTATAGTTTTGTATTGTTTTAACCTAGGATGTTTGGTTTGGTATTTTCCTCTTATCTGTTGGATAATCAATTATGCATCCCTAGTTATAGTCAAGTAGTTTATGCCCAACTCTTTAGCTTTTCTTAGTCCAAGTAATAAATCTTCATACTCAACTACATTGTTGGTGTAAGGAAATTCTAGTCTGTAAGGAATACCAAGGTAATTTCCTTTTATATTAGTCAGATTAACTCCTGCACCTACTCCAGACTAAGATTTAGCTCCATCAAAAGTCATTGTCCATATTTCTTATGTCAATACTCTATCAGATTCAACATCAACCATCTTTATGGTTTTTGGATCCATGTCCTTGGCTTTTGGTACCTCTATAAGGAAAGGGTTATGCCATATTGAATATACTCCCATTCCTTTTTCTTCTACTGAATTTACTAAGTTTATCATGGTATCATCTATCTTAATTAACTCTATAGAATATTTGTTGAAAGGTTCTCTTCGAAGAGTTACATTTTCCTTATCGAACATAGGAATGGTAGCATAAGACCAGTCCAATTGAATAGATCCCCCTAATTATTCTACCCAATGCCTACTTAGTAGTAGTGAAAAGAAAGGATCAACATCAACTACTGCAACATCCATCACTATACCTTTCTTGGGATGTTGGTCTAGATATACTAATAATCTAGTTATTACTCCAACACAAGGTATTTGCCTACTATCCATTATTGACACAGGAGCAGAATCTCTTGTACAAATTAATCCCATTTGGTCAGCTATCATCTTGGGCATGATATTATGTGAAGCTCCACTATCAAGCATGCAATTGTGGATCACATACCTTTCTCCTTCATCTGAATTGTATCTTAAAGAAACATAGAAGGGTTTGACAGAGGATGGTGACCTGGTATCTTGCTGGATTTGTCTAGCAACATGGCAAGATGGATCTTCTTTTTGTTCAATGAGTCCAAATGCTCTACAGACTTGTTCTTTGTATTGTTGAACTTTCATGAGCTCACCAAATGTGATATTTACCTTCTGTTTGCTAAGTTCTGAACCAACATCGAATTCTATATTTTTCACATCAAGTGGTTTGTTGCATTCTTCTTTAGGCATCTCTTACTCTAATTCTATCAGATCAGGGATTACCTTTTTGGGGATCTTATCAACTTTTTCTTTACTAGCATTCTTGTTTGTGAAGGATTGTTTTCTTATTTCACTGGTGGAAGCCTTCTCTATTCTATCAGGGACTATTATGTTCCTTAAGTTTAGAGTATGAGTGGCTTCTAATTCTTCCACCTCTTTAGCAGTTGGGATTAATTTCCCTTGCTTCATTTTTTCATATCTAGATTCATGTGGTCTTTGTAAAATTTTGGTACCTTCAACTACTAAGATCTGGGGATGATGATTTGAAGCATATTTATCCATGTTTTCTTCAAAAAGTCTTTCTCTTGATTCATCTTCTAAAGACCAATAGGCATTAATTCTTATATCATCTTCCGAATCATCATTAAGATCTACATTATGTTGTGTACTTAAATATATTCCACATCCCTCTAGGTTATGGGGAGCATCACAGGCTGAGCAAAAATAAGGAAAACTTTTTGTGAGATTAACAGATGGGATAGGGTTAGGAACATTATTTTGGTCTCTATCAGATTCTCTCTTCTTCCAGTTATTATTCCCATTGTTCCTATTTCTGTTATTTTCATCTGAGTTATTGTTGTTTCCCCAATTTCTATTGAAATTATTTTTGAAAGGTGGATGATTATCAATCTGGAGCCTCTCTGGTTGTGATGACTCACCATTATTCCCATTATTTCTTTCTATTATTGCTAACCTATTGTTCATAGTGTTGAACATCTCTGTCACCTGATTAGTTAGTTTTTCCATTGGATCCACTTCAGATCTTCTTTGTAAATTGAAGGCTACCCTTTTTGGCTTTCTATCAGGTTGATTTGTTTCTAGAGAGTAAGGTTTCATTTTCCCACTATCTAACATATTTCTTTCAATATCTATTACTTTATCCATACATTCATCAATAGTGGTGGCTTGCTCTTGCCTTAACTCATAATTAAATTCTCCTGGGAAAGCATTCTTATAGAAACAAATTGACTGGATGTCATTAGGCCTGAGGTTAGTAGGGATTTTGTTCCTAGTTTTGGAAAACCTTCTATTGAAATCACTGACAACTTTGTTTTCCTTCTTTTTCATGGTAGCTAATTCGGTTAACAGGGATTGCTCATTTTTCCTCTCTCCAAATTTTCTTAGGAATATAGTTTCCATCTTTGCAAATTCTGCAATGTCATTGGTTGGGAGGGTGTTAAACCACTCCCTAGGGCATATTTCTCCAATGTTTGCAAAAAAATCCTAAGGACTACATCTTCATTTTCTACTTCTAAACTATCCATAGCGTATAAAAAACTTTTGATATGGTCCTCCCTAGTAACTGCATTATTTCCTTGAAATTTGGGTAAATACTTATGGGCTTTGTTAGGTAGGGCATTCAAATTTATAGGTAAAATGAATGGTCTGTATCTATTAGTTCTCCACAACTGAACATTCTGATTATTTTTATTTTGTTGGTTTTGTTGATTTTGTTGATTTGCTTGAGCCATTGTGACTGTAGGGGTAACAGAGTTCTAATTTATAGTAGCACTACCTACAGGAATGTGGGGTTGGGTAACTACAGTATGCTCTATCGAGTTATTTACCATAGTATTACTAATAATAGGGCTATGGGACTGAGAAGAATTAGATGTATTATCTACAACAAAATTTAAAACATCATCTACAGTAATATCTAAGCAATAGTATTTTGATTCTTGTTTTTCTTTACGTACTTTCTACCAGTAAAGTAAGACTTATTTTCATAAATAGTACTCTTCAGAAGTGGGATCTTTTGATTGTGGGTAAATACCTCAGGGTTCTCAAATTCTAGAAATAGCTCCTCACCACTTCTCCTTGTATGCACCAACATGTTCTACTCCTTTCTTGATTTTTGATTTTTGGGTTTGATCAGACAGAGTCGCCAACACAGGTAGTGTAGAAAGAACAAAATGTATGATCAAGATTGCTTGATATTTATACTCTCAGCCTCACAAGAGATGATTCTTGGGGAGTTTTCAAGAAAATTTTGAAAATCAAGAACACTTCAAAAGATAATTGAAAATCACGGGCAAAAAGAAAATAAAGAACATAAAAGATGCAAAAATTAAATCGTGGGTTCTTTATTTTAATTGGTCGCTTGTTGATTAAAAATATAGTCGTTGAGGGAAAACTTAAAAATATAAACAATCTATTTAACAAGTCCTCCCTAGCAACGGCACCAAAATACTATTGGAACAATTTCTTGCATCCATAGGATTGAGTTGTCATGCAAGAATTTATTTGAAACCAACGAGCTATTACAGGCTCTGGTCAACTTGCCTCTTTATTTTGGTAAGGGATGTATTGCTAAGATTTTAAAAGGAACCAAAATGGGTAAGGAAACCCTAGTGGTAAACTTAAGATATTACAAGTTTATGCACTTCCAGATTTTAGTTATAAACTACTTCTATAAAATTGACCAAGCAATGATAACAACTCTAATTATGCCTTATGTGTAGATCGGTGCCTAGATTCATTGGGTTGTTATAGCAATTTTAACAACGCTTTCAAATGAATAGAGAGAAGGAGGAAAAGAAGAAATTGGTGCTATTAAACTCATTCGAATATCGTAATAAATCTAATAGTTAACCAATGAAAGAAATGTTCATAACACATTCAAATAATGTAATATGCCATGAAGTCACATATAAAACTGAAGACAAAAGTTGACAGAAATGAAACCCAGAATTGTATTAATTTTCAAATGAATTACATGCAGAGTTGGCAGAATGCCATTAAACTCTGTTAAAAGTATTAATACAATGAGGAATCCTTGTTCAAATAATGTAACAAGACTTCTTCAACTCTCCCGTTCCAATATGGTAACAGGAAAAGTCTCTGGACCTCGGGCTCAATAGATCTGGAAATAATCTCAGCTTCTTGAGCACTATTCTATCAAAACCTACATAGCAAAGGGGAAGAATGAGGGATGAAAAAGAAAATAGACACAAAGGGGATACAACAACACAACTACAAGGCACTCAAGTATACCTCTTAGCAAGAATTTGCTATCTCTAAAGCTTGATGCTGATTCTGATCGTGGCTGCTTCTTTTATAGCCTTTGGTTCTTGATTCAGTTATTTTTGGCCTCATCTAGAACTTACAGTTTTCATCCTATGGCTTGATCTCCCAAACACTTGTATAGTTATATCCTATTATCTCCTTTTTCTTATATTATAGATTTGTTCAAGACTTTTCTTGGTCAATTGGTTTACTGATTAGTTGATTCTATTTTTTATGAGTACTCTTCCTTTATTCCCACTTCATCCTCGAGTCAGTATTTTGTTCTCAAACTTTGACCTGTTTCACTGATCCTTATTTCTTCTCCTGAAGGTGTATTCAGCTTTATCTATAGACCAAAACTCTGGTTTCCTTCATTTTTTTTTGGAATTTTTTGATCTATTTTTCAATAAGCCTCCATGCATCAGTATGAAAGGATACATCAAACCTTACTGTGTTCATATCTTATAGGATTCTATCAGGATAAATGATTTCTAAGTCTTGTTCCTTATGATATAATAGGATTTCCATATCGTGGATAGTATATTTGATCAATCTGATCTATGATACCATCAATATTGTCTTGTATCTTAAAAGAGATTTATTTTCTGATTTTAGATAGGTAGACTACATAATCTACCTCCTCCTTAGTTTCAGTAGGTGGTGCTTGTGTGATGGTTGCTTGAGATAATTATTCTTGCAAGCTATTAATCATAGCTTGCATTTCTACTATTTTAGTATCCTTTGTCTTCAATTGGATCCTCAAGTCCTTATTTTTATGGAGCGAAAGTTTCGTAGTTTTCTCTTGCATAGCTTTGTTCAATCTAACCATATCATATTCTTACCCATGCATTGAAATATCTCCTGTGTTATCATTAATTCTAAAGGCAAAATGTTTTTTTGGAGAAGGTATAGATATATTTTCCATGGATGTCCTGGATATGTCTTCTTACACTTCGATGGCAAAACTTTCTCCTATGCCACCTATTCCTACTATTATTTGTAATTCCTTATCACTGGCAGCACTGAAAGTTGTTTTCTCTTCTACCCTTTCCAGTGTGACCTTTGTTGAGGTTAGAGCCAGCTTAGGCTTCTTTGTCTTAAGGGTAGGTACAACTTCTTGAATTTTAATCCTATACCCTCTACAGATATCTCAAAAACCACCTGCTCTCCTCATGTTCATTTGTATTACTGTTGGGATTTGTACTTCATTGTGATTAATCTTTAGAGCGCTGTGGATGGATTTTGGGGCTAATTTCTTCACACTAGTAAGGGCTAGCAATTGATTAGAGACAGGAACTATAGCTTGCTTCTCTAAAGTTGTAAGTTCATGGGAATATATGAGGGCAATCTCCTTATCTTTCTCTGTATTAGCCCTTCTAGGAGTTTCCTGAGAATTACTAGGTGTTGCCTTTATCCTAAGGTGAGGGCTCTCAGGAACCTGAATTTGGTGTTCTATGATATCTTCCATACTCATCGTAATCTCCATTTTATCAATACCTTGATTTTCTATGATTTCTAGTATAGCATCTTCACGAACTGTCGCGGTGGCTGTAGGGAAGAGAGGGGTTGTTGCATCCATAGAAATCCTTCTTATTGTGATTAACTATGGGGGGAGTTGTATGGCTTTTGAATCTATGAATTACCTCAATTTTCATAAGTAAAATTCTTCCATATATTGAGTAGGTCTTCTCCCTTCTCTATGGCCTTTAACTGGTCTTTTCTATGTTGTACACAGGCATACTGGTGAGTTCTCATCATCTTCTCATATTTTCTAGTAGGATCATAAGACCTCCAAGTCACTTCCTCAAAATCTAGGTTTTCCAAATCATACATGAATTTGAATAGGGTTGGATATCCTGAAAAGATATAATATCCAAACCAAAAAGGGACATTAAGCCAAGGGATCCTACCATGCTTCTTCACTAACCTCATTTTGGCTTCTTCAGCAACCTATCTCACCAGTTCTAGGGTAGATAGAGAAAAAGGGTTGTACATAGGTAATAGCTTAGGGGGAATTTTGTCCCTATAAAGTCTAATGTATGTGAAACCTTTTGAAAAGAAGTAATATCCTATTTATTTATTTTTAGGAAAGCTCTGACTCTAGGTCCTATTCTCTCAAGGAGGTCACCCGTTAGGATCTAGTGAATTTCCACCATGAAATTATCACAAAACCATCCCAAGTGTGAGCATCCTTCATGTATCTTCCAAAATCTATTCTAGACATAGGGACTCTCAGTGGCTCCTAGCCTTCCTTTAATTTTGTCTCCTATTTGCCCAGCTAATAGGTGCATAGGAATTGAGTAGTGGGATAATGAGGGTATTTCTTTCCTCTGCTCCAAGACTGCATTTTTTAACTCTATCAATTGTGAGTGCATCTACTCAACTCTTCTTCTGAGGCATAGATGGAGGGATTTATTCTTCTATTACTCTATGCTACTATGTACAAAATATTTTTCCCTACCACACTAAGCTCTTCTAATCCCAAAATGATGTTAATATTATCACAAAAATCCCTAACCCAGGGTTTGAAAGCAGTATTTCTAATGGGGAAATTAAATTGTACAGGTTCATATGACTCAAAAAACATTTTAAAAGCTTCTAACTTGGTTAACCTGTGGGATTGTCTTTCAATTACCTGGTGAAATAGTGGGATGTTCGAAGGTGTCAAGTTAAAGACTTTCTAGATGCATTTGGCCATGATGCTAAACACTAGTAAGTCTTTGTTGTCTCAAAAAGTTTAGGTTTTTTCATCGTAGGCCACTCCCAACCATGCTATCAGGTTCGAATAGTAGTACACTCTAGGACATATCAGCTTCCCCATGTTGCTGGTCCATCGATTACTCCTGGGAACACCCTAGTTTTGTGACTTTATTGCTTTGTAGAAAAAATTGGTCAGCAACCATGGAACGCATTGTAGATTTTCCATCGTGGGTGCAAAGATCTGAATACAAGTATTTTCAATCTCATATTGCTAGGTCGGTGTGATCTTCTTATTTGGCCTAAAATTTTTGGTAAAATTGTACGGTCTCATCCCGATAACAGCTTCTCCAGGGATCTTGACATAAGGGACTGGTCAATGATAAATTTTATAGCATCTTGAGTGTCTTTAGGTATGAAGGTAGCTCCCTAGGTGGCCATTTTGCTTTCCAAAAAATACTCTGACTCACAATAGCATACTCTTTTGAATTTTATCTAACTTTTTACTTGCCAACATTAGTTTCCTTGCTCTATGATTCCTCTACTCAGGATAACCAGGATGGTAGTGACGTTCGAGAGTGGGGGTTTAAGTACTTGAGGGTGGAGTGGCCTCATCAATCTCACATGGAGTATCATTAATGCAGTTTCACCAACTACCTTTTGAATCTAGCCAATGGATGCTTGTCATTGCATTGTTTCTAAAATCGAATAGTTATGGTATGCGATCTTCCTCGACCTGTACATCTACGAGGACTTTGGTTTGTGTACTTCCAATCATTTACAGTGTTTTCATTGGTCGTTGGGCTATGCCTTCTTTTGACATGGAATTAAGAACATGGTAGTAGTAGCCTTCGCAAGAAATTTATTGTAATAATTTTGCCACCTTGGTCTTATAAAGGAGTTAGGTCAAAACATATACCATTAAAAAGCGATCATCTTTCTAGGTGCTTGTCGTTAGATCTATTCATGAAGGTGCGCATCCATCAAGATTCACCAATCTGCACATTGGTTAGTCCAAAAGAGGAAGGTATTGCAACTGGATTATCTTAGCCTAAGACTGATTATTTTAAAATTAATCAGAGGTTAATCAACACTTAAGGTGCCTAGGCAAAACACTTTATCTTTTCAAATAACACTTACCGTTATATCTAGTTCATCTTGAGAACTATAATCAAGATCTTGAAACCTGCATGGTGGTTAGTCCAATGATATGTAAATGCATGCCAAATTAATTAGATTAATATTGAACATCAAGTCAAATTTTTTAGGTTAGTAGCAATTGGATTAAAAACACTTAGGCCCAAAGCTTTATAATTCTCATCATGCTCATTATTAATTAATGCATTAATCCCACACATAATCCAGATTTATTAAGATTAATTAGTGATTAAAAACCTTTAATAGCCTTTGATTAAACCACAAGCATTTATAATCTGATCATCTCCCTACACTCTCATCATTAGATCAAATAACAGAAGTGCACACCCGTTGAATCCTTTAGATATGCACGAAGGTTGATCGAAAAGAAGGGGGATCATTATCAATGTATTAGACCCTTATTAATCCTATTTATGCATAGATCTTATATCTTAATAAGACATTTTAATTAATCATCCAATAAAACCTTGCATAATTTACCTTCGATACTTTGGGAATGCATTGTCATTGGATCTGGGCGAGGGTAAGCGCTACCGTTGAGATCTGCATAGTTGTGCGCTTTTTATCCCAAGGGGTAACCATTTAACATGCACTTAGACCCTTGATAATCATAATTAGATTTACTTTAATTATGCTTTGACCTTGGTTTACTGATGATTTGACTTATTAATGCCCAACCACTTCACCGAGTGCTCGTCATTAGATCAAAATGGGATTGTGTTCTATTGTTGAGATCTACGAGATGTACTATATTTATCTATCGCTTAGATGCAATATTTTAATGGTCATGCAACTTGGTATGTGCACTCTATTGGATCAACTAGGGATTGAGCGTAGCCATTCAAATCATGTGATCTGCATGATTTTTAACCAAAGGGGTGCATACCCTTATCTTTAAATGATTTGAAACCTTATATTATAATTTTTTTTTAGACCTTGATGATTTTAAATGCATTGATTACTAAATAGGGAATGATTAACAATGTGGTTAAGACCCTTATTTAATCAAGCTTACCGAGAGTTAATACATTTTAATTAAAAATTTATTCTTGGGTGATTAAATCCTCTAAGATTAAGGATAGATCACCTTGAGTAGCGTGTATCGATAGATCTTGTCAAGGTCGTGCGTTGCCACTCAGATCTAAGAAGTTGCACGCCATTTATCTTTTAGAATTCATCAAGACATTAGTTTTAATATGGATTAATTAATCGGGTTAATTATGCTTTTACTGGAATTGACCAACCTTAGACTTTGACTTCTTAAAGACCTTGCACATATGGGATTACGCATCATTGGATTAACGAGGATTCGTGGGTGCTCTTCCAGATCAACAAAGTTGTAAACCTTTTAACATGTGATTTACAACTTAAGACCTTTTTCAGCATTTGATTATTCATAGTAATCTTGGATTATTCTTTAATAAAGCTTACGATTAACTTTGGTTATCCTTAATGAGGGCCTTCCGTTGGATCGGGATAGGAGTGAGTGTTGTTGTTAATATCTTTGGACTTGCATGAATTTTACCACAATGGGGTGCATGACCCTCACTTTGGGTTTAATTTAATTTACCTTATACTTTACATTATGTAAATTTTTATCATGGTATTATCGCTTTAACCTTTGATTTGTTCGAGAGCGTGCGTCCGTTCAGATCTTGAGGGGGCACGTGAATCCATTCAAATCAGATAAGTTGCATAAACTTTACCACAAATGGGGTGCATACCCTTATTTGAGCACTGAATTTTATTAAAACCTTATGATTTTGCAATATTATTGCTTTACACTTAGGACCAAATGCTTCTCTTGATTTCTCTTAGGGACCAACGGACTAGGGGGACCTTTTTTAGTGAAAATTTTATTTCTTCAAATTTTAAGTCTTTTTAATAATGGAGGAAACTTCAACGGTCATTTTTCTTAACAACTAAAAAGGTATTCAATTTAAAATGTCTTAAGGCTATGGATTTAAATTTGATTTATCCTTGAAACTTTTTATAATGGCTCCTAAGGCCAAAAAATAAAAAACCATTTTTTTATAAGTTTGAATGCAACAGAGACCAACAATTTGGGTGAATACATTGAAGCCAAAAGTTCAAATTTAGGGGTATCTGATGTTTGAGTCAATTTTGGCTCCAATAGAAACACAAACTAAGTTGGTTGAAGTTCTATTTACCAAACAACAAAATGATATTGGTAATTCATAGATGGGGCCAATAGCCCCTAATGAGTTATGATTACCATCTCATGGAATATAAGGGTTGCTAATGCCCCCTCAAAGTAGAGGTGTACTATATTTATCTATCACTTAGATGTAATATTTTAATGGTCATGCAACTTGGTATGTGCACTCTATTGTATCAACTGGGGATTGAGCGTAGCCATTCAAATCACGTGATCTGCATGATTTTTAACCAAAGGGGTGCATACCCTTATCTTTAAATGATTTGAAACCTTATATTATAATTTTTATTTAGACCTTGGTGATTTTAAATGCATTGATTACTAAAGAGGGAATAATTAACAACGTGGTTAAGACCCTTATTTAATCAAGCTTACCGAGAGTTAATACGGTTTAATTAAAAATTAATTTTGGGGTGCTTAAATCCTCTAATATTAATGATCGATCGCCTTGAGTAGCATGTACAGGTAGATCTTGTCAAGGTCATGTGTTGCCACTCAGATCTAAGAAGATGCACACCCTTTATATTTTAGAATTCATCAAGATATTGGTTTTAATATGGATTAATTAATCGGGTTAATTAAGCTTTTACTGGAATTGACCAGCCTTAGACTTTGACTTCTTAAAGACCTTGCACATATGGGATTATGCATCATTGGATTAACGAGGATTCGCGTGTGCTCTTCCAGATCAACAAATTTGCAAACCTTTTAACATGTGATTTACGAATTAAGACCTTTTTCAGCATCTGATTATTCATAGTAAGCTTGGATTATTCTTTAATAAAGCTTACGGTTAACTTTGGTTATCTTTAATGAGCGCCTTCCATTGGATCGGTATAGGAGTCAACGTTGTTGTTAATATATTTGGACTTGCATGAATTTTACCACAAGGGGGTGCATGACCCTCACTTTGGATTTAATTTAATTTACCTTATACTTTACATTATGTAATTTTTTATCATGGTATTATCGCTTTAACCTTTGAGTTGTTCAAGAGCCTGTGTCCGTCCAGATCTTGAGGAGGCGCACGCATCCATCCAGATCAGGGAAGTTGCATGAATTTTACCACAAAGGGGGTGCATACCCTTATTTGAGCACTAAATTTTATTAAAACCTTAGAATTTTGCAATATTTACCAAACAAAAAAAGGATATTGGTAATTCATAGATGGGGCCAATAGCCCCTAATGAGTTACGATTACCATCTCATGGAATATAAGGGTTGCTAATGCCCCCTCAAAGCAGAGGTGTACTATATTTATCTATCGCTTAGATGTAATATTTTAATGGTCATGCAACTTGGTATGTGCACTCTATTGGATCAACTGGGGATTGAGCGTAGCCATTCAAATCATGTGATCTGCATGATTTTTAACCAAGGGGGTGCATACCCTTATCTTTAAATGATTTGAAACCTTATATTATAATTTTTCTTTAGACCTTGGTGATTTTAAATGCATTGATTACTAAAGAGGGAATGATTAACAACGTGGTTAAGACCCTTATTTAATCAATCTTATTGAGAGTTAATACGGTTTAATTAAAAATTAATTCTGGGGTGCTTAAATCCTCTAACGTTAATGATCGATCGCATTGAGTAGCGTGTACCGATAGATCTTGTCAAGGTCATGCGTTGCCACTCAGATCTAAGAAGTTGCACACCGTTTATCTTTTAGAATTCATCAAGACATTGGTTTTAATATGGATTAATTAATCAGGTGAATTAAGCTTTTACATGAATTGACCAACCTTAGACTTTGACTTCTTAAATACCTTGCACATATGGGATTACGCATCATTGGATTAACGAGGATTCGTGCGTGCTATTCCAGATCAACAAAGTTGTAAACCTTTTAACATGTGATTTACGACTTAAGACCTTTTTCAGCATCTGATTATTCATAGTAAGCTTGGATTATTCTTTTATAAATCTTACGGTTAACTTTGGTTATCTTTAATGTGCGCCTTCCATTGGATTGGGATAGGAGTGAGCGTTGTTGTTAATATCTTTAGACTTGCATGAATTTTACCACAAGGGGGTGCATGACCCTCACTTTGGGTTTAATTTAATTTACCTTATACTTTACATTATGTAAATTTTTATCATGGTATTATCGCTTTAACCTTTGAGTCGTTCAAGAGCGTGCGTCTGTCCAGATCTTGAGGGGGCACACGCATCCATCCAGATCAGAGAAGTTGCATGAATTTTACCACAAAGGGGGTGCATACCCTTATTTGAGCACTGAATTTTATTAAAACCTTAGGATTTTGCAATATTATTGCTTTACACTTAGGACCAAATGCTTCTCTTGATTTCTCTTAGGGACCAACGGACTAGGGGGACCTTTTTTAGTGAAAATTTTATTTCTTCAAGTTTTAAGTCTTTTTAATAATGGAGGAAACTTCAACGGTCATTTTTCTTAACGACTAAAAAGGTATTCAATTTAAAAATTCTTAAGGCTATGTCTTTAAATTTGATTTAACATTAAACCTTTTTATAATGGCTCCTAAGTCCAATAAATAAAAAACCAGTTTTTTATAAGTTTCAATGCAACAGAGACCAACAAATTGGGTGAATACATTGAAGCCAAAAGTTCAAATTTAGGGGTATCTAATTTTTGAGTCAATTTTGGCTCCAATAGAAACACAAACGGACCAAATTCTTCTCTTGATTTCTCTTAGGGACCAATGGACTAGGGGGACCTTTTTTAGTGAAAATTTTATTTCTTCAAATTTTAAGTCTTTTTAATAATGGAGGAAACTTCAACGGTAATTTTTCTTAACGACTAAAAAGGTATTCAATTTAACAATTCTTAAGGCTATGTCTTTAAATTTGATCTAACATTAAACCTTTTTATAATGGCTCCTAAGTCCAAAAAATAAAAAACCAATTTTTTATAAGTTTCAATGCAACAGAGACCAACAATTTGGGTGAATACATTGAAGCCAAAAGTTCAAATTTAGGGGTATCTGATGTTTGAGTCAATTTTGGCTCCAATAGAAACACAAACTAAGTTGGTTGAAGTTCTATTTACCAAACAACAAAATGATATTGGTAATTCATAGATGGGGCCAATAGCCCCTAATGAGTTATGATTACCATCTCATGGAATATAGGGGTTGTTAATGCCCCCTCAAAGCAGAGGTGTACTATATTTATCTATCTCTTAGATGCAATATTTTAATGGTCATGCAACTTGGTATGTGCACTCTATTGGATCAACTAGGGATTGAGCGTAGCCATTCAAATCATGTGATCTGCATGATTTTTAACCAAAGGGGTGCATACCCTTATTTTTAAATGATTTGAAACCTTATATTATAATTTTTCTTTAGACCTTGGTGATTTTAAATGCATTGATTACTAAAGATGGAATGATTAACAACGTGTTTAAGACCCTTATTTAATCAAGCTTACTGAGAGTTAATACGATTTAATTAAAAATTAATTTTGGGGTGCTTAAATCCTCTAACATTAATGATCGATTGCCTTGAGTAGCGTGTACCGATAGATCTTGTCAAGGTCGTGTGTTGCCACTCAGATCTAATAAGTTGCACGCCATTTATCTTTTAGAATTCATCAAGACATTAGTTTTAATATGGATTAATTAATCAGGTTAATTATGCTTTTACTGGAATTGACCAGCCTTAGACTTTGACTTCTTAAAGACCTTACACATATGGGATTACGCATCATTATATTAACGAGGATTCGCGTGTGCTCTTCCAGATCAAAAAAGTTGCAAACCTTTTAACATGTGATTTGCGACTTAAGACCTTTTTCAGCATCTGATTATTCATAATAAGCTTGGATTATTCTTTAATAAAGCTTACGGTTAACTTTGGTTATCTTTAACGAGCTCCTTTCGTTGGATCTGGATAGGAGTGAGTGTTGTTGTTAATATCTTTGGACTTGCATGAATTTTACCACAAGGGGGTGCATGACCCTCACTTTGGGTTTAATTTAATTTACCTTATACTTTACATTATGTAAATTTTTATCATGGTATTATCGCTTTAACCTTTGAGTCGTTCGAGAGCGTGCGTCTCTCCAGATCTTGAGGGGGCGTGCTCATCCGTACATATCAAATAATTTGCATGAATTTTACCACAAAGGGGGTGCATACCCTTATTTGAGCACTAAATTTTATTAAAACCTTAGGATTTTGTAATATTATTTCTTTACACTTAGGACCAAATGCTTCTCTTGATTTATCTTAGGGACCAATGGACTAGGGGGACCTTTTTTAGTGAAAATTTTATTTCTTCAAATTTTAAGTCTTTTTAATAATGGAGGAAACTTCAACGGTCATTTTTCTTAACGACTAAAAAGGTATTCAATTTAACAATTCTTAAGGCTATGTCTTTAAATTTGATTTATCCTTAACCTTTTCATAACGGCTCCTAAGGCCAAAAAATAAAAAACCAATTTTTTATAAGTTTGAATGCAACAGAGACCAACAATTTGGGTGAATACATTGAAGCCAAAAGTTCAAATTTAGGGGTATCTGATGTTTGAGTAAATTTTGGCTCCAATAGAAACACAAACTAAGTTGGTTGAAGTTCTATTTACCAAACAACAAAATGATATTGGTAATTCATATATGGGGCCAATAGCCCCTAATAAGTTATGATTACCATCTCATGGAATATAAGGGTTGCTAATGCCCCCTCAAAGCAGAGGTGTACTATATTTATCTATCGCTTAGATGCAATATTTTAATGGTCATGCAACTTGGTATGTGCACTCTATTGGATCAACTAGGGATTGAGCGTAGCCATTCAAATCACGTGATCTGCATTATTTTTAACCAAAGGGGTGCATACCCTTATCTTTAAATGATTTGAAACCTTATATTATAATTTTTCTTTAGACCTTGGTGATTTTAAATGCATTGATTACTAAAGAGAGAATGATTAAAAACGTGGTTAAGACCCTTATTTAATCAAGCTTACCAAGAGTTAATACGGTTTAATTAAAAATTAATTCTGGGGTGCTTAAATCCTCTAACGTTAATGATCGATCACCTTGAGTAGTGTGTACCGATAGATCTTGTCAAGGTCATGCATTGCCACTCAGATCTAAGAAGTTGCACACCCTTTATCTTTTAGAATTCATCAAGACATTAGTTTTAATATGGATTAATTAATCGGGTGAATTAAGCTTTTACATGAATTCACCAACCTTAGACTTTGACTTCTTAAATACCTTACACATGGGATTACGCATCATTGGATTAACGAGGATTCGTGTGTGCTCTTCCAGATCAACAAAGTTACAAACCTTATAACATGTGATTTACGACTTAAGACCTTTTTCAGCATCTGATTATTCATAGTAAGCTTGGATTATTCTTTAATAAATCTTACGGTTAACTTTGGTTATCTTTAATGAGTGCCTTCCGTTGGATTGGGATAGGAGTGAGCGTTGTTGTTAATATCTTTAGACTTGCATGAATTTTACCACAAGGGGGTGCATGACCCTCACTTTGGGTTTAATTTAATTTACCTTATACTTTACATTATGTAAATTTTTATCATGGTATTATCGCTTTAACCTTTGAGTCGTTCGAGAGCGTGCGTCCGTCCAGATCTTGAGGGGGCACACGCATCCATCCAGATCAGAGAAGTTGCATGAATTTTACCACAAAGGGGATGCATACCCTTATTTGAGCACTGAATTTTATTAAAACCTTAGGATTTTGCAATATTATTGCTTTACACTTAGGACCAAATGTTTCTCTTGATTTCTCTTAGGGACCAACGGACTAGGGGGACCTTTTTTAGTGAAAATTGTATTTCTTCAAATTTTAAGTCTTTTTAATAATGGAGGAAACTTCAACGGTCATTTTTCTTAACAACTAAAAAGGTATTCAATTTAAAAATTCTTAAGGCTATGTCTTTAGATTTGATTTAACATTAAACCTTTTTATAATGGCTCCTAAGTCCAAAAAATAAAAAACCAATTTTTTATAAGTTTGAATGCAACAGAGACCAACAATTTGGGTGAATACATTGAAGCCAAAAGTTCAAATTTAGGGGTATCTGATGTTTGAGTCAATTTTGGCTCCAATAGAAACACAAACGGACCAAATGCTTCTCTTGATTTCTCTTAGGGACCAACGGACTAGGGGGACCTTTTTTAGTGAAAATTTTATTTCTTCAAATTTTAAGTCTTATTAATAATGGAGGAAACTTCAACGGTCATTTTTCTTAACGACTAAAAAGGTATTCAATTTAACAATTCTTAAGGCTATGTCTTTAAATTTGATTTAACATTAAACCTTTTTATAATGGCTCCTAAGTCCAAAAAATAAAAAACCAATTTTTTATAAGTTTCAATGCAACAGAGACCAACAATTTGGGTGAATACATTGAAGCCAAAAGTTCAAATTTAGGGGTATCTTATGTTTGAGTCAATTTTGGCTCCAATAGAAACACAAACTAAGTTGGTTGAATTTCTATTTACCAAACAACAAAATGATATTGGTAATTCATAGATGGGGCCAATAGCCCCTAATGAGTTATGATTACCATCTCATGGAATATAAGGGTTGTTAATGCCCCCTCAAAGCAGAGGTGTACTATATTTATCTATCTCTTAGATGCAATATTTTAATGGTCATGCAACTTGGTATGTGCACTCTATTGGATCAACTAGGGATTGAACGTAGCCATTCATATCATGTGATCTGCACGATTTTTAACCAAAGGGGTGCATACCCTTATTTTTAAATGATTTGAAACCTTATATTATAATTTTTCTTTAGACCTTGGTGATTTTAAATGCATTGATTACTAAAGAGGGAACGATTAACGTGTTTAAGACCCTTATTTAATCAAGCTTACTGAAAGTTAATACGATTTAATTAAAAGTTAATTCTGGGGTGCTTAAATCCTCTAACATTAATGATCGATTGCCTTGAGTAGCGTGTACCGGTAGATCTTGTCAAGGTCGTGCGTTGCCACTCTGATCTAATAAGTTGCACGCCCTTTATCTTGTAGAATTCATCAAGACATTAGTTTTAATATGGATTAATTAATCAGGTTAATTATGCTTTTACTGGAATTGACCAGCCTTAGAATTTGACTTCTTAAAGACCTTACACATATGGGATTACGCATCATTATATTAACGAGGATTCGCATGTGCTCTTCTAGATCAAAAAAGTTGCAAACCTTTTAACATGTGATTTGCGACTTAAGACCTTTTTTAGCATCTGATTATTCATAATAAGCTTGGATTATTCTTTAATAAATCTTACGGTTAACTTTGGTTATCTTTAATGAGCTTCTTTCATTGGATCTGGATAGGAGTGAGTGTTGTTGTTAATATCTTTGGACTTGCATGAATTTTACCACAAGGGGGTGCATGACCCTCACTTTGGGTTTAATTTAATTTACCATATACTTTACATTATGTAAATTTTTATCATGGTATTATCGCTTTAACCTTTGAGTCGTTCGAGAGCGTGCGTCTCTCCAGATCTTGAGGGGGCGTGCTCATCTGTACATATCAGATAAGTTGCATGAATTTTACCACAAAGGTTGTGCATACCCTTATTTGAGCATTGAATTTTATTAAAACCTTAGGATTTTGTAATATTATTGCTTTACACTTAGGACCAAATGCTTCTCTTGATTTCTCTTAGGGACCAATGGACTAGGGGGACCTTTTTTAGTGAAAATTTTATTTCTTCAAATTTTAAGTCTTTTTAATAATGGAGGAAACTTCAACGGTCATTTTTCTTAATGACTAAAAAGGTATTCAATTCAATTCTTAAGGCTATGACTTTAAATTTGATTTATCCTTAAACCTTTTTATAACGGCTCCTAAGGCCAAAAAATAAAAAACCATTTTTTTATAAGTTTGAATGCAACAAAGACCAACAATTTGGGTGAATACATTGAAGCCAAAAATTCAAATATAGGGGTATCTGATGTTTGAGTCAATTTTTGCTCCAATAGAAACACAAACTAAGTTGGTTGAAGTTCCATTTACCAAACAACAAAATGATATTGGTAATTCATAGATGGGGCCAATAGCCCATAATGAGTTATGATTACCATCTCATGGAATATAAGGGTTGTTAATGCCCCCTCAAAGCAGAGGTGTACTATATTTATCTATCTCTTAGATGCAATATTTTAATGGTCATGCAACTTGGTATGTGCACTCTATTGGATCAACTAGGGATTGAGCGTAGCCATTCAAATCATGTGATCTGCACGATTTTTAACCAAAGGGGTGGATACCCTTATTTTTAAATGATTTGAAACCTTATATTATAATTTTTCTTTAGACCTTGGTGATTTTAAATGCATTGATTACTAAAGATGGAATGATTAACAATGTGTTTAAGACCCTTATTTAATCAAGTTTACTGAGAGTTAATACGATTTAATTAAAAATTAATTTTGGGGTGCTTAAATCCTCTAACATTAATGATCGATTGCCTTGAGTAGCGTGTACCGGTAGATCTTGTCAAGGTCGTGCGTTGCCACTCAGATCTAATAAGTTGCACGCCCTTTATCTTTTAGAATTCATCAAGACATTAGTTTTAATATGGATTAATTAATCAGATTAATTATGCTTTTAATGGAATTGACCAGCCTTAGAATTTGACTTCTTAAAGACCTTACACATATGGTATTACGCATCATTATATTAACAAGGATTCACATGTGCTCTTCCAGATCAAAAAAGTTGCAAACCTTTTAACATGTGATTTGCGACTTAAGACATTTTTCAGCATCTGATTATTCATAATAAGCTTGGATTATTCTTTAATAAATCTTACGGTTAACTTTGGTTATCTTTAATGAGCTCATTTCGTTGGATCTGGATAGCAGTGAGTGTTGTTGTTAATATCTTTGGACTTGCATGAATTTTACCACAAGGGGGTGCATGACCCTCACTTTGGGTTTAATTTAATTTACCTTATACTTTACATTATGTAAATTTTTATCATGGTATTATCACTTTAACCTTTGAGTCGTTCGAGAGCGTGCGTCTGTCCAGATCTTGAGGGGGCGTGCTCATCCGTACATATCAGATAAGTTGCATGAATTTTACCACAAAGGGGGTGCATACCCTTATTTGAGCACTGAATTTTATTAAAACCTTAGGATTTTGTAATATTATTGCTTTACACTTGGGACCAAATGCTTCTCTTTATTTCTCTTAGGGACTAATGGACTAGGGGGACCCTTTTTAGTGAAAATTTTATTTCTTCAAATTGTAAGTCTTTTTAATAATGGAGGAAACTTCAACGGTCATTTTTCTTAACGACTAAAAAGGTATTCAATTTTACAATTCTTAAGGCTATGGCTTTAAATTTGATTTATCCTTAAACCTTTTTATAATAGCTCCTAAGGCCAAAAAATAAAAAACCAATTTTTTATAAGTTTGAATGCAATAGAGACCAACAATTTGGGTGAATACATTGAAGCCAAAAGTTCAAATTTAGGGGTATCTGATGTTTGAGTCAATTTTGGCTCCAATAGAAACACAAACTAAGTTGGTTGAAGTTCTATTTACCAAACAACAAAAGGATATTGGTAATTCATAGATGGGGCCAATAGCCCCTAATGAGTTATGATTACCATCTCATGGAATATAAGGGTTGCTAATGCCCCCTCAAAGTAGAGGTGTACTATATTTATCTATCACTTAGATGCAATATTTTAATGGTCATGCAACTTGGTATGTGCACTCTATTGGATCAACTGGGGATTGAGCGTAGCCATTCAAATCATGTGATCTGCACAATTTTTGAGGGTTGGTAATTTTTCTTTAGACCTTGGTGATTTTAAATGCATTGATTACTAAAGATAGAATGATTAACAATGTGGTTAAGACCCTTATTTATTCAAGCTTACTGAGATTTAATACTTATTTATTCAAGCTTACTGAGAGTTAATACGGTTTAATTAAAAATTAATTCTAGGGTGCTTAAATCCTCTAATATTAATGATCGATCGCCTTGAGTAGCGTGTACCGATAGATCTTGTCAAGGTCATGCGTTGCCACTCAGATCTAATAAGTTGCACGCCCTTTATATTTTAGAATTCATCAAGACATTAGTTTTAATATGGATTAATTAATCGGGTGAATTATGCTTTTACTGGAATTGACCAGCCTTAGACTTTGACTTCTTAAATACCTTGCACATATGGGTATGCATCATTGGATTAACGAGGATTCGCATGTGCTCTTCCAGATCAACAAAGTTGCAAACCTTTTAACATGTGATTTGTGACTTAAGTGTTAGTCTTACAATGGCACTGAGAGGGGGGGTGAATTAGTGTGGTACTTTAATCATGAATTTACAGCTCTTAAAATAGTAGCAATTAAAACTTTATAAATAGATACAGCAAGTACAACAAGAGAACATCACACAACACAATATTTTAATGAGGTTCACCAATTTGGCTACTCCTCAAGAATGACTGCTTAGACAACCATCCAAATCCAACCTTTGCAAAGCACCAAATTTACAAACAGTTTACCAGCTTCCACTAGAAGGAGCACCAACCCCTGATTTATCTATACCAACAGAAAGGAGCAACAGCCCCTGATTTACCAGGCACCTACTTGGAAGGAGCACCAACCCTTGATGCCAGACTGCAACCTGGACTTCAATTTTGAATCTATAAGTTTGATGATAAAAATACCTTTCTTTTATAAGACCCTAACTGTTCTGCTTCACCTTTGCATTCTCTGCTCACTCTACTATCTCTGCGTAATCACTTCACACAATCTGTTGCTTCACTATCGAGTCTTCATGATCGTCTTCTCCCTTTTGCACACTCTGTTTCCTTTGCAAATTTCACACTTAGCATGATTCGACTTCTTTGCTCACTTTGCACACTTCACCATCATCTTGCCACTTCTGCGCTTTCTATGTTCTTATGACCGCATTTCACACTTCAACATGCATTCGACGATACAAACACAATTTTACAATTCTCTAAATAGCCATGCTTTTATAACAACATTTTCATGATGAAAAACTCTTATCATAGTCAGCTGTAACCCTCATCCTAGTCGGCTATAAACCCTAATCTTTGTCAACTGCAAACCCTAATCTTCGTTGGCTAACATCGGTCTTTGTCGACTTCAACTGCCCCTGTAACTCTTTTGTTGTTGTTGCCATGAAAACACATGTCACGATATCGTGACACTTTCGCCTCTGTATGCTTTCTCTTAGCTTTGGCCCACGAGAATACAACATGTAGCGATATCGCTACACTTTTTCCTCCGTATGCTTTCTCTTATCTTTGGCCCGCGAGAATACAATATGTATCAATATTGCTACACTTTTTCTCTTTGCTCTGTTTCTTAGCTTTGGCCCCACGAAAACATAACATGTCACGATATCGCGACACTTTCACCGTCGTACTTCTTTTCTTGGCTTATACCCACAAAAACGTAGCATGTCACAAAATCGAAACACTTTCACCTCCTTGTCTTCTTCTTATCTTGCACCCACGAAAACATGACATGTCACGAAATCACAACAGTTCTCACTTCAAACTCTTTCCTCTATAGCATGTCGCGAAATCATGACAGTTCTCACTTTGAACTCTTTTCTGTCTTTCACCCGCAAAAATGGAACATGTCACGAAATCACGATGCTTTCTGCATCCGTACTCTTTTCTATCTTTCGCCCGTGAAAATGGAACACGTCACGAAATCGTGACACTTTCGCTGCCTTATTTCATTGTTTGGCTTGCACTAGAGAAAACATGACATGTCGCAAAATTGTGACACTTTCGCTGCCTTGTGCTCTTCTCTGTCTTTCGCCCGTGAAAACACAACATGTCGTGAAATTGTGACACATTCGTTGCCTTGTGCTCTTCTCTGTATTTCGCCCGCAAAAACACAACATGTCATGAAATCGTGACACATTCACTGCCTTGTGCCTTTTCTTGCCTTGACCTCACAAAAACAGAACATGTCGCAAAATCGTGACACTTTCACTTTCGTACTCTCCTTCTTTCCTTTTGTCATGATATCGCGACACTTTTTCTCCTTGGCACTTTTCTTCTCATCGGGTCGCAAAAACCTGACATGTCATGATATCACGACACTTTTTCTCTGCGAGCTCTTTCTCTCGAACCTGTCACGAAATCGTGACACTTTTCCATCTGTACAATCCTTCTTGCAAATTGTCGTGAAATCGTGACTCTTTTCTTTGCGAGCTCTTTCTCTCGAACCTATCACGAAATTGCGACACTTTTTCTTTCTCTGCCTTCCTCTTCGCTTCGGACCATGAAAATGAAACATGTCGTGAAATCGTGACACATTTTTCTCTCTCCTCTTTCTCTTCGCTTTGGACTACAAAAATGAAACATGTCATGAAATCGTGACACCTTTTTCTCTCTTCTCTTTCTCTTCCAACATGTCATGAAATCGTGACAGTTTTTCTTTCTTCTTCTCTCTCTTCCAACATGTCGCGAAATCGTGATAGTTTTTCAATCTTTTTCTCTCTCTTCTAACATGTCACAAAATCGCGATAGTTTTTTTTTCGACCAAACATGTCGCGATATCGTTACAGTTTTTCTTTCTGGCCAAACATGTCGCGATATTGCGATAGTTTTCTTACTTGTCTTTTTCTTTGATCTTTTGAATGTTGGCCTCTTTTGTCTTCTTGGAAATTTACTGTACATGCTTTGACTGACCTCTGAACTCCTATCCATTGCATCAACTAACCTATTTGTTTGTGTTGACAACAATGACAATACTGTTTCTGCACCTTGCTCAACAATCTCCCCCTTTGGAATTGTTGGCAACACATGTGCAATTTCCTGTAATTATTCTCCCCATTTGACAATAATACCAAAGGGCTACTGCAGACTCCCTTGAGTCTATGCATAATATTCTCAGACAAAAATTGTTATAGTTAGCAAAAATCATGAATATGAGCAAAACTATAAACATAGGCATAAATGCTCCCCCTGAGAATGTGGTCCCGATTGCTAGCCAATTCTTGGGAAGTTTAACCACTCGACCAATCTGTCTCCAAGATAGAATGCACCTCCACTGGTACTCTTTCTATCATTGACACATCCAGCCCAATCTGCATCTAAATATGATATAAGGGTGAAGTCTTTACCTTTTAGATATCATAACCCATACTCCATAGTACCCTTGATATTATAGAAGACTCTATCTCTCTGCACTCTGTCACCTCCAAAGCTCTGTTAATGGGCTCACTAAGAACCTACTCAGTAGGCTCACACAGAACATGTCCAGATCTGGTCTAACAAGCTCACCAAGAACTTACCCAAGTCTTCTCTAGCAATCTCACAAAGAACTTGCCCAAATCTACTCTAGAAACATGTCCCAACACTGTCCTCAAATCTGTCCCAGCATTGTCCTCAAATATTTTCCAAAGGGCCTTCTTCAAAGGCTCAATCAATCATGCTCAAGTAGTACTCATAATGAACTCAACAATGAATGACAGCCTTAAACCAAATCCACTTTATAGAAGCATAAAGAGAATTGTTAGAGACTTAATATCTTCTATTCTCAAATCTCAATCTCAACTCAAATCAAGGAAATTTTATTTTATGGAACTTGAACAACCACATGCATCCAATCACTTGACTAGGCTCAATCAGCTCTACTCAACCAATCACCTCAAAGAACAACTCTTTATCACAAACCCTAGTCGAAGCATGTATCAACCAACTCAAAATGTTTTTCTCTAACTCAAGTTCAAATTCTTTCCACAACCAATGGACTTCATCAACAATGCTTATAAATATAAGGTTTAATAACAATTCTAAAACCAAAAAACCTTAAAGCATTAAACCAATCACTTTCGAAAAAGAAACCACAATCAATCCTTTTTACTCCTGTCAAATGAGTCTCCTTGGGATTGGCCTGAAATCGTGCTGCCATGCATACTATGCTCGGGGTGCCTGTTTCAAGCCATATGTCTTCAACTTACAAACCAAGTGGGGATCATCACCAAGCTGGTAACCATCTGGCTGCTCAATATAAACCTCTTCTTAAAGCTTCCCATTCAAAAATGCTAATTTCACATTTGTCAACAAAATTGACAAGTGACTCATACTTGTATCAATTCTGTGCAAGCATCAAACACAGTATCACAACACCAGCCAAATCCCTTTTTACATTTTCAGCTTGGTCTATGTTTTCTGTAGTCACCGTTGGTCACACCTTACTGTCAACTGTTCGAATCAAAAAACAATATTTTGTTAACCACTTCACGGCCAACTATAATGCACCTTACTCAAACTCATACTTCTAGACCTCGGATAGGTATGATTCACAAAGCAAAGTTGCTCATCTTGATGAGCTAAACATGAATCAATGATCAAACTTCAATATTTTTCACCACAACATCAAAAATAGATCTAACAATCTTCCCATCAATGTGTAGTTCAAATACCCACTGCTTTTATCAGAACACATATATATGGCTAGAGCAACATTCTTTCACAAACCAACTTATCTTAACTGTTATAATCCTTAACTTTGGGTGATGGCAGTAAGAACCATCATCAGTACAACAATGACATATAGCAATACTACCAATAATGAGAACTTTCAATTTAATCACCACCCTTCACGACACTTCCACAAACAACTACATGAACTGAGAACACGCTTCGACAACTATAGACAACTCCCCCTAACTACTTGCCTTTCATCCTCAGAAACCCAAAAAAATACATTGGAGCATTAACATAAAATTTTAAGATTGCTCCCCCTGAGGATGTGCTACTTGGAGTTGCTTAGTGCAATAGGGGAGTAGTCTCCTTTAGTCCAAGGAGACATGAATTCCTTTCTTCTATCTTTCTCCAAACTTTCTTGAACTCGGGCTTGGATTTTTCAGCTGCATCCCTATTTTGAACCTTTTTGTGAACTCGAACATTTCTCTTGTGTGGTTGTCTCTTATGCATCCTTGATGAATGATTATTTTCCTTTTTATGCACCTAATTTATTCCTAGTCTGTGTTGCATTCTTTGTGTCTGATGAAATCTACTATTTTGCCTTGGATTAGATACAAACATGCTTGGACAAAACCTTGCTATGTGCCCATGACCATTACATTTAAAACATTGTGCATATTATTCACTCAGAAACGTAGAAGTATTTCTACCAGCATAACTTTTTGATTTATTATTCAATCCACAATAAGTTGCCTTGTGACCATACTGGTTGCATCTGAAACAATAGCCATTAAAAGTATTAGTATGAATAGAGTGAGAGTGATAGAACCTCTTTTATTATGGTTGCTTTGCTGGAGATCTCTTTTGAAATTTTCTTCATTTTGAAGATTCAGCTTCAAAATTTTCTTGCTTCGATCCTTTAGCAGTGAACTTCTTCTCTACAGAGTTGGAAGATGAAGTTCATTCAGCTTCATATCCAAGACCATGCTTATCCGTGGAGCTTCTTTGTTGGTTTATCATTTTATCTAGCAGCTTTGTGCTCTTCTCAAATTTGAGATTTGTATTGGCCTCTTCTAGTTGTTTCTTCAATAACACAGTCTCTTCCTCTTGTTTGCAGCAACCAATCTCTTTCTCATTGATCTGTGACCTGAGAGTTTCTTCAATCCTTTTGAATTCTTCTACCTATACTTTCAACCTGGTTATTATTTCATTTGCATCATCAAGCTTTCTTGAGATTTCCTTATTCTTTTTTCTTTCTATCTTCAATTCATCCAGAGTTGCAGTTAGTTCCTCTTTCAAATTTATTTCAGCATCAATTTCTTCTTCATCACATTTCTGTTCTTTTTTTGTTTCTCTTTTAGAATCATCCTCTAGGACTTCATTAACTTTCAGCATATATATCTTTATGTTCTCATCATTATTCAACTTTACAGCTTCGAGTTGAGCTTGATGTGTTTGTAGCTTGACATCCTTGATCTCATCATCTCCTTCATTAGCACTCCTCAGTTTTTCCCATATTTCTTTTGTTGTTTTACAACTCTTGACCTTTATCAGCTCACTGTCTACTAATCCTCACCTGATAGCATTCCTTGCTTTTGAGTCATTTTCAACTAGATTCTTATCGACAACATCGGTTGGAGTGATGGGTATTGTGCATTCATTGATTATCGAATCCCAGACGTAGTATCCCAAAGCATAAAGATATTCCTGCATCCTGATTCTCCAGGTCGTGTAATTTGTTCCATCAAACATAGGTGCTTTGTTTGATAAAAAACCTTCAACCTCTTCTGGTTCAATTTTCTCTTCTACAGGAATTAAAACTGACTGAGATGCCCTTTTGGAGGAAGATCTATTCTTCTTACCCATTGCATACTAATCCAAGATCAACCCTAGCTGATTTAGCCTTTGAAGGGAACTTGTCTCTGATACCAATTGTTAGTCTTACAATGGCACTGAGAGTGGGGGTGAATCAGTGTGGCACTTTAATCATGAATTTATAGCTCTTAAAAGAGCAACAATTAAAACTTTATAAACAGATACAACAAGTACAACAAGAGAACATCACACAACACAAGATTTTAACGAGGTTCACCAATTTGGCTACTCCTCAAGAATGACTACTTGGACTACCATCCAAATCCATCCTTTACAAAGCACCAACTTTACAAACAGTTTACCAGCTTCCATTGGAAGGAGCACCAACCCTTGATTTATCTGTACCAATAGAAAGGAGCAACAGCCCCTGATTTACTAGCACCCACTCGGAAGGAGCACCAACCCCTGATGCTAGACTGCAACCTGGACTTCAATTTTGAATCTATAAGTTTGATGATAAAAATACCTTTCTTTTACAAGACCCTAACTGGTCTGCTTCACCTTTGCATTCTCTGATCACTCTGCTCTCTCTGTGTAATCACTTCGCACAATCTGCTACTTCACTATCGAGTCTTCATGATCGCCTTCTCCCTTTTGCACACTCTGTTTCCTTTACGAATTTCACACTTAGCACGATTTGACTTCTTTGCTCACTTTGCGCACTTTGCCATCATCTCACCGCTTTTGCACTTTCTGCGCTTTCACGGTCGCATTTCACACTTCGACATGCATTCGACGATACAGACACAATTTTACAATTCTCCAAATAGCCATGCTTTTATAACAACATTTTCATGATGAAAAACTTTGATCGTAGTTGGCTGTAACCCTCATCCTAGTCGGCTGTAAACCCTAATCTTTGTCGGCTACAAACCCTAATCTTCGTCGGCTAACATCGGTCTTCGTTGGCTTCAACTGCCCCTATAACTCTTATGTCATTGTTGCCACAAAAACACATGTCATGATATCACGACACTTTCGCCTCCGTACGCTTTCTCTTAGCTTTGGCTCGCGAGAATACAACATGTAGCGATATCGCTACACTTTTTCCTCCGTATGCTTTCTCTTATCTTTGGCCCGCGAGAATACAACATGTATCGATATCACTACACTTTTTCTCTTTGCTTTGTTTCTTAGCTTTGGCCCCATGAAAACATAACATGTCATGATATCGTGACACTTTTGCCACCGTACTTCTTTTCTTGGCTTATACCCGCAAAAACGCAACATGTCACAAAATCGTGACACTTTCGCCTCCTTGTCTTCTTCTCAGCTTGCACCCGTGAAAAAATGACATGTCATGAAATCGTGACAGTTCTCACTTCGAACTCTTTTCTCTATAGCATGTCGTTAAATCGCGACAGTTCTCACTTTGAACTCTTTTCTGTCTTTCACCTGCAAAAACGAAACATGTCACAAAATCGTGACACTTTCTACATCCGTACTCTTTTTTGTCTTTCACCCACGAAAATGGAACACGTCACAAAATTGTGACACTTTCACTTCCTTGTTTCATTGTTCGGCTTGCACTAGTGAAAACATGACATGTCGCGAAATCGTGAAACTTTTGCTGCCTTGTGCTCTTCTTTGTCTTTCGCCCGCGAAAACACATGTCGCAAAATCGTGACACATTCGCTGCCTTGTGCTCTTCTCTGTCTTTCACCCACGAAAACACATGTCACAAAATCGTGACACATTCACTGCCTTGTGCCTTTTCTTGCCTTGACCTCACAAAAATAGAACATGTCATGAAATTGTGACACTTTCGCTTCCGTACTCTCCTTTCCTTTTGTCGCGATATCACGACACTTTTTCTCCTTGGCACTTTTCTTCTCATCGGGTCGCGAAAACTCGACATGTCGCGATATCACGACACTTTTTCTCTGCGAGCTCTTTCTCTCGAACCTGTCACGAAATCATGACACTTTTTCGTCCGTACAATCCTTCTTGCAAATTGTCGCAAAATCGTGACACTTTTCTTTGCGAGCTCTTTCTCTCGAACCTATCGCGAAATCACGACACTTTTTCTTTCTCTACCTTCCTCTTCGCTTCGGACCATGAAAATGAAACATGTCACAAAATCATGACACATTTTTCTCTCTCCTCTTTCTCTTCGCTTTGGATCGCGAAAATGAAACATGTCGTGAAATCGCGACACCTTTTTCTCTCTCCACTTTCTCTTCCAACATGTCGCAAAATCGTGACAGTTTTTCTTTCTTCTTCTCTCTATTCCAACATGTCGTGAAATCGTGACAGTTTTCAATCTTCTTCTCTCTCTTCTAACATGTCGTGAAATCACGACAGTTTTTCTTTCCGACCAAACATGTCGCAATATGACGACAATTTTTCTTTCTGGCCAAACATATCGCGATATCGCAACAATTTTCTTACTTGTCTTTTTCTTTGATCTTTTGAATGTTGGCCTCTTCTGTCTTCTTGGAAATTTACTGTACATGCTTTGACTGACCTCTGAACTCCTGTCCATTGCATCAACTGACCTATCTGTCTGTGTTGACAACAATGACAATACTATTTCTGCACCTTGCTCAACATTCAGACCTTTTTTAGCATCTGATTATTCATAGTAAGCTTGAATTATTTTTTAATAAATCTTACAGTTAACTTTGGTTATCTTTAATGAGCGCCTTCCGTTGGATCGGGATAGGAGTGAGCATTGTTGTTAATATATTTGGACTTGCATGAATTTTACCACAAGGGAGTGCATGACCCTTGTAGTGGGTTTAATTTAATTTACCTTATACTTTACATAATGTAAATTTTTATCATGGTATTATTGCTTTAACCTTTGAGTCGTTCGAGAGTGTGCATCCGTCCAGATCTTGAGGGGGCGTGCGCATCCATCCAGATCAGATAAGTTGCATGAATTTTACCACAAAGGGTGTGCATACCCTTATTTGAGCACTGAATTTTATTAAAACCTTAGGATTTTGCAATATTATTGCTTTACACTTACGACCAAATGCTTCTCTTGATTTCTCTTAGGGACCAACGGACTAGGGGGACCTTTTTTAGTGAAAATTTTATTTCTTCAAATTTTAAGTGCTTTTAATAATCAAGGAAACTTCAACGATCATTTTTCTTAACGACTAGTAAGGTATTCAATTTAACAATTCTTAAGGCTATGGCTTTAAATTTGATTTATACTTAAACGTTTTTATAATGGCTCCTAAGGCCAAAAAATAAAAAACCAATTTTTTATAAGTTTGAATGCAACAGAGACCAACAATTTGGGTGAATACATTGAAGCCAAAAGTTCAAATTTAGGGGTATCTGATGTTTGAGTCAATTTTGGCTCCAATAGAAACACAAACTAAGATAGTTGAAGTTCTATTTACCAAACAACAAAATGATATTGGTAATTCATAGATGGGGCCAGTAGCCCCTAATGAGTTATGATTACCATCTCATGGAATATAAGGGTTGCTAATGCCCCCTCAAAGCAGAGGTGTACTATATTTATCTATCACTTAGATGCAATATTTTGAATGTCATGCAACTTGGTATGTGCACTCTATTGGATCAGCTGGGGATTGAGCGTAGCCATTCAAATCATGTGATCTGCATGATTTTTAACCAAAGGGGTGCATACCCTTATCTTTAAATGATTTGAAACCTTATATTATACTTTTTCTTTAGACCTTGGTGATTTTAAATGCATTGATTACTAAAGAGGGAATGATTAACAACGTGGTTAAGACCCTTATTTAATCAAGCTTACCGAGAGTTAATATAGTTTAATAATCAATTAATTCTCGGGTGCTTAAATCCTCTAACATTAATGATCGATCGCCTTGAGTAGTGTGTACCGGTAGATCTTGTCAAGGTCGTGCATTGCTACTCAGATCTAAGAAGTTCCACACCCTTTATCTTTTATAATTCATCAAGACATTAGTTTTAATATGGATTAATTAATCGGGTGAATTAAGCTTTTACTGGAATTGACCAGCCTTAGACTTTGACTTCTTAAATACCTTGCACATATGGGATTACGCATCATTGGATTAACGAGGATTCGCATGTGCTCTTCCAGATCAACAAAGTTGCAAACCTTATAACATGTGATTTACGACTTAAGACCTTTTTCAACATCTGATTATTCATAGTAAGCTTGGATTATTCTTTAATAAAGCTTACGGTTAACTTTGGTTATCTTTAATGAGTGCCTTCTGTTGGATCGGGATAGGAGTGAGCGTTGTTAATATCTTTAGACTTGCATGAATTTTACCACAAGGGGGTGCATTACCCTCACTTTGGGTTTAATTTAATTTACCTTATACTTTACATTATGTAAATTTTTATCATGGTATTATCGCTTTAACCTTTTATTCTTTCGAGAGCATGCGTCCGTCCAGATCTTGAGGGGGCACGTGCATCCATCTAGATCAGAGAAGTTGCATGAATTTTACCACAAAGGGGGTGCATACCCATATTTGAGCACTGAATTTTATTAAAACCTTAGGATTTTGCAATATTATTGCTTTACACTTAGGACCAAATGCTTCTCTTGATTTCTCTTAGGGACCAATGGACTAGGGGGACCTTTTTTAGTGAAAATTTTATTTCTTCAAATTTTAAGTCTTTTTAATAATGGAGGAAACTTCAAACGTCATTTTTCTTAACGACTAAAAAGGTATTCAATTTAAAAATTCTTAAGGCTATGTCTTTAAATTTGATTTATCCTTAAATCTTTTTATAATGGCTCCTAAGTCCAAAAAATAAAAAACCAATTTTTTTTAAGTTTGAATGCAACAGAGACCAACAATTTGGGTGAATACATTGAAGCCAAAAGTTCAAATTTAGGGGTATCTGATGTTTGAGTCAATTTTGGCTCCAATAGAAACACAAATTAAGTTGGTTGAAATTCTATTTACCAAACAACAAAATGATATTGGTAATTCATAGATGGGGCCAATAGCCCCTAATGAGTTATGATTACCATCTCATGGAATATAAGGGTTGTTAATGCCCCCTCAAAGCAGAGGTGTACTATATTTATCTATCGCTTAGATGCAATATTTTAATGGTCATGCAACTTGGTATGTGCACTCTATTGGATCAACTAGGGATTGAGCGTAGCCATTCAAATCACGTGATCTACATGATTTTTAATGAAAGGGGTGCATACCCTTATCTTTAAATGATTTGAAACCTTATATTATAATTTTTTTTTAGAAATTGATGATTTTAAATGCATTGATTACTAAAGAGGGAATGATTAACAACATGTTTAAGACCCTTATTTAATCAAGCTTACCGAGAGTTAATACGATTTAATTAAAAATTAATTATGGGTTGCCTAAATCCTCTAACATTAATGATCGATCGCCTTGAGTAGCATGTACTGATAGATCTTGTCAAGGTCGTGTGTTGCCACTCATATCTAAGAAGTTGCACGCCCTTTATCTTTTAGAATTCATCAAGACGTTAGTTTTAATATGGATTAATTAATCAGGTTAATTAAGCTTTTACTGGAATTGACCAGCCTTAGACTTTGACTTCTTAAATACCTTGCACATATGGGATTACGCATCATTGGATTAACGAAGATTCGTGTGTGCTCTTCCAGATCAACAAAGTTGCAAACCTTTTAACATGTGATTTGTGACTTAAGACCTTTTTCAGCATCTGATTATTCATAGTAAGGTTGGATTATTCTTTAATAAAGCTTACGGTTAACTTTGGTTATCTTTAATGAGCGCCTTCCATTGGATCGAGATATGAGTGAGCGTTGTTAATATCTTTCGACTTGCATGAATTTTACCACAAGGGGGTGCATGAACCTTGGAGTGGGTTTAATTTAATTTACCTTATACTTTACATTATGTAAATTTTTATCATGGTATTATCGCTTTAACCTTTGAGTCATTTGAGAGCGTGCGTCCATCCAAATCTTGAGGGGGTGCACGCATCCATCCAGATCAAAGAAGTTGCATGAATTTACCACAAAGGGGGTGCATACCCTTATTTGAGCACTAAATTTTATTAAAACCTTAGGATTTTGCAATATTATTGCTGTACACTTAGGACCAAATGCTTCTCTTGATTTCTCTTAGGGACCAACGCACTAGGGGAACCTTTTTAAGTGAATTTTATTTCTTCAAATTTTAAGTCTTTTTAATAATGGAGGAAACTTCAACGGTCAATTTTCTTAACGACTAATAAGGTATTCAATTTAACAATTATTAAGGCTATGGCTTTAAATTTGATTTATCCTTAAACCTTTTTAAAATGGCTCCTAAGGCCAAAAAATAAAAAACCAACTTTTTTATAAGTTTGAATGCAACAAAGACCAACAATTTGGGTGAATACATTGAAGCCAAAAGTTCAAATTTAGGGGTATTTGATGTTTGAGTCAATTTTGGCTCCAATAGAAACACAAATTAAGTTGGTTGAAGTTCTATTTACCAAACAACAAAATGATATTGGTAATTCATAGATGGTGCCAATAACCCCTAATGAGTTATCATTACCATCTCATGGAATATAAGGGTTGCTAATGCCCCCTCAAAGCAGAGGTGTACTATATTTATCTATCGCTTAGATGCAATATTTTAAAGGTCATGCAACTTGGTATGTGCACTCTATTAGATCAACTAGGGATCGAGCGTAGCCATTCAAATCACGTGATCTGCATGATTTTTAACCAAAGGGGTGCATACCCTTATCTTTAAATGATTTGAAACCTTATATTATAATTTTTCTTTAGATATTGGTGATTTTAAATGTATTGATTACTAAAGAGGGAATGATTAACAACGTGGTTAAGACCCTTATTTAATCAAGCTTATCGAGAGTTAATACGATTTAATTAAAAATTAATTTTAGGGTGCTTAAATCCTCCAACATTAATGATCGATCACCTTGAGTAGTGTGTACCGGTAGATATTTTCAAGGCCCTGCGTTGCCACTCAGATCTAAGAAGATGCACGCCCTTTATCTTTTAGAATTCATCAAGACATTAGTTTTAATATGGATTAATTAGTCGGGTTAATTAAGCTTTTACTAGAATTGACCAGCCTTAGACTTTGACTTCTTAAATACCTTGCACATATGGGATTATGCATCATTGGATTAACGAGGATTCGTGTGTGCTCTTCTAGATCAACAAAGTTGCAAACCTATTGGAGTGGTTTGCCGAAATCATATTGGAATCGCGGACCCAGGAGGAAAGGTTTCGTGATATCGTGACATGTTGCTTCGTCATGGCCAAGGGAAAAAAAGTGTCACGATATCATGACATGTTGCATCATTGCGGCCAAAGGAGAAAAAGTGTTGCGATATCGCCACATGTTGCATCGTTGTAGCCAAAGGAGAAAAAGTGTCGCGATATCGTGACATGTTGCATCGTTGCATCCAAAGGAGAAAAAGTGTCATGATTTCATGACATGTTGCAGCGTCGTGACCAATGGAGAAAAAGTGTCATGATTTTGTGACATGTTGCATCCTCGCGGCCAAAAGAGAAAAAGTGTCACGATATCGCGACATGTTGCTTCGTCGTGGCCAAAGGAGGAAAAGGTGTCGCGATATCGCGACATGTTGCAACATTGCGGCTGAAAGAGAAAATATGTCATGATTTCATGACATGTTCCTTCGTTGCGACCAAATGAGGAAAAGGGGTCACGATATTGTCACATGTTGCAACGCCACGGCCCAAGGAGAAAAAGTGTCACGATTTTGCAACATGTTGCATTGCCGCGGCCAATGGAGGAAAAAGTGTCATGATTTTGTGACATGTTGCATCGTCGTGGCCAAAGAGAAAAAGTGTCACAATATCATGACATGTTGCATCATCGCAGCCAAAAGAAAAAAGTGTCGCGATATCGCGATATGTCGCTTCATCGCGGCCAAAGGAGGAAATAGTGTCGCGATATCGCGACATGTTGCAACGTTACGACCAGAAGAGGAAAAAGTGTCGCGATATCGTGACATGTTGCATTTTCACGACCAAAGGAGAAAAGTGTCACGATATCGCGACATGTTGCATTTTCACTGCCAAGAGAGAAAGAAAAAGTGTCGCGATATCGCGACAAGTTGCATCAACAGTCCAAACCGATCCCCCTGGCAACATCTCACATTGTGTGAACATTGAATCCTTTTGGATCATGCCTTAGGCCATTGGGGAAGGAGTTTATCCACTCTTGAATGTCAGATTCGTCGTCTCCCCTACTAGCTAGTTAATGGTTTAAGAGATTGTTGGAAATTTTGGGTACTTTGGGTACATTGCATTTGCTCAAGAGTATAAGTTGTCATTGATGTCAAGAAGCTTTTGAAGGAATTTGATTTGATGTAAAATAATTTGTTTTGATGAAGGTTACGGCTTGACAGGTTCGAAAGAAAGTAAGTTGGAAAAGTGTCGCGATATCGCGACATGTCGCAGTTTCGTGACTCAAAGAGGAGAGAGAATGTTCGAGTCAGAAATGTCATGATTTCGTGACATATTGCAAGGAAGGTTGTATGGACCATAAAGTGTCACGATTTCGTGACATGTTGCAGGAGAGAGAGTCCGAAAGAAAAAGTGTCACGATTTCGTGACATAATACAGAAGAGAGAGTCCGTAGTGTGAATTGTCACGATTTCGCGACAAGTTCGAAGAGAGAGAAAGTAACACAAAAAGTGTCATGATTTTGTGACATGCTGCAGATGAAAATGTTCCAAGTGGGAACTATCGCGATTTCGTGACATGCAGCAAAGGAAAGTGTTCCAAGTGAGAACTGTCATGATTTCGTGACATGCAGCAGAGGAAAGAGTTCGAAGTGAGAACTATCACGATTTCACGACAGGTTGAAGAAAAAGCGTACGGATGTAGGAAGTGTCACGATTTCGTGACATGTTGAAGAGAAAGCTTACGGTTGCAGAATGTGTCACGATTTCATGATAGAAATAGAAAGCAGGTCTTCAACAGGGAGAAGTGTCGCGATTTCGTGACAAAAGCAGAGAGGAAGGCTATGAAGACAGAAGTGTCACGATTTCATGATAGAAGTGAAGACAAAGTCTACAGAGGCAAAAGTGTCACGATTTCATGACAAAAATAGAAAGGAGGTCGATGAAGGAAGAAGTGTCGCGATATCATGACAAAAGCAAAGTTGATGCTGACAAAGACAGAAGTGTCGCGATATCGCGACAAGAGCTTAGTTGAAGTCGAAAAAGGCTGAAGTGTCGCGATATCGCGACAAAAGCCAAAAGAAAGTGTACGGTTGCAAAAGTGTCACGATATCGCGACATGTTGTAGTTTCACGGTAGAAGCTATAGAAGAGTTATAGATGCAGTGAAGCCGACAAAGTCAAATTTTAGCTGACAAAGATTAGGGCTTTCTGTCGACGAATATTAGGGTTTGCATTTGTTATAACAGCTGACTAAGATTAAAGTTTTCATTATGAAAATTCTATTATAAAAGGAGGGCTGTTTGGAGAAGTTGAAGGGCGTATTATGTGTTGCGGAAGTTGCGACGTTCGTAGATAGAGCGCAGAGTGAGAAGTTCAATCGTTGAGAGAAGAGTGCAAAATTCGATTGAAGTGTGCAGAGTGAGCGAAGATTCGTGGTGAATTTTTCTAAGTATCGCTGTGTTTGTGCAGACAGTGCAAAGGTTGAAGTTCGACCAAAATGTGGCTATGATTGCGCAGAGTGAGCAGAGGACTTGTGAAGCTGAGTTTGATAGTTCTATCAGAGAAATTGAGGACAAAGATGTATTGGTTCTATGAGAAGAACCTGAGGACAGATTTGGTTGCTGAGCTCGTGTGGACGTGATCATAGAAGGCAGAGGTCTCTTAGGCTAAGCATTGAAGACAGGAGGTCTTTGGTGGAAAGGAGTTCCACGTGTTGGCAAGAGGTAGAGACAGTTGATCTTCTGAGGGATCATTTCCAGAGCAGAGGGGAAGGTATCTCCTTTGAGCAAAGGCTCATAAATTCTATTTGGGGGAAGGTATCTCCTTTGGGCCGAGGCTCATAAACATTGTATTTGGGAAGGATTCCCAAAGAACTTTGAGAGTAACTTTTAGAGAAAAGTTTTTGTGGATGTAGCCCAACCTTTTTGGGTGAACCACGTTAAAAATGGGTCTTCAATATGTGATTCTTTTTGTCTTGATTAATGTTGTGTTGATGCCACTGCTATCTAAAGTTAAATTTATTAATTGGTTAAGTCTTATACTGTTCACCTCCCCCCTCAGTATAAGCTTGTGTTCTTCAATTGGTATCATAGCGGGTCTCTCTAGAAAGAGCCTAACAGCTTGGAGAAGGATCTATCAGAGGAACATACGAACTCATAAAGAGATGAAGAGGTTGAGTTTGATCTCAAAGGTGAATTCTTCTTGGCTTTGAGAAAGCTTGAGAAATTCGGGGAAGAGAATTATGTTCTCAAGCATCAATGTCAGGAAGAAGAGATAGCAAGATCAGAATTGTCTCAAAGTGTTATAGACTTCAAAATTCTAGCTGAAGAAGGGAAGAAGGTTGAACAGGGATCCGACGGAGGCTCTAAAAGGAAAGGAAGTTGATTGCGAGAAACTAGAAGAAGAGGTTATGTCTCTTAGAGTGAAGTTGGAGCGATTGGCTCTCAGACGAGAATACTCCGTGTGAAAAGCAAAATAAGGATGGTATCACCATTCATGAAACAGGGTCTTCGAGCAAGATCAATCTTCATCCTGAAGAGCGGTGGATTCTAGTTGGTCACAAGAAGAACAATCATCCAAGGCATCAAAACAGGTTTCATAATACTTTCCATGGCTATTGTTTTTCCTGCAAGAAATTTGGTCACAAAGCTATGCATTGCAATAAGTCTTTGAATAGCCATAGTAAGGAAAATGTTAACTCTTTTGCACCTCTTATGAATAAAAATGTCATGTGTTACAAGTGCAAAAATTTTGGGCATATAGCAAGGATGTGCAGTTTGGATAGATCTAGCCTTGAGTTTACTAAAAAGAGAAATGAGATCAAATCTAAGTCAATGATAGTTCAAACTGCTTTTCATGCTCAAGACAAAGTAGAAAAATGGTATCTTGATAGTGGTTGTTCAAAACATATGACTGGTGAAAAGGAAAAAATTTTGGTCTTAAAAAAAACAAACAGAGGAACAGTCAGTTTTGGAGATAACGGGTCAACCAAAATCTATGGTAAAGGGACTCTTAGTTTGGATGGGAAATCCAAAACAAAAAATGTGCTTTATGTAGAAGGCCTAAGACATAATCTTCTAAGTGTGAGTCAACTTTGTGATCAAGGGCACATAGTATCTTTCTTTTCATATAGATGTGAGATAAGTAAAGAAAAAAATGGAAAACTCATTGCGAGTGCTACAAGGACTCCAAACAATCTTTACATGCTAAGTGAGATAAAAAAGAAAAAGTGTTTTCTAACTCAAGAAGATGAGAGTTGGTTATGGCATAAAATATTGGGGCATTTGAGCTTTGATAATCTTGTCAATATTAGTAACAAGGAAGGAGTTAGAGACTTGCCCAAAATAAAAAGGCCCCATAACATTGTTTGCGGTCCTTGTCAATATGGAAAACAGACCAGAACCAGTTTCAAATAAAAAGGGTATACTTCTTCAAAACCATTGGATCTTATTCATACTGATTTATGTGGCCCTACCAGAACTCAGAGCATTCAGGGAGAAAGCTACTTCATGTTGTTTATAGATGATTATTCTAGAATGACTTGGGTTACTTTTCTCAAAGAAAAATCTGAAGCTTTTGAAAAATTTAAAGCTTTCAAAGAAATGATTGAAAATGAGACTGAAAAGAGAATCAAATGCTTAAGATAAGATAGAGGAGGAGAGTTCACTTCAAATGAATTTGTGGAATACTTTGAGCAACAAGGAATCAAAAGAGAATATTCAGCAGCAAGAACTCCTCAACAAAATGGAGTAGTTGAAAGGAAAAACAGAACTATTGAAAATATGGCTAGAGCTATGTTAAATGAATCAAAACTTTCAAATGGCTTTTGGAAAGAGGCAATCAGTACAGAAGTCTACATTATCACCAGGGCCCAACTTAGAGTCAATCATCATAAAACTCCTTATGAGTTGTGGAAAGGAAGACCAACTAGAGTAAAATACTTCAAAGTGTTTGGGAGTAAGTGCTTCATCCGAAGGGAAGATCAGAATTTGGGTGAGTTTGATCCTAGGTGTGATGAGGGAATCTTTCTTGGATATTCCAACGAAGCAAGGCCTACGGATGCTTCAACAAAAGAACTCATACGAGTTGTAGAGAGCATAAATGTAACGAGTTGATGAAAATACGGGGATAAGAGAACCGACCAAGGAACTCAATGATGAAATTTGTCAAGAAGAATTCAGAGAGGTTTCGGATGAAGAAGAGGAAAGACAACAACTGCTTCCCAAAACTCCTTCACGATATGTTCAGAAACATCATCCCAAATATTTGATCATTGGTGATCCAAATAGCAAGCAAACAAGAAGAAGAGTCATTCCTTCACATGATTCTACAAATGTTTCTTTATTATCTCAGATTGAGCCAAAAGATTTCAGTGAAGCATGTGCAGATAAGTTTTGGGTAAAAGCAATGGATGAAGAGCTAAATCAAATAGAAAAAAGTGAAACTTGGGATTTGGTTCCAAGATCGAAGGACAAGAATGTCATTGGCACAAAATGGATATTCAAAAATAAACTCAACGAGGATGGAAAAATTGTCAGAAACAAAGCTAGGTTAGTCTGCAAAGGTTATGCTCAAGTAGAAGGTGTTGATTTCGAAGAGACGTTTGCTCTTGTTGCTCGTCTTGAAGCTATCAGAATGTTTTTGGCCCTTTCAAGCTTCAAATCATTCAAGGTATATCAAATGGATGTAAAGTCGACTTTTCCAAATGGGGTGTTGGTAGAAGAAGTCTACATAGAACAGCCAGAAGGAGTGTCTCTCTCAGAACAATCAGACTATGTGTGTAAACTAAAAAAGGCCTTGTATGGGTTAAAGCAAGCACCGAGGGCTTGGTACTCAAGACTTGATGGTTATCTTCATGAGCAAGGCTTCAGGAAAGGTGTGGCAGATAGCAATTTGTATATTAAGAATGAAGATGATGATATGTTGATTATGGTTGTCTATGTTGATGATATTATTTTTGGGGGAAATAATACTCAGATGTGCAAAGATTTTGCTAACACCATGCAAAAGGAATTTGAGATTTCTATGATTGGAGAGTTGTCATTCTTTTTAGGTCTTCAGATTGCTCAATCAAAATGTGGTGTATTTCTCTCACAAGGAAAGCATATCACAGAAATTTTGAAGAAATTTGGGATGATGGACAGCAAACCAGTATGTACTCCAATGATTACGGGGTGCAAGATGAGTAAAGATGATGAATCTCCAATGGCAGATCGGAGGTTGTACGAGATCAATGATTGGCGGTTTATTATATGTTACAACTACCGGACCGGATATCATGTAGGCAATTGGGTTAGTAGCAAGATTTCAGGAAGCTCCAAAATATTCTCATGTTATAGCAATTAAAAGGATATTCGAGATATCGAAGGGCACTATGGAACTTGGGCTTTGGTATCCCAAAGGTGATGATTTCACCCTCACGGCCTATACAGATGCAGATTGGGCAGGCAGTATTAATGACAAGAAAAGCACTAGTGGTGGAGCATTATTTATGGGAAAGAGTTTGGTTTCTTGGCTAAGTAAGAAACAACCTTCAGTTTCCTTATCTACGGTAGAGGCTGAATACATAGCAGCAGTGGCTAGGTGTACACAAGTTTTATGGATGAAAACCACCTTGGAGGATTTCAAAGTCAGGCATGAACAACCCATCTCCATATTTTGTGATAATACAAGTGCCATAAGTATTTCCAAAAATTTGAAAATGCACTCAAGGACAAAGCATATTTCCATCAAGTATCACTTTCTAAGGGAGAAAGTGCAAGACAAGCAGGTCAAGCTAGAGTATGTGTCTACTAAAGAATAGATTGTAGACATCTTCACTAAACCTCTTCCAAGAGATACGTTTGAGTATCTAAGGGAGAAATTGGGAGTTGTACTCCCACCCCAAAATTAATCACCTCATCCGGAGGTGGGGGAGGGACTAAGCTAAGAGGCTCATTCTTAGTCCCGAGCCCCAAAGGTGACCCTTTGCCATTGATGACAAAGGGGGAGAGATATGAGTAAGGGGGAGAGCTTCAAGTGAAGAGGAAAGCTTCAAGTCATGGGGAGCAAAACTTCAAAGGAAGATTCTCAGTTGTGGGCACAGTTTGTCAGTTGTTAGCACGATTGGTTTTAGTTTTGGCTCTTGAGAAGTGTTTTCAGTAAAGGTTTGCCATCAATGACAAAGGGGGAGATTGTTGGCAATTTTGGGTACTTTGGGTACATTGCATTTGCTCAAGTGAATAAGTTGTCATTGATGTCAAGAATCTTTTGAAGGAATTTGATTTGATGTAAAATAATTTGTTTTGATGAAGGTTACGGCTTGACAGGTTCGAAAGAAAGTAAGTTGAAAAAGTGTCGCGATATCGCGACATGTAGTTTCGTGACTCAAAGAGGAGAGAGAATGCATGGAGTCAGAAATGTCATGATTTCGTGACATATTGCAAAGAAGGTTGTACGGACAAAAAAGTGTCATGATTTCACGACATGTTGCAGGAGAGAGAGACCGAAAAAAAAAGTGTCGCGATTTCGTGACATAATGCAAAAGAGAGAGTCCGTAGTGTGAATTGTCATGATTTCACGACAAGTTCAAAGAGAGAGAAAGTAACACGAAAAGTGTCACGATTTCGTGACATGCTATAGATGAAAATGTTCCAAGTGGGAACTATCACGATTTCGTGACATGCAGCAAAGGAAAGTGTTCCAAGTGAGAACTATCGTGATTTCATGACATGTAGCAGAGGAAAGAGTTTGAAGTGAGAACTATCGTGATTTCACGACAGGTTGAAGAAAAAGCGTACGGATGCAGGAAGTGTCATGATTTCACGACAGGTTGAAGAGAAAGCTTACGATTGCAGAATGTGTCATGATTTCATGATAGAAATAGAAAGCAGGTCTTCAACAAGGAGAAGTGTCACGATTTCGTGACAAAATAAGAGAGGAAGGCTATGAAGATAGAAGTGTCATGATTTCGCAACAAAAGTAGAAATGAGGTCGACGAAGGAAGAAGTTTCACGATATCACGACAAAAGCAAAGTTGATGCTGACAAAGATAGAAGTGTCACGATATCGCGACAAGATCTTAGTTGAAGTCGACAAAGGCTGAAGTGTCATGATATCGTGACAAAAGCCAAAAGAAAGTGTACGGTTGCAAAAGTGTCACGATATCACGACATTTTGTAGTTTTGCGACAGAAGCTACAGAAGAGTTAGAGGCAGTGAAGCCGACAAAGTCAAATTTTAACCGACAAATATTAGGGCTTGCAGCTGACGAAGATTAGGGTTTGCATTTGTTATAACAGCCAACTAAGATTAAAATTTTCATTATGAAAATTTTGTTATAAAAGGAGGGCTGTTTGGAGAAGTTGAAGGGCGTATTATGTGTTGTGGAAGTTGCGACGTTCGCAGATAGAGTGTAGAGTGAGAAGTTTGATCACCGAGAGAAGAGTGCAAAATTTGATCGAAGTGTGCAGAGTGCATTTGCGAAGAGTCTATGTGTGAATTTTTGCAAAGTAGTCGTACTGTGTTTGCGCAGACAGTGCAAAGGTTGAAGTTTGACCAAAATGCGGTTGTGATTGTGCAAAGTGAGCAGAGGACTTGTGAAGCTGAGTTTGATAGTTCTATCAAAGAAATTGAGGACAGAGATGTATTGGTTCTATGAGAAGAACCTGAGGACAGATTTGGTTGTTGAGCTGCTGTGGACGTGATCATAGAAGGCAGAGGTCTCTTAGGCTAAGCATTGAAGACAGGAGGTCTTTGGTGGAAAGGAGTTCCATGTGCTGGCAAGAGGTAGAGACAGTTGATATTCTGAGGGATCATTTCCAGAGTAGAGGGGAAGGCATCTCCTTTGAGCAGAGGCTAATAAATTCTATTTGGGGGAAGGTATCTCCTTTGGGCCGAGGCTCATAAACATTGTATTTGGGAAGGATTCCCAAAGAAGTTTGAGAGTAACTTTTAGAGAAAAGTTTTTGTGGATGTAGCCCAACCTTTTTGGGTGAACCATGTTAAAAATGGGTCTTCAATATGTGATGCTTTCTGTCTTGATTAATGTTGTGTTGATGCCACTGCTATCTAAAGTTAAATTTATTAATTGGTTAAGTCTTATACTGTTCACCCCCCCTCTCGGTATAAGCTTGTGTTCTTCAGAGATTTGGCTCCATTGCAAATATTCTTTTACTGTTGTAAGCATGTGTTCTCTCTGACTATGGCTGGGAAAAGTCTCTTCCCATCTTGTAAATGATCTTGGTTTTAATACAAGTTTTTTCAAAAAAAACATTATGTAAATTTTTATCATGGTATTATCGCTTTAACCTTTGAGTCGTTCGAGAGCGTGCATCCGTCCAGATCTTGAGGGGGCGCGTGCATACATCCAGATCAGAGAAGTTGCATGAATTTTACCACAAAGGGGGTGCATACCCTTATTTGAGCACTGAATTTTATTAAAACCTTAGGATTTTGCAATATTATTGCTTTACACCTAGGATCAAATGCTTCTCTTGATTTCTCTTAGGGACCAACGGACTAGGGTAACCTTTTTAAGTGAAAATTTTATTTCTTCAAATTTTAAGTCTTTTTAATAATGGAGGAAACTTCAACGGTCATTTTTCTTAACGACTAATAAGGTATTCAATTTAACAATTCTTAAGGCTATGGCTTTAAATTTTATTTATCCTTAAACATTTTTATAACGGCTCCTAAGGCCAAAAAATAAAAAACTGATTTTTTATAAGTTTGAATGCAACAGAGACCAACAATTTGGGTGAATACATTGAAGCCAAAAGTTCAAATTTAGGGGTATCTGATGTTTGAGTCAATTTTGGCTCCAATAGAAACACAAATTAATTTGGTTGAAGTTCTATTTACCAAACAACAAAATGATATTGGTAATTCATAGATGGGGCCAATAGCCCCTAATGAGTTATCATTACCATCTCATGGAATATAAGGGTTGCTAATGCCCCCTCAAAGCATAGGTGTACTATATTTATCTATCGCTTAGATACAATATTTTAATGGTCATGCAACTTGGTATGTGCACTCTATTGGATCAACTGGGGATTGAGCGTAGCCATTCAAATCATGTGATCTGCATGATTTTTAACCAAAGGGGTGCATACCCTTATCTTTAAATGATTTGAAACCTTATATTATAATTTTTCTTTAGACCTTGGTGATTTTAAATGCATTGATTACTAAATAGGGAATGATTAACAACGTGGTTAATACGCTTATTTAATCAATCTTACCGAGAGTTAATACGGTTTAATTAAAAATTATTTCTAGGGTGCTTAAATCTTCTAACATTAATGATCGATTGCATTGAGTAGCGTGTACCGATAGATCTTGTCAAGGTCGTGCGTTGCCACTCAGATCTAAGAAGTTGCATGCCCTTTACCTTTTATAATTCATCAAGACATTAGTTTTAATATGGAGTAAGTAATCGAGTTAATTAAGCTTTTCCTGGAATTGACCAGCCTTAGACTTTGACTTCTTAAAGACCTTGCACATATGGGATTAACAAGGATTCACGTGTGCTCTTCCAAATCAACAAAGTTGCAAACCTTTTAACATGTGATTTACGACTTAAGACCTTTTTCAGCATTTGATTATTCATAGTAAGCTTGGATTATTCTTTAATAAAGCTTACGGTTAACTTTGGTTATCTTTAATGAGCGCCTTCCGTTGGATCGGGATATGAATGAGCGTTGTTGTTAATATCTTTAGACTTACATGAATTTTACCACAAGGGGGTGCATGACCCTCACTTTGGGTTTAATTTAATTTACCTTATACTTTACATTATGCAAATTTTATCATGGTATTATCGCTTTAACCTTTGAGTCGTTCGAGAGCGTGCGTCCGTCCAGATATTGAGGGGGCACACGCATCCATCCAAATCAGAGAAGTTGCATGAATTTTACCACAAAGGGGGTGCATACCCTTATTTGAGCACTGAATTTTATTAAAACCTTAGGATTTTGCAATATTATTGCTTTACACTTACAACCAAATGCTTCTCTTGATTTCTCCTAGGGACCAACGGACAAGGGGGACCTTTTTTAGTGAAATTTTTATTTCTTCAAATTTTAAGTCTTTCTAACAATGGAGGAAACTTCAAAGGTCATTTTTCTTAATGACTAAAAAGGTATTCAATTTAACAATTCTTAAGGCTAAAACATTTTTCTAACGGCTCCTAAGGCCAAAAAATAAAAAAACAATTTTTTATAAGTATGAATGCAACAGAGACCAACAATTTGGGTGAATGCATTGAAGCCAAAAGTTCAAATTTAGGGATATTTGATGTTTGAGTCAATTTTTGCTCCAATAGAAACACAAACTAAGTTGGTTGAAGTTCTATTTACCAAACAACAAAATGATATTGGTAATTCATAGATGGGGCCAATAGCCCCTAATGAGTTATGATTACCATCTCACAGAATATAAGGGTTGCTAATGCCCCCTCAAAGCAGAGGTGTACTATATTTATCTATCGCTTAGATGCAATATTTTAATGGTCATGCAACTTGGTATGTGCACTCTATTGGATCAACTTGGGATTGAGTGTAGTCATTCAAATCATGTGATCTGCATGATTTTTACCCAAAGGGGTGCATACCCTTATCTTTAAATGATTCGAAACCTTATATTATAATTTTTCTTTAGACCTTGGTGATTTTAAATGCATTGATTACTAAATAGGGAATGATTAACAATGTGGTTAAGACCCTTATTTAATCAAGCTTATCGAGATTTAATACGGTTTAATTAAAAATTAATTTTGGGGTGCTTAAATCCTCTAATATTAATGATCGATCACCTTGAGTAGCGTGTATCGGTAGATCTTTTCAAGGTCGTGCATTGCCACTCAGATCTAAGAAGTTGCATGCCCTTTATATTTTAGAATTCATCAAGACATTAGTTTTAATATGGATTAATTAATCGGGTTAATTATGCTTTTACTGGAATTGACCAACCTTAGACTTTGACTTCTTAAAGACCTTGCACATATGGGATTACGCATCATTGGATTAACGAGGATTTGCATGTGCTCTTCTAGATCAACAAAGTTGCAAACCTTTTAACATGTGATTTATGACTTAAGACATTTTTCAGCATCTGATTATTCATAGTAAGCTTGGATTATTCTTTAATAAAGCCTACGGTTAATTTTGGTTATCTTTAATGAGCTCCTTCCGTTGGACCGGGATAGGAGTGAGCGTTGTTGTTAATATCTTTGGACTTGCAAGAATTTTACCACAAGGGGGTGCATGACCCTCACTTTGGGTTTAATTTAATTTACCTTATACTTTAGATTATGTAAATTTTTATCATGGTATTATCGCTTTAGCCTTTAAGTCATTCGAGAGTGTGCGTCTGTCCAGATATTGAGGAGGCGTGGGCATCCATCCAGATCAGAGAAGTTGCATGAATTTTACCACAAAGGGGGTGCATACCCTTATTTGAGCACTGAATTTTATGAAAACCTTAGGATTTTTTAATATTATTGCTTTACACTTAAGACCAAATGCTTCTCTTGATTTCTCTTAGGGACCAACGGACTAGGGGGACCTTTTTTAGTGAAAAATTTATTTCTTCAAATTTTAAGTCTTTTTAATAATGGAGGAAACTTCAACGGTCATTTTTCTTAACGACTAATAAGGTATTCAGTTTAACAATTCTTAAGGCTATGGCTTTAAATTTGATTTATCCTTAAACCTTTTTATAACGGCTCCTAAGACCAAAAAATAAAAAACCAATTTTTTATAAGTTTGAATGCAACAGAGACCAACAATTTGGGTGAATACATTGAAGCCAAAAGTTCAAATTTAGGGGTATCTGATGTTTGAGTCAATTTTGGCTCCAATAGAAACACAAACTAAGTTGGTTGAAGTTCTATTTACCAAACAACAAAATGATATTGGTAATTCATAGATGGGGCCAATAGCCCCTAATGAGTTATGATTACCATCTCATGGAATATAAGGGTTGCTAATGCCCCCTCAAAGCAGAGGTGTACTATATTTATCTATCGCTTAGATGCAATATTTTAATGGTCATGCAACTTGGTATGTGCACTCTATTGGATCAGCTGGGGATTGAGCGTAGCCATTCAAATCACATGATCTGCATGATTTTTAACCAAAGGGATGCATACCCTTATCTTTAAATGATTTGAAACCTTATATTATAATTTTTCTTTAGACCTTGGTGATTTTAAATGCATTGATTACTAAAGAGGGAATGATTAACAACGTGTTTAAAACCCTTATTTAATCAAGCTTACCGAGAGTTAATACGATTTAATTAAAAATTAATTATGGGTTGCCTAAATCCTCTAACATTAATGATCGATCGCCTTGAGTAGCATGTACTGATAGATCTTGTCAAGGTCGTGTGTTGCCACTCAGATCTAAGAAGTTGCACGCCCTTTATCTTTTAGAATTCATCAAGACGTTAGTTTTAATATGGATTAATTAATCAGGTTAATTAAGCTTTTACTGGAATTGACCAGCCTTAGACTTTGACTTCTTAAATACCTTGCACATATGGGATTATGCATCATTGGATTAACGAGGATTCGTGTATGCTCTTACAGATCAACAAAGTTGCAAACCTTTTAACATGTGATTTGTGACTTAAGACATTTTTTAGCATCTGATTATTCATAGTAAGGTTGGATTATTCTTTAATAAAGCTTACGGTTAACTTTGGTTATCTTTAATGAGCGTCTTCCGTTGGATCGAGATAGGAGTGAGCGTTGTTGTTAATATTTTTGGACTTGCATAAATTTTACCACAAGGGGGTGCATGACCCTCACTTTGGGTTTAATTTAGTTTACCTTATACTTTACATTATGTAAATTTTTATCGTGGTATTATCGCTTTAACCTTTGAGTCGTTCGAGAGCATGCGTCTATCTAGATCTTGAGGGGGCGCGCGCATCCATCCGGATTAGAGAAGTTGCATGAATTTTACCACAAAGGGGGTGCATACCCTTATTTGAGCACTGAATTTTATTAAAACCTTAGGATTTTGCAATATTATTGCTTTACACTTACGACCAAATGCTTCTCTTGATTTCTCTTAGGGACCAACGGACTAGGGGAACCTTTTTAAGTGAAAATTGTATTTCTTCAAAATTTTAAGTCTTTTTAATAATGGAGGAAACTTCAACGGTCATTTTTCTTAATGACTAAAAATGTATTCAATTTAACAATTCTTAAGGCTATGGATTTAAGTTTTATTTATCCTTAAACCTTTTTATAACGGCTCCTAAGGCCAAAAAATAAAAAACCAATTTTTTATAAGTTTGAATGCAACAGAGACCAACAATTTGGGTGAATACATTGAATACAAAAGTTCAAATTTAGGGGTATGTGATGTTTGAGTCAATTTTAGCTCCAATAGAAACACAAACTAAGTTGGTTGAAGTTTTATTTACCAAACAACAAAATGATATTGGTAATTCATAGATGGGGACAATAACCCCTAATGAGTTATGATTACCATCTCATTGAATATAAGGGTTGTTGATTCCCCCTCAAAGCAGAGGTGTACTATATTTATCTATCGCTTAGATGCAATATTTTAATGGTCATGCAACTTGGTATGTGCACTCTATTGGATCAACTGGGGATTGAGCGTAGCCATTCAAATCGCGTGATCTGCATGATTTTTAACCAAATGGGTGCATACCCTTATCTTTAAATGATTTGAAACCTTATATTATAATTTTTCTTTAGACCTTGGTGATTTTAAATGCATTGATTACTAAATATGGAATGATTAACAACGTGGTTAAGACCCTTATTTAATCAAGCTTATCGAGAGTTAATACGGTTTAATTAAAAATTAATTCTGGGGTGCTTAAACCCTCTAACATTAATGATCGATCGCCTTGAGTAGCATGTATCGATAGATCTTGTCAAGGTCGTGCGTTGCCACTCAGATCTAAGAAGCTGCACGCCCTTTACCTTTTAGAATTCTTCAAGACATTAGTTTTAATATGGATTAATTAATCAGGTTAATTATGCTTTTACTGGAATTGACCAGCCTTAGACTTTGACTTCTTAAAGACCTTGCACATATGGGATTATGCATCATTGGATTAACAAGGATTTGCGTGTGCTCTTCCAGATCAACAAAGTTGCAAACCTTTAAACATGTGATTTACGACTTAAGACCTTTTTCAGCATCTGATTATTCATAGTAAGCTTGAATTATTCTTTAATAAATCTTACGGTTAACTTTGGTTATCTTTAATGAGCGCCTTCCGTTGTATCGGGATAGGAGTGAGCGTTGTTGTTAATATCTTTAGACTTGCATTAATTTTACCACAAGGGGGTGCATGACCCTCAGTTTGGGTTTAATTTAATTTACCTTATACTTTACATTGTGTAAATTTTTATCATGGTATTATCATTTTAACCTTTGAGTCGTTCGAGAGCGTGCGTCTGTCCAGATCTTGAGGGGACGCGCGCATCCATCTAGATCAGAGAAGTTGCATGAATTTTACCACAAAGGGGGTGCATACCTTTATTTGAGCACTGAATTTTATTAAAACCTTAGGATTTTGCAATATTATTGCTTTACACTTAGGACCAAATGCTTCTCTTGATTTCTCTTAGGGACCAATGGACAAGGGGAACCTTTTTTAGAGAAAATTTTATTTCTTCAAATTTTAAGTATTTTTAATAATGGAGGAAACTTCAACAGTCAGTTTTCTTAATGACTAAAAAGGGATTCAATTTAACAATTCTTAAGGCTATGGATTTAAATTTGATTTATCCTTAAACCATTTTATAATGGCTCCTAAGGCCAAAAAATAAAAAACCAATTTTTTATAAGTTTCAATGCAACAGAGACCAACAATTTGGGTGAATACATTGAAGCCAAAAGTTCAAATTTACGGGTATGTGATGTTTGAGTCAATTTTGGCTTCAATAGAAACACAAACTAAGTTGGTTGAAGTTCTATTTACCAAACAACAAAATGATATTGGTAATTCATAGATGGGGCCAATAGCCCCTAATGAGTTATGATTACCATCTCATGGAATATAAGGGTTGCTAATGCCCCCTCAAAGCAGAGGTGTACTATATTTATCTATCGCTTAGATGCAATATTTTAATGGTCATGCAACTTGGTATGTGCACTCTATTGGATCAGCTGGGGATTGAGCGTAGCCATTCCAATCACGTGATCTGCACAATTTTTAACCAAAGGGGTGCATACCCTTATCTTTAAATTATTTGAAACCTTATATTATAATTTTTCTTTAGACCTTGGTGATTTTAAATGCATTGATTACTAAAGAGGGAATGATTAACAATGTGGTTAAGACCCTTATTTAATCAATCTTACCGAGAGTTAATACGGTTTAATTAAAAATTAATTATGGGGTGCTTAAATCCTCTAACATTAATGATCGATTGCCTTGAGTAGCGTGTACCGGTAGATCTTGTCAAGGTCGTGTGTTGCCACTCAGATCTAAGAAGTTGCACGCTCTTTATCTTTTAGAATTCATGAAGACATTAGTTTTAATATGGATTAATTAATCGGGTTAATTAAGATTTTACTGGAATTGACCAGCCTTAGACTTTGACTTCTTAAAGACCTTGCACATATGGGATTAACGAGGATTCACATGTCCTCTTCCAGATCAACAAAGTTGTAAACCTTTTAACATGTGATTTGTGATTTAAGACCTTTTTTAGCATCTGATTATTCATAGTAGGATTGGATTATTCTTTAATAAAGCTTATGGTTAACTTTGGTTATCTTTAATTAGCGCCTTCCATTGGATCGAGATAGGAGTGAGCGTTGTTGTTAATATCTTTGGACTTGCATGAATTTTACCACAAGGGGGTGCATGACCCTCAGTTTGGGTTTAATTTAATTTACCTTATACTTTACATTATGTAAATTTTTATCATGGTATTATCATTTTAACCTTTGAGTCGTTCGAGAGTGTGCGTCCGTCCAGATCTTGAGGGGGCGCGCGCATCCATCTAGATCAGAGAAGTTGCATGAATTTTACCACAAAGGGGGTGCATACCCTTATTTGATCACTGAATTTTATTAAAACCTTAGGATTTTGCAATATTATTGCTTTACACTTACGACCAAATGCTTCTCTTGATTTCTCTTAGGGACCAACGGACTAGGGGGACCTTTTTTAGTGAAAATTTTATTTCTAAAAATTTTAAGTCTTTTTAATAATGGAGGAAACTTCAAAGGTCATTTTTCTTAACGACTAAAAAGGTATTCAATTTAACAATTCTTAAGGCTATGGCTTTAAATTTGATTTATCCTTAAACCTTTTTATAACGGCTCCTAAGGCCAAAAAATAAAAAACCAATTTTTTATAAATTAGAATGCAATAGAGACCAAAAATTTGGGTGAACATTGAATCCAAAAGTTCAAATTTAGGGGCATGTGATGTTTGAGTCAATTTTGGCTCCAATAGAAACACAAACTAAGTTGGTTGAAGTTCTATTTACCAAACAACAAAATGATATTGGTAATTCATAGATGGGGCCAATATCCCCTAATGAGTTATGATTACCATCTCATGGAATATAAGGGTTGCTAATGCCCCCTCAAAGTAGAGGTGTACTATATTTATCTATCGCTTAGATGAAATATTTTAATGGTCATGCAACTTGGTATGTGCACTCTATTGGATCGTCTGGGGATTGAGCGTAACCATTCAAATCACGTGATCTGCACGATTTTCAACCAAAGGGGTGCATACCCTTATATTTAAATGATTTGAAACCTTATGTTATACTTTTTCTTTAGACCTTGGTGATTTTAAATGCATTGATTACTAAAGAGGGAATGATTAACAACATGGTTAAGACCCTTATTTAATCAAGCTTACCGATATTTAATACGGTTTAATTAAAAATTAATTCTGGGGTGCTTAAATCCTCTAACATTAATGATCGATTGCCTTGAGTAGCATGTACCGGTAGATCTTGTCAAGGTCGTGCGTTGCCACTCAGATCTAAGAAGTTGCACGTCCTTTATATTTTAGAATTCGTAAAGACATTAGTTTTAATATGCATTAATTAATCGGGTTAATTATACTTTTACTAGAATTGACCAGCCTTAGACTTTGACTTCTTAAAGACCTTGCACATATGGGATTACGCATCATTTGATTAATGAAGATTCGTGTGTGCTCTTCCAGATCAAAAAAGTTGCAAACCTTTTAACATGTGATTTGTGACTTAAGACCTTTTTCAGCATCTGATTATTCATAGTAAGCTTGGATTATTCTTTAATAAAGCTTACGGTTAACTTTAGTTATCTTTAATGAGCGCCTTCCATTGGATTGAGATAGGAGTGAGCATTGTTGTTAATATCTTTGGACTTGCATGAATTTTACCACAAGGGGGTGCATGACCCTCACTTTGGGTTTAATTTAATTTACCTTATACTTTACATTATGTAAATTTGTATCATGGTATTATCGCTTTAACATTTGATTCATTCAAGAGCATGCGTTCCTTGAGATCTTGAGGGGGTGCGCGCATCCATCCAGATCAGAGAAGTTGGATGAATTTTACCACAAAGGGGGTGCATACCCTTATTTGAGCACTGAATTTTATTAAAACCTTAGGATTTTGAAATATTATTGCTTTACACTTAGGACCAAATGCTTCTCTTGATTTCTCTTAGGGACCAACGGACTAGGGGAACCTTTTTTAGTGAAAATTTTATTTCTTCAAATTTTAAGTCTTTTTAATAATGGAGGAAACTTCAACGGTTAGTTTTCTTAACGACTAAAAGGGTATTCAATTTAACAATTCTTAAGGCTATGGCTTTAAATTTGATTTATCCTTAAACATTTTTATAATGGCTCCTAAGGCCAAAAAATAAAAAACCAATTTTTTATAAGTTTGAATGCAACAAAGACCAACAATTTGGGTGAATACATTGAAGCCAAAATTTCAAATTTAGGGGTATGTGATGTTTGAGTCAATTTTGGCTTCAATAGAAACACAAACTAAGTTGGTTGAAGTTCTATTTACCAAACAATAAAATGATATTGGTAATTCATAGATGGGGCCAATAGCCCCTAATGAGTTATGATTACCATCTCATGGAATATAAGGGTTGCTAATGCCCCCTCAAAGCAGAGGTGTACTATATTTATCTATCGCTTAGAGCAATATTTTAATGGTCATGCAACTTGGTATGTGCACTCTATTGGATCAGTTGGGGATTGAGCATAGCCATTCAAATCATGTGATCTGCATGATTTTTAACCAAAGGGGTGCATACCCTTATCTTTAAATTATTTGAAACCTTATATTATAATTTTTCTTTAGACCTTGGTGATTTTAAATGCATTGATTACTGGAGAGGGAATGACTAACAACGTGGTTAAGACCCTTATTTAATCAAGCTTATCGAGAGTTAATACGATTTAATTAAAAATTAATTTTGGGGTGCTTAAATCCTCTAACATTAATGATCGATCGCCTTGAGTAGCATGTACCGATAGATCTTGTCAAGGTCGTGTATTGCCACTAAAATCTAAGAAGTTGCACGTCCTTTATCTTTTAGAATTCATCAAGACATTAGTTTTAATATGGATTAATTAATCGGGTTAATTAATCTTTTATTGGAATTGATCAGCCTTAGACTTTGACTTCTTAAAGACCTTGCACATATGGGATTACGCATCATTGGATTAACGAGGATTCGCATGTGCTCTTCCAGATCAACAAAGTTGCAAACCTTTTAACATGTGATTTGTGACTTAAGACCTTTTTCAGCATCTGATTATTCATAGTAAGCTTGGATTATTCTTTAATAAATCTTATGGTTAACTTTGGTTATCTTTAATGAGCGCCTTTCGTTGGATCGGGATAAGAGTGAGCGTTGTTGTTAATATCTTTGGACTTGCATGAATTTTACCACAAGGGGGTTCATGACCCTCACTTTGGGTTTAATTTAATTTACCTTATACTCTACATTATCAAAAATTTTATCATGGTATTATCGCTTTAACCTTTGAGTCGTTCGAGAGCGTGTGTCCATCCAGATCTTGAGGGGGCACGCGCATCCATCCATATCAAAGAAGTTGCATGAATTTTACCACAAAGGGGGTGTATACCCTTATTTGAGCACTGAATTTTATTAAAACCTTAGGATTTTGTAATATTATTGCTTTACACTTAGGACCAAATGCTTCTCTTGATTTCTCTTAGGGACCAACGGACTAGGGGGACCTTTTTAAGTGAAAATTTTATTTCTTTAAATTTTAAGTCTTTTTAATAATGGAGGAAACTTCAATGGTTATTTTTCTTAACGACTAAAAAGGTATTCAGTTTAACAATTCTTAAGGCTATGGCTTTAAATTTGATTTATCCTTAAACCTTTTTATAATGGCTCCTAAGGCCAAAAAATAAAAAACCAATTTTTTATAAGTTTCAATGCAACAGAGACCAACAATTTGGGTGAATACATTGAAGCCAAAAGTTCAAATTTACGGGTATGTGATGTTTGAGTCAATTTTTGCTCCAATAGAAACACAAACTAAGTTGGTTGAAGTTCTATTTACCAAACAACAAAATGATATTGGTAATTCATAGATGGGGCCAATAGCCCCTAATGAGTTATGATTACCATCTCACAGAATATAAGGGTTGCTAATGCCCCCTCAAAGCAGAGGTGTACTATATTTATCTATCGCTTAGATGCAATATTTTAATGGTCATGCAACTTGGTATGTGCACTCTATTGGATCAACTGGGGATTGAGTGTAGTCATTCAAATCATGTGATCTGCATGATTTTTACCCAAAGGTGTGCATACCCTTATCTTTAAATTATTTGAAACCTTATATTATACTTTTTCTTTAGACCTTGGTGATTTTAAATGCATTGATTACTAAATAGGGAATGATTAACAACATGGTTAAGACCCTTATTTAATCAAGCTTATCGAGAGTTAATACGATTTAATTAAAAATTAATTTTGGGGTGCTTAAATCCTCTAACATTAATGATCGATCACCTTGAGTAGCGTGTACCGATAGATCTTGTCAAGGTCGTGTGTTGCCACTCAGATCTAAGAAGTTGCACGTCCTTTATCTTTTAGAATTCATCAATACATTAGTTTTAATATGGATTAATTAATCGGGTTAATTAAGCTTTTACTAGAATTGATCAGCCTTAGACTTTGACTTCTTAAATACCTTGCACATATGGGATTACGCATCATTGGATTAACGAGGATTCACGTGTCCTCTTCCAGATCAACAAAGTTGCAAACCTTTTAACATGTGATTGGTGATTTAAAACCTTTTTAAGCATTTGATTATTCATATTAAGCTTGGATTAATCTTTAATAAGCTTGTGATTAACTTTGGTTATCCTTAATGAGCGCCTTCCATTGGATCGAGATAGGAGTGAGCGTTGTTGTTAATATCTTTGGACTTGCATGAATTTTACCACAAGGGGGTGCATGACCCTCAGTTTGGGTTTAATTTAATTTACCTTATACTTTACATTATGTAAATTTTTATCATGGTATTATCATTTTAACCTTTAAGTCGTTCGAGAGCGTGCGTCCGTCCAGATCTTGAGGGGGCGCGCGCATCCATCTATATCAGAGAAGTTGCATGAATTTTACCACAAAGGATGTGCATACCCTTATTTGAGCACTGAATTTTATTAAAACCTTAGGATTTTGCAATATTATTGCTTTACACTTAGGACCAAATGCTTCTCTTGATTTCTCTTAGGGACCAATGGACAAGGGGAACCTTTTTTAGTGAAAATTTTATTTCTTCAAATTTTAAGTATTTTTAATAATGGAGGAAACTTCAACAGTCAGTTTTCTTAATGACTAAAAAGGGATTCAATTTAACAATTCTTAAGGCTATGGATTTAAATTTGATTTATCCTTAAACCATTTTATAATGGCTCCTAAGGCCAAAAAATAAAAAACCAATTTTTTATAAGTTTGATTGCAACAGAGACCAACAATTTGGGTGAATACATTGAAGCCAAAAGTTCAAATTTAGGGTTATCTGATGTTTGAGTCAATTTTGGCTCCAATAGAAACACAAACTAAGTTGGTTGAAGTTCTATTTACCAAACAATAAAATAATATTGGTAATTCATAGATGGGGCCAATAGCCACTAATGAGTTATGATTACCATCTCATGTAATATAAGGGTTGCTAATGCCCCCTCAAAGTAGAGGTGTAATAGGGACCTTTGTTTAAGTAATAAGCTTGATATCCTTTGTATCTAGGAAACTAAAATGACAAAAGAAGAAGTTTCTAAAACTATGAAAGCAATATGGGTGAGATGTGAATGGGATGCTATAGATTCTAAAGGAGTGGTAGAGGGAATTCTAATTTATTGGAATCCTAACAGAATCTCCTTTGTAACCATTCATCAAAATAGGCATTGGATAGCCTCTTTAGTCACATTCTTCTTTATAGATATTAATTTCATCCTTATCAATGTCTATAAATCCACAAATTAGTCAGTCATATTAGATGTTTGGAGTAGGATTGAAGCCTTTGTGAGAAGTAAATACCAAGAAACCCAATTCTATATTATAGGACGTTTTAATGCCATAACCAAACTACCTAAAAAATTAGAAGAATTAGGAAACTAACCCAAAGTATGAGAGATTTTTTAGCTTTTATTCAAAAAAATAATCTATGAGGTTGAGTTTAAATAAGACAACTACACATGGACTAACAATAGTAGAGGGCAAAACCTAATAGCAAAAAAAATAGACAGATGCATTCTCTCAAATCATTGGCTAGATGAAGGGACTTGTGCTAAAATGAATACGTTGACAAGGACTAGTTTAAATCATTGCTTAATAAAAATTAAAATGGTGGTAAGTGAATTCAAAAAATATAATATTTTAAATATGAGCAGATGTGAGAAGACCATCCTCAATTTGATGATATGATAGCACAAACATAGATTTCTTCAAGAAACGATGGGTTGTATACACTTCCAAAATAAATTAAATCAATGACATCTAGATGAATGGAACAAGAACAATTTTTGAAACATTATTGAGAAGAAAGAGGAACTAAAAGGTAAACTTTAAAAATTCCAAAAATGTGATCATAATAATCCAAGTTTAGAGGAAATGGGGTTACTTAATGAATATCATAATATTTTGAGTAAGGAAGAGAACTTTTGGAGATTAAAATCAAGACAAACTTGGTTAAAAGGAGATAAAATTATAAATTTTCTTCATAGAGTGCTAATAGTACATAGATCAATATCCATAACTAGTAGAATTAAATCATTAGAAGGGGTTTGGAGTGAATACCAAAGTGAAATCAAAGAGGAGGTAAGACACTTTTATCAAAATATTTTGGGATCAGAGAAGTTTGAAGTTCTTAATGATAAACTTCTACAAGAATTTCCTTCAGTTATAACAGATGGAGACAATAGGAAACTGATGGAGCATATTACTCAGGAAGAAGTTCATCTAGTTCTTTTCTATTTTACTAAGGATAAATCCCCAAGTCCAATTGGGATCTCTACAATATTCTATCAACATAATTGGGATATAGTGAAGATTATTTATTGGTGTTATTGGAACGGTCGAAGGCAAAACAATACATGCCTTATAAATTAAATGCAACATATCTTACCCTGATTCCAAAAAAGAATGATGCATAATTGTTTTATTCATTTCAATCCATAAGCCTATGTAATATGGCATATAATATTATTTCCAAAGTGATGGTGAATCGGTTAAGACAATTTTTAGATAAAATTATTTCATAAGAGCAAGGAGGATTTGTGAAAGGGAGACAATTTTTGGATGGGATCATAGTAGCTCATGAATTTATGCATTCAACAACTTCAAGAAAAGAGAAAGCAATGATATTAAAACTTGATATGAGTAAGGCCTATGATAGGGTTAAATGGTATTTTATTTTTGTAGTATTAGAAAATTTTAGATATTAGAAAGAAATGGGTCAGATGGATTAAATCTTATCTCTACAATTTCATATTTTGTTTTGATCAATGGGTTAGTAACAAAATCATTTAGATCCAAGAGAGGCCTTAGACAAGGAGATCCTCTATTACCATATTTTTTCATTATTATGGTAGAGTTTTTGGGTAGGAAGTTAAATAAGGCTTATAAATATGGACTTAAGGCTAGTAATAACATTGACAACATCACCCATCCACAGTTTGTAGATGATACAACCCTTTTTGGTAGGGCAAGGATAAATGAGGTAAAAGCTTTGAAAAATTTATTAAAGGAATACAAAAGATCATCATGGTAGAAAGTTAATAGAAAAAAATCTAAATTGTACTTCCTAAATACCCCAACTAAAATTAGAGCAGGCATATGCAAGATACTTCAAATGGAAGAGGCAATTTTGCCAACAAATTATCTAGGGATGTCCTTATTTGAGGGGAGAATGAGGTTAGAATTATTGAATCCACTTATAAGTAAATTTTAGAGTAAATTACTAGCATAGAAAGGTAGATGGTTATCATTATAAAGAAGAGTGCAGTTAATTAAATCGGTCTTATAGACCATTCCAACATATTATATGTCCTTGTATACTATACCAAAATCGATAGAAAAAAGTTTAATCTATATTATGTAGTCATTTTTGTGGTCAATATTACATGATAAAAGGAAAATTCCTTTTGTGAAATGGATCAATGTGTGTGATTATAAAATTAGAGGAGGTCTCGATTTAAGAGTTCTTATGGATGCAAAATTAGCTCTAGGGGAAAAGTAATTTGGATATTGTACAAAGAGAGTCAAAGACAATGGGAAAGAATTATTCTAAGTATGTTGAGCCCAATGACCCAAGCTTAATATTTACTGCATTCTCTCTACCAAATGGTTCTGCACTATGGAACAATTTAAAAAAATCAATTGATCTAGTGATTAAAGGTTTAATATGGGTGGTGGGAACTAGAGAAAAAAAATCTATTTGGATGGATACTTGGTGCAATAAAAAAACCACTAAATTTAGATCCAATTTTGAAACCATGGATGATATTACTTCAATATAAATATGGTGATAGAGTTTCAAACTTTTTTTACAAGGATCATGAAGGAAGATAAAAATGAAAAGAATATTTTTTACAAGTATACAAGATATTTGTGCTAGGAGGCAACTGAGTAGAAAGATAAAAATAGTGATTATTCCAAGGGGAGCTAGGGATAAGTTGATTTGGGAGTTGAATATCTCAAGATAATACACAATATTAAGTGGATATAATATAAAGCACTATCAAAATAATAATATCACAAGACTGTGGAGAGATATTCAAGATAGCCTGATCATTCCTAAAGTTAAAATGTGTGTTTGGCTAGTAGGTCATAGAAGACTTTTATATTGGGATAACCTTATGAAAAGGGATTTTCATGGCCCCTCAAAATGTATTCTTTGTAAAATGGAGGAGGAGAGTATAGACCATATCTTGGGATACTTCTCAATAGTCTGAAAACTATGGCAATGGATTCTTAATATATTTGGTAAATGCATGGTGATGAATGAAAAATTTGAGGAATGGTTAAAGCAATGGCAGAGCACTTTAAAAGTTAGACTTTATAGATAATCTGGGATATATCAAAATATACAATACTTTGGATTTTTTTGCTAGAAAGGAATATTAGAATATTTAAAGGAAATGAAATTAGTTTAGAGGCAATAAAAAGGAATGTTTGTTTAGCCATAGAGGAGTAAACCAACCCTATTGATTCACCCAATCCCTAATATGGAAATAGAGAGCCTTGATAGATGGAGTAAAATCATTAAATGGAATTATAATGTTGGGGATAGGATAAACAAAAAGAAGCCAAATAATATAAAGTGGAAACCACCAGATGTGAAGTTGGTCAAACTGAATTTTGATGATACATCTAAACGAAATCTATGACTAGTAGGAGGAAGAGGAATAATTAAAAATAATAGAGAGATTTTATCTCATTACGCTTTCAATAGTGGATTCGAGACAAATAATAAAGTTGAAGCTTGGGCAACTTTGGAAGGGTTAAAATTATGCAAACAAATGAAATGGAACAAAATATGGATGAAAGGTGATTCATTCATAGTAATAAATATAATTTTGATAAAAGCAAAGGCTTCATAGAACATGCAAGAGATAATTATGGAAATTTAGACCTTGTTATAGAGTTTGAAGAAATCGGGTTTACACATACATTAATAGAAGGAAATAAATGTGTAGGTAGGCTAGCCAATAGAGGGGTTTTAATTAAGTATCATGAAGTTAAATACTCTTTTCCTTGGTTAGATGAAGTAGTAATTTTAACTGAAGCTGACAAGAAAATGTTGACTACCTGAATCAAATAATGATTAATATTTACTCTAATGTTCTCCATTAGTAATATATGCTTTATTTTATAACATTAGTGTGCTTTCATATATACTATTTATTACAATTTTTGTGGTTGCACTTTTGCTTCAGGAAGGAAACTAGCAATCCATATTTGGTAAAGCAAGCTATAATAGTGGGATGTTTTGAAAATATTACTCTACTAAGATGCAATGCATAGATAGTAGAAGTGAAGTTTTGGTATTTTTAAGGTTGTTGTAGGAAAATTTCAAGAAGGATGTTGAACTCTAGAATATTTGTATTCACACAAAATTGAAAAAGTTCTAGAAAATAAAAATCAAGAATTCAAACATTTTATGTAAAATGATGTAGGTTTCTAGCTATAGCAACTCATTTTAGATGAGAATATAATTTATTTGTAAACTCTCATGCTCTAAAGAAGAGAGTCGTGATTTTTCAAGGGTGGGGGACACGAGTACAACCCCTTGTTCTCCAACAAAAAAGAAAGAATTATATTTTTTAAGTTATAATTCAAAGCCTTTTTTGGTGATAGAATTTAGGTGGCCTAAGGGCAAGTTGAAGTTTCCAAACATTAATGTGAGCACCAAATCTAAATAATGGACTTCTATAAGCAACTTGGTGGAAGGAGAAGACCTTAAATAGATAGCATATGAGATTTAAATAATGCTTCAAGAGTTTTATTTATCTGTTTTTCTATAAAAGGATGAGTTGGATTAGAATCTATCAAAATATGATGGATACTCAATCAAGTTGGGATATAAGTATTTTGATCATTCAAAAATTTCCACTCCTAAAAAACTTCATTGAAAGAATATTTGGTCACTTGAGACCCTCCCTAAGGCATCAATATTTTTTTAGTTAGTAATCTAAAGCAAGATTCATACAATTATGAGTATGCAAGGAAGAGGATATCATGGACCTTTAATGTGTGCCTTGTATGAGAAATATCTAGAAACATTAGATCATTTATGTTTGTATTATCCCTTTGCTTACACCATTTCAGGTCAACATTTCAAAATAGAAGAATGTATTGGGTAGCTCTATCAACATTGAAAGAGTTAATAAAATATTAGATTAATTATTTCAAAGCTAAAGCATTATGAGTATTTTAGAGGAATGTCCCCCATTATATGTTGGAATTTAAATCTTAAAAGTAATAATAGCATTTTTAAAAACAAATCTCAAAAGCATGCCCATGTTTAAAATAATATTATTGTCTCTCTTGTAAAATTTTTATGGACTTGGTGATATGTTGGTTGTGATTTGATAAGTAAAGAAAAGGAAGGCTATAATAAGTGAGATGAATACCACATTTATTGTATGGGTTCTAGAGAAAGGATTGATAAAATATTTTGATATTTTTTGTTCAAAAAGTCATTGTAATTTTTTTTTGAAGAGTGACTTTATATTGCTTTAAAACAAAAATAAGAGTACACTACTCACAACAAAGTGGTTGGTATGGTAGCACACCTCAAAAATCCTATGTTGTGGGCCTAGCCCAAGAGCAAAGTAAGTTCAAGAAACTACAAGTTGGAATCATAAAACAATAAATAAAAATGAGAACCTATTAAATATTCACGTAGAAGTATATTTGGAACTGCCAATGGGGGTATCTTTATCAGTGGGATTACCCCACCCATTTGGTAATTTATACCAGGAATGTGTTCCCACCTAGTTTTTCCACTCTCATGTTATCCTTCTTTCTACTTCCCTAGAGTGTCTTCTTCTATTCTTTATGGGGAAATCTATAGGTTCAAGGTAGGGAATTTGTAGCCCACCCACCCATAAGAGTAGGGGCTCCTATCCCTAGAATTTTTATCTCTAGATAGAGAGCGAAAAGGTGGTGATTTGGCTCATCCTCTAGTTCCTTGGTCCTGAGGTCTTGGACTTCTTGTTGCTTGAGATGCATGGATAAAAGCCTACTTCTAACCTCTTGGAGAAGGTCAAATATTTTGGAAGGAAGGGAGGGTGAGACTTGAGCCATAATGCATGGGGTGTTTGGAAAATGTTCCAAAAAATATTGCAAATGTTGGACCTTGAGAGCCATCTTATTGGTCTAGAATTAGATCTGCAATAACACATTCAAGCATATTATAGCCTTAGCATATGTAGAAAATTTTTTAGATGCATTTACATTAGAAAAAATAGAATTATTTCTATTTTCCCATATATCAAATAAAATCTTTGCTCTAAATACATGCCAAATTTTATCAATGGTTGTAGGTATTCTATTCATATTCCCTAGAAGGATAATGTGCAAAGAAAACAACCTAGGAATAAAAATTTTGAACAAGTCATGAATCCATGTCCATTTTGCCTAGTCTCTAGGATAGAAACAAAGCATGTGATTAATGGATTCATGAAAATTATAGAAAGGATAGGTTTTAGTCACCTCAAAATGGACCAAGCATTTACTAATAGAAAAAACCAAGCAAAATGACCCACCGTTGGCTCCAAAACTACATCCCAAATTGTAAGAAACCTATGCTACCACACCTTATAGGAAGACTAAAGTCCCCACCTTGTATTAAGCATGGGTAGCATGGGAAATATGGGTGATATCCATGAGTACCCTTTATAGGTTTTATAACTCCTTAATGGAGTGTCTGTATACCATTTCTAGTATTTCCACCATGAATGAATGCTCCTGATCCCAAGTTTATGGAGCATGTCATGGGGGATTGAATCCATGACCACTTGAATGGTTTCTTTGTCCTACTTTTTTAGGTTGAATTGAGTCTTGGCTTTTATCCATGGGAGCCAATTTTTAATATATCTAGAAAAAATCAAATACAACCTTTATGTCTTTGTGTAAGAGCCACAAGACTCGTATCCAAGGGAATTTAGCCAGTGGCTAGTCTTGGTATTTAAAAATGGAAGACCACTAAACTAATTGTTGGTTTATGGACAACCTATTATTCAGTGCATTACAATTCCATAAAATCTAGGGTCTAATGGCCTTTTATACCTTCTATATGTTTTTGGCCATAAAAGTGCCCTCAACATGCATTGACACTTTCATAACCAAACTTTACTACAATATAAGTCATTTCCAAGCTTTCCACCCATAGGGTGTACCAGAGGTAATGTAGTTATGGAGCAATATTATCCAAATCTCAATACCCTATTAGGATTTAATAAACCATTTAGCATAGAGAGCAATAGACCCATCCCTCAAAATTCCCGTAGGAGACAACAAAATTCACAAGCAACTATGTGGAAACCTTTCCCCACCTTCAAAGACACCCATAAAAAGTCTTTGAGAAGTTTCTTCAATTTTTGGTATAAGGATTTCAAGGGGGCTAAAGTGGGCTTATGACTCAAAAGTGATGTGTTCAAATAGAACTAGTTGCTCAAGATTTTGATTTTATTGGATAGTCATTCAATGCTAAAGTGAATGAGGGAGTGGTCTAAAAGGACAACCCCAAGTATTGGCTCCACCAGGAGATAATAGTAATTGGTAAAATTGAATGTGGACTATTTAGACAACATCACCCTATCAAGTCATTTGAGGATCCTTTCAAGTTTGAAATGTATGTTAGACCACATGTACCAAAGAGCATTGGATCGATGATGGCTAGTCTTAGGATTGAAAAATCCCAATTTACTATGCATGTAAAACCATGTTGTCCTGTTTCCACATGTTCATCACATAGGATGGTCATTGTATTTATATGATGCCTTTTCAATCATATTAAAATCACCATACATGACCCACGATGCAGGTGATAATTATTCTATGATCCAATGCCATAATTGGGCTCGTTCAGTGGTGTCATTATAAGTATAAACAATAATCACCTCAAATGATTGGTTATTAATATTGAAAACTATCCATAATGCTCTATAGGTGGGGTCACATCCATGAGCAATCAAGTGGGACTGCCACCTTAGGGAGATGAATGTAATAACACCACCTTGGCATGGTTCATGATTATTATGAAGGAAGTGGCTTTCTAGCCAGGTAGCACAACAAATTGTGGAGACCAAAAAACCTACAACTTTCAATTCTTATAAGCAAAAAAAGTTGGGATTTTGTAATTTTTTATGAACATCCTGTAATGCATTCTCACTACACTCAAAAAAAATACCTTAGGTAAAATTTTTAAATATGGACTAAGTGGAGGTAAAGCAGACAAAAGGCGAAGAACAAAATAACATATAAGTGTAGGCAAAAATTTCCAACCAAAAAATTGGTGTCACTTTGTAAAAGTTCAAACCAAGAGCAGAAATTAAAATTTCTAATGGCTCGTAAGCCATATAAAAGTCTCAAACATGAGAGGGTGATGAAACATTTCAAATTTTAGAGAACGAAGAAAAGTTTTTAGGGATGAGTCTTCTCAGTTGATGAAAAATTTCTATCAAAGGCAAGTGTCACTTTATAAAAGTTTTGACCAAAGGTGAAAGGTAAAAGTTTCAATGACCTACAAGGCATATAAAGTTTCAATAATCAGAAGGAAAAAAGTACCAAAGGGTGCAATAAGAGCATGAATTTCAAATAATGGGATTCAAAAAGTTCCAAAAGATAGGTCTTTCGAGAGATGTTGATGAAGAGGAGAGAGGAGAAGAGCTCTAGACTTTCCAACAAAAGACCAATGATCCATGCTATGTTTTGAAACTCTCAAAATTAAATAATTCATGGCCCATTAAAGGAAGTCTAGAAACTGAAGGTGATCTAAAAGGGTTGTGTCAGTCATCCATTCAAAGAGGAATCCTACAACATCACATGTATGAGAATGCAATGATCTAAAATCACTCATGCTCCAACCTCGTAGTCCTTTTCCTACAAAGAATACAACATATCTCCTAGATATGATAGTTGAGCTCATAAAAGCAACAATGGTAAAAATGCCTCAAGTCCACGTACTTACACCACTTAAACCTAACAGTCTAAGAAAGTGGTTGATACATTAAAGGTAATAGCATGGGAGCTACAACAAGAATCCCAAACCTAGAGCATTGATTACAGAGATATTCCATGTTCATATTTTGGGATCTTTGAAAAAAATGGTAGTAGCTACTTATCCAAATGCCTAGAACCATTTGGAATTAATTATTTTAGAGCCAGAGACCTCAAAATAATCAATAACTTCAATGAATATGTGTTTTGGCACATAAAAGAGCAATCATTTTGAAGCTCCTACATAGTTATGAAGGGAAAAATTCCTCTTTTGTAATCTATAAATAGTAGAAATTTTAGCAATATAAAGCATCAATGAGTTGCTTATTCAATACTTAAGCTTCATATGTAACTTCCCATTCATTTTCTCTATATAACTGTACCTAAAATTTGAATGGTTTTGTGGGAAGGCTTTCGAGCCCTCACTTCTAACATAATCTATAATTTTCATATATATAGATATATAGATATATATACGAGAGTTCATGATTATTGGGTTACTTTTATCCCATTTCTTGTATATATGTGTGTATATATGCATATACTGGAGGTCATGACTATCTAATTTGTTTCTTTTATATGTAGTATGTGCTTAACATGCTGAGAAGAGAAAGTGTTCACTTTGAGTTGTCGATGCATTAGACTCACGATTTCATGTGTCTTACTATTATGCAAATAAATCATATTTTGATCTTGGTGCATCACCCCCATTATCTTAGGGTAGCTTAGGATTTTTTCCCTTTTTGCTATCTTGATTTTATGGTTTATTTTTCCCTTTTCCCCTATGTGCCATAGTTTACGTTATAGAGTGTTGAAGATCACATCTTAAAAGGAATCAACCTTGTAAAAAACCTTGAAGGAAGTTTTATTGAGCCAATTATTATGATCTTAGATCTACCCAACTATGTTTCTCCATGTGAGGCATTATAGTTTGGTCATCTAGTCCCTATTTTTGGCGACCATGACAATTAGAGAGTACAACACATCCCACACAAAATATTTATGCTTAAAGTCTATTAGACCCTGAACATTCCATGAAAGGAAGTTCAATAAGAGGGGTTGTTTAATGGCACATACTCACCATAAATATACTCCCAAAGCACCATAACTATTTTGGCAACTGATTATATTTGAATCAAGTTTGTAACTTCTAATTTGAACATTGGATAAATGCAACCTTTTTTTAGTATAAACTTACCATCCTCCACCTCTCAATACAAATTGTCTGATTATTGAGAACTCGCTAGAGATAAGTGGGGCATAAGCTTATCTAGGTGGTAGGCTATTAAGAGATCACATTTACCACCCTTGGAGTTTGAATTTGCCATGGTTCAAAAACCCCTTTGCCTATGGTATCCACCATCAATGGTTAGTTGGTACTCTCTTTTTCATTTGCATTCTCAAAAGAATTTGAAGCTACCATGGTTTTTTCTTGGCCAAAACCTTAGCCTGTAAGGCCTTGGGAGCATTATAGTGATCATTCTTTCATCCTTCAATAGTGGTCTAACCATCCTCACTAGTTTGAGTAGGGATAACACTAGTTGGTTTGGGGGTTGACTTATCCTTTTTATGAGGCATGAGAGGATAGTCCTTGACTTTTTGGTCTAAATATTGACACCTAAAATTTGTGTTAGGTATATTAATATGTAAAACTCATTGTGATAAGACAATGTTACCAATCTATATCTCAATTAATTTCCTAATATCCTTAGAGATATCTAGTTTGACACACACACTTTTGAGGACAAGCGTGAAACAATTTGTCTGATTCAACCATTATGACCTAACCTAGAGAAGTTGTTATTTGGTTCAAGAAGGGCTAGAGGGGAAGGGAGAGACCAAGAACTCAATGTATATGGACCTTGGTGATCATTTCCTTTGACACCATAAATTCTTGGGTCTAGGGAAAAATACAAGCAAGGAGCATCTAATAAACCATGGCCCATGATTTTATATAGTTTTTGCATGTTTGACATCTGCAAAGTGAAACAAGAAAAAACCTTGATAAGGTTTTGGATCATCTCCAACTTGACTCCATAGGGAGTCCAAACAAAGTTCATCCAAGACTGCAAGGTGGTTTTGTTGAGGATACACACCATAAAATAACCTACTAGAGTGAAAGACTCTAACCATTTGCATGCATTATCATATTCATTCAAAGGTAAAACTACATCGAGAGAGATATTACCTCATAAACCACTTTTCTACAAGAAAATAACATGTATGGACCCTTTTAGAACCTTTTGGTCAAAATTTTTATACACCTTAGATATTGGTATTTGGGCATTGGCTTTTACTTGGGGTGTTTGAATTTGTTTCGACCAGTTCATCCTTAGTCGTTGATATTTGGTCGATTAAATTGCTCCTAGTCATCAATATTATTTCGATAAATCGCCTCAAGCCTTGAGTTTTGTTGGATCTACTTTCGACCAATCATTCTGATTTCTTAACTAGTTGCGGGCTTCTTTTTGGCTAAAAATTTCTTAGAGAGAACCTTAGTTTTAAAACCTTGACATGTTTGATAGATGCTTACTTTGAAGGCTTAAAATATTGACTTTGGCTTATGATTAATATAGGGGGAAATTGATATGGACTTATATTTTAGGAATTATTGTGAAACAAAGTGGGACCTTTTTAAAGTGAACCTTTTGTGGTGTTAATTAAGGATACTTTTATGATATTTGGAGTTTATGAAGCTTTGTGAAGGGTGATTAATATGGTTTCAAAGACTTCCTCAGAATGAATGCTTGAGACCTTGAGGAATTTTATTAATGGTTAAAACCAAGGTCAATTTTGTAATATTTTTTAATAGCCTTACTCCAACAAAACTTGAGACTATCTTTGTTCTTTTAACAACAAAAACCAAAAACCTGGGACTTCACATGACCTTTCAAAATTTAAAATTTAGGGGTCATTTTTAAGTTGGATTTGTGGATCCAACATAGGCTTTGATTGGGACAAGTGATGAAAACCTGAAACACTTGAGAACTCCAGACTCTCTGGTTACCAAAAACATGGTTTAAACCAGGACAACTTTAGGAACCAACTTTGTAAAAAGACTACATAATAACTAAAATAGTAGTAAAAGGACTTAATAATTACTTTCAACCAATAGAACTAAAGGACTTAGTTTAAAATAAAATGAGTTCTTGTTTATGAGATACAAATTGTCTAGAAATGCATTAGGAGGAGTTAGACATAATTGGTCAGAGGTTACTATTGTATTATGCCTCGGCCTGAAGTGTGTGTTTGTGTATTTATTTAGATTCCTTGATCAATCAAAACTTCATCATTTTGGCAAAGGTTAGGCATATTAAATATTTCACTCTGAATGATATTCGCATTTGCATTGCTTCATTTCCAGTCAAGCATTTATAGCCTTGGTGGAGATGACCTTGATTCCCATGCATCTATAGCCCCAACAGAGGTTATCCAGATAGCCCAAGCACATATCCATTTTGCATTATTTATATTTTTCTTCTTGATTCAAAAGAATTGAGATGAATTAAAAAATTTGAGTGTGCATTATGGGTTAGGAATCTGTAAGGCTAAAGAAAATAATGTAGATGTTTTGACCCAATTATCCTACCAATGATAACTCTATTATAGAGATCTTGGAATGAATTTAATATTTGTGATTGGTTTAAGGCTTTGGCATAATGTTACTATATTTTTTACTTCATATGTTTTAGCTCTAGGGCTATGGGATAATTGCTAGACAATCTGACTCATAAGTTGTTAGCATCATTTGTCCTTAACCTAAGTTCTTCCTCAAATAATTAAAAACCAATCATAACCAAAAAAAAAATAAAGCATTGATAAGAAAATCCACAATGTAAAGCTAGCATCCTATAGTGACTGAAAACATGAAATTAAAATGACACACATAAAAATTCACCTAACTAGAGAACTAGCAAGGGTGATGATTTGATCAATTAATTCCAAAAGGTGGTTTGAAACTTATTTTTATATATACATACAGATAGGACATCTTATTCTCTTTTGGCCCCATACCAGGGGTTGTATAGTTTCGTATGTTGTCCATTTATTGGAATCTTCATTTGTTCACCTTCCAATATTTGCAACTTATAAGTGCACTATCCAACAATCTAAACTATTTGATAGGGACCTAACCACTTAGGTTCAAGCTTACCCTTCTCTCCATGTCTTTAATTTTTGGGGTCCTAGTAAATGACTATATCCCCTTCAAAAAATGGTGTACCTTTAGCTTTCTTGTTGAAAAGGTGCATTATCTTTTGAGTCTATTCTGTCATCATGTTCAGGGCATCTCTTCTTTCTTCTTGAAAAATTGCAATTTGGTCTAACCTTCTTTGCAAGGCATCAATATTTTCATGATCTTAGAGTAATAGGGACAAGGCTATTCTTTTTTTTTGAGGAGGTAAAAGGGTTTTTTCCCCAAATACCATCTTGTATAGGGTTTTTCTTATATTTCTCTTGGAAAATAACCTGTTTGCTCATAGAGCAAATTTTAATTCACTATCCCACCCCTTTTTGTTTTTTTCCTAATGACCTTTTGATCCTTGTTATAATATTTTTATTTGATGATTCGGCTAGGCCATCCTGAGGGTAATAGTTTGTAGAATGAGATAGCTCTATACTATATTTGGCATAGAATTCTATCATTTCAAATGAGATGAAGTATTTTCCATTATTTGTTACCAATTTCTTTAGAACTCCAAATATTGTGAGAATGTTTTCTTCTAAGAAGTTTATTACTACCCCAATTATTAAATTTCTTAGAGGGGTTGCTTCCACCCTTTTTTTAGATGTTTTGTTGTTGTGATGATCCATTTATGTCTACCTAAGAAATTGGGATTTATTTCACCAATGAGATCAATTTCCCATTGTATGAAAGGTGCTTCTACGACTACTTGTTTGAGGGGCATTGATGCTAAATGTTTCTTCCCTGCAAAAACTTGGTATTTATGAAAACCTCTCACATAATGGTGAACATATTTGAATAAGGAAGGCCAGTAATAACTTGCTCTCATGATTTTATTTGCAGTGGCTTTTGGTGCAAAGTGACCTCCAAAAAATCTGTCATGATATTATTTTATCACATCCAAGACTTCTTTTTCAAAAATATAAAGCAACAATACTCCATATGGATGCCTCCAATAAATTTTACCTTCTTAGACATAGTATTTATGAAGAACACAAGCTTATACTCAGAGGGGGGGGTGAACAGTATAAGACCTCTTTTTATTTTCTCTATTTAACTTCAACTTCGTAAAGTAATGAACCAATAGCAATATCAAATCAATGCATAAAGCAACACATAATGAGACACCAATTTTAACGTGGTTCACCCAACATGGGCTACATCCACAAAACTTTTCTCTAAAAATATTTCTCAAAGTTCTTTGAGAATCCTTCCCAATTACAATGTTTATGAGCCTCAGCCCAAAGGATAGACCTTCCCCTACTCAATTATTTATGAGACTCTACCCAAAGGAGAATTCTTCCCCTCCTCATGAATTTATGAGCCTCCTGCCCAAAGGAGAATCCTTCCCCTCCTCATGAATTTATGAGCCTCCTGCCCAAAGGAGAATCCTTCCCCTCCTCACGAATTTATGAGCCTCCTGCCCAAATGAGAATCCTTCCCCTCAACTCTGGAAATGATACTTCAAAAGATCACCTACCTCTTATTTTGCTAGCACGTGGAACTCCTTTCCATAGAAGACCTCCTGTCCTCAATGCTCAGCCTCAAGAGACCTCTGTCCTCACTGATCACCTCCATAGCAACTCATCAACCTATACTAAACACAATCAGTCGGTCCAACATAAGTCTTCCTCACTCTATCGGATATGTCCCAAGCTCAACTCATAAAGCTTGAACAAATCAATCTCTACTGCACACAAGCCTTCTCAAAGACTTTTCAAAACTGTCCTCAGGTTCTTCTCAAAGAACCACTTCAACTCTATCCTCAAGTCCTCTGCTAGGACCTGTCCAAATCATCTCACAAGTCCTCCCTAGAACTTGTCCAAATCAGCTCACAAGTCCTCACTAGAACTTGTCCAAATCAGCAAGCTCACCAAGAAAAACTTGCTTAGCATGAACCCACAAAGAGAATTGTTAGAGACCCAATGTGATTCATCAACCTCATAGAAGCATAAAGAGAATTTTTAGAGACTCAATATGTTCTATACTTAACTCCCAATATCAATCTCAAATCTCATAGAAACATAAAGAGAATTGTTAGATATTCAATATGTTCTATACTTAACTCCCAATCTCAATCTCAACTCAATCTCAATCTCAAAATAATAAGATAGATGTAGTATGCTTTTCTCAAGAACATGAAACACAACCCAAAAATTGCCAACCATGCAATATCTCATATAACAATGATACTCATGTTCTTTCCACAACCAATATCTTTTCTCAACCAATTAGGGCTTTAACAATAATGCTTATAGACAAGGTTTAACCAACATCATTCAACTCAACATTAACCTTGAAGCATTCAACCAATCATTACATGAAAAGGAAACTAGTAGACATCCTTTTCCCTCCAAAGGTATTTGAACACAACAACCACCAACATAAATCACCAATGCAAAGAATAACTTGCTCAAATCAATCTCAATGGAGTAAGCCCAAATCATGTATCAAGTAAAGCATTAACTTGATCAAAACAACCTCTATGGAAGCAACTCAACCATCAATCTCAAAATAGCCAACTAAGGGTTTCACCAACTCAAAGCAAGTAGCAAGACTTACTAACATAAACCTTAGTGCAAAAATGCTTCCTCTTCCTCAACCAGAATTATGCATTCACCCAAAAAACTCATCAATGATTTTAATGCATAAACAATCTTCAATATCCAAAAAATGGGATTTACACCAACAAGAATACCCAGTAGACAACCTTTTCACTCCAAACTCAATTTCGGAAAATACACCATCAAAAATATACATGGAAGAAGTTTCCCATACCTTTGTTTGAGGAAGAAGAGAATAGTTCTTCAACCTGTTACCAACACCACCCTCAACTTTGCCACCAAGTTAGGGTTAGATCATAAAAGTAACCACAAAAATATTTATTCCATAAAACACCTTATGACTCCAATCCTTAGAAGTCAACTACCAAAAATATAAAGCATACAAACAATATATCCTTTTACACCTTATTTCTCCAAATTAATTAAACCATGCTCAAGGAATAATAGCTTCTAAGCAAATCTCACTCAACAATCAAGCCAAAAATCTCAACCACACACTATCAACCTTATATATCCAAAGAAGCATTTAACCTTAAAAATAATTTTAAATAAATCTTCCCAACCACTTCTTCTTTAACAAAATGTAGATTTTATTTAAAAAACCTTACCAAAAAAAAATGCTTCTCAAAATTGCGGGTCAACAGTGCCTCCGAAAAAATTGGAGCACAAAAACTCTTCTCACACTCCACGGCGGGAGTCGAACGCTTGACCTCCCTTCAAGTGCCTTCATAGAACAGTCATTGCCACTAGGCCAACGGCACTAGCTTGAAGGCTAGCAAGAGTCTCCTTCTCCTTAACCCTTTGGCGGCGGATAAACGTGGCAAAAAAATGATAGTCGTAGCTTTTACTTCCCAACATTTGCGCAATTCCAATTTCTTTCACACATTTGCTTTGGACTATAGGTTATGGCTTATATAGCCAAACTTCCATGCTATGCATGACGTCGGTGGGAGGATAATTCGAAATTTTTGAATTAATATTACTTTGGCACCTTCAAAACAACTTTAGGGTTTATGAAACCCTTTTGATTATTTAAAAAATAATCAGAGGTCTTTTAGACCTTAGACCTTAGGTGGAGAACCCATTAAATTATTAAAATAATTTAATCACTAAATCAAATAAATAATTAATTAAAAAACCTTAAAAAGGTTTTATTAATTAAGTTATTTAATTAATAAGTGTCTCCGACATTTGCATTAAGTCGAGAGTGGTTTTGAGAAAAACCCTTAATGCATCCACCTGGTTTTAATAAAAACTCTTAAACCTGCCATGGTTTTGATAAAAATCTTTTCATCTGCCACATGGAATCTCTTCGAAATCTTCTAGAAAATATTCTTTGGAATCTCCAACCTTTGAAGCCAATAAATCCTCTTGACATTAATGCCAGTTCCTTTTGACATCAATGACAACTCATAGACAAGAAGCTAGGATCTCAAACCCAAAATTACCAACAATTTATGTGCTTGTTTTTTTACTAATATCATTTTATTCATGAACATACCTCTTAGATATGACAAGGTCTAAAGATACATCAATATGTCATCGTACCATTTGCATTCAACATTTTTAGTTCTTCTGATTTCATGTATTCCATCAACTGTGACAATGTTATTCATGTTTTCTCCTTCCTTATTAGCAAAATATTTAGCTAAACCGTGTCCTATAATGATCTGAACTGCTTTGAATTCTACATTATATTTCAATAACTTGACCATCCACCTAGCAGGACTACCTATAGGTTATTATTGGGTGAAAACATATTTTATAGCTATAAATGGAATACAACATATAACTTTGTTTTTCCCAAATATGCCCTTGAAATATTCTAGTGCTTTTATCATAGCATAAGCCTATTTTTCTATCATTTTAAATCTTATTTGGGCTCCTTTTAGTCCTATACTCATGAATGCTATTGGTCTTTCATTCTTTTCATCATCTTTTTGGGAAAGGACTGCAGCAATAGTATGTTCTAAAGTGAATGAGTATATGTTAAAATATTTGGAATAGTCAAGACAATTTAGCATTGGGGCAGTGGTAATAGCATCCTTGATTTTTTTAAAGGCTTTAATGTTCTCCTCAGTCCACTTTATGTTAGCATATTTCTTAATCATGTCATTAATTGGTTTAACTATTTCAACAAAAATTGGCACAAACCTTTTTACGAAGTTAATTTTTCTAAAGAAAGATCTGACTCCTTTGAGATTCATGGGAGGAGGGATTTTCGCAATTGCTTCCACTCTTTGAGTATCAATGCTTATTCCTTTTTTTGATACTATATGGCCCAGTAATTTTCCTTGCATTGATCCAAATATACATTTTTTGGATTCAAAGATATACAAAATTCTTTACATTTAGCAAATATTGTGGCTAAGTGTTCAAGATGATCTTTTGGATTTTTTAAAAATATTGTTGTCATCTAAGCAAACAATTATCTTGAACATTAAACCTTTAAAATCAAAGTCCATGGTCCTCTGAAATGTTGCACCTGTATTCATTAATCCAAATGGCATTCTTAGGTATTCAAAGGTTCCCCAAAAACTAGTGAAAGCAGTCTTATGTATGTCTTTTGGATTCACCTAAATTTGGTTATATCTTGAGAATCCATCTAATAAAGACATCCTAGTTGATCCAACTACTATCTACAATAGTTGTTTCATATTTGGAAGAGGGTAGTTATCTTTGAGTGAACTTTTATTTAAGTTTTTGAAGTCAACACAAAGCCTGATTTCTCCATTTTTCTTCCTCACAAGTACTAAGTTTGCTATCTAGGAGGAGAATCTTATTTTTCTAACTATTTTTGCATCCAGTAGCTTTTGAACTTCTTTTTGCATGACTAGATGTAAATTGGGGTTGAGTTTTCTTTTCTTTTTCCTAAATGGCTTTGCATCTTCTTTAAGAGGGATGATATGAGTCACGACATTAGTATTAAATTTTTTTAAATATTCATAACTCCAAGCAAAAACTTCCTTATTTTTCTTTAGAAAACTAATATATTGCTCTTTTCTTTCCTTAATAAATATTTATCAATTTTAACCATTTTGGGTTCTTCATCTGTTCCAACGTTCACATCTTTAGCTTCTGTTTCTTTGAAGAGTGGTTTATATGCCTTGTTAAAATCATCAAACAAGATTTTTAAAGAAACTAACCCCTTAAGAATTATGTTTGTTTTAAGTTGAATTACTTCTATGAGTTCTCCAATGATATCTTTCAACCTTTCTTCATCCTTCTCTTCACATAGCACATTAGCATATTGGTTTTGGAGAGTCATGAAATCTCTAATATCTATATCATCATGAAATACTTATAGGTAAACAATTTTGTCAAGCATAGAAGGTTTATAAGTAGAAAAAGTGGAAAATTTGACCATGTATTGTATATCAATATTAGGATAATATACACTTGATGCATTTATTGTTAATAAATCTACAATGTGATTCTGTTCTCTAGGAATGTAAGAAATATTGAACGCCAAAAATTTATCAATTTCATCTAATATTGTCAATTTATATTGCTTCAGTATTGGATGTTTGGTCTGACATTTACCTTTAACCTGTTGAATTATCAGTTTCGTGTTACCAGTGACAGTTAGAAAATTTATGCCCAGCTCTTTTACTTTCCTTAGTCCTAACAATAAGGCTTCATATTCAGCAACATTATTGGTGCAAGAGAATTCTAACCTGTAAGGGATACCAAGGTAATTATCTTTAATGTCTATTAGATTAATTTCTACACCTACCCAAGTTTGATACTTGATCCCATCAAATGTCATGGACCATATTTCCTGAGTTAAGACTAGTGGATTCTACATCTACTAATTCTCTAGTTCTAGAATCCATGTCTTTAGCATCAATAACTGCCATTAGAAATAGAGAATGCCAAATTGAGTATACCCCCATTTCTTTTTCTTCTATGGAGTTCACCAAATTAACCATAGTATCATCTAACTTTATCAATTCAACTAAATACTTGTTAAATGGTTCTCTCCTAAGAGTAATGTTTTCTTTTCTTGATATGGGATTAGTTGCATAAAACCAATCTAATTGAATTGAACCACCCAACTGTTCTACCCAATGTCTACTTAGTAGTAAAGAAAAGAAAGGGTCTACATCTACAACTACAACATCCATCACTATGCCCTTTTTAGGATATTGGTCTAAATAAACAAGTAAATCGATAATTATCCCTACACAAGGTATCTGCCTACTATCCATTACTGACATAGGTGGAGAATCCCTTGTGCAAATTAGCCCTAATTGATCTGCTATTTGTTTAGGCATGATATTATGGGATGCACCACTATCAAGCATACAATTGTGGATGACATATCTTTCTTTTGAATCTGAATTGTATCTAAGAGATACATAGAACGACCTAACAAATGAGAGAGTTCTAGTCTCATGGTTAGTGGGTTTAATTACATTACAATATTTATTTTCTTTTTGTTCTGTCAACCCAAAAGCTTTATAGACATGTTCTTTGTATTTCTAGACTTTCATTAACTCACCGAAAGTTATATTAACTTTCTATCTACTTAATTTTGAATCAGCATCAAATTCTATTTTCCTGACATCAAGTATTTTTGCAAATTCCTCTATTTGTAATTCCTCTTCTATTTCTACCGTTCCAGGAATAACTCTTTTTTTATTTGTTTTCAGTTTTTTCGAAATATATATTTTTATTTATAGCAGACTATCCCTTAGTTTCACTGGTTGATGTTTTATCGGTTCTATTTGGTACAGTCATGTTTCTTAAATTCAAGGTATGGGTTGCCTCTAGTTCTACTTTTTGGGTTGTTCAGATTATCTTCCCTTGTTTCATCCTTTTATACCTAAAATCTGGTGATCTTTGCAAATTTTTAGTATTTTTTGCTACTAGGATTTTAGGACAATGATTAGAGGTATATAAATCCTTGTTTTCTTCAAATAGGCTTTCTCTAGATTCATCCTCTTGGGTCCAAAATACATTAATTCTTATATCTTCTTCATATTCATCATTTAAATCTATATTATTATGCATACCTAAATGTATTTCACAACCATCTAGATTATGAAGAGCATCACAAGTTGAACAGTAAATATTTTTGTAATATTAAGAGAGGGTATAGGATTTGGGATAGAGTCTTGATATTTTTCAATTTCTCTCTTCCTCCAATTATTTCCATTATTTATATTTCTATTTCCTTCATCATAATTGTTATTACCCCAATTTCTATTAAAATTCCTCCTAAAAGGTGGTATATTTTCATTTTGATGTTTATCAGCTTAAGGGTGTGAAGATTCACCATCATTGTCTTTATTCCTTTCTATTCTAGCTAACTTATTATTCATCGTATTAAAAAATTTTATCATTTTATTGGCTAGCTTCTCCATAGGATCTTGTTCAAATCTTTTTTGCAAATTGAATCCTACCTTTTTGGCTTTTTATCAGGTTTGTTAAGCTCTAGGGAATATGGTTTTATCTTACCGCTATCTAGCATATTTTTTTATTTATATAGCTTTATCCATTCATGAATCTATAGTATCTACCTGTTCTTGTCTCAATTCATAATTAAATTCTCATGGAAAGGCATTCTTATAAAAATAAATGGATTACATATCATTTGACCTCAAATTGGTGGGGATTTTATTTCTTGTTTTAGAAAATTTCCTATTAAAATTACTCACTGTCTCATTTTCTTTTTTTATCATGGTGGCAAGTCTATTAGTAGTGACTAATCATTTTTCCTTTCTCCAAACTTTTTTAGAAAAGCAGTTTCCATTTTGGAAAAATCATCAATGTCATTATTCAAAAGGGTGTTAGACCATTCTCTAGCATTTTTTTCTAAGGTTTAGAGAAATAGCCTTAAAACTACATCCTCATATTCAATTTTCAGGCTATCCATAGCATACAAAAAACTCTTAACATGGTCTTCCCCTATCACTGCATTATTTCCTTGAAATTTTGGCAAATACTTATGTGGTTTATTGGGGAGGTCATTCAAAACTGGAGGCAATTGAATAGGCATGTATCTATTGGTTCGCCATAACTGAATATTCTAATTATTCTAGAGAGGAGGAAGATTGGCCATATTGACTACTAGGGGAGTTTTAATTGGTTTTACAACAATATCAATAGGTGGTGTAGTTTTAATTCCACTAACAATAGCAGGAGGTGTATCAAATATATTTTTTATAGTAATATTATATTCAGACATATTATTATCTATGGCAATATTATCATAATATTCTCTAGAAGCAAAAAATTTTGGTGATGAGCTAGAATGACGAGTCCTGAAGCGTACCTTTGGGTTAAAAAATTCTTGATATAGTTGATGAGCGGTTCTTATTTGCGCCAACACAATCTGCTCCTTTATTTTATTGATTTTTTTTTGTTTCAGCTAGTTAGAGTCACCAGCACAAAGGAAGCATATGGAATAGACATTTTTGTCAAGATTTCTTGAACTCTCTCACTCTTAACCTCTCAGAGTGTACTTCTTGGAATGAATATTTTTCAAGAAATGGGAAGAAATTTGATAATCAAGAAAGTTCTGATAATCATTTAAATTCTTGAAAATAAACGGGAAACTGTGACATACGTGGGAAACAGACTCAAAAAATATTTGAGATTAAAAATTGGATATCTCTTGTTTCCCTATAGGCCAACTGTTGCCAATAAAGATTAAAAATTATCAATGGAAGAATCTATAGATTCAAGAATTCATTCCCTGGTAACAACACCATTAAACTGTTGGAGATTTTTCTTGTATCCTTGGGATTTTCTTGTCATGCTACAAGAAAACCTACTTCCAATCAATAATTACAGGCTCTGGTAGACCTACCTCTTTATTTTGGAAAAAGATTTGTCTTAATAGACTCTTGACAGACCAAAATGGGTAAGGATACCCCTAAGGTGAACTTAAATATTTAACAGTTTATATTCATGCTCTTCCATATTTATAACAGAAAGTAGAGTTTTGTTAAATTGACCAAGCTTTAAACAATTCCTAGCCTAAGCTTCAAGAAAGTGGATCAGTGCCTTAATCTATTGGGTAGTTATAGCAAGAATTAAGATTTTTATGAGATAGAGTGAAAAAGAAAGAATTGGTTCATTTATATTCATTCAAATCATGTAATAAGTACAAATGATTAAACCAATGAAAGAAAGTGTCATTCATACATTCAAATGATGTAATACATAAATGGGCAACACACACACATGAAACAGAGAATTGCAAGAAGGAAGAAATTGGAATTTTGTATTAAATTTCTTGAAATTTTACAATGTGAGTCTAGCAAAATGCCTAGATCTCTATGAAATTCAATATAATAATTCACTATGTTCAAATGATGTAATCGAGGAATTTTAACCCTTCATACTAGGAGTAGTGATAAAGGACCTTTAATATCTGATTCAATTGCTGGAAAAAAATCTTAGCTGGCTAAATACATCCTCTAGAATTCTTGGACAATGGAGGGGAAGAGATAAGAATGGTACAGAGAAGAGATACACTAAGAAATACAACTATGCAAATACAGGGTGCTCAAGTATACATTTTGTAATTTTTTTACTATGCAATGCTTGAACTTGATTCTGGCTATCATTGTCCATCTTATAGCTTTGGTGTCTTTGTAACTGTCAAAATTGTCTCGATCTAGAGCCTCCACTTGTCACCATCTCCTACCTTCTTACTATTTGGGTGTATTACAATCTGATATTAGCTGTCTCAAAATTTAAAATGATTGTTAATTCCTCAAATTTTGGTCCAATTGTCAACCACTTGTACTTCATTGTTAGCTTGACCCTGTGACTTTTTCTTTTCCTTTTCCCCTATTACGGGCCCCATACTGCTATTTGACTCTTGTGGTTTTTGGATTTTAATTTTATCCTTTTCTATTTGACTAGCCCCAACCAAGTCAGCAATGTGTACCCATGCTTCATCACAAAAAGAACCTACAATGGCCACTCTATCGAGTATCCTCAGTGATTTGTTTTTATGCTCTTTTATTGTAGCCTCATTGTTTTTGAACAATTTAATTATGTCTTGGGTTTCTCTTGATAAGGTGATAAGTTGCTCAACCAGCTTTTCCTCATTTGCATCATCGAACTCCAATTCTTATATCTTCCTGATAATACACTTGTCATAACCTTCGAATCTGAGAAGTTCCTCTGAACCAATACCTACTTGTCCTCTGCTTTTATCCACATACTATTCCCAACTTTCCAGTTCTTTGATTATGCCTTTCAGCCTTGGCATTTCATTGATGAAAGTTATGATTTTATCAAATTCTATCTAGCAGTTATGAATTTGGCTTTTAGCAGTAGTCACATATTTTGTATTGATTTGATCATATTGGTCTTGGCATATTTGATAGATTGGCCAAATGACCATGGCCCTCTTCTCAATTCCTTCCATGAGAGGCTTTATTTCCTTACTCCTATTTATAGTTTCCCTAAGATTTTTACTGCTTTTATGGATTATGGTAATGTCAACCTTTAATTCAGCAGTCTCTTTGAATTTCTTTATGAGCAATGATTCATCAAGTTGTTTGCTTATTGAGGGTGTTTGTTTCTGTAAACTGTTCACCTTAGATTGCAATCTTGCTTTCTCATCTTACAGTATTACATTCTCTACTTGCATATGATTCATATTGGCTCTTAATCCTACTACCTCTTCTTTTGTAGTAATTGCAGCTTGTGTTGTTTCCTGGACTCCATATATTATCAAGGTTGATTTCCCTCTTATGATTGTTGCATCCCCTATTGTAGGATCAGTTTATAGCAACTCTACACCCTTTGTGGGAACATATAATGTTATCTTAGAAGAAGGAAAAAATCTTTCTGATGGAATGGAGCTTTATCCTCTATCTCCTAACTGGGTTTATGTTACTCTTCCTTCCAATATTGCTTGGATATGTTCCTCTTCTACAAGGGTGAATTTTGTAGTTTTTTTTTTTTTTTTTTATCAAAATGACACTTATAGGATCACCAGGGCTCATTCCAATTCTAGCCCTTTTATGTGTGGGTGAGCTTGAAGGGCTTTGAGCTTTGATTTGATAATCTCTAAAAATATTAGCAAACCCTCCACTTTTTTGCATCCTTTTCCAAGCTACTATAAAAAAAATTATTTCTTTGTTATTCACTCTCAAGGCTATAGGTATTGCCTAAGGTGAGCCTATGATTATTTTTTGCAGGTGTTGTGGGATCATCAATACTTTAGCCAAATCTTCTGCTATAGGATGACTTGAAATAGAGGAGGTAAGAACAATCTCCTTTCCTTTTCCAACATCTAGAGTGTGATGAGTGATGGAAGCAACAAGGGCATCTTCTATTGTCTGGCCAACTACTTCTACCAATATATCTATTTGTTTAGGATCCTGAGCTACAATTTCCATGATGGGATCTTTGAATTCTTCTAGAGGTATCACTGGTAATAACGAGGTTATTTTCTCCACTATAGCATCCCTTAATATTATCAGGTCTACAACATAATTTCCCATCATTTCTATTTGAGTATGTGCCCTCTTTAAATTTGTATTCTTCCATATGTCTTCTAGAGCTAACCCCTATTTTAAAGCCCATCGAACATTATCCTCAAATGGGTCTTCCTTGTACCTCGATGGCTCTTTCTCAACTACTATGTTCCTATAATGTCCTTCAGGGTCATATGGCCTCCATGAAATTTTTGCAAAGCAAAAAGAGTCCATATTTTGTAAGGCTCCCAACATACTAGGGTACACCCTATAAATATAGTGGCCCATATTGCTTGGTGTGGTGATCCAAGGGATTCTGGTTTGTTTTATTATGACCCTCAATATGGTTTTTTTTGCAATCTACCTAATAATTTCCAAAGCAGCTACTGATTTAGGACAAAAGGCGGGTAAAGCCTTGGAAGGCAACTTAGCTCCATAAATTTTGATGTAATTAAGGTCTTCTGTAAGGAAGTAGTCTCCTGCATTCTTATCATATAGAAATATTATAATCCCTGGACTCATTCTAATATGCTCTTTATTGGTAATAACATGATATATTACAGGGATAAATCTACCAAAATTTTTAAAATAGTTGGAGGCACATTCTTGAATGCAGGGTAATATATCTTGGATTATTGCCTCTAGCACACCTAATTTAGTAATTACCCTTTGATTGAACTATCCTACAATTAGGTCAAAAAGTAGGGAGTAGTTAGAGAAGTGAGGTATGATCTCACGATCTTTGTCTATTGCCTTTTGTAGCTCTTTAAATTCCTTTTCCATTGTATCATTGATTAAGTTCTCCCACTTATACATAGGGAATTGTTTGGTTTTGTTGCTTTGTACTATCAAAAACATAACTTCCTTTTTTATCCAGTTTAGGTCTTTTACTTCCATAACTATGTGAATCATATCCGCATAATATTTATCGAGTTGCGCAGTGCAAATTTATGAAAGAATAATTTGGTGGTCACTAGCTTATCATAACTAAATAACTTTGCATAAAAATAAGTATCAACTATATGTTTCACTTATGCAAAGATAACTTTTGCATCATATATTAGTGAATCTTTTTCTTAGCTGAAATACCTAGCTGATTTTCTTTGATGTTAACTTATACAGGGCTTTGTTCTTGTTTCTCAATATGGCTCTCATCTTCGGATCATATGACACAGCCAACCATGATAACAAGTCGAACGAAAAATACACCTTGGGACACAACAAATTTTCTAAATTGGTTCTCCACTTATTGCTAAATGGGCTCTTATTATCTTTGTTTTTGTAAGATCTTTGGAAAATACCTCTGAGTAGATTCTGAGGACGTTGTCATTCTTCCAAGCTTGATTTAAATCTAAATTTCGAAAGGTCTTCTTCACCCCATACTTGGTCAGTGGTGCTTCTCCTTGACAACTTTTTGAATGGCATCTCATCCTCCAGCAATTCAATCTTGATTTTGTGAGCATCAGTGCTTCAGGAGGACATTTCGCTCTTGTAACTCTAGGAATTCTAAACTTTTACAACTAAGCTTAATTTCTCAGCATACTATAACTCACGTCAAGTTTTAGTTCAGGGTTTTTAGTGTAACTGTTGGCACATTTTTAACTTGCTTCCACATAAAATACAATTAATACTATGCCAACTATATCTACATTTCTACCACACTCAATCTACCACCTTATTTCCCATAATAATCTGATATATCATGAGTTTTTGGCTTTTCTAGTTGGTTTGCGTAATTTACAGTTATAATGAGCACCTGTTTAATTTTCAACCATTTGATTAACTCACATGGTCTTGAATCATGTGCCTGGGTAGATATGAGAAAAATCTCATCCTTGGCCTGTGTGCCTAAAAATTTCTTATTGGTCCCAAGTTGAGTCATCAAGATCTCCCTTAAATTAGATGCTTTTATTTTGCCTACTTTTCTTGAGTGTGGAACCCATAAAATATTCACTCTTAATGCAACTTTGTTTCATGTATACCATAAATCAATCACTCTCCACCATTTATCTCTCCTCGATCGATCATATTCAGCCCTTGATCTCTAATCGATAAAATACTCTTTGAATCTCTTTTCCCATCAAGAGTTGTCAGTAGAACGTTCTTCATTGTAGTGCACAAATCGATCGATTGACCCTGACCATTTGATTAAGGTTCGATCGAATGGCCATGGCTACATTTCAAATTTTAGCCAAATTTTCTAAGTTGTTTTGTCTTTTCATTTCATGGGAGGTTGACATGTTTAGACTCAAGAATTATGAGTTTGACCTTTAGGGAGAAACTTACCAAGCTCAGACCTTAGAGGGTTTATTATATTTCAAACTTTTAAAGACTCATGACAAGCCTTAGGACATTATCATGATCACATTAATATTTGACTCAAACGATAAATATTATGATGTACATAGACCCTCGAGCATGTTTAGACTTAGGGTTTTACCTTTTTTTTTATGTTAGGTTTGTGGTAGACCTTAGAAATTGATATTATCATCGTAAAAGGGAGAAAACGTGTGTAGTTATAACATGGATACTACAAAAATCATTATTTTATGTACCTTAGTATTTTTGCCTTGACCTTTGTCCCTTTGACCCTACCTTGACCGATACCATCTTTGCTATCTTTGTCATTCATCCAATATATATCCTCCTTTTCAATGTTCAGTTGAATGGGTTTTATCTTTTTGCTTTAGTCGACTGAAAATCCTAGATTGTAATCTTTCTTAGATCGATAGAGCTTAGCCATTTTTTTGGGATCATGACATATGGGCCTTGGTAAGACTTTAGGAAATATCAGTTTAGGGAAGAAATGGAATGGGGGTGGATGCAATAATAACCCTCAAGGTTACATTATTATGAAGAGCTTTAGCCTTAATTATTTTGACACTTGAGTGTATAGATTTTAATATGTGGAGTTAGGCTTATGCATGAAGCGGCCTATTATGACAAATGCATGGACCCTCGAGTAATATTTCGATCAAATTTTATGACTTAGGGTAAATGGAAGAAACCTAAGGTTTGTGAGCTTAGGGAATGACACTTTCATGTATCATTGACTTAGGATAACATTAGGGGAAGTGATTTTAATTACAAAGATACTCTCGAGACCTTAGAAAATGCACAAATTATTATATACCTCGAGTGGAGCATTGGATTTGACTGGGTGGCTTAACTTACTTCGATCGATCATTTTTTAGGTTATGCATAGGTGTTAGATCAATAAACCTTATCCATAGATCTCCACTGAGTTTGATCGATTGACTGAGGGCTATCGATTAGCTTTAGCTAATAAACCTCTAGCTTTCACCAAGTTTAGCCGATCGGTTACAGTTTTTTATTTTGCGTTAATTCTTTCGATCAATCGCTCTTCTTTGTCTTTTTGTGTCAGTTGGTGGATCTCCCTTTCAATCGAATACCTTTGAGTTCCAAGCTTAAGAGAAATAGTATTGATGACTTTAAGCCAATGGACTTGACTTAGGTAAAGTGTTCAACGAAACCCGTTAGGCCAATGGGGAAACACATGAACTTAATGCTTCCTAGGTGGTTGGGGAAATTTTTGGGATGACCTCAGGAAAAAAATGAACATTAGAATCACCTAAGGTTTTAATGGCCTATGAAAAATATTAAATTGGGCTTTGGACGAGATTCAATGCATGGTGACCATGAACATAGACCTTAGGACAGATTTAGAATAAACCATACCTAGTGAAAGGAAGGGGGAAAAGAACGTGTATGAACCCTTGTGGAACCTTTTGACCAAAAATTTTATACACTTAGATGTTGATATTTGGTCATCAGCTTTGACTAGGGGTGTTTGACTTTGTTTTGGTTGGTTCATCCTTAGTAATTGATATTTGGTCGATTGAATTGCTCCTGGTTGTTGATCTATTTTCGATCGATTGCCTCAGGCCTTAAGTTTTGTTAGCTCTACTTTCGACTGGTCACTCTGATTTCTTAATTAGCTACGAACTTCTTTTCAGCCAAAAATTTCTTAGAGGGAACCTTAGTCTTAAAACCTTGACATATTTGATAAATGATTACTTTGAAGGCTTAAAAGACTAAGACCTTGGCTTATGATTAATGTAGGGGGAAAATTGATATGGACTCAAATTTTAGGAATTTTTGTGAAACAAAGTGGGACCTTTTTAAAGTAAACCTTTTGTGGTGTTAATGAATGATACTTTTATGGTCTTTGGAGTTTAGGAAGCTTTGTGAAGGGTGATTAATATGATTTCAAAGACTTCTTGAGAATGAATGCTTCAGACCCTTGAGGAATTTTATTAAGGGCTAAAACCAAGATCAATTTTGTAATATTTTTGAATAGCCTTATTCCAACAAAACTTGATACTATATTTGTTCTTTAAACAATAAAAATCAAAAACTGGGGACTTCACATTACCTTTAAAAGTTTGAAATTTAGGGATCATTTTCAAGTTGGATTTGTGTATCCAATAGGACCTTGGTTATTCTTTCCTTTGATACCACAAAGTCTTGGGTCTAGGGGAAAATACAAGCAAGGAGCTTCTAAGAAACAATGGTCCATGATTGTATATTGTTTTTGCATGTTTGACATCCGCAAAATGAAATAAAAAAAGACCTTGGTAAGGTTTTGGATCATCTCCAACTTGACTCCATAGGGAGTCTAAATAAAGTTCACCTAATACTGCAAGGTGGCTTTGTTGAGGATACACCCCATAAAATAACCTACTAGAGTGAAAGACCATTTGCATGCATTATCATATTCAATCAAAGGTAAAACTACATCGGGAGAGAGATTACCTCATTAACCACTTTTAGGATAAATTCTTGGGTTTCTTGATTGAAGCCATCACTACAAATATTCTTACCTACAATTCCAACATAAACTGTTAGCCCACCAAATTGGGGACCATTTTATACTAAAAAAAAAATTAAAAGCACTATGACATGCAAATAGAGAAAACTCAATACTCCAGTTTCTTCTCTGCTTCATCCAACGCAGTGTGTTGTAATAGTATTCATAATATATTTTCAAAATTTATGGTAAATAGATTGAATAATATTTTAAACCACACACGAATAAAGTGATTTTGTACATGATAAATAAATTTTTGGTGGTCTAATCGTTGCACATGAGGTCATACATACTCTTTGTTCCATGAGAAAAAACTAGGTATGCTTCTAAAATTAGATATGAATAAAGGATATGATAGTGTTTGATAGTTTTCTACATGATATTCTTAAAAAACTTGGCTTTCATCACAGTTAGCGTGAATCAATCATATGTTGTTAAAGTACACTAAAAAAATTTATTTTGTTCAATAGACCCTTAACTAGATACTTTCAATCATCTAGTGAACTATACCAAGGTGACCCTTTATCTCCTTATTTAATAATCATTATTATTGACATAATGGGGAGAGCTTTCTTAAAAGCAAAATATAGAAGGAAAAATCAAAGGTATTCAGTTTGTAACAAATGTCCCCTTTGAATCTCATCTCCAATTTGTCAATGTTACTTTTATTTTTGGTCATATCTTAGTCAGCAAGGTCATGGAATTTAAATAGATATTATCATGTTATAATAAGGTCATTGAACAAATAGTTGATACTACAAAATCTATAATATTTTTTATTAACATTGCCCTATATTTATAAGATATTATTATAGATATTTTAGTGTTTAAAATGTAATATATATGTGTGTGTGGCTTCTATTGGGGGCCATCCCATTAAAATAATAAAATATTGCATTGCACTCATTAGATTTTTTAATACACAAGTTTTTATGAGGGGTCCTGGTCCCCTCATATTGAATGGGGTTTAAACCTTGGACATCCCAAAGAGAGGCCAAATGATAAGGAATCTTAGACCTAGGGGCTAATTATTTTTAGACCTAGGGTATGTTAATTAGGACTTAGTGTTCATAATAATCAACGTGAGTTGTTTTTAACCTCCGTTGACTAGTCTAGGTGTAGGTGTTTTTGTTTTTAGCATTTTAGGGCTTACATCTTTAGCCTTTCCAAATTTGTGTGCGTAAATCCTTGGATTCGTTCATGATTTCCAGGTTTATAATTTTATTTTGGACTTATTTAACGTCCTAAGTTTTCAATAATAATTAGCTTCAATAATTTCATATCATTGGTATCAGAGCGAAGGATTTTTGTGGAGGATTTGGGTAATTTCCGTTCTCCATAGGGTGGTTTGAAAGTTTGTCACCACCTTCGTTCCAGTGTGAAGCTCAGAAAAATTGCACAAATTTTTGCTGCCAATATTGCAAAAAAATTACAAGCAATTTTTATTGTTGACTAAATTATTGTCTTTGTGCCTAATAATTTTAATCATCGCAGTTGCACAAGAGGCCACTATATAAAAAAAAAAAAACTTGAAGGGGATTCATTTTTGTCGCCTACGTCCCTCATTTGGCACCATTGGAGCAGCGTTTCCTCGACACGATCTACGAGGAACGTTTTCCAAATAATTTTTCTTGGATTCTGCATCTTTTCGATGCCTTCGAAGAAATTTCGTTGATCTGCGTCCGAAGCCAACAGCGTTTCATTGAATTCTGAAGCTGAAGAAATTTTTTTCTTCGATCTACATCTTTTTGACGCCTCCGAAGATCGAAAGTTTTGGGAAAGTGGCCCTGTCGCTGTTTGTTTCGACCCTTTATGACCTGCGGCTTTCAACGCCTATCTAGGATGTTCAAGGTGATCCAAATCAGAAAGATCTATCTAGCAGTGACAAACCCGGTGGATTCAACCCGGATCTTCTCATTCCATTATGCATCGCTGCTGTCGTTGTTCATTTGCTGCCACCGTCACTATCGCATTCCAATCCTATCCGTTGCTACGATTTTTGTCACTGATAGAGTCGCGTGACGACGGTAGCTCTGCCCTACGATTTGTGATGCAGACGACATTCCCATAGGTCTATCCTGTGTTTACCTGCATGATCTGTGCGTTCTGACCTCCGACATTCTTTCCCATAGAAAAACTACTATTGGGTTCTTTAACAAACTGTCAGATCTACGGAGGAGCCAACATTGGTCAGAGGCGACGGACATCTGTAACCTATCCCACCGCACTATGTAGTCTACCTACCGATCATGGTCGAGTTACAGAGGACACTATTCGCAGTCCGTCATTGCTGACCATAGCCAGAAGCACCCGCAATTAAAAAAATAAAATCAAACCGGTGACCTATAGCTGTTGCACCCGACCTCGGCCTGCATGCCTGAAGAATTTTCTTTTCGATTGGGGGGATCACAATTTACCCGTAGCTCATGTTGGACAGTTTTCAGGTGAGGGCTATGCTTCACTATTTTCGACGACACCAAGACACTCTGACGGCCGTTACGGTCTTCCTGCCTCATGGTCGTCGCCGTGATCAGCCTGCGCAGACCGCGCATTCAGACCCAGGATCGCGTGTTCCCTTTTGCCGCCAATTTGTTTCTTTGGTAAAGCATTTACCAAATAAAATATTAGCCCAGCATTACATTCCTTTTAATTAAAAAAAAAAAAACAAAAAGAGATATATATATATATATATATTAAAAAAAACAAAAAAAAAACATATATTATATATTCCTTTTTTTTTTTTTTGAAAGTCAATTTGACTTTTTCTAGAATTGTGCAAATATTTCTTTCGCCCTTATATGTTATAAATTTGCAATTTTTGCAAATTGAATTGGGCACTTTTATTTTGCACATTTTGTAATTTGTCTTTTTGTGACAATTTTTGCTGGCGATCACTCGGGGTCAAATGGCTTCCGAATTAGCCGATAAGTTGGCTCAAGTAACCCAACTTGTCAGCGTTTTTGCTGATAAGGTTACTTCTAATGAAGTGCAACAATAGTGTGAGGTTCCGATTTACACTGGTTCGCGATATCCTGAAGTCCTCAACAGTTGGATTTTGGACACGGATAGTTGGTTTCAGTATATCAAGATCGCAAAAGATCAGGAAGTTAACTTTGCAAAGTTAAAACTTTTTGGCATTGCCAAGGTCCTTGTCACTGATCGACAATGGACCCAAAATCCCATTGACACGTGGGATGAATTGCAAAGAGTATTGAAGAATAATTTTTATCCTTCAAACTATGCCACTGACCTTGAGATCAAGTGGCTTCGTCTTCGACAAACCTCCAATATGACTGTTCATGATTATATTTTTCAATTTAGCAAGTTGCGGATTTTGAATTCTATACAAGATAATGCAGCACAACTTGTTAACAAATTCAAAAGTGGTTTGCAAGAGCCCATTTACAAGAAGATGAAATACAAGTTGATTGTTAACATTGACATGGCTTTCAATCAAGCTCTTCTTACAGAGGAGGAAATGAGGGAGCAATCGCGTGGGACTCGCTCTTCTATGTCGGGAGGAAATCAAAAGGCTTCTCCACAACCTTCCAAGGGAGCTAAATCTTCTTCTTCTCCTTCTCCCTCTTCTTCATCTTCCCCTTCTTCTTCACAAAAATCTTCTTCTTCTAAATCACCTTTGATTTGTAATTATTGTAAAAAGCCAGGGCATACTCAAAAGAGATGTTTTAAGTTGCAAAATGTGAAGAAACAATCCCTAGTTGTAAAGCCTTCCAATGAGGACTCACAAGAAAGTCCCATTGAGGCTACAGGGGAACGTAAGCCTTATAAAGAATTGGCAGGGTTAAACAAGTTGACCCTTATGAATACTTCACAAGGTGATCGCGAGAATTGTTTTGTGACTATGGTCCATCTCAGTGACACCTTTATGGTGATTGTATAATCGATAGTGGCTCGCAAAAAAATCTAATTGCGAGGTTCGTTGTTGACAAACTAAAGTTACCGATGAATCCCCATCCTCATCCTTATCCTTTGGGATGGAAGGACAATGGGATTACATCCGAAATCACACACACATGCACTGTGAATTTTGCTTTCAGTCCTTCTTTTGTGGACTCGGTTGTGTGCGATGTAACTCCAATGGATTGTTGTGGCTTGTTGCTTGGAAGACCCTATCAATACAATAGGAGGTCTATACATGATGGGTAAAAAAATACATACACTTTGCACAAAGACAATAAAGCATTCATAATCAGAAGTACACAATAAACACCACATAATTTGATGTTGAGTTGTAGACAAGCACGCAAAGCTGTAAATCAAGCAAAGGAACTAGCACTCATCTTCATCAGACCAATTCAAGAAGAAAAGCAAGCACCTAAGCACACTAATAACAGGAGTTCTTCGGTTCATTCAATACTTCAATCATTTTTTTATGTTTTTCAAGAACCCACAAGTCTTCCACCTGAAAGACAGATTAATCATAGTATTGAGATTGTTCCTGCATCTTCTCTTCCTAATTCTTCAATGTATAGACAATCAATAGTGCAAATGGAAGAAATTAAAAATAAAATTCAAGAATTGTTGACTAAAGGGTTCATCAAACCCAATACTTCCCCTTGTGCTTCTCCTATCTTGCTTGTGTTGAAGAAGGATGGCACATGGAGATTATGCATTGATTTCAGGGCACTCAATAAGATTACAATCAAGAATCGTTATCTACTTCCTCGCATTGATGATCTTTTGGACCAATTGTAAGGTGCAAAATTCTTCTCCAAAATTGATCTCAAAAGTGGGTATCATCAGGTGAGAATTCAAGTAGAAGACACTTGGAAAACAGCATTTAAGACCAAAATGGGACTCTTTGAATGGCTTGTCATGCCCTTTGGCCTTACAAATGCTCCAACTACATTCATGCGGTCGATGAATGAAGTATTCAGAGATTGTTTGGATCAATTTGTAATCATCTATTTGGATGACATTCTTATATATTCTTCTACTTAGGAGAATCATTTGGAACACTTGAAAACGGTTCTTCAAACTCTTCGAAAGAACCAATTGTATGCAAATTTTCCTAAGTGTTCCTTTGGGCAAACATTCATTGCCTATCTTGGATTTGTAATTAGTGAAAAAGGTGTGCAAGTAGATCCTTCCAAAGTTGAAGTTATCTTCTCTTGGCCAACTCCTACTTCAATCACGGAGTTAAGGAGTTTTCTTGGACTTGACAATTTCTATCGCAAGTTCATTGGAGGATATTCTTCTATTGCAGCACCTTTACACTATTTGACGAAGATCAAAGTTCAGTTTCAATGGACAAAGGAACAACAAAAATCCTTTGACACATTGAAACAAAAATTGAGTACTGCTCCAGTTCTTGTTCTTCCTGATTTGTCTCAACCATTTGAGATAGAAACTGATGCTTCACAAGTTGCACTTGGAGCTGTGCTCCATGCAAAATGGCCATCCAGTGGCCTATCATTCAGAAACATTTTCAGAGGCCAAGAAGAACTATTCTACATATGATAAGGAGTTCTATGCTTTGGTTCAAGCAATCAAGTATTGGAGGCATTATCTCTTGGGAAAAGAAACAATTGTTCATACAGATCACATGCCCCTTAAGTTTCTTCAATCTCAAACAAAAATTGAGGAAGCTAGGCCCATGAAATGGGCATCGTACTTGCAACAATTCTATTTGGTAATCAAGTACAAGAAATGACGAAACAATGCAGTGGCTGATTGTTTGAGTCGTCCTCCTTCTACTCTTGTTTTGACAATATCCTATGGATCCAAATTTTGGCAAAGTTTTCCACCAACTTTCCAATCCTTCTTCTTCAAATTTGAGAGCTCTTCAAGACTTTCATATTTAGGATGGATTGTTGTACAAATTGGACAAACTTTATGTTCCTCATGGGAATAGGGAGTCTCTTTTGAAGGAGGCTCATTCCACACTCTATGGGGGACATTTTGGTAGGCAAAAAAATCTTCATCATCTGCAAAGGTTTTTCTTTTGGCCACACATGCAAAGAGATGTTCTTCGCTTCTTGCGATAATGTGCAGTATGTAATCGCTCCAAATCAGCCAATAGAACATTTGGAATGAGCATGCCTTTGCCCATTCCTTCTCATCCGTGGGAAATCATTTCCATGGATCTCTTGAGCGGTTTTCCAATGACAGTACGTAAGCATGATTGTGTCTTTGTTGTGGTGGACAGATTTAGCAAAATGGCCAAATTCATTCCTTGTCGCAAGACAAGTACTACACAGGATCTTGCCCAACTCTTCTTTGAGGTGGTATGGCGTTCTTTTGGTCTTCCTACCAGCATTATCTCTGATCGTGACTCACGCTTTGTGGGTCACTTTTGGCGATCACTTTGGAAGATTTTGGGAGTATCTCTTAACTTCTCTACTGCTTATCATCCACAATCTGATGGGCAGACAGAGGTAGTTAATCATACTCTAGTGCAGATTTTGAGGATTTACCATCATTCCACTCCATCCAAGTGGGACTTAAGCCTCACTCACATTGAGCACACCTACAACAGGGCCGTCCACAGTTCTACAGGGCACTCTCCATTTGAAGTGTGTTTTGGTTTTCAACCACTTGCTCCTTACGAGTTACCTTTGTCTTTACCTTCTTCAGCCACAATGCACATTCAAAAGGAATAGGACAAGGCCAACTCTTTTGTGCAGCATTTGTAGAATCTTCAAGCCAAAGTGGTTCACATTATTTAGAAGACTCAGCAAAAGCAGAAGCAAAAAATGGACAAGCACCACACACCTCATTCCTTTCAGGTTGGGGACAAAGTATGGTTTCATCTTGACAAACGACGATTTGTAGATAAGGCACATAGCAAAATCAAGCCTCTTCGTTATGGGCCTTATACTATTCTTCAGCAAATCTCTGAGAATGCCTTTCGCTTGGACCTTCCAACACATCTTAGCATTCATGATGTTGTCAATGTTGATCTTCTCAAACCATACTATGATTCCACATTGGAGACAGTTCCAGCCATCATTCATCCAGTTGATGTGGTTCCTGATGCTCAGCTTTCGCTTGACGCCGATACAGTCTTTGATACGAAGACCCGACAAACACGTCAGGGTGTTTCTACTTCATATCTTGCGGCCTGGCGAGGCCAATTTCCACATCAGGCTCGTTGGATTTCTGCTCACATTCTGTCTCGGGATTTTCCCTCATTGTTAAAAGCATTGGAGTCCAATGCTTCTTTTGTTGGGACGAATGATAAGGAATCTTAGACCTAGGGGCTAATTATTTTTAGACCTAGGGTATGTTAATTAGGACTCAGTGTTCATATAATCAACGTGAGTTGTTTTTAACCTTCGTTGACTAGTCTAGGTGTAGGTGTTTTTGTTTTTAGCATTGTAGGGCTTACATCTTTAGCCTTTTCGGATTTGTGTGCGTAAATCCTTGGAGTCGTTCATGATTTCCAGGTTTACAGTTTTATTTTGGACTTATTTAACGTCCTAAGTTTTTAATAATAATTAGCTTCAATAATTTCATATCACCAAAGCCCTTACCACTGCAATAAGCTTACAACTTATTACACTCATTACATTACTATCAAAAAAATTAAACAATATCCAACTTGTCTTTTTATCAAAGATATTCTTCACTTACCTTTTTGTTAAAGTTATTCACCATTTTTCTCAAATTGTTATGTTTTCACAATCAAATCCTTGATATCATTTTTATTTAAGAGATAAAATCTCACTTGTATAGTCGCCTTCTAAAATTTGAATTTTACCAAGATGAAATTCAAAAATACTAGCTAAAATATTTGATACCTAGTTTTCATATCTATAAATATGTCATCAAAAACAATCTGTCAATTCCTTAATAACTCTTTTTTTAGGGGTCTTATTCGTACCTCTAATATTATAACATATCATTTTCATCATAATGTTTTATTTTTATTTGTGGGTATTTTCCCACTTCTTTTTTATTAAAGGAAAAGATTTATTTACTTAATAAAAAGAAACAAAACTCTCTAATCAGAGATATCAAAGTGAACAGAGCATTCTAGAAAATAAAACATGAAGACAAAAAAGGACCTCATTATTGGAGTCCTTGTCATCCTCGCATATAACTCCTGCTCTTCTACTTCTTGATTATTTGGTAGCAATAACCGGGGGCTATATTTATAGCCTAATTTACTAGTGTGTTGGCCTCTTTGTTGAATTCTCGCCTTATCTGTTGTTAGGATATTTTGCCAATTATGTTGCCTAGTTGTCTAATCCTATCTTGAATAATATTTAGTTGTAAAGATCTAAAATCTTTATTTTTTGCAAGAGTTGTAATTATCAATTTATAATCCTCGTAAACTATGACCTGAGTGATTACTTGCTTTACCACTAATTTTAAGTTGATTTTATATCCAATAACCTCCCTGTGTCAGGAAATATTGGAGATTAAGTTGGTATATCATTCTTATTTCTATGGGTTACAAGTCTTCTTCATACTATTGTTGACAAAAATTAGATTTAACATTTAAGACTAATTATTTTTTTATCCTTTGTATTAGATTTTTTTTGTCCTTACCTTTTCCTTCAAAAATCCTCTAGTTTCTATCCAACCAGATGTGTCAGATGACAAAATATGGTATAGAGCTCCATAGATATTTTAGGAGGGGCTTACCTGCCAGTTTATCTTTATATTATTTGTTCCACTTGGTAAAACATGTGTCTATGGTTAACCTTCCAAAGTAGGAAGTGCCAATATTAGTTATTCCTAACAAAATAGAATTTGCCTTTGGATACTCAAACAAAATATGGAAAATTGTTTCACTATTTTACATGCACCTATAACAAATATGAGGCACTTTTATACTCATCTTTTGCAAATTATCATCTATTAATATTTTATTTTGAGAGACTAGCTAGTTGAATACTTATAGTTTAGGTGGTGCTCGATTTGCCACACTATCGATAGTTTTTTTTTGGTAGGCCCAATCTACTGATGTTGGACTCTTAGATGCATTGAGCATCCCCCATTACTATTGATGATACCCCAAATAATTTTATTTAGAATTGTGGGATGAAGAGGTCTCATTCTTGCCACGTGGGACTTAAAATAATCCCAATCTCCTTGAAGTTGAGATGGAATGGAAGGGGAGATCCAGTTCAGATTTTTTGAGTTCCAATAAAACAAGTCACCTAATTTGAGTATTCTTTGGCTTTCCAAGTTATTCTGCAATTTGAATGGAGTTCTCTCTCTTAATGGTGGATTTCCTGGGATTGGGTTTTACCATAGATTAATTGACTTACCATATTCTGATAGCCAAGAAATTCTATCCTCTATTATGCACTTTGATGCCACTACATGTTTTCAAACCAACAAGGCTCTGGGAAGTTTATCTATGTGTTTGAGCATTTGAATACTCGTTTGATTATTTATATACTTGTTGACTAGTATGCATTGCCATGCTCGATTATGATTAAGCATGTTCCAAAGAATTTTTTCTCCCAGTGCTTTATTTATTAAGGGGGGCTATCCATTGGTTTTTTATGCATGCTCTAATACACTTGATGACCTGATGTGAGAATCCAAATTTTTGTAGGACCCGTTCTACAAATTGTATATTAACTCGATCAAATGTATTTTCCATATCAATTTTTATAACAATTTGCTTCTTTTTTTATTTTCTACTACTATGGAGGGTTTCATGCACCATTATGATATTATCATATATTTTTTTTCCAAGCATGAACCCCCCTTGCTCTTTTGATATTAGTTTATCAAGTTTCTTCTTTATTCTATTGGCCAATAGTTTGGTAATAATTTTATAGGAAGAATTACATAGAGAAATTGGTCTGAATCTAGAGAACGTAGTGGTATTTTTTTCTTTTGGAATCAATGCTAGAAATATGGATTTGATGGCTCCAATAATATTAGCTTTCACCCTAACATCCTCAATCATGCGTAGCAAATATTCTTTGATGATGTGTAAGTATTATTCATAAAATTTATTTGTGAATCCTTCAGGTTTGGGAGATTTATCCTTTGGTAGAGCTATTATAATCTCCTTAAATTCCTCCATAGTGATTGGCTGACTGGGATCTTGTTTGTCTTCCAAAATTAATACTATCAATATATGTTGCAGTAGTATTCCCTAGGAATATGGGTTACAATTTTCTCTGGAGAGCATAGCTAAGTAATGTTGATTGGAAAGTTCCTTAATTTTTTCCATGTCTATATAAGTGGTTCTTTCATGCTCTATCCCCTTAATTGTGTTTCTTTGGTAGTGTTGCATGTTTTTAGAAGAAAATATTTGGTGTTTCTATTCCCCTTGCTTAGTAAAACGTTTTAAGATCTAAGCCTCCAATGCGTTTCTTTAATGCTTAATTTATTGAGCTTCTAAATCAGGTTATTTCTTGCATATTCTTGCCATGGTTGAGGAGGATGGTCCTAAATTTTTGTTTCTAACTGCTCTAGTTGTTGCATCAATTGCTTCTTGTTTGGTTTGACTCTCACTTTTCTACCAACCATTTTTATCATGTGCTTCAATTTTTGAATTTTGTTTTTCCACTTTTCTTAGGGGTTGGTGGATTGGACTTGTTGGTTCCAAGTGTTTTCCACAAGTTCATTGAAATATTCTTTTACCACCCATTAAGAGTTGTACTTAAAAGAAATTTTTTTGGGTTGTAGGCTTTTGTTGCTATCCAAGATAATTAGCTTATGTTATGAGATAGAGTTTTGAATGACGTGACTAGAAATGAGGGGAAAGTGCATTAGGATATTTTCACTGATTAAAAATCTATCCAGTATTTCTACAATATAGTTTGTTCTTGCTCTTTATTGCTCCAAGTGTACTTTTCTTTGGTTAGTCGAATGTCTTGTAAACTTTCATCCATCATAATTTTATTGAGCATATCTCTATTTTGATCCCTTGATAAACTTCCCCCAACCTTCTCCTAGTGGTAGAAAATCATGTTGAGATCTCCTCCCAGTATTATATTGTCAAACTTCTCAATGTCTAGCCATTGTGCTAAGTTTTATCATGCTTCTCTTTTCTGAATAAGATGATTTGGACCATAAATATTTATTACTGCTACACTAGTTCCATATGGTAAGAGGAATTTTGTACCTATCTAGTTATTGTGCTTATATTATAAGCTACAAACTAATTATTGTGGGTCCCAAGAAAAATTCAGTCCCCTTGAAGCTCGTACAGAATAAACAATTATCAATTTTGATTGTACCCATATCTTTTGTCATTCTATAGTCATTGTTGCCTCTATTGTTTTTGTTTCCTGAATATAGACTATTGTTGGCTTTTGATCTTGTATTATAACTTTGAGATGGTTTTTTTCAAAGGACTTCCTAGTCCCCTACAATTCCATGAAATAATTTTCATTTTTCGATTGCTTCTTATTTTTTGCAAGCTCTCCTCAATTTTGACCTGTGTTTTGGATTGCAAGTCTTTCTAAGCTTGCTCATTTTTGAGTTTTTGGTTTAGTTTTCTTCCCTTAGATGTAGATCGTGTGGTTGATAAGCCCCTAAAATCACTATTTCCTCCACTTGAGTTTCATCTACCTCTTCTTTTGAGTTCGCATAGGTTTATTCTCCAACTATTGTGTTCTTTGGTGTATCTCCTAAGATCTCTGGTGAGTTGTCAGCTTCATTTATAGGTATCTTCTCTTTACCTTTAGGAACCATCACATCTAGAGAGGTGATTTCCTTTTCTCCCATTAAGACTTACAAATTTATTTTTGTGTTGGAATATTTTTTGGTCCTATGGTTGAGGTTTTCGTTTCTTGCTTCTTAATCTATGTGGTCTCCATTTGACTTCATGGAATCTTGGTTCTTCCTTTTTTATTTCTTGTGCTTGTTTAATTAAGTGGTTTTAGGAGAAGTACCCATTCTCATGGCATATTATACACTTGAATGGTATATACTCGTAGTCGAGGGGTTGGTTATGTATACAATCAAACACCTTTATTCCAATATGCTCAGGCAAACCCTTTCTCATATTGACATGCACACAAATGCGTGTGCATATAGAATTATTGGCCTTTGGAGGAGCCTAGTCAATGAACATTCTAATAGAATTCCCTATTAATTCCATTGAAGGTTTGTTCCATAGGTGCAGTGGTAGAAATGGCAATCTCACCCAGATATAAAATTCTTCAAGCTCCTCTTGAGTATCAAATATCGTGCTCCACGAGGTCATGTAGAGTGCACAGGATCCCAAAAACCAAGGATCTCCATGAATGATAGTGCTCTTGTCCTTCATAGAGGTAAATTTAATGACAAATTATTCCCTACCTATCCTCATGAATTCATAAGAGGAGACTTTACCCCCTAGTGTGTGTTAATGCATTTCTAAATTGTGATTGGACTAGGCCATATACCTACAAATTTGCATGCAAGGGATTGGGTGGAAATCATGAGAAAAGGATGTTGGATAAGGGTTGGAGGCAACTCATAATTGAATATTCATCTAACTTGGGTAGACAGGTACCATTGTTAGATTGATTATGTGGTTTTGGATGGGGTTTTTTCCTCACTTTAAGCACTTGACGCATTGATCTAGCTTCTCCTCATCAAAGGGAAACTATTGTGAAAACATGGAGAAGGCCTCATTGCTTGCTTGTTTGAAAAGTGAGGCCACTATCATCATTGCAACCAATAGACTACCATAAATCACTTCCCAAAGAAGAGGTCCCTATTTTCAAATCCCTAGCCAATGAAAGATTTTCAAAGCTAAAGCTAAAGGAGTACCATACCTGAACCGATACTTGTGATCTCTCTTGGAAAAATTGATTGATGCTAGGGTTTTTTATCTTCCACCAAATTCGTTCCTCCCCCATCCTATGAAATAATTTTCCAAAAAAATATTGTCACTTGTGTTTTTTCTCTATGCTTCACTTTGCAAACCCTAGATTTGTTGCATGCACTCCATAATTCTAGCCAAACAAACTTCTTTAAACTATTGTTCAAATACACAAAAAAATTGCAGATGGATCTTTAGATGTCACTATGGTTGCTCCTATTTTTCTCTTAGGAACTCCCACTTTAACATTAGTAGGTGAGTCCCCACTTCTTGTTAACACTTGTGATATTTGCTTTTATTTTCCCATATCAATATATGTCCGAGTTTCTTTTTATCTTTGTTTTTGTTTCTTAAGTCTTCCTCTTTTTTAATTACAATTAACATTTTATTCTTCATTAATATTTTCATTGTTTTCACATTTTTTATAGTGAGACTTATCATCTATAGATTTATTTTGCTCTAATGAATCTAAAATGCAAGGAATAACCTCAAAAATACTTTCTTCTTTATGTTGCCCTAGAAACTGTAAAGTGTAAGGATACTCCATCATGACAATTATCTTCTTGTGCTACTCTAAAAACTCTAAATCTCTATGTATTTCCTTCATCCCTATTTATTTATTATGTTTCTTCTAAAACCTAAAGTGTAATGGATAACCTCTACACTAATTTCATTTTTATTACCAAGAGAGGATTCTATACTTCTTTAGAAAAATGAAGATGACTTACCTAGAAAAAATTTGCCTCTATTATTTTTTTTAATTTCCTCCACATATTCCTTTGCACATTTAATTTCTAAACTTGCACATTGTACTTTATCATCCCTTGTATCATTCTTTATTTATTATAATGGTTGATCTGAGTGAACTATGATGGCCTTTGTCATATGATGTTGTAGCTAGGATTTCTTTGCCTATTTATTTGGAGTGGAATATCCATGATCTAATCCAACTTATATTATAGTATAATTTCTTTGCTTCATCTTGAAGTTTACTTCATGACCAAAATTTTATTTTTCTTCATAGTTCTTACTTTCCAATCTCTTGTCATGTGTCCAAACTCATAACAACTATGGCAATAGAATGTAATATTTTTATAATCCACTTTTTGACCCCATTCTCTTGATTCAAATTTAATCTTAATGGATTGTGGCAAAGGTTTTGAAATATCCATATCAACGCATATTCAAATATATAGTATGATTTTTCTCCTTAGTAGTTAGTCCCTCCTCTATGAACTCCCTTAGGGTATTTCCAATATCCTTCAAAACCTTATTGATAAGTTGATATGGAAGTCCAAAAAGCCTAACCCACATTGGAAGATTTTTATTAGTTTTTGTCTCGACATAAAAATTCTCACTCCATGGTCTTAAATAACATCTTTCCCCCCAAACCATGGGCCAACACCCTTTATTGTATCCATAATTTCTAAAAAAATATAATAAGGAAAATTACCTTTAGGAAGAAAAGTCATAGAGTAATTTGAATTCAATCCCCACTTCCACTTGATCCAATTTTGAATCTTTGAAAACCTTGGCCAATATCCATAGAACTTATATTAACCATCTACTTTTAAGAACCATTATACCATGCTTGATCATCTTATCCTTGATAATCACTTCAAGTGTAACATATGCTTCCTATATTTAACTTACCATATATTCGTTTTCCCTCTTATCTCCAACTTGGGCATCCTAACTTCCCATTAGGTCTTTCAAATATGACTTTCCTTTTATGTTACCTAGTGGGGGTCACTCTTAGATTACACTTGCTCTTGACTCGTACTCATTTAAAGTTGTAAAATTACCATTAATGTATCTATAAATTGTTTTTTTATATAAATCAAAGTAGGAGGAACTCTAGAACTCAATTTTAGAAAGATTGAAACATTCTGAATCAACTTTGTCCATGAAGAAGGGAGCTATAAGTAATGCAACTAGGGAGTTTATTGGCAAGTTGTAAAGGTAAGTTCTTCACCATGGCTTGAATAATACAACTCATAAAAACTATATTGCAATCTATCACTCTATATAATACCACTTTCATGATTTCCAATATCTACAGCATCTAAAGTTGAAAAAAATTAAAGATTTCCTTTGAAAATATGTGAGAAAATATTTGGGTTTTCTCTTTACAAGTAGGATAGGATTTGTAAATAAAATAATATCGAAGGAGTTAGCTTGCAAAATTGAAAACTTGGTTGGAGTGTATTCAAAAATCAAGGAAAGAGTTGGGTAAAAATATTGGTTCAAAAATACATAGATTTTGTTGATGCAATAAAATTATACAAGAAACAAACCCTGCCTAGAATCTTAGAAATATGGAACTTCACATCAGATAGTTTGTAATTGATCAAGAAACACATTAGGTATTAGTCAATGATGAGGATTCTAAAAAACTTTCGTTTAATGCTTGGTTGAATCCTTATCATATTATTTCTAATCTAAAATCTCAAGCATTGGGTTGAGAAGTTTAGATTGTAAAGAATCTAAGGTAGAAAATATATTAATATGAATAGCTTCTTTAGATTATGGATTTCTATTAGCAATATGGTTGGAGAGGATCTCAAATTAAGCTTCAAAGGATGCTTCAATACTTTGATCTAATTATTTTTAAATGAAATGAGAAATTAGTTTGGAATCTATCAAAATATCATGGATGCTTGGTAAATTTGGAATATGAGGATTTAGAGCAATTGAAAATACCTACTTCCAAACATTTACTTTGGAAGACTATTTGGTCACTAGAGGCTTTCAAGAAGTGGATGTAATGTAAAGCACCAAGAAAATAGGAATATCACAAGAATATAGAGAGATATTTTGGATAGCCCAAGCATTCCTAAAGTCAAAATTTTTGTTTGGCTAGTAGGTTATAGAATAATATTATCCTGGGATACCCTTATGAAAAGGTATTTTCATGTCCCCTCACAATATGTTCTTTGTAAAAGGGAGGAGGAGAGTATAGACAATCTCTTAGGAAACTACTCAATAGATTGGAATCTATGGCAATGGATTCTTAATATGTTTGGTAAATGTATGGTGATGAGTGGAAGAATTGAATAGTGGTTAAATCAATCGTAGAGCACTTTTAAAATTGAGGCTTTACAGACAATTTGGGATATATCAAAAGATATAATACTTTGGACTATATGGCTAGAAAGGAATAGAAGAATATTTAAAAGAAAGGAAAGTAGTTTATAGGTAATTAAAAGGAAAATTTGTTTAGCCATAGAGGAGTCTAAACCAACCCTATTAACTCACCTAATCCCTAATTTGGAAGCAAAGAGCATTGATAGATGGATTCAATTCATCAAATGGAATTATGATATTGGGTACAAGAGAAACAAAAAGAAGAACAAAAATATAAAGTGAAAACCACAAAATGTGGATTTGGTCAAATTGAATTTTGATGGAGCATCTAAAGGGAATCCAAGACCAACAGGAGGAGGAGGAATAATTAGAAATAATAGAGAGATTTTGTCTCATTATGCTTTTAATAGTGGATTTAATACAAATAATGAAGTTGAAGCTTGGGAAGCTTTGGAAGGGTTAAAATATGTAAACAAATGAAATGGAAGAGTATGGATGGAAGGTGATTCACTCATAGTAATAAATGCAATTTTGAGGAAAGCAAAGGATCCATGGAATATACAAAGAGATCATTATGAAAATTCAAGACCTTGCTATAGAGTTTGAAGAAATCAAGTTTACATATACGTTAAGGGAAGAAAACAAATGTGCAGGTAGGCTAGCCAATAGAGAGGTTTTAATTGAGGATCATGAAGTTAAATAATCTTTTCCATGGTTAGAGGAAGTAGTAAGTTTAGTTGAAGTTGATAACAAAATATTGATAGCCTTAATCGAATAATGATTAATATTTACTTTAATATTTTTCATTAGTAATATTTGCTTTATTTTATAACATTAATGTGTTTTCATATAAACTATTTAGTACAATTTTTGTGGTTGCACTTATGCTTCATGAAGGAAACTGACAATATAGATATGTTAAAGCAGAATATGATAGTGCAATATTTTTAAAATATTACTCTACTAAGATTCAATGCATAGATAGTAGAGGTGGACTTTTAGTATTGTGAAGGTTGTTGTAGGAAAATGTCAAGAAGGATGCTAAATTTTGAAATATTTGTATTCACATAGAAAATTGAAGATCCAAAAAATAAAAATCAAGAATTCAAACATTTTATGAAAAATTATGTAGGTATCTATCTATAGCATCTCAATCAATATGAGAATAAAAATCTATTTGTAAACTCTCGAGCTCTAAAGGAGAGAGTTGTGGCTTGTTAAGGGTGGGGGACCTAAGTACAATACCTTGTTCCCCAGAAAAAAAAAAAGTACCAATTATGGTTTAACATATTAATAATGATGAAGGTTCGAGGTGTAGAGCAATTGGTTCCTCCAAACCCCATAATGGGGGCAGAGGTCCAAGGTTCAAATATTTGTCCTCATCGGACTGAATGCTTGTCCCTTTCCTGGTGCTTTCAGTGGCATAAAAAAATTAAAATGATTGTGACATGGTGGTTATAGGGGTGGACTACATGGAGATCTGTGTGGCAGCTTTCAGGACGGACAATGCAGAATACTGTAGTGGCCATAAAAAGTTGGATAGCCTACCCGGATTCATGGTGGCTACCGATTCCACCATAAATAATAAAAATTAAAAAATATATATTAATAATGATACAATATTTCAAAAGAACTAAATTATAAAAATATGTATGTATAATTGGTTATATGGATTTAAATGACCCTACTCGTATTCTATTATGAACACATGTTGGTATTACTATAGCTTACCAATTAAGCTCATTCTATTTGACATAATTTTGTATAGTTTCACTAGTATCCCCCAATTAATCAATAGTTCCCACACTTAGAGCCATCAAAAATAATATATGTACTTTAGGTTGGAAATATATAAAATATTTCCAAATATATAGAAGGGTAGACAATGATTCTTATTGGAGTTGAAAAGGGATTTTAGAATGACCTATCAAGGTTTATAAAATAAAATAAAAAAATCTTGGACAATTATAAAAAGCAAACTTGTGTGTCCAAAACAAGGAGAAGATATAATAGCTTGGGCGACAAAGACCTCAAGAGTTTATTTAGTTAATACAGGCTACAAGGATCTTTTAGGAGAGCAACTAAACAAAATAAAAGGAGTGTTTATTTGAATATTTGGAGTTTAAAAGGTTGGCCAAAGACCAACACTTTTGCATGGCTAGCCAAGCATGATAATTTAACACGAGAATATAAAAAAGAGAGGACCCTATGGTCCGTCACAATTTGTACTTTATAAATAATATTTAGAATATAGGGACCATTTCCTATTCAAATGTCCTTTTGTTTGAACATTATGTCATTTTTTGGTAGGTATTTTTGTGTAGGAGACAATATGGAGGATTTCTTCCAGCTTTAGAAGCTACCAATAATAAAGCATAAAGGACTCTATATTATTCATGAAATTGGACCTATTCTTATTTGGTGACATATTTGCTTTGAAATAAATGGAAGTATTTTCCAATATGCTCAAATTCTTCCTCATCAATATGGATTAAAATATGGTTCAATATTAAAGAAATAGGAATAATGTTTTTGAAGCACTTCAAAACTTAAATTGAAATGGAGCATAAGATGCTTAGAATTTTTAAACTTTTTATTGATTTTATTCCAACAAATTGTAGACAAGTTTTAGAGGTAAGCTTGGTAAAATGGTCAAAACCACCTCAAGAATGGATGAAGGTAAATGTTAAGGAGGCATCTAGGGAAAGCTTTAAGCCAACCAGTATGGGTGGTATTTACATGAATGATCATGGGAATCCTTTGTTCTTATTCAAAGGACATCTTAGGTATCACAATAACAATTATGCAAAAACTATGGCCATTAAATTCAACCTACAAGGAGCTAAATAAAGAATGTATATTATGTTATTGTGGAATTTGACTCAAATATCTTCATTGATAAGATAAAATTTAACAACAATTTCAAGTAATAAAGAGTTGGTAATCTTGATAATCAAGGAAATATGCTCCCTAAAAAGCAAAAATATTAAACACCCATTTTTACCACATCAAAAGAGAAGGAAACAAAATAGTTATCTAGCTAGCAAAAGAGGCTTCACATCAAGATAAATAGGAATAACAGGTGGTCCTAGAAAGGAATGTTAAAAAAAAAAAAAAATTCTAGTGGTTTTAGCTTTTCACCAAGAAGATCTTAATGATAATGGAAAAAAGCTAACTATAAACTCTATCCATAATTTTTCTTTCTCAAGGACCTACAAGAACATTAATTATTGTTATAAGGTAGCAAAAAGCCAAAATGAATTGGAAAACCCAAAAGAAACAACTTTTTTCTTTTCATGATAAAAGTTGGTCAAACTTGATTATGGACCTATAATGTGTAAGAAATGCTTATTGGATGCAAAAAAAACTTTACATTTATGTGATAGAAAAATATTTACATGCACGAGCAAGAATAGAGATGGAGAGAATTATAACCAACTTTGCAACTACCCATAGCCCTCATAATAGTATACATGGATATGTCATCATAATGTAATATTCATAATTTTCCCCCTTATTACATCAATGCCCAATCCAAGAACATGCAAGAAAATTTATAAATTTTTCAAATTTAACTAGTGTAAGATACTTTATCAAAAAATTTGCATGTTGCTTTTTTTTTAGACAAAATTAGAGTTGTATGTTGTATTCTTGAACATGTTTGTGAATGATATGACACTAAACTTTAATGTGTGCACTCATAAAAAACTAGATTGAAAACAATATTTAGAAATTTTTGGTTGTCATAGCTCAAGTTGTTGGTTGATTTTGTGGAATTCCCATTCCTAATAAGATACAATATAAAAATATCATCTTATGGATAGCTCCTCCTATAGCATGATATTTAGCCTCAATAGAAGATCAAGTAACAACATCTTACTTCCCCAACAAATCAAACTAAATTCTAAAAATAATACATATCTAGAAGTAGAACTCCTATCATTAATGGATCCTACATAGTCTACATCTGTGAAATCTATTAAGAATAATTAATCATTCTTCTTATAGTATAGATCATACTCAGTCATACCATAGGTATACTTAAGTACCCACTTTATTGCTTTCTGATGGCACACCTTTGGTTCTTTAATTAACCATGAAAGATAGCTAACAACATAATTGATGAATGGTCTAGTGTATGTTAGATAAGTGAGACTTCCAATCAACTAGCAATAGATAGTTCCATTCACCTATGGAGATGGATCATTTTGGGATAATTGTAGCCCTGTATTTACTAGAGCTTCCATGGTCTTACAATTTGTTAGCCAAAACTTCTTGAGCAATGTCTTTGCATACTTCATCTATAACATGAACACATGGTTCTTAGTTTTCCACATCTTCAAGCCAAGACAATAATTCATTAGCCCAAAATTAGTCATGGTGATTGATTGTTTAAATTTTTTCTAGTATCTTCAATAAACTTCATTGAAATTTTAGTGATGACCTGTTCATCGACGTACATGATTATGATCACAACCTCTCTTATTTTTCTTTTGAATTAAATGTTTGAATCATTAGGATTACAACAGAATCTGTCATAGAAGATGCTCATTAATCTTCACATACTAGGATTTAAGAGCCTACTTCATTCCATAGAGAAATTTGATGAGCTATCATACCTTCTTTTATTGATAAAGTATGAAAAATACCTCTAGATATGTCATGTAGACTTTTTTATTAAGATCACCATTGAGAAATACAATCTTCACATTCATTTGATGCAACTACCAACCTAGTTGCACAAACATTGTGGAAATAATTCGAATGGTCTTGATCTTTATTGTTGGTGCAAAAGTTTCATCATAAATTATTCCTTCCTTCTATGTATAGCCCTTTGCAACAAGCCCTACGTTGTATTTGTTGATGATCCCATAAACTTTATATCTGGTCTTGAAAATCCACTTCTAAACAATGGGTTTCTTTCTAAGTGGAAGATCAATAAGTTGCCATGTTGTGTTATTCATTAATGCTTGATATTTGATATTCATGATATTCTTTCACTCCTTTATGAAAGAACTTTATGAATTTTTTAATCTTCATATGTTTGCACCATTATGCTCATCAGGGCTAGGTTTACATTATTTCAAACTCTACTATGAACTTTTGGACCTAAACTAGATGTGTTTAGAATAAGATCTAAATTTACACCATGAACTATACTAAGATACCACTTGGGCCTATGAGTGATCCTTGAAGTGGTTGGTCCTAGGTCATCAACTCCATTAGATTTATTAGGATTATATCCATTATCTTCATCCAAATAAATATCCTCTCTCTTAGAGGCTTCATCATTATCACCATCAAACAAAAAAATAAGTGCCTTGTCAAGAATGTATGGCTTAGAAGAAGAGATACTCATTCTTCTCATTTTCTTTGGAATGTACATGAATGTAATGCATCCAAACATGTATATATGTGATATGGTAGATTTTGATACCCATCCATGCCTCTTTAGATATGACATCATTCAATGGAAGTGTGGGTACAATATTCAACATGTATATTGTAGTATAAACAACTGCCCAAAATATTAGCTCCAAATTGGCATCACTCAATATGCATCACACCATCTCCTAAATAATATGATTTTGATAATTTAAAATTTCATTTCATTGAGCCATTAGGTATTCATAAATGATCATTTGATGCCATGTTGCTTAAGAAAAGCAAAAACATTATTGCTAATGTACTTCCCTCTTGGTCTGAGTGAAGGATGAGTATGGGATGACCAACAATTGTTTCCACATGATCTTTAAAATATTATAAATAATGGAAGGTTTTTTCCTTTATATTTGGGTAATACACTCACATATATTATGTATGATCATCAACAAATAGTAAAAAACATCTACAACCACTAAAACTTGGATCCATGGGTCCCTACAAATAGGTATGCACTAGGTCAAATGGACTTTTCACTCTATGATTGATTAAGCTAAGTGGATCTTGATCGCTTTTTGGCCAAACAACTCATATAAAGGTCACAAGGCTTCATCAATGATGAAATTCCATGTACCATTTCATGATTCAAGAGTGATTTTACATGGTCAAAACTAATATGTCCAAATTGCCTATGCTATAGTGTGGCAACTTTATCTATCTTGATTGTCTCACATTATAACTGTAAGTTGAAACATATTGTCTATGTTAATAGCATGAGTAATTATTGTTGAACATAAATATTTCTCTTAAATGAGATGGATTTTTTTGCACTTTTTTTAGAAATTCAACTCTCAAAATGTGATCAAGCAATTGATTCATAAAAAGTAGTTCTTCATGAGGCTATACATGAAAATAACTTGAGTTAGGTGACAAGTATGAGCTTCAAGATGTAAACAAACAACACCAATACAATAATGTTGTAAATTGAATAGTTATCAAGAGTAACTTGAACATGTTAAGATGGATTTTCAAGACTCAAAAACCATTTCTTTTGGTTTATCATTTTTGTGGTAGCTCTTGAATTAACATACCAAACTAGGGTTGTTTTTAAACAACATCAAGATATTGAACAGAATAGACATAAGCTTATACTTTTGTGTAAAAATAAACATCCTCAGCTACATTGTCATATTTTTTCAATGAGTTTACACAAGTTTTATTAGGGGTCCTAATCCCCTCATACTGAGTGAGGTTTGAACCTTGGACCTCTCAAAGAGAGGCCAAGGCCCTTACCACTATAGTAAGCTTACAACTCTAGCTACATTTTCATATTGGCATTGAGGTGTATTCTCATTTTCAAATGAGAAAACTTTTTCTTACCTTTTGATGAATTATTTGGTTGGTTCTTGGAATAACCTTGTGATAATAGGTTATACTCACACTCTTTAAGTATATGACCTAGTTTCCTACAAATGAAATATGTGATGGTGGACCTAAATTGTTCCTTTGTTCTTGATGGTGTTGCTAAATTTTCCCTCTTTTTTTTTTTATGATGCTTTTTTGGGAGTCCACCACCTTTCTATGACCACATTACCTTCTTGCCTTTTTTATGTGTGTCCAAATCATGTTCATCTTCTATTTTTATCTCTCGAATTGCTTCCTCCTATTGAATCTAATTCATAAGTCTCAAAGTGGAACTTGGATTAGTCATGTTTAGAGTTGATACCAAAATACCAAATTAAAGTGGTAGTGCTCATAACACTATTGGAACAATCACATCATCACTAATGGTTTTTCCTAATAGTTGTAGCAAGGATCACAATTCAATAATTTATCTCAAAAAGCCTTCTAACTTCTCATTGATCTTCATCTTCAATCAATGTAATTAGCTCTATAGGTATATAATTTAGTTCTAATACTTGGATTAGAACAATTTACTAAGTTTATCCCAAGCATCTTTGGTAGTTATTATATCATAAATAATTGACATCATTAGTCACACTAAACATTATTATCATTTTGGATTTATGGTAAGGTTTATCTAACTTATTTATTCATCAAGGTCATTGATATGCCTTTTCATGATGTCAAATACCACTCTATAGATATTTAAATTTAAGGTGAATCTTCTATTTTTTCTTTCATGCAAAATATTTATCACCTTTCAACAAATATGAATTGGTTAATAACATCTTTGGGGTATTAACAAATGTCAATTCTTCACAAAACTACAAAAAATCACTTCCATTGGAATCAACTTGAAAAGAGCTTTCCATCAAGTATGTATATGCCTATACTCACAAAAATATTGATGCCTCAAATCATAAGAAAATATAAGGATCTCACTAGGAAAAAAATTAGGTGTGGGGGATTGATGTTAATCTCCCTCCAAACAACATATCCACATGAATATTCTAGAAAATTTAGAATATAGGATTAATTATTTCATGGTCAAATCATTCAACAACAAAAACAACTTCTTCAAACGTTTATGCATGCAAATGGATGAAGTGATCCACCTATATCGCTTCATTAATTGCTTCAAGTAAAATTGTTTTAAATTATTAAATGACCTTCCCACCATGTGTGTGGGACCAGACATTTTTTTTCCTCCAAATCAAATGAACACACACCAAAATGATGACAAAAGTGCATACTTTCAAATAGATGATATTAGCCCTACGTGCATTAACCAATCATGATCACATTCAAATTAATTAATCACATCTCCATAGTTGAAAACTTGATCAAATAGATTATACTTGGGATGCAATTTGTTTTCAAAATGATTTTATCACTCTATTTACAACTGGTACTCATCAGCATGCAAGCATAAAAATAAATTTTATCATTGGTATCAAATATTTAAGGATGCTTGTAAGCAACCTTTTAGGGTTACTATTGTTTTACGTGACATGATTGGGTCTTCTCCAATAATATAGTACCTCTATATTATTTAGTACCACCAAATTGTATCACCTTTACATGTAGTTGCCTTCATGCACCTTCTATAAAAAGCCTTCTTTATGTCTTCAACTCAAATGTAACAATACCATGGTTAACCAGACCAAAGTTTTTAAATGTCATAACCTCATCATTGCTCCATGCTTATGGTGAACATCCTCACATCGAATGAACATCATTATGTACAATGCACATGACACTCCTACTTATAGTAAGTACCTTATGTCGAACGAGTTATATGCCTAGTGAGTGACAACACTTGTATTTGCTTAGCAACTTTATCCAGAGAATAATGTGTGGTATAAATAATCTCATATGAAGGATTCAAACAATCCATGCAACATAATCTTCTGAAGACCTCTTCATAAGATAGCTTGGTCAAGGTAGACAATCCTATCAATGCAAACTCCTTCCAAATGACTTGATATTTTATTTAGATGACCCTATTGTATGATGACCTAGTTCAAATGACCCTATTATATGATGACTGAGTTTAGATAACCTTATTGTATGATGGTTCGATTTATATGATAAAGGATCTTACATAGACTATCTTTCATGTTCAAGACCCATGCTTACTTCAATACTCTAGTGTGACTCTAGTACGCCTCAGACATTGAACGAATCATTTTAAGACAATGCTTTCTCCAATCCTAGATGAAAATAAATCTTCAAAACTTCTTATTGCAACATCCAAATCAACATCTCAAATCCTGATCATAACTTCATATGACCCTCATGATTTATGAGATGACAACTCTTCCATCATGAACAAAATGTAAGCAAGTCAAACCATAAAATGCATAAGATAACTCAATGATACGTCAAATAAATTAGCATGAGAATGAATTTGTTCCTTTGTAATTCTTGGGTGACTTTCCAACTTTAGACATTGGCAAGACCTCTTCAATATCAAAATAAATGCTTATAAACCTAAAAAATCAAATAGGAAAAACCAAGAACATAAAATATATTCATATTTTAATGATTCAACATGGTTTTCTCCTTGCATGAATTCAAAAAATATTTACATCTACAATTTTTGTATTATCCATGGCAATATGCATGAACTTTGAGAGGTTTCTTAACTCTGTAGCACTAGGTCACCTTTATAATGTCAAAGTTATGATACAAATGTTAGAAATACAGATTGACTATGATCAAACTATGCATTGATGTGATCAAACTATGCATTGATGTGATAGAAAAATATATACATGCATAAGAAAGAATAATGAGGATGGGAATTACAACCAACTTTGCTACTACTCATAACCCTTGTAACTCTATATATGGATATGTCATCATGATGTAATATTCATAACATAATATACATGAGGTATTTTAAACTAGCCTAGATATCAAAAATTATATTTTAAAAATTATGTATGGCTTCTATTGGGGGACACTCCTATTAAAATAACAACAATTTACATTTTTTGTTAGGTCAATTAAACCATATCCAACTTGCTTTTTTATTAAATATATCCTTTATTTCCTTTTCTATGAAGTATATCCTTCATCTTCCTCAAACTACTACCTTTCTACAATAAATTCATTAACATTGTGTTCGTTAAGAGAAAATATCACTCAACCATTTGCCTTCTAAATTTAAATTTCAATAAGATGAAGATTGAAACTATGATTAACTAACTTATTGTGGACCAATATAATTGCCCATATAGATAGATCCTTGCAAATTTTTATGGACTATCAATTTTTTTGAGATGCTAGGAAATCTAGTTGGGCTTGATATTTGTTGCACATGACTGGATTGAAGGTAAAGTGCACTTTGCCAATCCCAAAAATTGGCTAAAGCAAAGAGGCTTAGACACTCCAAAGTTTGAGATAAAAGTTGCTAAAGGTTGGCAAATGATGTCAGCAACAACATGTTGAAGCCTTGAAGGTCTGTAAACTTTTAATTTTCTACTTGTTGTTTTCCAGTTTGTAGTATATGTCTGGCATAGGGAAAGATTTCTTTTTCGGTTGCTTGTTTCAAATTTGCAAAGTAAAATGAATCCCACACACCACGTGGTACTTTAAACCAAGGCGTTGGTCGTAAAACCCCAACCCTTGAGCAAGACCAAAGGTGGATTCCATTATCACTTTGGCTTGAGATATTGCATCCATTACCTCGATCGCGACTGTTGCTAGACGTAAATCCTGACGAAAGCTGACCGAGTGTTGCTGGGGTGATTCCCATGCACGCGAGGATAAGTCTTCTATGGTAGGTGTCATAAACAGAGTGATTCCCCTTCCGTACCGCCTATGTTCCACGTACCATCTGCTCTCACGTACCTATAGTCTCCCTCACGTAAGGGCGGGTATATAGAGAGGTTGGTATATCGGTCCGGCAATGGTATATTGAAGGGGCGACCATTTATGGGAGTCATATGAGCCAACATTATGCATTTAAATGTTCTTCCAAAATTGCAAACACAAAACAAAACATCAAAATGCACTAAACCAGTTTAGGACACACTATCAATCCTTAAAAGAGATAATCACGGTTTTGCGTATGTGTGTGTTCATTTCTGCTTGGTGTGCACAAAAAGACAAATCATCATAAACGAGATAAAATCTGCTTAGATAGTAGAGAAGCAACACAATGGTGTACACCCGTAGCCAAGCCCAATCAACGGCGGACGCTGTGGAAGGTGCACAAAGGGAGGGCGCCAGTCGCCTTCGCTTTAACCCCAAGGATTTGGTCATACCACCTTGGCGGCCTGACACACAAGGCGGTCCCCTCCACACCTTAAGAGATAAGGACTATGGGGGTACCCCTTCTAGGAGCACTCCTGTTCGAGCATAGCACTCAACACACATCCTCCCATGAGGGGTACATCCATAGGAGAGCTACCTTAGATGCTCGTTATGAGCGGTCACCGCGCGATGAAGCGCTGAGTCAACCTAGGGTTCGACGAGAGGAACCACATGGTTACATTATCCCTCTTTCAACCCCTCCAGTTGTCGGAGCTGCAAGGACAAATTCGGAGCACAAGGCTCCTCAGGCAGAGGCCAAGCCAACTCCGTCCGCCAAATCGTGCTCACTTATGAAAGAGAGCATGAGGAAGATTCCTACCTTCCTCAAAAACAATACACATCGCGGGAGCAATACGCCTTTGCACCTGCTAGATATCATGGTCACACTCTGAGGCCAGCGCCTCAGATAAATGCCGCTACCCCCATCAGAGAGAGATGGCCTCTAGAGATCTTGGATCACTACGACCAAGATAGATATGTCAGAGAGGCATCTAGGCCTTCTACACATGAGGCGACAAGACCAACTATCTTAGAGCCTGTCAAGCATTTCGCACGTCGGGTGCAACTCACGCAACGTGAGCGAGACCGACTATCGTTAGCGGAACTGTACCATATTAACGAAGAACGCCTTCAGCGCCAGAAGGATGAGTTGTTCCAACACACTATGCAGGAAAGGACTCCAACCCCTCACACACATAAGACAAAACATTATGAGAGGCACAAATCCGAACCTCTTGAGCAAAATAGGGTAGACCACATCGACCCGGCAGTCGCCAAAAAAGTCGTCCGCCAAGCTCAAATAACGCAGGTTGAACAAGGTCGCCAGGAGTTAGAAAACTTATACATGCAGCGCAAAGCGGATAAGTTGCGCTATAAACTACCTGAGAAGGCGCCAACCCCTTGCATCCAAAGAGCACAATAGTATGAGGAGCACAACCCCCAGGTGCGAGACGAGTCTCTGCGACCTTATCAAGCATCACCCCCAATGCCTCCTAGACATGAGCAGGAGGCTACTCCTATAAACAATGACGAGTGCCTTCCTCAGGAACCCACTCAGGTTTATGGGCCACCCTTAGAAAGTCACCAAGAAGCCTCCGAGGAATCGGAGCAAAGAGAAGAGCTGGATGAACCGCCCTACCAAGACATGGGGGGTGCTATTCGACTACCCCTCCATAGGTCCCCGGTTTCTCAACACGAACCAATCAAAGCGGAGGAGCTCAAATCTCCCGATCTATGCAAAGAGCTAGAGCACTTAGAGTTGGTGGAGACCAAGATTTTGGAGCTCCCAAGGCCCAACTTACATGAGGCTCTTTTCGAAGAGGATCAACCTCTAACTGTACTCACTGATGATGCAGTCCTCCATATCTCAGAATCTACAGATCCTGATGAGCTATACACATTGTTCGAAGCTTCTGAGGAATCAGAACAAGGAGAAGAGCTGGATGAACTGCCCTACCAAGACATGGGGGGTGCTATTCAGCTACCCCTCCATAGGTCCCCAGTTCCTCAACAAGAACAAACCAAAGAGGAGGAGCTCAAATCCCCTGATACATGCAAAACATTGGAGCACTTAGAGTCGCTAGAGACCAAGATTTTGGAGCTCCCAATGCCCAACTTACATGAGGCTCTTTTCGAAGAGGATCAACCCTTGGTTGTAGGACTACCTGATGATGCAGTCCTCCATATCTCAGAATCTCCAGATTCCGATGAGCTATACACATTGTCCGAAGGTGAGGATGAAACGAGAGATAGCTCAAAGCAATCACATACGACAACATCGACATCCCATAAATATCGATGAAGCATGTCAAATGATAAACATAATACTAGGGCATGAGTGGCGCATAGACCCAGCCTACCAGCATCACATGTCCATCCCACTCCTTGGGGAAGGTCGCGAGCAACTTCCACCCAGAGATATCATAGCACCATCAGTGTCGAAGGCAGACCCTGTCTTCCTATCCGTGCATAAGGCCGATCCATTCGTGCCAATTCCTACAGAGCCAGATCCGGTGCACAAAGATTGTCAAGCTGGGGGTACCTCTATTCCCTGAAGAGCAAGTGGATTACACCAAATGCTCCAAAGGTGTTCATAAACCCTTTGGTCAAGCCCAAAAGCTCCAAGGATTATCGCAATCTCTTGGTCACCCCAAAAGCTCCAAGGATTATCGCAATCTCTTGGTCACCCCAAAAGCTCCAAGGATTATCGCAATCTCTTGGTCACCCCAAAAAGCTCCAAGGATTATCGCAATCTCTTGGTCACCCCAAAAGCTCCAAGGATTATCACAATCTCTTGGTCAATCACCCCAAAAGCTCCAAGGATTATCGCAATCTCTTGGTCACCCCAAAAGCTCCAAGGATTATCACAATCGCTTGGTCAATCCCCAAAAGCTCCAAGGATTATTGCAATCGCTTGGTCAATCCCAAAAAGCTCCAAGGATTATCGCAATCTCTTGGTCACCCCAAAAGCTCCAAGGATTATCGCAATCTCTTGGTCACCCCAAAAGCTCCAAGGATTATCGCAATCGCTTGGTCAATCACACCAAAAGCTCCAAGGATTATCGCAATCTCTTGGTCACCCCAAAAGCTCCAAGGATTATCGCAATCTCTTGGTCACCAAAATGCTCCAAGGATTATCACAATCGCTTGGTCAATCCCACAAAGGCTCCAAGGATTATCGCAATCGCTTGGTCAATCCCAAAGGCTCCAAGGATTATCGCAATCGCTTGGTCAACCCCAAAATGCTCCAAGGATTATCACAATCGCTTGGTCAATCCCACAAATGCTCCAAGGATTATCGCAATCGCTTGGTCAATCCCAAAGGCTCCAAGGATTCTTGCAATCGCTTGGTCAACCCCAAAATGCTCCAAGGATTATCACAATCGCTTGGTCAATCCCCCAAAATGCTCCAAGGATTATCACAATCGCTTGGTCAATCCCCCAAAATGCTCCAAGGATTATCACAATCGCTTGGTCAATCCCAAAGGCTCCAAGGATTCTTGCAATCGCTTGGTCAATCCCAAAACGCTCCAAGGATTTCCACAATCACTTGGTCAAAAATCATGAAAATTCAAAAACAACAAAAATCACCAAAAACAACAAAAATTTGCATCTCATTTCTAGGCATATTCAAATTCATCAAATAGAGAGTTCTTCTCGCAATTCATCTTCATATTCACCAAAATCAATCCATCAAAAATACAAAAATACATAGCTCGCATCCAAGCATTGCATCCATACATTGCATATTCATGGTCGTATGCAGGTCAACGGCACCATAGGTCTGTCATGGTTCTACTAGTCCATCTTGTTCCACACTGTTCCATTTTACAAAAACAGCAAAAACACCATGCACTTTACCACACCAGAGTCAGTGGTCTCTTAATGTATCAAGAGTTTTTCGTGATCCAGTCATCATTTTGCTCTTTAGCAATGAAATGTATCAAGTCAAACAGATTTTACGAAGGTAGAGTTACACTTGCAATACACCTTGTTACGTAACATCCCAACACAAATTAAAACACATAAAAATTCCCGAGTTGTGTGAACGAAGGATGAAACCCGCCCAAGAATCCAGGTTACCATAAGCGAAAGCGGTTATCTTGCTCATCCCCCCGTGCGAATGACCCCAAGAATGCCGAGATTTGGCAAAAGGACAAGCATCCTCCCTACCCAATTCCCTAAGAATCCCAAAGTTGCAAAACGTCAAAAATTTGCAAAATGTCAAAAATTCAAAATTTGACACCCTACAGAGTGCACATCTCAAAAAGCACAAAGAATAGTGATTATCGTCACTCCATATCCCTTGCTCAAGAGAAAAGAAAAACAAATCAAAATAAAAAGTGATTATTATCACTATAACGAGCAAGTATCCCAATACAATTGAAGAAAAGAAGGGAGTTGACCTTGAATCCCTGGAACTCTCGACGATTCTCGACAGGTCATGAGGCAAGCCTCGGTACCGGTTTGGTTGATAGCCTATCGGTCATCGGCGGTAAACTTCTCGCATGACGATATATCCGTCACATTAACTTGTGTACGGATCAATGTTTGCATGTGGATGAGCTAGCTTATGGTATCCTGGAGAACACCGTAGATTAATCTAACTACATACAACAAAGGAGTTAGTGGAGCTAATTAGGTGATCCTCGAGTCAGGAGTTCGGTTGAAAGCCCATCTGGCATTGGCGGTATCCTGACAAATACCACATAAATGAACTCAATTGCACACACAGGGATGTGAAATAACTTGGTTAAAAACAAGTCCGATTCATACCTTGTTCAAAAGTCTTGTAAGATAAAGTACAGTCATGGCTAGTGAGTTAAAACTGTCTGAGTCTCAGAAAACCTTAGCTACATTTCTAAACCAACTGCGCTACTTTTCATCCTTGCAATACCATCAGAAAATACAAAAAAGAAGAAACACCACATTTGTACATAGCAAAGTAATGGAGTTCTAAACAGTCTATGGTGCCATAACCAACTCTCACCAAGTCCATACATCCATTTCATTTCTGCATATCACATGCATTTGCATTCATCATGCATCCATCAAACTAAATCAACATACAACATTGGTAATTATCATACCATATGCATCCATCCATATCAAGTAGCATGCACCCATCAACATCAATCATTGTGCATAAAATCATGACATATACGTAAAGAAAGAAAATCAAAACAACAAAAACATCACAAAAATGCAACACAAAAAGAAGCAATAAGCATTGCCGGACACGAGTGCTCTTGCACTCAACCTCTTGGCATAGAAAATCGATGTCGGGGCTCAAATTCTCATTCTCCTACTTTCCTAAGAAGGCTATCATAGCTGGACCGCTCCACGGGAAGACGGGTTTTTGATGATTTCACCCCATTATGGCATCACCAAAAGGGTTAACACCCACCAAAAATAGGTCCAAATGTCGGGAAATTGCACGTGCTCAAATGGAAAAACATCTAAAGCCACCCTAACCTAAGTCATCTTGGGTCAAGCGACTCGTCGCTTTTCTCACGAAGGTCATTCCCTCATCGATTCGTCGCTTGAGGGGGTAGTCACACTTAGTCACCAATCAACAACCACACACCCAATCAAGGCAATGACATGCATTCAAAGAATCATTGACAAAGACAATCACGCTCCCGCTTGGGGCGGTAAACAAGCAATCATTAAACCGATCAAATACTTGGCATTCCCGAAGCATGAACACAAGGTTCCCCCGTGGATAAAAGGTTACGCCCTTTGCCTAATCATGATCGATCAATGTCCAAGCTCAAGTCACACCTCACCAAAATAGGTTAACACTTGAAATCAAATTCCTTAGCTCGTCAGAAGCAAGGATTCAAGAATGCATGCCCTTTCCATACTTGGGGCATTAAAAGTTGGTTAGGTTACCAAGAAACCCTAATCATTAGTGCTTTGGTCGTATATTTTTGCTCAGCACTGCGTCACCCGCAGCGCTTCCCAAAAAGGGGCATCTGTAGACACCAAAACAGCACCATTCGATTAAGTGACTACAAACACTAATCACATGCACATACACAGCTTTTAGGGCAGCCTTTAGAGGTCAAATAGTGGTCTTGACCACTCACGCAGCAGTTCGGAGGGTCAGAAAAGAATCAAAGCAATGTTAGTCATCTTCAAAACAAAGCCTTAACAAGCCTTAACAAAAGGGGAGCCCAGCCTTGGACGTCGTGAAATCGCACGTCGCGATATCGCGACCGTCGCGATATCGCGACGTCGCGATATCGCGACCGTCGCGATATCACGACGTCGCGATATCATGACCGTCGCGATATCGCACGGTCGCGATATCGCGATGTGCGATATCGTGACCGTCGCGATATCGCGACGCGCGATATCGCGATCGTCGTGATATCGCGACGGTCGCGATAGCGCGATATCGCGACGGTCGCGATATCGCGACGCGTGATATCGCGATCGTCGTGATATCGCGATGGTCGCGATAGCGCGATATCGCGATCGTCACGATATCGCGACGCGCGATATCGCGATCGTCGCGATATCGCGACCGTCGCGATATCGCGACCGTCGCGATATCGCGTGGTCGCGATGTCGCGACCGTCGCGATATCGCGCGGTCGCGATATCGCGACAGACACGTAAACACGTAAACATATGCAGACACGTAAACATATGCATATAACCACTCAAAATCCGACACGTCATCAGTTAAAGACAGAGTTAAAGCAAACATTAAAAATGATTTTAAAAAGCAAATATCCAAAGAAAGCATTCAAAGCAATTTACGACGAGCTTTAATGGAATAACAAGCGGTTTCAAAATATCCGATCCGAGGCCATGCCTCATAACTTCCGATGTCAGTGCGAGCCATGCTTAGTAATGACCCGATAAGGATCAAATCTGAGCGGCCCTTACGGATTTAGGGTTTAAACATTAATATCTCAGAGGCCGGATCCTCTATAAAATCGGTTCGATACAATGAAAAAAAAAGTTACGAAGCATTTTGAAAAGCAACGAAGTGCTGCCAAAGTAAGACACCCGACTGCATCCCTTACGATTCATTTTCTTCTACATACGGAGAGTATGAATCTGGATCCATGGATCTACCCATTCGTCGACAAATCTTAGTGTATTTTTAGTTCTTTTACATTATGGTTTTGAATTCTGATTTCAAGCATGTATTCACCGGCTTTTTAACAGTAGATTTCATTATGTTCTCGTTAACTTAGAATCTGTTGTTTTAATCATTTGACAGGTGCTATTAAACGTTTTATTGTTTCTCTGACCGTAGGAAATACAGCAGCAAGCAGGGACTCATCATCACAAGCGGCGGCAACACTACAGCCCGCCCATTTTACGTGTGGGCATGCGGAAAGAGATCACCGTTCATCCGGTGTAACTGAGAATATTGCATTAAAGAGATTTATTGTAACCGGGCTGGAATCTTATTAATAAAAGGGGCTGTGCTCCTGTTCTTTTAATTTGATTGTATCCATGTCATTTCACGTATAAATCTGGTTCTATTTTTATTACATCTGAACACTTTTGGCAGCACTATTAACAGCGAATCACCAAAGATGTTCAGTCTTTTGATGTTCATGGCGATTGCTGTCTGAAGACCTAGGAGCAAGGCTTCATACTCTACGTTGTTGTTGGTGCACGGGAAGTTTAATTTAAATGACATGGGCATTGGAGCACCCTACGGTGTGAAGAATACAATTCCCGCACCACCACCTTGCTCACACTTAGAACCATCGAAAAATAGGGTTATGTCGGCTTGTGACTCAGGCTCATCGAAATCTGGCGATTCTGAGACATGAAAGACCCCATCATCGGGTAGTTCTATGACCAGAGGCTAATTGTCTTCAAGAGGAGCCTCTGCTAGTTGATCGGCTATGACTTGTCCTTTGATAGATTTTTTTCCAATAAACTCTATGTCAAATTTCATCAACAACATGATCCATTTCGCCGTGCGACTACTATGATAAGTACGACTCATCATGTATCGCAATGGATTCTCCTTAGACACAACATACGTAGTGTTGCTCAACATGTAGTGGCATAGCTTTTTGGTAGCAAACACCACCGCCGAGCAAAGTTTCTCAACATATGCATAGTTAAGTTCGTAATCGACCGCAGTGCGGCTAAGATAGTATGTAGCCTCGTTCCTTGTGAAGTTCATTCTTCCGGGCTAGCATGGCGCCCGATGCCACCTCGATAGTCGAGATGTATAAGTAGAACGGCACTCCTGGCCTAGGTGGTGCCAATACCGGCGGCGAAGCCAAGTATTGTTTGATCTCGTCAAAGGTCGATCGGCACTCGTCATCCCAATGAAATGTAACCCCCTTGTGCAATAATTTGTTCATGGGTCGGCACTTGTCAGATAATTGCGCTATGAAGCGTTTAATCGACGCGACCTTTCCCTGCAGACTCTTGAGCTGCTTGATTGTGGTTGGGGGAACCATTTCAAGGATTGCCTTGACTTTCTTTGGGTCCACCTCGATTCCTCGTTTTGAGACTATGAAACCCAAGAGTTTTCTAGATGTGACGCCAAAGACGCACTTCTTGGGGTTTAATCTGACTTTATGCTCCATGAGGCGATCGAGGATCTTGCTTAAGTCAGCGATATGATTTGAGCGCAAGAGAGACTTGGCTAATAAATCATCCATGTAATCTTCCAAAGTTTTGTGCATGTAATCATGGAAGATATACGTCATGGCACGTTGGTAGGTGGCACCAGCATTTTTAAGGCCAAAAGGCATGACCTTATAACAAAATGTTCCCCAAGGCGTTGTGAATGTCGTTTTGAGTTGATCCTCAGGATTGATACGAATTTGATTGTATCCTGAGAAACCATCCATTAGGGAGAGCATTTCGTGACCTGCTGTAGCGTCTACTAACGCATCGATGCTCGGTAATGGGAAATCATCCTTAGGACTCACTTTGTTTAAGTCTCGAAAATCGATGCATATGCGAATCCTCCCGTCGGGCTTCTTGACGGGAACCATGTTGGACAACCATGGCGGATAATCCACGCAGATGACAAATTGTGCATCCAACAGCTTTTGTAATTCATCTTTGACCATCAAGGCCACTGTTGGGTGCATCTTACGTAGTTTTTGCTTTACAGGCTTGATTTTCGGATCAAGCGTTAAATTATGCGTGACTAGTCACGGGTCTAGTCCTGGCATATCCTTGTACGACCATGCAAAAACCTCCTTCTTTTTGAGAAGGGCAATGTATTCGGCTTGCTCTTTGGGGGAAAGGCTTATTGGATCTGTGTCGATGTCTACGTCAGTCGTCTCCTCGACTGACATGTGGGATCCATCCTCCAACTGATGTGGAGTTGGGATCAAATGGATATCATTAGCTGAATTTAGATCTATGTTTGGAACCTCAGGTTCCTCTTCAGCTTGAAAAATATCCTGAGTTGTCCTTGGGGTAAAATGAGGCATTTCACCGAAAGGCCAGTACTCTGATGGTGATAGGGGTGAATTGACGCGATCCCAGTCGATGGCATCTATGTCTAGATGCAATGACCGTGCTTGGATCGGTCGGATTGCGGATGGGTGTGGTCAAATCAATGGAGATCATGTGGATGGAATGAATTTGGTCTCCATTACCGCGGGTATGATAACTTGATTTTTCTAGATATTCCCTATACTCTGGATCTGGCTCTATGGGAACGGGCACGAACGGATCGGCCCTATGTGCCAAATGGAGGACAGGGTCCTCCCTCGGCACTGTTGTTATGATAGGGTCTCGAGGTGGACGGTGCTCATCGCGAATGTGGAGCCATGGATCCAAGATCAGGTCCCACCCTGCTGGGTCGACCCACCATTCATGCCCTAATCGTATGCCCATCTGTCCCATTAGATCTTCATGAGTTAAAGCACGATAATGTCGTCGTGCATGTCTGAGATAGTCCATCTCAGTCTCATCTTCTGAGTCACTTTCAGAGATTCGAAAATGTTCATTCTCTTCGACGACTATTGCTGGCGATGTTGAGGACTCTCCTTGCTCCAATAAGTTAATCTGGTCCCATCGCGGTTGTTCCACTTTTGGTGGAGGGACCTGACTCTATTGACATTGTGCTGACTCAACTGGAATCTTTAAGGGGAACAGCTTTGAAAAGATGTCCGAACACCATTGATATTCTTTTTGGGGATGGGTATCCAAAATTTCGCCTCTCTCTGGCAAAGGAGAGGGATTACTGTTGTTACCAAGGGTGTTTTGTGACCATGGGAGGTAATCTCCCAATGTAAATCCTATTTTTGGGTTGGCATAGAGATCTAGTGCCAATCCCCCCTTGTTGCCTATTTCTAGGTCTTGCATATTTTCAACCAAAATGGCCAAGGGCAGGGGGTGGTTGAACCCTACTCCTGACTTGTCATATGGCATCTGATATCTTGGTTGGCAAGGGAGACGCATCCCTTGCTCATATCTGCCTAGCTCGTATCCATGCCAATGGCATTGGTCGAGATATTTGAGGGCAAATTGTGGGTTTGACATATAATTGATGTTTTCAACAAAAGGTTCGTCGTCTGCTTCCTTTTGTTGACATGGTTCAAGACCATGATCAAGGCCCCCATACACAAAATTTGTCTGGTTGGGTGGGTGACCTAGGGGAACAACTATTCCTATGGGAAGGTGAGGTCTCCCCATATCTTGGACTAACTCTAATGCGGGCGTTGCCACAACATTCTGCACTATGTACTCCCCCAGGCCTGTACTAGCCATTTTAACAGTGATTGTTGATGCTTCGGAGGGAGGGAACGGGAGTCCTTCCTGAGTCCATTCCATGTTTTGTAGGTTTGGGGTCTCAGCTTCAGTTGTGCTGGATATTTTCTCTGTTGATACCATTGATATTGTGGGCAACCCCTCTTCTAAGGGTCGAGCCTCTTCCATGATTTGTTTTCCCTTGTCCTTCTGTGTAGCCATGACGGGTGGCGTTGATGATGAAGGAGCAGATGATGAAGTCTCACCTGGCTGGGGTTTTGGTGATTCGATCATCAGTGGTGCTTGCGGTATTGGACCCTGTTTAGATGGATTTAATTGGAAATCCAAATGCGTTGAAGGGAGGGTCGACTGAGGCATTAGTTGTACCGCATTGCAATACTTGAAGGGTTCTAGGTCCATTGGGACTACGTGTATTTCACCTTCAAAAGCATACTTTAAGCACTGGTGAGCGATGGAAAGGACACATTTCATGTCCCGAATCCAAGGCCGCCCTAGCAGTATATTATAGGCCATCTCGCCTTCCAACACATGGCACAATGTTGGTGTTGTCTTTTGTCCTACCTGGACAGGTAGAACAACCGTGCCGACTGTCGAGCATATTGCATCATTGAAGGCTCGCAGTGTGTACGTGGAGGCCGTGATATGAGAGGTCGGCAGCTTCAAATGTTTCAGGGCTGCAGTGGTAATAATATTCATCGGACGAGCCGTATCTACCAACACTCTCTTATACGGGATCCCGTTGATCCGCGCAACAACATGTAGGGGTGGATCAGCCGCGTCATTCGATATTGCTTTGACTTCATCCTCTCTTGAAGGTGATGACCGGCTCAGTACATCGTTTTATGTGTCCCACGAAGTTGTTGAAAGAATTTGCTTCTTGGGGCTGTAATTCGATGGTTTTTAAAATGTCCATAAGAGCTTCTCTATGAGGTGTTGATTGTTGAATAAGCTCGTAAATGGACAGCCTAGTCGATGTGGTCCGCAAACTCGTGTGAGTTTGGATCATATCGTGATTTCTGGTCTAGGCGGAGGTGACTGTATAGGGTGTTGTTGAGGCTGTGACGTTGTCGAAACTTCCTTTGTGGCTACCGCAGGGGCAACTGCTGAGTATTTTTTATTTCGCGTCACTATGCTAATCATTCCCACAAATCCTTGCATGGGAAGATTCTGGCGTACTTCATTAACTTGGAGAGGTTTGGCCTGTGTCTCGTGAGCAGGCAAGGGGTCCTTGAATACCCCCATTTGTTGGTTGTTTGGCGCTATGGGGTTGTCCACGGCCAACGTTTTATTTTTGATTAAATCTTGGATTAGACCTTTGAACTTCCAACATCCATTCAAATCATGTCCCCTTCGCCTATGAAATCTATAGTATAGTTCCTCTCTATATCCCTTAGGTTTAGGAGCATTAGGGTCTATAGTCGGGATCTCTGGAAGGGTTACTAAATTTGTCGCTGACAAGCGGTCAAATAAGGAGTCCCTAGACTCCGTGTAGGGGGTGAATTGTCGCTTAGGGCGACGCTGTTGATTCTGCTCCTGTTTCTTGTTATCTTTCTCATAACTAGGAGGCACTACCTGGTAATTGGCCTTTTGAGGCTGCGTGTCTTGCACTGGCTTGGGAACATTGATGGCAACTTGATTAACTATTGCGGGTTGTGATTGCGTATTCCCAGTCTTAGTGGTTTTATTCCACTCTTTCTTCTTAGGCTTGGCAATTGCACCTTCGCCTATTTTAATCTCTTCTATGACTCTGGCTTGCGCCAAGGCTTCTTCTAAGCTGTCGTATTGTTGTAGCAGCAATAGCCCAGAGATTGATTTTAAGCAACTCCGTGCGAACATCTGAGTGAGATCAGACATAGGGGGACGGTATGGTAGCTTAGAAAGCAAGGCCCTCCATCGGTTCCCGTATGCTGCTATTGTTTCCTCCTCATACTGCCTGAGGCTGGCCAAATCACTTAGTGATGCCTTCTTCCTTGTGTTGAAAGCAAAGCGTTCAAGAAATGCATCCACTAGTTGATCTAAGTTGTTGATACTATGTTTGGGCAATTGTGTAAACCAATCCGAGGCAGGGCCCGTGAATGTGGTTATGAAAGTTCTAAGCAATAATGCATCATTGTCTTGGATGCCGAAGCATTGACTCAGGAACCTCGTGACATGTTCTTGTGTGTCCTCCTCCCCTTTAAAGACTGCCAATTGTGGCAACTTGAAATGTTCAGGGTAAAGAGGTATTGGTACTGAGGGATGCACCGGATGACTGCGGAGTTGACGTAGTGTGGGTTTTTGATGCCCAAAAGTTTTTATCTCCACAGACTCCAAATGCTCTAATAGCGCTTTGTATGCATCAGAATATTTTATTTCTTCTTCTTTGGTTTGCTCCCGTTGTGGGTCAAGGGAGACTGGAGGCCTATGGGGAGGTGGCCGATTGGCAGCCCTCCCGCCTTGATGGGGCGTGTTGACCCATTCTATTTTTGGTTCATATTCTTCATAAAACTCTTGAGGAGTCTCTAGGCGAGCCCTATAACCTTGATCGAGTCCCCGCTGAGGGTACCCATCATTGTTCTGGGGAGTGGCCTCCCTTTCGGGTCTATAAGGTCTCGAAGGCAAAGCTTGACGAGGTCACGGAGACCTGTCCTGCCCCAACGGGTTGTGCCTCTCATACTGTTGTGCTCTTTGGATGTGAGGGGTTGGCCCCCTCTCAGGTATTTCATAGCGTAACTCATCCGCTTCGCGTTGCATGCGCTCTCTATCCAAGCGGTATCGATACTCTATTTCCTGATGACTTTGTTTAAGCCGCATGATCTGGGCTTGACGAGCGGCATGTCTGGCGACTGTCGGGTCAACTGGGTCTGCCCTATTTTGTTGAGGAGGCTTGAATTTTTTGCCCATGTGTTTGCCTCGATCTTGATGGTCGAGAATTTCAATGGGTTGCTTCCCTTTGTCGGGGTAAGCGACATTTGTTTGAGGTTCTGGCCTCGATGTGTGATTATGATATCTGGCAAGTGCGTAAACACAAGGTTCCCGCGTCGTTTGTTGTTCTCGAGGAATGTGATGATCTTCCTCGTACTCCATTTTATGGGTGTGAGAGAGGCGGGCGAAGTTAGCTAGCCCTGTGTAAATATCCCTGCGCTCTGGATGTTGTTTTTCTATTCTAATGGGAGGTAAATAAGGGACGCCATATCCACGTTGCCCCTCCAAATGGACAGTATGCCTCTCTAGCGCTTCATCGCGCTGTGGCCATTCAGACCTAGCCTCAAGAGGTGGTTGTCTACTTATATTGAGATCTGCATGTGAACCATCTTCCCGAAAGGGGGTGTGTTGAACGGGTGTATTCCAATGAGGAGGTTCCCAATAGTTCCTTCTTGAAGTGGCCTGATGTGGACTTTGTTGTAGGCCAGACTACCAAGATGGTTTGGCTAGGTCCTCAGGGCTAAAGCGAAGGCGACTAGCGCCCTCTCTTTGTGTACCTTCCATAGCGTCTGCCCTTGATTGGGCTTGGCTACGAGTGTACACCATTGTGATGTGTCGCTACTATCTAAGCATATTTTATCTCGTTTATGATGATTTGTCTTTTTGTGCACACCAAGCAGAAATGAACACACACATACGCAAAACCGTGATTATCTCTTTTAAGGATTGATAGTGTGTCCTAAATTGGTTTAGTGCATTTTGATGTTTTGTTTTGTTTTTGCAATTTTGGAAGAACGTTTAAATGCATAATGTTGGCTCATATGACTCCCATAAATGGTCGCCCCTTCAATATACCATTGCCGGACCGATATACCAACCTCTCTATATACCCGCCCTTACGTGAGGGAGACTATAGGTACGTGAGAGCAGATGGTACGTGGAACATAGGCGGTACGGAAGGGGAATCGCTCTGTTTATGACACCTACCATAGAAGACTTATCCTCGCGTGCATGGGAATCACCCCAACAACACTCGGTCAGCTTTCGTCAGGATTTACGTCTAGCAACAATGCGATCGAGGTAATGGATGCAATATCTCAAGCCAAAGTGATAATGGAATCCACCTTTGGTCTTGCTCAAGGGTTGGGGTTTTACGACCAACACCTTGGTTTAAAGTACCACGTGGTGTGTGGGATTCATTTTACTTTGCAAATTTGAAACAGGCAACTGAAAAAGAAATCTTTCCCTATGCCAGAAAGATAATACTAACTGAAAACAGCAAGTAAAAATTGCAAAGAAATTTTCTACCTTTTAAATTTTTTTTTTTTTTTTTTAATAATTACGCAGATAACGACATAATTAAATAAAGCAAGAAAAATCTTTAAGAAAAATTTTTCTACCTTATTTTAATAATTAAAAAGATTTAATTATTAAATGAATAATTACGCAGATAACTACATAATTAAATAAAGCAAGAAAAAAAAAATTTAAAAAAATTCTCTACCTTATTTTAATAATTAAAAAGATTTAATTATTAAATGAATAATTACGCAGATAACTACATAATTAAATAAAGCAAGAAAATTTAAAAAAAAAAAAAATTCTCTACCTTACGGTAATAATTAAAAGAAATTAAAATGTCAGTAAATGAAATGACCCGAACTTCGCAACAGAAAATGATATGGACGGCTAGAATCGTTACCTCCTTTCTGCCCGAAATTGTTGTTTCTGACCTCCGGTTAAAAAGAAGTACCTGTTAAGCACAAGACACAACAAGTTTAATTAACTTCTGTGATTTTTAAAAATATGGGAACCGGTCCCACCGTGATCGCCACTGAAAGCATGAGATTCCGGAATAAAGAAAACAGTGTTCAGATGTAACAAAAAAATAAAACCAGATTTATACGTGAAATAACACGGATACAATCAAATTAAAAGAACAGGAGCACAGCCCCTTTTATTAATAAGATTCCAGCCCGGTTATAATAAATCTTTCGAATGACATATCCTCAGTTACAACCGATGAACAGTAGTCTCTTTCCGCATGCCCACATGCAAAATGGGCGGGTCAAACTGTATTGCCGCCGCTGGTGTTTAATGAATTTTAGCTTGCTGCTGTTCTTCATCGTATTCAAAGAAACAATCAACTGTTAATAGCACCCGCAACAAAAAGACAGAACGTTTGACTGTAGAGAGCAATGAAAAACGCGTATAAATGGCTGATTAAGTGTGTGAATAAAACGTTTGTCTTTAAAACATAAACCGTTTTAAAACATTCGAAAATAATTTTCATTCGAAAACAGAAAGACGTAAACTGCTTTAATATATTCACAACATCATGGATAATAGAACATACACTGTTTTAAAACATCCAAAGGCAACATATATTAAATTAACTATTGAACATGCGTAGGGTGCCCAAGCGGGCCGCCCTATTAAAATCCAACTTCGACACCAACCCACGAGGAATTGGCTCAAAATCCAGGATAATGTGTTGTCGGCAAATTGATGGATTAAGGTAATCCAATGCCGAAATTGCAAGTTCAGATGAATACAGTCGGATATTCAGTTTAACAGCACTTCGTTACGTTTCCAGAAAAATACTTCGTAGTCTTTCTTACGTATCGAGCCGGTTTTATTTATAGAGGGTTCGGCCTCTGGGAACATTAATGTTCGAAACCCTAAATCCGTAAGGGCCGCTCAGATTTGATCCTTATCGGGCCATTATGGGACATGGCTCGCACTGACAGATCGCAGTTATGAGGCGTGGCCTCGGATCGGATATTTTTAAAACCGCTTGTCTCATTAATGTTCGCCGTAAAATCCGCCGTTTTATAGACCCGCGGGGTTTTCTTCAAGAAGGGACACGTAGAGGGTGCCACGTGGCGGTCGTTCTTTGGACAGTTGAATGTATGCCTTTGTCTTTGGTGACGTGTCAGCTTGAGGCCCAAAGTGTCACGATATCGCGACGCTTTGGGCCGACTTTGGCTCGGGGCCCAAAGTGTCGCGATATCACGACGCTTTGGGCCGGTTTTGGCTCGGGGCCCAAAGTGTCGCGATATCGCGACACTTTGGGCCCGCTCAGTCGGGGGCCCAAAGTGTCGCGATATCGTGACACTTTGGGCCAGCTTTGGGTCGGGGCCCAAAGTGTCGCGATATCGCGACACTTTGGGCCCGCTTGGGCGGGGGCCCGATCGCCACTAAAAGCATGAGATTCCGGAATAAAGAAAACAGTGTTCAGATGTAACAAAAAAATAAAACCAGATTTATACGTGAAATAACACGGATACAATCAAATTAAAAGAACAGGAGCACAGCCCCTTTTATTAATAAGATTCCAGCCCGGTTACAATAAATCTTTCGAATGACATATCCTCAGTTACAACCGATGAACAGTAGTCTCTTTCCGCATGCCCACATGCAAAATGGGCGGGTCAAACTGTATTGCCGCCTCTGGTGTTTAATGAATTTTAGCTTGCTATTGTTCTTCATGTATTCAAAGAAACAATCAACTGTTAATAGCACCCGCAATAAAAAGACAGAACGTTTGACTGTAGAGAGCAATGAAAAACGCGTATAAATGGCTGATTAAGTGTGTGAATAAAACGTTTGTCTTTAAAACATAAACCGTTTTAAAACATTCGAAAACAATTTTCATTCGAAAACAGAAAGACGTAAACTGCTTTAATATATTCACAACATCATGGATAATAGAACATACACTGTTTTAAAACATCCAAAGGCAGCATATATTAAATTAACTATTGAACATGCGTAGGGTGCCCAAGCGGGCCGCCCTATTAAAATCAAACTTCGACACCAACCCACGAGGAATTGGCTCAAAATCCAGGATAATGTGTTGTCGAAAAATTGATGGATTAAGGTAATCCAATGCCGGAATTGCAAGTTCAGATGAATACAGTCGGATATTCAGTTTAACAAAGACTTTGTTACGTTTCTAGAAAAATACTTCGTAGTCTTTCTTACGTATCGAGCCGATTTTATTTATAGAGGGTTCAGCCTCTGGGAACATTAATGTTCGAAACCCTAAATCCGTAAGGGCCACTCAGATTTGATCCTTATCGGGCCATTATGGGACATGGCTCGCACTGACAGATCGCAGTTATGAGGCGTGGCCTCGGATCGAATATTTTTTAAAATCGCTTGTCTCATTAATGTTCGCTGTAAAATCCGCCGTTTTACAGACCCGCGAGGTTTTCTTCAAGAAGGGACACGTAGAGGGTGCCACGTGGCGGTCGTTCTTTGGACAATTGAATGTATGCCTTTGTCTTTGGTGACGTGTCGGCTTGAGGCCCAAAGTGTCACGATATCGCGACGCTTTGGGCCGGCTTTGGGTCGGGGCCCAAAGTGTCGCGATATCGCGACGCTTTGGGCCGGCTTTGGGTCGGGGCCCAAAGTGTCACGATATCGCGACACTTTGGGCCCGCTTTGGGTCGGGGCCCAAAGTGTCGCGATATCACGACACTTTGGGCCCGCTTTGGGTCGGGGCCCAAAGTGTCGCGATATCGTGACACTTTGGGCCCGCTTTGGGTCGGGGCCCAAAGTGTCGCGATATCGCGACACTTTGGGCCCACTTGGGTCGGGGCCCAAAGTGTCGCGATATCGCGACACTTTGGGCCCACTTGGTTTTTGACAAAAGGCTTGGCTTAAAGAAGGTTTTGAAGAAGGCTAAGAAGTTTGAAGTTTGCTCTAGAACGATCGACTTTGCTCTGCTTATTTTTCGATCTTCCGAACTGCTGTGCAAGTGGTTAAGACCACTATTTGACCTCTAAGGGCTGCCCTAAAAGCTGTGATATCAATGTGATCAATGTTTGTAATCACTTAATCGAAATGGTGCTATTTTGGTGTCTACACTAGGAAATCTAGTTGGGCTTGATATTTGTTGCACATGACTGGATTGAAGGTAAAGTGCACTTTGCCAATCCCAAAAATTGGCTAAAGCAAAGAGGCTTAGACACTCCAAAGTTTGAGATAAAAGTTGCTAAAGGTTGGCAAATGATGTCAGCAACAACATGTTGAAGCCTTGACCAATATAGAATAGAGTGGCTGGGAAATCTTAAGGGTTATGTCAGCCTAAATCTACAAATATCTCATCCACCAATATTGAAGGAATTATGAGTGGTCAAAATCATGAGTGGCCAAGATTTCTAAATGACAACGTCAACAAAGCTCCATAACAGTCCCAACCAGGTCCCTAAATCCCTAATGGTAAGCAAAATACCTATAGCAAATCATGAAACAAAGGTGAAATATCTTGGATAAGTCTATTTAAGTAAAAAATCATAGGTGTTAGAGGCATGGGCCACCTAGAAATTTCTTAGCTAGCCAAAGTGATGCAGTTACAAGAATGTGACAACCAATCTTCTAGGACCTATAATACTATTAGTAGCCACTGCTAATCATAAATGAGAGTGCCTATAATTCTTACTAGTATAACAATAAGGTATATATGGAGGAGTTGAGAATGCTCAAGATAACTAGTAATGACAAATCAAGAGAGCAACATCCACTTCCCTAGGCATGTTTATTACTGGGCTAGGTTGTGCCTACTCTTGTCAGGCCTATGGAAGACCATCATTGTAATAATTAGCTAAGCTAGTATAGTGAATTGTAAATAGTGCAATTTACCTTAGTATGAGGGTCAATAATTTGAGTGTTTTTCTATTCTATTTTATTCAATTTTTCTCTATTTATTAATGAATAAGCTTGTTGTTTAATATATGTCAGTAATGTATTTTTGAATTCTTTCATTTACGCACACTTTGTAGTCTCTATATATTTATGTAAAAGCTTTATGGGTGGTCTATTCTATTAGGCCTAAGTTGTTATTTGGATTATGACTCTAGACTATTGGAATATTAGGGATGCATAACATTAGTCAATGTGGTTCTACTTTATTTTGTAAAAGTTTGTTAGTGGCTTGTTTTATTAGACCATGTATGTTGTTTGGACTATAACTTAGGGCTATTAGAGAATGCTTTTCTTGGTGGTTGATCTATTAGACCCTATGTTTAATCAAGTTGTAGTGTACTTTGCATAGGATGTGGCAGTGTTGTTAGCCACATATGGTCCACTTTTAAATTCATTTTTATCATCCTTTCCTCTTTCTAACCCTCCATTTTTGTCTTTAGTCTTCTTTCATTTCTTTTATTTTTTTTGCAACAAGGAATCAACCTTCTTTAGGAAGAAATTCCTGACCATCCAATCTTGGCTACAGTCTAGGTCCCACATCAATCCACTAGGTAGATCATAAACCAAGATTTTTAGGCATGCCCAATGAGATGGATCATTCAACATTCATCTCACATCCCCAAAGGATCAATATTTTTATGAATATCTTGACCTCACAAGTAGAGAATACATTCACCTAGCAACTCCATTGTTGAGAGAACATGATATTAGCAACTTTGTTGAAGAAAAAATCTCTAGAATCATATGTTAACAAAATTAGAGGCCAAAAAGCAAAATGAACTCGTGTAGTTTTATAAATTACTAGCCTAAAGAGCTCATAGAAGAACAAGTATGTCCCACTCCCCAATTAGATTTCCTTCTATTCAAAGGCCTATCCCTCTGCAACCTTTCCTAGATAATCTCCTAATAGTCCCTACCCAAAAAAATTGTTGGACAAATTTATCTAGGATGGAACAATTATGGAGCCCTTGATCTTGTATATCTCCATGATATCCCTCAGTCTACCCTTAAAGTCTTACCAACTTATGATGGATTTGAAAATTACCTATGAGAATTGTCAAGATGTGTTGGCTCTAACTACTATTCACAATATCCAACATGAAGATATCATGGTGAGACTGCTAGCCATATCCTTTAGAGAAATAGTCTTAACCTGGTATAGATTTGTGGAGGACAACAATATCAATTCATGGGCTCAGTTAGGCAAGCTATTCATTTTGGATTTGAATGAGGTAGGAGGTTCATTTTTATTTCTCACCTTGTTCACCTCCATTTAAAGGCATCCACAAGAAAATATTATTGATTTTAATATTATATTTAGTAATATGTAGAAGTGGATCCCTCAATATATTAGACCTTCCTGACCTCAAGCTTACATTTATTATATCTAAGCCTTTGTCCCAGATATAGGCCTCCAAATCTGGTTAGACAATGAGATAAGATTCTCACAAGTTTTCCAAGATGCAATTGCTCTAGAAAATACATTAATATTTATTGGTAATTACCACCCAAGGTCATCATTCCATATTTTCCAAAGTTTTCATAGCCATCATAACACACTTTGACCACTTTATTACCTAAACTTGCTCTTGTTTCAGCATCCAAAGCTTTGCCTCAAATACCCACACCTTCTTTGTATTTATTCTCTACCTTAGAATCTAAAGAAAATATTAAAATACTTGAGCTAAGGGAAACATTAAATAATTTGAACAAGTTCATTATGTTAGAGAGGTAGAATATTGAGAAGAGTTATGAGGACTATTAGCCTATAAATTTTCCCTATGTATCAAAGGACTAGGGTATTTCTACAGTAATGTAGCCAAAAGAACAAATGTTGCATATACTGAGCAGGATGATCCACCATCTACTTTTATTTCTCAAGACAACTATTGGTGTTTAGCATACAATGATCCCCATAATACTGATATGTGTGCAATTTATCAACATCAGTTCTAGCTAGCTATGGTCTCACAAGAAGAAAGAAAGTTAAAAGGGCTTACAAGTATACTGATAGATCAAAAGCAAAATCTTATTGGTGAGGAGCCTCCAACCTCTTATCCACTTTACATATTGACAAGATCCATAAAAATACCATTATCACTAGATCCCCAAAAGCCATAAATTCCCCCATAAAAGGAGCATAAGAAAGAACAACCTAGGCCAAAAGCATCAAAATTTTATCAAAAATTGAAACAACCTAGGCTGAAAGCATCATCTTATCAAAAGCTAAAAATATCTAAGGAATAGATCGAGGTAGAAGCACTCAAATCCTATAAGAAACTGAGAGAGTCTAAATAGCAAGAGCCAAAAGTACTAGCAACCTATCAAAAGCTAAAACCATTAAGGAGAAATGCAAGCCAAAGATAATATCTTATCAAAGAAAGGAAGTATCAATAGTCTACCAAAATTTAAAAGCTCCTACAAAACATAGCAGGTTGGAATTGCCAAATGCTAACCAAAAGTTGAAAGTTCATGAGCAAGAGTCTAGGGAATAAATCTTGAGGAATTTGAGGTATCCTTCAGTGACTAGGAAGCAAAGAGAAGAAATTGCTCAGCAATATCAAAGGATATTCCATTGACCAACCCAAGAAGAAGAAAAGTTTTTGGAAGCCTTTGGATTCAATAGTGTGGAAGAATTGAAAATGACTCACTCAATAGTTGGTATGCATGATATTTTTTTGATCCTCAAACAGATTTATTTGCTAAAGGTATCTCTTAAAATCTCAAAAATAGGTAAACTTACCTTCTTGAACTTCAATTTGGTACAAAATTAGTCATCAACGGGTAAGATCAAGCCTTCTCTTGGCACAGGTAAAATCAAACTTCCATCATTTTATATGTCCTTGTGCATGGAACGTTGGATAGTACACAATTACATGGTGGATTTTAGAGCTACCACAATAATCATGGCTAAGGTTATTTATGAAAAAATGGGCTTAGAATACATTTGGACTAGTACCAGAGTATTACAACTTGATAAGACACTAGTTCAAATAATGGGGGCTATAAAGGGTATCCCTATGTTGTTACATAAATTTTCAAATATCTCGATCATCTAGTAGGTGTTGGTGGTGGATCTTCCTATGTTGTTTGGACTATGCTTATTAAGGGAGTTCACAACAAAATTTGGGTAGTACTTATCACTATACTACACTCACATGATAATTCCTTGCAAAGGAAAAATGGTTTGGATCTATGCCAAGAATCTCAGCCCCTACCACATAGAAAGGTATGAGGAATAAACTGCCAATATAGTTGAATATGCTTTGAAACACTCATAAGTGGAGTTAGAATATTGGCTAGAAATCCTAAAGGAGGTTATGGATGAGTCACTAAAGGAAGATGGAATTTCCATGTTTGATCTCAATGCAAAAATTGACTTAGAATAGGAAATCAATGTAGTGCAAATTCAACCAGTCATGGGTTTCAAAAAATATATTTAGAAGACCCAAGAGATATGAGATGAGATTTGCTAATAGAAGGTGAGTTTTTGATACTCCATCCTAATGTATTTTTTTGTTTGTTTGGAAAAAGAGGTGTTGAAAGGGGTCCCAAACCTTTTCCAAAGAGAATACAACAGGTGGAATAAGCTTGAGAAGACTAGCTTCAAGGGCCAAACAAAGAAAAACAAAATCAAGAAGAAACCCTCCGCAAGACCAAAAACAACTAGAGCTGAAAATTGAGAAAGTATTTCCCTCCAAAACAAGGGAAAACCAACAAACAACCAATAAGAACAAAAATTTTAACAAGGTTTTCCCATCGAGATTGGGAAAAACCAACAAGTTCCCAAGCTCATATGAATCAATGCATTGGGATGGAGATCTCCATCCCAATGCATTGATTCGTATGAGCTTGGGAATTTTGGACATTTTGAGCATATTTAATTGTCATTGATATTAAGGTGAAAAGTCATCATTAATATTATGGATCACACCATCAATAGCACCAGGAACAATGCAAAGAGTTGAAGAGAAAGTTGGAAAAATAATATTTTATGAGGGTTTATGGTAAACCCATGATGGAAGATTAAAAGGTTTCATTAAAACCATTAAAGTTGGCAAAATAATATTTTATGAGGGTTTATGGTAAACCCATGGTGGTATAATATATTACATTTAAAGGTTTAAGTTTAAACCCAAAGTTAAAGTTTATAAAAAAAAATTATAAATTATAAATGTGGGAGCATCGACGTCATGCAATAAAAGGAAGAGTTGACATCCAAGAAATAAAGGAATTTGTGTATAAATAAATTCCAAGGAGGCATCCAAAAATCATCCCTTCGATTGATTAATGTATGCGATAAAAAGTGAAAGTTTTTCGTGCTTGATGATTGTGAGGAAGAAGACAAGAAATTTTGCTTGTCTTTAGCGCCAAGTAGAGGACAAAAGAGGAAGGGCACATTGATTGAAATGCATAGGACATGGTGGTCCATTGGCAGCGCATGTTTTGCGAAGGCATTGGGAGTTGAGGAAGCACGCGATCGATTCGCATGGAGTGGTGTGTCTTGGGAGCTAAGGGAAGTTCTTTTTTCACATATTTTTTGTGCGACAAATGAGGACAAAGAATACAAAGAGTACTTAGGCTCTTAACCGTGCGTCTAGCACACGTGGTGATTATAGTCATGGCTAGAGCGCTCGTGGAGGTAGAGAACGTGGGTTCAAAACCCACTAAGAGGTAAAGGTAACTTTTTGATAATTAATTTTTGCCTAAGGTTTTTCAAAGGATATTGTGGAGTAATAAGGGTCTGTGAAAAGTTGTGTGTTTTATTTATATTATTGTTGGAGTTATAAGGGTTTGAGAAAGGTTGTTGATTTGATATTTGATTTCTATTATTGTGGAGTAATAAGGATTAATGTGAGGTTGTTTTATTAATGAAGTGATTTATATATTTGGAACCATAAAGAAAGTTGATTTGATTTTTATCAAAGTTTCTCTTGCCATTAAAATAAATTAAAGAGGTTTGAATTAATTTTTGGTGGATGTTAAGTTTATTCTAGTTGGGAGTTTATAAGGTGTTATTGGATAAATATTTTATGTATGTTGATGGTTGTTTTTGAAAGGTGGAGTGATAAGGTGTATTTGAGTATTTACATTATATTGTGAGAAATATTTATCTTCTAACCTCTTTGAGATTGGCATAGAAGTTGTTGTGGTTGTGGTAGATTTATGAGATCCCTTCATCATCAAGAAAAATGTATGAGCACATTCTTCCATAGTTGAGTTGATTGATTGGTTTTTTGGAAAATAATTTTGGAGTGAAAAGGACTTGATTAGGGTTTCCTTTTTGAGAGTGTTTGAGTTAATGCTTCAAGGTTTTCTGGAATAAAGAGTTGTTGTTAAAACCTTATTTTATAAGCATTGTTGTTGAAGCCATTGGTTGTGTGAAGAACTTGAGTTAGGATTTTGAAAAGAACATGAGTATCATTGTTATGTGAATATTGTTTTATAAGCATTGTTGTTGAAGTGAGTTGTTGTGCAAATAACTTGAACTAGGGTTTGAAAATAACATGAGTATCATTGTTATGTGATATTTGTTGTTGAGCATTGTTGAAAACATTTTGAGTTGATGGTTATATGCTTGGACTAGGGTTTGTGAGCAAGGGTTGTTTCATTGAGTGATTGGTTGAGTAAAGTTGATTGAGCCTATTCAAGTGGATGTGTGAAGTGATTGTTCAAGTTACATAAAACAAACTATTCTATATTCTGATCTGAGTTGAAAAGTGATTGAGCATTGAGTATAGAATATATTGGGTCTCTAACAATTCTCTCTATGTTTCTATGAGATTTGGACAAGTTCTGAGTGAGCTTGTTGAGCATATTTGGACAAGTTCTGAGTGAGCTTGTTGAGAAAATTTGGACAAGTTTTGAGTGAGCTTGTTGAGCAGATTTGAGCAAGTTCTGAGTGAGATTGTTGAGCATATTTGAGCAAGTTCTGAGTGGACTTGTTGAGCAAATTTTGAGCAAGTTCTGAGTGGACTTGTTGAGCAAGTTTTGAGTGAGCTTGTTGAGCAGATTTGAGCAAGTTTTGAGTGAGCTTGTTGAGCATATTTGAGCAAGTTCTAAGTGGACTTGTTGAGCATATTTTAAGCAAGTTCTGAGTGGACTTGTTGAGCATATTTGAGCAAGTTCTGAGTGGACTTTTTGAGCATATTAAGCAAGTTTTGAGTAGACTTGTTTGAGCAAAATTAAGCAATTTTTGAGTGGACTTGTGGAGCAGATTTTGGTGCATATTTGAGGACAAGTTTGTACCATACCATAGAAAGAGATTGAGCAGATTTGTGCTAGACCGAAGGACTATGTTTAGTACAGATTTGAGATAGAGCTTTGGAGGTGATAGAGTAGAGAGGACAGTAGTCTCCAGTGGATAGAGATCCATCAGCCAGGGCAATGAGGACAGGTCTTCTGAGTGGGGACAAGAGTCTTCAGTGGAGAGAGATCCACAAGCCAGTGCAGTGGAGGTAGTAGTCTTCTAGAGGATCACTAACCAAAGTAGAGGAGAAGGAGTTCTCCTATGGATAGAGATCCATGAACTTGATTTAGGGGATTGGTATCTCCTTTGGACAGAGGTCCATAAACATTGTAATAGGGAAGGATTCCCAAGAGATTGATTGAGAAAATTTTAGTGAAATATTTTCTTCGTGGAGTAGCCCACATTGGGTGAACCACGTAAATTGTGGTGTCTCTATTGTGTATGGTGTTTTGTGCATTTCTTGATTACTTTTGTTGATATTGCTATCTATTCATTGCATAATATTGATTGGGAAAGAAAAGTAAAAATTGGTCTTATATTGTTCACCCCCCCTCTTAGTATAAGCTTGTGTTCTTCAATTGGTATCAGAGCGGGTTCCTTCAAAAGAGTTTAACAACTTGAAGGAAAAGCTAACAAGAACACAATGGATCCTAAGGAGGTGTCCTCAAATAATTCAGCACCAATATTTGATGGAAGTGACTATATGTATTGGAGTATGATGATGAAGATCTACCTTATGGCACTTGGAAATGAAATTTGGGAATCAATGGAATTTGGATACGATCCCTTAATCAATCCTCCTATAGATAAGGAAGGTAAGATTCTACAACACTATAATTCAAAAGCAATGAATGCACTTGTGAGAGGTTTGCATAGAACAGAGTCTATGAAAGTTATGCATTGTAAAAATACAAAAGAGATGTGGGATAAATTGCAAAATATATATGAAGGAGATAAAAGTGTCAAGAAAGCAAAGATGTGAAATCTCAAAGGACAACTTGAAGCATTAAGAATGAATGAAGAGGAAAATATTAGTGCTTATCTAATTCGAATTGATGAGGTTGTTAATGATATGCAAGGGCTTGGAATGAAGATTGATGAATCTGATATTTGTGATAAAGTATTAAGATCTCTTCCAAAAATATTTAGTGAACATGTTTCTGCTATAGAAGTATCAATGGATGGTGATACTTTGACAAGAGATAAGTTTCTTGGTATGCTCATAGTATTTGAGATAAGAACAAAATATCTTATTCCCCAGAAGGAAGCAACATTCAAAGAAATCAATAAGACAAAGGGTAAGAAGTCAGAATCAAGCAATGAGTCATCCAGTGATGAAGAAGCTAATTATGGTAGAAGAGATAAATATTCCAGAAGATCCAGAGATCTAAGATCTATTAAGTGTTTCAATTGTGGAAAGTTTGGACATTTTGCAACAGATTGTCAAGAACCCAAGAACAACAATGGTGAAGAAAAATAGGATCACATGTACAGGGAATCAGAAAGATATAGGCACCAAAAGAAAAGCAAGGATGGACAAAGTAGACAAAGAAAGAAGTTCTTTCAAAGAAAAAAGAGGAGCTACTATGCGGATAAGGAAAGTAAGTACTCAAGTGATAGTGATGTTAGTTTTTCAAACAATGATAGAGATGAAGTCCTATTTATGATTGAAGAAAAAGAGCAAGTTAAGAAAAGGACTCCAATAATTCTCAAGTGTTTTAGATGTGGTAACTTTGGACATCTTGAATATTATTGTACAAGGGATGGTTATAGTTTCAGTGATGATGAATATGAGAATGCACTTGAAGGACCAGATGAAAATCTTCTAATGGCTTTAGAAGAAGTAAGTTATCCTATAGAAGACAAGCCAAAAGAAAATAAAGTTCTGGATAAAGGTAAACAAATAGAGGAATATTCATAAAATGATGGTTATGATCTCAAGGGAGAACTTATCTATGCCCTTGACATGGTAAAGAAGGTAAGAAAGCAACACTCTAAACTTGAAATTTAGTTTCAAGAATGTGATGAAGAGAGAAGATTGCTCATAGAGGATTTAGAAAAATCAAATGCTAAGGCAAAGAGGTTCAAGGATAAGTTAGAAGCAAAGATCTTGGAATGTGAGAAGTTAGCACAAGAAGTGGCACTACTAAAAGAATATTTAGAAGACTCCAATATCAAGATGAAAGGGTTTAAAAACAACTCAAATAACTTGGATAAGTTCATCAAGACACAAAAGACTACATCAAGCAAGACAGGTCTTGGATTTGAACATAATCAAAAGAAATGGGAAGGAGAGTCAACTTCAAGTTTTGGAGGAGAAGAAACTTCAGATGAAGATACTTCAAAATAAGATAGTGTAAAATAAAGTGAGACATCTAAGGATGAGTTGGACAATAGAGAGTTCAAAAAAAATAGGAACAATGCACAAAGAAGATATAGATGGAACAACAATTAGAATAGGAGACCAATGAGGTCAAGACAAGGAAACTTCAATGGAATATGCTTTTCATATCACAGGTTTGGGCACATGGCTTCACAATGCAGGACACATGAAAGATAGGAATATGGGAACAAATAACTTTTCCATGGGTATTGCTACTCATGTAATTAGTTTGGTCACAAGGCAATGAATTGTAGGGTTCATGACAAAAGAGGATATGGCTTCACTAGGAGAAATCCTAAGACATTTGCACCTCCAAGGAATAATAATATTAAGTGTTATAAGTGCAATAATGATGGTCACACAACAAAATGGTGTAGAGTAGACATTCCAAAAATAGGTATGAACAGGAACAAGAACATGAATATGAATAGGAATAGGAACAGGAACATGGACATGAACAAGAACATGAATATGAACAGGAATAGGAATAGGAACAGGAATATGGACATGAACAGGAATAGGAACATGGATATGAACAAGAATAGGAATGTAGACATGGATAGGAACATGGACATGGATAGAAATAGTCAGAGGAATTAGAAAATTCAGATAAGAAGGAAAGAGGATAAATGTAAAGAACAATGCCTTATAGGAGTAGAAATACTCCCATCCCAGAGTTAATCGCCTCAATAGAAGGTGGGGGAGGGGATAAGCTAAGAGGCTCATTCTTAGCCACAAGCCCCTAAGGTGACCCTTTGCCATTGATGTCAAAGGGGGAGAGATTTGAGTAAGGGGGAGAGATTTGATATCTGAGAGAGCATTGAGCCAGGGGAAGTAGAACAAAGGAAAAGATAATTTTTTAGTAAAAGGAAATTGGGTGGCCATCAATGACAAAGGGGGATATTGTTGGACATTTTGAGACTATTTAGTTGTCATTGATGTCAAGGTGAAAAGTAATCATTAATACCATGGAGCACACCATCAATAGCACTAGGAACAATGCGAAGAGTTGAAGATAAAGTTGGCAAAATAATATTTTATGAGGGTTTATGGTAAACCCAGGATGGAAGACTAAAAGGTTTCATTAAAACCATTAAATTTGGCAAAATAATATTTTATGAGGGTTTATGGTAAACCCACGGTGGAAGAATTTATTACATTTAAAGTTTTAATTTTAAATCCAAAGTTCTGAGTGAGATTGTTGAGCAGATTTGGACAAGTTCTGAGTGAGCTTGTTGAGCAGATTTGGACAAGTTCTAAGTGAGCTTGTTGAGCAGATTTGAGCAAGTTCTAAGTGAGCTTGTTGAGCAGAATTGAGCAAGTTCTGAGTGGACTTGTTGAGAAAATTTTGAGCAAGTTCTGAATGGACTTGTTGAGTAGATTTGATCAAGTTCTGAGTGATCTTATTGAGCATATTTGAGCAAGTTCTAAGTGATATTGTTGAGCATATTTGAGCAAGTTCTGAGTGAGCTTGTTGAGCAAGTTCTGAGTGGACTTGTTGAGCATATTTGAGCAAGTTTTGAGTGGATTTGTTGAGCATATTGAGCAAGTTCTGAGTGGACTTGTTGATCAGAATTGAACAAGTTCTGAGTGGACTTATGGAGCAGAGTTTGGTGTAAATTTGAGGATAGGTTTGTACCAGACCAAAGATAGAGATTGAGTAGATTTGTCATAGACCGAAGGACTGTATTTAGTACATATTTGAGATAGAGCTTTGGAGGTGACAGAGTAGAGAGGACATTAGTCTCCAGTGGATAGAGATCCATTAGCCAGGGTAGTGAGGATAGGTCTTCTGAGTTGGGATAAGAGTCTTCAGTGGAGAGAGATCCACAAGCCAGTGTAGTGGAGGCAGTAGTCTTCTATAGGAGCACCATCCAAAGCAGAGGATAAGGAGTTATCCTATGGATAGAGATCCACAAACTTGATTTAGGGGATTGGTATCTCCTTTGGATAGAGGTCCATAAATATTGTAATAGAGAAGGATTCCCAAGATATTGATTGAGAAAATTTTAATGAAATATTTTCTCCATGGAGTAGCCCACATTGGGTGAACCACGTAAATTGTGGTGTCTCTATTGTGTATGGTGTTTTGTGCATTTCTTGATTACTGTTGTTGATATTGCTATCTATTCATTGCATAATATTGATTGGGAAAGAAAAGTAAAAAGTTATCTTATAATGTTCACCCCCCTCTCAGTATAAGCTTGTGTTCTTCAGAGAACTTATCAAGATCAAGGCTATAGTTTGGCACAAGATTTAGAGTACCTGGAAAAACCAACAAATGGATCACAAGTCAAAGACCCATTTGTTATGCTAAGTTTCAATGTTATACCTCATTCAAGCATTGAAACTCATTCTATTTCAAGGCCAACTTGACAATAGCTTTTAGTTTGAGTGAGTTACATGTTCTAGAATACCAACAAGTAAGAGCATAAGAAGTTTAAATAATTTTTGTCCAAACATTAACGATTTCAATAAATCGACAACATATGAAATAGTTGGCAAGGGAGACCTTGTCATATTTTGTGTAAATATACAAGTAGTAAATAAATTTGATTAAAACTAAATGTAATAAAGTCATTGGCTAAAGCGGGCAACAAATCAAAGCTAACACAAAACCAATTTTTAGGAAAATGTAACTATCAATTCACACATGTAATCAAGGAAGGATGGTACAGATTTGAGGGCTTACCCAATCAAGTTTTGACCAATAATGGTAAACAATAGTTAGTTTTAGCTTTTTCTCTTATAAATATTTTCTTGGCTTTTTTTGACTCCATTGCCCAATGAATAAGGCTACTTGGGTTCTCAATTTTACAAGCAAAAATCCTTGGGAGGCACCAATTATGTGGGTCAATATAATTTCCCACATAGATATATCCTTGCAAATTTTTATGGACTATCAATTTTGCTATGATTCTAGGAAATATAGTTAGGCTTGATATTTATTGCACATGACTGAATAGAAGGCAAAGTGCACTTTGTCAAGCCCAAAAATTAGCTACGACAAAGAGGCATGGCCACTCTAGAGTCTACGACAAGAGTGGCCAAAGGTTTACAAATATGATGTCAACAACAACACATTGAAGCCTTGACCAGTATAGAGCAGAGTGGATAGGAAATCTTAAGAGTGATGTTGGCCTAAATCCACAAAGACCTTGAACACCAATATTAAGGAATAATGAATGGATTAAAATATGAGTGGCCGAGAATTTTGAATAATGATGTTAGCAAAGTTTCATAGTGGTCCCGACCAAGTCCCTAAAGCCTTGACGATAAGAAAAAGACCTACAACAGATCTTGACACAAAGGTGAAAGCTCCTAGATAGATTTGTTTAGGCATAATTCATAGGTGTCAAAGGCATGGGCCACTTAGACATATCTTAGAACTACACCAAAAAGGGTCTTTAAGGGTATTTATTCAATCACCATCTATGAGGGCATCATAAAAAGTTTGCATCATATGACGACGGTTAAAAACCACCTCAAAAAACTACCCTCTTAAGGTCTATTAGGGTGGTTAAAAATTGCCTTGAAAACCACCTTAATAGACCCTAAGAGGGTAGTTTATAACCACCCTCTTAGAATCTATTAGGGTGGTTTAAAACCGCTCTCTTAGGGCTAAGAGGGTAGTTTAAAACCACCCTCTTAGCCCTAAGACCTAGAGGAAACCACCTTCTTAGGAAAGGGTCTTTAGAGAATGCTTTTGCAAGAACATTGATGACTTGGGAGAGTCAACAAAATGTACAAGTATATTAGGAAATTTTGGATACTTACGGATAAGAGGGCCCTAACCGCCCTCTTAGCCCTAAGTATCTTGACTTTCCCAATATACTTGTATATTTTTTTTACTCTCCCAAGTCATCAATGTTCTTGCAAAAGCATTCTCTAAAGACTCTTTCATTAAGCACTTTCTCCTCAATAATTTTAACAAAGGATTTAACAACACCAACCAAGTGCTCCAAATATGATTTCCATGACAAGTTTCCAGGTAAATCAGTCAGCAATGTGCTTGCACACTCCCAAAATGCTGGAGCTAAAATTTTCAATCTCTTTCTGATGAACTATACAAATTCAATTCAACCTATTTGTTTTTGTGTTTCCTGGAACACTTCATATTGTGAAACTACTAATTCAAGAAAATTCAAAAGAGATGTCACCTTCTTTCTCCATACAATCATTAACCAAAACACGCAAACAAACATTGAACTTGATATTTAAGGAAAACATATTTGAAGGGACATTCAATATTTAATCATTTCTCATTTCCTACCAGTATAAGGTCACTCAATTTCATGACACAATGAAAATTATGTGTGGTAGGACAACACTCAGATGGACTTCTAACTAAATTGAGGAACCTCATTGCTACTTTTGAGATTGCCACATTTGTTGGGGCACACATGAGTACTTTGGTCCCCTTGTGGACTAAGATGGAAAGTAGTGAAATCAACATTGAGGTCTTTCCTGTTCCTGGGGGACCCTGGATCAAATTTATAGAAGAAAATGTGGCTTTATTTTCAATAGCATTAACAGCCTGAATTACAGCAGACGCTTGAGACTCATTGAACTTGTGGGACATGAAGTGCTTGTTTCTTATTTTCTCTATACCATCTTCTTTTTCTTCTGTTGAGGCTTCATTATAATCCTGCAAATCCATCAAATCAGTTTAAATCAAATTTCTTGGGTTCTCCATAAGCAATGAGGTTCCAATCACCTATTAACTATGACCAAACAAAAATATGAAATTTACGTAACTCTAGAGCTTAAAACATCTCAATTGCATACCTCTGTATATGAGCATATTGCCTTGGGGAGCAATCCCAATTGTAATTTTCCCTGTTACACTTTAGGATGTAAGGCATTCCAAATTCGTATACTTGATAGCATATTACATAGATAAATAACAAAAAAATTGTTTTGCTTATTATATTCTTCTGAGGCAAACGAGATTTTATCTCGTATACATGGATTCGTCATCAAACTATCCATATGTGTATCTTGGCAATTTGTTCTATGGACCAATGCTAGCAAGTAATCATCGTGGAAGTCTTCAACATATTTAGGTACTCTTCTTGATATTATAAGAATATCCTTTGGTTTAATCTTCCAACTTTTCTTTCTCTTTTCTGTATCATTTTCCCTGTCAATAAGCATCTTGTATGTCTTTATTGGACCTTCTGATGCCTTCATTTCTTTCAGAAACCTTACAGGTGCATGTGGAGCTTGAGATACCAACTCAAGACTCTGCTGGAGTTCTGCCCGCAATTCTTCTACTAAAGGCCACATGAATGAATGAAGGTACTACCATACAGATATAAAACTCTCTGGGATATATGTCACCTGCAAAAGCCAAAATTGATCAAATAAGTATTCTATAGAAATGACAAATGTTTTAAAAAGAAAGATTATTCCAATGCTCAAAACCCTATTGCTCTGATGGGTTGGTTATTGTTTATTTGTATAACAAAAGAATAAAATCAAATGAAACAACAGCATAATTCTTTCAAACTCAAAACTCAAGCATAAGGATCCTCCACCAGACCCATCTGCAACTCTGCTACCCTGTAAGATGTACCATTTCCTAGTACTAGGTATCAAGTGTAGTAATTTTTGTAAAACAAAAGCAAAATTGTTGGAAAATATGGATATTACATCATTTGGTTATTTCCTAATGTACCTTCATGGGTACATATTTAGGTTAGGATTATATTAGGATATAAATAGTTTATTAACGTTATTTAATAAATGCGCAAGTGTTAGAATGTGCAATGATGTAAATGTGCATGTAGTCCACATGTACATGAGTCTTAGGGTTGATTGAGAGGCAAGGAATCTATCTTTCTATATAAATACCTCATTTTGAGTGATTGTGAAGAGTTTTGAGTAGTGCAAAGGTGAGAGTAGTAGTTGTCATAATGTAGCTCCATTTTATTTCCAATTTAATTATTGATTAGATATAAGTATAACCATAACTGTTGACAACACCGATCACTTGAAACCTTATTAATTATATTTATTCTTCTAGATCAAATCTTTATCAAGATCCAAGACAACTTTCTAGCACATTTAATTAAGATATCCTTCTAGATCATTCATTTAAGACAGGGGAAGCAACATGACAAAAGTGAATCAATCAACTGGAAACACCAAACAAAGAAGGTTATCCCACTTGGAGAAGTATGACAACTTCGAAGTGGCAATTAAGTACAAAAATGACACTTGTATTGCAAAAGTGGTCTTTAAAATGACTTATGACAGCTTCTACAAGGCAATCACCGAAGCCACCTTAATGGTCGTATAACCAAGAAAACTTTATTTCAATCCCTTGTCAAGTATGAGCCACCAATGTTTAAGAACTTTTATTCCAAAATTGAAGTAAAATCACTCAAAGATTGCTTTGAACTAGCACAAGCCTATCCAAATTTTTATGGTAAATAAATATTATACTAAGCATGGTACCTAAATAGATGTTGGAAAGACTTATGGTACCTAAATTGCCTTATCAAAGTACTGATAAAGCCAAGTATGGAGTTCCAACTTTGCATAAATGGTTTAAGCACATTGTTAAGAGGAAAAAATCACAAAATGTAAAGAATGGACAGGAGGAATTTCACTCGGACGAGTAGGAGTTGTCAATGCAAATGAATGTCGCATTACCAAATGATTCTCTAGAGTGGGGAGTCCTAAAGGATAGAAACTACAACTCAACGCAATAGAGTTTCATTCCCACAGTTAGCCCTCAACCTTATGGATGTCATTGGGAATCTATATTTTTTCCTTTTTTACTTCTAAAATTTTGTTTATTATTTGATAGAATAAAAATTATTAATATCCACTTGCAGCAAGTGGTGAGTCAGACCTGTACCAGATATGTTTCCAAGGTATTATAAATATCCTCTTGAAATGAAATATGAAGGAAATACGCCAGTGTCCCAGAGTTCAAATGTTTTTTCTGGCTGATCTAAGTCCATCAATAAAAAAAGATTCAATTAGGCAAGCGATGAGAGCTATATCTGGAGAATTGCATCTTATGTCATAGTCTATTCTTGCCTGAAGCTTTACAAAAAATATCTAGGTATTCCAAAGTTATAGGAACAAAGTTCTTTTCTCGATGAGTGAGAAAGGAATCATCTACAACATGGTCTTTTCTAAATTATTTCATCAAGTAAGTGAATATTTTTCCCATTGGACCTAATGGTGAATACTTTGGAACTTTAAATAGGAGGACCAAGGTTCAAATCCTATAGGGGGTAGGGTTGTACACCACACTTCAGTAACTCAAGTATGGTAGATAACCATATATTAGATAGACAACGTCCTCTATGAGGATCATCCTATATGACCTATAGCCTTGTGGAAATTAAAAACTACTTTAATTAGTTCAATGTTAGAGCATCCCACCTAACACTTGGTTGAACATTTGAGTAGTATTGTAGGGCATTGATTACAGAAGAGACATCATGCATTTGTAGCAAAGCTTGAAAGACAAGACCAGGCGTTAGTAAGAGTTTAAGATTCCTTAGCATGGTACCTAAATAGATGCTAGAAAGACTAAAATCATACTTGTGCATTGTATCAAACTTAATTTTTTACTTGTAATATTACAATTTTAGTTACCACCCCAAAATGTTGGACCAGGTTCAACAAGTCATTATGAACATATTTTTATCTCATGGGTAAGCAATCACTAGAAAACATACCAAAAAAACCCACCAATAACAATGGTTTGTAGTTCTGGAACAAAAAATACCTTTGATATTTTGTGTCCAACATTGCAAATATGAAGAACTTTTGAAGGTTTTGTCATCCTTATAACTGAAAAAATATAACACAAGATGTGAGAAATGGCAAAATGTGACCCAGTACTATCTTTAATTCTAAGCATCCAAACCAACCATTTTCTGTCCAAACCAAGAGAATGAGAAATGCTAGACATAGGGAAGTTTATCAAGACCACAAACAAAAAGTTTAAACATCACAACATGTGAGATTGAATACTATAATGCTTAAAGCAAATATTTATGGTCAAAATTGATCTAGAATTCCTTGACAACATCTTCTTGCAGTCCAAGTCCATTTTAAAATCAAAATATCCATATAGATTAATGAAAGACGATAGTCAGACTTACTACAATTAAATATTCCAGGTAAAAATAGATGAGGGTAAGGTTCCTTTGTAGCATTCCCCATGTGAAAATTCTCATAATAATACATTACATACTTTGCAATACCCCGTATGTACAAGCTGCAACAACATGTGGGTTGCATACCCAAGGTAAAATATTGAGAGAGAACCAAAACCTGTGAAGGTAAACCCCAACTAATGCAAAGCCTATAATGTTATAATACAAAATAAAATTCATGAATATCAACAATGATAGGTTTGTTTAAGGGAATAATTGGGAGATTAGAAGAATTTTTTAGGAAGGTGATGACTATGCAAGGGTTTCATCTGTGTTGAGTGCAAGCAACTTCAAATATTGTTTTTCGGGACCCTTGGGCCCTGACAGCCAACATTTTTTGTGGTTTTTGCTCAAGATTTTAGTGGGATATGTTACAGAGGATCCAAGATGGGTTAGAATTTTATCTTTCAACAGATCTTCATGCTGTGAACTTGATTGATAATAACTTTCAATTTGCTGCACAAAACAAAAGTGAAAATCATACTTTTTCTCAGTGTCCAAGGCATTCATTAAAGAGATCTCAAAACAAGTTTCAAGAAGCTGATCAAAAAATGGTTCATATGTCAAGTGAATTTGATGCTAAGAAGCACCACCAAAAAAAATCCACTATGGAAACCCTATCATGGGCAAGGATTTCAAAGACTCGGTCCCAAAATTGAATTTTAGGGATTCCCTCCGTGGTGGACAACCTCAACCTAATGCTAACATTAATCTTAGGGTTTCCCATAAACCTCTAAGAATGCCTAAGATTGATCCTAGGAAAACTGAATCAGGATGTCTTCGGGCACTTGATGGAACTCTGATTATTAAGCTAGATAGCAACGTCATTCAAACTAGCATAGAAGATCTAGAAAAAAGAGCCCTAATTTATCGTTTCTTGGATTTTTATTTGAGCCTATTTGCTTTCAAAGTTTGAGTTGCAAAAAATTGGAAAACAAAATGTGAGTTACAAATCTCTATTTATCCAAATGATTATTTTCTTGTTTTATTTGCTAATAATGAAGATAGAGAGAAAATATTTCAAGGGGATCCCTAGTTTTTTGGAAGGGCGAGGCTTTTCATAAAGCTTTGGCTTACTAAAATTAAAGCTGAAGAAGAGATGCCTTCCATAGGTCCTGTGTGGGTTAAACTCTTTAGCCTCCCAATTGAATTCTGGAATTTGACTATTTTTTCTTCAATTGGAAACTCTTTAGGAACTTTCATGATGACTGCTGATTGTACTCAAAATTTTGAACATATTATTTATGCTTGGATTTATGTTTTAATGAATTTTGACAAATCCTTACCTGAAAATATCTCATTACAATTTGGGGAGGACACTTGGGAGCAAGTGGTGGACTATGAGAACATTCCTTTTCATTGTCGAATTTATCATGAATATGGTCATTTGGCTAATGTCTGCCCAAATAAAATTCTAGATCAAAATAAAGAGGATATAAACTTAGCAGGTTTCCAAATACCTAAGAAGAAGAACACTCAAAAAAATTAATTATAAAGAATCAATCAAAGTTATCAGCTAATATGTTTTAAATTCTTTCCACAAATGATGTCCCAGGTGAGGAAGAGGAAATAATGGAGACAAAAATCTTAGAAACACACTTTAAAGATGTAGGGAAGGACTCAAAGACAAACCAACAAATTAAAAGTATTCAACAAGAAAAAATGGAAGAAATATACACAAATAAAACAATCTTTTAAATGTTGAGACTTCAGATAATACAGGTCCCAAAATAGACTATGTTGAACCTTCTAGTAACACTTTGTCTTTATACACGTAATCTTCGAGATTAGAAGCCATTCTAGATTCAATTGGGGTAAGTCAAGAAATAGGGGAAAAAAACTTAAGATGGATACCAACCAAAAGGCAGGTTGCAAGACCAATCAACATCATATGGTAAAAGAAGGTGAAAATCTTGTAGAGGAAGGTAAGATTACTGCCCTTACGAATATTTTTAGCCCTAGTATTAATGAATATTATCACTTGGAATATTAGAGGACTCAAAGGGAGTCTTTCAAAATAGAATGAAATTAGAAGAATGATTCAAATTAACCATCCACATTTTGTTTTCCTTTAGGAAACAAATATTTCAATGGAGGAAATGGATTTAATTGCTAATAAAATCTAGCCAACTAGAAAAGTTGCTTCCCTCAATTCCCAAGGGACTTCTGGTGGCATTGCTTACCTTTGGGACCAAAAAGAGGTTTTTATTCACCATATGGTTAATAGTTGGGGTCTTTTGGCTATAACTATTCAAAGTAGACATTCTAATCAAATTATGCTTTGTATAATTGTTTATGCTCCAACTACTTTGGAGGAATTGAGAAGACAATGGAAGGATATAACTTATATTATCTCTCATTTTCCTAAAGCTTGGACCTTGATCGAGGAGATTTCAATACCATCCTTTCTTTGGATGAGAAAATGCAGGGAAATAAAATTTTGAACAAAAGCATTGATCTCATGAGTGAATATATTGCAAACCTTCATCTTGTGGACATCCAACCAGATAATGGCCTTATGACTTGGTCTAACAGAAGGCAAGGCTCATCTTGTATTATGGAAATATTAGATAGAATCTTGTTCTCTGATACTAATCCATGGTCACATTCTTAAGTTGAAGACTCTTAACAATGTTGGTTCGGATCACTGGCCAATAATGGTTAAAATTTGGAAAACCAATGTGAGTTTCTCACATTTTCTATTTCAGTTAATGTGTCTTAGAGATATTTTCTTCAAACCTCGAGTATAGCAATGGTGGAAGGAAGGTAAACCAAGGTATGGTACTAAGATGTTTTATTTTACCAAAAGGTTGCAATACATTAAATCCAAAATCAAGATTTGGAACTGGAAGAATTTTGGAGATATCCGACAAAAAAACATGAAGTTATTACTCAACTTGAAATTTTGAATAAGAAAATTCATTTAGATGGCCTCACAGAGAGTAGAAGTACAAATGAAATTAGACTCATTGATCAATTAGAGGAATGGGAAAATAAAGAACTCTTATGGAAGCAAAAAACTAGGATCCAATGGCTTAAAGAAGGAGATCGAAACACATATTTCTTCCACAAATCTCTTCTATCTCAAAGATATTACAACTTTATTTCTTCCCTAAAAACTAATTCTAGATAAATTATCTGCACTTGGGATGGCATGAACTTTGTTGTTCTCAATTACTTTTCCAATCTATTTGTTGTTGCACCTCTTGACTCAGCTTCTCAACAAAATATTCTTCAAGCCATATCTACTCTTATTGAAGAACACAAACTTATACTGAGAGGGGGGGGTGAATAGTATAAGACCTCTTTTTACTTTTTTCTTTATACTTCAAAACAGTAAAGCAATATCAAAACAATGCACAATATCATCCACAAAGTGACACCAATTTTAACGTGGTTCACCCAAAAAGCCTGGGCTACGTCCACAAAACTTTTCTCTAAAAGTTATCTCAAAGTTCTTTGGGAAACCTTCCCAATTACAATGTTTATGAACCTCGGCCCAAAGGAGATACCTTCCCCCAATCTGAATTTATGAGCCTCTGCTCAAAGGAGATACCTTCCCCCAATCTGAATTTATGAGCCTCTACTCAAAGGAGATACTTTCCCCTCTGCTATGGAAATGATCCCTCAAAAGATCAACTGCCTCTACCTCTTGCCAGCACGTGGAACTCCTTTCCACCGAATACCTCCTTTCCTCAATGCTTAGCCTAAGAGACCTCTGCCTTCTATGATCACGTCCACAGTAGCTTAGCAACCTATACCAAACATAGTTAGTCGGTCTAGTACAAGTCTTCCTCTGTATGTCAGATTTTTCTAACTCTTGAACAAATCAATCCTCTGCACACAAGCCTTCTCAAAGACTTTCCAAATCTGTCCTCAGGTTCTTCTCAAAGAACCAATGCACCTCTGTCCTCAAGTTCTTTGATAGAACTATCAAACTCAGCTCACAAGTCCTCTGCTAGGACCTATCCAAATCTGCTCACAAGTCCCCACCGAACCTGTCCAAAACCTCAACAAGCTCACCAAGAAAAACTTGCTTAGCATGAACCCACAAAGAGAATTGTTAGAGACCCAATGTGATTCATAAACCTCATAGAAGCATAAAGAGAATTGTTAGAGACTCAATATGTTTTATACTTAACTCCCAATCTCAATCTCAAATCTCATAGAAACATAAAGAGAATTATTAGAGACCCAATATGTTCTATACTTAACTCCCAATATCAATCTCAACTCAATCTCAATCTCAAAAGAATAAGATAGATGTAGTATGCTTTTCTCAAGAATATGAAACACAACCCAACAATTGACAACCATGCAATATCTCATATAACAATGATACTCATATTCTTTTTACCAACAATTAGGATTTCAACAATAATGCTCATCAAACAAGGTTTAGTCAACCAACACCATTCAACTCAACATCAACCTTGAAGCATTCAACCACTCATCACAAGAAAAGGAAACAAGTAGAAATCCTTTTCCCTCCAAGGATATTTGAACAAAACAGCCACCAACACAATATCCCAAATGCAAAGAACAACTTGCTCAATTCAACTCAATGGAGTAAGCCCAATATCATGTATCAAGTAAAGCACTAACTTGATCAAAACAACCTCTATGGAAGCAATTCAACCATCAATATCAAAACAGCCAACTAAGGGTTTCATCATCTCAATGCAAGTAGCAAGACTTACTAACATAAACCCTAGTGCAAAAAATGCTTCCTCTTCCTCAACCAGAATTATGCATTCACCCAAAAACTCATCAATGATTTTAATGCATAAACAATCTTCAATATCCAAAAAATAGGATTTACACCAAAAATACCTAGTAGACAACCTTTTCACTCCAAACTCAATTTTAGAAAATATACCATCAACAATATACATGGAAGAAGTTGCCCATACCTTTTCTTTGATGAAGAAGGAGAAATCAAAATCTGTCACAACACTAACTCTCAATTTGCTACCAATTAGAGTTAGCAACTATACAACAATATACAATAATAAAGATCCAAATTAACACCTTATTTCTCCAACTTAATAAAAACCACCAAAAGTATAATATACATACAAAGTAAAACCTCTTTACACCTTATTACTCCACATAAACATTAAGAATCAATAAAACAATGTCAAAGAAAATATGATACCTTAACCTTATACCTCCAGCGCTTTCACAGCCACTATCCTTTGCACACCACGACCAAAAGAAAATTACCAATGAAGAGAATCGAACTCGGCACATCTGCCTTCTAGCACCTTCGCTTAAATGCCATCGTCGTTGGGTCACAAGTGCCCAATACAGTGTTGCCCTATATTTTATCTTCCTTTGACGCCAAGAATTTGGAAAACGTAAATGTCTTCCACAAGCCACATGCAAACTGGTGAGCGTTGTCCAAAACGTAACTCACTGGGCAACAAAAATAATCATCCACACAGTGCTAACAAAAATTGTTATCCTTCATGCAATCCAATCAATCGTAGGTGAAAGCAAACTACCGGATGTCAAAGCGCAAACTAAAAACGTAATTCGAGTGCAGTCCCAACAATTGTAGGTGAAGCGCAATCTGTCGGATGTCAAAGCGCAAACTGAAAATGCAAGAAATTACTTGGGCAACTCAATATCGATAATCAACTCTCAAAGAAATACAACGCTTTCTCGAATATCACAGAGCTACAATTTTCATTACTCGGAGTTACAATCACTTTAGAAAATCATCCCCACTTATATAGCCATTTCTCCTTAACTTTTTGACGTCGGCGCTCCTCCAACGATGGCAACACATCGGCGAAAGAAAAATCTTTTTTTTCTCCGTCGCTTAAGGGTTGAAAGACCCTTTAATAATAATTAAAAAATAATTATTATTATTTTATTAATAATAAATTAAACGTAGACCCTTGTCAAAGGTTTGAGTTAATTTAATTATTAATAATAAACATGGACCTTCAAGGTTTTTCAAGAAGTAAAAACCTTTGCATTAAGTTAAGCTTGGTTTTAATAAAAACCCTTAATGAGTCCAAATGGTTTTAAGAAAAACCTTTAACCTTGTCACCATGGTTTTAATAAAAATCCTTTAACATTATGAAGCTTCTCAAGATATTTTTGACATCACACTCTTTTTTATATCAACACAAAAATGCCTTTTGACATCAATGACAACTTCTACACTTGAGCAAAAGCAATGTACCCAAAGTACCCAAAATTGCCAACACTTATCACTTCAAAGGAGAACTCTATTTTGATTGTTCCAGTTACTATCAATGAGCTTCAATGGGTGATTTTTAAAATACAAAAAGAAAAAACCCCAGGTCCTGATGGTTTTCCTATTGAGTTCTATCAAGAGTTTTGGGATATCCTTCATGCTAATTTATTAGAGGTGGTGGAAGAAGTCAGGAAAGCCAAATAAATTTTGAAGGTTATCAATAAAAATTATATAGCTCTTGTCCCAAAATCTCAAGAGGCATGTCATATCTCAGCTTTTAGACCTATAGCTTTATGTAATGTTCTTCTCAATATCATTACAATGATCATGGTGAAAAGGTTGAAGCCTCTTTTGCATAAGATTATTTTTCCTAAACAAGGGAGTTATGTGGAAGGGCATAAAATAGTGGATGAGATAGTTCTTTCTCAGGAAGCTACCATGGAAATGCAAAAATCTACATCTATGTTCATTCATTTAGACTTATCTAAAGCTTATGACAGAGTCGATTGGCACTTCCTTGTCAAAGTTTCAAGGAAATTTGGCTTCTATTATGATTAGATTTACTGGATTATGGGATGTATCTCTTTGGTGTCCTACTCTATTATTATCAATGGCAGACCATCTCATCTATTCCTACTTTCAGTGGTATTAGACAAGGTGACCCCCTCTCCCCTTATTTATTCATCATTCTTGTTGAATGCTTGGGTAGGACTAACCAAAATCATATAAAATAGAACCCTTGAGGTAGTTACCATTACTCATGTAGTTGGGCCTATTTATCATCTTCAATTTTTTGATGACTTTACTCTATTAGGTAAAGCTACAGTTAAGGAAGCTTCTAAAAATAAGCAAATCATTAGCTATTTTTCTAATGCTACCGGGAAATTGATCAATGAAGATAAATCTAAAGTCATTTTCTTTCACTACTCTCCCAGATAAGATTCCATGGTCTTGGATAAATTAAGATATAAGAAGACCTCCCTTCCAATCACTTATTTAGACATTCCTCTCAATATTCAATGATATAAAAAAATATTGGAATTGGTTGTTGGATAGAGTTAAGAAGAAAATTGGAAAGTGGACCAATAGGTGGCTTTCTTTTGGGGGCAGAATTACCTTAGTAAAATCAGTCCTTCAAGCTATACCTATTTATGTTTCTGATGTATTGAATATCCCAAAGGTTTTTCTTCGAGAATTAGATCAAATCAATCATCGGTTCCTTTGGTGTGGTACTAAGGAGAAAAGAAAATGGGCCTTGGTGAAATGAGATACTTTATATCTTCCCAAGAATGAAGGGGGTTAGGTTTTTTCAGTTTGTTATTAATAACAATAAAGCTTTAGCTGTTAAATTGTATTGGAGAATTTTGCATAACCCCAATGCTCTTTGGGCCAAGAATCTTCGTGCTAAATATGCTAAGAACAAAAGTCTTTAAGACCTTGTTCACTATCAATTGCCTACCAAAGGTTCTCCCATTTTAGCAATTCTTAATACTGGTGAGGATTCGATTAAGCAAAAGTTATTTTGGATCATTCATAATGGTTAACAAGTAAATTTTTGGATAGATTTTTGGGATGGTCACCAGCCTTTGATAACTCAGTTTCCTTATTGGAGGCCTTGGATGGAGGAGCTTCATCGAGCTAACTGGATAAATGTTGTTAATTACTATCGATACCATATTGGTAATTTAGAGGTTGGTAGATATTAGATCCCTATTGAGGACTAGCCTATTCAAATGCCATAAAGGCAAAGAAAAGATATCCAAAGCATCCTTCATATGATATCTCTCTTGGTCCCATGATAAAGTTTGTTTTGGATGGAACACTACTAAGGGTGAGTATTCAGTTGCTCAATGTTATTTAGCCTTATGCCATAATAATCCCAACCGATCATATCACATGTTTACTCAGTTGTGGGCTTAAAAGCTTTGGCCTAAGGTGAGATTCTTTACATGGCTTTTATTCCATCGTAGGGTCCTTACTAGTGATCAACTTATGAAACATGGTTTTCATGGTCCATTTAGATGTGAAATATGTAGAGAGAATGTGGAAACTCTCAACCATATTTTTATTGAGTGTACCTTAGCATCTGAGCTATGGAAGAGATGGCCATCTTACTTGGCTTACAGTGGTCCATTTTTTTAACTTTTGAATAACTTTGGAGGGATTGGCTTAATCAGGAGGGTGTTGATCACTTTATCGAGAAGCTAGTTTGGATGGGTTCTACCATCCTACCTTGGAATATCTAGAAAGAAAGAAACAACTAGATTTTCAATCAGGAGAGAAATAACATTCAATATATTTGGTAAAAGACCATTACCAATTTAGTTGAATCAGTCCAACAACTCCTTAAACACCCCCAAAAATCCCACCAAATATGGGATCAAGTGATGCAAAGATTGAAGATTAACTCTTTTAAGGGAAACTAACTTAAAGGGAATGTGAGTAATAGAAATATGGATAGAACAAGGAATTGGCAGCCTCCTCCTAAGGATTTTGGAAAAGTCAATATCGATGGAGCCTCTAGGCGAAACCTTGGAAAAGCTAGTGTAGGAGAAATTGATAGACTTTCAGATGGTTCCTCGATATTCACTTTTGCTAAGAATTTGATTATCCTTTCCAATAACCTTATTGAGGGGTATGGTATCCTTAGAGGCCTTCAAGAGGCTACTAAGTTTGGGTGGAACAAGGTTTTGGTTGAATCTGACTCTCAAGTCACTATTAATTTGTTGAAGGCTCCTTCTAAGAATCATAAGGTTGATTAGAGAATAAAAATAATTGTTAAGAAGATTCAATTAATTCAGATGGGCTTTTTGAAAGTTGAATACAATCACATGGTCAGAGAACAGAATAGGAGTGTTGATGCTTTAGCTAATTGGGAATTGGACAAAGGTGATCTTACTTACTATGGCCACCCTACCAGATGGTGAGATTCACAAATAAGGGATGCTCTTCTTTCTATCCTTTCTTTGGATGGCTCTAGTACTAGAGGTACCTAGTTCCTTTTTTCTTTGTTTTTGCTTCTCTTTGGTTTGGTCAGGGTATTTTAGTTCCCTTGCTCATTATAATTATTTTTATGTTTTCTTTGTTGACTCTTACCTAAATAGCCTTTTGGCCTAGAAAGGCCAAACTTGTATTTTGTTTTTTCTCTTTTTCTATTTGTGTGTGTGTGTTGTTTTGTTTTGTTTTCATTATGTTTTTTTTTTGTATTTTTTGTGTTGTTTTTTTGTGTGTTTTATGTTTTTGTTCTTTTGTGTGTGTGATTGTGTTTGTTTTTTTTGTTGTGTTTGTGTGTTGTTTTGTTGTCTTTTGTGGTTTTTTTGTGTGTGTTTTGTGTTTTATTGTTGTTTGTTGTTTTTACATTTTTTTTGTTTTTATGTTTTTGTGTTTATTTTGTGTTTTTTTGTTGTATTTTGTTGTCTTTATGTTTATTTTGTGATTTTTGTTATCTTATGTTGTTTTTGTGTTTTTCTATTTATTTTTTATTATTGTTTTTGTTTTTTGTGTTTTTATATTTGTTTTTTTGTGTTTTTGTTATTTTAGGCATGCTCTTTGAGTGTGTCAAAGGGGACAGGCCAGGTGCGAGCCCTGGGCATTTTTTGCAAAATAGATACCCCTGCCTCCTTGGGACTTACCCAAAAGTGGCATCCCAATTGGGGTGTTTTCTACAAACAAAAAAATACAAAAGAAAATGAATCCCTCCACCCTTTGACCAAAAAACACTCCAAGTTCAAACCTAATAAGACATCTTAGATGATTTATAACCTTAATTCAAGTTTATCAGTTAACTTTTTGTTGATATACCTTGCACCTTTAATTATTGTACCAACAAACTTGCAAGATTTTCCAAACCTGAGATACAGTTGGCCAAAATAATAGCCAATAAATAGACCTGATATGGACTTAGCAAGGCAAAAATCAAAGGCAACTCAAACATAGCTCAAAATTAGTAGCAAGACTCAAAATTTGCTCAAGAAACTAAAAATTTCTTAGAGACTGGAAATTTCATCCCAAAAAACAAGGGGGAAAATTCATTCCACAAGAAATTAACTTCAAAAGTTTAAAGACACCCCAATAAAAACAATTTCATGTCAACATATTCACTAATAGGTAAAATACAATTCAATTACTCAATTTGCACATACGTAGATTGCTCCTTTTTTTCTAATATAAGTTCTAACAATCATCTGTGTGTCTGAAATCAAAGGATGAACAATGCCACATGACCTACTCCTAAAGCTCAAATATGGGTTGGTAGTAGGTGCATTTACTTATCTGCTTTTGCCCATGTCTTTACCTCTTGCCACATTCAAGTAAAGTACTTTGCAAATACTGGATTCAAAGACTCAATCTAATCTAACATTCAATCAACCTTGTATAATTGAATGGAGTCTATACTGGTTTCCCCCATTCTAAGTGTAGACACCAAAACCTAGCCACTTGTCCTCCATGTATTTTTTCCTGCCATTTTCACCCACTATTCATATATATTTATTTATTTATTTATTTATTTATTTATTTTATATATATTCAAATATTAATATTTTATATATTTAATAAATATATATTTATATAAGTGAATTAATCCTAGCCATCCGATTTCACTTAATCCTATCCATTCATCCACATCAATCCATGCCACACCCCATATTTAATCTCCACCCTCCATCACATTTTAATCTTGACCACACAGTTTGTGTCATCAAAGACCTAATGTGCCTTAGGTGACATTATAAGTATGAGTCACTTTTATGGCTCAACCCGTAGGTAATTTTGTGAAGTGTTGGCTACCCTAAGTTTTCTATGTTCTAAGTCCTCAACCATTCATCCTTGCCTGCCACAGCCTTTGCATCCATTGTCGCCTCCCTCGCTCAGCCAAATATGCTTCTGTAGACTTCCCCCTCAACCATCAAACGCCTTTAGGTGCTTCTTGTCATTATTGAGCACATCTAAGTGCTTCCTTCTCCATCGTTAAGCACCTCTAGGCACCCTCTGCCATTACCAAGCACCCACGAGCGTTTCCTACAATCGTCGAGAGCCTATGGGCGTTTTACGCTAGAGTTCTGAAGTCTCCCTAGCCTTCAGGAAACACTAGGGCATCGTCGCATTAGTACACTACAACATATTTTATTAGATCAAAAGACAACAGACAAGTAAGGTAAATATTTTATTTTATATTTCATTACATGCATTTTTAGTTCTGTTCATGTTATTTACAGTTGATAGCTAGGTTTTTGTATTGAGGGCCTCACATTATGGAGTCCTCACAGTTGCTACTAACTCATTTTTGTTTTATTATGTGGAGATATGGAAGTGTTACATCAGTATTAGACATCTTCTTAAGCTGGAGTGGCCCGACATCAGATAACTAGAAGCCCACTCACTTCTGTTGGGAGCAAACGCATTTTGAGACACCACTAGCATTATTTTGCTAGGGTTTTGGAGAACCCTAACTACTATAAAATTTGTATCAAAGAATTCTTGATGGAGTTTTTAGGCTTCCCCTATTAATATAAAATCATTCATTGTGCAATATTATTCTTTGAGTTCTACTTTATATTTTTTTTATTAGGTGTTATGTTTTTGTCTCTTCAAATGGGGATCACGGTGGGACCCACTAAGAGTTTCTTTTTATGATTTTATTTGCTAATTTGTTTGCTATTTTTTGTTGAAGAACTCATGCTTATACTGAGAGGGGGGGTGAATAGTATAATACCACTTTTTCAATCTGCTTTAAAATCAACTTTCAAAATAGTATAGTGCAGTGTATAGATAGCAGTAATAACAATAGTAATCAAAACAATGCACAACACACCATCCACAAAGTGACACAACAATTTACATGGTTCACCCAATGTGGGCTACTCCATGGATAAAACTTTTCTCTAAAAGTTATATCATAGTTCTTTGGGAAACCTTCTCAATTACAAAGTTTATGGGCACCAACCCAAAGGAGACACCTTCCCCTAGCTCTGCTCTTAGTGGTGATCCTCTAGAAGACCTCTACCTCCTATGCCCTTAGCAAGTGGAACTCTATCCACAGAAGACACCTGTCTTCCCTACTCTGGCTGGAGATATTTGTCCTCAACTCTATCACTGCAAATTCATTCCTCAAATTCGCACCAAACACAGTCCTTCGGTCTAGCACAAATCTGTCCTCTTCCTCTGTTCTTTTTTGTTATAGCCACACTTGGTCGAAACCAACTTTTTACTGTCTGCACAAACACAGCAGCACTTGATCAGCTTATGCACTTCTAAAAAAACACAATAGCACAGCCTTTGCACATTTAGTGCAAACACAGCAGCATAGTCTTCGTATTCTCTGCTCAAACACAGTAGCACAGTCTTCGCACACTCTGCGCAAACACAACATTCGATCAGACTTCCACTTATGCACCTCTACGATCAAACTTCTCCTTGCACTCTATCTACGCAAATCGCACTTCGAACGCACATTTGATCGATGTCAAACTCTTCAAGCAGCCCTCCTTTTATACTCACAATCTCAAGATTAGAACCTTGATCTTAGTCGGCTGCACATCCCTAAAACAATGTCGATGCAAAACCCTATGCTACATCGGCCCAAATTTAACTCTGTCGGCTCAAAGTTAACTCTATCCTTCAACCGCCTCTGGTTCTGTAGCTATCCCTGTAAAACAACATGTCGCGATATCGCAACACCTTTGCCTGCCATACACCTTCTATTGCCTGCTATCGCGAAATCGTGACATTTTTTGCCTTTGTCTGCCTTGACAATGTGCTTGTCGTGAAATCACGACACTTTTGACTTTTGCTTATGTCATCTTCACTCATGCCGTGAAATCGTGACGCTTTAGAATTCAATGCCTTCTTCTCCGCTTTTGTCGTGAAATCGTGACACATCTGCTTTTGCTGATGTCATCTACAACTCTGTCGTGAAATCACGACCCTTCTTGCTTCTTCAACCTTTTCTTGGCTTGCACCAACGAAAATGGAACATGTCACAAAATCGCGACGCTTTTCCCTTCAAACTCTTCCTTCTTGAAATTGTCACGAAATCACGACGCTTCTTCTGATGAAGACTTGCTAACTGTTTTTGTCGTGAAATCATGACACTTTCTCCAACTAAATGCTGCCATCTCAACCTATCACGAAATCGTGACACTTTCTGCATTCACAAGCTTTTCCTTCATCCTATCACGAAATCGTGACACTTTCTGCATCCGTACAACTTCTTTGTAGTCTGTCACGAAATCGTGACACTTCTTGTTCCAAACTCTTCCCTTAGCTGCATGTCGCAAAATTGCGACAGTTCTCTCTTCAAGCTTTTCAGCATGTCACGAAATCACGACAGTCCTTACTTGGAACTTTACATCATGTCGCGAAATCATGACACTTTTTCGTCTGTACAGCCTTCTTTGCAGAATGTTGCAAAATCGTGACACTTTTCCTTCTCTGCCTTCCTACACTTTTCGAGTCACGAAAATGTGACATGTCACGAAATCGTGACACTTTCCATCTTGCTTTGCTTCTCTGCCAACATGTCGCGAAATCATGACAGTTTTTCCAAAACTTTCTCTCTCCTTAAACATGTCACGAAATCACGACAGTTTTTCCAGCCACGTGTCTGTCTTCCAACATGTCGCGAAATCACGATAGTTTTGCCAAAAAATTCTCTCTCCTTAAACATGTCGCAAAATCGCGACAGTTTTTCCAGCCACCTGCATACTCTTTCTTACTTGCCTTTTTCTTGATCTTTTGCAACTGGGCTACTAAGGACTTCTTGGAAATATACTGAACATGCTCTAGATAATCTTCAATAGAACAAATTCCTTGACAAAAAATCAAATTGCATCAAGAACTTCTTTGACATCAATGACAACTACTATACTTGAGCAAAGGCAATGTACCCAAGGTACCCAAAATTGCCAACTTTTGTCATCTTGCAAGGTTTTCAAAAGCACAATTTTCACTGGATCTAGGGTTTCTGGAAATTTGTAGAAGGTGCATGAATGCCTGATGGTGCTCGAGGGCTATCCAAAAACACCCAGGTGCATTCCAAAAATGCCCAAGAGCATTTTACAAAGAGTTGGAGTAGAAGCGTAGGTTGTTTTGTAAGTTTATAGCTAAAACCTTAGCTTTTTTGTTTATGTATTCTAGCAATATTAAGCTTTTTTTAGATTTTTAAGCTAAAAAAAACATCACTAATTAATCTGGAAAAAAAAATTAGACTAGCTTGCATCTTAGGTTTCAGATTAGTCATTTGCATCCATCCACACTTTCTATTTGAAGTTTCTAGTTTCTATTGTATTCACAAATTGAAAAATATTGCATTTTGATTTCATGTGAATTGAAAATTTGCATAATTAGTTTGCATTATAGGGTTAGGGATTCCTATTTTTGTATGTCTAAGTAGTAACATTATTCATATACCAAAAATGTCCCCGTGCTTGGGTGATTCCATACAGAGGAGTAGATGAACCCCCCAGTTGTCTAGAGTGGGTCTTAAGCGATGTACTCTACATCCTTTGGAAAAATTGGTATTCTAGGTATTAGCTTCTAATTTAGACTATCAAAAGTGGTTATCTTTCTAATATTGTATGTACACAATATTAAATTGGAAAATTTAAAAAGAAACACACACTACAAACTTCACATTTAATAGTAGTGGTTGGATTTCATCACCAGCCATTGCTTGATATTTTGTTATGATGGCTTTCATCTCCATCCACCAATATCTACCCTTAGAAACCTTAGGTTACCCACCAAGAAAACTTGCTATATTTCATCACTAGCAAGAATCTCGTTGCCCTAGCTTAGCCATAGTTTTTACCTTTATTTGGATTAATTCAGATTAGTACATTTGAAACACACAAGATAAAAACCTAAGAAAATGAACTCACATTAAAAGGAGATAATAAATGAATGAGGTAAGACACACGTGTTAAACAAACTTAGCATTGATTGTTTATTTTTCTTGTGAAATTTAAATTTTGTGTTTCATTTTACTATATAATCAATATTTTGGTTTATTTGCTTTATGGTATTAACTAGAAAATAAAAGAAAGCATTAAATCAAGATAATTCAATGGAAACTTCATCCACCTTACCCACCCCTTTTGTGGTAGAATCCCTGAATATGACACAGGCAGATTTTTTTTTAGGTCCCTCACATTACTTACCATCCACAACATTTCATATGGCTATGTCCCAAGAAGAGTCAACCTCACCAACCATTAATCACCACATTACCCACATAGACATGGCATGAGTAGAAGCTCTCATGAAGTCTTCTAACTATGTCTTAGATTCAGTCCCCAACTCACCTAGGTAGGATCCTACTTCACAGCAGGAGCTTGTCTATTCCTAGCCACCATCCAAATTTACCCAGGTGTACACCAATCCTATTTTTGAGGCATCAGTTGCATCTTCCTCCCATGTGACCATTTCTAAACCTTCATGTGCTACTAGCACTTCATACACATCCACATGCACTAACCCCTTATATGAAGCACATGTAAATGCTGCTTCACAAGTTTCAACCTCACAAGTTACCATACCAAGTGTAACTTGTCCCCCAACCACATATTCCATACCATCTGCCTCCATACCTTCCATTTCTGATAGAGAGATTAATGAAGCATAGGAACACTTGAACAAATTTCTTAAGTAGCATCAAAATTCTCAATAGCAAGTGCAAGTAAACCCTAAGCCTTTACCAAACTCTACTCAGATTGTCCTCATTAACCAGGATCCATCATGGACACCATAGTCTTCTATGGTTTTTATCTATGTTCCCCCACCCATACCACTACCCATCCTATTCCTATTGGCCAAACCAAACATAACCCTCATACATCAACCCCATTCCAAAATTTTCCATATTTTCACCATCAATATCCCATTCATCAATTTCCATCAAATTCGACTAGTCATCATTACCAATCTCATCATTATTTAGTTACTCCACAACATTTTTCCACCCCACCTCAAAATCATAAGGTAATTTAGGGCTTCCACATTCCTAAAGAAGACCCTTAAATTAAGGCCATGCAAAAATAGATAGATCAATTGATACAATATACTCCTGGTTTGACAAATCAGAAGCTAACCTTACATCAATTGATCAACCAACCTATTCATCCTTTGATACCATCACTACCATATCTGGCAGATTTTACTATGCCTAAGTTTGACAAGTTCAAGGGAACTAAGGATCCCAAAGAGCATGTGAGCACGTTTGTACAAGCATGTTTTAGAATTCAAAATGACAACGCTCTCATGCTCATAACTTTTCCTCAAACATTAGGAGGATATGCCATAGAGTGGTATAATCAATTGCCCAAACATAGTATTTATACTTTTGAGCAACTGATTGACCAATTCTTTGAGCATTTTATCCTAAATGTTAAAAAGAAGATCTCATTGTCTGATGTCTATGCTTTAATACAACATGATGATGAGTCTATCTACGATTTTGGAAACCATTGGAGGGTTGTCATCACTAAGTTGTGATTCACCTTGCCAATGGATGAGCTAATAAAATTATTCACCAAGAGTTGTCTAAAACCTATCTCTTGGATTGAAAAATTTTTGAGCAGGCGAGAGGCGATGTTCTAGGGTTTCTGGAGCGAAGGAAAATCCAGGGCATCAGGTGGGTTGCCGTAGTGTTTTTCTGGTTACTGTGGATCTGAAGGCAAGTCTGCTGCCCCAGGAGGGTCCAATGGGGACTCCTCCGGATCCTCTCTCAGGGAGAAAGAGCTCCTTCGCAGAATTGCTAAAAGAAAATTCTCCGTCTTCTAATGACGAAGCTCAGAGAAATGCTCTTCATATGCTCTTCAAGAACGCTGGAAAGAGCTCAACAACACATCGAGTCAATGGATGCCTTCCGCAATCCGAATCAAGACCCAAGATTGTCATCGAGCCAAAGATGGTCGAAGACACAATCTTTTACAGAGCCAACCACGATCTGATCTGTAAATTCATGGGTATTCGCCCTACCCTAAATTTCTTGCATACCTGGGTCAGGAAAAACTGGGAGCCTCATGGTGAGTACTCCTTATGGTTTATTAGCAATGGGTATTTCATTGTTAGTTTTTCTTCTCTGGCCGATAGAAATAGGGCTTTTGAATCAAAAAAGAGGAACCACGGTCCGACAGGGTTATTTGTTCAACCCTGGAGAGTGGGTTTCGATCCTCGTATTGAACCCACGGCTGTCCCGGTTTGGATCCGGTTGTATGCTCTTCCAATGGAGTTTTGGGGTGAGCAGGTTTTGGAAATGATCGGTAACTCCCTTGGTAGACATTTGGGCGTCTCCAAAGACACCATAGAAGGAAACACAGCTGTTTTTGCAAGAATTTGTGTGGAAATGGATATTAGCCAGCCTCTACCGATAGAGGTGGAACTTGAACTGGCAGGACTATCTTGGATCCAACAGCTAGATTATGAGGCTCTGCCCTTCAGATGCAGAGTTTGCCACAAACATGGGCATTTGGCCCGATTTTGTCCAAATATTTTGAACACAAAAATGGAGGCCCCGCTTGGAATGCCAAATCGTCCCAGGGAGGGTAAGTCAACTCTTACCAAAGAACCAACCAATACTCCTCAGGGTAAAGATGTTCAGAAAGATGGCTTTGAACAACCCAAAAGAAGGAGAAAGCAAAAGAAAAATGGTAAGGAGCAATCACAACTCAAGCCAGCCAATAGGTATGAAATTTTTAAGACACTAGTGGACCAAGAGGATCAAGTCATGGAAGGAGTGGATGGGAATATTGAAGACAATAACATCCACGCTCATGCTTCTCCTTCATCTCCCACCGTCATAGAATAGGTAATTGAGTACACTGAGTTACCGCAGTCAGAGAATGCAGGGGCATTGATAGTGCACTCCCAAGCGCAGCCAATAATCAAGGATGTCAGCATGGGAATAGCAGAAAAGAATAGAGAAAGGCCAGCCCTAGGGATAACTCAGGTGGAAAAGAGATCAAAAAATAGCAACTCTCAAGGAGTGGGTAGAAAATCAAATAAGGACCTGCTAGCAGTTCAAGGAGACAAACTGATCACTGGAGGATCGGTGAGGACAATTGATTCTTATTGCTCTCAAGGTTTTCAATGATTATACAATCATGGAATATTAGGGGTTTAAATAGTAGAACCCATCAATATGTTGTTCAAAGACTCTTAGGAAAATGCAAAACAGATTTTTTGCTTATCCAGGAGACCAAAATGTCGTTAGATCTTATGTGTAAAACAGTTAACAGAATTTGGAGGGGTGTTGGTCATATGGATGTGGCTGCCCAAGGTGCCTCAGGGGGATTGTCACTCTTTGGAACTCTCTGGAATGGACTGCAATAGAACATATAGCCTGGAGGGGTGTTCTCACATCTCATTTTAGGAATAATGTCACAGCTGAACATGTTTTAATCACAAATTTTTATGGGGCTCAAAACCTTGATGGCCAGAGGCTTCAATGGAAAGTTGTGCATAACATGAGGACCTCAAGGGAAGATTTAGACTGGATTATTGCTGGGGATTTTAATGCTAAATTATCTTCTAGAGATCAGGAAGGAGGAACCCCAATTTTGGACCCAGGGGATCGACTTCTGATTGCCCAAGTCCAGGCTTTTCACCTAGTGGATATTAAAGGCCCTGGATCCAACTTTACTTGGACTAACAAGAGGAGGGAGCCACATAGCAGGAAGGTAAAGCTAGACCATTTTCTGGTTTCAGAGGAGGCATTCGTAAAATGGAATACAAAATTCTAGATTTTGGAGGGCCCGGTTTCAGATCACTTTCCCATTTTGTTGGAGGGAGGGATTACGACAGGGCAACATCACAAACCTTTTAAATTTGAGAATTTTTGGTTACAAAAAGAGGATCTTCGAAAGAAAATTCCACAGTGGTGGGAAGAAGGTCGTCTACCTTTTGGGACAACAATGTTTAGATTCCACAAACAACTTCATTATGTCAAAGCTCAACTGAAACAATGGAGGCAAGCTAACAAGACAGACTTCCAGCTCCAAAGAGCTCCTTTGGTGGCCAGATGGGATGAGGTTCAAAAACACTTTAGGGAAGGAACAATTATAGAGCAGCTCAAAGCCGAGGATGATGCCTTGCGTAAAGCGGTTGAGGACATTGATAACCAAGAGGAGACCTACTGGAAACAGAGAGCAAGAACCACTTGGTTATTGGAAGGTGATAGAAATACCAAATTTTTCCATCGGTCAGCCTGTGCTAGGAGACAGATGAATAACATGGAAGCTCTTCAAGATGAGAATGGACACTCCTTTGATACTCTTCCTGGTATGCATTCCCATTCAATGGATTATTTTTCTAAACTTTTTAAGGAAAGTATGGAGCAAGATGTAGAGGCTCAAAACGAAGTTATTGATGTCATACCCTCTGTTATCTCTGAAGAAGAAAATCAGACCCTTCTTAAACCCATTGATAGAGAAGAACTGAAGAATGTGGTCTTTGGAATGAGCACCGGCAAAACTCCAGGACCAGATGGCTTTCCAATTGAGTTTTTTCAGGCCTTTTGGGATACTTTGGATGAGGATGTTTTGGCTGTCATAGAGGAGTCCAGAGGTAATAAAAGAATGCTTAAGGCATTAAATCATACCTTCATCACTTTAATTCCAAAAGGGGAGGAGGGGGTTCATATTTCAGATTATAGACCTATTGCCTTATGCAATGTGATTTATAAAATAATCACAAAGGTAATGGCTGAACGGCTAAAACCTCTTTTACATAACATTATCTCCTCTCGAGCAAGGGGGTTTTGTAGAGGGTAGGCAGATCTTGGATGGGGTGGTTCTTGCTCAGGAGGCAATCCATACAATGCAAAAATCTGGTAATAAAGGAATGTTCATTAAATTAGATATGTCAAAGGCTTATGATAGGGTGGAGTGGAGTTTCTTGTCAAAGATGATGGCAGCCTTTGGTTTTTCTCAGGACTGGATAGATTGGGTCATGAGTTGTGTATCTACGCCGTCTTATTCAGTGTTAATCAAGGGTCTTCCCTCGCAACCTTTTGGAGCCTCTCGAGGTCTTCGTCAAGGGGATCCTTGCTCTCCCTATCTTTTCCTCATTTTGGCTGAAGGATTAGGTAGACTTTTCTTGAGGAGAAGACATCAAGGTTTGCTAACAGGTATCAAGGTGGGTGAGGAATTTTTGACTCACTTACAGTTTGTGGATGATACAGGATTGGTTGGAGTGGCCAGCTTCAGGGAAGCAAGAGTGATCCGAGATACTCTTAATGTCTACCTTAGGGCTTCAAACCAAGTCATCAATGATAAAAAATCCAAAGTGGTCTTTCTCAATCTTGATCAAAGGCTCCAGGACAGAGTTCTAGAGATCTTGGGATTCACAAGGACTTCTCTTCCAAGTGGTTTACTTGGGGGTTCCTTTGCATTTCAAAAAACTAAAAATAGATATCTGGAAGGATCTTTTGGATGGTATCAAAGATAGAATGAATCATTGGTCTCACAAATGGTTAAGCTATGGGGGTAGATTAACTTTTTTACAGTCAGTCATTCAGGCCATGCCAATTTACAAATTCTCTATCCTGGCTGCCCCACATACTATATGGAAAGAGCTGGACAATATGGCTAGAAGATTTTTATGGGAAGGAGTAAAAGGAGAGAGGAAATGGGCCTTAGTTGGTTGGGATAAAGTAACCCAGCCCAAGGTAAAAGGAGGGTTGGGACCGAGAAGATCCAAGTTCAATAATAAAGCTTTGGTTGGAAAGCTGTACTGGAGGTGGATTTCCCAACCAACCTCCTTATTCAGTAGAATCCTAACTAGTAAATATTTGGGTCATGTTAACCCCAATGAGGTGGGCCGTTTCCCTTTGGATGGCCCTGGATCCCTAGTGTGGCAGGCCCTCAAGATAGGATCTCAGGTAGTTAAAGATCGATTGTTTTGGAAAGTGGGGAGAGGGGAGAAGGCACGTTTCTGGACAGACTCATGGGATCAATACCCACCCATCATTGTTGAATTTCTTGAATTGCAACCAATAAAAACTGCCATAGAAACCAAAGGATGGGTCCACATTGACAGTTATTTCATCACTAGTCAGCTGGGGGAGTATAAGTTTAAGAAGTTTAAGAAGTTGGAGGAGTGGCCAATTTCAATCCCTCCGGAGTTGGCACCCATCATGACTAAAATCTTGTCAGAAATATTTCTCACAGGTAGAGACGAGGAGGATGAATTAGCTTGGGGCTATGGGAGCCTTGGTGTCTATACAGTGAAGGACGGATATGAGAAGATCCTCCCAGAGCCTCCCCCCCATTCATTCCCGGTTGAGGATTGGAGAAAGATTTGGCACTCCAAGGGCTGGCCGAAAGTAAACTTTTTTGCCTGGCAGTTTATGCACAACGGAATTCTCTCTTTTGACAATCTCAGATGTAGAGGAATCATCGGTCCATCTCAATGTGTTTTATGCTACAAGAACGAGGAAACAACTGATCACCTGATGTTTGAGTGCCCTTTCACGCGTCAGATTTGGAAGCGTTGGCTTTCTTGCTATAAAATTCAAGTTAATGGTGACTTGAATCGGACTAATATCTCGGAAAACATGGAAGAGTGGTAGATTTAAATCTAAAGCTCTTCGAATTGGTTGGGAGCTTGGATTAAACTTCATTTGGTGGCAAGTGTGGTTGGAGAGAAATGCTAGAATTTTTAGAGAAATTTTTTCCTCGTTAGATGGAGTTTGGCAGATCATCTGGAGCAAAGTCACATAAACTGTAGCTGTCTATGCTATAGAGGAAACTCAGGTTGTTACTGGGCCAATGGAAGAGGGAGTTGAAGAGCAAGAGGGACAGGACAGAGCTAGTTGGAAACCACCACCAGAAGGCTGGATTAAAATTAATACTGATGGAGCTGCAAAGGGCAATCCGGGTAGTGCCGAAATTGGAGTGGTTTGCCGAAATCATGATGGATCAGTGCTCTATTGGGAACTGCAAGGCTTGGGAAGAGCCACAAACAATGAAGCAGAAGCCATAGCTATCAAATCCGCTTCTATTTGGGCAGTGAAACAGGGCCATAGGAGGATCATTATTGAATCAGATTCTCAAATAATGGTTGGAGCTCTTGATTGCATGAGAAACTTTGCTTTGAAAGCATGGAAGTTGAGGATTCTTGTCACTCAAATTAAGGAATTATGGAAGGAATTAGATGATGTGATTCCAGTTTATGTGAGTCGAGATTTAAACAACGCGGCCGACTTCCTGGCTAAGATGGGTGCTGAGAAGGAGGCAGGGGTTCAGCTTCACAGTGACATGGCTATTGAGGATGAGGTGATCAGGCAGGGTCTGGAAAGGTCCTTGAACAAATGATCAAAGAAAAAGCAAAGGGAGGGAAGTTGTCATGATATCGTGACTTGTTGCACCATCGCGGTCTCTGGAGGAAAGTTGTCGCGATATCGCGACATGTTGCGCCATCGCGGTCTCTTGAGGAAAGTTGTCACGATATCACGACATGTTGCACCATCGCGGTCGCTGGAGGAAAGTTGTCATGATATCGCGACATGTTGCACCATCACGACCGCTGGAGGAAAGTTGTCACGATATCACGACATGTTGCACCATCGCGACCGCTGGAGGAAAGTTGTCACGATATCGCGACATGTTGCATCATCGCGGTCGTTGGAGGAAAGTTGTCACGATATCATGACATGTTGCACCATCGCGGTGGTCGGTGGAAAGTTGTCGCGATATCGTGACATGTTGCGCCGTTGTGGTCGTTGAAGGAAAGTTGTCGTGATATCGCGACATGTTGCATCATTGGAAAGTTGTCACGATATCGTGACATGTTGCGTCATCGCGATCGTTGGTGGAAAGTTGTCATGATATCGTGACATGTTGCGCCATCATGGTTGCTAGAGGAAAGTTGTCATGATATCGTGACATGTTGTGCCATCATGGTCGTTGGAGGAAAGTTGTCGTGATATCGTGACATGTTGCGCCGTCGCGGCCGCTGGAGGAAAGTTGTCACGATATCGTGACATGTTGCGCCGTCGCGGTCGCTGGAGGAAAGTTGTCATGATATCGCGACATGTTGCGTCGTCGTGATCGTTGGAGGAAAGTTGTCACGATATCGCGACATGTTGCACCGTCACGGTCGCTGGAGGAAAGTTGTCGCGATATCGCGACATGTTGCTTTTTCATGGCCAACGGAGAAAAGGTGTCGCGATATCGTGACATGTTGCTTTTTCGCGGCCAAGAGAGAAAAGGTGTCGCGATATCGCGACATGTTGCTTTTTCGTGGCCAAAGGAGAAAAGGTGTCGCGATATCGCGACATGTCGCGTTTTCGTGACAAGTTGCATCATCTGTCCATGCCGATCCCCTGCTAGCTAGTTATTGATTCAGGAGATTTGGCTCCATTGCAAATCTTCTTCTTCTATTGTAAGCTTGTGTTCTCTTTGAATTCGGCTGGGAAGAGTCTCTTCCCATATTGTAATTGATCTTTGTTTTAATACAAGTTTTTTCAAATTTTTCAAAAAAAAAACCTATCTCTTGGATGCTTCAACTACAGACTTATCATTCATTTGAAGAAGCTTTAGCTCAGGCTAGTGTCATCGAGGAAATAAAAATCCAAGAGGGCATACTTAAGCCTAAGAAAAAGGAATGGTAAAATAAGGGCCAATATAAAAGCAATTATTTTGGCCAATCAAAATCAACACAAGCTACCCCAGCTAGTCATCCCAATCATGTTAATCAAGTGGTCATGAGCCAATCGATAATGGCTCAACAATAATCAGTGCAATAACCACCACAACAAATTTCTTATCATGCGGTACCCTCAATAACTCAAGCCATGCAAAACATAGTGCCAATTGTAGAAAACCATCCTCGATGATAGTCTATCCAATAAAATCACCAATACACCCCTTAGCTGAGTCATATGCTTCCCTTTTCCGAAGGTTGTATGACACAAACAAACTTGCTTTACCCAAAATTAGACCAGATGATCCCGCTAAACATGGAAAACATTATCGGGAACATTTATTTTGTCCTTATCATAGGTAAAATGGGTATGATATTAACAATTGCCATACATTTAAAGACATCGTTCAAGACCTTATTGACTTGGGGGCAATCAAGCTTGACAACCCCCTTGCTCAACAAAATCAAAACCTTGGTATTTTTCAAACACCACTTCCTCATCATGAGGAGGTGCAACCAAATATAGGAGGGGCTAACACCAAAACTCCTCCTAATCAAGTCAATCATGTCCAACAATACCAAGGGTTTGTAGGGGCCATCCATGTGGTCACTAGAGGTCAAAGAAATAATCAACAAAATGCAAGGCAACAACCTCAAGCAAGTGTGTCACAACCTCCCACATCACCACCCATTCAAATTTCCCCCAATCCTTCATCACCAATCCACATTCCTAGCCAATCAAATCCTCCAATTCCACCCATCAATCATCCACCACGACCAGTCATCTCATTGAGTAGCCGGTTAACCACAAGTCTAAAGATGGCTTCCACCAAATTGTCAATATATGAGTTAATTCAACAATCTCCCCCACATCGTGAGGCATTAATGGATATTCTCAAATCCATTGAACTACAATCTCAAGATTCTAATACCTTCAACAACTTTGTAGGGAGCATTCAAACATGCATGGAGCCTTCCATCACATTCTATGACTTTGAGATTAATCCAATCTCATCGAACTCAGTAGACCCTCCATTGCATATCATGGCTCTAATTGACAAGAAGTCTTTTAAAAGAGTTCTAATTGATATCGGTTCCTCCATCAATATCATCACCACATCTACCCTTCATCATTTGAATCTTCCTCCATCTCATATCACCAAGTCATCATTCACCTTAAAAGCATTCAATGATGCTTTATGTTCCATAGTTGGCACTATTGTTTTACCCATTGAAGTAGGGGTCAAAATGTTGCACACTATGTTTCACATCTTGGAAGGATCCATGGCATACAATGTACTCCTTGGAAGACCTTGGATGAGGGAAATGAGATGTGTCCCTTCAATATTACACCAATGCTTGAAATATGTTCATGAGGGACAAGTACATTGCATACCAATGGATGTCGAACCATTTAAGTATTGCAATTTCATTTCAAATCCTTATGAATCCATGCTTCCTTCCACCCACCTTTTCCTATCACCATCAACCAATCCATCTACCACTCCACCAATTTCCTCATCAAAATCTCCCATTCTTGAGGAGCTCCCTATCACCAATCCCCATCAAGCTCCCATACCCCCATCATCTTCATCATTGACTACATGCACATGTGGTCACAGTCAATCCACATCATCCACATCATCATCATCCATCCATCATTCTCAATCCATCCCCCTCACCCTAATGTTTCACAAGTCGAATTGATGGATTGTGAGACATCTTCATCTTCACCATTCCTCGAGCCATCATCCAACCATGGTCCTTCCATATCATCCCAAGTCGAGGTCCACCTCACTAATCTTGGTATTGGTGAATATGTGGTCCAAGACATCACCATCACACCCCTCACCATTCCTAATGCTAAGGATTTTGGTCACCCATGTGACCCACCTTTATCCATAGGAGCAGTATATAACATGGGTTCAGCTCCAAATAGCATAAATTTTGTGTATGGGGGATTGATTCTTCATCAAATCTAGCTCCCCTAGAGGAACCCAAGGAACCAACACTTGCCAATATTCCAAACATGTCGGGATTTCCATCTCACTATTTTCACATAGTTAATTGGCAAGGTCATGGCCTAGGATTGCATGAATAAGGAGTGCTTCAGCCTATTGATGTTCCATATCAAGAAGTGCATGACCATTCAGGTCTAGGTTATCACCCACTTTCCACCACCTCTTCTCTTGAACAAGCCTTCCAAAGGCTTAATCTAAATTTAGGAGAAGAAGCCCTCCATCTCGATGATTTTGATGATGAAATCTATGAAGAATTTGAACTTATGTCGATAATTTTGGATGAATCTGAAGAAGAATCGAGCCCATTATTCCCCATACCGAACAAGATGAGTTTTATCTCAAAATGTTCCCCATCCATGAGCCCATATTTCACTTGCTTCTTCCACAAGAGTGAGTTTCCCCTACTGGTGAACCACCACCTCCATTCCATTAAGCCATTTCATAAGCCAAACTTGTAACATATGTACATAACACAAAAATAGTGGTTTTCACCACTACCAAAAAAAAAATCAAACAAAAACATGTTTTCTTTTTGCATTGCATGTATATATCATTTAGTTAAATGCATTTATTTGTGTTGCTTGTTGCTATCCAGGTTTACCAAGCTCCTAGCACCGGTTCTTAGGTTCCATCCATTCCATCCAACCTTATCCACCTTTGCCCATAAGTCAACATGAATCCTATTGATTTATTCACCCCACTCCATAATCCATATGATCCGGCTAAACCAATTCCAATTGACATAAGTCTTATTGATATGGATCAGATTTCCTCACCTCCATCCTTTTCTGAGTTTGTCTTGTCCAAGGAATTGTTAAGGGCTTCCACCAACTACATTCCTCCATCCCCTTCACCTTCACCTTCACCTTCGAATCCTAAGGTTTTCTAGGTAGACATAGATGAGGATAAGCTAGAAGAGTTTGATGACATCTTAGATGACATTCATCTGATCCCTACGCCCCATCAACTTGAGGAAGGTTCCCATATGTCCATTGAAGATACCATCGATGTGGACCTTAGTTCAAACAAAGACAATCCCCAAATTGTCAAGCTTGGAAAAATTTTATCACCCGATGAACAAGAGCAATTAATTGCTCTCCTCAAGAGGAAGAAGGGTATATTTGCATGGTCCTATAAGGACATGCCTAGTCTTGACCCTAGTTTAGTTGTCCATAATCTCACCTTACATCCTGATGCTAAGTCGGTCAAACAAAAACTTAGGAGGATGCATCCTACCATGGCCCTCTTGGTAAAAATAGAGCTTCAAAAACTCTTAGATGTGAACTTCATAGTTCCTATCGATTATCCTGAGTGGCTCTCAAATATGGTACCCATTCGCAAGCCTAACGGGGTGATACATATTTGCACTAACTTTCGAGATCTTAACAAAGCGTGTCCTAAGGATGACTTTCCTCTCCCAAACATCGATACTCTTGTCGACACTTGCGCTGGCCATGAAATGCTTTCACTCATGGATGATTTTTTAGGATACAACCAAATTCGAATAAATCCTGATGACCAACACAAAACAACATTCACTACACCTTGGGGAACTTTTTGTTACAAGGTGATGCCCTTTGGCCTCAAAAATGTAGGTGCCACTTATCAACGTGCCATGACATACATTTTCCATGACTACATGCATAATATTATCAAAGATTATGTGGATGATCTCTTGGCTAAATCTAAAACTCGACAAGAGCACATTGGTGTATTGGAGAAAGTTTTTGACCGACTTCTAGAGCATAATGTAAGGTTGAACCCCAAGAAATGTGTCTTTGGTGTTACCTCGGGAAAACTTCTAGGATTCATTATCTCCAAAAGAGGCATTGAGGTGGACCCAAACAAGGTCAAGGCCATCATGGAGATGCCTCCCCCAACTAACTTAAAGGAATTGCATAGTTTACAAGGAAATATCCAATCGATCCATCATTTCATTGCACAACTTTCTGATAAATGTAGGCCATTCAATCACCTACTACAAAAGGGGGTGCCATTCTCTTGGATAGATGAATGTCAAAAAGCCTTTGATGACATTAAGCAATACCTAGCTTCTCCACCAGTCTTAGCTCCTCCTCGTTCGAGGGTCCCATTCTATCTTTATATTTTAGCAATGGACTTTGCATTAGGGACAATGCTTGCACAAAAGAATGAAGAAAATCGAGAGCAAGTTGTCTATTACATTAGTCGAACATTGGTAAGCTATGAAACTAGATACGCTTATGTAGAAAAATTGTGCTTAGCAGTGGTTTTTGCCACTAAGAAACTTTGACATTACATGCTTAGTCACACAACATATGTCATAGCTAGAGAAAATCCTCTACGTTATATGATGTCTCGCACTTACAATAACACCTGCACCGCTAAATGGATAATGCTCCTTACTAAATTTGACTTGGAATTCATTAGCCAAAAATCCATTAAAGGTCAGGTAATAGCCGATCAACTTGTGGAAGCTCCACTACCTAGTGATCATCCTTTGATTATTGAGCTCCCAGATGATTCGGTATTTGTTATCACTGAACAAGAAGAAGATGTCATTCCGGAGGAAGATATCGATATCACACTATTCTTTGATGGCTCTAAGTGCATGAAAGGTCAAGGTGCTGGAGTCATGTTTCATACACCCTAGGGGGTACCTATCCCCTTATCATTCAAACTTGACTTCCAATGCACAAACAACACTATAGAGTATGAAGCCTTAATATTAGGTCTTCAATCAGCTATAGCTATGAGCATTAAGCGTATTAGGATATTTGGTGATTCTCAACTTGTCGTTAAGCAAATCAATGGAGAATACCAATGCAAAGAACCTACCATTAAGCTTTATCATGAAGTAGCAATGAAATTGCTCTCTAAGTTTGATTGGTATGAAATCAATAGTTTACCATGTTCGACTAATAGATTTGTAGATGCGATGGCCTCCCTTGGATCATTGATTCCAAAAGACTCCTTTGGAGAGGTACAACCCCTTATAATTTCAATGGTCTCTAAATCTACAATTGTTCATGCTGAATCTAAAGATGAAAAGGATGTTTGCTTTATCCAGTCGGATCCATATGAGCCTTGGTCAAGCCAAATAGTAGCCTTTCTCAAGTTTGGAACACTCCCATCTGACATGTCTCAAACTACCAAATACACTTTCAAGCAAAAGGTAGCTCATTTCATTCTCTTGGGGGACGTGTTGTATAAACATGGTTATGATGGAGTCCTCCTTCATTGTCTCGAGTCTAGTGAGGCACAAAGAGCCATAGCTGAAGCCCATGATGGTACTTGTGGTGGTCATTTTAGTGGAATGGCCATTGCAAAGCGTATTTTATGCATGGGTTATTATTGGCCCACAATGGAACGTGATTGTTGCACTTATGTTAAACATTGCAAGAAATGTCAAGAACATGCTAATTTAACTCATGTACCATCACAAGATTTACAACCTATTCAAAGCCTTTGGCCCTTTTCACAATGGGGTCTAGATCTAATTGGTAAAATTTCACCTCCTTCCTCGGGATAACATACATTCATCATCACAACCACTGAATACTTCACAAAGTGGGTTGAGGCAATTCCTCTAACTAGTATGATAGGACCTAGAATTGTGGAGTTTATACTTCATCACATCATTTGTCATTTTGGTATCCCCTCAAAAATCATCTCCGACAATGGCAAGTCTTTCAAGAACAAGGATGTTCGAGCACTTTGCGAGAAATATAACATTCAACATAGTTTCTCGACTCCTTATTACCCATAAGCAAATGGATAAGTTGAAGCTTCCAACAAGACCTTAATTGCTATTCTCAAGAAACTTGTTAAAGAAAATCATAGAGATTGGCATACACAAATTCCCTTGGCATTATGGGCTTATCGAACAAGCATCCACATGCCTATAGGGGCAACACCATTTTCATTGGTCTATGGAGCCAAAGCAATCATGCCTCTTGAGCTCGAGATCCCCTCCTTGCAAATTTCTTTGTAAGAATTCATAGATGATGACACTGCTAGACAAGCACGTCTTGACCAACTCACACTTCTTGATGAGAGGTGAGTCAATGCTTTAGAGCATTTACGAGTTTATCAAGACCACCTAAAGCATGCTTACAATGCCAAAGTTCATCTACATGAATTCCAAGTAGGAGATCTTGTCCTTAAAGAGAATCAACAAAACACCAATGCATTACCGCATCTTCATGATAAATTCATGGCTAATTGGTTAGGTCCATACATTGTTACTCAAAGAGTGGGTAATGGTACTTATAGGCTTGCCAGTCTAGAGGGAGAGGAAGAACCTGAACCACTTAATGTTATACACTTGAGAGCATTCTATGCATGATTTGATTTATATATATGTATATATACATGGCTAATACACAAAAATATTTGCATACATTTCATTCACAACATTGCATTTCATTTGCATATACTTCATTCAAAAATATTGCACTTCATTTGCATACATTTCATACATTGCATTACATTTCATTCACATCCACATTTCACATTTCATATTAGGGATCATTTATTAAGTTCAAGATTTTAATTGGTCCAATAAAATCATGTTGCCTTAATCAGGGGCACCTTCACATCATCATCCACACCATTCCACCAAGTCAAATTATCATTTGCAAACCACATTTCCATAATTCCTAGGTGTTTTTGGTCACTCAACCACTCCTAGTGTTTTAAGCAACCTCCAAAATACATGTCAAGTTCCTTTTAGGACCATCACACATATACACTAAGAAAATCTTGAGTTTTGGGAATTGACTCCAAAACATTCTTGAACCAAACACAATTTCACATCTTAAAAACATCTTGTGTCAAAGAGGGATAACACCATACTTGGTATGAACCTCAAAGTGAAAAGGGTCATCCTTGCTAGTCCCATCATGCAACATAGTCCACAAAAATAATGGTTTTCACCACTATCACAAATTCCAAAATCAAAAGATAGAGTAGTAGGAAAAATCCCATAACATGGATATTAAAACTCTAAATATTTTACATCACACACCACTGATCATTGGGTTGTAAGGATCATACTACATTTCTAGTCAGATGGTTAGGTAGTCATCCCCAAAACTTAAGAGATCAAAAACACAAATTATGGACTATGGAGTTAGCCTCCACCAGAGCTATAGATGCTTGACTAGCAGTGGAGTATGCTCATGCATGGTGACACATCTCTTTTAAAGAGACCTCTGACCACACATAAGGATAAGCTAGCTTCTTGGTTTCATCCATAATAGGTTTACCCAATTTACTCAAGATGAGTTAATGAACTCACTTGCACACACATTGGTTCTTGATTACCTCGAGTCATTACCATGCTCTTGATTTGGTAAATGAATTCACTGCACACACATTTGGTCCTAGAGGAATTAGGTAGTTTTAGTGAGTTTGTTTGATACCACTAGTATGTCTGAGTCTCTACAAAATAGTCATTTTTCCATATCAACATCCATATCTTCTTCCATATCAACATCCATATCTTCTTCCATGTCAACATCCATGTCACTTCATGAGTCATTCACCCCATATACCACCAAGTTTGGTGCCCCTGATTAAACAACAATGCTAGAAACATGGCCAAGCAAGATCTAAACTATGAATGATCATTAGAACATCTGCATTCCATACCTTGCATTAATCATCCATACATTCCACCTTGCATTAATCATCCATAACATATCATATGCATTAATCATCCATATAAACATGCATTCCACAAAAGCATTCCACAAAAAGCATTCACACAAAAATATAACACAAAAGGTAAAAGCCATGTATATATATATGTATAAATATCACATGTACAATGAGTGCCAAAAGGCTACATACAATGGAGCACCAAGGCTCATATACAAAAAGTGCATCTAAGCACTAGCTAAGCCCTCCAAGAGGACCCCTATGACCTAGAAGGAGCCCTAGACCTAGAGCTATGCCTAGACTCACTATGCCTAGCAGCCTCGGATATAGATGAGGTTGGAGGATCAGGAAGTGGAATATGATGCTCCATCAACCTATCCTCCAATGCCTCGATATACCTATGTCGAGATCGAAGGTATGCTATGTCGATATTATGTTGATGCTCCCTCTCTAGTAGCTCTACTTGGAGCCTCATGATCCTCTCATCCCTCCATCCTTCTACCTACTACTCTAGCCTCACTCACTCCTCCTCACTTCGATCTGGAGGCCCATCCGGAGTCTCCTCCACATCATCCCCATCTCTCCATCTCCTCCACTCTTAGGAGCCTACCTAGCTGCACCCTTAGTCCTCCTCCTTTGACTATCTTATCAAAGGTATCATTATCACTTGGGGGCCTCATGGGTCCCCTCATCCCTAGCCTCATCCCCATCTCTATCAACTACTACTCGAGGTGGTGCCCATGGTGGTTGTGTAGTGAACCATACATCATACTCTATGGTAGTCCTTACATCATCTATATCTAGGAGATCTATCTCCTCATCATCCTCATAGGCCACCCTCCATGGCTCTACACATGGTAGCCCTATCTCCTCTCGATGCCTCCTATAGTGCATCGGCTCATCTAGGACCTCCTACCTCAAGTCGAACTATCGAAGTACTCATGAGAACTAAAAATACTCAGCCTCACTCTGATATCTCCCAACCACCCACCTAGCCTATCACACTCATCATAGATGCTCTCCATCTCTGGTCCACCTGCTACCTCACCATGGCCTCCATATCACTTGGGTGGATGTCAATCCAACCCATAAATCTTGGTACCACTAGCTCATCCACATAGGGACTCGATTGTACCTCCTTGACCATCACCCATCTCCTAGCATAGGGCTGCTCCCTACCCAAGCCTACTACTAGTAAGCCCTCTGATCGAGCCATACTAAAGTGCTCCCATCCCCAACATTATAGTAGTAAGTTGCATCCTAATCCTTTCCTCCCTTACCTCCTCACCTCATAGATCTCTTGGTATACCTATACTAATAAGGTAGGAGCCCATGCATACACCTATTACATAGTGAGCATATCACTCACTAACCCTATCAGGTTCCAAGGGAACCTACACCTAGTGTTGTTTGGGGCCATGATGTTGGCCAACATGAACATCACCAAGGCATGGAGGGCATCCAACTCCTTGTCCACATACATGGACAAGTAAGGTATACCTCCACTCTCCACCCTCACACCCTACCAACCATCACCAAACATCTTCTTCATCTTTGTCCCTCGATCATGTCCAACCTCGATGCGAATCTCCTCCATTGGCACCTTGAGGATGTGATATACATCCTCCAAGGTCATGGTCACCTCTCTTGTAGGGAGCTAAAATGTTCCCCTATCTGGATCCCACCTCTCTACTAATGTAGAGAGGTACCCCTCATCTACCCTCACCACATCAATCTGGGCTACCTCTGCTAGCCCCACTACCTCTAACAAATCCCACTCATCCTTCACCATTACCTTCCTCATCCCAAGAATGTATAGTGAGAACCAGTGTCGAGCCTCCAAAATCCTAAGTTGTAACATAACACAAAATATTTATCATTAATAAAAAAATCATAAAAACATAAATTTTTGCACAATACACAAAAATAGGAATTACCTCAATAGCTCGTACTCCAACCTTAGCCTCTACCTCCACATCTACTCCCTCCATTACCATAGCTTCTATACCCAATTCACTTCACCTCACTTCACTCCACTCTCCCAAATGTAACTTCTCAAACTCTCAAATACACAAATGAGCTTCATTTCTCATCTTACAAGCTATTTATAGCTACTTCAAGTACCTTGAGATGCCCATGGGCATTTCCTTGGTGCATTGAAGTGCACCATGGTATTTGAGAATATCCAAACATCGATGGGTATTTCTGCATGCCAAAAGTGCCAATGAGCGTTTGGCATCAATTTTGATAAAAAGTAAATTTTTACAAAATAGTGGCTTATCCCCACCAAATCACTTCATATTGCATCCATACATCTATTTCATCATATTAATAGGTTTTGTGAAGATTCCAACTGATTTGGATGCATAATTTTTGTTTGCGACCACAAATTGCAAATCCGCTTAACAAGTTACAAAAGCACTCCAAAATGGTCCAAATCTTCACAAAATGATCACAATCATCATTCTCATCATTCATACATCATCTTCACATCATTCCATATCATCATTTGCATATTTTCCAAGTTCAAACAACATTCAAGTGAACCTTGTATCTAGTGGGTTATTCTATATACTTGGTGATTGCAGTGATTTGCATCCATGCAATTTGGTAAGATGAATAACCTACCATAAGGACACTTGGTCATTTTCATCATTCCATATCTCCTTGTTCGAAATCACAATCATATTTGGTACTTCACATTTTGAGTGAAACCTTGCCAAGAACAATTTGCACAAAAGTTATCATTGATGGCCTAGTTCGTGGGGCTTAAAACATGGACAAAATCACATTTCATCATTTCACATCTCCTTGATAGTCATCATGGTGATTGGCCTTAGCTAGGGTGATTGGTTCCGATCATAGGAATTATCTGACAGTCACTAGTTGGCCCTCTAAAGTTGACTACTTTTATTTTTGCATATTCATCCTTGCATATCAATGATGTTAGAAGGCACATTCTTCAATAACATCGAATCACCCCAAATTTGGGGCAACCACATTTGGTTTTGACTTTCCCACAATGGGATACATCTTACATGATCATGACATCTACACTTGGCAAAAATCCCTTCATCTGTTGGGGTAAAAATAGACACATTTTTCATCACATTTTCACAAAACCCTTCATCTATTGGGGTAAAAATAGACACAATCATTTCACATTTTTCACCAATCCCCTTCCTACCATTGGGGCAAAAATGGTATCACATTTACATCATTCATACATCATTCATTTGCACAATTTTTCAATTGGCTCATGAGATTCATCCATAAACTCATTCACCAATTGAGGGGGTAAGCTATGCAAAATTCAAATTCTTTCATTCTTTTATCTTCAAGCTCATGTTTCACATCCCAAGAGAAAGTTGCTTCTGCACCTAGCCAAAATAGGTGTCTTGTGTTTTTGCACTGCATTGTGTTTTATGCAATGTAATACAAAAAGGGGCATCTGTAGACACCAAAACCTAGCCACTTGTCCTCCATCCTATGTTTTCCCATCATTTTCACCCATTATTTATATATATTTATTTATTTTATATATATTTAAATATTAATATTATTATATATATTTAATAAATATATATTTATATAAGTGAATTAATCCCAACCATCCGATTTCACTTAATCCTATCCATTCATCTATATCAATCCATGCCACACCCTAGATTTAATATCCACCCTCTATATATTTTTATCTTAACCACACGATTAGTGTCATTGAAACCCTAATATGCCCTAGGTTAGATTATTAATAGGAGCCATTTTGATGGCTCAACCCCTAAGTAATTTTGTGAAGTCATTCTACCCTAAGTTATTCTAGTGATTCTGAGTACTCTCACCTTCCATCCTTGCTTGCCATAGCCCTCGCATCCATCATCGCCTCCCTCACTCAGCTAGATCTACTTCTATAGACTTTCCCCTTAGTTATTGAATACCTTTGAGTGCTTTCTATCATTCCTAAGTACCTCTAGGTGCTTCCTCTCATCACTAAGTGCCTTTGGATACCCTCCACCATTCTCGAGCACCCATGAGTATTTCTTATAGTTATCGAGCACCCATGAGTATTTTACGTTAAAGTTTTGAAGTCCTCCTAGCCTTCGGGTGATGCTAGGGCATCATCACACTAATTCACTACAATATATTTCATCAGATCATAAGACAATAGATAAGTAAGGTAAATATTTTATTTGTTATTTTATTATATGCATTTTTAGTTATGTTCATGTTATTTACATCATATAGCTAGGGTTTTGTATTGATTATAGAGGGCCTCACATTGTGGAGCCCTCATAGTTGCTACTAACTTATTTGTTATTTTATTGTGTGTATATCTGGAAGTGTTACATTAGCATTGGACAATTGCTTAAGCTGGAGTGGCCCGACATCGGATAACTAGAAGCCCACTCACTTCTATTGGGAGCAGAGACGCATTTTGAGACACCACCAACATTGTTTTGCTAGGGTTTCGGAGAACCCTAGCTATTGTAAAATCTGTATCAAAGAATTCAAGGATTCTTATTGTAACAATGGAGTTTTGAGGCTCCCCCCATTAATATAAAATCATTCATTGTGCAATATTGTTCTTTGAGTTCAATTTATATATCTTGTTATTTGGTGTTGCATTTTTGTCTCTTCACTAAGTGACAAAGTCAGTGTACAAACACAAATATTCAACTACTTTCAACTCATTTTATTGCACTTCTTAAAGTGCATATGCCTGAACATACACTTGCACTCATCTTGATCTGGTATTGGTAGACCAAGGACAAGCACCTATCATTTATGATAAAAACTAAAGTATTATATGATCCTTTTTGCTACACCCACCTCCACCTCCAACAACAAATCATAAATCAGCTTGTCATTTGTTATTTTATTTGATATATCAATTGAGTTCAAGAAAACAATAACCCCCTAGAAGAGGCAAGAAGGTCAAAAACTATTCTAGTAGGTTTGTTCATCACTCATTATACTATAGATCTTTACTGGCCAATTTGTTTATTCCTCTATAATTATTTGCTCACATTCTCCACAGTTGCATCCAATATTTCCCCTCTAAACGTCTCAAACCAATGAGAAAACAACTATATCAATTATCACTTGCCAATAGGAGACCTTGTAACCTTAAAGGGCAATTCAAAATGGAACACAAGATTTCCAATTGCTTTACTTGTCTACTTGCATTATAATTCATTTGATTATTGTGAATGGTGAGTTGTTCAAGGACAAAAAAATTGAATGCAATCTATAAGGGAATGGAAGCAAAAAAACTAGATTTGCAACAACCTGAAATGTCTTAATTTGAGTCACAACACATCATGGAATGGGTGAATCCAAAGGGTTTGTTCTCCAACCCCACCTTAGGAGATGACACCTCCCTAGCTGTAGCCCTTTATTTCTTTCTTCCTTATTTCTACCATGCCTTCCACTATTGTGTTTGTTGGTAGCATCATATCTTGTGGAACTTGCTCAAATATCCTCACAACATACCTCAAGATTCTTGAGGGTGAAGATCTTGGAGAACCCACAAATGATGACTACAAAGAAGTCAACTGTTAATGATACTAAAGACTCAACAATAAATTAAAACAAATATAATTCCATGATTTATTTGTTAAACCCCAATATTAGACCTTAAACACCCTAGACTTGTGATAGGCTTGCTACAATGTAAAGACATCAAGAATTAGTGCAAGTGGAACTTATAACTTGACACTTTGCGAATATGGATCATTAATGAAAAGATCTACCAAGAGTCTTCAATGACCCAATTCACTTGTTATTTATTCACTTGTAGGCTTATAAAGTTATATATAGGGAGGAGGAGAGTTTGCACATGATATTGGTTATCGACCCAAGTAAGGATTGTATCAAGAATAAAAGGCCTTTTAGTTTATGTTGTTCAACGGTACACAAGCCTCATAGGTTGCCCTTACCTAATGCCATACTAGTATTTTGGTAATTTATTCATGTTTGCTTTATAGCAGATACATAGACCCAATTAACTTTGATTACATCCTAGTGTATGGTTTAAATATAAAAAGGTAAAGGTCATCCAATTCATAGTAGATCCATGTAACCACCATACTATCCAATTCATAGTCAACTATGAACTGGTTGGCACCACTTTTGGTAAAGGCCCAACAAATGTGATAGGACTCAGAAGAAATTTGTTCATGTTTGGCACCACTAGCATTGCATTGTAAGGGGCCCTGCATGCTGCTTCCCATGCTTTCATGAATGCCTACACAACCAAAAAGAATTATTACACACAATAGTTATGGATAACAATATCCCGGTGAAACCATATACATGAATCCAATATTAAGAGATCTATTTCAACAAAACCAAAGTTATAATCACTATATATTTATCGGCTTATCATCATGGAAACCATCTCCAACTGCACCATATTTCATAAAATTGAAGTGCAGTGAATGGGTGCAGTATTATTGTGTAATAGACAATAATTTGAGTTGCAATAGACAATAATCTAAGCCGTAATAGACAAGTTTTTCATAAGTTAGTCCTCTTTTAATAATATTATGGTTACTTAAGCCTACATAATTATTTTATGATATTGATGATTTAAGTGTTAACCATGGCAATTCCAAAGAGATTATTACAAATTCACCTAATGAAACTAATGTAGAAACATAATGAGAAAAACAATAAAATCATCAAATGATTCAATTCAATACATCTAGATAAAATGCCAGTAGTCAAGTCTCTAAAATATTTTGTGACAAGAATCATTTCTTGGAAATATTTCATGAAAATAGATGATGTTTCCCACCAGATGAAGTCAAACTAAATAAATTGTAGTTGCAAAATATAATCAGTTCTTTACCATGTATAAAACCAATGTGGTTACAAAAGAGACCAAAAAGTAAAGGAAGACTTTCTTTCTCTATACAAAAAATTAAATGTTAACACTGACATTTATAGGTATGTAATATGATTCAAGTTGTCCATTTGTGTTACCTACACATATAACCTATTAAAAAATACTACTTAAACAATTGAAGAAGCTAATTGGTTGTGGCTTCTTGCACCTGATTATGGTAATATACAGTCTCTTAACCTTGAGTTTGTAAACTCAACCTATACAAGGCAAGTATCTAGAACCAATACAGATAATATTTCAATCTCATATAACCTATTAAAAAAATACTACTTAAAAAATTGAAGAAGCTAATCAGATGTGGCTTCCTGCACCTGATTCTGGTAATATACAGTATCCTAACCTTGATTTTGCAAATGACCATTTACCATCGAGCTCCCTCTCATAGCCCTGAAATGGGCCATGTTAATTGATTTTTTGCCAAAATCATAGAAGGATAGAGTTATGGTGTATAATATGTCTTTGATTTTACTTTCAATTCATGTACAATGACCATTTCTTAAGTAGTAGAAGATAATTGCTATGGCATAACAAAGTTTTTTTTAACTCATAAGAAAATTTCAGCCCAATTTCTTTGAGCTCCGTTCCAAACAACAAATCCTAAACCTTTCGAGCTAAATTAGCAAGAAATAATGCATCACTTTGGTTAAATATAAAGCCCTTACAAGATGTAGGGGCCTCTGCATGACATCATAGCTCTAAAATTACAAATTTAAGGCCACTATAAATTTTAAGCAATATTTATGGTGAATTTAAAATTTGTAACTATAAATTTTAAGAAACATTTACGATGAATTTAAAATTTGTAACATAAATTTTTAGGAATAGAAGCATAAATCATCAAAATTACAAACTTGTAATCACAAATTAATGAAATATAAGCATAAATCCTAAAAGTTAAAAAGAATGCAACTAATTTGTACCTAAAATTGGAATTGAAACTGGTACAGAGCAGTGTCCAAGTCAAAGGAGATACTCGTCTCACCCACAAAGAAAGAATATGAAATGAAGAAGAAATGTTTTTTTAATATTTATAGAGGACGTCAAATATGGAATATGTTGTATGTGTTGTTGTGCTGGAATGAGGCAGGTATAATGACGTGTGTATTACTTTCATTCTCATGATATTGTAAATCGTATTATAGATTTCTACTACTCTCCTACTTTTGTGTAAACCTGATGAATGTAGAACAACCCCTGATAGGATCCTTGATGCACCACTTCCTTTGTTTTTGAATTTCTTGCGAGTATGGTTATAGGGAGCTTTGCCTCCTAGGAATTGTATGATAAGCCCATAAGTTGTTGCACAAGTTATCCCCCCTCTCCCCAATGAGAAGGCCTGCCTCTCCCCTACCTCTTCCTCTGTTATCTTGCCTCTCTTTTTCCCTCTCTCACACAGTGCAAGAAGCTTAAATTTTTTTTAAGGTGACCCTAAGAGGGTGGTTTTTAACCACCCTCTTAAGGTCTATTAGGGCAATTTTTTACCACCATAAAAAACCACCATATTTTAGGCATCGTTGAAAGATTTTTTTGGTGAGGGTGGTTTAAAACCACCCTCTTAGGTCTATTAGGGTGGTTTTTTATCATCATAAAAAATCATCATCTTTTAGGCGTTGTTAAAAGTTATTTTGGTGAGGGCAGTTTAAAATCGCCCTCTTAAGATCTATTAGGGTAGTTTTTTTTTATAAGTAATGATAAATTTACAGCGGGTTTTTTGGAAAAGGATCCCAAAACCTTAGTTACATCAGAAGCTGAGGCTGTAAATATGAATAAAAACTGGGGCTACGCCCAAGGGCAATGATCTGGGGCCCGAGGTGCTGGTGCCTACAAAAACCGACTAGGACATAGAACATCAAAACTTGGCATGAAGCCACCAAAAACTAGAAAACGTCATCGCCAACAACGCAGAAACTGAATGCCATTGCTCCGGTGGGCCCTGCGGCCGGTCCTGGCCCGGACGGGGCCCCTGGCAGGCCAACTTTACTCCCTATCAGGGCCATCTCCCAGCCTATGCTCGAGCTCGACCAGGGCATTGGCAGCATAGGAGGCCGCTTGGGCAGCCGCAGTCAGGGATCCAATTGTCGTGTCGAGAAGGGCCCTGATAGCCAAATTCTGCAGCCTATTTTTGAAGTCGAAACTAACTTCGGTGGGCTCCGGGGCCTCCACTTTGGCCTTTTTGGTGTTGCCAGCAACCCTGCTGCTGCCAAGGAAGGGGCCTTTGCAAGCGCCACTAGGAGTCGAGGCCCCGCCTGGGCCCTGGGCCAGAGTCCTGCACTTCCGAGTGGGCTTCTGATGCTTCGGGGTAGGGGAGCCTTCCCCTTGGCCTAAGCCACTTGGCATAGGGGGATCTGGATGACCAACTCACGGGTAGGAGATGAGCAAGGATCATACGACATGGCACCACAGTGAGGGGAATCCCCTATTCTCTGGAAACCACGTCGGTGGAACTTCGGGGTCCCGGCTCGGGGCAGGCTAGACACCAGGGTCCTCATCATTGCTGGAGTAATCTTACGAAGTAATCTGGACCAGAGCTTCGAGAAAGTTCATTGTCCAGGTGGTGAAGTCTTCAGTTGAGATGGCTTGGTTTGCCATGAAATCAGTCGTCATGTTGCCTTCCCTGAACACATGCTGAAAGGCATGGTCAAGGAATTCTTGGAGGACAGAGAGGGCTTCCCGAATGGAGTTGTGAATGCACCAAAAGTAGTTTCTCGAGCTACGGGAGGCTTTGATAATAACTTGGGAATCGCCCTCAATGATGACTTTTGAGGGTGACTCCCTAAGGGCGGTCAGCCCGCTGAGCAGAGCTACTGCTTCGACGAAATTGTTAGTCTGGATGCCGAGCGGAGCAGCAAACACCATGATCAGGGCCCCGTGGCAGTCTCGGATGACCCCGCCCGCCCCGAAGGCCCGAGATTACCTTTAGAAGCACCGTCAAAGTTAAGCTTGACCCAGCCGGGGGGCAGTCCACCTTGTCAAAGATCGACGGGAGGGGGCGGGGGGGACCAGGGGGAAGCTGAATACCGAGGGAGGACAGGAGGGTGGCCTCGCCCAGCCGTCGGGGCACCTCGGTCAAGGGGATGGAGCAAGAATTCTCAAGGGCAAAGGTCATCGCCTTGGTCGCTATCCACTAGGGGGAACGGGCCGGGGAGGAGAAGGCTCTGCTGTTGCGCTCCAGCCAGAGTTGCCAAAGCATATGAGGAAGGTAGGAGCCCTAGAGGAAGCGGATGAAGGGATGGGCAAAGGGGTTGGGCCATTGAGATAGGAGGTCAGAGATGGAGTTAGGGGCCACCCATTGGATAGAGAATTGGGAAAGGATGAGGCCCAAGACTTCAGACGAAAAGGGACAGTTGATAAAGAGGTGATTGGTGGACTCCTAGGCAGCACAGCAAAGGAAGCATCTATTCGAGATCTGGAAGCCCCTCCTGATCAGATTCTCGATCGTCAGGATCTTGTTTTGGATGGCCGCCCAAACGAAGTGGCTGATTTTGGGGATCAGCTTCTTGGCCCACACCTGTCGGGTTGGAAAGGAAGCCTCGTCAAGGACTCTTTGAAGATTGTAGGCAGATTTGACAGAAAAGACTCCACTAGGAGTACCATGCCAAACGCATCTGTCGTTTCCTCCGGAGGACGGGATGACAGTCACCTTGAGGAGGTGCTGAAGCCTGGCAGCTTGGAGCGGGTGCCTGGGATTCAGGATGGGTTTCTAGGTAGCCCACCCCTGGTTCTGGGAAAGATAGGCCGACACTCTGGGCCCTCTGTCCGCAAGCCCTGGTTTGAGGATGAGAAGCTCTCTGTCAGCAGTCAGGGCCTCATCATGAATCCATCTGTCTTCCCAGAAGTCGATCTTGGCTCCATCCCCGAGGATCCATCTGGTCCCTTTTCGTATTATGTCTTTGGTGGAAATCAGGGACTTCCAAAAGGTTGATCCATCTCGGGGCTGAGATTCACTAAGGAAGGGGTGGTTATGACAGTATTTTCTATGCACAATGCTGACCCACTCATCAGGGGTATTGGTGTGCACCTTCCAGGCGTGCTTGGACAAGAGGGCCTTGTTCATGAGGGCCACCCGCCTGAGCCCGATCCCTCCCTCGCCTTTGGGGTGGCAGACCAGGGGCCAGGAGACCAGGGGAATCCTCTTCTTATCTTCGCTGCCCGACCAGAGAAATCATTTCTAAATTTGTTCGATGTGAGCTGCAATGGAGGCCGAGATTCTGAAGACCGACATGAAATATATCGAAATGCTTTGTAGGACTGCCGCCAAGAGGGTGGCTCTGCCAGCCTACGAGAGGAGGTGACCTTTCCAGGGGGCCAACTTCCTCTGAATCTGCTCAATCACCCCGCCCCATAGGGCCTTGGAGGACGCACCTGTGAACAGGGGAAGCCCGAGATAAGAGGAGGGAAGGGAACCAGGGGTGCAGCCCAATATCCGCCCGATTCTGATCTGCCTAGCCAAGGGAGTATGGATGAAGAAAATCTTGCTTTTTCGGAGGTTGATTTTTTGCCCGGCCGCCTCCTCGTACAGGGTCAAGATATGCTTGAGGGTCTTGGCTTGAGGGATTGAGGCAGAGGTGGCGAGGATGGTGTCATCCACGAACTGTTGGTGGGACACAGGGGGTAGGCCCGGCGCAGGCCTGATGCCCGAAATGAGACCGCGGGTCACAACGCCTGAGATGGTACGCCCCAGGGCCTCAGCCAGGATGATGAAGAGGATCGGGGATAGGGGGTCACCTTGGCGGAGGCCTCTAGAGCTGGGGAAGAACCCGACAGGGGACCCGTTGACAAGGATAGAGAACCAAGGGGAGGACACGTAGTTGCTGATGAGCCTGACCCAGGAGGGGTGGAACCCAAACTTAAGGAGGACCTTGGACAGGAAATCCCAGTCAACTCTATCAAATGCCTTGTTCATATCGAGCTTGAGTAGAAAGGAGGCCTTTTTGGATAGGACAGTCGAGTGAATGGCCTCGTGCATGATTATGACACCGTCTGTGATCGGTCTGCCTTTGACCGAGCTGCCCTGATAGGGGGCAATAATCAGGGGAAGGATATCCTTGAGGCGGGAGGCCATGGATTTAGTCAAGATTTTGTACAAGACATTGCACAAGCTGATGGGGCAGAAATCCGAGAGGGATCTGGCTGCCTGGGTCTTGGGAATCAGGGCTATGAAAGTGGAATTGATACCTCTGGGGATGGATCGGGTAGACTGCAGGTCCTGGATGGCAGCACACACTTCTTGCCCGACGATGTCCCAAAAATATTAGAAAAATTAGGGGGGAATCCGTCCGGGCCCGGGGCCGCCTCAGCCTTCATGGAAAAAGTGGCAGCATGGATTTCGGAGTCAGACAAGGGCTGCACAAGCATCTCATTTGCCATGGCCGAGATAGAAGAAGGGATATGTTCTAGAAGGGATTCAGCCGCTTCTGAGGACATGGGGGGCTATCACCCAGGAGCTCCTGGAAGAAGTGGGTGGCTTCAGCCCGGATGTCCTCTTCTTCCTTGATGATTCTACCGTCGATGCCCACCAACTCAACAATTTTGTTAGAACCCCTGTTCCTGAGAGTCGACGCGTGGAAGAACTTAGTGTTTGCATCACCATCTTGGAGCCACAGGGCTCTCAACTTCTGTCTCCAAAAGGTTTCTTCCCTGGCCATAATGTTGTGATACTCACTGAGAGCAAGGCGTTCCTCTTCCCTGAGCCCCGGGTCTTGGGAGCCTGCTTGAAATCTGGACTCGAGGTCTTCGAGTTTTTCTTTAAGTATCACTTTGTTTTCAAAGATATTACCGAACACCTCCTTATTCCATACCTTGAGTTTCTCTTTGAGGCGTCTCAGCTTGTGAAAGACTTGTTCAACGGGGCATCCAGGGACTGGGGGAGCCCACCAACGGCCTACCTGGGCCCGAAAGTCAGGGTGATGTAGCCACATGGACTCGAACCGAAAAGGCCTCTTGGGGGAGGGGCGATGATCGGTTTCGAGGAGGAGGGGGCTGTGATCAGACCCAATTTTGGGGAGGGCCAACAGGGTGGCATCGGCAAACATGGGAAGGGCTTCCTTGGACAAGAAAACTCTATCTAGTCTAACCTGGATATGGTTTGCTCTCGCTCTTCTGTTGGACCAAGTGAACCTGGCTCCTTTCAGGCTGACGTCCATGAGCTCATTGAGGGCGGTGAAGGCTCCAAAGTCCTCCATGCTCTTGCCCTGAACCGTTGAGCCCCCACTTTTATCAGAGAGGAACAGGGGACTGTTGAAGTCCCCAGCCAGGATCCAGGGTAGGGGGGCAAAGGCTTCTCTCATCGAGCTAATTTCCTTCCATAAGGCCACTTTCTCGATGGGGCTATTAGGAGCGTAGATGTTGGACAGAATCCACGAGCGCCTTGACTTCACGCAATGGACCAGAATGTTGATTATTCTAGGAGACAAAGAAATGAGTCTTCCCTCAAAATATCGGGGGTCCCACATGCACAGCAAACCCTCGATTGAGCCAGTCGCAGGGGTAGACAGGGACTCGCAATTGTGCCAGGTAGCTTGGGCTACATGCCAGGCAACAACGTCATCTATTTTGGTCTCTTGAAGAAGGAGGAAGGACGGGTGGTGATCCCTATGGAGTTGGTCGAGGATCCTTTTCTTGGGGGCCCCATTGAGCCCCCTGATATTCCAGGTGATGAGCTTCATTTGACACCCTTGTGGGGTCACTTGCCCCCCTTCCCGACCTGAGCGGGGGGTTTGGGTCGGGTGGCATCCGTCTTGGAGAAGCTTGCGCCAACGTCAGAGAGAGTTTCCTAGGATCCATTGGCAATGTCATCTTCGGTGATCCTTGTCCGCTGGTCGCCCAGGGTGGGCCTCCCTCTTTTGAGTTTGCTGCCAAAGTCTATGGCAAAAGTCCTGCTCCGGGTCATCTTGGGGCTGACTTCATCGGGCCTAGATGGAGAACTAGCTTCAATCTCTTCATCTGACCTCTTAGATCCACACTCCAAGGGAGGAAGCCCAGCAGGGATCATCGGGAGGGCCAAGGGGGGTCGAGGGGGGATAGCGAGAGTGGGGGGGGAGAAGGGGGCCCCAACAGAGGTGGGAGCCGACGGGGAAAGGAGCCCGGGCGGCTCGCATGCCTGGAGGGGGGTGCAAGCAGGGGCCTGCGGGGAGGGATTCGAAGCGGGCAGGGAGGGAGATCCTGGGATCGGGGCCCCAGAGGATGACCCAGGGGAAGGAGCAGCGAAAGGGGAAACCTAGGGAAGACCGCCCTCCAGACCGGGGTCCACATGAGAGTCCTTTGGGGTAGAAGGGGGGCCTCCTTGTTGGTCTAGGCCTAGGATCTGTGGCCGTCGCGAGGGGGCCCTCGAGACGGGGCCCGACCTGATCGAGAAGGGAGTTTGGGGATAGGGCCATCAGCCTTTCTGGATACTGGGCATTGGTGGGAGAGGTGACCCTGAGTGCAACAGGTGGGGCAGAAAGTAGGTTTGTTTTCATAGATCAGGGGCTGGCACCAAAAGAAGGACCCAGAAGAGATGGTCATCGAAGAGGGGAGTTCGGATTCAAGGTTGGCGTTGACGCAAAATCTGGCATGCACCATTCGGGATCTTGCCTTGGTAGCGGGGTCGAAGGCCACCAGGTCCCCGACCGACTGAGCAATGAGTCTTAGGACGTCTTCGTGCCATAGGTGGAAGGGAAGGTCTGGGAGACGAACCCAGATCGGGGTGAAGTTGATGCTTTGGGTGCTAGGGTGGAAGTCAACTCCATAACGCCTGAGGAAGAGGCTTTTGCGCCCTAGAAACTAGGGCCCACCCGACAGGATCTTTTCGACGTCCTCACTGTTATTTAGTTTGATGATGAAGAAGCCCTTGGTTAGGGCAACCAGCTGAATATGCCCGAAAACCTTCCATTTGGTAGCCGCCCATCTACGGACGGTTTCCATGTCTGGACGCCCTCCCAGGAATTTCCCTACCAGGGAGGTAGAGGAACCAGCTACCAATGAGGAGTAGACCTCCTCCTGAATAGAAATGTGGGTGCCCTCGAGGGAAAGTCCTCACCCCAGGGCCCGGGAAGGGGCTTTGGAGCCCGCCAAGATCTGCTGATAGGAGGGTTTGGGCCCACCCGGGACAGAGCCCTACCCAGGATCAGGGGGATTTTTCCCTAGGCCTACGCTCACATCGAGGCTGGCCTGGGGGCCAGGGCCCAAGATGTCGTCCCCACCTTGGTCGCCAATCAGATCAGGCACAGAGCCATCCTCTGGGCCCGTCGAGGGTCTAGCTAGCCTAGGATCGGGCCCTGACGTGCCTGATCCCGATCCCAAACCTGATCCCATCCAAAAACCTGCACCATTCTCTGAACCTGTCCCTTGCCCTGCGTTCGCTCCTGCTCCTACTCCCGCCATCATCATGTTTTTTGTTCCTATTAGAGTAGTTTTTAACTACTGTAAAAAATCATCCTATTTTAGCTACCCTTAAAAGCCTATTTTGGTGTAGTGTAGCCAACTAGAGTGAAACAATTACAAGAAAGTGACAACCAGTCTTCCAAGACCTGCAATAGTATCAACCACCATTGCTAATCATAAATGGGAGTGTTTGCAATTGCTAATGAATTGTGTGATATGTTCGTAAGTTGTTGCACAAGTTATCCCCTCTCCCCAATGAGAAGGCCCACCTCTCCCCTACCTCGTGCTTTGTTATCCCACCTCTCTTTTTCCCTCCCTCACACCATGCGAGAAGCTTAATTTTTTTTTAAAGGTGACCCTAAGAGGGCGGTTTTTAACTACCTTCTTAGGGTCTATTAGGGCAATTTTTTACCGTCATAAAAAACCACCATATTGTAGGCATCGTTAAAAGCTTTTTTTGGTGAGGGTGGTTTAAAACCGCCCTCTTAGGTCCATTAGGGCAGTTTTTTACCGCTATAAAAAATCGTCGTCTTTTAGGTATTGTTAAAAAAAAATTGGTGAGGGTAGTTTAAAACCTCCCTCTTAGGGTCTATTAGGGTAGTTTTTTACCATTGTAAAAAACCATCGTATTTTATTCACCTTTAAAAGCCTTTTTTGGTGTAGTGTAGACAACTAGAGTGAAACAATTACAAGAAAGTGACAATTAGTCTTCTAAGACCTGCAATAGTATCAACCACCATTGCTAATTATAAATGGGAGTGGTTGCAATCCTAATAGCTGATATAACAATAAGGCATAATGGGAGGAGTTGAGCATACTCAAGAAACTCAATCTTGTTGAAGATACATGGATGTTGAAGGTGGTGATTGGTTTTTGGCTTAGGACAACTGGTAGTGATAGATCAAGAGAGTGGCATCCACTTTTCCAAGCATGTTCATTAAGCACAAGCCATAGGTTGGGTCAGGTTGTGCCTATTCTTGTCAAGCCTACGACAATCCATCCTTATAATCATTAGCTAGGCTAGTATAGTAAATTATAAATAGTGCAATTTACCTCAATATGAGGGTTGGCAATTTGAGTGTTTACCTATTATATTGTATGTAATTTTGTTGTGTTTCTTAATGAATCAACTTGTTGTTTAACCTCTGATAGTAATAAGTTACTAAATTATTTTTTTAATGCATGCTTTATAGTCTCTAGATATTTTTGTAAAATATTTATGGGTGGTCCATTCTATTAGGCTTGAGATGTTTGGATTGTCACTCCATGTTATTGGAATATTAGAGATGCATAACATTAATCATTGTGGTTCTACTTTCTTCTATAAAATTTTATCAGTGGTCTATTATGTTAGGCCATAGATGTTGTTTAGACTATCACTAAGGGTTATTAAAGTAGTTGAGGGCATGATCCAAGCTTATTTTACATTTTGTAATGATTTGCTTGGTGGTTGATCTGTTAGGTCCTATATGTAGTCAAGTTGTTGTGTGCTTTAAATAGGATGTGGTAGTGTTGTTAGCAAAATATTGTTTGCTTTTAAATCCACATTTCACTAATTTTATTCATTATAATCTTTCATTTTTGTCTTTAGTCTTCTTTCATTTCTTTTATTTTTTTCTTTGCAACAAGGAACCAACCTTCTCTTGAGGTTGGATTAGGAAGCAATTCCTAACCATCCAATCTTGGTTGTAGTCTAGGGCACACATCGATCCACTAGGAAGATCGCAGACCAAGACTTATGTGCTATCTTATTTCCTTCTCTATAGATATACTCACATTTCCAAGAGATTGCCTTCAACAATAGTTGATGAACATCAACAATAATGTTATTTTTTATTTAATCCCCACATCTATTTTTGTAAATAGCATTAATAATAATTTGTAAATTCCCTTCATTTGAAATATTATTCCAACATTAATTTTTAATTATAATTTTGATTCTCGTAAGAAATGCCCCAACCTTTCCATAGTTGTTAGTTGAAGTTCTATATAATTTTGAGTAAGTGAGAAAAATTGTGCCTTCGTTATTTTTAAAAATAATACCTCCATCAACTCTAGATCTTGTTGATTTCATAATAGATGTTGGCTAATAGTATTTAAAACTTAGCTAAAACACTACATATTTTTCCCTTTTCCTTTTTTACAAGCTATATGTGGCTTCTATTGGGGCCACTCCCATAAAAATACGAAAATATTACATTTATTGTTAGGTTAATTAAACCTTATCCAACTTTCCCATTTATCAAAGATAGTTTTTATTTTATTTTTTATCAAATATATTCATCATCTTGCTCAGATTTTTATGATTTTGCAATCAGTCTCTTGACATCATTTTTAGTAGGAGATAAAATCTCACTTGAGAAGAGGGACAATTAAGAAGCAAGCACTTTATCAAGTGGCATTAGCTCAACCGGTTAAACTCCTCAACATCTCAAGGAGGATACTAAGGTTCAAATCTTGCCAAGCGATACATGGACAATATCCAAGCTATGTTCTAATACTAGTATGTGGTGATGATGTAATACGAGTGGGGTCCATTTCAATCCCATATAACCAATTGAAAAAAAAATAAAGAAGTAAGTAGTTTGATGTTTTTAAATCCGTCTCACATAAGATATATCTTAAAAGGTCCAAGATATCCTTTTATTCTTAGACTCTTTGGTGTAAGAATCTTACTTTAAACTACCAACCAATTAAATGTTGAGGCTTTACAAAGAGCCTTTAGTGACCAAATATTCTTCCAAGAGAGATATTTAGGAGTATAAAATTATGATTACTATAACTCCTCATATCCAACTTGACCAAGTATCCACCATCTTTTGATATATTTCAAACCAACTTATCCTTGTGTGTAAAACTAGGCAAATAAAACTCTTGAAGAATCTTTTGAAACTCACTTCAACCAGGTTACTAATGAAACTCAATAATCTCAAGTCATTAATCACATTAATATAATGTGTGACCTTTGGACCTTTACAAGCTAGATATGCCCAAGCCAATGGTTGTCCTTTTAAATGATAGATAAGAGGATAAGATTTAAACCAAGCATCATAACAAAAGTTTGCATATTCCCCTCATTGACTAACCATTTAATACATTTTTAATCAATTGCAAACTATTTGATATGAAGTTCTATGTTAGAAATCCTTTGGATAGAGTTTATTTACTGAATAATTTATTGCATCATGAGAACATATATATTTTTGAAGTAACATATTTGCTCAACTCTTTCTTTGATATTTACATAATCTTCAACCCATTTTTTTCTCTTAAGACCAAACTCATAAGTGTATAATTCTACAAGCTTGTCCCTCCAATATTCTTTTCTTTGCAAACCATATCCCACTTACAAAAGAAAACCTAGTCCTAGGGGGGCAACGCAACGGTTTAGGATTTGGTTCTTCGGGAGGTCCAAGGTTCAAACCGTGGTGTGGGCGAGTGTGTGAGGGGTGGGTGTGTGGTGGTTGTGTGTTAAATTCCCTATTGATAAGCATAGCTCTTGATTTTACGAGGGGTCATGGTTGGGAGGAGACTGCTCAACCCTGTGCGTTGGTTGTATGGGTTTCTCACACTATCAAAAAAACAAAACTAAAATTTTCCTCACATCCTTTCCAAATAAAATCTCTTTAAAATTTATATATATTTTCTCTTTAAAATAAATGAACCAATTTTTTTTTTTGTTGGATAATAAGGGGTTGTACTCGGGTCCCCTCCCTCGAAAAATTATATCTCTCTTCTTTAGAGCTTGAGAGTTTACAAATATATACACTTATCATATCAATTGAGATGCTATAGCTAGAAACCTACATCATTTTACATAAAATGTCCGAATTCTTGATTTTCATTTTCTAGATCTTTTCAAATTTGTGTATGAATACAATTACTCCATAAGTTAGCATATTTCTTGACATTTTTTATAGCAACCTTCACAATGCCAAAAATTCACCTCTACTATTTGTGCCTTGCATCTTAGTAGAGTAATATTTCCAAAACATTGCACTATCAGAGTCCACTTTACCAAATTTGGATTGCTAGTTTCCTTCGTGAAACACAAGTGCAACCACAAAAATTATAATAAATAGTCTAAATGAAAACACATTATTGCTACAAAATAAAATAAATATTACCAATGGAAAATATTGAAGTAAATCTTAATCATTAATTGATTTAGGCAATCAACATTTTTTTGTCAGCTTCAACTAAAATTTCTACTTCCTCTAACCATGGAAAGGAAAATTTAACTTCACTATCCTCAATTAAAACCCCTCTATTGGTTAGCTTATCTGCACATTTGTTTCCTTTCCTTATTATTTGTGTAAACTTGATTTCTTTCAAACTCTTTAGCAAGATCTTGAATTTCTACAATTATCTCTTGTATGTTCCATGGGGCCTTTGCTTTCCTCATAATTGTATTTATTACTATGAGAGAATCACCTTCCATCCATACTTTATTCCATTTCAATTGTTTACATATTTTTTACCCTTCTAAAGCTGCCCAAGCTTCAACTTCATTATTTGTCTTAAATCCACTATTGAAAGCATAATAAGACAAAATCTTTTCTTTATTATTTCTAATTATTCCTCCTCCTCCTAGTCCTGGATTTCCTTTAGATGCTCCATCAAAATTCAATTTAACCCACTTCACATCTAGTGGTTTCCACTTTATATTCTTTGCCTTCTTTTTGCTTCTCTTGTACCCAACATCATAATTCCATTTAATGACTTAACTTCATCTATCAAGACTCTCTACTTCCAAATTAGGGACTATATGAGTTGATAGGATTGTTTTAGACTCCTCATGGCTAAACATATCTTATTTTTCATTACCTCTAAGCTACTTTCCTTTCCTTTAAATATTGTTCTATTCCTTTCTAGCCATATAGTCCATAGTATTGTATCTTTTGATATATCCCATATTGTTTGTAAAGCCTCATTTTTATAAGTGCTTTGCCATTGCTTTAACCAATCTTCAATTATGCTATTCATCACCATGTATTTACCAAACATATTAAGAATCCATTGCCATAGATTCCAGACTATTGAGAAATGTCCCAAGAGATGGTCTATACTCTCCTCCTTATTATAGAAAACACATTGAGAGGGGCCATGAAAACCCCTTTTCATAAGCTTATCCTAGGATAAAATTCTTCTATGACCTACTAGCCAAACAAACATTTTAACTTTAGGAATGCTTGGGCTATCCCAAATATCGCTCCATGACATTATTATTATGTTGGTGATGAACATTATATCCACTTCTTGTTGTGTATTCTCCTAAGCTATTCAACTCCTAAATCAATTTATCCTTGGAACCCCTCATAATAATCACAATTGTAATATTTCTACTCAATTGCCTCCTAGCATCAATGTCTTGTATAATTGTAAAAAAACCTTCTTTCCATTTGTATCTTCCTTCTCGATCCTTGTACAAAATGTTTGAAACCCTATCACCGTATTTGTCTTGAAATAATCTCATCCAAGGTTTCAAAATTGGATCTAAATTGAGTGATTTTTTATCACACCTCCATCCAAATAGAGATTTTTTCTCCAATTCCCACCACCCATCTTAAACCTTTAATCATAAGATCAATAGATTTTTTTAAACCATTCCAAAGAGCGAAACCATTTGGAAGAGAAAATGCAGTAAATATTAAACTTGGGTCATTGGGATCAACATACTTACTTAGAAGAATTATTGCCCATTGTCTTTGACTCTCTTTGTACGATCTCCAGATAACTTTTCCCCTAAGAGCTAAGTTTGCATCTATAAGAACTCTTAAACCAAAACCTCCCCTAGTTTTATCATCACACAACTTGCTCCATTTCACCAAAGGAAAATTTCTTTTATCATGTAAACCTGACCATAAAAAGGATCGCATAATATAGATTAAACTTTTTTCAACTAATTTTGGCATAGAATACAATGACATATAATATGTTGGAATGGCTTGTAATACTGACTTAATTAACTACACTCTTCTTGCTAACGATAACCATCTACCTTTCGAAGTTGGAAGTTTATTTTGAACTTTACTAATAACTGGATTCCATAAATCTATCCTCATTCTCCCCTCAAATAAAGGCATCCCTAGATAAGTTGTTGATAAATTTGCCTCCTCCATTTGAAGCAACCTGTAAATTCTTGCTTTGATATTAGAAAAAGTGTTAAGGAAGTAAATTTTGGATTTAGTCCTATTAACTTTTTGCCCTAAAGCTCTTTCATACTCTTTTAAAAAGTTATTCAAAGCTCTGGCCTCATTTATCCTTGCCCTTCCAAAAAGAGTTGTATCATCTACAAACTATTGATGGGTGATGTTATCAATATTATTACTAACCTTAAGTCCACTTATAAAACCATATTTGTAAGCCTTCTTTAAGTTCCTACTCAAAACTTCTACCATAATAATGAACAAATAAGGAGATAGAGGATCTCCTTGTGTAAGGCATCTCTTAGCTTTAAAATATTTTGTGACTAATCCATTGACCAACACTGAATAAGAAATTGTAGAGACACAAGCTTTAATCCATCTAACCCATTATTTCTCAAATCCAAAACTATCTAAAATAGTAAAAAGAAAAACCCATTTAACCTTATGGCTTTACTCATATCAAGTTTTACTATCATAGATTTCTCTTTTCTTGAAGCTGCTGAATATATAAATGAACCAATTTAATTTTGTCAAAAAAACCCTAATATTATTATTTTAGTTATTCTTTTAACACAATATATAATTTTAATTATTTTTTATATGACTACAAGGTCTTAAGAGTGATGAGTATAAAGTTTTTTATGAAGAGTTAAGGGTTATCATACATGTGTTAACATTTTCAATTTTTTTAATGAGTTATATGGGATTGAATAAGACTACAAGGTCTTAATAGTTTGATGAGTAGGAAAGTTCTCCCTGAAGAAGGGTTCTCATATATAAGTTAACATCTTTATTTTTCAATGATTAATATGAGATTGGAAAGACCCCACCCATATTTTAAGGTCTAAGAGATTGATGAGAGGAAAGTTATCTATACAGAGGTCAAGGTTTCTCTATGTATATAATTTATTTATTTTATCACGGGGGACAACACAACATTTTAGGTTTTGGCTCTTTTTCAAGAGGTCCAATATTCAAACCGCAACATGTGTGTGTGGTTGTGTGTTAAATTCCTTATTGATAAGCTCAACTCTTTCCCTTATGAGGTGTCATGGTGGAATGGGATGTCGAGACTTGAGCGTTGGTCGTAGAGGTTTCTTACAATAACCAAACCTTAAAAAACACATTTTCAAATTTTTAATGAATTATATAGAATTGAAAAAGACTACAAGGTCTTAATAGAGTCATGAATAGGAAAGCTCTCTATGAAGAGGTCAAGGGTTCTTATATATGTGAGAACATCTCCATTTTTTAATAATTTATATGAGATTGGAATGACCCCACCCATATATATAACTATAACTATAACTATAACTATAACGCTCAGGGTTGGCGCATCCCCATCCCACCATGACCTTTCATAAGGGCGAGAGTTGAGCTTATCAATAAGAGCCAAACACATCGTCATACACACACCCACCCCCTCACACACTCACCTACATCGTGGTTTGAAGGTTGGACACCCCACCCACATTATATTATTAAAATATCGTGATATTACAACATTTTTTTTTAAACAGACTCACTCACACACACACTTCATCATGGTTTGAACTTGAGTATCTTGCAAAAGATCCCAAATCCCAAACCACTACATGTATCTCGTAGGACAATATTACAACAATTTGATAATTATATATGTATCCCCTAGTAAGTTTTAACATCTTTTTTTCAATTGGTTATATGGGATGTAATAGTACTACAACTTGGATATTACACATGTATTACTTGATAATATTTGAACTTGGATGAAGTTGAAGAGTCTAACCAATTGAACTAATAACATTTGTCATCTTAAAAACAATATATTATTATTATTTTTAAAATTAGTGAAACTTTTTAAAAATAAAAATAAAATTAACCAATTAAATGAGACTATTAGGAATCTCATTTTTTTATTAATATTATATCTAAAATTTGTTTATAATAATATTACATTAACTTAGCACCTGGGGTGCAGCATAACGGTTTGGGCTTTGGCTCTTCTTCGGGAGGTCCAAGGTTCAAACCATGGCGTGGGTGAGTGTGTGAGGAGGTGGGTGTGTGTCTCCCTGGTGGAGTTGTTGTAACAGGTTGGGAGATTCTTGGTCAAAACCCTCATATCTTAATATTACCAAAAAAAATATTACATTAACTTAACAATATAAAAACTTTATTTTTTAATAAGTTATATGTGGCTTCTATTGGGGCCACTCCCATCAAAATACCAAATTATTACATTTGCTGCAACATACCTTTTTATCACAAAATTTTCATTTTTTTTTCTCTTAAATATATTCTTCAACTTCCTCGAAGTGCTATGTTTCCACAATCAGCTCCTTGACATCATTTTGATTAAGAGATAAAATCTCACTTGGCTAGTTGCCTTCTAAAATTTGAATTTCACCAAGATGAAGATCAACACCACAATTCACTAATTTATCTGCTACACATTTTCTTCTCTATAAATATGCTCACACTTCCAAGAGATTGCCTCTAGTAATAGATGATGAACATCAACAATAATATTATTTTTTATCCAGTCTCCACATCCATTTTTGTTAATAGCATTGATGATAATTTGTGAGTCCCTCTCAATTGAAATATATTTCCATCCTTTTTCTATTGCAATTTTAATCCTTGTAAGAAGTGCCCTAGCCTATGCATAGTTGTTAGTTGAAGTTCCATATGATTTTGAATAAGTGAGGAGAATTTTGCCTTCACTATTTCTAAAAACACCACCTCCACCAGCTTTTCTTGGATTTCCTTTAGAAGCACCATCAAAATTAATTTTGATAAACCTAGTTTTTAGACATTTCCATTTTACCCTAGATCGAAGTAGATCCTTTGTTTTAATTCCATTGTCGTAGATGACTCTTCCATGTATGTTCAAATCCTATAGCCAAGTTATTAGCACCTCTTTTTCTGCAATTGAGACTTCCCATGATGAGCACCATATTTGTAGACATTCTGCAAGAGAGGCAATAATACGGTTCCAAACTTGGGCATGATTTTGAGATTTATTTTTAAAAATTATGTTATTCCTTTCAAGCCATAAATTCCAACAAATAATGGTAGGGCCAATCCTCCAAAGAATACATAATGCTTTAGCTTTGAAATAATTAATCCAATATTTCATCAACTCTTTCAATGTTGATGGAGCTACCCAATATAATTTCATATTTTTAAAAATAACCCCAAATGGTGTGAGCAAACGGACAATGAAGAAGTAAATGGTCTGATGTTTCTAAATCCTTCTCACACAAGGCACATCTAAAGGGTCCATAATATCCTCTGTTTCTTAATGAATGAAATCCTCTCACACAAGGCACATCTAAAGGGTCCATAATATCCTCTTCTTTGTAGACTCTCTCTTGTAAGAATCTTACTTTGAACTGCTAACCAAAGGAATGTTGAGGCCTTAGGGAGAGCCTTTAATGACAAAACATTCTTCCAAGAAAATCTTTGGGAGAAGGAAATTTTGATTGTTCTAAATCCTCATATCCCAACTTGATCGAGTATCCACCATCCTTTGATAAATTCCAAACCAACTCATCCTTTCGTGTAAAAATCGGCAAATAAAACTCTTGAAGCATCTTTTGAAGTTCATCTGCAATTTGTTTGAGTTCCTCTCCTTCAACCAGGTTACTAAAAGAAATCCATGATCTGGAGTTGTTGCTCATAATAATATAGTCTTTGACCTTTGGACCTTTACATGCTAGGCATGCTTGAGCCAATGGTTGCCATTTTGAGTTAGAGATAAGAGGATAAGGCTTCAACCAAGCATTAGACCAAAAATTTGCATAACTCCCCTCATTGATTGACCATCTAATATGTTTCTTTATCAATTGCAAACTCTTTGATATGAAGTTCCATGTTGACGATCCTTTGGGTAGAGTTCTTTTCCTAAATAATTTCATTGCATCAAGAGAACCTATATATTTTTGAAGTAATATTTTTGCCCAATTCTTTCCTTGATCTCTGAATAATCTCCACCCAAGCTTTGCTCCTAATGCCAAATTCATAAGTCTGCAATTTTACAAGCCTGCTCCTCCAATATTCTTTCCTTTGCAAACCCTATCCCACTTACAAAGAGGAAACCTAAATTTTTCCTCACAACCTTTCCATAGAAAGTCTCTTTGAATTTTATCAATTTTTGATGCTATACCTATTGGCAATCTTGAAAGTGACATCATATAAATAGGGATGGATTGCAATGTAGTCTTTATGAGTTGTAGCCTTCCTGCCATGGTTAAGAACTTACCTTTCCAACCTACCAAGCAAGCTTTCATTCTATCCAAAAAAGAGATCCAAAGCTCATTTTTATTTCCTTTATGAGACAAAGGAATACCCAAGTAGGTTGATGGAAAATTTTCAATTTTAAACCCTAAAATATTCACAATAATTTGTTGTAAATCTAGGGTAGTATTAATGAAAAAAATCCTGGATTTTGTAGTATTTACCAACTGTCCATTAGCCTTCTCATAGCATGATAATATTGATTTAAACTCCATGGCCTCATTGACTAAGGGATGGCCCAAAAGAAAAGTATCATCAACAAATTGGAGATGAGATTCAGAGGGACCATTTTTTGCAACTTGAATACCCTTGATTTTTCCTTCCATTTTTGCCTTTGAAAATGCTCTCCCTAATGCTTCCACAAGAATAATGAATAGATAAGGAGAAAGTGGATCACCTTGACGAAGTCCACAAGATGACTTGAAGTAACCAGCAGGAGAACCATTGATCAAAATAGAAAATTTTGTAGTGCTATAACAACATTTAATCCACTCACACCAACTATAATCAAAGCCAAACTTTTTGAGAATAGCATGTAGAAAATTCCAGGAAACCCTATCATATGCTTTGTTCATATCTAATTTCAAAAGCATACCTGGTTTTTTCATGGAATGAAGAGAATGTATGGCCTCTTGTGCAATAATTATACCATCAAGAATTTGTTTACCACGAACAAAACCACCTTGTTCCTTTGAGATAAGACACCCTAGAATGCCCTTCAACTTGTTTGCCATAATTTTTGAAATGATCTTATAAATCATATTACAAAGGCTTATTGGATGAAAATTATCAAAATATTTTGTCTCGCCTTTCTTGGGAACCAAGGTAATAAAAGTAGCATTGATCTCACTTATTATAGCCTTCCTTTTTCGGGCCTCTTCAACCGCAACTAACATATCACTCTTCAATAAATCCCAAATTTTTTGAAAGAAAATTGCAGGAAATCCATCGGGGCTAGGTGCCTTGTTAGGATGGAAAGAGAAAACTGCTTCATGGAGCTCCTCCATAGATATCTTCTTCATCAAGCTTTCATTTTGTCCTTGAGTGATAATTGATGGAATATTTTGTAGAAGTTTTTCTTGTGCCTCCTTATCTTGCCTAGAATCTAACAAAATATTTTTGAAATAATTAATTGCTTCCTTCCTTATATCTTCTTCATCCTCAATATTTCTTCCATCTGGAGTTAAAATATTTTTGATATGACAAACAAAAAATTTTGTTTTTGTTGTAGCATGAAAATTTTTTGTATTTCTATCTCCTTCCTTGAGCCATTTCTCTCTAGATTTTTGGAACCAATATGACTCCTTTTTCAATGCATTATGATAATAAAAAAGTAATTGTTTTTCTTTCACATAAGAATCCTGATCCATTCCATTAATTTCTACTATCTCTTGTAAATTTTTGAGCTTGGATTCAATTTCTTTCTTTTCTTTAAAAATGTTACCAAAAGATTTGGCATTCCAAATCTTCATTTGCTCCTTTAAATATTTCAACTTTTGAACAAACCTATACATACATGATCCTTCAAATTTTGATTCATCCCACCATAACATAACCATCTGGAAAAAATCAGGGTCTTGGAGCCACATAGACTAGAAGCAAAATGGCTTTGGATGACCATTATTAGGTAACTCACAAGTCAAAAGAATGGGTTTGTGATATGATCCTGCTCATAATAAAATATCTGAAGAGATTGTATACTTTGTTTGCAACCATTTATTGGATAACAAGAATCTATCCAGTCTTTTTGCTATATGATTTTGCCCAATGCATCTATTATCCCATGTATATTGAAAGCTTGAGGGACTAACATCCCAAAGGTCATTTGAATTGACAAATGAAGCAAAATCTTGCATTGATTTAGACCATCCTGGAATACCACCCTTCTTTTCCAAAGGAGATAGAACAGTGTTAAAATCACCCCCAAGAATCCATAGATCACAATGAATCATCATTGTATTTGACAAAAATATCCTAATGTCCTTCCAACATCTTTCATGAGGAGTAACTATAGTTGGAGCATATACATTTATAACCCCAACTTTGATGTTTTCCTCTTTCTTGCAAAATAATCCAACAACCCAATTACTTTTTGCTTCTAATAATTGCCCATCCCATTTGCATTTGTCCCATATTATTGCAATACCGCCTAAAGCTCTTATAGAAGAAATTGCTAAACAATCACCCATCTTCCAAATCTTCTTAAAAGCATCCTTACATTCCTCATTGCTTAATTTTATTTCTTGTATTAAAATAAACTCAAGACTATAACAACCTATTAATTCCTTAATAACTCTTTTTTTAGGGGTTTTATTCATACCCCTAATATTCCATGATATCATTTTCATTATCAACACTTTTTATTTTTATTAGTGGGATTAGCCCCACTTCTTGTTAACACTTGTGATATTTTTATTTGGCTTCCCAAATCAATATCCTTTTGAGTTTCTTTTTCTCTTTGTTCCTCTTTTGATGGCCTTCCTCTCCTTCTTCCATTTTCACCAACACTCTCATCTTCATCAATCTCTTATATTTTTTCATATTGTTCATAATGGAACTTATCTTCTAAATATTTATGTTGCCCTAAAGAGTCGAAAGTGCAAGGAATAGCCTTAATAGCATTTTCTTCTTTATGTTGCCCTAAAAAGTCTAAACTGCATAGATGATCCTCCATAGCCATTACTTTCTTATGTTGGCCTGGAAACCCTAAATTTTCTTGGTTATCCTCGATAAGATTTTCTTTACTACACTACTCTTGAAACCCTAATGTGCAAGGAATACACTTTGTATTACTTTCATTTTTATTGTAAGAAGATTTTATGCTACTAGAAGAGTACTTGGATTAAGCTTAACCTCCTTCATCTCATTTGCTTTAAAATTTACCTCCCCATCTTCCTTTGCTTTAAAATTTGCCTTCCCCTCTTCCTTTGCACCTTTAGCTCCTATATTTAAACTTTCACATTGTACTTCCTCTTTTCTCATATCATTTTTTTCTTCTAATGGTTGATTTGAGTGAATTGTAATGGTCTTTTCTTTTTAATTATGTATTGCGGTTTTTCTAGCCACTCTTTTAGGAGTGGAAAATATTTGATTTGACCTAGCTTCTCCTATGATATAATCTCCTTGTTTCAAATTGAAGCTACCCTCATGCCCAAAAATTTCTATCTCTTCTTCTATCATTTCCACTTTATAGTCTCTTGCCATGTGTCTAAAGAACACAAGCTTATACTAAGAGGGGGGTGAACAATATAAGATAAAACTTTTTACTTTTCAATCCAAATGATAACAACAATAATATAAATTGTAATAATTACAAATCACCACACATAAAAGACACATATTTAACGTGGTTTTCCCAATATGGGCTACATCCACAAAGAAATATTGCTTATAAATTTCTCAATAAATTTTGTGGGCTCCAACCCACAGGAGATACCAATCCCCTATTACAATGTTCGTGGACACAATCCACAGGAGATACCAATCCCCTCTCAAGTTCATGGACACCTATCCACAAGAGACACCAATCCCCTCTGCTATGGTTCAAACTCTTCTCAAGTCTTCTCTCAAATATGCTTTATAATTCTACTAAAACCTGCTCAAATCTGCTCACAAAACCCTACTCAAATATGCTCTAGATACTACTCAAATATGATCCAAACAATGCTCATCTATTCCCAAATCTTGCATACAAAATAATGCTCATCTATTCCCAAATCTTGCATACAAAACAATGATGTCATCAAGTTTTTCACCTATTCTTCAATGTGCTTTCCTCAACTAAAGCAATTCAGACATATTCTACCCAGAATTCTTTTATCTTCATGAACATATAGAGAATGATATGCACTAACAAATGCCCAATATGTTATTCACATTCATTAAGTCTATCGCTTTTACATGTCTCACATTTATTATATTTTAAAGGTAGCTCTAGTCTAACACTTGATAATTGACCTAGTAATTATTGATTTGCACATTTCCTTCAAAAACAAATCATAGTGCATAGATTTATCCTTTTCATCCACTCCAAAAATCAATCATGAACAATGAAAAAATCCGCTTCTCAAATTTGATCTATAACCCTTGCACATTTATTTCCAATTTCAAGCAACAACAATGCACATCCAATAATTCCTTCTACCTTCCACTATATGACAACAAGAAATATTTTCTTAGCCAAAACCACTTGAGAAAGGAATTATATCACCATATCTCTAAATCTACCTCAATGATGATGATCTTCTTTTTGCATGAGCTTCCCAAACTTGTCTTGGCAATTTTTTTTTTTTTCCTTTTGTTTGGCCCTTCAAAAACTGGCTAGCATTTCTCTTTTTCTTTTCTTGATTAGATATCAAATCAATCATTTAAAAATCCTTATAAAAGGGATGCACAATAAAGCTTTAAAAATAACTCCTTATATCTCCCTTTTTGAAACTCATAAAAATAAAGCTTTATTAACAACAAAAACTCATATATCTTCTTTTATAACATGCAAAACACACCTTTTAAAAATATCAATCTTATACCTTATAACTCCCTCACACAACATGCAAAACACAATTTAAAATTAACCACAATACACCTTATATCTCCTTTTTCCAACATGCAAAAATACAATTTTCAAATAACCACAATCCACCTTATATCTCCCACTTAAATTTAAACTTTAATAAAAAATTTAAATACCTTTGCACAACCGCGAATCGAACCCCTGACCTCTAGAAGTGTAGCGCTTTCACAAGCGCTCGTGACCAGCTATGTTACCACAACGAGCGAAACAAAAGGGGGCGTCCAAATATTTATTCGTGTTTTTGCGCTCTCTCAACAAAACCTCAACAAAAACGATGTTGATAAGATTCGACCTCCTGATCTCCTTCTCAGCAATGCTCCACACAAAGCCACACAACCGGATGGGCTACCCCAACAGGTGAAAATAAAAGATCACGATGTAATATTTGTTCGTGTCTTTTTGCTCCTTCAACAACAAAACTTTCAACAAAACGACATCGACCAGATTCAACCCTGCAACCTCATGCATAACAACGCTCCATGCAAAGCTCGACAACCAACTGGGCTATCCTAGCTGGTGACAACAAAGGGGCGCAATATCATCTTTAACCTTGTCTTTTGTTGGCTCCTATTTTTCGTTGCTCCTCTCCTTTGGTTGTCACTCGCACTCCACGATGGATTTAATCGATTGCCATTACATCTCCAAAGGTGAATTATCACCATATATTTATATGCTTCCTAATGTTGTTTGATTTTTGTCCTAGTCGGCTCAAACCTTTTGCTTTCAAACTTTATAATCGTTGGCACCTTTTTATTTTTCAAATTCTTTATATTATAATATTTTAAATCTTATGATTTAAATATTATAATAAAACCTTTGTCCCTCTCTTGAAATATTTAAATATTTTTGTCCCAAGCAACTTTTAAACCTTTGTCCTTTTCTTTATAATATTTAAATATTATAATCATTTGCTTAAAAGATAGTTGCCTTGCTTTGAGATATACCTTGCTTTGAATAATTATCCATTGTTTTCTATTCACCAAATCCATCTTTGACATCGTTGATATATTGTCCAACCTTATAACCTTCTCACCCTTGAAGACTATTTATGCCTTGAATACCATGCACCTTTGACATCAATGACAACTCAATATTTCCAACAGTGTCCAATTTTATGATATTTACGACATTGAAATAAAATATTTTCATAATCCGCTTGTTGATCCCATTCTCTTGATTCAAATTTAATTCTAATCAATTGCGGTAAAGGTTTTGAAATATCCATGGCGACACATATTCAAGTGTGTACAACATGCCTTCTCTTCTCAGTAATTGGTCCCTCCTGGATGAATTCACCTAAATTATTACTAATATTCTTCAAAACCTCCTTATTGATTAGTTGACAAGGAAGTCCAAAAAGACTAATCCATACCGAAAGTTTTTTAATAGTTTATGTGTCCATAAAATAATTCTCACTTTAAGGTCTTAAATATAATGCATATTTGCCCCTAAACCACGAGCCTTCATCTATTATTTTATCCCTTATTTTTGAACTCGAGAAAATAATGAGAAAATATCTTTTTGAAAGAACTTATGGAGTAATTTGAGTTCAATCCCCACTTCCACTTGATCCAATTTTGAATCTCAGAAAAACCAGACGAGTATCCATGAAACTTACATATTAACCCTCTGGTTTTAAGAACCATTATATCATGCTCAATCATTTCATCCTTGATAATCACTTCTCGAGTAGAATTTGCTCCCTAAATAGGGTTTGCCATAAATTCACTCTTCCTTTTATTGCTAGCTAAGGCATCCATACTTTCAACTTGGCCATTCATACTTTTAGTAAAGACTTTCACAAATTACTTTCTTTCCATATTACCTAAATTTTCTTTAAATGAATCCTTAAAATTCTCCTAGGATCTAGAATAAGAAGTTGCACTTGTTCCTTAATCACACTTTGTTTTTTACTTCTTGCTTCTCATACTCCCTCTTACTCTTGCACTTGCTCCCGACTTACATTTGCTTTTTACTTCTTCCTTCCCTACTCCCATCTCACACTCGATTTTTACTTCCTGCTTCTCTACTCTTAACTTGCACTCGCTTTTTACTTCCTGCTTCCCTACTCCTAGCCACTTACTTTTTACTTTTGTTTTCGTGCTTGTACATTATTCTTTTATCTTTAATCATACAAGACAAATGGTAGTAGACCGACTAGTTTTCCACTTATTATTTGCTTGTTCGAGATAGCCAGTTCCAATCCCAAACCCTTTAAAATTCCCCAATGGAATAAATACATACTGATGTTTAAAAAAAAAACTTTAATTTTTTCAATTATACCATTTAATAATTAAGATTTAATATTAATTTTTTAAATTATACCATTTAATAATTAAGATTTTTATTAAACCTAAAAAGATTTCAATCCATTATATAATAAACTTTTATAGATAGATATGTAAGTATTCGGCTTTTAACAATAACAAATACAAACACTGTTATGCAATATCCAGAAGCCATACCTCTGCCACAGGCCATATCATAACCATGGAAGGAATCAAGGTCATGAAAGTCGAATGTGGGCAGGTGGAGGAGAAGGACGAGGACGAGGACGGGCAGATCGTAACGCCATGGGACGTGTCAGCTTCGAAGGAAAGTGGCCGCATCGATTATGACAAACTCATAGTCCAATTTGGCTGCCAAAAGCTGGATCAATCTATAGTCCAGAGGGTTCAAAAGCTTACAGGCAGGCCTGCCCATGTATTCCTACGCCGCGGGGTCTTCTTCGCCCACAGGTATTCCTTATTTTTCACAACCTATTTCAATGTTTGCCCTTATTTTTATCAATCCCTGAATTGCAAGGCACAAAAATAATTACAGTGTTTCGGATTTTCTGCAAAAACCTTTTGTTCGTCAGGTTAAACCTTTGGGAAAATCTTGAAACCTCAAAATCTCCTTATAATTGATGCCGGGCGTTATTTGTGTTATGAGGATAATTTATCCGCGTCAGTTTTAGTCCAGGTAGTTTGAACTGTGGGCATTCTCTCAGTGATTAGAATTTTACGATAAGTGGTGAGTATCTCTTCCGCAAATTTGATACCAATTACCCGAAACATAAATTTTGATTACCATTTTGAATGCATATAACCAGTGAGCAGCAAAAATTGGAACTGTGTGAAATACACATCCCAGAGTATCGGCCAGAGGGCCTGTGTTAACCACTAAGCCGCATTCATGTTGAACTTAGCCGCATTCATGTTGAACTTAGCCGCTGTTGGGAACACATTGGAATAAAGTCAAACGCCCAGGAACCTTGGACGTCTGTGCCCCTTTTGCGGAGTTTCGCCGGTCCTAGGCCTATGTTAATTTGGAACACACTTTATTCGGAACGTTATATGGAATTAAAATGGTTCCACCTGTATGGAATTAAAATGGTTCCACCTGTATGAAACCATGAAACATTACAGCAATTTGACTATTTGGCAAGTTGAGTGTTCTCCTTTAATCCTTAAGTTAATGTTATATATATTAAATTTCAATTTAGGGATTTTGCTTGGTTGTGCACTGGGCCACCTCGGGTAAGACTTCATTTTGGGTGAGTATAAAATTTAGATGGGGATTGCTGGCATAAAAAAATGATAATTGGCATTTCCTATAAAGTTAATGTTATATATATTAAATTTCAATTTAGGGATTTTGCTTGGTTGTGCACTGGGCCATCTCGGGTAAGACTTCATTTTGGATGAGTATAAAATTTAGATGGGGATTGCTGGCATAAAAAAATGATAATTGGCATTTCCTATAATTTCAACCATCATTATATTATTTGATCACTGGCTAGTTCAAAGTCCAAATTGAGAACTAGATGTCAAGCGATATTGTTGAAGTGAAGCGCAAATGACCAGCGGCATAAAACCCTAAGACCTTACCTTCTTTGGACTTTATAATACTAACTACATATCTATGCCTCTTGTTTCATCGAGGAGGCTCTGTTAAAGTCCAAATTGACAACACTAGCGTAGGTGGGCGTGTGGAATGCATGCATTTCTAACCTTACAACTTTTAAGTCATAAATGATGTCATAGGTATTACGGATGTATAGATTTATCATTATATAGAAAGCTTTCAAATGTCAATCCTGCTTTATCTGCTTGCAAATTATATCTGCCTAGACTTGAGCATGACGACATAGGGTGGTAACAACCATTTTAGGTTGCGGCTAAAGATGTCATGGGGAGTCAATGGAGAGCAGTTCCGAATTTCTTTGAATATGCTGCCTATAGCCAACCAGTAGATAAACACAAAATAATGTTATCTTCTTTTCAACTTTTGCTCTCTGGTATTGTATGCTGCTTCTTTTCAAAGCATTATATATCCAATTGTTTAGTGTAGATTAGGATTGGTTGGTGGTTTATGAAAGTTACAATCTTACCTATTAGTTACTGTCTTGGAAATTATAAATCCTATATATTTGAAGAGCCTCTTTCTTCCTAGATAACATGTTAACTCGTGGCTAGACAATGGTCAGATAATTTCCTATATAAATTTATTCCTTCTATTAATTTAATTCTTATATATTTCTTTGGATGTATTTCCTCTGATGGGCTTCTAATAGAGAATGGTAAAAATAAGAGAAGTTATAGTTGAGCTAGGCATTTTAACATGTAACTTACTTCGTTGGTTTTTTTTAGTACTTAAATATGATTTTTCGAAGATAGGTTTATTTTTTTTTCCATTGCTAAACACAAAATCTTTAATGTGACTAGGTCCATATGCCACCCTGAAACCCAATATATGTTATTTTTCCATTAAAAAATAAAAAATAAAAACACGCTTCAGATGAAGGGTACTCTACTACATAAAAAAGACACTTCAGATGAAGAGTACTCTACTAGATAAAATTATCTCAATCTTGGTGATATATAACTTTTAGATTAACATGGGTTCTATGGAAATGATTTCTGCTGTATAAGCTTTTGGTCTTTTATTTCAAAACGACTTGTTTCACGCAGACAGATGAACCACACTCCCCCTTGTTACTTTGCTCTGGCTTTCAGCATAGCCTCAAAATGATAAGCAACACGGACAATATAGATCATGCAAACAATCTCTTTGGATATGTCCACCAACTTGCTATGAATATGGGAGTCTTCTTCATTAGTAGAAGCAATAACTTCAAAGCAATTATTCCCTTAAAGAAACCATAGAACTCTGCCACGATAATCATTTAGAGCTCTTGGAAGAATTAAAGAGCTAAGTGACTCAAGGGAATTGGCAATTCTATATTGTGACTTTCCATTTACAATTCAATAAACTTAACAAGATATGGTTGAGGTTATGCTTCAAAGGTAACCCTGCAAACTCATATCATCATATATCTTTTGCTTACCTGATGACTAGATTCCTTGGTGTTTGTTGTTGCTTTTGTAACATGACTGGCACAGATACGGTGTTGGAAATTCTATATCATCAAACAGACAGGTAAAACATGTATATATATCTGAAATATGTTTACACAATATATTGGGGTATGATATCATTTTTAATCTGCAGAAGAACCACATCTTTGACGAGCTTGAGGTGAGCTGCCATATTAACCATTTTTTTTTTCTCCTCAAAATGACCTATTTTCTGATATCATATTTTTACATTTCTTTTAATGATGCTGTAACTACCCAGCGCCTGTCAACTCTAATTTAATCACATATCTAAGATTCAGAGATGTCTTAATCTATTTTGGAAAATGGTGACACATCATGACTTATTAGAGATGGATGCCTGAAACAATGCTTTGTGGGCTAGAAATTGATGTCTATCCATAAACATTGCAGTCTTGCTTACTAGGATTTTTGATGTTCTAACTACTATTTTTTTAATTCTTTGATTTGGTTAGATGAGGTTGAAACATGCCCCACCCATATTACATCATGACTACATCATATTGATATTTCAACAACCCAAATTATTTTGGTTTTACAATAAACTGTATTATGATGGGCCACATAATTGCTGAAGTGTCCGTCACAATGTGGGGATTTGAACTCAGTTTTTTCTCATAAGTGCATCCCATTTACTGTTGCTTCGCAATGCTTTGAACCTAAATGTTAAGGTTAGTATTGGAGCAGACCACAGAGGCATGAGGGTGGGCTTGGATCCATGTTGCTAGAGTTTGACCCCTACCTCCAGGTGTCCTCTTGGTTCTATGAGGTGCCTGCCCATGGGAATGGAACCTTGGCTTATGGTGTGAAATTTCTTGCTTCCTACCGCTTGCCCTAAACCTGTTGGACAAGGTTCTAACCACTATTTCTTAAATGTATCTTGTTGATTTTGAAGGCTTCAAATTTAAATTGTGCATTACATTCTACGTGCTCGCAGACTTTATGTATATATATATATATATTTTTTTTTTTTAATATTGTGAATGTAAAAAGACAAACTTAAATATTGTGAATGTAAAAAGACAAGAATATTCGGTCCCCAAAATTAACCTATCATTGAGAAGCAACTTTGTATTTTTTTTTGGGGGGGGGGGGGAAGTTTTGCTTGCCATGGAAATCAAATAGGACATTCAAAAAAGAAAACATTTTTTTACTTCTATGTGAAGAATCTGATATGTAATCCATCCAAAACCTTTTAAGGATCAAGGTTGGAAATAATTGTTAAGAAATATACCAATTTTCTGCATTCTTATTTTTACATTGGTTACTTTTAGTAGCAATTTGTGTTGTATCCTGGGTCCATGATCAATAAGGATTGCTTTAGAGACGCTGCTCTGACCCAGTTGAGAACATAATTCCTTCAAATGGTCAGAATAACATCAATATGCATTTCAGTGCTATAAAATATTTATTCATGGGCACCTAAAAATTTGGATCATGTCCACCAAAATTACAATAATTTCCAAACCTTTTTATGCTGTCATTATCATTGGATTTTAGAATTTATAACAGATGGTGTTGTCTGGAGTTTCAAGGTTATTCCCTTTAATGCAAACGTAAGACCAAAAATTCAATTCCAATAAAAAATTGTCTCAAGTATAATATGGAAATTTATGTATAATATGAGAGTCCATTCCAGCATCTTGCCTTATTTAGCTGAAAACAAAATTGCATTGCAAATTTGTGGTGTTGAATACATATAATACAACAATCTCTTAGGTAACCTGAATTGTCAGGTATGGTTAATAGTTAAAGGAGCAACTGTCAACCAGAGCTACCATTTATGATACACACAGGAAATGAAAAATGGTAAGGTAACCATATCATTTTTGGCAACATGCTATTTTAGAACATTGTCACAATCATTCTGCATTTTTTTGGCATTATTTTAAATTCAAGAAGCATCCTTGGTTTACAAGTACAAATCCTAGGATTTCATACTAGATGAGGAAATTAATCAAGAACTGTTGTCCAGGTGCCCACTTTCACTAAACAGACGGCACATTATTGCGTTGGCAAGATTGCAAATGACATAACCATTTACAAAAAAAACATTTTAGAATTCAAATTTCGTAAAGTCTCCAGAATATGACTAGCATTATAGATTTCTCTAAATCCAAGGTGGCACTTGGCCAAGAGGCATGCATGTTTGCAATCACATTGGATTCATAGCATTGCCATCAACAAACTATAAATTAAGGAGGAATCTCTATTATACTATCAAATGATGTCACAATGCACAAGGTATCCTAAGTGCTAAAGGCTGAGAATAAAGCACACTTCTTTTTGTTACAAAACAAATCCAGAATATGCCACACCAGCAGTAAAATTCAGAAATGCGAAACAAATATCAATCACTGGAACAGTATTAAGATTCAACAGTAGTAAACCAACTGTTGTAAGTAATAGATTCAAATTCAATTCACCAACAAATTGTAGCCACTTAGAGAAGGTGAAGTCTCATAGCCACTTAGCAAGGGCAAAGTCTCTTATGCATAACAAAGGTGACTTAAGATTGCTAGTATGAATGATGAAACAACTACAACATAACTTCTCTATTTATAAACTAAAACATCTAATAACCCTAAGCCTAATGCTCAAGGGCTGACTAACCAAATCCTAGGGTCCGAGCTAACAAAAATAAAGATGGGTGACATGGCTATAGTGGAGCTGTTATGTAGAGAGGACATTCAAGTAAACAAGGAGCACCTCTTGCAGAGGGATTAATATCATAAGTGTTTTCTAAACTAAGCTCACCCATACCTAGAAGACCACCTATGGCAGCGTCAGGATGCATGTATCCCAAGCGGAAGCCATCGGGATTGTGCCCAAAAGGCGGATGTTGGACAAATCCGGTGTATGGATGCTGGAAGGACCTCGGATCTCAGGGATAAGTGGAAACCACCAGGATTGTGCCTGAAAGGTGGATGCTGGACAAATCCAGTGTATGGATGCTGGAAGGACCTTGGATCATGCCTCTAAGGTGGCCACTGAAAGTTTTGGGGGATCCAGAAATTGGAGATTCCTGACAGGAAGAGGGTTGTCCGCCTAGGATTAAGGCTCCTACTTATCTTGCTGCTGTGGCCCAAAAACTTGTTGGAACTCATTGTCTAGCAAGTGCTTGGTGCAGGGAGGGACAAAAAGGTTCTGTTGCGCAAGTAGCTGGTGCAGTTTGTGCCGGATTGAATTAAGTTGCACTTGCATCATGGTTTGTTAAGTATTAATATTGTTTATCATTCTTTCCATCCTTGCGCACTCATGAGACAAATAATCATGAAGATAGGAATAATTGCCTAAAGGAAGGGGATGAGCACCATCATAGGGAGGAGTGGGAAAGGTACTCATGGTGTCTAAAGCAGCAAGAGCCTGTGGTCAAAGCTGTTGATGCAATGTGGGACATTATGGTGGTTGCCTAGATTTCTTGGTTGTCGTTTCTTTCTGCTTATGGACACATCATTGGGCAGATTTGTGTGTTGCAAACACCTGTTGACTTGTGCTGAGCTAGTAGCCGCCACGAGTTCGCTCATACATTAGGAACTGAGGGCGAAACCCTAAAGATGTCGCCAATTACTTCAAAAAAAATTGTTACGGGAAATATACCTTGTTTTGATCAGTTTGACAAGACGATCAAAATGATATAGGTCTCCCAGAAGGGTCCCGATGCCTTTGATGCCTACAATATTACAGAAAAAATTGAGTTGAAAGATGGGAACAAAATAAAATAATTCAGAATTTACCCAAATGACAGGATGCAGATCTGGTCGAAAGAGGTTTTTGAACAAGTAGCACGCCCTTCTGCCAATTTTCACACTATTGCAGGGAGCCAAGATCGAAGCTCTAATACTGCTTGTTGCAAAACAACTTCCAGAAATAGTGACAACAACAGTAATACTCAGAAATACAAAACATAAATCATTCAGTGGGACATAATTTAGATTCCATTGCAGTAAACCAACTGTTGCAAGTAACAGATCCAAATTCCAATTCACCAACAAATCCTAGCCAATCAGAGAGGGTGTAGTCTCGTATATGCAATAGAGGTGACTTAAGATTACAAGTATGAATGATGAAACAACTACAACATAACTCCTCTATTTATAGACTAAAAAAAATAACCATAACCCTAATGCTCAAGGGTCGACTAATCTAATCCTAGGGTCCGAGCTAACAATAATAAAGATAGCCGACATGGCTATACTGGAGCCGTTACACTTTTTCTCTCTTCTGATGTTGGCATGACTGGATTATTATGGTTACAAGTTTTGCAGTTGGAAGTTTGATTGTAACATGTGTGAGCCATAGGATTGATTCTCATTTCGGTAAAAATTCCAAGGTTCCAGTTTGTATTGTTTTATATATTGTGATTAGCAATAATATGACATGTTGGTTCGACATCTCAGTGCATGCAGGTGAACAGAATTTGCTATCTGTGCTAAGATGGTTTGCACACAGGTACAACACTGTAGATCACATTTGAAAACTATAAAATCTTTATTCTAGTTGTTAAATAACTAGTTACAAATCCCCAATTCTAGGTTGTAACAATGGATTTCCATAGCTATGGATTTTGTCCAATGAGTTGTTATGAAAATATTCATCTTCTTTTACTTTTGTTCTGTTACTTGATCTTGTGTATATCTGTTAATTCCCCGTTTTAGTGAAACGGTGTTTTGACCACTGAACCAAATTCTATTTAGTTAAATTATAATATAAAATGTGATTAATTACAATTTTACTTTTTGTGTTTTCATTTCTCTTCAGAGTATTTTCAATGATAGTATGTTCAGGTTGTTTCTTTCTGGCAAAAGTGGTAGGGCATATGAAGTTAAAAATGTTCATTGAAACAAGAAATGATAGTTTTTGAACCTTACATATCATATGTTTTCCAGATAGGATGTTTCTAACATAGGTTGGTTGTTGTTCCTTTCATGTGTCCAGGGAATTTGATAAAATCCTTGATGCATTTGAGAAAGGCGAAAATTTCTATCTATATACTGGCAGAGGACCTTCATCAGAAGCTTTGCATCTTGGACATCTAGTTCCATTTATGTTTACAAAGTACACTTCACATACCTCAGTATTTTAGATTGCTGTCATGTCTGCTTATATGCTGTTTTGGTGTTGCAAAACCTTATCAGAACCTACATTGTTTGAGAGTTGTTTAAACATGACTCTGTTCATAAACTATGATGAAAAAACATCACAAACTTCTCTGCACATAGACTTATGCTTTAAATTTGTAATTTTTTTTTGTTTCCTACTCGGTGCTTGTTATGGGATCACAAGTTTAGAACATTTGTCTAATGTCCAACGTATCCTTCTTTGCAAGTGTGCGGTGATTAAGCTTTTTATATATCTAATAGAATGATTCAGAATTGATGGATTGCTGTTATTATTGTGACAATCTGTCCAAGAATATAGTTGAATTGGTTTTACCTTTTCACAATATTGTTTCTTTGTCTGTCTGGAGTCTTGTGATGCTAGACAGCAATGAATGTGTTTCAATTTTCATATTGTGCTATTTCTTTTTAAGGTCTGCATGAGATTTCCATCAAACTCCTTTATGAGCATGTTTGTTATTACCTTAAGCTATCTACCAATCATATTGGCAGTGGATGTGTTCTGTTTTTTCTTAATGGTTATCTGGGATTGAAATGGGCTCTACCCGTATTACATCATGACCACATAGTGGTATTATAACAACTTGGAAATTATGCATATATCGATTGGCAAGATTTGAACCTGAGTTTCCTCCTTGAAAGTTGAGAAATTCAACCCATTGAGCTCATGCCATTTGATAGTGGACGTGTTCTATTTTTTTTAATAAGCTATGTGTGGCTTCTATTGGGGACCACTCCCATTACAAAAACAAAACATTACATTGCTCTCATTACATTTCTAACAAGTTAATGAAAGCATATACAACTTTACCTTTCTATCAGAGATATTTTTCGTTTGCCTTTCTATCAAAGATATTCTCCATTTTCCTCAAACTGCTAAGTTTCCACAATCAACTCCTTTAATATCAGATGCCTTCCAAAATTTAAATTCTGTTAAGATGAAATTCAACACCGCGAATGGCTAAAATATTTGCTGCCCAGCTTCTATAGCTATAAATATCTTGTCTATAACAACCTCACAATTTCTTAATTCCTTTTTTTGGGGTTCTTATTCATTCCCTAATATTCCAATATATTATTTTTATTGTTATTTTTTGTTTTTATTTGTGGGTTTAGCCCCACTTCTTGTTAACACTTGTGATATTTGATTTTGTTTTCCCATATCAATATCCCTTTGGGTTTCTTTTTCTCTTTGTTTTTGCTTCTTGGGTCTTCCTCTTTTTTTTTTTCATTCCCAGCAATACTTTCATCTTCATCAATCTCTTCAATCTTGTCACACTGCTCATAGTAAGACTTATTATCTTTAGGTTTGCCTTGTTCTGAAGGATCTGAAGTGCAAGGAATAACCTCAAAAGCACAATCTTCTTTATGTTGCCTTGGAAACCCTAAAGTGCAAGGATGCTCTTCTGTAGCAATTACCTTCTTATTTTGCTCTAAAAACCCTAAATTGTTATGGGTTTCCTCCAACCTCATTTCTTTATTATTCTGCTCTTGAAACCTTAAAGTGCAAGGGGTAACATCTTCACCACTTTCACTTTTATTACCTGGAGAGGATTCTATACTACTTGAGGAAAATGAAGATGATTTACCTAGAATAAACTTGACTTCTTTTGCTGTCTTTGTTTTAGGATTTATCTACACATCTTATTTTGCACCTTCAATTCCTTCTGAACTTGCCAAATGATATTGTAGATAGGCTTTCTTTGTCTCTTCTTTTGGATTGGAATATCCTTGATCTGATCTAGCTTCTATTACTGTATGATTTCCTTGCTTTGTCTTGAAGTTTATCTCAAGGCTAGAATTCTTGGTCTCTTTCTTCATAGTTTTCACTTTGCAAACTCTTGCCATGTGTGCAATCTCATAACAATTGTGGCAATGAAATATGGTATTTTCATAGTCTATTGTTGATCTCATTTTCTTGATTTAGATTTAATCTTAATGGATTGTGGCAAAGGTTTTGAAATATTCATAGCAACACATATTCGAGTATATATAGCATGCTTTCGCTCATTAGTAGTTGCTCCTTCCTTGATGAATTTCCCTAAGGGTATTTCCAATATTCTTCTAAACATCCTTGTTTATAAGCTGCTATGGAAGTCCAAAAATCCTCACCCCCAGTGGAAGCTCCTTAATAGTTTCTGTCTCAACAGAAAAATTTTCATTCCATGGTCTCAAATACAGTGCATCTCTTCCTCTAAACCATGGGCCACCAACCATTATTTTATCCCTAATTTCTGAATTGGAAAAGATGATGAGGAAAAAACCTTGTTCCTTGCTTGCACTTTGCTTTCTACCTCTGCTTCCTGCTCAAACTTCCTCCTGGCTCCCAACTCGTGCTCACACTAGTGGATGTGTTCTATTATTATTATTATTATTATTATTATTATTTAGTTTCTTCTTTCGTGTCCTCGTGAAATTTGGTACTGTGGTATACTTCATAATGTGTAGTGCTTGTAAAATTCTATTTATAAACATTCAGCTCTAAATCCAAACTGTCAAAAGGAGTTCCCTGGTCATATTTTTATTTTCTTATTCTGATAAAGAGTTTTATTTATTTATTTAATTAATTAATTTTTAATTTTAAATTTTTAGAAGCAAACAAAGCAAATAAAACCTGAAAATAACATCAAAAGAATAAACAACCAACAGTTGACCATAGGTGTTCGCTTCTATGCAGATGGCAGTTTTCTATTAGTTTGTTCTATTTGCATCTTCTTGGTGATTGTTGATTCCTTTCATTGTTATCTGAATTTTGGATCTCATACAATATCCATTTTCAGATTTTAAATTATTCATGGCTTTATTTATATCTTTTTGAATCCTGGTGATACATATTTGCTGTGTTTCATAATCAAAGTTTGCCAGTTCTGTCCATTGCATATACTGCCCATGATACATATTTGCTATATTTGAAAAGAATTGTGTCATTTTGGTGGTTTTGATTCTTGAATATGTGAGTTGACATTTTAAAATGCTTATGTGGTTCCTGCAGATATTTACAAGATGCATTCAAGGTACCACTTGTGATACAGCTCACTGATGATGAAAAGTGCTTGTGGAAGAATCTTACAGTTGAAGAAAGCCAAAGACTTGGCAGGGAAAATGCAAAAGATATAATCGCATGTGGTTTTGATATTTCACGGACATTCATATTTTCTGATTTTGACTATGTTGGGCGGTTAGTTCTATTTCATTTCATAAATAAATGTATTTGTGGTCTCTTCTAGCTTTAGGTTTTTACGTTACAACTTGTATATTTTTTTGGTCGGTTGAACTTCTATAAAGCTGCATACTGTCTATTGCCTTTTAAACATGACAAACTATGCCAATTGCTATCACATATAAAATGGTTTTGATTGGTTCAAATTATACATACCTGCTCATGCACACAATCCCACAACTGCACTCTCTCATTATATTTCATGTTTTTTAATTATACCAGTATTTTCTATGACAGAAGCTAATTTATCTCCGGTGACTTTTCTTTTGGTGCAGTGACTTTTACAAGAATATGATTAGAATTGCCAAATGTGTTACCTTGAATCAGGTAAAAATGAATCGGTTTATCTCTCTTCCTCCCACTTTCAACCCTTTTGATTATTTGACTATGAATTCTCTTTGTTTTTTTTGTTTAATAATGGTTATAGTTGCAGCACTGTAGTGAGTACTGTCTGACTTGCAGGGATCGTTTAGGAAGGTGGAGTGGGAAAACTACCAGTCAATAATGGTCATGGAATTTCTTTTGTTTGTCTTGCAGTAATGTTGATTGTTTACTCTTGTGTCGTATATTTTTGTACGAGTCATGATTACAATGATCATCTATACCAAACATAGCGTACTGTCATTGTGGTCAATATAATATTTCTTGCTTGTTTTATCTCGGAAGCCTCAGCGTTATAACTATAGATGCAACTATAGTTCAAAATACTAATTTACAAGTATGATATCATTCATATGGTAATATCAAAATCATACATAGAACATAACTTAGTATCCATATCGGTCGTTTTATTTGGTAATTATGTTTTATCCAAAAAGTTGTGGCGTCATCATGATAAATTGATGTGAACATGTAAACTGTTAACTTTAATATGTTTCATATATGCTATTAAAATCTTTATAATGGTCTTATTCTTAATCCTTTTCCGCATCCTTGAAATTATGTCAGTTGTTAGCTAGCTTCATAGTTTGCATGTTCAGTTCATTTCAGTTACTAGCTACAGTCATAGTTTGCATGTCCAGTTCATCTCAACTGAACGAGGTGTCTACACACGTTTACAGATCACTGCATGTAAGTTAGACTAATTAAGGTGTCAATGGATGCTTAGTTCAAGAACAGTTTACAACCCTTCTACGTTATGTTTGTAAATATATTTATAGCTCACTAATGAAGACTCTACATCATCAGTTTTGATGGCTATCTCCTCTCATTTGCTCCTCAGGATGTGTTTTCTGCTGTTTGCATTCCAGTTAGTGCATTTTGCTCTTATAATTTTCCTGCAGGTTCATATCATTTGGTATCAAAGCCTCGTGGAGGTCTCTAAATACATCTTTGTTCACTTGGGATCCCTCCTTGCTGAGTGTCAGTTAGCTCAGCCTTAAGTCAAGATTGGTTGCAACACCCTGCCCTGTTGTTCATATTTGGCACCTACAGCAATAACAACATTTCCTCGCCACTCAAAGCAGATCAGCTAAGTAGAGGGCATTTTCTTCCATCTGTTCCCTGAAAATTACTGTTTTTAAGGAGTATCTGTTTTTTTTGCCCCTTTTTCCAGTATATTTATTCTCCTTAGTATCTTAAAAAAAAAGAAAAGAAAAGAAAAGAGAGAGAATAAACGTTATGGCTAGTATAGACAGGTCTACTACAAACTCTATTTTGATTCAGTTCTGACCCCAGAGCTGAGTGATTAGTGGCGGTAACAAAATGAGTTTTGGTGGCTATCTTCTCCATTTGTTCCTTGGTCTGTGTATCTGCTGTTTGCATTCCGGTTAGTGCATTTTACTCTTATAATTTGACCGCAGGTTCATTTCCAAATCACCCATAGACAACAATGTTTAACATTCACCAACAACCTGAGTGTCTTTGAATTGCTTTAATAAGAATAATCCTTTTAATACACAATTTGCTCATTAACATAGGTCTAGTAAGCTGAAAAGCTGTAACAACAAAATACAAGTAAAGCAAAAAAACTCAAATAATGGGAACATTGGCAAATTCACAATGTCAGATTAGGGTGGAATTCTTATTATGTTTTTTTTGCTAAAGGACTGACCAATGAGTTTATAGATGTGCTCGAGATTAAGAAAAAGCAAATTATATCTATATCAACTGATGACCAAAATAGGTCAAGCGAACTTAAAAAGCACAAATTTCAATAGCTAATCAGGAATTTGAAAAGGACATCCAATAACCAAAAATAAAATATCTAAAACAATGTTTTCCTTAATATACCGATTGATAAAGGTTCACGAGTTGATGAATGTAAGATTCTAATATACCGATTGATAAAGGTTCATGAGTTGATGAATGTAAGATTCTAAACAAAATAGGCTCTTGTTATGTATAGATTCACCAAGGTTAGAGTTCAGGATGCTATTAAATTAGAGAATGGACTGATGTTTACAAGTAATCTCCTCTACATTCATTAGGGTAGAATTTAAAGAGAGTGTACACCTTGAGCCAGAATCATATATGTAGTAGGCTGCAAAAGATGTAGTCAAATTTTCAGCAAACCACATGCATGAACTGTAGAGTATTTATTAATCCAAGGATAGTGTGGCTATACAAAGCATCACTGAAATAGCGTATGAGTTTGATGAAGCCTGATTGGAGCTAACGTTGCTCTCTCAGAATCATATTTCAAGCAAAGTGACGCTTGTCCTAGCCATAAGAATAAGAAAAGTGAACTCCTACATTGTAAGCATACAAACTGTTTTTGAAAAATTCCATTGATTTTTGCTGTAGCTTTTGGCCATGACATAAAAACAACAATCTCCATTTGGTCTCCAAAGAGTCATTTTTTTCATGAGTCTCATGCAAGTTGATGCAACTTAAAGGTGTTAAACATGTTTAAAACACATTACAGTTTAGCAGGTTCAGTTTCTTATGGTCTTCACCACAAGGATTGCAAAAAATCATTTTGAAGAGATCATGAATTTCAGCTAATGAATTAACAGATTGAATGATTTTAATTATGCTTTTCTTTTCTGGTGATTTACATATAGTTTCCTTTATTGCTGATGACATTGTTTCAGTAGAAATTTTCCTTTTTGTCAATTATAAATAGTAACACATTGAAGTTATAAGAGGCACTTTCACAAATGTGATTGCAGGTAAGGGCAATATTTGGATTCACTGGGGAGGATCATATTGGAAAAGTCAGTTTTCCTCCAGTACAAGTAAGTTTTAAAAAAATGCTTTTAACCCTTAAATATTTTATTATCTGATACTAAGGGAGAATGAAGTGCTTCCTCTCAATTCTTCATTTTCAATGTTTTGTCCTTTTCTCCCCCGTTTTGAACTTATCCCTATGATTTTATTCATGGAGATTGCTAGAGTATTCAAGATTTGTTTTTCTTAGTAGCATATATGATGCAACATTTGCCCATGTTGCAGGCGGCTCCATCATTCCCAACTTCATTCCCTCATTTGTTTGGGGACAATAAGAACCTTAAGTGTTTGATTCCATGTGCAATTGATCAGGTAACTCACCTTCAGGCTTTTCTTATTAGTTCTGTTAGTTTTAATGATGATTTTTTTTGTCTAGTAGGTTTTATTATATGTTTAAAGCATAGTTGAGAAAATCGGAATCGGATCGGAATCGGCTTGGAAAAAAATCGGATCGAATCGGGAATCGGCAAAAAAAAAAAAACGAAGAAAAGGCAATTTTTTTTTGAATTTTCTTTTTTTCATGCATATCACAATGAATTAACACTATGCAAATCAAATATTAATATTGTAAGTGATACAAGCTCAAACTACACATGAAAATGGCAAGTGCTACAAGTTTAAAGCCAAAGTATTAAAGTTTTAAACTACTACACACGAAAGTGACAAAACACATCTTGTATTGCTTATAGCCTTATAATATATAACAATACAAAATTACAAATTACAAAATGTGTCATGAGTCAATCAATGTCTTTGAATGCCTTTTCCCTTTGCCCTACTATAAGCTCTAGTCTCTCTTTGTTGCCTTGGTTGTGCCTCTTCTTGTGCCTTTGTTGCCATCTCCTCTGCTAGGTTTTCTAAGTTTTCAATTTCATCCATGCTGAAGAGAACATCTCGTTGTTGCTCCTCCTCCTGTGTGATCCAATCATTAGATGGATCAATCTCGTCTAGGTCAAAGGCCTCGGTACTTGTTCCTGTAATTTTCTTATGGTGGAGGCGAAGGTTGTAATGAACAAACACAAGATCATTCAATTTTTCTTGTGTAAGCCTATTGCGCTTCTTGGAGTGTATGTGCTCAAACATACTCCAATTGCGCTCACAACCTGAAGCGCTACATGGTTGAGACAAAACTCTAATGGCGAAGTGTTGTAGATGGGGCGTATATGCACCAAAGTCCTCCCACCATAAATCTGGAAACAACCAAGAAGAAGGAAACTTAATAATTCACATGTAAAATCCTAAATTGAGATTATTTTTTAAAACAAATTCAAAAGACAAAATAAACAATAATTCAATGAGGGTTACCTAGCCTCATAGTTGACCTTGATCGAATGCACATTGGCGATGGGAAAAGGATGCCCTCACATTTCTTATAAGAATGCATCTCAGTCTGTATCTTAGCACTTATTTCTTCATCAGGGTACATGCGGTCAACACATAATCGAAGGCCCGCCATCACCTCATAGTCAGCATGGAACGTGCTGGAGTAAAAATTTTTGGGGTTGAGGTAGTACCCCGCTGCATGAAGAGGGCTATGGAGCTTAGATGTCCATCGCCTATCAATAATATCCCAAATGGGACCATATTTGGATTGGACATGTCTATAAACTGAGGCAATTGCCTCTTTTGCCCTATCCATAGCCTCATATATATATGCCATTGGTGATTCATCTCCATCAACAAGACGAAGAACCTTCACCAAAGGCTCTATCACTTGAGAAAAAGAAAAAATTATTTAAATAAAATTTATAAAAATATTTTAAAATACAAGATTTGCAAAAAGAAAATATTTTAAAATTTAAATTAAAAAAAATTATAATAAAATATATTAAAAACTTAGTCTTGTACCTTGATGGCCTCATTCATGGCTTGCCAGAAGGGCTCCTCAAACACATATTCATATATCTTGTCCCCCTCAGTGGAGAATCGGTATCTAGCAGCTTGCTCAGAATTCCACTCCTCGCTCACAAACATTTGCTTGAGTGACCCTCTTGCATTATACATGCTTTGCAATGTCACGAAGTTTGTTGCAAAGCGTGTAACTCTAGGCCGCACTATCTCTCTCCCACCGGTAAATTGCCTCATGAGGTTGAGGACCCAAGAATGGTTGTAGATAAATTTTGTAATTGCCCTAGACTTTTGTACAACCTCGGACACCCAAGGTAATTTCCCAATGTCTTCGAGGAGCAAATCAAGACAATGGGCTGCACATGGGGACCAAAAAATGGTGGGAAATCTCTCCTCCAACAACTTGCCAGCTGCTACATATGCTGCTGCGTTGTCCGTGATGACTTGGACAACATTCTCCACCCCGACCTCGATCACAACTTCCCCCAACAACCCTGCGAGCATTTCGGCACTCTTAACTTGCGCCGATGCATCCACTGACTTGAGGAATACCACTCCTCCTGCCGAAGAAACCAAAAAATTAATTAAGGTTCTTCCCCTGCCATCGGTCCACCCATCAGACATGATAGTGCAACCGTTAGTGCTCCACACCCTGCGCTGCTCCTCAAGAATAACCTTAATGTCATGCGTGCATTCATGAAGGAGAGGGCCCCTAATGTCATCATAAGTTGGCGGCCTAAATCCTGTGCCGCAAGCTGCGATGGCATCCACCATGCCTCGCCAGTATGGAGACCTTGCCGCATTGAAGGGAAGGTCAAAAAAATACCAAAAATTACCAATGGCCTTCCTGGCTGCCCTATGCCTCTCCTGGTTCCACGAGGCCATACCATCAAGTGTGGCTTGTGTCCCTGCCCCAAAATTGGACTCATCCATCTCACTCCTTGCTTGTGCCTGTGTTTGTGCAGTTGATGGACTCGAACTTTCATGCTGAAATCGCCTAAAGGTGTTGGTCCCACTAGTTGTTGTATGAGGCTGAGAAGAGGGGGGGTTGAAATGGCTTCAAATGTTCTTTTCTTTATCTCTTTTTTCTCTGCTTTTCCAGTGATAACTGCCATGCATTCTCTCTCAACGTCAATTGGCACATTTGGGCATAATCTAACATTCTCACCCGGTTTCCTTGCCAAATGAAATTTGAAGCGATATACTCCTCCATGTATAATAGTTTTACAAAAGTTGCAAAGAATTTTTCCTTTCTCTTCTTGTTCTTCTCCATACTTCCATGCTATATCTTTTTTATCTTTTTTCCTGACATTTTCCTGTGGCTGCACATAATAACAAATAACAACAAACAATTACTTAAAAAAAAAAAACCCTACACCCTAGTTTGAACTTTGAACTTTGAGGTTTAAAATTGTAGTGCAACTGCAAATCTGCAACGCTGAAAAGATGGACTTGCATACATATTTTCGGCAGCAAGTAACAATAAACAATCTTTAAAAAAAAAAAACTAAACCCTAAACCCTAGTTTGAAACTTTAAACGTTGGCAGCTGAAAACATGCACTTGCATACAAATTTTAGACAACAAATATCAAGCAAACAATTAATTAAAAAAAAGAAAAAAAAACTAAACCCTAGTTTGAACTGGCATACTTGTTTCAAGTTTTCAACTAAACCCTAGTTAAAAAAAAACTAAACCCTAGACTTGCATACATGTTTCAACTGGCAACAACTAACAACAAAGAATTACTTAAAAAAAAACTAAACCCTAGTTTGAACTGGCATACTTGTTTCAACTAAACCCTAGTTTAAAAAAAAACTAAACCCTAGACTTGCATACATGTTTCAACTAGCAACAACTAACAACAAAGAATTACTTAAAAAAAACTAAACCCTAGTTTGAACTGGCATACTTGTTTCAACTAAACCCTAGTTAAAAAAAACTAAACCCTAGACTTGCATACATGTTTCAACTGACAACAACTAACAACAAAGAATTACTTAAAAAAAAAAAAACTAAACCCTAGTTTGAACCCGGCATACTTGTTTCAACTAAACCCTAGTTAAAAAAAACTAAACCCTAGACTTGCATACATGTTTCAACTGGCAACAACTAACAACAAAGAATTACTTTAAAAAAAAACTAAACCCTAGTTTGAACTGGCATACTTGTTTCAACTAAACCCTAGTTTAAAAAAAAAACTAAACCCTAGACTTGCATACATGTTTCAACTGGCAACAACTAACAACAAAGAATTACTTAAAAAAAAAACCTAACCCTAGTTTGAACTTTGTTGCATTTGGTTTTAGAAGAAAAAAATAAATGCTTGAAAATATGTTTCAGTGGCAAGACTAACAATAGAATAAAAAAAAAAGAAAAAATCAGTTTGCTTACCTCAAATGAATCCTTTTGGTAGATTCCTAGATGTTGGTGGTTGTTGGTAGCTGCCGGGATCCTTCAAACTCCAAAACAATCCGTTGTTGGTGGTTGTTGGTGACTACCGGATTCCTTCAAACTTCGAAAAATCCGTTGTATGGATGCGTTTTAGGGTTTTCCTTGGTGTGGTAGCAGGTAGGCAGACCTCTCTCTCAAGCTTGGAGAAAGAAAAATGAGACAAAATTAAAAAAAAAAGCAGGAATAATGTCGTTTCCTCTACCCATGCCACCACGGGTGATTTTTTCACAATTGTCGATTCCGAGTTGATTTTAATCGAGTTTTCTCAGAATTGCGATTCTCCGTTTCGAATCACGATTCTAAGCCGATGGTTTAAAGGACTAAATTAAGGTGATGTATTGTACGTTTGCTGCTTAAATTATATGATGTAAATTGTGTTTATTTTAAATAGGCAAGATGGTTTATGTTTCAATATATGGGTTTCACAACAAGTTTGTAAATTTTTGAATAGTCCCATTAAAGTGTTATCAAAGCCACTTTCTTGGCCTCGTGGGATGACCAGCAATGGACTGTTATAGCCATAGCATGGATGATAATTTGACATATGATTATGCTGTATCAATTTAGAAGGGAAAGAAAGCATGAAGGAGTTGAACAGACTCTTTCATTGATCACTCTTATGGAAAGGAGGGATAGACGAGATGGGAATGGCAGAGAAGAGAAAAGGTGCAGGAGACCATGAGTTCGAAGAAGAGAATCTAACAAACATGATGAAAATGAGAACCCTTTTGTTGGAAGGAGAATTATTTATGGAAATCGTATAATTTAAAGGTGAAGAGATAAAAAATTTGCTATGGATGGTTATGCGTCTTTTTTCTTTCTACTGAAGTTTATGGATGATCTTAAACCCAAAAAAAAATTCTTTTTTGTCACCTTACACCTTGATGGGCCCATGTTTGATTGGTGGTTAATGGTTGAGCATAAGCGTGAAGAGTATGCTACAGACGGCCAATATGAAATAATTACATGGGATTTTTTTTGAAACTCCTTGGAATATTGGTAACAGTGCCTCCTGGATCAATATTATGTTGGACTTTCTGCCTCCAATTACTTTGTCCCAATGCAATATTATGTTGGATATACATTACCTTGGGCTAGCTTCTTGAAACTCCTTGGAATATTGGTAACAGTGCCTCCTGGATCAAATGGCCAAAGACCAGTAATATCAGCAACTTGATTACTGCATCTTTGAATGCTTTCTTCATGGTTGTGCATTCCACCTGAAGCATTACATTCTCTTGCATGGCTAGGACCGGTTCTCTATGGGGAACTTTAGTGAAGATGTTGCAATTTCAATGATTGGAAGTGGGACATTATTTATATCCACAAAGGACACTTGTTAAAATGTAGATCTGAACACAACACCTGCATTTGTTCCTTCCGTGTCATCCAAATAATGCTCCTAGGGCATTGGCATAAGTTTGATAGAAGAAGTCACTCAAAGCACTCAAAGGACTTTCCAACAAAAGCCTTTGTAAAACGATGATAACCACAAGGATAGAACAAGCTTTCAGCTACATCTTCATTTTCATCTTCTTGTTCAAAGAACATCACTAGGGTTTGGATCCTTGCGTATAGGATCATAAGAACCTGCACTAGGGTTTAGCTCCTTGCTTGTTCATAAGAACCAGTGCTACATCTTCCAATTGCAGCAGCCACTTCTTTTGATCTCCTTAAGGAGACTCTCTATCATAAGTTTCCCATAAAATAGTGATCAAAGAGGGATGAGAGACTTGCTGTTTCTTTGAAAAACTTTTCCATTGTTGGGGCTTCTCCCGTGAGGCCAAAAAGTTGCTCTGGTACCACAGTTGTGTTCCTAATTACGCCGAGAGGCGTTCCTACAATGGCAGACAGGGGGTGGGAGGCAAAGAGGTCATACATGTCACGCCTTAAACATTTTTTTTTTTTTATTAAAAAAGCCGACATTAACAAAAACATTTAAAATATTTAAACTAAAACAGCCGACATTAACAAAAACATTTAAAATATTTAAACTAAAACAGCCGACTAACCAACCGTTGCAAACATTTAAAATATTTAAACTAAAACAGCCGACTAACCAACCGTTGCAAACATTTAAAATATTTAAACTAAAACAGCCGACTAACCAACCGTTGCAACTGTTTAATAAACTAGCTTAGATATAAAGGATATATATCTAAAAACGCCGAGAGTTATCAATCCCGAGGCGCCTATCTTGGAGATCACACCCCCAAGAAATGAGATAGGCGCCTCGAGATTGATAACTCTCGGCGTTTTTAGATATATATCCTTTATATCTAAGCTAGTAGGAACTTTCTCTTATGTCTGAAAGAAACTTTGTGCCATGGTTGTGAATTTTAAAAAACTGCAACTCTGTAACATTCAGGACGAGCTTAAAAGTCTACAGGAATGTCTAGTTGAAAGTGGAACTTAAAATATGGCTGCAACAATATATGGAACTGCTAAAGTATGGAAATTAAAGGGAGATACTAGAGATCTGAAGTCTTCTGAGAAAAAAAAAAACCGAAAAGAAGACTGAAGTACATATCTCCTAGACACCTTAATGTTGAAGTATAAAAACCTCGAAAAAAAATTGAATAGTAGAAACCTGAGCTGAAACAAGAGATATTTAATTTTCTTATTTATATTCCACAAACTGAACAACTTTCCTTAGAATGTATGAATGCCAACTGAGGTTCAAATCCAAGCACAGTGTAAGCTTCAACCTATGGGCAAGAACTTTTTCTACCCAAAAATCTCCTCCTCTAATAGTTGCATCCTATTTATAAGCATTTCCCACTTTAAATCTTTTTGTTGGGTGCATGTGGTATTATTAGTTTACATTGAAAAGTTGCATGTGGTGACAAAAACTAATTTGGCTCCATAACTGTTCCTAGTGGAAGCCTATACCATAGTTGGAAAAATCGCAACTCGGGATAAACTTGGCACCCCAATTTTGGAGATTTTATCGGCAACTCGGGAAAACTCAGCCAAAAAAAGGAAGAAAAATTTTCAATTAAAAAAAAAAAAACATTTTAAACAACAATTGGAGAGCCAGAAAGCTGATTTTATATTAGATATTCATAAAAAAGAGTACAATTACAGTTCTTGATCATGAAATCCAACCAAATACATCATACAAATGCAAAATTTCAAAATATAAAGCAGTTTTTAAACTGCTTTTTGTTTTCCCCTCCTCCCCCTCGAACTAGATGGTTGGCCTTGGCTTTGGACAGGTGGTCGAATTGGAGGCTCCTTAGGTACGGGATCATCATGGTATATCTCCTCCAATCCTCTCAAATGTTCCGCTTCCTCCTCTAGTGCCTCGATGTCCTCTGTAGTAAACTTGGTATCCAACAGACTCTCGACAATCCAATCTGATAGTGGATCTAGCTCATCCAAGTCAATCACCTCATAGGATTCATTAGCCTCCACTTGTTTGGTGTGAAGCCGAAGATTGTATTGTATGAACACAAGGTCATTGAGGCGCTTCCGATTGCCCAAAGACAAGGCTGACTCAAGATGCAGATAGCCATCCTCTTCAGATTAGGTGTTTTTGAACCATAATCCTCCCACCATAAATCTACAAAAAAGATTATTTTCAAATTATTAATTTACATTTGTAATTGTGTCATTGTAAATGTAAACTACAAGAAAAATTAAAAAATGTTTAAACTTTAAAAGTTTAAATATTTTACTTGGTCGCAAGGTTGACCTTGATTCTTTAGTGAAGGAGGATGAAAACAGGCTCCCATGAGCGGCCTTATAAGTTTGCAACTCGGCAGGGATGAGGCGATGTTTGGCAGGGTCATCTATCATCCTCTCTGCGCAAGTATAGAACCCCACTTGGACCTCTTCATCACCGCTAAGATTGCTAGTGTAAAAGAATTTGGGGTTCAAGAAGCACCCCGCTGCATGAATAGGTCGATGGAGTTGCCTCGTCCATCTCTTATCAATGATATGCCAAATTGGTTCATACTTGCATTGGTTGCCACCGTAATAGTGTTCGATGGCCTCTTTGGCTCTATCCATTGCCTCATATAGATAACCCATTGCTAATTTTTTGCCATCTACAAGGCGAAGAACCCTTACCAAGGGTTTTGTCACCTGCAATTGAACAATAAATACTAAAAATTTAGAAAAAGAAATACTAAAATTTTTAAGTATAAAATAAGATTTTAAAATTTAAATTTGAACAACCAATTACCTTGAGAATTTCCTACATGCTCACCCAAAATGAATCATCAAAAACTTGCCTCCAAACCTGCTGCCCCTCCTCTTTTGAATGAAATGGTGAGGCATACCATTCCTTGCTCACTAACATCTACTTCAAAGTAGGTGATGCCGCTAGAAGGCTCTGCAAGGCAATGAAATTGGAGGCAAATTGGGTGATCCCTGGGCAAAGAATGTCCCTCCCATCATTATGCTCCCTCATCAAGTTGAGCACCCATGTGTGATTATATATAAACCGTGTAATGTTCTTCGCCTCTTCCACCATGGTCTTCACCCATGTCAGTTTGCCAATGTCCTCAAGCATGAGGTCAATGCAATGGGCAATGCATGGGCTCTAGAAAATAGAGGGGTACTTCTCCTTGAGAAGTCTACTCGTAGATACATATGTTGTTGCATTGTCCGTCACTACTTGGACAACATTCTCCACTCCTATTTCTAGCATGACCTCCTCCAACAAATTGAATAACATTTGTGCATTCTTCACCTCTCGCGAGGCATCAACCGACTTCAAGAAGACCATGGATCCACCCAAAGCCACCATGAAGTTCAGGAGCGTGTGGTTCCTTGCATCCGTCCATCCATCAGAGAGAATGCTGCAGCCCCTTGTCCTCCATATCTCCTTTTGCTCTTCTACAAGAGCATGTGTGTTCATGACACACTCCAACAATGGCCCACTAAAATCTTTTGCTGAAGGTGGCTTAACCCCTTTGCCAGCCTTGCTCAATGCCCTCACTAGGGCTTCCCAATAGGGGTTGTTCGCACAATTGAAGGGAATGTTGCAATAATACCAAAAATTAGCCATGGCTGTCCTTACTTCCTTCACCTTGTCCCTCCCCCATGTGGTATTTTGAAGGGTTGTTTGTCTTGTGTTGGAGCCTCATCCAACACTCGCACTCCTCCCACTCCCACTATCTTGTCGGATGCGAGGGCTAAGAATGGATTCTTCAGCAACGACATGAACATCCTCTAGTTCAGCCTCATCCCCATAAAAAGAGGCCCAAGGCCCTACTCCATGTCCCACTGCAACTTTCGTCCTTTTGTGCTCTATTTCTTTTTTTTTTGCCTCTTTGCTGCACAACCAAGCTTTCACCTCATTTTTTATCATATCATTTACTCTAGGGTAGGGGTCCACATCGTGCCCTGGATGCCCATTTAGATGGCATTTGAGTCGATGGATACCGCCTTGCATGTCCTTTCTGTAGTTTTACAAAACACTTGATTCAGCAAGTTTCCTTTAATCCCATGCTTCCACATTGGGTCTCTCCTTGGGCTTGGATTTGGGGTTGAACTTGAAGGAGTCGGTTGAGGCTCATTGCTGCTGGTGGCGGTTCCATGGACCTCACCCGAAGAATCCATCTATTTTTCCAAAGGGGAGGGAAAAAGAGAAAGAGAAATAAGTAACTAATCTAATGCCCTAGGGCCTAGCCTACATGCTTGAGGAACAACAAACAAAAAGGAAAAATTGAAAAAAACCTAACAAAACCCTAGATTTTGCCCCAAAAAAAAAATTACCTCTGAAATCTCTAGAAGATGACTGAAATCTCCTCTGAACTGTGTAAAATCCTCTGATTCCATCTCCAAAAGTGGTTATAGTTGGTGTTTGACCTCTGAGAAAATTTTGATGACAACAAGAGACAAGGAAAAATGGAAAAAACGAGCCAAATTGCCCTAAAAAAAATTCGTTTGCTGTTTTCTGCGTAGATTGTGAGTTTTGCCAATCTTTTGGAAAGAAAACAATGATAAATTGCGTAAAAAATCACCACAAGTTAGCGATTTTCTCGGTGCGGAGAAATTTAAAAGAAAATTTGCGTCCCTCTATTTCTTGAGAGTTTTGCAAGAAATTGTGGAAAACCGACAATTTATTCAACTATGACCTATACAACAGGTGGGTTGGGACTGATTATTTTTTATTTCCATACAATAAAAAAACGGTTTACAACAGATTACCTATTGGCTCTCAAGAACATGAAGCAACAAGGAACAATGATGTGTTGCTCAAGAGAGTTTTGCCAAGCTCACTTCCTTATGGGACATCTTCATGAAAGGTTGTTACTATGTGTATTGATGCATTGGAAGATTCCATTACAGAGCATTTCAAGGCTTTGAAGCCTAGAACTTTTGAGAGAGCCATCGAACAAGCAAAATCCTACTTAGTTGCAGTTAGGAGTTAGATTATAGTTGTATCTACCGCACAAGTACTTAAAAAATAGAAAGGAAGAATCAAAATGTAACTTGAAAATTTTGACTTCAGGACCATTAATGGGACGAATAATAGAAATTGTTGTCAATTTTGGTTTTTTCTTAAGGAGGCTTTGCCTCTATTGTAAACATGTTTTGCCAAAGGGTGTAAGTCCCTTGGAAGGATCTGTATTATTGAATTTGTGGACAAAGAGAATAAGAAGATGACTGAAATTGAGCCTTTAGAAACAATGGATATAGAGGGAAACATTGATATAGAGAACCCAAACTAACATGAAGTACCTATTATTTACCTTGCTGCCATTATAGGAATCACCACATGTCAAACCTTGAGAGTTAAAAGCCAACTAAAAGGAAGGATTGTGTTGATTGTTATCAATTTTGGAAGGACAGAATGCACATAACTTTATGGGTAGAATACTGGGGATATCTACACGGCTGAAGGTTGGTTCTTGATGAGTTATACATGAAATTTGAGGAAGGGCAGTTGCTGTTTACACTGAAAGGGTTTTAAAGAAAATGATTTCAGCTCATAAGATGGGCAAACAACTTGCAAAAGATGAATTAGATTATATCATTCCAATGCAATTCTGTGAAAGGCCTGCATGTTAATGTTAAAACACAGAATCTTAACAAAGAGGAAGAGGTGAAGCAGTTTTTTTGATTTTCTTTATATGTTTTATTAAATTGGTTATATGGGATTGAAAACGTTCACACCTGTATTAAAACAGCTTGGCAATTGTGCATATATAACTTGGCAAAATTCGAACCTGGGTCTCCTTGAAAGTTGAGGAATTTAACTGAATGAGCTCATGCCATTTGATGAAGAGGTGCAGTAGTTGTTTGATGAATGTGCAGATGTTTTTGAGAATCTATCTCTTGGGTTACATTTGGATGGGGGCAAGATTACATTATTGAATTGGAACCATTGTCCAAACGGGTTAATGCTTCTTCCAACTATCCAAAGTTCTTAAGGATAAAATCTAGAAATAATCCAAGAGTTATTGGATATGGGCGTATAGTACCTAGCATAAGCCCTTTTACCTCTCCTGTAGCTTTAATAAAGAGGAAAGATGCTTTTTTTTTTTTTTTATGTGCATTGACTATAGGGAATCGAAAAAACAGACCATTAAGCACACATATCCCATTTCACATGTGGATGTTTGTTCAATTACATGGGGCCTGTGTTGCAATCTACATCTTTCAAGGTTCATCTTTGGGTTTAAGTTCAGTAGTGATGAAATCCAAAACAAATTTGACACAAGAAAAACTTCAGATGACGTTTGACATAAAGTTAGAGATATATAAAAAATGTTTTACTAGGTTTTAATTCTACAGGTTCTTGATAATTTTGAACGTGATAATTCTTGTTACTAAGTTAAAATGTTCTAAGTACATTTTGTACATGCCGGTAGATGGTAGCTTGAAGTACATTTTCCTCCATTATCTTCAAAGTTTAAGGTTTTTTCTTGGCAAATTTGAATGTGTTTCATCTGCTTCACATGAGGGCTCGATCTATGCTTTCTGCTTATTTTAAAAAGTGAGCAGTCTATGCAATATTAAAAGGATAATTTACTGCTTATTAAATGATTAATGAAGATCTGTCCTGACCATAATATCTTAGAAGAAACCGAGCTCTATCTCCTCCATTCTTGCGAGTTCTCTCTTTGTTTGTTGATAAAAGTTGCTTAGTGGAGCAAAAATGTCTGATGAATTATTATGGAGCACATTCAGTGTTTAGTTTTGAAACTCATAAAGCAAGACAGTAGGTCCCACAAGCTGTAACTAGGGGCCAGCAGCGACTTTCATGTACATAAACCTCTACTTGAGGCAACACTTAACAAGCAGTGGCATTTGGAGGTCATTTATCTTCCTATCACTTTGGCAAGGGGAATAAGTCCTGTTCATGTTAGAACCGGCTGGGTTTCTCATTGAATATTCATCAATATGTTATGTGAAATACTTATTGACATTTGAGGTTTAATATTAGTGTGCTATGTTCATAAGGTACTATTTTATGTTTAATTTATTCATAGGTCTGAAAATTGCTTATGAGTGGAAGAGCAATTTCATTGATGCCTTCATGTTTTAAGTACACATTTTAATTTAGCTGTAACACTTCATCCTATGATATTGAGCATACTTTATTTATTGTCACATGTTTTTGTTATGTTTTCATGCAGGATCCATATTTTAGGATGACGAGAGATGTTGCACCACGAATAGGATATCAGAAGCCTGCTCTTATTGAGTCCTTGTTTTTCCCTGCACTTCAGGTTCGTTAAAAGATTATTGCCATAAGATTTTATGTTAATTCAAAGGGATTTTTTTTTTATTGTGCACTTCTTAGAATTAGCAGAGAAATTGTGGAAACTCGTGTTCATCTGCGTATGTTGGAGGCATGCTTTTATTGGCAAAAGAAGGTGCTGCTAATTACCCTTCTGGAAAAAACATGCTATGAGTGCTTGAAAATGGCATAAACCTTGGTCCTTTAGACACATAACTTACTGCATTTTTCTCAAAGTAACTAAGGGATGGGGATAGCTGCTATGTTGTGAGCAGATTTCATTGTAGCTTGCTAAATTATTACAAATATCTATTCAACACTGAAGCAATTTCAATTATCCAATTTGAGTAAAATTTAATGTGGAGGAAAACTACATGAGAAGGGGATTACGATTCAATATAAGGGCACCTTTGCACAAGGCAAAATCCCTTTGAGTGGATTTAATTTTATTGTATGCATAGGTTATTCGATTTAAGGCAAAGAACATGTCATGTGTGCTCCCATATGTCTTACTGAACCAGATGTTACTCATCACTGAGTTTGGTTGAGCCCTCTCCCTTAATCTCCTGATGGTGGCTGAGTACATCACTGCGTTCAACCTGCTAATATCAGTCTTTTGAATTACCAAAGTCTCATCATATGCAGTAAACAGAATTAGAACATCTTAAAATTGAAAGACAATACTAATGAAAATGCAGTACACTTAAAGGTACTAGTCATTTAGCATAGCAGATAAACCAAATTACATAAGAGATCCTGTTAGTGATCTTGATTCTTAACTAATCCTTGGAAGTAAAAGTGCTGCAATGACAGAGCTCATTGAAATTACTAGCATTCAACATATTGCACGAATTGTTGGGTTGGTTATACGCTATGAGTACAATACGGTACCTTTCCATTAATACTCTTTCCATTTACATGACTTTCTTAAATAAGATGGTATACATGTTCTCCAATATTATAGAACATATTATTCATGTCAACATTCTTTTGTGTGTTCAAGCTACAAGATATTTCTTTATTTGTCTGTGAGCTTTCTTGATGCTTCTTTTAACCTTCTGTCCAAATACAGAATAAGGACCAATAAGAGATTCTTTATGCATTTTAAAGGTTCTAAATGTTTATCATTATAGAATGTTCTTTCTCAAATGCGATGTCCAATAGGACATTTTTTTTAATGACAACATATATCTATTTAATGGGTTATATGGGAATGAAATGGGCTCATTATGACCACATAGTGGTATTACAACACCTTGGCAATTAAGCTTATATTGCTTGGCAAGAATTGAACCTAAGTCTCCTCCTTGAAAGTTGAGGAATTTTTTTTTTTTTTTTTAAATTTACATGGTGGAATCGGTAGCCGCCACGAATCCGGGCAGGCTGTCCAGCTTTTATGGCCGCCACAGTATTCTGCGTTGTCCGCCCCAGAAGCCGCCACACAGATCTTCGCGCAGTCCGCCCCTATAACCACCATGCCACAATCATTTTAAACCTTTTACGCCGCTGAAAGCACCAGGAAAGGGACAAGCGTTCAGTCCGGCGAGGCCCGAGATTTGAACCTTGGACCTCCGCCCCCCTTATGGGGTTTGGATGAACCAATTGGTCTACACCTCGGACCTGAAAGTTGAGGAATTTAACCAGTTGAATTAATGCCATTTGATAAAATGTTAAGGTTCACCCATGGGATTGGAACCTTGGTCTATGATTTGAAACTCGTTGCTCTTGAGCAATTGCCCCTACATCCCTTGGGATAAATGTTAAGATTCACCCATGAGATTTAAACCTTGGTTAAGGGTGTGAAACTCTTCATTCCTTGCCAATTGCTCTAAACCCCATGGGAAAAATGTTAAGCTGCACCCATGAGATTTGAACCTTGGTTTGGTGTGAAACTCTTCATTCAAACCAATTGCTCTAAACCTTTGGCAATTATGCATACATCTCTTGACAAGATTTGAACCTAAGTCTCCTCCTTGAAAGTCAAGGAATTTAACCGGTTGAGCTAATGTCATTTGATAAAATGTTAAAGGTTCACCCATGGGATTGGAACCTTGGTCTACGATGTGAAAGTTGTTGCTCCTGAGCAATTGCCCCTACATCCCTTAGCTTAAATGTTAAGCTGCACCCATGAGATTTGAACCTTGGTTTGGTGTCAAACTCTTCACTCAAACCAATTGCTCTAAACCTTGGCAATTATGCATACATCTCTTGACAAGAATTATGCATACATCTCTTGACAAGATTTGAACCTAAGTCTCCTCCTTGAAAGTCAAGGAACTTAACCGGTTGAGCTAATGCCATTTGATAAAATGTTAAGATTCACCCATGGGATTGGAACCTTGGTCTACGATGTGAAAGTTGTTGCTCCTGAGCAATTGCCCCTACATCCCTTGGGTTAAATGTTAAGGTTCACCCATGAGATTTAAACCTTGGTTAAGGGTGTGTAACTCTTCATTCCTTGCCAATTGCTCTAAACCCCATGGGCAAAACGTTACGGTGCACCCATGAAATTTGAACCTTGGATTAGGGTGTGAAACTCTTCACTCAAACCAATTGTTCTAAACCTCACGGGCCTAATCATAACATATTTCATATTTGGTATACCGGTGTATTATTTTTTTGGGTGCTAACATAGGGTAGGGACATAGTTTTTGTATATTATATTATGTGAATAACATAAAAATTCAAGAGTCATGTCTACCTAGAAGAATGTTTGTCTTTATTCAGATTAAGTAGTTAAAAGGTGACAACTGCATGAATCAAGTATTGGACAGATTTCTCTCACATTTTACCTATGTTACACCGAGTTTCCTTTTAGAGAGGATGAGGAAACATGTGGATGTGAAGACTTGAGTTGGGCCTAACGGTAAGACTTAGGAACTTCAAATAGGAGGTCCATGATTTAAATCTAGTGGGGGTAGAGTTGTACATCATACTTTGGTAACCGGTTAAATATAAATTGGGTAAATAACATTTTCTATGAGGATCGTCTCATATGGCCTATGGTCTCGTGCATGTTAAAACCTACTTTACCTTTACTTCATCTTCACCTTTAAAAGAGTTGCTTGGAAGTTATTCCAAAATCTTAGGAAAACAAAAGGATGACAAGTGGAATGGTTGTACAATAAAATAAAAATATAAATATTACAAATGTTGTAAAGATATAGTTCGTTTCTGCTACTAGTTATGCATGGCTGAAAGTTACATAAGAAGAGATTTGTGCCCATATATGGTGACTACATGAATGGCAGGAACTATACTTGAAAGTCCATTCAATTGAATGGCAAATGAAGGGATGTGTCCCCATAGCAGGGGATGGGGAAGAAATACTTATGGGTATCAAGTATAGGGGATGCATCCTTGTGGAACAAAGAATTTTATTGTGTACCTGCTATGTTATTTTACTTTAATGCATTGTGTCACCCAGTCCCCTTTTGATGGGGACTTGGAAATGCAAGGACGTGGAAAAGGGATAATTAGAAAACACTCTGAAATTTTGGCAAATAGGGGACCGACAAAATGAATGATTATTTAAAAATAGTAAAAAATATATAGAAATATTTAAATTTTTTTTAAATGAAAACCATTTTAAAATGCATAATTGAAGATAATCTTCAATTTTCTCATTATTCATCATAGACAAAATGAAAAACAATGATACATTGTGGTTCGTAATTCATAAATCATACTTTGCATTACACAAATGATAGAGTTCAATTTTTTTGAGTTACTACATTACAAGATGATACCAAATTGATAAAGTAAAACAAGAAATCTGTGACAACCTACTAAGTAGGCTCAAATGGATATTGCAGCTCCTTGATCCTCTACCTCTAAAAGCTTCCATGAGGCTATAGCCTCATCGATGTTACTAATCACTATAATTGGGCTGGTCAAGAATATCCAACAGCACTCCTATCAAATCCGTGTGGCTGTCTGCATGAAATTCCTTACAACCTACTTAAGTAGGCTCAAATGGGTATTGCAGCTCCTTGATTTTTTACCTTTAAAAGCTTCCATTAGGCTTCAACATCATCGATGTCATCAATATCACTATTCCTGGGGGTCAAGAATGTCCAATGGCACTCCTACTAAATCCGTGTGGCTGTCTGCATTATCCTTCTCATCAGTCTATGTAGCTTATTTTGCAACTGCATACCATTTTGTTGCTGGTCCCTGTCTATACTTTAAAGTCCTTGAAGTTTGAATTTAAAGACGACTACAGATGACAACAAGATCCTCTGCTCTCTTGGAAGTCAATATATTTCTTTTATTGGAATAAATGAAGCTATAAGCTGACCATTTCCTCTCTGCACCTGAGGAACTAGCAGCTTGTGATAAGAAGTTAATGACTAGTTGCTTAAGTTGTGGACCTCCGTCCTTATACATCCTTCACATCAACTTGGATTTTTTATGTGATGGTTAGAATATCCTGCTTTGTCTCCAATAGGGCCTTGCTAATTCTGCAAAATCTAAGAATTGTTGCTGAATCAAACTAGCCTACTCTGGTGCAAATATCTTTGCAGTGGCAACACAAAAGTGTTTCTTCACCTCGTTCATTAATGGAAGCAGTCTACAAAGCCTTTGCATTTATCATTTATGTTTCAATGCATAATCATCCATGTGAAAGGAGTGTCCCACTGCTTTTTTATAATTCTCTGGAGTTGCTCATAAAATGCTGAAGTGGGATCCTCTTATGGGATAATAGCCTTGACATGACCCAATATGCCATCAAATGTCTCCTATATCTCCCCAAAATTAGGGGTGTTTCTTTCTACATATTGAATAACCTCCACTAAAGTAGTGCTGAATATAGATACATACTTTACATCAACCCACCAAGAATCATCTAGTGCTTATAACTTCACTAGCTTTCCTTCATGTGACTTTGATAACTTCCACTTTAACCAATCATTGCATACTATCATAGTTTGCAAGCCATCTTACATCTTCACCATCCATTTTAATAAAATAAAATACAAGTTTTTGAAGGTTTAAGGAATTCTTTTTTTTCATGTCTCCAAAAAATAGTAAGAGATGTATGACGATTGCAGATGAACATTTGCACCATTGAAATCAATTGAGCATGAGATCGAGGGAAAAGGAAAGACCTCAACCAAGGATTTGATGCTAGATTGGTGACTCAACTCACACTTGAGATCCAAGGAAATTTGCATATGTCCTTACATTTATTGTCGAGTGCATGCACACAACATGGGGTCCAATGTATTTGTTTCGTACCTTGGTTTAATCATTTTCCTAGTCACATGACAAACATGTGTTGCATCTATGACACATGCACAATGCTGGAGGCTCCAACCTCCTCAATTGTAGTCCAAAGAAGCTCAAGTTGAAGAGGTGCATCCTTGAACATTTCAGTAGAATATTTGCTTGTAGGGAAAATGAACCTGCTAAAGAAGAGACTATGATGTTGATTACTGGGAATTTTCTGATGTTTGTCCACCCATCCATGATAAGGCTTCTTCCTACCCTCATCTATGTTTGTTTCATTCCAGCCTTTTGTTTCATGTTCTAACTTTGGTCTCTTCTAGAGTTGAAATTAAAGGCCCAACAAGTATAGCCTGACTAAACATTTCTTTGTAAAAGAGAGAATGTGTAATGTTAAACGTGAGTCTATTCTCATAGAAGAATTAGGCATTCCTTTACTCACCATTTTCGGAGTTGCATGTTGTACATATCGGAAACCTGTCTTGCCAGTCTTTTTCTTGGAGTTGCTTCCTTAACTGTAGCCTGCAATTCCCCCAGTTTGCTCCCTAAATCTGCTGACTTCAGTAGTTTGCACTAGAGTAGGAGTTTTAAATTCTTGAGGTAAAGAAGTTCTTCCCCTTTGTCCTTTTTTAATGTGCATATGCTTGAAGCCTACATATTTCAGATTTTTGTTCAAGGTTCACCTTGTTGCATATTTTAACCCCTTTACCAGTAATTGACAGGAGGTTTTGCTTAGCTCTTGAATAAATTCCCTAAACATTTCATTACAATATTTGTGTCCACCATTCGCTTTATTTTTTCACCTTCTCACTCTGATTACAAATTAGAGCATGAGCTTTTCTAGGTTGAACATAGTTGTTGGGCTTGGGCTGTTAGTTTAATTGGGAATTGTTTCACGGCTGCTTTGGATGGTGTGAACCTCAGTAGAAGTGGTTTTCTGCAGACATGTGAACTTGCATCATTGCCATTGCTGGAACACTAATTCTGAATTTTTGACCTTTTTAAAAGGGTTTTCTTGCAAGTATACAAGCATTTTCCATAGTTCTTAAACAAAAGTTTAGGGTAATTTAGAAAAAGAAAATGAGAATCCTCAAAGTCTCAACTAGAGTAAATACCTATCCATACACGTGGGCAGCTATAGAGCTTCAGCAAGGCATAATTACGACTCTGTGTGACTACATAGCATTGCGTTTGCTTTCCATGTAGAATTTTGAAACATTGGAACACCTGTTTTTCGAGTCTGAGGTCAGAAAACAAGGATGTTGAGGAGTTCAAGCAGGAGTGTCGAGCATGGGCAAACAAAGAAGGGGCGTTGAGCAGGTGAACTTAGAGTAGAAGTGTCAGGAAGGGGCATCAAGCATGGGTAGAATAAGAAGGTCAAGACGGGAAAATTGTTTACAAGGCCTGTCACATTGTTTGCAATGTCATTTGGAAGATCGTCTTTTGCAATGTTGTGAATTTGTGAAAGATCATCTGTTGCAATTTCATTTGAAATAGTGTCTATTGCAATGTCATTGAGCACAGTCCATGTTTCAAATGTCATTGAGCACTACCCCAGTCTACAATGCTTTCACTTATCTTCTGCACTGTCATTTAGAATCTGAGTGTAATTGAGTGCAATAGTGCTGTTCAAAAGCCAAGTTTAGTGGAGACTGTCGTCATTGGGTTGAATGAAGTGGAGGGTGACTCCATTGATTGTTTACTCAAGCAGCAACATCAGATGGAGGGTGCCGTTTGTCGGTTGACTGTGAACTTTACTGTTTTAAGGATGTTTTACCTTTCTCAGTCTGTGAGATTGGTGTTTTTGTTCATCATGAGACAGTAACAAATAATTCCTTTTGTGCAAGTGTAGTATTCTCCTTTGGTGAGATAAAGACCTGTAAAAGATTTAAACCAAGTATCAACTCATTTTGTCATCATCCAAGGTAACATAAACAACATAGGAACTCCCATATGAGTAGGACTTCAGCTGTAGTCGTGACTTCAACCCCAAGATTTTTTTTGAAAAAATCTATCATTCCAACAGCAAAATCAGATAACACATGCCTAGCCAATATTAGTTGGCTGGACACCATTGACAAATGGTATACTAATGCATCGATTGTCAGAATACCAACACAAGAATTCAACTACTGCTTATATTTTAACTCCTGCTACATCAGAATAAGCAGATTATGCAGTGAGATTCCTTTGTCAGTCGCTACTGTTTTGCTTGAGTTTGCAATTTTGAGCAATCTCTGTGTTTTCATAGATCTTGCCTTTCCAGTAATAACATCACCTATGGTACTTGTCTGCTTCATAGGTCCTTGTAACTAATTATATGAGATATAGGTCATTGAAGTAATGGGCACTCATAAAAAAAATTGTTTGGAGTAATGACTAATATTAGTGAAAGGAAATTTCATGACACCCTCTCTCACTGAAATGCTTGTGTGGAAAAACCTCTTACCAACATGTAAGAATTGTGAGATATGGTGGGCTTCTAATGCATTACATGTACTGAAATTTTTGCCAATTTTGAAGTAGGCATTGCAGTTAAAGTCCCCTGGGTTGATATGTTAAAATTTTCCTTCTCTTTAGTATTAAGAATCTCTAAAGGTACTTGCATGCTTTGTGGGTCCATGCAACTTATAATTATTACTAAATTATATGAGATTTAAAAGGTCATTGAGATAGTGACCTTTCATAAAAATGACATTTGGAGTAACAGCTCAATGACTATGATTAACATGATAGAGATCCCATGAAACCCATTCTCCTTAACACATTTGCATGAAAAACTTCTCTTCTAAGATCTAGACAAGGGGTTTGTCATGCATTAGTAATAATTGTGAGATATGGTGTGCCTATAAGGCATTAAATACACAAAGTTTTGGCAATTTGAAAGCAAGCAATAGGGTGGAAGTCCCTAGGTTGATGTGTTAGCATCCTCCACTCTGGTAGCACATCTTGCAAGGTAGTTGTGTGCTTTGTAGGTGCCCCTAATTTATAATTATTACTAAATTATGTGAGATTTACGACGGCATTGAAGTAATGGCCACTCATAAAAAAGTCATTTGGAGTAATGATTCAATGATTATTATGAACACAATGGAAATTCCATGAAATCGTCTCATGAAAATGTTTGCATGAAAAAACTAGTGTGGGATTTACTTTTCAATCTATTCTTTTGCATTATATGCAGAAATCCTCTTGGAATCTGTAGTTCTCATCTAATTCACTTTGACCTATCTGCTAAGTTTTCTTAATTTTGCCTTTATTTTCTGCTTTATTCTCCTTCCAATCCCAGAAGTCACTAGTGTCAAACTTTGCTGGATACAACCATAATCACAGACCCACCCTGTAAATTATAAGGAAAGAATAGCTATCATATATGAATGGTAATAAGGCTGAGATATGGATTTTGATCTTTGATTTATCCTATACAATTTTTTCTTAAAATGTTTTATTTAGAAATTTTAAAACCTTGTATTTTCCAAGCATAAATTTAAATTTAACGAGGGAGGTGGAAGCTAAGAGAATCACATGGCACAGCTAAAAATGAATTCATAAATTCATCCACAAAATAAATATAAGTATTTACAAAATATAGCAAGTGTAGAGAAACTCTTTAGCCCTTTGCAAAGCTCGTATCCTAGTAGATGTTCCCTTGTAACCTACATCCCTGTGCTTGGACTCTGACATTGGAAAGATGTAAGGATAAAATCATCCCAAAACAGGCAATTACAAGGATGCTTGCTACAATAAAATTTGCTTCCACAGATCTACATCTAAAACTGACCTCCTTTTGCCATAGCAGATGCTCTTCTTGATTGGTGTTGGAGCTCCCTATATTTCTTTCTACCAATATGTCTGCCAACAGTTAGGCATCAGAAAATAACTTTTGGCTCAGGCTTTGGAATGGTCTCCTCAGTTATGTGTAGTCACACCTTTGTCAGACTAATAGTCTTGCAGAAATAATGTGTATATAGAACAAAGCTGCCATTGAAAAGTTGCAAAGGTGCATGCTATAGTTCCAGGTCTCTTTTCCTTCATCATCTTTTTTGGGCTTAAGGCTTTTTTTCAAAATGGCAAAAAGGTTCTACCCAAGAGGTTGTCAACTTAAAATGCAAACTTCATGCAAGAGATCACATTTGGATATAGAACAACTGGCACTTATTAAGGGTTACTTTGCATGAACTTAGACAGGTAGGGGTATTTTCGCCTCGTTATGTACTAGCTTCCCATTAAACTGTCACTTGGGCCTTTTTGCTTCCTTTTGTCCATATTGAAGGTTTCTTCTATATGGCCTATACATAACTACTTTAGTCCCTTTGATATCTTTAATTATCTTATTGCTGCTTATGCACATTGGTTCACTACTTCAGTAAAAGTGACCTGTATGAATTAATGTAATAGTTTGTGGAAAATATGCAGTCAAATTACCGTAGATCATACTTTTTTTTGTCTTGATTGGGATATAATTGTAGAATATTTTAGGTTTGCATATCAGCAAAATAATGGTGAAGACAATAGTTGTTATTTTGATTTCCCCCTTATTTACATAAAATTCAGAAGATTAATTGGAGATGGTATCTTAAATTTATGCGTAATACTTATGGCTTTAGGATATTTGGAGTAATTTTGTCTATAAACCTTTTCAGGGGGAGACAGGAAAGATGTCTGCAAGTGATTCTAGCACAGCAATCTATGTTACTGATTCTGCCAAGGACATTAAGAACAAGGTGATGTCCAACAGAGATATCCTACACCAATATCAGATAGATTGTTATTAAATGGTCAACAAGGAAAGCTTGAGCTGAAGCAAAAAATTAAAATACGGATATTATTTTTTCTGTAGAGCACTCTTAAATTTTTTTCTAGGATATTTAGGCTGACAATGAAAAGAGTTGTATTTGTGCTAATAAAAGGAAAGATTGCTGGATAGACATCCTAACACACTCTTTTCAATCTACAGGTGAACAAATATGCCTTTTCTGGAGGAGGAGATACAATAGAGAATCACAGAAAGTATGGGGCAAATCTTGAGGTATTTCCTTTGCGAATGTCATCCTCTTCTGGTTGATCCATTTCTTTTGTAATTGTTTCAAACTTATAATGCATCTTACTATAAGAGTTCTAAAATTGCTTTCACCAAGAATGTAATAATTGGAATTTAGAAAATTTAGAGACACAATTATTGTAATTTAGGATGTCTAGGATCTCAAAACTTTTGTAGGGTACTTCTGAGGCACATGGGGGTTGGCTGGATACAACGTTGGAAACTGGAAAATGGCATCAGAATCAGGGAATCAGTTTTAGAAACCTCAAATCAAACAAATTTAGGGCAAACTCATTGTTGGGGGCCGAATGCGACCCTTGCCCGCCTTGGACGCCGTGGCCCCCCATGGTTGCCTTTCAACCTTTGATCTCCCCGAGCGGATGTGTTCTGTGCCATGTGCTTCATGGAGGGGGGCGCTAGTCTCGGGAAGTCTGAGAAAGCGTGGGATGTGACCCCCATTGGATGACCTTCGGGGTTTTTTACCTAAGGCTGACTTCTTGCTTTAGTTGTGATCTTCGACGCTCGTCTTCCTAGTGCTACGCTAACCTAATATTGATCGACTGCTGCAGGGAAAAGGAAAAAAGGAAAGAAAACGCGAAACAATGTGGAAAGTAAATTTGGGGAAAGGGAAATCTAGCTAGCCTATCTAAGGGTGGTGATGCACCAAAGACCTAATAAGACCCTTTTGTGCTGCGGTGGGTTGAGTGAACACATGCGCAATAGTCGACAATGTACGAGGAACAAAGGTTACCTCAAGATCATGCAATAAAACAAAACACCCGCCCAGAACCAGGACAGGGATTTCATAAGTAGTCACAAATTCTTTTTAGTGCGAACTCCAAGTTGCATAAATGTAGAGTAAAAAGGTTCGGCCCGGTCGGCTACGCAAGGCTTGAGCCAGGCCGAGATACATAAGTAGTCACAAATTCTTACTACTGTGAACTTTGAGTTACATACATGTAGAGGAAAGAGGTTTGGAAACTCCCTAGCCGGCTATGCAAGGCTTGAGCTAGGCTGAGACATAGGAGAAAATGAAAGAAAGCACCCCTTAGGAGAATGGGTGGCTTTTCAATAAATTACAATGAGAAGAAGAGAGATATTTATAAGTGGGAGAGATTCATCCCAAAAATCCATGCAAGATTTCAAAATTTGAATTCAAAATTTACCTGGGTTGGTTGATATTAAAAATGAATGATCTGGAAGCTCTGGAGATTCATAGCTAGATGCTGGTGTAGAAAATCTCCTTGATTATACATTGTGATCACTCATCATTAATGTCTTGGGTTGTGTGTTGCCCCTTGGGCTGTTCATTTTGTTGCCACTTTAATGCTTCAACTACCTCCTAGGGAACTGCATCCGGTTGTGGGGTACCAAGTCCGAGACCCTATCATCATCCTTCCCTTGCGTCTGGTCACTTTGGGTTGGTCTAGTGGTTTCAGTTGGTTCGACACTTGGCTTACTTATGCTCTTGGAAGATTCCCTTGGTGAAGATGTCCTTTAATGCACCCTCTAGAGATGATGGCTGTCACCTTCAGAGCTGTCCTGCTTTTGGGGACTCCTCTTCCACCATGTATCGTGAGGAGGCTTGTGGGGAGACACCAGACCTAAAGGTTCAGGGAGGGCATGAAAGCCCCTTGAGTTGCCTTATTCTTCCTTGACTTTAGGGTATCAAGCTCCCCCTAGGGGAAGGCAAAAGCTTGCCTTGCCACCTCTCCGCTTGGATCCCTCAACCTTCCCTCCTCTCAGTTAAGGAAAGGGCCTTAGTCTTGAGGATTCACTAGTGGCATCAATTTGGAATGGCACTTGGGACTAAGGGACCTCCTTGGTTGAGGTAAGGGACTGGCTTTAGGGTCCCTGTTCTTCAAATAAGAAAAAGGGGCACAAACGCCGATCAAAGTAAGGCCTCGCTATAAATGGTTCCTCTTTTGTTGTCACCAGAATGGCTTGGGGGTTCCAAGTATTATCGAGACCTACTTTAGCCGCCATAGGAAAGGCTATTGAATAATCACTTAATGTTATCCATTGGTCGAGCTAAGGTCCGTGACGAATGGAGCTATTGATTCAACATTGGTCGGCGGTGGTTGTTCCCCCTTGGTTGCATTATGTACTGTCTTCTGGCTTGAGCTACTTCGTAAGTAGTAGGGGTGTTGGCTTCCATCTCGGCTTCAAGTAGGTGCTCTTGATCAAAATTGCCTTTAGAGGTAGGATTTGCCCACTGTAGTGAATCTTCACTATAGTTTTGGTCTCTCACAAGGGAACTCTTGCTAGTAAGAGTTAAGGAACCCAGAAAAAAGTGCCTTGTCCATTGGGCGCAGAGTTTGATTAGGGAAAATTTTGAGGCTTCTGCAGCAGTGGCATGTACTCAAAGAGGAAAGATATTGGAGATAACCGTGCTCGAAACTTTGTGGAGACTAGTGGTGAGATGTGCCTACGATTTATAGGCCATGTCGCTTGGACTGCTCTTGAGGCTTGCTCTCATTTTGACGATAGATGGTCACGTGAAGACTTGTTCCCATGTGCCTAGGATTTGGGGATGTCATCATCTTCTGAGTTTCTTTTTGTTTGGGTTTGGTAGTTGTCTTGCAATTGACCACAAAGAGGTCTTTACTAATCTTGAGGGGCTGTTAGACGTGCCTTGGTCCCAACAAATTGGTCCTTCGAGCCTATGCGACTTTAATCCTTCTGCTGCTGGTCTGAATTCGCTTGTGTCTTGTATTGGTTTAGTAGTCCTGCGATAAGAGCAAATTTTTTCTTTTTACTATGTACAAAGGCCCAGTGGGCCGATGGGTGCTCCCTTTTGTTGGGCGTTCATCCCATGTCAGTCTGGTTGAAGGCTCTTGCAGGATCAACTTCCCAGGCTTATATGTGTGTCGCTTCTTCTTGCAATTTGGGTATGCTCTTTGTTTGAACTATGACCTCCTTTCTTTTCCCACCAGGACCTTGATGGTGGGCTTCCCTTTGTTTCTGCTCCTTGTCGCCTTCCGAGGATAGGTCCTCGCCTCAACTTTGGTTTGTTGGTCCTATAAAGGTTGCTCAACTCCTTGGCCTTCTTTCGGTCCTTGATGTTCGTCCCAGGGGAAACTTTAGCAATATTGTGGTGGGAGGTTGATCACCAGGTTGGACCCTTCGCCCACTTGCTCGGCTTCTTCCTTGGCTTGTTGTCAGGCAAGATCCTAATGTCTGAGCCACTGCCTTAGGCAAGGAGGAGGGGATAGGCACAATATCCACTTGACAACTTTGGAACGACTTCCCTTCGTACTTTAGGGTCAAATGGAAATACCCTATTTCTATCTGCATGGGTTGCTCTATCTTTCCCCCCTTTTGTTGTACTTCTATCTCCTGTTGGTCTTTTTTTGGTGTGCACTGTGATTGGGGCTCGGGTATTTTCAAGGAAGTTTGATTTTCGACGCTGTTATCGGCCATGAGATTTAGTGGTTGCCTTTTCGGTGCTCTTGTGATAGCTAGCTCCTTTGTTTTGGTTGGTTCACTTCTTCAAACACCTTTGACTGGTTGGTTCCGATTCCTCCTTGGGGATCTGGTTGCTTTCGGTCCGGTGCTTGCTCTTGCCCTTTCTTTGATGGTTGAGTATATCACTATTCTTAACATTCAAAGTGAGCTTCTGGAACTAGGTCCCTTTGGGGAGAACTCTCCTTTGGCAGATAGTGAAGGGACCAACTTTTGATGGGGATGGGGAGTTGGGCGGATCAGACTTAAATGGAATAAAGGATTTGGAGGCTTCGAGGGAAGTCTACCTATCAGTATGAGGTTGCTTTCTACTTCAAGGGTGTTTTGATAGGTAACAGGGAAAGAATTTCCCCTTGGGTTTTGTTCATTATGGCAATCTTTGGATGGAAAGTCCTAAGATAAAAAAATGAGTGCCATACCAAGGGATGGTATGATCTCCTTCGAGATCCTTTGCCAAGGAGATCAAACCAAGTTGTGACCCCTCGCGATTGCAGTTTGACCCTTGGTCTCTTCGAGCGGGTGCGTCTGGTGCCCTCCGATTCGTGGAGGGAGGCGCTAGTCCTAGGAAGTCCGGGGAAGCGTGGGACGTGGCTACCACCAGATGACCTCCGGGTTTTTTTTTACACAAGGTTGACTCCTTGCTTTGGTTGTGATCTTCGACGCTCAGTCTTCGTAGTGCTACAATAACCTACTTTAATTGACTGGTGCAAGGAAAAGGAAAAAAGGAAAGAAAGTGCAAAACAATGAGGAAAGTAAATTTGCGGAAAGGAAAGTCTAGCTAGCCTATCTAAGGGTGGCAATGTGCCAAAGACCTAATAAGACCCTCTTGTGCCATGGTGGGTTGAGTGAACACATGTGCAACGCTCGACAGTGCACGAGGAACACTGGTTTCCCCAAGATGAAGTGATAAAATAGAACACCCGCACTAGAACCAAGAGGAGATGACGATTGTCACCTTCTGAGCTGTCCTGCTTTTAGGGACTCCTCTTCCACCACATACCGTGAGGAGGCTTGTGGGGAGATGCCAGAGCTAAAGGTTTGGGGAGGGCATGGCAGCTGGAAGTCTCTTGAGTTGCCTTATCCTTCCCTGACCTCAGGGTATCAAGCTTCCCCTAGGGGAAGGGGAAAGATTGCTTTGCTACCTCTCCACTTGGCTCCCTTGAACCTTTCCTCCCCTCGGCTAAGGAAAGCGCCTTAGTCTTGAGGATTCATTGGTGGCATTAATTTGGAATGGCACCTGGGACTAAGGGACCTCCTTGGTCCCGACTTCGGGTTCCCTATTATCTGGAGGAGAAAAAGGGGCATGAATGTCGGTCAAAGCAAGACCTCACTATAAATGGTTTTCCTTTTGCCATGAGTGGAATGGCTTGGGGGTTCCAAGTATTAGAGGGACCTGCTTTAGCCGCCACTGGAAAGGCTATTGAGTAATCGTTTGATGTTATTCCGGTGGTTAGGCTAAGGTCTATGATGAACGAAGCTTTTGATTCAGCATTAATCGACGGTGGTTGTTCCTCCTTGGCTGCATTCTAGATGGTCTTCTAGCTTCAATTGCTTTGTAAGTAGTAGGGGTGTTGATCCCCTTCATCTCAGCTTCAGGTAGGTGCTCTTGATCAAAATTGCCTTTAGAAGCAAGATTTGCCCACTTTAGTAAATATTCACTAAACTCATAAATAAAAAGATATTTCTATACTAGTGGGGTTTGGGGCAAGCAATAGGGAGGGAAGAGTTTCACACTTTAAGCCAAGGTTTTGATTGTTGAGAAATGTAGCTCGGACAAGAACTTCTTGCACAGGCTTCAATATGAATGTGCTAGAAGTGGTTCAAGACATTTCTAATTCTATTTTGAAATTCACTTAAGTGATTTTCTATTTTTAAGTTCACTTAAGTGATTCTATTTTGTAATTCACTTAAGTGATTTTCTATTTTTAAGTTCACTTAAGTGATTCTATTTTGTAATTCACTTAAGTGATTCTATTTTGAAATTCACTTAAGTGATTTTCTATTTTTAACCTTACATCTCAAGATGAGATGAGATCTAATATTAGGGTTAGAGAGATTAGGGTTACCTTTTTCAAGGATAAAAGGAGAAGATCAAGAGTGCTTTAGATACACAGAAAAGAAGAGGAGAACAGATTGCTGAGGGAAAACTACAAGCTTAGAAGTGTTAGGAGGTGAAGTCAATATCCACATCTCCGATGTTCTTCAGCTGAGTTGTGCTTGGTGGAGCTTTAAAGCTTGTTTTTGCTTTAACGCTGTTTTTTGCTTTTAAAGCTGCTTTTGTTTTTAAAGCTGCTTTTGTTTTTAAAGGTGTTTTTTTGCTTTAAAGCTACTTTTGTTACAGAAAGAAGTTGATAAAAGCAGTTCTTTTAATAAAGCGCTTTTATGTGGAATGTGCCACAACTTTTTTGGAATCTTCCTTTGTATTTATATAAAAAGGGGAATGCCCCTTGCATTATGACATAGTGCGAATGTATGAAATGAGCTGAGTATAATAAAAGAAGAAAAGTTGCCATTGCCCCGTGGTTTTACCTGCACATTGTAGGGTTTCCACGTAAAATCTCGTGTATAGTTTATTGTTGTTTATGTTTGCTTGTTTTTTAATTTTTCTAACATATGGTATCAAAGCGAGGTTCTTTGAAAACTCGTTGGTCAGGGTTTTGTGTGAGTGGGAGCTGCAACAATGACAGGAGGTGTAACCGAGTTCGAGATTGAGAAGTTTGATGGCAAGAACTTCACCCTATGGAAGATGAAGGTGGAGGATTTGTTGGTTCAGAACGACCAGCCCTAGCCTTGGAAGGGCTCGCGGATAAACTTGATAGCATGACAAATGAGGAGTGGATAAAGCTAGACAGGAAGGCGATGTCTACAATTCGTCTCTGTCTAGCAGACTCTGTCTTGTTCAATGTTGCTGATCAAACAACTGGGAGCCCTCTGGGAAAAGCATGAGAAGTTGTATGAGACTAAATCATCAACAAATAAGGTCTTCTTGAAAAAACAACTTTATAGTCTGAGGATGAAGGAAGGTTCATCTGTGGTAGATCATATGAATGAGTTTAATACTCTAATAAGTAAGCTGGTCTCTGTTGATGTGAAGATGGAGGATGAAGATAAAGCAATCATCCTACTTTGTTCTCTCCCGGACACTTGGGATCATTTGGTGATGACCATCAACAATGCATCATCTGGAGCTCTAAGCGTTGATGATGTTGTAGCCGCTTTGTTGGCAGAAGAGTTGAGGCAAAAATCATCTCTAGAACCCTCAACCAATGAAGCCCTAGTTGTGAGAAGTCGATCTAACGAAAGGAGTCAATAAGGTAGATCACAGTCCAGGTCTAAGTCAAAAGGATGCAAGTTGAAAGGGAGGTGTTGGCATTGTGGGAAGCCAAGGCACTCGAAGAAGGACTGTTGGCATCTAAAAAAGGAGAAGAATGGTGAAAAGCAAAATCAACCATCAGCTGAGGCCAATACTGGAGATGCAATAGAGATGGCAGCATGTGAGGCCTTCTGTACCAGTAGTAGCAAATTTATTTTATATACTTGGGTTTTGGACTCAGGTGCATCTTTCCACACGTCTCCACATAGAGACTGGTTTGTCAAATATCAATCCTATAATGGAGGGATGGTCTATTTGGGTGATGATCATCCTTTAGAAATTGTGGGAAGAGGGGATATAAGGATCAAGCTGGATGATGGTAGAGAAAGGATGTTATGTGATGTACGACATGTGCTTGCTTTGCAAAAGAATTTGCTTTCAATCAAGATGATGGACAAGCTTGGGTATTGTACTACTTTTGGTAACAATTATTGCAAAATTACCAAAGGATCCCTAGTAGTAGCAAAAGGAGAACCTTATGGGACCCTATATCGTTTGTGTGGTGATACGGTGACAAACCATGCAACAACAGCAGCTTCAGGCAATGCTCAGGATGGAGTAATGCTATGGCATCAACGCCTAGGGCATATGAGTGAAAAAGGATTGAAGATTCTGCATGACCGAGGTATGTTTTCTGGGATTAAGTCTTGCAATTTAGACTTTTGTGAGCATTGTATTTTTGGCAAACAAAAGAGGGTTCGATTTACTACAAGTCCTGGTAAGAGTTCTGATTTTTTGCAGCTTATACATTCTGATATATTTGGACCAGTTCCCACTCAGTCCTTAAAAGGTACTAGATATTTCGTGACATTTTTAGATGATTATTCTAGAAGAGTGTGGGTTTATTTTCAACAAAGAAGTCAGAAGCCTTGGAAAAATTCAAAGTGTTCAAGGCAAGAGTAGAGAAAAGTTTGGGCAAGCCTATTTTATGCCTCAAGGTCAGATAATGGGGGAGAATATTGGTCCAAGGAGTTTGATCAATTTTGTACGCAAGAAGGGATTAAGCACCAGAAGACTGTGCCATATACTCCACAACAAAATGGTGTGGTTGAGCGGATGAATCGCACAATCATGGAACGTGCAAGAAGCATGCTCAACACATCTGGGTTGGAGAAAACTTTTTGGGCATAGGCTGTTAATACAATTGCTTACCTTATTAACAGGTCACCTACAACTGCGTTGGATGGACAAATTCCAGAGGAGGTTTGGTGTGGTAAACCTGTTAATTACTCTCATTTGCATACCTTTGGTTGTGATGCTTTTGCCCATGTGCCAAAAGAAAACAAGTCCAAACTTGACCCAAAGTCAAGGAAATGTGTTTTTCTCGGCTATGGAGATGCAATGAAGGGGTATAGACTGTGGGATCCTACTACCCATAAGGTAATAATTAGTCGATATGTTATTTTTAATGAAAAATGCATGCAAAGGAAGGAGGTACCACAAACACTTGAAGTTGTACCTGTTGAAGTAGATATGAACAAAGCTGAAAATGAAGATAAGGTTGTTGAAGTTTTTGATCAGCATGTAAATCAACCAGTTCAGCAGCTTGAACAGGCACAAGACCAAGAGCCACAACCAACAGAACATTGGGTTAGAATATCTACACGTTCACAAAAATGTCCGGATAGGTATTCTCCCGATTTTCAGTCCTCTTTTGCTTTGTTAACTAATGATGGTGAGCCTAGCTCATTTCAGGAAGCTGGAGAATCTGAGAATGCAAATAAGTGGAGGAAAGCCATGGATGAGGAGATGGAATCACTATGGAAGAATGAAACGTGGGAACTTGTGGATCTTCCACCTGGAAGAAAAGTTGTTGGTAACAAGTGGGTGTACAAAGTAAAGAAGAACAGTGATGGGCTGTTGGAACGATATAAAGCTCGTTTCGTGGCAAAAGGTTATGTGCAGAAGTCAGGTATGGACTTCAATGAAATCTTTTCTATAGTTGTGAAGCTGACTATTGTTAGAGTTTTACTTGCACTTGTGGCAGCACAGGATTTAGAGCTGGAGCAACTTGATGTAAAAACTGCTTTCTTGCATGGTGATCTCGAGGAGAAGATTTATATGGATCAACCTGAGGGCTATGTGATGAGCACCAAAAATACTCATATTTATACATGGATTTCTAACATATTATGCGGTATTATTATTATAGAATGTATGTTTTATGGAAGTTTTATATATATTTAATAGTAAATTATGTATATTATCTAATATTTGTTTTTAAGTGAATTGTGTGCAAAATTAGTGGTTTTTACTGTATTTTAGCCTGTTCACGTCAAGGTCCCATTTGGACCTGGCACTTTCAATTTGATTAAGGCAAAACATCTGCAGTACACCAATATGAAGCACTAAGTTAGGTGTCCGATTCTCTTTGAAGCACCCGACTCTCATATGATGCTTAACGGACGAGCGCCTGCTTCCCGTTAGGCGCCTGCTTCCCCGTGATGCAGAATTACAACGCGATTTTTGTTGACGTAAAATTACAACACGACTCTATGGTTGGCAAAATAGAACATATATTTCAGCAATAGATGCGGATGATATTTCAACAAAGATGAAGACGAAGGACAATATCAAAGACCATGTGTTATCTATTTTTCAGCAATACGTAAACAACAATGTAAATAGATAAAGCAGAATATTAAACATATTCTGTTCTGATAAAAACAAAATACATTAAATCAGTCTAGAATTAATATCTTTTTCTTTATATCCCTAATTTTACGTATCTGTTATAACCAGAAAATCAGGAATTGATTTGCTCTCAATTGTAACAAGGCATGGTTGCATATCTTATAAATATGCAGGCCACCCCTGATAAAGATATCCCGGATTTCAGATTTGCTGTGTAATTTTCTGAAGTTGCAATATATTCATTTGAGTGTTTTTTTAATCTCAAACTAGCATTCGGTGAATGAATTGATCGTGCGGAATATTGCTGGAGCCTGGGCCCACTCTAAATAGTACTCCTCCCATTTTTCCATGCTTTCTGTAGTTAATTTATTTACTGTTTTTTTTAGATTATTTAATTTCTGCAATTTCTCCTGTTTTCTATGATTTCCAGCAAGGTAGGAATTAGTTTTTGAATGCATTCTATCCTGTTTTCATAGATGTAGGATAGGTTATTGGCTTGGCATTTAGGATTAAAACTTCAATGAACATCAAACACCCCCCAAACCAATAGGCACAGAGGGACTCATTCCTCACACTACAGACATATACTGTCCCGTGATGCTCACAAGTCTACGAGTTACCCCGGGTTGACAAATTAAATGGAGGCAAGAAATTGAACCGTAGATTAACCAATGTTTTGCCCAACATTTTGGCGTCGTTGTCGGGGAGTGTCACAACTGTAGTGTATAATCCATAGGTCAGTAAGTTTGAAAATTAGCTTCAGATTTCCTTGTTTGTAGATCCTCTACCTGTGAAGCATGAGTCTACCAAGAGCCTAAAAAAAAATCCAACGGATCATTTATTAAAAAAATAGAAAACACCTCAAGCTTAGAATATTCTGGAAATAGTTATTAAGGAGAAAATCCCATCCATTTGAGTCATCACGAAAACACATTATACAGAGTATTTTAGTGACCACGATGGGGAAAATTCAGCAATTATTTCAGAAGTATTCCAGCAAAAAGGAAAAACTGCCAATACGAGGAATAGCCTCCACAATTAAAACAGAAATAGGAACATTGTTTAATGGTGTGAAGAGTGAAATTTTCTCTTGCTTTACAATTAGACACATTCCCGAAGAAGAAGCAAGAATCTGAAACAATGTTTGCCTTTTTTTATTCAAGGTGTAGAGAAAATCATGAAAAAAATAAATGTTTGGAGAATACAGTAGAAGTTTATGAAAACTGTCACCTGGATCATCAGTCAGGTTGTGTCCAAAAATACTAAAATAAAATCCAGAGGAAGTAGAAACTTATCTCGTGGATCTACCTCCACAGACACAACTACCTTCTACTAGGCCAAAACAATTGCTGGCACTACCAGAGTCAAATCCTAGCAGTAACTGTTTAAATTCACTAGCTGATCAGAGAATTATGGGAATAAACCCAATGTGCCATAATAATGTAGAAATAAATTATGTTGTTGAACAATCAAGTAATGAAGGACTTCCACCGTATCCCGAAAGGTTATGGAAAACCAGAGAAATGACACCACCTAAGTTTGATATTATGAAACAAATCTTACTGATATCATTCCTCAAACTATTAGGGAGGTGCCTATTTACATTGAAGCCATTAGGGAGGTATGCCTCAAGAGACCGAGATGGGAACCACAGTCAAAAACAATGAAGGTGATAGGTCAACATGTTGATTTAATATTAGACAAAACCTGTCTCAAAAGCCCAACTTTAATGATAAAAATTTTAGGCTTAACATTTCCCAACACTTTGGTAAATTTTAATGTTGATATTAGTTGCAGAGTAAGAAAAATGATAGTTAATGAAAAATTGTACAAACAATAGTCATCCACCTGCCTGCACAATCTGCCAATGAGTTGGAAAAATCTAGTTTTGAGGTCATCCAAGAAGATTCTCTTCCCATGCTGCAATGTATCATAAGATTGGATAAAGAAGGCGATGGGACAAACGAAGACTTAGTTGTATCAAATTTTCGACGTAGACTAAGATCTTATTACAAGCCTCAAATTCCAGAGGCTTGCTCGATTGCAAACATGGGGGAGACCCCACCTTCAATGTTATCACCCACAACACGATGCACAATCTGCCAATGAGTTGGAAAAATCTAGTTTTGAGGTCATCCAAGAAGATTCTCTTCCCATGCTGCAATGTATCATAAGACTGGATAAAGAAGGGGATGGGACAAACAAAGACTTAGTTGTATCAAATTTTTGACATAGACTAAGATCTTATTACAAGCCCCAAATTCCAAAGGCTTGCTCGATTGCAAGCATGGGGGAGACCCCACCTTCAATGTTATCACCCACAACACGATGAACGCTATTAAAGCGTTCAATTAAAAAAAAAAAATTAATTAGAGTTTTTATTAATGCCATTAGTTTAGGTTTTTTCTTTTTATTTTGTTACGTTTTGCAAACAACAAGAGGCTCAGTGCAGATTGTAGGCATCCAAGGCAATCCGACCTACCAGTATGTGCCGTTCCATTCTATTTTCCAAAAGAAAAAAAAAAAGGGTGCAGTCCACGGGACTTCTTAGGTGGTCGCCCATCCCAGTTCTACTCCATGCCATAATGCTTAACTTTAGAGTTTTTATGGGATTTGCTACCAAGCGCTCAATAAAACACATCCGTTGCATACGGTTTGGCACCACTGGCAGATGTGCAACACTCGGCTATGGCAGAACCAGTTATGGTAGACAAAAGCTGAGCTGAAATGGTTCACAGAACTCTGTTGAACATCACATCTTTGCTCTCAAAATAAATTCAGAAATCTGAAAAATTCTGGAAAATTCCAAAATTTGAAACATTCGAGAATCTGGAAAATTCTGAAAAATTCCAGAATCTGAAAATTTTTTGAAAAAAAAAAAATGGCTATGAAGATTTCACAAAGCGAGGGGTTTTTACGGGGAGTCCGTAACAGCACACGATGAAAGAATGCAAGTAACAGTCAGTCGGCTCCATTTACAACCTTGCTATGCACCTCACATTTGCGAGATTGAATCAAACACAAGCAAGGGGGAGACTCCATCTTTTTAAATCCATACCAGCCATTTGACGAATGATCACGTATTCATCATTTAAAAAAAAAAAGGGAACCTATTTTGCTTAACATAAATTTTCTTTTATTTGTGTTTTTATTTTGCAGGTATCGTACTCTGATGCAATCTGTAGGCAGCCTGGGAAACCTAGGCCTATCAGGCATAGACTCACGAACCTGTGTTTTACTGCTTTAAAGTTTTATTTTGCAGGAACGATGCCCTGAGTGCAATCCTTAGGCAGCTTGGAAAACTTAGGCCTAACAAGCACATGATCCATGAACCTGCGCGTTTTCAGCTTTCTAGGAGTAGGAGTAGCTCATCCCTCAAAAGGGGAATACTAAACCTGAATCTGCACAAATTGTTTGGATTGGTCTTCATGGACAATAAAACACTCAATTGTCGGTTCAGGGCCGGATGCTGATTTTGTTCTTGTTCATCTAGCAGAAGCATTGAAGGGCCTGATCAACCTGACAATGCATATTCAAGGAAAAGTTGTCACCCGTTGAATAAAGAAAAGCGCCTGATTCCCATTTTACGGTAGAAGGCGCCTGATTCCTGTTATGGCAGAAGGCACCTGAATCTTGTTGTACGACAGAAGGCATGATTCCTGTTGTACGGTAGAAGGCACTCGATTCCCATTTTACGAAAGAAGGTGCTTGAATCCCAGCATGTTAAGGAGGTGGTGCTTGCATCCCGTCTTATGGCAGACCGACACCTGATTCTTGGCTTCTCCAAGAAGAGGGCGTCTGACTTTTATCTTTGGGAAAGCGACACCAAATCTCCTGAACATGAAAAAAAAAGGGTTGTATATAAAGTTTGAGTATGTATAAAGTTTGTTTTAAAGCACAGTGCCAGATTTCAAGCAAAAGGTGCCTGTTTCTGTTTTAACAAACATTTGTGTGCCGTGAGTTAAAAGAAGGCACCCAATTTCCATATGAAGGCGTCTGTTTTCTATTCTAACAGGTGTTTGTGCCTCGTATGAATAATCTTCAGCATTGGGAAGTGGCCCGTGCCACATCAACAACTCATCCACGTGCATAAAGTCAAAACCTCTCATGGATAAAATTATCTTAATTTTTCCATTAGAGATTTATGCACGTTCCAATGTCATCAATGAACAATTTTCAGTTTCGGTTATGGAGGATAAGGGTTATGCGGTGGAGTTCAAGAACGAACATGTCCTTATTAGACCAAAAGAATCTAGCCCAGAAACAGCACAAGCGATAAGGGTTAGAGAAGGCAGTCTATACAGGTTGCAGGGTGAACCTGTTCGAGCCCTAGTTTCATAGCAGTATGTAATATTCCAGCCAAAAATAACACAAAAAATTGCAGTTTTACAGAAAACTACAACAATCACACAGTTCTGATCACACACAGAAAACTCAGCAAAACTGATGTTTATTTGTAGCAAACATGCATAGCAGATCTAATTACTCCAGAATGAGTAATGGACTGCAACTCAGAAAATAAAACAGGAAACACACCAGATCTGGTTCAATGAACCAAGGGTCTTGGCTTGAATTGCCAAGTTCTGATACTGATGCAAAAACAGCTCTCCAAAGCCTGATGTAGTCTTCAAACCTCTGAAATGGCCCCTCTAGGGCAGAACCTCTCACCTTGGGGTGAGGAATTGCAGATCTAGTCTCTCCAACTGATTTGTTCAATGAAGCACCAATGCAAAGCCTGTGTGACTTTGCCCTAAGGAATATGTGAGCTTTGGGGTTTCAATGGAATTGAAATCACAAAGCCTCTAAGAGGTTGGAGTGCTCTTAGGGTCCCTTCTCCTGAAGCTTGTCCACTCTTCAAGAGCCAAATACAAATTGCTAGCCACAACAAATTGTCCAGAAATATCAAAATGAGAATAATAATCAAGGCCCTTCACAAATGAGATGTCTCATCCTTATATAGGCTTCCCCTCTCAATGGCTGATTAAATCGTGGCCCTTAGATCCAATATGAAATAATGAATGGTGGGGATTTCATCTTGGAAATAATGAAATTCGGATGTAATGTATTTAATGCCAAAATAGGCACTCAAACCACCCAACTTCTAGCTAGAATGGTCCCAAATGGCCTCACAACTCCCAATGTTGGCTTGGGATCTCTTCTAAGTCCAGCCATGCCCTTTTAGAATGCCTCTAACTTGCTTTAATAGTCCAAACCCCATCCTTATCTTCAAATTATTCTTGAAACTCACAAAATATGACTAGGATCAAAGACTTTAACTTACAACTGCCAAATAGCATTAAATAATGCTTGGTCTTATCCACACATCACACCTTATCCTCAAAACAGTCTTGGGAGTTGTAATTTTCGGATATACACTTGCCAAGGCAATAAATGCACTTGGTCTTTATCCCAAAACATAACTAAACACCAAAATAACAATACTAAGATAAGTATTTACATCATACTTAGCAATTCTTGCTAAAGAACACCCTAAAATACTCTAAAACATGAAAAATAAAATATGTACAATGCTGGAAAATATTTGGGACATCACACAGTAACAACTTGTGTGATTTGTGGCACAAGAGGATGGGGCACCTGCATCATAGAGCGTTGCCTATTCTGAGGGAGATAGTCACAAGTATTCCAGAGTTCAACATTGAGCAACAGGGAGTATGCAGAGGGTGCACGCTTGGCAAGCACGCCAAGGTTGTTTTCCCAAATAGTGAGCATAGGTCTAAGAAGATACTAGATCTAGTACATTCGGATGTTTGTGGACCGATGTTAGTAGCATCAATTTCAGGTAGCATGTACTATGTTTCCTTTATTGATGATTTCTCTCGCAAGACATGGATCTACTTTTTAAAGACCAAGGATGAAGTCTTTAGCAGGTTTTAGGAGTTCAAAGCTCTAGTTGAGAACCAGACAGAGAAGAAGATCAAGGTCTTGAGATCAGATAATGGGGGTGAATATACCTCCAAGGAGTTCGATGGTTTTTGCAAGCAGGCAGGAATCAAGAGAGAGCTGACTGTTCCATACAACCCACAACAGAATGGGGTTGTAGAGCGAAAGAATCGATCCATCATAGGGGCTGCTAGGGCCATGATTCATGACCAGGGCTTGCTGATGTTTCTTTGGGCAGAAGCATGCGACACAACAGTCTACATCCAGAACAGGTGTCCTCACGGGATCTTGGAGGACAAGACACCGAGAGGAGGCATTCACCGGTGTGAAACCAGAGGTGAGTCATTTCCGCATCTTTGGATGTCCAGATTATATCTATGTTCCGGTAAAGAAGAGGACCAAGTTGGAGCCCTCCAGTAGGAAGGGTTTATTTGTAGGATACAATGAGACTTCAAAAGCTTACGGGGTTTATATTCCAGAGAAGAGGAAGACAATAGTGAGCATGGATGTAAAGTTTGAGGAGGACGTTGCATCCAGGAAGTCCCATGAGCCTATTCCGGTGATAGAGAATGAGGAGCAAGAAGCTCCGAAGGTTGAGCCGGGGTCACCAAAGACACCGGTGGTTTCCGGTTCAGAACAACAACCTTCAGGTGAGGAGGTGGAGACATTAGCCCCTTCCGGTTCTATCGGGGAGACCTCAATGGCTTACACGAGACATTGAGGGATGCTGAGGGTATGTTGAGGCTCCTAGCAACATGATTTGGGAGAGCGAGACCTCCAAGGAAGTTTTCAAGCTACATGGCATTGATGAGTAACATCATAAATTCGGAGCCTACCAGTTTTCAGGAAGCAACAAACCAGCAGGTTTGGCGGGATGCCATGGTGGAGGAGTACACCTCCATAATGAAGAATGATGTTTGGGACATAGTGCCAATACTGGAGGGGAAGTCAGTTGTGAGTTCCAAGTGGCTCTACAAAATTAAGCATGCTACAGATGGCAGCATCGAGAAGTTCAAGGCAAGGTTTGTGGCGAGAGGGTTCTCCCAAAAAAGAGGGAGTGGACTATGAGGAGACTTTTGCTCCAGTCGCGAGATACACTTCCATTAGAGCGAGTTATGTCTTTAGCTTCATCTATGGGATGGCGGATTCATCAAATGGATGTGAAGACAACTTTCCTTAATGGGATCATTGAGGAAGAAGTGTACATAGAGCAGCCTCAGGGCTTTGAGGTAAATGGGAAGGAGTCCCATGTTTGTAGGTTGAAGAAAGCCTTATATGGACTCAAAGAGGCACCGAGAGCATGGTATTCCAGGATAGATGGATACTTGCCGAGTGTGGGCTTCGCCAAAAGTGATGCAAATCCTAATCTATATTTACATATTTGTTGGGACTGATCTACTCATTTTGGTGCTATATGTAGATGACTTGTTTCTTACAGGTGCGAGAAGCTCATTGCGGGGTGCAAAGCAGATATGGCAGCTAAGTTTGAGATGAAGGACATTGGCATGATGCATTACTTCTTGGGTTTGGTAGAGACCAGGGGAGATATTCCTTGGGCAGGGTAAGTATGCAGTTGAGATTCTGAAGAGGTTTCGGATGGAGGACTGCAAACCTATGGCCACACCCATGATCACTAATCTGAAGAAGGTGACAACTTCAGATTCAGAATTGGTGGACCCTACATTGTACAAGCAGCTGATAGGATCCTTGATGTATTTGGTCAACACTCGACCAGATATATGTTTTGTAGTGAACACCTTGAGTCAGTTCATGGTGGAGCCAAGGCAGGAGCATTGGGTAGCAGCAAAACATGTGCTCAGATACTTAAGGGGCACGGTGGAGTATGGTCTAAGATATCTTGGAGATGGTGAAGTGAGGTTGCAGGGGTATACGAGACTCAGATTGGGCAGGCAATGTAGCGAGACGGGAAGAGCACCTTAGGGTGCTGCTTTAGCTTGGGATTAGGCATGATATCCTAGTTCAGTAGGAAGCAGACTTCTATGGCACTTAGCTCAACAGATTTCGAATACATGGCAGCCAGTATTGCTAGTTGTGAGGCCATCTGGCTTCGCAAGTTACTTACAATATTGTTTATCGGGAGTTTGATCCCATGGTGATATACTGTGATAATCAGAGTTGTATCAAACTCTCTGAGAATCCAGTATTTCATGACAAGTCCAAAAACATAGACATCAAATATCACTTCATATGAGACAAGATTCAGAAGGGAGCCGTAAAGATCCACTATATTCCCACAGATCAGTAGGTAGCTGATATTCTGACCAAGCCCTTAGTGAAAGGGAAGTTTGAAGCATTCAGAGACAAACTTGGATTGGTGCAAAATTCCTTCCTCGCTAAGAGGGAGTGTTGAGAAATGTAGCTCGGACAGGAACTACTTGCATAGGCTACAGTATGAACGTGCTAGAAGTGGTTCGAGACATTTCTAATTCTATTTTGAAATTCACTTAAGTGATTTTCTATTTTTAAGTTCACTTAAGTGATTCTATTTTGAAATTCACTTAAGTGATTTTCTATTTTTAAGTTCACTTAAGTGATTCTATTTTGTAATTCACTTAAGTGATTCTATTTTGATATTCACTTAAGTGATTTTCTATTTTTAACCTTACATCTCAAGATGAGATGAGATCTAATCTTAGGGTTAGAGAGATTAGGGTTACCTTTTCAAGGATAAAAGGAGAAGATCAAGAGTGTTTTAGATACACAGAAAAGAAGAGGAGGAGAACAGATTGCTGAAGGAAAAACTACAAGCTTAGGAGGAGAAGAACAGTGATTGCTGGCTAGAAAAGCAGCAAGAGAGCAGAAGTGTTCTGCTGTAGTTGTAGCCTCTTTTTATTTGTAATATTTCAGGTTCAGAAATATATTTAACTTCTGCTGTTCACGCTGTTTATTTTTCCAGCCATCTGTGTGACTGTTGCATGTTTGAATAAATTATTTTCAGATCTGATTTATTTTAAAATAACATTTTCAGATCTGATTTATTTTAAAATAACATAGGACAGCAGTTATCTAGGGCTGGAAAATTTACACTGATGATATGGGATGGCATCTTGTAGAGCCATGGGGACACTTGGAGGCAGGGGTTGAGCTTGTGACAATATATCATGGATCCAAGCACACCCTTCTCTCTATAAGCTCTGCCCAAATGTTTACCCTAACATTTATGCTCAATGGGTTTGTGTCAAGCTGTGGGTAAGAGTTTCACACCATATGCCCACCTTTTAGAACCATGAGAACACCTGGAGGTAGGTGTTGAACTTTTGGCAATGCATGGACCTTTGGTTGAATGGACATAGACCTTGGGCTGAGTGTACCCACGTTATGGATCCAAACCTGCCCTCATGTTCTCTACGAGCTGTGTCCCAATGTTTAGCCTAATGTTTCATCTGAGGCATTGAGGAGTAATCGTTAGTGGGCTGCTTTCATAAGAGTGCGAGCTGAGGTTCTATTCTTTGCATTGTGATTAGGCAGCCTGCACATATGAACACCCTGCAATAAGGTGGCCTGTGAGAATATGGTAATGCTGTAACCTTGCAGGGGTCCCATTTGAACCCCCATTTCGTGTCAAACTACAGATAGAAATCTTTGTATAGACTTCACATCACCAATATAATATACATAGTTGTAGTAGAATGCACATTATCACTGTAACAGATGACTTTTATAGAATGCACATCATCTGGTGTCTATATACGATTGTTTGATACATGTTATGCTTATTTCCTTGTCAATGAGGCACAGTCACATAATTCATTGTTTCCGTTTCAGAAGCTGAAATATTAATTTTAAGCTTGGCACTTCATGAAAACTTGGCATTCATTTAGCAAAGAGTAGGGTTGGACTTGGGAATGAGCGGCCAGAAAGACCACTGCTATGTTGGAAACATTTATACTTGTAAGGGAAATGTTTTTGTTTGTTTTTAGCTGCCTTCAAGAGGAAAGATTTGAGAATTGAGAAAAGGGACTTCAGCTTGATTGAAACAGTTTCAGAGACTTGTATGTAGAGCACCCCAAAAAATCACCAAAATCAGCTAAACAGATATCATAAATATTGTTAAAGTCATTAATGCTGTTAGAGGCTGCCAAAACATTGACATAAAAAATTGTATTACCAGGATTAAGTAACCCTGGCACGAGGCGACAAACTAATATTTTCCAGCATTTATTCTAGGCAGGTGGGAGCTTCAATTTGTATAGTGAGGCTTATTGACTAGAAGATGGATTTGGGGTGATTTGATGTCAATTTTTGTACTGCAAGCTGTAAGTCTTGAAAAATGCATCCTGAATTAGATAAATATATTTGCATGATCTTAGTTCCAAAGAAAGCCAATGCAGTCATCTTAGATCAATGTAAAACAATATCTATCTATCTATCTATTTATAAACTAGTTATATGGGATTGAAATGGGCCCCACCTGTATTACATCACAATGGCATTAATACGGTATTTCAGTGAACCATATAGTGTTATTACAATAAACCATGTTGGCAATTATGCATATATTGCTTGGCAAGGTTTGAAACTGGGTCTTTGTTTCAGGAGCCCAAGTTTTTGACCACTTGATCTCATGCCATTGAATAACGTAAAATAATATTGTTGTTTTTAAGTCATTTATAAAATTCTCTCTTGAGATTATCCTTCATGGACTCTCGCTTCATGAAGCTTATCTATGGGAAACATGTGAGATAAAATTTAGGCTACTGTTATGACAACAATTGGAGTAAAGTATAGGGTGCTGTTATGATATAGACTACGGTATTTAGCACCATTATGACGTTAAGTATATTTGCAACTAAAAGATGATTAAAGTAAGGTGGAAGTGAAACATTTAATCCCGCAATTTTCCCTCTCATAAATTGTACAATATTCTTGTGGAAGTTGTGTTGTGATTCCCTTGCCGACTTTAACAAGTGTCAATTTCCATTACCATGTATACCTTTTTCTTGATTTGAATAGAAATCTACTTGTAGTTGAAGCTGGATTTCTATCGAGGGTGAAGCGTGATTTATTCTATTTGCCAAAACCTGCTTTTGAAGAGCAACAATCTCTGTTTTTGAGTTTCTTTTCTTCATCAACAACGTTCTAAATTTGTTTTTAGCTTTCTTTCTGCTTATCGTTCTGTAATTTCAATTTATGGTCCATTTTAAACATATGTTGGCATTTAATAGTATTATCATCATTCCACCATTTGTTGCACATTGAAACTGTTTGGATGCTGAAACCAGATGTTCGAGCTTGATGGGGAATCATGCATGTAGAAAATCATGGTCAAGTTTAAGCTCAATAGGCCAAAGATTGAAAACATTATATTTTAATACAATGGCCTCCACAAAGCAAATGATCCAGAGTCCAGTCACTCCAGTTCTTATTTAAACTACTACTCACCTTACCCTACCTCACCCCCACAGCTTACTTCAGGCATATCTTTCTAGTCTTAAGTGGGACCCGTTTGCCTCCTAGAAGGGTTCCGGAATTGAACTCAGGGATTCTTGTGGCCATAAAATGTTGAATTTTGCTCTTTGTTTCTTTTCCTCGATGTAACATGGTGCATTAAAATGTTGAATCTACATCCTTGCGAAAACAAAAGACTTTTACTTTAACTTGCATAGTCAAATCCTACTTGAAAATGTAAACACTCTAAACCTGAATAGGAATTTGTTTTGGAACAAATCCCCACCCCCACAAAAAAAACAGAATTGCGTGAAAAAAGTCGCTTTATGAAGAATAGGAAAGCCAGCATCTTCATCTTTGCAAAAACAAGAGACTTTGCCTTTAACATGCATGGCCAAATCCTACTTAAAATCTAACACCCCGAACCTGAACAAGGAACTGTTTTCATGGAAGGTTGTCTTGTATTTTGTTTTCCAAAGATAATCAATGCAGACAATGGTGTTGTATTTGCATGCCATCATGTCAGACAACTATACCTGATCTACTCCCCCACAAAAGAGAACTTCGTTAAGGAAGAGGGGTTATAAGAAAATAATTTTGGCCTGCAACCCTGTCCACAAAGTTCTGCAAGATGTGCATGTCTACAAAAAATGTCACTGTTTTCTCATATAAAATGCATAAAGATTCTGAAATACCTATGTTTGTTGAGTGTCTAGTTGACTGCCAAGCCTTGTCAAAGCAGTAGTCAAGCCAGTACTTTGTGTTTGAAATAAGTTCTTGGTTTCCAAATAGATTGGAGCTGCATTTCCATTGTTCTTGATCAGTGCTATGTCTCTTCTGATTTTCCCTTTGATCCATTACTTTATTCTTTATTATTGCACTGTAATTTATCACGTCTTTATCTATAGATACTGACCAGAGAATGCTTGACCTGTACTGTGCATCAGGTGGACATACCTGTGAAGTATCTTGGCTTTTTCCTTGACGATGATGCTGAATTGGATTACATTAGAACGGTGAGCGCAACTAGCTACATCTGATCATTCATTTTGTCAGTAAACTATTATTGTTGGATATTATGTTTCTCTGGGATCAAGTCATTACATCTATCTCAATCTTATTTTCTTCATTTCTGTGCTATCTTGCACCCAAGTGCCTATTCTTTTAGAGAACTTCGAAGCAGTTATTTATCTGAAAATATTATTTTCTTAACAGGAATATGGGGCTGGAAGAATGCTGACTGGGGAGGTGAAAAAAAAGCTTATAGAAGTTTTGACTGACTTGGTTGAACGTCATCGTAGAGCTCGAGCTGCAGTAACAGATGAGGTAATTGGAAATAATAAAGACATTTCAAAAAATTGTGGTTTGTACCTCACATGTGAGACTGTGGAATAAGGATGATGAAGGTATGCTGGTTTTTTGGGGAGTAGTGTTGTAGCAAATAATAGTGGGAAGTATATGCATCTCTTCCATTAAGTAAACCTGTTTGGCATTTGATTAAGCATAACTGAAAGTGCTCCTTCATTTTGTAGTCTGAACATGATTCCATTTTGTCACGACAGCATCATTTTAGGGACTTGGCATTGCAGGAATAGTCATCCTGAAAACTCCATCAGATAACCTTGTGTCCATCTAACCTTTTATATGTTCTGGTCATTACAAACTAAACAATTTGGCTATGGATAACAGAATAGTCACTAGGTTATCCAAAATTATGTCTATCAAAACATCTTATCATCCTCCTGCAGAAATTAGTCTCTGACATCTCATAATTACATAGAGTTCTAGCATGATATCCCTCATTGTTACTTATCAAAATCAAGAACTACGATCTTTCTGGTCATTTGGATCGTAATGCTTGTATGCAACTCGGACATGTGGTCATTTTGGTTGTTATTCTTGTCTATTGAAAACTGTCTCTTAGTTCAATATATTGTCATTCTAGATAAATATTGGAATAAGGAATATGTGATCTATGATTTGAAGTTTCTTTTGCTACGTTTTGGCAAGATGCAAAATGATTCCCTTTCAAGGGTGGTTGTCTAAGCATGTAACACGGTATTCCCTAGTTAAAACATTCTTCAGTAATGGTTTTTTAGTGCTGATGTCCTTTCGTCTTGATGCAGATGGTGGATTCGTTTATGGCTGTAAGGCCTCTTCCAGATATGTTTGGTTAAAAATGCATCTTCCTAACATTTTGGTAGGAATATAGGATTTGACTATCACGACATGTGGGATACTTCACTATCTTCCGCATTTTGGATGTAAAACAAAATCTTCAAGACCGAATATACCAAGTCAAAAAAATAATTGTGTTCAAGATCATATCCAATCATATCCACACATTTTTCAACTCCAATTGTGTTCAAGATCATATCCAATCGTACCACACATTTTTCAACTCCTTTGAGTGGCTAATGTTTTTTAGTCATTAGCCTATGAAAAAGGACGGTTTTTTTTGAGGAAGATGTTTGATTAGGATCTGCCAGATGGCTCTAATGTATCTTTGCACATTCTGGGGTCACTTCAACGAGTCTGAATTGTACATCATTTGGCATTGCCATATGTTTCTGAATTATTTGAGATTTAATTAAATTCACTTGTCTCTTTAAAATGGTATTGTTATTGTCAATATTTTGTACAAAGGTGAAATAACATCAGGCATTGCCATATGTTTCTGAATTATTTGAGATGAAATTAAATTCACTTGTCTCATAAAAATGGTATTGTTGCTGTCAATCTTTTGTACAAAGGTGATATAATACGTAGGAAAAAGGCATGTCCACTTGCCTATATCAATAATGGACATGATTCTTTGTTTGTTTGTTTGATATTGTAATGAATACAATATGAGAGAGCAAAATAAATAAAATGACTTTTTGTTCCATTTGAAATGCTACCCCCCTCTGACACATACACGTGCCCACACATGTTTCATCCTTGTAAATACAGAGCATACAATCAAATACATTGAGACGTTTGGTTTTTTAACCATTAAATGCTTGTTCTAGAGTCATAATCTTAACGGTTAATTGCCAGCCAAACATTGTTCTTTAGGTTACTACCATTAATTTGGTCCTTGGATTATGTTGGGACTTGATTCTCCATTTAACTTGGCCTTGTTTTAAAACTCTTGGATTGCTTTTAGAGTTCATGCTTTATCACGAAATCAACTTCAATTATATTTTGCAATGTAGTAAAAATTGTTGCATCTTCCACACAGTGGGTATGATTTACTCTACTATATACGCCATTTTGTTTCCCGTTTTTATAACAAGGCTACATATGAGCTAATACCCAGTGCTTGTTTAAGATATGATTGTGTTTACATATGCTATTTTTTTTTATATGTTTTTAATGCAATTTATGGTTAAATTTCAATTTAAAGAGAGTGATTTCTCTAATCCCTTAGGGGAATTAAGCAAATTCATTAAATAATATGAACATACACGGAATAGAATGTTATTCGTGAACCTTGCCATAAGGACACCAGAAAGCTTCATTTTGATTACAAAGTAATCTAAGATTATAAACTATAAATTTTCATCTAAATATCCTCTATATTTGAACGAGATGCCCATTCATTTGATTGATGAAATTTGTATGTATGTTGTTTTGTAAATTGATGTCTTAGATCCCTTAATGAAGGGAGTTAAGCAAATTGATTTAATAACATAAAAAGGCATGGAGATTACATAGAATTATAAATTTTGAACACGAAAACTTAAAAGAGGTATAAAACACTATCAAATGTTATTTTGATGGACATGTGATCTAAACTTAAAATTTAAATTGTTATTAAAATGTTCTTTTTATATTTGAACAAAATGAACATCAAGTTTATACAAAATATAAATGTAATATTAATTTATAAAAGTGTGAACAATAAGTAACGACATAAGTTATCTAACAACTCTGAAAATTTTCAAAATTTTTATTTTATTTAAATTTTACCCATTCAAACATTTAACAACAAGTTATCTAACAACTCCGAAAATTTTCAAAATTTTTATTTTATTTAAATTTTACCCATTTAAACATTAAATGAACAAAATGAACATCAAGTTGATACAAAATATATAAATGTAATATTAATTTATAAAAATGTGAACAATAAGTAACGAGATAAGTTATCTAACAACTCTGAAATTTTTTTAAATTTTTATTTTATATAAATTTTACCCATTCAAACTTTAAAAATTGTAAATCCGAAAGCACTTCATTGGATGTGATAATAATTATTATCTATTTTTTTTTTCAGTTTTAAGCCCTTATTAACTCTATAAAATTCAAGGTCAAATTATTTTTGGATTTAATACAAATAATTAAAAATCATGGAATAATTTAGGAATTATCTAGTGTTGAAGTGCATTGCTCTCTTTAGTGATGATAAGAAAACTTTATTCACAATAAACTTTATTCACACGAAGACTATTGGTTTGGATTTTACAGGAGTTAAACAAACAATGTATTGAGAATTTGATATTAATCAATTTGAAACTTTATAAAATAGTGTTTTTAAACTATGGTGGAACTCTGGAACTCTGGAATTTAGAGGAGTCAAACAATGTATTGAGAATTTGATATTAATCAATTTGAAACTTTAAAAATGGTGTCTTTTAAATTCTCTATCATTATTTCATTATTTTAAATTATGGTGGGACTTCTACTATAATGTATACCATATAATTTATAATCTTCTTAAAAAAAATAAAAATGGATAAGTATTTTAATAACAATGTTTATAGAGTTGATAATGTTTATAGAGTTTTCAATAAATAAAATGTTGATCCTTATAAATTTAATTTATCTTTTAATTAAATGTTTATTTGAACAAGATATAGAGTCTATTTTTATTTCTAGACTTGGGACTAACAACTCTTATAATAATATGTATGGGTCCCATATACTTCTTATTAATTTATAATGAACTTCAAATTTTAGAAGTATATAAACTTAATTTCACATAAGCTAGAATAATGCAGACCTTCCGTTAGATCTCTTATCAAATAAAATTTTTGTGTCTAAAAGATTTATATGATTTTTTTTTTTCCAACTGATAGATTTATGTGGTTCTCTGATAAGATAGTTATGATTAGCTGGCATTTGTGTATCATATCATATATGACTTGTAAATTGTAGCTTTATAACATGGTGGCCATGCAATATTTTTTGTGAAGCTAATTCTAAATCATGAAAATTACAATTGTACAACCACCTTTCTAAACTATGAATAAAATACACCCACACTAATGGCTGCCATGGAGGCAAAGGCAACTTAAAAAATTCACCACTAATCAAAATTGGACATGGTTCCTTTACTTTTATTTAAGAGGAAAATTATTATATCAAATGTGCTTTGTTGGACGAATTTGTTGATCGTGATGACATGATTCCCTTGTTCTCCTTTTTTGTTAGGCAACAAATGCTTCGGTTTGGGCAGTTTTATTTGAAATTTTATTTTCAACGGGTAGCATTTTTGTTATTTTGCTATTTTTTCCGGTGCTTTAGATTCCTAAGCACACGGTGGTTTGACCATGGGACAATCTCTTGTATTTGCTTGATAAAAATTTGCGGCTTATTTGCTAGGAGGTTGTTTCATTGGATTTTCGGGTTTGATTCGTGGAATCCAACTTAGTCTTTCTTGATGTCTTATTGCTAGATCTAAGGTTTGGGGGTGCCTTTCAAAACCCTACTTGTAATAGGTTCTGGGACCCTTTTAAAACCCCTTCTACTATCAATAAAAAAAATGTCAAAAAGGATTTCACTTCAAGAAAATTGTACATAAAATGATTGATCAAATTGGGGAAAAAGTACCATCATTACGTAACAAGAAGGAAGCCAATGATTGAGCCATCATATTTATTCATATTATAAATATTTTTGGATGCAATATTTAGAAAAAGAGAGTAAAAATTGAAGGGTAAAAATGTTGATCCAGAGGTAACAATAATAACAATCAACTCCTTATTGAAGTTTGAACACGAAGTAGTTAAATGATTCCTTCAAATTTTATCATTTACATTATGAAATGGATGGGTTGTATACATTACAAAGAGGAAAGTTGAATTGAAAGTCACTAAGGATATCATCATATTTATGATTAAGCTTCTTGAAACAAAGGGATATGATTTTTGATTCACTAAAGCTACAAACTATGGTAGGGAGTCTACCTTAAGATGATTTTGTATCTTTTTGCATATGAGCATGGTCATGGATTTCATTATTAGCTTTGAAGTTTCTTGTGTAGGTCCCTTCATTCATAGTTGTATATATTGGATTGATAAGGGAATTATTGTGTAACTTGATTTAATGACGGGATATTTATATAGCTCAATTTGATAAAAATATAACTGTATAAATTTAATAAGGGGACAATTATATAGCTTGATTTGGTTGGAGATAATTGTGTAGCTTGGTCTAAAAGAAAAGTCCTTTATTTTTTTATATAATGGAGATGCAAGGTATAATAAGAATTTGCAATTGCATAATTTATAAAGTATTTTTATCCAAAAGTATTAGATATAGGTTTAACATTTTGTTTAAAAAACACATCCATATAAATACAGTTATTCATTGAAATATTTATTACATTATTTTAACATAAGATATCATTAATTATTTTTGTGCTCTTCTTTAAAACATTCTTCGAAACATTCTTTTAAAATGTATATAAATTTGATTCACAATTAAAAATTAATTTATTATTTTAAAATTAAAAATTACATATAAGGTACATGTAACATGCTATTTGGATAAGTTGCAAGCTTACTGCAGTGGGAAGGGCTTTGACCTCTCTTTGAGAGGTCTAAGGTTCAAACCCCACTTAGTATGAGGGGACTAGGACCCCTCATAAAAACTCGTGTAAATTTATTGAAAAAACATGCCATTTGGATATATCTTTTTTATTTATTTATTTTTAAAGTAGGGTTTTGAAAAGGTTACCATTTTCCTTTTACATCGAGTTAGTCACATTAAGCTATTTGGGGCTGCTGAGATTTGAACCTTGGTGTAGGCTACCTCAACTATTTGTCCCAACCATTGAACCAAGAACCCGTTGGTAAATTTTGAGTTAAAAATATGGGTGTTTATGAGGGGTCCTAGTCCCCTCGTATCGGGGTTTGATCTTGGATCTCCTAGATGAAAATCTAAGGACTTACCACTACGATATCCCTTCTTGAATAAAAAATAAATTGAGTTAAAAAATGGGCTTTTATGAGGAATATTAATGCCCCTCATACTAAGAAGGATTTGAACCTTGGACCTCCCTAGAGAGAGGCTAAATCCCTTACCACTACAATAAGCTTGCATCTATATGTCATATGGATATATCAAATGGCATGAGGTAGTTAAATATGTCAACTATTAAGCTAGAGATTGGGCTTAAATTCTTGCTAAGCGATATATGCATATTTTTTGTTTTTCTAACAAGCTTTGCGTGATCAAATAATATTAACTCAACTAGTTAAATTCCTTGACTTTCAAGAAGATCCACGTTTGAATCTTGCCAAGTGCTATAAGCATAATAGCAAAGATGTAATACCTCTATGTGGCCTTGATGTAATATGGGTGAGGCTTGTTTTGTTAGAATTCACAATATTTTTTTAGAAATGAATAGAAGCAATCCGTCCATTGAAATTCAATATAGAAAGTGAAAAAGGACAAAAGAAAGGAATGTTAGAAATAGATTATATTACATTATTTGGGTCATGTAAATGTACCTTCCTTGGTACATACTTAGGACATTAGATTACTTTAGGGGGAAGTTATCTAGTTACTTCATGCAATGTAATAAATGCACAAGTGTCAATGTGCAAGTTGTATATGTGCAAGGTGTCCCTTGTACAACTAGGTAGAGTGTTGGCCAAGGAACCTATCTTCCTATATAAAGGGCCATAGATAGTAGATGTATGAGAATATAGTAGGAGAGTAGGATAGTGTAGAGTGTGTGAGCTATAAGCTCAGAGCTCATTCATTGAGCAGTAGCTTAGATCATGGAGTGTTCATTTCCTCCATAGCTACTTTTGTATTCATTTCCATCATTTCTATTTATAGCATATTTTAGTCATCTCGCAGATTTACTTTCTTTCTTATTATTCTGCATCTTGTGATTGCTATCTCCCATTACATGTTGTATCAAAAGCTAACAGTGGTATCAGAGCTACGGTAGATCAAGCTACAATAGATCAATAGGAAAATCACCATTATCATTGACCCTAAGTTTTTTGTCAACCTGATGCGCCATTGGACCAGTCACTATCAAAATTTCTCAGAAGAGTCTAGGTGGTAGAATTAGGGAGAGCCACAAGTGAGGACTAAAAGAAATCTCAGTTTCAAAAATACTGAGATTGCATATGGCTAGAGTCTTTCCATAGAGTTGCAGGAAAACTCGTGAAGACTAGGACTCAACATTTGATCCACTAGTTTGATGAATCAACTAGTGAAGCTCATCTAAGAGATCTAGAAATATTTACCTGAAGTTTATTTTATTGTAGGGAATTAATTCTCAGATGATTGGGACACCTCCTACAATAGAAATCTAGGAGACCTCAACTTCATTGCCCGAAGGTCAGAGTGCCTTCATAGTGCAGATATTAGTTGTTGCAGAGAGGAGAATACTTCAGAAGAAACTTTTGGAAAAGAATCATGGTGAAGTCAGGAGATAGGAGATCTCCATTGCTAGATTGAAGAACTTCACAAAAATAAAAAGGCCATAGAAGCCTTGATTCAGAAGAAAAGGCCATAGAAGCCTTGATCTAGAAGAAAAGGCCATAGAAGCCTTGATATTGAAGAAAAGGCCATAGAAGCCTTGATATTGAAGAAAAGGCCATAAAAGCCTTGATACTAAAATAGGCCATAAAAGCCTTGATCCTGAAGAAGACTCTAGAAGAGAGTACCTAATTCAGAAGCATATTTTAGTACTAATATTTTTGTTGTAGGAAAAGGAGATCCAGTAAGTTGGGAAAGCTTCCTACAAGAAAGTTAGGAAGAGTATCTTCTTCAGAATCAATCCAACACCTGAAGAAAAAGAGATCAGGAGGAGATCTCATTGAAGAACTTCTAGACTAGGAAGAAGAAGGACTAGGAGAGTCTTGCTCGAATCCAGAAGTAGCAAAATCAGATATCTAGGAGAAGGTCTCACCACCAACACTTCCAGAAGTAGAAGGTTGAAGATAAGGTCTCAAGGAATACCAGAAGAAGCTACAAGATCAAAGACCTTGGTGAGGTCTCGATGAGCATCTAGTAAAAGGCTAGGAGAGCCTTACTAAAGAAATCATCAAAGGAGAACTCACTGGAGAAATCCACTACCAAGGAGAAGCCCTTGATAGTGAAGGACTTGGGACAATTATCACCATCCAAAACAAGCCCAAGAGGAGGATAATTTGGCAAGGAGTGCCAAATCTGAGCAGAAGAAGAATCTAGTGAAGACCTCAAGATATTCAGAATCTTGAGAAGAAGATCCTGCTTGAAGTTAAAATTTGACAAGAAGACTTGAAGATAGAAGAAGCTCATCAAATCTAAGAGATTTGAAGATTACCTCTCATAGCAAGAGGACACCACTTCAGAGATATATACTTCTCCAAATATATAGCAGAAGGAGGAGACCACAAGAGGAGAACAAAGTCACCAAATCTTAGGCTCATGAAAGAAAGTTCGAGACCATCATTTGGTGAAGGAGTTGTTCAGAATAGTCTACAAAGAGCTGCAAGATCTTACTCAAGGCAGCAACTTGGTGATCTTAGACACCAAGATCTACATCCTCTACAGAAGTGGCAAAGGAGCTACAAAATATTTCAAAAAAGGTAAGCAACTATTGGTGCAAGTAGATTCATTAATTGGATTACTTATCAGATTTGTTAAAGCACCTTAATCCAGATTAAAGTTGCAAAAAGGAGATTTGTATTACAGTCTTCAAATGTGCAAAAAGAAAGGTTCTTTTTAAGGTTCATTTGCACATTAGGAGTTGATTAGATTTCAGAATTTCAACTATCTATCAACTACCTATCATCTACTTTGGAAAGCAAAAGAAGACTATCTCCTAATATCTTGCTTATAAGAAATTTGTAGAATAATTCTTGAAGATTCATTTCAGATTATTCTTGATTAAGTTGTAGTAAATTGATTAAGTGCACTTATAAGTTTTTGAGAGTTATTTGGAGTGATAAGGTGTAATTGTTAGTGCATTAAAAATGAAATATTAGTGGGTTCATTTGCACTACTGTATTACTCTCAAAAAGCTTAGTGTTTGTGTTCTTGAGAAAGGCACAAAATCAGAATTTGTCAAAGTGTCTAAAGATACTATTGGTGCACAAAAATCTGCAACTCATAGTGGCCAAGAGAAGCCACCAAAAAGGTTAGAATCCTCCAAAACTTGGAGAAGAAAACAACTAACCAAAATCAGAAATAGAAGCTTCAAAGATTGAGACTTGGTGAGTCTCAAATCCAAAGCATTACAGGGTTTGGTGCAAGAAAAATAAAAGTGCAAAAAATTGCATCAAATAAAGAGCTTCTATCTAAGCTTGGATTTATCATAAAAGTATCCAAGCAAAAAGGGGAAGGTGTCTAAACAAAGAGACAACCTCAAAACCCCTTCACTGCATTCAAAATTCTGCCACAAAACCAGAATTTCAGACCTGCAAAAGGAGTGCAAGGAAGGGTGCAATAAAGGTATTCTATTTCACAAATATTGGTACATTATATTGCACTTCTCTAATACATTCTATGCAGGAAAGAGGGCAGATTTGAAGGTGCCATAAAGGCACAACATTCTCTAGAAGAGCATAGCCGAATACGAGCATCAAGAAGCCTCTCAAAAGGGCCTACATCGTGCATGGGTTGGACAACCATAATAGGTGACCTACAAAGCACAAGAAAGGAGGCACGTTGCTCACTAAAGGGGACATATCCAGCAGCATAGAAGCAAAGGAAATCAAAGCAAGCAAAACTAGAAATGTACGTCCAAAGGAAGGAGCATTCAATACTACCATTGGAGCATCAAGAAGTCTCCACCATAGCACTATCATTCAAGCTCCACCAAAGCTCCTCCATATCTCCACCAAAGCACCACCACTAGCCTTGCTTGGCTGGAACCATCTCAATGACATCGAAATACAACCAAGAAGAAGGTGGAAAAGTACGTAGAAAAGCTTGCAAGAAGGCGTTAATAAGAATAAGGGCATGCAAGTGATATTTGTCATCCTCCAAAGGAAACCCTAAATGCTCTCAAAGGTACATTGGAATTTCATACATGTGAGGAAGTGTTACAACAAGATTTTGGCACCCATAGACCATATGGAAGAGGAGTTACATTCCTCCATAGGCATTATCATTCGAACAACACAAGAAGGGAGAAAATGCTTCAGATGTTACACTTGCAATGGACATCCAAGAAAGCATTGAAGTGTAACTGAAGTGACACTTGTCACTAGGTTGACCACCTATTAAAGGCTCCTTGGACTAGGAAGGATGCAATAATGAATTCAATGCATTTACATCCAAGATATGGGAGTCATCACAATGTGGAAGCAAGGAGTAGAGCATTCAATGCTCTGGTTCAAATACAGTCAAAGCAGATACAATCAACATTGCAACCATTACACGTCTGAAATCAGCACCGATTATTGCTTGATATAAGGTAAGGTTTATTCCTATATTTATATGCTTTCATCTCTAGGGAGTTATAAGGTTGAATTTAGAGGAATATAATTATATTGAAAGCCATACCTCAAAGGGAATCATTTATCAAGCTAATATAATATTTGCAATATTAAACTTAGGAGTAATAAGGTTTTCTACTAGAAATTAATCTTAAATACTTGCAAATATTATTGTGATCTAATTTTTCCAAAATTAGGGAGTTATAAGGGTTACTACATCAAACTAATTAATTTGGAAATTAGATACACTTGAATTAAATCCTAAAGGGATATTAAAGAGAGTTTTATCAAAGCATTTCAAAGGTTGGAAATTTATAATATTATTGTCTCAAAACTTCTCAAGAGAGACAAAAGATCCAACATTAAAACCTCTTTAAATTTGGGAAAAGTGCTTAGTTCAATAGGAGCAATAAGGGATAATAGAAGTTGATTTTGGTATTTACAAAAACTTTACAAAATCAACCAAAATTGAACTATAATTTACAAAAGCACTTTATATCTTATCCAAAACATACTAGGGAGTCATAAGGCATTCTACAAAACCTAAGAATTGGTATTAGGGAATTTAAATGGCATCAAACAAATTCTTCCTAGCAGAATCTCAACTACTCAAGGGTCCTAATTATTTCTCCTGGAAGAATAAAGTGAAAGCTATTTTGGTATATGAAAAACTTTGGGATATTGTCAAAGGGAAAACACAAATACCTACTACAGATGATATTGAAATCCTAAAGTTTGTAGAAAATGATTCAAAGGCTCTAATGATAATAACCTTTGCTATCACTGATGAGATACAACCCTATATCAGTTCAACAAAATCATCTTCAGATGCATGGACAAGCCTAGAGAAATTTTTTGAAGGAAAGAATAAGGCAACTATTCTCCATCTTCAAAGTCAACTTCATTCATTAAAGATGAACAATGGAGAAAGCATAGAACTGTTCCTAAGGAAGGTAGCAGATATCAAAGGGAAATTATTTACCTTAGGAGAAACAGTTAAGGATGAACTTCTTACTCAAGTAACCATGAGAGCACTTCCAGACAACTATAAACATTTGGTAACATCTTTACAAGTTCTAAGTAAAGATACTTCTTTTGATGACTTAGTCAATATTCTACAGGAATATGAAGTGGAAAATACAGTTAAAGATGAGATGTCTAACACTGCATTGGCATCTAAAGATAATCCACAGGGAAACATTGCTTCTTCATCAAAAGGATGAAAACCATGGTACAACAGGTATTGTCAGATATGCAAGAGAAAAGGCCATAGTACCAGCTATTGCAGGTTCAATCCCAAAAATCAGAATCAAGGAAATCAGATGAACAATGGGAACCAATTTCAGCCACGACAATATCAAAATCCTCGTCAGCAACAATTTTAGCGTCCAACCAATTATCCCCAATTGGAGTATCGAAAAGGAAATAAAAAAGGACATCTAGCTCAGAGGATAGAAGAAATTGAAGAACTGGGAGAATCGACAGATGATTATGAAATCAAAGCTCTTTCAACAAGAATGACAGGTTTTGAAGACACTAACAGCTTGCTTGAACAGGTTACAGAAATCAGAGAAGAAGAATCAAAATTCCAAGGTCAAGAGGAAGATCCACATTGAAGACTAAAGTCTTCAATACCCAAATATTGTAATACAGGGGGTGTTAGAAATAGATTATATTACATTATTTGGGTCATGTAAATGTACCTTCCTTGGTACATACTTAGGACATTAGATTACTTTAGGGGGAATTTATCTAGTTACTTCATGCAATGTAATAAATGCACAAGTGTCAATGTGCAAGTTGTATATGTGCAAGGTGTCCCTTGTACAACTAGGTAGAGTGTTGGCCAAGGAACCTATCTTCCTATATAAAGGGCCATAGATAGTAGTAGGAGATAGTAGTGTAGGAGAGTGTAGTAGTGTAGAGTGTGTGAGCTATAAGCTCAGAGCTCATTCATTGAGTAGTAGCTTAGATCATGGAGTGTTCATTTCCTCCATAGCTACTTTTGTATTCATTTCCATCATTTCTATTTATAGCATATTTTAGTCATCTCATAGATTTACTTTCTTTCTTATTATTCTGCATCTTGTGATTGCTATCTCCCATTACATGTTGTATCAAAAGCTAATAAGGAAAAGAGATAAAGGTTGGAAGGTTCCCATAGGCACCATAAATAATCATTGTATTATTCATAGATAGGATTCACAACACTAATGAATAAAATGAGAAGTGGTGGGGTATTTATACCAAAACCAAAATCCCATTTACATAATACAGTTTAACCCAAGCCAACATAACAAGAGGGCTTAAGGTTAATTACAAGTTTAAAATTGGGTTTAACCATAACAAGGTTAATTGCAATGCATAGAGCTTACATAATGAAATATTATAATAATTTCAATACATTGTACAATGAATGCCCTTATGCCTGTTAATATTACATGATACAATGTCGATCTTGGCCATCAATCAAATTACACTTTCAACACCCTCCATAATCTAAACTAAGGGGCCAAGGCAAGAAGACATTAATGAAAATAACATCTTCTCCATAATGAATGCAGTAGTGGGCTTCTATAGTTGAGGTAGATCCTTCAAAATCTCCTTCAAAATTTGGAATATGTTTGATGTGGAACTAAAAATCCTAATCAAAGTTTCACACCAATATCCATTGACATTTAAGAGCTTAGATTTAATCCTTTGCAACCTTAACAAGCAATTCTTCGTTGGTTGTCCCTACCTATTACAATATTTACAAGTGGTCTTTAAATTTTTTGAAGACTTAGCCTAACCCAAGACCTCAGGTCTTAGCCTCCTTAGATTTGAATTCCTTTGCATGAGCTTATATTTATGGAGTTCCACCATAATTCTACATTGCAACTTAAAAATAAACTAGGAGAGCAAAACACTGATCAAGATTAAGAGTCTTTTGGGATTCCAATAACATAGGAATCATATGATATGGAAATTTATTCTCATTAACATAAATCATTCACCAATATCCATAAATATCAAATCATTCATCCACAAATAATTATCCATGATAAAACAATCCACATAATGAGATAGAGATCGATAATACCCTTAGGGTAGGGCAACATAATACTCCTTAAGGAAGGAAAAGTCCACAAGATATTCAAATATGAGAGCTCTACTTAAAGAGGGCAAAGTCTCATAAGCCACTTAATGAAAAATATGATTACAAGTAATACTTGATCCCTATGATGATTATAATGACAAAATTCCTTCTTTATATACCCATCTTATGAACCCTCATCCCACTCATTATTATAATATAATATAATAATATAGTCAACCTTGGGTTATATTTTGCCATGCCAACTATCCATAATACCAATATACAATATAATATCATATCCCCATATACATTTTGCTTGGTACCATAGAATTCCACCCTCACAAATGTTTCATCCTCGAAACATGAGAAGAAACTAAATAATATGATCTTCTAAGCAATGTTGACAACTAGTACCAATATTGATGTTCATCCATTCAAGTGAAATATTGATTGGTGTTGGTCTTTGATGATGCCAATTTGTCATTGTGCCACTTGAATAGCCATAATTGTGTTGTTGGTCACATGCTTCTACTTCACTACTATGATATTGCAAATAATTGGTCTGTTTATTCCTTGATGTTGTTACACCATTTTAAAATCGAGAATAAGTATATTTTTTCTACCAAATATTATCATAATTGATGCCTTTATAACCCCATATATATCCATAGTAACATTTATTCCTTAAGCCATACCTCTAATATTATTGTTGTTGCAGGTGGTGTGGGTGGTGATATGCTGTAGTCTTAATCTAACGTTCTATTTCATTTGATTCTTCAATATTTTGTTTCTCTATTTTAAATTCTTCTTCATGCTCTTCTCTCTCGTTCCCTTATTTTGGTGCATCCTTGTGCACTTCTAACAAAGCTTCCTTAAAGTTTGTTGCTACTTCCATGGACTCTGTTGCTGGTGCTACTGTAATTTGAATTTTAAATATTCTGTTGGTTCCTTAGCTTGTTCCTCTACCATAATTGCTTCTTGCTTCTCCTTAGATCCTTGCTCCTTAAGTTGATAAATAACCTATAACATTATCTTCTTTTCCTTGTAATATAACTTCATAAATATTTTTTGCACATTAATGATATCAATACCCAAAGAATCCAAGGATAACTAAGAACAATATCTATATAATCCATCTTAGTAGCATGAAAATATGAATGTAAAACCTATTTATCCATTGGTTATATTCAAATCTTCAAAAATCTAAACATTCTCACCCTCAAGTTTTATATCCTTAATTTTTGTTGCTTGAACCTGCAACCTTTTAACCAAAGCACTATTAATAAAATTATATCTATTACAAGTATTAATAGAAATAACAAACTTTTCATTTTGAATGCATTCATGAACCTACAAAATAGAAATTTTAGTTGAGTTTAGATCCTTCTCTTGCTTTTGTAATTTTTAATATGTGGCTTCTTCATTCTTCTTATTACCTTGAATAATTTTATTTATTTTTCATAATATTCATTCTATTTCTTAAAAAAATTCCATTATCTTTTTGTTTTATTTCTTTCATTTTGATTCCCTTGCAGTTTCTTTAAAGGTCTTTAATGATAGACATCAAGCTATCTATCTTTTTATTCCTTCCCTCAAGCTCTCACATACAAATATATATTTTCCTTTGTAATTGAATGGGTTCCCATCTACTCAAGAATGCTAGTTCTATTTCTTTCCAAGTGTACACAAAATTTACCCTAGAAAAACCTTTTGCCCATTATAAATCTTCCCCAAATAAAAAATCATAAAATACATAATGCATCATGCTTTTATTAAATTGATATTTTAATACTTTCAACCACTCTCTCACATCGATCCTCTCTAGAAATTTTTTGAAGTGCCATGAGTTCATATCCACCAAAAAAATAATTCAAACTAGAGTTTCCAAAGAATATCTCCTCATAGATTTTATGTTAAAATTTCACATAAATAATTAGACCAAAAAAACCAAATGATTTTCTTACCCCAAGTGACAGGTATCTCAAATTTCATTTTATAGAAATTTCACAATTTGAAAAATCATCACTATCATTGTTCTAGACCACTGACTTCATAAAAATGTATCAACTTCAATATTGGTTGGATTACTTCATACAACCACTCATTTTAAATATCTTCTAAACAAAATGACAAGAATCATCTAAATTGAACATCTTTACACAAAGATATGGTTAAAAAAAAATGAGATATTTTTTGGAAAATAAATTGCCCTAATTCTACAATCCATAGAAAACAATATGCACTTTGCCAAAATTGTTGCTCTAATACCAATTGTCATAAAAATTTATTCTCATTAATAAATATTATTCACCAACATGCAAAAATATCAATTCATTCATCCATAAATAATTATCCATAATAACAATCCATAAAATGAGACAGAGATAAATACTATCTATAGGGTAGAATAACACCGATAGTACTCCTTAAGGAAGAAAAACTCCACAAGATTTCTCAATATGAGAGTTCCATTTAGAGAGGGCAAAGTCTCATAAGCCACTTTATAGGCAAAGACATAAGTAATACTTCATATGAGTGATCTCCATGATGATTACAATGACAATATCCCTTCTTTATACACTCATATTAAAACCCTCATTCCACTTATTATTATAATATAATATAATAATATAGTCAACCCTAGGGTATGTGTGTTCAATTCCAACTATCCATATACCCATATACATTATAATATCATATCCCCATATACCTATTCCTAGATACAATAGCATAGGAACTATTAGGTTCAACATATGAAAATAAGGGGAGAGATTAGTAAGGATAATATTCATGCATTTTGCATCATCTTTCTTTTTGCCTCCAAAAGATGCAATATTTTTTTTGAATGCCTTAAATATCTCAATATAGTCCTCAAGTTATCAAACTCAACCAATTTAAGAGAGGAGAGCTCTAATTCCAAGTGACTTACTTCAGTAGTATTAACTTTCCCAAATAACTCATGCAATTTTGACCATACCTTGATAGGTTCACTCTCCTATTTGATGTGGAAAAGTAACTCTAGTTCAATCATCAAGGAAAATAGACCAAGAGCTTCTTCTCTTTGATGGCGAGTTTTTCATTAAGAACTTCTTTATCTTCTTAAAAATGCATCATAGATTCTTACTATGTAACAAACCAATCATTTGGATTGACAAAATATTGTAATTTTAACAATTAAAATGAGTAACTAGGGATTTGTGATCCATCTTACATAATTCAACCCCAAAAACTATAACAAGTCCATGAAATGATACCACCAATGTGTAAAGCTCAAAAAATCACGTGACTTGAAAAAAGGGTTTAAAATTTTTTGATTTACAAAATTTATGGCCTCCAAATGTTTTTCTCTAATGGGTCCAAAAAAATAAAAAATAAAAGCTCCAAACCTTAAAGAAAATATATATATTTGCTTGTTCTCACTTGGAAATGCACAATTTGCTAGTGTCTTCCACTTATTGCTTGCCACATCAACACTTCTAAATTTATATGAAGATGACATGTGGCATTTTTTTATTAAAGTGATTTAAATAGTAGAAAAGAGGTTTTTGGTGGCATACAACAATGCCACATCGACTGCCTAGTTGACCCAATTTCTTCATGAATTTGAAAGTGCCAAAACAAGCTTCCATATGATTCAAATCTGAGCAACTGTCCACCTAATACCCTTGGCCTAGCCAAGTTACTAAGGCACTTATTTGGGTACTAAAACCACCAACTTCATGATGACTCTAGTCATAAAGTGCAAAAGGTAAAAAATGAAAGGGGCATGATTTGGCCCCATGAACTCCAACCTCCAAGGTGATTTACATAGCCAACTATCTACGCACCTCTATTGGTATGATCTTGGCTATAGTCTTCATGGAAAAGGACATATTTGTTTAATAAAGGAGTTGGAATGGGGATTCGAGCATAAGACCTCCCTTATTTCACTCCAAGGATTCCCCTACAAATTGTTGTGTCATATGTACCATTGGTGACCAAAATACTAAACACTACTTTTCCTTCATTTCTATCAAAACAAACTTCAAAACAATAGTTACACATGGACTTGAACTATTGACACCCTAAAAAATTAACACCTAACAACATAATCAACTTCTCACAACTCTAACATAGACGAAGATGGTAGGTTTTTACCTTGAGAACACTTTAGAGCCAAACAAAAGCATGACTCGTTGACTTCTTCATGTGCATGCCCATGTACGATAGTCAAATGATGCCAAAATACTGTTGAGAAATATTACATTATTTGGTACATGCTAATGTACCCCCATGGTACCTTCATGGTATAATTGTAAATATGTAATAGATTAAAGTTGAGTCTATAGTTTAGAAGTATGGTTTATATTTCTCCTTTATGTAAGTCTCAAAAGTATAGGAAATGCATAAGTGTCATGCAAGTTAGAGTGCAAGTGTATATTGAGAAAATGTGCAAAAAGTGTCTTGTATGTAAGAGTTCAAATATGTAATGTGAGGATGTGCACAAGTATCTTAGATTAGGAGTGCATGTAGAAGTGTAAGAGTCATGTAGATGTATGCAAGTGTCTTAGAGTCAGTGTCCATGAAGAGTCTTGTATGCAAGTGGTAAGATGATAATACAAGAATCATGAGACTTGTCATATGCAGAGCAATAGTCAAGTACTTGAAAAGTCATATTACTATGGCTATATTATGAAGATAATACTCCATGATAAGGCAATCCAAGAAATCCAAGAAGAAGGATAATTATATTTAATTGTAAGAGATTTAGTTTGGAATAAAGATTGTATACATTTTTGAGCAATTAATATTGTAAGTTTTCTTCATGCATAGTTCATAAATTATTTAGGCTATTTACATTCATATTTGAGTATATAAGTGAATGTTTTTTTTAGTATTATATAGGCCTTGATATACATATTAATTGACTCATATATTATTCTACTCATTATATGACTATTTTTTACTTTTAATATTGTGGCTATTTTATTTTAGAGTCTGTGATATTTTGCAGCAGTAAGGATTAAAAAGCCAATAAATACAAGTTTAAATTAAAATATTTCTCTCTATTTTTCTTCAATCTTGCCATGGACAAGGGAAAATAAGAAAGAATGGTAATTCAAATCTAAATTTGGTCTCTTGAATTTGAAATCATATGTATGTTGATAACACAAAGTAGGAAGAATTTTTGGCAATTTTTTTTAGAATTCTTAAGAAATTGGAATGATAAAAATATCTTTTAGATATTTCCCTAGATTTTGAAATAAGTATTAGGGGCTCTAAACAACAATCTAAGTGATCAACTAAGGAAAATCGATACCCGATCTTATACCATGTTTAAATTTACAATATATATAAAAAAATAGAAGCAATTCATCTACTCAAATCTTATATATTATCATGACCCGCCTTGGCAAGGCTTTTTGCCTAATAGACTATGTATTGATGAATGACTATTTGATGCCTAGTTGTGATGCATTTGGATGGTTATGCAATGTTTATATTGATTTATCTTTGAGAAATATGGTATTGCTAATGTATTTTCGATGTGCAGGACCAGGTACACTCATGGGTGGTAGAGGTAGAATCAACCACTAATAATGGGGCACTTGAAAAGGAAAATGATGAATATGGCAACTCAGGGTAACATGAATGACTACCCTCATATAGGCATGCATTCTTGCTTTTAGGGTAATCATCGACAACCCAGCCATCCTTAGCCCAAAGCTGGTAACCTAGAAGTTACCATAAGTCCTTGGCTAGAATTGGTGATTATATTGCAATGACTTTACCCACCTTTGTTTGATGCATTTGATTGCTCGCTTTTATTTACATGTATTTATGTATAAGTGGACTGAGTGTAGAATCCCCTTCATAATGGATTAATAGACATAGATGTTAGAGTATATTACATCATTTGGATAATGTAAACATACCACCTTTGGTACATATTTAGAGTAGGATATTACTTTAGGGGGAAGTTAGCTAGTTACTTCAAATAATGTAATAAATGCACGAGTGTCAATGTGCAAGTTGTAAATGTGCAAGGTGTCCCCTTGTACAACTAGGTAGAGTGTTTGCTAAGGAACCCATATTCCTATATAAAAGGGCCTCACAGTAAGTGATTGTATATCACAGTAGGTTGTAGTAGTTTAGAGAGTAAACTCCATTGGTGATGGAGTACAATGTAGTCCTTTAGCATATATTCATGGAGTGTTCATTTCCTCCATAGTTGCATTGTATTATTTTCATCATTTCTATTTATAGTATACTTCAATCATATTGTAAAATTACTTTCTTTCATATTTTTTGCATCTTGTGATTGCCATATCCCATAGCATACTTCATCAAAAGATAATAATAAAGGCTCTCTTCACCCTGGGCCACTTGAATACCATACTAATATTTAATATTAGTAAAGATATTTTATTTAAATTAATTAAAAGAATAAATGATTAATGAATTTTATGGTTTGAATTAAATTGGATTCAATATTATAAATAGTAATACCTTAAAGTTCTATTTAACTCTCTTTTACCTTTTGAAATAGATAAAGAAATGGATAAAATTTATCTTGTATAAATTAGATAAAGAAATTAATAGCTCTATAAATGAAATAAAGAAATAAATATATAATAGGAAGCAAGATATTTTGAAAAGGAAAAGAACTAATTTAAATTCAAATATATTTTCCTCTTGCCACCTAGAGTAAGAAAAAAATTACTTTTGGTAGATAGCTTTTATGTCAAAATATGGACTTTAGGATTTGGGTATATGGGATTTTATTGGTTACGAGGGACAAAATGAGAGAAAAGAGGCTAGTGGTATGTAAGGATAAAACAAAGCAAAGTAAAACTAGGAGGATTGGTTGAAAGAACCTAGAGGATGAACATTGGAGTTGAAGAAGAGCTTAGTTCAGGTTGGGGGCTACCTTTCTTATTAAGAGTATTAGATGGTTTAAAATCATAGGTTTTTCCCTATGTTTTTTATTTGTTTTAAATTCATTTTGTTTGCTTAGAAAAATGAACCAAGATCTCTTGTAGACCCCCTCTTTAATTCATCTCTAGGGCTTTATTATGCTATGACTCAGTATGAGTCAATAATTTTATTGTTTTTTGTTGAAAACCACGTATTGACTACCTCCTTACCTTTCATGAGACCGTTGCTTGATCTTGCCATCATTGTTGATGACCTCTATATTTTCCCCCCTTGCACTATGATTAAACCAAAGTGAGCCAAGCCAACTTGACGTCTAGATTTAGCATGACACTTGTGTCGTTTAGCGTATATGCTAGTAACAAATTAGTTGGGCATTAGGAGATCAATCATCAAGGGTAGGGGTTTGGCTTGGATAAGCCTATTTGATCTTCAAACAACCTCTCTTCCTCCTCGAATTGCATCGATAACATCCATGCTTCACAAATGTCCTCCCCTCACCTGTGTGCAACATTTTTTGCATCAATTTATTTAAGTATGAAGACCTTGATGTTAATCTAAAACCTTAGACTCTAATTTAAACTTTGCCCTTTCACCATGTGGGGGCCTGTATGGCCCGAGCATGTTTAGTTTGGTAGTGGGTCCTCTAGGTATCAAAGGTTTGACTTTGACAGCATGGAACTTGTGTCGATCGACTGTGTCTTTAATGGTGACCATGGAAAATTATCCCACCTAGGTGGTGAGATGGATTTATGCTGCCTTATATCCTCCCTAATGCCATTGTGTATCTAGCCAAGTTCTTGGGCGCTTGACTTGGGATGATTTTATTTTGGGATGACACATGGTAGTCTATGGTTTGTATCTTCACGTGCTTGGTTGTTTCCCGAACCCCTTTGGGTGATAAACTATTTTATAGCCCTTGCTCTGGGTTTTATCCCACACTTACTATGTGGGGGTATCGAAGCACCATATAAAGGGGGAGCCACTCATATTGGGATGACCACCAAGTTGTGGTCATGGAAGCCACCACTTGGCAAGGGGGGCTTGTGCACTAGTTGTAGGTGTGGTCAAATTAGTTGACCTGAGTAGTTACTACTGCTAGTTAACCCGTCTTAGATCCGATTTAGTTATTGTCCATGGATTGATGCCCTAGTTGGTCTATCTATAATTAAACCTCTTTTGATAAAATACACTTTAGCTAGACTCTTTGTTCAGATAAAGGAATGAACTTTGGGGATTTTGTTTAAAAAGGAAAATGGTATTTTAATAAGTGTTTAATTATTAAGGGAATGAGCTCTTAGTTGATTAAAGAAATGATTAATAATTAAAATATTTAATTTATTAAGAGAATGGACTCTTAGTTGATAAGAGAAATTATTATTGGTTAAATTATTTAAGGGAATGGGCTCTTAGTTGATTAAAGAAATAATTTTTCAATAAGTTTATGGGCTCTTAATTGCTTAATAAAATGGATTTAATAAGTATTTAATTAATTAAGAGTATGGGCTCTTAATTGATTAAATAAATGGTTTTTGTGTAAGAATTTAATTTTAAGGGTATGGGACCTTAATTGATTAAATAAATGATTTTTGTGTAAGTATTTAATTAGTTAAGGGTATGGGACCTTAAGTGATTAAAGAAATAATTTTTGTATAAGTATTTAATTAGTTAATGTATGAGACCTTAATTAATTAAAGAAATGGTTTTGTGTAAGTATTTAATTAGTTAAGGGTATGGGACCTTAATTGATTAAAGAAATGGTTTTGTATGTTAAAAGCATGAACCTTTGATTGATAAAAGGGAGGTGTATTGAATTACTCCATGCTTGAGGAATGTCAAATGACTTTTGTTCCTAAAGATAAAATGACTTACTTTTGATGATTTGAGTGAATGATTTATGCATAAATGCATTGAGTAGTTTGTATAGTTGCAATTTGGTATCCAAATTATAAATGCACCTATTTCATAAGTCATTTAGTAGATGCATTTAGTTGCATGCTTCATAAGATCTATGAGCTGTCTTGATCCCTTACCACCATCAATTGAGCAATGGAAAAGCAATAAGGACCAAGGAGGACACTTAGATCCGAGACATTGACCTTTGATATATGTTGTAGTGAAGACCTGTTATAGAAAAATATATTATGGAGTAGACTCTAGTTGAATAATCTCATGGTTGGATAATGTTGTAATGCTTTATTATTTTAGAAGTATGGAAGCACTTTTACCATACTTGGGATATGTAATGATTTAATATATAAATGAAAGATGTATCTCTTACTTGTATTTATAAAGAATCTATGATGTAGTAGTTTCATAAACTATTCTATTTTGTTATTGTTTTAGTTAGAATCATGACATCTTATTTAAGTACCTTCTTTGATGTTATCATAGATGATATCCAATGCCTATTCAAGTAGATATACTTAATCACATTATTCTAAAGAAAGAAATATTAGAAGATCTTAATGATTTAATGTAGTTATATGACGAATTGATATCTAAATATGGTTATGCTATGTGTTAGGAGAGAAAGAAACCTAAGGAATTATGCGATACCTTAGGGAGGAACTACAGATAACATTGATTTAAATATTTCCTCTAAAAACTAAACTAGATAGATTTACAAAAACATCAAGTAGTTTTAAATGAACTTAGTTATTGCTAAGGGTCATGAAAGGAATAAGTTAGCTCATCGTAGAGATGAGAATGATAGCTTACTTTGCACTACGCTTAGTGCATCTACATAAACAGGCTTATGTATGGTGTAGTGATGGGCATACCCCTTTTGATAGATAAAAAGGGATAAGTTAGCTCATCCATGGGATGAGATTGATAGCTTATCCAAAATACACTTATTATACCTACATAGAAAAGCTTATGTATGGTATAGGGATGGGTGTATCCTTTGGAAGATTAAGGAAGGGGATAAGTTGGCTCATCGTGAATTTGAGATATACAACTTATAACAATAGATTATAACTTAGATAACTCCTTATATTGATATATGTTGGTTAGGGATGTGTAAATACCTATCGAGTATATGCTTATATATATAATATATATATCTATATATAAATTCTCTAGTTAGTTAATTTTTGGGTTGTTATATCTATAAAGAGAAAAAGGATGAAAGAAAGGAAAAGAGACAAGGGTTTGGAGGCACCCATAAGCACCATAAATAATCACTGTATTGTCTGTAGATAGGATTCACGACAATTTGATGAATAAAATGAGAAGTGGTGGAGGGTATTTATACCTATACCAAAACCCCAATTATATAATTAAGTTTAACCTAAGCTAATATAACAAGATGGCTTAAGGTTAATTACAAGTTATAAAGTGGGTTTAACCACAACAAGGTTAATTATGTCCCATAGGGTTTACATGATAAAATATTATAATAAGTTCAATACATTGTACAATGAATGCCCGTAGGACTATCAATATTATATCATAAAATGTCGACCTTGGCCATGAATTAGACTACACTTTAAACACATTTAAATCCCATATAACCAATTAATAATAATAAAATTGAGTGTGGATTATATTGGGAGCCATTCTTATCAAAATAATAGAACATTACATCGTTGTGATTACATTACTATTAGGTCCATTAAACTATATCCAACATGTCTTTTCATTAAATATATTTTTCATTTGCATTTCTATCAAAGATATTTTTCTTCCTCACATTGTAATATTTTATAATCAACTCCTTGACATCATTTTCATTAAGAGAGAGAATCTCACTCATCCAATTGCCTCCTAAATTTTGAATTTTTCAATATGGATATCAATACCATGGTTGGCTAAGATATTTGTTACCCAAATTTCTTTTCCATAAATATGCTAACTATGAAAATCTTTTAATTTCCTAATGCCTCATTTTATATGGGTATTTTTCATGCCCATGAGAACATCTCTTAGATAGACTTAGACTTATTCTATTTTTCTCTCTCTTTTATTGAGCATACCACTCACATACACTTTATGTATTAGGATTTATTTTCTAGAAGTTTTTACTTAGCATTTAGTTACATGATCTCCTTTAACTAGCTATTGCTTATCCTCTCTTAGTTACAATATGCTTTTGTTACACTATGGTATTGTTGTAATATTTTTCATCTGTGCTTATTTAAGCATGCAATATTAATGCAATACTTAGTGTTAGATTATCCACATCAATGGTATCATAGTAGTTATGATCAAGGAATCTATGTTGACATATTCAATCCTTGATTTGATAGCAATTTCTACCAAGGTGTCATGATAAATGTATTCTATATTGTATTTATGGTGTTGTTTAAGTCCATGCTAAAGGTTTGAGTAGCTTCAAAGAATATGTCTCTTGTGAAGACATGAAATACTTGGAATTGACTGAATATTTGATGTCACTTTTCCAACCAAGCTAGCTCATGTTTATTTGATGCATCTTCATGGCATATTTTTCCAACAATGTAGTTGAGTTTTCACCCTCATACCATTCCATTTTAGCTTACTACTTATTTTAGCATGTTTTACCTTGTTCCCATCACCATCAATGATAGATTTGGTCAAAGACAACGTTCCAACTCCAAATTTTCTATGCATTGAGATTTTGGGATTGTAAATAGTCCAACACATCTTTCACGATTTTATTTTGATACCCTATTGTTTTCTTGATGACATACCATTTTGTAGGATCACGATAAATACTAGGCTACTATCTAGTTCCTTTCATATTGGAGCCCTCCAAATCCTAAGAGTTCATCCTATATGTAGTCTCCAACATAGGATCGATTAACCCACTATAAGGAAATTTCAGTAATGCTCATTATTACCTCCTAAGCTACTGATCATAAGGATATGATCTATCAAATGATAGATCCATCACTCAACCTTCTCATGCAGTGTTCTATGTCACTTTGAAAATGACTTTTTTAGATGATCTTATTGACGTAGATCCTATGACACACTCTTCATCACATATATCTCATCTTACCATCTTGGGCTTCTCTAAGCCTGCTAGATAGAATTCAACATTGATAGTAGGTCTACATCACCTCAAGGTTTTTTACCATTAGACAATATCATTAACAACAAAATTTTGGTGGCTTCTCATATGTTACCCATATTTATTTTCTATAAATATGCTAACTATGACAACATTTTAATTTTCTAATGCCATGTTTTCTATGGATATTTTTCATTCCGATGAGGACATCTCTTAGATAGACTTAGGCTTATTACATTTTTATCTCTTTTAGTGAGCATATCACCTCACATATGCTTTATGTATTAGGAATTATTTTCTATAATTTATTCCTTAGCCTTTAGTTATAGGCTTTATTTTAATTAGCTATTTTTTATCCTCTATTAGCTACAAAATGCTTTCTTTGCACTATGGTATTATTATAATATTTTTCATATGTGCTTATTTAAGTATGAACTCTTAATACAATAATTAGTTTTGGATTATCCATATTAGTGGTATCAGAGCAGTTGTGATCAAGGGGTCTAGGTTGACATTTTAAATCCTTGATTTGGTAGCATTTGATTTCAAGGTGCAATGAAAATGTATTCTATCTTGTGTTTATGGTGTTTTTTCAGTGCATGTTGAAGGTTTGAGAATCTTCAATGAAGAAATATCCTATGAAGACATGAAATACTTGGAGTTGATTGAATATTTAATGTCACCTTGCCAACTAATCTAGCTCATGTTTATTTGACGTATCTTCATGGCATATTTTTCCAACAACATAGTTGAGTTTCACCCTCATACCATTCCATTTTAGCTTACTACTTATTTTAGCATGTCGTGCCTTGTTCCCATCACCATCAATGTTATATTTGGTCGAAGACAATGTTCCAAATCCATATTTTCTATGTATTGAGAGTTTGGGCTCATAAATAGGCCAAAAAATATTTTAGGATTTTGTTTTTATGTCCCTTTTTTTGACAACATACCATTTGTAGGATCACGATAAATACTAGGTGATTTCCTAGTTCCTTTCAAATTGGAGTCTCCCAACTACTAAGAGATCATCCTGTATGTAGTCCCCAACATAGGATCAGTTTCACCACTATAATACAATTTCAGTAATGCTCATCATTTCCTCCTAAGCTATTGGTCATAAGGATATGACCTATCAAATTATGGATCCATAACTCAACCTTCTCATGTAGTATTCCATATCACTTTGGAAATCAATTTTTTTGATGATCTACTTGACATGGACCCTATGACACACTCTTCATTATAGATATCTCATCTTGCTATCTCGAGATTATCTAAGCCTGCTATATAGAATATGATATTGATAGTAGGTCTACATCACCTTTGTTTTCCTTCAAACAATATCATTAACAACAAAATTTTGGTGGCTCCTCATATGTTACCCATATTTTTTTCTATAAATATGCTAACTATGACAACCTTTTAATTTCCTAATATCTTGTTTTCTATGGGTCTTTTTCATACCGATGAGGACATCTCTTAGATAGACTTAGGCTTATTCTATTTTTCTCTCTTTTTTAGTAATCATATCACCTCTCATACACTTTATGTATTAGGATTTCTTTTCTAAAAGTTCTTCCTTAGCCTTTAGTTATAGGATCTACTTTAATTAGCTATTTGTTATCCTCTATTTGTTACAATATGCTTTTGTTGCACTATGGTATTGTTGTAATATTTTTCATATGTGCTTATTTAAGCATGCACTCTTAATGCAATAATTAGTTTTGGCTTATTTGCATTAGTGGTATCAAAGCACTTACAATAAAGAGGTCTAGGTTAAAATTTGTAATCCTTGATTTGTTAGCATTTGATTCTAAACACATGCATTATGTCTTGCATTTATGGTGTTTTTTTAGTGCATGCTTAAAGTTTGAGCAGCTTCAACAAATATGTCTCCTATGAAGACATGAAATACTTGGAGTTGACTGAACATTTGACATTGTCTTGCTGACCAAGCTAGCTTGTGTTTATTTGATGAGTCTTCTGGCACATTTTTCCAACAACGTAGTTGAATTTCACCTTCATACCATTCCATTTTAGCTTACTACTTATTTTAGCATGTTGTTCCTTGTTCCCATTACCATAAATGCTAGATTTAGTCAAAGGTAACATTACAACTTTGCATTTTCTATGCATTGAGAGTTTGGGCTCGTAAATAGCCCAACAAATATTTTGAGGTTTTGTTTTGATGCCCCCTTATTTTATTGATAATATACCATTTTGTAGGATCATGATAAATACTAGGTGATTGTCTAGTTCCTTTCAAATTAGAGCCTCCCAAATCCTAAGAGATCATCCTGTATGTAGTCTCCAACATAGGATCATTTAACCCATTGTAAGAAAAATTTTATAATGCTCATTATTGCCTCCTAAGTTTCTGGTCATGAGGATATGGCATACAAACGTTGGATCCATCACTCAAATTTCTCATGCAGTGTTCCACGTCACTTTGGAAATCATTCTTTTGATGATCTGGTTGACATCGACCCTATGAGACACTCTTCATCATAGAGATCTCATCTTGCCATCTTGGGCTTCTCTAAGCCTACTAGATAGAATATGACATTGATAGTAGATCTAAATCACCTCAAGGTTTTTTGCCTTTAAAAAATATCATTCCAATAGAATTTTGGTGGATCCTCATCTATTACCCATATTTATTTTCTATAAATATGCTAACTATGACAACCTTTTAATTTCCTAATACCTTGTTTTCTATGGGTATTTTTTATGCCGATGAGGATATATCTTAGATAGACTTAGGCTTATTCTATTTTTCTCTCTTTTAGTGAGCATATCACCTCACATATACGTTATGTATTAGTTATTTTCTAGAAGTTATTCCTTAGCCTTTAGTTAGAGGTTTTATTTTAATTAGCTAATTGTTATCCTCTATTAATTACAATATCCTTTCGTTGCACTATGTTATTGTTGTAATCTTTTTTATATTTTCTTATTTAAACACACACTCTTAATGCAATAATTAGTTTTGGATTATCCACATTAGTGGTATCAAATCAGTTGCGATCAAGAGGTCTAGGTTGATATTTTTAATCATTGATTTGGTAGCATTTGCTTCCAAGGTGCAATGATAAATGCATTCTATCTTGTGTTTATGGTGTTGTTTTAGTGCATGTTGAAGGTTTGAGAAGCTTAAATGAAGATTTCTCCTATGAAGACATGAAATACTTGGAGTTGAATGAACATTTGATGTCATCTTACTGATCAAGATAGCTCGTGTTTATTTGATGGGTTTTCATGGCATATTTTTCCAACAAAATAGTTAAATTTTTAGCCTCACACCATTCCATTTTAGCTTACTACTTATTTTAGCATGTTGTGTCTTGTTTCCATCACCATCAATGCTAAATTTGATCGAAGACAAAATTCCAACTCCATATTTTCTATGCATTAAGAGTTTAGGATCATAAATAGCCCAACCCATATTTCAAGGTTTTATCTTGATACCCTCTTATTTTCTCTATGGCATACCATTTTTTAAGATCATGATAAATACTAGGTGATTATCTAGTTTCTTTCAAATTGGAGCACAACAAACCCTAAGAGATCATCCTATATGCAGTTTCTTACATAGGATCAATTAACCCACTATAAGGTAATTTTAGTAAGTATCATCATTGCCTCCTAAGCTACTGGTCATAAGTATGGTCTATAAAATGATAGACCCATCACTCAATATTCTCATGTAGTGTTCCACATCACTTTAGAAACCTATTTTTTTGATGATCTGCTTGACATCGACCCTATGACACACTCTTCATTATAGAGATCTCATCTTGCCATATTGGGCTTCTCTAAGCTTGCTAGATAGAGTACAATATTGATAGTAGGCCTACATCACCTCAAGGTTGTTTGCCTTCAGCTAATATCATTAAAAACAAAATTTTAGTGCCTCATTAGGGAATATGGATAATTCTAGTGTGGGGAGGGATCCAACCTTGGTTGATCTACAAGGTCATTTTAGTTGTGACTTTAGCAAAGTACTGTCATTGCCACATCCACTAGCAACAGTGATGACTCTCAATGGGCTTGAGATGCCATGCATTTTGGAAAAAGAGATCATGGATGCCACAAAAATCATGAATGCATTTGAACTAGGGCAACCATTTTTTTAAATACACTATTTTAGGTCTGTGTTTGCCTAGTTACAAAAGAAATCAAAGGAGATCCTCCATACAAGAAGAATATCAATTATTTTCTATCCACATGGGACATTTCACAATACTTGATAGCTCATACATGTGTCATGGTTTCTTGGATGACAAGTGAGCAGTTTAAATTGGCTAGAGTATTTCTGTCATTATCTCAGTCACTATGGGCAACCTCAAAAAACTTCTTTGATGTGATGAATAAATTTCAATTAGAGACTACGTATGAGACCAAAGGATATATTACTTGGATAGTCAAGCTCCAACATAAAGCTCCATTGTGTGGGCTATCTATAAACCATTTACCCAAGTCATAGCTAAAGCATTTACAGATGATCTTTCAATAAATTTTATCTGCTATCAAATACCTTCCACATAGTGGGTTTTAGATAATTGCAATACATGACATTGGAAACTAGCTTGCTTGAACCAAGGACATCGTAGTTTGATGGTCAACAAGTGACCTTTGCAATTCTTGCATGGTAATTGGAGAGATAATTTCATCCTCTTTGTTGGAGAATAAAAAACTATGAAAAAATCTACCATTGGCAACTAATCATTGGGTCCATATGTCAATCACTTGGCATGCACAAAATGTGACCATTGATCAATTGATAACGTGTTAATTGGCATATGGACCTTAATGTGGAATTAATATTTTGCATAAGTGTAAAGGATCACATAGGCACTTAGTATTAATTAATTTAATTAATTAGTTAACTAATTAATTGTAAAAAGAGTATTTCCACAATCTTTTCTTGCTTATATATGCATGACCTTCATTAATTGTATGCACAACACATAACAAGAGGTCTCTCATTTGAAAAATATAAGCATACTACAATGGTAGTGGCTTTGGCCTTGTTTTTAAAAGTCCAAGGTTCAAACCCCACTCAACATGAGCAGACTAATACCCCTCATAAAAACTTGTGTAAACTTGTTGAGAATCAAACGACATTAGCTCAACTGGTTAGATTCCTCAACATTCAAGGAGAAGACCCAAGTTTGAATCTTGCCAAGTGATACATGGATAAATACAAACTTGGTTGTAATACCACTACACGATGATGATGTAATAGGGTGGGGCTCATTTCAATCCCATATAACCAATTAAGAAAAAAAGAGGCCCTCCATTTACAAATTACTTGAGCATATCATTACTTTCTCCTTGGTAAAACCTTTGGGTCATCTTAGGCACTTTTATATTTTTGCACCTAGCTTTCACTTGTTCTACTATGGTCACAAATTTAGCCAAAACCATGGCTGAGTTAGCCCATGTAGCAAGTGTCCTGGCCAATGAGGTCAATGACATAGTTGTCCAAAATATCTCGAGTGAAGTACAAATTCATAATAATGACCTTTGATCCAAGTACAAGTGTGAGGTAAAGTTGTATGATAGCTCTAAATATTCAAATATCTTGAGTAGTTGGATCCTTGATATGGGGATATGGTTCTCCTATACTCAAACTTTTTATGAGGAGAGAGTTCCTTTTACTAAAGTCAATATTTTTGGGTTAGAAAATTTTTTGGTGATGCAGTGACAGGAGAATTAAAACCCACTTCACATTTGGAAACACCTTATTAAGGAATTGAATAAAATATTATATCCTTATAATTATAATAAATATCCCATTGTCAAATATTTTAGATTATGGCAAAGCAATAACATGTACATGCAAGACTACATTTTTCAATTCAACATGTTGCAAATTCTACTTGGTGTGGTAGATGCGATTCCAAAACTCATAATACAGTTTAAGAGCATATTCCAAGAGTATTTTTATATGAATTTTAGTACACTCTCCTTTTCACATTATATGTTTCCTTCAACCATGCACAATTTTCTAAAGAGAAACATGCTTCTCAATCGAGGGGTACTTGATATTTATTTTTTGCAGGAACTTCCAACTCTTAATAATAGTCATTAAAAGAAAGTAAGACTTCTTCTCCTCCTTATTATTCCTCTTATAACCTTATACTTCTTTTAATAGAAAGAAAAATTATACTTTTTGTAATAGGAGAGGTCATGAGGAATTTGTATGTTTCAAGAAGAAAAAAATCTAATTATAAAATCCATGATGAGGAACCATCACCAAATGTTCCTATTGGGGTTATAGGAGAAGATAAATAATATGATGAGATCAAAGGTAAAATAAAAAATGTCACATTGATGTATCATGATTCATCTAAAGGTGACCATGACAATTTGTTCATCACAAGATCTTGCCTCACTCATAATTTCTTGTTAAATTGTATAATCGATGATGACTCACAAAAGAATTTGATTGTGAGATTTGTTGTTCATAAGTTGTAGCTACCACTAAAACCACATCCTTGTCCATATTCACTTGGATGGAAGGATAATGGTTCCACCTCATAATAACACATATTTGCACAATGTCCTTTTACTTTGACCAATTTTTTATGGATAGAGTCATCTACGATGTGACTCCTATGAACTATTGTAGTCCACTTATTGGTAAAACATATCAATATAATAAGAAGACTCAATATGGTGATTTTTAAAATATATACTGATGCAGGAGCATCCGACAGCATTAGATGTAGAGGCGTCCAGTTGCGGGAAAGCCAGTGTTGAAGAGTCGGCCAAGGAAGAAGAAGCAGAAGGCAAGGAGGAAGTTCACAATTTTTAGGAGACAGAAAAAGCCATAGAAGGGGCCGTGATTTCGTGACATGTCGCGAAATCATGACCGTCACAAAATTGCGACAGCAGCAGTGAGGCGGAGGCGGAGACAAGAGTTTGTCGCGAAATCACGACATCGCGATATCGCGATGTCGTAAAATTGCGATAGCAGGGCAGCAGTGGAGCAAAGCAGTGGGAGTTATCACGATTTTGCGACATGTCACAAAATCACGATCGTCGCAAAATCGTGATCATCGCGAAATCACGATACAGGTGGCACAGAAGACTTAGAAGTTGGAGGGAGTCGCGATTTCGTGACATGTCACAAAATTGTGACAAGGAGCAGGCAGCAGAGTGGAAGCAGCAGAAGTGTCGCGATTTCGTGACATGTCATGAAATCGCGATTGTCACGAAATCACGATTGTCACGAAATCATGACCAGAACAGGCAGACGAGGGGTAATTGAAGGCAAAGGTCGTGATATCACGACCTGTTGCGATATCGCGACAAGTTTTTAAGAGGAGGAGCGAGCGGCAAAACGGTTGCGATATCACGAAAATTTCAGAATCAATGGGCATTCAGCGGAATTGGTCGCGATATCATGACCAAAATGAGAAAAGAGAGCAGGGAGGCAGAAACGTCACGATATCGTGACATGTCGCGATATCGCGACGGAGAGAGAAAAAGGTGCGGGAGAAGAAGGAAATGGCCACGCGGATGGTCACGCGCACGAAAAAAGAGGATGACACATGGCACAATGTGCAGTCAAATCGAAGGATTACCCAGGAGCGCGAGGAGATGAAAAGGATGGGCACGCAAGGTTTTCTGACGGATTCAGCAGTGACAGGGACCGTGCGGAGAGGGGTCTTTAATCGGGTTGGTGTCCCAATTTTTGTGTGAATGTAATTTGTAATTACTCGGGTTGGTGAATCCATTTAGGTGGGAGTTGATGCTTCAGAGGGTCGGGGCCTCTATAAAAAACCTAGTTTGTTGTATTTGTCGGGATGGTGGATCGGGATTGCACGCAGAGTGTAGAAGTGTGAAGCTAAGCCGGGAGCTAGCTATTGTAAGCCTGCGGGCTGTTCTTCTGATGTATATTTTTCAGCAGATTTTAATGAAAAAGTAGGGTTTGTGTGAAGCATGTTTTTTGGGTCCTCATCAGTGGTATCAGAGCAAGTGATTTTGAGTGTGTAACAGATCACCGAACGTGAGGCAGTTACACCAGGATCTGTGGAGGGTTCTGAGAGAGAGTGAGTTAAGATCCCGGGCATGTTAGCAGATCGTCGGACGTGAGGCAGCTACATCGGATCGTTAAAGCTTGTGAGAAAAGCAAAGAAAGAAAAATGCATTCTCGAAGAAGACGGGACAGCAAAGAAGATATGGTGACGGAAGAAGAATACATAGCCTTGCAAAAATAGTTGAAGGCCCTGCAAAAGGAATGGCTCGCAATAAAGTTGCGGGAGCAAGAAGAGCGGCAAAGAAGGCAGGAAGAAAGACAGGGAAAGAAAGAGAAGTTGAAGAAGGCTGTAGGAGAGTGCAACAGTACCGAGACCTGCCCGAAAGAAGGCACAAATTTTTCTGTGCAAGGGGAGGAGTTGAAGCTGGCTGCAGCAGAAGTTTGCAGCAATGAGGAAATCTGTCCGGTAGAAGACAAAAGTTGTGTGGACCGGGAGACGGGGTTAGAACAGTCTGCTGAGGTAGAGAAAAGTCTGGAAGTGTTGTCGGAGGCAGCAACCGGACCAAGCAGAAGTGAAGATCACTTCTCCACTTACCCCGGGTGTCTGATGCAGGAGCATCCGGTAGCATCAGATGTAGAGGCGTCCAGTTGCGGGAAAGCCAGTGCTGAAGAGTTGGCCAAGGAAGAAGAAGCAGAAGGCAAGGAGGAAGTTCATAATTTTTAGGAGAGAGAAAAAGCCGCAGAAGGGGCCACAATTTTGTGACATGTCACGAAATCACGACCATCGCAAAATCATGACAACAGCAGCGAGGCGGAGGCGGAGACAGGAGTTTGTCGTGAAATCGTGACGTCGCAAAATCGTGACAGCAGGGCAACAACGGAGCAGAGCAGTGGGAGTTGTCACGATTTCACGACATGTCACGAAATCGTGACCGTCACAAAATCATGACATAGGTGGCACAGAAGACTTGGCAGTTGGAGGGAGTCACGATTTCGTGACATGTCGCGAAATCGTGACAAGGAGCAGGCAGCAGAGTGGAAGCAGCGAAAGTGTCACGAAATCACGACTGTCATGAAATCGTGACCAGAACAGGCAGACGAGGGGCAGTTGAAGGCAAAGGTCGCGATATCGCGACCTGTCGCGATATCGCGACAAGTTTCTAAGAGGAGGAGCGAGCGACAAAACGGTCGTGATATCGCGACAATTTCAGAGTCAATGGGCATTCAGCAGAATTGGTCATGATATCGCGACCAAAATGAGAAAAGAGAGCAGGGAGGCAGAAACGTCATGATATTACGACATGTCGCGATATCGTGATGGAGAGAGAAAAAGGCGTGGGAGAAGGAAATGGCCACGCGGATGGTCACGCGCACGAAAAAAGAGGATGACACATGGCACAATGTGCAGTCAAAACGGGGGATTACCCAAGAGCACGGGAGATGAAAAGGATGGGCGCATAGGGTTTTCTGACGGATTCAGCAGTGACAGGGACCGTGCGAAGAGGGGTCTTTAATCGAGTTGGTGTCCCAGTTTTTGTGAGAATGTAATTTGTAATTACTCGGGTTGGTGAATCCATTTAGGCGAGAGTTGATGCTTCAGAGGGTCGAGGCCTCTATAAAAAACCCAATTTGTTGTATTTTTCGGGATGGTGGATCGAGATTGCATGCAGAGTGTAGAAGTGTGAAGCTAAGCCGGGAGCTAGCTATTGTAAGCCTGCGAGCTGTTCTTCTGATGTATATTTTCAACAGATTTTAATGAAAAAGTAGGGTTTGTTTGAAGCGTGTTTTCTGGGTCCCTGTCATCTACCCTTTACATCATGAGCACAAGATAATTTTCATTTATTGCATTAAAAACACCATAATTTTGCTCCATACCAATCAACAACACAAGATTATTCTAATCTTTAGCAGACCATACTATTAGGAGACAATAACAACATTTGCATGTCCTCAAATGAAGCCTACCTCTTATTAACAGCTAAAACCTCCTTTGGCTCCTCTTGCTTCACTTTCTCTTGGTATTGAGTGACTATCTTCCTTATATCCTCCTTCAGCCAAGTAGATTCCCATTTTGTAGAAGACCTAGTAGCATAAACAACATGCCATTGATCCTCATCAACTTCCTCCTCCTTTCTAGGTTGGTGATAGAATTTTGATCAAGCATTGTCTTGTAGACAAGCCATATCTTGGTATAAATGACCTAATCAACCCCCCAATAATTGATTTGCAACTTTTATTGTATCGTGATTGAGTATTCGATACAACACATGTTCAACTCGTTGAGGTTCTTCCACATTAGGCCATTTTTTTCTATTATAATAAGGATTGGATTCCAATGCTTCTATTGTGGGGAGGCATGATGAGGATATATATTAGATATAATTAGACTTATTCTATTTTTCTCTCTATTTTTATGTAACATGTGAGCGAGCATATCACCTCACATACACTTTCTCTATTAGGATTTATTTTCTATAAGTTCTTCCTTAGTTAGAATTTAGTTAGAGGCTCTCCTTTATTTAGCTATTTTTTATCCTCTATTAGTTACAATTTGCTTTTGTTACACTATGGTATTGTTGTAATATTTTCATCCATGCTTTTTTAAGAATTCATTGTGAATGTAATAATCAGTTTTGGCTCATCCATATCATGTCTTAATATTTCAAAATATATCTTCATCATCACATTTTGATTTTATTTGTGAGCTTATCCCTGCTTCTTGATAATGCTTGAGATATGTGGTTTTATTTGTCTATATCGATATCCCTCCAAGTTACCTTTTCACTTAGTTTTTTCTTCTTGGGTATTCTCCTTTTCATTCTCACCAACACTTCCATCTTCATCAATCTCTTTGATTTTTTTATACTATTCATTAAGAGATTTAGCATCTATAGGTTTGTATTTATTTGAAGGATCTAAAGTGCTTTGAATAACCTCAAGAGCACTTCCTTATTTATGTTGCCTTAAAAATCCTAAAGTGCAAGGATGATCCTCTATAGTAATTACCTTCTTATTATTCCCTAAAAATATTGAATTGGCATGGACATCCTCCAAACTTATTTCTTTATTATATTTCTCTTAAACCCTAAAGCAAAAGGGTTAACCTCTACATACTCTTATTTGTATTGCAAGGAGAGGATTTTATACTACTAGAGGAAAATGAAGAGCATTTTAACTTAATTAAATTGACCTCTTGCACCTCTTTTATTTTAAAAATTTCCTCCATATCTTTGCACATTTAGTTCCTTTTGAACTTGAACTTGCACATTATACCGCCAATTTCCTTTTAAAAGGAATTCACAACATTAATTTCATCTTGATCATTGAGCAATGTTAAATAACAAATGGAGGTAGTTCATATGGTTACGAAACTACCTAAACTACCCCACCAACTACCTAAATGAATTAGCACTTCATGATAAAATAAATAAGCGCTTATTCATATAAATATGAATATAATGTAATAAGATAGATAGACTATGATCTATGCTAACATCCCCCCTTATTACATTAGTTGGATATACAAAGACTGGTGTGAAACAATTCAAATTTGACACATGCAAGTGCCTTAGCGAATATGTCTACAATTTGTTCATCAGTGGGAATGTATTGGAGTTGTATGTTGTGTCTTGGAACTTCATCTCGAATGAAATGACATTGAGTGTCAACGTTTTTGGTACATTCATGAAATACTGTATTCTTGACAAGCTTCAAAACACCTTGTTTGTCATAAAACAAGTGAATTGGAAGTTTCTTTGGAAGACCCATAATTGAAAGAATGCAACTCAACCATATTATCTTGCAGACGGTTCCACGTGCAACATGATATTCTACCTCTATAGAAGATAAAACAACCACATGCTGCTTCTTACTATGCCAAGAGACAGGTCCAAATCCAATATGAAAAATGTATCCAAAAGTTGATTTTTGATCATCAATGGATCTGTCATAGTCTGAGTCCATTTATCCATGTAAGAAGAAATTATCATTCTTCTTGTACTCCAGGCCATATTATGTACTACCATGGACATAATGAATAAAAATTTGAAGAACACAAGCTTATACCAGAGAGGGGGGGGTGAACAGTATAAGACCAACTTTTTCTTTTCTTTCCCAAACAATATTATCCAATATTATCAATGGTAATATCAATGGCAATAATAAAAGCAATGCACAAATAATCACACACAAGAGAGACATAAATTTAACATGGTTCACCCAAGGTGGGCTACTCAACGAAGAAAATATTTATACTAAATTTTCTCAATAAAGCTCTTGGGAATCAATTCCCTATTACAATGTTTATGAACCTCTGTCCAAAGGAGACACCAATCCCCTATGCTCTGATTTGTGGATCTCTCTCCACAGGATAAATCTTTCCCATTTTATTTGGTTTGTGGAACTTGATCCAGGATAACTCTATCTCCTCAACTGGTTTGTGGATCTCTCTCCACAGAAGAAATCCATCTTCCTAGATGGTTCACGGATCACACTCCATAGGAGAACTCTTTTCCCTTACTCTAGTTTGTGGATCTCTCTCCACAGGAGAACTCTTTCCCCTTGCTCTGGTTCATGGATATCTCTCCAAAGGAGAACTCTATCTCCCTAATCTAGTTCATGGATCTCTCTCCACATGAGAACTCTATCCCCTCTACTTTAGATGGTGATCTTCTAGAAGACTTATGTCCCTACTGCTCTAGCTTTTGGATTTCTCTCCATGGGATACCTCTATCCCAATTGCACTAGCTGATGGATATCTATCCATTGGAGACTGTTGTCCTCTTTAATCTATCACCTCCAAAGCTTACTTTAAACTCTGTCTCAAATCTGCACCAAAATATGTCCCAATTCTAGCATAAATCTGCTGTAACTCTACTCACAAATATGCACCAAACTTTGTCTTAAATGTTCCCCAAGACTTAACACAAATATTGAATAAATATGCTCTCAATTATGTCTCAAAACCATCCTCAAACATTAACATGAAGCTTGAACAAATATGATCTCAATTTTATTTTAATTCTTCACAAGACTTCCTCAAATCTACCTTCAATCCTTCTCAAAAGACTTGCTCAAATATACCTTCAAGTATTCTCAAAAGACTTTCTCAAATCTGCCTTTAAGTCTTCTCAAAAGACTTGCTTAGATCTGCCTTCAAGTCTTCTCAAAATACTTGCTCAAATCTGCCTTCAAATCTTCTCAAAAGACTTGCTCAAATATACCTTCAAGTATTCTCAAAAGACTTTCTCAAATATGCCTTCAAGTCTTCTCAAAAGACTTGCTCAAACTTCTCCTCAGTACTACTCATAAAACTATACCAAATATTTCCAAACTTTGCACACAAACAAAGCTTATATCTTTTTCAAAAATACTTTCTTCAAATAGATATATTCTACTCATAATTCATTTAACCTTTGGAACATATAGAGAATGATATGCACTTGCAAATAGCTCAATATGTTCTACTCAATCATTAAGTCCGTTACTTTCACATGTCTCACATTTATTGCTCTTTCAAATATATATCTAGTCTAGCATATGACACCTATCTTCTTGATGCACACACTTGTTTTCATAAATCTGATTTCTAATGTTTGCACATTCACTTTCAAAATCACTCAAAACAAATTCTCATAAGCTTCACACAATCATTCAAACAATGAAGCACAACTTGCTCACAAACCCTAACATAGGTGTTTCCACTTTCTTTCAACAAGGATGCACAATGTAGAAAAATATAACTCAAATATTTCCAACAATTCTTATCAAACAATCCTTTTCTCTCCACATTATGTTCCAAAATATTCACTTCAAAAAACAACTCTAAACAAAGAATGATGTACCCATACCTCTTAATTTACTCTTACGGAGATATGTCTTCAAAAAATATCTCACAACCAACCAATTTTCCTTGTGCCACTTCAAAGGTTAAATAGCAAGGTTCTATACATGAATTTTCCCTCAATAAGGTGCTCAATGAATTATGATAATAATGTTCTAGGAATCTTCTTTTATTCTCAAGGATAATGCATTAAAGCTCAACAAAACCCACTCAACAATCTCTTTTTCATGAAGTAAGAATTACTAACAATAACATCACCCTTTACACCTTTTATCTCCCTCTATCATAAAATAATTTCCAATCTAATTTAATGTATAAGAACAAATAATTACAATTATAAGTAAACCATTTACAAACTTATCACTCCAACCTTTGCATTTAAGACAAATAGCAACAATACCCTTAAAATATTATGCAAAAATTTATTTCTCCTTATACCTCCTATATGCCAAACTATACACCAAATCACATCCTCCAAACACCAAATATATTCAATGTTTAATCAACTTGGAGCATACCTTATAAAAATTAATTCCTTGCTATCGTGGATAGGAATAGACCATCTGACCTCAAGCTTCTAAGTGCAGCACTCGATCGCTTGCACTAGCCAAGTGGTTGAGACCTAACCCTTGGCCTCCACCTTTTATTTCTTGCTACCTTCGATGAAAATGAAATAAAACACTTCAAACTGATGCTAGGGGGAATCGAACCACAAACCTTTCCTCTGCCAACACCTTACGCAGGACCTACCTACCACTTGGACTACTAGCCCTTGTTGAAACACAACGTCTGCCTCCTTGTCCTTATTTGCTACCGCTTGCTCGATGAATGGCATTTCAAACACTTTTCTCTGCACTCCTCGATTGATTAATTCTTGCACATCAACATTGGGTAACTTGGAAAATAATTTAGCTTCTCCATTTTATATGCATTTGAAGCATTGCTATGATATTGGTGAAAACCTTTATTTGCCTTCATTTAAATTTGAATTTTGGTGCCCTTTGCCAATTTCAAATTTATATTTAATATAATATTTTAACTTTGTGTTAAATATTATATTATTTAACTTTAGTATTTAAACAATACTTTTGCATGGAGTCCTTCGTCAAATTTTTCATTTTCCTTTTAATAAGCCCTTTTGGCTTAATTATTATAATATTAAAATATTAAAATACTTTCTCTTTTATTTTAAAAACATTGGCGTAAACTTTTGTCTTCAACCTTTTAACCAACCTCTTTGGCTTATAATAATATAAAATATTATAACCATTTCTTTTACCAATTTCTTGTATCAAAATGAACTTTGCTTTGCACCAAATACTTGAAATCAATGACAACATAATTACTCAAAATTTCCAACACCTGTTTTGCTGCTTTCCAATGACTCATCATAGGTTCCTGCATGAACCTTGAAAGATAACCCACAACAAAACTGAGATCTGACCTGGTGGTTGTCAGATATATGAGACTCCCAATCATCTGGCGATAAAGAGTACCATCTACCTATGGAGAAGTATCATATCGCTATAACTAAAGCCTTGGTTCCATTGGAGTTTCTTTCGACTTACAATCAATCATGTGATATTTTTCAATCAATATCTTGGCATACTTCTTCTATGTCACTCTGATATGATTTTTATTTTTTTCCACTTCTAAACCAAGATAATAGTGAATAAGTACTAGATCTATCATCTCAAATGATTATTTCAAGTCATATTTCACTTCATCTATCAAACGATATCATTTTTAATGCTCATCATAACCAAGAAAAACACACTGTAAGATAATAATGGATATTCCACTATTATGGCCCTTGTTATCTAATGTTATAGATAGGCTTTCTTTGTTTCTTTTTCAGAGTGGAATATCCTTAGTATAATTCAACTTCTACTATAGTATTATATCCTTGCTACATCATGAAGTATATCTCATAACAAAATTTTTATCTCTTTTTTCATTGCTTTCACTTTGTATTTCTTGCCATATGCTAACTCCCATAATCCATTTATTTTTTTGGCTGAATAATAAGGGGTTGTACTTAGGTACCCCACTCTTGATAAATTACAACTCTCTTCTTTAGATCTTGAAATTTTACAAATAGATACACTTCTCATCTCAATTGAGATGCTATAGCTAGAAACCTACATCATTTTATATAAAATATTTGAATTCTTGATTTTCATTTTTTTGATCTTTTCAATTTTTGTATGAATACAAATATTCCATAATTTAGCATCCTTCTTGAAATTTTTCTATAACAACCGTCACAATACCAAAACTTCACCTCTACTATTGTTGGCATTTTTGCCACACTAAAAATAATTTTTTAAAATTTGTTCAAGTATGAAGTACATCCAGTGGTGAAATAAAAATTAGACAAAATGATCTTTAGATATTTTTTTGTGTAGATATTTTCTCAAGCTTTCCAACGATATATTACAATGGACAATCGGGTTAATAGATCAAAAGTTATGGCTCCGGGAAGTTTTACCACAGAAAATCAATTTCGGGGAAGAAAATGCAATTTCAAAGTCAAAGTCAATTTCGCCCCCTTTTTTGGGCAAAAAGAGAAAATTTCCAAAAACCAAAAATTCCCAAAAATGTTTTTTTGCCCCTCGAAAAGGGCATTTCGCCTCGAAAATGGAAACTTTCCAAAAATGAAAAATTTCTAAAAATGGAAACTTTCATAAAATAGAAAGTTGCCAAAAAATGGAAAGTTTTTGAAAATAGAAAATTGCCAAAAATGGAAACAAAGGCGAAAATGGAAAAATTCTGAAAATGGAAAAAAAGAGCAAGTTTGGAGAAAAAGGGGAAAGAAAGCATGTTTTCACAAGTCAAAGTCAATTTCGTCATTGCTGCAAATCTTTTTTGGGAAGGGCTAGAAATTGATGAAATTTAATTATTGGGGCATCGAAAGTGATATTTCTAGAATCTTGGTTGAAGAGATGCTAGTATTAAATGCTCCTGTTCATTTCCAAGGCACCAACTATGGATTCCACTTGTCAAAATGGAGTTAATTTTCTAAGGTGCAAGGTGACAACGCATCAACCAAAATTTAATGCTAAAGCTCCTGATTTATATATGCTATTGCTGTGATTTCAATGTGTCGACTTTTGGAGCAATTTTCCATCGTCCATTTTTGTTGATTTTCCAGGTGCACTCCATGAAAGAGGGATCGTTGTTTCCTAAAGAATGTTATGATTCAAGTATCATTGTTACCAAGGAGGAAATCACTCTTGGTGGTCTTTGATTTGTCAACATTTTATTTTTGTATGCATTTAATGAAAGAGGTGCAATCCTCTATAAATACTAATCAATTTTCATTGTAAAATAAGGGTAGACATTCTATAGAAAAATACTATAACTTTTCTATATCAATATAAATATATTCAACTTCTGGTTTCTTGAGTAGTCTTGTGGTTGATCACTTCCTGCTTGTCATTTTTGCTTACGTTTATGTTCCTTATTAGTTGCTTTTAAATTCTACATCTAAATTTAATTACTACTGGTAAGGAAATGAACACTGAAATGTGTCTTGGATGTTATCTTTGCAAACTGTGAGTGGTTCTTGTGCTTACTTTTCTATTTCATGCTAATTCAAACTTGAATGTGGTTTCTTGTTGTTAGTTTATCCCCATTGTACTTTTTCGGCTTACAACCATATTCCATCTCTTTATGTTATTTTCCATTTTTTCTTATTATCCTAAGCTTTAAACCAAATTAGAATAGTAAGGGAGCCAATCCTCTCTAAAGATCGACCCGAAGAAATTTTCTCTTTCCCTCGGTATTTCAATGTTGGCCGGGTCTAGGGCGCACAAGTGATAATACTTTATACTTAGGCAGATTCGTGACCAATAGTTTTTGGCAAGCTCTATGGGACGAACAATCCCTATATTTTAAAGGAGCCCGAGTTTGGTGAATCTTTGGCTTGATTTTATCTGGAAAAATCACCTGGCAACTCTATTAAGCTAAATATCCAGATCTCATGATTGGTGGATGCCTTCTATGCTGAAAGAAGATACCCCGGGAGGAATCAAGGTTTGGTGAGCAGCCTTGACCTCACAAGTGAAGAAAAGAATGTTCACCTGGTGACTTTGACTCAATGGTAAGGACCATGATCTCTGAGGACCACTGCTATAATGGCACAAGTATGCTATCCTAGCTAGGATGATCCTAGCCCTTTGAATCTCCAAAGTCGACATGATATTCCCAAAAGTGCCTTGAAGACCCTAACAAAATACAATGGTACCGAGGGAATGGCCCATGAGCACCTCGAAGATGTTGCTGCTCTAGCGATCCTCCATGGCATAACTCACGAAGATGTCATGATAAAACTTCTGGTCTTGTCTTTAGAAGGAAGGGCGTTGTAGTGGTACAAAATGCTCAGGTGAAAGAGCATCTACTCATGGGCAAAACTAGCAGGATCAATAGTTGACACATTTGATGGATCTCAGGACCCCTTTCAACTCTTGATGCACCTCTCTACAACCATGAGAGCACCTCTAGAGAGCATCACATTATTTAATATCCAATTTTTGAGGAGTTGGAGGAGAATTCCAGAGAAGATCCAACCGACACCTGCCCAGGCCCACCTCTACTATGATCGGGATTTCCACCTGAACACAAGTCTCCTCCTGGTGCAATCTGGGGAACAAAGATTCCCTCAAATATTTCAAGAAGCAGTACAAGCAGAGCAACTCCTGTTCCAATCGAAAAAAATACAGTGGAGAGGACCTACTTTTGCATCACTTCTTCTGGTAATTGCTGCTCTTGTTTGTCTTGCATAGTATTCACAATGGCAGATCCCTCAAACTATGAGGATACCTGAAACGTAGCTGTGTGGAGCACAGGAGGTGAATCTCGTCCAGGGCCAATGAAGGGAATATACAAGCACTGCTCCAGCAATGAACAATATGGTAGCTTGCAAATTTCTTCAGGAGAAAGAATGAGAAGAAGAGAAGAGTCTAATGATAAATTTTGAGTGCGAAAAGGGCATAATTTTACACCCTTTTTGTATCGCTGAGCATATCACACAAGTACTCGATCAAGACCATGCCTCATCAAGAGGTGGATCTTGAGGAGATCTTGATAGAAGGGCTATCACCGAAAAATCCTGTTGTCACATCAAGGAGTTAGAGGAGCACATATTGAAGACCCCGCAACTAGTGGACTCTCAAAAGTGGTAGCATTAGTTCCAACCATCACCATAATCAGTACTTGAAGAAAGCTCCCATATGGTAAATCTTTTCACCATATTGTTCAGTAATTGTATAAATACTGTCATGCATGATAACCTATGATATTGTAGCTGGCTTGCAACCTGACAAACTTTGGGAAGAGGACAACCAAATTTTAAAGATTGCCTAAAGTACAATCAGATCTGGTCCAATCACTATAGATTCATCGGATAAGCATTCAAAGTCAGGTTTGTGGTGGCGACATGCCAATCATATCATAAATTTTTGTGTAAATATTGTAAATAGGTTGACTGATAAATAAAATATCGAAAGCACTAAATGGTCTGGTTCAAAATAAAAACTACCTACTTTTCCATTTCCCCAAACACCCTTTTTCATCCATCGAAACTGCTATTTCGTTTATCAAATTTGCTTTTTCAGGCCCCTGAAATTCCTTTTCGCCCATCCTTCTCGAAACGTCTTCTGCACTCCAAAATTAGTTTTTGTTTCCCAAAAAATCCTCCACATTTCGAACTTCCTCTTCCATTCCCCGATAAGCCTTCTTCCTCCTGCAATGGCTGTTTCGCTCCCCGAAAAGGCCGTTTCATTCCCCGAAAAGCCCTTTCCTCATCCCGCATTTGCTTCTCATCCGCATTTCCTCCTCGCCCCCTTTCATTGAATTTTATTTTACAAAGAGAAAAGAAGAAGCAAAAAAACAAAAACACATGCATACAAACCCTTCTGCCCTTATTTTCCCCTCGCACCTCCGTTTTACATGCTTTATTGCCCGTAAAATCTGCATATCTTCATTTTCCACCCCACGTCATTCACTCAAGCCACTCATCACGCTTTCCAAGGTAGAAAAACAACCATGCATGTTTCCAAAAATAATCGTTAACAACCATTCCCAAACTCGTCGAGGGTGAGCGTAACTATGGCCCCATCCATTTCTGCTCCTTCCATTGAGCCAAACCCTCAACAACCTCTATTTCCTTTTTTTTCCCATTTTATTTTTGGATTATAGGAGTCGTTGGCGTCAAAGATCGAAGTCTTGTCAGAGCACCCTGAAGCAAAGAAAATCATCCGAGCTCAGCGAAGTTCCTTGCATTGGGTGAAAAATACAAATAGGCGACCGAACAATATCAGGCAACGCAGGAAGAAGCTGGTGCAAGTAGTAAATAATTTGATGCAGTCGGTAGTTATGACTTTGTTACCCAATGGATAAAGGCCCTGGGGTCGATTGCATCCAGATGAGCTGAATACCCCATGAGCTGCCAAAAGTGTTGGCATTTTTGCCACACTAAAAATAAATTTTTAAATTCGTCCAAGTATGAAGTACATCTAATGGTGAAATAAAAATTGGATGAAATGATCTTTAGATTTTTTTTTTTTGTTGTAGATCTTTTCTCAAGCTTTCCAACGATATATTACAATGGACAATCGGGTTAACAAATCAAAAGTTATGGCTCCGGAAAGTTTTATCATAGAAAATCAATTTCATGGAAGAAAATGCAATTTCAAAGTCAAAGTCAATTTCGCCCTCTTTTGGGGGCAAAAAGAGAAAATTTCCAAAAACGAATTTTTTTTCAAAAATAGAAAATTTTCCGAAAAAGACATTTCACCCCCTAAAAATGCCTATTCGCCCCCCGAAAAGGGCATATCGCCTCGAAAATGGAAACTTTCCAAAAATGGAAAATTTACAAAAATAGAAACTTTCCAAAAAGTGGAAAATTTCTAAAAATGGAAAATTTCCGAAAATGGAAAGTTTTTGAAAATAGAAAATTGCCAAAAATAGAAATGAAGGAAAAAATGGAAAAAATTTGAAAATGGAAAAAAAGAGCAAGTTCGGAGAAAAAGGGGAAAGAAAGCATGTTTTCACAAGTCAAAGTCAATTTTTCCGTTACTGCAAATATTTTTTGGTAAGGGCTAGAAATTGATGAAATTAAATTATTGGGGCATTGAAAGTGATATTTCCAGAATCCTGGTTGAAGAGATGCCAGTATTAAATGCTCTTGTTCATTTCCAAGGCACCAACTATGGATTCCACTTCTTGTCAAAATGGAGTTAATTTTCTAAGGTGCAAGGTGACAACGCATCAACCAAAATTTAATGCTAAAGCTCCTGATTTTTATATGCTATTGTTGTGATTTCAACGTGCCGAATTTTAGAGCAATTTTCCATCGTCCATTTTTGTTGATTTTCTAGGCAACTCCATGAAAGAGGGATCGTTGTTTCCTGAAGAATGTTATGATTCGAGTATCGTTGTTACCAAGGAGGAAATCACTCTTGGTGGTCTTTGATTTGCCAACATTTTGTTTTTGTATGCATTTAATGAAAGAGGCGCAATCCTCTATATATACTAATCAATTTTCATTGTAAAAGAAGGGTAGACATTCTACAGAAAAATAATTTAAGTTTTTTGCATCAGTAGAAAGATATTCGATTTCTGGTTTTTTGAGTAGTCTTGTGGTTGATCACATCCTGCTTGTCATTTCTGCTTACATTTATGTTCCTTATTAATTGCTTTTAAATTCTACATCTAAATTTAATTACCGCTGGAAAGAGAATGAACACTGAAATGTGTCTTGGATGTTATCTCTGCAAACTGTGAGTGGTTCCTGTGCTTACTTTTTTATTTCATGCTAATTCGAACTTGAATGTGGTTTCTTACTGTTAGTTTATCCCCGTCATACTTTTCTAGCTTACAACCATATTTTCATCTCTTTATGTTATTTTCCATTTCTTTCTTATTACCCTAAGCTTTAAACCAAATTAGAATAGTAAGGGAGCCAACCCTCTCTAGAGATTGGCCCAAAGGAATTTTCTCTTTCCCTCAACATTTCAATGTTGGCCGGGTCTAGGGCGCACAAGTGATAATACTTTGTACCTAGGCAGATTCATGACCAACAACTATCTATGCATTGCATCTTAGTAGAGTAATATTTTCAAAACATCACACTATCATAGTCAACTTTATTAAATCTAAATTGCTAGTTTCCTTCTTGAAACACAAGTGCAACCACAAAAATTATAATAAATAGTTTATATGAAAATAAATTATTGTTATAAAATAAAACATATATTACCAATGGAAAACATTAAAGTAAATCTTAATCATTATTTGAATCAGACAATCAACATTTTCTTGTCAACTTCAACTAAACTTACTACTTCCTCTAACCATGGAAAGAAGAATTTAACTTCATGATCCTAAATAAAAACCCCTCTATTGGCTAGCTTATCTGCATATTTGTTTCCTTCCCTTAAAGTATGTGTAAACCTGATTTCTTCAAACTCTTTATAAAGATTTTGAATTTCCATAATAATCTCTTGTATGTTCCATGGAACCTTTGCTTTCCTCAAAATTGTATTTATTACTATGAGAGAATCACCTTCCATCCATACTGTGTTCAATATTATTTGTTTGCATATTTGTAACCCTTCTAAAACCACCCAAGCTTCAACTTTATTATTTGTCTTAAATCCACTATTGAAAGCATAATGAGACAAAATATCACTATTATTTCTAATTATTCCTCCTCCTCCGACTAGTCTTGGATTTCCTTTATATGCTCCATTAAAATTCAATTTAACCCACTCCATATTTGGTGGTTTCCACTTTATATTATTTTCCTTCTTTTTGCTTCTCTTGTACCCAACATCATAATTTCATTTAATGACTTGACTCCATCTATCAAGGCTCTCTACTTCTAGATCAGGGATTGGGTGAGTTGATAGGGTTGGTTTAGACTCCTCTATGGCTAAACATATCTTTCTTTTTATTACCTCTAAACTGCTTTCCTTTTCTTTAAATATTATTATATTCATTTCTAACCATATAGTCCAAAGTATTGTATCTTTTGATATATCCCATATTGTCTATAAAGCCTCATTTTTATAAGTGCTTTGACATTGCTTTAACCAATCTTCAATTTTACTATTCATCACCATGCATTTACCAAACATATTAAGAATCCATTGTCATAGTTTCCAGACTATTGAGCAATGTTCCAAGAGATGGTCTATACTCTCCTCCTTTTTACAAAGAACACATTGAGAGGGGCCATGAAAACCCCTTTTCATAAGGTTATCCTAGGATAAAATTCTTTTATGACCTACTAGTCAAACAAATATTTTAACTTTAGGAATGCTTGGGATATCCCAAATATCTCTCCATATTCTAGTGATATTATTATTTTGTTGGTGTTGTATATTATATCCACTTCTTGTTGTGTATTCTTTTGGACTATTCAACTTCCAAATCAATTTTTTCTTAGCTTCCCTTAAAATAATCACAATTGTTATCTTTCTATCTAGTTTCCTCCTAGCATCAATGTCTTGCATACTTGTAAAAAAATATTCTTTCTATTTGTATCTTCTTTCCTGGTCCTTATACAAAATGTTTGAAACCCTATCACCACATTTATCTTGAAGTAATCTCATCCAAGGTTTCAAATTTGGATCTAAATTGAGTGGTTTTTTATCACACCAAGTATCCATCCAAATAGATTTTTTTCTCTAGTTCCCACCGCCCATCTTAAACCTTTAATCATTAGATCAATATTTTAAACCATTCCACAAAGCAAAACCATTTGGTAGAGAGAATGTAGTAAATATTAAACTTGGATCATTGGGCTCAACATACTTAGAAGAAATTTAGCCCATTGTCTTTGAATCTCTTTGTACAATCTCCATATTATTTTTTCCCTAAGAGCTAAGTTTGCATCTATAAGAACTCTTAAACCAAGACCTCCCCTAATTTTATCATCACACACCTTGCTCCATTTCACCAAAGAAAATTTTCTTTTATCATGTAAACCTAACCATTAAAAGGATCACATAATATAGATTAAAATTTTTTCAACTAAAATTGGCATAGAATACAATGATATATAATATATTGAAATGGACTACAAGATTGACTTAATTAACTGCACTCTTCCTGCTAATGATAATCATCTACCTTTTGAGGCTAGAATTTTATTCTAAACTTTACTAATAACTGGATTCCATAATTCTATCTTCATTCTCCCCTCAAATAAATGCGTCCCTAGATATGTTGTTAGTAAATTTGCCTCCTCCATTTGAAGTAACGTGTAAAATATTGCTTTGATATTAGTTGGAGTATTAAGGAAGTAGATTTTGGATTTTTTCCTATTAACTTCTTTCCCTAAAGCTCTTTCATATTCATAATCCATTTATTGATCCCATTCTCTTGATTTATTTTTAATATTAATGGATTATGGTAAATGTTTTGAACTATTCATAGTAATGATTTTACACTCGAGATAGATGGTTTTTTAAAAGTGAGCGATTGTGCGAGGGTTTCATCTGTGTTGAGTGCAAGCAGCTCTAGAGGTTGTTTTTTGGGGCCTTTGGGCCCTAGCAACCAATATTTTTGTGGTTTTTGCTCAAGATTTTAGTGGGATATGTTGTAGGGGACCCAAGATGGGTTAGAAATATATCTTTCAATAGATCTTCATGCTGTGAACTTGATTGACAATGACTTCCAATTTGCTACACAAAATAAAAGTGAAAATCATACCTTTTCTCAGCGTCCAAGGCATGGATTAAAGAGATCTCAAAACAAGTTTCAAGCAGCTGATCAAAAAATGGTTTAGATCTCAAGTGAATCCGATGCTAAGGAGCACCCCCAAAATAAATCCACTATGGAAACCCCTTTCAAGGGTAAGGATTTCAAAGACTCGCTCCAAAAATGAATTTTAGGGATGCCCTCCATGGTGGATAACCTCAACCTAATGCTAACATTAATCTTAGGGTTTCCCGTAAACCTCTGAGAATGCCTAAGATTGATCCTAGGAAAATTGAGTCGGGATGTCTTAGGGTAGTTGATGGAACTCCGATTGTTAAGCTAGATATGGGCATCATTCAGACTAGCATAGAAGATCTAGAAAAAGAGGACTAATTTATCATTTCTTGGGTTTTCATTCGAGCCTATCTACTTTCAAAGTTTGGGCTACAAAAAATTGGAAAACAAAAGGTGAGTTACAAATCTCTATTTATCCAAATGGTTATTTTCTTGTTTTATTTTCTAATAATGAAGATAGAGAGAAAATATTTCAAGGGGGTCCCTGGTTCTTTGGAAGGGTAGGGCTTTTCATGAAGCCTTGGCATACTAAATTTAAAGCCAAAGAAGAGATGCCTTCTATAGGTCTTGTGTGGGTTAGACTCTTTGGCCTCCCAATTGAATTCTGGAATCTGATTATTTTTTCTTCAATTGGAAACTCTTTGGGAACTTTTATGATGACTGTTGATTGTACTAAAAAATTTGAACATATTATTTATGCTCGGATTTGTGTTTTAATGGATTTTGACAAACCCCTACCTGAAAAGATCTCATTACAATTTGGGGAGGACACTTGGGAGCAAGTGGTGGACTATGAGAACATTCCTTTTCATTGTTGAATTTGCCATGAATATGGTCATTTGGCTAGTGTCTGCCCAAATAAAATTCTAGATCAAAAGAAAGAGGATACAAACTTAGCAGGTTTCCAAATGCCTAAGAAGAAGAACACTAAGAAAAAACTAATTATGAAGGATCAATCAAAGTTATCAGCTAATATGTTTGAAATTATTTCCACAAATGATGTCCTAGGTGAGGAAGAGGAAATAATGGAGATAAAAATCTTAGAAACACAATTTAAATATGTAGGGAAGGACTCAGAGACAAACCAACAAATTAAAGGTTTTCAATAAGAAAAAAGGAGGAAATATACACAAGAAAAACAATATTTTAAATGTTGAGACTTCAGATAATATAGGTCCCAAGATAGACTATGTTGAACCTTCTAGTAACACTTTGGCTTTATACATGCAATCTTCGAGGTTAGAAGCCATCCTAGATTCAATTGGGGTAAGTCAAGAAATAGGGAAAAAAACTAAATATGGATTCCAACCAAAAGGTAGGTCGCAAGACCAATCAACATCATATGGTAAAAGAAGGTGAAAAGCTTGTAGAGGAAGGTAAGATTACTGCCCTTACCAATTTTTTAGCCCTGGTATTAATGAAGATCATCACTTGGAATATTAGAGGACTCAAAGGGAGTCTTTCAAAATAAAATGAAATTAGAAGAATGATTCAGACAAACCATCCACATCTTGTTTTCCTTTAGGAAATAAAGATTTCAATAGAGGAAATGGATTCAATTGCTAGTAAAATCTGGCCAATTAGAAAAGTTGCTTCCCTCAGTTCCCAAGGGACTTCTGGTGGCATTGCTTGCCTTTGGGACCCAAAAGAGGTTGTTATTCACCATATGGTTGGTAGTTGGGGTCTTTTGGCTATAGCTATTCAAAGTAGACATTCTAACCAAATTATGCTTTGCATAACTATTTATGCTCCGACTACTTTGGAGGAAAAGAGAAGATAATGGAAGGATATAACTTATATTATCTCTCATTTTCTTGAAGCTTGGATCTTGATCGAAGGAGATTTCAATACCATCCTCTCTTTGGATGAGAAAATGGGGGAAATAGAAATTTGGACAAAAGCACTGACCTCATGAGTGAATATATTGCAAACCTTCATCTTGTGGACATCCAACCAGATAATGGCCTTATGACTTGGTCTAACAGAAGGCAAGGCTTAGCTTGTATTATGGAGATATTGGATAGGTTCTTGTTCTCTGATAATTTCTTAATCCATGGTCACATTCCTAAGGTGAAGACTCTTAACAATGTTGGTTTGGATCACTGGCTAATCATGGTGGAAATTTGGAAAACCAATGTGAGTTTCTCACCTTTTCTATTTTAGTTAATGTGGCTTAGAGATAGTTCCTTCAGACCTTAAGTGCAACAATGGTGGAAGGAAGGTAAACCAAGGTATGGGACTAAGATGTTTTGTTTTTCCAAAATGTTGCAATACATTAAATCCAAAATCAAGATTTGGAACTAGAAGAAGTTTGGAGATGTCCGACAAAAAAACATGAAGTTATTGCTCAACTTGAAAATTTGAATAAGAAAATCCATTTAGATGGCCTCATAGAGAGTAGAAGTACATATGAAATTAGACTCACTGCTCAGTTAGAGGAATGGGAAAAAAGAAGAACTCTTATGGAAGCAAAAATCTAGGATCCAATGGCTCAAAGAAGGAGATCAAAACATAAATTTCTTCCACAAATCTCTTCTAGCTCGAAGATCTCACAACTTTATTTCTTCCTTGAAATCTGATTCTGGAGATGTTGTCTACACTTGGGATGGCATGAACTCTATTGTTGTCAATTACTTTTCCAATCTATTTGTTGTTGCACCTCTTGACTCGACTTCTCAATATAATATTCTTCAAGCGATCCCTACTCTTATCACTTCTGAGGAGAACTCTATTTTGATTACTCTAGTTACTATCAATGAGCTTCAATAGGTGGTTTTTAAAATGCAAAAAGGAAAAACCCTAGGTCTTGATGGTTTTCCTATTGAGTTCTATCAAGAGTTTTGGGATATCCTTCATGTTGATTTATTAGAGGTGGTGGAAGAAGCCAGGAAAGCCAAAGAAATTTTGAAGGTTATCAATAAAACTTATATAGCTCTTGTCCCAAAATCTCAAGAGGTAGATCATATCTCAACTTTTAGACCTATAGCTTTATGTAATGTTCTTCTCAAAATCATTACAAAGATCATGGCGAAAAGGTTGAAGCCTCTTTTGCATAAGATTATTTCCCCTGAACAAGGGGGTTATGTGGAAGGGCATCAAATAGTGGATGAGATAGTTCTTGCTCAGGAAGCCATCCATTCCATGGAAATGCAAAAATCTCCATCTATGTTCATTCATTTAGACTTATCTAAAGCTTATGATAGAGTGGATTGGCACTTCCTTGTCAAAGTTTTAAGGCAATTTGGCTTCTCTCAGGATTGGATGGACTGGATTATGGGATGTATCTCTTCGGTGTCCTACTCTATTCTTATCAATGGTAGGCCTTCTCAATTGTTCCCTACTTCTAGAGGTATTAGGCAAGGTGACCCCCTCTCCCCTTATTTATTCATCATTCTTGTTGAATGCTTGGGTAGGACTATAACCAAAAATAGAGAAAATAAAACCCTTGAGGGAGTTACCATTGCTCATGGAGCTAGGCCTATTTCTCATCTTCAATTTTTTGATGACTCTACTCTATTAGGTAAAGCTATAGTTAAGGAAGCTTCTAAAATTAAGCAAATCATCAACTATTTTTCTAATGCTACCAAGCAATTGATCAATGAAGATAAATCTAAAGTCATTTTCTTTCACTGCTCTCCTAGATAGGAATCCATGGTCTTGGATAAATTAATATATAATAAGACCTCCCTTCCAATCACTTATTTAGGCATTCCTCTCAATATTCAAAGATAGAAAAAAATATTAGAATTGGTTGTTGGATAGAGTTAAGAAGAAAATTGGAAAGTGGACCAATAGGTGGCTTTCATTTGGGGGTAGAATTACCTTGGTAAAATTAGTCCTTCAAGCTATACCTATTTATGTTTCTATTGTGTTGAATATCCCAAAGGTTGTTCTTCAATAATTAGATCAAATCAATCATTGGTTCCTCTGGAGTGGTACTAAGGAGAAAATAAAATGGGCCTTGGTGAAATGGGATACTTTATGCCTTCCCAAGAATGAAGGGGGGTTAGGTTTCTGGTCTGCTATTAATAACAATAAGGCTTTAGCTGCTAAACTATATTGGAGGATTTTGCATAACCCCAATGCTCTTTGGGCCAAGAATATTCATGCTAAATATGCTGAGAACAAAAGTCTTGAAGACCTTGTTCGCTATCAATTGCCTACCAAAGGTTCTCCCATTTTAGCGGTTCTTAAGACTGGTGAGGATTTGATTAAGCAAAAGTTATTTTGGATCATTCATAATGGTCAATAGGTAAATTTTTGGATAGATTCTTGGGATGGTCACCAACCTTTGATAACTCAGTTTCCTGATTGGAGGCCTTGGATGGAGGAGCTTCATCGAGCTAACTGGATAAAGGTTGCTAATTACTATCGGTACCATATTGGTAATTCAGAGGTTGGTAGATATTGGATCCCTATTGAGGACTAGCCTATTCAAATGCTATAAAGGCAAAGAAAATATATCCAAAGCATCCTTCATATGAGATCTCTCTCTTGGTCCCATGATAAAGATTATTTTGGATGGAACAACACTACTAAGGGTGAGTATTCAGTTGCTCAAGGTTATTTGGCCTTATGCCATAATAATCCCAACCAATCATATGATATATTTACTCAGTTGTGGGCTCAAAATCTCTGGCCTAAGGTGAGGTTCTTTACATGGCTTTTATTGCATCGTAGGGTGCTTACTGGTGAGCAACTTATGAAATATGGTTTTCATGGCCCGTTTAGATGCGAAATGTGTGGAGAGAATGTGGAAACTCTCAACCATATTTTTATTGAGTGTACCTTAGCCTCTGAGCTATGGAGGAGAATGACCATCTTACTTGGCTTATAGTGGTCCAATTTTTTTACTTTTGAATAACTTTGGAGGGATTGGCCTAATCAGGAGGGTGTTGATCACTTTATTAGGCAGCTAGTTTGGATGGGTTCTACCATCCTACCTTGGAATATCTGGAAAGAAAGAAACAACTAGATTTTCAATCAAGAAAGGAAGGACATTCACTATATCTGGAAAAATACCATTGCCAACTTAGTTGAATCAATCCAACAACTCCTTAAACACCCCTAGAACTCCCACCAAATATGGGATCAAGTGATGCAAATATTGAAGATTAACTCTTTTAAGGGCAACCAACTTAAAGGGAATGTGAGTAATCAAAATATGGATAGAACAAGGAATTGGTAGCCTCCTCCTAAGGATTTTGGAAAAGTCAATATCGATGGAGCCTCTAGGGGGAACCTTAGAAAAGCTAGTGTAGGAGGAATTGGTAGACTTTCAGATGGTTCCCTGGTATTCACTTTTGCTGAGAATTTGGGTATCCTTTCCAATAACCTTGTTGAGGGGTATGGTATCCTTAGAGGCCTTCGAGAGGCTACTAAGGTCGGATGGAAAAATGTGTTGGTTGAATCTGACTCTCAAGTCATGATTAATTTGTTGAAGACTCCTAAGAATCATAAGGTTGATTGGAGAATAAAAATAATTGTTGAGAAGATTCAATTAATCTAGATGGGCTTTTTGAAAGTTGAATACAATCATGTGGTCAAAGAATAGAATATGAGTGTTGATGCTTTAGCTAATTGGGCATTGGACAAAGGTGATCTTACTTACTATGACCACCCTCCTAGATGGTGGGATTCACAAATAAGGGAAGCTCTTCTTTCTATCCTTTCTCTGGATGGCTCTAGTACTAGAGGTACCTAGTTCCTTTTTTCTTTGTTTTTGCTTCTCTTTGGTTCGGTCAGGGTATTTTAGTTCCCTTGCTCAGATTGATCATTCTTATGTTTCCTTTGTTGATTCTTGCCTGAATAGCCTTTTGGCCTAGAAAGGCCAAACTTGTATTCTATTTTTTCCTCCTTTTTTGTTTTTCGGTGTGTGTGTTGTTTTGTATTGTTTTTGTTCTATTTTATTTTTGTGTTTTTTTGTGTTTTTTTTTTTTGTTTTTGTGTGTGTGTGTGTGTTGTTTGTTGTTTTTGTGTGTTTTTGTGTGTGTTTTGTGTTTTGTTGTTTGTTGTTTTTGTGTTTTTTGTTGTTTTTGTGTTTTGGTGTTTTTTTGTTGTTTTATGTTTTTGTGTTTGTTTTGTGTTTTTTGTTGTTTTTGTGTTTTTTTTTGTTTTGTTTTTTGTTGTTTTTGTTTGTTTGTGTTTTTTTGTGTTTTTGTGTTTGTTTGTTTGTGTTTTTGTTGTTTTAGGCATGCTCTTTGAGTGTGCCAAAGGGGGTAGGCCAGGTGCGAGCCCTGGGTATTTTTGGTGGAATAGATACCCCTGCCTCCTTGGGACTTACCCGAAAGTGGCATCCCAATTGGGGTGTTTTCCACAAAAAAAAAAATATCCATAGTAATTTGGTATTTTTAACATGCTTTTGCTACTTAGTAGTTGGCCCCTCTTGGATGAACTCCCCTAAAGTATTGCCAATATTCTTCAAATTCCTTATTAATAAGTTGTTGAAAGTCCAAAAAGTAGCCCATATTAATTTTTTTAATAGCTTTGTATTTATAGAAACTTTCTCACTTTGTGTCCTTAAATGTAGGACATATCTCCCCTAGATGATGGACCACCACCCATTATTTTATCCTTGATTTTTGAACTAGAGAAAATGATGAGGAAAGAACCTTTTGAAAGAAAAATCATGGAATAATTGGAATTGGATAACCACTTCCATTTGATTTAATTTTGAATATTGAAATCCTAGGTCACTATATGTAATTAACACATTAACCCTTTACTTTTAAGAACTATTATTGTTGAAATATGTGTAATGTGATCTTGTTATTCCAAGATAAAAAGTGTGAAGAAGTGCTTATGAGCACTGCTAATTTATTGTATGGACATGTGCTTATATAAACCTTTGGGCATTCATCATTTATGTAAGACTATGGTATGTTCATGTAAGCTTGAGGGTCCCTTTCATATTTCACCCTTAGCGGTATTGGTTAATCCACCTTTATAGATAACCTTGCTTAAAAGGGTGTAATTTATTATTATTTTATTATAAAATTAATCTCAAGGTCAAGTTGATGTCATATTGAGGATAACCTCTCATTGGGGTTTGGTATTTTTACCATTTTTTATTGTCCCTGGTGGGGCAATCATGCCTTGCAAGGAGCGACACAACAGGGCTACGATCAAGAGCATGGGGTTTGGATTAATTGAGGGCCTCTAAGAGTTTTTTACAAGGTCAAATCCTTGTTAAGATGTGATATTATAGGTGCACTTAAACTCAAAAAGGAACAGGGGTGCAAGAGATAAAATGAAAATAAATCAACAAAAGAAAAAGGTGGTGATGTGCCCAAAGATTCGCTCAGATCTTCCTGCAAAAATGTGCCTAAATGCTATGTGCTAGTGGTGAATGCTTCCTCTTCTTGATATAGTTAAGGACAAAGGAGAGTCATCAAAATAAGCATGCATAAAGAGGTGGGTCCTGTAGGAGAGCCACAAATGGCTAGTTTGAAAATAGATGTAGGCCCCTCAAACATGCATCAAAAAATAAAACCCAAAGCAGGTAAACTATTATAGACACACATATATACAAAAATGGGTCTGTAGGGAATCACAAATGACTAAACTAAAATTGGCATAGGCTTCCATATATATGTGCAAGCAAATGTTTACAAAGATTGTGCTAGAAGCAATGGTTCAAAATTACCCACAATCTTCTCAGGCTATAATTGCTCTTATAGAAAGAAATAAAAGAGAAGATTACAAGAGGATATAAATGCAAAATTGTTGATCCTTGGCACAATCTAAACTACTACTATTTATAGACTACAATAGGGATATTTTTCCTCCAAAACTTGTAGGATGATTTGAATTTCTTAGCTACCTTTTCTTGGGGATTCTGAATATTGAATGAAGGTGCCTTAGCCATTGTTTCTATTAGTTTGTAACTGTCATGGCTGCAGGTCCCCTTCCTTCGTATTTAATGGATTGCCTACCCTTTTTTGACTTCCTGATCTAAATTTTTTTTGGTAGATAGCATATATTTTCTTAATAATGGAATATTGTCTTGCCTCATTTACTTCTAGAAATTTGTGTGCTATTATTTATACCTACCCATTTTGGTACTATGTGCTTGTAGTTGCTTGATTTTTTTAAATTTTTTTTGGGAAGTCTATTCATGTTATCAAGACTTTTACTTGCCCCTTTTATTTGGCACTTTTATGAGTTTCAATAAATAATTTCAATGAAACTTTTTATCAAACTTTTTTTCTTCATCTTGAGTCTTGTCCAAAAATCTTGATCATCCCTATTTACTTATGCCCTCAAGTTCCTATCGTTATTATAATTTAAAATTTATTTTCTCCTTGTCTATACCAAATTCTACCTTGTGATCACATGATTTCTATACTTTTCCTAAGGCAAGATAATTTAAATCCTCTTGTGATGTTAATTGTGGATGATGACATTTAATCCCTGGGATTTTTATCTAGGATATTTCCATGTATGCCAATTTGCTATCAATTCAATTAGTGCTTTTGTTGATCTAGAGAGGATTTCACTTTGGTGCCCTCTTTTAATAAATGTGGAAAATTATGTCCTTCAAATCTCTTGGTTTAGAGTCATCACAAGGATCTATCTTCTTTCCCTAGTTGTTGGGTCTCTCTTAGCCATATTTTACCATTAGAGATAAACTTGAATGTGTGATGAAGAGATGGCGTACAATGTACAAGAGGTCATGGAGCACAAACCAATGTAGATAAGAGTTATCTCAACTAACTCAGCCATAGACATTGTTTGGGTTGAACCTCCATTGATGATGGATATTTTTTAGCTATCACCAAAAAGGTTCACTAGCTATTATCAAAAGTGAAGTTTGGCTTAAATATCACCAAAAATGCCTAAACAAGATCATTTTGGGTCACTGCCTTATGAAGGTTGGGTGATTAATTTATCTACATACGGTGAGGTTTTTTACACCCATCCTTACCATTTGGATATATTTATTTGGTGATATCTGACATGGAATCCTTGGAAGTTGGTAGTGATTACAATCTCATTGTCTTTGATTAAAGCTTTTCATCATCTTTGTGGCACAATCTAATTGTGTTATAGTGATTTATAACTATAAATATGTCTCAATAAGGATCAATTTATATCATAAGTGTGAATAAAATAAAAATGTGATATATTATTTGGGCACCCACCTTCTACTTCCCCTTGACTCCCTTCATCTCTTTACTTTGTTTACTATTTCTATATTTTAATTGCTTCTACTTCTTTTCTGCATACAATTATGGTGAATGCATGCTTTAGAATATTTCTAGAAAATATTGTAAACTCAAATATGATATTAAAGTGAGGTCAAAATCTACGTCACTCAATGACAAAGAGAAATTCTTTGCTAGTGATCAAAGGCCATCAAAATATAGGTTTATGCTTATTTTTCAAAGTTTGATATTCAAAATTGAAATTGCTTTTCCCACTAAAAATGGACTTTGCTTCAGTCCGTTCCATACACTACCTACCTTCCTTTGCCATCACACATCCATGAAATCTTGATGCTAGATAAGTGATTGCATCGATGCAAATAGCATCCCAATAAGGTCATATGGTTTCTATCATGAGGTATTAAGTTTGAACCCGACACTTTATTTTTTGCTATCAATATTACTATCATTTTCAATCATTTTTGTGGAAATATATTTATCTACATTGCATCAAAGAGAGTGGTGCAATGATAGAGAAAATGTTTTCTATTGAAGGTTGTAGGATCAAATCACATAGACTCGATTGTTTTAGGTGTATTTTATTGATTAATTCATTTGCATATGTACTAAGAATATGTTTTTATAGCTTTTCTTCAAGTAAGATGATATGGTGTAGCAATTTGACATCTCCTTTGCTTAAAAGAGGTCACTAAATTGAATTCTAACAACCATTTTTTTAGGTTCTTTAGAAAATAGGGGCATTTAAATATGTTCCATCCTTCAAATTCAACTTAGTCAACATAGTTTAGTGGTTGGATGGCTATCCTTTTAATGCTCAAGTCAGTAATTAAATCCCTTGCGAGTAATTTTTTAAGAAGCCCCTCTTCCATTTTTATGGATGTCATACACACCCTATGGAAGAGGATGATGCTTTGTACCAACTACATGAGTGGCACAATGGTTGGAAAGTATGCTTGTTGAGGGTAATTTCCAATGAGAGTCAACACAATTTTTTTTTTTCTTTGAGGTATGACAATGCACAATATTAAAATCTAATATCTTCTCTACTTTGGTTAAGATATTACGCATGACATATTGATGCACTCTTTCTAAGAAAGTAGATAGTCTAGGGTTAAATCCCTCTTGGCTCCAAAATCATAATTACCTTTTATATATATGAGCATGTACAAGGATTCCAATCAATCACTTTCATCAATTTATCAAATGTTGATTCATTGGTTGAAAGCACAACATCAAATATAGGGAAATCGATTAAGACCACTATTATACAAAATTATTTTAGAAGAGAAATGAGGATTTTTTAAAGGGAGATAGATTTTAGATAGAATCGTAGTAGCTCATGAAGTTATGCATTCAAAAACTTCAAGAAAAGGGAAATAAATGATCTTAAAACTTGATATAAGTAAAACCTATGATAGGGTTAAATATGATTTTCTTTTGCACCATTATAAAAGTTTGTATTTTAAAAGAAATGGGTTAGATGGATTAAATATTATGTATCTCTAGTTTAATATTTATTTTTGGTCAATGGATCAATAAAAAAATAATTTAAATCCAAGAGAGGTCTTAGATAGGGAGATTCTCTATCACCATATTTGTTCATTATTATGGTAGAGGTTTTGGGTAGAAAATATGGGCTTATAAGTGAACTTAAGGCTAGTAATAATATCAATAACATCACCCATCAACAATTTATAGATGATACAACTCTTTTTGGGAGGGCAAGGATAAACGAGGCCAAATATTTGAATAATTTATTAAAGGAATACGAAAGAGTATTAGGGCAAAAATTTAATAGGAAAAATCCAAAATTTAATTCCTAAACACCCTAAATAAAACTAAAGTAGGGATATGTAGGTTACTTCAAATGGAGAAAAATTTACCAATAACTTATCTAGGGATACCCTTATTCAAGGGGGAATGATGATAGAATTATGAAATCTAGTTATAAGTAAAGTTTAAAATAAACTATTGGTTTGAAAAGATAGATGGTTATCATTAGTAGGAAGAGTGCAACTAATTAAATGAGTCTTATAGGACATCCCAACATATTATATGTCCTTGTATATCATGCCAAAATTGATAAAAAATTAATCTATATTATATGGTTATTTTTGTGGTCAAGATTACATGATAAAAGGAGATTTTATTTAGTGAAATGAAGCAAGGTGTATGATGGTAAAACTAGGAGAGGTCCTAGTTTAAGAGTTCTTATAAATGATAACTTAGATATTAGGGGAAAAGTAATTTGGAGATTGTACAAAGAGAGTCAAAGATAATGGGAAATAATTCCTCTATGTAAGTATGTTGATCCCAATGACCTAAGTTTAATATTAATTCATTCTCTCTAACAAATAATTTTACACTATGGAATGGTTTAAAAAATCAATTGATCTAGTGATTAAAGGTTTAATATGGGTGGTGGAAACTAGAGAAAATATTTTTATTTGGATGGATACTTGGTATGATAAAAAAACCACTCAATCTAGATCTAATTTTGAAATCATGGATGAGATTACTTCAAGATAAATATACAAATAAAAAGAAGATTTATTTACAAGTATACAAGAAATTAATGCTAGAAGGTAATTGAGTAGAAAGACAACAAAAATGGTTATTTTGAGGGGATCCAAGAATAAGTTAATTTGGGAGTTTAATAGCTTAGAAGAATCCACAACAAGAAGTGGATATAATGTTAAGCACCACCAAAATATAAATATCACAAGAATATGGAGAGATATTTTGGATAACCCAAGCATTCCTAAAACTCAAATATTTTTTGGCTAGTAGGTCATAGAAGAATTTTATCCTAGGATAACCTTATGAAAAGGGGTTTTCATGATCCCTCAAAATGTGTTCTTTGTAAAAATGAGGAGAGTATAGACCATATCTTGGGACACTACTCAATAGTCTAGAAACTATGGCAATGGATTCTTAATATGTTTGGTAAATGCATGGTGATGAATGGAAGAATTGAAGAATGGTTAAAGCAATGGAAGAGTACTTTTACAAGTGGGGCTTTATAGACAATATGGGATATATCAAAAGATACAATACTTTGGACTATATGGTTAGAAAGGAATAGGAAAATATTCAAAGGAAAGGAAAACAATTTAGAGGTAATGAAAAGAAAGATTTGTTTAGCCATAGAGGAGTCTAAACCAACCCTATAAACTCACCCGATCCCTAATATAGAAGCAGAGAGCCTTGATAGATGGAGTCAAGTCATCAAATAGAACTATGATGGATATAATAGGGAAAAAAAGAAGGCAAAGAACATAAAATGGAAACTAGCAGATGTAGAGATGGTTAAATTAAATTTTTATGTAGCCTCCAAAGAAAATCCAAGACTAGTAGGAGGAGAAGGTATAATTAGAAATACAGAGGAGATATTTTGTCTCATTATATTTATAATAGTGGATTTAAGACAAATAATGGAGTTGAAGCTTGGGTGGCTTTGGAAGGGTTAAAAATATGTTAATAAATAAAATGGAATAGAGTATGGATGAAAGGTGATTCACTCATAATAATAAATATAGTTTTGAGGAAAGCAAAGGCTCCATGGAACATACAAGAGATAATTATAGAAATTCAAGGCCTTGCTACAAAGTTTGAAAAAATTAGATTTACACATATATTAAGGGAAGGAAATAAATGTGTAGATAGGATAGCCAATAGAGGGGCTTTAATTGAGGATCATGAAGTTAAATTCTCTTTTCTCATGGTTAGAGGAAGTAGTAAGCTTAGCTGAACCTGACAAGAAAATATTGATTATTTTTTTCAAATAAAGATTAAGATTTACTTTAATATTTTACATTGATAATATGCTACTTTCAATTGGTTATAGGGGTTCTTTTTTTTTTTTTATTTTCCCATGGGGGTTTTAACACAAAGGTTGGATTTTTTTTTTTTTTTTTTTTGGAATTTTTGGATTTGGTTTTAGTTTAAAGTTGGGGGATTTAAAGTTTTTTTTTTTTCCTGTTTAAAATTTATTTATTTATGAGTTTTTATTGGGGTTTGAACATGGGTATCCTAGATGAAAATCTAAGGGCTTACAACTATAGTATCCCTCATGGGTCTAACATTAATATAATTTCATATAAACTATTTATTATAATTTTTATGGTTGCACTTGTGCTTTAGGAAGGAAACTAGCAATCCAGATATGGTAAAGCGGACTATGATAGTGTGATGTTTCGGAAATATTACTCTACTAAGATGCAATGCATAGGTAGTAGAGGTGAAGTTTTGGTATTAATGAGACTATTGTAGAAAAATGTCAAGAAGGATGCTAAATTCTGGAATATTTGTATTCACACAAAAAATTGAAAAAGATATAGAAAATAAAAATCAATAATTTAGATATTTTATATAAAATGATGTAGGTTTCTAGCTATAAAATCTCAATTGAGATGAGAATTGAATCTATTCGTAAACTATCAAGATATAAATAAGAGAGTTGTGATTTGTCAAGGGTGGGGACGTGAGTACAACCCCTTGTTGTCCAATAAAAAAATAATCTTTGGTTTAAATTTAATAATTAATTAGAAGGTCTCAATGATCATGAACTTGATAAAAGAAAGGAGAAATCTCCTAATGTATTTTTTCACATCACTATAAATACCCCTCAACGAGGACCCATTTGTATTATAAGTATGAATAAAATATGATTTATTGGGGTGCCAATGGGAACCCATATTCTACTTCCTCTTGTCATCTCCCTTCATATCTTTAATTTGTTTACTATTGCTATATTTTTGTCTCTTTTACTTCTTTTTGCATATAATTGTGGTGAATGCATGTTTCAAATTATTTCTAGAAATTATTGTGAATTCAAACAATTATGTCATGCTTGATCATATCAACCTTGATAATAAATTTTGTAACAATCATCACAACATATAACTTCTATAGATTCTCTCTTACTCTACTTCTAATTAGGGATTTCAATTTTATATTTTCTTCCATGCTTCTTAGATTTTCTTTATAAAATCCTTTATTTTTTTTTAAATTTGCCAAAGGTTTAGAGCAAAAAAATAGAGCTTCCTCTTTTCTTAAGCATGTTTCGTATGTCAAATTTGTATCTTGATTCATGGTCAAGAGCTGACATTGTGTAATGTATTGGATAGACCTAAGGAAATTTCATTATGTGATGTATTTATTATTTTGAAATTTTACTATGTAAGCCCTATGGACCATGGTTAACGTTGTTATGGTTAAACCTAATTTAATATTTATAATTAACATAAATCTAATTTGTTATGTCATATTAGGTTAAAATTTATGATATACTTTAGGGTTTTGGTATTAATATAAATATTCCCCTCACACTCTTTTCTTATAGAAGTGTTGTGCAATATTATCTATGGATGATGATTGTTTATGATGCCTAAGGAAACCCCAATCTATATCATCCCTTTCACTTTCTATATAATATTTGGATGTATGTTTTTGATTTTATTTGTTTTTGGAAAGTATTGTGAATCTCATCATGGTATCAAAGTGGGTATAGAGTAGCTTCACTTGGTTTTGCAAGGCATTTACTCTAAGCCTCTAATTTTTATTAAAAAACCTTGGATGGATTTATCTCCAATGTTGCATAAGTTTTTACAAAACAAGAAGAAAAGAAGAAATCCTCTTTTCTCTCTCTATTTGTCATTAAGGTATTGCCAAATCTCTACAAAAAAAACATATTTTTATCTTTTAGATCCTCCTCAAATTATTTTTAGGACCAGTATATCAACAAAAGAAAGAAGTGTTATTTGAAATTCGAAATGCATTTTGGCACCTTCTATCTAGCACATATGGGATTGTTTGTGTGCACCTTGACCATGTCATCCATTGCAACAACTTCTTACATCAACGCTAATCTTCACAAGGATCAAACACACTTTTTGCAACATCTTAGATATGATAAGGTGGCTAGTGGAAGAATTTGGAAGGCACACTGTGCAAGAGGTTGTAGGGTCAAACTATGGTCTAATTTTTTTTTAGATAGGACACTTCTTAGATAAGATAGAAAACATTAGATGCTCGAAAATACAAAGCAAAGAATTTGATTGGTCAATAGAATAGGAGATTAGGTCTACATGGTATGTGGTTAATGGTTCAAATCATAGTGTTGCCTAGTGGAAAATATCCCTCTTGGACATGTTGATGTTCTTCATAGAGGTATTGTGGCATGAATCCCAATGGGGTGCATAGTCCAATTAGTCATTGTTCCTCAGTTAAATTGTTTGCACCTTTGAGATCCCTAGGTCAAATCCTTGGGAGGCATTATTGGTGAAACTATTTTATCTCTTTACTATAGATCAAAGCTTATGCATGTTTCAAACATTCTCAAAACCAAGTTGTATGTTTTCGCTAAACCAAGGTACCCAACATTCATGAGAATTGGGTTTGAGTTTTGGTAAAATCTAATGAGCATAATGGAGATTCAACTAATGTGGTTGTCAATATGGTCCTCTTTAATGCCACATCAAACCATTTTTTGTCATATTTATGTTATCTCAACAAATTGGAGAAAAATAAGTATCATAGTCACACAAATTCAAAGGGGCTAATGTGACAAGCAATAAGTGGAAGGCACTAGTTAATCGTAGATCACCAAGTGGCATGAAATAATTGAATTTATTATCTCTAAGGTTTAGAGATTTAAATTTTATATTTTTGAGGTTCATTAGGGAAAATTGTTGGAGGCCATAACTTTTGTATATAAAATCATTTCGAGTCTATTTTGTAAAATTGCATAATTTTTTGAGCTCTAAGCATTGGTAATATCAGTTCATAGACCTTCTATAGTGTTAATGGTCAAATTATGTAATATAGATAACAAAGCTCTAGTTATTGAACTTAATGGATAAAATTATAGTATTTGGTCAGCTCAAAGTATTTGCTTCAAAGTAAGAATTTGTAATGCATCTTCTAGGAGGATAAAATAGTGTTTCTTGATGATGAAACTTGGTATCAAAATTTAGAAGAAGCCCTAGGTTTGTTTTCCTTGCTGATTGAACCAAATTTGCTTTTCCATATCATTAAAGAGTGATCGTATCAAGGTATTGTCAAAGTTACATGAATATTTTATAAAGGTTAATATTACTAAAGTAAGTCACTTGGAATTAGAGATTTATTCTCTTAAGCTAGTTGAGTTTGATAATGATGAGGACTATATTGTGAGATTCAAGGCTTTAAGGATAAATATTTTATCTTCTAGAGGAAAGAAGAAAGAATATGTATAATCTATTAATATTATTCTTGCTAATATCTCCCCCTCATTTTAGATGTCAAACCTAAAGGTTTATATGACTCCTATGTTCTTTGAATCTCAAAAGACTTTTACTCTTGGTCAACTTTTTTCTCTCCTAATTTACTTTTAGGTTGCAATGTGGAATTATGGTGGTGGAACTCCTCAAAAATAGGCACAAAATGGAATTTAAATCATGAGAGGCTAAGACCTAGGGGTTCATAAGCAAGGCTAAGTCTTTAAAAAAATTAAATACCATCTGCAAATACTATAAAAGGGAGGGACATCCAATGAAAATTTCTTACCAAAGTTGCAAAAAACTAAAGCTAAGTTCCCAAAGCAAGTTGGATGTCTTTTAGATGATGAGGGAGATTCATATGAGCATCCATTATGGAGGGAAGATATTATTGTCACTAATGTCTTCTCTCCTTAGCCTCTCAATTAAAATTATGAGGGATGTTGAATTTATAATCTAATTCATGGCTAAGAGTTGATATTGTATGATGTGTTAGATACGCATAATGGCATTTCATTATACAACGTATTCATTATTTTATAACATTTTATTATGTAAGCCCTCTAGGCCATGGTTAACCTTGTTATGGTTAAAACTTGTTTAATATTTTTAATTAACCTAAAACCCACTTGTTATGTTGGTTAGGTTAAACTTTATATATAATTTATGGTTTTGGTATTGCTATAAATATCCCCCTCACACTTTTTTTTATTGGAGTGTTGTGCAATATTATCTAGAGATAGTGATCATTTATGGTGGCTATGGGCACCCCGATCTATTTTGTCCCTTTCACTTTTTATATAAGATTTGAGTGTATGTTTTTAGTTTTGTTTGTTTATGGAAAGCATTGTGAATTTTATCATCTTATTCGAACTTGATCCGTAAATTTTATATGCATAATTTTCAAGAAGTTCTAAAATGAGTGGGACATATTTCAATATCATATAACCAGTTAAAAAGAGCATGACATCTAAACACAATTATTTAAGATAAATTTTGTCACATCCCTAAATTTTCCCATTTTTTTTTTTTACCTCTACTGATATCATCACATTATTTTCCTAACCAAATATTCCTTGAGGCACATCCATCCTTTCTCCTGGCATAAGTCTAGCTATGCAAGGGTACTAGGTGTTTATTTAATGGGTCAAGCTATCCATATCATGGATCCAAAGAGCTAGGATTGACCTTTCCTTTCATTCTATCGAAATGTGCATGTCAAGTTTACACTCTACATAGGTCATTCTATGTTAACAGTCTATGCGTGTGTGGGTTTTCTATCTATCTCATATCCATTTGAGCTCGACATCCCCTAACAATCTCATTTCTAATTCTTTCATTGAGGAACAACATCATGTCTATCTATTCCTCTAATTCAGTTGTAAAAGAGCTTAATACTCTTTTAAAATTTCATTTTATGCAAGAAGGCTAACCACTTCTTGTTTCTAAAAGTCATCTCTTAACTACACCCATCAAGATTTTTAGTATATTTTTGAGGTAGCATTCGACTAATATATATAATTCTCTCTTTTACCACAACATAAACAACTTTATGAAAGTATTGAGTATCATTAATTAAATACACCAAGAGGAATTCCTTAATTATTACTCAAGAACATCATAAAGGTACCATTTTAGAATTCTACATTTAATTAACCAGCATTGTCCATTTTACCAAGCATTTTCAATTTTACAAAGCATTGTCTATTTTACCACATGACATAAGCAATCTCATGCAAGTATTAAACAACATCAACTAAATGTCCCATGAGGAATTTCCTTTATTAATTAAGAGCATCATAAATGTTTCATTTTAGAATTCAGTATGCAATTAACCAACATTCCCTATATTATCAAAGGAGTCATTAACATAAAGAATCATAACAATTATAAAGCTTTAAAAATAGAATAACCATAAAGAGGATTCACCACAAAAATCATACAACATTATTTTATCCTAGAAAACCCTCTTGTGGGAAAAACCAGTCCAAATCATTTCCTTTTTATTTATTTTCAAAGATGGTCCATATTTACATAACATCAAGACATTTCAATTTATCTTTATCCTCATAGGGATATTCCATACATCCCTAATTTGTATAGATTGAATTGGTCAATAAATTCATTCATTACAAATAATATCCTTGCTTCGGAGTTAAAATTTTCAAATAGACTTCCTATATATATATATATATAAAATCCATTCTGCCTTCTTTTACAACATGGCATTGGATGCATTCTATGATACACCATATCACTTGGCTCTAATGAAGGGCCCATTAAACATAGCCCATGTTTCATCATTCATAAACCTAATTTAACTCTTACCATCACAATTTCAATATAGTTTTCTTGTAACAACATTTCAATAACTTAATTTTACATCGCTTTCTAACCCCTCGGGAAAAACCAAACAATTAGATAAAAGTTACGACTCAACCTGACTATGATGATTATTGCAATTAATCGTAGAGCAAAAGGTTACAAAGGAGTCCATGTTCACACTAAGAATGCTAATGCAGGGTATTCAACTTAGCTTACAAAAACCTTACTCTAATTCAACAAGGGTCTACAATGATATTGCCAACAAAAGCTCATAATTTAGCCTGAAAGACATTTCTTAAAGGTTGACATAACTATGTTCTCAATGAATCATATGGTCAATCTAGAATACACATTACAACATGTATTAAAAATTTACCATATCCTCAGGTCTTAACACTATTCCTCCTAATCCATACCTTAATAATTGAGAAGGTAAGATCAAGATTATAACCACCCCTAGCCAATACTTCCTGGACCATAGATCCTCTATAGTACCGAACCGACTATCAAAAAGTCTCCCAGCCATCATGATGAAGAACATGGACTTATACTGAGAGGGGGGGTGAACAGTATAAGACTTAACCAATTAATAATTTTAACTTTAGATAGCAGTGGCATCAACACAACATTAATCAAGACAGAAAGCATCACACATTGAAGACCCATTTTTAACGTGGTTCACCCAAAATGGTTGGGCTACGTCCACAAAACTTTTCTCTAAAAATTTCCTCAAAGTTCTTTGGGAATCCTTCCCAATTACAATGTTTATGAGCCTCGGCCCAAAGGAGATACCTTCCCCCAATCAGAATTTATGAGCCTCTGCTCAAAGGAGATACCTTCCCCTCTGCTCGAGAAATGATCCCTTAGAAGATCAACTGCCTCTACCTCTTGCCAGCATGTGGAACTCCTTTCCATCGAAGACCTCTTGTCCTCAATGCTTAGCCTAAGAGACCTCTGCCTTCTATGATCACGTCCACAGCAGCTCGGCAACCTGTACCAAACACAGTCAGTCGATCTAGTACAAGTCTTCCTCTGTCTGTCGAATCTGTCCAACACTTGAACAAATCAATCCTCTGCACACAAGCCTTCTCAAAGACTTGCCAAATCTGTCCTCGGGTTCTTCTCAAAGAACCAGTGCTCCTCTGTCCTCAAGTTCTCTGATAGAACTATCAAAACTCAGCTCACAAGTCCTCTGCTAGGACCTGTCCAAATCTGCTCACAAGTCCCCACCGAAACCTATCCAAAACCTCAGCAAGCTCACCAAGAAAAACTTTCTTAGTAGGAAATCACAAGGTGAATTGTTAGAGACCCAATGTGATTTGTCAAACTCATAGAAGCATAAAGAGAATTGTTAGAGACTCAATATGTTCTATACTCAACTCCCAATCTCAAAACTCAACTCAAATCAACTCAGCTCAAACTCAATCTCAAATCTAAAAAACTCAACTCAAACTCAATCTCAAATCTGAAAACTCAACTCAATATCTGAAATGGATAGGATAGAATGCTTTCTTTCAAGAACATGAAACTCCAACAATTGCCAACTATGCAAAGAATCACATAACAATGATACTCATGTTCTTTTCACCATCAATTAGGGCTTCAACAACAATGCTCATCAAACAAGGTTCAATCAACACCATTCAGCTCAAAACACAACCTTGAAGCATTTCACAATCAACATCAGAAAAGGAAACAAGTAGAACTCCTTTTCTCTCCAATATTGTTTGAACAAAAGCATCCACCAACTCAACTCACAATAGCACACACAACTTTTCAAATCATCAACAAAGGAGTAAGCTCAACACTTTAACCAAGTAAAGAATAGCTTGATTATTACCAATTTAATGAAAGCAAATATCAATCTCAAAGCTGCCCACTTAAGGTTTCACAACTTCACACAAGAAGCAATTGACCTTAAAACATCATGCTTTCATTTCCATAAACAACCAAAAGCACTCTCAACATTACAAGAAAGATTTAACCCTTATACACCTTATTTCTCCCTTATAGTCTTATCACAAATAAAATTTATCTCTCATAAGAATGCAATAAGATATTTCAACAACATCTTCAAAAAGAATCTTTTATCAAAATACAAACAAGCTTTAAACTCCTTATAACTCCTAAGCTGTTTTTCCCTCTAACAAACTTCCTCCATCCGCAAAAACACTTAGCAAAAATTAATTTCGAAAATACCTTAGCCACATCAAAAATCGCTATGGAGAAATTTGTGCATGAATTCTAACACCACCCGCTGCGTCCACTTCACGACGAAAAACCCTTTCGCGATATTCGAACGCGGAACCTCCCGTTCGGGTAGCGCGCCAATAGCCTAGCCGCTACCGGTGCGCCAAAGGCACCCGGTGAGGTTTAAACCTCACGTTGTTAACCTTGATCCTTCTACGCCAGGGATAAAATGAAACCACAGTCCCTTCCTTTCCTCTGCCGTGACACGACGACAATAAACTTTACGATGGATTCGACAAACGGCGAGTGCAGACAAGCGAACAGCGGATCCATGAAAATCAGCGAAGACAGTCGAATTTACAATGAGCAACTCCTTTCGAAATTTGGATGGGATGATTCTTTGTTTTCATCGAGGGAGATTTATATGCAATTTACCATAAGCTCTTTGACGTCGGCGAGGAGTTTAACACGTCGACGGAGGTCTTGGCTAGCGCCCACAATGTTAAAACATTTGCGCCATGGATTAGGAGAACCCATTGCAAATAATAATTTATTTATTTAAAAATAATTAAATGGAACCTTAACAAGGTTTTTAATTATTTAAATAAATACTTCCTCCTGGACCCAAATGCATTAAACCAATGCATCCACCTGTAATCTCTAAACCTGCCAACTTGGGGTTTGCAAAAGACCTTTGAAGCTGTCATGTCGTAACCTTCATCAAAACAAATTATTTGACATCAAATCAAATTCCTTCAAGAGCTTCTTGACATCAATGACAACTTATACACTTGAGCAAAGGCAATGTACCCAAAGTACCCAAAATTGCCAACAATCTCCCCCTTTGTCATTGATGGCAAACCTTTACTGAAAACACTTCTCAAGAGCCAAAACTGAAACCAAGTTGTGCTAACAAGTGAGAAACTGTGCCCACAGCTGAGAATCTTCCTTTGAAGTTTTGCTCCCCCCGACTTGAAGCTTTCCTCTTCACTTTGAAGCTCTCCCCCTTACTCATATCTCTCCCCCTTTGTCATCAATGGCAAAGGGCCACCTTTGGGGCTCGGGACTAAGAATGAGCCTCTTAGCTTAGTCCCTCCCCCACCTCCTGATGAGGTGATTAATTTTGGGGTGGGAGTACAACTCCCAATTTCTCCCTTAGATACTCAAACGTATCTCTTGGAAGAGGTTTGGTGAAGATATCTGCAATCTGCTCTTTAGTAGACACATACTCTACCTTGACCCGCTTGTCTTGCACTTTCTCCCTTAGAAAGTGATACTTGATGGAAATATGCTTTGTCCTTGAATGCATTACCGGATTTTTGGAAATACTTATGGCACTTGTATTATCACAAAGTATGGAGATGGGTTGTTCATGCTTGATTTTGAAATCCTCCAAGGTAGTTTTCATCCATAAAACTTGTGTACACCCGACCACTTGCTGCTATGTATTCAGCCTCTGCTGTAGATAAGGAAACTGAAGGTTGTTTCTTACTTAGCCAAGAAACCAAACTCTTTCCCAGAAAGAATGCTCCACCACTAGTGCTTTTCCTGTCATCAATACTGGCTGCCTTGATCTGCATCTGTATAAGCTGTGAGAATGAAATCATCACCTTTGGGATACCAAAGCCCAAAGTCCATAGTGCCCTTCAGATATCTGAATATCCTCTTAACTGCTATAACATGAGAATCTTTAGGAGATGCCTGAAATCTTGCTACTAACCCAACTGCCTGCATGATATCTGGTCTAGTAGTTGTAACATATAATAAACTGCCAATCATTGATCTGTACAACCTCTGATCTGCCGCTGGAGATTCATCATCTTTACTCATCTTGCACCCTGTAATCATTGGAGTACACATTGGTTTGCTGTCCATCATCCCAAATTTCTTCAACATTTCTTTGATATACTTTCCTTGAGAGAGAAATACACCATCTTTTGATTGAGCAATCTGAAGACCTAAAAAGAATGACAACTCTCCAATCATAGACATCTCAAATTCCTTATGCATGGTGTTAGCAAAATCTTTGCACATCTAAGTATTATTTCCCCCAAAAATAATATCATCAACATAGACAACCATAATCAGCATATCATCACCTTCATTCTTAATATACAAATTGCTATCTGCCACACCTTTCCTGAAGCCTTGCTCATGAAGATACCTGTCAAGTCTTGAGTACCAAGCCCTAGGTGCTTGCTTTAACCCATACAAGGCCTTTTTTCGGTTTACACACATAGTTGACTGTTCTGAGAGAGACACTCCTTATGGCTGTTCTATGTAGACTTCTTCTACCAACACCCCATTTAGAAAAGCTGACTTTACATCCATTTGATATACCTTGAATGATTTGAAGCTTGAAAGGGCCAAAAACATTATGATAGCTTCAAGGCGAGCAATAGGAGCAAACGTCTCTTCGAAATCAACACCTTCTACTTGAGCATAACCTTTGCAGACTAACCTAGCTTTGTTTCTGACAATATTTCCATCCTCATTGAGTTTATTTTTGAATATCCATTTTGTGCCAATGACATTCTTGTCCTTAGGTCTTGGAACCAATTCCCAAGTTTCACTTTTCTCTATTTGATTTAGTTCTTCATCCATTGCTTTTACCCAAAACTTATCTGCACATGCTTCACTGAAATATTTTGGCTCAATCTGAGATAATAATGAGACATTTGTAGAATCATGTGAGGGAATGACTCTTCTTCTTGTTTGCCTGCTATTTGGATCACCAATGATCAAATATTTGGGATGATGTTTCTGAACATATCGTGAAGGAGTTTTGGGAAGCGGTTGTTGTCTTTCCTCTTCTTCATCTGAAACCTCTCCGAAATCTTCTTGACAAATTTCATCATCGAGTTCCTGGACTGGTTCTCTTATCCCTGTCTTTTCATCAACTGTTACATTTATGCTCTCTACAACTGTATGAGTTCTTTTGTTGAAGCATCTGTAGGCCTTGCTTTTGTTGGAATACCCAAGAAAGATTCCCTCATCACATCTAGGATCAAACTTACCCAAATTCTGATCTTCCCTTCTGATGAAGCACTTACTCCCAAACACTTTGAAGTATTTTACTGTAGTTGGTCTTCCTTTCCACAACTCATAAGGAGTTTTATGATGATTGACTCTAAGTTGGGCCCTGGTGATAATGTAGACTGCTTGTCTTGACTGCCTCTTTCCAAAAGCCATCTGAAAGTTTTGACTCATTTAACATAGCTCTAGTCATATTTTCAATAGTTCTATTTTTCCTTTCAACTACTCCATTTTGTTGAGGAGTTCTTCTTGCTTGAATATTCTCTTTTTATTCCTTGTTGTTCATAGTATTCCACAAATTCATTTGAAGTGAACTCTCCTCCTCTATCTGATCTTAAACATTTGATTCTCTTGTGAGTCTCATTTTCAATCATTTCTTTGAAAGCTTTAAATTTTTCAAAAGCTTCAGATTTTTCTTTGAGAAAAGTAACCCAAGTCATTCTAGAATAATCATCTATAAACAACATGAAGTAGCTTTCTCCCTGAATGCTCCGAGTTACGGTAGGGCCACATAAATCAGTATGAATAAGATCCAATGGTTTTGAAGAAGTATACCCTTTTGATTTGAAGGTCTATTTTCCATGTTGACAAGGACCGCAAACGATGTTATGGGGCCTTTTTATTTTGGGCAAGTCTCTAACTGCTTTCTTGTTACTAATATTGACAAGATTATCAAAGCTCAAATGCCCCAATATTTTATGCCATAACCAACTCTCATCTTCTTGAGTTAGAAAACACTTTTCCTTTTTTATCTCACTTAGCATGTAAAGATTGTTTGGAGTCCTTGTAGCACTAGCAATGAGTTTTCCATTTTTTTCTTTACTTATCTCACATCTATCCGAAAAGAAAGATACTATGTGCCCTTGATCACAAAGTTGACTCACACTTAGAAGATTATGTCTTAGGCCTTCTACATAAAGCACATTTTCAGTTTTGGATTTCCCATCCAAACTAAGAGTCCCTTTACCACAGATTTTAGCTAACTTGTTATCTCCAAAGCTGATTTGTTCCTCTGTTTGTTTCTTTTAAGACCAAAAACTTTTCCTTTTCACGAGTCATATGTTTTGAACAACCACTATCAAGATACCATTTCTCTACTTTGTCTTGAGCATGAAAAGCAGTTTGAACTATCATTGACTTAGATTTGATCTCATTTCTCTTTTTAGTGAACTCAAGGCTAGATCTATCCAAGCTGCATATCCTTGCTATATGCCCAAAATTATTGCACTTGTAACACATGACATCTTTATTCATAAGAGGTGCAAAAGAGTTAACATTTTCCTTACTATGGCTATTCACGGACTTATTGCAATGCATAGCTTTGTGACCAAATTTCTTGCGGGAAAAACAATAGCCATGGAAAGTATTATGTAACCTTGTTTTGATGCCTTGGATGATTGTTCTTCTTGTGACCAACTGGAATCCACCGCTCTTCAAGGATGAAGATTGATCTTGCTCGAAGCCCCTATTTCTTGAATGGTGATACCATCCTTCTTTTGCTTTTCACATGAAGTATTCTGTCTGAGAGCCAACTGTTCCAACTTCACTCTAAGAGACATAACCTCTTCTTCTAGTTTCTCGCAATCAGCTTCCTTTCCTTTGAGAACCTCTGTCAGAACCTGTTCAACCTTCTTCCCTTCTTCAGCTAGAATTTTGAAGTCTATAATACTTTGAGACAATTCTGATCTTGCTATTTCTTCTTCCTGACATTGATGCTTGAGAACAGAATTCTCTTCCCTGAATTTCTCAAGCTTTCTTAAAGCCAAGAGGAATTCACCTTTGAGATCGAACTCAACCTCTTCATCTCTTTCTGAATCTGTATGTTCCTATGATAGATCCTTCTCCAAGCTGTTAGGCTCTTTCTGGAGAGACCTGCTACGATACCAATTGAAGAACATGGACTTATACTGAGAGGGGGGTGAACAGTATAAGACTTAACCAATTAATAATTTTAACTTTAGATAGCGGTGGCATCAACACAACATTAATCAAGACAGAAAGCATCACACATTGAAGACCCATTTTTAACGTGGTTCACCCAAAATGGTTGGGCTACGTCCACAAAACTTTTCTCTAAAAATTTCCTCAAAGTTCTTTGGGAATCCTTCCCAATTACAATGTTTATGAGCCTCGGCCCAAAGGAGATACCTTCCCCCAATCAAAATTTATGAGCCTCTGCTCAAAGGAGATACCTTCCCCTCTGCTCTGGAAATGATCCCTCGGAAGATCAACTGCCTCTACCTCTTGCCCGGCCACGTGGAACTCCTTTCCACCGAAGACCTCCTGTCCTCAATGCTTAGCCTAAGAGACCTCTGCCTTCTATGATCACGTCCACGGCAGCTCGACAACCTGTACCAAACACGGTCGGTCGGTCTAGTACAAGTCTTCCTCTATCTGTCGGATCTGTCCAACACTTGAACAAATCAATCCTCTACACACAAGCCTTCTCAAAGACTTGCCAAATCTGTCCTCGGGTTCTTCTCAAAGAACCGGTGCTCCTCTGTCCTCAAGTTCTCCGATAGAACTATCAAAACTCAGCTCACAAGTCCTCTGCTAGGACCTGTCCAAATCTGCTCACAAGTCCCCCTCGAGAACTCCCCCCAACTCAAACTCACAAGTCCCCCCCGGCACTGTGCCCAAAACTGCTCACAAGTCCCCACTCGAGGAACTTGTCCAAAACCTCAGCAAGCTCACCAAGAAAAACTTTCTTAGTAGGAAATCACAAGGTGAATTGTTAGAGACCCAATGTGATTTGTCAAACTCATAGAAGCATAAAGAGAATTGTTAGAGACTCAATATGTTCTATACTCAACTCCCAATCTCAAAACTCAACTCAAATCAACTCAGCTCAAACTCAATCTCAAATCTGAAAACTCAACTCAAACTCAATCTCAAATCTGAAAACTCAACTCAATATCTGAAATGGATAGGATAGAATGCTTTCTTTCAAGAACATGAAACTCCAACAATTGCCAACTATGCAAAGAATCACATAACAATGATACTCATGTTCTTTTCACCATCAATTAGGGCTTCAACAACAATGCTCATCAAACAAGGTTCAATCAACACCATTCAGCTCAAAACACAACCTTGAAGCATTTCACAATCAACATCAAAAAAAGGAAACAAGTAGAACTCCTTTTCTCTCCAATATTGTTTGAACAAAAGCATCCACCAACTCAACTCACAATAGCACACACAACTTTTCAAATCATCAACAAAGGAGTAAGCTCAACACTTTAACCAAGTAAAGAATAGCTTGATTATTACCAATTTAATGAAAGCAAATATCAATCTCAAAGCTGCCCACTTAAGGTTTCACAACTTCACACAAGAAGCAATTGACCTTAAAACATCATGCTTTCATTTCCATAAACAACCAAAAGCACTCTCAACATTACAAGAAAGATTTAACCCTTATACACCTTATTTCTCCCTTATAGTCTTATCACAAATAAAATTTATCTCTCATAAGAATGCAATAAGATATTTCAACAACATCTTCAAAAAGAATCTTTTATCAAAATACAAACAAGCTTTAAACTCCTTATAACTCCTAAGCTGTTTTTCCCTCTAACAAACTTCCTCCATCCGCAAAAACACTTAGCAAAAATTAATTTCGAAAATACCTTAGCCACATCAAAAATCGCTATGGAGAAATTTGCGCATGAATTCTAACACCACCTGCTGCGTCCACTTCACGACGAAAAACCCTTTCGCGATATTCGAACGTGAAACCTCCCGTTCGGGTAGCGCGCCAACAACCTAGCCGCTACCGGTGCGCCAAAGGCACCCGGTGAGGTTTAAACCTCACGCTGTTAACCTTGATCCTTCTGCACCAGGGATAAAATGAAACCACAGTCCCTTCCTTTCCTCTGCCGTGACACGACGACAATAAACTTTACGACGGATTCGACAAACGGCGAGTGCAGACAAACGAACAGCGGATCCACGAAAATCAGCGAAGACACAGTCGAATTTACAGCGAGCAACTCCTTTCGAAATTTGGATGGGATGATTCTTTGTTTTCATCGAGGGAGATTTATATGCAATTTACCATAAGCTCTTTGACGTCGGCGAGGAGTTTAACACGTCGACGGAGGTCTTGGCTAGCGCCCACAATGTTAAAACATTTGCGCCATGGATTAGGAGAACCCATTGCAAATAATAATTTATTTATTTAAAAATAATTAAATGGAACCTTAACAAGGTTTTTAATTATTTAAATAAATACTTCCTCCTGGACCCAAATGCATTAAAACAATGCATCCACTATAATCTCTAAACCTGCCAACTTGGGGTTTGCAAAAGACCTTTGAAGCTGTCATGCCGTAACCTTCATCAAAACAAATTATTTGACATCAAATCAAATTCCTTCAAGAGCTTCTTGACATCAATGACAACTTATACACTTGAGCAAAGGCAATGTACCCAAAGTACCCAAAATTGCCAACACATTAAAGTAGAAATATAACTCTAACCAAAGCCATGCATTGGTATCTAATAATTATTAACCTTCCTAAGAACATTCTAAGAAGGGAAAAACTCTAAAATTCCCAACAAGTAAAGTAAGTCAAATCTCAATATTCACAAATCCCAAGGTCAGGATATAACTCTACTCCATTGCAACAATAACATGCTTATCTGATTGACGAAGAGATATGCCAAAACTAGTCATCAACACATGTGTGAAGGTAAGGAAAGAATCCTATCAACACTTTTAATCTATATGGGTGTTCTTGGGTGACATATCTGGTCATAACGATTTGCTATCAACTTGGTGTTGTAATCACAATGACATTGAGAGGGGGGGGGTGAATCAGTGTGTTCTTTAAAATTTCTAAAACATATGATTTTAAAACCAGCAGTAGTTTAAAGCTAGATAAAAGAGATACTAAATGCATCAAGAAAGCATCACACATAACACAACATTTTAACGAGGTTCACCAATGTGGCTACTCCTCAAAAAGACTGCTTGGACTACCATCCAAATCCAGTCAATGCAAAGCTACAACTTTACATAATCCTTTACCGGCACCAAGCTGGAAGGAGCACCAACCCCTTAACTTTATCTGCTACAACGAGAATGGAGCACCAACTCCTATTTTACCGGCACCCTACTGGAAAGAGGCACCAACCCCTTATGCCAAGCTACAACTTGGAAGACAATAATAAAAATTGCAGAATAAAACTTTCACCTTAATTTTCATGATCTGCCATTTTTTGCATTCATTGTATGTATGCATTCTGCACTTCTGCGCAAAATGATTCGCACTATCCGACCACTTCTCTATATTTCTTTGCACTCTCTGTCGTATTCAGTTTATCGATTACTTCTGTAAACTGCGCATTGTCACTTCGGACTTAGAACACGACTTCTGCATATCGCGCTCTTATCATCCATGCACTCACGATCTATAGATCCGAATTATGACTCTGCACTTTCCTCAACCGAACTTGATGCAATCACCCTTCTCGCACTTACACATTATCTCATCGCTATATTCTCTATACTGCCATTCCAAAGAACTAACACTTTTCTCACTCTCTGGATCGAAACGACTTGCTCTCGGCTTCACGTGAACTTGTTTCGCACCTTTCACATCTATTCCACACCTTAACCTCGCAAAGACCCCCTTTTTATAGAAGAGAATACCATATCAAACATCTTCTGTAACTCAAAGACGTCTTGCAAACCCTAATGAAGTCAACATGAAACCCTAGAATTTTTCTGGTGCTTAACCTTTGTGATTGTCGGTTGCAAACCCTAAAAACTCCATCGTAAAACCCTAGTAAGTGTCGACTTTAAAACCCTAAAGACGTTCGTTGTAAAACCCTAACACATGTCGGCTTCAAAACCTCAAAGATGTCTGCTGTAAAACCCTAGCAATTGTCGACTTTGAAACCCTAACGACGTCCACTGTAAAGCCCTAGCAACTGTCGACTTCAAACCCTAAAAACCATCGGCCTCGATTCAAACTTGTCGGCCTCAAACTCTTCTGCCACCTTCACCACCTTCCTGTAGCTTATTTCCATGAAATGGCAACACGTCGCGATATCGCGACACTTTTTGTGTCCGTACACCTCCTTGACTTTGTCATCATGAAATCGTGACCCTTTTGGCCGTTGACAGCTTTGCCTCCGTTCTTGTCATGAAATCGTGACACTTTGATCAGTTGCTGACGTCATCATCATTCTTGTCATGAAATCGTGACGCTTCGGCTTCTGGCGGCTTTTCTCGCAACCTGTCATGAAATCATGACACTTTTAGCTTTTGCTGATGTCATCCACAATCTTGTCATGAAATCGTCGAGCTTCGCTTCGGCGTTTTCTCCACCTTGTCGTGAAATCGTGACACTTTCAACTTTGGACGGTCATCTTCATCTTTGTCGTGAAATCAGCGAGCTTTCGACTTCCGTACATTTGTGCTTCATTCGGTAGCGAAATCGCTACAACTTAGTGCCTTGTGCTTTCAACTTGCTTTTACCCGTGAAATATTGACTTGTGCCTTACACTTTCGACTTGAAGCATAATCGCTGCACCTTTGAGTTACCCCTTGGACTGTAGCGAAATCGCTACACCTTCGTGTTGAGTATTTTCACCTTGTAGCGAAATCGCTACACCTTTGTTTTGCGCAACTTTTACCCGTAGCGAAATCGCTACACCTTTACTTTGTGCCTTTGCAACTCGTAGCGAAATCGCTACACCTTTACTTTCTTGCTGAAATCGCTACATCCTTTTTACTTAACACTTTCTCCCTGCTTCTGCCTGCGAAAATTCAACATGTAGCGAAATCGCTACAGTTACTCAACTTAGCTTCTTGGCCTCCGACATGTCATGCGAAATCATGACATTTTTATTCCTTCATCTTTCCTTTTCCTCCCACCTTTTTGGTTGGCCTTCTCTCTCCTCCGACTTGTCGCGATATCATGACATTTTCGGTTGCACTTTCTCTCTCCTCACTTTCGTCGTGAAATCGTGACATTTCTTATTGCACTTTCTCTCTCCTTCGACTTGTCACGAAATCGTGACAGAAAACATGTCGCGATATCGCGACAGTTTTCTAACTTGTCTTTTTCTTCGAATTTTTTCTATCTTCTGCATCTGAATGACTTCTGATCTGTCTACCCACTGCATCCTTGGATCTAGCTGCCTGTGTTGACAACAATGACAACCTTCTTGCAACACCTTGCTCAACAATCTCCCCCTTTGGAATTGTTGGCAACACCTGTATACATTCCTGTAACTCTTCTCCCCCTTTGTCAATAATACCAAAGGGCTGCTGCAGACTCTCCCTGTGTCCATCCTCACACTTCTCAGGCACAATTTGACTCCCCCTGAGTTCATCCTCATGCACTCAAGTGCTCCCCCTAAGAAAGTGATCCCTGTAGCTAGTCACTTCTTAGGAAGTGTGACTACTCCTAATTTGCTCCGAAGATACTCAAATACTTCCTTGGGCAAAGGTTTTGTAAAAATATCTGCTACCTATTATGTAGTTGGGACATAGTCCAATTTAACTTCTCCTTCGCAACTTTTTCTTTCAAGAAATGATACCTTATAGCAATGTGCTTTGTCCGTGAGTGCATTCTTGGATTCTTAGAAATATTGATTGCCTTTGGTGTTGTCACACTTTACTGATATTGGTTCACTAAAATTAATACCTAGATCTTTCAAGGTTTGTTTCATCCACAAAACTTGTGTGCAACATGTTCTTCTGCAATATATTCTGCCTCAGCTGTAGATAAAGACAATGACTCTTGCTTCTTACTATGCCATGCAACCAATCTGTCCCCCAAATAGAATGCTCCTCCATTGGTACTCTTTCTGTCATCAACACATCCAGCCCAATCTGCATCGAATATGATATAAGAGTGAAATCTTTGCCTTTTGGATACCACAACCCATACTCCATGGTGCCTTTGAGATACCGAAAAATCCTTTTAACTATTGTTACATGAGTCTCTTTGGGACTGGCCTGAAATCTGGCTACCATGCAAACTGCCTGCAGAATATCAGGTCTAGTTGCAGTTAAATATAGTAAGCTTCCTATCATTGATCTATACATGGTTTGATCTACAGGTGGAGATTTGTCTTCTTTACTCAACTTGCGACCTGTTGTCATGGGCGTCTTGGCTAGCTTCTTGTCCTCCATAGTGAACCTCTTTAGCATTTCTTTCACATATTTGATTTGAGAAATGAATATACCTTTCTCATTACGATTAACTTGTAACCCCAGAAAGTAAGACAGTTCACCAATCATTGACATTTCAAATTCATTATGCATCTTGTTTGCTAAGTCTTTACATGATTCATCTTTGTTGCTGCCAAATATGATATCATCCACATAGACAACAAGAACAATGAGATGCCCATCTTCTGTTTTCACATACAGATTATTGTCCACTAATCCTTTCTTGAATCCCTATTGAGAGAGATAATTATCTAGCCTAGCATACCATGCCCGTGGTGCTTGTTTTAATCCATACGAGTGCTTTCTTTAATTTGCGAGACAAGGTTGGGATCTTCACTGATTTGAAAACCATCTGGTTGTTCAATATATACCTCCTCTTCGAGTTTCCCATTTAAGAAGGCAGATTTTACGTCCATCGATATACCCTAAAGTTTTTGTGAGCTTGCTAAGGCCAAAAACATTCTAATTGCTTCTAATCGGCCCTTTGGAGCAAATGTCTCTTCAAAATCAATGCCTTCGACCTGTGCATATCCTTTACAAACCGGTCTTGCTTTGTTCCTAATGACCTTGTCCGTCTTCATTTAATTTGTTTCGAAATATCCACTTGGTGCCGATTACATTCTTGTTTGCAGGTCTAGGTACTAACTCCCAAGTTCTGTTCTTTTCTATCTGATCTAACTCTTCATTTATTGCCTTCATCCAGCTGTCATCTTTGCTTGCTTCATCTATGTTTTTGGGCTCAATGCTTTGGATAAAAGAGAGTAATTACTTATTACTTTCTTTCTTGTCTGAATGCCAGCTGTGGGATCTCCAATTATTTGGTCTCTAGGATGATTTTTTTGCCAGCTGCCCGTTTTGAATTTTTTGTTTTCTTGCATCTCTGAGTCATCTGATAAGTCATCTGTATCAGTCGTAGATGTATTTTCTGTGCCATGTACTTCATCACCTTCAATTACTTCTTCGTAGATTGGGTAGTTTTCTTGAAAATTAACTATTTGTTTCCTCCCTTCATCGAATTTAACATCTGCATTGTCCACAATTTTCTTGAGTCTCTTGTTGTAGCATTTGTAAGCTTTGCTATGTGGAGAATAACCAACAAACACACCTTCATCTGCTCTATCTTCAAACTTTCCAAGGTTGTCATCAGTTTTTCTGATGTAGCATTTCTGACCAAATACTTTGAGATGTTTTGTTGTTGCTTTTCTACCAAACCACAACTCATACGGTGTTTTGCATTCATGAGTTCTTAACATATACCTGTTTTGAATGTATATTGTTGTGTGAACTGCTTCTTTCCAGAATCTATCTGCTATTTTGCTTTTTGCCAGCATGGTGCGTGCCATTTCTTGAATTGTTCTGTTCTTCCTTTCTACTACACCATTCTGCTGAGGAGTTCTGGCTGCTGAATATTGTCTCCTGATACCATATTTTTCATGGTATTCTAAAAATTCATTCGAAATGAATTCTCCTCCTCTGTACGATCGCAAGCATTTAATCCTTTTCCCTGTTTCATTCTCGACTAGTTGTTTGAAGGCTCTGAACATTTCAAAAGCTTCTGTTTTATCTTTTAGGAAGAATATCCATGTCATTATGGAAAAATCATCAATACACAGCATAAAGTATTTGTCGTCGTTTATGCTTTGAGTCCTCATGGGTCCGCATAAGTCTGTATGAATGAGTTCCAAAGGCCTGCTAGTATGGTATTCTTTTGTTTTAAATGAAACTCTGGTCTGCTTTCCCTTCTGACATGAAGCACACACACTGTTTGCAGGTTTCTTAATGGTTGGAATATCTCTCACTGCTTGTTTAGAGCTGATTCTTACCAGATTATCAAAACTTATGTGTCCAAGCCTCTTATGCCACAACCAGTTCTCTTCTTCTTGTCCCATGAAGCACATACCTTCTGAAAATTATGAGAGTGTGTATAGGTTGCCAGACGTCCTTGAGCCGGTTGCTATCAATTTCCCGTTGTTTATTTTTCGACTTCACAACCCTGCTTCTTGAAAACCACTTCATGTCCTTTATCACAGATTTGACTCACACTTAACAGATTATGTTTCAAACCATCCACATATAAAACTTCTTCCGACTTGATTTTCCCTTCACTAATTTTGACCGATCCTTTACCTATTATTTTGGCTCCATCATTATTGCCGAACTTCACAGAACCACCCTCATATTTCTGTAGATTTTCAAATTTTTGTTTATCACCTGTCATATGACTTGAGCAACCACTATCAAGAATCCACGGTACATATTTATTCTGAGCTCTAAAAGTTATCTGCACTATTAAAGATTCTTGTTCTTTCTTAAGTTGTTCCTTTTGTTTCCATTACTGTCTTAAGCTGTGGTGTTGGGTTCTAGTTGGGATTTCCCATTTTCATAATTTTGCACATATCCTTCAGAAGAAATTCTATTGTGTTTTGCCTTATATGGTTGAGTTCTTCTTTTATGAGATTGATATGGAACGGAAATACCACGACAGTTTATGGCAATATGCCCGAAGTTGTGACACTTAAAACATTCTCTTGCATAACTCATTAGAGGAGCAAAAGCATTTTTACTAGTGAAACTTCTTGGACCTATATTGTATTTGCAGTCAACAATTTTATGCCCATAACCATTACATTTAAAACAAAAACCATAGAAATAATGATTGAACCTGAAATATGGTCTTGGCCAAGTTGTTGCAGGAGCCTTAGATCTTCTTTTCTTTTGATGTATGACCTTGGTAAAGCCATCATTGTCAGCTGCTATTTCAGGACTGGTATTACAACTTTCTTTTGCCTGATTTGTTTTTCTTTCCACAGCCTGTTTCTTGTCTTTACTCTTTTCACTTTCAACATTGCTTGCCTTTGGTCCACTTGATGATTCTCCTTCAGTAAAGCCCAGACCGAATTTGATACCTGTGGATCTTTGATCGCTTAGAATTTTGTCCAGCTTCATCGAACTTTCTTCACGTTTTAAATGACAGTTGATTTTTCGATCCGGCTCTTGTATCCGTATTCGGAGACTAACATTTTCTTCTTCCAATTTGCAGCTAGTAATCTATCTTCATGGTTACCTGTATTTCAAGATCTTCGGACATTTTCTTGTATTCTTCTATCTGTGTTTTTAGGCTGGCTATAATGTCATTTGCATCCTTAAGTTTCCTTGACAGTTTTTCATTCTTCTTTTTCTCAGATTTCCATTCCATGAGAGCAGACACCAGCTCACCCTCTAAATCAACTTCAGCCTCATCTTCTTCAATAGATACTTCAGAGTTCATTCCCTCTCTGTTTTCTGTGTTTTCTGCCTCTTCTGATTCGTCTATTTCAAACGCCATAAATAGAGCCTCACCTGTTCCTTCCTCAGAGTTTTCACTAGAACTGTCCTCTGAAGATTCTGCATTTCGGGAGATAAAGCTTTTCTTTTTGAAATTGCCTTTTCTGAAGTTTGTTTTCTTCCTCCATTCACCTCTTTCTTGATGTTGAGTTTCTTCACCTTTGTTCTTGTTATTGAGAGGACATTTGGTAGCAAAGTGTCCAATGCCTCCACAATCGAAACATTTAAGAGGTAGCTTCCCTTTGTATTTTCCTTTTCCTTTCTTCAGTTTTCTTACAAAATTTGCTTCCATTTCATCCGAATCATTCTCTTCTTCATATTCTTGTTTTGTGCTTTTGCCTTTTAGAGCTTTGAAGGCTGCTTCTCTATCGGTGGGATTAGATCTTCCTATTCTCATTTCAAAAGCGAGTCAAAGAACCATGCATCTCATCCATACTAAAATGATTTAAATCTTTGGCTTCTTCTATGGTAGAGACTTTTGAATCAAATCTAGGAGGAAGTGATCTCAATACCTTTTTCATGATAGCAGCATCGGTTAGTTCTTCACCAAGACCTCTAATTGAATTCGTGATCCCATTGACTCTTTGCATGAAAGTCTCTATGTTCTCATCATTGTCCATCTTTAAAGATTCGTATTGAGCTCGATGTGCTTGAAGTTTGGCCTCCTTGATCCTATCATCTCCTTCATGAATTTTCTCTAGTTTATCCCGAGATATCTTTTCTTGATTCACAATTTATGACCTGACTAGCTCACTGTCAACTAGTCCACACATAATAGCATTTCTTGCTTTTGAATCATATTCAAATGCCTTTTTACCTGTAGTGTCCGTTGGAGCGGTGGCAGGAGCTTTGTAACCATTAACTACCGCACCCCAGATGTCAAAGCCCAAAGCACTGAGATATGTCTGCATTCTAATTTTCTAGAATGCATAATTTGTCCCATCAAACAGTGGCACTTTGTTCGAAGAGAATCCTTCACCACTTGCCATTGCGTAACTTCCAAGATCACCTTAGCTGTTTAAGCCTGTTCAGGAACTTGGCTCTGATACCAATTGTTGTAATCACAATGACACTGAGAGGGGGGGGTGAATCAGTGTGTTCTTTAAAATTTCTAAAACATATGATTTTAAAACCAGCAGCAGTTTAAAGGAGATAAAAGAGATACTAAATGCATCAAGAAAGCATCACACATAACACAACATTTTAACGAGGTTCACCAATGTGGCTACTCCTCAAAAAGACTGCTTGGACTACCATCCAAATCCAGTCAATGCAAAGCTACAACTTTACATAATCCTTTACCAGCACCAACTGGAAGGAGCACCAACCCCTTAACTTTATCTGCTACAACAGAATGGAGCACCAACTCCTATTTTACCAGCACCTACTGGAAAGAGGCACCAACCCCTTATGCCAAGCTACAACTTGGAAGACAATAATAAAAATTGTAGAATAAAACTTTCACCTTAATTTTCATGATCTGCCATTTTTTTGCATTCTACTGTATGTCTGCATTCTGCTACTTCTACGCAAAATGATTCGCACTATCCGATAGCTTCTCTATATTTCTTTGCACTCTCTATCGTATTCAGTTTATCGATTACTTCTGTAAACTGCACACTGTCACTTCGGACTTAGAACACGACTTCTGCATATCGCGCTCTTATCATCCATGCACTCACGATCTGTAGATGCGAATTACGACTCTGCACTTTCCTCAACCGAACTTGATGCAATCACCCTTCTCGCACTTACACATTATCTCATCGCTATATTCTCTATATTGCCATTCCAAAGAACTAACACTTTTCTCACTCTCTGGATCGAAACGACTTGCTCTCGGCTTCACGCGAACTTGTTTCGCACCTTTCACATCTATTCCACACTTAACCTCGCAACAGACCCCCTTTTTATAGAAGAGAATACCATATCAAACATCTTCGGCTGTAACTCAAAGACGTCGGCTGCAAACCCTAATGAAGTCAACATGAAACCCTAGAATTTTTTTGGCTGCTTAACCTTTGTGATTGTCGGCTACAAACCCTAAAAACCCCCATCGTAAAACCCTAGTAAGTGTCGGCTTTAAAACCCTAAAGACGTTCGTTGTAAAACCCTAACACATGTCGGCTTCAAAACCTCAAAGATGTCTGTTGTAAAACCCTAGCAATTGTCGGCTTTGAAACCCTAACGACGTCCATTGTGAAGCCCTAGCAACTATCGGCTTCAAACCCTAAAAATCGTCGACCTCGATTCAAACTTGTCGACCTCAAACTCTTCTGCCACCTTCACCACCTTCCTGTAGCTTATTGCCACGAAATGGCAACACGTCATGAAATCGTGACACTTTTTGTGTCCGTACACCTCCTTGACTTTGTCGTCATGAAATCGTGACCCTTTTGGCCGTTGATAGCTTTGCCTCCGTTCTTGTCATGATATCGTGACACTTTGATCAGTTGTTGACGTCATCATCATTCTTGTCATGAAATCACGACGCTTGACTTCGGCGGCTTTTCTCGCAACTTGTCATGAAATCGTGACACTTTCACTTTCGACGTCATCCGCATTCTTGTCACGAAATCAGAGCTTCTCGGCTTTTCTCGCACCTTGTCATGAAATCGTGACACTTTCATTGCAGTCATCTTCATCTTTGTCGTCGAAATCGCGACGCTTTCGGCTTCCGTACATTTTGTGCTTCATTCGGTAGCGAAATCGCTACAACTTAGTGCCTTGTGCTTTCAACTGCTTTTACCCGTGAAATATTGACTAGAAAGCTACACTTTTGTGCCTTACACTTTCGACTTGAAGCATAATCGCTGCACCTTTGAGTTCTGCCCTTTAGACCTGTAGCGAAATCGCTACACCTTCGTGTTGAGTATTTTCACCTTGTAGCGAAATCGCTACACCTTTGTTTTGCACAAATTTTACCAAATCTATACACCTTTACTTGGCCTCCTTAGCCGAAATCGCTACACCTTTACTTTGCGCCTTTGCAACTCGTAGCGAAATCGCTACATCCTTTTTACTTAACACTTTCTCCCTGCTTCTGCCCGTGAAAATTCAACATGTAGCGAAATCGCTACAGTTTCTCAACTTAGCTTCTTGGCCTCCGACATGTCGCGAAATCGCGACATTTTCAACTATGCCTTCTCTCTCCTTCGACTTGTCACGAAATCATGACATTTTTGATTGCGCCTTCTCTCTCCTTCGACTTGTCGCGATATCGTGACATTTTTGATTGCGCCTTCTCTCTCCTCCGACTTGTCGCGATATCGTGACATTTTCGGTTGCGCTTTCTCTCTCCTCCGACTTGTCGCGATATCGCGACATTTTCGGCTGCACTTTCTCTCTCCTCACTTTCGTCGTGAAATCGCGACATTTCTTATTGCACTTTCTCTCTCCTCCGACTTGTCGCGAAATCGCGACAGAAAACATGTCGCGATATCGCGACAGTTTTCTAACTTGTCTTTTTCTTCGAATTTTTTCTATCTTACGCATCTGAATGACTTCTGATCTGTCTACCCACTGCATCCTTGGATCTAACTGCCTGTGTTGACAACAATGACAACCTTCTTGCAACACCTTGCTCAACACTTGGTATACCTCAAGGACCATATAGGTAACTTCAATTACTGCAAATAATTAAGCAAGAACATATTCTAATACCTCGATATAACTTACATAACAACTCTACTAATAGTCTATCATTAAATATAAGGAGAAGTTACAGTGCACCAACGTAAACTAGCAATTCCTCTCATAGACCACACTGTCTTCTCTTTTGTATTCCATCATTGACTGAGAACTAGAAATCCCTCTCATAAATCATGCTATCCTCTCTTTCATCTTCCATCACCAATTGAGAACTAGAAATCCCTCTCATAGACCACATTGTCCTCTCTTTCATCTTCCATCGTTGATTGAGAACTAGCAATCCCTCTCACAGACTGCGTTGTCCTCTCTTTCATCTTCCATCGTTGACTCCTCTCCTCAAATCGACAAGTCACTCCCCCATGTCACTAGAGTAAAATCTCCCCCAAAACTCCCACATTCATAAGTTTTGAAATATCATTAATGGAACTCAAATTTTCTTCTTTCCTTTACCAAAAATATTGGGTTCCTCAAACTAGCTTGTGCTCATCTATTGTTATGAGCACGATCCTCCACTTCTCTTGGATACTCACCGAATATTTTCTTCATAAACCAAACCAAAGGTTCTCAAATCATTACGATGTCCTCCTCTTGCTAATATGATGATAAGATCCACTTAATTAAAGTGGTAATTCAAATTACATATGCAAATGTAACGTGTCCAACATCAATCGCCCCTTCACATAATACTTGCCTTCTTTTAATATGGTCAAATAAAGCATTTCTCAGAGTTTCTTATACCAAATGTCATATACATTTCTTTTCAAATATTGACATAACCAAGCTAATAAAGATATATTCCTTAACATATTACCTGGATGAGATATGAAAATAATTGATTTAAGTATCCGATTTATACAAAATTACTTATTAGAAGAATATTTGAACATCAAATACATTCTATCCTACATTAGTTGTACTTTCTCCCTGCAAGTTGTAATAAGAAACTTATTGGAAAAAGATATTTTATTCTTATTTCCTAAGTAATATAACCCGTAGGACATCTCGTTAATTCTTTTTGAGTAAGGTATCTTGCTCTTAGTGGATAAGTCTTCCTTCCAACCTTGAATAAACCTGTTCATGTGATGTAAGCGAGGTCATTAGTAGTATCACATTTTTACATAAAAGTATATCCTTATAGAAAATAAACATGTAAAAATCATTCATTTCATCAATAGATTACATCACTATCCATCATGAAGTATATATATATATATATATATATATATATATATATATATATATATATATATATATATATATATATATATATATATATATATATTATATATATATGAAATAAACATGATATAATCAATAATTTCATTAGCACATCTATAAAGCAAAACATAATTCATCAAATGAAATGTCTAACATGGAAGGGTTATGAAAAATCTGATTTTAAATCATCTATTAATTATAATCCTATTCAGAGCTCAATTTTATATATGATACTTGATGTGTTGTGTTATGTTATATATATATAATTTATTATTATTATTATTTTTTTGATTGGGTGGTAAAAGGGGTTTTGAAAGGACCTCAAACCTTTTACAACTAAAATAGACCTTAAAGAAACAACACTAAGAAAAACACGAATGGAGCTCTAGAGAGATCTTGCAACCAAACACAAAATACAAAAGTGAAGCTCCAAAGAGATGAAGAGGCCAAAATCTAAAAGAAAAAATTGGGTCATGAAGGATATAAAAACATCATACAATAAATAAAAAGGGCACCAAGCCCAATAAGAGAATTAACTTTTGCCCAATAAAATTGTCGCCCAAAAATTTCAATTTAAATTTAGATTTTAAAAAACCCACTTGAAAATTCAAACCAAATATTTGAAACTAGAATCCCACCCAAAAGCACATGAAAATCCAAAAGGTCAACTATCATCCACTCCTAGCAAATAATGAGTCCAGGCTTCCCTCCATACATCAATTAAAAAAAGCATAGAGCCCCAAGAAAAAGCCAACATCTACCCAAGCCAGTTATCGCCCAAAATTAGACTTGGAATTTAAAAATCCCACCTAGAATTTTAAATCATTTTTTCTAAATAGGGTTCCCACCCATAAACACAAGGACAACCATAAATCTAGTTATCTTCCACTTTGTAGCAAAAAAATGAATCCAAATCCTATGAAAATTAGTACATTAAAACCTGAGCTCGAGCATAACAGAAAATCAAACTTGATCTAAAAAATTCTTGAGAAAGTGAATAGATGAAATTCAAGCCACAACAATGAAATGTTTATGGACCTTCATCCATTTCCATCGAAAGAATTTTGAAAGAGGATCTCCAAACCCAACAAACTCATACAAACTCGGCTAGGATAGTCCTAAGAGAAACTGTTGACCAGTCTACATCCAAATCTCATAAGGATGTCCTACATAAAGTTTATAGGACCCTAAAAAGATAGATCCATGAACTTATCCAATAAACCTTTAGGATTTTCTTCAGATCCCCATGTAGCAAGAACCATGCAAGAAAAAAATTAGAATTTTACACCCATATCCCTTCTAACACAACAACCATTAGGGAGATAGCCTACAAGAACCTCCAAAGATCCTACAAGAACCTCCAAAGATCCACCAAATGATCAAAATTCTCAAGCATGATAGTTATAGAGTCAGAACACAAATAAAGAACAACTGAACACCTGTTTACATCAACAATAGAGAAACCTAGACTAAACAATCTAGAGAAGCCCCATGCACAACATACTCCACACTGCCAACCAACAACTCACCTAAATACTGGGCTAAGCTAGGATCAAACTTCCAACCCATGGTGGGCCTTGAGGAAAGGATAACTATCTTATATCCTTAGAAAATACAATTAGAGAAAAAATATGAGTTTCCCCATCCACTAATGGGAGAACCAATTGAAACTCCCCAAAATCCCCAAACAAGAGAACAAAACAAATATCCTTAGCAACATCCAAGAGGACTATACGACTCTCACTAGGCTAAAAACGAATCTCCTCTGCTATAGATGAGAGCACCCAAAAAAACTCTTTGAAAAATATCGTCATGAGACCAAAAAGAATCTCCTCAACTCATGAGACCAAAAAGGATCTCCTCAACTACAGACAAGAAATCCAAGCAAATATCTCCGTAGAAATGGAAAACTAGACAAGACTTTCCAGAGGATGTAAAAATCAGCCAAAAATCCCAAAATATACAAGAACATCAAAAACCCCAATTCTTATTAGCTCTAAGCCTGCATAAATAACAAAAACCTCAGTAAAACCATAGCTCCAAAATAAGGGATCCCTTCCAAGACCACTCAACCTCTCAAACTCTCTTCCTCCTATTTGCATTAATTATTTATTTATTTATTAATAGTGACTTGATCATTTAATTATAAATATATATCAAGATTTTATTATTGATGTCATATCTTAAACAATATTAGAACAAAGAATAAAATGACATAAAAATTAAGTAAAATAAAATACTATAAAAAAACCCATATAGATTGAAAAGATCGCAAGTAAAATTTTTAAATCTCTTTAAAATATTGCAACTTTTGTTTTTGAGGATACATTAAAACTTTTATATTGAACTCAAAAATAAATAAAAACAATCAATAATTGAATTAATAAAAAAGCAAACATAAATTAAAATAATTATATTCAAAAGAAAATTTAATTATTATTATTATTTTTTTTATAATACACCCATCCCCTCACACACTCACCCACCTACACTACTTCCTCACACACTCACCCACACCCACGCCACAGTTTGAACCTTAGACCTTCCGAAGAAGAGCCAAAGTTCAATCCATTGCGTTGCCCCTTAAAACTTAATTATTATTTTTCATTTACGCATATGAAATTCATCATAAAAATACTTCACATAACCACAAAACCACATAGCTATATTTTTTTTAGTACATTGTATTCCTGTGCATGTAAGTTAAATTTTTATCTGAAAATAACTTTTTTACCATTTATGTAATTTAATAATTTTTGAACTTTTATTTTAATTTAAATATATTTTTCAACTAAAAATGTAAAAATTTACAATAGAGCTTTGTACAAGATGTCTCTCTATTCATTTAAAAAAATCTACTAATCATGTAATTAATGAGTCCATGCACACTCCAAAGAAAGACACTATACATACTCTAACCACTAACCACAAGACACTTACTTATTTGGAAGGATACAATAATTTCCATATTTTTTCAAATGAGTTTATATATGTTTTTATGAGGGATTCTGGTCTCTTATACTGAGTGGGGTTTGAACCTTAAACCTTTCAAAGAGAGACCAAAACTCTTACCACTGTAATAACCTTACAACTTACAATAACTTTCATATTAATAAGAAAACTCTTAGAAAATATTTGCTTATTTAAATGTAATTGAATGTTAATATTAATTAACCTAGACATTTCCTCCTATATAAATGTTAGAGACTATGATTGAATTTAATGGTATCCATAATAATTGAATTCAATTATCATTCAATATTAAAATATCTTTTAGCCCTCTTATAAATTTAAGAAATCATTTTCTAAATGTAAATTAAGCCCGCATTTCTTAATTGCCAATCTTATCTCAAATAAAGTTGGTTTTTATACACGGGGGAATAGTTACAACTACAATCATTTTATACTACCAAGCGGAGTTCAAATCCTGGGGCTGACCCCCTATAACCCCTATTCCATTTCATTATTTAGCTTGATGTGAAATGGACCAGTAGGTGCTCGAGATTTGTACTGTTGTCATCGGTTTGACGCACACTCAAAATATTCAGATCGGACTATTACCTTTGCAAAGGGTTGGCTTCCCCCAAGGTTTGAACCTAGGTTTCTTCTTAGTAAGTGTCCAGCCACACCTGCACTTACCAATCCACCTAACCCTTGGGGGATCCCAAATAAAGTTGTCATTAATTTTTCAAATTACTTAACTTTGTTTTGTTTAGAGATTTTTTTTAGATTTACTTTTGTAATTTATAAAAACTTTTTTCCTATCAAAATTTCCTATTTTTTTATTTTTAAAAATATATATTTAATTTTTACAAAGATTTTTTTAGTAATTAGTTGTAACTTTTTCATCCATAACGTTAAAATTTTAAATCACTATTTCAATGAAATTTTACCCCTATTTGTAAAAAATAAAACTTGATTTTAAAAAGTAAGTTTAACATTCTTTAAAAAAATCTTTTTATTATTATTTTCAATTGTGTGGTTTTTATTGGGGCTATTCTTATTAAAATCTTAGATTTTATAAGAGTTTTTAGAAATGAGTAGAATCAACATATTAATTAGTATTGTTTAAAAATAAATCCATACAAAGCAAATGACACCTAATATATGGGGATTTTTATGGACACCAAATAATCTCACTATAAAATGAACATAATTAATCTTCAACCAATAGTAAAATGTTTGGCATGATGGGGTGTTTATACCCAAATGCAAGTTAAATCTAGGTGACGGTTGTGAGACCAACCTTTAAAAATAAAATAGTAAAAATATTATAAAATTACCTTTATTAAGGTTTACATAGGTCCAAAGGAATAATATGAACAATACAAAAGTAAATGTCAGTCATGTCCTCAAGAGAGACTTAACCACCATATAATCCAATATACCCCCTTAAGATGAATAAGAGACATGAAGAGAGATTTTTACTTGTTATCCCCCTTAAGGGACACTCTCCTACCTTATGTAGCTCTCGCATCTGCACAAAAGTGATCTCGGGTATTATCTTGGTTAGAATGTGTGTTGTACATTGTGATGAAAGCAAAAAAACTAGATCAAGCATTCCACATAGGAATATCATGAATTGCATCCAAATATCTTCATGCTTTGTTCATTAATAAAATACTAGATTGCACAAGTTTGATGATGCTCTAATTATCACATCAAAGAGTGACTAAAAAATGCCAAGAATGTCAATATCCTCTAAAATCATGAGCACCCACCTATGATGCTTAGCTACCTCATTGGCAACATAATATTCAACCTTCATAAAAGATTGAGATATAGTGGATTGGCATTTAGAACATCAACAAATAGGACTAGATCCTAAATAGAACACAAAGCCTGTGATAGACTATCATTCATTTGAATCACTAGCCCAATTAGCATCTGTAAATCCTATTAAAATTGGAGGAGAGCCAACAAAGTAGTGAATACCTATTTTATAGGTCTCTTGGATGTGTCTAAGAATCTTCTTAGCTACTATTTAGTGACTCTCACAAGGTTACTATGTATATTTGGAATAATAATTGATAATAAAATTTATGTCAGGTCTAGTGTTAAAGAATCTAAGCTTATACTGAGAGGGGGGGTGAACAGTATAAGACCAAATTTAACTTTTATTTTCCAAAAAATATTATCCAATATTATTAATGGAAATATCAATAGTAGTAATCAAAGCAATGCATAAATCATCACACACAATAGAGACACCAATTTAACGTGGTTCACCCAATGTGGGCTACTCCATGGAGAAAATATTTCCACTAATTTCTCTTAACAAATCTCTTGGGAATTACTTCCCTATTACAATATTTATGGACCTCTGTCCAAAGGAGACACCAATCCCCTAATGCTCTGATTTGTGGATCACTCTCCATAGGAGAACTCTTTCCCCTTTTCTTTGGTTTGTGGAACTTTATCCAAGAGAACTCCTTTCTCCTCAACTGGTTCATGGATCTCTCTCCACATAAGAACTCTATATTATCAATTGGTTCACATATTACAGTCCACAGGAGAACTCTTTCCCCTTTCTATGGTTCGTGGATCTCTATCCATAGGAGAACTCTTTCTCCTATACTTTGGCTGATGATCTTCTAGAAGACTTCTGCCCCCACTTCTCTGGATTGTTGATCTCTCTCCACAAAATACCTTTGTCCTCTCTGCCCTGCCTAATGGATTTCTATTCACTGGAGATTGTTGTCCTCTACTATATCACCTCCAAAGCTTGCTATCAACTCTGTATCATATCTACACCAAACTCTATCTCAAGTTTAGTACAAATCTTCTCTAAATTTGTCTCAGGTATAGCACAAATTTTCTCATAGATCTATATCAAAATCTATCCTCAAGCCTTAACACAAAGCTTGATCCAATCACAAATCAACTTTGCTTAGATTTACCCCAAGCCTTAACACAAAGCTTGAACAAATCAGTCAATCAAATCTGCTTAGATTTATCCCAAGCCTTAACATAAAGCTTGAACAAATCAATAAATCAACTCTACTTAAATTTTCCCCAAGCCTTAACACAAAGCTTGAAAAATCAATCAATTAACTCTGCTCATAAGTCTTCACAAATACTTACCTCAAATATGCCTTCAAGTCCTCTCTAGAACTTGCTCAATCTACTCTCAAGTCTTCACAAATACTTGCCTCAAATCTACCTTCAAGTACTCTCAAGAACTTGCTCAATTTGCTCTCAAATATTCACAAATACTTGCCTCAAATCTGCCTTCAAGTCATCTCTATAACTTGCTCAAACTGCTCTCAAGTATTCACCAAGACTTACCTCAATCTACATTCAAGTCCTCTCTATAACTTTCTAAAACTGCTCTCAAGTATTCACCAAGAATTACCTCAAATATGCTTTCAAGTCCTCTTAAGAACTTGCTCAATATGCTCTCAAGTATTCACCAAGACTTACCTCAAATCTACCTTAAAGCCCACTCAAGAACTTGGTCAAATATGCTCAAACACTTTCTCAAAATAGCTCATAAAATATGCTCAATAAATCTCAAATAATGCTATCAAATGCTATGTCTAATAATCAAAGTAATGCCTTTAACTTGAAGCAGATTAGACATATTTTATTTAGAATTTGTTTAACCTCTGGACCATATAGAGAATGATGTACTCTATCAAAACTCAATATGTTCTACTCAATCATTAAGTATGTCACTTTCACAAATCTGATTTCTAATGTTTGCACATTTACTTTCAATATCACTCAAAACCAATGCTCAAGAATTTCACTCAATCATTCAACCAATGAAACACAACTTGCTTACAAACCCTAACCAAGTGTTTTCATACTTCTTCAAACAAAGGCACAATGTAGGTCTCAAACCCTAACTCAAATAATCTTCAATATCTATCTCAAATGTTCTCTAAACATTCACCCATGAAGCATATAAAAACTCACATAAATATTTCCAACAATGCTTATCAAACAATCCTTTTCACTCCACCTTATATTTCATAACATTCATTCAATCACTCTAAACAAAGGATAATGTGCTCATAAATTTTTTTGTGATGGAGATATGTCTTCAAAACCTATTTTACTCACAACCAATTTCTTTTTGTTTCACTTTCAAGGTTAGATAACAATGGTCTATCTCAAAACCTCAAAATGAATATTTACCTCATCAAATATTTCACCATACAAGAAATACAATAAAATGTCAAGTCACAAATACACCTTATCACTCCTTCACTTTCAATATAATATTCAACATATATCAAAATAAGGTTTCTTGTTTACACCTTATAATCTCCTTCTTTTCAAACTAATATTCAACACACATCAAAATAAAGTTCCTTTGTTTACACCTTATAATCTCCTTTTTTTCAAAATAATATTCAACACACATTAAAATAAAGTTCCTTTGTTTACACCTTATAATATCCAATACTTGGTTTAATTTCTAAGCACCAAAAAATAAAAATTAATTAACACCCCTTATGACTCCCTAATCAATTTCACTTATTTTCCTTTCACAATTTCAAAGCCTCAAAGTCAAATCATGTATTCCAAGACCATAGGAGCACATTAATTAAAAAGCATACCTTAATATTCTGCCCGTAAAAAATATATTGCACAAGTCTCAATGACCAACACCCAAGCTTGAAATTGTGACCTAAGCCATTGTAATGCCCTAGCCCAAGGCTAAGCTACCGCTTGGGCTACATACCCACATGAAAATAAACACCCACCTTTTTCCTTTTGAAATCACCTTTGCTGAAAACAAAAAATGCTTTATCCTCTTTGCAAAACAACTCGGTGGGATTCAAAACTGAAACCTTCCCTTTGCAAGTGCCTTAGCCATGTTCTTCCTACCACCTGTGCTACGCAACACTATGGAATATATCTTTTACACCAAGCGGATTTCTACACAACTCTGCTTCTCTCGCTTTAAAAACTCACACACGTCTTCTCTCTTTCGATATTCGAGCGCACGATTTTATTATCACTTGGGCATACAAAATCATTGGACTTAGGAAATGAAAAATCATTTCCCTTAAATACTCTTTATTTGGTTTTAAACACGTCAGCCCTCTCTTGCTTTAAATTCAAATTCGATTTGAAACTTTTGGCACCATAAATTATTTTAAATTTAAATTTTAACTTTTGTTAATAAATTTTAATTTAAATAATTTAAAATAAACCTTTGCAACCTTTTATAAAGGCTCAATAAACCTTGTCCAAGATATTTCTTTTTTAATATTTTTTTGGACCCAATTATTATAATATTGAAAAATATTATATTAATATTTGTCTTTCCTTTTAAACCATGGTCTCTTCTTTTCGACCAATTTGCTTACTTTTGGAATTAATTTTGCCTTGATCAATTTTAAACATATCAACCATAGAAGAATATTCCTGCCATACAAGGTGCTCTCTAACATCAACCTTTTGACCTTTAATCTTTTGACATCAAACCTTTTGACATCAATGAAAACACAACTTACTCAAAATTTCCAACAAGTGTAAGGTAGATAAGTCCACCCACAAGAGACCTATACAATGTAGTATCCACCAAAGGAGTGGCTTAATCAACCTTAAGATTTAGGTATGAAGCAAAAGAAGTCAGAGCAGACTTGCAATTCTCCATATTTAAATGCTAAAGAAGATCCAAAGCATACTTGGGCTATGAAATGGTGATGCCAAAATTTGGTTGATCAATCTAAATCCTAAAAAAAAATGTAAAAGCCTCAAATCTATCATCTCAAAAGTGAAATGAAGGTATTACTTCATATCCTAGATTAAAAAAAGAGTTACCAATGACAAAAATACCATCAACATACAAAAAAATCACCAAAGTTCTCCATCTTGATGTTTGATGTAAACATCATGTTTGGCCTCACATTGCTAAAACCCATAACTAAGAAAAAAGAATTGGATCTTCTCATACCATGTATGGGGATCCTACTTAAATTTGATACAAGGACCTAGTTAGATGAAAAATAAAAAGAGTATATCCCTCAAGCTTAAAATAAGGTGAGTGTTGCATGTATATCCCCTCCTAAATCTCTCCATGTAGAAAGGCACTCTACACATCCATCCGGTGCACCTTACATCCATTTGAGGTAGTGATAGAGATAATCATCCTAACTGAGCCCATCCTAGCCACTAGTGCAAATGTTTTGGAATAGTCCACTCCCTCCTATTGAGATAATCCCTTAGAAACAATGCATACCTTGTGCTTCTCCACTTGGTCATACAAAGTATACTTAGTACTATATCATCATTTGCATCCAACAACATTCTTCTCTTCTAGAAGAAGAACTGACTCCCAAGTATTGTTCTTCATCAAAGCCTCATATTTTGCCAATATAGCATTTTCTCACTTTGGTCGACCCTTTGCCTAAGAATATATGAGAAGATCCTAATAATGAACAACCTTCAAAAGAAATGCTCAAGAAGGAGCCTTTTGATGTCACTCTAGATACAAAATAGGTTGAACATCCTTCGGATGCATATTAAACCACTTGGGTGTTAGACAAAATAATGAAGAATCATGTGCATTTTATGGAAAATTAATATTAGAACCTAAAATTGAAAAGTCTAACTCAAAATCATCACTCATATCATCATGCAAAGCTAAAACACTTTGAATTGATGTGTCTTTTTCAAGATTCCCTAAATATAGAAAATAAGGTGTTTCCTATGGTTCTAATCATGAAGGGGTTAAATAAATAGGTAATGGACCTCCACTCAAAGATAAATATGAAGAAGATTCTCTAATGGGAATAAAGCCAACCAAAATATTGGAATAAATAACTAAAAGCTAAAATGATCAAAGGATTAGAATAATAATTTACCAAATGGTCAGGTGGTGTGGTGGAAGGAGCACTTAGAAGGACCTCATAAAAAATGACTTCTCTTTGGATAAAAACCTCATACCTTTAAGGATAATAAAGGTAATATTCCTTTGAGGTATTTGAATACCACACAAAAATACACTTGTGACTCTTTTGTGTCTCCCTCTTTTAAATATCCTTAGGTATATGAAACCATATTGAAAACCCAAAGATACAAATTTGGGATACATTAGGCTTATTCCTAATCAAACTCTCAAGAGATGCCATGCTTTGAACTACCTTGGTAAGAACTTTGTTGATGATATATGTTATACAAGTGATGGCCTCACCCCAAAAATTATGATCTATCCTCTTAGCATATATTATACATTGTGCCATCTCCATGATCACCCTATTTTTCTTTCAACCACACCATTTATTTTAGGAGTATAGTGAATGGTACTTTGATATGCAATCCCATGAGAATCCAAAAATACATGAATGGCATAACTCATGTGTTCACCTCCCCTGTTTGTCCTTAGACATTTTATTTTTTTATCTAACTAATTCTTAACAAGTTCCTTGAAGGTCTTGAATCTCTCAAAGACCTCATCCTTAGTGTGAATAGTCTACAACCACACATATCTAAAAAAAACATCAATAAAAGGAAGTACCTATTTCTTGAAAGATATGATATACCCATTGTATTAATAGAAAAACACCATGCATGAGCCAGAAGGGAATATGATATTTTATTACAAAATTTTACCTTTTTCCTTTACATAAATTCCCTATAAGGGCTTACAACATAGATTCCTTTATGGTTGAGGAACTCTTTTTATGCTATAAACAATATCACTAATGGTGCTAAAAAAAACTTTCTCTAGCTACAACAAAAAATGTGGAGTTTTTTATGGGCTTGGATGTTCTTGGACCCTGCTTTGTTGCCTTTGAATTTAAAATGGTTGCACCTTAGAAGCACCTACACACAACTGGAAATAAAAAATCATTAAACCAAAAGGAGACCCACCTTAGTTGGATCCATGTCAAGGAAGATGCAAGCAAAAGACTTTAATGTGCTTAATGAAATAACTTAGAAAATATACAAAGGCTATAAAATATGAAAATATACCTGCATTTCACCTTAACTCGCTATCGATGGTTGAAGCTTGTTGTTGTCTGGTTTGTGGCTTGTGACCATATCGAGCAAGATGACCTCTTCAATAGATCGTCTTGGATGGGATGGCCAAGATATCTACTACTCAGATATTGATGAAACTTTATGGAAATATCTTTAGGGTTGTGATTAGACTCTAACTATAGTCTGATGTTAAAACGAGGCTCTGTGCATGCACAACTTCAAAAGAGAGGTGTTATATGTTAGCTTTTGATGCTATATATTTAATGAAATAACTACCACAAGGTATAAAATGAGCATGCAATATTAAATATATGAAAAAGGCAATATACTAAGCATGTAAATATCATGAGAAACTTTTGCAACTACTCATAAATAAGCCATTAATGAAAGCTCACAAAAATAGTATATTGCTATAAAATGGAGGTCTCAAACTCTCCATATTTCATACATGCTCTACATTGTATCTATCATATCAACTACTACTACTCTACCTTGTGCACACCAAAATTATGTCTCTCTCTATCTCACTCATATGTCCATACAAAAGCATATATATAATGAGAGGTGACTCTTGACCTTCCATATTCCTATGACTCTTCACCTTCCTATTCTATGGACTCATGTGCACATGGACAACATGCATATTTACATCATCAAGTACTTTGCACATTCTAACACTTGTGCATTTATTACATTACATTAAGTAAATACTCAAACTCTAATCTAAGGCACACTCCTAATCTAAACATGTACCTATGGTGGTACATTAGCATGTACCAAATAATGTAATATATTCCAACACCCCCTGTATTACATTATTTGGGTATTGAAGACTTTAGTCTTCAATATGGTCTTCATCCTAGTTCTGGAACTTGAGCTCTTCTTTTTTGCTTTCTTCATTGTGCTCCTTGTCTGTATCCTGATCAAGTAAATAATTAGTATCTTCATAAAATACTATTTTTTTTGAAAGAGCTTTAACTTCATGTTCATCTGTAGGTTCTTCCAGTTCTTGAATTTCCTGAATCTCTTGAACTAAGTGTCCTTTTTGTTTTCCTTCTCTATATTGTAATTGAGGATGGTTGTATTGATTTTGAGAAGTATATGGATGCTGAAATTGTTGTTGATGCGAATTATATTGATTTTGATATTGTCTTGGTTGGAATGGCCTATTTGATTGGCTTCCAAAATTTGTTTGATTCCCTTGATACTGATTTCTTGGATTAAATCTACAATAATTGGTACTATGTCCTTTCTTTCTACATACTTGAAAATATCTATTATTCCATCTTGATCTACCCTTTGAGAATGAGGTAACATTTCCTTGTGGATTATCTTTTGAGACTAAGGCATTGTTAGTCATTTCATATTTCATTAAATTTTCTACCTCATATTCTTGTAGTATATTGACTAATTCATCAAATGATGTATCTTTACTTAGAATTTGTAAAGATGTGACTAGATGCTTGTAGCTTTCTAGAAGTGCTCTTAGGATTACTTGAACAAGAAACTTATCTTCAACATTTTCTCCTAAGGTTAATAATTTTCCTTTTATATCTGCTACTCTTCTTAGAAATAATTCTATACTTTCACCACTATTAACTTTTAGAGAATGCAATTGAGTTTGAAGGTTCAAGATAGTGGTTTTATTCTTTCCTTAAAATATCTTGGCTAAGATTTTCCAAGCTTCTATAGAAGTTGTTGTTGAACTGATGTATGGTTGTATTTCATCTGTAATTGCAAATGTTATTATCATGAGTTCTTTTGCTTCATCTTCTTCATACTTTTGAATCTCTCTAGCATCTTTAGTAGGTTTAGTTTTTGCTCCTTTAACAATATCCCAAATATTTTCAACTATTAATATTGACCTTACTTTGTTTTTCCATGAAGTGTAATTAGGTCCTTTAAGAATTTGGGATTATGTAAGAATGAATTTATTTGTTGTCATGATGATACTTGTAGACTACCTTATATCTCCCTAGTTTTGAGTATGAGATCAAATTTGATAAGATCTTTCCAATTCTCAAGTTTTGTAGAATACCTTGTATCTCTCAAATGTTTTGAATATAATATGGTTTTGATAAATTACTTAGCTTTCTTAGTTTCCTTTGAGTTGAATTCCTTTTGTCTCCCTAATGTTCAACTTCTATTCTTCACCTTATTTCTCCCTATTTATGAATAGAAAGCTAAAGATAATTTTTGATGCAATTTCAAGTTTGATAAGGTTCACTATTTTCAAAACCTTTAAGTTGGATTCCTTATGTCTCATTAATTTGAGCAAGAGACTAATACCAAATGTAATTTCCAACTTTTCAAAAAACTCTATGTTTGTATTTCTTTCAATTTTCAATAATATAGTTTCTAAATTTCAAAAATCTAAATTGGTGTTGAACTCCTTATAACTCCCTAATTGGAAATTTAGAAAACTAATGTATTTGCAAATTCAATATTTTAATTTCAATGTGGAAATCCTTATTTCTCCAAGTTAAACTATTTGCAAATATTTCTATGCAATTTGAATTTCAAATAGGATAAAGTAATTTCAAATGCTTTCAATTAAATTCCACTTGCTTCAAAAATATTCTATACCATTCAATAAATCTTCTAAGGTTTAAATTCAGTAATGCATTACCTTATAGCTCCATTTATCCAAATAACCTTAAGTGTAGAAGAATAATTAATCTTTAACTCAATACTATACCTTATACCTCCTTTGATTTTTGCAAAGGTTATAAATTAATTCAAATATTCCATACCTTCTTTAATATAGCACTTCAAACTTTGACTTGCTTCTTGTAACTCTACAACCTGTGCTTTATCTGCACTCTCCTTTGATTGCACTGCATTCAATGCTCCTTGATGCTCACTAAATTTGGTCTTGTGAGGTTTGACTATCCTTTTTCATTCTTTCAAGCTTCTCCAAGGTGCTCAAATCTGATTCCAATGCACTTTCTCTATTGTGCTCAAGCTATTTTTGGCCCATGCATTAATAGGCACCCTTTAGATATTGCACCTTCCTCCAATCATGATTGGTGTTCTGAGTTTCAAGTGCCAAGTGGCACCAAAAGTCTTTGCACTTCTTTGAACATTTCTTGTGGTGCTCTACCCAACTGTATCTTGCTTAATGCTTGGCAAGAGCATTATATTTCATGGGCTTGAATGTATTATTGTTGCTTGAGCATTGTAAGTAGAATATTCCTCTCCTCCAATGAAAAATGTAATATCCTCCATGTGGTAGATGACTTCTTTAATGCTTGAATTTCCTTATCATGCACCTTATTCACCCTAATTTTGGTTCTCTTGTTGCTTGGCCTTCAAGCATTCAAAACTCCTTTATGTTGTTCAGTTTTCCAATGTTCACCCAAGTTGTTCTTCTTCTCCAATGCTCTCCTTTAGTGGTGGTTAGATCTTGGTGATTCTTCTCACCTTTTTAGTTGTAGTTTCAACATCCTTTGTAATGGTGCTTGCTCTCAGATTTGGTGGCTCTTCAGTTTTTGGTGCTCAAGCTTTTCAATGTCTCATCTTCCCTAAGTAATGCAGCCTCCTATAATGCTTTTCTTCCTCTTATTTTATATTACTTTATTTGTCTAACGTTATGGATTTTCTTGCTATGATGGCTCTTTCTTTCCATGGTGGCTTAACTTTACTATGGTGGCTCCTCCTTTAGTATGGTGGCGCTTCTTCACTATGGTGGTTCTCTACGCCTTTGATGACTTATCTTCACCAAAAATTTTGCACTTCTTAGTCCACATTTTTGGTGTCTTTAGACACCTCAAATCTGCCTTGCCTTTGTTCTCTATTGAGTCTCTTCCTTTTTACTCAATAGGACTTAGAAAAATCTGCATTTCAATTAGAAAAACAACATATACTATTTCTACTTATCACTCCCTTTCAAGCAAGTTTCTAACTTCTATCTTTGTTGTTGTGTTTTTGTAGATTTCAAGATAATAATAATGTCTCCTTCCTTGGCTTGGATATACTCAACTTAAACTAGCTTTTTCTCCTTAAATAACTCTTAATACGGTGCTTTCAAAAACCTTAAAATGAACTAGTTTTAATACTTAAAAAATGAACTTTCATAGCACCACTTTTACACACCTTTTGGCCTTCTTTTGTAGCTAGTATTTTTGGTGATTTGGTTCACCTATTTTCTGCCCCGATTTTGTGAAATTTGCAGCTCCAATTCCTTTTGCTTTGCTGCCCTAAACTTTTCAATCTTGCAGCTCTCCTTTCTACTCAAATGTTGCCTTAAATTTTTCAATTTTGCAGCTCTAATTGCTGCCCAAATTTTCTGCTTTTTACCTTTAATTTTCTGCTTGAAAATCTGATTATTGTGGCTTCAATTCTCCTCCAAATTTGTTCTCTTGGACTCTGAAATTTGCAGCTATTAGTGCTACCTAAAATGCTGCCCTCTTGCTGTCCTAAACTCTGTACTTTTTTAGCTTCTAATGCAGCCAATTCCTCCTTTGATTTGTTGTCCTAAACTCTCTCAAATATGCTAGGAAACTCCTCTAATTCGTAGCTCTAAACTCCTCCAATTTGCTGCTCAATCTTGATTTCCAAAAACCTTTAGGTTGCTCTCCAAAACTCCTTTAATTTGCAGCTTTCAATGCTGCCTAAATATCAGCTTCTATGTTGTCCAATAATCTCTTCTAACTTCTCCAAATTGCTGCCTTCTTTTGTTGTCAATCCTTCCTTCAATTGGTTGTTCAAGGGCTCTTCAAAATCTGCCCAAATCTTCTCAAAATTGTAGCTCTATGTCACCTTGAATTTGTTGTCCTGTGACTCTTCAACTTCTACTGCAAAATCAACAATCTTCTCCTTTGTAAATCAGCCTTCAAATCCTTTGTGGCTGTCCTCAAAACTCTCAAATATGGTGGCCTCTTCTAGCTTCTTTCTCCTTCAATATTCCTTGTTGAATTTTAACTTCAAATTGGGCCTATTTTCTGGCCTTCTCCTCAAGAATTTGAATGTCTTGAGGTCTTCAAAAATCTCTTCCAAAATTTGGCAAACTTCTTGCCAAATCCTTCTTCCTTTTGGGCTTGTTGTTGGATGGCGACAATTATCCCAAATTCTTCTTTTCAAGAGCTACTCCTTCTTGCAATATTCTCCCTTGATATTTCTTCAAATCTCCTCCAATGGCCACTTCTTCAATTTCTTCAATAGGGCTTCTCTAGCCTTCTTCTTCTTTCTCCTTCCAAATTTTCTTGAGACCTCTTCTTTTGGGTCTTCAAATTTTGTAGCTTCTCAAATATTCAATAGGAATTTTCTTAGTCCTCCTCTATCTTCAATATTTAATCTTCTATCTTCCAAATCTGGAAGTTCTTCAATGGGACCTCTTTCTTGGGTCTTCTCCTTCTCAATCTTCAATAAAGTTGCTTTCTTCTTTCTTCAATTTGGAGTCTTCAAACTTCTATGGAGTCCTCTTTCTTGGATCTCCTCAATCCTCTTCCTTCAATATCCAATGGGGCCTTCTTTCTTGGACCTCCTTAATCTTCAATGTCTACTTTTTCTACAACAAAGAACTAATCCCTGCATGAGGAAAGCACATAGACTTTCAGTAATCGAAGATGAAATTCTTCTCTATCTATTGTAGGAAGCTTCTCAACTTCTGAGAACTAATTTTCTGCAACAAAAAACTTAGATAGTAGCAAGCAAATACATGCAAAATTCTAGATCTCTATAAATCAATAAACATCACTAGTTATCCTTCAATCTAGTGGAAAGAGATCTATGTTGAGTCCTAGTCTTCACGAGTTTTCCTGCAACCCTATGGAAAGACTCTAGCCAAAAAGCAATTTCAAAAATTCTAAAAATGAGATTTCCTATCTCCTCTCAATCTCTCTTGTGGCTCTCCCTATCTCCTATCAATCTACCTTGTGCTCTGATACCACTGTTAGCTTTTGATGCTATATATTTAAGGAAATAACTACCACAAGGTATAAAATGAGCATGCAATATTAAATATATGAAAAAGGCAATATACTAAGCATGTAAATATCATGAGAAACTTCTGCAACTACTCATAAATAAGCCATTAATGAAAGCTCACGAAAATAGTATATTGCTATAAAATGGAGGTCTCAAACTCTCCATATTTCATACATGCTCTACATTGTATCTATCATATCAACTACTACTACTCTACCTTGTGCACACCAAAATTGTGTCTCTCTCACTCTCTCATATGTCCATACAAAAGCATATATATAATGAGAGGTGACTCTTGACCTTCCATCTTCCTATGACTCTTCACCTTCCTATTCTATGGACTCATGTGCACATGGACAACATGCACATTTACATCATCAAGTACTTTGCACATTCTAACACTTGTGCATTTATTACATTACATAAAGTAAATACTCAAACTCTAATCTAATGCACACTCCTAATCTAAACATGTACCCATGGTGGTACATTAGCATGTACCAAATAATGTAATATATTCCAACATTAGCATGTGGGGTATCATCTCCATTTTATGGTTACTTATAAATTTGTAAATACTGATGGTTGTAGCTGATGGTTGGAGAAAATTGGATAGATTTTTTCCTAGGTAACTAAGTGTTCTATTGAAATGAGAAGAAAATGAGGGGTGTTTATAGATATTTAAAAGGAGGTGGGGTAAGATGATAATGCATTGAATTGGAACCATGTGGAACCCATGTGGCATGTGCAAGGACCTAGGAGAAATCTATAGGATTTCTTGGAGATTTGTGCATATTTTTTAATTTATGGCCTTGATGGGAATGAATCCTCACCCACCCAAGTGTCATAAATTGACCTTGGCGATAGGGATCCTTGGGTGGAGAGAAGGAATTTAAAATTCCTTTTTAAATGCACATGGGTTGAGGTGGATGGAATTTAAAATTCCTAAAATGCTAGGTGGCTAGGGGATGTACATGTGGATTTTAATGAGACTATTTATGGGAGGTTGAATTTGCATTTTTAGTAAATTTTTAATTCACTCAAAAGGGGAGGGAAAGGTGTAGGAGGGTTTATGAATTGATTAGGGGATATTTTTAGAGGATTTCATATGGATTGAGAAGGGTATTTTGGGATTTTATTGGGTTTAACTAATTAAATGTGCTTATTTCTTAGGATTTTGCATGAGGTTTAAAATATGGGTTTAAGAATTAATTAGGGGCTTAATTAGGGAAATGGGGGACTAAGTAGGATTATGCAGATTTTGAGGGATATTAGGGAAAGGAAAGAGGAGTTCATGGAAAATGGAGAGGATATTTTAGGGATTTGGGTGGGATTTTAAAAAACCATTTAAAAAAATTTCTTGGGATTTGATTAGGGATGTAGAGGAATTTATTACTTAATTAGGGATATAATTAGAAGATTAGGAATTAATTAAGATAATGGGGATATTTAGGAGGATTTGGGAGGGAAATGGACTAAGGATTAAGGAATAATTGGGGTTAAGGGATTTTAGAGGATTATTTATGGAATTTGTTTAGGAATTTATGGTTTTTAGGGAAATTAAGGAATAATTTAGGAATTTTAGGGATTTTAGAAGAATTTAGGGGAATTGAAGGTTTTGGGAGAAAATTGGGAAATTAATAAAAATGGTTTTGAGGCATTACAAAAATGACATATTTTGGGTGCTTACACCTATAGGTCCACAAATATAACTATATATGATCTCCAAGGGGTGATATGATCATCTTGTAATCCCTTGTGGAAAAGTCTCCCTATGATGCTTCCCTAGAATACATCCCTCACATGCACTACTCAAAGGAGATTTGTGTTGAAGTCTATTAGCCATTTGTGCTTACTCATGTATCTCAAAGATCCATAGTTGAGATGCCCAAGACTATCATGTCACTTCTTACTTTAATTATCTACATGTGTAGCAATAACAAAAAAACTTTTCTTCCTAAAAGAGGAAACAAAAGAGTTCGCCCTTTATCCCAATTTTAATTTGATCAAAATCATCACATTAGTTAGAAGTAATGGTTTTGAACCCATTGTCTATATCCTTAATTACCCATTTATTAGGGTAAAATTTTACCTTCTCATTTATATGAGTAATACGATAAATAGAAAAAAGGTTACATCCAACATTAGGAACATAAAATACCTCATAAAAATAAGATCCAATATTGATTTATTAACATATTACAACTTGTAATAAAGAGTCATATATAATAATAACAAGCTCCCTTGAATGCAATTTATTGTAGTACTGTAGGAGATGTTTGTGCTTCTTCATATATCTAGTTTCCCTTGAATCTATAATCCACTCATTCGAAGAGGTGGATGTCCAATATGCTAAATGAACAACTACATGTTCTTGTGAGGTTTCTCCATAAAAATTAACCTCACCTTGCACATCGAATAAAACAACATCAACACCATCTTTATTTCTACTTACTCAAGTTTTTTTTTATAGAAATAAAATAATATTTTGATTTTTGACCTTCCTTTTTGGCACAACTCACATGTAGGATTCTTTAGCTTCTCATTCTATTTCAGATTCTTGTCAATTTTGTCTTTGGCAATAACTTTGTTTAGGTGATCCTGAATGAAGATAATTTTTTCTTATACCTTTTTAGTTTATCCTAATGATGCAAAAAATACTTGAGTACCTCATCAATTGGTGGTGTAGAAGAATATATAGAGCATACACAAAATATATTAAAGATAACAACTATCTCAATATATTTGACACATTGTTAAAGACAATATTTAGCATTTCAATGTTTTTTTATTTCTCCAAAGTTTATTGTCCTTCTTTTTCTTTAGGTAGTCCTTTGTGGATATCTTCTTATTGTTTCTTAAAATGATTTATCTACTCATAAATAGTGTTAAATGATTCCATGGGTAAAGTTTCAAGCTCAACCTCTAGCTTACTAATTTTTGTAGAATCAATATGATCACATAATACCTAAAAATTCTAAAGCATCACTTTATGATCTATTCTGTTGCTAACACGTGTGCCATACACATTGTCAATAAGAAATTATATGACCACATGGACCTCATCCTTTTTATACCTAGAGAGATACTCCACTTCTTCAGTATTAGTATCATGAGGCTATTCATTCATATAATTGAGAACCTCTCACTTTGAAGTAGAGCTTCAAACTTGATTTTATGGGTGGCATAGTTTGGACCACTTAATAAGGGTACATGCCAGTCCATGGCTATTCTATAAAAATACAAAATTTTGCATGTAGTTGTAACTAGAAATAACACCTTCAATATGGAGATATCAAAAAATTATGCAATTTGAAAAAACAAGATCAAAACACTTATGTAAGTTATTGTCCTCAAAATTTTGGCCCTAAAATCATAAAATTACCTCCAAAACCTTTTAAAATTTTGAAAATTTTAGTACTCAAAAAATGAGATATGCTACCACATGTCACTATGAGAATGGTTGAGGGGGTGCCAAGCATACCCTTACTATTTAGCATATTGATAAATTGCATGATGCCAGTTGTCATGATCAAAGAGTTACCACCTATATGCTAACTATGCAAGCCACTGGATAAGGTATCAATGAACCAAAATGGCCATATATTATTCTTTAATTTATTGTTTAATCTATGAACCATATTGTACCACTTGTCATGTCTTGATTCACTTTGAAATATATGCATCACCAAGCTTAATACTAACTAAGTGAGCTATTTATTAAGTTCAATGGAATGATAAAATATGATTGGTTGATGTCATATTTATATATACCAAGTGCCATAAAACCTACAATATTAGGCATCATATGACTTACCACATCAATATTAATATAGCTTGCAATGTAGACCACCATATAACTTGCCATGTTTTTCACTTGTCCTTTTGTTATGTTAGCATTCTCCTTAGCCACCACATGTTATGTCATATCATCTACCATATCAATTATATAAATTACCATGTTAGTTGTATAGAATCCCACCCCACCTACCACATGGATCTACTTGATTTTCCATGTTAATCATATAAATCTCCACATATTGAGTCATACAGACTACCACATCATTAGATGTCACATCATCAAGTACCATATTAAAAAATGGATGACATCATAATATTTTACCATATCATCACATTTTGTCATGCCATTGTGTTTTATCATGCTCAAATCATCATGCATCAAAAAGTAATGGAGTTGGAAGATTTGAACCAAGGACCTCCCTTGCACCAAGTCTTATGTGTTGGAAATATGAGCAGGATTTGTTGCGTAGGAGTTGTTTTCATTGATGTCAAAGAAATACTAAGTAGATGTCAAAGAAATGTTAAATAAATGGTTCATAGTTGATTTTATAAGAGGCAAGGATATAATATTTAATTCAAATATTATATGGTCGAATTAGCAAAAAGAGAAGCAAGAAGGATAACAATATTATATGAGTGAAGAAAACTTTGATTACATGGTTGTTGATTACTGTGGAAGTGGGTCCTCTGGTTTTCAAATTTTTGAAGGCGAGAAGGATTTAATTCAAAATTTTGGAGGGCGAGAAGACGGTTCTGGCCTGCTTGGCAGTGCCTCTACAGAGAATATTGGCAAACCTTACACCTCTCAGCGGGAGGATGGTCTTATCAGTGCTCCTGAAGGTGGGAAGAACCTCATTCCATCTATGGAAATGCAGGATGCCAACCCCAGATCCAACTCTATTCCACTTAGTTCTATCACTGTGGAGGATTCTGGGGTTTCCTCTGGGCGGGAGGATTCTTTCAAAATTTTGGTTTCTACCAATTCCACTCCTTTCTCGAAGGTGGATCTGTCTAACTCTGACTCTGGAAAGGTCAAGTCCTTTTGGGGGGATGATATTCCCTCTAACCCTAAACCTTCCTTTGCCAAGGTTTTGGGTACTTCTTCTTCCTCTATTGATGCTTCTCCCCCACCTTTTGAGGTCTCTAGAAATAGAGTCAAGATTCCAGTTAGTATTGCTGAAAAATTTCTTGTAGAGGAATCTTTTTCTCTTGTTGGAAAAGTAGTGGGTGGTAATCCTAGCCTTGATATTATTAGGCATTGGGCATTCTCAAGATGGAAGGTCCGAGGATCTCTTCAAATTGTTGGCCTTTCTAATGCCTTTTTTGGTATTCATCTTAATGCCAAAGAAGATGTTGCTCAAATCCTGTCTGGTGGACCTTGGTTCCTTGGGTCTAAAAGTGTTTTCTTGATGAAATGGACTCCTGATTTTGACCCAGATACTCAAAGTATTAATTTTACCCCCATTTGGGTTAGACTTCCAAATCTTCCTTGGCACCTGTGGTGGGAATCTATTTTCAAATCCATTGCCTCAACTATTGGAGATCTGCTCCTCATCGACAGGGTTACTCTGTCCAGATCAAGAATGCATGATGCTCGTCTTTGTATTAATGCAAATCTTGACTCTGCTCTCCCCACCTTTGTTGAGCTGGAACATGGAACGTTCCTTCGCAAGCAAGCCATTGAATATGAAAACAAACCTCCTTTCTGTATTGAATGCCGAACTCAAGGCCATCTTCGTGCTCAGTGCCCTTCACTCAAAAAATAAACAGTCACTGCTGAGCCAAATTTAGATACTACAAATACTGGCAAAGGAAAGGAATTCCAGACTCCTTTCAAAAAGGATAAAATATGATTTCCTCCTTCAAGAGGAATAATTTTTAGACCCGTCAAGGACCAAAAAATGAAGGATGCTCATGGCAACGCTTCCTACACCAAGTCTCCAAGTGACAAAGGGAAAAAGGTTGTTCCCTCAGTGGTTGCTTCCAATGAGGTTAGTCTTTTTGCTCTTCCTAATCAATTTCAAATTCTCAGAGATTTAGATCCTGAGGTGGATGTCGATGATACCTTTAATCCTGATCCTCCTCCAAACCCATCCTCGAATCTAATGGAAGTCCAACAAGATTCTGAACCCTTGGCTGTTAATCCCCCATCTCCTGATGCCTTTAATGTTGACCAGCCCCTGGTTGATGATGTCTCCATCCCTTCTTCCTTTTTTGAGCCTTCTAGCCTAGTGGTTCAGAAAATTCCTACCAACAATTTCAGCCCCAAAATTACTAGAAGCCAAAAGAGATCTCCTATTGATTGTGGAATGGAAAAAAAAGAGGAAGGCCCTCTAGTTCTGATCAATGGAAGCAAGGAGTAAATGATGATATTGCTAATGGAGTACAAAAGACCCTGTTTTCCACTGGTATTAACATATCCAAGGATGAATCAAAGAGCACCAAACTTCCCCCACCATCTGGAAGGGGAGGCAAAAGAACTTCAAAATCTTCCAAATGAAGATCCTCTCATGGAATGTGAGAGGCCTTAATGGTTTAGCCAAACAAAGGTTAGCCAAATCATTAAGGAAAGAAATCAGACCTACAATTTTTGTGATTCAAGAAACCAAGGTTTGTGAACCCCTTGATAAAAAGATATGTAATCATATCTGGAAGAATTGTGAATCCATTTCTTGTAATGCGAAAGGTGCGTCAGGAGGCCTTCTGTGTCTTTGGAACCCAAATATCATGGATGGAAATCTCATCCATTCCACTGATGAAATGATGAGCATTCTATTTTTTGACAAAGACAACAATTCACCTTGGGTTCTTACTAATATATATGCTCCCAATTCCATTTTTGGGAGATCTCATTTGTGGGGTAACTTGTCCTCTGTCAGAAGCGCCTTTCCAAATCTTCCTTGGATCCTCGCAGGAGACTTTAATACCCCTCTGTTTCCTTCTGATAAAAAATGTGGTGTTGGCTCCTTTTCCAAAAGTATGGAGGATTTTCAGGAATTTATAAGTGAACAAAATTTAATGGATGTAACTCTGAAAGGAAATCAATTTACTTGGTCAAATCGAAGGTGCGGACCTCAACTAATCCAAGTCAAGCTTGATAGGGTACTATTTTCTCAGGAAGCTATTGACATTTTGGGGGATGCTATTCTTCAATCCCTACTCAAAATTGGATCTGATCATAGTCCTATTCTTCTAGACACAAACAATCCAAAAATATTCAAAACTCCTTTTAGATTTGAAGCTATGTGGATGCTACATCCTGACTTCAGAGAAAGGATCATTCAATGGTGGCAATATGATATCCAAGGAATTCCTTCCTATGTTTTGACTTAGAAACTAAAGAATATTAAGGAAAATATAAAAATATGGAACAAAGACATCTTTGGAAATATTTTCCAGAACAAAAAACATATTATGAACAGGCTAGCCATAATAGAAAAAGAGAGCCAGGAAACATGAAATTATTCTGCTGAGATGAGAAGTGAAGAAAGGAACTTACTAGCTCAATATCACAATATCCTTCAATGTGAAGAAATATTCTGGAGACAAAAATCTCGTGACATTTGGCTCAAAAAAGGAGACTCCAACACCAAATTCTTTCATGTTTCCACTATGAGACACCAAAGCAATAACAGGATCAGAGAAATTCATAGCCAGGATGGAAGGACCATTAATGACATAAAGGAAATCAGAACTGAAGGGATAGCTCATTTCATGCAATTACTCCAGGAGGAAAGTAGACCTAATTCTTTGGTAGGAAAGAACTTCTTCCTTCAATTTATTCCTCATCTTATTTCTGATGATATTAACAACAAACTTATAGTTGTCCTGTCTGATGAGGAAATCAAAGATGCCTTATTCTCCATGAAACCTGACAAAGCACCTGGTCTAGATGGGTTTTCTCCAAGATTTTTTCAAGCCTTCTGGGATATTGTTGGTAAGGATGTATGCAAAGCCATCAGAGAAATCCAAGGTTCTAAAGTCATCCCTAGAGGCTTCAATTCCACATTTATTGCACTCATACCAAAGATTCCAAATGCCTCTAATTTCAATGATTTTAGGCCAATTAGCCTCTGTAATGTCATTTACAAGATATTAATGAAAGCCATCACTATTCGCATGAGAGAGGTTATGCCTTTAATCATAAATCAATGTCAAGGAAGTTCTATCAGAGGAAGGTCTATCTTGGATGGTATCATTTCAGTCCATGAAGCAATCCACTCCATATCCATCAACAAAAAAGTTGCTTTCCTTCTCAAACTTGATATGAACAAAGCTTATGATAGACTTAGCTGGGATTTCCTTCTTGCCATCCTGCATAAGTTTGGCTTTCATTCTGAATGGATTTCCTTAATCAAAGGATGCATTTCTTTAGCTTGGTTTTCTGTCCTCATTAATGGATCACCTGCAGGTTATTTCCAGAGTAGCAGAGGATTAAGGCAAGGGGATCCTTTGTCCCCTCTCCTTTTCATTATTGTTGCAGAGGCTCTTGGTAGATCAATCTTGGCAGAAAAATATGCAGGTTTAATTTTTGGACTTCAGGTTACCTCTCAGTGTAATCCCATTACTCATCAACAATTTGTTGATGATACCCTATTGTCCACCTTCGCCTCTGTCAATGAAGCTAAAATCATCAAGCGTATCCTTCTCCTGTATGAGGAAGCTGCTGGCCAAAGGATAAAATTTCAAAAAAGCAAACTATATTTCCTTAATACTCCTCTCAGAAGACAGAATATGATTGCCAACATACTTGAATGCTCCATAGCTAATTTGCCTTCCTCCTACCTGGGCTTACCTCTCTTTATTGGGAATGCCAAAGAAAGCCTATGGGATAATGTTATCGAGAGACTTCAAAAAAAGTTGTCCACTTGGAGAGGTAATATTCTGTCCCAAGCGGGTAAAATCACCCTCACCATGGCCTACCTCCAAAGTATTCCTGTCTATTTCCTTTCTTTGTTCAAAGCTCCTGCAAGTGTTTACCAAAAAATGGAAAAAATTCAAAAGCACTTTCTTTGGACAGGATCTGAAAACAAACACAGATTCCATTTAGTTGCTTGGGACAAAGTTTGTAAACCCAAAGATCAGGGAGGTTTAGGACTCATAAGGATCTCTCTTCTCAACATTTCCCTCCTTGCCAAGCAAGCCTGGAGGCTCATTTCCAATGAAAATGTTGAGTGGGTCAAGATCATGAGAAGGAAATATCTTCAGGCCTCTGAATTTCTCCATGGTGAGGTCCCCTCTATTGGGTCTATTTTTTGGAAATCCATCTGTGAAGCTCGATCCCTTCTACAAAAAGGACTCCGATGGCAACTTGGGAATGGCAAATCCATTTTCTTCTGGGAAGACAAGTGGATTGGAGATAGTCCTCTTATTCAAATTCCTATGTTTCAAAGGATAATCAACATAACCAAACATCTGGTTGGTCCTTTAGTTGCTAATTTCATATCCTATATCAATGGTATCATGTGTTGGAAAAGACTTGATGTCCTGAACCATGGGGAAGAAATCTCTTGTTTGCAAGCTCAATTATCTTCCATCAAAATTCCAGCTGGTGATCTTAAGGACCAACCTATTTGGGAACCTACTGATTCTGGAGAATTTTCTGTCAAATCAGCTTATTTGCTTTCTCTCAACAATATTGAAACTCCTATTCCTTTTAATCTGGTTTGGACCAAGTACCTGATTCCCAAAATTGCCTCCTTTTCTTGGTTGTGCATCCAAGATCGTATCCTTACTACAAAAAACCTAATCAAAAGGGGCATTCCTCTTCCTAACAGATGTTATCTCTGCCTTTCTGATTGGGAATCTACTTCTCACCTTTTCTTGTTTTGTCCTTTCTCAAGAATGGTGATAAGCAAGATTTTTCTTAATTTCCAGTTGGTTTGGGCTCAACCACCTTCCATCGTCGAGCTATTCCATCAGTGGCCCAATCCTTTCAAGAACCCAGTGCTCAAAGGACTTTGGAAATTCTGCCTACAACATTACCTATGGCAAATTTGGCTTGAACGCAATAGAAGAATTTTTGACAAAAAAGCCTTACATGCTGATATCATTGCCCATAAAGTCATCCTCTATGCCAAGGAGAATGTCCATGTTGCCCATTTTGATCCTTTTCCTTGCTCTCATTTTGAGAAAGCCATTCTCAATTCATGCAACATCTTCCTTGATACTTCAAGACCTGTTAATCCTTCATCTTTGAGGACCAACATTAAATGGCATCCTCCTCCGATTGGTTGGGTCAAGCTTAACTTTGATGGAGCAGCTAAAGGAAATCCTAGCAATGCTGGAGCCAGAGGAATTCTACGTGATCATTCTGGTAATTCTATTTTTTCTTTTTCTGAACCTTTGGGCTTCCTTTCCAATCATTCCGTTGAAGCCAAAGCTGTTTGGAGAGGCCTCCAATTCATCAAAAACATTCCAGGGAACATTATTGTGGAAGGAGATTCTCTAAATGTCATCAATTATTTAAAAACTTCAAAACCCAATAGTTGGAGGATTAGAACAATTGTGGAAGAAAGCAAACAAATCCTTGGTCAGCAGCATAACACCATTGTTCAACATGCCTTTAGAGAGGCTAACTCTGTTGTTGATAGATTGGCAAATATTGGAGCTAACGCCCAAGGACTGCTGACGTGGACTGATACTCTTCCTCCTGAGGTGGCAGAGCTTGTCAGAAGTGATCAAAATAATGGTAATCATGTTGAATCTTGAAAATCTTATCCAGTTCATTGCCCAACATTCTGCCTTCCACGTGAAGCATTGGGTTCATGTCCTAATTCCTTTGTTATCCCTTCCTCCAAGGAATATGCCTTACTTTGAAATTTGGACTCATGACCCATTGTGTTTTGATTTTAAATTACCCATTTATGCATGCACCTATTTCTTGATAACCGATTCCTTTTGGAATCCCAAGGTAAAGCCTAGCATGATTTTTAATCATACTTCTCCCATGTGTTTTGATATTCACAATCTTGTTTCATCGAGAACCATCTTCCACCGTCTGGCCAATTCCATTGTCCCAAGACTTTATTGGGTGAACATCCCAATCCTTTCTATATCTTGTGCCAGACTCTCTTTTTGGTTTCGTTTTTTGAACATCCTCGATGGTCAACCTTTTCTTTTGACGTTGGTTTTCCCAACTATCTGTCACAACATTCGATGCCTAAAAATCCGCCTTGTTATCTGCCCTAGCCAATCTCGTTCCTTCAGGTAGTTTTTTCCCTTTTTGAAGCATCCTCTCTGGCTTTCCTACAAAACCTAGAGTAGCAACAACGCTTTCCTTTTATATGACACTTTGCATGCTCTGCTCACCTATCAGTGTGTTGATTCTTTGCCTGTCCCGTTTATCCCTAGCCATTTCTTTTGTTCTCCTTCTCGCTGTTTTCTGTCCGCAACCATGAAAGAAGGAAAGCCTATCTTCATTGAGCCTGAGGTGTTTGAGCTTGAATCCATAGTCAGAGACATGTGGAAGGACAAAGGAGCACTGATTGATTTTTTCAAGTTGTTTTCTGGTGTTGATGAGGAGGTGACAAAAGCCTTTGCTGAGTCCTGGAACAAGGGCCTGGTTACTATTCATGATGTGGAATTTCAAATTAATATCGAGCTATTGGCGGACCTGATGGGACAACCTATGGACGGCAAGGTGATCAGAAGGAACAAACATAACTGGGAAGCGGAGTTGACGCATTTTGAGAAATCCTCGACGATCCACAAGATGGTCAAGAAAGGTTTGTACCGTAACCATCTTTCCACTCCCTGGAAAGAAATTCTGAAACCTATCATGCAATACCTCACTTGTGATAATCCCGAAGCCCAACTCTATTGTTTCCATTTAGCTTTCGTAAACCACTTTCGTGAAGCCAAAATGATGAACATTCCCACAGCCCTCTTTTGGTCCATAGATTACACCATAACCTCCTCCCAAAAAAGGAGGAGGGTTTGCCCTATCATCAAGGGCTTTTCAAAGTTCTATACAGATTTCTCCTCTTGAAATTCCCCAAAGGTAACATCCCCGTCCCGGAGTCTGATGAAGAAAATTCATCCTCAACTCCCAGTCCTAGAATTTCTAGACCCAAGAGGAAGGAGAAAAGTGACAAACCTCTTCCTGATTTCAACGTCAGAAAAAAGGTCAAGGTTGAGAGTACGCCTGTTAGATGTTCCCAGAGGCTCAAGCTTAAAGAAATTTTTGAAACCCCTCCTTCCACGTCTGTTAAACCCACAAAGGATCATTCCAATTCGCCTGATATTGTGGAGAAATACCTTCATAAACTTGTAGTCCAGGCAACCTCTGCCACAATTGATCATCTGGAAACAACCCATATGGCCATAGGTAAAGCAATTTCAAGGCTAAAGGATCAGCGCCAAGCTCTCAGTCTCCTGTTCTTTTGTGATACGTTCGAGGACATTCCTACCTTTTCCATTGTTGAGGGTCCCTCTGATGCCAAGGGTGATGGCAAAGATGAGGACGTGGTGGAGATTGCAAAGGAAGCGTGTATTGATGTTCTGAAGGATGTTCCTATCGAAGCTAAGAGTTAGAGTGCCAAATTCTAGAGGAATTCACATGTGCTAAAATTGACATTGGGCAGTGAGAAGAGACAAGACAAAGGGAGCACCGAGTTGAGTTCCAAGGGCACTGGTAGCACAGTTGGAGATAGTGGGTGGCTCTAAGAAGTTTGACAGGCAAGGAGAGCAAGGTTCGAAACACGTCGAGTTGGTTTTGCAAGGGAGAAGAGTGCATTTTTTTTGCATTGCACCGATCAAAAAGGATGAAGGGAAGGCTTGAGCCTTCCCCTTCATGTGGAGGCTCGTAGCCCACGTGGTGGGATAGCACCTCGATAAGGTGCTCGGTTGTGAGTGGTCTCACATTCAAAACCTATCGAGGCCTTTTGCTTGAGATAAAAAGGTATGCGCTAATGTTTGCCAAGGTTGCATGAAGTATTTCAGATTTGCTAAAGTTGGATGAAAAATAAATATTTTTGGAGGTTTATAAAGTTTTTTTTTAAATTGTTTATTGAGTATTTGAGGGAGATAAAAGGGTAGGCAGTATTATTTTTGAGGGTTTGATTTTTGGAGGTTGTTAATTTAATTTTTGGAGTTATAAGGTGTATTACTTTGTAAAAGAATTTTTAATATTGTTGAATATTGAGCTGAGGATATTCGAGTTATAAGTTGTATAAGGTGATGTTATTATTTTGAAGGGAATTTGCTAAGTAAACTTGTGTGGGTTAATGCATGGTCCTTAAGAATAATAAAAGAACTATTTTAGAATTCTTTGAGCATATTATTGGAGAAAAATATTAAGGACATATATATGCTATTTGACCCTTGTGATTGGCAAAGAAAGCTGTTGTAATTAAGACAAGTTTTTAAGGACACTTCTTCATAAAAAAAAGAAGGTATGGGCACATCTTCCTTATGAGTGTTTGTTGGATGTTGTGAATCCTAAGTTGGAGTGAAAATTATTGTCTAATGAGCATTGTTGAGTTTGATTATTAAAGGTTTTTTTGGGTGAAAGTTAATGATAAAAATCTTGTTTGATAAGCATTGTTGGAAATATTGAGTAAAGCTTTCATATGCTTGAACTAGGGTTTGTGAAAGAACATGAGTATCATTGTTATGTGAAGTTGAGAACTATCTTGGACTAGGGTTTGTGAAAGATGATGAGTATCATTGTTATGTGAAGTTGAGAACTATCATTGTTATGTGAGATTGTTTGATAAGCATTGTTGGAAATAAGTGAGTGTTCATATACTTGGACTAGGGTTTGTAAGCAAGGAATACTTTATTGAGTAAGTGATTGAGTGGAGTTGTTTGAGCCTAGTCAAGTGGTAGTTCAATTTCTGTGAAACAAATTGTTCCATATTCTAATTTGATTAAAGAAAGAGAGAGAGAGTAAACGTGATTGAGTTTTATTGTGAGTATCAAGCATATTGATTCTCTAACAATTCTCTATATGTTTATGTGAGATTGGACAATTTATAGTGAGGACTTGTTGAGAAAATTTGAGGTAAGTATTGGTGAAGACTTGTAGAGTAGATTGGACAAGTTCTAGAGAGGACTTGTGGATAGATGAGGGTGAGATTTTTGTGGAAGCTTACAAGGCAGATTTGAGGTAAGTATTTGAGAAGACTTGTGAGCAGAGTTGATTGATTGATTTGTTCAAACCTTGGATTAAGGTTTGGGGAAGATCTAGCAGAGTTGATTTGTGATTGAGTCAAGCTTTGTGTTAAGGCTTGAGGACAAATTTGTGCTAGACTAAAGGACTATGTTTAGTGTATATTTGAGGATAGATATTGAGAACAGATTAGCGCTAGACTGAAGGACTATGTTTAGTGTAGATTTGAGGACAAATATTAAGAGCATATTTGTACCAAACTGAAGGACTATGTTTGGTACAGATCAGAGACAGATATTGAGCAAATTTTTGTTAGATTGAAGGATTATGTTTATTGCAGATTTGAGACAGAGCTAAGAGTAAGCTTTGGAGGTGATAGAGTATAGAAGATGATAGTATCCAGTGGATAGAGGTCCATTAGCCAGGGTAGTGAGGACAGGTCTTTTGAGTGAGGACATGAGTCTTCAGTGGATAAAAATCCATTAGCCAGTGTAGTGGAGGTAGCAGTTCTTCTAGAAGATCACCATCTAGAGTAGAGGAGAAAGAATTTATCCTTTGGATAGAGATCCATGAACCAGTTGAGGATATTGGTGTCTCCTATAGATAGATATCCATGAAATTGATTAGGGTATTGGTGTCTCCTTTGGATAGAGGTCTATAAATATTGTAATAGCGAAAGGTTTACCAAAAGATTTTTTGAAAAAAATGTAGTGAAATATTTTCTCCGTGGAGTAGCCCACATTGGGTGAACCACATTAAATTGGTGTCTCTATTGTGTGTGGTGATTTATGTATTGATTTGATTATTGTTATTGATATTTCTATTGATACATTGCATAATATTGATTGGGAAAAAAAAAGTAAAAAATGGTCTTATACTGTTCACCCCCCTCTCATTAAAATATTGTGTTATTCAATTGATATCAAAGTGGGTTCCTTCGAAAGAGTTTAAAACTTGAAGAAACAGCTTACAAGAGCACAATGGATTCTAAGAGTGGATCCTCAAATAATTTAGCACCAGTTTTTGATGGAAGTGATTATGTATTTTGGAGTATGAGAATGAAAATTCACCTGATGGCACTTGGCAATTAAATATGAGAAGCAGTTAAAAATGGATACACACCACCAGCTATTCCACCTACAGATAAATATGGTAAGCTCCTACATCATTACAATTCAAAAGCAATGAATGCAATTTTTAAAGGTTTGCATAGAACAAAGTTCATAAAGGTTATGCATTGCAAATCAACAAAAGGAATTTGGGATAAGTTGCAAAGCATATATGAAGGAGATAAAAATATCAAAATGATAGAGTTACGAAATCTCAAGGGACAATTTGAAGAATTAAGAATGAAGGATGAGGAAAACATTAGTGCTTATCTACTTTGTGTATATGAGGTTGTTAACTCCATGGAAGGACTTGGACTTGAGGTTCAAGAATCTAATGTTCGTGATAATATATTAAGATCTCTCCCAAAAAAGGTTTAGTGAAAAGATTTATGCTATAGAGGAATCAAAATATGGTGATATTTTGACAAGGGATGAACTACTTGGCATTCTTATAGATTTTGAGATGAGAACAAAAGAGGAACCTAATCTCCAGAAAGAAGCAGCCTTCAAAGCTACTAAAAAGACAAAGGGTAGGAAGTCAAATTTAAGCAATGAGTCATTCAATGATGAAGAAGTAAATTATGGCAGAAGGAACAAGGATCCAATAAGATTTAAATATGTGAAATTTGTTAGATTTTTCAATTATGGAAAGTATGGTCACTATAAAACTGATTGTCAAGAAGCTAGAAATAACAATGATGAAGAAAAACAAGATCATAAGAACAGGGAATTAGAAAAATACAGGTACCAAAAGAAAGGTAAGGATGAATAAGGAAAACAAGGAAAGAAGTTCTTTCAAAGACATAAGAGGAGTTACTATGTAGACAAGGCAAGTAAGTACTCAAGTGATAGTGATAATAGTTCCTTAGATAATAAAGATGAAGTTCTATTTCTGACAAAAGAAAATGTAGTTAGGAAAAGGTCACCAATAATTCTTAAGTGTTTTAGATGTGGTAACTTTGGTCATCTTGAAGATAGTTGTACAAAGAGTGGTTTCAATTTCAACGATGATGAATATGAAGATACACTATAAGGACCAGAAGAGAATCTTTTAATAGCATTAGAAGAAGAAGGAGGTAATCTTATAGAAGACAAGTCATAAAAGAATGAAGATGTTTTCAAAGGTAAAACAATAGAGGAAGAATCAGAAACAGAAGGATTTGATCTTGAAGGTGAACTTATTCATGCCCATGATGCATTAAAGAAGGTAAGAAAGTAAAACTCCCAACTTAAGCTTCAGTTTCAAGAATATGATGAAGAGAAAGGAAAGCTTATAGAGTATCTAAATAAGTCAATTGCTAAGACAAGGAAGTTTAAATATAAGTTAGAAGAAAAGGTCTTAGAATGTGAAAGGTTAGAACATGAAATGGATCTACTAAGGGAAAAAATGAAAGAGTCTAAGGATAGGTTACACAAGTTTGGAAGGATCTCAAAGATCATAGAAAAGATCATTAAAGTGCAAATATGATCAAAAAATAAAACATGACCTGGTTTTGAACAGGAATAAAGGAAACAAGGAGAGGCATCAATATCAAGTTCTGAAGAAGAAGAAACTTTAGAAGGAGAGAGTGTAAGAGAAAGTGAGACTTATGAGGATGATTTGGACAACCAAAATTTTAACAAGGAAAGGAACAATGTACAAATGAGGAATAGATGGAACAGGAACCAACATAGCGTAAAAGAGACTAAGAGACCAATGAGGTCAAGGCAAGGTAATTTCAATGGATGATGCTTCTCATATCATAGGTTTGGGCATAAGGCTACACAGTATAGGACACATGAAAGACATCAATATGGGAATTTCAAAAACATGTATCTTTTTCATGGGTATTGCTACTCATGTAATCAGTTTGGTCACAAGACAGTTTATTGCAAGGTTTATGATAGGAATGGATATGGATTTATTGGGAGAAATCCCAAGATATTTGCACCTCCAAGGAATAATAACATTAAGTGTTATAAGTGCAACAATAATGGACTTACAACAAGATGGGGTAGAGTAGCAATTCCAGAGATAAGAAAGAACAGGAATAGTCAAAGGAGTCATAAGGATTAGATGAAGAATAAAGTGGACAAAGGTAAATACCAGTGCATGCTAGGAGTAGAAATACTCCCACCCTAGAATTAACCACCTCAAAATAAGGTGGAGGAGGGGCTAAGCTAAGAGTCTCATTCTTAGTCTCGATCCCCAAAGGTGACCCTTTGTCATTGATGAAAAAGGGGGAGAGTAATGGGGAGAAATGTAAGTTATGGGGAAAGCATTTAGTCGGGAAGAGTAGTTTCCCAGGGAGAAAAAAAGAAAAAGTTAAGGAAATGGTAAAAATAAAATTGGGTTGCCATCAATGACAAAGGGGGAGATTGCTGGAAATATGAGCAGGATTTGTTGAGTAGGAGTTGTCATTGATGTCAAAGAAATATAAGCATATGTCAAAGGAATGTTAAATAAATGGTTCATGGTTGATTTTCTAAGAGGTAAGGATATAATATTTAAGTCAAATATTATATGGCTGAAGCAGCAAAAAGAGAAGCAAGAAGGATAACAATATTATAATGTTTGGGAAAAAGAAAAGGTTGAAAATATATCTCCGTTCCATGGTGGTCGAAAGAAAATAATAAGGTTATTTTAATGGTGGAAAAAAGTTCTCCCAAAAGCACAAGGAGGTTCACATTTTATTTCACTTAAAAAGGCCCAATGGATATTTAATTATTTAATTTATAATATTTAAATTCATTTATGAATTTAAAATAATTATAAATTAAATATTAAAACCAAAGTTAAAGGATATATTTTAAATCAAATTTAAAAATTTGATATCCTCACCGACGTTGGAAGCACATGTGCCAAAGTGTATAAAAAGGGGGTTAAATTTTTATTTAACCTATCCATGCGATTGATTGCCCATGAAATATAAGATTTCAAGCGCCAAAGTCTAGAAGATTTCACATGTGCTAAAATCGACATTGGGAAGTGAGAAGAGACAAGACAAAGGGAGCACCGAGTTGAGTGCCAAAGGCATTGGTAGCGTAGTTGGTGACAGTTGGTGGTGCTAAGAAGTTTTGCAGGCGAGGAGAGTAGGGTTTAAAACCCATCGAGTTGGTTTTGCAAGGGAGAATAGTGCATTTTTGTTTTGCACCACACCAATCAAAAAGGACAAAGGGAAGGCTTGAGCCTTCCCCTTCATGTGGAGGCTCATAGCCCACGTGGTGGGCTAGCGCCTCAATAAGGTGCTCAGCTGGGAGTGGTCTCGCATTTGAAACCCATCGAGGCCTTTTACTTGAGATAAAAAGGTATGCGCTAATGTTTGCCAAGGTTGCATGAAATATTTCAGATTTTCTAAGGTTGGATGAAAAATAAATATTTTTGGAGGTTTATAAAGTTTTTTTTTAAATTGGTTATTGAGTATTTGAGGGAGATAAAAGGGTAGGCAATATTATTTTTGAGGGTTTGATTTTTGGAGGTTGTTAATTTAATTTTTGGAGTTATAAGGTGTATTATTTTGTAAAAGGATTTTTAATATTGTTGAATATTGAGTTGAGCATATTGGAGTAATAAGTTGTATAAGGTGATGTTATTATTTTGAAGGGAATTTACTAAGTAAACTTGTGTGGGTTAATGCAAGGTCATTAAGAATAATAAAAGAACTATTTTAGAATTCTTTGAGCATATTATTGGAGAAAAATATTAAGGACATATATACTATTTGACCCTTGTGATTGGAAAAGAAAGGTGTTGTGATTAAGATGGGTTTTTAAGGACACTTCTTCATCAAACAAAAAAGGTATGGGCACATCTTACTTATGAGTGTTTGTTGGATGTTGTGAATGCTAAGTTGGAGTGAAAAGGGTTGTTTTATAAGCATTGTTGAGTTTGATTGTTAAAGGTTTTTATGGGTGAAATTTAATGATAAAAACCTTGTTTGATAAGTATTGTTGGGAATATTGAGTAAAGCTTTCATATTATTGAACTAGGGTTTGTGAAAGAACATGAGTATCATTGTTATGTGAAGTTGAGAACTATCTTGGACTAGGGTTTTTAAAAGATCATGAGTATCATTGTTATGTGAAGTTGAGAACTATCATTGTTATGTGAGATTGTTTGATAAGCATTGTTGGAAATAAGTGAGTGTTCATATACTTGGACTAGGGTTTGTAAGCTAGTAATACTTTATTGAGTAAGTGATTGAGTGGAGTTGTTTTATCCTAGTCAAGTGGAAGTGTTGAAGTGTTAGTTCAAGTTATGTGAAATAAATTATTCCATATTCTAATTTTATTAAAGAGAGAGAGTAAAAGTGATTGAGCATTGTTGTGAGTATGAAGCATATTGAGTCTCTAATAATTCTCTATATGTTTATGTGAGTTTGAACAAGTTCTAGTGAGGAATTTTTGAGCATATTTGAGGTAAGTCTTGGTGAATACTTGTAGAACAGATTGGATAAGTTCTAGAGAGAACTTATGGATAAATGAGTGTGAGCTTTTGTGGAAGCTTACAAGGTAAATTTGAGGTAAGTCTTTGAGAAGACTTGTGAGTAGAGTTGATTGATTGATTTATTCAAACCTTGGGTTAAGGTTTAGGGTAGATCTAGCAGAGTTCATTTATGATTGAGTCAAGCTTTGTGTTAAATCTTGAGGAGAGATTTGTGCTAGATTTGAGGACAGATTGAGAACATATTTGTGCTAGATCGAAGGACTACTTATTGTAGATTTGAGGATAAATATTGTGACAAAATTTGTGCTAGATCGAAGGGCTGTGTTTGGTATAGATTAGAGACATAGATTGAGCAAATTTATGCTAGACCGAAGGACTGTGTTTAGTGTAGATTTGAGATAGAGTTGAGAGCAAGCTTTGGAGTTGACAAAGTATAGAGGACGATAGTCTCTAGTGGATAGAGGTCCATTAGCTAGGGCAGTGACGACAGGTCTTCTAAGTGAGGATAGGAGTCTTCAGTGGATAGAGATCCATTAGCCAATGCAGTGGAAGTAGTAGTTCTTCTAGAAGATCACCAACCAGAGTAGAGGAGAAAGGAGTTCTCCTATGGATAGAGATCCATGAACCAACTGAGGCTATTGGTGTCTTTTGTGGATAGAGATCCATGAACTTGATTAGGGTATTGGTGTCTCCTTTGCACAGAGGTCCATAAACATTGTAATAGGGAAAGGTTTCTCAAGAGATTTGTTGAGAAAATTTTAGTGAAATATTTTCTTCGTGGAGTAGCCCACATTGGGTGAACCACATTAAATTGGTGTCTCTATTGTGTGTGGTGATTTGTGCATTGCTTTTATTATTGTTATTTATATTTCTATTGATACATTGCATAATATTGATCGAGAAAGAAAAAGTAAAATGTGATCTTATACTTTTCACCCCCCTCTCAGTATAAGCTTGTGTTCTTCATTATGATGGGTTTGTCTAACCATCTTTGCAAGCACTCTACTTAGGATATGGAGCAACAAAATTTAACTTGAATAACAAAACCATATGTTCTCCCTCTTTGCCTTGCTAACATGAACTTATGTCATAATGATGCAAGCATGTGCTTGCACTCCTTGCTTTTTCTTCTAATCCAAGGAATATTCCATATTTAAATTTTAAAATTTTTTAGTTTTGGAGGAAAAAATAAAGTTTTTGACACAAATTTGAGGCACATAGAGGCAGAATGAGAAAAAGTGTTGAATTGGGACCACCCCTAATATTTTATAAAGAATTTAAAAACACTAACTATTCATCTATATCGTGGTTTTCCTTACACAAAATTTTTTAGCATAACCAATTAGAGCATCTTCTTATGTCTATACAACAAAAATATTGTCAAACCATTTTTGCAACTTTGTCAAGTGGCTTGGAGGTGTTTGTTAAGCATGAAAGTCTATCCATGGCTTATTTGATACCAAGGGTTTATATAAAGATATTAAACCTCTTATTTTCTTCTTTTATGATAGCCAAATAGTTTATCCTCTCATCTATGCTACTATTCGACACAAGAATCCAAAAAAGAAAAGAAAATGTTTCTTTTTTAATTCGTAAAAGATAATTTAGGTTTTTAGAGAACCTCAAAAATTTTAATCCTACAACTAGGGCATCCATCTAATAAAAAATTATAAACAAAAAATGATTAAGTTCCAATTAGAGGAACAAAAGAAACTATTGGTGAATGTTTCTCCTAAAACAAATATGTTAATCCTATTGAGATTCATGTCCACAAGCTTTTATTAGAAAATCCTTCTTCCAATCTAACTGTTACCTTTCAAAATATTCTTCTTAGCTACTCTAATCATAGTTGTGTTGTGGCTGCTCCACAATGTACCCCAAAATTGGGGACCCACCTTTTAATTTGGTTGCTTTAAAGTGTTCATGTGCTTTGAGTGGTGGTTTGATAGGTTCCTCATTGGGTAGTGTCTCTTGTATTCCTTCTTTATCTTTTTTCATGTGCCTTGAGTGTGTAGTGTGGATGTTTGGTTATGTCATTCAATTTCCTTTATTTTGATTTGGTTTGAAAGGTGTTAATTAATGTTAAATTCTTTTAAACTAAATAAATGTTAGCATAAGTAAAAAGAAAAATAAATTTTTAATTAAAATAAATAAATAAATATATATATATATATATATATATATAATAAATAATAATAAAATGAAGTAATCAAATCTCCACTTATTTATATTATATATAGGGGTTCAATCCCATGGTGGATGTGTATAAAAAAAAACCAAAAAAAAAAAAAATATATATATATATATATATATAATCTTATATATATATTAATATTAAAATAAAAAGATAATCTAGACACATCATCGATATATTAATATCGAAGACACATTATCGATGTGGATGTGTTGAGGATTCACGTTTTGAGGATGAGCTAGACATGGAGGCAACTGCACGGGTCTAATTTTACAACGTGTGCAGGGAAACACAGTGGGCCTGACGAAGCATAACATGGGGTAGAACTTATGTAGCAAGGAGGCATCACACTTCACCTGCATCATGTACTACAATCCTAAGCGTCTGTGAACGAAGGAACAGTAGTAGAGCATCAAAGGTTTTAGGAGAGTAAAGTAAAGCTGTGACCTATGCACCAAAGACAACGTTCAGGTGTAGTGAAGAGATGAGCCCAACATTATTGATGCTGAAAAGGATGTATAGTAATCTTGGACCTGAAAGCAGGCAACAACAGTTTCAAGGTGGACATATCATGTAGAGCAGTGATTCTTGAATGTGATGACGAAGTTGGTAGATGATAATGCAATGTTATTTGTTTTTAATAATTTTATCTTTAATGTCAAATGTAGTAGCAAAGATAGAACATGCAACACTCCCTTCAGAACATGCATGATGGGTGTCAAAGAGAAGATGATAGAGAGTTGATCATGTGGTAGATAAACGTAAGGGTGTAGATCATGGTAAATCTTTGAGATTGGCATTGATGCAGCAGTATTTGATAGTATAGATAAGGTATCGTGATGTTCGAGATGATGATTACACAAAGTGTAAACCAGGTAAAAACAATGTAAGCACCGATAGAACACGCGTTTAGATCACCATAGTGCACACATAAGAAGGAATTCGATGATACCAGCGGGAGTGCTGAGAGCATGTTTATCATGCTGAAATGTAGTGAAGTTCCAATGGTCAATCAAGTGGCTTGAAGTGTCATATAATCATGGTAGTAGTAATTGATGGTTTGGGTAGTGTAACATTTTGTTGGTAGGGTCGTTGTTCATGTAGTATGGTCCAGATTCAAATTTTTCAAATGGTGGTGGCAGTACCATCCACCATATTGAAGGATTTATGGTATGAAATAAGTGACCTAATGCAAGAAAATTTAATTTGACCATGGGCGTTATGTAGCATCTCTCATAAGCTTGATAGAAGGTAATATTTATTAGGAGGTTGCCCAAAGTTACTATATAAAAATGCTTTTTGAAATGATATTACATTATTTAGGCCACGACGGTTACCTTATTAAAGTAGGGTGTCATTATTTCAAGGACGGCTACAAAGCCATGTGAAACGATTGGAAATAAAGCATTTCAAAACAAACCAAATGGAAGGAAAAGAAAATTAAAGGAAAAATGTGTTGAGCAAGATGTTGCCAGAAGGTTGTCATTGTTGTCAACACAGGCAGTTAGATCCAAAGATGCAGGCAGTTAGGTCCAAGGATGCAGTGGATAACAGACTTGAAATGGGTTTTTCTTAAAACCCAAGTTGGCTCTTCGTTTTGTTGAAAAAGATGCCCCGGTGATGAAGATATTTAATTTTAAATATTTAGTTTAAATTTTTATTTTATTAAAAATTTAAATTAGAATATTAAATTAAATTAAAAGGGCCGACGTGTTACTATTTCGCGGCAATAAGCTACAGGAAGGTAACGAAGGTGGAGAATGACGCCGACAAAGTTAAATCCGGGCCGACGGATTTTAGGGTTTTGCAGCCGACATTCTTAGGGTTACAGCCGACGGATTTTAGGGTTTGGCAGCTGACAAATTCTAGGGTTTCTCAGTCGACGTTCTTCTAGGGTTTGCCTCTAAAATTTCTTCTACAAAAGCAAGGGTTCTTCGAGTTTAAAGTGTGGAGAGTGATGCGATCTATGTGAATGAAGTTCGTGTGCAGCAGAGTGTAAGTCGTTTCGATCTCGAGTATGAGCAAAGTGATAGTTCTTTGGAGTTAAAGAAAAGAGATCGCAGCGAGGAGATAGTGAGTGAGTTCGTATCGATTGATCGAGAACAAAGAGAGTGATATGCAGACGACGTGTTTAAAGTCCGAGGCAAAAATACGCAGATGGTTGAAGTGAGATTTCTGTGAAGTTGCAGCAGAGAACGCGGAGAGATATAGAGGAGTGGTTGAAAAAGTGCGAATCATTTTTCACAGTAGCAGTCGAATGCCGACAAGCAACAGATCGCAGAAAAATAGCAGATCGTGATAATTGAGGTGAAAGTTTACATTCTGCAATTTTTATTATTATCTTCAAGTTGTAGCTTGAAAAAGGGGTTGGTGCCTCTTTCCAGTTGGTGCTGGAAAAATTGGAGTTGGTGCTCCATTCTGTTGTAGCAGATAAAATTTAGAGGTTGGTGCCTCTTACCAGTTGGTTTTGGTGAATGATTATGTAAAGTTGTAGCTTTGCATTTGACTGGATTTGGATGGTAGTCCAAGCAGTATTTTTGAGGAGTAGCCACATCGGTGAACCTCGTTAAAATGTCGTGTTATGTGTGATGCTCTTAGTACTTTTATTATTTTTGTTTTAATCTGCTGCAGTTTATTTAAAAGTCTAAATTGTTTTAAGTTTTTAAAGAACACACTGATTCACCCCCCTCTCAGTGTCATTGTGATTACAACAATTGGTATCAGAGCCAAGTACCTGAAGAGGCTTAAATAGCTAAGGTGATCTTGGAAATCAAGCAATGGCAAGTGGTGAAGGATTCTCTTCGAACAAAGCACCGTTGTTTGATGGGACAAATTATGCGTTCTGGAAAATTAGAATGCAGACTTATCTCAGTGCTTTGGGCTTTGACATCTGGGGTGCGGTAGTCAATGGTTACAAAGCTCTTGCCACTGCTCCAACAGACACTGCAGAATCTTCAGAGGACAGTTCTAGTGAAGACTCTGAAGAAGGAACAGGTGAGGCTCTCTTTATGGCGTTTGAAATAGACGAATCAGAAAACATAGAGGGGATGAACTCTGAAGTTGAAGATGTTGAGGCTGAAGTTGATTTAGAGGGTGAGCTAGTGTCTGCTCTTACGGAATGGGAATCGGAGAAAAAGAAGAATGAAAAACTGACAAGGAAACTTAAGAATGCAAACGACATTATTGCCAGTTTAAAAACACAGACTGAAGAATACAAGAAAATGTCTGAAGATCTGGAAATACAGGTTTCTATGAAGATAGACCACTACTGCAAATTGGAAGAAGAAAATGTGAGTCTCCGAATACAAATACAAGAGTCTGGATCGAAAAATCAACTGTCATCTAAAACGTGAAGAAAGCTCGATGAAACTGGACAAAATTCTGAGCGATCAAAGATCCACAGGCATCAAATTTGGTCTCGGCTTTACTAAAGGAGAATCATCAACTGAACCAAAAACAAGCAATGTTGAAAGTGAAAAGAACAAAGACAAGAAACAGGCTGTGGAAAGTAAAACGAATCAAGCAAAAGAAAGATATAATGCCGGACCTGAAATGACAGCTGACAATGATGGCTTTACTAAGGTCACACATCAAAAGAATAGAAGATCCAAGGCTCCAGCAACAACCTGGCCAAGACCATCTTTCAGGTTTACTCATTATTTCTATGGTTTTTGTTTTAAATGTAATAATTATGGGCATAAAATTGCTGACTGCAAATACAATATAGGTCCAAGAAGTTTCACTAGTAGAAATGCGTTTGCTCCTTTAATGAATTATGCAGTAGAGTGTTTTAAGTGTCACAACTTTGGGCATATTGCCAGAAATTGTCGTAGTATGTCTGTTTCATATCAACCTCAGGAAAGTAGATTTCAACCGTATAGAGCAAAACAAAATAGAATTTATACTGAAGGATATGTGCAAAATTCTAAAAAGGGGAAGTCACGACTAGAACCCAACAACATAGTTAAGACAGAATGGAAACAAAAGGAACAGCTCAAGAAAGAACAAGAATCCTTAATAGTGCAGACTGCTTTTAGAGCTCAGAATAAATATGTACCGTGGATTCTTGATAGTGGCTGCTCAAGTCATATGACAGGTGATAGACAGAAATTTGAGAATCTTCAAAAATATGAGGGTGGTTCTGTGAAGTTCGGCAATAACGATGGAGCCAAAATAATAGGTAAAGGATCGGTCAAAATAAGTGAAGGGAAAATCAAGTCAGAAGAAGTTCTATATGTGGATGGTCTGAAACATAACCTGTTAAGTGTGAGTCAGATCTGTGACAAAGGACATGAAGTGGTGTTCAAGAAGCAGGGTTGTGAAGTCAGAAAAACAAAGAACGGGAAATTAATAGCAACCGGCTCAAGGACGTCTGGCAATCTGTACACACTCTCAGAATTTTCAGAAGGTATGTGCTTCATGGGACAAGAAGAAGAGAACTGGTTGTGGCATAAGAGGCTTGGACACATAAGTTTTGATAATCTGGTAAGAATTAGCTCTAAACAAGCAGTGAGAGATATTCCAATCATTAAGAAACCTGCAAACAACATGTGTGCTTCATGTCAGAAGGGAAAACAGACCAGAGTTTCATTTAAAACAAAAGAACATCACACTAGCAGGCCTTTGGAACTCATTCATACTGACTTATGCGGACCAATGAGGACTCAAAGCATAAACGGCGACAAATACTTCATGCTGTGTATTGATGATTTTTCCAGAATGACTTGGATATTCTTCTTAAAAGATAAATCAGAAGCCTTTGAAATGTTCAGAACTTTCAGACAGCTGGTAGAGAATGAAACAGGGAAAAGAATTAAATGCTTGCGGTCAGACAGAGGAGGAGAATTTATTTTGAATGAATTTTTAGAATACTGTGAAAAATATGGCATCAGGAGACAATATTCAGCAGCCAAAACTCCTCAGCGAGAATGGTGTAGCAGAGAGGAAGAACAGAACAATTCAGGAAATGGCACGCACCATGCTGGCAGAAAGCAAAATAGCAGATAGATTCTGGAAAGAAGTAGTTCACACAGCAGTATACATTCAGAACAGGTATATGTTAAGAACTCATGAATGCAAAACTCCGTATGAGCTGTGGTTTGGTAGGAAAGCAACAACAAAACATCTCAAAGTATTTGGTCGCAAGTGCTACATCGAAAAATAGATGACAACCTTGGAAAGTTTGAAGATAGAGCAGATGAAGGTGTGTTTGTTGGTTATTCTCCACATAGCAAAGCTTACAAATGCTACAACAAGAGACTCAAGAAAATTGTGGACAGTGCAGATGTTAAATTCGATGAAGGGAGGAAACAAATAGTTAATTTCCAAGAAAACTATCCAATCTACGAAGAAGTCATTGAAGGAGATGAAGTACATGACACAGAAAATATGTCTACGACTGATGCAGGTAACTTATCAGATGACTCAGAGGTACAAGAAAACAAAAAATTCAGAATGAGCAATTGGCGAGAAAAATCATCCTAGAAACCAAATAATTGGAGATCCCACAGCTGGCATTCAGACAAGAAAGAAAGTAATAAGTAATTACTCTCTTTTATCCAAGCATTGAGCCCAAAAACATAGATGAAGCAAGCAAAGATGACAATTGGATGAAGGCAATAAATGAAGAGTTAGATCAGATTGAAAAGAACAGAACTTGGGAGTTAGTACCTAGACCTGCAAACAAGAATGTAATCGGCACCAAATGGATATTTCGTAATAAATTAAATGAAGACGGTCAGGTTATTAGAAATAAAGCAAGACTGGTTTGCAAAGGCTATGCACAGGTCGAAGGCATTGACTTTGAAGAGACTTTCGCACCAGTGGCCAGACTAGAAGCTATTAGAATGTTTCTGGCACTAGCAGTTCACAAGAACTTCAGAGTTTATCAGATGGATGTGAAATCTACGTTTTTAAATGGGAAACTTGAAGAAGAGGTCTATATTGAACAACCAGATGGCTTTCAAATCAGTGAAGATCCCAACCTTGTCTGTAAATTAAAGAAAGCATTGTATGGATTAAAACAAGCACCACGGGCCTGGTATGCTAGGCTAGATAATTATCTCTCTCAACAGGGATTCAAGAAAGGTTTAGTGGACAGCAATCTGTATGTGAAAACAGAAGATGGGCATCTCATTGTTCTTGTTGTCTATGTGGATGACATCATATTTGGTAGCAACAAAGATGAATCTTGTAAAGACCTAGCAAACAAGATGCAGAATGAATTTGAAATGTCAATGATTGGTGAACTGTCTTATTTTTTGGGACTACAGGTTAATCAAAATGAGAAAGGTATATTCATTTCCCAAATCAAATATGTGAAAGAGATGTTAAAGAAGTTCACTATGGAGGATAGTAAGCCAGTCAGTACTCCCATGACAACAGGCTGTAAGTTAAGTAAAGAAGACAAATCTCCACTTGTAGATCAAACCATGTATAGATCAATGATAGGAAGCTTACTATATTTAATTGCAACCAGACCTGATATTTTGCAGGCAGTGTGCATGGTAGCCAGATTTCAGGCCAGTCCCAAAGAGACTCATGTAACAGCAGTTAAAAGGATTTTTCGGTATCTCAAAGGCACCATGGAGTATGGATTGTGGTATCCAAGAGGCAAAGATTTCACTCTTATATCATATTCAGATGCAGATTGGGCAGGATGTGTTGATGACAGAAAGAGTACCAGTGGAGGAGCATTCTATTTGGGGGACAGATTGGTTGCATGGCACAGTAAGAAGCAAGAGTCAGTGTCTTTATCTACAGCCGAGGCAGAGTATATTGCAGCAGCAACATGTTGCACACAAGTTTTGTGGATGAAACAGACCTTGAAAGATCTTGGTATTAATTTTAGTGAACCAATATCAGTAAAGTGTGACAACACCAGTGCAATCAACATTTCTAAGAATCCAGTAATGCACTCACGGACAAAGCATATTGCTATAAGGTATCATTTCTTGAAAGACAAAGTTGCAGAAGGAGAAGTCAGATTGGACTATGTCCCAACTACAGAACAGGTAGCAGACATTTTTACAAAACCTTTGCCCAAGGAAGTATTTGAGTATCTTCGAAGCAAATTAGGAGTAGTCACACTTCCTAAGAAGTGACTAGCTACAGGGATCACCTTCTCAGGGGGAGCACTTGAGTGTTTGAGGATGGACTCAGGGGGAGTCAAATTTTGCCTGAGAAGTGTGAGGATGGACTCAGGGGGAGTCAAAATTGTGCCTGAAAAGTGTGAGAATGGTCACAAGGAGAGTCTGCAGCAGCCCTTTGGTATTATTGACAAAGGGGGAGAAGAGTTACAGGAAGGTATACAGGTGTTGCCAACAATTCCAAAGGGGGAGATTGTTGAGCAAGATGTTGCCAGAAGGTTGTCATTGTTGTCAACACAGGCAGTTAGATCCAAAGATGCAGGTAGTTAGGTCCAAGGATGCAGTGGATAACAGACTTGAAATGGGTTTTTCTTAAAACCCAAGTTGGCTCTTCGTTTTGTTGAAAAAGATGCCCCGATGATGAAGATATTTAATTTTAAATATTTAGTTTAAATTTTTATTTTATTAAAAATTTAAATTAGAATATTAAATTAAATTAAAAGGGCCGACGTGTTACTATTTCACGGCAATAAGCTACAAGAAGGTAACGAAGGTGGAGAATGACGCCGACAAAGTTAAATCTGGGCCGACGGATTTTAGGGTTTTGCAGCCGACATTCTTAGGGTTACAATCGACGGATTTTAGGGTTTGGCAGCTGACAAATTCTAGGGTTTCTCAGTCGACGTTCTTCTAGGGTTTGCCTCTAAAATTTCTTCTACAAAAGCAAGGGTTCTTCGAGTTTAAAGTGTGGAGAGTGATGCGATCTATGTGAATGAAGTTCGTGTGCAGCAGAGTGTAAGTCGTTTCGATCTCGAGTATGAGCAAAGTGATAGTTCTTTGGAGTTAAAGAAAAGAGATCGCAGCGAGGAGATAGTGAGTGAGTTCGTATCGACTGATCGAGAACAAAGAGAGTGATATGCAGACGACGTGTTTAAAGTCCGAGGCAAAAATACGCAGATGGTTGAAGTGAGATTTCTGTGAAGTTGCAGCAGAGAACGCGGAGAGATATAGAGGAGTGGTTGAAAAAGTGCGAATCATTTTTCACAGCAGCGATCGAATGCCGACAAGCGACGAGATCGCAGAAAAATAGCCAGATCGTGATAATTGAGGTGAAAGTTTACATTCTGCAATTTTTATTATTATCTTCAAGTTGTAGCTTGAAAAAGGGGTTGGTGCCTCTTTCCAGTTGGTGCTGGAAAAATTGGAGTTGGTGCTCCATTCTGTTGTAGCAGATAAAATTTAGAGGTTGGTGCCTCTTACCAGTTGGTGCTGGTGAATGATTATGTAAAGTTGTAGCTTTGCATTTGACTGGATTTGGATGGTAGTCCAAGCAGTCTTTTTGAGGAGTAGCCACATCGGTGAACCTCGTTAAAATGCCGTGTTATGTGTGATGCTCTTAGTACTTTTATTATTTTTGTTTTAATCTGCTGCAGTTTATTTAAAAGTCTAAATTGTTTTAAGTTTTTAAAGAACACACTGATTCACCCCCCCTCTCAGTGTCATTGTGATTACAACAAAATGAACAGTCTGCTGCGCTTTCAAATATGCCATTGAAAAGGTAAACCAGGGCTGATCTTTTGGGATTTTTTTGGGAGAGAAAAGTATTCTGCTGGACTGATTTTCACCATTTTGATGCCAAATTTGGGCTTGTTTTCTGCATTGTAGTTGAACATTGAACATCTTTTTGCAGCAATATATTGGATGTGCTTCAGGTTTTATGCATGTTAATGGTTGGCTTATTGTCATTTTCAGTATTGTGCACCTATTCCTTTGAAGTTTGCATCGTTTTAGATGTTGATTGCATTAAGGGTCACTTTAATACTGGTTTTGTGCAGAAATCTAGTGTTTGCAGGGTCTATGGAGAAAATTGGAGTTGCATCATTTCTGTTATTTCATTTTTTTATTTTTATTTTTAATTTTATTTTTCTAATTTGTCTTTTGCAGATATTTTTTAATTTTCAGAGATTAAAATAAAAAGCGAGAACTTCAAATTTTCATTTTGCATATTTACATTTTTATTCCAGAGTCATTTTGAATTTATAAAAATTATTTAAAATTGTTGTTTTATGCAAATTTTTATAATTTCAAAATTTTACTTTTCTTCATTTTGAGGGTAAACCAGTTTTTTTCAGCTTCATATTTTCATTTGCAAGCATAAAATGAACTTCCTTTATGAAAATTTCAATTTCATCAAATGGGGGTAAATTTTAATGGCATTTCATAAGCTACCATTTTTAGAGCATTAATTGCCTTTGTAGCGACCCTGGGATGCATGCACCGCTCTTTTTACGCTACTTGCAATGTATTCAAAAACCCAAGATGAAATGGAAGACAATGAAAATCATATAACACGAAAATAAAAAAATAGATCTCTTTATTTGGATTGAAACCTGGTTACATTTCGGTCCCTCTTAGAGATACCCATTTCGATACAATAAGGTTACAAATAGGCAAAGAGTGCCCATTTTGCGAAGAGGTGGTGCACTTTCAAAAGCTTCTCGGTTTCGCACACGAAAATGTATGAGGGCTTATAGATGCCTCCTTCTCCAAGCCTGTTTCCTAGAGGGATCCCTTTCACTCTCGTATGTTGCAATTTTTTTCGATGAACATGTGGCCCTATAAGCAATGAAACAACAACACACGCTTAGATATCCGAGAATGCCTCCCCGAATGAGGTTGTTAGTACTAAATATATCAAATGAAAGTAAGTGCAAATTAAGTCTATGATATGAAGTTAAATGAATGAAATGATATTATGCTAATGATATGCTAAACAGAATAATGAGACTAATGTATAAAACCCTAAGCTAGGCCTGCGGGTCATTGTCCGAGACAACGATTGCTAAGGTGAATTTCGTTTCCTTTGCCCCAAAGCTATGGTTCAAAGCTTGTATCTGATGTTGAAATAGTGGTCTCTTTGGCTCTCCAATTTGTCAGGGCTTCATCATAAATGTGATCTCCAAGAGAAGCTCTCTAAGTCTCGAAAGCTCTCCTCAATGACCTGTTCTGACAATTTCGGGATAAATCATCCCTTGGTGCTCTCAGGCTTGCACCTTTTAAAGTGTGTAAAACCCTAGGTCTATGCACAAGCCCTAGGAATGAATTCCTCATGCATAGTAAGAGTTAGAATGAGAATATTTTGTTATTTGTCTATGTTTGGAGGCCAGTTAACTAAAGTCTAAATGTAAACTTGAGTCTCCTATGCAAATTGGTTGTTAGCATGAAAAGTTTTTGTCCTTTGTCTATGTTTGGAGGCCAGTTAACTAAAGTATAAATGCAAACTTAAGTCTCCTATGTGAATTGGTCATGAAAGGGAATGCAAAGTTACTCTCGATCACCTTTATTGGATGCAGACTGCCACTTTTACCCATGATTATGCCTGTTTGTTGGCAAAACTACTTTTAGGGTTTATTCGTTGTCGTCTGCAACAACTAAGATGGTCGTTGTTGGCTTGAGTGGCTAGGCTTGTATGGCTTAAAAATGCCCCAAATGAGTGGTGAGAACCATTGTTGATGCTTGGAAAGTCCAAGATTATGTCATATGATCTTATGAATGTGTCTCTGTGAGTATCTCCCCTAAACATGACACATTTTAGGTGTCTATAGATGCCCCTTTTTGTGATGCGTTGTGTGGAAAAAACAACACTGAGCAAAAACTAGACTGATCTGTTTGTAGGGTGTATGGTGATCAATGGTCTAATCAACATCAGATGGCCCAATCATGTAAGGTGGCGCGCACCCCTTGAATCATTGCCTCAATGTTCGAAGGACTTAGCTCAGTGGCTTGGACATGTTAAATTGCACTCATTCCTCAAACTCAATCGTGTAGCTTCAGCTTCTACAATAGTTTTGATTGGTAGGAGAGCTATAATTGAATATGTCATGTTTGCTTATGTTCCCAGTAAACAAAGAAAATTTGTGATTGTTGTATGCAATGATTCATAGGACGAACACGATTTTGATGTGATCGAGTGATCTTTTGTTGATTTGATTATGAGTATGTTGAAGCTTTGAACTACCTCTTCACTTAATGAATTGGTGAAGAAATGAAAATTAATGAAGCGACAAGTCGCTTGACCAATATGACTAATCTGATATCCTTTCTAGCATTCGTTGCTTTTAATGGGCAATCTCACATCCAAGTGTGATTCCAATTGTTTATGATAATCATCCATATCTATCCTGAGGAGCGGTCCAGCTATCAATAGCGTTCTTAGGGAGTCAGGATGAGTGATTCTATTTATGTTCATATTGTATCACTTTGGCTTAATGTTTTTTGTATCATAGGGGAATTAGGATGATCCTTTCGCACCCGTGGAGCAGTCCGATCATCTTGGTATTCTACAAGATTGAAGGGCGACACATCGTAATTCCAAAATGAATTTTTTTGTCCCAAGTGGCCTTATGGTAACTTACTCATCTCATCGAAGTGCATGGAGTGTAAATCACTGCAATCGCCGAGTGGATAGAGTAAGTAACTGGATACGAGGCCTACTTGAGATTATGCTTTTATGTCATTTTTTTGTTATTTTGGTCGTTATGATGACTAGAAGTCTTCAAAATGTGCTTATTAAATATTTTTGTTATCCCCCATGGAAGGAATTTTCTTGTTTTTATCTGTGGAGTAGGTCGATGTCAGGTACATCGGCCTATGAGTTTTTTCTTGTGGCCGTTGTCACCTTGAACGACCATGAAGTTTGGGCCGCTGATGCCAGCAGCGGCCAAGGCATACTTTAAAAATATAAAAATGCACTTTTAGGATTTTGACCTGTCACTTTTGTTTGTTGTCAGTTCACTTTTCAGAGCTCTGGTGAGACAGTGACAATTTGTGATTTCTGGTGATACCTGCATCGAGGACATGATTGCACAGGGTGAGGCATCAGCTGTTGGAGGAGCCAGAGCTTCTTGGGTATTTTATTTTTTAAACCCTACCCTCTTTTTATTTTTTGGGTAAAACTAAACCTCACTAAGTAAATGGTAAATGAACCTCACTAAACTTGTTGGTAACGAATGAAATCCATAGTTAGGCTAAGTGTAGGTTTTTAAGTGGTGGTTTGGTCCTCATTTTTATTTTTTTCCATTTTTTTTGTATCTTATGGCCTAGGGTTCACGGGTTTACCATGTTACCTTTCGACCGTTGTCGATCAAAGAGGCTAGGTTTGAACTCCAATGGTCAGAAATTTTATCGTTGGGATTTGGCCGCTGTTGTCTCCAATGGCCAAATTCTGGCCATTGTAGGCGACAGCGGCTAAACCCCTTAGCCAATTCTGCAAAGATTTTTATATATTTTTTTATTTTTTCTGAGATAGTTTAATAAGTTTTTTGGAATTTTGAACTATTCTTTGGCATGTGTTGCATGCCTAGGTGCATTTATTCCCCACTCTTTGCTTGGATCTAGGAGAGTGTCAAATTTTTTATGTTTTATTAGGACTTATGCCTTAGATGCCCTATAGTTATGTTTTATCTTTCTTTTGTTTTGCTTAGATCATTACTGCTTGGGCTCAGGACCCGAAGCTCATGATTGACCTTCTACCCCTTCTGTATGCCACTGATTGGAGGTGGCTTAAGGCTCGTGGGATCCAGTACGTTACCATATTGCCTCAAATTATGTTAGACCAGGCTTACCTTATGGCTTTGGCCCATCTTTTGGACCCTCGAACTAATACCTTCCACATCCTGACCGACGAGATGACCATTATGTCGGAGGATGTGTATAGGATCTTTTGGATCCCTTTTGATGGAGTGGTGATTATTTCTTTGGCCACTAATGATTAGGTGGTTGTCTTCACTCGGGTGTTCGGAGGGCGCTCTAAGGTTTCCCTCAAGGACACCAAGTCTGGGGGAAGGTCTATCATCTGCTGGTACCAGGAGCATGTTTTCATAGAGAGGCATATGGCTGATGGTCATCAAAAACATTCTTATATCAGATTATTCAGGCTTGAGGTTCCCTTAGAACCTCCTTATGATGGTTTAGGACTTGATGGACAGTGAGGTGCCCATCATCTATGCATGGGGTAGGTCTTTGTTATCTCAATGTTATGATGAGCTATACCACATCCATCGAAGGGGTCGTGTCAGCATCACCTATAGTTGGCTTTTGCAGATCTGCGGATGGGAGCAAATTAGGGTAGATCGCCTTAAGGGACTTCCTATTAAGATCATAGCTGTGGATGTGCAAATGCAGTGCTATGGTGCTATATGGGCTAGAGGGAGCGAGGAGCACAAGAGTTATAGTTTTGCAGGGGATTTGACTCATTACACTGACACTTTCACTAGACTTCAAGCTAGAGGTGTTATATGGCGCCTGTATCATGAGTGCCCTGTTTGGGATGACCCTAACAACTTTACTGCTAGGATGTGATGCAAGCGATGGCTTGTCGACCACAAGATCTACATTCGAGAGTACTTCTTCTACTCTCAGGTTCTTCTTTAGTATGGGTTGCAGTAGGATGTGCCATTAGTACCATTTCTATATAGGTGCATCAAAGCAGAGAGAGACCTCCCTCCCTGATAGGTTATAGAGTTAGCTGATAAGAAGGATGCCCCATTTGTTGATCCTGGAGTAGCTTGTGGAGTCACAAATGCATTTATGCGATGGTGGGGTGACCTGATGTGGTGCGATGAGGGAAGTCTAAACCTAGAGGATGATGGCAGAGATGGGGCAGATCCATTGGGGTGTAAGGTTCGTGCCAGGACTACGACCTAGTACTAGCAGGTAGAGAAGGTGGTAGTGGAAGAGAAAGAGGCTCCTAAGGAGGTAGAGGAGGATATGGAGCCTGAGGGGAGAGATTATCCTCTCGGGGCACAACTACATGATGTGGAGGTTGAGCTCCAGTTGGCCAAGATATAGGTACAACAACGTGATGCTATTATAGCTCAGTGGGATACCACTATAGTGCAACTATCATATTAGGTATAGGATTTATAGGTCACTCTAGGAGGAGCTGCCCGAATGCTAGTTGTTGTTGCTCCTCCTGCTCTCGAGGGTCCTTCGAGGGTAGCTCTTAAGGATGAGATCAGTCATTTACAAGGTTTTATAGATGGGAGTGATGTTCAAATTGCTAAGGACGCAACCCATATTGTCACTCTCTCGAGGTAGATCAGGAGGCTAGGAGCCATCCCTAGGGAGAGAGGAGTCATAGGTGGGTCATAGGTCAGTAGGAGCTCTACAACAGGGCAATATTCCATCCATTTTGGTCGTGGGGTCTAAAATCATACTGAGAGACCAATAGGGTCCAGCTCGCACCATTCTCCCAGAGATCCATCCATAGGGGGCGGTGCTGCAGGGATCATAGACCCAATATTTAATTGATGGTTCACTTGTTTTTGATTCATTTTTGAGGTCGGATGACCTATATGACTATAGCCCACGTGCATTTTTGTATATCCATGGACATGACACACATACTTTTATGATATCTTTGCATTATGACTCATTATGTGTATCGTTTATTGCTCATGTTTTTTTTTTATGATGTGATGTGATGATGGTATTATGATGATTTGATGCATATGTTAGATTATAGATGATATTGTAGATGCTTAGATGGATGTGTAGATGCTTATATGGATGTGTAGATGCTTATATGATTTGATGATATGATGTGATGTATCTTGAGTTGATAAATGATGAATTTATGATTGTATGCAAATGTATATTGCCTATATGTTTTATGATGTGCATTATGATGTGATGATGGACGATTAATGACTTGTGTTTGTGGATGCGATGTTATTGTTAAATGCATGTTTAATTTTTTCTTTAATTGTATGCATCTAACTTATGTGATGGGATGGTATAAACGAACCTGTATGCTCTAATCACTTAAAACATAAGGAATGCATATGACATTAACAATATTAATGGGTGATACCACAGAAAGTAAAAAAAGTTAATCATGAATTGATTAAGCATTCACATGTGAGATGTAGTGGTGCGAGATGTATTTTCTTGATAAGTTTCTATAAACTAAAAGATATAAATTAGTCAGTGGACGTCTATATACTATTTCTAATATATATGTGGTATTTGTCCTACTATGTTGATACCCCCTAATTTATAGAATCTTATAAAGAATGTGATGGTTGGATTGATGATATGATTTGTTGCTATGTAAAAAAATTTGGGGCTTTTTGGCGATCCAAACACTCTAGTTACCCTATCAATGACTGTGTACTGATCACTTAAGCATTTGAAAATTAGGCTTTCATCATGGTCCTAGATACTCATTCTCCCTGTGTGTGCAAATGAATATATTTAGATAGAACCCATGCATTTCCTTCGATTTCAAGCGGGATTCTTTTAGCCCATTGCTAATATCAGGGATCATCAAGTGTTCATCTTATTCTTATGTTGGACTCAATTGGACTATTGTACTTGGAAATTTTGGATTACCTAAAGCTAGCTTATCCAGATTCAAACATTATTCTATACAAATGCATAGCTTTTGTGATAGACATATCGTCATGCATAAGGATTTCTCCTTCTAGTTTTGTGCAATGTTGAGAATTCCAGGGATTCAAGTTCTATTCCTTTTTTTCTTCATTCAGTTGGGATACTTGCTTATACTTAGTGATGAAAATCACTATTTATTTTTTACTGATTTTTTTGTTTTCTTTTGAGCAAGGGACTCTTGCAGTGATGATAATCACTATTTATTTTTCTTTTGTTCTTCTGGTATTTTGAGCTATGAATATGGGTGTTAATTTTGAATTTTGGAAAATTTGGCCTTTTGATTTTGATATTTGAATTTGGCTTTGTTTCGAGATTTTTACCTATTTTTATGAAAGCAAGGGATGTATGCAATGATGATAATCACTCATTTCTAGGTAGGTCAAAACTTGTCCTTTTGCCAATTCTCAGCACCTTTAAACCGGTTGCACAGGGGATAAGCAAGGAAGTTCCTTTTTGCTTTTGGTAACCTAGACCACTTTGTAGTTTTCATCTTCCCATGTACCAACTAGAATTTAGTGTTTAATTAGTGGTGGGATTCTGAGATATGCTAGGCTTTGTCACCACTAGACCTTTTTGTCTACTAGCCAAGATGGTTTTCCATAAAAGTTGATAAGATCACTAGGTGTGGTTTAATAACCGAAAAACCTTAGTATATTATGTATAGCAATAGATAATGGTTGTGTTGAAAAACAAGTTGATAAGATCACTAGGTGTGGTTTAATAACCAAAAAACCTTAGTATATTATGTATAGCAATAGATAATGGTTGTGTTGATGGAGGTATGGATTTGAATGGTTTGTGAGACAAATTGTGGCATCACTTGTAAGGCTCTCATGACATATGAAAACGTAATGGATATGAAAATGTAATGCAATTATGTGGATGCAAGATGTGAGATGCAATTGTTTTTATAATTTTGATTTTTATGTTGTTTTTGTATTTTTTCTTAATTTGACCAAAGGGCTTATTGTGCCTTTAGAGATTTTTAAATTTTGACCAAGTAGCATGAAGTATCCTTGGAGATTTTTGATTGAATAATTGACTAAGCGACTTGTATGCCCTTGGACCATTTTGATTGTATTTTTGACCAAGCGGCTTGAATACCCTTGGAGCATTTTGATTGCATTTTTGACCAAGTGACTTGAATACCCTTGAAGCATTTTTTGATTGGATCTGAATTTTTATTTTTTTATGATTTTTTTGTATTTTTGATGTATTTGAATATTTTTTATGACATATTTGAATGTTTTTTTATGTTTTATGACATATTTGATTTTTTTTGTGTTTTATGACATATTTGAATGTTTTTTGTGTTTTATGACATATTTGAATGTTTTTGTGTTTTATGTGTAGAATGCCTTCAATTGAATGATATTGAGAGGTTCAGGCTCTTCAACACCATCTAATGATATAAGGCGATATGCTCCAGGCCCCACTCTTTGTGAAATCATGTACATGCGAACTTGTCTTGCAGGTGCGGCTACAAATTCAAATTTTGTTGGTTTTATTTGAGCACTAGATCTCCAACCTTGAATTCCCTTAAGTGGACTTTACTATTGTAAGCTTGCACAAGGCGATCTTGATAGATGCGAATATGCTCTAAAGCATTGACTCAAAGTTCATCAAGAAGCATCAACTGATCAAGGTAGCCTTTTCACGTGACATCATCATCTATGAAGTCCTTTAATGCTATGCACAGAGTTGGAATTTCTAACTCTAGTGGCATGATGGCCTCAGTGCCATACACTAGTAAAAATGGCATTGCCCCAATGGGCATCCGTATACTAGTCTTGTATGCCCATAGCGCAAGAGGCAACTACATGTACCAATCCTTGTGATTGTCTTGCACCATATTTCGCAATATGGAGACTATTGTTTTGTTCGAGGCTTCTGCTTGCCCATTTTCTTGTGGATAGTAAGGCGTTGAAAAATTATGATAAATATGGTATTTTTTCATTAAAGTAAATATTGTTTTTCTTGAAAGATGGTCCATTATCTGATATTATCTTTGAAGGGACCCCAAAATGACTTATGATATTGAGGAGTATAAACTTCGCAATCCTTGGTCCAATTATCGATGTTAAAGGGATCACTTCGATCCATTTAGTGAAGCATTCAATGGCCGTTATGATGAATGTGTGTCAGGCTGAAGATGAAGGAGATATCTTCCCAATAAATTCTAACCCCCATTGCGAGAAGGGCCATGTTTCCTAGATGGGTTGCGGGCTTGCGATGGTAAGTGCATTATATTTGCATGATGCTAGCACTTAATGCATTTCTTAACATACTCATAGCAGTTATTTTCCATGGTGGGCCAATAGTAACCCATCCTCAAGATGTGCTTAACGATGGCCATGCCACTGAAATGCCCTCTACACGTGTCATCGTGGTCTTGCAAAATTGCCCAGGATGCTTCCTAGGGCTCAAGACAATGGAGTAATACTCCATCATATCCTCGTCTGTAGAGGATTTATCCTAGCAAGATGTATCTTATGTATTTCTTTTTGAATGTTTTCCTTTCAGTATGTGATAGACCTTGAGGTATTATTCCAAGTTTTAGGAAGTCTCATAGTTTAGAAATCCAATCCTGATAAGCTACAACTTCTATAGAAAAGACGGCTTGCTCTTCCTGTATTTCCAAGCTGGTTAATACATATTGAGGAACAAATCTATGGTGTATGGTTGCACAACACTCGACAGGTCCTTGGGAGATCAAATACCCCCAAGATGTCGTTTGCAAGAAATATCTAGCTACGAAGGACCAATCCTGATTTGGTTCGATGTTGATCATGTTGACTGATTCTTGATTGTTAAAAGATTCACGGAATATTTTTGAGTGTGAAAGTACTTTCACATGAATGATCATAAAATCAAAATATGGATTCTAAGGGATTAAGGATCCCAAAGAGGTCATGGTGTCTGCAAATCTATTTGATGTATGAGGGATTTCCTTAATGTCATACCATTCTAGTCAGGCTAGGTAGGTGTCAACAAGTTCCTTGTAAGTCTTCAGGAGTGGGCACCTGCATTGAAATAGTCCTTTGACTTAGTTTACTATGAGCAAGGAGTCACCAAAGATATTCAATATTTTAATTCCCATTGCTACGGTTGTTTGCAGTCCCAAGATCAATGTCTCATATTTTGTGTTGTTGTTTGTGCAAAGGAAGTCTAGTTTGAATGATAAGGGTAATGGAGTGCCCTGTGGTGTGATAAAGACAATACCTACTCCACCCCCTTGTTCACACTTCAAACCGTCGAAGAAAAATGACATGTCTCTTTCTTTCTTAGGTTCTTCAAGTTCTGGCAGATCTGATAATGCAAAGACCATATCATCAGACAATTCTATGGTGAGAGGTTTGTCATCCTAAAGAGGCACCTCTGCTAATTGATCCACTATGACTTGTCCCTTGATGGAATTTTGGCTTATGAATTATAGATAAAATTCTATCAATAGCATGATCCACTTTGCGGTACGTGTATTGTGATATGTCTTTCTCATCATGTACTACAAAGGATTTTGTTTTGATATGATGTAGGTCGTATGGCTCAACATGTAATATCGCAACTTTCAAGTTGCAAAGACCACTGCTAAACACAAATTTTTGACATACGTATATCCTAGCTCATAACTCACCAAGGTGCGACTAATGTAATATATGACTTGCTCTTTGTCTTGTGCATTCTTTTGGGCTAACATTGTGCCCAATGCAAAATCAGTAGTCGATATATAGTAAAAATGATATGTCTAGCCTTGGTGGAGCTAGCACTGGTGGTGTTGCCAGGTATGTTTTGATCTCTACAAAGGCTTGATGGCATTCTTCGTCACAGTGAAATGGGACTTCCTTGCGTATCAACTAATTCATGGGTCGGTATTTGTCTAATAATTATGCGATGAATCTTTTGATGGATGCTATATTGCCTTGTAGGCTCCTTAGCTCCCTAATGTTGGTAGGGGTGGCCATTTCCAATATAGCCTTTACCTTTATAGGATCGACTTCAATGCCTCTCTTGGATACGATGAATCCCAAAAGATTTTGAAAAGTTACACCAAATACAAACTTCTTAGGATTCAATCTGACATTGTGTTCTATGAGGCGATAAAAGACTTTTCTAAGGACTTTAGCATGCTCTTGCCACAACAGGGACTTGGCCAGTAAGTCATCCATGTAATCCTCTAAGATCTTGTGCATATATTCATGGAATATGTATGTCATGACCCGTTGATATGTGGCACTAGAATTTTTAATACTGAATGGCACTTTGTAACATAATGTTCCCCACGAAGTTATGAAAGTAGTTTTATGTTGACCTTCAAGATTAATCCAGATCTGGTTGTATCCAGAAAAATCATCCATTTGGGAGAGCATATCATGACCTGCATTTGCATCTACCAGGGCATCTATGTTTGGCAATGAGAATGAATCCTTTGGTGTTGCCCTATTTAAATCTCTGAAGTCTGTGCAGATACAAACTATTTTGTCAGGTTTTCCCATGGGTACCATCTTTGACACCCATTCAAGTTAGTCGATAGGAACTATGAACACTGCATCTAGTAGTTTTTGCAATTTGTTCTTCACCATCAAAGAGACGGTTGGATGCATTTTCCTCAACTTTTTCTTGACTGGATTTTTCATGGGATTCAATGAAAGGTTGTGAACGACTAACTTTGGATCTATCCCTGACATGTATTTGTAAGTCCAAGCAAAGATATTTGACCTCTCTTTGAGGAGAGGAATCAGGATGGCTTGTTCCTTTGGAGATAGACTTTATCCGAACTTGACTTTCCTTGGTTGGGTAGGATCATCGCTGATGTCCACCTTGAAAGTTGCTTCTATAGCCACATGTGACCCATCCTCTAACTAGTGAGGTGTGGGTATCAAATGAATTTCATTGGTGGGATTTATAGGTCCTACTGACTTAGGATCCAAACCAACATGGAATACATCATACGCAAAACTTGATGAAAAATGGAACGGTTGTAACATTTCTTTGTTAGGGAAAATATCTTTAGGCTCTATTGGCAAATTAGCATGATCTCAATCAATGGCCTCTACATCAAGATGTGATGATTTGACAGGATCTACTAGATTATGAAGTGGAGTGGTAAAATAAATGGAGATTGTATTGATGTATGGAATGAAATCTCTAGGACCACATGGGTGTAATCTTGTTTCAGGAGTTTCCCTTCCATGCTTGCGATGAGGTTCTGGGGGAATGGGAATATTTGGATCTAGTCCATGAGCTGGTTGGATAATAGGATCATTAGGCTCTAAGAGTTTCCTGAATATAGGCAGAGGGGGGTTGACCATGCGATGAATGACATTCAAGTCAACTGGGCTCCCCAAAAATTGCAAGTCTAGGTCTATGGCCCGAAGTACTGCTTCTATTTCCACCAACATATTGACTTGCCATAAATGGTGAGGCCCAATATAGGCCATATCAGTCTTGTCCTCGAAATCATCATCACTTATCCAGAAACCATTAGCATTGGTATGGGTCCCCAAGGTGAGGGGCTCATGTCTTGGCCCTAATTAGGCCATTTTTGTTTCATCCTCATATTCTTCGTCCACTTATGAAGAATCCATTTGTATTAGTGTATTAACCCAAGTCATAGGGCCATTGCCTTGCCCCTAAGTAGGCTCTCTCTATTGAGTCCTCTGACTCAGTTACTTTCGTCCGATATGTACCCACTCTCATTATGGATGGACCAGGTAAAGCTTTGTAAATAGTGAGGCACATGAATGGCCAGGCCCTCTAGTGATTTATCATCACTTGCCATATATGTGTTTTCTTCTTACTCATCATACCATGATTTGTAACCTGTTAGGGTGACATTAACTTTGGATCTTGGATGATAAATTTTAGGAGGTGGTATGTTCACTGTGGCCACCTGCCTGTTGCTTAGGTATCTTGCACTTGGTGGATGATAAAGAATAAAATCGATGTCTTCTCCTAACCCCAAGGTTAATCTATCTAATGTTGCTGCTAGAATGTCATGTCGAACTCTAATGTGATATCCTAGCCCAAATTTGTTAGATGGAAGTTGGTATTATGGCTCAAATGGTCACCTATGTCCCTGCGCATATCTACCAAGATCGTAACCATGCCAATGGCAATTATCAAAATAGGTCAAAGAAAACTTAGGATTAGAGAGGTAACAGACATTGACAATTAATATCTCTTCATTGTACCCATTTATATCCATATATTTATGGGCACAATCTAGGCCAGCATAGATGAATTTTTTTTGGTTGAGAGGGATTCTAAGAGGAACCACTATTCCCACTGGTGGTCTTAGATATTTCGGTCATCCCATGTCCTATGTAGATTCCATGATAGGTATAAAAGTTATGTTCTGCACAAGATACTCTCCTATCCCTATGATTTCCAAGTGTATAGTTGCATGTGAGGTGGATGACCCCACAAATGACACTAGAAAAGTGGGATGATAGTCATCATCTTCGACTTGGTCTTGGTGACCTTATTCCTCCATGGGATTTGGGCTCTCTTCAATAGCTATGGTTAGCATTTCCTTGAGTTTGTTTTTATCAACCATAGGTGCCTTTAGATTTTGATCATTCTTTGGTTTAGGCATTGATGGTTTACTAGAAGCATTAGTTACTTTGTGTGCAAGATGATATGTTGATGCAGACGAGTCTTTTTGTGCCCCCTTGTATTTGTTGTCCAATTTAATATTCAAAGATGAAGGCCCTACCAAAAAGTGGGTCGAAGGAATCACAAATTCTCTTGGGCAATCTAGCTAGTGAATGTACTTGAATGGCTCTTCATCGGCCATAACCATGTAGACTTTGTTGTCATACACATATTTGACACATTGGTGTAAGATCGACGGAACACACCTCATATCCCTTATCCAAGGTCTCCCTAGGAGGATATTATATTTCATGGCCCCTTCCAAGACATTACACATCACGAGGATGGTCTTATGCCCCACCTTGATAGGTAGGACTATCATTCCCATAGTATTGCATAAAGCATCATTGAAAGCGCTTAATGTATATGCTCCCGAAATGATATTGGACTTGGGGATCTTAACGTGTTCTATTGTTGTTGTTGTGATGATGTTGATGGATGAAATTGTATTGATCAAGACCTGCTTAAAAAGAAAATAATTAACTGATGCCATGATGTGCAGCAGGGGGTCTGGTAAGGTAGTAGATACTATCTTAATATCATAATCATAGAATCGAATTATAGGTTCCTGGAACTCTTGTACTTGCCCCACAAAATGGGTGAATGCATTTGGATCTTGCGGTTGAAGCTCAATCAACCGTAAAATCTCCATCAAGGTCTCCCTATGCTTTGGGGACTATTGTATGAGCTCATAAATTGATAGCTTAGCTAGAGTCATTTTTAAGTTTTTCTCAAGTCTACTCCGGATAGTTACCATAGGTCGGGTTGGTGGACCTGGAAGGTTGTCTTACCCCATCCTTTGCCTAGGTGTAGTTGGGACATTGTTGGGATCTACAAGAGGTTGTGGTTGACCATACCGTCTAGTCCTGGTCGCTATATTGACTATTTCAACCATCCCAACATGCCCATGTGTAGGTGTATCAATTCAGACCTAGTTGACTTATGCCCCTTGCTCTCTAGGGGCCTCATGATTGGGCAACATGTTTTTGTATATGCCAATGTCTCTGTTATCAAGAGCCAGTGGGTTGTCAACTTTGAGTTCTCCCGCCTCAATCATGTTTTGCACTTGATGCTTAAAACCAATGCAAGTCTCAATGTCATGCCATGGTATCCTATGATAAGGGAAAATTTGATCTTCCCTATATACTTTTAGTTTAGGATGGTTGGGATCTATAAGAGGTATATCAGGAAATATGATCCTCCTAGCCTCACTCAGCTAATTGAATATTGATTGCATTGATTCTGTTAGAGGCATGAAATAGCGAGGTGGCTTGCATTCTTTGTTTTGCCCTTGATTTTCCCTTTGATAGTAATTGGCTGGTGGGGGATGTTATTGATAGTTCTAGGGTTGTTGTGCACCCCCATCCTTAGGTGTATCCAATACGACTTGATTTACCATAGTAGGGCTGCCCTGCTTTTGATTGTACTTGCCATTTTTGTCATTCTTGTTCCACTCCTTGGTCCAGAGTTTTATGGTTCCCTCATCTACTTTTATCTCCTCAATGAGCTTGGCCTATGCCAAAGCTTCCTCAAATGAGGGGTATTGTTGTAGTTGTAGCAATAGGGAAATGTGTTTGGAGCAACTCTTGGTGAACATCCAAATGATTTCTTTTGTGGGAACAGAGAATGATAATTTTGCCATGATTTTTCTCCATCTATTCCCATAATCCATTACTAGCTTGTCATAATAATGTCTCAAATAGTCCAGGTCTAAAAGGTTCACTTTCCTCTTAGCACCAAAGGAGAAACGCTTTATAAAAGTGTTCACTAGTTGTTCAAAATTTTCTATGCTATGTTTGGGCAGCTGGTTGAACCATTGGGTGGCGGTGCTCGTGAATGTCATAATGAATATCCTGAGCATGAGAGCATCATTGTATTCAAGATGAAAAAATGCATTAATGAAGTTGGTGACATGATCTTGTGCATCCTCTTCCCCTTTGAACTTATCTAGCCTAGGCATCTCAAAATTCTTAGGATAGGGAGGGCTAGGAACTGATGGACACAATGGTTGGTTGTGTATTTTGTTCAATGTTGGCGAGTTCCCAGCTACCTCTTGTTCCTCAAAGGCTTTCATATTTTTAGAAAGCTCATGAAATGCCTTTGAGGCACATATTTCCTCCTCTTGTAGGAATACTCATGGTGGCGATGGAGGTAATCCTCTATCCATTTTATTTTCTCTATTTTCTTCCCTTCTACGAGGGGATTCAAGATGCGTCTGATCCGAATCTATTAATTTTATTAGTTCCTCCTCAATTGGTTTCCTCTCATAATTTGGAGGGAATATTTATTGCGAGTTAATTTCTTGTATAATGCATTCTTCTCTTGGAGAGTTAGTGCACTGATCTCCTTGATGATCACTTTCGCTTGTTTGTTTGTTGTTGCGATCTAGCTGCTCAGCTTGCTCTCTTAAACGTTACTCATGTTGGTGCAACAATTGTTCTCTTTGTTTATCATATTCAAGAGCATCCACAAGCTCTCACTCTTTGTGCAAGGCATTCTCTAACCATTGCACATGGTCAACTTACACAGTCATAGAGGACTCATGCTTATATGACCTTGTCCTAGTTGTTTTTATTTGTAGATCTCTCTCAGAGGTTTCTACTATTTCCTCACTCTCACTAGCTAATGTGACTTGTTCAATATATTGTTGAGTGTCTCCATGATCAGATTTTGTGTGTTTGTTGTGGGGTCATCTTGAGGAACCCCCAGTTTGAGAAGTATGCTTATAAGTCACGGTTCGTGAGCTTCCAAATGCAAAATTCTTTGTGGCTATAGTGTGGTAGGTGACTTCGGATGAAATCGATCCAACTTATCCAATTGTCTTGTTATCCATGGATGATACCATGGCCTGCCACTCACTCCAATGAGGTCATAGTCTAATGGAATCCTTATTGAAATTAACTATTCAATATTTGAAAATTCAATTAATCAATAATATTTGAAATACAAAGCATTATCTAGTGTGTACATAGTTGTTGGAGAGATATTTGGGAGAGAAGAAATAGGGAGGAAAGGAAAAAGGCAATTCAATGTCTAACTCTTCCTATCGTCCATCAACCTATCTGTCGCCCAATCCTGCTGACTCGGTTGTCATCCAATGGGAGTAAAAAGGTAAGGTCAAAGCTTAAAGTTGAAACAATTTTTTTACCTTTTAACTTCCAACATTCTCCCCCTTAAAGTTGAGAGGAATGACTATACAATCTCTCAACTTTATATATTGAGATTTAGCCATGCCTTTGGTGAAGATATCTGCAATGTTGTCCAAAGTATTGTAATATTTAAGCTCAACTATTTGTTGCTCCACCATGTCTCAGATGAAGTGATACTTCACATCAAAATTCTTTGATCTGCTATGGTGGATTGGATTGTATGCTAACTAAATGGCACTCATGTTATCACAATACAGTCGAGTTGGACTACTTTGACTTTATCCAATCTCTTCAAGGACTTTTATCAACCATAGGGCTTGAGTACTAGCATGTGTGATAGCTATATACTTAGCCTCAGTAGATGACAATGCTACAAAATTTTACTTCTTGGAAATCCATGTAATTATTCTTGACCCTAGATTAAAATAGTTCCTTGATGTATATTTTCTATCATCTATATTGCTGCCCCAATCACTGTCACTGAAGCCAATTAATTTCATAGAATAATATTTTGGTAATGGATTCCAAAATCCAATGTACCTTTTACATATCTTAAGATTATTTTAGTTGCTTGTAGATGCAGCTCATATGGACTTGCCATAAACCTTGAAACTAGAGAAACATCATATTGAATATCGGGCCTTGTGTTGGTGAGAAACATCAGACTCCCAACCATGCTTCTGTAAGTGGCCATGTCAACCTTTGATTCTCCATCATCCTTGCTTAATTGGATTCCATGTCCAGTTGGAGTTGCAACTGATTTGCACTGCTCCATGGCAAATTTCTTGATCATGTCTCGAGCATACTTGTGTTGATAGATGAAGATCCATTTATTTTATTGATGCACTTCCATCCCTAGGAAGTATCACATTAAACCAAGATATTTCATCTCGAACTGTTTTATCATGGAGTTTTTGAACTCCATATTAATTTTATTGTCACTACCCATAAATATTAGATCATCCACATACAAACAAACTATGAGAATGTCTACTCCATGCTTTAGGTAGTATAGAGTTGGTTCACTTTTGCTTCTTGTGAATCCATACTCGCTAAAATAGCCATCAATGCATGAGTACCAAGCTCTTGGTGCTTGCTTGAGGCCATAAAGTGCTTTCTTCAATTTGTAAACAAGGTTCTCCTTTCCTTGTTCTTGAAAGCCTTGATATTGTTGAACATAAACCTCCTAAGTCAAGTATCCATTCAGAAAAGCACTTTTCACATCCATGTGTTGAATGTTCCATCCTTGATGGGCAGCAAAGGAAAGAACTGATCTGATTGTCTCTTGTCGTGCAACAGGAGCAAAGGTTTCCTCATAGTCAATGCCAAATTTTTGAGTAAAACCTTTTTCTACTAATCTCACCTTGTGCCTCTCAATGCTTCCATCAACATTGTATTTGGTCTTGTAGACCCATTTACACCCAACACATTTTTTTCCTTTGGGTAGCTTTACTAGCTCCCATGTATCATTATTTTTTATAGAGGTTATTTCCTCTTCCATGGCTTCTTGCCATATATTTTGAGTACAAGCGTTCTTATAGATAGTTGTTTCTAGTTGTGCATTAGTTAATAAATCATAATTAACTACATTTCCCTTAGGATATTTGGAGTCATCATCCCCATACATATGCAAATTTTCAAGTTTTTGCAAAATTGAATTCAGTTCACTAGCTTGGCTTCTAGTGTATCTTTTCTGGAAATTTTGATCCAACATTTGAAAATATGGATGATGCTATAATGTTATTTTACCTCTTTATTGAAATTCAATATCCATCGGTTAAGAACTTACTGATATCTGTGGAGGACTTGGAGTGGCGGTTGAAGTACTTGATGTAGTACTCCTTCTTGAGCTTGGAGGAGTTGGTGTACCTTTGATTTTATTGGGAGACACATGTTGTACCTATGAAGAACTTACATCTTGGGACTTATCATTAACAAAAATTCTTTGATGACCCCATTCTCTCCCTTCATCAAAAATTACATCCCTAGAAAGTATAATTTTATGAGTCTTGGGATTGTAGAGTCTATATGCTTTGGTAGACTCAAAATACCCTAAAAATATACAAGCTTGACTTTTGGGATCAAGCTTCTTCCTCTTTTCATCAAGAATGTGTGCATATGCTAAAGAACCAAAAAAATTGAAGTGCTTTACATTTGGTTTCTTTCCATACCACCCCTCATAATGAGTGATGTCATCTAAAGTAGAAGTCGGACTTCTATTTAGAATGTAGACACTAGTTCTTACAGCATCAACCCAATACATATTTGTTAGATGTTTAGTCTAAAACATTGTTCTCACCATATCTACTATGGTGCCGTTCTTTCTATCCGCCACACCATTCTGTTGTGGGGTATAGGCAGTGGTGAATTGCCTTTTTATCCCACTTGTTTTACAATACTTCAAAATTCTTTTGAGGAGTACTCGCATCCTTTATATGTCCTAAGATATTTTACATAAAAATCACTTTGTTTCTCTATATTGTTTATGAAATCTATGAAGCAATCAAAGGCTTCATCTTTATATTTCAAGAAATAAATCCAACACATTCTAGAGAAATCATCTATGAAAGTGAGAAAATAGGAATTGTTTTCAACACTCTTTGTTTGCATTGGACCACAGATGTCTGAATACACTAACTAAAGTGGATAGCTAGCTCTCCATGCTTGTCCTTTTGGAAACTTAGACCTTGAGTGCTTTCCCAAAGCACATCCTTCACAGACCTCATTTTGTTCGTTTATTTTGGGAAGTCCTATCACCATAGCTTGAGAAGTTAGCAATTTCAAGCTGGCTAAATTAAGGTGACCATATCACAAGTGCCAAAGCACACTTGGATTAGCTATAGCTACATTTGCAATTTGAGATCCCCCTGGATCTCCAAACTTGAGGGGAAATAATCTATTTTTGGTCATTGGAACCTGTGTGATGACACAATTACAATTTTTTTTATCAAGAATGATACATTTTCCTTCATCAAAAAAAATTTGTAATTATTCTCCATCATTTACCCAATGCTTAGCAGATTGTGTTGGAGCTTTGGAGTGTAGTAGATGTCATTAAATTTCTTTAGGCCTTCTTTTGTTGGAACCTCCATGGCTCCAATGCCTTCGACTTGCAAAGATTTATCATCTCCTAACTTGATGTGGGATTTATAAGTGGAATCTAGAGTAGCAAATAGATTTTTTTTGCCACTCATATGGTTTGAGAAACCAGTATCCAACATCCATGTGTCATTTAGATTTTTTTTTGATTGTCCATATGAAATAAAAATATTAGAGGTATCATCTTCTTCACCATAATTTCCATATTTATTGTTGCTGCCTTGAGAATATTTTGACCAGCAGTCACGAGCAAAGTGACCTGCCTTGCCACAATTAAAAGAAGTTGTGTTGGCAATTTTGGGTACTTTGGGTACATTGCCTTTGCTCAATTTTATAAGTTGTCATTGATGTCAAGAATCTCTTGAAGGAATTTGATTTAATGTCAAATAATTTGTTTTGATGAAGGTTACGGCATGACAAGTTCAAAGGTTATTCAGATCATGGACAGTGAGTTTCCAAGAAGACCATAGTAGCCCTTTTGCAAAAGATCAAAGAAAATGACAAGTAAGAAAAGTGTCACGATATCGCGACATATACAGCAGGCAAGGAAAACTGTCACGATTTCGTGACATGTTGGAAGAGAGAGAAGAAGCAAGAAAAACTATCGCGATTTCATGACATGTTGGTAGAGAAAAATGCAAGTGGAAAAACTGTTGTGATTTCGTGACATGTTGGCAGAGAAAGAGAGCAAGGTGGAAAGTGTCACGATTTCACGACATGTCGCATTTTCGCGACTTGAAAAGAGCAAGAAGGCAGAGAAGGAAAAGTGTCGCTATTTCATGACATATAGCAAGGAAGGTTGTATGGAAGAAAAAGTGTTGTGATTTCATGACATAATGCAGAAGAGAGAGTCCGTAGTGTGAATTGTTGCAATTTCATGACAAGTTCAAAGAGAGAGAAAGTAACACGAAATGTGTCACGATTTCGTGACATGCTGTAGAGTTCGAAGTGAGAACTGTCACAATTTTATGACATGCTATAGATGAAAATGTTCCAAGTAAGAACTATCACGATTTTGTGACATGCAGCAAAGGAAAGGTTTCGAAGTAAGAAATGTCATGATTTCATGACAGGTTGAAGAGAAAGCAAACAGATGCAAAAAGTGTCACGATTTCATGACAGATTGAGATGGCAGCATTCGGTTGGAGAAAGTGTCATGATTTTGTGACAAAAACATAATGCAGGTCTTCTATAGGAGAAGTGTCATGATTTCATGACAAAAGCATCTATGAAGACAGAAGTGTCGCGATATCATGATAGAAGTAAAGATGAAGTCTACAAAGGCAGAAGTGTCACGATTTCATGACAAAAGCAGAAAGGAGGTCGACGAAGGGAGAAGTGTCATGATATCGCGACAAAAGCAAAGTTGATGCTGACAAAGTCAGAAGTGTCGTGATATCACGACAAGAGCTTAGTTGAAGTCGACAAAGGCTAAAGTGTCATGATATCGTGACAAAAGCCAAAAGAAAGTGTACGGTTGCAAAGGTGTCGCGATATCGCGACATGATGTATTTTCATGGCAGAAGCTACAAAAGAGTTACAGAGGCAGTGAAGCCGACAAAGTCAAATTTTAGCTAACAAATATTAGGGTTTGCAGTCGACAAATATTAGGGTTTGCATTTTTTATAACAGCCGACTAAGATTAAAGTTTTTATCATGAAAAATCTGTTATAAAAGGAGGGTTGTTTGGAGAGTTGAAGAAAAATTGATGTGTTGTTGAAGTGCGACGTTCATAGATAGTGTGCAGATCAAGAAGTTTGATCGTCGAGAGCAGAGTGTGAAATTCGATCGTAGTGTGCAGAGTGCATTTCGTTGAATCATTCTAAGTGTGAAAGATCACAAAGGAAGCAGAGTGTGCAAAGACGGTGTCACTATGATTGTGCAGAGGTGCAAAGGTTGAAGTTCGATCAAGTGTGGCTGTGATTGTGCAAAGAGAGTAGAGGGCATAGAGAGCACAAAGGGCAAAGATGAATGTAGAGTGCTACTGCTTGAGGATAGAGGTGCTTTGGTTCTCTGAGAAGAACCTGAGAATAGATTTGGTTGATGAGCTGCTGTGGACGTGATCATAGAAGGCAGAGGTCTCTTAGGCTAAGCATTGAGTACAAGAGGTCTTCGATGGAAAGGAGTTCCACATGCTGGCAAGAGGTAGAGGTAGTTGATCTTCTGAGGGATCATTTCTAGAGTAGAGGGGAAGGTATCTCCTTTGAGTGGGGGCTCATAAATTTTTATTGGGGGAAGGTATCTCCTTTGAGCAGAGGCTCATAAATTCTGATTGGGGGAAGGTATCTCCTTTGAGCCAAGGCTCATAAACATTGTAATTGGGAAGGATTCCCAAAGAACTTTGAGATAACTTTTAGAGAAAAGTTTTGTGGACGTAGCCCAGCCATTCTGGGTGAACCACGTTAAAATTGAAGTCACTTTGTGGATGATTTTGTGCATTGCTTTGATATTGATTTGGGTATATTGCTTTACTATTTTGAAATATAAAAGAAAAAGTAAAAATAGGTCTTATACTGTTCCCCCCCTCTCAGTATAAGCTTGTGTTCTTTAATTGGTATCAGAGCAGGTGCCTTCAAAAATTTTAACAGCTTGAAGGAAAAGCTAGTAAAGAACACAATGGATTATTCAAGTGGCAATGCAGCACCTATTCTTGATGGGTCATATTTTGGTCTTTAGAGTGCAAGGATGAAGGTTCATATAATGGCACTTGGTAATGAGGTATGGGAAGTAATTGAGGATGAGTACACTATTCCTGTACATGGTCCAAATACTAAAGAAGAAAGGCTCCTACATCACAACAATTCAAAAGCAATGAATGCAATCCTGAAAGGTTTACAGAAAGCATATCTCACCAAAGTGATTCACTGCAAGACAGATAGTGAAATATGGAAACAGTTGCAGGTGGTTCATACAGGTGATACAAAAGTTAGAACAGGTGGATTCAAAGAATAGGTATGCCTAAAAGAAATAGCATTGTTACTTGTTATAAGTGCAACAATGAAGGTCACACATCTAGACAATGTAGAGCTGAACTTCCAAGGTACAGGAACAGGAACAGTGGTATGAACAAGTCCAAGGATCAAGACATGGATAAGAACAGGAATGATAACAGGAATAGGAATAGTGACAAGAACAGGAATAGGAATATGGACAAATATTTCAAGAGAAGGCCCAACAAGGAAGTGATAGACGCTAATGATGATCAGTGTCGAATGGGAGTTTTACTCCCACCCAAGAATTAATCACCTCATCGGGAGGTGGGGGAGGGACTAAGCTAAGAGGCTCATTCTTAGTCCCAATCCCCAAAGGTGACCCTTTGCCATTAATGACAAAGGGGGAGAGATATGAGTAAGAGCTTCAAAGTGAAGAGGAGAGCTTCAAGTCAGGGGGAGCAAAATTTCAAAGGAAGATTCTCAGTTGTTAGCACAGTTGGTTTCAGTTTTGGCTCGTGAGAAGTGTTTTCAATAAAGGTTTGCCATCAATGATAAAGGGGGATATTGTTGGAAATTTTGGATACTTTGGGTACATTGCCTTTGCTCAATTGTATAAGTTGTCATTGATGTCAAGAAGCTCTTGAATGAATTTGATTTAATGTCAAATAATTTGTTTTGATGAAGGTTACGACATGACAAGTTCAAAGGTTATTTAGAGCATGGATAGTGAGTTTCCAAGAAGACCATAGTAGCCCTTTTGCAAAAGATCAAAGAAAATTACAAGTAAGAAAAGTGTCGCGATATCGCAACATATACAGCAGGCAAGGAAAACTATCGCAATTTTGCGACATGTTGGAAGAGAGAGAAGAAGCAGGAAAAACTGTCGCAATTTCGTGACATGTTGGCAGAGAAAAAGGCAAGTGGAAAAACTATCGCGATTTCATGACATATTGGCAGAGAAAAAGGCAAGTGGAAAAAATGTTGCGATTTCGCAACATGTTGGCAGAGAAAGAGAGCAAGGTGGAAAGTGTCGCGATTTCACGACATGTCACATTTTCGTGACTTGAAAAGAGTAGGAAGGCAGAGAAGGAAAAGTGTCGTGATTTCGTGACATATAGCAAGGAAGGTTGTATGGAAGAAAAAGTGTCACAATTTCGCAACATAATGCAGAAGAGAGTCCGTAGTGTGAATTGTTGCGATTTTGTGACAAGTTCGAAGAGAGAGAAAGTAACACAAAATGTGTCACGATTTCACGACATGCTACAGAGTTTGAAGTGAGAACCGTCGTGATTTTGCGACATGCTACAGATGAAAATGTTCCAAGTAAGAACTGTCATTATTTTGCGACATGCAACAAAGGAAAGGTTTCAAAGTAATAAATGTCACGATTTCATGACAGGTTGAAGAGAAAGCAAACATATGCAAAAAGTGTCATGATTTCACGACATATTGAGATGGCAGCGTTCGATTGGAGAAAGTGTCACGATTTTGTGACAAAAATAGAATGCAGGTCTTCTATAGGAGAAGTGTCGTTATTTCATGACAAAAGTAGAGAGGAAGGCTATGAAGACAGAAGTGTCGCGATATCGTGACAAAAGTAAAGACGAAGTCTGTAGGGGTAGAAGTGTCGTGACTTCGTGATAAAAGCAAAAATGAGGTTGACGAAGGGATAAGTGTCGCGATATCGTGACAAAAGTAAAGTTGATGCTGACAAAGTTAGAAGTGTCACGATATCGTGACAAGAGCTTAGTTGAAGTCGACAAAGGCTAAAGTGTCACAATATCGTGACAAAAGCCAAAAGAAAGTGTACGATTGCAAAGGTGTCACGATATTGTGACATGTTGCATTTTCACGACAGAAGCTACAGAAGAGTTACAGAGGCAGTGAAGCCGACAAATTCAAATTTTAGTCGACAAAGATTAGGGCTTGCAGCCGACGAAGATTAGGGTTTGCATTTGTTATAACAGCCGACTAAGATTAAAGTTTTCATCATGAAAATTCTGTTATAAAAGGAGGGTTGTTTGGAGAGTTGAAGAAAAATGGATGTGTTGTTGAAGTGCGACGTTCGTAGATAGTGCATAGAGCAAGAAGTTCAATCATCGATAGCATAGTGCAAAATTCAATCGTAGTGTGCAGAGTGCATTTTGTCGAATCATTCTAAGTGTGAAAGATCGCAAAGGAAGCAGAGTGTGCGAAGACGGTGTCACTATGATTGCGTAGAGGTGCAAAGGTTGAAGTTCGATCAAGTGTGGCTGTGATTGTGCAAAGAGAGTAGAGGGCATAGAGAGCACAAAGGGCAAAGACGAATGTGAAGTGCTGCTGCTTGAAGACAAAGGTGCTTTGGTTCTTTGAGAAGAACCTGAGAACATATTTGGTTGCTGAGCTATTGTGGACATGATCATAGATGGTAGAGGTCTCTTAGGCTAAGCATTGAGGACAGGAGGTCTTCAATGGAAAGAAGTTCCACGTGCTGGCAAGCGGTAGAGGCAGTTGATCTTCTGAGGGATCATTTCTAGAGTAGAGGGGAAGGTATCTCCTTTGAGTAGAGGCTCATAAATTCTGATTGGGGTAAGGTATCTCCTTTGAGCAGAGCCTCATAAATTTTGATTGGGGGAAGGTATCTCCTTTGAGCTGAGGCTCATAAACATTGTAATTGGGAAGGATTCCCAAAGAAATTTGAGATAACTTTTAGAGAAAAGTTTTGTGGTCGTAGCCCAGCCATTCTGGGTGAACCACGTTAAAATTGATGTCACTTTGTGGATGATTTTGTGCATTGCTTTGATATTACTTTGGGTATATTGCTTTATTGTTTTGAAATATAAAGGAAAAAATAAAAAGAGGTCTTATACTGTTCACCCCCCCTCTCAGTATAAGCTTGTGTTCTTCAAGTTGTTTTGGACTTGTCACTTCCTCTTCCTTGATTTCCACTTCATCCTGGATTTCCTCCTCGATTTTGGTTTCCACCTCTATTCTGATTGCCTCCTCTATTCTAATTGCCTCCTCTATTGGAGTTACCTCCTATGTTCTGATTGCATCCTTTGTAGTTACTTCTACCTCGACCTCTTCACTGGCTTCTGCATTGACTTCTTCCATGTCCTCTTCTAGTGTTTTCATTTGATGTGAAGGCTTTATCATTGCCTCCATAGCTGGTTGAAGGAGATTCCTTTAATCTCTCTTCATGAGACATTAACGATCCGATTAATGCATTAAATGTTAAAGTGGAAAGATATTTTGACTCTTCTATGATTATGGCTATGTGATTCTATCTTTGAAGAAGTGTTCATAACACTTTTTTTACAATTGTTTCAGGCTTAATTTCTTTGCCAAGAGTAACCATTTTATCAACTACTACTTTCACTCTAACGCAATAGTCACCAACTTTTTCGTCTTCTTTCATTTTGAGATTTTCAAAATCTCGTTTTGGTGTTTGAAGCCTCACTTGCTTCACTTGATCACTTCCTTGGAATTCATTTTTCAAATATTTCCACGCATATTGTATAGTTATAAAAGCAGATATTCTAGGGAATATACTCTTCTCCAATGCTGCTTGGAGATGATAAAGAGCAGAGGAGTTGCTCTTTTGCGCTTATTTATTTGTTTTCTTATCTGCGACACTTAATGTTGTCCAGTATGTGGGTTCGGTGTAACCCTCTTCCACTATGTCACACAAACCTTTTCCTATGAGTAAGGTCTTCATTTTGATAGACCAATACTCGTAATCATATCCATTGAATTCTAGAATAGGTAGATTTTTATGTGAGGCCATAACTATTATAAACTAAAACACTCTATTTATTTATTGGTTACAATAAAACACTTTGCTTTTTTAAAAGAAGGAAGAAAGAAAAAGAAAGAAGAGATTACAAATTTAAGTCAAATATAACTTGATTCACTCTTTCATTGATTGCTTGTTTCTCTTATTGTGGCACTGCTATTTCTGGATGCATGAAATTTTCTGCTACTTGTTCTTCGTCATCTCTGATCAATATTATCTCTGGTGATTATGGTTCTAGAATTTCTACTGAATTACTGTAATGAGAATATTCAAGTTCTTGTGGTGTAACTTCTATGGATTTGGATTGCTCAAATTGACTCCCAAAGGAGTTATCTTCAGAGTCTGCCTCATACCCTAAGTTCGGATGCCTCTGGTGTGCTATTATTGTGTTCTACAATTGACTAAACACAGTATGTAGCCCATAAGTTTGCACTTTTTCATCAAAAATTTTAGCATTTTCTCTTACCAAAATAGAACATAGGGCATGATAACACCCACTTGATCGTATCATCTATGTGCCTTTACAATTTCAAGTTTTTTTTTGCTTCTCTTACAAGGAAAATATTAAGCCTCTCAGGCTTGTTACAAAAAACAATTTCCAGTTTTTATAGCCTTCTAGGGTATCACAACATGCTTTTCCACTACAGTTTTTGATTCCTTGAATCAGGTGAAAAGCTCTTTCTTTTACAATAAATTGCCTCTTAGGCAATGTCTAAATTTTTTTATATAGTCTATTATAATTTTTTAAAAAGTTTATAATTATAAGTTAAATAATAATAAAAAAAAATATTGATTTTCTTAAAAAAAATAAAAAAATATATATATATATATATATATATATATTTTAATATTATTACTAAACCTTTATAAAAAAAACTTTAAAAATTTATTAAAAAAAAAAACTATATAAAATTTTTAATATGTCAATTATGCCAATCTAGTCTCGACACTCCGAAAAACTTACCATATGCCAATTATTAAAAAAAAAAATTAATGTCGTTGGGTTTCAAACCCGTGACTTCCACTGTCAAAAGTAGAGAGCTCACCAATCGAGCTACAAGCCTTTTTAGGCTTAGAAAGCTCCCTTGCAATATTTAAAGACTACTTCGACTCAATTTTTATAAAAAAAATGAAAAACTTTTATCCCACATGCAACAAGATATCGACCTTCGAGTGGTTTAAGAGCATGGGTGCTCGTAAATTCTTTCGATTACCTTCAAGAAATTGAACCTTACCCTTTTGCTCCCATTGGGCGAATGCCCTTCTGCCACGTCACCTCCTTGTTGTGTTCACCACGTCATGGCCTTACTGTATGCTCGCCATGTCACCACCTTGATGTATGATCGCCATGTGTCCGTATTTGGTCAGTGTTCTACCAAGTCAGCCTATTAGTCACTTGGGCAATCATGCCTATTGTCCTCGATTTGGTCAACTTGTCAACCTCGAACCGTGTGCTTAGGATGCATGCTCTGCGGGCCTCCTCGACCTCGCCCTATCGATCTCCTCAGGAATTGTGCCTCATGTGGGCTTGCTCTTGTGGGCCTCCTCGTGCCTCCTCGACATCCATGCCTAGATTTGAAAACCTAGACACCCTCCGCTGCTCTGATACCAGATATTGAAATCAACTATTCAATATTCAAAAATTCAATTAATCATTAAAATTCTAAACACAAAGCATTATATAGTGTTTACATAGTTGTTGGAGAGATATTTGGGAGAGAAGAAATAGGGAGGAAAGTAAAAGGGAAATTAGATGTCTAACTCTTCCTGTCGTCCATCAACCTATCTGCCGCCAAATCCTATTGACTCAATTGCCATCCAATGGGAGTAAAAAGGTAAGGTCAAAGCTTAAAGTTGAGACAATTTTTTTTTACCTTTTAACTCCCAACAATCCTTCCTCTTGTTTGAAGGATATCTTCTATTTGATTTCTATGATTAGATGTGTTTCTAGGTTCTTACACCTCAGTGGGCTGATATGTTCAAATGTTTCATGTGAGCGTTGAGATGTTTCGGCTCTCGTGTGCCCTTTTTGTGATGAGGGTTTCATGGTCCTTTCTACCCTCCATGAGGATGGAGAAAGGTAAACCTCACCATCTATGTGCGAAGAACGAGGTCTAGAACTCTTTGTGTGTCTATGTGAGGAGGAAGCTCTTGAAGCCTTCTCATGTCTCTGAGAAGTTTTTGTGTGTTTAGAGGAAGCCTTTGATGTTTCCTCATGTCTCCTTGAAGATGATGGTCGTGAGGCCTCTTTGTGTTTATGAGATGTAGTTTCATGTTGTGGTTCCCTATGAGGGTTTTCTTGAGGATATCCCCCAAGGGTTGCGTTATCACCCGTTAGACTCGCATAACAGTGTCTTATAGTCTTCCTAGTAGGTCTTTCAATGTTACTGCAACTTCGCCTAAGGGTATGTGTTGTTTTGGACCCTTCCTCGATGTCAGACCGGGGATGTCTACTTGTTTTAACCATCATTTTTGAATTTAGATTTTGTGTTGTACTTAAAAAATATGATCAAACAATATCACACAAATGTTTATCTTGATTATAGATTTAATTGTGCCCTAATTTTTTGATGTATTTGGATGTTTTGTTGTTTCTTGTTTCTTTGCTTCATATTTGGAATGAGGAGACTCATTCATAGTGATAATCAAGAGTACTCATGCCAAACATAATTTCCCAAAAGAGACTAGGGTACACCGTTGAAATCCTAGTGGGGGTTCGCCTAGCTCTTCCACTCTGAACCAATGAATGTTCCAACAGTGGGAGACAGTTTGAACATGAAATATCTTAGTGCCACTACGAATAAGTTCTTCAATCTGTTTCTAGGAGAATCTTGGGGGCAAACCAGTGGAAGGATATGAATTCCAACATCACCAAACTGAATTTAGGGTTGGTGATGAAATCCAACTCCCTAATGTTTAAATGATACATGCATGTGTGGTGTTCATTTTAAGCTTGCATAATATAAAGTTCATCATATAGCAGCCATGAGTCTTTCCTACATGTCTAAGTGTAAAGTACATTTTAATATTTAGAAAGATGCATGAACTACTATGATTTGCATGAGCGCACCTTATTTCATGCAAATATGACCTTTTGTAAGGTCTCAAAGAAAGCAAACAACATACAATGTTTAGCACGTTGGATTCTAGGGCAAACCTTTTAGGAATAAGTCACTATTCCTAGCAACACCTAGTGAAAATCTAAAAGAAGATCTAAGATATGCAAAATGCTTAATACTTTCTCCTTTTATTCTTTCAATTTCCAAACATAAATGTGCTTTAAGTTCTCTATTTTGGACACACAGAAGCAAATAGAAAGCTATAAAATATCAGAGAGGTTGTAACAACCTTTGATATAGCTCAGAGAGTCGGTGTTTTGACCTCAGCTACACTCCAATTCTGGCCGCTATCGACCAGAGCAACTGGTTCTTGGCCACTATTAGCAGGTGCGGCTAAGGCTCTGTTGGTCGCTCTGGCTCAGAACGACTGAATTCTAGTCGTTGTAGCTCATAAAGGCTAGACCTTCACATAAAAATAAGTTAGTATTCAAGTAGCAAATGAAAAATTAGTGGAAGCCCCACTATTATCGCCATTTTTAGCGATCTCGGGATACATGCACCGCTCTTTTTACACTACTTGCAATGTATTAAAAACCCAAGATGAAATGGAAGACAATGAAAAGCATATAACACAAAAATAACAAAGATAGATCTCTTTATTTGGATTGAAACCCGATTACATTTTGGTCCCTCTTAGGGATACCCATTTCAATACAATAAGGTTACAAATAGGCAAAGAGTGCTCCTTTCACGAAGAGATGGTGTGCTTTCAAAAGCTTCTCGGTTCCACACATGAAAATGTATGAGGGATTACAGATGCCTCCTTCTCTAGGACTATTTCCTGGAGGTATCCATTTCACTCTTGTATGTTGTAGATTTTGTCCGATGAACCTGTGGCTCTCTAAGCAATGAAACAACAACACATGCTTAGATGCCCGGGAATGCCTCCCCGGATGAGGTTGCTAGTACTGAATATATCAAATGAAAGCAAATGTAAATTAAGCCTATGTTATGAAGTTAAATGAATGAAATTATATTATGCTAATGATATGCTAAAAAAAATAATGAGACTAATGTATAAAACCCTAAGCTAGGCATGCGGGCAATTGTCCGAGACAATGACCGCTAAGGTGAATTTTGTTTCGTTTGCCCCAAAGTTATGGGTCAAAGCTTGTATCTGATGTTGAAATAGTGGTCACTTTGGCTCTCCAATTTTTTAGGGCTTCGTTGTAAATGTGATATTCAATAGAAGCTCTCTAAGTATCGAAAGCTCTCCTCAATGACCTGTTCTAACAATTTTAGGATAAATCGTCCCTTGGTGCTCTCAGGCTTGCACCTTTTAAAGTGTGTAAAATCCTAGGTCTATGCACAAGCCCTAAGAATGAATTCCTCATGCGTAGTAATAGTTAACATGAGAAGCTTTTGTCCTTTGTCTATGTTTGGAGGCCATCTAACTAAAGTCTAAATGTAAACTTGAGTCTCCTATGCAAACTGGTTGTTAGCATGAGAAGCTTTTGTTCTTTGTCTATGTTTGGAGGCCAGTTAACTAAAGTCTAAATGCAAACTTAAGTCTCCTATGTGAACTAGTCATTAAAGGGAATGCAAAGTTACTCTCGCTCACCTTTAATGCATGCAGACTGCCACTTCCACCCGTGATTAGGCCTGTTTGTAGGTAAAACTACTTTTAGGGTTTAGTCGATGTCGTCTATAGCGGCTAAGATATGGTCATTGTTGGCTTGAGCGGCTAGGATTGGATGGCTTAAAAATGCCCCAAATGAGTGGTGAGAACCACTTTTGATTCTTGGAAAGTCTAAGATTATGTTATATGATATTATGAATGTGTCTTTGTGAGTAGCTCCCCTAAACATAACACATTTTAGGTGTCTACAACCTTCTCTTTATGAAAATTCTGATTTCATTAAAGAGAGGCAATTTATATATTACATAAAAGGTTATGGATTTAAAGCATTAAATTATTTCCTCTTTATGAAAATTATTTCATTAAAGAGGGATAATTAATAATGACATTTCAAGACCATGCAATAAATTGCTTTCTTTATGGAAATTAAATTTCATCAAAGAGGGATAATTTTTTTAATTATATTAAAGGCTATATTTATCTTCATGATAAGAAGCTACATTTAAAGTAACATAAAGGGAATTATTTCATCATTGGAAATCCATGTTTAAATATAGTTTTTAATCTTCTACTTCATGCTTAAAGTAGGATTTAATGGAGGATAAGCTTGTTTAAAATCTACTTAATAAAAGAAGATAAAATCTACCTAAAATCCTCCAAGATAAAAGGAATTAAGGCTTACATCGTGGTCATATGAGGGCCAATTCACATTTGCTTTTGTTTAATTTCATGAACAATCATAAGTATGGCATAATAAAATACACCAACACATACCCCTTGTTAACAATTACTTGCAATCACTAAGGTGTTCCTAGCATTTCATTAATATATCTTCATTGAGATTACTAATACACATGTACAATGTTAATATAGCGGAAACTTGGAGAATTTTTTTTGTTTTAACTTCTTTGCAATAGAGGGTTTTGAGATCAAGATCCTAAGGGAGAGTGTAATTTTACAATTGGATAAAATTACCGCTCAAAATTTTGGTGCTAGAAGGAGGGCATGAATTGGTGTTATGTTATTCATGCTAAATTGTTATGGTTATAAATGCTTTTGAATTTTTCATGCAATGAATAATGTGATATTGGTGTAACTTTGAAAGTTTTAAATTGATAAATATTTCAAGTTTATTTGATTAACATCTTTGGCCTCCTTGAGCACTCAACACTTTGGGAGCTAGAAGAGTTTAAATTGATTTATTTTATAGTTATTTTGATGCTAAATTGTTTATGTTTCTTGAAATATTTATTCAAACATTGGTCTTGACTAATAATGTTTTGTTTCCATATGATTACTTTTATTGATTCTAACATTATCTATTTGATGATGCGTTAATACTAACCTTTTGCAAATTTGAAAATGTTCTCCAATTTCATGGTTTAATGATACATATATTTTGGTTGATATTGACATGATGATTCATATGTTAAAATTTTTGATATTCTCACAATGACACTGAGAGGGGGGGTGAATCAGTGTAGCTAAAAATCTGATCTGCAATTCTTAAAACTGAAGCAAAGAGAACTAGAAAACAGATAAAGCAATAATCACAAGAGAGCACACCACAACACACAATGTAACGAGGTTCACCAATTTGGCTACTCCTCAAAAATGACCGCTTGGACTTCAATCCAAATCCAGCCTTTGCAAAACACCAATTTTACAAACACTTTACCAGCACCCACTGGAAGGAGCACCAACCCCTTGTTTTTCTATTGCAATAGATAGGAGCACCAACCCCTAATGCCAAGCACCAACTTGGACTGCAATTTTGATTTAATTCAGTGACATAAAAATGCCTTCGTTGTTTTCACAACCCTTACTGGTTTGTAATTAATTAAACTTGATTAAACTCTGCACGCTCTCACGGTTCTACTTATCTCTCTCTCGGCCCTCTTCTTACCCTCTTTACGTAGCAAATTCTCACTTACAGCAGCAACTTTATTCTTCATACAGACCTGCTTTTATAACATATAAGTCTCTATTTTTAGCTTCCATGTTTACCCATGCAACCTGTAACTGTTTTATTAATGTTCTCTTCTGCCACTTGTCAACTGTAACTCCTTCTTTGTGTAACTCCTTTTGTATTTATAGAGTCTGCATTACGTTACATGCAACGTATATCTCTACCATGACTATACGTCTTCTTGAACAAGACTATTCGTATTCATTTCTGTGTATGCATACTTTTTATGATTCTATTAATGTGACTGTTTGATTTACTTCAGTTAACTCCAGTTCTTAAAAAGCTGCATGATTTCTATCTGTAACTGCCGCATTTGCTCTAGTTAACTCTTGTTATTTTAGTTGCATGCTTTTCTTCTACAACTGCCCCTTTAATTGTTGTTCTATTCCAGTTAACTATCTGTTATTGTGCTGTTGCGACCTGTCATGAAATCGTGACATTTCTGTATATTTCTACCCTTCTCGCCTTTTACCCATGAAAATACATGTCATGAAATCACTACAGTTTTTGCCTCCTTGTCCACTTCTTCGCTTGTACCCATGAAAACCAGACATGTCATGAAATCGTGACACTTTAACCTTCTCGTTACTCTTCTTGGCTTCAACCAGCAAAAACGAAACATGTCGCAAAATCGTGACATCTTTCTCTGCCTTGTGCCTTTTCTGCCTTCTGCCCACGAAAATGGAACATGTCACAAAATCATGACATCTTTCTTTGCCTTGTGCCTCTTCTTCCTTTTGCCCGCAAAAATAGAACATGTCACAAAATCACGACATCTTTCTCTGCCTTGTGCCTTTTTTGCCTTTCACCCGTGAAAACGAAACATGTCACGAAATTGTGACACTTTCGCTGCCTTGTGCCTTTTCTGTCTTTGGCCAGTGAAAACAAAACATGTCATGAAATCATGACATCTTTCTCTTCCTTGCACTTCTCTTCGACCCTGTTGTGAAATCGTGACACTTTCTCTCCTTGGCACTTTCTCTTCGATCCTGTCGCGAAATCGTGACACTTTCTCTCCTTGGCACTTTCTCTTCGATCCTGTCATGAAATCATGAAACTTTCTCTCCTTGGCACTTTCTCTTCGATCCTATCGTGAAATCGTGACACTTTCTCTCCTTGGCACTTTCTCTTCGATCCTGTCACAAAATCGTGACACTTTCTCTCCTTGGTGCTTTCTCTTCAATCCTGTCACGAAATCGTGACACTTTCTCTCCTTAACACTTCCTCTTGGAACCTGTCGTGAAATCGTGACACTTTTCTTTGCGAGCTCCTTCTCCTCGAGCATGTCATGAAATCGTGATAGTTTTCTTTGTCTGTGCCTCTTCTTCAAACATGTCACGAAATCGTGATAGTTTTTCTACTTGCCTCCTTCTCTGCCAACATGTCGCGAAATCATGACAGTTTTCCTTGCGCCTTCTCTCTCCTTGGCCATGTCATGAAATCACGATAATTTTGGTTACGCCTTCTCTCTCCTCGTTCATGTCGCGAACTCGTGACAATTTTTCTTGTGCCTTCTCTCTCCTCATTCATGTCGTGAAATTGCGACAATTTTGCTTGCACCTTCTCTCTCCTTGTCCATGTCATGAAATTGTGACAATTTTGCTTGCACCTTCTCTCTCCTCGTCCATGTCATGAAATCATGACAATTTATCTTGCACCTTCTCTCTCCTCGTCCATGTCGTGAAATCACGACAATTTCTCTTGCGCCTTCTCTCTCCTTGTCCATGTCATGAAATCACGACAATTTTGCCTGCATTTTCTCTCTCCTTTGATATGTCACGAAATCGTGACAGTTTTGCTTTTTGCCTTCTTTCTTCTCAACCTGTCGCGATATCGCGACAGAAAACATGTCGCGATATCGCGACAGTTTTCTTACTTGCCTTTTTCTTTGATTTTCTGAATCTGGGCCACTTCTATCTTCTTGGAAATTCACTGTACATGTTCTGACTGACCTCTGAACTCTTGTCCACTACATCAACTGCATCAACTATTTGTGTTGATAACAATGACAATACTTTTTCTGCACCTTGCTCAACAATCTCCCCCTTTGGAATTGTTGGCAACACTCATGCACTCTCCTGTAATTCTTCTCCCCCTTTGACAATAATACCAAAGGGCTGCTATAGACTCCCCTTGAGTCTATGCACAACATTCTCAGATACACATTGTTATAGTTAGCAAAAATCATGAATATGAGCAAAACTATAAACATAGGCATGAATACTCCCCCTAAGAATGTGATCCCACTTGATAGTCAGTTCTTGGGAAATGTGACTACTCCCAACTTACTCCGAAGGTACTCAAAAACTTCCTTTGGCAATGGTTTTGTGAATATATCTGCTACTTGCTCTTTAGTCGAAACAAAATCCAATTTGACCTCACCTTCCGCAACTTTATCCTTCAAGAAGTGATACTTGGATTGCAATATGTTTGGTTCGAGAATGCATAACCGGATTCTTTGATATGTTTATAGCATCGGTGTTATCACATTTAACTGAAATTGGCTCTTTGAAGTGAATATCAAGATCTTTCAGTGTTTGTCTCATCCATAATATCTGAGTACAGCATGTTGTTGCGGCAATGTATTCTGCCTCTGCTATGGATAGAGAGACTGATTCTTGTTTCTTGTTGTGCCATGCTACTAGCCTGTCTCCAAGATAAAATGCTCCTCCATTGGTACCCTTTCTGTCATCAATACATCCTGCCCAATCTGCATCATAATATGCAATAAAAGTGAAGTCCTTACCTTTTGGGTACCACAATCCATACTCCATAGTACCCTTGAGGTACCTAAAAATCCTCTTTACAACTGTCACATGAGTCTCTTTGGGACTAGCCTGAAATTTTGCTACCATGCATACTACCTGTAATATATTTGGTCTAGTGGCTGTCAAATATAGCAGGCTTCCAATCATAGACCCGTACATGGTTTGATCTACATCTAGAGATTTGTCATCATTGTTCAACTTGCAATATTTTGTCATGGGAGTGCCTGACGAGTTTACTATCCTCCATTGTGAACTTTTTCAGCATTTCTTTCACATATTTTACTTGAGAAATAAAAATGCCCTTTTCACTTTGATTGACTTGCAGTCCGAGGAAATAAGAAAGTTCACCAATCATTGACATCTCAAATTCTGTCTTCATTTTATTTGTTGTCTCTACAATATTCATCCATGCTGCTACCAAATATTATATCATCTACATAAACAACAAGTACAATAAGATGGCCATTCTCTGTTTTGATATATAAATTGTTGTCCACCATACCTTTCTTGAACCCCTATTTAATAAGATAGTTATCCAGCCTTGCATACCATGCTCTGGGTGCCTATTTCAGACCATACAACACTTTCTTTAACCTACAAACAAAATCTGGATTGTCACCGAGTTGGAAGCCATCTGGTTGTTCAATGTAAACCTCTTCTTCCAGTTTTCCATTTAGAAATGCTGATTTTACGTCCATTGGATAAAATTTGAAGTTTTTATGGACTGCTAAAGCCAAAAACATTTTGATTGCCTCTAGTCTGTCTATTAGTGCAAAGGTTTCCTCAAAATCAATGCCTTCAACCTGAGCATAGCCTTTACAAACCAATCATGCCTTATTTTTGACAACCTGCCTGTCTTCATTTAATTTATTTTGAAAGATCCATTTAGTACCGATTATGTTTCTATTTGCTGGCCATGGTACTAATTCCTAGGTTTTGTTTTTCTCAATCTGATCTAGTTCTTCATTAATTGCCTTCATCCAACTTTTATCTATGTTTTCTTCAGCAATATTTTTGGGTTCAATGCTGGATAAAAGAGAGTAGTTTCGTACTATGGCTCTTCTTGTCTGAATACCAATTGTTGGGTCCCCAATAATCTGTTCTCTGGGATGATTTTTTTGCCAGCTGCCTGTTTTGAATTTCTTGTTCTCTTCTTCTTCTGAGTCAATTCTTAAATCAGCTGGGTCAATTTTTTGATTTTCTTCTGTTTTCATTTCTTCATCTCCTTCAATGACTTCATAAATAGGGTAGTTTTCTTGATGAGTAATTTCTCGATCTCTACCTTCATCAACTTTAACATCTGCACTCTCCACAATTTTCTTTAGCCTCTTGTTGTAACATGTGTAGGCTTTGCTTTTTGTCGAGTAACCAAGAAAAATACCTTCGTCAGCTCTATCTTTGAACTTACTGAGATTATCTTCAGTTCGTTTGATATAACACTTGATGCCGAACACTTTGAAGTATCTTGCTGTTGCTTTCCTGCCAAACCACATCTCATAAGGTGTTTTGCTTTCATGTGTCCTTAACATGCACCTATTTTGAATGTAAACTGTAGTATGAACTGCCTCTTTCTAGAATCTATCAGCTATTTTATTCTCAGCCAACATTGTCTGTGCCATTTCTTGCACCGTCCTGTTCTTCCTTTCAACGACACCATTCTACTCGAGGTGTCCTTGCCGATGAAAACCGTCTTCCGATCCCATATTTTTGACAGTATTCTGCAAACTCCTCTGAGATAAACTCTCCTCCTCTATCTGATCTTAGGCATTTAATTCTTTTTCCAATTTGATTCTCAACCTATTTTTTAAAAATCTTAAACATCTCAAAGGCATCTGATTTAAGCTTTAAAAATAGTACCCATGTCATTCTGGAGTAGTCATCTATGAACAACATAAAGTATTTGTCACCATTTATGCTTTGTGTTCTCATGGATCCACATAAATCAGTATGTATCAGCTCTAATAGTTTGTTGGTGAAGTATTCCTTTGCTTTAAATGTGGATCTAGTTTGCTTCCCTTTTTGGCATGAAGCACAGATGTTGTTTACTGGTTTTCCAATGGTAGGTATATCTCTTATTGCTCTTTTTGAACTTGTTTTTACCAGATTGTCAAAGCTAATATGACCGAGCCTCTTGTGCCACAACCAATTTTCATCTTCTTGTCCAATCAAGCATGATCCTTCTCAAGTTTCTGAGAGAGTGTAGATATTTCTAGAAGTCCTCGATCTAGTAGCTATCAGCTTCCCACTATGTGCTTTTCTGACTTCACAACCCTGCTTTTTAAAGATGACTTCATGACCTCTATCACAGATTTGACTTACACTCAGTAAGTTGTGCTTCAAACCAACTACAAACAGAACTTCTTTGGAATTGATCTTTCCATCACTTATCTTGACTAATCCTTTGCCAACTATTTTGGCTCCATCATTATTTTCAAACTTTACAGAGCCCCCTTCATATTTCTATAATTTTTTAAATTTTTGTTTATCTCCTGTCATGTGACTAGAGCATCCACTATCCAATATCCATGGTGCAGATTTGTTTTGTGCTTTGAATGTTGTCTGTATAATCAAGGATTCCTTTTCTTCCTTGAGTTGCTCTTTTTCTTTCCATTCTAATTTGACTGTAGTTTTGGTCACTTGTTTAGACTTTTATTTGTCAATGGCCTATGCATGTTTATCTGAGAATTTTTTGTTTTGCCTTAAACTGTTTGGTTGAGTTCTTCTTCTCTGATATTTATTTGCTACATATGTGCTTCTACAATTTCTTGCAATGTGTCCAAAGTTATGACAGCTTATAGCATTCTACTGCATAATCCATCAAGGGTGAAAATACATTTCTACTGGAAAAATTTCTTTGTCCTATATTATAAATGCAGTCTAAAATCTTATGATCGTAAGTATTGCATTTAAAACAATAACCAAAAAATGAATGATTGAACCTGGGAGTTGGTCTTTGCCAATTTGTAGTAGGAGTCACAAATTTTCTTCTCCTTTGATGTGTGACTTTTGTGAATCCCTCATTGTCAACAGTTTTCTCATGCCTGTCATTGTTGCTTTCTTTTGCAAGATTCATTTTTGTTTGGTCAACCTTGATCTTATCCTCTTTCTTTATTGGTTCTATAGTTACGACCTTTGATCCACTTGATGATTCTCCTTCAAAAAACCCCAAGCCAAACTTGATGCTTGTAGTCCTCTGACTATTTATAATCTTTTCAAGCTTTGCAAAACTTCCTTCAAGTTTGTGATAGCAACTCAATTTTTGATTCTTTTCTTCTAGCCGCATTCTTAAAACAACAATCTCTTCTTCTAGTTTGCTGCACTCATCTATTCTCATGGTTAATTGTACTTCAAGTTCTTTAGACATTTTCTTAAATTCTTTTTTCTGTACTTTCAAACTATTTATTATGTCATTCGCATCCTCAAGCTTTCTTGAGACCTTATTATTCTTTTTCCTTTCTGTCTTCAACTCTTTAAGTGTAGCAACCAACTCTCCTTCCAGATAAACTTCAACCTCATCCTTACTTTTTGTATCACCTTCCTATTTTTCTTCTGTTTTTGCTTCTTCAAATGTCATGAACAAAGCTTCACCTGTTTCTTTTTTAGAATCTTCACCTGAGCTATCTTCAGAAGAGATGACATTCTTGGATATGAGACTTTTCTTTTTGAAATTGCTTTTCCTAAAATTTGGTTTCTTCTTCCAGTCACTTCTTTCTTGGTGTGACCCTTCATCACTTTTGGTTTTCTCATTCATTGGACACTTAGCTGCAAAGTGACCGACCCCTCCACAATTGAAACACTTAAATGGCAACTTTTCTCTATATTTTCCTTTTCCCTTTGTAAGTTTTCAAACAAAGTTGGCTTCCGTTTCATCCGATGTCTCTTTATCCTCAAATTCTTGTTCATCTTTTGTATTCTTGTGTGCTTTAAAAGTAGCTTCTCTGTCTATGGGCTTTGTTTGTCATATTCTCATTTCGTATGTAGTCAAGGAACCATGCATCTTGTCCATGCTAAAATTGTTTAGATCTTTAGCCTCTTCTATTGCAGAAACTTTAGAATTAAATCTTTTGTGAAGAGTTCTAAGTACCTTTTTCATGACAACCGCATCTTTGATCTCTTCACCGAGTCCTCTGATTGCATTAATGACTCCATTAACTCTCAGCATATAGGCCTTTATGTTCTCATCATCATTCATTTGTAATGCCTCAAACTGAGCTCGATGCGTTTGCAGCTTGGATTCCTTGATCTTGTTGTCTCCTTCATGGATGCTCTTCAATTTGTCCCACATGTCTTATGCCGATTTATAGCTCATGACCCTTATCAGTTCACTGTCTACTAGCCCACACATTATGGCATTATTTGCTTTGGAGTTATTCTTAGCCTTTTTCTTCTTAGCAGTATCTGTTGGAGGAGTAGCGGGTGCTGTGTATCCACTTTCTACTGACTCCCAAATGTTGTATCCTAATGCACTCAGATATGTTTGCATCCTGAGTCTCTAGAAAGATTAATTAGTTTTATTGAACAAAGGAGCTTTATTTGATGAGAATCCTTCACTACTTGCCATTGTGTTCCTTCTAAGATCACCTTAGCTGATTAAGCTTGTTCAGAAACCTGGATCTGATACCAATTGATATTTTCACAATGACACTAAGAGGGGGGGTGAATCAGTGTAGTTAAAAATCTGATCTGCAATTCTTAAAACTGAAGCAAAGAGAACTAGAAAATAGATAAAGCAATAATCACAAGAGAGCACACCACAACACATAATGTAACGAGGTTCACCAATTTGGCTACTCCTCAAAAATGACTGCTTGGACTTCAATCCAAATCCAGCCTTTGCAAAACACCAATTTTACAAACACTTTACCAGAACCCACTAGAAGGAGCACCAACCCCTTGTTTTTCTGCTACAACAGATAGGAGCACCAACCCCTAATGCCAAGCACCAACTTGGACTGTAATTCTGATTTAATTTAGTGACATAAAAATGCCTTCATTGTTTTCACAACCCTTACTGGTATGCAATTAATTAAACTTGATTAAACTCTGCACGCTCTCACGGTTCTGCTTATCTCTCTCTCGGCCCTCTTCTTACCCTCTTTACGCAGCAAATTCTCACTTACAGCAGCAGCTTTATTCTTCATACAAACCTGCTTTTATAACATATAAGTCTCTATTTTTAGCTTCCATGTTTACGCATGCAACCCGTAACTGTTTTATTAATGTTCTCTTCTGCCACTTGTCAACTGTAACTCCTTCTTTGTGTAACTCCTTTTGTATTTATAGAGTCTGCATTTCGTTACATGCAACGTATATCTCTACCATGACTATACGTCTTCTTGAACAAGACTATTCGTATTCATTTTTGTGTATGCATACTTTTTATGATTCTATTAATGCGACTGTTCGATTTACTTCAGTTAACTCCAGTTCTTAAAAAGCTGCATGATTTCTATCTGTAACTGTTGCATTTACTCCAGTTAACTCTTGTTATTTTAGCTGCATGCTTTTCTTCTACAACTGCCCCTTTAACTATTGTTCTGTTCCAGTTAACTATCTGTTATTGTGTTGTTGTGACCTATCATGAAATCGTGACATTTCTATATCTTTATGCCCTTCTCACCTTTTACCCATGAAAATACATGTCGCAAAATCATGACAGTTTCTGCCTCCTTGTCCACTTATTCGCTTATACCCATGAAAACCAAACATGTCACGAAATTACAACACTTTAACCTTCTCGCTACTCTTCTTGGCTTCAACCAGTGAAAACGGAACATGTCATGAAATCGTGACATCTTTCTCTGCCTTGTGCCTTTTCTGCCTTCTACCCGCGAAAATGGAACATGTCATGAAATTGTGACATCTTTCTCTGCCTTGTGCCTCTTCTTCCTTCTGCCCACAAAAATGGAACATGTTGTGAAATCATGACATCTTTCTCTGCCTTGTGCCTTTTCTGCCTTTCGCCCGCGAAAACGAAACATGTCGTGAAATCATGACACTTTCGCTACCTTGTGCCTTTTCTGTCTTTGGCCAGCGAAAATGGAACATGTCGCGAAATCATGACATCTTTCTCTTCCTTGCACTTCTCTTCGACCCTGTCACGAAATCGTGACACTTTCTCTCCTTGGCACTTTCTCTTCGATCTTGTCGTGAAATCGTGACACTTTCTCTCCTTGGCACTTTCTCTTCGATCCTATCGTGAAATCGTGACACTTTCTCTCCTTGGCACTTTCTCTTCGATCCTGTCGCAAAATCATGACACTTTCTCTCCTTGGCGCTTTCTCTTCGATCCTGTCGCGAAATCGTGACACTTTCTCTCCTTAACGCTTCCTCTTGGAACCTGTCATGAAATCGTGAAACTTTTCTTTGCGAGCTCCTTCTCCTCGAGCATGTCATGAAATTGCGATAGTTTTCTTTGCTTGCACCTCTTCTTCAAACATGTAAAATCGTGATAGTTTTTCTACTTGCCTCCTTCTCTGCCAACATGTCATGAAATCGTGACAGTTTTCCTTGCGCCTTCTCTCTCCTCGACCATGTCGCAAAATCACGACAATTTTGCTTGCGCCTTCTCTCTCCTCATTCATGTCACGAAATTGTGACAATTTTGCTTGCGCCTTCTCTCTCCTCGTTCATGTCACAAAATCATGACAATTTTGCTTGTGCCTTCTCTCTCCTCATCCATGTCATGAAATTGTGACAATTTTGCTTGCGCATTCTCTCTCCTCGTCCATGTCACGAAATCATGATAATTTCTCTTGTGTCTTCTCTCTCCTCGTCCATAGCGTGAAATCGTGACAATTTTACTTGCATTTTCTCTCTCCTTCGATATTTCGTGAAATCGCGACAGTTTTGCTTTCTACCTTCTTTCTTCTCAACCTGTCGCGATATTGCGACAATTTTCTTACTTGCCTTTTTCTTTGATTTTCTAAATTTGGGCCACTTCTGTCTTCTTGAAAATTCACTGTAATGTTCTGACTGACCTCTGAACTCCTGTCCACTGCATCAACTGCATCAACTGTCTGTGTTGACAACAATGACAATACTTTTGCTGCACCTTGCTCAACAAATTTGAGATTGGTTAGTCATTTTATGCTTCTTTGTAAGAAATCTTTATTTGACTAACAAATTGGTTCTGAAGTTATTCTTTAAGTTTCACTAATGGCATTAGTTTTTCCAACTAGGGAAAAAATTTCACTGTGGATAGTTGGCTATTATAGTCACTTAGACATGCCTACTCATAAAATTCTCAAGGTGTAGAAAATCATTTACCCATGTTTAAGCATGAGGTGACCTCGACTAAGGAATATATTTAGAGATATAAGGACACCTTAAGGCAATTGTTGGCAATTTTGGGTACATTGGGTACATTGCCTTTGCTCAAGTGTATAAGTTGTCATTGATGTCAAAAGGCATTTTTGTGTTGATATCAAAAAGAGTGTGATGTCAAAAATATCTTGAGAAGCTTCATAATGTTAAAGGGTTTTTATTAAAACCATGGTGACAAGGTTAAAGGTTTTTCTTAAAACCATTTGGACTCATTAAGGGTTTTTATTAAAACCAAGCTTAACTTAATGCAAAGGTTTTTACTTCTTGAAAACCTTGAAGGTCCATGTTTATTATTAATAATTAAATTAACTCAAACCTTTGACAAGGGTCTAAGTTTAATTTATTATTAATAAAATAATAATAATTATTATTTTAATTATTATTAAAGGGTCTTTCAACCCTTAAGCGACGGAGAAAAAGAATTCTTTCGCCGATATGTTGCCATCGTTGGAGGAGCGCCGACGTCAAAAAATTAAGGAGAAATGGCTATATAAGTGGGGATGATTTTCTAAAGTGAGCACCACCCGATTAATTGGAATCTACGATTTGCGTTTGCTCTGTATCATTCGAATAGCGCTTGGCGTCTGCGATTTGCGTTTGCTCTATTTCATTCGAATAGCGCTTGGTGTCTTCGATTTGAGCTTGCTCTGTGTCTTCGAATCTCCGATTGACGTCTTTGAAATCGTGCTTGATCTGTGTCTTGGAAACCATGCTTGGCATACTCGGATTTGAGCTTGGGCTGCATCCTTACTTTATGCTTGACGTTAGTGGATTGGCAATTGCACCTGAACTGTGTTTTTCTAGATTGTGTTGTGAGATGATTAATGCAAGCATTCAGTGACTTACGTTTTGGACAGCGCTCACCAGTTTGCATGTGGCTTGTGGAAGACATTTACGTTTTCCAGATTCTTGGCGTCAAAGGAAGATAAAATATAGGGCAACACTGTATTTCTTCATTGGGCACTTGTGACCCAACGACGGTGGCGTTTTAGCGAAGGCGCTAGAAGGCAGAGGTGCCGAGTTCGATTCTCTTCGTTGGTAATTTTCTTTTGGTCGCGGTGTGCAAAGGATAGTGGCTGTGAATGCTGCTGGAGGTATAAGGTTAAGGTATCATATTTGCTTTGACATTGTTTTATTGATGCTTAATGTTTATGTGGAGTAATAAGGTGTAAAGAGGTTTTACTTTGTATGTATATTATGCTTCGGTGGTTTTTATTAAGTTGGAGAAATAAGGTGTTAATTTGGATCTTTATTATTGTTTATTATTGTATAGTTGCTAACTCTAATTGGTGGCAAATTGAGAGTTAGTGTTGTGACAGATTTTGAGTTCTCCTTCTTCATCAAAGTAAAGGTATGGGCAACTTCTTCCATGTATGTTGTTGATGGTATATTTTCTGAAATTGAGTTTGGAGTGAAAAGGTTGTCTACTAGGTATTTTTGGTGTAAATCTTATTTTCTGGATATTGAAGATTGTTTATGCATTAAAATCATTGATGAGTTTTTGGGTGAATGCATAATTCTGGTTGAGGAAGAGGAAGCATTTTTGCACTAGGGTTTATGTTAGTAAGTCTTGCTACTTGCATTGAGATGATGAAACCCTTAGTTGGCTGTTTTGATATTGATGGTTGAGTTGCTTCCATAGAGGTTGTTTTTGATCAAGTTAGTGCTTTACTTGATACATGATATTGGGCTTACTCCATTGAGTTGATTTGAACAAGTTATTCTTTGCATTTGGTGATATTGTGTTGGTGGCTGTTTTGTTCAAATATCCTTGGAGGGAAAAGGATTTCTACTTGTTTCCTTTTCTTGTGATGATTGGTTGAATGCTTCAAGGTTGATGTTGAGTTGAATGGTGTTGGTTGACTAAACCTTGTTTGATGAGCATTGTTGTTGAAATCCTAATTGTTGGTAAAAAGAATATGAGTATCATTGTTATATGAGATATTGCATGGTTGGCAATTGTTGGGTTGTGTTTCATATTCTTGAGAAAAGCATACTACATCTATCTTATTCTTTTGAGATTGAGATTGAGTTGAGATTGATATTGGGAGTTAAGTATAGAACATATTGGGTCTCTAACAATTCTCTTTATGTTTCTATGAGATTTGAGATTGAGATTGGGAGTTAAGTATAGAACATATTGAGTCTCTAACAATTCTCTTTATGCTTCTATGAGGTTTATGAATCACATTGGGTCTCTAACAATTCTCTTTGTGGGTTCATGCTAAGCAAGTTTTTCTTGGTGAGCTTGCTGAGGTTTTGGACAGGTTTCGGTGGGGACTTGTGAGCAGGTTTTGGACAGGTTTCGATGGGGACTTGTGAGCAGATTTGGACAGGTCCTAGCAGAGGACTTGTGAGCTGAGTTTTTGATAGTTCTATCAGAGAACTTGAGGACAGAGGTGCATTGGTTCTTTGAGAAGAACCTGAGGACAGATTTGGCAAGTCTTTGAGAAGGCTTGTGTGCAGAGGATTGATTTGTTCAAGAGTTGGACAGATCTGATAGACAGAGGAAGACTTGTACTAGACCGATTGACTATGTTTGGTATAGGTAGCTGAGCTACTGTGGACGTGATCATAGAAGGTAGAGGTCTCTTAGGCTAAGCATTGAGGATAGGAGGTCTTCGGTGGAAAGGAGTTCCACGTGCTGGCAAGAGGTAGAGGCAGTTGATCTTCTGAGGGATCATTTCTAGAGCAGAGGGGAAGGTATCTCCTTTGAGCAGAGGCTCATAAATTCAGATTGGGGGAAGGTGTCTCCTTTGGGCCGAGGCTCATAAACATTGTAATTGGGAAGGTTTCCCAAAGAACTTTGAGATAACTTTTAGAGAAAAGTTTTGTGGACGTAGCCCGGGCTTTCTGGGTGAACCACGTTAAAATTGGTGTCACTTTGTGGATGATATTGTGCATTGTTTTGATATTGCTTTGGGTATATTGCTTTACTATTTTGAAGTATAAAGGAAAAAGTAAAAAGAGGTCTTATACTGTTCACCCCCCTCTCAGTATAAGCTTGTGTTCTTCAATTGGTATCAGAGCGGGTGCCTTCAAAAAGTTTAACAGATTGAAGGAAAAGCTAGTAAAGAACACAATGGATCATTCAAGTGGCAATGCCAGCACCTATTCTTGATGGGTCAGATTTTGGTCTTTGGAGTGCAAGGATGAAGGTTCATCTAATGGCACTTGGGAATGAGGTTTGGGAAGTGATTGAAGATGAGTACACTATTCCTGAACATGGTCCTAATACTAAAGAAGAAAGACTCCTACATCACAACAATTCAAAAGCAATGAATGCAATCTTGAAAGGCTTACAGAAAGCAGATCTCACCAAAGTGATTCACTGCAAGACAGCTAGTGAAATGTGGAATCAGTTGAAGGTGGTTCATACAGGTGATACAAATGTCAGAAAGGCCAAGTTGAGACACTTCAAAGGTATGTTTGAACAACTCAAGATGAATGATGATGAAAATATTAGTGACTACATGCTTCGTATGGATGAGGTTGTTAACTCCATGAAAGACTTAGGTCTTGAGCTTGCTGAAAATGATGTGTGTGATAAGATTTTAAGATCTCTTCCTAATAGATTTAGTGAAAATATTTCTGCTATTGAGGAAGCTAAAGATTTGGATAAGTTGAAAAAGGATGAGCTCCATAGTATACTTGCAGCATTTGAGTTGAGAACTCAAGTGAAGGTTGATGTCAAGAAAGAGGCAACTTTCAAGGCTACCAAGAAATCCAAGGGTAAACAACTTCAAGAGAGTGATGAGTCTTCTAGTGATGAAGAGGCATATTACGACAAGAAAGGCAAGTTCTCTAGAAAGCACAAAAATATGAAAAATGTAAGATGTTTCAATTGTGGAAAGTTTGGTCATTATGCTACTGACTGTACTATTGCCAAGGATGAAAGTGATGAAGATAAACAGGACTGTAAGAGCAAGGATTCTAAAAAGCACAAGCATCACAGGAAAAACAAAGATGAGCATAGCAATCAAGGAAAGAGGTACTCTCACAAACACAAGAAGAGCTTCTACCTAGACAAGGCAAGTAAGTGTTCTAGTAGTGATAGTGAAAGTTCTTCAAGTGATAATGAAAATGAGATGTTGTTCATATCGGAAAAAGAGGAAGAACCAAAACATAGATTCATTATCATGAAATGTCTTAGATGTGGAAATTTTGGTCACCTTGAGGATGATTGCACAAATAATGATTTGGTTTCTAGTATGTATGAGGATGCTTCAGAAAACTATAAGGAAGATGCATGTATGGTTTTTGAAAAGGGTAGCACCTCTAGTGATAAGAAATCTGAAAAAGGCTTTGATGATTCAAAAAGCAAACATATAGAGGAAGGTGAAGTAGATCTTAAAGGTGAACTTATTAGTGCTCTTAGTGCTTTGAAAAAGGAAAGAAAGAAGAATGCTAGACTCAAGGATAAGTTAGATGAATGTTGTATGGAGAGAGATGATCTTATAGAAAGTCTTGACTTCTCTATAGCTAAGACACAAGAACTCAAGGATGAGTTAGAGTCTAAGGTTCTTGAGTATAGTGAGTTAGAACAGAAAATGGCTTCTTTGAAAGAGGAAACTAAAGAGTACAAGGATAAGCTTCACAGGTTTCAAGATAGCTCCAAAAAGGTTAAGTCACTCATCAAAGGTCAAAGAAAGACAACAGATAAAATAGGCCTTGGTTTTGTTAAGCCTCACAAGGAACAAGTTGGAGAGTCTAGTAAGAGACTCCAAAAGGAAGAGAGTTCTGATGAGGAAAGTATTTCAGATCATGAGTCCTTGAATGATAGATGCACAGAAATAGAAAATAGAATTCAGAATGAGAAGAAGAAGTTTTTAGAGCCTAAGAGGTCAAATAAAGGAAAGTTTCAAGGCAGATGTTTTGCTTGTCACAGGTTTGGTCACATAGCTTCACATTGCATGACTCAAGTAAGGAAGGTAAATGAAGGTTTCAGAGGTGGTAATTTCTTTCAAGGGTATTGCTACTCTTGTCAACAGTTTGGGCACAAGGCAATTTATTGCAAGGCAAATATCAGGAACAGGTTTGATCAGAATAGGTTTGGTCAGAATAGGTTTGGTCAGAACAAGTTTGGCCAGAACAGGTTTGGTCAGAACAAGGTTGGTCAGAACTGGTGGATTCAAAGAACAGGTATGCCTAAAAGAAATAACATTGTTACTTGTTATAAGTGCAACAATGAAGGTCACACAATCAGACAGTGTAGAGCTGAAATTCTAGAATACAGGAACAGGAACAAGTGGCATGATCAGGTCCAAGGATCAAGGCATGGATAAGAACAGGGATGAGAACAAGAACAAGAACAGTGACAAGAACAGGAATATGGACAAAGAGTTCAAGAGAAGGCCCGACAAGGAAGTTATAGACGCTGATGATGATCAGTGCCTAATGGGAGTTTTACTCCCACCCCGAATTAATCACCTCATCGGGAGGTGGGGGAGGGACTAAGCTAAGAGGCTAATTCTTAGTCCCGAGCCCCAAAGGTGGCCCTTTGCCATTGATGACAAAGGGGGAGAGATATGAGTAAGGGGGAGAGCTTCAAAGTGAAGAGGAAAGCTTCAAGTCAGGGGGAGCAAAACTTCAAAGGAAGATTCTCGGTTGTGGGCACAGTTGGTCAGTTGTTAGCACAGTTGGTTTCAGTTTTGGCTCTTGAGAAGTGTTTTCAGTAAAGGTTTGCCATCAATGACAAAGGGGGAGATTGTTGGCAATTTTGGGTACTTTGGGTACATTGCCTTTGCTCAAGTGTATAAGTTGTCATTGATGTCAAAAGGCATTTTTGTGTTGATATCAAAAAGAGTGTGATGTCAAAAATATCTTGAGAAGCTTCATAATGTTAAAGGGTTTTTATTAAAACCATGGTGACAAGGTTAAAGGTTTTTCTTAAAACCATTTGGACTCATTAAGGGTTTTTATTAAAACCAAGCTTAACTTAATGCAAAGGTTTTTACTTCTTGAAAAACCTTGAAGGTCCATGTTTATTATTAATAATTAAATTAACTCAAACCTTTGACAAGGGTCTAAGTTTAATTTATTATTAATAAAATAATAATAATTATTATTTTAATTATTATTAAAGGGTCTTTCAACCCTTAAGCGATGGAGAAAAAAGAATTCTTTCGCCGATATGTTGCCATCGTTGGAGGAGCGCCGACGTCAAAAAATTAAGGAGAAATGGCTATATAAGTGGGGATGATTTTCTAAAGTGAGCACCACCCGATTAATTGGAATCTGCGATTTGCGTTTGCTCTGTATCATTCGAATAGCGCTTGGCATCTACGATTTGCGTTTGCTCTATTTCATTCGAATAGCGCTTGGTGTCTTCGATTTGAGCTTGCTCTGTGTCTTCGAATCTCCGATTGACGTCTTTGAAATCGTGCTTGATCTGTGTCTTGGAAACCATGCTTGGCATACTCGGATTTGAGCTTGGGCTGCATCCTTACTTTATGCTTGACGTTAGTGGATTGGCAATTGCACCTGAACTATGTTTTTCCAGATTGTGCTGTGAGATGATTAATGCAAGCATTCAGTGACTTACGTTTTGGACAGCGCTCACCAGTTTGCATGTGGCTTGTGGAAGACATTTACGTTTTCCAGATTCTTGGCGTCAAAGGAAGATAAAATAAAGGGCAACACTGTATTTCTTCGTTGGGCACTTGTGACCCAACGGCGGTGGCATTTTAGCGAAGGCGCTAGAAGGCAGAGGTGCCGAGTTCGATTCTCTTCGTTGGTAATTTTCTTTTGGTCGCGGTGTGCAAAGGATAGTGGCTGTGAATGTGCTGGAGGTATAAGGTTAAGGTATCATATTTGCTTTGACATTGTTTTATTGATGCTTAATGTTTATGTGGAGTAATAAGGTGTAAAGAGGTTTTACTTTGTATGTATATTATGCTTCGGTGGTTTTTATTAAGTTGGAGAAATAAGGTGTTAATTTGGATCTTTATTATTGTTTATTATTGTATAGTTGCTAACTCTAATTGGTGGCAAATTGAGAGTTAGTGTTGTGACAGATTTTGAGTTCTCCTTCTTCATCAAAGTAAAGGTATGGGCAACTTCTTCCATGTATGTTGTTGATGGTATATTTTCTGAAATTGAGTTTGGAGTGAAAAGGTTGTCTACTAGGTATTTTTGGTGTAAATCTTATTTTCTGGATATTGAAGATTGTTTATGCATTAAAATCATTGATGAGTTTTTGGGTGAATGCATAATTCTGGTTGAGGAAGAGGAAGCATTTTTGCACTAGGGTTTATGTTAGTAAGTCTTGCTACTTGCATTGAGATGATGAAACCCTTAGTTGGCTGTTTTGATATTGATGGTTGAGTTGCTTCCATAGAGGTTGTTTTTGATCAAGTTAGTGCTTTACTTGATACATGATATTGGGCTTACTCCATTGAGTTGATTTGAACAAGTTATTCTTTGCATTTGGTGATATTGTGTTGGTGGTTATTTTGTTCAAATATCCTTGGAGGGAAAAGGATTTCTACTTGTTTCCTTTTCTTGTGATGATTGGTTGAATGCTTCAAGGTTGATGTTGAGTTGAATGGTGTTGGTTGACTAAACCTTGTTTGATGAGCATTGTTGTTGAAATCCTAATTGTTGGTAAAAAGAATATGAGTATCATTGTTATATGAGATATTGCATGGTTGGCAATTGTTGGGTTGTGTTTCATATTCTTGAGAAAAGCATACTACATCTATCTTATTCTTTTGAGATTGAGATTGAGTTGAGATTGAGATTGGGAGTTAAGTATAGAACATATTGGGTCTCTAACAATTCTCTTTATGTTTCTATGAGATTTGAGATTGAGATTGGGAGTTAAGTATAGAACATATTGAGTCTCTAACAATTCTCTTTATGCTTCTATGAGGTTTATGAATCACATTGGGTCTCTAACAATTCTCTTTGTGGGTTCATGCTAAGCAAGTTTTTCTTGGTGAGCTTGCTGAGGTTTTGGACAGGTTTCGGTGGGGACTTGTGAGCAGGTTTTGGACAGGTTCCGGTGGGGACTTGTGAGCAGATTTGGACAGGTCCTAGCAGAGGACTTGTGAGCTGAGTTTTTGATAGTTCTATCAGAGAACTTGAGGACAGAGGTGCATTGGTTCTTTGAGAAGAACCTGAGGACATATTTGGCAAGTCTTTGAGAAGGCTTGTGTGCAGAGGATTGATTTGTTCAAGAGTTGGACAGATCTGACAGACAGAGGAAGACTTGTACTAGACCGACTGACTATGTTTGGTATAGGTAGCTGAGCTACTATGGACGTGATCATAGAAGGCAGAGGTCTCTTAGGCTAAGCATTGAGGACAGGAGGTCTTCGGTGGAAAGGAGTTCCACGTGCTGGCAAGAGGTAGAGGCAGTTGATCTTCTGAGGGATCATTTCCAAAGCAGAGGGGAAGGTATCTCCTTTGAGCAGAGGCTCATAAATTCAGATTGGGGGAAGGTGTCTCCTTTGGGCCGAGGCTCATAAACATTGTAATTGGGAAGGTTTCCCAAAGAACTTTGAGATAACTTTTAGAGAAAAGTTTTGTGGACGTAGCCCAGGCATTCCGGGTGAACCACGTTAAAATTGGTGTCACTTTGTGGATGATATTGTGCATTGTTTTGATATTGCTTTGGGTATATTGCTTTACTATTTTGAAGTATAAAGGAAAAAGTAAAAAGAGGTCTTATACTGTTCACCCCCTCCTCTCAGTATAAGCTTGTGTTCTTCAATTGGTATCAGAGCGGGTGCCTTCGAAAAGTTTAACAACTTGAAGGAAAAGCTAGTAAAGAACACAATGGATCATTCAAGTGGCAATGCAACACCTATTCTTGATGGGTCGGATTTTGGTCTTTGGAGTGCAAGGATGAAGGTTCATCTAATGGCACTTGGGAATGAGGTTTGGGAAGTGATTGAAGATGAGTACACTATTCCTGAACATGGTCCTAATACTAAAGAAGAAAGACTCCTACATCACAGCCAATTCAAAAGCAATGAATGCAATCCCGAAAGGCTTACGTGAAAGCAGATCTCACCAAAGTGATTCACCGCAAGACAACTAGTGAAATGTGGAATCAATTGAAGGTGGTTCATACAGGTGATACAAATGTCGGAAAGGCCAAGTTGAGACACTTCAAAGGTATGTTTGAACAACTCAAGATGAATGATGATGAAAATATTAGTGACTACATGCTTCGTATGGATGAGGTTGTTAACTCCATGAAAGACTTAGGTCTTGAGCTTGCTGAAAATGATGTGTGTGATAAGATTTTAAGATCTCTTCCTAATAGATTTAGTGAAAATATTTCTGCTATTGAGGAAGCTAAAGATTTGGATAAGTTGAAAAAGGATGAGCTCCATAGTATACTTGCAGCATTTGAGTTGAGAACTCAAGTGAAGGTTGATGTCAAGAAAGAGGCAACTTTCAAGGCTACCAAGAAATCCAAGGGTAAACAACTTCAAGAGAGTGATGAGTCTTCTAGTGATGAAGAGGCATATTACAGCAAGAAAGGCAAGTTCTCTAGAAAGCACAAAAATATGAAAAATGTAAGATGTTTCAATTGTGGAAAGTTTGGTCATTATGCTACTGATCGTACTATTGCCAAGGATGAAAGTGATGAAGATAAACAGGACTGTAAGAGCAAGGATTCTGAAAAGCACAAGCATCATAGGAAAAACAAAGATGAGCATAGCAATCAAGGAAAGAGGTACTCTCACAAACACAAGAAGAGCTTCTACCTAGACAAGGCAAGTAAGTGTTCTAGTAGTGATAGTGAAAGTTCTTCAAGTGATAATGAAAATGAGATGTTGTTCATATCAGAAAAAGAGGAAGAACCAAAACATAGATTCATTATCATGAAATGTCTTAGATGTGGAAATTTTGGTCACCTTGAGGATGATTGCACAAATAATGATTTGGTTTCTAGTATGTATGAGGATGCTTCAGAAAACTATAAGGAAGATGCATGTATGGTTTTTGAAAAGGGTAGCACCTCTAGTGATAAGAAATCTGAAAAAGGCTTTGATGATTCAAAAAGCAAACATATAGAGGAAGGTGAAGTAGATCTTAAAGGTGAACTTATTAGTGCTCTTAGTGCTTTGAAAAAGGAAAGAAAGAAGAATGCTAGACTCAAGGATAAGTTAGATGAATGTTGTATGGAGAGAGATGATCTTATAGAAAGTCTTGACTTCTCTATAGCTAAGACACAAGAACTCAAGGATGAGTTAGAGTCTAAGGTTCTTGAGTATAGTGAGTTAGAACAGAAAATGGCTTCTTTGAAAGAGGAAACTAAAGAGTACAAGGATAAGCTTCACAGGTTTCAAGATAGCTCCAAAAAGGTTAAGTCACTCATCAAAGGTCAAAGAAAGACAACAGATAAAATAGGCCTTGGTTTTGTTAAGCCTCACAAGGAACAAGTTGGAGAGTCTAGTAAGAGACTCCAAAAGGAAGAGAGTTCTGATGAGGAAAGTATTTCAGATCATGAGTCCTTGAATGATAGATGCACAGAAATAGAAAATAGAATTCAGAATGAGAAGAAGAAGTTTTCAGAGCCTAAGAGGTCAAATAAAGGAAAGTTTCAAGGCAGATGTTTTGCTTGTCACAGGTTTGGTCACATAGCTTCACATTGCATGACTCAAGTAAGGAAGGTAAATGACAGTTTCAGAGGTGGTAATTTCTTTCAAGGGTATTGCTACTCTTGTCAACAGTTTGGGCACAAGGCAATTTATTGCAAGGCAAATATCAGGAACAGGTTTGGTCATAACAAGTTTGGTCAGAATAGGTTTGGTCAGAACAGGTTTGGCCAGAACAGGTTTGGTTAGAACAGGGTTGGTCAGAATAGGTGGATTCAAAGAATAGGTATGCCTAAAAGAAATAACATTGTTACTTGTTATAAGTGCAACAATGAAGGTCACATAATCAGACAGTGTAGAGCTGAAATTCTAGAATACAGGAACAGGAACAGTGGCATGATCAGGTCCAAGGATCAAGGCATGGATAAGAATAGGGATGAGAACAAGAACAAGAATAGTGACAGGAATAGGAATATGGACAAAGAGTTCAAGAGAAGGCCCGACAAGGAAGTTATAGACGCTGATGATGATCAATGCCTAATGGGAGTTTTACTCCCACCCCAGAATTAATCACCTCATCAGGAGGTGGGGGAGGGACTAAGCTAAGAGGCTAATTCTTAGTCCCGAGCCCCAAAGGTGGCCCTTTGCCATTGATGACAAAGGGGGAGAGATATGAGTAAGGGGGAGAGCTTCAAAGTGAAGAGGAAAGCTTCAAGTCGTGGGGAGCAAAACTTCAAAGGAAGATTCTCAGTTGTGGGCACAGTTGGTCAGTTGTTAGCACATTTGGTTTCAGTTTTGGCTCTTGAGAAGTGTTTTCAGTAAAGGTTTGCCATCAATGACAAAGGGGGAGATTGTTGGCAATTTTGGGTACATTGGGTACATTGCCTTTGCTCAAGTGTATAAGTTGTCATTGATGTCAAAAGGCATTTTTGTGTTGATATCAAAAAGAGTGTGATGTCAAAAATATCTTGAGAAGCTTCATAATGTTAAAGGGTTTTTATTAAAACCATGGTGACAAGGTTAAAGGTTTTTCTTAAAACCATTTGGACTCATTAAGGGTTTTTATTAAAACCAAGCTTAACTTAATGCAAAGGTTTTTACTTCTTGAAAAACCTTGAAGGTCCATGTTTATTATTAATAATTAAATTAACTCAAACCTTTGACAAGGGTCTAAGTTTAATTTATTATTAATAAAATAATAATAATTATTATTTTAATTATTATTAAAGGGTCTTTCAACCCTTAAGCGATGGAGAAAAAGAATTCTTTCACCGATATGTTGCCATCGTTGGAGGAGCGCCGACGTCAAAAAATTAAGGAGAAATGGCTATATAAGTGGGGATGATTTTCTAAAGTGAGCACCACCCGATTAATTGGAATCTATGATTTGCGTTTGCTCTGTATCATTCGAATAGCGCTTGGCATCTACGATTTGCGTTTGCTCTGTATCATTCGAATAGCGCTTGGTGTCTTCGATTTGAGCTTGCTCTGTGTCTTCGAATCTCCGATTGACGTCTTTGAAATCGTGCTTGATCTGTGTCTTGGAAACCATGCTTGGCATACTCGGATTTGAGCTTGGGCTGCATCCTTACTTTATGCTTGACGTTAGTGGATTGGCAATTGCACCTGAACTATGTTTTTCCAGATTGTGTTGTGAGATGATTAATGCAAGCATTCAGTGACTTACGTTTTGGACAACGCTCACCAGTTTGCATGTGGCTTGTGGAAGACATTTACGTTTTCCAGTTTCTTGGCATCAAAGGAAGATAAAATAAAGGGCAACATTGTATTTCTTCATTGGGCACTTGTGACCCAACGGCGGTGGCGTTTTAGCGAAGGCGCTAGAAGGCAGAGGTGCCGAGTTCGATTCTCTTCGTTGGTAATTTTCTTTTGGTCACGGTGTGCAAAGGATAGTGGTCGTGAATGCACTGGAGGTATAAGGTTAAGGTATCATATTTGCTTTGACATTGTTTTATTGATGCTTAATGTTTATGTGGAGTAATAAGGTGTAAAGAGGTTTTACTTTGTATGTATATTATACTTCTGGTGGTTTTTATTAAGTTGGAGAAATAAGGTGTTAATTTGGATCTTTATTATTGTTTATTATTGTATAGTTGCTAACTCTAATTGGTGGCAAATTGAGAGTTAGTGTTGTGACAGATTTTTGAGTTCTCCTTCTTCATCAAAGTAAAGGTATGGGCAACTTCTTCCATGTATGTTGTTGATGGTATATTTTATAAAAATTGAGTTTGGAGTGAAAAGGTTGTCTACTAGGTATTTTTGGTGTAAATCTTATTTTCTGGATATTGAAGATTGTTTATGCATTAAAATCATTGATGAGTTTTTGGGTGAATGCATAATTCTGGTTGAGGAAGAGGAAGCATTTTTGCACTAGGGTTTATGTTAGTAAGTCTTGCTACTTGCATTGAGATGATGAAACCCTTAGTTGGCTGTTTTGATATTGATGGTTGAGTTGCTTCCATAGAGGTTGTTTTTGATCAAGTTAGTGCTTTACTTGATACATGATATTGGGCTTACTCCATTGAGTTGATTTGAACAAGTTATTCTTTGCATTTGGTGATATTGTGTTGGTGGCTGTTTTGTTCAAATATCCTTGGAGGGAAAAGGATTTCTACTTGTTTCCTTTTCTTGTGATGATTGGTTGAATGCTTCAAGGTTGATGTTGAGTTGAATGGTGTTGGTTGACTAAACCTTGCTTGATGAGCATTGTTGTTGAAATCCTAATTGTTGGTAAAAAGAATATGAGTATCATTGTTATATGAGATATTGCATGGTTGGCAATTGTTGGGTTGTGTTTCATATTCTTGAGAAAAGCATACTACATCTATCTTATTCTTTTGAGATTGAGATTGAGTTGAGATTGAGATTGGGAGTTAAGTATAGAACATATTGGGTCTCTAACAATTCTCTTTATGTTTCTATGAGATTTGAGATTGAGATTGGGAGTTAAGTATAGAACATATTGAGTCTCTAACAATTCTCTTTATGCTTCTATGAGGTTTATGAATCACATTGGGTCTCTAACAATTCTCTTTGTGGGTTCATGCTAAGCAAGTTTTTCTTGGTGAGCTTGCTGAGGTTTTGGACAGGTTTCGATGGGGACTTGTGAGCAGGTTTTGGACAGGTTCCGATGGGGACTTGTGAGCAGATTTGGACAGGTCCTAGCAGAGGACTTGTGAGCTGAGTTTTTGATAGTTCTATCAGAGAACTTGAGGACAGAGGTGCATTGGTTCTTTGAGAAGAACCCGAGGACAGATTTGGCAAGTCTTTGAGAAGGCTTGTGTGCAGAGGATTGATTTGTTCAAGAGTTGGACAGATCTGATAGACAAAGGAAGACTTGTACTAGACCGATTGACTATGTTTGGTACAAGTAGCCGAGCTGCTCGTGGACGTGATCATAGAAGGCGAGAGGTCTCTTAGGCTAAGCATTGAGGACAGGAGGTCTTCGGTGGAAAGGAGTTCCACGTGTCTGGCAAGAGGTAGAGGCGGTTGATCTTCCGAGGGATCATTTCCAGAGCAGAGGGGAAGGTATCTCCTTTGAGCAGAGGCTCATAAATTCAGATTGGGGGAAGGTGTCTCCTTTGGGCCGAGGCTCATAAACATTGTAATTGGGAAGGTTTCCCAAAGAACTTTGAGATAACTTTTAGAGAAAAGTTTTGTGGACGTAGCCCAGGCATTCTGGGTGAACCACGTTAAAATTGGTGTCACTTTGTGGATGATATTGTGCATTGTTTTGATATTGCTTTGGGTATATTGCTTTACTATTTTGAAGTATAAAGGAAAAAGTAAAAAGAGGTCTTATACTGTTCACCCCCCCTCTCAGTATAAGCTTGTGTTCTTCAGCAATTGTAAATATGGAAAGGAGATATTCCTTGTAGATTATTTTCATACACATTGGATGAGGTTGTGTATGAGGGGTACCTACACCTACCTATAGATTCTATCACTTCTTGGGCTCAACTAGAAGCAATATTTACTAGCCATTTTGGAAAACAAGTTGACCCTGTTTTGATGTTAAATCATTTTGTATCTATCTCTAAGGAACCTATTGATTCCATGAGTGAATTCAATTATAGGTTTCATAAGTTGTATACCGAAGTGGTGCCCATTTCATCATTTCAGAAGAGAAAGATATTGAAATATACATGGGGTCCATACAACCCATAGTTGCTATATTTTGAAGGGAAAATATTGATGACTTGATGTTAAATCATTTTGTCTCTATCTCTAAGGAACCTATTGATTCCATGAGTTAATTCAATTATAGGTTTCATAATTTGTATACCGAAGTGGTGCCCCATTTCATAATTTTAGAAGAGAGAGCTATTGAAATATACATGGGGCCATACAACCCATAGTTGCTATATTTTTAAGGGAAAGTCTTGATGATACATCATTGCATGGAGTCTATGAGACCACGATAGCATTAGAACAATGGGTTGTTTCATAAAGAGAAAATGTGGATCAACCATCATTACTTAACCCTAGGGTGAACAATAAATGGGGTGAAGTTGAATATCCAAATATTACAACCACCTTAGATTTCATCCAAGAGGATGTGCAAGTCTCAAAGCCAAGGTCCATTAATGAGGATTGGGATGAACAAACCTATCAGGATATGATTTGATCATGTTTACTCGTAAAGGAATATTTGGACAACCATTGGGAGCAAAATACAAGAGTTGATTTTATCAAAGAAACCCTTGACTCACCAAGGATGATTGAGACCAAATTTGAGGAATCAAGAGATGATTTTAAAGACATGGTGGAATCTCATCAATTGTTTCTGTAATAAATTGATCCCATTATAGAAACCCCTAAGCCATTAAAAGTGGTTGAAAATGAGATTGAAATAAAATCAATAAATAATTTTGAAGATATAATAGAATTTCATCGCCTATTCTTGGAAGACCCTTTGGATGAAACAGTTGAAACTGATGGCCAAGAAAACCCACACCTTCCAAATTGTGATAAAATTGAATTTTGGGTTACAAATGTGGATTGTGATCTTACAAACTTGAATACAAAGAGTAACCCACTTTTGGAAATAATTGAACCATCTAAGGAAGGTGAAGGTGAGTTCGAGGATCAACCCATTAATGAATATGAAGAATGTGAAGGTATGGTTGAACATCATAACCCAATTTTAGAATATGATCATTGTTGGTGGAATAAATGGGAGAACTTTGCCGCTCTTTTTAATGAAGCACTTGCTTCACCTAATATGCAGTACAAGTTGCAAAGGCTAGTTCTACAGCTTAAAGAAAACATCTCTCAATTACAAGAACAAAGGCCTCAAGATGCATATCTTGATTATGTTCCAAATCATCCTCATGAGACAAAGGTTGAAGATACTAAAAGCGATATTATTTTGGAAAATGGAAGGATCCTATAGTGGACTGGTTTTGAAATATGTTATGAATTAGGACCTTCCATAAATTTGGATGAGGTGATTAAATTTGATGATCAAAGCCTTCAACATTCTTGAGATGATGACAAGGAAGAATTTGAAGAAAAATTTCTTGATGATTTTGAGGAAGAAATAGTTTGGCTGGTTAACAAGAAATGGGAAGAATATACTCACTTCAAACCTTATAATGAATTTTTTGTGTCAACTGATATGCAAGATAATACAATTGCTTGCTTACATGAGGATATTACAAGTCTTGTATAATCTAGAAAAATTTTGGAAGAGGGGTTGGAATCTCATCAAGTATTGGAAAGTGATAAGGATTCTACAATCATGGATAAAGGAGGAGAACCATTTGAGGGACACGAAATTAAAAATCTTGATTCACTTATTGGTTCTACAATGTTTATGCCATCTCAAAATGAGGAAATTCCATAACCTTAGTGGTTTGGATTTGATATCACTAATGATCCAATTGAAAATGTCACATTATCTAAAATAACCCAAGTGATTTATCATGGAGATGTGTTAGTTGACCCATCCCTAGATAGACAAGATTCATGGGTGCCTAATTTTGGTGTCTTTGATAAACAGGTCATGGATGAGGAAGAAGTGCTACATGATGATGAGGATGAAGATCATGAGAGAAAAGAGGAAACTACAAATTCTCTCCAAGTAATGGTAAATGGAAATATGCCAAAGGTAAAATCTCACCTTTTGGGTTCCACCATTCAACATCCAGGTGAAGGTTTGTCTAATGGATTGTTTAATTCAAATACTATCAATGATGAAATGTCATTCATGGTTGATAAAGAATTTGAGTTAATTTCTCCTCACACCACTAATGATATTTCTTTGTTGAATGAAAAAGAATTTGATATATTTGAAGTGTTAAATCAAGTTCATAATCAGTTAATCATTAAACCTAGGATACAAACTCATGATGATCCTCATTTAATAAATATCCTAGATGCTTGCAAGTGGTTGCATAAATTTGATTGGCCTACAAATTTAGAAAATTATTTGGCTTTAAATTTTTTAGAATTAGGCTCTTGTTTGCAAGGTCTTATATCTGAAAATGAAAGCCTAATTCTATGTCATGAATCGAATTGTGAGATTGACATACTAAAGAATAGACAAGAAAGAATTGAAAATCAGTTATTGTCTAATTCATTTAATGATTTAAAGCTCACCCATGGGATTTTTAATGAGACTAAATCAAATTGGTGGGGTGAGAGAGGCAAAAGAAAAATGATTGTATGGTTGGGCCTCATTTTATTTATTTTTTTGTTGTATTATTGCAAATCTTGGCATGTGTATCATGTTATACGTCTTTTGAATTGCACTAATTATGTTTGGGATCTAGGGAAGTGATGGCTCAAATATTTGCACCATCTTGTACCATATTGTACTTTTGTATATATTTTTGGTTTTCGTATTTTTGTTTGGTTATGTTGTTGTTTGTGTTTTGTCCTTAAGTTTGATTCGCAAGTTTTGTGTTTTGGGATTTTTCCCTTGTTTTTAGGTGATACTTTGTAGTCGCTAACTAATGACATCTTGATCATTTTTGTGTTCCTTTGTTAAATAGGTTGGAGTGTCTAAGCTGAAAATAAGTGAACCTCGAAAAATGGGGATGAGTTATTTGGTGATCATGCTCAGATTTTGGGACTAAAATGGTGGAAAGTAAAACAATGAAAGATTTCGCTAGATCTCCACATGTAACTCACATACATTAAAGGGTATCTCTGGAATTATGAAGGATGAAGTTATCTTGATTTGCAACCCTAGGTAAAAATCCAACATGCTCCACTTGTAGGCTTCCTAACCCTAGTGATGCTTGAAGCTTTACCAGGTTTTTCTTAAATATATATATATATATATATATATATATATATATATATATATATATATAACATATGTAAAAAAAAAAATCATTGGAAAGCTTGATCAAATTAGTCACAAGATCTAGATAAACTCTACTGGGACTCTGGACTCTTGGTCGGTAGTAGGGCTCTATCTAGATATAGCTCAGATAAAAGGAAAGGCTTTGCAAAGCATTAAGCAGACACAAGGGTGAGTTAGATAAACTCCAGCGGGGCTATAGATGCTTGACTGGTAGTGGGACTCTGTCTATAGCCATTTCGTTATGTGCGATACTTCATAGCCTAATGCAGAAAGGGATGATGGAATCTGGAGGATTTTCAGAGATGTAAGAATGAATCACTTTTGCACACACTGAGCAAAGGCAGACTGATTAATTATTTTTATTCAAAGTTTTTTACCCCCATCTTCTCAGAATATTGCTAAATAATTTATGTTTCATTGATCTTGTGTGTTTTCATTTTATATTGGATTCTTCACCCAAAATACTCAAGAGAATTTCTCAGCAGAGTTACCATTTGTTGTGGATGCTCCACAACGTACCCCAAAATTGGGGACCCACCTTTTAATTTGGTTGCTTTGAAGTGTTCATGTGCTTTGAGTGGTGGTTTAATAGGTTCCTCGTTGGGTAGTGTCTCTTGTCTTCCTTATTTATCTTTTTTCGTGTGCCTTGAGTGTGTAGTGTGGATGTGGTGCAGGACAACGGTTCGGGCTTTGGCTCTTCTTCGGAAGGTCCAAGGTTCAAACCGTGGCATGGGCGAGTGTGTGAGGGGGTGGCTTTGTGGTGGCTTTGTGTTAAATTCCCTATTGATAAGTATAACTCTCGGCTTTACGAGGGATCATGGTTGGGAGGAGACTACTCAGTCCTATACGTCGATCATAGGAGTTTCTCACAATAACCAAATTAATATATATATATATATATATATATATATAATCTTATATATTAATATTAAAATAAAAAATGAAAATAAAAATATAATGTATATATATCTATATATTATAATAAAATGAAATATATATATTATTATTATTATATTATATATATATATATATTAAAAATATAATAATAAATATATATAATATAAATAAACAATAAAAAAAAGAATAATAAAAATTAAAAGTCTTATTTTTATTGAATCTAATGTGTGCAGGTTATGAGCAGGCAGAAGATTGAACACATGGATGCGGCCATTGGATGCGTAGGCGGAGGCAAGGACCACTGGCGGACAGTGAGCATTGACGACCAGGGTCATGGATGAACTAGCGTTGAACGCTGATCCCTAGTTTGGGTGGTATAATTAGTGTAAAGGTACCTCGATGGTTGGTAGTGGCAATGATTGTGTAGCCTTAGCAGAAGGAAATCATTGATCATTTGATCATCAAATGTTATGGCAGTGTGTGTATCACCTATCGAATAGTGAATATTCCAAAGTGGATGTCGACATCATTGGGAGCAAGGCTCGTAGAAACATGCTCAAGGATAGGAATACTAGATATTCCATGTAGTGTGATACTGCCCCGCTAGCAGAGATGCCCATGTCATCTGAACAAAGCATAATTTCCTTAATTTCAAAGGCAAATAACAATGACCAACAACAGATGCATTCAACCAATGTGGATATAGCACTACCCACACAATAGTTAAACTCGGATATGGCATGTACCGGTATGGAGATCTGCATGCTATCGAAAGTATGACGGTAACGGTGTTGGGTGAAATGCTCTCCATTTCATAGTATGAAGGCATTATGGCAGAGGCTCTCCATTTCATAGTGTGAAGGCATTACAAAAGTGAGAGTAGCAACTGGCACATAATTTTAGACCAAGACATGATGAACAACATGGGTAGTATAGGTGACTGGGAAGTGCTCCATGACATTGTTATTTTAGATGAAAGCGACGTGGACCCAGTGATGATGCCACATCAGACGAGGCTAGCAGTGAGGTTCATGTGGAAATGATGTGTACAGGTGTCAAGGGATGATTTCTAAATTTGACACATACATGATGATGTAGAGCCGACGAGATGGATGTATACCAGAGTTCAAACACAGTATCTACGTAGGCTTGGGGGGCAAATAGTGGGATGATTCAGATGCACCAACATGACTGATTATGATTGGTGTGCATAAAGGGCTTGGTGATGTGGATGATTTTGAGTTCCTTAGTGTTTTCTATTCAGGTGAATAACACCCTAGCATCCACATAGACCTCAAAGTTGAGTATATTTTGACATGAATCGAACAATAGCATAGAGTGCAAAAGTTTATTCGAGGAGTGAGATGCCCTGTTAGTGGGAAATTGGATGAGTATCGAAGAGGCATTTAGGTGAATGAAACATGGAAAAAATACTTATTTCATTAAGATGAGATGGCAATGTGCATGTGAGTTGCAAGACAACATGGATAAGTTGATCAGAACTAAGCGTAGGGTGTGTGGGAATTACGTGGACACCTGATGTGACATGGGATGGATTTCATTTTCTCTTCCAATGTGGCACCGATGAGATGTATGCGATATACGATGTAGACTTGGATATAATTATGGCCCACATAGTAGGGTTGATTCAAATGGTAGCAAATCATGTAGGGATACATAGACGATAGCGCCAAGGAGAACCTATGATGTGGATCATCGAGCATAGATGCAGGATGCAACCAATTTTTGAATATAGTGTTAGACAGTGAAGCGTGGATGCGTTAAAGCTAAACAGAGGTCCAACATGGCGGTGACAGTGCACCAGGAAGTATTTGGATGCACGCTGGAGGACAACATCACAACAACACAGTGGTTAGTCATATTTAGTGATATTCTGATGAATGAAAGGCACACTTGAATAGGATGGCCAGTGCATCAAATTTAGATTCGATCATGTGGTGGATAGACATAAAGGCATAGATCATGGTAAATATTTGATATCGATATTGGTGCAGCAGTCTTTGACAATACATATAAGGTATCATGATGTTCGATACGGTGATTGCACAAAGCGTAAGCCAGGTGAAAATAGTGTAAGCACTGACAGAACACGCGTTTAGATCCTGAATGCGACCACAGTGCACATAGATGAAGGAATTCAATACTACCCACAGGAGTGCTAAGAGCATATTTATCATGCCAAAATGCAGTAAATTTCCTATGGTCAATCAAGTGGCTCGAAGTATCATATTATTGAAAACTGCGAGACAAAATTACCATTATAATTTGATTAAAAATGTGAAGATAGGTAGTGTGTTAATCAATACAACGACACTATCCAAAGTTGGTAAACAATGATATTACAGGAAAATGAAGCATCGGATTGAAATTTCTCAAATACTATAGGGAAAGGATACCTTGATATAGATGTGGATATTCGCTAGAGACTATTATGTGGTGCAGTGCTTCGGGTAGTAATGATGATCATAACAGGTGGCTCATATTGATATTATGTGTTATTACAAAGTTGCTCGACAGTTTCATGGTGGATAGATTTTCGAGGAGTACCATGTAAGACTGAGTAGATTGGTCAAAGTGGCTGTGTGGTAATGGGTTTGGCAATTTAGAGGAGCACAATTTTTGGGTTCGGTGTATTGCGATGAAGATTCGGATGTGGGACTAATGGACATGGAACACGATAGTAGTAATTTAATAAGATTCACTACCATGATGGTTTGGGCAGTGTAATGTTTTTTTGGTAGGGTAATTGTTCACGTAGTACAGCCCAGATTCAAATTTGTAAAACTGTGGTGGCAGTACCGTCCACCATATTGAAAGATATATGGTATGAAATAAATGAGCTAATGCAAGAAAAATTAATATGACCATGGGCATTACGCAACATCTCTCATAAGCTTGATAGAAGGTAATATTTATTAGGAGGTTGTCCAAAGATACTATATAAAGTAAGAATGTTTTTTGAAATGATATTACATTATTTAGGCCACAACGGTTACCTTATTAAAGTAGGGTATATTATGTCAAGGATGGCTACGAAGCCATGTGAAACGATTGGAAATAAAGCATTTCAAAACAAACCAAATGGAAGGAAAACAAAACGAAAGGAAAAATGAACAATCTGTTATGCTTTCAAGTATGCCATCAAAAAGGTGAACAAGGGTTGTATCTTTTGGGATTTTTTTGGAAAGAAAAGCATTTCGTTGGACTGATTTTCACCATTTTCATGCCAAATTTGGGTTTGTTTTCTGCATTGTAGTTGAACATTGAACATCTTTTTGCAGCAATATATTGGATGTGCTTCAGGTTTTATGCATGTTAATGGTTGGCTTGTTGTCATTTTTAGTATTTTGCACCTATTCCTTTGAAGCTTGCACTGTATTAAATGTTGATTGCATTAAGGGTCACTCTAATACTGGTTTTGTGCAGAAATCTAGTGTGTGCAAGGTCTGTGGAGAAAGTCGGAGTTGCAGTATTTCTGTTATTTTATTTATTTTTATTTTATTTTTTTATTTTACTATTTTTTTTTTTGAAATTTTTTTTAAATTTTCTGAGATTAAAATAAAAACAAAAAAAATTCAAAATCCAAAAATGATTGCACGCCTGTGTAGAATGAACTTCAAAGTTTCATCTTGCATATTTACATTTTTATTCTGGAGTCATTTCGAATTTATAAAAATTATTTTAAATTGTTGTTTTATGCAGATTTTTATAATTTCGAAATTTTATTTTTCTTCATTTTGAGGGTAAACCATATTTTTTCAGCTTCATATTTTCATTTGCAAGCATAAAATGAAATTCCTTTATGAAAATTTCAATTTCATTAAAGGGGGTGAATTTTAATGGCATTTCACAAGCTACCAATTTTAGAGCATTATTTTTTTTTTTTTTTGAAAATTTAGAGCATTAATTGCCTTCTCTTTATGAAAATTTTGATTTCATTAAAAAGAGGTAATTTATACATTACATCAAAGGTTATGGATTTAAAGCATTAAATTATTTCCTCTTTATGAAAATTATTTCATTAAAGAGGGATAATTAATAATGACATTTCAAGACCATGCAATAAATTGCTTTCTTTATGAAAATTAAATTTCATCAAAGAGGGATAATTTATTAATTATATTAAAGGCTATCTTTATCTTCATGATAAGAAGCTACATTTAAAGCAACATAAAGGGAATTCTTTCATCATTGGAAATTCATGTTTAGAGATAGTTTTTAATCTTCTACTTCATGCTTAAAGTAGGATTTAATGCAAGATAAGCTTGTTTAAAATCTACATTAATAAAGAATGGTAAAATCCACCTAAAATCCTCCAAGATAAAAAGAATTAAGTCTTACATCGTGGTCATATGAGGGCCAATTCACATTTGCTTTTGTTTAATTTCATGAACAATCATAAGTATGGCATAATAAAATACACCAACACATGCCCCTTGTTAACAGTTACTTGCAATCACTAAGGTGTTCCTAGCATTTCATTAATATATCTTCATTGAGATTACTAATACACATATGCAATGCTAATATAGCGGAACCTTGGAGAATTTATTTTGTTTTAACTTCTTTGCAAGAGAGGATTTTGAGATCAAGATCCTAAGGAAGAGTGTAATTTTACAATTGGATAAAATTACCACTCAAAAAGTTGCCTTTGGTAGAAGCTATAGAAGTCACACTACCAGTAGAAGTAATTGAATCATGGAGATTCATACCTACTCTGATATAATATCAGATTTCATAGTGTTTTCGAGAAATGAATGGAAACAAAACATTACCCAATATTTCTTGAAAAAATACATGCAAAGTAAATAACATAAAATATATGAGGGTTTCCATGGGCACCAAATAATATCTCTAAAATGAATAGAATCACTCTCCAATCAATAGTAAAATGGTTGGCATGATGGGGTATTTATACCCAAATACAAGATACCTTTAGTTCAATATTGTGAGACTACCCTTCAAAAATAAAATGATAAAATTTTACAAAATTATATTTTTTAGGGTTTACATGGGCCCAAAGGGCTAATATGAACAATACAAATACAAAATTTGATCATGGCCTCAAGAGAAGCTTAACCACCACATATTCTAATACAAAATAATAAAACAATTATATCTTCCTCAAACACCTATATTGCTACAACCAATTCCATGACTTTTTTTCATTAAAAGATACTATTTCACTTAGAAAACTACCTTATAACATTTTTAATTTCATCAAGGAACAATCACCATCATGATTGAATAAATTATTTACTATCAATTTCCCTTATCTATAGATATGCTAGAATTTCCATTATACCATCTCCAATAATAGTTTATGGACATACAAAATAGTGTTATTGTTTATCCAAACTCCACATCTATTTTTATAGATTGCATTAATAATAATTTGTGGATTCCCATTAATTGAAAAATATTTCCATCATTCTCAATTGCAATTTTAATCATTCTAGGAAGTTTTCTAGCCTTTGCATAGTTGTTGGTTTAAGTTCCATATGATTCCTATTAAATAAGGGGAATTTTGCCTTCATTATTTTGAAAACACAACGTCCATCAAGTTTTTCCATATTTCCTTTTGAAGCACCATCAAAATTAATTTTGATAATCCCAACTCCTAAATTTTTTTATTTTACCACAAATAAAACCATATCCTTTGTGTTAACTCTGTTGTTACAAATTACCCTTGTATGTATATTTAAATCTTGTAACAAGATGCTAGAACCTCTACTTTTGCACTTGAGACTTCTTAGGATGTATACTATGTCTTCAAAATTTTGGAAGAGAGGTAATGATATGATTGTAAAATTTGACATGATTTTGAGATTTGTTTTTACAAATTGTATTACTCCTTTCAAGCCGTAAATTCTAACAAATAATAATAAAACCTATCCTCCAAAAAATGCATAATGTTTTAGCTTTGAAACAATTAATCTAATATTTCATCAACTCTTCTAATGCTAATGGAACTACTGTATATATTCTCATATTTTTGAAAAGCAAGACCAAATTATGTAAGCAAAGGAAAAATGAAGAAGTAAATAATATGCTATTTCTAGATCCTTCTCACAAAATACACACATGAAAAGTCCATGATATCCTTTTATTTTCATACTCTTCCCCATAAGAATATTGCTTTGGGTTGATAACCAAAGGGATGTTAAGGCCTTAGAGAGGTCCTCAAATGATCAAACATTCTTTCAAGAAAATGTCCAAAAGTAGAAAATTCCAATTGCTCTAAATATTTATATCTGAAGTTGACTAAATATTCATTAACTTTTGATAGGTTCCAAACAAACCTATTATTCCACATAAAAATAGGTAAATAAAACTCTTGAATGATCCTTTGAAGCTCATTCGCTATTTATTTGAGTTTCTCTCCTTCAAACAAGTTGCTAAAAAAATCCATGATTTAGAGTTGTTGGTCATATTAATTTAGTGAACTTTTATAAGTTAAACATGCCCAAGCCAATTATTTCCATTTAGATTATCATTTTCTTGGACCTAGGATTAGGGTAGTTGACCCTTAAGCATTAGAGTTAGGGTTATTATTTATTTTAGTCTATAAATAGAGGAGTTATGTTGTAGTTGAGTTATCATTCACTTATCATATTAAGTCACCTTTGATGTGCATATAAGACTTCACTCTCTAAGTGACTAAGATACTTTACCCCATCTAAGTGGCTAGTATTGGTATTAACTAGGGAACTAGAATCTATTACTTACAATATTTGATTTTTTGTTATTCAATTTGTTTTACAATTCTAGTGAATATTTTATTTTGTGTATTCTAATTTGGCTACTACTAATTACTATTTTCATAATTTATTTGTTATAAGTGGTATTAGAGATTTGATCGTGTCTCCATCTAATAGTACAAAAAATGAAAGAAGGGCATGTGAGCCAAACCAAAACTTCATTCAACCATATTTGATTCTTGTTATAAAAGTAATTTTTATCAATTGTTTAATAAAAGATAAACAAAAATGTAGGTAACATTGGACTCACTCCAAAACTAGTTGTTCAAACAACAATGCTCTTCCCATGCCAATTTCTCCCTAGACTAAGTTCTAACAAATCTCTAAGAAACAACCATAGGGTAAGTAGAAGGATCCATAGTATTTGATGGATAACCCTCCTCAAGTTAAAATATCCACTTTTAGAACCTTCAAAACTCTTAACAACCACCCTATAAACTAGATCCAAGGTGTTATTAGTATCCTAACACTAAAATCTATTAGTAGTTGCTTTGTACGCATAGACCCTAGGATTTCCATTCGGGTCATCTAGATCCCTATACTACTAGGTTCAATATCCTAGTTATTTATAAAATTAGTTTGTGCTATTGATCTTGATACCTATGTACAAGATGTTACTCATTTACCTACATGACCACATGGTTTTCCCATTCCATGTATCAACATTTTTATCTTCAAGGATACAAATCCATATGGTTGGATCTTTAATATGGATAAAATCATCTATCTATACAATCTTCCTATAAGGTTGTCTCACATTGGATTCTACTAAGTTGGGAATGCATTCTTATTAGTGGTTGTTATAGAAGCTTTACTGACATGAACATTCTTTTATGATCATAATTCACAATGATGTTTTTTTATAAGTTTAACAAAAGCTCTTTGAGTTTAGATTTGGTTTGTTTGATGCAAACTAGGTAAATAGGTTCAATTGAGGACTATTACATAGATTTCATAGGACTTCTCACATATATCTATTAGTTGGATCATTCAAAGGATCGTTGATATCTCTTGATGAACTGAGGAATAGTGGAGGTATTTACTTTTTCTATGGACTTAAATATGAAATCAATTGGGAGGTTGATATGCATAATCCATACACTCTTTAGGAGGATGAGCATGTGGTTTCTATAATAGAAAATAAGCTCCAATTATCCTATCCCAAATCCAATGTGATTTCAACTCTTGAAAACCTTACTTTAATGATAAGCACCTCCAAGGATTCTTCTATTACATGTATTATTCATGTCATCCTAGGGATAAGCCTTATAAGGAACATTCTAACTTACTAGTAGAAACTAAAGAAGTGATTGTGCTAGAATATGAAGAACAAGATCCTTTGTTGTAGGAGTCACCAACTAAAGTAGAATATTCTAAGTAAGATGTTGTTACCATGGATATCTCACCATTTATCCTAATAGGGCTCCAAGTCCATCACACTATAATGGTCTAAGGCTTCATCAAACATTAGTGTGTTAGTATGTTGATCACTTTAGGTAGCACACATAACTTTATTGACATTAAAATAATGATATCTTTGGGATTGTATATCAATACTATGATCAAGATAAATTCCAAGTATTGATTACAAATAGGGTATGACTCAGTGTGTGGTACATATAACTTATGTTCAATATATATAAGATATTATACTTGGTCTAACCATGTTTTTGTCATGGATTTGGGTAGTTTAGGTGTCATATTAGGAGCACAGTAGATCTTATAGATTGGAGATGTTACTATTAATTTACAATGACTACATTGAGAAGAGGACAAGGTCATTTATCTTCAAGAAATCAAATCTCCTCCTTTTAGCATGGTAAGATCACATTGAATGGAAAAGATCTTGAAAAATAGTGGTCATGGATTCTTTTCCCATGTTAATTGCATGGAAGTATAGTATTATAGGCCACTCCTTATAGATTTAACTTTGGACTTGTAGTTTTTCATTTATTGTTATGTGGTAATATTTGGTGGACACATGGGCCTTTCCATTAAGCACACACATTATCATGCCATTCACCTCATTTTTGAAATTTAACCTTCCAATGTTCATCCTAAGTGATATCTCTAGCCATAGAAGTTGTAAATATATATGGTTTAAGATACGGTAGAACAAGGAGTTACCTATCTAAGCATTAATTATTATTCCTCTCTTATGTTCATGGTGTGATTTAAGAACAATCCTTGGTGCATGTGTCCATATTTGTGACCTCTCAACAAGATCAACATCAATTATAAGTTGTCAATCCTTGTTATTGATGATTTATTAGATAAAGTCCATGGAACTAAATAATTGACCAAGCTTGACTTGTGTTTTGGGTTCCATTAAAATAGGGTTAGAGAAGAGAATACCCCTAAGACTACTTTCTGTATGTGCATGATGAACATTACAAGTTCTTAGTCATGCCCATTGGTCTTACTAATGCTCCTTCTACTTTCCATAGCCTCATGAATTTTTTTTTTCATCCTTTACTTTGTAAGTTTGTATTAATCTTCTTTGATGATATCTTAGTTTATAGTAAGTCCTAGGAAGCTCATGCTCATGTTGACCAAATTATCCACCTATTATAGAAGAAAATATTATTTGTTAAGAGGTATAAATATTCATTTGGTACCTAAGGTAGAATAGTTAGGCCATAGAGTATATATAGAAGGTATCAAGTTGGATCTTAACAATATTAAAGCCATGTAAGATTGACCTAGGTCTAAATACATCAAGAAGCTTGGTGGGTTTTTAGGTATTACAATAAATTTATTTATAACTATGGTAAAATTACAACCCCTCTTATCGCTCTCACTAAGAAGGATGTTTTATTTTATTCGATTCGACTTTCTAATCCTTAAATACCTTAAAGAAGGCTATGTGTACCTCCCCTATTTTTGTTGCTCTTGATTTTAACAAATATTTATTCATTGAGTGTGATGCTTTAGTAAAGTGCATTGGAACTATTTTGATGTAGGATGGACACCTATTAATATTTAAAACCAAGAAACTCTCTGACAAGAATCTAAGTTGATCCACTTATGTTAGCCATTTTGTATGTCATAGAGAAATTGATGCATTTTTTTTGGGACAATGCTTTATTATCTAGGCCAACCATAGTAACCTTAAGCATTATATATATATATATATATATATTATCCCAAATAAAATAAATGATTGATCAAGGTATTGGGTAATGATTTTTCCATTGAGTACATGAAGAGAAAGAAAAATTTGGTGCTCAATACTCTAGCATGCAAACATGAGGACATCGGTGTTCTTAGTGCTATCCTTATTCCTCTTCCATAGTGGACTTTACATATTTAGTTATAATGGCATTCATATTTATAATCTACTCACATAATTCATGATGTGTAGGCTATCTCTTCACCCCCTTCCTTGTTCTCATATGTTGATGAGATTCTCTACAAGAAGGATTGACTTTATCTTCCTTGGTATTTCGTACTCAAGACTAGTATTCTTTATGGATTACATGCATCTTCTCTATTTGGACATTTTGGATTCTTAAAACTTATTAGTAGGTGAATTAATTATTTTCTTGAAAATAACTAAAAGTATATGTCAATACATTTATTATCGAATGTGATATCTATCAATAAAACAAGGGGAAAGCTTTAAATATTCTAGCTTGTTATAACCTTTGCCTATTCTTGATTACAAATTAAAGTACATCTCACTAGATTTCATTGAGGATCTTCCTAAATCAAAGGAAAAATTGATTATTTTTGTGGTGGTTGAGTCCTTTCAAAGTATGCTCACTTTCATGCCTTATAGCATCCCTTCATGGTAATGTATCTAAGGTGTTTCTCAACTCTTTTCTAAAATTTCATGGCATACCTAAGTCCATTATTAGTGATTGTGTTGTTTTCTTTTTTTGATAAGTAAATTATGTATTTCATTAAAACGGGTTTTGAAAGGGTCTCATACCCTTATTACAAAATCAGCATAGACTCATGCTGGACTCCGTATATAGAAGAAGAAAGGGCCAATAGCCTAGAAACACACAAACCAACAAATTAACAAGAGAAGGCTAGACCACCCAGGCTAACACAAAATAAAACAGTGCCCATCCTTAGGTGAATCCTCAAACCCATCCTCAACAATACTAGTTAGGCAAGATCCTTGCCACTATCCTTGACTACTTCCTTGTTGCTATCTTTCATCCCATAGGGGGTCTCCTTTGGCTTAATTTGCTCCTTCAATTTTCTCACCTTGGACTCTTCGAAGGCTTTGTAAAAAAATAGCATATGTAATGCATTACGCATTTCTTTCAATGTTTCCTAAAACTCCTTAGATTGAGTAATTACCGTGGATATAGCCTGAATAACCAAATTTTATAGGGCCTCCTTAGTGAAGTCCTCATCATCATCAGAGTCCACCTCCTAGAACATGCTTTGGCTCATACACATATTCTTATGGAGATGGATAGATTTCCTCGTAGCACCCATCGGTTCCTCAATTTTAGGCTTCTTTCCTTTGGATGCCTCCTCATCCCTATCAAAATCTATCAATTTTCTCTTTCTTGCAGGCATTTACAAATGGGTTAAGGATTCAACTTTCACAAGGGTATCCTAAATCATGGGGATGTTATCATGGGGAGGATACATAGAAATATCAGGCTTGGCTAAGGGAATGGTGGGGCTATGGGCAAGGAGATGAGTATAGATAACCTTGAACAAACCTTGGTGGGAAGGGAGATCAGTCCCTTTCTTCTTCCTACAATTTTCAATGGAATAATGTATGGACCTAAACAAGAATTCAGGGATGTTCATTATATTTGTCTCTGAAATGGTTGACGAAGGCCAAATGAAAGCTCCTCAATTGCTTATCAGGATCATCAATGGTAATGAACTCCATTATGGGTTTCATAACCTTATTCTAGGGTGAAGGGAGGTCAGCCCTAGTCATCCCTATTTTTGCTAGCTTCTGCATCTTAAGTCTATCTGGAAATTCCTTGGTTTCCACCTCCCAGTTATGCTTTTCTTGCCTTACATGTCTTCCCAAATTAGGTAAACCAGAGATGGTCACCAACAAACTAGCATCCACAACAAAATCCCTACCTTTGATAGTAATTTTCCCTTCCTCCCAACTGCTCAAAAAGGCCATGGTCAAATCATAATCATTTCTAGAATTTTTTTGTAAGAAAGGCAAATATCCTCTCTTGACTAAGATGACTTCCACCATCGTATCCACCACCAGGGTATTAGGTTCCACAAATGCCATCTTAGAAAAATTAGCAAAACATAGTTGAATATGCTCGCTAGAGGGACAGGGATGCAAGTTCACAACATAGTGATTAAACCTATGACACAACCTCTTTGTAGGATAGAAAATTTCCAGCTTTGGGAAGTGACTGATCCAGTTTTTGGGGCTGTGATATGGAAATATTTCCTTGGAATGATGAAAATACGTTGAAGAATCCCAAGGATTTTCTTTGATCATAAATTTTTCAACGGTCCTGAATATGCTTGTGAAAACCAAAAGTATGTATTTTTCTCCACAAATCACAAAAGCACATAACGGACACAAAAGAAAATTGGTGGTGAATGGAGAACGTGTAGAAGGATTTAAACACATGTGAGGTGGGGGGAAATTTTCAAAAAGAAAAAAAAAAACAAGATCATGAGGTGAGTAGCACGAGATGGAACACATGAAAAACATGCTTTGGGAAAGCAAAGGTATATGGAAAGGCACGGAGGTTAGGGCATGAAAAACAATGTTCAAAGGAATTGGATGCAAGAAAAGGATTAGGCACCTGGTGGACATCAGAGCAATACTAATGGAAATAATGCTAACCAACAAGCACTCAACCCAAGGAGAATAAAATGGGCTAGAAAAAATTAGTAGCATCAACACACTGAGCCACCTTGAAAATAGGACCTCAGAAAAAGGCATCACAGATTATGGAAGAAGGAAATTTTGTCCTTATTGACCAGTTCAAGGATATGTTGAGGAAGGGAATTAGACCATGTGACTAGGCCATTGATGGTAGTGCCAAATTTGGCCAACTCATCAGCCACTTTGTTGGCTTCCCTGAAAGTGTGTTGGATGATTGGCTCCCGGAGGTGCTCTATTATTTTACAAGCTTCTTCCACACAGTTCTTGACTTTCCAAGATGGATTTTCTGAATTCTTCATGTAATTTATTATATTGAGGGAGTCACCCTCGATGATCACCCTATTAGCATTTGTTGGAAATAGTGTTAGGCCCCTCCACAAAGCTCTGGCTTCAAAAAAATGATTATATTGAATACCTAAATTTTTAGCAAAAGCCATAATTATTTCACCATGGTGATCCCAAAGAATACCTCCTACCCCAGCTAGACCTGGATTTCCTTTTGTAGCTCCATCAAATTTTAGTTTCCACCATCCCTCCTGAGGAGGAATCCAATTGGTGTTAATCCTCACTTTGGGGGGACCTGAAGAAAGAGCTTCTTGAATGGGAATGTTGAGGAAAACCAGTAAGGAAGTTTTAGAATTTGAAATGGTGGAATTGGTGGAAGGGGAAAGTTGGGCATTTTATTTAGCAAAGGAAATGATTATGTTGGTTATGGACATAGGATCCTTGCAGGAATTTGAAAAACCCTATTGTTGCGTTCAAGCTAGACTTTCCAGAGGAAATGATGGAGATAAAATTTCCAAATGGACTTAATTTAGGAGTTGCGAAATGGAGAGGGCCATTGGGAAAAAATATCGATGAAGGATTGTGGTTTGGCCTAGGGGATGCTAAAAATTTGGAAGAGATTATCAAGGATGGATAGAGAGAAAGGGTATTCCAAAAATAGGTGTTGAATGGATTCCCAATTTGAAAGACAAAGGTGGCACCGATTGGGGATTAACATTCCTTTCTTCATTAAGTTATCAGAAGTGAGGATCTTCCCAAGAAAGGCCAACCAGGAGAAAAAGGAAATTTTAGGGATAAGGTATTTGGGCCACACCATATGACAAGGGAAAAGAGCATCAGGGGTCTGAATTTGTAAATGGTAGGCAGATTTAATAGTAAAAGCCCCACTTTTAGAGTGTTCCCAAATAAGGTGATCAACAAGAAGACTGGATGGGATAACCACCGAATTAAGGAGGGTAGTTAAGGATTTCGATTCTAAAGGATGGGCTTCACAAAAGACAAGTTTCCAAGATGGCCTGAAGTTGGAACGAGAAATAAAATCTGACACTTTCCTTCCTAGATGACTATCAGTGAAGTTCTTGAGAATTGCAATACCAGGGTCTTCAATGAGAGGTGTTCCTCTTATCCATTTATCAAACCAAAATTCAATACTTTCACCATTTCCTAGCTGCCATATTACACCTTTGTGCACTAGAGGTTTGGTATGAATCATTGCTTTCCAAAAAGCTAAACCATTAGTCAGAGTCCCTTCATCTAGGAAATTTGAATTTTGAAGATATTTCCTTCTTATGATATTAACCCATTCTGAGCTATCATTTGTCATAATTCTCCATGCTTGCTTAGCCATCAAAGCCAAATTTAATTTTTGAATTCTTCTGAGCCCTATACCTCCCAAGGATTTTTCTTTACATACTCTATCCCAGGAAACTAAATGAAATTTGTTCTTATTTTTAGATCCTGACCAAAGAAATATTTTTTGGATTTGTTCAATTTTAGAAAAGATAGTTGTCGGAGCTTTAAAAATAGAGAGAAAATAAATTGGGATACTTTGAAGACAAGCCATAGTGAGGGTTGCTTTGGTTGCTTGGGATAAAAGGTTTCCTTTCCATCCTACTAGTTTCTTTTGGATCCTTTCAATGACATTGTTCCACATTGAATCAGCAGGATTACCCACAAATAATGGGAGACCTAAATAAGTGGTAGGAAAAGAAGCAACCGCACACTCAAGGATTTGGGCTATTTTGGCTTGATGTTGAATTGGAGTGTTGAGGAAAAACACTTTGCTCTTGTGGAAGTTCACTTTTTGACCAGCAGCTTGTTCATAAAGGAGAAGGATGTATTTGATAACTTTAGCTTCGAATACCGAAGCCTGAGTTGCTATTAAAGTATCATCCACAAATTTTTGGTGAGTCACAGGGTTAAGTTGTGACACCGGTTTAATTCCAGATAAGAGCTTAGATCTGTAAGCTACCTTTAAGGTCCTTCTAAGGGATTCAGTAGTTATAATGAAGAGAAGAGGAGATAAAGGATCTCCTTGCCTTAATCCTCTAGCACTTTGGAAATATCCAACCATCGATACATTAACAAGGACAGAGAACCAAGGGCTGGTGATGCATCCTTTTATGAGGTCAACCCAATCAGGATGAAAGCTGAACTTAAGAAGGATAGCTATAAGGAAGTCCCAGTTAACTCTATCAAAAGCCTTATTCATATCCAATTTGAGAGTAAAAATAGGTTTCTTGGTATAGAAGGAAGAGTGCAATGTTTCATGAATGGTAATAATACCATAAAAAATGGACCTTCCTTTAACAAAACTTCCCTGACAAGGATCTATAATTTTAGGTAAGATTTCCTTCAATCTGTTAGCCATGACTTTAGTGAGGATTTTGTAAACTACATTGCATAGGCTAACAGGTCTGAAATCAGCCATCGATTTTGAGGTAGGTCCTTTAGGAATTAAGGCCATAAAAGTAGAGTTAAATCTACGAGGGATGATTTTGGAATACTAAAACTCCTTAATAGCTAAACAAACATCAGGCCCAACCAAATCCCAACAACTCTAAAAAAATCTAGGCGGGAAGCCATCCGGTCCAGGAGCTTTGTCAGGATGCATGGAAAAGAGGGCGTCTCTAATTTCATCCTCAAAGAAAGGGTAAATTAACCTGGATTTGTATTCAAGGCTAACAGAAGAGGGAATATGCTGAAGAAGATAATCTTTGGCAAAAATAGAGCATGGATTCAAATTTCCAAGGAGAGAACTAAAATAGGAAACAACAACTGACCTGATTTCAAAGATATCTTTAGTAGAGGTGTCGTCATCCTTCCATAATTATTTTATTCTATTTGAGCTCCTATTTTGAATAGTGGAGGCATGGAAGAACTTTGTGTTGGAATCACCATATTTAAGCCAAATTGCTTGGGATTTTTACCTCCAAAAGGTTTCCTCACATTTAAGTATATTATGAAACTCAGATAACAAAATTCTTTCCTCATCCCTGGTATGATCTTCCACCTGGCCATTTTGGATTTTACTCTCAATTGCAACCAGTATTTCCTTTATGAATTGTTTATTTTCAAAAAGGTTACCAAAAACTTATTTGTTCCATATCTTGAGTTTCTCTTTAATAAATCCTAGTTTTTGGGTAAGCTTGAAGGAGTGAGATCCCTGGAAATCTTGTTGCCACCATTCCTGTAATCTACTTTTCAAATCAGGATGATTGAGCCACATGTTTTCAAATATGAAAGGGGTTTTAAAAGGATGTTTTTCCCCCACTTCAAGTAGAAGGGGATTATGATCAGATCCAATTTTGAGTAGGGCCTGAAGACAAGCATATCCAAAAAAAAAATAGCTTCTTTGGAAAAAATAAATCTGTCCAGTCTGACTTGGATGTGTTGGTGGCCGCTTCTCCTATTACTCCATGTGAACTTAGCACCTTTAAGCTTGACATCCATGAGATCATTAAGGTTAATAAAAGAATCAAACTCTTCCATGCTCTTGAGGGATAATCTGTTTCCACATTTTTTATCCAAAGGATAAAGGGGGGTATTGAAATCTACCGCTAAGATCCATAAGGTGGTAGGAAAGGAATATTTTAGTCTTCTTAGCATCTCCCACATACCAATTCTATCGAGAAGAGAATTGGGGAATAAATATTAGTCAAAATCCATGAAGTATCCAAGTATTTATCATGAAACATGATACTTTTTAGTCTATCAGTTGAATGGATTACCCTTCCTTCAAGCTTGCAGGGATCCCAAATGCACATTAGTCCTCCGAAAGAACCATTAGCATGACTAAAATTTTATTCACCCTTTTCCAAATTCTTTTGACAACTTCTATAGCTACCTTTTGTTCAATTTTAGTTTCTTGTGTTATGAATATAGTAGGTTTGATTTTATTACTTAATGATTTAGTCAGTCTTTGTTTGGCTAATCCATTAAGTCCTCTCACATTCCATGAGATAAAATTCATATGGAAGATTTGGAAATCTTCTTGCCTCCCATTCCTTGATATTGTGACCCTATTTTCACTAGCAACTTTTGAAATGAATTATTTACCCTCAATGGTACTCAGTTGGATATGTCTTCTTATCACCCTCAATTAGATTACCAAATGGAGATTGTAAAAAAATATTTGGGTACTTACCTATATTGTTTCACCCAAGATAAACAATATAAGTGGTTTCATTGGATTTTCTTAGCTAAAAGGTAGTATAATAGTTCTTATCATTTCTAACTCAAGATGTCCCTATTTGAGGATCTATGACTAGAAACCTCCATCTATGATAAACCATGTTCCAAGATCCTCCAAGGTGACTCACATAGATGATTTGTTGTAGCATCATGGACTTATGTTCTAGATACTTACAAGTATTTTTCCCTATTCCCAAAAGAGCATGAAGCAACAATATGAAATTCATTGCTTAGAGAAACAATTTGTAATGTGGGATATCATTTTTTTGCAACTCTAGTCTTATAAGCAATAATTGACCCTGAAGACCAAGAATATTCAAAATTTGACCCTTTAATTTTATGACCCCTACAAGGTGGTTCAATTGGAGCTTCATATGACTTCCTGCATCCACCATATTTTTTATGTTTCTTATCTTAATTAGGTTATTGACCACAATGTGTGATCCCATATAAATATTCTAGCACTCAATGAAGAAGGACAAATTACTCTCTAGCTAGAAGTTATGTTATAGTCCCAAGTCCATAATCTATGGTCTTGCTAGATTCAAGAGTTCCTTATCAAGTGGTAAGATCTCCTAGAGGAATATGTGATATCATGTTAGAATTTTTTGGTCATTTTTAGCTTTAAGGATAAATATTTATGATGGGGATCTATGTAACAACACCAATATAACTATATTGGATATCTTCATTATTACTAGCTTAGACCTTAGGATTAGGTTAGTTGGACCTTAAGTATTAGTGCTAAAACTATTGTTTATTTTAATTTATAAATAGAGGAGTTATGTTGTAGTTCAATTATTATTCATACTTCTCATATTAAGTCACCTCTAGTGTACAAATAAGACTTTTCCCTCTTTTGAGTGCAAGGGCCTAATGTACTTAGTGAATCAATAATTTAGTCATCCATTAGGTCCTTGCACTCAATAAAACTAGCACTAGAAGGGTTGAAAGAATATTTAGAGTGTGTTATTTGCATGCTCAATACCTCTCTAAGTGGCCATGATACTTTACCATCTCTAAGTGGCTAGTATTGGTACTAACATGGAATCTAGAATCTATTACTTGTGATATTTGATTTCCTATTTTTGAATCCAATTATTCTAGTGAATATTTTGTCTTATGTATACTGAGTTTGGTACTATTGATTGTTAGTTTTAGAATTTGTTTCATTAAACTAAGGCATCACCATTAGAACAAACATTTTATAAATCTCCCTCATTTAATAACCATCAAATATATTTCTTGATCAATTACCAACTAGCTGATATGAAGTTCTATGTTATTGAGCCTCTAGTTAGGGTTCATTTCCTACAATTTAGTGCATCAACAAAACCTTATATTTTCTAACATTTTTCTTACTTTTTCCTTGATATTTGAATCATCTCTAGCCAAGTTTTATCCTAACAATTTCTCAGGCATATCCCTCCAATATTACTTCATTTACAAACCTTGTACTACTTATAAATAGGAAACCTACATTTTTTTGACATTATTTTCAGAGAAAATCTATTTGATTTTTATCAAATTGAAATACTATTCCTATTGGCAATCTTGAAATTAATGTCACATATATAGGAATATATTGTAATGTAGTATTTATGAAATGTGTCCTTTCATACATGGTTTAAGAAATACCTTTCCAACTTACTAAACAATATTTTATTCTAACTAAAATCAAGTCTCATAACTCCTTGTTCTTTCCTTTATGAGATAAAGGATTGCTCAAATATGTATTGCCTCAAATTTCTAACTTTAAACCTTAAAGTATTTGCAATAATTCATTATGATTCTAGGATAGTGTTAATGAAAGAGATCATAGATTTTGTATTGTTAATTAACAATCCAACAACCCATAACATGATCATATTTATTTAAACTACATACATTTTTTTACTTAGGGATGACCCAGAAGAAAGTATAATTAACAAATTAGAGGTAAAATTCAAAGGGATCATTTGTTTCAACCTAAATGACTCAAATATTCCTTCCATATTTTTCTTTCAAAATTTTATCCCTAGTTCTTCATCAAGAATAAATAGATAAGTATATAGTGGACCACCCTAGTAGAATCTATGCGATTATTTAAAATATCTAATGGGGGATTCATTGATTAAAATAAAATAATTTGAGTACTATAACAACATTTAATCCATTTACACCATCCTTTATCAAAACGAAATTTTTGAATAATATCATGTAGAAAACTCTAGTAAACCCTATAATATGCTTTTTTCATATCTAACTTTACAATCATACTTGATTTTTCTATACAATGAAGAGAATTATGACCTCTTTTCAAATGATTACATCTTCAAGATTTTATTTGCAACAATCAAAATCACCTTGTTTTTTTTAGATAACACAATTTAGATTTATTTTCAATCTATTTGCCATAATTTTTGAAATTATATTATAAATAATATTACAAAGTGTTATTGGATAAAAATTATCAAAGCATTGTCTCACCATTCTTGGGAACCAACACTATAGAGGCGGCATTGATCTCACTTATTATAGCCTTCTTATTTTTTCCTTTTAAACCATAACCAACATTTCACATTTTGAAAAATACTAATTTTCTTAAAATAAAATCACATGAAGTACATTAGGGCAAGGTGTATTATTAAGATGGAAATAGAAACTACTCTTTTAGTTCCTCCATAGATATCTTGCTTGCAAGATTTCATTATGTCTTTGTACACTAATTGATGGAATATTTTATAAAATTTTACTTTAAGCCTCTTATATTACCCAAAAATATATTTGAGATAATAATTTCTTCCTTCCTAATACCTTCTTCTTCATTATTTCATCCATGGAGAGTTAAAATATGTTACCTAATGTTGACTTGCTTTGTTTTTTCTTTAGTTAGGATAGTGCACTTTAAGGGGGAATGTTAGAGTTAAAGTGCACTATGCCTTCACCTTGACACTTGTCAGTTTCACTTGACAAGTGTCATGTGTTGAATATAGGCTTATGCCTATATATTGTAACCTATTTTTATCAATAATTAAATCCCTTAAGTTTTCCCTCCTAACAAAATAATTTTAATTTAATGAAAAGATAAATCGATCTTGGATATAACATGAAAAACATTGTATTCCCATCCTCTTCCTTAATCCATTTGTTCTTATATTTTTGGGACCAATATGACTTCATTTTTCAATACATTATGATAATCATAAAGTAATTTTTGTTCTTGCACATAAGCATCTTGCTCCATTCCATTTGATTCCACTATCTCTTGTGATTTGTTAAACTTGGTATTGTTTTTATCTTTTGTTTTAAATATGTTACCAAAAGATTTGGTATTCCAAATTTTTATTTTTATTTTTAGATATTTCATATTTTGAATTAATATTTATACACATGATCCTTTAAACCCAATTTCACCCCACTGTAACATAACCATTTGGAAGAAATCATGATCTTGAAGTCACATAGACTAAAATTGAAATGCCTTTATATGGCCATTATTGAGTGAATCAAATCACATAGAATGGGTTTGTGGTTTGTTCTTGCTCATAATAAAATGTATTTAAATATAGCATAATCAATTTGTAGCCATTTATAATATAAGAAAAATTGATCCTTTTTTCCTTTTATTTGAGTTTACCCAATGTGTATATAATATGATTTATATTAGAAGCTTGAAGTAATGGCATCCCAAAGTCCATTTGAATAGACAAATAAAGTTAAATCCTCCATTGATTAAAATCATCCAAGAGTACCACTCTTCCTCTATGCTGAAGTCTACCCCAAGAATTCGTAGATCATAATTATGAGTTATCATTGAATTGACATCAATAAATCCCCAACATATTTCATAAGAATTAATTATATTTAGAACATATACATTTACAATCCCAATTTTAATAGCATAATAATTTTTTTCTTTTAGCAATTATATATCCCATTTGTATTTATCATGTGTTATTACAATACCTCTTGAAGAATCTTTAGAAAAAAATTCTAGATAATCTATTTTCTTCTTAATATTTGTAAATCTCAAGTTCCTCACTAATTATTTTTGTTTCTTGTATTAAAATAAAATTAGGACTACAACAACCTATTTATTGCCTAATAATTCATTTTTAAGGGTCTTATTTATAACCCCTAATATTCCAAGATACAATTTCTATCATTTTTTTTATCTTTTGTGTGCTTAGCCTCACTTCTTGCTAGCATTCACAATATTTTCTTTCCTCTTTGTTCTTGCTTTAAGGGTATTCCTCTCCCTTTCACATTTCTACCAACACATTCATCTTCATCGATCTATTCAATTTTTCTACACTGTTCATAACAAGACTTAACATCTATAGGTTATGGTACCTTGGAGAGTCTAGAGTGCAAGGAATAGCCTCAAAATTGTCTTATTTATGTTGCCCTAGAAACCCTAAAGTGAAAGGACCATTGTCCATAGTATTTACTTTATTATGATATCTTGAAAACCCTAAATTTTTGTAGATACCCTCTATATTTCTTAATTTATTATGTTTATCTTGATACCATGAATTTCATGGGTAAACTCTCTAATTATTTCATTTTTATTACAAGGAGAGATTTTATACTAATTGAGAAAAACAAATATAACTAATCTAGAATAAAATTGACCACATTTGCCTTATTTATTTTAAATTTTCTCCACATCTTTCTTCATACCCTTAACTCATTTTGAATTGAACTTTGAAAGTATTCTTTCTCATCCCTTGGATCCTTATTTGTTTCTTCTAATGGTGGATCTAAGTGAATCATGATGGCCTTCACCATCTGATGATATGGAGGGGATTTCTCTCCCAGTTTTTGGGACTAGAAAATCCTTGATCTAATATAGATTCTAGTATAATATAATTTATTTGCTTCATCTTGAAGTTTATCTCATGAAAAAATCATTTCTTTCTTTTTTGTTTTTACTTTGCAATTTCTTGTCATGTGCCTAGTATCATAGCATTTGGGGCATGAGAATGAATTATTTTCATAATCTACTTATTGATCAAATTCTCTTGATTTCGATTTAATTTTAATGTATTGTGATAAAGGTTGTAAAATATCCATGGCAACATATATCCTAATATATACATGTTTTTGCTCTTTAGTATTTGGTCCCTCTTAGGTTAAATCCCCTAGAGTAGTGCCAATATTCTTCAAAACCTCCTTATTGATAAGCTATTATGAAAGTCCAAAACTTCTAACCCACACAAGAATCCTTTTAAATGTTTATGTTTTAATAGAATCTCACTCCATGGTCTTATAAATAGGGCATCTCTCCCCTTAAACCATGGGCCACCCACTATAATTGTATCCATGATTTCCAAACTAGAAAATATTATAATGAAAAAAAATCCTTTCAAAAAAATATCATGGAGTAATTTGAATTCAATCCCAACTTTCACTTGATCCAATTTTGAATCTCTAAGTAACTTTTCCAGTGTTTATGGAACTTATATACTAACCATATGCTTTTAAGAACCCTTATATCATGCTTGATCATCTCATCCTTGATAATCACTTCTAGTATAACATCTACTTTGGATAGAGGTAATTGTTAGCTTTTTGAATGTATTAACTCACAAAAAGCTTTAACCAAGATCAAGAATAAATCAAATAAATGAAATTAATAAAAATAAAAATGAATATCAATACTTAAATAACAATAATATCTCATGAATTTAACTCAGGAACACAATATATAAATATTACATGAGTGATACAAATTGATTAATTGCATGGAAATTTACCTCCAATATATTAATTTACATGAATTTTCAATACTCTAACTAGTGCTCTCCTCTTTCATCTGAGAAATGAAATATTTCATCTTCCTCATATGGAAAAATATCTCATATTACCACATATCATGTCTCTTAATTCTTTCTTGAAACCTTGCATTTTCTCTCATATTGAAACATACATTATATAAATATAAATCATCTACCAAACTAATATTACAAGGATTTCAAAAAATGTAATATCTCCAGCATGTCCCATATTACATAATTTTGTAGGAAGGCTTTTTGCCTTCATTCTCTGATTCTTCTTCAATATTCATTCTCCAATTTTAATCTAACATGGTTGGATGTATGGAATATTTATTAGGTATTTCTTTATAAATTTTCTATGTCTACTTCTAGATCAATGAGTTACCTTAGGATCTCTATCTTAGGGTCACTGCCAATGGATTTTCCTCTAGTTCACTACCACTAGAACTCTACCTCCAGGTCATCCACTAGAATATTTATAAGATTTTCATATCTGTAGGATCATTACTATAGATGTTTTCTCTTGTATGTTACCTTCAAGTCTTCTTTGCTTATTTTTTTAAAACTTGCTACCCATGTGGTCTTATAGTTGTTCTACATTGTACAACTCTTACGTTTTCGTTTAACTTGGATTGTTCTCAAGACTTCTTGTTGTCTTGAAGTCTTCTTACTGCCTTCAAGTTTTCTCAATGGTCTCTTTTCTTATTAAGGACCAATCTTCAATAGGACTTATTTCTTTGGTCTTCTTCAAACTGCCTTCAATGGGACTTTTAATAAGTCTCATTTATCTAATTCTATGTGACCCCTTTTCTTGGGTCTCCAATCTCTATCAATATCAAGGTCTATCTTCGAGACCTGAAAAAATTTATTAAGCTCTATATCTAAGACTTAATTAAAGAGCAAAAGAGTCTCAGATAAACTAAATCTAGAAAAACAATAAATACAAAATAAAAATAAAAAATAAGAATATAATAGATACACACATAACAAAGTATTTAACTTGGGAAACCCTTACGAGAAAAAACCTAGCATAGTAATATCTCCTTATTGTATAAAATTAACCGTCTCCAATACAATAATGTTCATCTCTCATCTCTCTTCAAACCTTTATGCAAGTGTAATTAAATAACAATAGCACAAGAATGGATTTTACAATACCATGGGTGAAAAACCATGGGTTCAAATATTTAACATTAAAAAACCCATATGTGTCTAAAAATAGCTTAAGAAATACTAAAAATTCTATGGTGTTTGTTGTCCTCGAATCCTTGCTTAGGGTTTGACTTGGCTCTGAACCCCGATGAGGATACATGGAGAGTGTCTAGTACCTTTTAGAGTTAGTCTCGCAAGAATAACATGGAAAATTTTCAACATATTTCCAACAATCTCCCACTTGTTGAATACTTTCCATAGGGGCCAAAAACTGCCATTTTCAATTGTTAAGGGTAATCATACCCATATATTTTCTACACCAAGAAAATTTATGAGTAGGTACAACCTTTGTTAATTAATCAACAACATTATTTTTTGTATCAAATTTCTCCAGCATTACCTGATTCCCTTCAACCATCTCTCATAAAATGGTACTTAATATTAATATGTTTTTATCGATCATGAAAACCAGGATTGTTGGTTAAAAATATTGCACTATGACTGTCAGTTTCAATTCTCATAGCCTTCTACTTAAGACCAAATTTTAAACATAACCTTTGTAGACACACTACTTTACATGTATGAGTTTCTATAATATACTCTACCTCAATTACGGATAAAGCAACTATTGATTTCTTTTTACTCATCTAACTTACTACCCCTCCAAATATTTTGAACACATAATCACTTATGGATCTTCTCTTGTCCAGATATCCATCCTAGTCAACATCCATAAAACCTTGTAAATTACTATCTCTATATTTTCCTTGGTAACAAATAACATAGTTTGAAGTTCCACACAAATATCTAAAGATTCTATTTACAACAATTCAATGTTCCTTTCCTGGATTGGATATATATCTGCTAAGTACTCCCACTACATATGCAATATTAGGTATAGTATAAACCATTTCATACATCCGAATACCAATAGCGCTAGCATAAGGAGCATGATGCATTTCTTCAATTTCCTTATATGTTTTAGGATATTACTCAATAAATAACTTTTGACCAAATGGATATGGAGTACATACTAGTTTACAATCATGCATCCTAAACCTTTGTAGTATCAAATCAACATATTTCCTTTGATTTAACCACAACTTTCTATTTGCACAATCCCTTATTATTTCCATAGCTAAAATAAATTTTGCAGCACCCAAATCCTTCCTATCAAATTCAGAAGATATCTTAGTTTTGAGTAACTTTATCATCTCCTTATTATTATCAATTAGCATCATGTCATTCACATACAAAAAATTATAACACATGTTTCACCTTCTTGTTTAAAATACACACACGGATCTACTTTACTTTTTAAGCCCAAGTGTCAAAACAAACCTATCAACAAACCTATCAAATTTTTGGTTCCACATTTTTGGAGATTTTTTCAAGCCATAAAGAGACTTTTTCAATTTACATACCAAGTCCTCCTTACCTTTTATCCTAAAGCATTCTAGTTGTGAGATATATATGTCTTCATAAATTTCACGATGTAGAAATGTTATATTTACATCCATACGCTCTATTTCAAGATCAAAAGTAGCAGAAATAGTCAACATAAATCTAATTGAAGTTAGTTTAGCCATAGGAGAAAAAAACTCACCAAAGTCAATTCCCTCAACTTGAGAAAATCATTTTGCTACCAAGAAAGCCTTGTACTTCTCTAACTTTCCTTCTACATTGTACTTCTTCTTGAATACCCACTTACAACCAACTAATTTTATTCTAGGGGTAATTTCACCAAGTCCCATGTCTTTTTTTATCCAAGGACTTCATTTCTTCCTCCATAGCCCTTTTCCAAAACTTATATTCACTTGATTGAAGTACCTCATTTATAGTATTGGGTTTATCAGTAAAAAGTATATTAAATGCAGAACAAATATTTGAAGGGCTATACCTTTTTTGGATTCTTCTCACTCGATCTGATATCCTCAAAATTGGAGTTCTAGGTTCTACATCTTTAGCTTCCTCCTCACCTTATTTATTTGAAATTTCCTCTTTAGACTCTCTTTGTAGTTCATCTTCTTCTGTAGCACCAGGTTCTACCATGGGTTCTTCTTCCTATTCTCATTTAGCTTGAATTATTTTAGGTTATCTGCTTGGTTGCATTTCTTGTTTTTGAACCCCTTTTGTTTCTCTAAATATTTCATTATGACTGTAAACAATCTTCTATGTTTCTGGGTTCCACAACTTATATTCTTTAACACCAATACTATAACCCACAAATATGTATTTTTTAGATTTATAGTCTAGCTTAGTCCTTTTCTCTTTTGGGACATACATATAAGCATCACAACCAAAAAACCTTATATGACTGAGAGAGGGTTTCTTACCAGTCCACCAAAGCTAAGGTAGGAGATCTATTGATGAAGTAACAAGCAATTAACATGGCTTCTGCCCAAAATTTTCTTTTTAACCCTATACCACTTAACATGCTTCTAGCATTATCCATCAATGTTATGTTATTTCATTTTGTAACTCCATTCTGTTGTGGAGTATACAAAGTTTTTTCTACCTTTATATTCCATAATTCTTGCAAAATTTCTCAAGTTCATTAGAGTAATACTCACCACCATTGTCACTTCTCAAGACCTTTATCTTTTTCTCTATCTGATTTTCTACAAGAGCCTTGAAAACTTTAAATTTATTAAAAACATTAGATTTGTTTCATATAAAATATACGTAGGTATTTCTTGAAAATTCGTCTATAAATATAACAAAATAGATAGAGTTACCTAACATTGGTACTTTTGCAAGTCCCTACACATAACTATGAACTAGATGTAAATTTCCTTTAGATCTTGTAGCACTACTAGGAAACTTGACTTGGATTTGCTTTCAAAAAACATAATGCTCACAAAAATCAAAATTTAATGGGCAATCAAAAATTCCTTCAGCCATACCTTTCATTTTTAATGTTCGAAGGTCTTTCTCACCAATATACCCCATGCATTGATACCACAATATTATATTCACTACATGAATACTCAAAGTTACTTCTATCTTATTATTGTCCTCTATAATTAAAGAGTTATTGCAATCAATACTTATAGTACTAGCCTTAAGTCTGAACTTAGTTCCTATATGAACTCCCCTTACCAACACCAAGACTCCATAAACCATCTTGCAACTATCCTTATTGAATACCATAGTCACACTCGCACCATTCATATTACTCATGAATATTAGATTTCTTGCCAAACCCAAAATATGCAACACACTAGGAAGTATTTTAATTCTTTCATATTTTAACGTCAACTTGAATCTTCCTCGACCTATTATATTATATGTTGAATTGTATCCCAAGAATACTTCAACTCCATTTATCTTTGCATATTCACTTAACCCCTCCCTATGAGGATTCATATGAAATAAAGCACCTGATTCAATCATCCATGAGTTATGGGATTCACTTGAGCATGTTGCATTTAAGAATAAGTCCCCTAAGTCTTCATTTGTGGTCTTACTTTTTATATAAGTTCCTTCATTAGATAATTGCTTATTATCAGCCTTTCTAGATCTACAATCTATTTTATAATGTCTTATTTTACCACACTTCCAATATTTCCTCTTTTTTGGAGCAATAAATTTACCCCTAGATATCGATTTCCTTTCTCCTCATTTCTTTTTATTTTTTTCTTGAGAACGACAACTTGCAACCAAGGCATCCTTTTGATGATAATCCTCAAAATATTTTTATCTCATTTTCTCAGATAGCAATGTTCCTACTATATCCTCTACTTTCAATGTAGAATTATTATTGGTGATAGCCATAACTAGGTTATCCCACAAATCAGATAATAAATAAAGTAAAGTAATACACTTTTCCTCTTCATACATTTTTACTTCAATAGAGTTTAATTGACTTACCATAGTGTTAAAAGCATTCATATATTCAACCACAGAGTCACCATCATTCATCCAAAGTGAACACAATTTCTTCCAAAAAAAGAGTTTATTTACCATCAACTTTATTTGATACAAAGTTCTCATATTATCCCATAAAGACTTTGTCATGGACTCTGTTGATACATTCAACAATACCAAATCATATAAGCATAATATGATAGAACTCCTTATCTTCCTATCAATATTCAACCAATTTTCATCTATATTTGATGTTGATTTATTCCTGAGACCATAATCCACTGATATCTATCAACCAACGGATCCTCCATCTTGAGTTTCCATAGATCAAAATTTTGTTCATTAAATTTTTCAATATTTGTGTGTGCTTCCTGTCATTTTCCTTCACCTAGATTCTTATGCATATGGATCACACTCAAGAATTAATTTGTCATAGGGTTGAAACCCTTACTCCTCAAACAAAGCTTAAGAATCCTAGATCTGATACCAAATGAAGAGCAAAAGAGGCTAGAAAAATAGCAAATACAAAATCAAAGGAAAAAATAAGATCATAGATACACACATAACATAATATTTTACCTAGAATATTCTTACGAGAAAAAATCTAACACAATAATATCTCCTTATTGTGTAAAATTAATTGTCTCCAATATAATTATGTTCATCTCTCATCTCTCTTCAAACTCTGATGCAAGTGCAATTAAATAACACAAGAACAAATTTTACAATACCATGGGCAAAAAACCATGGGTTCAAATATTTAACCCTAAACAACCTATATGGGTCTAAAAATAGTTTAAGAAACCCTAAAAAATTTGTCGAGGGCTATCACCCCTAGATCCTTATGAGAATACATGGAGAGTGTCCATTACATTTTATATTTAACCCCACCATAATAATATGGAAAATATTCAACATATTTCCCATATTAATTACAAATTTAACCAATCCTTGCATGAGGAAAGCTCATGGTCTTCAAGCAAATAAAGATGAAGATCTTTACTATCTATTGTAGGAAGCTTCTCAAATTCTAAAGATTAATTTTTCCCTGTAACAAATATATTATATGTCTTTCTCTATCATTACTTAAGATTACAATATGAAACTTCCTTCAATATCTGAAGCAGAATGGCAATGACTGACTTTTCTTTTGAGTTGGTTCTCTAAAATATGAAAACTTATTCTTCACTAGTTATCCTTCAACCTAGTGGAAATAATCTTAGTAAACTTTGATCATACTTTGTTTCCTTTTGTAGAGACCATACAACATTCCTTTTATCTTATCCCATTCTTTCATGTTTATCCATCCACAATGCATTTTCAATCTATAGTATTTCTTTTATTTATGAAGATAGATTATTTGTTAATGATTATGTCCTCCATAAATTTCACAACTATGGAGAGAATCCCTAAAATATGAAAACTTATTCTTCATCTGTTATTCTTCAACCTAGTGGAAATAATCTTATTTAACTTTGAATATATTTTTTTTCCTTTTGTAGAGACCATACAACATTCCTTTTATCTTATCACATTCTTTCATGTTTATTCATCCACAATTCATTTTTACTTTGTAGTCTTTCTTTTCTTTTTGTAGATAAAATATTTGTGAATGATTATGTCCTCCACAAATTTTACAACTATGGAGATTCTAACATATCTCTATATTATTTCCATATCTACCACAATGATTGCATCTATTATTTTTTATAAAAATTATATTGATGTTTTATCATTGATTATTACTGATTCTATCAATCATTGTTATATATTTGATGTTACTATTTCCAATCACAAAGTTAGTTCTTTATTTCTCGTTGTTCATTTATCCTATATTCCAAGACCTTTACATTTTGGTCTTATTATTGGTACAATTGGCTCTTTCATTCCTTGTTCATGTTTTCCCAAAACTGTATCTTTATATCTCATTTTGTTTAACAAATTTGAACCAATTCTCTTTGTATATTTTTCTAAATAACCAAAAATATCAATAGATTGATATCTATCAATATCAATACAACTTTGACCATAACTATTTCTATGATCATTTGAATCCATGTCAACATCAATTCTGATATCATAAACCTTTTCTGAATAGTTATGAACTATATTCAAATCCTTTGTATCACATGTAACATCTATTTTTATAACAGGTTCTTCTATCTTTTTCATAAATTCTAAGTCACAAGTATCATTGATTGCATCATTTTTCCTTTTGTTTTTATGAGAATCACAACCTGCATCTTTTTCCTTTTGATGAAGATAACTAGTGTCACAACATGCATCTATCATTAATGATTTAAATTCTATAGTATCACAACATGAATCTATCATCAATGGTTTTAATTCTATAGTATCATAACATGAATCTATCATCATGGGCCTTAAATCATTTGTATCACAACAAACATCTTTCATCATTGGTTTATTTCCTAATTCTTTAGCTTTTCCTTACTTTCTTATCTTGGAAATATTTAGAGCGATTATTCCCTTATAAATTATTCTCCATAGACTAACAAGTATAGTAACAAAATATTCATAACAATAATTAGAATCATTAAGTATACTTTACATGCATTGTTGAAGTATTGAAAATTCTCCTTTTCTACTTTACTAGAGATATCAAAAATCTTGTTCTTCAAATTATTAGTCATTTTATCTTATTTTCTATTCTTACCTTTGAATACTTCATTAGAAAGTGATGCCATATTTATTAACATTCCTATATCATTAGGTAATGTGAAAACATCTTTAGAATCTTCAACTGCTTCTTCAACCTTTGAACTTATATAATTTCTAAGTATTGAAAATTTTTCATCTTGAGCTTCTCTCATGATTGATTGTAGGATTTTATTTTCTTTCATTGATGTATCCTTTTGTTCTTCAATTTTTGGTATCATGTATTTAATACAATATTTCAAATTTTACAACATTTCATTAGTTTCTTCTAATGAGTCATCTTGAATGTTTATTTGTTCTTCTTGAAAACATAAGTTTCCTATTTCAATTATTTTCAACTCATGTATTTATGTTTCTATTTTTTGATCATTTGTTTTCTTTTTTATTTGCTTTTTCTTTGCCATGTTCCTTTGAATTTGACAACCTTATAACTCCCTAGGTTTTGAATGATAAATTTCAAGTTTATAAAAAAATTCAAAAACCTATGAAGTAGGATTCCTTATGTCTCCCTAATTATTTGGAAACTAATAAAAAGAAATAATTTTTCAAATTTATAATTTTCCATTTTTGAGGTTAAAACCTTGTCTCCCAAATAACTAAATTTGCAATAATTCACTAATTCAATAATTTTTCTACTTTTAAACTTTCTCAAACAACTATAAAATCAATATAACCTTCAAATATCAAATATCAAAATTTCAAAAACTTTTAGGAGTAGAAATCCTTATGACTCCCTAATTTGACTTTAAATACTTTAATCTAATTTCAAAAAGTTTAAAGTTTTTCAAAAGAAAAATTATAAACTTTAAAACATTAAATAATCATCAATCCTTTTTTAAATAAATAAATTACTCCACCTTATCTCTCCAATTAATAATTAATGACAAAAAAAAATTATTATTACTAAATATTATTTAATAATAAATCTTTGATGATTCGTTATTTCTCAACTTAACAAATAATAAAGAATATTAAAACTTTAGATTATTAAATTATTTTCCAAACCTTGATCTCTTCTAAATGAAACTTTAGAAAATTTTCAAATTTGATTTTTGCAAACCTAAATTACCTCATTTGCTTGACAGTTTCAAATTCGCTTGGTACTTGATGATTTCATTGATCTTTGTCCCTGACTTCATAGTCTTTAATGAGGTGTTTTGACTGCCATTTTTAATGTGGTGATTGGAATAATATTTTCGTGATTCCACTTACTTGGATACGTTACAATCTGATGTTGTACTCACCGACCACTATGTTGCCCACCAAATTTCTCAACGGTGCTTATGCTACATTGCTGATCATAATCTTGGTGCACTGCGTCTGCCACTAGTGAATGTTTGACTTGTTTAAGAAATGTTATAGCACATGGGAGTATAATGGGAACTAGTACGCATCGACATCAAGATAAAATATTTGGTGGAGATAAAACTTATGAGAATTCCCTAGTAGAACATATTCAACATCTAAAATATAATCGTCCTTGAAAATCTTGTAGATGATGGCATCTCCCTATGCGCAAGCTTCAAATATCACACACTCATCCTCAACTATCTTTCTTCTTCACACAACAATGATTTTAAATCCAAGTTTAGGAGGAGGTTGAATTATAGCTCTCATGATGGTCAGTGAATTCTATAATGTCTTTGATGATATCTTCTCTCTACGACAATGACGTTCGATCTTGACACTTTGCTTCTTGGTCACTACTCTGCTTTTGGTCAACGTAGAATCTCTAACCTCATCACTAGGTGATACGTGGATTGGGTCATGTAGTGTTCGAAAGGGACCGATATAGCAGGTCTTATCTCCTTAAGAAGTACTTTATATATGGGTTACTTTTTCTTCAAAAGTGATGGCAAGGAAGAAGGAAGTCTTGAAAATGCTTGTGGTTGTGCCCAACTCTATAGCTCCATCAACTGCCTGAACTTATCTTCGGCCACCTTATTACTTCCTCCAACTATGACAATATCATCAAGAAGACCACCAATGGTTGAGATGGTTATTGCACCAAACTCACCAATATCTTTTCCAATTATCTAGATCATCGATGACTACCACTAGCATAAGTACAAGTAGGTTTTCAAGAACAATATGGCCACCAAATAAAAGCCTGCAATAAGCCCAACACTTTCATCGGCTTACTAAATATTCTTATGTCCTCTTGATATATAGTAAAACTAGAAAGCCTCCAATAACTTCATACTTCAAATGGGCATGTTGTCATATGGCAACGATTGTCCCAAAAACCTATGCAAGAAACTTTTTTTTGTGAATCTGATACCACTGTTAGCTTTCTGAATGCATTAACTCACAGAAAGCTTTAAAAAATATCAATAATAAATTAAATAAATTACATTGATAAAACTAACAATGAATCTCAATATTGAAATAACAACAATTTCTCACGAATTTAACTCAGATGAACACAATATACAAAAATTACATGAATGATATAAATTGATTACATTGCATGGAGCTTTACCTCCAATATATCAATTTACATGACTTTCAATACTCTAACTATTTCTCTCTACTTTCATTCAAAAAATACAATCTTTCATATTCCTCATATAGATAAAGCTCTCATCTTGTCACATATCATGTGACTCTTCATTCTCTCTTGACACCTTGCACTTTATCTCATATTGATACATACATTATACAAATATAAATCATCTACCAAACTAATATTACAAGGAGGCCAAATAATGTAATATCTCCAAAAATTATCATAGAATCTCTCTTTCTCTTATCCCAAGTTAGGACATTCATACGTCTAGGGAGCATCATTCCAATTAGAGATCTTATAATGACTTCCTCTCCATGCTATTTAAAGTTTCCTCATAAAAACAATTTATTCTATGAATTTTCTTAAATATTTGAAGAAATAAAAGGTGAGACTTTCTCCTTGTTTACACTTCCTCCTACTCACATTTCCTCCTTGGTAACACTCCCTCCTTTTCCCCAAATATCTAAAATAATAAAATGTGAGCCTCGCTTCCTGCTTGCACTCACACTATCTCTACATTAAAAAATATCAATATTATTGTAATTAAAAATTAATTTAAGTAATGTTGGGGATATGATTTTTTGTTTATCCATATGTATATCTAAAATTTAAATATTTTCTATCTATGAGAATAACATTTAAAGGAGGACATAAAAGGGCATTAGCTCAACCAATTAAATTCCTTGACTTTTAAGTAGAAGATCCATGTTTGAATCTTGTCAACATTACATGGATAATAACCAAGCTATTGTAATACCAGTACATGGTCATGATGATGTTAAATTGTGGTACCCATTTCAATCCAATATAAACCATTAAAAAATATATGTAGGAGGAACCTTTATCTATAATATTTATATGTGGTGGAACTTACTTATGGATATGTACACACCTAAATCTAGGGAATTGACCCATGAAAAGGTTTACAAGAATACAAGGCACCAATACCTAGTATGCCTTAAGCCCCATAAGAATGTTACTACAACATGGTTGAAAGGTATACCTAAAATCAATCCTTCGACTATGTCATTAGAAAGGATTCCAAGAATGTATGCTCTTTCCACAATGGAGGCATCAAGAGTTGATTAGGTTAATGAACAACCTAAATCATTTGATGATTTAGTGATATATTTTGCTCAGCGCTTTTTTGCACATAGCGCATCCCAAAATGGGGTATCTGTAGACACCTAAATCGTGTAAATCGAATAAGACTATCAATGCATCATATATGCCCCTCTTATCGATAATATATGACCCTATTTGGCACCCCTCTAGGTTTGCATAATGCTTACATAAGGCTCCAAAACTCATTTTGGAGGTTTCCTAACAGTTTAGGGCAGTTTTGAGGCACCTACTAGTGATCGTCCCACCAAGGGACGATCATAGTTGGTGATCGTCCAACCTAGGGATGACCATCCATAACCATACCTGGGTGGGATGGCCCCTAACTAGACTCTTGAAAAAGTTAAAGGACATGCTAAATGGTAATCAAATACTGCCATTAATGCATCTAATCAATCCAAATTTATTGGGGACCTACAATTAGACTATGGGATAGTATATTGGAAGCCCCAAATGGGCAACCTTCCCTCCCCTATGCATTTTGAGGAATAGGACACATGGCGACACTTGCCTCACATGGCAAAACATGCCCTTTTGCCCTAGATGCCCTTTTGGGCTATAAAATAAGGTGAAGACACCCAATTTTAGAGAGAGAGAGGATAGAAGCATTTTGAGCAATGAAGTGCTACATAATTTGATCCTCACCTTTTGCAAATCAAAACCCGCCCTACCTTAGACTTGAAACCCTCTTCATTCGAAGGTGATTTTAGGGGTAATAAGAAGTCATTCAACCATCCCCAACCAAAAAAATTGAAGGTATATTTGGCCCCATATGTCGACAACACTCCCATACCAGTTTTGGACCAAATCCCTTGAGCATAGGTGACAAAAATAAGGTAGATTTGTGACCGTCCCACCTAGGGATGGTTAGAAATTAGTTTCGTCACACCTAGGTATGGCCACAAAAAATAAAGGAATTTGGAAAAAAATCCTCCACAAACACCTTAGGAATGCCTAGTTGAACCTCTGGTCCAAATTTGGTGCAATTTGGAGTAGATTTCATGCCAGATTTGAGGTCCCCAATGTTGCAGGTTTAGTTGTCCCTGTCATGGATGGTCACAGTTTTTGCATAGTTTTACCTTTAATATTGCTTCTAAATCTGATATTCTCACAATGACACTGAGAGGGGGGGTGAATCAGTGTAACTATTTAAAAATTAAATCTGCTACTCTTAAAATTTAATACTGCAAGCTTAAAAACAAATACAGCAAACATAGCACAAGAGCATCACACAACACAGGATTTAACGAGGTTCACCAATGTGGCTACTCCTCAAAAATGACCGTTTGGACTACGATCCAAATCCAGTCTTTGCAAGGATTCAATATTTACAAAAGGTTTACCAGCACCCACTGGAAGGAGCACCAACCCCTGATTTATCTGCTACAACAGATATGAGCACCAACTCCTTTTACCAAGCACCCACTTGGATTTTAATTTTTAATAAAAATAATGACATATAAAATGCCTTCTCTTTTTCAAGACCCTCACTGGTCTACAACACATACAAACATCCCACAGAAGCATAGAAAGAATTGTTAGAGACTCAATAGCTTCTATTCAAATCTGAAACCTCTCTCGTTGTTTTTACAAGAAAAATGTGTAGGTTTCAAAAAATCTTGTTGTTGTTCATCCAGCTCTTTTACCACACTACGCCTTTTGATGTATTCAATAATGCACAGTGCAGTAACCTTCTAACTGTGCCAGTTCGATCCTTATATCCTTGATTTCCTCGAATGGCTCAATTTGAAATGGCTCAATTTTCCCTCCAACTTTTTCATGCATTTTTGGCTGTAATTGATCTGTCAAAATCTCTCTCTGACACGTTCCACCTTTTCGCCGTTTTCTTCTGACATTCTACTCTGCTGGTACTGACACCCTTTTTTGTGCAGACTGACAGCCTTTCTGCGCGTTTCGATGCTCTCTGACTCTGTTCTCCTAAACTCTACGTAATTGCCCTTCTAGAACCTTTTCACTTTCTTGTGACACTTCTTTTCTATTTGCGTCGATCTTTCTATTCGGCCTGCTACTGCCTTTTCTGACACACGCAACCTGTTAATGCATCTCTGTAAATGGTTCTCGGTATAATCACTCCTGCAACAGCTGTTCTGCATTCAATGCATTGATCCGTTACTGCCGCCATGCCAGCCATGCTGCATTACGGCCCTGCAACAGCTGTTATTCTCTTAAATGTGCTGCTTCGTGACTATCCTTGTTACTCCAGTTAACTGCTGTAGTTTTTCTTCTAGTCTTTTTTCAAACACCTGTCACTGGGAACTGCACATTTGACTCCAGTTAACTTTACTGTAACTGGCAGCATGCTTGGTCGACACCTGTCACTGTGCATGCATATTTAACTTTTTCCCGCCAAAACCATTACCTGTCGCGATATCGCGACGTTTTTTGCTTTCCTGCACTTTCCTTCGCTTGCCTCCATGAAATTGATACATGTCACGAAATCGCGACACATTCCGGCTTGCTGAGGCTTCTCTGGAAACTTGTCATGATATCGTGACATTTTTAGACTTGCTGACGTCATCTTCAAAGATGTCGCGAAATCGTGACGCTTCCGACTTGCAACGGCTTTTCTGGTAACTTGTCGTGATATCACGACATTTTTAGACTTGCTGACGTCATCTTCAAAGATGTCACGAAATCGCGACGCTTTCGACTTGCAACGGCTTTTCGTTCACCCTGTCGCGAAATCGCGACACTTCTTAGTTTTGCTGACGTCACCTTCCAAGTTGTCACGAAATCGTGACGTTCCTTGCTTCCTGAGGCTTCTCTGTCAACTTGTCGCGATATCGCGACATTTTTAGTCTTGCTGACGTCATCCATCATGGTGTCGCGAAATCGCGACGCTCCTAGCTTCCAGCAGCTGCAAACACCTTACTTGTAGCGAAATCGCTACAACTTTCTAACTTAACATTTTTCTTTGTTGCATCTTCCGAAAATCTAGCATGTATCGAGATTGTTACGATTTTGTTGCCTTGGTGCTTCCTCGTGCTTCGTCTTATCAAGCTTAGACTTGTAGCGAAATCGCTACATCATCTTGTTCTGTGATATGCACTTGTAGCGAAATCGCTACACATATGCCCCATGGCTTCTTGACTTGTAGCGAAATCGCTACACTCTTGCACTTTGGCTTCTGGACTTGTAGCGAAATCGCTACACTCTTGCACTTTGGCTTCTGGACCTGTAGCGAAATCGCTACACTCTTGCACTTTGGCTTCTGGACCAGCTTCGACCCGCGAAAGTCTGACATGTAGCGAAATCGCTACACTTTTCAATGAACTTTCTCTCTCTTCAGATACGTCGTGAAATCGTGACACTTTTCATCTTTGACGCCTTTGCTCCAAGCTTGTCACGAAATCGTGACATTTCTTCATGAACTTTCTCTCTCCTCCGATATGTCGCGAAATCATGACATTTTCTTATGGACTTTCTCTCTCCTCCGATATGTCGCGAAATCACGACATTTTCTTATGCACTTTCTCTCTCCTCCGATATGTCACGAAATCGTGACATTTTCTTATGCACTTTCTCTCTCCTCCGATATGTCACGAAATCGTGACATTTTCTTATGCACTTTCTCTCTCCTTCGATATGTCGCGAAATCGCGACAGGAACCATGTCGCGATATCGCGACAGTTTTCTTCCTTGTCTTTTTCTGCAAGTTTCTGAATCTGGGTCCCCTCTGTTTTTCTTGAAATTTTTTGCACTTGATCTGACTGACCTCTGAACTGCATCACTGCATCAATCTGTCTTTGTTGACAACAATTACAATACTTTTGCACTGCTTTTGCTGCACCTTGCTCAACAATCTCCCCCTTTGGAATTGTTGGCAACACACTGTAACCTTGCTCAAATTCTTCTCCCCCTTTGCCAATAATGCCAAAGGGCTGCTGCAGACTCCCCATGAGTCTATGCACAACATTCTCAGGCATAAATAACTTGAATGCTCCCCCTGAGAATGTATTTCCCATAGCTAGTCAGTGCTTGGGAAGTGTGACTACTCCCAACTTCTTCCGAAGGTATTCAAAAACTTCCTTTGGTAAAGGTTTGGTGAATATGTCTGCTACTTGCTCTGTAGTGGGAACAAATTCCAATCTGACCTCTCCTTCCGCAACCTTATCCTTCAAGAAGTGATACCGGATTGCAATGTGTTTGGTGCGGGAATGCATTCATCGGATTCTTTGAAATGTTGATTGCACTAGTGTTATCACATTTGATCGAAATGGGCTCATTGAAGTGAATACCTAGATCTTTCAATGTTTGTCTCATCCATAGTATTTGTGTACAGCATGTTGTTGCTGCAATGTATTCTGCCTCGACTGTGGATAGAGAGACTGATTCTTGCTTCTTACTGTGCCATGCTACCAATTTATCTCCAAGAAAAAATGCTCCTCCACTTGTACTTTTTCTGTCATCAATGCATCCTCGCCCAATCTGCATCGAAATATGCAAAGAGAGTGAAGTCTTTTCCTTTTGGATACCACAGCCCATACTCCATAGTACCCTTGAGGTACCTAAAGATCCTTTTCACAGCTGTTGCATGAGTCTCTTTTGGACTAGCCTGAAATCTTGCAACCATGCAAACAGCTTGTAAGATATCCGGTCTGGTGGCTGTCAAATACAACAGGCTCCCAATCATTGATCTGTACATTGTTTGATCAACATCCAGAGATTTATCATCTTTGCTCAACTTGCGACTTGTTGTCATGGGGGTGCTCACCGGCTTACTATCTTCCATAGTGAACTTTTTCAGCATTTCTTTCACATATTTAATTTGAGAAATAAAGATCCCCTTTTCAGTTTGATTAACTTGTAATCCAAGGAAATATGAAAGTTCACCTATCATAGACATTTCAAACTCTTTCTGCATTTTGTTTGCTATGTCTTTGCATGATTCATCATTGCTACTCCCAAAAATTATATCATCTACATAAACAACTAGGACAATGAAATTGCCATTTTCAGTTTTCACATATAAATTGCTATCCACCATACCTTTCTTGAATCCTTGCTTAGTGAGATAGTTGTCCAATCTTGCATACCAAGCTCTAGGTGCTTGTTTCAAGCCATACAATGCTTTCTTCAGCTTGCAAACAAAGTTAGGATTATCACAAAGTTGAAAACCATCGAGCTGTTCAATATATACTTCTTCTTCAAGATTTCCATTCAGAAATGCTGATTTTACATCCATCTGATAAACCTTGAAATTCTTATGAACAGCTAAAGCCAAAAACAGTCTTATTGCTTCAAGTCTGGCCACTGGTGCAAAAGTCTCTTCAAAATCAATCCCCTCAACTTGGGCATATCCCTTACAGACCAGTCTCGCTTTATTCCTTACAACCTGTCCATCTTCATTCAGTTTATTTCGAAATATCCATTTAGTACCAATTATGTTTTTATTTTCAGGCCTTGGTACTAACTCCCAGGTTTTGTTTTTCTCAATTTGATCTAGTTCTTCATTTACTGCCTCCATCCAGCTTTCATCCGTGCTTGCTTCAATAATATTTTTGGGCTCAATGCTGGATAACAGAGAATAGTTATTTACTACTCTTCTTCTTGTCTGAATGCCAACTGTAGGGTCCCCAATAATCTGCTCTTTGGGATGATTTTTCTGCCAGCTGCCTGTTCTGTATTTTCTATTTTCTTCTCTTTCCAAATCATCTGAATCTGATTTTTGTCTCTCTTCCTTTTCTTGATCTTCATCTTCTTCAATAAATTCTTCATAGGTCGGGTAGTTTTCATTATTGCTGATTTCTTGTTTCCTGCCTTCATCAACTTTTACATCCGCACTCTCCACAATTTTCTTTAATCTTTTGTTGTAGCATGTATAAGCTTTGCTTTTTGTTGAGTAACCAAGAAAGATACCTTCATCAGCTCTATCTTCAAACTTGCCAAGATTGCTTTCAGTTCTTTTAATGTAACATTTGCTCCCGAACACTTTGAAGTATTTTGCTGTAGCCTTTTTGCCAAACCACAGTTCATAAGGTGTTTTGCTTTCATGTGGCCTCAACATACATCTATTCTGAATGTAGACTGCAGTGTGAACTGCCTCTTTCCAGAACCTGTCAGCAATTTTGCTCTCGGTTAACATGGTTCTTGCCATTTCTTGCACAGTTCTGTTCTTTCTTTCAACTACTCCATTCTGCTGAGGTGTTCTTGCTGCTGAAAACTGTCTTCTTATTCCATGTTTTTCATAGAATTCTGCAAACTCATCTGAAATGAACTCTCCTCCTCTATCAGATCTCAAACATTTAATTCTTTTTCCAGATTGATTCTCAACAAGATTTTTGAAGGTTTTAAACATCTCAAAGGCTTCTGATTTCTGTTTTAGAAAGAGTACCCATGTCATTCTGGAAAAATCATCTATACACAACATGAAATATTTGTATCCATTTATGCTCTCTGTCCTCATGGGTCCACACAAATCAGTGTGAATCAGTTCTAATGGCTTGCTTGTGAAATACTCTTTTGCTTTGAATGTAGATCTGGTTTGCTTCCCCTTTTGGCATGACTCACAAATGTTGTTTGATGGTTTACCAATAGTGGGTATGTCTCTTACAGCTCTTTTCGAGCTGATTTTTACCAGATTATCAAAGCTTATGTGACCGAGTCTTTTGTGCCACAGCCAATTTTCTTCCTCCTGGCCAACCAAGCAAGCTCCTTCTGAAGTCTCCGAGAGTGTATACAAATTTCCAGAAGTTCTCAGTCCAGTGGCTATTAACTTTCCATTTTTTGTCTTTCTTACTTCACAACCCTCCTTCTTGAAAATCACTTCATGACCTCTGTCACAAATCTGACTTACACTCAGTAAGTTATGCTTCAGACCTACCACAAAAAGAACTTCCTTAGAGTTGATTTTACCGTCACTTAACTTAACTGATCCTTTACCCACTATCTTTGCTCCATCATTGTTTTCGAATTTCACAGAGCCACCTTCGTATGTCTGTAGCTTATCAAACTTCTGTTTGTCTCCTGTCATGTGACTGGAGCATCCACTGTCCAGAATCCAAGGAGCAGATTTATTCTGTGCTTTGAGAGCTGTTTGAACGATCAGGGATTCCTTGTCTTTCTTCGGTTGTTCCTTTTCTTTCCACTGAGATTTGACAGTAGATCTGGTTACTTGCTTTACCTTCTCCCTTTCATTGGCTTGTGACAGTTTATTGGGAAATTTTCTGTACTATTTTGATCCAGCTGAGTGATGCTTTCTTTCCTGGTATTTATTTCCTGCAAAAGAGCTACGACAATTCCTTGCAATATGGCCGAAGTTATGGCAGTTATAACATTCTACAGCATAATCTATCAAAGGAGAAAAAATATTTCTACTAGTAAAATTTCTTTGTTCTACATTATATCTACAACTTGAAATTTTATGACCATATGCATTGCATTTAAAACAATAACCAGAAAAGGAACGAGTGTACCTGGGTAATGGTTGTTGCCATGTTGTAGTAGGAGCCATGGGTCTTCTTCTTCTATGATATGTGACTTTGGTAAATCCATCATTTGCAGAACTCCTTTCAAGCTTGGACTTATTGTTTTCCTTTGCATGATACGGTTTATCTTGTTCAACTCTGATTTTGTCTTTATTCTTTATAGGTTCTACAGTTACAGCCTTTGAGTCCTTTGAGGATTCTCCTTCATCAAAGCCCAACCCAAATTTGATACCCGTAGGTCTTTGATCATTTAACATTTTATTCAGCTTGGCTGAACTGTCTTCGAATTTATAATGACAACTCAGTTTCTGATTCATCTCTTCTAGCTGCAGCCTTAATCCGACTATGTCTTCTTCTAGCTTATTGCACTCATTTATTTTCACGGTTAGCTGAGCTTCAAAATCTTTAGACTTTTTCTTGTATTCTTCAGTTTGTACTTTCAAACTGATTATTAATTTGCCAGCATCCTCAAGTTTTCTTGAAATCTTTTTATTTCTTTTCCTTTCTGCACTTAACTCTTCAAGTGCAGCAACTAACTCACCTTCCAGATCTATCTCAGCCTCATCTTCTAATTTTTCTTCACACTCCTATGTTTTCTCAGTTGTTTGTTCTTCAAAAGCCATGAACAAGGCTTCACCAGTTTCTTCTTCTGAGTCCTCACTGGAACTGTCTTCAGAAGAATCAATATTCTGGGAAATGAAACTTTTCTTCTTGAAGTTCCTTTTTCTAAACTGCGGTTTCTTTTTCCAGACTTTTCTTTCTTGGTGTGTCCCTTCATCACTTCTATTTTTCTCATTCATTGGGCATTTTGCTGCAAAGTGCCCGATGCCACCATAGTTAAAGCACTTGAACGGCAGCTTGCCTCTGTATTTTCCTTTTCCCTTTACTAATTTCCTAACAAAGTTTGCTTCAGTTTCATCTGCAGATTCTTCTTCCTCAGATTCTTGTTTAGATTTTATGTTTTTCTGAGCTTGGAAAGCTGCTTCTCTGTCTGAGGGCTTAGTTTGTCCAATCCTCATTTCATATGCTGTTAGAGAACCATGCATTTCATCCATACTGAAAAGATTTAAATCTTTTGCTTCCTCTATGGCAGAGACCTTTGCATCAAACTTTTTATTGAGAGTTCTTAGAACCTTCTTTACAACAACTGCATCTTCCATATCTTCACCGAGTCCTCTTATTGCATTGATGATCCCATTTACTCTCAGCAGATAGGCTTCAATGTTCTCATCATCGGTCATCTTTAATGCTTCGAACTGGGCACGATGTGTTTGCAGCTTAGCTTCCTTGATTTTGCTATCTCCTTCATGAATGCTTTGCAGTTTGTCCCATATATCTTTAGCAGATTTGCAGTTCATGATGCGTATCAACTCACTGTCTACTAATCCACACATAATAGCATTCTTGGCTTTCGAGTTGTTCTCAAACTTTTTCTTCTCAGCCGCATCTGTTGGAGGAACAGTGGGTATGGTGTATCCATTTTCAACAGATTCCCAAATGTCATAACCCAATGCACATAGATAAGTCTGCATCCTGAGCCTCCAGAAGGAATAATTTGTTCCATCGAACAGAGGAGCTTTGTTAGAAGAAAAACCTTCACCACCGGCCATTGTGTGTCTTCCAAGATCACCTTAGCCGATTAAGCTTGTACAGGTGCCTGGCTCTGATACCAATTGATATTCTCACAATGACATTGAGAGGGGGGTGAATCAGTGTAACTATTTAAAAATTAAATCTGCTACTCTTAAAATTTAATACTGCAAGCTTAAAAACAAATACAACAAACATAGCACAAGAGCATCACACAACACAAGATTTAACGAGGTTCACCAATGTGGCTACTCCTCAAAAATGACCGTTTGGACTACGATCCAAATCCAGTCTTTGCAAGGATTCAATCTTTACAAAAGGTTTACCAGCACCCACTGGAAGGAGCACCAACCCCTGATTTATCTGTTGCAACAGATATGAGCACCAACTCCTTTTACCAAGCACCCACTTGGATTTTAATTTTTAATAAAAATAATGACATATAAAATGCCTTCTCTTTTTCAAGACCCTCACTGGTCTACAGCACATACAAACATCCCACAGAAGCATAGAAAGAATTGTTAGAGACTCAATAGCTTCTATTCAAATCTGAAACCTCTCTGTTGTTTTTACAAGAAAAATGTGTAGGTTTCAAAAATCTTGTTGTTGTTCATCCAGCTCTTTTACCACACTACGCCTTTTGATGTATTCAATAATGCACAGTGCAGTAACCTTCTAACTGTGCCAGTTCGATCCTTATATCCTTGATTTCCTCGAATGGCTCAATTTGAAACGGCTCAATTTTCCCTCCAACTTTTTCATGCATTTTCGGCTGTAATTGATCTGTCAAAATCTCTCTCTGACACGTTCCACCTTTTCGCCATTTTCTTCTGACATTCTACTCTGCTGGTACTGACACCCTTTTCTGTGCAGACTGACAGCCTTTCTGCGCGTTTCGATGCTCTCTGACTCTGTTCTCCTAAACTCTACGTAACTGCCCTTCTAGAACCTTTTCACTTTCTTGTGACACTTCTTTTCTATTTGCGTCGATCTTTCTATTCGGCCTGCTATCGCTTTTCTGACACACGCAACCTGTTAATGCATCTCTGTAAATGGTTCTCGGTATAATCACTCCTGCAACAGTTGTTCTGCATTCAATGCATTGATCCGTTACTGCCGCCATGCCAGCCATGCTGCATTACGGCCCTGCAACAGCTGTTATTCTCTTAAATGTGCTGCTTCGTGACTATCCTTGTTACTCCAGTTAACTGCTGTAGTTTTTCTTCTAGTCTTTTTCAAACACCTGTCACTGGGAACTGCACATTTGACTCCAGTTAACTTTACTGTAACTGGCAGCATGCTTGGTCGACACCTATCACTGTGCATGCATATTTAACTTTTTCCCGCCAAAACCATTACCTGTCGCGATATCGCGACGTTTTCTGCTTTCCTACACTTTCCTTCGCTTGCCTCCGTGAAATTGATACATGTCACGAAATCGCGACATTTCGGCTTTGAGGGCTTCTAACTTGTCGCGATATCGCGACATTTTTAGACTTGCTGACGTCATCTTCAAAGATGTCACGAAATCGCGACGCTTTCGACTTGCAACGGCTTTTCTGGTAACTTGTCGCGATATCGCGACATTTTTAGACTTGCTGACGTCATCTTCAAAGATGTCACGAAATCGCGACGCTTTCGACTTGCAACGGCTTTTCGTTCACCCTGTCGCGAAATCGCGACACTTCTTAGTTTTGCTGACGTCACCTTCCAAGTTGTCACGAAATCACGACGTTCCTTGCTTCCTGAGGCTTCTCTGTCAACTTGTCACGATATCACGACATTTTTAGTCTTGCTGACGTCATCCATCATGGTGTCGCGAAATCGCGACGCTCCTAGCTTCCAGCAGCTGCAAACACCTTACTTGTAGCGAAATCGCTACAACTTTCTAACTTAACATTTTTCTTTGTTGCATCTTCCAAAAATCTAGCATGTATCGAGATTGTTACGATTTTGTTGCCTTGGTGCTTCCTCGTGCTTCGTCTTATCAAGCTTAGACTTGTAGCGAAATCGCTACATCATCTTGTTCTCGTGATATGCACTTGTAGCGAAATCGCTACACATATGCCCCATGGCTTCTTGACTTGTAGCGAAATCGCTACACTCTTGCACTTTGGCTTCTGGACTTGTAGCGAAATCGCTACACTCTTGCACTTTGGCTTCTGGACTTGTAGCGAAATCGCTACACTCTTGCACTTGGCTTCGGACCGCCTTCGACCCGCGAAAGTCTGACATGTAGCGAAATCGCTACACTTTTCAATGAACTTTCTCTCTCTTCAGATACGTCACGAAATCGTGACACTTTTCATCTTTGACGCCTTTGCTCCAAGCTTGTCACGAAATCGTGACATTTCTTCATGAACTTTCTCTCTCCTCGATATGTCGCGAAATCGTGACATTTTCTTATGGACTTTCTCTCTCCTCCGATATGTCGTGAAATCGTGACATTTTCTTATGCACTTTCTCTCTCCTCCGATATGTCGCGAAATCGTGACATTTTCTTATGGACTTTCTCTCTCCTTCGATATGTCGCGAAATCGTGACATTTTCTTATGCACTTTCTCTCTCCTCCGATATGTCGCGAAATCGCGACAGGAACCATGTCGCGATATCGCGACAGTTTTCTTCCTTGTCTTTTTCTGCAAGTTTCCGAATCTGGGTCCCCTCTGTTTTTCTTGAAATTTTTTGCACTTGATCTGACTGACCTCTGAACTGCATCACTGCATCAATCTGTCTTTGTTGACAACAATTACAATACTTTTGCACTGCTTTTGCTGCACCTTGCTCAACAAAATCTCCTCATTTGCATTTATATTAGATTATAATATGTTTATGCTACATTTAGATTAATTTCCATGTGTGTAGATCAGTTTTTGATGTTGTAGATTAATCTCCTTTTCTATGGTTTCATTGCTTTTATTCTATAACACAAGTGCTATTAACCCCATTTCAATCCCTTGTGTGTAGGTGCAGGTATTCTAGATAGGAGGGAGGAGCTAAAGAGGCATAAGTATGTCAGCCCAAGACTAGCTCTCAATTGTGGGAAGCGGAGTTTCACACCATATAGAACTTCGCCTTAAAGGCCCCTTTCAAGGGACTAGATCCCTTGAACATTGTAATGTTGAAAGTATCAATTTGTAAAGGCCCTCAAGGGGATGTATTTGTAATCTCATTTTGAAGCTATAAATGAATGAATAGAAGGAGAAATCCACCATTTTTGTTACACATTTGCTTCATTTCATTTAGATTACATGTTTATGCTATTTCCCTTTGAATGCTTTTATACTGCTTTTCCATTGCAATAGAGTGCCCTTAAGGCGATGTCGTGAAATTTGCTTCTTCAGTGGTGATCATGGTATCTAATATTTTTAGGTCTCCCCCTTGGAATGTGCTAATTTTGACCTCCATTTTTGGTTTTGCAGGTTGCAGGTATTGACCATTCTGATAAAAATGGCCCCTTTGTTGCTAGGTGTCATTGGGTGGGATGGCCAGCTAGGTGTCCCTGGGTGGGACGGCCCCCAATCTACCACCGTCCCTGATAGGGATGGTCACAAAACTAGAGGGTTTCTACAAAAATTTGCAGAAACAACAAGTTTTAGGTTCAAATTTACACCTTTCTGCACTTTCAATTTGCATTTTTACTGTCAAAAATGGTCAAAATTTCATGTTTTCTTGCTTTTTCTATGCATAGAAAGGTTAGATTCTCTCTTTACGAAATATTGCATTAATTATATCAGAGAAAATAGGGAAAATAATAGTATATTTTCTGCTTTTTGTCTGGTTTTCTTGCTTGAAACTTACCAAAGAAGGTTAAGTTCATATAGGCTTTCAATTTTAGTGCTTTCCTTTTATGCTACTAATGATTCTAAAAGAAAAATGTAATTTCATGCATTTAGTGAATCATCATTGAGTGCTCTTTTGTTTTCTTTCAATATTTAAAAGGAACCACACACACCACGAGGTATTTTAACATCAACGGTAGCAATGGATGTAATTACCACTTGATTGGCTAGCTTGAAAGAGTATCATCGGGACCCGACTTACTGGCCAATACCGACTCCAAGATCTATCCTAACCATGCAAAATAGCATGCATTCCTCTTCGAAGGGGTGTATCACTACGCACGGGGTGTTGGGTGAGGATCGATAGGACCTATGCTCCCTGATCGAGTATGGAATTCATCACCATACTGTCGATTGGTTTACGTGACCAGAATAATATGGAATTAATCACCATACCGGTTGTCGAGCTGCGAGTATATAGGTGAAATCCTTTAAAATTTGAGTATATCATCCAATAAAATATCAAACATGCCAAGTATTTTATTTACAAAGCAACACATCTTGAAACACAACAAACAGTTTAGGGATTCACATTTAAAATATTTAAAAGAGATAATCACTTCTATGCTTGTGTGTTTCTATTGTTTGTTTGTTTCAAATTCATAAAAATTGTAAAGGAGATAATCATATAGCATTCTAGAGTACATAGCTATGGTACATACCCATAGCCAAGCCCATTTAAGGGTGGAAGTTGCGGGGAGTAGGGAAGAGGACATACAACATCTTCGCCTTGATCCCAAGGACATGGTAATACCTCCTTGGAGACCACCTACTCTTCCTAGCCCTAGAGGGGCTGAAAGGAGACCTAGCCAACAAGGGACCCCTACATGGGGCACCCCCATAGGTGATGGTCCCAATTTAGGAAGTCATATCCCTAATCGCCAAGTGGTAGATGAATGGATGGTTACTCCTAGAATAGCAAGAAAGGGACCTAGCCAACAAGGGACTCCTACATGGGGTACCCCCATAGGCAACAGTCCCACTTTAGGGAATTATTTCCCTAATATAGATGTTTCTAATGCCTTCTTTTGAGAAGATTCACCATGCAATGGAGTACTTCCCAATAGAGCAATCCCACGCATTCGTGTGCCTACTCGGTCTACTCCTCGTACTACTATGCAGGAGTATGACTTGTCACCTAAGGTAGGGTTGAATGATCATCTTATGATTTCAAACCACCCTTCCCCATGGTGCCATGATCATGATGGGGTATGATACTCATCGCCATAGGTGACCTCATTCCACCTTACCTTTCCTTGTTTATGAGGGAAGACCTGAGGAACATCCAGATTATCCTCATTCAAATGTGTCAATGCAAGCACGTTGTGCCTCTACACTAGTATATTATCAAGAAGATCTATTTAGGGGTGAGCCTCAAGTCAATGCAACCTACCTCAATCGAGGGAAGGCTGTAATAGATCTCATGAACCCCCTTGAACAAGATAGATATCAAGGTAATAGTGCTAAGGCACTTAGACCTAATACAGCTGATCAGATCAATCAGTTGGTAAAGAAGTATGTTGACCGCCAGGCCAAGTTTAATCAACTTAGGTCTGATAAACATCACCTAGATCTTTTAGAGCAGTGGCAGAAATTAGAAAAAGAAATACTTGAATGCCAAATTCAAGAAACTTTGCGTAATGGAGCTTCTACTCCAACTACGCGTAGATAGGAGGCTCGACCGAGGCAACCAAATCTCCAACAAGATAGGTCTCCTAGACCTAATCCAATGTTGCCTCCTAGACCTCCTAGGCTTGAATAGAATATATATGATAGGCCAAACATAGATCACCTTCAAGAGGCATTCGTTCCTCCTTGTAGGCCCATACCAGAAACACCTTATGGGGCCTATGATGATTTGGAACAAAATGAGGATTATGTAGAAGCACCTTATGGAGGCATGGCTGATGTCAATCAACCACCCCAACCTATGCTTAATATTCCTCATCCACCTCTACGAGTTCAAAATAAGGAAGAGGAAATCAAATCCTCAGATGTGTATCAAGCTTTGCTTGCATGCTTAGAAACTATAGAAGGTAGGATAGCTGGCAATGGGCTTCAAAAGCCCACTTTGCATCAGCTAAAGAACCAACCATTACATCCATCCATTCCTTCCCCAATATACCCTAAGCATTTCAAAATGCCAAAATTGGATAGATTCAAGGGGGAAGAAGATGCTCAAGAGCACGTTACTAGATTTCTAAATCTGTGCTTTAACATACAAGACAATGATGCATTGCTCCTTAGAACTTTCTTAAGTACCCTCTCTGGTCCTACCATTGAGTGGTTCAACCAACTTCCAAAACATAGCATCTACACATTTGAACAATTCACTGATGCATTTTTGGAATGTTTCACCTTTAACACCAAAAGAAAGGTGACATTAACAGACCTCACGAGGTTGAAACAAACTAAGGATGAGTCAATTACTGATTATAGAAATAGGTGGTGAACACTTTTGGCTAAGCTACCTTATCTATTACCAGTGACTGAGTTAACTCGATTGTTTTCAAAGAGTTTCTTAAAACCCATCTCTTTGACATTACAATTACAACAATACCCTACCTTGGAAGAAGCTCTAGCATAGGCTAGAAACATAGAGGAAATAAAAATCCAAGAGGGAGAAATAACTAAACCTCGTAAGGAGTGGACAAAGAATCCTAAAAATAGCTCGGCACCTACAAAGCCAACAATGGTCAATCAAGTGGCCATAAATGTCCCTGGGCCTACACAAGTAATACCTCCTCAAAAGGTAAACTATCAGGCCCAACCTCCTCCTACGAACTATAATAGTAATGGTCAAGCGAATCAGGGACAAAACCAACAACATCGCCCTAAGAAACAATTTACTCCCTTCGCTGAATCCATGGATTCTCTATTCGATCGATTATGGGTTGCAAAAATGATTAATCTACTAGATATCAAACCCATCGATCTAGAAATAGGTAAACCCAAGCCTATGGGATGTCGAGAGGATCAATATTGCAAATTTCATCGATAAGGTGGCCATGATTTACAAATGTGCTATGGTTTTAAACACCTAGTACAAGATATGATTGAGAGGAATGAGCTTCAAGTGGATGCTCCATTAGCCCCTACCAATCAACATATGGGTATATACAAAGACCCATTACCAACTCATGAGGTACAGGCAATGCCTGCTAAACCGATGAATGAGGTGAAGACAACACCCCCTATCCAAGGGTATGTTGGGATGGTGAGTATTGTGACCAGGAACAAAAGATATCCAAGCCAAGTTGCACCAGCTGCAACTTCAAGTGATGTTCCCACTACATCATAAACTACACCACCTATAGTACAGGGCCTTCCATCTAGGCCAATATTAACAATAAAGAACAAGCTTGCACAAAGCTTGAGGACAACATCAGCACGATTGTCCATCTATGAGCTAATCCAACAATCACCTCCACATCAGGATGCTTTGATGGACATCTTAAAGTCAATAGAGTTGCAACCATAGGAGTCTAACTCCTTCATTGATTTTGTGGGTCATGTGCAATAGTGCAAGGAACCAGTAATAACATTCCATGAGCATGAGCTTAAGGAAATAGCCAATGACATGGTAGATCCTCCTTTGCACATCATTGCATGTGTAAATGAGGTACCATACAAAAGAGTGCTCATAGACACTGGTTCCTCGAGTAATATCATTACAACCACAACATTGAAACATCTAAAATTGCCAGCATCTCATGTTGTTGCATCAACTTACACTCTTCGCGCATTCAATGACACAATATGTTCTACGATTGGTACCATAGTCTTACCCATCCAGGTGGGGTGCAAGACTATACCGACATTATGTCATGTGCTAGAAGGTGAGATGGCATACAACATTTTTCTAGGAAGACCTTGGATATGGGATATGAAGTGTGTCCCATCCATTGTACATCAATGTCTTAAATACACTCATGAAGGGCAAGTGCATGTAGTCTCTACCGATCTAGAGCCCTTCAAATACTGCAATATGGTGCAATAGATGCTAGAGTCGACATTACCTTCGACTCATATAGAATTCTAACTGAATACACCTATTCAGGGTCTACCCATTCCATCATCACCTTCCATTTCACCATCTACATCTTCATCCATCCCATCCTCATCATCGATAGCCATAGAGATGCCTTCAACATCGTCAGATCCTCCATCGAGGAACATGTCAAAAAGGCCCATTGATGAGAGCCCACCTTTAGTATCTACCATATCCATGGAGGAGATTCCTTATTTAGTAGATGAGGAATCATCTCTAGAGGTTCACATTGAGTCACCTCAAACCTCACCTCCATCTCATTCACCTTCGCCATCCCAAACCATAGTGCATATGTCTAGCATAGGGATAGGAGAATATATAGTGAGAAATGTCACAATGGTTCCATCTATAGAGACAATGCAAGATATGGGGCAACCTCATTTTCCCATAGGTAGCATTGTACCTCTTGGTTTACCTCCCAATCAAACTAATTTTTTATATGGAGGTTTAGAGTATGGAGCTCTGCCAATTCCTCCAAAAGAAGAAGATGAACCTTTTTTGGAGGATGTAAACTATTTTTCGAATCCAGATTATGCATTATGGTACTTAGATCATTGTAATTGGCATGGTTTTGGTTTAGGCTTATATGAGTAGGGTACTCGTGTCCCATGTCAGCCCCAATATCAATTACCTTATGATAAATCTGGGTTGGGACACAATAAGCCAGTACCATTGGATGTCCTCATAGATAGTCTAGAACACCTATGTCTAGGTTATTAGGATAAGCTTACACGTGATCCATACACCAATCCGAATCACATCCATTCATTGGGGGATCATTTCCCCAAAGATATGATAGATCAAGGACTATCAAGTGATGTTTCCCAACCCCATGAAGTGGGGGAAAGCTCACATACCTTGAAATCTGATAGTGAGGAAGAGGATCAAGGTCCTCCTCATGAATGGATGAGTGATGATGAAGATGACTATGGCATCGCACCAATAAACTACCCTAGCTCAGATGATGAACATGAGAGAGTGTTCCCCTTGGATGATGAGGATGAATATTATCTTCGCATGTTATTCCCCATCCAAGGCCCCATCTGATGCTAGCTCTTGCCATGTGAAGAGCAAGCTCATCCTCTTCCGCATAGGCCACCACCATTCATTCCATTTCCACTAGAGCCACACCCATGAGTCATGAGACAACATCAGGTCTCTAGACCCACTCACCCTAGAATGGGAAATCATGTATCCATCAACATGATTTCCATAGATTTAACCACACCATTGCTAGATCTGAATAACCCATCAAAGTCATTGCATCTCGACATTGAGGTAATTGACTTTGATCAGGGAGATTCTACCCCATCACCATCATAGTATTGGCCTTGCGAGGAAATGTTACAACCATTTCAATTTTCTCCAAGAACTACTCAGAATGTTTTTCAATCCGAGGTTGATCCTGAGTTTCCTATGGATGAAGCAAACCTAGCTGATGACATTCATTTGATTCCCACTCCACATCAGTTGGAATATGGGTCTCATATGTCAATTGAGCCAACAATTGACAAGGATATTGGTACAGATCTTGATAATCCTCGCATTATCAAACTAGGGGAAGGTCTATCCCTAGTTGAACAAGATGATTTCACACAAGCATTAAAATAAAGGATGAATGCTTTTGCTTGGTCTTATAAAGATATGCTAGGACTGGACCCAAATCTAGTCATGCATAATCTTACATTGGACCCAAAGATAAAACTAGTCAAGCAAAAGTTGTGTAAGATGCACCCAACAGTAGCCTTAATGGTGAAATATGAATTACAAAAGTTGTTGGATGCTGATTTCATCATCTTAGTAGACTATCCACCATGGGTTTCAAACATGGTTCCCATCAAGAAGCTTGATGGGAGGATTCACATTTGCACTAACTTTAGAGATCTCAACAAAGCGAGTCCTAAGGATGAATTTCCCTTACCTAACATTGATGCGTTGGTAGATGCTACAATAGGACATGAAATGCTATCCCTCATGGATGGTTTCTCTAGATATAATCAAATTCATATTAATCTAGAAGACCAAATCAAAATGGCATTTACAATGCCTTGGGGGACATTCTATTATAAGGTCATGCCTTTTGGCCTTAAGAATGCTGGCGCCACTTATCAATGAGCTATGACGTATATCTTCCATGACTACATGCATAAGATTTTGGAAGATTACATGGATGACTTATTGGCAAAATATTTATTACATCATGAGCATATCGATGTATTATGTAAGGTTCTAGATCACCTCATTGAGCACAATGTTAGGCTTAATCCCAAAAAGTGTGTCTTCGGTGTCACATCTGGTAAACTTTTGGGATTCATAGTCTCCAAGCGAGGCATAGAGGTAGATCCAAACAAGGTCAAGGTAATATTAGAAATGCCTCCCCCCACAACCATTAAGCAGCTACATAGCTTGCAAGGAAAGGTCACATCCATAAAATGCTTCATAGCGCAATTATCGGATAAGTGTCGACCCATGAATAGGTTGCTACACAAGGGGGTCTCATTTCATTGGGATGAAGAATGTCAAAATGCCTTTGATGATATTAAGAAATACTTGGCTTCACCACCCGTATTGGCTCCTCCATGACTAGGAGTGTCATTCTATTTATACATCTCAGCTATTGAGTTGGCATTGGGCACCATGTTGTCCCAAAAGAATGAATTTCATAAAGAACAGGCTACCTATTACATTAGTCGCACACTGGTCAGCTATGAAATTAAGTATGCATACATTGAGAAGCTATGCTTAGCAGTGGTCTTTGCCACTAAAAAGCTACACCATTATATGCTCAATCATACCATGTATGTCATATCTAAGGAAAATCCATTATGATATATGATGAGTAGAACATATCACAATAGTCACATGATGAAATGGATAATGTTGTTGATAGAATTTGACCTAGAGTTCATTGGACAAAAATCAATCAAAGGACAGGTTATAGCCGATCAACTAGTAGAGGCTCCTCTCCAGGATGACCAACCTCTAAATGTAGATCTTCCTGATGATGGAGTGTTTCATATTTCAGAATCACCTGATTCTATAGAGCCTGAGTCACAGGTGGACATAACTCTATTCTTCGATGGTTCTAAATGCGAGCAAGGGGGTGGTGCAGGTATCATGTTTTTCACACTATAAGGGGCTCCCATACCTCTTTCATTTAAACTCGATTTCCCATGCACCAACAACAATGTCGAGTATGAAGCCCTCATCATTGGCCTTCAGATGACAATCACCATGAAAATCACAAAGTTAAACATTTTTGATGATTCCTTGCTCATAGTTAACCAGGTTAAAGGGATATTCCAGTGTAGGTGTCCCATCTTGCAAGCCTACAAAGCCCTAGTGGACAAACTTCTGGAAAAATTTGAATGGTATGATATAGAGGCACTCCCTCGTTCATCTAATCATTTTGCGGACACAATGGCTTCCTTAGGGTCGCTAATCCCACAAAACCCTTCAGATGATATCACTACTATTCAAGTAAAAATGCTAGCACAATCTATGACTGAGCATGATGAGCATAATGCCACACCATATGTTCACATGATTCAGATTGAGCCTTCACATGAAAGGTTCTCTCAACTACACAATTATTTGAATAACGCCCAATGGGGGACTCTGTTCCCTCAGAATTCTTTTGATACTAGCATAACACTATATCTTCAAGTTCATTCTCAATCAACATTCACACGAGATGAACGTCAAAAGGATTGCGTGATTCATAATATTGAGGCTTCTTCAAGGCAATATTGGGCCATACAGATTAAATATTATCTTAAACTGGGAAATATTCCACCTGGATTATCGCATGCCGTAAAGCGAGCATTAAAACAAAAGGTAGAAAAATATGTCTTATTAGGAGACATAATGTATCATCGAAGTTATGAAGGTATCCTCCTTCATTGCTTAGACTCACAAGAGTCAGCTTGGGCCATTTCCCAAGCACACGATGGTACATGTGGTGGTCACTTTAGCGGCATGGCCATCACCAAGCGCATTCTTCGCATGGGCTATTATTGGCCAAATTTAGAGCAATATTGTTGCGCTTATGTAAAGAAGTGCATGAAGTGTCAACATCATGCAAATTTGACACATGTACCTTCATAGGCCTTACAATCGATTCAATCGGTCTGGCCATTTGCACAATGGGGGTTTGATTTAATTGGGAAAATCTCACCTGCCTCTTCGGGCCATCACACATTTATCATAATGACAACCGAGTACTTCACAAAATGGGTGGAAGCAATTCCCCTTACCACTATGACTGGACCTCGCATCGTGGAGTTCATGCTACATAATATCATATGTCATTTTGGTATTCCATCCAAAATAATATCGGATAATGGAACACCCTTCAAAAATAAGGATGTGTGTGCATTAACAACAAAGTATAACATAAAGCATAGCTTTTCCATGCCCTATTATCCATAGGCCAATGGGAAAGCAGAGGCATCAAATAAAATAGTAGTAGCCATCTTGAAGAAAATCATCAAGGAAAATCATAAATATTGGCATAATCAATTACCTCTTGCCCTTTGGGCCTATCACACTAGCATTTAGATGCCCACTAGGGCAACTCCATTTTCACTAGTGTATGGTGCTGAAGCCATCATGCCTCTAGAGTTAGAGATTCCATCACTACGCATTTCCATGCAGGAATTCATCGATGATGATACAACTAGGCAAGCTCATTTAGATCAGTTAACGTTACTTGATGAATGACGTGTAAATGCCCTCGAGCATCTACGTGTTTATCAAGAATGTCTTAAGAGAGCTTACAACTTGAAAGTACACCAGAGAGATTTTCAAGTTGGTGATTTAGTTCTAAAAGAGAACCAACAAAACTCAAATTTTCCCTCCAATTTGTGAGACAAATTTGTAGCAAACTGGTTAGGTCCATTCATCATTACAAGCCATATTGGACCTAGAACTTATCACCTAGCATCCATCGAAGGAAGTGAAGAGCCTGAACCAATGAATGTTAGTCATTTGTGGCCTTTTCATGCTTAGAGCACCATTAAAATACCCCTAGGTAGTCTATGGCATTTCCTTAGTGTCAATGACCGTCTAGGTCACCTAAAATGCTCCTAGCGGTCAATGACCATCTAGGTCAAATAAAAATACTCCTAGACTATCTACGATCATCTAGGTCAATCTTAAATTCTCCAAAGGCATCTATAAGCCCTTTGGTCACAACCAAATACCCCTAGGTAGTCTATGACATTTCCTTAGTGTCGATGACCATCTAGGTCACCTAAAATGCTCCTAGGTGGTCTATGACCATCTAGGTCAAATAAAAATATCCCTAGACTATCTACGATCATCTAGGTCAACCTTAAATGCTCCAAAGGCATCTATAAGCCCTTTGGTCACAATCAAATACCCCTAGGTAGTCTATGGCATTTCCTTAGTGTCAATGACCATCTAGGTCACCTAAAATGCTCCTAGGGTCAATGACCATCTAGGTCAAATAAAAATCTCCTAGACTATCTACGATCATCTAGGTCAACCTTAAATGCTCCAAAGGCATCTATAAGCCCTTTGGTCACAATCAAATACCCCTAGGTAGTCTATGGAATTTCCTTAGTGTCGATGATCATCTAGGTCACCTAAAATGCTCCTAGTGGTCTATGATCATCTAGGTCAAATAAAAATATCCCTAGACTATCTATGATCATCTAGGTCAACCTTAAATGCTCCAAAGGTATCTATAAGCCCTTTGGTCACAATAAAATACCCCTAGGTAGTCTATGGCATTTCCTTAGTGTCGATGACCGTCTAGGTCACCTAAAATGCTCCTAGGTGGTCTATGACCATCTAGGTCAAATAAAAATATCCCTAGACTATCTACGATCATCTAGGTCAACCTTAAAATCTCCAAAGGCATCTATAATCCCTTTGGTCACAACCAAATACCCCTAGGTAGTCTATGGCATTTCCTTAGTGTCGATGACCATCTAGGTCACCTAAAATGCTCCTAGCGGTCAATGACCATCTAGGTCAAATAAAAATGCCCCTAGACTATCTACGATCATCTAGGTCAACCCTAAAATCTCCAAAGGCATCTATAAGCCCTTTGGTCACAACCAAATACCCCTAGGTAGTCTATGGTATTTCCTTAGTGTCGATGACCGTCTAGGTCACCTAAAATGCTCCTAGGGGTCAATGACCATCTAGGTCAAATAAAAATCTCCTAGACTATCTATGATCATCTAGGTCAACCTTAAATTCTCCAAAGGCATCTATAAGCCCTTTGGTCACAATCAAATACCCCTAGGTAGTCTATGGCATTTCCTTAGTGTCGATGACCATCTAGGTCACCTAAAATGCTCCTAGGTGGTCAATGACCATCTAGGTCAAATAAAAATCCTAGACTATCTATGATCATCTAGGTCAACCTTAAACTCCAAAGGCATCTATAAGCCCTTTGGTCACAATCAAATTCCCCTAGGTAGTCTATGGCATTTCCTTAGTGTCAATGACCATCTAGGTCACCTAAAATGCTCCTAGGCGATCAATGACCATCTAGGTCAAATAAAAACTCCTAGACTATCTACGATCATCTAGGTCAACCTTAAATCTCCAAAGGCATCTATAAGCCCTTTGGTCATAATAAATATCCCTAGGTAGTCTATGACATTTCCTTAGTGTCAATGACCATCTAGGTCACCTAAAATGCTCCTAGGTGGTCAATGATCATCTAGGTCAAAATAAAATATTCCTAGACTATCTATGATTATCTAGGTCAATAAATGCCCCAAAGGCATATATAAGCCTTTGGTCACATAAATTCTAGGTAGTCTATAATTTTGTATGACTATCTAGGTCACCTAAAATGCTCCTAGGATATGATCTAGGTCAAAAAATGTTCCTAGATTATCTACGATCATCTAGGTCAATCCAAAAATCTCCAAAGGCATCTATAAGCCCTTTGGTCCCCATAAAATGTCCCTAGGTGGTCTATGACCATCTAGGTCAAACTAAAATGTTCCTAGGTAGTCTATGATTGTCTAGGTCATCCCAAAATGCTCCAAAGGCATCTATAAGCCCTTTGGTCACCCAAAATCCCCAATGGCATTCATTAAGCCCATTGGTCAACCTATATACATATATATATATATATATCAAAAATTTCAAAAATATCATTAAAATCATCAAAATACAAAAATATTGCTTCATTGCACTTCATCTAAATTGCATTAGGCATACTCATCATTGCATTATGCATCATTCCAAATTGATCATACATGTCTAGCACCAGGTCTGTACACTAGGCATCTATTAAAATAATTGTTATTATGAGTCAATATTACCACCTATTTACATTACATATACCATTTACATTTACATTCCATATTATATGTCTGTTTCCCGTCACTTAGCCATTGTTAGTAAAACATAGTTAAAGTTTTTGGTCACTCAACCATATCTAGTTGTCTTCTCAGATTTTGTAGAAAGCTATCATGATTTTTAGAAGGTAGAATCCTACTTAGATAATGCTTGGTATACATCAAAATCCCAACACATTTTCACATTAATAAATCCAAGTCTAGCACAAGGAAATATGAAAACTATAAAAGTGGTCTAGGTTACTTTCAAGTGAAAAGGTTATCTTGCTCATCCCCCTATGTGAATGGTTCAAATATGCTAAGAATTGACAAAAGGACAAGTTCCTCCTTACCCAAAAATCCCTTGCCCTACACTGGGGCAAGTATCCCAAAGAGAAAAATCAATAGTGATTATTATCCCTTCAAAATATTCCAACAAGAAATAATGATTATTATCACTTCAAAAATATGCAAAAAGAAATAGTGATTATTATCACTAGAAAAAGCAAAAAGAAACAGTGGTTCTCACCACTACTAAAATCCCTTGCTCACCAAATCAAAATGAGCAACTCCCTTGAGAAAGTCAAATTTAAAAGAAAATAAGGGAGTCTTGAACTTGAATCCCTAGAATTCTCAGCATTAGAGAACCATAAGGTGATCCTCATTATAGGTTTGGTGGATAGCCTACTTGTCAATGGTGGTAGCCTCTCACATGATGATATGTCTATCACTTAAGCAACTTGCTTAGGTATAGACCAATGTTTGAATGTGGATGAGCTAGCTTGTTGTAACCTAGATTACCTAGTAGTCTAATCCAACTAAGTACAAAACTCAGGATAATGAGACTCATAGAATGATCTCTAGTACTGATGGGCTGAGTGAATCCCATTTGCACTAGGGTAATCTTATGTGTTATCATGGTAATGAACTCACATGCACACACAGGGATGTTGATTATCTTGGTTATCTTAGTAGGTGCATACTTTGTCAAAAGATCTTGCATAGTTATTATATGACTTTTGATTAGGTAACTAGAGTGTTTGAGTCTCTTCAAAACTATCAAATAATATCATATCATATTACATTATCCATTTCATTTTACATCATGTTGTCACATATTTGTCAAAATTACAAAATCCATTACATAAAATGTTATAATAACATGAAAATAACAAAGATACATTTTGTACAGTCTATGGTGCTAGCATATAATGCATCAAATAGTCATCATAAATCCATCATACAAAATTAAATCACATCAATCATTACATCAAATCATACACATTTTTTCTTTATAAAATTTTGTTTCTTAAGTGATGTTCATGAAATAGGATAGATACTGGATAAATATTAGCAATAATATTTAGATGACCACTGACTATTTTATGCATATATTTTAATTTACAAAAGAATATAGAGAAATTATACATATCTACATATCATCAACTCACATCATCTGATAAATACATGCATCCATGTTAGACATTTATCAAAAGCATCATAAAGCATAGAATAAGCATACATATCATAAAGCAATAAAATATGACATAATGATCAAAGCAAAGTCATACATATATATATCCATATCCATATGTAAAATCCAAAAGCTACATCATAGTCCATAAGTTCCCGTAGGCTACAATAAAAGTGAGTCCTCAGACTTCACAAAACCAAAAAGACCAAAAAGAACCATCAGAGTCTGCTAACCATGGTCACGTAGGACCGGTACCTTGACTCTCTCCTCTACCCTTAGTATGAGTCCATCATGAGCTCCCAGACCTACTACCCCCTGATCTGCTACCTCTAGACACCTCCATCCTCTGTGCAGAGCTCAGAGCCCTCATCCGAGTAGATGACTATCCCATCTCACTCCTCTGGCTATGCTATGATCCAATAGCTAATGCTCGATCTGGTATGCACCCCTTAAGGTGCACTATCTCATCCTCCATCATATCCATGTAGGTGCACTCCTCTCGACACCTAGTCTGATAGGTCACCACCAAACCCTAGAGATGTACCATCTCCTCTCGCATCATGGCTAACTCACCACTACTAGACTCCCCATGGCTAGGACCCTATCTATGAACCTATGCCTAAAGTGTAGCTATCAATGCTACCTACCTCTCCATCTCAAGTTGTGCACTCTACACCTATGCCTATAGTAAATCCTAATCACTCTATAACTCTATAATCATAGCATCTCATGCTGCTAATTGTGCCTGCATACCCTGATCTCCAAGGTCCTCCTCATCAAAGCCTATTGGATCTTGTACATCAATCAACTCCACCCTATCCATTGACACACATTGATGCACAACTCGCTCACTTGTGTCTACCTCCTCATCATCTAGAGACTCACCAAAACCCTCCTCATCTGGAGCACCCCTAGCTGCATCCACTACCCTAGTAGCTGCATCCCCTCCTAGTGGTCCCTCCCCTCACCACTATCGTATGACCCACCATGCGTCATACTCCTCTATAGTGCCTGCATCATCCAAATCAAAAACTACCACCTCAGGATCTGACTCCTCTCCCAGTGCCTCTACAACTGGCCATGCTAGAGTCCTCTCATCCCCATGATGATGGTAGACCATCGGCTCCCTAGGTAATCCTTGGCATAGCCCAAACTATCATAGCACATGATCATAAGGGAAGTACTCTCACTCTATCCCATGTCGCCCTATCAACCATCTACCTCGCCGAACTCGATGTAGCTGTGTCTTAGCCTCCCTCTAGTCAGGACAATCCCTGTAGGGTCTCCACTCAATGTCTACCACCTTAAGATATGCAAAATCCTCTACATAGTGCTCAACCTCCCTAGTGTATCTTTGGCTCTAGCCTACCTCACGTGACCTCTTCCATAGCTCTCCATAGCCAATATCCCTGTCTGGTAGCTCTGCTCGAGTGGTCCATGGTAGTCCCCATGGTCTCTCCATAGTAATATGCTACCAAGCCCAAACCTGTAGTAGGAATCTATAGCCCAAACCCTTCCACCCATGAGAGTAGATCTCATATAGCTCATCATATAGTTGTGCTAATAAAGTAGGACCCCAAGCCATCACTATGGGCTCATCCTCTGTACACTCCACAAGAGTGAACACCAACTCTAGTAGGTTCCATGGGAACCTAGCACCTGAAGAGTCGGGTAGTAACATGTTGCTGATCAAGGTCATCAATAGAGTATGCTTAATACCAAGCACACCATCCTGATACCATGAAGCCACTAATATCCCTCCATTGAGAAGATCAACCACTACATCCTCCCAGCATGCCTCGAAGTACCTCCGCACTACGACCTCTCACCGCTTTGTAGGAGAAGATACTATCGGGTGCCCCTCTATCAGAATACGTAGTATCCGATATACATCCTCTAATGTCACTGTCATCTCCCCTATAGCTAAATGGAAAGTATTAGTATGAGGGTCCCATAGATCTATCAATGCAGTCAGATAAGCGCGGTCGCCCACCATAGGATCTAACCGCGTAACTTGCTTCAGACCAATGGCATCGAGCCAACACTAGTATGTAGTAGTAAAATGGTCTCTAGTGACCTAAAAGAGAGTTGAAACTCTATACCGACTCCTAACTATCTGCTCATGTAAAATAGGGTGTCAAAAATGCCCTAAAAATGCATAAAATTTCCTATAAAAATACCAAAAAAACACCTAAAAATGGGCCCTTTTTGGCCCATTTTTTGGCCGTCCCACCTAGGGATGGCCCCCAATTTGGTAGCCATCCCACCCAGGGATGGCCACTAGTGACCATCCCTTACAGGGACGGTCCCCAAAAATGGGTAAAATAGGGTCAATTTGACCCCAAAAATTGCCCTAAAAACCCTAAAAATCATAAAAAAATAGGCATTTAACCCTAATTTTTTGCATATAAAACATAAATAAAAGCTCAATTTTATACATTTCACTACTCCTAGGGTTTCTTAACCATTATTGTAGTTGTAGTAAAGAAATTGTAGCAGAAATCATAAAAACACAATAAAATAGGGCAGAGAAAGACATGTGGTCCATACCCGTTTTGCACCGGCTCCACCACCTGTTGCATCTGCTGGCTGGATCATGTTGTAGGTTGATATTTTTATAGTTATCCACTTCATAAAATCACTCTCCTACCTCTCTCATCTCCAACTTCTCCAAGAAGAATGAAAAAATGAGCTCATATGCCCCATTTTGGGCTTATATAGCTCTAAAAGAAGCCGACCGCCCCTAGGTGGGATGAGCACATATTTGGCTGGCTATCCCACCTTAGGATGGTCATAAATACTTTACTCATCCCCCCTAGGATGGTCACAAAAAAATTGCACTAAAAAAGCTTAAAAATATCAAAAAAATGGGCCAAAAACCCACCAAAAACAAGGTAGAATGGTCACCAAATTAGGAGGGATCAAGATTGAACCTATAATATTTTTGGATGCATAAAAAGTCTCTATTTTACTCCCCAAGAAGGCCTCCATGGCTGGACCACTCCACGGGAATGAAATATTTAGCCTTTTGCTTCCAAAAATATTCATCAAAACAGTCAAAAATCCCCTCCAAACAGGTATATAGTACCATGGGCAAAATAGAGAGTTACCCCAATTAAGTCATATGTGTCAAGCGACTCATCACTTTATCATTGGTCATGCCCTCATTGACTCATCACTTGAGGGGGTAGTCATAATAATGAATTCAAAAATTGAATCAACATTAAAACACTCAGAAGTGTAAATTCCATGCATTCAAAAGAATCTTGGCTAAAGATAAATTTTCAAGCCCATGTTGGGGCAAAGAATCAGCATAAGAAACAAATAGATAGGCTTGACCTCCTTGAAACCTCAGGAATTGACCCATGTAAAGGTTTACAAGAATACAAGGCACCAAGACCTAGTATACCTTAAGCCCCATAAGATTGTTACTACAACATGGTTGAAAGGTATACCTAAAATCGATCCTTCGACTATGTCAATAGCAAGGATTCCAAGAATGTATGCTCTTTCCACAATGGAGGCATCCAAAGTTGATTAGGTTAATGAACAACCTTAATCATTTGATGATTTAGTGATCTATTTTTGCTCAGTGCTTTGTTGCACATAGCGCATCCCAAAATGGGGCATCTGTAGACACCTAAATCATGTAAATCGGATAAGACTATCGATGCTAAAGAACACAAGCTTATACTGAGAGGGGGGGTGAACAGTATAGCACCCACTTTTTACTTTCTTTCCAAACCAATATCAATTAGTGTCCTCAATTACAATTACCAAATATAGCAGTGTGCATTAATAACATAGATAGCAATAGTAAGCAAGTGCACAGATCATCACACACAATTGAGACACAAGATTTAATGTGGTTCCCCCAATGTGGGGTAGTCCACAAGATAATCTCCTTATAATATTTCACAAATAAATAGGGATCCTTATCCCAATACAAATGATTACTTTGATCTGCTCAAAGCTAGGCTATCCACTGATCTACTCAGCTAGGCTATCCACTGATCTGCTCAGCTAGGCTATCCATTGATCTGTTAAGCTAGGCAATCCATTGATATGCTCAGCTAGGCAATTGATGTTGATAAGTTTTTCTATTTCTGTTCTATCTCTTTCACTACTCACAAATCTGCCTCAATGCCTTCTCACAAGGCTCAAATAATCTTGCTCATATGTTGTCCCAAATATGTCCTCAAAGCCTTCATAAAAGGCTCAAGCAATGATGCTCATATGCTATCCCAAATCTGTCCTCAAAGCCTTCACAAAAGGCTCAAGCAATCCTGCTCATATGTTGTCCCAAATCTGTCCTCAAAGCCTTCACAAAAGGCTCAAACAATGATGCTCAAATGTTATCCCAAATCTGTCCACAAATTTGTCCCAAAAGCCTCCTCAAAGGCTCAACCAATCATACACAAAAGTTGTCTCAAATCTGTCCAAAAATTTATCCCAAAAGCCTTCTCAAAGGCTCAACCAATCATGCACAAAAGTTGTCTCAAATCTGTCCACACATTTGTACCAAAACCTTTTCAAAGGCTCAATCAATCACTCTCAAGTAGCACTCAAATCTCAACCACACATCAATGAAGTCAAGGCTCAATGATGAACTCAACAATGAATGGCAATGACTCTCTCAAATGGATGACAACAATGCTCAACAATGTACTCAATAATGTATGACAAATACTCTCTTAAATGGATGACAACAATGCTCAACAATGTACTCAACAATGTATGACAAATACTCTCTTAAATGGATGAAAACAATGTACTCAACAATGTATGACAAATACTCTCTTAAATGGATGACAACAATGCTCAACAATGTACTCTCAAATGGATGGCAAATGAGCTCTCTAATGAAAACTCTCCAAGCAATAACAATGAGAACTTCAACCAACCAAGGACAATCTCCACAAGTGATAGCAATAGGTTCTCAACAATATCTTCCTCATGCAATGTCAATAAGCTCTCAAGAAACTAGCACAACTCCCTCAAGAAAAGAGCTCTCAAATAGCCAACAATGATCTCCACAAGTGACTAGCAAAAGATCTCCTCAATGGTCTCAAATAGAGGCAATGTACTCAACAAGTAACCAACAATACTCTCCTCAAAGCAATAGCAAAAACCTCCTCAATAGTGGCAATACTCTCAATGAACTCCACTAAAGCAATTATAAACTCAAGCATCAATTTTATCCATAAAATTGATTTTCTTATCCATCCACTTCCTCTCAATAGCCAAGGCACATAATCAAGCAATTTGTCTTCAACTTCAAACTCTAACTCATGTGCAAGTCTTCTAACTCAAGATAGCAATTAACTAGGTCTCAAGTTCCTAGTTTAATTTCATAATCAAACCATGCACTAGGACATATACATGTTCAACACTTTACAACCTTATAACTCCCTAATTTCATTAACATAAATAACAAGCACCTATGCTTTTATTTATTTAATTTCACACCTTATAACTCCACAAGTACACACAACAATTTTCAATTATTTAATTCAACACCTTATAACTCCCTATGTACACATAGATAACAAATAATATCTCAACACCTTATAACTCCCTAAGCACACACAACAATCATTTATTTCCAACAAATACCTTATGACTCCCTAAGTTTTGGCAGAAATGATTTAATGCACCACAACTTTGGCAATATCAAATATTACCATGCGCTAGAGATAAATACCTTTTTGACGTAGATCGTAGCCTCCGCAATCTTCAAAAATATTAATGCTTATGCCAAAAATCAATGCGCCTTTATCACCTTCGAACTCGTCAACGATTTGCCCAAAAATCAATGCGCCTTCACACCTCCGTGGGAGTCAAACTCTGTTCCTCCTTGCTAGCATTGTGAAGCGCTTACCACGTGAGCACTGGCCCACATTGGGATTTAATCCCAAACACTTCCTTTAATATTTGTGCTCGGCTGTCAAAACGAAAATAATCTCTCTCAAAAACTTTTGCTCCTGGCGGGATTCGAACGTAGACCTTTCCTATGCAAAGATGATGCCCTGCCAACTACGCTGCCTATCCAGTGTGACGTCAGATCCGGCGGCTTCCTATTTTATCTTTGCCCTCAATTTCAATACTTTATTTTACCTTTCTGCTGCCTCCTTTCGACGACTCTCTCATGCGCTAATTATTCTCTCTTCTCCGCAAAACGAAATAACCAAAGTTTTTCGTTGTTTTATATGCCTTCGAATGACGTCGGAAAACTTTGATTTGCCACCCTAACTTTTGGACGTCGGCGGATAATTTTATTTAAACTTAGACCTTAGAATTATTAAATAAATATTTAATAATTCATCTCTTATCTTTGAAATGGGATATCTCCTTCGTTCTTTTGAATTTTGCCATGAAACTTTTTGCACTTAGGTTTAATTGAAAAAACCTTTTCATCCATCATCATTTGGAGAAGTCTTAGCATATTGGTTTTAATGAAAAACCCTTTCCAATGGTTTTAATAAAAACCCTTTCCATTGGTCTAATTAAAAACCTTTCTGTCGGTTTTAATAAAAACCCTTGCCATTGGTTTTAATAAAAACCTTTACCATTGGTTTTAATAAAAACCATTAATATAATATTTAAAAATTAAATATTATATGCCTCTTGTGCCACAAAACCCTGTATATATCCATGCTCTCCAAAATATCATAAATGATTATTTATGAAGTGCTTTTGCCACCAAAACTCAATGTGATCCATGTGACATCAATGACAACACAAAATAACTCAAATTGCCAACAATCTCCCCCTTTGTCATTGATGGCAACACCTCTAATGCAAAACACCACAATCACTGCAAAAACCATCTCTGAGAATCAAAGTTGCTCCCCCTGACTCAATACTCTCTATGGAGGTTGCTCCCCCTATCTCAATGCTCTCTTTGGAGGCTGCTCCCCCTAACTCAATGCTCTCCCCCTTACTCAAATCTCTCCCCCTTTGACATCAATGGCAAAAGGGACACCTATGGGGCTAAAAGATATGACTCTTAAGCTTAGCCCCTCCACCACCTTCTCTCTTGAGGTGATTAATTTTGGGGTGGGAGTATTTTTACTCCCATATTACATTGTTCCTTTCCTTTGTCAACTTCCTTCCACTTCTTTCTGATATCCTTTTCTTGATGAGTTACATGATCTTCTTGTCTTGAACTTGTTTGACCTTCTTGCCTTGAGACTGCTTGAACTTCTTGCCTTGAACCTATTTGGAGTTGAGTCCTACACCATTTTGCAATATGTCCAAAGTTATTGCATTTAAAACACTTGATATTGTAGCCTTTGGATGGTGCCCATGTTCTGAATTCTTTCTTGAAATCATTTCCATATCCATTCCTTTCCTGAACCTTGTATTGTGAGGTTCTATTTTCATAATCATTATGACCATGACCTCTGAATTGTGTAGTTCTAAGACCAAAACCATGTTGCTCATTTTCTTTGCACTGAGAAGCTCTATGACCAATCTTGTTGCATAAGAAGTGGTGTCCCTGAAAAACATACCTTCTTCCTTTGAAGTTCCTTCTAGAAAAATCAAACTTCTTTGATCCATAGACCCTGCAGTGTATAGCCCTGTGTCCAAATCCATTACAAGAAAAACAATGTCCTTGAAAAGCCCTTTGTTCATCCCTTGGTTCCTCATACCTTTCTTGACCATTATCCTTGTGATCATCTTTGACTTGTGCATTGTATCTTTGATCCTTCCTTGTAGTATCTAAATCCTCTTCCTTAACTTCTTCCTTGCTTTCCTCTTCAAGAATTTCTTTGCCTCTTGAACTTGATTCACCTATCTCAAAACAAGATCCAAATTGGATATTTGGAGCCATAGGAGCTTTGGAAATTTCTTCATGAATCTTAGGTGCTTCCTTGCTTTCATATTTTAGAACTTCCTTTCCTTTTGAGTGTGATTCCCCAAACCTAAAATATGAGACCTTTGGTGCTTTGGAACCTTCCTCTTCTTTCTCTTCATTTGTGTCAAATAGTAAACTGGCATCCATCTCTATTGTCTCTGAAATACATGTTTCCTTCTCAGTGAAAATGTCTTGGCCTTTTGAATCATGTGATGGATCAACCTTCTCAAGTATAAAGCATCTCAATTCTTTTAGATTCTCCTTAACCTCTTGTAGTTGCTCATGGATATCATTGAAGTCTTCTTTTAGATCAACTGAGACATCTATCTTTCTTGAAATATCCTCTTGTTTAACTTCTTCTATTTGGAGTGGAAGTTCTTCATCTACTTCTTTTATCCCATAGAAAAACCCTTCTTCATCTTCACTGTCATTGAGATCACTATCATCTTCTACAGCAAACAAACTCTCATGATTTCTTTGACCATGCATGTTTCCTTGATGTGTCATTTCATCTTCACTATCACTGAAACCATTGCAATATCCTGATCTGTGATCTCTTTGACCACACACAAAATATTGTTCTCTTTCACCTTCTATTCCTAGGAATAGATGTTCTTCCTTTTCATCATCTGACTTGTCTCTATCGTTGTGATCTGAGCTATCATTTTCTTCTTCAATGTAGAAAGTTTTCTTTGTCTTATGAAAACTTTTCTTCTTCTCATGCTTGCTTTGCTTGTACCTGTCATATTTGTCATGCTTATGCTTTCCTTCTTCTTTTCTACTGTGACCCTATTTTTCATCATCACTATTTTCTTCATGTGGACACTTGTTTGCATAGTGACCATAATCACCACACTTGTAGCATTTGACTTTCTTCATATCCCTGTAATTTTTGAAGACCTTTTTCTTTTTGATGAAGTTAGCTTCCTCATCATTATCTGAATCACTATCTATTTCTGGATATTTCCCTTTCTTTTTCTCTGAAGTCTTGAATGCAATTTCTTTCATTTTAGCTTGATGCTTTTCTATCCTCATTTCATAAGTTGTGAGAGTTCCTTGTAGTTCTTCCATTGTTAGCTTGTCAATATCCATTGTTTCTTCTATCGCTGAAACCTTTGCATCATACTTCATGGGAAGTGATCTCAAAACCTTTTGAGTAACATCTGATTCTTTCATCTCAAATCCTAGGCCTCTCATGATGTTAGCAATCTCATCAACTCTAAGTAAAAACTTTGTAATATCTTCAGAATCTTCCATTTTCAATTCCTCGAATCTTCTTCTATGAGTTTGTAGTTTTGCCAACTTTACCTTGGAATCTCCTTCATAGGTATTCCGCAACTTGGTCCACATTTCATTAGCTGAATTACATACCATGACTTTTGCAAAATCTGTCTCACGTAGCCCACTCAGAATACAATTCATTGCCCTTGCATTGATCTCAACCAATTTCTTGATAGTCTTATCTATCTCGGGATCACCTTCAACCTTATACTCTTTTGCAACCATCTGCCATACCTCATATCCTTGTGATATCAAGTAGTTCTTCATTCTCATGCTCCAAAAAGCATAATTGTTACCATCAAATAGTGGAGCCTTACTTGTAGATGATCCATTCTGTGAAGCCATCTATGTTCTTGTAGAATCTTCCCTCAAGATGTTAGCCTTTCCTAAGGAACCCGCTCTGATACCAATTGAAGAACACAAGCTTATACTGAGAGGGGGGGGTATGAAAAGTATAGCGCCCACTTTTTACTTTCTTTCCAAACCAATATCAATTAGTGTCCTCAATTGCAATTACCAAATATAGCAGTGTGCATTAATAACATAGATAGCAATAGTAAGCAAGTGCATAGATCATCACACACAATTGAGACACAAGATTTAACGTGGTTCCCCCAATGTGGGGTAGTCCACAAGATAATCTCCTTATAATATTTCACAAAGAAATAGGGATCCTTATCCCAATACAAATGATTACTTTGATCTGCTCAAAGCTAGGCTATCCACTGATCTGCTCAGCTAGGCTATCCATGATTTTAGCTAGGCACATCCACTGATCTGCTCAGCTAGGCTATCCATTGATCTGCTCAGCTAGGCTATCCACTGATCTGCTCAGCTAGGCACTCCACTGATCTACTCAGCTAGGCAATCCACTGATCTTCTCAGCTAGGCAATTGATGTTGATGAGTTTTTTTTTTGTTCTATCTCTTTCACTGCTCATAAATATACCTCAATGCCTTCTCACAAGGCTCAAACAATCCTGCTCATATGTTGTCCCAAATATCTCCTCAAAGCCTTCATAAAAGGCTCAAGCAATGATGCTCATATGCTGTCCCAAATCTGTCCTCAAAGCCTTCACAAAAGGCTCAAGCAATCCTGCTCATATGTTGTCCCAAATCTGTCCTCAAAGCCTTCACAAAAGGCTCAAGCAATGATGCTCAAATGCTGTCCCAAATCTGTCCATAAATCTGTCACAAAAGCCTTCTCAAAGGCTCAACCAATCATACACAAAAGTTGTCTCAAATCTGTCCAGAAATCTATCCCAAAAGCCTTCTCAAAGGCTCAACCAATCATGCACAATTAGCACTCAAATATCAACCACACATCAACGAAGTCAAGGCTCAAGGATGAACTCAACAATGAATGGCAATGACTCTCTCAAATGGATGACAACAATGCTCAACAATGTACTCAACAATGTATGACAAATACTCTCTTAAATGGATGACAATTAAGTAAAATATTTAAATGGATGACAACAATGCTCAACAATGTACTCTCAAATGGATGGCAAATGAGCTCTCTAATGAAAACTCTCCAAGCAATAACAATGAGAACTTCAACCAACCAAGGACAATCTCCACAAGTGATAGCAATAGGTTCTCAACAATATCTTCCTCATGCAATTTCAATAAGCTCTCAAGAAACTAGCACAACTCCCTCAAGCAAAGAGCTCTCAAATAGCCAACAATGATCTCCACAAGTGACTAGCAAAAGATCTCCTCAATGGTCTCAAATAGAGGTAATGTACTCAACAAGTAACCAACAATACTCTCCTCAAAGAAATAGCAAAAACCTCCTCAATAGTGGCAATACTCTCAATGAACTCCACTAAAGCAATTATAAACTCAAGCATCAATTTTATCCATAAAATTGATTTTCTTATCCATCCACTTCCTCTCAATATCCAAGGCACATAATCAAGCAATTTGTCTTCAACTTCAAACTCTAACTCATGTGCAAGTCTTCTAACTCAAGATAACAATTAACTAGATCTCAAGTTCCTAGTTTAATTTCATAATCAAACCATGCACTAGGACATATACATGTTCAACACTTTACAACCTTATAACTCCCTAATTTCATTAACATAAATAACAAGCACCTATGCTTTTATTTATTTAATTTCACACCTTATAACTCCACAAGTACACACAACAATTTTCAATTATTTAATTCAACACCTTATAACTCCCTATGTACACACAGATAACAAATAATATCTCAACACCTTATAACTCCCTAAGCACACACATCAATAATTTATTTCCAACAAATACCTTATGACTCCCTAAGTTTTGGCAGAAATGATTTAATGCACCACAACTTTGGCAATATCAAATATTACCATGCGCTAGAGATAAATACCTTTTTGATGTAGATCGTAGCCTCTACAATCTTCAAAAATGTTAATGCTTATGCCAAAAATCAATGTGCCTTTATCACCTTCGAACTCGTCAACGATTTGCCCAAAAATCAATGCGCCTTCACACCTCCATGGGAGTCGAACTCTGTTCCTCCTTGCTAGCGCTGTGAAGCACTTACCACGTGAGCACTGGCCCACATTGGGATTTAATCCCAAACACTTCCTTTAATATTTGTGCTCGACTGTCAAAACGAAAATAATCTCTCTCAAAAACTTTTGCTCCTGGCAAGATTCGAACACAGACCTTTCCTGTGCAAATATGATGCCCTGCCAACTGCGCTACCTGTCCAGTGTGACGTCAGATCCAATGGCTTCCTATTTTATATTTGCCCTCGATTTCAATACTTTATTTTACCTTTCCGCTGCCTCCTTTCGACAACTCTCTCATGCGCTAATTATTCTCTCTTCTCCGCAAATGAAATAACCAAAGTTTTTCGTTGTTTTATATGCCTTCGAATGACGTCGGCAAACTTTGATTTGCCACCCTAACTTTTGTACGTCGGCGGATAATTTGATTTAAACTTAGACCTTAGAATTATTAAATAAATATTTAATAATTCATCTCTTATCTTTGAAATGGGATATCTCCTTCGTTCTTTTGAATTTTGCCATGAAACTTTTTGCACTTAGGTTTAATTGAAAAAACCTTTTCATCCATCATCATTTGGAGAAGTCTTAGCATATTGGTTTTAATGAAAAACCCTTTCCAATGGTTTTAATAAAAACCCTTTCCATTGGTCTAATTAAAAACCTTTCCGTCGGTTTTAATAAAAACCCTTGCCATTGGTTTTAATAAAAACCTTTACCATTGGTTTTAATAAAAACCATTAATATAATATTTAAAAATTAAATATTATATGCCTCTTGTGCCACAAAACCCTGTATATATCCATGCTCTCCAAAATATCATAAATGATTATTTATGAAGTGCTTTTGCCACCAAAACTCAATGTGATCCATGTGACATCAATGACAACACAAAATAACTCAAATTGCCAAAAAGTGCATCACATATGCCCCTCTTATCGACAACATATGGCCCTATTGGGCACCCCTCTATTCTTGCATAAGGCTTACATAAGTCTCCAAAACTCATTTTGGAGGTTTCCTAGCAGTTTTGGGGCACCTCCTGGTGACCGTCCCACCTAGGGACGACCATTCATAACCATCCCTAGGTGGGATGGCCCCTACCTAAACCCTTGAAAAAGTTAAAGGATGTGCTAAATGGCAATCAAATACTACCATTAACATGTCCAATCACCCCAAATTGATTGGGGACCTACAATTAGATTGTGGGACAGTATATTGGAAGCCCAAAATGGGCAACCTTCCCTCCCCTATGCATGTTAAGGAATAGGACACATGGCGGCACTTGCCTCATATGGAAAAACATGCCCCTTTTTTCTAGATGCCCTTTTGGGCTATAAAATAAGGTGAAGACACCCAATTTTAGAGAGAGGATAGAAGCATTTTGAGCAACAAAGTGCTACACAATTTGATCCTCACCTTTTGCAAACCAAAACTCACCCTACCTTAGCCTTGAAACCCTCTTCATTCGAAGGTGATTTTAGGGGCAATAGGAAGTCATCCAACCATCCCCAACCGGCCAAATTGAAGTTATATTTGGTCCCATCTGTCGAAAACACTCCCATACTAGTTTTGGACCAAATCCCTTGAGCATAGGTAACAAAAATAAGGCATATTTGTGACCGCCCCACCTAGGGACGATTAGCAGTCAGTATTCGTCACAACTAGGTACGGCCATAAAAAAAAAAGTAATTTGGGTAAAATTCCTCCAAAAACCCCTTAGGAATGCCTAGATGAACCTCTGGTCCAAATTTGGTATAATTTGGAGTAGATTTTATGCCATATTTGAGGTCCCTAATGTTGCAGGTTTAGTTGTCCCTATCAGGGACGATCACTATTTCTACAAATTTTTACCATTAATATTTCTTCCAAATCTCCTCATTTACATTTATATTAGCTTACAATATGTTTATACAGCATTTATATTAATTTCCATGTGTATTGATCAGTTTTTGATGTTGTAGATGAATCTTCTTTTCTATGGTTTCATTGCTTTTATTCTTAACACATTTGCTATTAACCCCATTTCAATCCCTTGTGTGTAGATACATGAATGCTAGAAAGGAGGGAGGAGATAAATAGGCATAAGTATGTCATCCCAAAACTAGCTCTCAATTGTGGGAAGCGTAGTTTCACACCATATATAGAACTTCACCTTAAATGCCCCTTTCAAGGGACTAGATCCCTTGATACATTGTAATGGAATTTGTATCAAAATATGTAAAGGCCCTCAAGGAGATGAATTTGTAATCACATTTGAATATATTAATGAATCAATAGAAGGATAAATCCATTGTTTTTTTTATACATTTGCTTCCTTTCATTTAGATTACAATTTTATGCTATTTTCCTGTGAATGCTTGTATACTGCTTTTCCATTGCAATAGAGTGCCCTTAAGGCGATGTCGTGAAATTTGCTTATTCAGGATAAATAACTTGTCTTGATACCTATTATACAACTCCAAGATAGGTGTCATATTAGAATGCTTTATAGGAATACATCTTATGTTTTTAAGCGATATGTCACTCATTGTTATCTTTTGTAGGGAATTTTAAGACACTTAGACACACATTATTTGAAAGATGACAATTACGATATAAAGCTTGTAAATCCTTTATTGCATATCTTCAATATTATATAGGTTTATTATGTAGAAAAAATTGTAATCATTCTTTGAAATTATGAGCACTCTATTAGTCTCTTGTTGTAACCTTACATATTAAAAATTTGAGTATATTGTCTTCTTAATTATCTATGAAGGTTTTTCCTTTACGAGTTTCTCCTTAAATTTTTTCTCTTATCTCTTCTGTGATTGTTTCTTGCAAGTAGAATATATATTTTTTATTTGGTTATATGGGATTAAAACAAGCCCCACTTGTATTATATTATGACCACCTATTGTTATTACAACAACTTGACTATTATTTGTGTATCTCTTGGTAAGCTCAAACCTAAGTCTTCTCCTTGAAAGTTGAGAAATTTTAACTGGTTGAGCTAATACCATTTGATATTATATGTAAAATACCTTTTTTAATGGATTATATGGGATTGAAATAGGTCCCACCAATATTATATAGCTAGTATGCATATATCACTTGGCAATATTTGAACCTTGATCTCCTCCTTGAAAGTTGAGGAATATAACTAGTTGAGATAATGTCATTTGATCTTATATGAAAAAGAGGTCAAAGAAGAAGAGATATTAAGGTAGAATACTAAAAAATATATTTTTTCTTATATTGTAACTTTCAATTAAAAATAACTAGTAGTCTTTTGAAGGATACCATAGTGGTATGTATTTGGGTTTTTATCCAGGAGAACCAAGCTCAAGCCTTGGTACAAAGAAATTGAGACCCTTTCAAAATCATGATTTACCTTAAAAAAATTTACCCGTGAGGTATACTGTAGTGGTAAGTCCTTGGGTTTTCATATAGGAGATCCAATTTCAAACCCCAATACGAGGGGACTAGGGACCCCTCATAAAAACCTATGTAAAATCAATTTGTTTAGTCTTGTAGGAATACCATAGTAGTAATTCCTCGGGTTTTCATCTAGGAGACCCAATTTCAAACCCTGGTACAAGAGAATCAAGACCCCTCATAAAAACCCACACTTTACCCAAATATTTTGTCTCAAGAGGGATATCGTAGTGGTAAGTCCTTGGATTTTCATCCAAGAGAAGACAAAATTTCAAACCCTAATAAGAGGGGATTGGGATCCCTCATAAAAACTTGTGCTTTACCCTAATACTTTTATCCTATGATTGATACCATAGTGGTATATCTTTGGATTTTCATTAAAAGGACCCAAGTTCAAACCCCAATACAAGGGGACTAGGACCCATTTCAAAAACGTGTGCTTTACCCTAAAATTTGAAGTTCAAACCCAATATGTCTTTGGTTTTTCATTTAAAAGACCCAAGTTCAAACCCTAATACAATGGGACTAGGAATTATTTCAAAAGCCTATGCTTTACCCTAAAATTTGAAGTTCAAACCCTGATACAAGGGGACCAAGATCCCTCCTAAAAACTCGTGCTTTATTCTAACATTATTTAAAATACATGAGGGGTACTGTAGTGGTAAGTCCTTGGGTTCTCATCCAGGAGATCGAATTTCAAACCCCAATACAAGGGGACCAGGACTCGTTATAAAAATGTGTGCTTTATCCTAATATTTTTTAAAACCCATGAGGGATACCATAATGGTAAGTCCTTGAGTTTTCATCTAGGAAACCCAAGTTTAAACCCTGGTATAAGCAAACCAGGACCCCTCATAAAAACCCATGTAAACCCAATATTTAGCCCAAGAGGGATACCATAGTGGTAAATTCTTGGATTTTCATCCAAGAGACCCAAATTCAAACCCCAATAAGAGGGGACTGAGACCCCTCATAAAAACATGAACTTTACCCTAACATTTACTTGTGAGGGATACCATAATGGTAATTCCTTGAATTTTCATCTAGGAGATCCAAGTTCAAACCTCAATACCAAGGGACTGAGACCCCTCATAAAATCCCATGTAAACTCAATGTTTTATACCAGGAGATCCAAGTTTAAACCTTAATACGAGGGGACTAGGACCCCTTATAAAAACTTGTGTAAACTTAAATTTTGGTCCTAGTAAAGATACCATAGTGGTAAGTCCTTGGGTTTTCATCTAGGATACCCACATTAAAACCTTGATATGAGGGAATAAGATCTGCTCATAAAAACCTATGCTTTACCTTAACATTTTTTTATGTTTTGCCCTAAAATTTTTGTCCTGAGAGGGATACCATAGTGGTAGTCTTTGGGTTTTCATCTAGGATATCCAAGTTCAAACCCCAATATCAGGGGACTAGGACCCCTCATAAAAATTATGCTTTACCCTAACATTTTAGCCTATAAAAGGATATGCTAGTTGGTAGCAACAAAGTGCTTACCAGTGGGTTGCCCCAATTTGATTCCTTGGACGATCGAAGTCTCATTAACTTCATCTTTACCTAGCGGGCTATGGGTTATAGAAGTTACCTACACAACAAAAATATATATATTATAAATCATTATAAAACAATGCTGAATGAGACAAAATATATGAACATAGCTCAAATTTGAATTATTACATCTCATGGACACTATGATAAAATGACTCTGATAATAATTTAGTTATAATATAATATTGCCAAAGTTATTTCAATCCAAATAACCCTTTTAAAAACATGATAAAAATTACAAATTTTGATATAATAATTTATTATTAAATAACTTATCCCACCTTTAAAACAACTCTCTAAAAAAATATTTTTTTGTTAAAGCCTCAAAGTTCAAATTAAGCACCCAGGTGTTGTAGTTGAGTTGGAGAGGAGAGAGCAATCCTCCAAGGGAGGTCCCAGGTTCGAATCTCCACCCTACAAAAAAGTTGAATTGGGTACCCAAAATCCAATTGATAATGTTGGTGTGGGTAGGGCCGGGCACGACTCCCGGGTGACTTTGATGGTGTATAACCCCTTGGTCGTGGTCTCTCAGACTAAGGTGGCCCCACAAGGGATTTTTTGCTTTAAAAAAAGTTCAAAGTAATATTCTTACCAAATATTTTCTACAAAGAAGAGGATATCACAAACCTTTTAGATACAACTTGTGTGAGAATGATTTAGAAACATTAGACCATTTACTTCTTCGTTGTCCCTTTGGTCACAACATTTGGGATTTTTTTTGGGAAAATATGAGAATATAATGGGTAGCCCCATCAACATAGAAATATATGATGAAATGTTGAATTAATTATTTCAAAGCCAAAGCATTATCTATTCCATTCAAGATTGGTCCTACCATTATTTGTTGGAATTTATGGTCTAAATGGAATAATAAAGTTTTTAAAAATATATTTCAAATTTATATCCAATTTTAGAATTGTATTATTGCCTCTCTTGCAAATGTATAAGGATATGGTGTTCATCATGGTAGTCCTAGTTATAGAAAAATAAAATGAAGAATATATTTGATAAAATGGTAAACTAGCTATAGTTTAATTAACTTGATAACAAATATAATATTTTGATAGGAGTGGACCCCAATAAAAGCCACATATAGCTTATTTATAAAAAATAAAAATTAATTTAAATTAATACATTATTATTTTTAATAGTTTATATGGGATTGAAATGAACTCCACTCGTATTACATCATTACCATATAGTGGTGTAACAACAAAGCTTGGATATTATCCATGTATCATTTGGCAAGATTTGAACCTGGATCTTCTTGAAATATTGGGGAATATAATCAGTTGAACTAATGCCTCTTGATAGAATTAATACATTATTGATACTAATAAAATATGTATTGATAAATTTAATTTAATGTATTAGTGGTAATCTATCTTCCTTTGTATTATTTTGATCATGAATCCTCTTATTTTATCTCTTCTTTCCTTGACTTTATAACATCTAACACCATTATTTTCCTTCCCCATCCATAACTCCCATAACATTTAATCCATGCTCCCCTACACCTCTAGATTGTGTTTTTAAATCCATTTTCAAGGTTAGACCAAGATTATATCAATATTACTTGATTTCTAATATATTTAAGTTATAGTACATTATATAGATTTTATTTCATATTTATTCTTAAGCATATAGTAGAGGAGTCTATAATACCTAAAATATTTGGTGAACATTTCTCATTTAAGGAGAGGATGTTAAGAGGCAACAAAAGAAGGGAGAAAATTAGAAACTGTAGATTAAAGATACAACACCAAACAGAAATAAAGAAATCACAATAAAGGAATGGAGAACAGTTGTACAAAATGAATGATTTTTATTAATCAATGGAGTTTAGAAACTCCTTTTAAGTACAACAGGGCCTGTAACCCTTTTCGTGATACAAAGTTACAATTTGTGCTAGGGTTCTCCGAAACCCTAGCTGGCACAATGTGGTGGCGTCTCCGAAGAATGTATCCTTAACCTCAACGGAATGAGTGGGCTTCGTTGTATCCTTTGGCTCGGACCACTCCGAGCTTAAGCGACTGCTATCAACAAATCAGATCTACCACTAGAATCCTGCACACATTAAAATTATCAAAGAGTTAGAAACTAATAAGAGGGCTCCACTGTGTGAGCCCTCAGAAACAGTCTAAAACCCTAGATTTATGAAATAAAAATAAACAGAATGCAGAATTCAACAACAGATTAATACATAAAGAAAGATTACTTGCTTTAGACGAATCTATACCTTTTCCTGTTAACGCGGCGAGACCAGGCGGCGGCGATGGATGCGACGAAAGGGTTTAGTTCAGACTTAGGGCCGTAGAAGACTCAGAAGACTCAGGATTAACAGCAATAGCCAACTCCAGACTTAGATTGGAAAGATAGGTAGGTTTAGCCGAAGAGATAGATAGGGTTTGAGCCATCAAGGTGACTCAATTTATAATCTACTCTTAGGGCACACTTTAGGGTTTTAACGACACTTTGAACGTGTGGCTAAGATTAAAGTGGATCCAAGGGTAGAGAATAAATCTAGGTTGTGAAACGGATTAAGATGGATGGACGGATGAGATTAAATGAAGGATGGACGGCTCGGATTAAATCACTTAAACTTTATTTATATATATATTAAAATATATTAAAATATTAAAATATATATAAAAATATTAATTTAAATAAATTTGGGGATGAAAAATGGCGGGAAAGGTGAAATTGGGCCAAATAATGGTGGGAAAGTGTGGATTTGGGCCAAATAATGGCGGGAAGGATGGATGACTGACACGTGGCTGACAGGAAGGTATAGATGACTTACAAGTGGCTGGATTTTGGTGTCTACAGATGCCCCTTTTTGAGCTGCTTTGTGTGAAGACACAATGCAGCACAAAAACTTAAGACACCTGAAAAGCTGGATCAGACGCAACTCTCTCTCAAGACTAAAGCACAACTTTGAAGACCAAAGAATAAAAGAATATTTAAAAATTTTCAGCTTACCCCCTCAATTGGCGAGCGAGAATGGTTCTCACAAGCCAATTGGAAGAAATTCGGAAGATAATGAACCGTTTTTGCCCCAACGGTGAAAAAAGGGGTTGGTGCATGCACCATCTGTTTATGTCCCAACAGAAAAGGGGTTGGTGTACAAACCAGAAAGAATATGATTGAAGACGATATGAGTGATGTGAAAGATGGACCGTTTTCTGCCCCAACGGTTATAAAGGGATTTTTGCCAAACTGTAAATTCCATGATCATGTAAGATGAATTCCACTATAGGAAAATTAGAAATTGATAACGGATGCCCCAACTCCTGTGTGTGAATCCATACTAGTTGATGAAATTGCCTTGTTGGCGCCATTGATATGGAGAGATGAAAGATGCATGAAAGAGTCCAGAACTCAGAGATGCTCCTAGTGACTGTATGGATAATTCCTCGGGTCGGAACCAATCAACCTAGGTAGCCACAATCTCTAGCAAGACTTAAAATAATGACGATATGAAAGATTGTCCATGTTTATGGCCCCATGAACTAGGCCATCAATGACAAGTGTTGAGCAAATTAATCTTGGTATGAGGTCACTTGAAAAGTAGAATACCCAAAATTGATTTCCAATTTTCAAACAATGAAATAATTGATGATGATAAATGGTAAGTGTCCTTATGGTGGTTTAATCCTCTTACCGAATTGCATGGATTCAAATCGCTGCAATCGCCAAGGTGATAGAATATACCACTAGATACGAGGTTTACTTTAATTTGATTTGGCAAAAATATGCATGATGAAAGAAGAATGAAATTGACGATAGATCAGAAGAATTGATGAATGTGGTTAATTTTGTGAAGGTTTTGAATATTTTTAACCCAATTTGTAAAACAATGATGAATGATGCGCTTTTTGAGCGAAATGACAAAATTTGTGTCCAAAACTCGTTGTAACCTTCACAAAATGTTTTATTATGATAAGAAGAATGGATGAATGCAATTTGATGAAATTTGGAGGAGGTAAGCTTCAATTTTGTAAGTTTTGTTCCTTTATTCAATACTGACACCAAACGCCGGTCTGCGTTTGTGGTTGGCAGAGACGCCCGCCGGTGTTTAGGCGCTCTACAGACGTAGGACTGCGTCTGAATCCGCCATGAAATGCCCTACTGCGTTTCAGGGCGCCAAAATCAGCTATTTAAACAGTTTCAGCGAGAATTTCGCTCATTTGTGCGTTCGAGCTTAAGAGAAGTGCGTCTGAGGGAGTGGAGTGAAGTGGAGTGAAAGGTTGTGTGGGAGAGTGAAGCACGCGGGAGCTATGGCGGAGATGGGAGCGGACGCGCCAGTGCAGCCAGCCGAGGTATTTGTTCATTTAAGCAAGTACTTATTATGTGTTTTTTTTTTTTTTTTAAAAAATTTGTAACAAATTTTTGTTTTGTTGTTTTGCAGCTTAGGGTGTTAGAGGCACGACACCGATTCTCCCCTATCATTCCGGGGATGAGGAGGTCGTTGTCCCAGGAATACTGGGAGATATTGGATGCAGTGGGGCTAGCGGAGGCAGCCCGGTTGGAGGTAGTTCGGGCGGATGAGGGCCTCGTTGCCGAGAGGTGGGATCCGATCGGGGACGTTCGCCCGAGGAGAGATGAGGTGAGCTTGAGGATGTACCGCACCAGGTGCCTGGAGGGGCGGGGGAGGTTGGAGAGATAGGGCCAGGAGATGGCCAAGGTGTTTGGGGATGAGAGGGAGATGGTGGAGAGGCCTAGGAGAGGTCGCGGAGAGGCTAGGGAGGGGGGGGGGGGGGGGGGGGGTGGGGGGGGTGGGGGAGAGGGGGGGGATGGGTGGGAGGGGATGGCGGGGGCTGGATGGAGTGACTGGGGTGCCCCGGATGATGGGGGACGAGACTCGGGAGCTAGCGGAGCGGGAGCGATGGCACGGGATAGACATAGCTAGGCTTAGGTCTAGGACTCGTTACATTGAGGCTCTAGAGGACACATTGTTTAGGCATCACATTGTGTTGCCTGATCCTCCATCCTCCTCTGTCTCTAGGCGTAGTGAGTCTAGGCACACCACTAGGTCTAGGGCTCCTACTAGGTCTCAGGGGTCCTCTTTTGATGGTTAGCTTAGTGCTTAGATGCACTCTTTATGAGCCTTGGTGCTCTATTGTATATTGTAGCCTTTTGGCATTCATTGTACAGTTTGACCTTTATACATATATATATATCATGGCTTTTATTTATTTGGTGTTTTACTCTCTTTTGTGTGAATGCCTATGTTTTTGTGATGCATGTTTTTATATGTTTTAATGTTTTTGATGCATATGTGATGGAATGGAATGCAAACTTATAGATGATTAATGCGAGACTAAGTATATAACATACAAATCTATGGATGATTAAATAAGACTAAGTAAATGAAATATGCACTAAGAAGCACTCATACTTTTAGATAGTTAGATTTAGCCAACTGTTATCATAATTGTTTAATCAGGGGCACCGAACTTGGTGGCTTGTGAATGGATGACGTATGGAATGACATGAATATGGAAGAAGATATGGAGGGTGATATGGAAGAAGATATGGAGGTTGATATGGAAGACTGTTTTACAAAGACTCAAACATGCTAGTGGTATCAAACAAACTTACTAACACTGCCTAATTCAACTAGGACCAAATGTGTGTGCATGCGAGTTCATTAACCAAATCAGAAGCATGGTAGTGACTCTAGGCAATCAAAAACCTGTGTGTGTGCAAGTGTGTTCATTAACCTCATCTTGCATAAATTAGGTAACCCTGTTATGGAGAAGACCCCGAAGCTAGTTTGTCCGTATGAGCATTGAGAGGTCTCTTTTTGAGGAGAGACATGTCGCCACGCAATGAGTATACTCCACTTGCCAGTCAAGCGTCTATAGCCCCGGTGAAGGTTAACTCCATAGTCCATGTTGTTTTTGACCTTTGTAAGCCTTGGGGATGACTACCTATCCGTCTGATTGGACAAGTAGTACGATCCTTACAACTTATTTGGGATCGGTGGTGTGTGAAAAATGTTCATTTCCTTAGAGCTTTGGGGAATCGGATTCTCAACCGAAGTATGATGAGAATTTTACCCTATCCTTACTACTCTGTTTATATTTATATTTTGTGATTGCTTGTGATAGTGGTAAGAACCACTTTTTTATGGACTATGTTTGCATGATAGGACAAACGAGGATTACCCTTTTCACTTCAAGGCACAACCCAAGGATGGTGTTATCTCTCTTTGACACAAGATGTTTTTAAGATGTGAAAATGTGATAGGTTCAAGACCGCTTTTGAAATCATTTCCCAATACTCAAGATTTTATTTAGTGTAATTTGTGATATGGCCCTAGAGAACTTTGACATGCATTTCGAAGTTTGCTTAAAACACTAGGAATGGATGAGTGACTGAAAACATTTTGGCAATGTAAATATGTGCAAATGGAAAATGGGTGTACGAATGACAATTCGGTTTGATGGATTTTATGAAGGTGCCCCTGATTAAGGCAACATGACTTTTGCTTGACCAAATTTTATATCCAAAAGATAGAATGGTCTCTAACATGATATGCAACTATGGCTGAAAATGAAATGTTATGGTTTTCAATGAGATGTATGCACATGAAATGCAATGTTTTTGAATGAGATGTATGCAACTAACAATGAAATGCAAATTCTTTTTATTTTATTTGTTTTTTTTTTTTTTTTTTTTGTTGTACAAGCCATGTATATATGTACATATAAAATTCAAACTATGCGTAGAATGCCCTCAAGTGTATAACATTAAGTGGTTCGGGTTCTTCCTCTCCCTCTAAACTGGCAAGTCTATAAGTTCCATTACCCACTCTTTCGGTGACCATATATGGACCTAACCAATTAGCCGCGAATTTATCTCGAAGATGCGGCAATGCATTGGTGTTTTGTTGATTCTCTTTAAGGACAAGATCCCCTACTTGAAATTCTCTTAGATGAACTTTGGCATTGTAAGCACGTTTCAATCGGTGGGACGAGGCGGAGCTAGCGGAGACGCTAAGTGCTTGATGTCATCAAAGGCTTTCCGACACTCATCTGTCCATGAAAATTGTACCCCCTTTTGTAGTAGGTGGCAAAATGGCCTACATTTATGAGAAAGTTGTGCAATAAAGCGACGGATTGAATTAATCTTTCCTTGCAAACTACGCAACTCCTTCAAATTAGTTGGGGGACACATTTCCATAATGGCTTTGACCTTGTTTGGGTCCACCTCAATACCTCGTTTAGAGATAATAAAACCTAGGAGTTTGGCCTGAGGTAACACCAAAGACACATTTCTTAGGGTTCAACCTTACTTTATGCTCTAGAAGTCTATCAAAAACTTTTTCCAATACATCAAAATGCTCTTGTCGAGTTTTAGATTTTGCCAATAAATCATCCACATAATCTTCGATAATCTTATGCATATAATCATGGAAAATATAAGTCATGGCTCGTTGATAGGTTGCACCTGCGTTCTTAAGGCCAAAGGGCATCACCCTGTAACAAAAAGTTCCCCAAGGTGTGGTAAATGTTGTTTTGTGTTGATCTTCAGGGTTTATTCGAATCCGGTTGTATCCCGAAAATCCATCCATGAACGAAAGCATTTCATGACCAGCGCGGGTGTCGACAAGAGTATCAATGTTTGGAAGAGGAAAGTCATCCTTAGGACACGCTTTATTTAGATCTCAAAAATCGGTGCAAACACGTATTCCCCCGTTAGGCTTGCGAACGGGTACCATGTTAGAAAGCCACTCTGGATAATCAATCGGGACGACAAATTTAACATCCAAAAGTTTCTGAATCTCCGATTTAACTATGAGGGCCACGGTAGGATGCATTTTCCTAAGTTTCTGTTTGACAGGTTTAGCATCTTTTTGTAAGGTGAGGTTATGGACAACCAAATTAGGGTCTAGGCCTGGCATGTCTTTGTAAGACCATGCAAATATCTCCTTCTTCCGCTTGAGTAGAGCAATCATTTGCTCTTGTTCCTCTGATGATAGACTTTTAGCCGGTTTCACAATTTGGGTGCCATCTTGGCCTGGACTAAGGTCTACATCGATAGTTTCTTCAATAGACATGTGGGAACCTTCCTCAAGCCAATGGGGAGTAGGGATCAGATTTATGTCATCTAAAATGTCATCAAGCTCCTGTGCCTTGCTCTCGTCTATGTCTGCCTGGAAGACCTCCGGCTTAGAAGATGAAGGTGAATGTGGAGGTGAAGGAGGAATGTAGTTGGCGGAAGCCCTTAACAATTCCTCGAAAAGGATGAACTCTGAAATAGATGGAGGGGATGAAATTCGATCCATGCCAATCAAGCTTGGGTTGATCGGGATTGGCTTATCCGGATCATATGGATTATGGAGCGGGGTGAATAAGTCTTCAAAATTCATTGTCGACTTATGGAAGAAAGGATGGGCGGAATGGAAGGGAAAACCGGTGAAGACCTCGGAAGACCTGAAATGCAAAACAACATAGTTTTTCAGTTTTTTTTTTTTTTTTTTGTAGTTTGAGTTTTTTTTTTTTTTTTTGTAGTGGTGAAAACCACTATTACACACATACATAAAGCAATAAAGTATTTTTATATATTTTGATTTTTTTTTTTTTTGGGAATTTTCTGATTTTTTTTTTTTTTGGTAGTGGTGAAAACCACTATTTTAGTATATACATATAATACGGGTTTGGATTATGGCTTATGGATGTGGCGGAGGGGGTGGTTCACCTCGTTCTTGTGGAAGAAGCAAGCGAAAGATGGCCTCTTGGAGAGGGAACAATTGGAGATAAAACTCGTCTTGTTCGGTGAGGGGAACAATGGGCGCCGACTCTTCTTCAGATTCATCACCATTTGACATGACGTCAAATTCTTCATAGGCTTCATCTTCGGATTCGTCGGGGTGGAGGATTTCTTCTTCTGAATTAAGATTAATGCTTTGAAAAGCTTGTTCAAAAGAAGAAAGGGATGGAAGTGGTTGGTAGCCCAGACCAAAACGCTCAGTGGGTCTCTGGTATGGCATATCGATGCGTTCAGTTACCCCTTGCTCGTATCGACCTAGGCCAAATTGCTGCCAATTATGTCTATGGAAATAGCGAGAGGGAAAACCCTCCATCCTTTCGATATTGGCAGGGACTGGATGCTTGGGTTCTAGTATGGTGGTAGGACTAGAAGATGACTCTATTCCCCCATATACAAAATTAATGGAATTTGGCATAGAACCCATGTTATAAACCGATCCAATGGATAAATGTTGGTCATGTGGACGACCAAAATCTTTAACTTGTTTGCACATTGAACGGTGTGATGTGGACATCTTGGATGGCATACTCACCAATACCTGCATCAGTGAGATGGACCTTGACTTGGGAGGGAGATGGACTAGATGATGGAATAGAAGAATGTGGGATAGAAGAATTGGAAGGATTTGGTTGGGTTGATGCTTCACTGACTTGTGAAACATCAGTGGTGATGGTTGGGAAGATGGAGGAATAATAGGTGATGTTGAAGAAGGTGTAGAAGAAGGGGGTAATGACGTGGAAAGAGATGATTGGTCATGGCCACATGTGCATGTGGTCACCGATGAAGAAGAAGGAAGATTAGGAGATGAAGAAAGTGGTGAATGAGATGGAATAGCGGAAGAGGAAGATGGTTGCGATATGATGGGTAGCTCCTCGGGAATGGGAGCTTTAGAAGAAGATGGTATAGAAGAAGTAGATGGGGTCAAGAAAAGATGAGTGGATGGCAACACAATCTCATAAGGATTTGAGACATAGTTGCAATGTTTGAAGGGTTCGATGTCAACAGGTACACAATGAACCTGTCCCTCATATACATACTTCGAGACATTGATGCGGTATAGAAGGGACACATCTCATCTCCCTAAGCCAAGGCCGTCCAAGCAATACATTGTATGCCATGGACCCTTCCAAGATGTGAAACAAGGTATGCAAAGTTCGGGCCCCTACCTCAATGGGCAAGATAACCGTGCCAACCGTGGAAGATAAAGCATCATTGAATGCTTTAAGAGTAAAAGTCGACTTGGTGATAAGGGATGGCGACAGATCTAGATGACTCAACGCCGATGTTGTAATGATATTGATTGAGGAACCGGTGTCAATTAAGACTCTCTTGAATGGCTTGTGATCGATCTTGGCCATGATATGCTGTGGAGGATCTATACTTTCTGTTGACAAAGGTTTGATTTCAAAATCATAGAAAGTGATGGAGGGCTCCATGCATGTTTGAATACTCCCCACAAAGTTGTTGAAGGCATTAGTATCTTGAGTTTGAAGCTCGATTGACTTTAATATTTCCATTAATGCCTCTCTATGCGGGGGAGATTGTTGAATGAGGTCATAGATCGATAACTTGGCGAAGCCATTTTTAAAGCTGGTAGTTAATCGGCTACTCAATGACATGATGGGTCGTTGGCGTTGAGTAGAATGATTTAGCGGTTGTTGAGAAGTACTAGCACGTCGTTGGGTCACTGTTACCTGAGGTGGACTGGGGGTTTGTACAGGTGGTTGTGGTTCAGCCTGATTTGGTTGGTTCGCCCTTTGACCCCGGGTTACTACGTTAATAGTACCCACAAAACCTTGGTATTGTTGTACATGGTTGACTTGATTAGGAGGAGTTACCTGAGTTACTCCCCCTGAAGTTGTTGGAGCTTCCTCCCGATGTGGAAGGGGTGTTTGAAATATACCAAGATTTTGATTTTGTTGGGCTAAGGGGCTATCCAATTTAATGGCTCCAATCTCAATAAGATCTTGGATCACATGTTTGAAAGTTGTACAATTATTGATATCGTGCCCATTTTGCCTATGATAAGGACAAAATAGGTACTCCTTGTAATACTTCCCCCTTCTAGATGGTTCTAAAGGTTTAAACTCGGGTAAAGTTAAGCTGATTTGTGCTATATAACTTGTTGAATATGACCGCATATGGTTCATCTAAAGGTGTGAACTGTCGCTTGGGACGATTTTTTTGCCAAGGTCGAGTTTCCATGGTTGGCCCGATATTGTGAGTCTGGTTGAGGAGGGGCGGGTACCGCATGATAAGCAATTGGTTGCGGTTGACTTTGCATTACTTGTTGTTGTTGAGCCATTACGGGCTGGCTCGCCACCACTTGATTAACTTGGTTAACATTTGAGTCTGTACTAGCCTGTGCTTGTTTGTTTTGGCCATAATTATTATTTCGTTGTTGGCCCTTTTGTTGCCATTCTTTTCTATGGGGTTTTAAAACACCCTCTTGGACTTTAATGTCTTCTATGATACTTGCTTGGGCCAAAGCCTCTTCAAAAGTCTTGTATTGTTGTAATTGGAGTAACCAAGAGATAGGTTTTAGACAACTCTGGGTGAACATTTTGGTTAACTCCTCCATTGGTAGGGAGAATGGCAATTTATTAATGATAGCCCTCCAACGGTTTCCAAAGTCATAAAAAGTCTCATCGTCATGTTGCTTGAGCTTGTATAAGTCGGACAATGAGACTTTCCTTTGTACATTTAGGGAGAATCGTTCTAAAAATAGATTAATCAATTGCTCGTAAGCATAAATGCTATGGTGAGGTAAATGATTGTACCATTGTACAGAATCTCCTCCTAATGTCTGAGGAAAAGTTCTGAGCATAAGAGCATCATTATTTTGGATTCCAAAGCGAGGCATGCATGAATGAGCTCACATGTTCATGAGGATCCTCAGTTCCTCAAAATTTGTCAAACTTCGGTAATGTGAAATCAATCGGATATGGCGGTGAAGGTACCGAAGGATGAATTGGTTGATTGATCAACGACCTTAGCGTAGGTTTCTGACTAGATGAGCCGGGCATGTTGAGCATAAGGTTGTCAATCTGTTGTTGCATAGCATGGAGTCGAGAATCTTCATGAAAATTTTGATTCGTTTGATGATTATGATGATGCAATGGAGGAGTGGAAAAATGATGAGATGGGATGAAATTGCCTGGATTAGGCGGTGTGGAATGGAGAGGTTGTTGGTATGGATGATACCGAAAAGAAGGTGATTGGGGTGAATGATGAACTGGACTGGGTTGGGAGAAAGGTGGGGTAGGAATGGACACCACCGAAGATTGGGGTACCCAGGTGGGGCCTGAGCTAAGAAAAGCTGGCTGGGTAGAAATTGGTTGGGGTGTAGGATTTACTACGACAGGTGGTTGGGCATTTTGTTGTTGTTGTTGCTGAAGCAACTTGTCGAGGTACTCCCTAACCTTATTAATTTCTAACCCAAGGGATGTGGGATGATTGGATGAAGGTGGAGGGCAGGCTGCCATGGTAGTCACAGGAGACTGCATAGCAAGGGCAATGAAGGTGGTTGAAGTAGGCGGTACCTGGGAAGAAACAGTAGGCTGTGCCCCAGGTAGGGTGAAACCATAAATGGTTTGGGAAGAAGAGGGTTGAAATTGGTCATGGTTAGAGGAGGTTCCACCAGCCTCATAGAGAGAATTGGTGTACACCTGGGTAAATGGAGGAGAAAGTGGTCGGGAAGACACTACATTTGTCTCCAAAGGAGGACAATTGAGCATCTGGGAAGATGTTGGAGATGAAGCCGGCTGAGCAGATACAACATTAGCCTCAAAAAAAGGGTTAGTGTAGACTTGAGTGAAACCAGCGGGTATGGTTGATGCAATATCCTGCTGAAAAATAGAATCTTGCATAGGGGAATCTTGGATTGGCTCAAGGACATAACCAGTGCCATCTCTTAAGTGAGTTTGCACTTGGGCCATATCAATGTGGGTAATATGACAGGAATTGTCTTCCTCCATGGGCATGGCCATGCGATAGACGGTAGAAGGACGTGAAAGACCTGCAGGCGAACCTGCCTGAAATTCACTAGGATAAGTGGTCATGTTGGTGGTGGGGATGTTTTGTGAATTATTCATTTGATTATTTAGATTTAACACTTTAGATTGATTCCTTGTTAAGACCATAACGCAATAAATCTAAACAAATTCAGAAAAGAAGAATGCAAAACTTGAATGATAAATTTACACTAAAGAAATTATCAGAAAATAGTCACAACCTAGGTTTCAACCAATGTGTCTTACCTGCGGTTAATTACTTATTTTCTGATCTTAATCTGTAGTAAATTTTAAGTGTCCGGTTTATGAGTTTTGCATGTGATCTAATCTTGAATTATTCACAAAAAAGGTAAAAACTATGGCTAGGAAAGGACAACGAGATTCTTACTGGTGATGAAATCCGAGCAAGTTTGCTCGGGGGTGACCTATGGTGTCCGAGGCGAAGTTTAATGGATGGAGATGAATTCCACCGTCACTAAACTTCAAGCAATACCCGGTGATGAAATCCAGATATTACTATTTTAAATGCAATATGAAATGCAGTGAATTTTATTTTAAGTGTTTTAGTTGTCTAATGTATACATACAAAGCTATAAATCAAAAGTTCTAATGATCTAAGCAAGAGGCCACTGAAAATATGCCATTTCCTCTGAAGAAGTGGAGTACACCGTTTAAAACCCCCTGCCTACCAATGATACCAGATATCAAAGGAGCAACCGGAAGGTTCGTCCACTTCTCTGCCTGGAATCACCCAATGGCAGGAGTACTATTGACATCCAATCAATAGTCCTACTTAGATAACTAAAACAGATAATTCGTAGCTATTCTAATATGCAGCTAGGTATGCAATTTTTTTTTTTTATGCAAGCAACAACCAATAATGCAATGGAGAAAAATGTAACTAAAAATGTAACAAAAAAAATGTATATACAGCTTAACTGTTCTTTTCCAGATTACTTAGTTTTTGTTCATTTTAAAGCAATGATCTGAAAAAGAAACAGAATACGACAGAAAAACCAAAAACGTAAAAAGTACAGTTTAACAAAGAAAAAAAAAACGCACTTACTCGGAAGCCTACGCTTTTTCTGTAAAACTGCCTTCAAACGCCCAAGGGAGTCTGCGCAGGCTGAAACGCACCTCTGCGTTTCGGATCGGACTTCCAGACGCCGCTCTGCGTCTGCTGCGTTTTTTGCAAACTCCTCAGAAACCCTAGTTCGCTGGAACAACGAATTTCACGATTTTCGAAACCTGCAAAATAAAACAAAAACAGGAATAGATCAGTAAAGCAAGTATTAAAAACATGAAACCCTAGGGGGTCCCACCGTGATCGCCATTTGTAGATTAAAGATACAACGCCAAACAGAAATAAAGAAATCACAATAAAGGAATGCAGAACGGTTGTACAAAATGAATGATTTTTATTAATCAATGGAGTTTAGAAACTCCTTTTAAGTACAACAGGGACTGTAACCCTTTTCGTGATACAAAGTTACAATTTGTGCTAGGGTTCTCCGAAACCCTAGCCGGCACAATGTGGTGGCGTCTCCGAAGAATGTATCCTTAACCTCAACAGAATGAGTGGGCTTCGTTGTATCCTTTGGCTCGGACCACTCCGAGCTTAAGCAGTTGCTATCAACAAATCGGATCTACCACTAGAATCCTGCACACATTAAAATTATCAAAGAGTTAGAAACTAATAAGAGGGCTCCACTGTGTGAGCCCTCGAAACAGATCTAAAACCCTAGATTTATGAAATAAAAATAAACGGAATGCGAGAATTCAACAGACAGATTAATACATAAAGAAAGATTACTTGCTTTAGACGAATCTATACCTTTTCCTGTTAACGCGGCGAGACCAGGCGGCGGCGATGGATGCGGCGAAAGGGTTTAGTTCAGACTTAGGGCCGTAGAAGACTCAGAAGACTCAGGATTAATAGCAATAGCCAACTCCAGACTTAGATTGGAAAGATAGGTAGGTTTAGCCGAAGAGATAGATAGGGTTTGAGCCATCAAGGTGACTCAATTTATAATCTACTCTTAGGGCACACTTTAGGGTTTTAACGACACTTTGAACGTGTGGCTAAGATTAAAGTGGATCCAAGGGTAGAGAATAAATCTAGGTTGTGAAACGGATTAAGATGGATGGACGGATGAGATTAAATGAAGGATGGACGGCTCAGATTAAATCACTTAAACTTTATTTATATATATATTAAAATATATTAAAATATTAAAATATATATATAAATATTAATTTAAATAAATTTGGGGATGAAAAATGGCGGGAAAGGTGAAATTGGGCCAAATAATGGTGGGAAAGTGTGGATTTGGGCCAAATAATGGCGGGAAGGATGGATGACTGACACGTGGCTGACAGGAAGGTATAGATGACTTACAAGTGGCTGGATTTTGGTGTCTACAAAAACAATGATAACAAGTGGAGAAGATTGTAATAATACTAACATTTGGTGAAGATGATTAGAAAAATCCTTTTCTTCTTTTTTTCATAAAATTTAATGGGTGTTTTACGTTTATATATATAACAAAGAATTAGCAATACACTTAAAAAAGGTATAACTAATATACTCCACATTCATTAACCAATAAAAAGAGAAAAACACTTCATTCTTTCCTTGACAGTCATATATCCAAAATTTCTTTTGAAAATACGGAACTTGCCAAACTCTATTAACCAAGAGTGCAACATCTCTAATAGCATAAAGAAAGCTCGTCTTTAAATACAATGAAACTATATCAACCAAAGGTGATACACAACATATTTTTCATTCGTAACCACTCAATAATTATTCAGAGGAAAACAACATTCATGTGTAACCAAAGAACTTTCCTATCACAAGAAACAATGATTCTATCTTTCACTACTAAGTGATATTCTTTGTTGATATCTTCCAAACCAAACATACAACACAACAAAATGTATGCATGTCTATATATAACTAAGTCTTGACATAGGTTCATTCATGGAAGATACACAATCCTACGTATTGCCCTTGACAACGTCTACGTGTGGCTCATACAATATGTCACCGTTCCTATAATAACTAGGTGGTAAGATCCTCCTACATATTTTCCAAAGAAAGAATAATGCACAGGAATAGGTTTCAGGTTGCAAGTTACTCTTGTTAAAAACTTTAACATGCAACAATCAAAAGATAAGTTTCACTGGTTTAAACAGAAAGATACCACACCATTCATTCAGTTGGTTTTACCTATCTTTCCAAAATATTTAAACCCTATTCCAAAATACAATTAGATTTTCCAAACATCTTCCTTCATGACAATTTAAACCATTCAAACTTAGAGTCTACCTGGTTCGCTTGCCTACGTCCCACCAAAGATGATTATAAAGTTAGCTTCCATTGGTTCGCTTAACAACATCCTTCCAAAAAATGATTCCTCCTTTTTTTTTTCAGTCGATGGTCCTCTCTCTTCTTGCTCTGCACTCTGTTCATTTTTGGCATCTACCTCCCTTCTTTCCAAGCCACGCACATAGCTCAATGACTAACCAACCTCCTCCGAATATTACGAGCATGACGATCATGGCCCGAATGGCCACATGATGTCCGTTTTGGTTTTCATAAAATTTGCTCATAAATCTTGTTTCTAAAAACAATACAAGCCTACCCTTTAAAGAGCACAATCAATCAATTAAAAAGATAATTGTTTTTCCATTCTATTTTCCCCATAATTCAATAATAAACTCCTTCCAACAATTTTGTTATCCAAAAGAGATTATCAACATATATATATATATATATATATATATATATATATATATATATATAAAGAAATGGAAATAATAAATTCAACACTCATTTCTTTTTTTCAAATAGATATTTCCAAACCAAAAGTAGTTTTAACATGAAAATATCATTATGCAACAAACAAGTTTTTAGATCATGACATGCATCTCCATGAATGGAATATTTATCCAAGTTATCCCAATTAGTTTTTCGTCTAATACCCATCACATCATTTCCCTCAAGGCATCTTGTTCTCGGTGGTTGCTTCTTTCTTCCACCTACAAGAAATATTTTTCCTGCAACAATGTGATTTATTAGCAGCATCACATTCACATTTATACATGTATAACTCACAAAACATAAGCATGAGATTATCCTATATTCCATTGATAAATCACATACATATTCCACTATTATATTAGAATATAAGTGTTTTGCATCAATCCAAAAATAAAGTCAATCAAAATATTCCATCCTCAAGCAGAAGTAAACCATAAACTTATGGAAATGAAAAGTCTTGCCAAGGGAGGGTCATGCCATCCTCCCCCTCCTAGGCTTAACACAACCCTCTGTGTTACATTCAAGTTTTCCAACACATACAAACAATTACATTGCATGATCAAACATAAAAGGAAAATGCTTTCACATGTCTGCTACTTTCTCCCAAGTAGCATTTCATTTCGAGAACTGATCCCACTGGACCTTGCATTGCTCCAAAGGTCCTTTTCACATCGATTTGGATCAAAACTCAAGGATCCTTACTGGTCGAACCTCGATAGCCTCTGGGTTTGCCATCTACAAATTTGAAAAGTCCCACACATGCTTAGGGTTAGCAACATACTTCCTAAGCAAAGAAATATGAAAAGTATCATGAATCTTGGACAAACTAGGTGGTAAGGCAAGTTGATAAGCCACAAGACTAATCTTCTCTAAAATTTCAAAGGGTCCTACAAAATGGGGGTCCAGTTTTATGGATTTAATGGTACTCTTCAATGGTCTCACCCTGAGAAACACTCTATCACCAACAACAAACTCACAAGGTGATCTCTTCAAATCGACATAACTCTTTTGTCGATCTGTGACTTCTTTTAGCCTTTCCCTGATTGTCCTTAATTATTGCTCCATTTCTATGACCATGTCTGGACCAAGCACAATCCGATCCTCTGGATTATCCCATGACAATGGTGTCCTGCATTTCCTACCATACAATGCCTCAAAAGGTGCCATGCCTAGAGAAGAATGATACCCATTATTGTAGGTAAATTCTACCAGGTGTAAGTAATCCTCCCAATGGGTCTTCTGGTCCATACAATACATGTGAAGCATATCTTCTAGCACTTGGTTCACTCTTTCAGTCTATCCATCAGTTTTTGGGGTGATAAGCAGAACTTATATTCAATCGGGTACCAATGGCATGATGCAAAGCCTACCAAAACTTGAATGTGAATCTCAAATCTCTATCTGATATAATTACTTTTGAAAAACCATGAAGCCAAAATATCTCTTTGGAAAATCTATTAGCCACCACCACGACATCATATTTAGTGTTTTCAAGAATAAAATGCATGACCTTGGTCAATATATCAACCACCACTAGGATAGCATCATGCTGGAATCAATTTTTAGGTAGCCCTACTATAAAATCCATCACAATTACCTACCATTTCTGCTTTGGTACATCATGCGGATACAACAATCCCATAGGATGTTTGCATTCTACCTTAAATTTCTGGCATTCAAGACAACGAGCAATAAATTCATTCGTGTCCCTCTTCATCCTAGGCCAAAAGAAAGTTTTCTTCATATTCTCCCTCATATTTGCTCCCCCTGGGTGAGCAAAATATAGTGATCTATGCACTTCATTCAAGACCATATTCCTTAAATCACCTACTTCAAGAATAACTACCCTATCCTTGAAGCATAGGAAACCATATTTGAGGCTAAAATCTTTGTTATCCTCTAGATTTCTTCTCATCCTTTCAAGAATTTGTTTGTAGTATGCATCTTGATCTTGCATATTCCTGACTTGTTCCATCAAGTCTACATGGATGCGAGACAAGATGACTATGTGTCTCCTTCTACTCAGCGCATCAACCACTTTATTCTCCTTTCCTTTAATGTACTCAATACCAAAATCATATTCTATAAGAAATTCCATCCATCTTCTCTATCTAGCATTAAGTAGAGGTTGGGTAAATATGTATTGTAGACTCTGATGATCTATCCTTAGCTCAAAAGGTCTCCCTACCAAATAGTGTCACTAGCTCTTGAGAGCAAACACCATCGCTGCTAGCTCTAGATCATGAGTCACATAATTGACCTTGTGTCACTTCAGTTTCCTTGACCTAAAGGCTATTACCACTTCTTCCTAGGAGAGCACCCCACCCAAACCTTCCAAGGATGCATCTATACACATAGAAAAACTCCCTTGGGGATCGGGTACCTTCAATATAGGAGGTGTGGTAAGATTTTTCTTAAGCATTTCAAAGGCTACCTTACATTTATCTATCCACTGGAATTCTTTCCCCTTCCTCTATAGGTTAGTCATTGGAGAGGTAATCTTGGCATAATATTTTACATAGCACCTATAGTACCCTATCAACCCCAAGAAGCTTTGAATCTCTATCACATTTGTGGGCGATGACCAATTCAAAATAGCTTCTATTTTCCTAGGATCTACCATGATCCCTTCTATCAAAACAATGTGTCCTAGATATTGCACTTCTGACACATAAAAATCACACTTGGATAAATTTCCATACAACTAATTTTTCCTTAGCAGTTCTAGTACAACCCTCAGGTGTTTGTCATGCTCTACCTTATTTCGAGAATATATCAAAATATCATCCAAGAATACTAACACAAATTTGTCCAACTGCTTCCTAAAGATACTATTCATCAAATTCATAAATGCAACTAGAGCATTTGTTAAACCAAAAGGTAAAATAGTGAACTCGTAATGTCCATAATGAGTTTTGAAGGTTGTCTTGTGAGTATCCTCCTCCTGGATCCTCAGTTGGTGATATCCAGATTTCAAATCAATATTTTAAAATATTATGGCATCTTTAAGCTGATCAAAGAGGTCTTCGATCCTAGGTAGGGGATATCTGTTCTTGACAATCACCTTGTTCAACATCCTATAATCTATACATAATCTTAAGGAACCATCCTTTTTCTTCACAAATAGCATTGGTGCACCCCAAGGTGACACACTTGGTCTAATTAGTCCTTTCTCTAGTAACCCTTGTAGCTACACTTTCAACTCTTGCATTTCTATGGGGTTCATTCTGTATGGAGCCCTGTGTATGGGTTCTACTCCAAGTTGGAGCTCAATTGTGAAGTCAAATTCCTATTTAGGTGGTAATCCAAGCAAATCCTCTGGAAATACATCCCTAAATTCTTGCAGAAGTGGGTATCTCCTCAACACTTCTTCCTTCTTATCATCATCTAACTCATTTATATTTACAACATAAACCATTCCCCCTTTCTTCATGGCTTTCTTGAGTTGCATTGTTGATAGAATTTGGGGTTGGAAAGCCCCTTGTAGGTTGTACACCCTTTGCACTTCCCCACTATCATCCATGTACTCTATCCATATATCTTGAAAGTTGACTACAACCTTATGTGCCTATAGCCAATCCATTCCTAGGACCACATCAAAGGTATGCAAAGGTGCTACATAAAGACATCCTAGGGTCATCCCACTAGGTAAGGCAATTTCTACCATGGGGTAGCACTGACTCATAGAGTAGGTCTACCCCAAGCCATACTCAAATTTCCACCCATGTGCCAAGATTCTAGGTCTTTTAAAAATATCTCTAATTAAATTAGTGGAAGAAAAACTATCCGTAGCACCACTATCAATTAAAATTTTAACATTCCTACCAAAGACCTTACCCCTTATTAGCAATGGTGTGGCTTGTCCTTCTAGATCCTATTTTCCTATTCTCTTTCCCATTTTATGAAACCTACACTATTTTGCTTCCTTAGTGCCTCTTTTCCCTACTCATCCAACCTTTCATAGTCGAAATAGGGTTTGAGATAGGTCTCAACTTTTCTGGCCAGATCATAGGCCTTCTATAGTGTAGCGGGTTCTCGCATATCCACTTCCCACCCTATTCTTGGGTCTGCTCCTATTATAAACTTGTGGATCTTCATTTTCTCATTGTAAGCAGGAACATACTTAAGGAGGTTGACAAATATTTGATGGTATACCTCCACTAACCTAATTCCCTATCGAAGTCTAGTGAATTCCTCAAATTTTTAGGAATAAAAGTGTTCCATGAGGAATCTATATTTAAAGGCCTTCACAAATGCTTCCCAACTCAAATCAACTACAACCGTAAGTCCTAGTCCATTACTATATGTTTCCCACCAACTTGCACCATCACCTTGAAGGTGTAGAGTGGCGTAGGACGTTTGGGTGCCAGAGGAGTAGTTCTTCAACATGCAGTAGGTTTCTATTTCCTTCAACCAAGACTCAGCTTTGTCACCATCCTCTTCTCCATTAAACTTGAAAGATTTCAAGTACTTCATATCTTTACCCAACTCAGCTTCTAGATGAACCCTAGCCCATTGTGCTTCTGTAAGGGGTTTGTTTGCCTATTCTTTTCTAGAGTTCCTAGTCGGTGCCTCCCGGTTCAACACAAAATCCAACATCTATCTCTGAGTTTCTACCTACTCATAAAGTTGGGCCACTATTGTTGTGAGATCCTCTCTTTCATCACTAGGGTTCTCTGAACCTACATCTAGGGTTTCACCCTCTACATGGGTCTATCATGTCTACCTCATTTTTGGGGCAGCACTTCCTCTCCTTCTCTTTGATGGTATTGTTCTTGGCCACACACAAAAGAGTCATTAGGAGTCAATTTATTGTAGTAACTAAATTCTTAGTCATTCTATCCAATAGAGTTAAAACCCTACTTAAGTGTATCTCTTATCACACATATCAACTAACCTTGTGTAGTGTGCCTATTCCACTATGAACCTAGGCTCTGATACCAAATGTCATAACCCAAAATTACCTAACAATTTTTTTTTAAAACCCTTCTCAAACTAAGGCATGCAACCCTACTAGCGAAACCCCTTAAGAGATTGAAACTAGAAGATACACTACCCTCAAACAAGCTACTAGTCTATCCTTCTAAGTTGATTTCTAGTTTAGCCACACCTCGCTCACCCATCCCTACAACTCCCATAGTTCCAATTATGAAAGTGTACTAGGTGAGAGGATTTCCCTTTGGCTTCACCCACATATTGCATAAGAAAATATCTTCTCCCCTTCCCATATTCGTAAGGGTAGCTATGAACCTTATTCACTACATACTTCATTCTATGTAGTGGTTCCATGCATCACATGTGTAAGCTTACCACTTCCTATCCTTTGGAATTGGTAGCTTCAAAACTTGCTCACTACATAAGTCAGTCTATGCAGTCAACCTTTTTCCCTTCTGTCAATCGAAGAGGTTCATGCTAATCTCTACATTCTACATATGTCTTTCTATATAGTGTACTAAGCATGTTAAGAGTAAGTCCTCACTCTCCATTGTTGAGAGTCCAATAATCTTAATCGACTACACAATAGCTTTTGGTCTAAGATTCCTTCCATTGGAAAGCACTTGACTTGATAGTTAATGGTCTTTCATTAATGCATACCTAGAGTAATAATACCTATAACACAAGGGTTATTTAATCATTAATCCTATCTCTAAACACATACCTCTAAGGTTGTCTTCGTTTATAGTCTAGACTGGCACATGGAGAAACCACATTAGAATGAATTCCATTCTTCAAAAATGGATGTTCTCTGTAAGTGGCCTTACATAGTCTAACATAGTCCATTCTTCACTACAACAAAGGAGGTTTCTTTGATAACATAAACCACTATTACCCATTTCTATTTCTTGGCATGCTTCCCTCGATAACAATGTATCCAAGGTAAAAGGGCTAGTTCATAACCAAGGATACACACTCACTGTTACTTCCTAGCTTACCCACCAACACACGAACCTAGAGCTTAACGCAACTCTTTGGTGCATCCGATAATCGAGATATCAAGTGGTGAAAGTTTTGGTCGACCAACTATCCAACCAGGAGTGCTTCAGAACCATATTTATTCTTGGATTTAATTACAATGATTTAACCTTTAAGTCCTAGTTTTGAGGATTAAGCTTCTAGTCTAATCATAACGAAGATCAATTACTCGTTTATCAACATAAATATAATTTAAACCATCACCACATAAATGCATGAAGACAACATGTTCCAGAGATGTTTACAAAGCATAAAGAGAAAACATAAATCAAACTTGTTCATCATAAATACCATTGGCATTAATTTACTCAATTACAAATTGATTCATTACACATTTCTTTTCTAGTCGACCATCAGTTGTTCATAATGTAAAACCAGATAGACATATTATTGTCTAACCAATAAGGTAACACATTCTTCTATTATAGAGCTTTGATCTTTAGGGTCCTTGCTTCATAGTAGCAACAACCTCACTCACTTCTCAATAGAATTTGTACTGCCACTTGATGTCGTTAAAGGTGGAAGCTTCAACAACCACCAAGAAAAGACTACCTTGGGAAGGGATCAGAGATGACTCCAAGCAACTCATTGCTTCTTTCTTAACATGCATTCTTAACATCAAATAAACACTCAAATGGTAACTCCTTTATAATTACCCATTACCTACTTGAAGTCTTTTTCAAAGTAACTCCATAGAAAAGCTTATGAGAGAATAAGCAATACACATAACAGAGGTATAACTAATATACTCCACATTCATTAACTAACAAAAAGAGAAAAAACTTCATTCTTTCCCTAACAGTCATATATCCAGAACTCTTTAGAAAATATAGAACTTCCCAAAACTCTATTAACCAAGAGTGCAACATCTCTAATAGCATAAAGAAAGCTTGTCTTTAAATACAATGAAACTATATCAACCAAAGGTGACACACAACATATTTTTCATTCACAACCACTCAAAAATTATTCAGAGGAAAACAACATTCATGTGTAACCAAAGAACTTTCCTATCCTAAGAAACAACAATTCTATCTTTCACTACTAAGTGATATTCTTTCTGATATCTTCCAAACCAAACATACAATACAACAAAACATATGCATGTTTGTATATAACTAAGTCTTGACATAGGTTCATTCATGAAAGACACATAATCCTACATATTGCCCTTGATGATGTCTATGTGTGGCTCATACAATATGTCACTATTCCTTTAATAACCACGCGGTAAGCTCCTCCTACATATTTTCCAAAGAAAGAATAATGCATAGGAATAGGTTTTAGGCAACAAGTTACTCTTGTTAAAGACTTTAACATGCAACAATCAAAAGATAAGTTTCACTGGTTTAAACAGAAAGATACCACACCATTCATTCAACTGGTTTTACCTATCTTTCCATAATATTTAAACCCTATTCCAAAATACAATTAGATTTCCTAGACATCTTCCTTCATGGAAATTTAAACCGTTCAAACTTAGAGTCTACCTGGTTTTCTTGCCTACGTCCCACTAGAGATGATTATAAAGTTAGATTTCACTGGTTCGCTTAACAACGTCCTTCCAAAAAATGATTCCTCCTTTTTTTTAGTCGACGGTCCTCTCTCTTCTTGCTCTACACTTTGTTCATTTTTGGCCATCTACCTCCCTTCTTTCCAAGCTATGCACATATCTCAATGACTAACCAACCTCCTCCAGACATTATGAGCATGACGATCATGGCCCGATCTGCCACACGATGTCCATTTTGGTTTTCATAAAATTTGCTCATAAATCTTGTTTTCTAAAAATAATACAAGCCTACCCTTTAAAGAGCACAATCGATCAATTAAAAAGATAATTGTTTTTCCATTCTATTTTCCCCATAATTCAATAATAAACTCCTTCCAACAATTTTGTTATCCGAAAGAGATTATCAACCAAAAGATATATATATATATATATATATATATATAAGAAATGGAAATAATAAACTCAACACTCATTTCTTTTTTTAAATAGATATTTCCAAACCAAAAGCAGTTTTAACATGAAAATATCATTATGCAACAAACAAGTTTTCAGATCATGACATGCATCTCCATGAATGGAACATTTATCCAAGTTGTCCCAATTAGTTTTTTGTCTAATACCCATCACATCATTTCCCTCAAGGCATCTTGTTCTCGGTGGTTGCTTCTTTCTTCCACCTACAAGAAATATTTTTCCTGCAACAATGCGATTTATTAGCAACATCACATTCACATTTATACATGTATAACTCACAAAACATAAGCATGAGATTATCCTATATTCCATTGATAAATCACATACATATTCCACTATTATATTAGAATATAAGTGTTTTGCATCAATCCAAAAATAAAGTCAATCAAAATATTCCATCCTCAAGCAGAAGTAAACCATAAACTTTTGAAAATGAAAAGTCTTGCCAAGGGAGGGTCATGACACTTATATAATGTGATCTAAACCTCCCATATTATGACATTAATAAATGTGGAACGTATATTTTTGCCTACGTGGAGTAGTGCAAGTCACTCATTCATTTAAGGCTTAAAGCACTTTCGTTGAGCAATGCAAGTGATGTATTTTCAACCCTTATAGTTGAGCAATGCAGGCCACATCTAACAGGTCCAATTAAAATATTTTGTCTTCATTCATTGAAAAACATGAATCGTAGATATTTTCTTTATCAATGAATGCATACCATTGGTCTAAAGGTGCTCCTAGAAAGAACTTAGTGGAGTACACATGGCTATTTTTGGACCACAAATATTATCTAGTGAATGCAACAAATTCTAACTTTTGACTACAAGGCAGGCCGCTCATCTGCTTTGATAGAATGAACATGGACCATTAATTTTCCTACTATGAAAACCATAGACTTTCAAGAATGGATTAATGGCTCATATTAATTAATGGAGTGAGGGGGAATGTAGACCATGAAATCTTGTGGAAAAGAATTTACCTTATAAGGATGATTTAATTGCGAAATACTTATCCTTTAGACATACAATTTTCAAAAGGTTAATGTATTTAAATGGATTCGAGGGGGTGGACTTAATATTTGTGTATAAGAGGAATTGAAACCTTAGGATTAATAGGGTATTCTCGATGGGGGTAGACATTAGGAGAGAAAATTTGGACAACTCGAGTAAGTTTTAAATTTGTGGTTTGATGTAAACTATAAAAAATCAAGGAAGGTGCTCGAGATTTAACAAAAGGGGGGTGCCAAATGAGACAAGGATAGACTTTGACTTTATACATAAAGATAAATAAATCAATGAATTTTAGAGATAATATGGGACACTTTATTGGACAAAAACTATAAAGGGAAAATGGATGAACTTTATGTAAGAAACATGTGGTGGAAATGTTGAAAAATGGGACTTAGGACATTACATGGTACTTCGGTGGTCAAATTTTTTTGGAGGGGATAGTGACCAACCAATGAGATAACGAGAAGATAAGCAGGGAAATAATAAAGTGTATAAAAAAATTATAAATGGAAAAAAAATAAATAAAATGATCCTAGGGGAATTTTAGTAAAATACAAGGACAAAATAAATTAGACTAAAATATTCAAAAACTTATGGACATGAGTTATTTTAAATTTTAAAATAGGGATGCTGGATTTTACAGGATCCAACATTGATCCTTGTACATAATGTTTGAAACCTTACCACCATATTTATCTTGAAGTAATCTCATACATGGTTTCAAAATTGGATCTAGATTGAGTGGTTTTTTATCACACCAAGCAACCATCCAAATAGAAAACATTTCTTCAGTTCCCACCACCCATATTAGACCTTTAATCATTAGATCAATAGATTTTTTTTAACTGTTCCATAGAGTAGAACCATCTGAAAATGAGAATGCATTAAATATTAAGCTTGGTTTATTTGGCTCAACATACTTAGAAGAAGTCTTGCTCATTGTCTTTGACTCTCTTTGTACAATCTCCAAATTACTTTTTCTCTAAGAGCTAAGTTTTCATCCATAAGAACTCTTGAACCAATACCTCTCTAGTTTAATAATCACACACCTTGCTCCATTTCATGAAAGAAATTTTTCTTTTATCATGTAAACGTGACCACAAAAAGTACTGCATAATATAGATTAAATTTTTTCTATCAATTTTGTCATAGTATACAAGGATGTTACAACACCAATATAGCTAGTCGGCTATATTTTCAGGTGTTCGCTTATTTATTGATTTATTATTATATATAGTTGTAGGTTGATTTATAATAAATCATCTTATCATTGATAATTCTAATTTGTGTATTCACGAGGACTCAGCGCTCCTAAAGTGGCAAGAATATATTGATTTTCCATTCGATTCTCTCTTCGTGACTTCATTGCATTTATTTTCTACAATTGTTTGGCTTCAAGTGGTATCACAGCCTCCTTCTTGGCAAAGTGGGAAATCAAGAATCTAAAATAAAGCACCCAGAATCACACCAAAATTTTTCTCTCTCATAGATTCCTTCATTGTAGATAACTTTTGAAGGCAGTGTGCAAAATAAGGGATCATAGAGTTGTTTTGACTTCATCAATTAGTCCTAGCCAGAGTCTAATCCGGTCGTAGTAGTTGCTGATAAAAAAATTGCACCAGATTCATCCACACTTACATTCATCCGGATAAGAAAATTAGGGTGTAGCTTTCAGGTTAAGGGTGACGCAGCATATAATCTTTGTGTTTCAAACGTGTAACAATTAAGTATTGTTGACAAAGAAGAGCCTAAAAAAATCATAAATTTTAGGTGCACTAAAGGTTGCCATTTTTTTTAATAATCATTCAAAGCAATTCGCCAAAAATTTTAAAGCAATTCGTGAAAACACAGGCACAAAGGATAATTTGGACGTTTGACAAATACTCCTAGTATTTAATTAAAAGAATCACCCAATAAGCTTTCATTTTAAATAATTTTCCAAGTTATTCTCTTTAAATTTTATGTAGTTAAGCTTTTCAATTATCACGTGCTATAATTATCATTGTTCATATTCACAAACCTAGTTTATGAAAAATTGACCATGCATCGCAAATCCTAGTCTCACTGGTAGACAATACTTGGTTTACATAAAGCTTGAAATAAGATACATTTACAAGTAATTTTTATGTTAGCTAAAATTCAATCACTACACCGTTCATCACAATTCATAGTTGAGTCTGGTTCCTTGCCCAAAGTGTTGTCTTATAATCCGTAAATCACAGTCAAACCTTAGGCGTTAGGTAAATTTAGTACAATTTTCTAATGCTCTTTAAAAACCTATAATCACATACGCTTTTCTAAAACACTATAAATATTATCCCACATTGTTGCTAAATATGGCTACAAGTGGAAATATAAGTGTATTACAAGATTAACAAGGTGTGAATTCGATCACACAAGGCTATTCAATCCTATACATGCTTGATTCCCATCCTAAACATGTTCTATTTCTATCTTAAATTTTTCATTGTTGTGTGTCATAACCCATTTCATTGTCATAAACCTGTGTGTCCCAGTCTCCAATCGTGTGTTGACATCTCAATTTCTGTCTTGGATATTCCACGTAGCCTGGCTTGGTTATCATGTAGTCTTATTGTCCATCCTATCGGTAGTAGTCATTGGGATCAGTCCAAACTAGTCATTGAGTGTTTTCTCTATCACGTGTAGCTGTTGGGTTTTCATCCTATTGCACTGTAGCCATTGGGTTTCTACTCTGTCACGTTATAGCCATTGGGTTGGTCCAAAACTAGTGTCTGCCTTGTAACCATTGGGTTCGGTCCAAACTAGTTGTTGAGATTCAAATTACATGAAGAAAAATTACAAAATTGTAGAGTTGGAGCAAAATTTGACAAAACAAACAAATTTTTGTCCAATTAACAAAATTAACACATTTTTTTTGCAAGAAAATAACCAAATTTTGGTCAACTTGGTCCAAATTTTTTGCTAAATTTTATAAAGCAAGTGCATGAGTGACAGGTGGAATAGAGGTCCAAACGAAAGATTACATAGCAAAGATATTCCAAATGAAGGACCAATAAACCCACCAAGAAGACCTCCACGAAATAAAGGTACGCAACATAATTCTCCTTTACGCATTAACAATTTTAACCCCAACCATCCTGCTATTAACCCCATGGCTCCTTCCAACTCATCCAACTCATCCCAAGAAAATCTCACACATGAGGAAATAGTAATCCCCAATACAGGCAACCAAGAATTACAAGCATGTTTGACTCAAATAATGACTAATATGAACAACATGTCAATAATGCTTGGACGAATAGTAAATAAACAAAACCAAGAAGCTCCTCCTTCCCCAAATAATTACCATAGACAAAATGATAATGCGGATCAAGATACAGAGGAAGTTTATCAATATGCAAGATGGCCTACAGGTGTTAATGTTCCGCGTACTGATATGCCCACCTTTGAGGGTGGGGATCCACGTGGTTGGTTAGCTAAAATGGAGGGTATCCTACACTTATATCGTATTCCTGAAGCTAGAAAATTTTCTTATGCCTCTTCCAAATTGGGTACAGAAGCTTACCAATGGTTCTCTTGGCAACAACGTCAACATAATCATCCCATCTTATGGCCCGAATTTAGAGATCTTTTTCTCAAGAGATTTGATGAAGGTAGTTCTTCTTCCTACATTGTTCGCCTATTGGGCCTCAAACAAACTGGGTCTGTCCAAGATTATGTTTCAGAGTTCACAAGTCTTCTCACTTACACAGAAGTAGTAGATGCTTCAGTGGTGGTTTCTGCCTTTCGACATGGTTTAAAAGAAAATATTCAACTCGAAGTGGACTTACATGATCCATACACTTTGGATGAAACTATAAGGATTGCTAAACTTGCTGAAAAGAAGTTTCAAAATTGGACATCTTCTAGACGAGACTCTAATACACGTCCTCAATATCGCAACAATTCCTTCCACAAAAATGAACAACCATCAAGATATTTTTGCTATAAATATCGCAATCATCATCCAAGAGATCAAGCATGTGTACCAAGACAAACCTTTCAAATAGAATATGATAATAAGGATGAAGAAGATGAAGTAGAGGATGTCAATCAGCCAGAATCACCCATAGATGAAGAACAAATAGATAATAATGACACAATACCAGAAGAGGATACTATGGCTATCTCAGTGCATGCTCTCATGGGATTAACAACTCACCATACAATTAAGGTACCAGGATTTATTAGGCACAAAAAAATAAATGTGTTGATTGATTCAGGTAGTACTCATAACTTTATCGACATCAAGACTGCTAAAGCATTGAATTTGCACATTAATTCTTCCAACCAAGACAAGTTTCAAGTTTTAGTTGCAAATGGAGGAAATGCTCAATGTATTGGTAGAACCTCTTCAGTCTCAATACAAATGGGAAGTTACACATGGTGAGGAACTCTCTTCGTTATGAGTTTGGGAAGTTCAGATGTTATTTTGGGTGTTGAATGGCTAGAACAACTCGACACTGTTAGTTTCAATTTTCAAAAATTATTTGTGGAATGGAAAGAAAATGGAAAGACTATTCGACTCCAAGGAATTCAAACTCCACCATCACAGGTAGTGAGTTCTCACAACATGGAAAAAATACTAAGGAAAGGAGGTTATGGATTCATAGCTCAAATCAACTACATGGAAGTACAAGAACAAGATACAATGAAAATTCCCTCAAAGGATCTTCAAGATATTGTGGCTAACTATGATGAAGTTTTCAAGGAACCAAAAGGGCTCCCTCCCAAGTGATCTCATGACCATGCCATACATCTTGTCCCTAGAAGTCTTCCTCCTAATGTACGTCCTTATCGATACCCTCAACCTCAAAAAATAGAAATTGAAAATATTGTCCAAGAACTATTAGAACATGGAGTCATTCATCATAGCACTAGTCCTTATTCATCACCAATAGTGTTGGCCCATCGTAAAGATAATTCTTGGCGTATGTGTCCTGACTTTCGACCCCTTAACAAAATCACCATCAAAGACAAGTTCCCTATCCCTGTCATAGATGATCTATTAGATGAATTGCATGGTGCTAAATTCTTCACAAAATTGGATCTACGTTCAGGTTTTCATCAAATCAGAGTAAGAGATGAGGACATTCCTAAAACCACCTTTCGTACTCATGAAGGTCATTATGAGTTCTTAGTCATGCCTTTTGGTCTCACCAATGCCCCCTCCACCTTCCAAAGTCTCATGAACCATGTCTTTCATCCATTTCTTCACAAATTTATCTTAGTCTTCTTCGATGATATTTTAATATATAGTAAATCATGGAAGGATCATTTGATACATGTGGGGAAAGTTCTTCATGTTTTACATAAGGAGAAACTTTTTGTCAAATGCTCCAAGTGTTCTTTTGGTGTTCAAGAAGTTGAATATTTGGGTCATATAGTTTCTCATGAAGGTGTTAAAGTGGATCCTAATAAAATTAAAGCCATTCAAGATTGGCCCTTACCTAAAACCATCAAGAAACTTCATGGTTTTTTGGGCCTTACAGGTTACTATCACAAGTTTATTCGCAATTATGGTAAAATTGTAGCACCTCTCACCACTCTTACAAAAAAGGATGCCTTTCACTGGTCGGATGTGGCCACTCAAGCATTCATGGCACTCAAGGAAGCTATGTGCACTACTCCAGTTTTGGCAACTCTAGATTTTCACAAACCATTTGTTATTGAATGTGATGCTTCGGGAATAGGTATTGGGGCAGTATTAATGCAAGATGGTCATCCCTTGGCATTCGAAAGCAAGCAAATTTCAGGTAAAAATTTGGGAAGGTCCACATATGAGAAGGAAATGTTGGCTATTTTACATGCAGTCAAGAAATGGAGACACTACTTAATCAGTAGTCGTTTCATCATAAAAACAGATCATAGTAGTCTCAAGCACTTTCTAGAACAACGCTTTTCCTATCCAGAGCAAAACAAGTGGTTGACAAAGTTATTGGGATATGATTTCGTTATCGAGTATAAGAAAGGCAAAGAAAATGTGGTAGCAGATGCATTGTCTCGTAAATATGAAGATGAAGTTTCCATCAATGCCATTTCAGGTCCTTGTTCTCATTGGGTTTCTCAGCTCCAAGAAGAATGGTTGGTGAACACTGAAACTACTCAAATTATTCAAGATTTGATTCTAGGATCATCCAAGCATCCTCATTTTTCATATAATGACAAGGTGTTAAGAAAGAAAGATCGCATTTACATTCCGTAAAATTCCATTATTAAATCCCTGGTCCTTGAAGAATCACATGCTTCTCCATCAGTAGGGCACTCAGGATTTTTGAAGACATATATGCGGGTAAAACAATCCTTTTATTGGAAAGGATTGAAATCTGATGTCAAAACATTTGTTGTCGAATGTGAAGTATGCCAATGCAATAAGGGTGAAACAATCAAATCTCCAGGACTCCTTCAACCATTACCAATTCTTGACCACCAGTGGGAACACATATCAATGGATTTTATTGAAGGTCTTCCCAAATCAGAAGGTAAAACAGTGATTTTTGTGGTAGTAGATCGTCTCTCCAAGTATGCTCACTTCAATGCTCTACAACACCCATATTCAGCAAGCAAAGTGGCTAAGGTATTTATGGACTCCATTTTCAAGTTACATGGAATGCCCAAAAATATTGTAAGTGATCGTGATCCCATATTTACTAGCAATTTTTGGCGAGAATTATTCCATCTTAGTGGTACCAAATTAAACATATCTTCTGCATACCATCCTCAAACTGATGGCCAAACTAAAATTGTTAACAAATATTTGGGTACTTATTTACGATGCTTTGCTCAAGATAAGCAGTATCATTGGAGTCATTGGCTATCATTAGCAGAATGGTGGTACAACACTTCATACCATTACTCCATCAAGATGTCCCCATTTGAAGCATTGTATGGGGTAAAACCACCAACAATAGCAGATTATGTTCCAGGTTCTTCCAAAGTAGCTCAAGTAGATGATTGGTTCCAACACCGATAGACAATGCTTAACATTCTCAAAGATAATTTGATCCAAGCACAAAATCGTATGAAGCAACAACAAGATTCACACCATTCAGAATGACAATTCAATATAGGAGATATGGTTTTCTTACGTCTGCAACCTTACAAACAATTGTCATTAAATATCAAGACTAGTCAGAAGTTGGCTCCAAGATTTTATGGTCCTTACAAGATAGTGCGTCGCATAGGCGAAGTGGCATATCAACTAGAGCTTCCTTCCTCATCCCGTATACATCTAGTATTTCATGTCTCATGTCTCAAAAAGGTGATTGGACAAAGAGTACACTCTCAGTCAGAGCTTCCAGTACTTGATGAAGAAGGACGTATCTATCTTCAACCAGAAGCAATATTGCAGAGCAGATCACGACATCTTCGATCTCGCCACATCAAAGAATTTCTAATCAAATGGTAGGACCTACCAATAGAAGATGCTACATGGGAAACAAAAAGTATTTTTGAGTCATTTCCAGCTTTGAGGACAAAGCTTTTCGAGGAGGGGAGCCATGTTACAACACCAATATAGCTAGTCGGCTATATTTCCAAGTGTTCATCGATTTATTGATTTATTATTATATATAGTTGTAGGTTGATTTATAATTTATCATCTTATCATTAATAATTCTAATTTGCGTATTCACAAGGACTTAGCCCTCCTAAAGTGGCAAGAATATATTTGATTTTCCATTCGCTTCTCTCTTCATGACTTCATTGCATTCGTTTTCTACAATTGTTTGGCTTCAAAGGACATATAATAAGTTGGAATGGCATATGAGACTAATTTAATTAGTTGCAATATTCTTTCTAATTATAACCATATACCTTTCCATGCTTTTATTTTATTCTGAACTTCACTTATAATTGTATTCCATAATTTTACCCTCATTCTCCCTTCAAAAAATAGCATCCCTAGATAAGTTGTTGGTAAATTTATCTCCTCCATTTGAAGTAACCTACATATCCCTACTTTGATTCTAGCTAGGGTGTTTAGGAAGTAAATTTTAGATTTTTTCATATTAAATTTTTTCCCTGATGCTCTTTCGTATTCCTTTATTAACTTATTAAAATATTTGGCCTCGTTTATCCTTGCCCTCCCAAAAAGGGTTGTATCATCTACAAATTTTTAATGGGTTATTTTGATGTTATTACTAGCCTTAAGTCCACTTATCATCCCATATTTGTTAACCTTCTTGAAGTTCCTACCCAAAACCTCTGCCATAATAATGAACAAATATAGTGATAAAGGATCTCTTTGTATAAGACCTCTCTTGGCTTTAAAAGATTATGTTACTAATCAATTGACCAGCACTAAATATGAAACTATAGAGACATAATATTTAAACCATATGACCCATTTCTTACCAAATCCTAACTTTTCTAATACTAAAAAAATCACATTTAACCCTATCATAGGCTTTACTCATTTTAAGTTTTAAGATCCTTGCTCTTTTTTCTTAAAGTTTTTTGAATGCATAACTTCATGAGCTACTATGATCTTGTCTAGAATCTACCTTTCTTTCACAAATCCTTCTTGCTCTTCTAAAATATGTTTTTTCTAACAGAGGTCTTAATCGATTTGCCATCACTTTGCAGATAATCTTAAATATCATATTACAGAGGCTTTTGGGACTAAATAACTTTGCATCCATATTTTTGGAATCAGGGTAAGATATGTTTCATTTAATCTATAAGATATGTATTGCTTTACCCTATATGTTCCACTACCACTAATAAATAATCCTTTACTATATCCCAACTATGTTGATATAATGTTGTAGATAGCACATCTGGACATAGGGATTTATCCTTATCAAAATATAAAAGAGCTAAATGAACTTCTTCCATAGTAATAGATTCCATTAGTTTCCTATTGTCCTCATCTATTATAATTGAAGGGTTATTTTTGTAATTTATTATTAAGGACTTCAAAATCCCTTGATCCTAGAATATTCTAGTAAAAAAACCTTACCTCCTTTCTAATTTCACTCTGGTATTCAATCCAAACCCCTTCTACCGATTTAATTCTACTAATTTTGGATGCTAATCTCTATACTATTGACATCCTATAAAAGTATTTTTATCACCCTCTTTTAACCAAGTTTGCCTCAATTTTAATCTCCAAAATATCTTCCTTGCTCAAAATATCATGATATGCACTAAGCAACTCCCTTCCTCCAAACTTGGATTATTATGATCATTTTTTTGAAATTTTAGAAGTTTATCTTTTAGTTCTTCTTTATTCTCAAAGATGTTTCCAAATGTGTTCTTGCTCCATTATTTTAATTTAGATATCATTGATTTAATATGTTTAGGAAGTGTATACAACCCACCATTTCTTTAAGAATTCCACGTTTTTACTATTATATCAACAAATTGAGGATGGTCTTTCCACATCTACTTATATTTAAAATATGATTTTTTTAGTTCACTTACCACCATTTTAACTCTTATTGGTCACTGAACTCAACCAATCCTTGTTAAGGTATTAATTTTAGCACAAGTCCCTTCATCTAGCCAATGATCTAAGAGTTGCATGTGTCTAATATTAATGTTATTAGGTTCTATCCCCTCTTGTTGTTAGTCCATGTGTATTTGTCTTCATAATCATGTTGGCAATTTTGGGTACATTGGGTACATTGCCTTTGCTCAAGTGTTGATGTTGTCATTGATGTCAAGAAGCGGAAGGGTTTTTGTGAAAACCAAGGAAGAAAAAATAAAAGGTTTTATTTAAAACCATGGACAACATATTTGAGATGGGTTTTTCTTAAAACCCAAGTTGGCTCTTTGTTTCGTTGAAAAAGGTGCCCCGATGATGAAGATATTTAATTTTAAATATTTAGTTTAAATTTTATTTATTTAAAATTTAAATTAAAATTTTAAAATAAATTAAAAGGGCCGACGTGTTAAAAACTTACATTATAGTGCATATAAAATAAGGAAATGGATTTCATTTATGAGTGGTGATGAATTCGATATGATCTCTGTGCTTTTCGGTTTCGATATTGAGCCCCTACGCTAGCAAAGGAAGACGTCAAGCATGAAGCGGTCGAAGGCATGATGAGATTTGTTTTCATGCCAAAGACTAATTACCATATGCTTCGGAGAAAAATAATCGAAGTCACGAGAAAGTAAAATTTTGGCAAACATAATATAAAGCATGTGCACGAAAATCAAGAGAGTGTTAAATTTATTGGTGGCTGCACGATTATCGAAACCAAGAGCTTAGAGGAGCTTTCAGAGTGTAACAAAGTGCGGGTCGATCTTCGTGTGATATTTTCGTTTGCTAGCCTATGGTTGAGGTATGCACAAATTTTAATTATTAAAATGCTCAAAAATTGAGATTTGGGGGATGTGCGTTTTAGAGGGGGACGAAAATTGAGTGTGTTTTGTTCTTCGGCAGATATAAGGTATTATAGTGTTGTAGAAATTTAATAAGGATATATTTTATTAAGGTAATAAACTTTTGGAGTAATAAGGTTTTAGGTTTTAAAATAATAGTGTGGAATGTTTATGAATGATATAAAATATTTTATTTTATTTTTATGGTATAAGTGGTTTTGGGAGTTATAAGGTTATGCAATGTTGTGATTTATTTTATTTTATGGTACAAGTGGTTTTAGGAGAGATAAGGAAGTTGTGCAATTAAAGACTTTGGTGATGATGATGAAAATTGGAGTAATGTTGATTATTTTGTGATCTACTAACCTTTGTGAAGATTGGAAAAAAGAACTTTGTGATTGTGGCAGATTTCCAAAGGGGTTCCTTCACTACAATAAGGTATGGGCACATTCTTCTTATGAGTATGATTGGTGTATGTTTTTTCTGAAATAATATTGGAGTAAAAAGGTATACAACAAGGTTTCATTTGGTTGGGTGAAAATCCTATTTTCTGGTTTGTTGAAGACTACTTATGTATTGTTATCATTGATGAGAGTTTTGGTGAATGCATAATTCTGGTTTGAGATAGTGAAAGCATTTTGCACTAGGGTTTATGTTTTTGAGTCTTGCTACTTGCATTGAGTTGGTGAAACCCTTGGTTGGCTGTTTTGAGGTTGATGGTTGAGTTGCTTCCATAGAGGTTGTTTGATCAAGTTATTGCTTCTACTTGATTCATGATATTGGGCTTACTCCATTGAGTTGATTTGAACAAGTTATTCTTTGCATTTGGTGATATTGTGTTGGTTGTTGTTTTGTTCAAATATCTTTGGAGGGAAAAGGATTTCTACTTGTTTCCTTTTCTTGTGATGATTGGTTGAATTCTTCAAGGTTAATGTTGAGTTGAATGTTGTTGGTTAAACCTTGTCGATGAGCATTGTTGTTGAAGCTCAATTGGTTGAGAAAAGATATTGGTTTTGGAAATAACATGAGTATCATTGTTATATGAGATATTGCATGGTTGGCAATTGTTGGGTTGTGTTTCATGTTCTTGAGAAAAGCATACTACATCTATCTTATTCTTTTGAGATTTGAAATTGAGTTGAGATTGAGATTGGGAGGTTAGTATAGAACATATTGAGTCTCTAACAATTCTCTTTATGCTTATATGAGGTGGATGAATCACATTGGGTCTCTAACCATTCTCTTTGTGGGTTCATGCCAAGCAAGTGTTTTTGATGAACTTGTGAGCAGGTTTTGGACAGGTTCCATTGGGGACTTGTGAGCAGGTTTTGGACAGGTTCCATTGGGGACTTGTGAGCAGATTGTGGACAGGTTTTGTTGAGGACTTGTGAAGCTGAGGTTGATAGTTCTATCAGAGAACTTGAGGACAGAGGTGTATTGGTTCTATGAGAAGAACTTGAGGACAGATTTGTGCCAGACCGAAGGACTGTGTTTGGTGCTGATCAAAGACAGAGGACGAGGAAATTTGTGATAAACCGAAGGACTGTGTTTAGTGCAAATTCGAGGACCAGCTTTGAGTTGATAGAGTTGAGGACAGAGGTCTCCAGCTAGACCAGGGAAGACAGGTGTCTTCTGTGGATAGAGTTCCATTTGCTAAGGGCAGCAGAGGCAGAGGTCTTCTAGAGGATCACCAGCCAGAGCAGAGGTAGGGGAAGGTATCTCCTTTGAAGCAGAGGCTCATAAATTCAGATTGGGGGAAGGTTTCTCCTTTGATCCGAGGCTCATAAACATTGTAATTGGGAAGGTTTCCCAAAGAAATTTGAGATAACTTTTAGAGAAAAAATTTGTGGATGAACCACGTAAATTGTTGTGTCACTTTGTGGATGGTTTTGTGCATTGCTTTGATAGTGATTTGGATATATTGCTTTACTGTTTTGAAGTATAAAGGAAAAAGTAAAAGGAGGTCTTATATTGTTCACCCCCCCCTCTCAGTATAAGCTTGTGTTCTTCAAATCAACCTCCCATAGATTATTGTTTTCAATAAAAGTTGAAAAATCTCTTATACTTTGGGTTAGTTTCTTAATTCCCCTAAAATTTTCATCTAGCTTGGTTATGGCATTAAAATATCCTATGATCATGATTCGGGTTTATTGGTCTTTACTTCTCATAAAGTTTTCAATCCCACTCCATACTTCTAATCTGCCTAACTAAGATGTAGGTCTATAGACATCGGTAAGGATGAAATAAATATCTGCAAAGTAACATGTAACTAAAGAGGCTATCCAATGCCTAGTTTTATGAATGGTTACATAGGAGGTTCTAATAGGATTCCAACATGTTTTAATTCTCCCTATAACTCCTTTAGAATCCACAACATCCCATTCACATCTCACCCATACTAATTTCATAGTTTTGAGAACTTCTTCATTTATCATTTTAATTTCCTATATACAAAGAATATCAAGTTTATTACTTAAATAGAGATCCCTAATATACATTTGCTTTGGGGGGCATTAGCACCCCTTGTATTCCATGGTATTTTTTGGTATTTCCTTATAATGGTAGAGGTATTAACATCTAATACTACATTTTCTCTATCAATTTTCTTTTCTTGAATGGTGCATTGGTACTTCAAGATAATTTTTAAAATATTATGTGACACCTTATGTTCATCAAGAATGTTCATCCTTAAATTAGGATCATACTAATTAATAGTTCCTTGTTAATATTTTGAACCTATTGTATTGTATTCTCTAAGCTTTGATCTGCTTTTTCTTCATAGGCTAAGGCCTAAAAAAAAATTATATTTCTTCCAATATCCTTCCTTACTAGTTTTCATTATTTATTTACTATCATTTGTCTAGATCTATTTTTTGAAAGTTAAAAACCATCCTCATATCTATCCATTTGTAAGATTTTCTTGTAGTTTTTTACATATATTTTTGTTGGACTCTTCTTAGGGCATGATCTTTCAATATGCCCTACCTCATGACATCTTCTACATTTAAAATATATGTTTTCATAATTTTTGGTTTGGATCCACAACTTACCCCCATACTTAAGAATAATTGATTCTGGTAAAAGTTTACTTATATCAATCATAACCAATATCCAAGCATAAATAGCCAAAAATTTGTATTTTGTAGTTTCTAGAATCTCAAGGAATTCTCCCAGAGTATTGCCTATTACCTTAAAGATATCCATTTTCCAAAATTCAATGATAAATCCATACATCCTAAACCATACTAGTACTAGGGAGAGATTCACATTCTCAAGTGCAAAGCCTTCATACCGATGGGTAAGGAAGAGTCTTGCTCTTCCCATAAACCAAGGACCCCCTTTTAGAATTCTATCTCTTTCCTCCCTAGAACAAAAAATGGCTAGGAAGAAACCTTAGAATCACTCTTGGAGACTTCCAAATCCTGTCGATCCATTTTCTCAAGGCTAAATCCCCTAGCCAAGACCTATTAAATATACCAGAAACTACACTATCTTTGAGATACAAGGATCGTTCCTCTATGAGTTACTCACTAACCTCTACTACTAGAGATGATTATAAGGATTTAGTTGTAAATCGGTCCATGGGAAGGAAACTAAAACTTGAAATCTACTAAAAATTACCAAAATATCTTATAGCAATTATAATAAATGAAAAAATTTATAATAATATGCATGCAAAATTCTAAGATAAAGAAGGAGAAAACTAAACTTAGTTAAAAAATTATATTCCCAAACAAAATATCTTGTCTCACTAAATCCTTAGCCCTCCATTGCTCCTCCTATCATCTGAACCCTAGTTGACAGATATTTGTATTTTTTTATTTTGTAACTGTTAATAATAATTAATAATTTAAATAAATACAAAAGAGATAAAAAATATATAACTTTTAATTATTGTATCACATTATTTAAAATATTTTGGAAAACTCTCTAAATTTATGGGTTTGAAAAATACATCAAAAGAAATCTTATAAAGAAAATATTTTTACAACACTAGTAACATATATCAAATAACATTAACTCAACCAGTTATATTCCTCAACTTTCAAGGAGACCCATTTGAATCTTGTCAAACGATATATGAATAATTTCTAAGCTATTGTAATATCATTATGTAGTCACCATGTAATATGAGTGGGGTCTGTTTCAATCCTATATAATCTATTGAAAAAAATTAGTAACATAACGATGAACCAAATTTGTAAGCTTACTATAGTAGTAAGGGTTTTGGACTCTCTTTGATAGGTCCAAGGTTCAAACCCCACTTAGTATGAGGGGACCAAGACACCTCATGAAAACCTATGTGAACTCATTAAACTTATTAAAAGTCTTGGAGGGAAAATGCAATGGTTCGAGGTTTGGCTCTTATTTAGGAGATCCAAGGCTTAAACCACTATGTGTGTGTGGTTATGTGTTAATCCTCTATTGATAAGTTTATATCTCAGTCTTACGAAGTCTCATGGTTGGGAAGGGACTTCTTAGCCAGAATTTTTAGTCGTAGAGGTTTCTTACACTAACCTAATCCAAAAAATAATATAATGATAAACCTCACCTAAAAAGTTATCATCACTCTTTTACATCATGGCCCTCTAAATTGACTTCTATTATTAACCTTGTAAATTTACATAATCCATAGAGAGATAGTTGTGCATTTAATATTGCATATACCAAAATGTTCAAGAAGACAAACATGGTTTTTTATAGTTGACTTTTGATAACTTTATTTATGAAATTGGAAAAAAAATAATATTAAATTTTAATTTAAAAAAAAAAAATGAAGTGTTTTATTTCTCTTGAATGTTTGTAAAGGAAGACAATGATTTATGTTAGTTTCATTAAATATGTTAGTAAATAATATAGATTCATTTTATGGATTTGAATAAGTACTTAGATAGGGAAGAGAGGGGAGATCCATCATCATCCTTGTCCAGTGACAGTTGAAGACCCATCTTCAATTTTGATGAAAGCTCAACCTATGAAGGAGGTAAGCATTCCTCTTTCTTACATTTAAATTTTATTTGAAATAAGTTTGTCAACTGCAATCATGAAGTGCATACAATGAAGCTAGGATTTGCAAAGTGAAGCACAGAGGAATTAAATTGAAGGTATGAAAGGATTTACTTTTCTAGGGAGGAATATTTTTATGCATGTGAACAACAGTTTGAAGAATTTTGTTGGCTAGAATTGCAAAGTGCACACAGTAAATCTAGGGTTCACAAGTGAAGCGTAGAGAAAAGTAAAAAAATACAAGAAGTGATAGTATTTTATTCTTCCTAAAACTAGAATGTGCTCATATCTATTCATTCAAATAATATGAAAGTGGGTCCAGTTCTTGATTGATATCTTTAAAAAATAACATTAGAAGCATCATCATTTTTTATAACCAAAGTGCACTCAAATATATTCGTGTGAAGCAAATGAATGCTAGACAACTTAATTTCTAGATTCAAATCATGCAAAAGGTGAAAGGAGTTACTTTGACAGGGAGGAATATTTTTGTGCATGTGAATGGTTATTTGAAGAATTTTATCGGTTGTAATCATGAAGTTCATGCATCAAAGCTAGGGTTTGCAAAAGGAAAATATTAACTTTTATTTTTATTTGGTATTTTTAAAATGGTAGTATAGTTTGGGAAATTGGTTTCTTGTTTTGATAGAGAATGAAGAGGAATATTTGGACTTCTTAAATGATCCCAATAAGGGGCAACACATCTTTTCAACTCCAAGGACCAAGGGTTTCATTTCTAGATAAGATAAAATTTGAGTTGGGGTCCTTGGATTTTTGAGTGGGTAAAATATTACTACAGGTTATCAGACTTCAATGGAAAAAGGGGAGTCTATGTCAAAATGTTTAGATTAGGTTGGTTTTCATATTGACTGCTCACTCTTAGGTATCTCAAAACACTCTACTCAAGTGATGGGTTTAATGAATGAGCAAACATTTCATTTTGGGGAAGAAAAACTTGAGCAGGCTACAAACAACCCAAACTCACTTTGTCTGATAGAGTTTCCTTTGTTTGGTTCTAGTTTTATTGGTAAAATATTGATTTAGAGGCTCTAAGTGGAGTGGGTTCAAACTTTCAATCAACACAAACTTCAACTCCGGTTACTAAAGTGCATAAGGCACATAAAGTGGTTAAAAAGAGAAGGTCAAAGATCAAAATGGTACTTGGGGAAGACCTAAGGATGGAAAAAGTTTTGGAGTTTTAGGGGAAGGCCCTTATTGGAAAGTTTCATGGACATCAAATAGCTAATAAAACACTAAATGAGTGGTTGCAAAAGGTATGGGTCCCAATTTTAGGATATGGACCAATTTTTCACTTACTTGCTAGAGGATGGATAGGTTTCCTTTTTCAATCTAAGGAAGATGCACAAAAAAAATTGGGAGGCCGTTGGTATTGGGGGTCTTCTTTTTTGGATTTGAAGGTTTGGATGGCTTGCTTTGATCCTAGGATTTAAGTTACAAGAAGAATCTTGATCTGGGTAAAACTTCCAGGTCTACCAATGGAGCTATGGTCAAAAAGAGCTTTGAAATAGATTGGAGATTCATTAGATAAAACCTTGGATATAGATATTTCTTTCAAATCTAGTATTTTTTGGTTTATAACTTGGGTTTTGGTTGAAATGGATATCAATGAAGGCTTACCAAATTGTATGGAGATAGTTGTGGGGAATATAGTTCATAATCAAATCTTGGACTATTTGAAGATTTCTTTTAGATGTGTTCATTGTCATGTTTATGGACATATTGCTAAGGAATGTTCTCAATATTTCACACAAAAAGTATGGAGGAGAAAATAAATGACTAGTGGGAATTTTAAGTCAACTAACAACAAACAAGATATACCTATTTTTCAAAGCTCAATAGTGCTCCCTAATTTGGCACAAACAAGCAAAACACTTGTTGTTGAACCTAGAACCAAATTTTTGGAGAAGGAGGAATAAGTTTTAGGCCTAATTTTTTTTCCATTTCACTGTTCATGTGTTGTTAGAGAAGGAGACAAAATTATAAAGAAAACTATGAAAGGATTGGAAATCAATACTATTAAGTTTGTTGGTTAGTCATCTAAGCCTTATGATAATTATTGTCCAATACATGTGGAGAATAATCTAGACTTAGGTAATAAAGAAGTTTGTACACTTCCTTATGAATCTTCGAAGAGAAGTCCCAAGGACAAGGAATTTTCTAGGATTTTAGACAATGGGCCAACAACCTCAAACACATTGAATAGGGATTGTAATCCAAATATTGCTATTAAGGGAAGTCTTTTTAATCTATCAGGTTAATATTTTAGGGAAGTATCTATTTTAGGGGATGGTTTGAATACGAGCTCCTCTTATAGATATTTGTTATGTTTTAGGAAAAAGAAATCCGAGTTAGAACTTGTGCAGTTGTTTGAAGGTTAGGGTTAGATTTGGACCTTATAAAGGAATATTCCACTTCTTCAGCAAGTAGGAAATATTTTTTGTGTCATGCACAGGAGAAGGTATTGAGGAAAATTCAGCAAGGTAAACAAAAATCTATCAAAGGGGTCTTTAGAGCAGGATAAAACCCCTATAAGATGTTTAAATGATCTTGTTATCTCTTTTTATCCGAGGTCTTGGCAATCCCTCTAAAAGACTTTACTTAACCAAGTTGGTGGAAATTCATAATTCAGATGTTATCCTTATACAAGAAATAATGGGGGTAAGTACAAAAGTCATTGAAGGGTTGAGTAAATTGCTTAGGGATTGGGAGTTCTTGGCTCTAGATGCTACTGGAAATTCAGGGGGTGTTTTGACTGGCTAGAAGAACTCAATATCCTTAATTAATTCTTCCTTCATGGTTTCAGGCTTGTGGATATATTTTTTTTAAAGAGTTGGGTTTAAGTTTATCGGTTATTAATTGTTATGGTCCTTATAAAGATAGGAAGGTCTTCTAGCATGATTTTTTCTCCAAAAGGTGTGTTAGGGATGAAAGAGTTATCATTGGTGGGGATTTTAATTTTACTATAAATAGAAGAGAGTTATGGGGAGAATATGCAAGACTTGGTAGACTTGCAAATTAATTTAGACATAAGATTGAAGAAGCTAGTTTAATTGATTTGGAACCAATAAAATTAATACCTACATGAAGAAATAATGGAGTTGGGGAAAATGGGATCTCAAAGAGGCTAGATAGATTTTTATCTTAGAGTCATTATAAAATAAAATAGATAAAAAAAAAATAGTCATGGGTTGAGATTGGAGGTGGCTTAGATCATTCTCCTATACTTATTTAATTAAAAAATGAAGAGGTAAAACCTACCAGTCCTTTTAAGCTCAATCTAATTTGGTTGGAGGAAGAAGATTTTCAACAACTGATTAAAAAATAATGAATTGGTTATGACCAAATTTCTAGTTCATAAACGAGTTTTCAATTTGTTGTTGCTTTAAAAATAATCAAAGGAGTTGTGTCATCTTGGATTGTAGTTAAAAAAGAGAGTATAGATAGATATATTAAGTTGGTGGAGAAGGAAATTTCAAAAATTCATAAAAATAATGAGGTTGGTTTATTTAAAGAGGAGGAGAAAACAAGATTGGTTGAACTTGAAATTAAGAAGAACAAATTCTTGGAGTGCAAGGAAGTTGAATGGGGAATGAAAAGTAGAGTTGTGTGGTTAAAAAAGGGGATGAACTAGACGATCCTACGGAGAATATTCTCCAAGAATACATCATTAAGACCACCACTACTACTATTGTTCATATGGAGAATGCTATGATAACAATAATGGTGGCAATTACTCAATTGAAAGAGCATAGGAATGCTCTAAACCTCTTGTTCTTCAGCAACAACTTCGCAGAGGCTACTCCAACAAAGACCACCATCGAAGCCAAACCTGAGGTCAAATATGATGATGTCATGGAAATTACAAAGGACATATTCAAGGACATCCCTAAGGATGTTGAGAAGGATGTCAAGAAGGATGACATCAAGGATACTATAATTGCCTAGTTGGTTGTTTTTTCCTGTTGTCTTAGGTTTTTGTCCTATCAGGGCCTTTTCTGGTTTTGCCTCTGACTTTTGGCTTGCTTCAATTTTCCTTTACATTTTTAGGTTTTCATGGATGCATTGATGTTTTTTGAGGATAGTGCATCCTTTTCTCTTGTTGATGTATCAAGGAGTTAGGGCAACTTTCAAATGCCCATATTAATATAAATTTTTGTTAACTTATAAAAAAAATGGATGAAAATACTAAGTTTTTTCATAATTTTGCTAATCATAGGAGGAAGGTTAACACTATCTAGGAGATTCCAAATGAAGAAGAGTTCCTCGTTAGGAGTTTTTCTGAGTTAGCATATTTTGGAATAAAACATTTTCAATATATCTATAAAGAACCTGATAAAGTCAATATTGGAGAAATTTTAAAGTTTACTTTCTTTCCCAATTTTGTGATAGAGGAGGACAATCAGTTACTTATGAAGGAGATCACAAAGGAAGAACTGGAATTTGTCCTAACTTCTTTCAAAAAGGATAAAAATCCAGGGCTTGATGGATGGCTTGTGGAGATTTTCCTAGTTTTCTATGATCATATTGAGGAGGATCTTCTTAAAGTAATGGAGGAAGTTAGGTTGAGTGATCAGGTTTTGAGGGATTTTAACTCCATTTTTTTAGCTTTGATTCCCAAAAAGGATAAGACTTAAACCTTTGAAGAATTTAGACCTATTTCGTTGTGTAAATGTATCTATAAAATTATTGCAAATATTTTGGTTGTTAGATTGAAGAATATTTTCTTTGAAGTTATTTTTTAGGAGTAGTTTGGGTTTATAGCAAGTAGAGATATTCTTGAAGCCATAGGAGCTACACAAGAGGGCCTTCACTCTATTAAAACTAAAATTCTACCTACAATGATCCTTAAACTAGATCTATCTAAAGCTAATGATAGAACTAGTTGGTTGTATCTCATATTGATGTTATTACATGTGGGTTTTAGCTATCTGGTAGTAAAGTGGATTATGGGATGCATTTCTTCTATCTCTTTAGTTGTTCTCATCAATGGATAAACTTCCAAATTCTTTAGAGCCTCGAGAGGACTGAGATAGAGATGTCCTTTATCTCCTTTAATTTTTTTGTTGGTTGTTGAAGGATTGAGTAAAGCTATTTTGGATGCAAAGAGGGTAGGATCCTTGTTCGGTATCAAAGTGGGGATACTTTATTTATCTCATTTATTATTTTTTGATGATGTATTGTTTTTCAAAAATAGCAGTTTAAGGGAAGTTACAAAGTTGAAGAAAATCATGGACACTTACAGTATTACTACCAACATGGAGATAAATTTTCAAAAATCGTCTATTTATTTTAATGGTCTAGAGCAGAAGACTGAACTTGGTCTAATCAAACTTTTTCCTTTTAATCTCTTATATTTCTAGGAAGGCTTTAAGTATCTGGGTTTTGTATTGAAGCCAAATACTTATGGGAAGCAATATTAGGGATGGCTTTTAGAGAATATTGAATTTAGGATTAACCATTGGTGTAATATATGGTTGTCTATTGGTGGGATATTAACACTTGTAAAGTCAGTTCTTGAGGCAATTCTTGAATTTTGACACTCCTTGGCCTTCATTCCCAAAGGATTTTTAGAGAAAATAAGAAAACATTGCTTCAAATTTCTTTGTACTGGAAGCAAGGAACATGAAGTTATTCCTTTAGTGAAGTGGTAGAATATTTCTAGGCCAAAGGAGGAATGTGGTTGGGGACTTTAAAATATTCATATTTTTTGTTCAACTTTGGCAGCAAAAAAATTATGGAGGATTTTGACTAGAGAAGGATTATGGAAGAAGATTATTGAACAGAAGTATATTCATCCAGGGACATTTATGGATTGGATTAGAATTCCATAGAAAAGCATTAAAAATGTTTCTATTCAATGGAAGGAACTAGTACAGACCTTTTCTATGATTGGAAAATATTTAGCTTGGAAAGTGAGCAATGATGAACAAGTTAAAATAGGGGTTGATTCTATTGTGTGTTGTGGAGAAAACATTTATTGTTGGAAGCTATGATAAGTTCTTTACAAGACAAGAGTTTTTACTTTATTCATTAGGTGAGGGAATCAGATTCTTCTAGTCTTTGAACCCAAGGTTGGAAGTAGGCTCAGGTCTTGGATATTTCTCATGAGCATGTTTTTTTGTGGAAGACTTACATTAAAAGTCTTAATAAGAGTCATATCACACTAATATTTGAACTAGATACTTTTGCTTGGGCATACAACAATGAAGAACACAAGCTTATACTGAGAGGGGGGGTGAACAGTATAGCGCCCACTTTTTACTTTCTTTCCAAACCAATATCAATTAGTGTCCTCAATTGCAATAACCAAATATAGCAGTGTGCATTAATAACATAGATAGCAATAGTAAGCAAGTGCACAAATCACCACACACAATTGAGACACAAGATTTAACGTGGTTCCCCCAATGTGGGGTAGTCCACAAGATAATCTCCTTATAATATTTCACAAAGAAATAGGGATCCTTATCCCAATACAAATGATTACTTTGATCTGCTCAAAGCTAGGTTGTCCTAATCTGCTCAGGTGGGCTCCACTGATCTGCTCAGCTAGGCTCTCCATTAATCTTCTTAGCTAGGCTATCCACTGATCTACTCAACTAGGCTATCCATTGATCTACTCAGCTAGGCTATCCACTAATCTGCTCAGCTAGGCTATCCATTGATCTACTCAGCTAGGCTATCCACTGATCTGCTCAGCTAGGCTATCCATTGATCTGCTCAGCTAGGCAACTAGTGTTGATGTGTTTTCTATTTTTGTCCTGTCTCTTTCACTACTCATAAATCTACCTCAATGCCTTCTCACAAGGCTCAAACAATCCTGCTCAAATGTTGTCCCAAATATATCCTCAAAGCCTTCACAAAAGGCTCAAACAATCCTGCTCAAATGTTGTCCCAAATCTATTCTCAAAGCCTTCACAAAAGGCTCAAACATCCTCAAATTTCAAATCAAATTTCCAAAAATTTGTCCCAAAAGCCTTCTCAAAGGCTCAACCAATCATGCACAAAAGTTGTCTCAAATCTGTCCAGAAATTTATCCCAAAAGCCTTCCCAAAGGCTCAACCAATCATGCACAAAAGCTGTCTCAAATCTGTCCAAAAATTCTATCCCAAAAGCCTTCCCAAAGGCTCAACCAATGACTCTCAAGTAGCACTCAAATCTCAACCACAAATCAATGAAGGCAAGGCTCAATGATGAACTCAACAATGGATAACAAATGAATGATGACAATACTCAACAATGTGCTCAATAATGAATGGCAATGTACTCTTCAATGGATGACAACAATGATCCACAATGATCTCAACAATGTATGACAAATGATCTCTCAAATGGATGACAACAATGCTCAACAATGTACTCTCAAATGGATGACAACAATGCTCAACAATGTACTCTCAAATGTATGACAAATGAGCTCTCTAATGAAAACCTCTCCAAGCAATAACAATGAGGACTTCAACCAACCAAGGACAATCTCCACAAGTGATAGCAATAGGTTCTCAATAATATCTTCCTCATGCAATGTCAATAAGCTCTCAAGAAACAAGCACAACTCCCTCAAGCAAAGAGCTCTCAAATAGCCAACAATGATCTCCTCAAATGAAAGACAAATGTATCCACAAGTGACTAGCAAATGATCTCCTCAATGGTCTCAAATAGTGGCAATGGACTCAACAAGTAACCAACAATAATCTCCTCAAAGCAATAGCAAAAACCTCCTCAATAATGGCAATACTCTCAATGAACTCCACTAAAGCAATCATGGAACTCAAGCATCAATTTTATCCATAAAATTGATTTTCTAATCCATCCACTTCCTCTCAATAGCCAAGGCACATAATCAAGCAATTTGTCTTCAACTTCAAACCCTAACTCATGTGCATGTCTTCTAACTCAAGGTAGCAATTAACTAGGTCTCAAGTTCCTAGTTTAATTTCATAATTAAATCATGCACTAGGACATATAACAAGTTCAACACTTTTCAACCTTATGACTCCCTAATTTCATTAACACATACAACAAGCACCTATGCTTTTATTTTTAATTCCACACCTTATAACTCCACATACAACAATCACAAATATTTATTTCCACACCTTATATCTCCCTAATCACACACAACAATAACAAATATTTAATTCTACACCTTATAACTCCCTAAGCACATTAACACATACAACAAGCATTTATTTCCCTAAACTCCTTATGACTCCCTAGTTATCACAGAAATAATTTTAATGCACCAAAACTTTGGTAATAACAAATATTACCATGCGCTAGAGATAAATACCTTTATATGAAATTTGTTGCCTTCGTAACCTTCGAAATCATCTTTGCCAAAATTAATGCCTTGCCAAAATTAATGCGCCTTCACACCTTCACGGGAGTCGAACTCCGTTCCTCTCGCTTAGCGCTGTGAAGCGCTTACCACGTGGGCGCTAGCCCACGTTGGGATTTTAATCCCAAACACCCAACTTTAACCTGCGCTCAAATCTGAAACTCGATTTTACTTTCTTAGCAAAACACTTTGCCCTTGGCGGGATTCGAACAACGAACCTGCCTTGTGCAAAGTTCGTGCACTACCAACTGCGCTATAGGCTCCTACGTGACGTCACTTTCCCATGCTGTTTACTTGACCTTGCTCTCAAATCGAAAGTTATTTATCCTTCTTTCTTCGCTGCTCCCCTTTCGACGACTCTCTCTCATGCGCTATGTCAAGTCTTAAATAAACAAAGGTTTTTACCTTTTATTTATATGCACCTCCATGCCTTCGAATGACGTCGACGAATATTTATTAATCTCCCCAACCTTTGCACGTCGACGGATAATATAATACAACCTTAGACCTTAGAATTATTAAATAAAAATTTAATAATTCACCTTTTAACTTTGAATTGGGATATCTCCTTCATTCTTTTGAATTTCGTCATGAAACTTTTTGCACCTAGGTTTTATTGGAAAACCTTTTCATCCATCATAATTTGGAGAAGTCTTAGCATAGTGGTTTTAATGAAAAACCCTTTCCAATGGTTTTAATGAAAACCCTTTCCGTTGGTTTTAATAAAAAACCTTTCCATCGGTTTTAATAAAAACCCTTGCCATTGGTTTTAATAAAAACCTTTACCATTGGTTTTAATAAAAACCATTAATATAATATTTAAAAAATTAAATATTATATGCCTCTTGTGCCACAAAACCCTGTATATATCCATGCTCTCCAAAATATCATAAATGATTATTTATGAAGTGCTTTTGCCACCAAAACTCAATGTGATCCATGTGACATCAATGACAACACAAAATAACTCAAATTGCCAACAATCTCCCCCTTTGTCATTGATGGCAACACCTCTAATGCAAATCACCACAATCACTGCAAAAGCCATTTCTGAAAATCAAAGCTACTCCCCCTGACTCAATACTCTCTATGGAGGTTGCTCCCCCTATCTCAATGTTCTCTTTGGAGGCTGCTCCCCCTATCTCAATGCTCTCTTTGGAGGCTTCTCCCCTAACTCAATGCTCTCCCCCTTACTCAAAACTCTCCCCCTTTGACATCAATGGCAAAAGGGACACCTATGGGGCTAAAATATATGACTCTTAAGCTTAGCCCCCCTACCACCTTCTCTCTTGAGGTGATTAATTTTGGGGTGGGAGTACATTTACTCCCATATTACATTGTTCCTTTCCTTTGTCAACTTCCTTCCACATATTTTTGGTCTCCTTTTCTTGATAAGTTACTTGATCTTCTTGTCTTGAACCTGTTTGACCTTCTTGCCTTGAACCTATTTGGAATTGAGTCCTACACCATCTTGCAATATGTCCAAAGTTATTGCAATTAAAACACTTGATATTGTAGCCTTTGGATGGTGCCCATGTCCTGAATTCTTTCTTGAAACCATTTCCATATCCATTCCTTTCCTGAACCCTGTATTGTGAAGCTCTGTTTCCATAATCATTTTGACCATGACCTCTGAATTGTGCAGCTCTATAATCAAAACCATATTGCTCATTTCCTTTGCACTGAGAAGCTCTATGACCAATCCTGTTGCATAAGAAGCAATGTCCCTGAAAACCATACCTTCTTCCTTTGAAGTTCCTTCTAGCAAAATCAAACTTCTTTGATCCATAGACCCTATAGTGTATAGCCCTGTGTCCAAATCCATTACAAGAAAAACAATGTCCTTGAAAAGCCCTTTGTTCATGCCTTGGTTCCTCATACCTTTCTTGACCTTTATCCTTGTGATCATCTTTGACTTGTGCATTGTATCCTTGATCCTTCTTTGTGGTATCCAAATCTTCTTCCTTAACTTCTTCCTTGCTTTCTTCTTCAAGAATTTCTTTGCCTCTTGAACTTGATTCACCTATCTCAAAACAAGATCCAAACTGGATATTTGGAGCCATAGGAGCTTTGGAACTTTCTTCATGAATCTTAGGTGCTTCCTTGCTTTCATATTTTAGAACTTCCTTTCCTTTTGAGTGTGACTTTTCTTGGAAATGAGATACAACCTTAAAATATGTTTCCACTCCTTTTTGAACCTTTTCATCTAATGTGTCATGTCTTGTCGTCATTACCCTTAGTTCTTCATTCATCCTTTCCTCTATCCTTTTTGCATCTTGAAGCTCATCTCTTAGATCACTGATTGTTTGAAGTAGTTCTTCTCTGATTTTGACATCTGTTCGAATCTTGTTTTCAAGATTCTTGATTTCTTCTTTTAGCCTTTTGACTTCTGATTTTTGTTTTCTTGGCTCATCCTCTTCTTTTTCTTTTACCAAAAGTGAGACTTCTTCATATTTACTGTCATTGAGATCATTATCATCTTCTATAGCAAAAAAACTCTCATGAATTCTTTGACCATGCATGTTTCCTTGATGTGTCATTTCATCTTCACTATCATTGAAGCCATTGCAATATCCTGATCTATGATCTCTTTGACCACACACAAAGCATTGTTCTCTTTCACCTTCTATTCCTAAGAATAGATGTTCTTCCTTTTCATCATCTGACTTGTCTCTATCGCTGTGATCTGAGCTATCATTTGCTTCTTCAATGTAGAAAGTTTTCTTAGTCTTACAAAAACTTTTCTTCTTCTCATGCTTGCTTTGCTTGTACCTATCATCTTTGTCATGCTTATGCTTTCCTTCTTCTTTTCTTTTGTGACCCTATTTTTCATCATCACTATTTTCTTCATGTGGACACTTGTTTGCATAGTGACCATAATCACCACACTTGTAGCATTTGACTTTCTTCATATCCCTGTAATTCCTTGAGTCCTTTTTCCTTTTGATGAAGTTAGCTTCCTCATCATTATCTGAATCTCTATCTGTCTTTGGATCTTTCCCTTTATTTTTATCTAAAGCTTTGAATGCAATTTCTTTCTTTGGATCTTGATGCTTATCTATCCTCATCTCATAAGTTGTGAGAGTTCCTTGTAGTTCTTCCATTGTTAGCTTGTCGATATTCATTGTTTCTTCTATCACTAAAACCTTTGCATCATACTTCATGGGAAGTGATCTCAAAACCTTTTTAGTAACATTTGATTCTTTCATCTCAAATCCTAGACCTCTCATGGTGCTAGAAATCTCATAAACTCGAATCAAGAACTTTGTAATATCGTCAAACAGTGGATCCTTACTTGTAGTTGATCCATTCTATGAAGCCATATGTGTTCTTATAGAATCTACCCTCAAGATATTAGCCTTTTCGAAGGAACCCGCTCTGATACCAATTGAAGAACATAAGCTTATATTGATAGGGGGGTGAACAGTATAGTGCCCACTTTTTACTTTATTTCCAAACCAATATCAATTAGTGTTCTTAATTGCAATAACCAAATATAGCAGTGTGCATTAACAACATAGATAACAATAGTAAGCAAGTTCACAAATCACCACACACAATTGAGACACAATATTTAACGTGGTTCCCTCAATGTGGGGTAGTCCACAAGATAATCTCCTTATAATATTTCATAAATAAATAGGGATACTTATCCCAATACAAATCTACTTAGCCAAGCTCTCCACTGATCTGCTCAGCTATGCTATCCACTGATCTGCTCAGTTAGGCTATCCACTAATCTTCTCAGCTAGGCTATCTACTGATCTGGTCATCTAGGCTATTCACTGATCTGATCAGCTAAGCTATCCATTAATCTGCTCAGCTAGGCAACTAGTTTTGATGTGTTTTATGTTTATGTCATGTCTCTTTCAATGCTCACAAATCTACCTCAATGCCTTCTCACAAGGCTCAAACAATCCTGCTCAAATGTTGTCCCAAATCTATTCTCAAAGCCTTCACAAAAGGATCAAACAGTCATGCTCAAATGTTGTCCCAAATTTGTCCCAAAATCCTTCTCAAAGGCTCAACCAATCATGCACAAAATTTGTCTCAAATATGTCTAGAAATTCTATCCCAAAAGCCTTCTCAAAGGCTCAACCAATCATGCACAAAATTTGTCTCAAATCTATCCAAAAATTTTGTCCCAAAATCCTTCCCAAAGGCTCAACCAATCATGCACAAAAGCTGTCTCAAATCTGTCCAGAAATTCTATCCCAAAAGCCTTCCCAAAGGCTCAACCAATCATGCATAAAATATATCTCAAATCTATCCAAAAATTTTATCCCAAAATCCTTCCCAAAGGCTCAACCAATGACTCTCAAGTAGCACTCAAATATCAACCACAAATCAACAAAGGCAAGGCTCAATGATGAACTCAACAATGGATAACAAATGAATGATGACAATACTCAACAATGTGCTCAAAAATGAATGGCAATGTACTCTTCAATGGATGACAACAATGATCCACAATAATCTCAACAATGTATGACAAATGATCTCTCAAATGGATGACAACAATTCTCAGTAATGTACTCTCAAATGGATAACAACAATGCTCAACAATGTACTCTCAAATGTATGGCAAATGATCTCTCTAATGAAAACCTCTCCAAGCAATAACAATGAGGACTTAAACCAACCAAGGACAATCTCCACAAGTGATAGCAATAGGTTCTCAATAATATCTTCCTCATGCAATTTCAATAAGCTCTCAAGAAACAAGCACAACTCCCTCAAGCAAAGAGCTCTCAAATAGCCAACAATGATCTCAAAAAATAAAAGACAAATGTATCCACAAGTGACTAGCAAATGATCTCCTCAATGGTCTCAAATAGTGGCAATGTACTCAAAAAGTAATCAATAATAATCTCCTCAAAGTAATAGCAAAAACCTCCTCAATAATGGCAATACTCTCAATGAACTCCACTAAAGCAATCATGGAACTCAAGTATCAATTTTATCCATAAAATTGATTTTCTAATCCATCTAGCATAGTGGTTTTAATGAAAAACCCTTTCCAATGGTTTTAATGAAAACCCTTTTCATTGGTTTTAATAAAAAACATTTATGTCGGTTTTAATAAAAACCATTAATATAATATTTAAAAAATTAAATATTATATGCCTCTTGTGCCACAAAACCTTGTAAATGTCCATGCTCTCCAAAATATCATAAATGATTATTTATGAAGTGCTTTTGCCACCAAAACTCAATGTGATCCATGTGACATCAATGACAACACAAAATAACTCAAATTACCAACAAATAAATTTGGGGGTTGGTATACGACTAGACTTGGTTACAAAGCAAACTTTGACCCTCATCCTTAGTGGCCTACTTGGTGGTGGAAGCAAATTTGGAAATTATCTGCCCCAAAAAAGGTAATTTTTTTCATGGGGTTAGCCTTGAGAAATAAGGCTGACTTGAGAAGTTTTACAGAGGAGAAGTAGACAAGGTCCAAGTATTTGTATGTTGTGTCATTCAAAGGAATAAAACATCACACATTTGTTGATCTAATACCCTTTTCTCAGTAGGTTTGGTTAGAATTTGAATAGATAACTAGAGTACAAAATATTTGGGAAGGAGAAACAGTGGAGGTATGCTTAAGACAGTGGTTTTTGAAAAAAAAGATGAAATAGTTTCTTTTTTACCATGCCTTATATGTTGGGGTATATGATTGGCACAAAATGCAGCTATTTTTGAAGGGAAGTCTATACCCCCATTCCAGGTCATATTTTAGGTGAGAACTTTGGTCTCAATCAATAAAGGGCCTAGCAAACATAAGAAACCTCGACAAGTAGATAATTTCTTCATTGAAAAGTCTCAACCATGGGTTTTATTTATGGGGCCAATCAGAGACAGTCAGTTTTTAGTAGCACAGGAGGTATTATATACTTCTCAGATACCCATTATATCAAATTTAAAGCAGGTCTTGGAACAGGTTCCAACAATTTTGCTTAGTTTCAGGCTTTGAGATTGTTAATGAAGTGTGTTGCAAAGATGTGAAAAAATTACAATTTTTTGGATATTCTACTCTAGTCATAAACTAAATGAATAGATCTACTAAATTAAAAAATAATTTTCTTAGACCAGAGGGAGATGAATTGTTGGAGGTGATTTCTCTCTTTGAAAATATCTCTTTTACTCATGTTTATAGGGAATTAAACTAAGAAGAAGATAGGTTATCAAAATAAGGTCAACAGGTTCTAGAAGGTTTCTTGTAAATGGAAGAGAACAAGGATGGAGTTTCTTCTTTCACCTACATATCATACCCCTAGTTTCTATGCTAGCTCTACATTTTTACTATGGGCCTGTTCATTTGATTAGAGATTTATGGTATATTTTAACTATTTCTTTTATTTTCTACTGACTTCTTTTTCACTAATTTCTATCCAGGTTTTGGACATGGAGTTTATTTGGATGATTAAGCATTGATATATAAGGATATTTATCCTTACTATCCCCACATTATTATGAAGATGGGTTTTTTCCTCTCTGATCTACCCGACTGTAATTATATTTTGACTCCCAATAATCTGCTTTTATCTAGGTTTTTTTTTGTGCTAAGGCACTTGAGAAGTGTAATTTTCTTTCATTCTTGAAATAAAATTATGATTTTTTTCTTGTAAAAAAAAAAAGGAAGACAATAATTGAGGAAGCAAAGTAATAATTCCAAAATAGCATTGATTAACTAAATATATATGATATTAAATAGCATAAGATACCCAATTTTAAACCTTATTATGCAACATATACATAATAATAAATTGCCATAATATGATATAGATGAAAATTTCAATTTCATATAGCCACATAAAATTGAAATCAAATTATTTATATAAAATAAAATATAATCATGCCATGAGAGAAATCATATTAGATTAAAGCCTTCAAGAGGAATTTAAATAATTTTTTCATAGTGTAACATCTTGCATAGATTTTTAGTGATCCAAGTATATTGTCGATAATTTATTTAATAACTATATTAAACACCCCTTTCTTAAATAAAATGCACATCCAATTAATACTACAATAAAGGAGCTGATGTTTGGAAATACGAATATATAGGAGAAACATACTAGCCTCCAAGTACCAATCATGTCTTTGGTTGAAAAAATTCATTAAAGCAATTCTTCCTACTAAAAAAGGCAAAAGGTATGAACAACTTGATGTATGAGCCACCAAACATCTGGACATCCATAACCAAATGGATTATTTTTTTATGAATTTAAGTTTAAATTTTCTAAATTGTTGAGCTATATAATGTCAATACAGAATGTTTGAATACCATTTATTTTATTTTATTACAAAATATAACCATTTTTTAGAATTTTTTAGCATCAAATATATGTATTTTAGGGTTCAATGCTTAAATTAGCTCCTTCATTGTAATTAGGGCAATTTTTCTTAGAAAATATTTTATTTTTTAAGAGTTATATTTTTGTTAAGAGTTATATTTTTGTATAGAGTTGTTTGATTCAGACGATTTTTGTGTCATTTTGTGCAAAATTTTAAGAGCTTTAAATGAGTAGTTATATGAAATAATCTAACCAATATTGAGGAATATACATCCATGTGAAAACAGTCATCTAAAACAAGGGCATTGTTAGGGTAATTTTTTGTAGAAAAAATGTCATATTTTAGGAGCCATATATTTAATAAGGTTTGTTCGATTCAAGTGATTCTTGGACCAATTTGTGTGAAACTTGAAAATCTTAAAAATGAGTGGTCATATAATGGAATCTGAGTAGTATTGAATGATATATTACCTTGTAAAGTCAATCATCAAAAATAAAGGTAGTAACAGCTTTTTAAGTCAGGTGAAAATAAAATTGTAAATATATTTCAACTAGGGTTCAAATGATAACAAGAACAATGAAGGGCTAGGGAATCAACAAGGCAATACATTCCATTTGGGCATAGAATTTTTTTAGCTAAGTTTCATTTATCCCTTCATTTTCTTCAAATTTTTGCATGCTGATTATTATAGGTTTATTTTTAAATAATGTAATCGTTATAAGATATACTAGTAATTTTTAGTAGATATTAAGTTATAGTGTCCTTCCTAAGAATAAATTTATAGCTAAATATTTAGAATCATCCCTAGTAGTAGAGGTTATGAAGGATCTCACAAAACAATGATCCTTGTTTCTCAAAGATAAGGTAATCATTGGTAAATTTAATGGATCTTAGTCAAGGGTTGTGACTTTGAGAAAATGGATTGATAGGAGATGAAACTCTTAAAGATTGAATCTATCCTTTCTTCCCAAAGGTTTTTTCTAACCATTTTCTTGTCTAGGGAGGAAAGAAATAGAATCCTAAAATGGGATCCTTAGTTTATGGGCAAAGCAGGACTCTTCCTTACCTACTAGTTTGAAGGCTTTGCACTTGAAAATATAATCTATCCCTAGTACCATTCTAGGTTAGGATGTATGGGTTATCCATTGAATTCTAGGAAATGGATACCTTTCAGGCAATAGGAAACACTTTGGTAGTATTCCTTGATATTTTAGAAACTACAAAATATGAAGTCTTGGCTATTTATGTCTAGATATAGGTCATGATTGATATCAGTAAATCTTTACCAAAGTCAATATTTCTTAAGTATGGAGGTAAGTTGTGGTTCCAAACAATGGATTATGAAAATATATCTTTCAAATGTAGAATATGTCATGAGGTGGGACATATTGAGACATCATGCCCTAAGAAGAATCCAACAAAAATTTATGTAGAAAATTGCAAGAGAAATGTACAAATGGATATGAATGGTGATGGTTTTCAATTTTCAAAAAATAGATCTAAACAAATAAAAGTAAATAGTGGATATTATTGGAGAATATTATATTATTTGATACATGCTAATGTAACCCCAGGTACAAATGTAAATATGTAATAGATTAGGGTTTGTGTCTATAGTTTAGATGAGTGATTTATATCCCCTTTTATGTAAGGGTATATATATAGGATGTGCACAAGTGTTAAGTATGTGCGTGTGCAAATATGTAATGTGAGGATGTGCACAAGTGTCTTATATTATGAGTGCATATAGAAGATTAAGAGTCAATTAGAAGTGTGCAAGTGTCATTGAGTTTACGTATGCATGTAAGAAGAGAGTGAAGAGTCTAGTATACAAGTGGTAAATATGAGAAGCCAAAGGTCAATAATAGGAAAGGTTGCATCTCTCAGATATATGAGTTCAATAGACAAGTATTGAAGAGTCATTTTGCTATGGCTATATTATGGAGATAAAGCTCTATATAATTTAACGGAAAATGGTTTGTAGCGATCACCACATAGCAAAAATTGATGATAAAGCTTTTATACATATTTTTAGCAATTTTATTGTAATTATTCTTCATGCATGTACATGATTTATTTTGGTCATTTTATATTCATATTTGATATTATAAATGAATGTTATTTCATTATTCTATTGACTTGGATATATATTTGATTGCTCATTTATATAATTCTACTCTTGATTATTTATATTTTGATCTATAATATTGTGGCTTCTTTATATTGGAACCTATGACATTTTGAGATAGAAAGGCTTAAAAGCCAACAAATACCAATAAGCAAGGATATTGGAAGAAACACTAGTTCTTTTGAGGTTTTATACTATGAAGAAAAACATACCAGATCTTAGAGATCATGGTATAACAAGATCAAAAAATTAACAAAGAACCATCTACTCAGTCTGAACTCAATTTAGGGATGAACATTCTTGCTGAACCTAAGGAATATGCCTCATCATATTTTGAAGTCTCTTGAAGTACCATGCACCATTCATGAGAAGAAAAGTGGTAGATAAAACATAGTGTTAGATGTTAATACCTCTACCATTAACAAGGAAATACCAAAAAATGAGCAAGATAATTCAAAAGCTTCCTTAGTAGAGCCAAGAGAGAATATATCTGATGAAAAGGAAAGTTTTGAAAGAAATTTGAGGAATGGATAATAAGACCTACCCTCAATACTAGAAAGGAAAAAAGACGAAAAACTTCAAATTATCAATTGAGCTCTATGGAAGCAAGAGCAAACATAAAGGAACACAATCTAAGTTGGTTGAACTTCTCTTTACCAAACTATAAAATGATATTGGTAATTCACAGGAGGGGTTAGTAGCCCTAATGAGACATAATTACCATCTTATTGAAAATAAGAGGTGCTAATGCCCCTTCAAGGTAGAGATGTATTAAGAAACTTTGTTTAAGTAATAACATTGATAGTTTTTGTATCCAAAAAACTAAAATGACAAAGGAAAAAGTTTCTAAAACTATGAAAGCAATATGAGCAAGATGTGAATGGGATGTCATGGATTCAAAATGAATGATAGGAGGAATTCTAACATGTTGAAATCCAATTAGAACCTCTTGTTAAACCATTCATAAAACTAGGCATTGAATAGTCTCATTAGTCACATGCTATTTTGCATATATTTGTTTCATCCTTGTCAATGTCTATGGACCTACAACTCAGTTAGACAAATCAAAAGTATGAAGTGGGATTGAAGACTTTATGAGAAGTAAATACCAAGAAACTCTATTCATGATCATAATATATTTAAATGCCATAACCAAGCTAGATGAAAATTTTGGGAGAATTAGGAAAATAACTCAAAGTATGAGAGAATTCTCAACTTTCATTCAAAATAATAATCTATGGGAGGTTGAGTTTAAAGAGGACAATTATACATGGCCCAACAACAAAATAGGCTAGAACCTGATAGCAAAAAAATTGGAGAGATGCATACTCTCATATCATTTGCTAGATGTGTTAGAATATTGTTAATGTGCACTATGCCTTCACCTTGACACTTGTCAGTTTCACTTGACATTTGTCATGTTATCAAATAGGCCTTCTACCTATATATGTAATCTCATTTCTTGTATAATACATCTCATCATTTTTCCTCCTAACATTTGGTATTGGAGCAAGCTTTCTCTGCCCTATGAAAACCCCTTGAGGGGGGATTTTCCCCCCTTTTTTTTTCCCTTCAACATTTTCCCTTCCTCACATTTTTATTCTCCAGGCTCAGGGAGTATGCTCTCCACATTTGTGGATCAGAAACCAGAAAGCCAGATTTGATAAAGAGAGGGTTTCATGGCTGCCCCTGAAGCTTAAATGCTTGGGGCCATGAATTTTTATCTATTTTTTTATTATTTTTCTTTTTTTACGAGTTCTTATGGAGGTCACTTGTAGCGGGCTTGTTGTAGCAAATTGTTGTTTTAAGGGTGGAGCATACGAAGCCGATATTGTTTTTTTATGGCCTTGTTTTTTGCGGCAAATCTAATTCAAACCAGCCATTGAAACTGTGATATGGTGGTGTATTTCTCAAACCGTAAAAGAGCCATTGGGTCTAGAATAGCCATTGAAACTGCTGTTATTTTTTACGACTGGTACCCGACTATCATTTGGTGGTAAGGTATGGTCGATTTGATTGGTAAACAAGAAGCAAATACGTGGCTCATCAGGGGTGAGGAAGTGTGCTTTTGTATTTCTATCGATCATGTGCCAATGATTTTGAGGGACCCATGATTGACATCTGTTGCACCAACGATTTTGTTTTCTGAAATACTACGACAGGTCATGGAGAGTGATGGGCTCAGGCTTTCAGTCGTTTTCAAACGTCTGTTATTGAATTTTTGCACCAAAAATCATGATCATTTTTTTTTAGTATTGATGTCAAAATAAATAGCTCAAGAATACCGATTAGCTGCATGATCCACTCTATTTTCATAATTCCATCGCAATAGCACACTGTTCGTAGTCATTCACAGGAGGAGTCTGAAGTTTAACTCTCAATGACAGGTTTTTTTTTAACTGTTTCATATTTCATGTTGAAGTCTTATCGCATCCCCACTTTCTAAAGACTCACGGTTAGAGATAATGTCAATTCTCCTGCGCATGATTGTATCCGTGAAAAGAGCATCACAGAAGTTATTTTTCATGTTGGCGCAATAGACAAGAGGTGATGCTATTCAAAAATGCAATTGTGGCCACCGATGGGCAATGGGAGAAAAACATGGCACTTCCATGATATTATGCAAAAAATTTAATATTTCGAAGTCGATGAACGACGATTCTGAGAATGTCGATGATGAAGTGCATATTTTTTGGATATGGTTTACTTTTGTAGGTTCTTTTATTTTTTTTGTTTTGTTTTTCCTCTACGATCAATGGAGGATGATATTGTGCGGGCTACATCAATAAGACCTACAGTTTGAAAAATGTAAATCAGTTTGATGGCAATGCAATATAGTTTCATGGCACAACAATTCTTGTTTTCGACATTTCTTTTCGCTTACAGCAGAAAACCGACTTGCTACTAGTCGTGACGGAGGATCGTGGTTTGGGCTATGGAGATACAAATTTGGGCACGATAATTTTTTGCAGATTTTGACTTGCTTATATTTATGGTGGTTTGTTGTTTTTTACCCCATTTTCTGTCATGGAGAAGCCCTTTAGACGAGTGTTTTTGGTCGTCGACGTGTGTTGCAGGTGGTGCAGGATTGAAGGATCAACTTTGCATAGGGGTTGAACACTGTTTCAGCATTTTTTTACAGTCGCATGCTTTTTGGACTCCAGATTATCTCTACATAATGATTGTGTTCTCCTTGCCTAATAATGGTGTCTTTTCTCCATGGGAAGCACACCTGTTGATATCCGGCCACCTGTATGTTTCCTACTTGAATGTTATACTATGCTACTATTCTTGGATTGCTTGAGATAGTTACCGTCAAAGAGTGGAAGGTTTTTGCATCTTCTTTGTTTTTATGGTGTGGTCATAGACTATAAAATATCATTGACTGATTATTTTTGGGTACCATATCATAAGTTAGAGCTTGCCAAAGAGATTTTTGGCCGACGACTGGGGCATCCGCATTGTGTAGGAGGTGAAGCTCATGACCTCCAAAGCGAATCACGCCGCCCTCGATGGATTCTTACATGACCTTGCGGATACAAAACGTAGTCGCGGGATTATTTTCGGACGTGGATACATACCTCGACCTGGAGTATGCATCGTTGAAGAGAATGGAGGAGTTGTGGAAATTTTGTGATAAAGGCCACTGCAGAAGTTTTGTGGCCCCCTGTGATTGTGCAGATTCCATGTGATTGGACATGAAAGTTTGAGTTTAATTTTTTTTTGCTTTATGTGGCATCGTCTATGGCGTTTGATTTTGGGATTGGTACGCCTGATGATACACAACAGACTGTGCCCCCTAAAACGATGAAAACTCCTATGTAATTTTTAAATTTTTTGTTCCTTTGTGGCTGTGCATATGAGGGACATCTACAATTTCTGAACATATTAGAAGAAAATTTAAATCAGAGTCTTCGAGATCGTCGTTCGCTCCTATAACATCCATTTTTTTTTGTAGTGATATGTGTTTGAGAGGTGTAACCACAACACTTTCACCCGTGCAATTTTTCCTACATTGTTGGGGAAATTTAATGAAGGTTTTTTGGATTGAAGAGAGCATAGCAGAAGCGTGATGGCCTTGGTGGTATTTTAAACAGTTTAAAGATTTGTTGAGACAATGAAAACAGTAGCAGACTTCAATGCTGCAATGAACATGCATAAATCAGCCTATGCTATGAGTGCAGCACTCATCATTTGAGAGAATATTAATGCCTACAATCGCATTGATGGAGGGAACCTGGAGGCACTAGCGTAGCTAGTTCGTATTTCAAAAAAATGGTTGCGTGTGAGGTTGTTTCGTGCAGTATTGTTGTACCCCAAAATAAATTCTTGCGTAGAGAACACGCATATTATGTAAGACTTGGGAGTGAGAAAGTGGTGGACAGTATGGCCTTATTGGTAATTGTTTTTAATTTTTTTCCACATGGAGAGTGGAAGTTTTAGATGGTCCATTGTGATGATGTTTTATTTCTGCCAGAGAGCGATGTTTTTTCTTTTTTTTGCTTAGAGAGGCATGTTGTTTTTTTGCAATATGAAGGCTCTATTGATAGCGAAACATAGGGGTATTTATAGTCGTTGAAAATGTTTTTTTACGACGAACACAATGGTGGTGTCCATTTGTAATTTTGAGGTAGTTTTAGTTGAGTTTTTTAGCCTCAAATATGTTGTACCTTGGAGTGCACTCTCGGTTTTACCCGACACTCCCAAGGTATTCTATATGTGATCCTTGTACCTAGTGATATTTTCTATACACTTGGCGAATGCAACGGTCGGTTACCCATGCATTTCGGTGGGATGACATGGTCACCATAAGGACACTTACTCTGGGAACTATAGAAAAAGACACCCTAGATTCTATCCGAGGATTTTTTTGGATCTACTTCTGAAGACTACATACGAAGACACTTCAGAATATTCTATTCTCTTCTTTCTTTCTTCTCCTCCATATTTGAATTTTATGGTTCATTTTATTGTATTTCATGGATCATATTTACTTTTGTATTAAGGTGCATTTTCGGTAGAGACTGACACATTCTATATTGAGTTCACCATGAGGAGGGATTTGATATTCATGGTGAACCTAGTCAGTGACCTACGAGAGGCAACATACCTAGAGGATGACTATAGAGGCAATAGACCCAGAAGTGGCTGACCTTGAGGCACACAGGATGACCTTGAGGTACTTAGACGACTGACCCAGTGGCAACATATCCAAGGAAGTGGCTAACCCTGTGGTAACATACCGAGATGTATACACCGTTGATCTAGCATTATTCACAGTTGGAGATCCAAGCGCAAAGAGCACGATCCTAGACCAAATCATGTAATAAAGGAGGATGATAGGGTTCTTTTAGAGAATTCAACATTAAGGGGGAATGTTACCTAATGTTGACTTGTTTTTTTTCTATAGTTAGGATAGTGCACATTAAGAAGGAATGTTAGAATATTGTTAATGTGCACTATGCCTTCACCTTAACACTTGTCAATTTCACTTGACATTTGTCATGTTATTAAATAGGCCTTCTGCCTATATATGTAATCTTATTTCTTGTATAATACATCTCATCAGTTTTCCTCCTAACAAAATGAAGGGACTTATGCTAAAATTAATACATTAACAAGGCTACCCAGGTGTTGTAGGTGAGTTGGAGAGGAGAGGGCAATCCTCTAAGGGAGGTCCCAGGTTCGAATCTCCACCCTACCAAAAATATGAATTGGGTACCCAAAATCCAATTGATAATGTTGATACGGGCAGGGTTGGGTGCGACCCTCGGGTGACTTTGACGGTGTAGAACCCCCTGTTCGTGGCGGTCCCCCAAGGGGTTTTTCTCTTTAAAAAAAAATACCTTAACAAGGCTTGGTTCAGATCACTGGCCAATAGGAGTTGAAATGATGGTAAGTGAATTCAAAAAATAATCTATTTTAAATATGAGCATATTGGGGAAGACCATCCTTAATTTGTTGATATGATGGTGCAAATATGAAATTCTTCAAGAAACGGTGGCCTATATACACTTCTCAAATCAATTAAATCTATATTAAAATCATGGAACAAGAACACTTTCAAAAACATTTTTGAGAAAAAAAGAACAAATAAAAAAACTTTCAAAGTTCTAAAAAGATGAGCACAATAATCCAAACTCAAAGGAAATGGATTTCCTTAGTGAATATCATAATATTTTGATTAATGAAGAGACAAGAAATACCTTTTGTTATAATAGATGAAGATAATAACAAATTGGTGGATTCTATTACTCTGGAAGAAGTTCATTTAGTTCTTTTCTCTTTTAATAAAGATAAATCTCCAAGTTTTGATGGATTTTCTATAGCATTCTATAGACATAACCAGGAAATAGAAAAGGATTTTTTATTGGTGGTAATGGAATAGTCTAGGGTAAAATAAAACATACCTTATAAAATAAATGCAATATATCTTACCCTAATTCCAAAAAATAAGAATGCAAAATTGTTTAATTCATTTAGGCTCATAAGCCTATTTAATATGGCATATAAGATAATCTCCAAAGTGATGGCAATTTAGTTAAGACCACTATTAGACAAAATTATTTCAGAAGAGCAAGGAGGATTTGTGAAAGGGACACAAATTTTGGATAGGATCATATTAGCTCATAAAGTAATGCATTCAATAGCTTCTAGAAAAGAGAAAGCAATCATCTTAAAACTTGATATGAATAAAACCTATGATAGGGTTAAATGGGATTTTCTTTTTCCAGTATTAGAAAAGTTTGGATTTAGAAAGAAATGGATTAGGTGAATTAAAGCTTATATCTACAAATATTTAGTGTTGGTCAATGGACTAGTAAGAAAATCATTTAAAGCCAAGAGGGGGTCTTAGATAGGGAGATCCTCTGTCGCCATATATGTTCATTATTATGGCAAAGGTATTGGGATGGAACCTAAAGATGGTATACAAATATGGGCTAATCAACAAACTTAAGGCTAGTAATAACATCGACAACATCACCCATCAACAGTTAGTAGATGATATAACCCTTCTTTTTTTGGGGGGGGGATAAAAATAATGAGGTCAAAGATTTTAATAACTTATTAAAGGAATATAAAAGAGCGTTTGGGCAAAAAATTAATAAGATTAAATCCAGCATTTACTTCCTAAACACTCCAACTAGAATCAAAGCAGTGATATGAAGGTTAATTCAAATGGAGGAGCCAAATTTACCATCAACATACCTAGTGATGCCCTTATTTGAAGGAAGAATGGGGATAGATTTGTGTAATCCATATATAAGTTCAAAATAAACTACCAACATGGAAAGGTAGATGGTTATCGTTAGCAGGAAGCGTGCAACTAATTAAATCAGTCTTACAATTCATTACAAACATATTATATGTCCTTGTATATTATGCCAAAATTGATAGAAAAAAGTTTAATCTATATTATGCAGTCATTTTTATGGTGAGGATTACATGATAAAACAAAATTTTCTTTAGTGAAATATAGCAAGGTGTGATGATAAAACTAAGGGATATCTCGATTTAAGAGTTCTTATAGATGCAAACTTAGCTCTAAGCGAAAATTGTACAAAGAGATTCAAATACAATGGACAAGAATTCTTCTAAGTGCATTCAACCCAATGACCCAAGCTTAATCTATATTGCATTCTCACCACCAGATGGTTCTGTTTTATGGAACGGTTTTAAAAAATTAATTGATCTAGTGATTAAAGGTCTAAGAAGGGTGGTGGGAACTAGAGAAAAAAAAATCTATTTGGATGAGTATTGCTGTGATAAAAGACCATTGAATCTAGATCCAATTTTGAAACCATGGATGAGATTACTTAAATATAAATATGGTGATAGGGTTTCAAACATTACATATAATTATCAGGAAGGAATATAGAAAGGGGGATAATATTTTCTTACAAGTATACCAGACATTGTTGCTAAGAGGCAGTTGAGCAAAAAGATAACAATGAGTAATTCGAAGGGAGTCGAGGATAAGTTGATTTGGGACTTGAATAGCTCAAGAGAATACATACTAAGAAGCGAATATAATGTGAAGCACCAACAAAATAGGAACACCACAAGAATATGGAGAGATATTTGGGATAAACCCGAGCATTTCAAATTTCAAGATGTTTGTATGGCTAGTAGATCACATGAAAATTTTAACCTAAGATAACCCAATGATAAGGGTTTTTCATGGCCCCTCACAATGTGTTCTATATATAGAAGAGGGTATAGATCATCTCTTGGGACACTACTCAATAGTATGGAAACTATAGCAATGGATTCTTAATATGTTTGGTAAATGCATGGTGATGAATGGCAAAATTGAAGAATGGATAAAGTAATGGCAAAGCACTTTTAAAAGTGAGGTTTTACAAAAAATTTGGGATATATTAAAATGCAATACTTTGGACTATATGGCTAGAAAGGAATAGAAGAATATTTAAAGGAAAACAATTTGAGGTAATAAAAAGGTAGATTTTTTTAGCCATGGAGGAGTCTAAACCAACCCCATCAACTCACCCAATCCCTAATATTGAGGTAGAGAGCCTTGATAGATGGAGTTAAGTCGTCATTTGATATTATGATGGTGGGTATAAAAGAAACAAACGAAAGGTAAAATATATAAAGTGGAAACAACCGAAAGTAGAGTTGGTCAAATTGAATCTTGATGAAGCTTTTAAAGAAAATCCAAGTACGAAAAGAGAAGGAATAATCAAACATAATATGGGTGATATTTTGTCACATTACACTTTCAGTAGCGGATTTAATACATAATGAAGTTGAAGCTTGGGCAGCTTTGGAAGGATTAAAATATGCAAACAAATGAAATGGAAGGAGTATGGATAGAAGACACTTCACTAGTAGTAAAAATGCAATTTGAGGAAAGCAAAGGGTCTTTGGATGCTACATACCAAACCTAGCCTGTCGGCTAGGTTTTCCAAGTGAAAATAATTCATATTTATTAGGTTAGATTTTTTATTTGAAATCATCTATCTATCATCTATTGAATTTAAACTTATCATCTACGATTTCGCAAGTGTTGCCCACTATGGCGGGGATATGCCCTCCTTGAGTGGCAATATCATTTCAGATTTGATTTATCATTCCTTCGTTGGCTTCTTTCGTTTATAGTTTTTGTTCCATTCCATTGTACATGCGTGGTTAATAATTGATTGAATATCGTATCCTTGAAGTAGTTGACGGTGAGATCCCGTAGGGGTCTCTACCGAGTGGTATCACTCCAGACGATCGAGCGAAAGGGGAATTTATTCATCCGCATCGCAGCTAAATGTCATCTCCTCCAAACGCACTCCATGCTGCATCAATGAGCGATGTTTTATAGCGCGTAGTATCCGTGGCTCATCTCCTCGTAAAAACCATAGCATAATTTATACCAATAGGTAAGACATGAGAATAGACGATAGTTGATAGCATTCAAAAATAGCAATCAAAATTTGGTTTGTAAGGCGAACTCACGGGTTGGAGATAGCAAAAGATGTCTCAATAAAGTTGTGGGGAGTACACACCTGGACATCCGTAATGCTCTAAAATGTCCTGAAACACCTACACCAAGAAGGAAATCGGGAGACCTAAATCGCAAGATACAAAAAGTAGAATTTGGACGAAAGAAAGTCATGCTCCACAGCAAACGTCATCTCGACTAGTCATCGCATGCGAATAAAATTATTTCCACCAAAAAACCTAAGGTACCTTATTTTTATTTTTTGCGCTTTGGGGATATTTATCCCACATTCGTTGTGGGAATACGGACGAAGTGTTTATAAGGTTGTCACGATATATTCAAGGGTGTGACTTTGGTCACATGCTCGTAAGCATTCTCCCTTGTACGTAACCTCGGTCACTTGTCACTTCTTGGTTGCCTAGTTAGTAGTTTGCGTCACTTGTGTCGTTCATCGTCGAGTTCCTGCTTTCATGTTGTGTTGTGTGTGTCATTCCTCATTAGGTCCCTATCCTAGTGTTGTGTACAGTTAGCAGTTGGTTTCCCTGTTCTTGTCATTTGAGTCACATTTTGTGTATCGATTCGAGTCTGAAGAGTAGCAGCACATTCTTTGTTGTCTATCGAGTGACGTGTCGAATTCGATCAGGAATCCCACTTTGTAGGATCAAATTTTTTATCATTCACTTAGTCAGTTGGTCATACTCGCATGTTCGGGTATATAAAAGCTTACATGCATGGGTAGTATTGAGGTCATACAGCTAACGAAATCATAGTGGGAATTTCATAAGTTAGTTAAATATCATTGATATTGCTTACCGCAGAACATCAGGAACTAACCGCATTGAAATTAGAGCAACAATAAAGCGAAAAACAACCAAATTTTTTGCCGAAATCAATCAAAAAAATTTGCAAAAAATTGAAGCAGAATAACCGCTAAGCGAAAAATTTTATTAGTGCATGAGCCGACATCATTGGACCAAAGGATCTGACGGTCGTCTATCAAGATTAGAGATGCCAAACAACAATGCAAGAAGAGCTCGTCGAAGCCAAGGTACAAAAAATTCTCCTTCTCCTTCTGGAATTGGTAGTTTTAATCCGAGTCATCCAGCGGTCAACCCAATGGCATCCAATTCCTCTCTGGATTTTGCATATGAAAACGTCACCCAAGTAGAAAGTAATCATCCAGTGATCAATGATGAGGTGTTAAAAGAGTTAATATTAAATCTTTAAATGATGACTTCAAGCTTCAACATATCTAGGAAACCGCCCCAACCAAATTCTTCTAGTTCCAATCATTGGAGTACAAATGTCTACTATGACGACTATACACACCATAGAGGTCAAAATAGTCAATCCCTGAACCACAATGGTCACCAAAATATTGAGGATGGAGGTAATGATGAAAGTAGGGAGCAACAAAAAGGTTTTAACAGACCTTATCAAAATAATAACCAGAGACAAAAGAGTAACAAGGAACAAGATAGAAACAATGTTCACTCCCAACCAAGAGGTCCAACTAGAGTCAATTATCCACGCGTTGACATGTTTACCTTTGAAGGCCAGGATCCATGCGGGTGGATTGCAAAAATGGAAGGCATCTTAGAATTCTACAAATTCTAGGAGGGGGACAAAGTCCCTTTTACTACAACCAAATTTGGCACTGAATCTTACCAGTGGTTTATATGGTATAAACGTGAGGATCCTCAGTATGCATTATATTGGGATACTTTCAAAAAAGTCTTTCTTCACAAATTTGACAAAGGTCCCACGGGTTCATACACAGTACGATTGTTTTCACTTAAGCAAACAGGATCAGTAGGGGACTATATTTCAGAATTCACCAGTATGCTTCACTATGCACAAGACCTACAACAAGATGTGGTAGTAGCGGCTTTTCGAAATGGATTAGAAGCACATATTAAAGTTGAAGTAGACCTACACAATCCCTCCAAGTTGGACGAGTGTATAAGGATTACTGATTTGGAAGAGACAAAGGCGCACATCGGCCCATCCACATGACGTGATTCATATGGATGACCTCCATTCTGCAACAACTCTTTTTGCATAAATTATCAACCGTCACGGTACTTTTGCTACAAATATCGCACTCAGCATCCAAAAGAACAAGCATGTACACCACGATAAAATTGTTATATTGAATATACCGATAGGGAAGAAGACGAAATAGAGGAGTATGATGCACCTGAGGATATCCCAGTTGAGGACCAAAATGAACACAACAAATTTATCGCTGAGGAGGATACTATGACTATTTCAGTACATGCTCTCATGGGGTTATCTTCTCACCATACAATCAAGGTGGCCGGTTTCATTTAAAAACAAAGGGTGACAGTATTAATTGATTTTGGAAGTACTCACAACTTCATTGATGCAAAACTTGCAAGGACATTGGGGTTGCACGTCTTCTCTTCTAGTCAAGATCGGTTTCAAGTCAGAAATGCGAGCACGGAAATTTCTCACTATCTAGGCAAGACATCTTCAGTTTCATTACAAATGGATACATATACTTGACAAGGTCCTCTTTTTATTATGGAATTAGGAAATTTGGAAGTTATTTTAGGTGTTGCATGGATGGAACAATTGGAAACCACAATGGTTTTTAACCACAAACATCGCTTTGTCGAATGGTAAGCCAAAGGGAGGACTATTCGTCTTCAAGGACTACCCACACCTCCATAAAAAGTTGTAATTTCACATAGCATGGAAAAGATATTAAGAAAATATGGTGGGGGATTCATAGCCCGAATCAATTGCATAGAGAAATTAGACCAAGATATTCCTGAAATCAAATAAGAAGATCTCCAAATCATTGTGGCTAACTATGAGGAGGTTTTTCAAGAACCAAAAGGATTACCCCCAAAATATCTCATGACCATGCCATACATCTAGTGCCTGGTAGTCTTCCACCCAATGGTCATCCGTATCGATATCCCCAACCCCAAAAAATAGAAATTGAAAAGATTGTCCAAGAGTTATTAGACCATGGCATCATCTGTCATAGTACGAGCCCTTACACCTCACCAGTAGTCTTAGTTTGTCGAAAAGACAATTCTTGGTGTGTGTCCTAATTTTCATCCTCTCAACAAAATCATGATCAAAGATAAATTGCCTATCCCTATCATTGATGATTTACTATATGAATTACATGGTGCCAAATTCTTTACCAAATTAGACTTACGTTCAGGGTTTCACCCAATCCGAGTTAGGGAAGAAGATATCCCCAAAATAGCTTTTCGAACTCATGAAGATCATTATGAATTCTTGGGCATGCCCTTTGGTATCACTAATGCACCATCTACATTCCAAAGTCTCATGAACCAGGTGTGTCATCCATTCCTATGAAAATTTGTTCTAGTCTTCTTTGATGACATACTCATCTATAGTAAATCATGGAAAGATCATTTAGTGCATGTGGATAGAGTTCTCTGTATCCTACACAAAGAAAAGTTGTTTATAAAAAGATCTAAATGCTCATTTGGTGTTCAAAAAGTTGAGTACCTAGGTCATATAGTATCTCAAGAAGGTGTTAAAACCAAGAGACAAGAAGTAACCTAAAATCTTCATGTACCATGCTCTAGGTGCTTAGGAAGGATAACTTGGTCATTTTAATTGCTCTATTTGTTGATGACCTTGTTATGACTGGAAATGAGAATGAGGCCATTTTTTATTTCATCTCCAAATTAAATTCAGAGTATGAAATGACTGACCTTAGTCTTCTACACTACTATCTTGGCATGCAAGTTTATCAGCATGAGGATTGTACCTTTTTGAGTCAATCCAAGTATATTGAAGATATTCTTAATAGGTTTGATTTGGAGGATGGCAATCCTACTTCCAATCCTATTTCTATAGTGGGTTAAGTTGGAAGTAAGTACAGAATCTCAGTTGGTTGATGCTACATTGTATAGACAGCTCATTGGTAGTCTTCTTTATGTTACCATCACAAGACCATATATTGCTTTTGTAGTTGGTATGATGGCTAAGTTCATGCAAAAACCTTATATTTAGCACTTACAAGCTACCAATAATATTCTAAAGTGCCTTTCAAGTACTAGATATTTGACACTCGAGTATTCTAGGCTTCCTTCCTTTTCTCTTTTCGACTATGATGATTCTAATTTTGGAGGGGATAGAATAGACAAAAAGTCTACCACAACATATGTTTTTAGTATTGGGTCTGCAACTATCTCTTGGTATTCCAAGAAGCAAGATACAATTGCTCTTTCTACAACAAAATCATAGTATAAGGCTACAATAGCATCTATACAGGAAGCGGTTTGGCTTCGTACCCTCATGAAGGAAATTGGCTTTGAGCAATTTGGTCCTTCACGTTTGCTCTTTGATAATCAATCAACTATTGCCTTGGCTAAAAATCTTGTAATGCATCAAAGAACAAAGCATGTGAAATCCAAGCCCACTTTATCAGAGAGAAGGTATTGGATGGGACTATTCAATTGGAGTATTTCCCATCATCTTCTAATTCTACTGATTTGTTCACCAAACCTCTTCCCAAAGAGCATTTTTGTAAGCTAAGGGACTCACTTGGTTTGGTGAAGTTGTCCTCAAGGGGGAATGAAGTGTAGTTACACTTGTGTGATGACAACTTCATCCTTATGAGGTGTTTTGTGCTATATATATGAGTTGATCTTTGGTGGTATAATTTCTTTTTGCATCTCTTTTGAACATGGTACTTTCTTGTTTGCCTTGTGCAACTTTTTTACATGTTACTTTGTAGATGGCATTGTGCAATTATGGTATATGATGCAATTGCTTTATGCGACTCTTTTACATGGTACTTTCTTGTTGCCTTGTGTAACTTTGTACATGTTCTTATTTAGTTGGCATTATGCAATTGGTTTATCATGGTACTTTCTTATTAGCATTTATGCTACTTTTGTATATGATATTTTATGGTTGGATTTATGCAACCGGTGTGCACACTTTATTATTTTCATATACCTTATGCAACTCTTATACATGGTACTTTTTTGTTAGCCTTGTGCTACTTTTGTACATGGTACTTTAGAGTTTGCATTATCATGGTACTCCTTGTTTGCTTTATGCAACTTTGTACATGATATTTTTTGATCAACTATATAGCACGTGATTATAAGTATGGCTTGGCATCTTTTTGTGATGACTTATAGTTCACTATTTGTTAGATCAATTTTGTTATCATCTTTGGATATTCATATATGTTGTGGTGAATATATTTATGATGATGTATCTAACTGATCTTATGTTGAGTTGCTTGTAGCTTGCAAGTACTTTTGTTTGAGGTTTTGCAGGCTTACTAAAGACACCCTTGTGATGTTTTCTTCTTGTCATTTGCAACCACTTGTGGTTGATGGATGGCTTTGTAAGCTGCTTGTATTTGAAGCTACTTCGTTGGGGGCTTGCAGTCTCATTTTGGCCCATTTTGTATTGGTGCCTTATTGTAGACCATTCTTGGTCATAAAAGCTCATTGTAACTATCTTACTCATTTGATTCTCATCCTCGTTTGTATCTTTATGGGGAGAATGTTTATTTGTTTCATAATTCCTTTCCCCAATATTGTATTAAGGGGGAGTGTTGGAATATGTAATGCAACATTGTGTAAATTATTATTAGACTAAAATATAAAGTCTAAAGAATAGTATTTGAATTAGAAAATAATTCTATTTTATGTAAAAATATTCCCACCCAATTAATAAATAAAATAAGGGTACTAGGAATATTTAATTTGTGAAAAAAAGTTATTTCCCCTTTTCTAGCAAATATTAAAAAGTAACCAATCATTTTTTAATATTTGATAGATATCACTTGTCCAACAACTCAAGATAATATTATGATAAGATTTGTCACACATCTCAAAATAAGATTGTGATAAGATTAGGGTAATTTTAGGGTTGTAGTAGAAAAGCTTCTCTTTAAATAGGGGTGTTGTCTACTACATCTTCTCATATCATTTTGATGCATATTGTTGCATAACATTGAAACATTCTTGTATTGTTGAATCATTGAGTAATATAGTGAGCTTCATAGTGGATGTTTCCCTTCTTCATTTGAAGTAGGGTTTTACCACTTAATATTGGTGTTGTGGTTTTTCCTCTTTTGTGTGTGATTGATCTTGTGGAGCATTCTTCGATATTGATGAGACTTTGCTTGTCTCACATTTGGTATCAGAGCGGTTGGGATCTCCATCAAGTGTCTTCAATCATTTGAGGTGAAAAACCCATTAAGGTATATATATATTAATACATTTGATATTTGGGTATTTTATGCATTTGATATTTGGGAAAACTTATTTTTCAAATCTGCCATTAAGGTTTATACATTTATTGTGTTTTTTTAATCTAATTGTTAGATCTTTTGCAAATGATGTTTTTATTTTAAATCTATAAATTTTTGGCATTGAGCTTTTGCTCGAAGGGTTTTTGAGCCAAACGAACCCCATGGTTGCGTCTGAAAGACCCAAAAACCCTATTTCCATATATTATTTGCCATATTTTGGTGAAAAATAAATCTGAGGTAAATTTTTTTATTTGGGGGTCAAATGGCCCCCCACCCATTTTGTTGTACAGTCTGAATTTTTTATTATTCTATTTTTTAATTAAAAAAATAGTTATTTTTTTATTATTCTATTTTTTTAATAAAAAAACAGTCATTTTTTATTATTCTATTTTTTTAATAAAAAAAAATAGTCATTTATTATTCTGTTTTTTAATAAAAAACAGTCATTTATTTTATTTTAAGACCTAATAGTCATTTTTTTTTTACATAAATTGAAATGCATTTTTTATTATTGTATAATGCAACTAGAATCCTTTTATGCAATTTTTGGCAAATTTTTAGTCAAATTGTCAAATAATTTAGACCTTATAGTCATTTTTTTTCTCACATTAACAATGGTTGTTTGTGAGTTTGTTTGTTTTCCAAGGTTATCCAAGTATGTTTTGGAATATACAAGGCAATTTCGGATCAATTTTTTCACTCTCCTCCCCCTATTTTTATTAATTTCTTCTAATCTCTCTCAAGCATTTGTTTGAAGCATAATGTAAATTAATGTAACTTGTATCTCTCATAATGAAAGTAAAAGAAAATGAAAGTGAGAGAGATAAAAAGAGAGGGAGAGAGAGAGATAGAGTATTTGTGTTTTGCCTATTTTGCATCTCAACTTATCTAACTACTAACTTACTAACTTGCTACTAAACAATATACTAACCAACTTGCAATTTACTAATTCTCATATTAATCAAAAAGGTTAAAATTGAATCAACTTACTAACCACAACTTTAGTATTTGATTAAAATTTACTTAATCTTGCAACATAGTTTATATTTGCTAAACACCTATTGAATCCAAAATAATATGCTCTATCGGTAGCAAGTTCTTTTCGGGTCCTCGTACTCGTACCCTTTTGAGTAGCTTGGTTGACCTTGGGTGAGATGAATTGGCAATTCATTAGGCTATAGCAAAACCTTAAAATGAACACTAACTTATTGACTATCTAACATTTAACAAATTTTTTATGGTTCAATTCAAGTTAGTTTATTTTGTTGCAAGATGATTGTTATGGTTAGTTACCTTCTTATTGCAAGTTGATCTTGGTTTATTTTCTTTATTCAATTGCAATATGGTTATAGTTGTTTATTGCAAGATGGTTATAGTAGTTCATGATGATGTTGATTATCTTTCATGATGATGCTTATCTCTCTTGATGATGCTTAATTTTGATTATCTTTCATGATGTTTATCTTTCATGATGATTATCTTTGATGATTGATTCTTCAATCATCAAGAGAGATAAGCATCATCATGAACTATCATAACCATCTTGAAATAAACAACTATAACCATATTGCAATTGAATAAAGGAAATAAACCAAGATCAACTTGCAATAGATTAACTTGCAATAAGAAGGTAACTAACCATAACAATCATCTTGCAACAAAATAAACTAACTTGAGTTGAACCATAAAACATTTGTTAAATGTTAGATAGTTAATAAGTTAGGAAGTTAGTGTTCATTTTAAGGTTTTTCTATAGCTTAATGAAGTGTCAATTCATCTCACCCAAGGTCAACCAAGCTACCCAAAATGGTACGGGTACGAGGACCTGAAAATGACTTGCTACCGATAGAGTGGATTATTTTGGATTCAATAGGTGTTTAGCAAATATAAATGGTGTTGCAAGATTAAGTAAATTTTAATCAAATACTAAAGTTGTGGTTAGTAAGTTGATCCATTTTTAACCTTCTTGATTAATATGAAAACTAGTAAATTGCAATTTAGTTGGTTAGTAGATTGTTTAGTAGCAAGTTAGTAAGTTAGTAGTTAGATTAATTGAGATGCAAAATAGGCAAAACACAAATACTCTCTCTCTCTCTCTCTCTCTCTCTCTCTCTCTCTCTCTCTCTCTCTCCACACACACACACACACTTTCATTCTCTTTTACTTCCATTATGAGAGATACAAGTTACATTAATTTACATTATGCTTCAAGCAAATGCTTGAGAGAGATTAGAAAAAATTAATAAAAATAAGGGGAAGAAAGTGAAAAAGTTGATCTGAAATTGCCTTGTATACTCAAAAACATACTTGGATAACCTTGCAAAACAAGCAAACTCGCAAACAACCATTGTTAATGTGAGAAAAAAAATGACTATAAGGTCTAAATTATTTGACAATTTGACTAAAAATTTGCCAAAAATTGCATAAAAATATTCTAATTGCATTATACAATAATAAAAAATGCATTTCAATTTATGCAAAAAAATGACTATTAGGTCTTAAAATAAAACAAATGACTATTTTTTAATTAAAAAACAAAATAATAAATGATTGTATTTTTTTTTAATTAAAAAACAGAATAATAAAAAATGACTATTTTTTAATTAAATGACTGTTTTTTTTATTAAAAAAACATAATAATAAAAAAAATTCATATTGTACAACAAAATGGGTGCGGAGCCATTTGGCCCCCAAATAAAAAAAAAATTACCTCAAATTTATTTTTCACCAAAATAGGGCAAATAATATATGGAAATAGGGTTTTTGGGCCTTCCGGACGCAACCATGGGGTCCGTTTGGCTCCAAAACCCTTCCAGCAAAAGCTCAATGCCAACAATTTATAGATTTAAAATGAAAACACCATTTGCAAAATATCTAACTAGATTAAAAAAAAAAACACAATAAATCTATAAACCCTAATGGCAGATTTGTAAAATAAGTTTACCCAAATATCAAATGCATAAAATACCCAAATATCAAATGCATGCATATATATATACCTTAATGGGTTTTTCACCTCATGATTGAAGACACTTGATGGAGATCCCAACCGCTCTGATACCAAATGTGAGACAAGCAAAGTCTCCCCAAGATCAAAGAATGCTCCACAAGATCAATCACACACAAAAGAGGAAAACCCACAACACTAATATTAAGTGGTAAAACCCTACTTCAAATGAAGAAGGGAAACATCCACTATGAAGCTCACTATGTTACTTAATGATTCAACAATACAAGAATGCTTCGATGTTATGTAATAATATGCATCAACATGATATATGACAAGATGTAGTAGACAACACCCTTATTTAAAGAAAAGTTTTTCTACTACAACCCTAAAATTACCCTTATCTTATCTTGAGATGTGTAACAAATCTTATCATAATCTTATCTTGAGATGTGTGACAAGTGGCATCTATCAAATATTAAAAAGTGATTGGTTACTTTTTAATATTTGCTAAAAAATGAAAAATAACTTTTTTCCACAAATTAAATATTCTTAGCACCCTTATTTTATTTATTAATTGGGTGGGAATATTTTTACATAAAATAGAATTATTTTATAATTCAAATATTATTCTTTAGACTTTATATTTTAGTCTAAGAATAATTTACACAATGTTGCATTACATATTCCAACACTCTGTATCCTACACAAAGAAAAGTTGTTTGTCAAAAGATCTAAATACTCCTTTGGTGTTCAAGAAGTTGAGTGCCTAGGTCATATAGTATCTCATGAAGGTGTTAAGGTAGATCACAATAATATTAAGGCAATACAAGATTGGTCCTTGCCTAAAACCATCAAGAAACTTCGTAGTTTTTTAGGTCTCACAGGATATTACCGCAAATTTGTGCATGACTATGGTAAAATTGCAGGTCCTCTCATAGCTCTCACCAAGAAGGATGCTTTTCAATGGTCAGTAGTAGCTACTAAAGCCTTCGAGGCTCTCGAGGCAATGTGTACGACTCCATTTTTGGCCACTCCCAAAAACCATTTGTTATTGAATGCGATGCCTCAAGAACGGGTATTGGTGCAATACTCATGCAGGAGGGTCATCCCTTGGCATTTGAAAGTAAACAACTTTCAGGAAAAAATTTGGGTAGATCCACCTATGAAAAAGAAATGTTGGCTATTTTACATGCAGTGGAAAAATGGAGGTATTACTTAATAAATAGTTGTTTTATTATTAAAACCGATCACAACAATCTCAAACATTTTCTAGAACAAAGGTTCACGTATCCCAAACAAAATAAGTGGTTGACTAAATTATTGGGATATGATTTTGTGATTGAATATAAGAAAGGAAAATAAAATGTGGCAACGGATGCATTATCTAGAAAATACGAAGATGAAGTAGTTGTTAACGCCATTTCAGGACCATGTTCACAATGGGTGTCTCAGTTGCAGGCAGAATGGTTGTCCAATAGTGAAATAACTCAAATAATTCAGGAATTATCTATGGGTTCCTCTAAATACCCTATTTTCACATATGATGACCAAATATTACATAATAAAAATTGTATTTACATCTCTCACAATTCACCAATCAAAATACAGATTCTAGAAGAGTCACATGCTTCTCCTTCAGCAAGACATTCAAGGTTTTTGAAAACTTACATATGGGTTAAACAATCCTTTTGTTGGAAAGGATTAAAAGCAGAGGTTAAGCAATTGGTAGTTGAATGTGAAGTGTGCCAACGCAATAAGGGAGAAACAATCAAATCACCAGGATTGCTTCAACCGTTACCTATTCCGGATCGCCAATGGGAACATATTTCCATGGATTTTATTGAAGGTCTTCCTAAATCGGAAGGTAAAACAATAATTTTCGTGGTAGTTGATCGCCTTTCCAAATATGCTCATTTTCAGGCTTTACAACATCCATTTTCAGCAAGCAAAGTGGCCAAGGTATTTATGGATTCAATTTTTAAATTACATGGAATGCCCAAAAATATTGTAAGTGATCGTGATCCCATATTTACTAGCAATTTTTGAAGAGAATTGTTTCGACTTAGTGGTACCAAATTAAATATGTCTTCTACATACCATCCACAAACATATGGTCAAACGGAGGTAGTTAACAAATGTTTGGGTACCTACTTAAGATGTTTTGTTCAGGATAAAAAATATCAATGGAGTCAATGGTTGTCATTGGCAGAATGGTGGACAATACTTCTTACCATTCTTCTACTAAGATGTCTCCTTTTGAAGCATTATACGGAACAAAGCCACCAACAATAGCCGATTATGTACCAGGATCTTCCAAACTGGCCCAAGTCGACGATTGGTTACAAAAGAGACAAGCAATGCTCACTATATTGAAATATAATTTGGTCCAAACACAAAATCGTATGAAGCAGCAACAGGACAAGCAGCATTCCGAAAGACCATTCAATATTGGTGATAGGGTATTCTCACGTCTTCATCCCTAGAAGCAACTATCATTGAAGCTCAAATCTAGTCAAAAGTTGGAACCATGATTCTATGGTCCTTATATAATTGTGCATTGCATTGGCGAGGTAGCATATCAACTGGAGTTACCCCAATCCTCTCGCATACATCTAGTATTTCATGTCTCCTGTCTCAAAAAGGTGATCGGCCAAAAAATACATTCTCAATCGGAATTACCAGCGCTAGATGAAGAAGGGCATATCTATCTACAACCAGAAGAAGTGTTACAAACTAGAACACGCAGACTCAGATTTCGTCACATCCAAGAATTTCTCATCAAGTGGCAGGATTTACCTGAAGAAGATGCAACCTGGGAATCTGAAAGTATTTTCCAGTCATTTTCAGCTTTGAGGACAAATCTTTCCGAGGAGGGGAGTCATGCTACATACGAAACCTAGTCTGTCGGCTAGGTTTTCCAAGTGAAAATAATTCATATATAATAGGTTAGATTTTTTATTTGAAATCATCTATCTATCATCTATTGAATTTAAACTTATCATCTGCGATTTCGCAAGTGTTGCCCACTATGGCGGGGATCTGCCCTCCTTGAGTGGCAATATTGTTTCAGAGTTGATCACCTTTCCAAATATGCTCATTTTCAGGCTTTACAACATCTATTTTCTACAAGCAAAGTGGCCAAGGTATTTATGGATTCAATTTTTAAATTACATGGGATGCCCAAAAATATTGTAAGTGATCGTGATCCCATCTTTACTAGCAATTTTTGGAGAGAATTGTTTCGACTTAGTGGTACCAAATTAAATGTCTTCTACATACCATCCACAAACAGATGGTCAAACGGAGGTAGTTAACAAATGTTTGGGTACCTACTTAAGATGTTTTGTTCAAGATAAACAATATCAATGGAGTCAATGGTTGTCATTGGCATAATGGTGGTACAATACTTCTTACCATTCTTCCACTAAGATGTCTCCTTTTGAAGCATTATACGGAAAAAAGCCACCAACAATAGTCGATTATGTACCAGGATCTTCCAAAGTGGCCCAAGTCGACGATTGGTTACAGAAGAGACAAGCAATGCTCACTATCTTGAAAGATAATTTGGTCCAAACACAAAATCGTATGAAGCAGCAACAAGACAATCAGTGTTTCGAAAGAACATTCAATATTGGTGATAGGGTATTCTCACGTCTTCAACCCTAGAAGCAACTATCATTGAAGCTCAAATCCAGTCAAAAGTTGGCACCATGATTCTATGGTCCTTATAAAATTGTGCATTGCATTGGCGAGGTAGCATATCAACTGGATTTACCCCAATCCTCTTGCATACATCCAGTATTTCATGTCTCCTATCTCAAAAAGGTGATCGGCCAAAAAGTGCATTCTCAGTCGAAATTACCAGTGCTAGATGAAGAAGGGCGTATCTATCTACAACCAGAAGAAGTGTTACAAACTAGAATATGCAGACTCAGATTTCGTCACATCCAGGAATTTCTCATCAAGTGGCAGGATTTACCTGAAGAAGATGCAACCTGGGAATCTGAAAGTATTTTCCAGTCATTTCCAGCTTTGAGGACAAAGCTTTCCGAGGAGGGGAGTCATGCTACATACCAAACCTAGCCTGTCGGCTAGGTTTTCCAAGTGAAAATAATTCATATGTAGTAGGTTAGATTTTTTATTTGCAATCATCTATCATTTATTGAATTTAAACTTATCATCTGTGATTTCGCAAGTGTTGCCCATTATGGTGGGGATCTGCCCTCCTTGAGTGGCAATATTGTTTCAGAGTTGATCGCCTTTCCAAATATGCTCATTTTTAGGCTTTACAACATCCATTTTCAACAAGCAAAGTGGCCAAGGTATTTATGGATTCAATTTTTAAATTACATGGGATGCCCAAAAATATTGTAAGTGATCGTGATCCCATCTTTACTAGCAATTTTTGGAGAGAATTGTTTCAACTTAGTGGTACCAAATTAAATGTCTTCTACATACCATCCACAAACAGATGGTCAAACGGAGGTAGTTAACAAATGTTTGGGTACCTACTTAAGATGTTTTGTTCAGGATAAACAATATCAATGGAGTCAATGGTTGTCATTGGCATAATGGTGGTACAATACTTCTTACCATTCTTCCACTAAGATGTCTCCTTTTGAAGCATTATACGGAACAAAGCCACCAACAATAGTCGATTATGTACCAGGATCTTCCAAAGTGGCCCAAGTCGACGATTGGTTATAGAAGAGACAAGCAATGCTTACTATCTTGAAAGATAATTTGGTCCAAACACAAAATCGTATGAAGCAGCAACATGACAAGCAGTGTTCCGAAAGAACATTCAATATTGGTGATAGGGTATTCTCACGGCTTCATCCCTAGAAGCAACTATCATTGAAGCTCAAATCCAGTCAGAAGTTAGCACCATGATTCTATGGTCCTTATAGAATTGTGCATTGCATTGGCGAGGTAGCATATCAACTGGAGTTACCCCAATCCTCTCGCATACATTCAGTATTTCATGTCTCCTGTCTCAAAAAGGTGATCGGCCAAAAAGTGCATTCTCAGTCGCAATTACCAGTGCTAGATGAAGAAGGGCATATCTATCTACAACCAGAAGAAGTGTTACAAACCAGAACACGCAGACTCAGATTTCGTCACATCTAGGAATTTCTCATCAAGTGGCAAGATTTACCTGAAGAAGATGCAACCTGGGAATCTGAAAGTATTTTCCAATCATTTCCAGCTTTGAGGACAAAGCTTTCCGAGGAGGGGAGTCATGCTACATACCAAACCTAGCCTGTCGGCTAGGTTTTCCAAGTGAAAATAATTCATATTTAGTAGGTTAGATTTTTATTTGAAATCATCTATCTATCATCTATTGAATTTAAACTTATCATCTGTGATTTCGCAAGTGTTGCCCACTGTGGCGGGGGTCTGCCCTCCTTGAGTGGCAATATTGTTTCAGATTTGATTTATCATTTTTTCATTGGCTTCATTCGTTTATAGTTGTTGTTCCATTCCGTTGTACATGCATGGTTAATAATTGATTGAATATCGTATTCTTGAAGTAGTTGACGGTGAGATCCCGTAGGGGTCTCTACCATTGGACCATACAAGAGATCATTGTAGAAATTGCTACAGAGTTTGAAGAAATCGAGTTTACACATACATTAAGGGAAGGGAACAAATGTGCAAATAGGCTAGCCAATAGAGTGTTGTGAAGTTAAAAGTCTCTTTTCCATATTTAAAGGAAGTAGGAAGTTTTGCTGAAATTGACAAGAAAAACCTGAACGTAACAAATTCAAAATAATGTTTTAAAGGATTACAAAATGTTTCAAGGGATCCATTTATAAATCAATGCATTAGAGGAAATTAACAATCTAGATTTGGAAAAGCAAACTATGATTTCATGAAGCAAATAGAAGCTTTATATGTTGAAGCTAAAGAAGATATCAATTGAACTTTATGGCTAAATGGAATATTCGAGTTGTTGATTGGATTATGAAATTCAATATGAATTGAAATTTTCATCTTTTTGAGGCAGCAATACTATTTATTAAAATAATACCATCCTGATTTGCTAAAATATCATTATCATATGAATGAGACTCATTTCATCTCATAAAAACGATAAAATATAAAGAATTGATTATTTGAGAATAAAATAAATTCTACTTGTATTATATATAAAAACCATAGTTTATTTATTTTGCACATATTCCTTCATAAGATTTAATCATGAACTCTTAACTTTTTGAGACTACTAAACTATTTATTACAATTTATGTGGTTGCACTTATGCTTCACAAAGGAAACTAAGAGTCTGAAACTCATAAAGCGGACTATGAAAACACAAAGTTTTGAAAATATTACTCTAGTAAGATGCAAGGCATAGATAATAGAGGTGAAGTGTTGGTATGGTGAAGGTTGCTGCAAAAAAATGTAAAAATATCAAGAAAAAGGATGTTAAATTTTAGAATATTTGTATTTATAGAGAAAATTAAAGATCTAAAAAAATGAAAATCAAGAATTCAAACTTTTATGAAAAAGATGCAGGTATCTAACTATAGAATTAAGATGATAATTGAATTTGTTTGTAAACTCTCACACTCTAAAAGAAAAATATAATTTATTAAAGGTGGAGGTTCAAATACAATCCCTTTTTCTCAAACCAAAAAGTTGTTCGTCCCCCAATAACCCATCTTAAGATTTAACTAAAAATCCAATCCATCACTTAAATGTGCACAATTTCACTAAAACCCTATACGAGATAACAATGTTGAACCCTTGCTTACATCTATAAGCTTTATAACAATCCATAATTTTTTGGACTCAACAATGTTTAGACGCACTATCAGTGTCATTAAACAAAATTCATTTTTCCTATATTAACCCTATTAACATGATATGGTGCAGTTGTCATTTGGTATTTGATATTCTGTTGTGACTTCCTTACCGAGGAAACATAAACATTAAAAAGTTGAATCAGGAAAGTCGACTATGAACAACTCATTTTTTACATTTGAGCAGGTTTGGAAAGTATAAACATAAAAAGTTAAAGTCACCAATTGAGTAGGTTTGGAAAGTATATAAAAGAATATACACATACCTTTAATCTAAAATAACTTTATAGTCGACAGCCAACTGGTATGACTCTGAATCCAGATTAAGTTTGAATTAGGAATGTATCAACTAGGCTGTTGAAGTATCTTATTTATATATTATATATGATTTTTTTCATTTTCAACGAGAGAACAGATACAAGGTCTTAAAAGCTTAAATCCCAATGTAACCCCCATAGACTTTCAAACAAGTTAAATCACATCCAATTTGGTTAATCGTAACTATTAATTCCCACACCCATGGGACATTTTTATTTTTTTTAAATCAATTATATAAGTCTGACTGCACTAATTTAAAAAGTTTCAGAGAAAAGGCAACATATGAAGTGGGAACATTATTAGAAGTAAACATCTACACTATCGTCCTGATCTTTATCGACATTAGCAATATTATTGACATTTACCTCGATGCTTTTTAAGACGAGAATAAAATTCCTAATAGTAGTATATTTCTTGGTGCTCACATAAGTAGAATTTGTTTTTTATAATTTTTTTTTTATAAGTTGGAAGAGGATGTTTTGAAAAGTCTTTGAACCTTTTACATCACAGTCATAAAGAAAGATAATTGAAACACAAGATAAAGTTAATCTGAAAATCATCCAAGTTCAACCTTACAAACCTTTTACATCACAATCATAAAGAAGGATAACAGAAACACAAGACAGTTAATATGAGAACCATCTAAGTTCAACCTTAGAAAGAGATACTGAATGAAGAACTCAAGAGAAACAAAAGAGAAGACGACCACGTAACAGATAACAACTGAAAAAGCCAACAAGGACAACAAGGTTGCAACGCAAACCCGCTAAACATCATTCTTTCCGATCATCCCAATCTATTCCAAAGGAGGACCTTGGCAAAATAAAATAAAAATACAGATTAAAAGGTTTTCCAAGAACAAACCTTTTTCCACTGCACTTGATAACAGGAACAAGAACTAGCAGATGGAAGAGACAAACTCTCTGCTTCAAGAGGCCATTAAGACCTCTTATATTTCATGAAACAATTTTCATTTGCGGAGTTTGGGATGGGGCTTCTTCCCCCTCTAAAGGAATTTTTTAGGTAGTCTCTAAGAGGGATCTCATCTAAGTTTTCTTGAATCTTTTCTCTAGAGCCTAACCTCAAGGTGGTTTGAACACCATTTGCAATTTCCTCCTCTGTTTCCTTTTTCCTATTTTCCTGATTGGATGGTCTTCCCACCTTACGCTCCACCCCCACATCAAGATTACCCTTTTTCTGTTTTCTTGTCTTTGGCCCCGTGTTGGGAGAGACAGGAGTTCCTATTTGGAAATATTGCCTATGATTTGAATAGACGGGATAGAGTCTTCAAGCCCTCCTTTTCTACAGGACTAGCGGTCAGGACAACCTCACCACTTGCCCTAACTTGAGAAAACACCTGATTTGTTGATAGCTCTTTAAGAGCTTCTAACAAGTCGAATTTTGAGTTCTTAAGAGAAGCGGTCAGGACAACCTCACCACTTGCCCTAACTTGAGAAAACACCTGATTTGTTGATAGCTCTTTAAGAGCTTCTAACGAGTCGAATTTTGAATTCTTAAGAGGAGAAACGGAAGAGGTACTAGCAGAGCAAATATTTACCTAGGCCTTAAGCGTCGACACCACATCTTCACCGAAGAAACTGTAGCCACCTGGCTGGAAGCTAGATGTTTCTGCACTTACGAAATTAATGTATTTTGGTCTCCTAGTTATATTTGCACCTCAGATTCCAGTAGATGCTCTGCTTCCAGAGGGGTTGCAAGCTCATCCTGAGAAGTTTTATGGGGTTTGAGATGACTCTAGCCTGGGATTACTTCTACCTCAAAGCAAGATTTTTCAACAAGCTTCGTACCAAAAAATTTTGGTTCAAGACGAACCACATCCGAAGAGGATGGATCCCTAGCCTCCTTCTGTTGCCAAACTTTCTTGTTGGGGTAGGACCCAAAAGAATGACCCAAACACTTACAAGATAAGCAAAATGGGGGTTTGTTTTCATACTCGATTGCATGAATCCAAGACCCAAGATCAAACACCAACTCAATGGAGTTTGGAAGCTCGGCTTCCAAATTCACATTTATGCACATTCTTGCGTAGATCATTCTTGATTGGTTCCTGGTAGCAAAGTCTATTGTGGTCAACTCCCCAATTCCTCTGGCATACCGAGCAAAATGTCTTCATGCCAATACTGGCAACCCCGGGAGCTTAACCCAAAGCGGTGTCGTATTGGAACTTTGGGTACTTTAAGATTTGGGCCCCATTTGCGCAGGAAGAGGCCTCTTCTACCATTTCATCAAAGCCCAATGTCGAATGGAATCCATATCAGGTCGGGGACCCAAAAATTTTCCAACTAGGTTGCATGCCCCCCTTTCCAAGGACATATTCAAAAGATCCGAGGGAACACAAAGCTTACCCTTCTTTGGCTTGAGGTTGAAAAGGCACGAGATGGCTTTCTTGGACTGCTCCTTCCTCACAATGTCTGCCCAAGAACGCGCACCTGGGTCGAAGGGGACAAGAGGGTCTACATTCCCAAGGAGTGCCAACTTCTACGATCCCACCACACCAACGATTCCCAACCCAAACGAAAAATCCACCGTGTCCAACCCACCAACGTTCCTACACTGCTCATTTCCTTCACCAAATTTGGCGTGAATGAAGCCCACGACAGATCTGCACCTGTTCACTCTAAAACTCCTCCTGTTGCTACAGTTTTCCACCAAATCTACTCCTGATGCTGCAGATTTACACCAGATCTGCACCTGTTGAAACTTTCATGTATGTCTTCTACCAATATAATAAAATATGACAAAAGTGGGTTGTGGCTAAACTTGGTGATTACACATTTCATCACATAAGTAGAATTTTGAATCCTTGGCATTTAGTGAGTATTTTGTGCCTGTCAACACACTGATTTCTCTTCGAATATTATTAACCTTAGAAAGATACTGATTCCTCCCGCTATATATCCATTAAAGTCTGCAATTGCCACTTACAATAACAATCAAACAATTGTGCCTGCAACCCCTTAAAATGTATTTGTTGAAGCTAAAACTCTGTGGAGTGTATATCATATACTTGTAGATTTTTTCCAAGAATGAGGGTCAAAAATCATGTTAATAGTAGAGCTTAAGGTACTAGAAGTAGCTTCCTTTTGAGACCTTGATTCTTTGACCATTCCCAATAGGCCTACAATACCATCCCACTCCACAGGCATGCCCTGACTGCACAGACAAGTCTAGGCTACCATGATCTGTTGTGACTGTTGTTGCACACTCAATTTTTATTGATTGCAAGTATAGAAATGTTTGTTAGTTTTTCCCAAGTTCTATAAATTCAGAGTTGAATTCAAAACAATTTTAAATTGGAGAACAAACTGGCAGTGATTTAGGGAAATTTACAAATTAAGGGAAATTTACAAATTCAGAAATGAATGTTAATTAATGAAAAAATATGGACATATATATTTTAATTAAGGGAAATTTACAAATTATCATTAATGCTATCAACAAGAATGGATGCTGTGATAGGAAAAAAAATAATGTTACTGCTGATGTTTATTAACTATTGTTGGAGGCAGTCTCTTGGAAATTTGAATATAAAACTGGGTAACAGATAATTTACCCTGGTGTTGATCTTAATCTTGTTGTAATTTAAATTTCATAAGACAATTGGCCAACTGAAGTTATAATGATATCAAAAAGTTGATTGCAGAAACATAGCAGTTTGAAGAAGATAAAAGAATAATGTCAAGAAGGATCTAGTGTTGGTTGAAATCAGAATTGTTGATGCGTTAAAGGAAAATGTCATGATGTTCTCCTTCAAAGATGATATGGGGAGTAGGAATGAATCCAGGATAGCAGCCAACCTTGGCCTTTTGGGGGGTGAGGTCTCCTCCTCCATCTCAATCCAGCGGTCCCGTTTCTCAGGTTAAATGGGACCCTCCTCCTCAGGGATGGATAAAACTAAATTTCGATGGTGCTGCTAAAGGCAATCCGGGTTAGCTTTGGTGTTGGGGGAGTTATAAGAAATGACAAAGGGAAGATCCTTTTGGCTTATGCTAAAAATTTTAGGGTCGTTGAAGCAAGAGCTCTCTTTCAACAAGTTCTTTTGGAAAGATTGGACTAAAAAAATGTGATTTTAGAAGGGGATGCCATGCCCAATATCAACACTGTTAAAGGCTTGCAGTATCCAAATTGGACCATTGAAGATATGATAGAGGATCTGAAGCAACGTATTCAGCAGTTGGAAAACAGTCAGGTGAAGCATGTGTTCAGAGAAGGAAATAGGGCGGTGGATTTAATGGGGAATTTGGGCATTCACCAAAAATCCCTCAAGATTTGGATTGATAACTTCCCCTCGGGAGCTTTCTATTGTGAATGATGAAGACTCAAGTGTTCGAAATTGCTCGATCCCAAGCTCTTAGGCCTCTTCAAAGGGAATCTCTGAGTCCTTTAATGTGGTAAGGTTTTTAGCAAAATGTTGGTTTTCTCTTCAATTGGAAAATGTTATATATCAAGCTCGCCTTGCTTCTTTCTCTTCCCTGTTGTAGAGGACAGAAGATGGGGGCGAGATTTTCTTACCTTTAATAGAAGTTATGATAAAAGTTGGTGTACCGGTTCTTCCATGATACCATCCCAGTTATTAGTTGGAATGGTGATGATGATGTGATCAACAAAAATGCCAAGTCAAACCATTTTGTTGTAAGTGGGGCCGACTGCTTACTTTAGGTGAGCTTGTTATTGACGACGAGAGGTTTTGTTAGGAGCTTACGTGGCCTCTTGGACCCACCCAAGCAGGAGCAAGCAGTGGTTTTGGGACTCATGTATTTCAATTTCTAATGGCATAGGAAATGGTTGTCATTTAAATCTTTTGCCTCTTTTGTCTAATGTGCACTGCCCTAGGCTCATCCTCTTCCCAGAGCAAATTTGGCGGAAGAACTCAAAAAATGATTTGGTCATCATTCTAAACGATGCCTTCCCCAAGATTGATCAATGTCTCGATTCAATTGTTGGATGGAGAAAATAAATTTTTCACATGCATGTTGTCCCCTATCCCCTTTGGATTAGGGCCAACCTTCACATGCGATTTTCTTTGGAACAAATCATTAAAAGGTCATTCTTGGTTCGATTATTCATAGGCTTTATGGAGGAGTGCAAAGAAAACTTCAGACGTGCGGTGCTGCTTTCAAAGCTTGACATGGGTGGTGAGACGTTGAAGCTGGAACCGGCGAAATTGGTGCTTGAAAAGGACGTAAGCAATATTCTAGAGAAAGAGGGGCTTATGTGATGCCTCAAAAAAATTCGATGGCCATGATGAATCATTATCACTACAAATTGCCCACTCGTGGTCTGGGGGAAGGGTCAAGGTGAAGGGAGTCAATTTCACTGTCAACACTATGTTAATTACAAAGGCCACTTCTTTAGTAGCAGAAGGGGAATTCATTAACCATGAAAAACACTCTCTAGAGAGAGAGCTAGAGAAATTCCAAGGGAAAAATGAGAGGACGAATAAGATTGAGAATAGGATCCTAAGGGAGTCTCTCCCCAAGCTGTGGGACAGGGTGGTGATACCAATTATGAGGTATTTGGCCCTGGATGGGAGATTCTACGTTGTCTGGAGTTTTCATGACACCTTCCTCAATCATCTTCATCATGGGAAGAAGCTTAACATCCCTTCCTTTTTGCTCTGCTCCATTGAAAATTCGGTGGGAGACGTCTAGTGTGAGAAATCCTCCACTCCTTTATCTTCTCTCATGTGGTGGAGAAAGGTAGCCAACATGGGGTCCCGAGCTTGGGATTAGACTACAACAGTCCTTCGGATTCAGAGGAGAAAACCGATGCCATTGGGGAGAAAGCCTCAAAAGAGAGACCCCATATCTCTAACGACAAGGAGGTGAATTAAAAAAGACTCTTTGAACCATTATTTGGTAGTGGACCTTGGTAGGAGGACGAGATGTCCTTCCCAGCATCAAAGAGTTGTTTCCCTCAAGAAGGAAGCCACTCTGAATCCTGCCATCTTGGATGATGTCAAGGCTAATTCTGAGTCAAGGCGCTCGAAGCGGCTAAAGAAAATTTAAGGGAGGGGTAAGAATTTTGGACCCTCCCTTCATATTATCTGCCATCTGTATTTGGAGAACTCTAGGGATTCGGACCATGCGGCTCAGGTGAAAGCTTTTCCCCTCAAGATGATCCTCAATCCTCTCGGGGTAAGAAGAGGATGGGTTCTGAGCACATAGTGGGTGTGACCTCTTCGAAGAAAAGGATGGCGGATCTCCCCCTAGAACTCCTCATTATGGCTAATCCGAGAAGTAACTATGCCATTTTAGAATACCCCATCGAATCTTTGCGAAGGATTAACAGAATGATGGTGATGTTGATGGAGGAAGTGGCGACCCACTTGGTTGATCTAGGAAAAAAAGATGGTGGAACTGAGGTCTAGTAAGGAGTTGTTATCCTCTAAGAATGTAGCTGAAGGATTGTTGGGTTCTCCTTCCCGTCATCTTTTGTTCTCTCCTTTTCCTGTTCCTTTTCTCCCTGTTGTTCCATGAAGGTTGTTAACCCTTGTTTCGTTTCTTCGGATTTTTTTATCTTTGTTAGTCTTTAGCCCAAGGGAGTTTTTGGATAGGGCTTGGTCTAGTTGAGCGGATCCTTATGCTTCAATCCTCTCAGGGTAAGACAAGGATGGGTTCTGAGCGCAGGTTGGGTGTGACCTCTGTGAAGAAAAGGATGGGGGATCTCCCCCTAGAACCCCTCATTATGGCTGATCCAAGAAGTAACTACGCCATTTTAGAAGACCCCATCAAATCTTTGCGAAGGATTAACAGAATGATGGCGATGTTGATAAAGTGGCGACCCACTTGGCTGATCTAGGGAAAAAATATGGTGGAACTGAGTTCCAGTAAGGAGTTGTTATCCTTTAAGAATGTAGCTGAAGGATTGTTGGGTTCTCCTTCCCATCATCTTTTGTTCTCTCCTTTTTATGTTCCTTTTCTCCCTGTTGTTCCATGAAGGTTGTTGACCCTTGTTTCGTTTCTTCGGATTTTTTATCTTTGTTAGTCTTTAGCACAAAGCAAATTTTGGATAGGGCTTGGTCTAGTTGGGCAGGATCCTTATGCTTCATTTTTTGGTCTTCTCTTGTATATTCTAAAAAGTTTGTCATAAAAGGTTTGGGGTTCCTTTCAAAACCCCTTCTCTTTACCCTTAAATCAATATATATATATATATATAGAAAGAAAAATGAAGAATATCTTTGCTAAAAAGAAAAGCTGATATGATTTAATTCATTGGGCAACCAATGTCATGTTCTGATATTTTGATGAAAGTGGCCCCAATACAAGCTATACATAACTTATTAAAATATAATAATAATAATAATTGGAAAAGCATGGTGGAGGTGGTGCTCAAAGACACTCTACACCATTCTTTGTTGGTGTAAGTCATGTCAGAAGCTAGAATATGGGGGTAACAGGGTTCGATTGAGTGGTGTTCATCCACAATGGACACATTTTCTGATAAATGGCCCATCAGCAGCGTGTGAATGAGGTTTGCTTACTTTTGCCTGCAATTCAGATCATAGTAGGAAGATCAACAACTTTGCAAAAACCTGGCACTTCAATTTTGAAGAGCTTCTCAGCAGCTCAAAAAAACTTGGCCAAAAAAATGAATAAAATAATTTAAATAAAAAAACATTTGAAACAAAAAAGGAGAGCCAAAAAGCTGATTTTCTTAAAAAAGAGTTCAGTTACATATTACAATTATTGATCATCAAAAACCAACATAATATAACATACTAAATTTGAAATAGTTTTGAACTGCTCTTTGCTTTCCCTTCCTCTCCCTTAAATGGGATGCTTGGCCTTGGACAGTTAGTTGAATTGGAGGCTCCTCAGGCATAGGATTATAGTTGTATATTTCCTCCAATCCTCAAGTATGTTTTGCTTTTGCCTCTAATGCCTCGATGTCCTCTAGAATGAACTCAATATCCTACAAACCTTTGGCAATCCAGTCTGTAAGTGAGTCTAGGTCATCTAGGTCAATCACCTCATAGATATCATTTGCCTCCAATTGTCTAGTGTGACAAAGACTAGTCATTAAGGGGCTCCTAGGTCAACCTACTACGCTTCTTGGTGTATATGGCCTCAAATAGAAACCAATTGGGTTCACACCTAGAAACACTAGAAACACTAAAAGGCTGACTCAAAATACAAATGTCAATCTTCCTAGGTTTTGGTGTTTCTAACACCATAAGTTTCTGACCGCACATCTGCAAAAAATAATTTTTTACAAATTATAAACTTATATCTATAATTTAATAAATTACAAGTAAAAATGTTTAATATTTTAAAGTTTTTACTTGGTCACAAGGTCGTCCTTGATTCAATACAAAAGGAGTGAAAACAAGCTCCTTTGAGTCTCCCTGTGGGCTTGCAACTCGACCGGGATGAGGTGATGTTTGGCCAAGGTCATCTATCATCCTATCAGCACAAGCATAGAAGCCCTGTTAGACCTCTTCATCAATATTAAAATTATCGCTGAAAAAGAATTTGGGGTTCAAGAAGCATCCCACCGCATAAAGAGGTCAATAGAGTTTGCCTCCTCCATCTCCTATCAATAATTCACCAAATAGGTTCGTATTTGCATTGATTGCCTCCATAATAGTGTTGGATGGCCTCTTTTGCCCTATCCATGGCCTCATACAAATACCCCATTGCCAATTTCTCACCATCTACAAGGCGAAGAACCTTGACCAAGGGTTCTATCACCTACAATTGAAAAGTAAAAATTAATCATCGTAAATTACTAAATATATTTAATTAAAAATTACAAATTTGAATTTATAATTTTTAGTTAAATTCAAAAAATATAATAAAATAAAAAATTTAGATTTTAAATTTAGACAACCAAATAATTACCTAAAGTATTTCTTACATGCTCACCCAAAATAGGTCATGAAAGACTTGCCTCTAAACCCTCTCCCTGCCCTCTTTTGCATGATATAGAGAGGCATGCAATTCCTTACAAACATCCTCTTCAAACAGGGAATGCAAATAGAAGGCTCTGCAAAGTAATAAGATGTTAGGCAAATCAAGCGACAAATGGGCAGAGAATGCCCCTCATTATGCTCTCTCATCAAGTTGAGCACCAATGTGTGGTTGTTAATAAATCTTCTAATGTCTTCGCCTCTTCAACCACGATCTTCACCCACAACAGTTTGTCAAGTTTGTCAATGTCCCCAACGAACAGGTCAATGCAATTGGCGATGCATGGGCTTAAAAAAATAGAAGGATACTTCTCGAGAATTCTACCCATAGATAAATATGCCACTACGTTGTTTGGAACTACTTGAACAATGTTCTCCACTCAAACTTCCACTCTTCACCCCTTGTGAGGCATCAATGGATCCACCCAAGGCCACTATAAAAATGAGGAGTGTGCGGTTCCTCGCATCCATCCATCCATCAAATGGAATGCCACAACCCTTTTTACTCTATTAGTTTCACTCTTCTATAAGAGCACGTGTGTCATGACACACTCCAACAAAGGTGATCTTAAATATTTTGTTGAAGGGGCTTCATCCCTTTGCCAACTTCGCTTATTGCCCTCACCATAGCTTCCCAATAAGGATTGTTCGAGTAATTAAGGGAATGTTGCAATAGCACTAAAAATTTTGTCTTTGTTGTCCGTGCTTCCTTTAACTTCTACTTCCCCATGCAATAGTCTAAAAGGTTGTCTACCTTATGTTTGAGCCTGAAGCACTACCCAAACTCTGCCCAGAAGCTCACCAAATGTGAGGGCTAGGAACAGACTCTTGACAACAACGATATCCTCCAATTCAACCTTGTCTTGATAAAAAGAGGCATAAGGCCCTATTCTATGTCCAACTACAACTTTTGTTTGTTTGGCCTCTATGTTCTTTTGCCTGCTTGGTGCACATCCAAGCCTTAACCTCATGTTTTCTTGTATCATTTGTTGTTGTGCATAGGTCCACATCATGGCCTTTTGTTTAAAGGAGATGAAATTTGAGGTGATGAATGCCTGTTCTCGTGTCCTTGTTGTATTACTTGTCGAACACTTAATTTGGCAAGATGCCTTTAATACCATGCTTCCACATTGGGTCTCTTTCAAGACTTGGAGTAGTGGCTGATGGATTTGGCTTATTACTGCCAGCACCAATTCCTTGGCCCTCACTCAAAGAAGCCATCTATTTTCCAAGGGGAGAGAAAAATAAAAAAATTAAGTACTAAATTAACCCTTAGAGGCTCTTGGAACAGCAAACAAGAGAGAAAACATAGGAAAAAACTCAAAACAAACCCTAAAAACTGCTTTTAAAAAAAATTACATATGAAATCTTATGTCAATGATTGAAATCTTAAAAGAGTGGTGTTAAATCCATGGAATTGATCTCTGAATATGGTCTTGGTGTTTGGTTGTCCTCTAGAAAAAATTTGTTCCAAGTAAGAAAAAGGAAAAAAAAAGCGAAGGAGGGAGGTTTCTAAGAATGTTTTCAGCATTCTAGCCCGTGTGGGCAATTGTTGCCAAGTGCTGTCAATTTTGTGGTGCTGAAAAGTCTTAGAAAAAGAAAAAGGATTCACCTCACTAAGACTCTCACAAAAAAAAAAACAAGTTCTTGCAATATCTTGACAAGTTTTCCTACTATAATTCAAATTATAATACCGATCATACAACAGCTCCAAAGGATTTATGAGAAGAGACCAATTATGTGTCATTATTCAACTTAACAATTATCCCCATCTCACAATGTAATAAACATAGTTAAATCACCTCTTTCATGTTGTACTCAAAATTCACACTTCATTAAAACCTCACAAGTATAAATCCATTCAAAGTGAAAAAAAAAAGTCCACTTATAACTCAGGATTTCGTAATTATCAACCCTTGGATACACAATACAAATGTAGCAGGTTATAGCTTACCAGTATAATATAATGCAAGCAATGCCATAAATACTAAACCCGCAACTAATATCCAAGACCTCAGCATAAATGCCTTCAATTTTCAAAAATAAAATGAAACAAATCTGATCTTAAAAAGTATATACACATACTTTGCAATAAATGAAATTATTTTAGAGAAAGAAAAAAAATGTTTTATACAGAAATGCAAATTTCAATGTCAGTCATCTAGGTTTTCACATGAGATGCCTCAAATAGCTGAAAAAATGCATCTCTGGAGCAAGGTACGCAGGCTTGTGAATTCTTCCATGACAATTAATATTTAAATGACTTCAAACATACTTAAAAAAATGAACTTCACATCACTTGGGTTTAAATTTTCAAAATAGCACAAACAAAACTTCTATTACTGGAACCGACAGGAGATAGCTGCACCAGTGCTTTTTAATTTTATTTTAATAAGTAAAGGAGAGTGCTAGAGATAAATTCCATCACGCATGTCATACAAACAAAGTGTGTCTTGCATGCAATGTTATACAAGTGAAATGCGTGACTTAGCATGTAAGTCACATACAGAGATTTTGGGGTTATGAAGAATCACTAATTTAAGATGAGACACAAAGCCAATTTAGGAAATGGTCAAGAACCCCTGGTAAGACAAGGTAGTCACAGGGAAATAAAATACAGAAACTGCCCTACAACTACAATAACCACCATCAGAGAGATAAGACCAGTAATGTGGTGGTTTCAAAAGAAAACAATTCTAGATATGAACGGCATTCTTCTGTTGCAAACTTTGAAATGACATATTTGAGAATTTTCATTCCACATACTTCCTATACACCTCTTATTTATCTATTTTTCACTCCGCATACTTCCCTGTGTATATCACAAACAGTAGCTTTGGTTGACAGTTGCTCCTTCCATAGAAGCTCTCCTGCTAAGCATATCTGGAAGTTATGGTTACCTAAGACTGTTGTATTATTTGCATTCAACACAACAAATTTGGCATGGATTTCTGTTTTCAGCTAAACAAGGCAAGATGCTGTGATGGATTTTCATATTATATTATCTGTTACAAATTCCAAATTCCAATGATAAACACAGCTTATAAAGATTTGTAAATTATTGTAGACATTTTGGAGGACATGATCTAGATTTTTAGGTGGTCCATCAAAAAATACTTAATAGCACTGCAATGCATATTTCTGTTATCCTGACCATTTAAAAGAATTATGCTCTTGGTGTGATAAAAGACCACTCAATCTAGATCCAATTTTGAAACCATGGACGAGATTACTTCAAGAAAAATATGGTGATAGGGTTTCAAACATTTTGTAGAAGGATTAGGAAGGAAGATACAAATGGAAAGAAGATTATTTTACAAGTATACAAGACATTGATGCTAGGAGGCAATTGAGTAGAAAAATAACAACAGTGATTATTCCTAGGGGAGCCAAGGATAAGTTGATTTGGGAGTTGAATAAGCTCAGAAGAATACACAACAAGAAGTGGATATAATATAAAGCACCATCAAAATAGGAATATCGCAACAATATGGAGAGATATTTGGGATAGCCCAAGCATTCCTAAAGTCATAGTGTTTGTTTGGCTAGTAGGTCATAGAAGAATTTTATCCTGGGATAACCTTGTGAAAAGGGGTTTTCATTTTGTAAAATGGAGGAGAGTTTAGACCATCTCTTGGGACACTGCTCAATAGTTTGGAAACTATGGCAATGGATTCTTAATATGTTTGGTAAATGCATGGTGATGAATGGCAGAATTAAGGAATGGTTAAAGCAATGGCAGAACAATTATAAAAGTTACACTTTACAGACAATCTGGGATATATCAAAATATACAATAATTTGTACTGTTTGGCTAGAAAGGGATAGAAGAATATTTAAAGGAAAGGAAAGCCGTTTAGAGGCAATGAAAAGGAATATTTGTTTAGCTATAGAGGAGTCTAAACCAACCCTATCAACTCACCCAATCCCTAATCTAGAAGCAGAGAGCCTTGATAGATGGAGTCAAGTCATCAAATGGAATTATGATGCTGGGGATAGGAGAAACAAAAAGAAGGCAAAGAATATAAAGTGGAAACCACCAGATGTGGAGTTGGTCAAACTGAATTTTGATGGAGCATCTAAAGGAAATCCAGGACCAACTGGAGGAGGAGGAATAATTAGAAATAATAAAGAAGAGATTTTGTCTCATTACGCTTTCAATACTGGGTTTAAGACAAATACTTAAGTTGAAGCTTGGGCAGCTTTGAAAGGGTTGAAGATATACAAACAAATGAAATGGAACAAAGTATGGATGGAAGGTGAATAACTCATAGTAATAAATGCAATTTTGAGGAAAGCAAAGGCTCCATGGAACATACAAGTTGTGGAAATTCAAGACCTTGCTATAGAGTTTGAACAAATCAGGTTTACACATACATTAAGGGAAGGAAACAAATGTGCAGATAGACCAACCAATAGAGGGGTTTTAATTGAGGATCATGAAGTTAAATACTTTTTTCCTTGGTTAGAGGAAGTAGTAAATTTAGCTGAAGCTGACAAGAAAATGTTGACTGCCTGAATCAAATAATGATTAAGATTTACTTTAATGTTTTCCATTGCGAATATCTGTTTTGTTTTATAACATCAATGTGCTTTCATATATACTATTTATTACAATTTTTGTGGTTGCACTTGTGCTTCAGGAAGGAAACTAGCAATCCAGATCTGGTAAAGCAGGCTATGATAGTGCGATGTTTTGGAAATATTACTCTACTAAGATGCAATGCATAAATAGTAGAGGTGAAGTTTTGGTGTTGTGAAGGCCGCTGTAGGAAAATGTCAAAAAAGATGTTGAATTCTGGAATATTTGTATTCACACAGAAAATTGAAAACGTTTTAGAAAATGAAAATCAAGAATTCAGATATTTTATGTAAAATGATGTAGGTTTCTAGCTATAACAACTCAATTGAGATGAAAATTGAATCTGTTTGTAAACTCTCATGCTCTAAAGAAGAGTTGTGATTTGTCAAGGGTGGGGGACTCGAGTACAACCCCTTATTTTCCAGCTAAAAAAATGAGAAAAAGAATTATGCTCTCAATTGGGTCAGAGCAACATCTCTAAGGTAAAATCCATATTTATCTATGGACACAGGATAGAACAAAAATTGCTAGTAAAAATGACCAAATGTAAAAATAAGGATGCATATAATTAGTGTCATTCTTAACAATTATTTCCAACCTTGATCCCTAAAAGGTTTGAATGGATTAAATATCAGATTTTTTCACACAAGTAAAACATTGTTTTGTTCTTGAATTTCTTGTTCAAGGACCATGGCAAGTAAAACTTGCCAAATATATATGAAGATGCTTCTCAATGATATAGGCTAATTGTTGGAACTGAATCTTCTTATCTTTTTACATTCATCAAGGAAAAAGAAAAATCAACAGAAACCTGCAAGCACATAAAGCATTATGCACAATTTAAACTTGAAGCCTTCGTTATCAACAAGATACATTTAAGAAATAGTAGTTAAAACCTTGTCCAACAGGTTTAGGGCAAGCGGTGAGGAACAGGGAGTTTCCCATCATAAGATAAGCTTCCAATTTGTAGAGTAGTAAGGGCACCTGGAGGTAGGATCCACACTTCTAGCAACATATTATGAATCTAGGCCCACCCTTATGTTTTGATAAGCTCCGCCCCAATATTAAGTTCAAGGCATCATGCAGCAACAGTAAATGGTATGCAATCATCATATCAGTGCAACTTAAGTTCAGATCCCCACATTATGATGGACACTTCCACAATGATGTGGCCCATGATAATACATGGTTGCTAAACCACTTTGATGTGTGTTGTCAAAAAATAGATACCATGAAGTCATGATGTTATACGGGTGGGGCCCGTTCCAATCTTCTCTAACCAATTTTTTGGGGGAGTAAAAACAAATAAAAAAAGCAAAAGAATAGTGGTTTAGAACATCAAAAATCCTAGCAAGGAAGACTGCAATGTTTATAGATAGTCATCAATTTCTAGTCTGCAACTGAATACTGTTTCAGGTGTGTCCATCCCTAACAAATCAAGACACATCAACATTTTGCAAAATAGATTAAGACATGTCTAAATCTAAGATATGTGATTAGATTAGAGTTGACAGGCACTGGGTGGTTACAGCACAATTTGAGGGAAAAAAAGGGTTCATATGGCAGCTCATCCCAAGCTCATCAAGGATGTGTTTCTTCTGCAGATTAAAAGTGATAAATGAAATGTGGCCATATTTTAGATCATATGTGCATGTTTTACCTGTCCGTTTGATAATACAGAATTTCCAACATGATATCAGTGCCAATCATGGTGCAAAAGCAACAACAAACACCAAGGAATCTAGTCATCAGGTAAGCAAAGAATATATGATGATATGAGGTTGCAGGGTTACCCTTCAAGCATTAACCTCAACCATATCCTGTTAAATTTATTGGATTGTAACTGGAAGGTCACAATTTGAAATTGCCACTTCCCCTGAGTCACTTTGGCTCTTTAATTCCTGCAATAGTTCCAAATGAATATGGCAACAAAGTTCTGTGTTTTCTTGAAGAGAAGGATTGCTTTGAAGCTATTGCTTCTCCTAATGAACTACACTTAAGAGATATTCATAGCAAGATGGTGGATATATCCAAAGTGATTGTTTGCATCATCCATATTGTTCATGCTGCTTATCATCTTAAGGCTATGCTCAAAGCTAGATCAAAGTAACTAGGGGGTGCATGGATATGTATGTTTGCACACAAGAAGTTGCTCTTGAAATTAAAGACCAAAAATTTATCCACCAATCATCATTTCCATAGCCTTCATGACAACATGAATTTTCTATATAACCTATATTAGAATCATTTCATCTAGAAGAGTGCCCTTTATCTGAAGTGTCTTTTCATTTTTAAATTTTTTAGTAAAAAACAAATTGAGTTTCAAAGTGGCATTTGAACATGGTCATATTACAGATTTTGCATTTACTAATGGAAAAGAAAAACCCGTCTTCTCGAAACCTCCCTCTAGAGAGAGTTGGATCTGATTCCATATAAGATATCCAAGTCAAAGTGTTTAAATGTAGAAAAAGCAAATCACGTTTGACCAAAACTAGGTTTTACCTAAGCATGCTTTCTAACAATATTGAGGCACTAAAACAAATTGACCACATAGGTTACATGTTAGGAATGCCCAGGTAACTAGAACTACTCTTGTTTTTACTGTTCTCTATTAGTAACCAATGAAAGAACACATCCAAAGAAATATATATGCTTCAAATTAATAGAAGAAATAATTCTTTATCTGAATTTATCATACCGTTATATAGCCATGACTTACCATGTTATCTAGGAAGAAAAAGGTTCTTCAAATATGAACAAAGAAATTATAGGATTTCAAACTTCCAAGATAGTAACTAATAAACAATACTGTAGCTTTCATAAAACACCACCCAATCCTAAGCTACCCTAAACAATTGGATTAATGATGCATTCAAAATAATTAATAAGTAGGTTACAATTCCAGATTGCATAAGTTGATAAGAAAATAACATTATTTTCTGTTTATCTACTAGTTGGCTATAAGCAGCATATTGAAAGCAATTTGGAACTGGTCTCCATTGACTCCTGGTGACCTTCTACCTGAGACCTTGGATGGTTATTACAACAATTATATCCTCATGCTCAAGTCTAGACAGAAATAATTTGCACGCAGAAAAAATTGACAATTGAAAGCTTTCTATATAATGATAAATCTATACATCTGTAATACCAATGATAGCATTTATATGTTAAAGATTGTAAGATTAAAATTGAATGAATTCCACATGCCCACCTATCCTGTGTTGTCAATTTGGTATTTAGCAGAGCCCCCAGGATGAAACAAGAGGCATAGATATGTAGTTAGTATTATAAGGTGCAAAGAGGGTGAGGTCTTAGGGTCTTATGCCGCTGATTATTTGAACTTCATCTTCAAGAACATTGCTTGGGATGTAGTTCTTAATTTGGACCTTCAACTAGCCATCAATCAAACAATAGAATGATGGTGAAAGGTGACTCTGCCCTGATTACAAAGGTCTCAAATAATGGGGACTGTTGATAATGTCAAATAAAGGGGCTCTTCAAGTAAACGATTTTGAAACCATAAGCCAGATATTGAACTTCAACTTCAAGAAAATTGCTTGGGATGTAGTTCTTAATTTGGACCTTCAACTAGCCATCGATCAAACGATAGAATGATGGTGGAAGGCGACTCTGCCCTGATTACAAAGGCCTCAAATAATGGGGACTGTTGATAATGGCAAATCAAGGGGCTCTTCAAGTAAACAATTTTGAAACCATAAGTGAGAAATTAATAAAATTCCCTTCACTCATTCTCTTAGGAATTCCAACAAGCCTGCTCACAAGCTCCTACAATATTCTTTTAAAGCATATCAAAAAATTTGAATTAGCCTTTTCAAAGAAATAAAGACAATATGATTGAAGTGAAGAGACTTGTTATGAAGGTAAAATAATTTACATAAAGTACTTAACTCTGGCTATGCTTAGACATTCAAGCAAAACGTTGTGAACTCAAAGCTGTCTGGACGAGGACCAACATAATGGGTACAATGCCAAACCAATTCCACATAACCCAAAAAAATATCTCTAAATTACTTCAAAATTCTTAATGCTGGATATTCATCATTTCAACTTAATGTACAAACATTTCAGAATAGAGATCACATTGGTGAACTTGACGAAACAAATGATATAGCAGTCATATGTAAACAGTCTTAACTCTATTAGATTTCATTAAAGGTAATGGATTGTTAACTGATGCAAGAGCATCCGGGTGAATGGGCTATCCCACATCGCGAAAAAAAAAGCAATAAGCGTTTGGGACATCCTACATGCCTTAGTTGGATCAGTTTGTGCAAACATGGGGTAATCAAGAAGATGCTGCAGTTGAAATGGCGAGTAAGCCAGCTGTACAGAGGCAGCCATAGCACGCAAGACGTCGCCTTCCCACATGCAAGGCAATCATGTGAAGCGGCACAATCCGATTTGGGTAACTGAAGATTGTTGCAACGCATGGACAATCATTGCAGCAGTTTTCTTTAGTTAGTTAGGCCTTAGTCTCTAGATAGATGGACAGTTGTATAAAGCAGCCCAATGGCAGCTGTAGAAATGAGTGCGTTGAGGTAATAGAATCTTGGAGTCCTAGAGTGGTAGAATAGCATACTGCAGAGTGTGTGATCTAGTGTATGAGGGAAGCAGCTGAGGCTGCAAGATTGTAATTTCTGATATTTTCTTTAAATCTAAGGCTATGCACAAGCAATTGCATTTTCCGTCGCTTGTGTTTGCTGTCTCATTGTTACTGTCAAATTTGCAGCGCCTGTAGCAAACTTTCAACGACTTGCAGCGACTCTGTTTGCAAGAATGGGAGCTTCCACAAAGCATGTGAGTGCGTTAGGCTGCCTGGAGGTGTGAGCTTAACTGGTTTCCACATCCAAGACTGCGTCATTAACCATGAGCTTCTGATAAGTAATTTTGATACTCACAACTTTCAGATTTTGTTTAGCACTCCAGGTCAAGAGACAACTCCCTAATGTTCACGATGCTAAGATGACAATCTCAGATGGCAGCTGCATTTTAGATGATGTGATGAATAATAGATATGACAGCTTGACTGCAGGAGCATTCTGATAGCAGTTTAAGAACCCAAAAATTCCATTAATTTGTGGCGCTTTCCCACAATTGAGCAAATATAAATCTTCAGTTTGGTTTTCATTTTATTTCTCACACTTAAGTTCTTTGTATGATATGGACAGATGGTAAGTTTCATTGTATGCCACATTGTGTCTCTCCTTATTTTATTGAAAGTCTAGTGCAATGCTTCTCTGAAAGCTTAAAACAACAGAAGTCTTCAAACTCTTTCAAGAAGAAAAATAAACAAGAGGGCCTACCCCACAAAGCAAACATAATTCAAAAGCTTTATCATTGCAAACAATTCAAGAAAGATTACCACCAAACTTATCCACAATTTGAAATTTTTAATGGCCCTACAATTATTTTCTATGAAATGGAAATCATGATATCAACATTTCAGTTTGTTGTGGATAAATCTACATCCCCACACAATTTCGCAGTTATCACGTTAGCTTATGTTATTTTCTTATGAAAATCCCTTGAAACATCCTTTTAATTGTGGAGTTATCCCTTCATGGTTCTGGGTTAGATTTATTTTTCCTCGAGTTTTCAATGCAGACCCTTTAAACTCCATGTAAGGGCTGCAAGGTGGCTTAGATTTTCACAGAGCATTTCACCAAAAGCTCAATGATGTCTTATCTCTTATCACATCAAGGAGCTTGGGTTGTAAGTGTGACACACATGTGCACTATGTAGATATGTGAATCTGATCTTAAATGGAGGGCATACATAGATAGGTATACCAAGTGCTCAGGCAAGTTTAGAAGCAATAAAATTATGTGTCCTACTGGAGTCGTCAACACTACAACTCGTCTCTCTTTAATCCATCCTTCCCCTCTCAAGGTAGGATGATGAGAAGCTAACCATCTAATGGCAGCCAAAGATGCAGTGAGCTGATCAACTGGTTCTCTTGATGATGTATCTTCTAGGGGTGGCATGTCCATTTCTCTAGGATTGTTCATACCTGCTGCTGGCCAACTAATCCAACATTTCAACTAAATGAATCTCCCTTTGCCATGCACCTATGCCTTGGAGATCAGTTTTCTTTGCATGAGAAACAATGACCTTGCTTCTTTAAATCTCCCCTCTGTTTATTAGCATTTATTGCAGCATTAAGTGGCCTCATTGTATCCATATAGGACGTTGCTCTGTTTGAACTAGGCTAGTTTCAAGGAGTGTATAATCTAGTTTTCTTTGGGTCCTGCTTTTGAGAACAATTATTCGGATGATCTGACTTGTACAATAGCTGCATGCATGTCAGCTGGTTTAAGAGCACTCCCCTGTATCCTTTAAATCATCATTCAGACCCAGATATCGCGAGTCCACTTAATGTGGCAGGAAATAGTTGCAATCATTCATCTGGTTGTCTTACCCCATTTGCTTTCCAAATGGTGGTGCATGTGCCGATATGCCTAACTAGATCCTCTTTCCCTTCCCCCGTGAAGGTTTGCGGAAGACTTTTTATGCGAAATAACATAAGCATCCTTCATTCTTCATTATGATTTAATTATTTACCAGAAAAATCAAATTTGGCTAATCTACATCCCCGCACAATGTTGCAGTTATCATGTTAGCTTATGTTATGTTCTTATGAAAAGCCCTTGAAACATCCTTTTTATTGTGGAGTTATCCCTCCATGGTTCTGGGTTAAATTTATTTTTCGAGTTTTCAATGCAGACCCTTTAAACTATACACGTAAGGGCTGCAAGGTGGCTTGGTATAATATACGACTCGATGACAAACCATCATTCCACAGTATGGGGTCTCAATAGAAATTACCATACAAATTAATAGCTAAATTGACAATGAAATCACTTATTTGATAAAGAACAAATTTGCCAAGATACGATAGCAAATTAAAAATACACTCAAGCAAATACTCACATGACCATCAGATAAAAATTCCTGTCATTGCTTCAATTTCGTGTTTCACAGGGAAACAAATTGTCTTATACCTTATACCTTCAACCGTGAACTAACTCTTTGAAAACACAAATGGCCAAATAATTTACAAAACAGTAAAAATTCCAGAAACATCAATCACCCCAAAATCATTAAACATTCAACCCTCCATCTCTTCATCTTCGTGCTCATCATCCTCAAGCGTAAGATCATTTAGTAACTCTTCCAAGGGCACAGAAGGAGCGTCTTCACCATCAGTCATAGACGCAGTCTCTGATTGCTGATAATTCTTATTTCTATACAGGGCAATCTTGGATCGCATCTCCTGGTCTTCCTCCAATTCTTCCAAAAACTTCTCATAGTCCTGATCTTCCTTTCCATCCTCTGCCCTGCCTCTAGAAGAGGGCTCAACCTCAATAGGCAAATTCTTAAGCTTCCAAGACCGAGGTTTGCATCGCTTCTTCTGTCGCTTCTCTTCATAACTTTTCTTAACCAAAACTACATCCGGAAGACTAAGTCCCTTATACTTCTCCAGCTCCAAATCATTAGTATTTGCACCATAGAGATCAAAACCAAGAGCATAGTCCCCAGGATTCAAAAGATGACCCAAATGAGTCCTCACATTAAAGATCGTATCATTCTTCCCAAAGTCGGCAACCCTTGCCACCTGTGCATCTGCCAGCGAAAGCTTAATCCCACCCACAGTAGTCAATCCAACATTCACCTCAATATCCAGAACAACATACTCCACCATCTGCCTGCCCGAAAGCAGAGCCCTAAAGGGCACCCTCCAATACTGATTGGCATCCATGAAAGCATGCCGCAGCGTAAAAGGGTCAAGCAGCATAATATTGTTGCTCACCTTTGTGCACAATACAAGGGGACCCAAGTTGCCCAAACTAGCAGAAACTTTTGGGGGAAGGCAAATCAGATCCTCCTTACAAATTGGGCAAATCTGAACAGAGAAAGTATACTTGTAATTATAAGTACTGTTCTTCACATCCTGCGACACCAGCTGCTTATCATTTCTATTCAAAGTGGGCACCACACTGCCCAAAAAGCTCACAAACTTCAATCCATGGCTCCTATTGGCAAAGAAAAAATCAACACCCTCATGGACCTGCTTGATATTAACTGCCTGGGAAGCAGCCCCATGTTTAAGTATCAACTGTTCCAGATAAAAGAAAGTTCTCCTATGGCTAACATGCTGCCTAACCTGCATAAAATGGTATAAGCTCAACCAATTAAATACCTTGACCAAGGAGATCCGACTTTACTCAAGTTGCTCGGATACATGCATTATGGTCAAAATACCACAAGACATTCACAATGCAATTTGGGTGAGCACGTTTCAATCCCATACAACCAATTTTTTAAAATAGCATTTAGAAATTAAAAAAATAGAATAAGTGTTAACTAACCTGCACAACAGCAACAAATAGATCTGGGTTTGTGTGGACCCTCCTACAGTTATCACACATGTTCTCTTGTTGGACATACTCAACAACGTAGGCCTGTTCCAGGATTGCCCCATTGAGGACCTCCTTCTGGATTTTCAACTTGACCTTGATTCTCTTGGAGTGGGGCTCTGTCCATATGAATTCAGCACCCACCAGCTTGACCTTGTTAAGGTTCTTGAGCCTCTTGATGCAGAAGGTTAGAAGCTCCTTGGATTCCAGCTGGGCTTTAATCCATGTTTTCGGAGGCTGCAGGTACGAATTGCATTCAGGACAGTGGAGGATTGTGACATGCTTTTGGAGGCCCTCTGTGATGTCAACCTGGGAACGGATGCAATTCACGCACATGTTGGCTGCATTGGGTGGCATAGAAACGCCACACATGCAGCAGAGAACTCGACCCATGGTCTGCTGGACCGTAAACATGTCCGCATCCGCCATTTTCGCACCCTTTGCGATAAAACTGCGAATAAATTAAAACAGGGATCCTAAATGATGGCTTCCAAGAATTTTGCTAGGGTTGCTCTGGCTATAGATTTCACACCTCTGGCCTGTGCCGCCTTCAACTGCTTTGCGTCACACGATCAGTGTGAAGAAAACCTGGAGAGACGTATGTGTTTTGTGTTCTAGTGTTCTATAAGTACAGGAAGGGTTGGATTTAGGGTTTAAATCTTTTAGCAAAATATCTCTAAAAGTTGCTCTTGGTGTATCCAATCTCATTACTAATGAGAACGAATTTCTTAAATTTTAAATATATCTAATTATTTTTAATTATTTTTTATGGCGGTGAACTTGTAAATAATTTTTTTTTTTATTTACAAATTGTTTCAATATCATATAACTCAGTTAGAAAGGCGAATATTAAAATAAAATAAATTCAGATAAAAAATAATAATATAAATTTATTTATTTTTTTTAATTAAAGTAAACTCCTAGATCAAGGTTGGGTATGACGTTCAGGGTTGGGTATTTCTATCCTATGACTTTTGATAAGGGTGAGTGTTGAGCTTATGACCAAGTTGTTATGTTACTTGAAAAAAACAGAACGACAAATGGCCAAGTCCATCTAAGGACGAAGAGTTGCATAGGCGGAAGAACACATGAATGAAACAAAATCAGAAATGGATGAAACTTTGGGAAATTAACATAAATGAATGCCCAAATTTCAACAAAGACATCAAAAGTTATGTGAATGAAAAGTTTAGAAGTGGAATGTGGAAAAATACAAGCAAGGAACAGACAATATTATATTGCAAAGTTTATCCCAACATATGATCACAAGGAAAAAGCATATATAGGCTTGAAATCAAGTGGAAGGAAAAAATCCTCATTGCTCAAATAAGGATTAGATGTGAAACAGGGAGATGGACAACACCCAAAGAACAATGGGAAGAAAGGATATGTACTTTATGCAGCACAGGGACAGTAGAGACAGAGGAACACTTCATCTATAAGTGTCCGAGTTTTTTAGACATCCGTGACAAATACAAAGAAACACTTGAAAACGGGTCTATGACAGAGTTATTTGAAGACAGTAAAATAAAAAAGTTGGGGCATTGCTAACCCAAATCAGCAGGAGAAGGAACAAACACCATAGACCATATTTGGGTCTCGTGGCCGTAATCAAAATCTTTTATTTTATTTCATTTCAATAGGGTCAAACACACAGGGTTGGGCATCCCTATATCAACTATGACTTCTAACCAGGGTGAGAGTTGAGCTTATCAATAGGGACCAAACAAATATTCATACACACCCACCTCCTCACGCACTCGTGGCATTTTAAACCTTGGACTTCTCAAAGAAGATCCAAAACCCGTACAGTTGGGTTGTCCCCAAAACATTAATTAATTCATTTTTATATAATATTAATATTTTGATAAGAGTGTATATAATATTTATGCAAATAGAGATGGGACCCTTCAACCAAGCGATATTAATAAATTTTATTACCTATCAAAAAAAAATTGATAGGAGTGTATATCAAATGGTATTAGTTTTATATTTTTGAGAGCTCCAAGGTTTAAAATGAGGTGAGGAACTAAGATCCCTCGTAAAAACCTATATAAACTCATTTTAAAAAAATTATAAGTTTTATTGATTATATTTTCAACTTTTAAGAAAGAGGTCCATGTTTGAAAATTTTTTTTTTTTTTTTAATTTGGTTAGTGTGAGAAACCCTACGACCAATGTGCAGGGTTGAGTAGTCTCCTAACCATGATCCTTCGTAAAGCCAAGAGCTATGCTTATCAATAGAGAATTTAACACACAACCACCACACCCCCTCACACACTCGCCCACGTAACACACAACCACCACACATCCACCCCCTCACACACACTCGCCCACCTCATCGTTTGAATTTTGTTAAATATAATTGTCAAGCTCTTGTCATATCACCAAGTGGCCATGATGTAATATAGGTAGGGTCCTTGTCGAAATGCCAAATTGATAAGTTTTTAGGCTTTCATTTAAGAGATTCAAGTACGCACCATGGGGAGGATGGCACCTGTTGTACCCTTGGTTAAGAAAAAGGTATGGGCCCTTTCAAAAAAAACCTCGTATAAAAAAATAATGGGTAGGGTTGTTTCAATCTTTAAAAAAATAAAAAATAAATAAAAGAATCATATAGCATTAGCTTAGATGATTAGCGTCCTCAACATTTAAGAGGAGGTTAGGTTCAAATCTTGCCAAGTGATACATGAATAATATCTAAGTTGTTGTAATACCACTAAATAGTGATGATGTAATACAGCTGGGTCATTTCAATCCCATATAACCAATTGAGAGAAAAAAAAAAAATTGATTGAGTGTTTCAAATGACATGAGTTCATTTTATTTATGTTAGTCGTTTCAATCTCATATAACCAATTGAGGGAAAAAAATATTTTGATTGAGTGTTTCAAATGACATGAGTTCATTTTATTTATATTTAGCTAAAGGATAGTGATTTAATTTTAAAGTGTTTTTTAGAGGAAATTATGAATCAACAAAGCTAGGGTAAAAAATTTCAAAAAATTAATCATCTTTCAATAGCTATATCTTTGCATAGAGTTGTCTCATTAAGTCGATTCTTGTACCGTTTTGTGTAGAATTTGAAAATCTTTAAAATGAGTGGTCATTTAAAATAATCCAAATAGTGTTGAGGAAGATATGACCACGTAAAGATAGTCTTTCAAAACTAGGGTAATTTTTTCCTTAAAAACATCTCATATTTTAAGAGTCATTTATTTGCAAAAGGTTGTTCGATTCAAATGATTCTTGGATGAATTATGCAAATTTTGAAAAGCTTTAAAATGAGTGGTTATATGAAAGAATATGAGTGGTATTGAGGGAGATACGACCGTGTGAACCATTCAAAACAAGGGCAGTGACTATTTTTTACGTTGCAAAAAACGAAGTTGTAGATATTTGTTAGCCAGGGTTTAGATGATGGGAGGAACAATGAAGGACTAGGGCATTAATAGGGCACGACATTCTATCTTTGTGTATAATGTTTTAGCTAAGTTTCTTTTTCCTCTACATTATCTTAAAAATTTTGCATACAAATTATTATAAGTTTATTTTCAAATAATATAATCGATATAAGGATATACTGGTAAATTTTATTAGATTATAATTTCCTTCCCATAGTTCAATTTTACAACTAAATCCTTATAATCTTCCCTAGTAGTAGAGGTTAGTGAGGACCTCAAAAAGAAGCGGTATTTATTGCTAAAAGATAGGGCAATTTTTGGTAATTTTAATAGGCCTTGGCTAAGGGCTACAACCTTGAGAAAATAGATCGATAGAAGTTAGAAGTATCCAAGAGTGATTATATCCTTTCTTCTCAAAGGTTTCTTCCTAGCCATTTTTTATTTTAGGGAGGAAAAAGATAGAATCCTAAAAGGGGGTCCTTGGTTTATGGGAAGAGAAGGATCCTTCCATACCTGCTGGTATAAAGGCTTTGCAGTTGAAAACATACTCTATCCTTAGTACCAATTTGGGTTAGGATGTATGGGTTACCCATTGAAATCTAGGAAATGAATACCTTCAAGACAATAGGCAACACTTTGGGAGAATTCCTTAAGATTTCAAAAACTACAAAAGATGGATTATTGGCTATTTATGCTTGGATATTGGTCATGATTTATATAAGTAAACCTTTACCATAATCAATCATTCTTAAGTATGGGGGTAAGTTGTGGACCCAAACCATGGGTTATGAAAACATACTTTTAGATGTAGAAGATGTCATCAGGCAAGGCATACTGATAGATCATGCCCTAGGAAGAGTCTAGCATAAATATATGTAGAAAAGCACAAGAGAAACTTACAAATGGATATGGATGAGGATGGTTTTCAACTTCCAAAAAATAGGTCTAAACAGATGAAAGTAAATAAACAATGGAGACCAGTAAGGAAGGATATTGGAAGAAATACTAATTCTTGAAGGCTTTAGCATATGAATAAAAAATATATAAGAGCTTAGAGGACACGTCGCAACAAGATCAAAATATTAACAAAGAACCATCTAGTTAGTATGATCCTGATTTAGGGATGAACATTTTTTGCTCAATATAGGGAATGTGCCTCATCAAAATTTGAAGACTCTTTTGAAGTACCATGCACCATTCAAGAGAATAAAAGTGGTAGAGAAAATGTAGTGTTAGATGTCAATACCTCTACCATTAATAAGAAATGCCATAAAATGAGCAAAACATAAATCAAAAAATTTTGTAGCAGAGACAAGAGAGGATAAATTTAATGAAAAGGAAAGTTGTGAAAGAATATTAAAGAGTAGAAAATAAGACTTGCTTTTGATATAGGTAAGGTAAAAAAAGTAAGCCCTTAAATTATCAAGCTAGAGCTAGGGAAGTAAGAGCAAACATAAAGAAAGGAACACAATCCAAGTTGGTTGAACTTCTCTTTATCAAACAACAAAATGATATTGGTAATTCACAAGAGGGGCCAACAACCCCTAATAAGACATGATTACCATCTCATGGAATATAAGGGATGCTAATGCTCCCTCAAAGTAGAGGTGTATCAGAGACCTATATTTAAGTAATAAGCCTAACATTGTTTATATCTAGGAAACTAAAATTGACAAAGGAAGAAGTTTCTAAAACTATGATAATATGGGCAAGAATGACATGTGGATTTTGAAGGAGCAATAGGGGGGATTCTAATATGTTGGAATCTTGTTAGAACCTCTTGTGCAACCATTCATAAAACTAGGCATTGGATAGCCTCATTAGTCACATGCTACTTTGTAGATATACGTTTCATCTTTATCAATGTCTATGGACCTACAACTTAGTCAAGTAGATGAAAAATATGGAGCGAGATTGAAGCCTTTGTGAGAAGTAAATACCAAGAAACTCAATTCATGATCATAGGAGATTTTATTGCCATAACCAAGTAGGATGAAAATTTTAGGGGAATTAGGAAAATAACCAAAGTACGAGAGATTTCTCAGCTTTTATTCAAAACAATAATCTATGGGAGGTTGAGTTTGAAGAGGACAACTATACATGGACCAACAATGGGAGATGCCAGAACCTAATAGCAAAAAAATTGGATAGATGTATACTCTTAGATCATCGGCTAAATGAAGGGACTTGTGCTAAAACTAATACCTTGGCAATGATTGGTTTGGATCACTGGCCAATAAGAGTTAAAATTATGGTAAGTGAATTAAAATATAAATATATATATATATATATATATATATATATATATATATATATATATATATATATATTAAATATGAGCAGATATGGGAAGGTCATCCTCAATTTATTTATATGATAGTGCAAACTTGGAATTCTTCAAGAAATGGTAGGTTGTATACATTGCCAAAACAAATTAAATCAATGACATCTAGATTAAAAAAATGAAACAAAAACACTTTAGAAACATTTTTGAGAAGAAAGAAGAACTAAAGGATAAACTTTCAAAATTTCAAAAAGGTGAGAATAATAATCTAAGCTCAGAGGAAAGAGAGTTACTTAGTGAATATCATAATCCCAACCACCCTTCTCCCATACATGCACAAACAAATAACAAACCCTCTATGTTATCCCTATAACTGAAACCACCCTTAATGAGCTAGTCCTATGCACCAATTTACCCTTTTTGAAATGCATTCTAAGCATCATAAGCCATAAGAGGAAGTCTAAACCAAAAATCATTAAAAAATTACTACAAAATTTAGAGATTACACACATTTGTAACATTATAGGGTGGTTGTAGTTCTGCAATTTCAATGGTCGTGATGTTAAATTGGTAGAGGAATTTGCAAGAAGTTTGTAGGTGGGTTTGCTAGGGTCAGAAATATCAATAAATTTGTAAATCTAACAATGTTGAGTCAAGTTTGTAAATTTGCACCCTCTACACTATTAAATCAATTTGAATGTGAAGGAGATCCAGACCCTACCTATGACATTTTCCATAAACACTATAAGGGGTTAAAGCAAACTAGATTGGCAAGGCATTGGAATTTTATTATCCTTTGGTAGTTTGCCTCCTTGTCTGGATCGCACTTGAAAATCGTCATCCACTTGAGGAATGGTGAGCACAATTCTCTTTTCCACATTAACTTACCTTATTACTTGAATGTTGCATTGTAGGATATGGCTACAATGTTTTGAGAAAAAAATATTAGCTTAAACATTATGGATTGATTTAATTGGTTTGTCATCATGGAATCGGGACTAGTGAAGCCAACAATGAAAGATGGCTAAAATTTTTGTGGACAGAAGGATAAGCCCTATAGGATGATAATGAAGAATCATAAAAAAATGCCAGTGTTGTTGAAGCATTGGAGTAGTCTAGTGCTACCTAGCCCTTGCTGAAGTCTAAGGTTTTATAGGCGTCAGAATCCCCTAAGTCTAAATTTTCAAAACCTAGTTGAAAGAAATAAGAATCAAACAAGGCTTCTAAACACTTTCAAAATTTATAGATTTGCCAAAACCCCTGGGCCTGTTCCTAAGGAATAAAAATGGGTAATATCTATGAAATAATAAAATTGAGAGCACATGTAGCCCGAAGAGAAATCACAATCTCCTCCAACACCCTATGAAGAAGCATCATAATGAAATATATAAGAAGAAAAGGATAAACCAAAAGGCACAAAAGCCCTAGAGGTTTTAGAAAGGAAGAGCCAAAATAGGGGAAAGGTGATTTCTCCTAAAGAAATAGAGGCCCTCAAGAAATTATAGTCTTCCAATGCCAAGCAAATGTTTAGAAGGATTCTTGTAGAAGCAACAAGGCAGCGAACAACAAATTCCCCTATAGACACAATTGTCTAGTGATTCTCTTCCAAAAATTAAAAATTTTAGCGATAGTAGCAGAGAAAAATCACAAACTACCTTGAGCCAAGAAGGAAATTTATGAGGAAATTTTGGTAGGCCTCATGGGGTAGTGACTACTAAGGAATCATTGCAGCCTACATCACTTGAGTTAATATTGTGTCCAAACCTAGGGGAAAAATCTCTTGAAGCCCTTGCTCAACAATCTTCTACACTTGGAATGGAAACAAAACAATATGAATAATTGAATGAATATAATGTAGATCTTATAGGCTTAGACCTAGAAGGGGAAAAATTGGTCCTCTAGGCTTTGTAAACGAGATTAACAACAATTAGAATTCTATTGCAAGAGGAGAATAAGTAGATTACCCATCTTCAAGACCAGTTATCAAAGGCAAGGGTTAGAAGGAAGATAATTTTGGTGCATGATCTTGAGAATGTGCTTGGACTAACTAGAGAATCTATTGAGTCCCCATTATATACTTTAGCATAAGTGGTAAGAACTATAGGTCAACAAATAAGGACAAGGGATGCACCTCAAAAGTAATTTTTAACTAAGAAACCATCGATTGCATGAGGACATGCCTCGCAATACGTTAAGGGGAGTGATGAGGCTCAAAAAAGCCTCATTTTGTACAACCTTTTTATCTTCTTATTGAACTATTTGACCATGATTTGCTTTATAATTTGTATTAGTGCTTGATTAAACATAATAATTAGGATTAATGTAGTGCTAAGATAGGAAGTATAATATTATGTGTTAACAAAAATAAAAAGAGATATTTTGTTGATTAATACCATGCTTTAGGGAATAAAAGAGAATTATCAGGTTTGGGGCATAGCGGTTGGAGCACCAAGGACAACATGGAAGCCAACATTGGAAACAATGTTCCATATGACATAAAAAATAAAGACGTTGTTAGGTGTCAAATGTAGAATTGCATAGTCAACGCTGAATACGATAGCAGTTGGTTGGCGTCAAATATGACAACACCCTCCTAACACCAAATGTTGGGAAGATAAGGTGGCTTCAAACATGGTTGATGAGGGTGACAAAGGATGTGGTCAAAGACTAATGGCAACATATACGTACAAATCATATCCTTGTTGTTTCATCCACAAATTTATAGTTTTATTGGTTGCATGGTGATGATATTAGTAGATGATCATTTGCTTGTTGACTCAGCATAATTGATAGCCATATTGGGATACTGACAACCCTACTTTCCATGAAGAAGCATGGTAAAACCATTCAGTAACTAGAATCTCCTATTTCCATCCCTATAACCATGGTAGTTGAGATCTAACAAAGATGAGTATGAAGGTCAAAGGTGTATATTAATTGGTGTAGTGAAACCTCATAAGAGGTATGGATGCCCAAGGTTCAAATATTAGGTCTCATTGGACTAAACACTTGTCCCTTTCCTTGTGCTTTCAATGGTGTAAAAGGTTTAAACTGATTACGACATGGTGGTTATAGGGGCGAACTATGCAAAGTACCGTGTGGCAGCTTCTGGGGTGGACAATGCATAATACTATAGTGATCATAAAATATGGACAACATACCCATATCATCGTGGTGGCTACCGATTCAACCATGTAAAAAAAATATGAGTTTGTTGAATTAGAATCACTTGCACCCTCTTTTGTTCATATTTGTTGAAGAGAATTTGCCAAGTGTACTGCTATTGTAACAACCTAATAATGAAGGGGAGATGATGGTCTTATTTTCCTCATCTATAAGTAGATATGTAGTTTTATGTAATAGGTTGTTGCCATCATTGATGTTTTTGTTATTATTGATGTTATTATGTTTATAACCTATTGTATTTTGTAAGAGACTATTATTGTTTAAACCTATAATTAAATGCTTATTTAAAGTTGTTTGAACTATTTATTGGTGTGATTTGATCTAGACTTTTTCTTTCCACACTGCTAAGGAGAAATAACCCACTCTAGGTGAGGTGGAAGGTACTTCTTCTAAATGCATTTTGTGTATGTTATAGTATAAACTAGATTGTTTTTATTTTCTAAAAATTATAAGAAATAGATAGTTATCTAAGTTTATCTCTCAGGAGGACCAACTATTAAGTTAATTTAAGGAAAGGAAAATATTACCATTTTTAAATATTGCATTATCTACAACTTATTTTTTGTAATTGGTTATATGGAATTGAAACAGGTGCCACCCATATTACATCATCACTACATAGTGGTATTATAACAAAGCTTCGATATTATCCATGTATCACTTGGCAAGATTTAAATCTTGGTCTCCTCCTTGAATGTTGAGGAATCTAACCAGTTGAGCTAATACCATTTTATATCATCGATATCTTTTAGGGACTATACTGTCTCTTCTTTTTGTTGCAAGCATGTTCATTTTTAGCATTTGATGATTCTTAGCATAATTATTTCTATTTCTTGCTAGTAAAGTATTTTAGTTACTTTGGAGTAGAAAACCTAGATTATTCCTAATGCATACAACCTTCAGATGCCACCCCAAATTTGATAATTAATTAAAGTGGGGCAGATATAAAACCCATCACCTACTTTTTCTTGGATTGCTTATTGCATATTGAGTTAGGAAATCCACAATGGTGCTATTATCTAAGTTAGGAATAAATCATTTGGAATTGCACTTGCATTAGGTTTTTAATGCAAGTAAGTTTTCCCAATTCCATTTATGAGTTCAAATCCTAGTTCATACAATTATTTCTTTATCAATTTCATCTTATATCTCTCCTAATTTGGTACATATTAAAATTTATATATGTCCTCACAGTCTATAAGGTCACTGGGATAGGTACCTTTCATCAAGCTTTTTCCTCTCCAACAATCAATTACCTTAATGTTTTCACATCACACTCTTTGCACTCTTTTATGCCTTCATATACCTTTTGAAGGCACATAACATTATTGCCTTGGTATCCTATAGATGGCTCATCGAGAAATACAGTTATGATGTTATATGCACTTCTAAAGTCATATAAAGAGTATGGAGTGACTTATCATCTCATTCTCTTTTTTCATATTTTCATCTCTTCTCTCTTTTCATACAATGTTTGGTAAGTTTACACCTCTTCTATCTTCTCGTGTCTCAATTTCATTATGTGGGCATCCTACACATACCTTCAAAATGCAACATAATATTGTTAATCCCTTAATGACATACCAAATTATCAAGAAACTATGATATGCACACCTTGCAAGCCTTAGGGAAACTATGTTATATTCCAAAGGCATCTGCTAAGGTGCCAAGCATGATCCCCTTCTTCCTTTTCTTCCATTATTCTTAACCACAATCATATTACCCCATGATGTCTACTATGTGAGTCATAGGAATAGATGGCACAATCTCTTCACATATCTTTAACTACTTCAAATTTTACCATTATTGGTTGCCATAGAGGTTTGATAGGTGAATGACCAACATATCCCATTTTTTTAGCTTTTGATGCTATATATTTAATGAAAAACAACCACAAGATCTAAAATAAGAATGCTATATCAAATATAAGATAATGGCAATATACTAAGCATGTAAAACTCATAAGAAACTTCTAAAATAATTCATAAAGTTACCATTAACAAAATCTCACGAAAATAGTATTTTGATATAGAATGGAGATCTCAAAAAATCCATACTTCATACATGCTCTACATTGTATCTAACTTATCCTCTACTCCTCTACATTGTATATCTAATATGCTCACACAAAGGCCAATATATAATGGGATGTGACTCTTGGCCTTCTATCTTCCTATGACTCTTCACTTTTCTATTCTATGGACTCATGTGCACATGGACTAACATGCACATTTACATTTTGAATACTTTGCACATTCTAACAATACTTGTGCATTTATTACATTGCATAAAGTAAATACTCACACCCTAATCTAAGACACACTCCTAATCTAAATATGTACACAAGGTGGTACATTAGCATGTACCAAATAATATAGTATATTCTAACACCCCCCTTTATTACATTATTTGATTATTAAGATTTTAGCCTTGAAAATGGTCTTCATATTTTAACTCACTTTGCAGTGTATGCCTTCTTGATCAGGTTCTTTCTCCTCTTGCTTATCTTCATCAATGATGTTGGTATTTATTATTTCATATGATATCACATTGTTATTATATTCTTGCAAAATTATTTTCTCTTTGCCTTTGTCATTCATATCACAAGTTTTCTTCAGTATAAAACCTTCTAAGTGTTCACTTATAGCATCATGGTGAGACCCTGAATTAGATGAACTTGAAGCATCAATATTACATGAAGAATGAAATAATTTTTCCAAAAATAATTCATCCACTTTTGTTTTTTGCTTAAGATATTTAATCAACTCTTTTTGTTTCAAGTTCTTCTCTTTGTAATGTTTAAGTGTAAGTAATTCCATGTATATTATACTAGCAATATTTAAAGAAATTATAACACTATATTTGTCATTGTCAATTGCTTCAACCATTATTGCATGTAGATAGTATTCTAATGTTTTAATTTTTTTTCTAATGCTTCCTTATAGATGAAAGTTGAAACTAAGTCTAACTTCCCTTGTGACTTTTCAATCAAATTTTTTATTCCAATTTTTATAACTTTTACTCTTCATTTTCTAATTTCATTATTCAATGAACTCTTTGGAGTAGATATCCTTTTAGCTCCTTAGTTTTTACTATAGACTAAGAACACTTTTAAAATTTTTAGTCTTCCAAATAATTATGTTGTAATCCTTATATCTCCCTATCTTTCAACTTCTAAAATTTAAGTTAAATTTGAGTATATGATCAAACTTTTAATTCTTCAAATTTTGTAGTATACCTTGTATTTCATAATGTCTGGATATTGGTCAAACAATAGTTAAATCCCTAAGTAGAATTCCTTTTAGCTCCCTAGTATTTTGAATGTAAAATAACTTTGATATAATAATTAGATTTCTAAGTTTTCCTTTTGAGTTGAATCCCTTTTATCTCCTTAATAATTAATTGAAAGCTAAAGATAAATTTGATGTAATTTCAAAGTTTGATCAAATTCTCTATTTTCAAGAAATTTAAGTTGGATTCCTTATCTCATTAATTTGAGCAAGAGACTTGATGTAAGTAATGCCACAACAGAAGTCGACCAACACACACAAACACAAAGAAGATAAAAAATAAATGCTTTTATTAAAATAATAGCCTTGAAATTATAAGTATTTGAATATGTACTTACAGATTCAAGGGATAGATATGTCCCTACCAAAAACCTGAATTGGGTATCCAAAATCCAATTGATAATATTGGTGCGGGCAGTGTCGAGTGCGACTCTCAAGTGAATTTGATGGTGTAGAACCCCCTGTTCATGTTCTCTCAGACCAAGGCGGCCCCACAAGGGGTTTTTCGCTTTAAAAAAAAAAAGGATAGATATGTCAATGTCACTCTGTGTTTGAACACCACAAGAATCAAAATCACACAAAGAGATAAAATAACAAACTCTAGGATGCTAAGTGGCAGTATGGAGCTCATAGCCCACCCCCTAACTATTGACTAAACCAAGCATTTATAGGCTCTGAGAAATTCATTTGTTACAATATGATTGGTCTAGAGAGAAGATCATTACAATATGGTTGTTACAATATGATCGTTACAATATGGCCATTACAATATGATCGATGCAGAAAGAAGACCATTGTAGGGGAACGGTTACAAAAAAACTAACCAAAAGAAAATATGACCATTATGAATTTAAGAGGAAGAGGGTTAGAATGTGATGCTCTTGCATCAAAATCCCATGTTTTAAAATTTCATGAGCTCCTGCTCATGATATCTTCAATTGTTTAAAAGCTTTATTTGTGTGTCTACTGCATGTACCTTGACCAATAGGGTGTGTGTATGCCATTTTGAACATCTTTGAGCATATTTTCCACCATTCAAGAGGATCCTTAAGAAAATTTTGTTTTACACTTGTGGTAATCCATGAGATATTGATTGTTTGTTTCATAAATCATGCAAATCCTTAGGTAAGTTTTGTTTCACACTTGTTGTAATCTACATACACATTTTGTTTCACACATGCAACACACTTGGGGTAATCCATGAAACACCAAGTGTTTGTTTCACCACTCGCGTAGATCCTTAGGCAAGTTTTGTTTCACACTTGTTGTAATCTACATACATATTCTATTTCACATGTGCAATACACTTGCGGTAATCCACACAATATCGAGTGTCTGTTTCACCACTTGCTTATATTATTAGGCAAGTTATGTTTCACACTTATTGTAATCCACGTGCACATTCTATTTCATATGTGCATCAAACTTGCAATAATCCATGAAATATTGAGTGTTTGTTTCACCACTCATGTAGATCCTTAGGCAATTCTTGTTTCACACTTGTTGTAATCCACGTACATGTTATGTTTCACATGTGTAGCCCACTCAATAGACAGATACATGTGCACATAACCTTACTAAAAATGTTTTAAGCTCTGATACCACTTGATGTTAGCAATTTTAGCTTTTGATGCAGTATGCAATGGGAGATAGCAATCACAAGATGCAGAATAATATAAAAGAAAGTAAATCTACGAGATGATTGAAATATGTTATAAATATAAATGAGGAAAATAAATATAATGTAGCTATGGAGGAAATGCATACTCCATGAACAAATATACTGGACTACATTGCACCCATCACCAATCTATATGATGATCTACACAACACTATACTACCACCTACGAATGTGCTACGATCTTGTTATAAGCTTGTTACAATGAGACCATTTTTATATAGGAAGATAGGTTCCTTGGCCAACATTCAACCTAGTTGTACAAGGGACACCTTGCACATATACAACTTGCACATTGACACTTGTGCATTTATTATATTACATGAAGTAACTAGATAACTTTCCCCTAAAATAATATAATGTCTTAAGTATGTACCTAGGAAGGTACATTTACATGATCCAAATGATGTAATATACTCTATCTCTAACAAGCAATGCCATAGCAGAAGTCAACCAACACACACAAACACAACGCAAATAAAAACATAAATGCTTTTATTAAAATAACAACCATGAAATTACAAGCATTCGAAGATGTAGGTACAAATTCAAGGGTAGATATGTCATTGTCGCTTTGTTTTTGAAAACTACAAGACTCAAAATCACACAAAGAGATAAAATAACAAACTCCAATCCGCCAAGTGGCGGTACGAATCTCACAGGCCAACCCCCTAACTACTAACCAAATCAAGCATTTATAGGCTTTAAGAAATTTGATTGTTACAATATGACCGTTACAATATGGCTGATATAATATGACCGATGCAGAGAGAAAACCATTACAATATGATCGATGTATAGAGAAGACCATTAGAATATGGTTGTTACTAAAAAACACAAGCTTATACTGAGAGGAGGGGGTGAACAATATAAGACCACTTTTTACTTTATTTCCAAACAAATATCAATTAATGTCCTTAATTGCAATAACCAAATATAGCCTTGTGCATTAATAACTCAGATAACAATAGTAAGCAAGAGCACAAGTCACCATACACAATTGAGACACAAGATTTAATGTGGTTCCCCCAATGTGGGGTACTCCACAAGATAATCTCCTTATAATATTTCACATAGAAATAAGGATCCTTATCCAATACAATGATTTATTTGATCTGCTCAAAGCTAGGTAATAACAATGTCACACATAACTTGTCTAAATCTACATAACAAGCTCATACAGAACTTGTCCAAAACTGCTCAACAAGCTCACATAGAACTTGTCCAAATTTATTTGATCTGTTCAAAGCTAGGCAATAACAAGCTCACACAGAACTTGTCAAAATTTGCATAACAAGCTCACACAAAACTTATCCAAAACTGCTCAACAAGCTCACATAGAACTTGTCCAAATTTCTCTGATCTGCTCAAAGCTAGGCAATAACAAGCTCACATAGAACTTGTCCAAATCTACATAACAATCTCACACATAACTTGTCCAAAACTGCTCAACAAGCTCACACATAACTTGTCAAAATTTATTTGATCTGCTCAAATCTAAGCAATAACAAGCTCACACAAAACTTGTCCAAATCTTCATAACAAGCTCACACAAAACTTGTTCAAAACTGCTCAATAAGCTCACACAGAACTTGTCCAAATCTGCTCAACAAGCTCACACAGAACTTGTCCAAAACTGCTCCAAAAATCTCACTAAGAACTTTTCTAAATATGCTCTAGCAAGCTCACCAAGAACTTGCTCAAATCTACTCAATAGGCTCACTCAGAACCTCATCAAAATCTGTTCCAAATATGTCCACAAATCTGTCTAAAATTATCCACAAAGTTGTCCCAAAAACTGTCCACAAAGCCTTCTCAAAGGCTCAATCAATCATACACAAACTACCACAAATCTATCCAGAAATCTATCCCAAAGGCCTTCTCAAAGGCTCAATCAATCATACACAAACTACCACAAATCTGTCCAGAAATCTATCCCAAAGGCCTTCTCAAAGGCTCAATCAATCATGCTCAAGTAGCACTCAAATATCATCCACAAATCTACTAAAGGCAAGGCTCAATGATGAACTCAACAATGAATGGCAATGTACTCTTCAATGGATGACAACAATGATCCACAATGATATCAACTCAACTCAACTCAAATCAATCTCAAATCAACTCAAGTCAACTCATAGAAGCATAAAGAGAATTGTTAGAGACTCAATATGTTTTATACTTAAATCCCAATATCAACTCAATCAATCTTATAGAAGCATAAATATAATTGTTAGAGACTCTATATGTTCTATTATCAAATCCCAATCTCAAATCAAGATATAGAATAGTTTGTTTCTAGGAACTTGAACAACTACATGCATCCATTTGACTAGGCTTAATCAACTCAACTCAACCAATCACCACAAGGGACAACTATTTCTCACAAAACCCTAGTCCAAGCATGTATCAACCAACTCAAATGTTTCCAACAATGCTCAACCATAAATCTCACATAACAATGATACTCATGTTCTTTTCAAGTTCTTTACATAACCAATGGGCTTCAACAACTATGCTTATAAAACAAGGTTTAAACACAACTCTCAAACCATAAAACCTTGAAGCATTCAACCAACCACTTTCAAAAAGGAAACCACAATCAATCCTTTTCTCTCCAATGATATTTCAAAAATCAACCACCATAAACAATCAATAGGAGAATGTGCCCATACCTTTTATGAAGCCAAGAAGTTGTCCATAAAATCTGCCACACTAAACACAACTTTCCTTTCCAATCTCAATAAGGGTTAGTGGACTTCAAATAATAATTACAAGATAAAGCATAACTCAATTTACACCTTTTTACTCCAACTTAATAAACACATCCACCAAAGTCCTTTTAATAAAAACCCTTATCAAAAATAATAATCAATAAACCTCTCAAAAATTATTTTATAACAACTCCTTATTTCTCCTAAATCTTAATTCTCAATTTCATGAACATCAAATTAAATCAACAACTCATCCACTTTTGAAATAATAATCACAACCCTTATAAAAACAAAGTTTAATTAAAAACTTTAATTATTCCTAACCACCTTATAACTCCAACTTAGGGCTTAACAAAATTAATTAGAGCAAAAACATATTTACCTCCTCAAGGGGATTCAAACCCCCAACTTTCCCACACCGCAAGTGCCTTAGCCACAACTAAGGTTGCCACACGAGCTAGCCGCTCATTCGAAAGGGAAAGACACAACATGCCTTAAAACCTTTCCTCCCTTTCCACAAATCAAAAGAGCTTCAAGCACTTTTATTCCAACGCCTTCCAAACGCAGTCAAGGGAATTCGAAACCTTGACATTTGTGCTGCCACATACCTTATCCAAAAGCCAATTGCCAATGCGCCACTCTTCCCATGATGACTTTGGACTTTGACCAACCTTCGTTTATTCACTGCTTACGCTTTCTAAAAGATTTTCGCATGAGCTCAATTCGGATGCTTAGCCAACGATTATTAACCATGAGCAAGCTTCAATTTATGAACCTTAGATATCCCCTTTATATAGCCTCATTATTTTCGATGACGTTGGTGGAAATCTTGCATATTTAATTTTAATTTTAAATAATTAAAATTTAAACTAAATATTAAAAATTAAATATCTCCATCACTGGGGCACCTTTTTCGACAAAACGAAATGCCAACTTGGGTTTTAAGAAAAATCCAGTTCAAATATGCCATCCATGGTTTTAAATAAAACCTTTTATTTTGTCTGCCTTGGTTTTCACAAAAACCTTGTATTTATCCATGCTTTCCAAAATATCATTTGGCCACCAAAACTCAATGTGATCCATGTGACATCAATGAAAATATAAAATAACTCAAATTGCCAACAGTTACAATATGACCATTATAATATAGTCGTTACAATATGATCGATGTAGAGAGAAGATCGTTGTAGGGGAACAGTTACAAAAAAAACTGACCAAAATAAATTATGATCGTTAGGAATTTAAGAGGAAGAGGGTTAGAATGTGATGCTCCTACATTAGACTAATACCAATGTAATTTTTCAACTTTTCAACAACTCCATGTTGTGTTTATTATATCTCTCAATTTTTGATAATATGGTTTCTAAAATTAAAAAAAAAAAACTAAGTTGGTGTTGAACTCCTTATAACTCCCCAATTAGAAATTTAGAAAGCAAGGTATTTGCAAATTTAATATTCCTATTTCAATGTAGAAATCCTTATTCCTCCAAGTTAGATTATTTGCAAATATTTCTATGCAATTTGAATTTCAAAATAGAATAAAGTAATTTCAAAACCTTTCAAAAATACTTCTTACTTCAAAGATCTTCCAAGGCATTCAATAATTCTTCTAAGGTTATAATTCATTACCTTATTTCTCCATTCATTCAATTAACCTTAAGTATAGTGGATTAATTAAACTTAATCTCAATAATATACCTTATACCTCCTTAATATTTGCAAAGGTTTAAATCAAATCAAATATTTTTTACACCTCCTTGTATATGGTGCGCTAAACTTGGGTCTTCATTGCTTTAAAATTCTTCAGTGTATTTATTGGCCTCTCAGTCCTTAATATTGTATCTGTATTTGAACTCCTTATGCATATGCATTGACCTCTTTGTCATCAGTCTTCTATATTTTATGATGTGCTCCATGTTCTTCAAAAAATTCAATTCTTCTTGCACTCCTCAAGGACTTTGAAATCTGTCCTTACTAAATGTGGCTCTCATGCATTAATGTTGTGTAGTGAATGTTTCCTTCTTCCAAGAAGGTGACATGTGGCAAACAATCTCTTTACTTCCTCATAACACCTTTATCAAGTAGCGCTCAATGTTCATGTGTTATTATTTTTTATTCCTTTTTTTCTTAACACCTCGTATTCCCTTTGTAACTTTTGATATCCTGTACAAATACTATTCCAAGAGATTTGTAGCTGACCAAATGATATGGTGATAAAATTTGATTTCATGATAATTTTCCTTCTACGTAATGGCTCTTTAGCTCCTCCCTCAATGACTGTTAAACTTCTAAGTTCTTCTTTGGTGCTCTTATTTTTAATGACAACAATTTCTTTCCTCTATGACGGTTACAAACATTAGCACTTTCATTTTCCTCATAGTAGTCATGTGCTCAAGTGATTTCACATTCTTCCAAGTTGTTCTCACCGTGTCTTTCGACTCTCCATGATGTCTCCTCATCTTTTGACACTCAGGCTCATGTAACTGATATTTTTGCTTCTTCTATCAATGCTTGTGGTGGCTTATATCCCTTGCATGGTGGCTCCTTTCCTTTGCACGGTGCCCTCTCTCCTTTGCACGGTGACTTCTCTCCTTTGCATAGTGGCTCTTCCTAGGCAAATGTGTCTTCAATATAATGACACCTTTGCTTCTCTCCTATGGCACTCAAGCTTTGTTGTTTAGTGGCTCTTTTTTTAATATGGTGGCACCTCGACTTATGTTTGGTGGTTCTACCACTCCTTTGGTGATTTTTCTTCACCAATATGTTCTGCACTTCTTAGTGCTCCTTTTGGTGTCTTTAGACACCTTAAATCTACCTTGTCTTTGATCACTATTTGACCTTCTTTTATTTGATAGGGCTTATGAAAAATCTGCACTTATTTTATTTATAAAACAACATATGCTACTTCTTCTTATTACTCCTTTTCAAGCAATACTTTAACTCCTATATTTTTTGTTGTGTTTTGTATATTCTAGGATGATAATGATGCCTCCTTCCTTGGCTTGGAGTCACTTGGCTTAAACTATCTTTTGTTGTATTTAATAACTCTAATATGGTGCTTTAAAAAAAATCCTATAAAACTATTTTTAATGCTTAAATAATAAAATTTTATAGCACCACTATTACACACCTTTTGGCCTCCTTTTGTAGCTAATCTCCTTGGTGATTTGATTCACCTTTTTGCTGTCCTAAATTTATAAAATGTACATCTCTACTTCCTTTTATTTTGTTGCCTCAAACTTATCAATTTTGTAGCTCTAATTGCTGCCCAAATTTTCTTCCTTTTAGCCTTTAGCTTGTTGTTCAAAAGTTCTTTAATTTTCAGCATTCAATGCTACCCAGAAACCAGCTTCTATGTTGTCCAAGAATGCTATAATTTACAGCTTTCAATGCTGCCCAAAAATCAGATTCTATGCTATTCAAGAATACTCTCAAATATGCCCTTAAATTCTCCAAAATATAACTATTTTTTCTCCTTCTAATGCTGCCCAATTTTGCAGCCCAAATCTCTTAAATTACTACTTGTTGTCCAAAAACAACATTCAATTCCTCCAAATTGCTACCTTTTTTGTTGTCAAGCCTTCCTTCAATTGGTTGTTCAAGGGTACTTCAAAATCTACCCAAATATTCTTCAATTTGTAGCTCTATGTCACCTTTAATTTGTTGTCTTGTGACCTAACTTCTGGTGCAAAACTCAACAATCTCCTTCTTTGCAAATCAGCCTTCAAGATCTTAATGGATATCATAAAACTTCTCAAATATGTAGCCTCTTCAATTCTTCTTTATCCTTCTATATTTTGCTTACATATGATCTCTTTCGCTAGCCTCTTCCTCATGAATCTGAATGTCTTAAGGTCTTAAAAAATGCTTTCCAAAATTTAGCAAACTTCTTGCCAAATCCTTCTTCCTTTTGGGCTTGTTGTCATATGGTGACAATTGTCCCAAATTCTTCTTTTTAGGAGCTTCGCATGCTTTCAATCTTCTATCTCGAGCTTTCTTATGTTATAAGGCTAGCTGTGAAATAACGATGATAATGCAAAGGGAAGGAAAGAATCGCAATTAATAATTAATCACAGATAAATTGATGAGATTACTCAGTCAATTGATATAATTCAATAATTCGATGATGTCTTTCCTCATCATCTTAATGTTTAATAAATACAAAATGAAAAGACAAGGAGGAAATGACATGCCTTTCCAATATGATAATATAAGTAAATTAGTGATTAATAAAATATGTTAGGCATGCCACCCTCCTTTGAAGGAGCTTTGTCCTCAAATATGGAATTGTGGAAATTATTTTTGAATATGGTGGAGTGTCTCCCACATAGCATCTTCTAGAGGTAGACCTTTCCATTGAATCAATAACTCAGTGATGGTGCAGTTATGGAGTTGGTGCATATGACGGTCTAGGATAGCTTCGGGTTCAATCATGAGAGCCCCATTATCAAAAAAATTTGGGAGTTGAGTTTGTGTAGTTATGTGAGTGCCTACTACGACTTTAAGACAAGAAACATGGAATACATGATGGATTTTGGAAGATTCTGGTAATTCAAGCTTATATGCAACTGGTCCAATATGCTATAGAATCTTATAAGGGCCATAAAATTTTGGTGCTAATTTTTGAGACCCTTTGAGTTTTAAAGAAGTTTGACGATATGGGTGAAGGCGAAGAAATACCATATCCCATTCTTGCAAAATCCTTTCAGTTCGATGTTGGTCCGCTTGTTGTTTCATGCGGTGTTGAGCAATGTGTAAATTGTCTTTCAGAGTGTGAATGATATTATCTCGAGTAACAAGCTCCATCTCTACTATTGGCGCCTTTGTACTTCCTAGAAGATAAGAGGTTAGAGACGGGGGTGATTGACCATATAATGCTTAGAAATGGGTCATTTTAATGGTTGTGTGATATGTGGTATTATACCACCATTCAGCTAGTGGAAGTCATTTAACCTAGTGAAGGGATTTTGTGGAAATAAAGCATCGAAGATAGGTTTCTAAGCATTTATTGACAACTTTTGTTTGACCATCCATTTGGGGGTGGTAAGCGAAACTCATCCGAAGTTGAGTACCTTAGAGTTTAAATAATTATTTCCAAAAATTACTAGTGAAAATGGGATCACGATCACTAACTATAGTAGAAGGCATGCCATGTAATTTGAAGATATTGTCAAGGAATATTTGGGCAATAGTACTAGTTGTATGGGGGTGAGCTACTGGGAAAAAAATGGGCGTATTTAGATAAACGATCTACCACAACTATGATAGTCATTTTTCTTGCGGACTTAGAAAGGCCTTCAATAAAATCCATTGAAATATCTTCCCATATTTTTATTGGTATGGGAAGAGGTTGAAGAAAACCTGGTGTTGCCACTATTTCACCTTTATTTCTTTGGCACACTTCACATTCATTGACGAATCTCTTGATATCATTTTTCATCCCTCTCCAATAAAACGATTTAGTCACTTGTTTGTAGGATTTTAGAAATCCAGAGTGCCCTACAGTAGGTGTAGTGTGTAACTCATATAGAAGCTTTGGACGATAAGCAAATGTGGGTGAGAGGACCAGACGTTATTTGTAACAGAGTATGTTACCTTACCAAGAGTAGTGGGGTTTCCTCATGGGGTTTTGTTGGAGTTGTTGAATTATGGTATGTATAGTAGGGTCTACATACCATTATTACTTGACTTGTTCGATCCATGTAGAAATAGGGTAGGAAAGAGCATGTAATTGGGAAGTTTCTTCAAACTTTCAGGAAAGTGCATCGGCAACCATGTTATCTTTCCATTTTTTGTATATGATTTCATAATCATAGCCTAATAGTTTTGTCACCCACTTTTGTTATTCTAGGGTGGTTATTCGTTGTTCTAGAAGGTATTTTAGGTTGTGGCGATGGATGCGGATAATGAAATATTTTCCAATAAGGTATGGTCTCCAATGTTGGACAACATGAATAATATCTAACATTTCTTTTTCATACGTGGAACATGCTAAAATATTTTTTGAAAATGCCTTACTAGTGAAGGCTAAGGGTCTTTTATTTCGCATGAGTATAGCTCCCATTCCTACTCCTGCAGCGTCGCTTTCAATAATAAAAGGTTGAGAAAAATATGACATGGCTAGGATAGGAGTGGTACACATAGCATTTTTTAAGGTTTTGAATGCTTCATTAGCTTATGGAGACCATAATAAGGCATTCTTCTTAAGTAGTGTCATTAAGGGTGCTACTATTTCTCCATAATCCTTGACAAATTTATGATAATAGCCCATTAATCCTAAGAACCCACGCAACCCTTTTAGTGTTTTTGGAATCAACCAATTTTCCACATCTTCAATTTTACGAGAATAAACTTTAACACCTTCCTTGGAGATAATATGTCTGAGGTATTCAATTTATTTCTTGCCAAAGGAACATTTTATCTCTTTGTGTATAATTGATTTTCTTCCAAGATCTTGAGTGCTAGCTCTATATATGTTAAGTGCTCTTCCCATGTCTTGTTGTAAATCAAAATATCATCAAAGAAAACTAAAATAAATTTTTGAAGGGAAATAATACCTTATTCATAAGGCTTTAAAATGTGGATGGAGTGTTGGTGAGGCCAAAGGGCATCACCATAAATTCATAATGTCCCTCGTGGGTGCGAAAAGCGGTTTTGGGTATATCACTTTCCTTAACTCGAATTTGGTGGTAACCGGATCGTAAATCGAGTTTAGAAAAATATGCGGCTCCATTAAGTTCATCGAGTAGTTCATAAATGATTGGAATAGGAAATTTGTCTTTAATTATTATTTTGTTGAGGGTGCAAAAATCCACACATAGGCGCCATGATCCATCCTTTTTTCTTACTAGTATGACTGGCGAAGAGTAGGGACTTCTACTAGGTCGAATGACCCCTGCCCTTAGTAGGTCTTGTACTAAGTTTTCTATTTCCATATTTTTTAAGTATGGGTATCGGTAAGGTCTAATATTCGGAGGTTGGTGTCCGAAAGTAATTGGATAGCATGATCATGGCTTCGCTGTGGAGGTAATCCCTCTGGTTCTTTAAATATTTTATCATGTTTCTCTAGGATTTTTATTAATTCTGGTGCCTCTGGTTGCTCTTCATTGGTTTTTTGTAAGGAAAATAGTTGGGAAACCATACCTCTTCCTCCTTTGCGAAGAATATTTTCCATTCTATGGGAACTTACGATTTGTGTGGGACCCATTTTTAAACCTTGAATTGTGTAAGTTTCTTTGTTTTGTATAAATTGCATCCATAATTCATCAAATTCCCATTGAATTTTGTCGAGCCTTATCTTTATTGTACTCCTAAAACAATGTAACATCATCCTAATGGTAGTATATACATATCTGCTTTCATGTTATACTCTCCCATAGTGAGTTTGATATTCCTGCATTTCCCTTTGCATGCAATTTTTCCGTCATTACCAATCATGACTTCGAATTTATTGTAGGGGTATATAAAGCATTTAGCTTATTTGACCAAACTTAGGTCTATAAAATTGTGAGTGCTACTAGATTCTAAGAGCACAATAGGTTTTTGTTTCTTAAAATACCCTTTTACCTTCATCGTTTGTGGAGCCGAATACCCTGCTAGTGCGTTAAAGGATATTTATGTTTTATCCTCTTGATTTTCTTCTGTAACATCCATTATTACTTCCACCTTGATGTCATCCTCTTCCTTTGGGGTGCAATCAATTATGTCCAAAATATATAATTTTGGTGAAATGCATTTGTGGTTGGGAGTAAATTTTTTGTTGTAATGGAAACATAGACCCTTTTATCGTCTTTCTTTCATTTCCTCCTGACTAATTCATTTGATTGGCATGACTTTATTCATTTTTTGGCTGGTGTAGATGTTTGGTGGCTTTCCTGTGAATTTTTTTCCTATTCACCTTTGGTTATTGTTCTTCTCCTCTTTCATCTGTGCTAATGCCACGACATGCATCATATCGATAGGGTTTTGTATTTGTACCTCCATTCGAATATCTTCTTTTAGGCCACTAATGAAGCAACTTTGGAAGAATGATGCATCTAGTCCTGATGTAAGGTTCACCAATTTCTCAAATTGCGCTTGCTATTCCCTTACGATGGATGTTTGGCAAAGTTTGGTGATGGCTCCTGTAAAATATTCAAATTTTAGTAGGGCCAAATCGCAAAATTAGGTTTTTTGTGAGTTCGGTCCATGTAGGAGGACCTTTCATTTTTTCATACCATTGGTACCATTGTCTAGCAATTTTTTCTAAGTGAAATGATGCGATACAAACTTTTTGAATCTCTAGAATTTGATATAAGGCAAAATATTGATTTACCCTATATATCCAATTTGTGGGGTTGCCTCCATCAAATTTTGGGAAATATAGCTTTATGGTACGAGGAAGGATTGATGTATGTGGTCCTCCTATTAATGTCTATTGCGATGGCACATTTTTTTGTTGTTCGCTTTGCATTAGCATCAAATTTTGTTGTACTAAGTCCATGGAATGGGTTGTAGCATCCAACTTAGTGGATATCTCTGTATTCGAGTTGTTGATGCTCATGGTTAGGTCTGTTATTTTGGTAGTGATCTTATCCTCTAAATTATCCTTCCAAAATGCCATTCTTTGCATCATGTCTTTCATTTCCTTTGAAACCTCTTTCGAGACCTCCTTCACAATATCCTTTACCATTTCTTTTACAATTTCCTTTGCAGTATCTTGAGATCACCTTTCATCGGCTATTTAGGGCGTAATTGAGATTTACAAGAGGTTTTTGATTTTAATTTGTTGGAAAAATTGCTATTTTCGCCGAATTACAAAAAAAAATTGTTTGATTTTCTTATCAATATTCTTGCAAAAATTGATTGTCAATTTTTGTTGTTGTTGTCAATGTTGCAAAAATTGTTCTCAACTTGTATTTGATGCTCTGTGGGGTCAGGTCAATGTTGATTGAGGATGAGAATGAGGTGGCATAGGTGGTAGAGGGGACGAGATCGAGGTGCCACAGGGGACAAGATCGAGGTAGCATAGGGAATGAGATGATGGCACAAGGGACGAGGCTGAGGTAGCATAGGGAATGAGACAACAACATAGGAGATGAGATGAAATGGGAAGGAAGTCAAGCATGGGCAAGGTGACCAAGGCAAACGATACAAGGAAGAGGGCACAAGGCAAGTGGTACGAGGCAACCAAGGGAAGGATGGCTTAGTGCGGGTGTGTGACTACCGCAAGGTAGTCACAAGCCTTTCATGCGTTTTAGTCCTTTTAAACTCCTGTTTTGCCATTACACTGCCAATGTGGGAAAATTCCCCTGGCATTAAAAAACAAAACTTTTCTCGACTGCCCGATGTCGGAGAACAGCTGCCAGAACTAGGCACCAAAAAATCATCGTCAAAAAAGTAAACTTTAGGTTTTATAAAGTTTTTATTTAATTTTTTTTCATCGAAATTTTTTTGACGATCGGAAAAATAGAGCTCCGCGACGCTGCTTGCTTCAATCGTCTTGTTTCTACTGAAAAAACCCCTTGATCGCATTTGATCTTGGTTTTCTTGGAGTTTTTCTTTGTCGGATTTCTCCTGCATTTGCCGAAGGAGCTATCTATGTCACTATCATTGCTTTGCAGTTGTGGAGGATGGAAATAGTGGAGGACAGTGGAGGGTAGTGGAGGGCAGCAAAAGAAGAATTTGGAGTCATAGAGAGTTGATGACAACAGAGGGCAGTGGAATAGAGAACCAATATTTGATGTCCCGGAGGAGGAGAAAAACAATTTTCTTCCTGGTTGTAATGGATCTGTACCAAATGTTATGAGGCTTGCTATGAAATAATGATGATAATGCAAAAGAAAGGAAAGAATCACAGTTAATAATGAATCGTAGATAAATTGATGAGATTACTCAGTCAATTGATATAATTAAATAATTTGATGATGTCTTTCCTCATCATCTCAATGTTTAATAAATACAAAATGAAAAGACAATGAGGAAAGGACATGCCTTTCCAATATGATAATATAAGTAAATTAGTGATTAATAAAATATGTTAGGAGTGGTGTCCTAACATCTTTAAATCTCCTCCAATGACCACTTATTCAATAAGGCTTCTATAGCCTTCTTCTTTCTCCTTTAAAGTTCATTTGAGACCTCTTCTCTTGGGTCTTCCAATTCTGCAACTCTTTAGTTTAACTTTTTCTTAGTCCTCCTCTATCTTCTTTTTCAGATCTGCAATAGGAAATTTTCTCTCGAGTCTCCTCTTTCTCAATATTTAATAGAGCTCCTTTGGATTATTTTCCCTTCCTTAAATCTTCAAAGGTTTTTCTCTGGCCTCTTACTCTCTTCTTCCTTCAATGTGGAGTCTTCAATCTTCAATGGGGTCCTCATTCTTGGGTCTCCTCAATATTCAATCTTTAATTTTCTATGGGGACCTCTTTTCCTTGGACCTCCTTTATCTTCAATGTCTACTCTTTTACTACAACTCAAAAACTAATACCTGCATGAGGAAAGCACATAGAATTTCAAGCAATTGAAGATGAAATTCTTCTCTATCCATTGTAGGAAGCTTCTCAACTTTTGAGAACTAATTTTTTGCAACAAAACTTAGACAACATATAAAATCATCTAAATCTCTAGATATCTAAAAATCAATAAAATTTACTAGTTATCCTTCAATCTAGTGGAAATCAATCTTTGTTGAGTCCCAGTCTTCACTAGTTTTCCTACAACCATGTGGAAAGACTAGCCAAAAAACAACTTTAAAAATTTGAAAAATGAGATCTCCTTATCTCCTCTCAATATATCTTGTGGCTCTCATGATCTCCTATTAATCTCCCTAGTCGCTCTAATACCACTATTAGCTTTTGATGCTATATATTTAATGAAAAACAACCACAACATCTAAAATAAGAATGCTATATCAAATATAAGATAATGGCAATATACTAAGCATGTAAAACTCATAAGAAACTTCTAAAATAACTCATAAAACTACCATTAACAAAATCTCACGAAAATAGTATTTTGATATAGAATGGAGATCTCAAAAACTCCATACTTCATACATGCTCTACATTGTATCTAACTTATCCTCTACTTCTCCTCTACATTGCATATTTCATATGCTACACAAAATTCAATATATAATGGTATGTGACTCTTGGCCTTCTATCTTCCTATAAATATTCACTTTCCTATTATATGGACTCATGTGCACATGGAATAACATGCACATTTACATTATTGAATACTTTACACATTCTAACAATACTTGTGCATTTATTACATTGCAAAAGTAAATACTCACACCCTAATATAAGACACACTCCTAATCTAAAGATATACCCAAGGTGGTACATTAGCATGTACCAAACAATGTAATATATATTTCAACAATTTTCTCAGGGGCTTATGCACCAAAAATTAATCACAAAATTTGATCTTTATTCATTAATTGCCACATGATGAATACTATGATATTTATAAATATTGATGGCAAAATCTCATCAAATTATTTGTATTTCTTATGTTTCATTACTAGGCTACATGATGGATACCCAATCATCTATGCACCTGATAGCCCAATCCATCTCTTTTAATCTCTTTTATTTTGTCTTATCATTGGGTTGTATGATGATTGCCACTATTGTCTTTGGTCTTGATAGCCCAAACTCCAATCATCTACTCCATTTTATATTTTCATGATTAGGGGTAACTTACTAAACTAAAGCATGAACTCCCCATTGGGGACGTCATAATCACTTCAAATGATTATCCAATACAAAAATCAACGATAACCAAATTAATACTTATAAAAAATTATCAAAAATGTCACATATGCATCCTTAAATGGACCACTTTGCACATCAATTACTCATGTGTACCTTTAAATAGCCCAATCTTGTATGTGCATTTAAATAGGTCAATCATTTATGTGCCTTTAAATAGGCCCATAATATATCTTTTTAAGCTACCTAGACGCTTATCCATTAATTAGGCTAAGAGGCTACTGTCGAGGGGTGAATCATTTCTATGCTTTTTAATTAGTTTGCCTCAGTTTTGTACCTTTAAATAGGTTGATCCTATATCTTTTTAAGTTGCCTAGGCACTTATCTAGTAATTAGGCTACGAGGCCACTGCTTAGGGGTAAATCATTTATGTGCTTTTAAATAAGTCAAATTATTTCTATGCTTTTCAATAAGTTGTATCAAATTTATGCCTTTAAATAGGATGATCATACATATTACAAGCCACCTAGATACTTATCCATTAATCAAGCTAAGAGGCCATCTCCTAGGGGTAAATCATTTATGTGCTTTTAGATAAGCTAAATGATTTCTATGCTTTTAAATAAGTCAAACCATTTATGTGCTTTTTAATAAGTTGAATCATTTTTGTGCTTTTAAATAAGTGACATCATTTATGTGCCTTAAAATAGGCTAGATCATTATATCTCTAAATAAGCCAATCAAGCATTTTTAAGACATCTAAGTGCTTATCCATTAATCAGGCCGAGAGACCCCCACCAAGGGTGAATCATTTATGTGCCTTTAAATAGGTCGACCATTTATGTGCCTTTTAAAATACCAATCATATATCTTTTCAAGTTGCCTAGGTGCTTATCCATTAATTAGGCTAAGAGGCCACTGCCTAAGGATGAATCATTTTCATGTTTTAAAATAAGTTGCATTAGCTTTATGCCTTCAAATAGACTGATCATACATCTTGAAAGCCACCTAGGTGCTTATCCATTAATCAAGCTAAAAGGCAACGGTCTAGGGATAAATTATTTATGTGCTCTTAAATAAGCTGGATCATTTTTGTGCTTTTAAATAAGCCACATCATTTATGTGCCTTTAAATAGTCCAATAATTACAACTTTTAATTTGCCTAAGATCTTAACCATTAATCAAGCTATAAGGCCACCGCTTAGGGGTGGATCGATCAATCAATTTGTACATATATCACACAATTATGTATCTTTTAATAGGTTACTTTTCACATCAATCATAAAAAATTGTGCCTTTAATTAAGTTGCTTTGTACATATATCATGTAATTTATGTACCTTTAAATAGGTCACTTTGTACATATATCAAACAACTTTTATGCCTTTAAATAGGCCACTCCATACATTAAACCAATTTTGTGTGCTTTGTATATAAATAAAGTAATTTTACGCTTTTAAATAGGTTGCCTTGTGTATACATACAATAATTTTGTGCCTTTAAATAGATAAATCACTTATGCATCTCTAAAATACACCCATTAGAAAAGTAAAAAAATGCCCTCTCAAATAATAGAATAAACATATTATTCTAATTATTTCATCATTCATTCTCTTATCATTTCATCCTCCAATTTTTAATATATCCTTCTACGTCATCCATTCTTCTATTTAAAATCATCCTCCAATTAGTTGTCAACCTTACCTTATCAATATGTCATCTATTAACCTCTTAGCCCCATAAATCCAAGGTAAATTCATTCCCCATATTTACTAATTAGACTAATTAATTCACTTGGAATCGATTATTGGCAATTCCCTTAGTCTTTATCACACACAATTAAACTTTCCTAATAGCTTGAAACCATTTATCCAAATCAACTAGCTTAATAACCATGACTTAATTAATTTATCCATTCAATCAACTTAATTTTAAATTAATCCATATCAAGTGACATTAGCTCAACCGGTTAGATTCCTCAACATTCAAGGAGGAGACCAAGGTTTGAATCTTGCCAAGCGATACATGGATAATATCCAATATTTGTTATAATACCACTATGTGGTGATGATGTAATACGGATGGGGGTCGCTTAATCCATTATTTTTTTTTAATTTAGCAAGGGGCTGCCTTGGTCTGAGATACCATGACCAGGGGGTTCTACACCGTCAAAATCACCCAAGAGTCGTGCCCGGCCTTGACCGCACCAACATTATCAACTGGATTTTGGGTACCAAATGTGCATTTGATAGGGTGGAAATTCGAACCAGAAATCTCCCTTGGAGGATTGCCCTACCATCTCCAAATCACCTACAACACGTGGGTAAATTAATCCATTATTTTTGTACCTTGAAAACTTCAATAAATAAATTCATCAAATTCATAAATTTATTGAATTATTAACTCAAACCATTAAATTAATACATTAGTTAACTATGGCAACTCAATTAATTAATTATTGGATTGCACAATCTTGAACCATTAATTAATCAATCAATTATCTTGGAATTATTAACTTTCATAGTTTATTATCAACTTTCAAATTGTTCATTCAAATTCACATAAATTTATTGAATTATTAACTCAAACCATTAAATTAATACACTAGTTAACTATGCCAACTCAATTACTTAATTATTAATGGATTGCACAATCTTGAACCATTAATTAATCAATCAATTAGCTTGGAATAATTAATTTCCATAGTTTACTATCAACTTTCAAATTGTTCACTCAAATTCATGCATCGTTTAATTCACTTGCAATACTTACACCAAACCCATTTGAAATTGTTAATCAAAATCTAACTGAAGCAAATTAATTATGTTAAACTTTGTTGATTATTGCATTAAACTCTAAATTAACCCATTTCTAATCAATCCACACACTTCCCTTAAAAGTAAACAATCGTTAGATTTGAAGCTTTTAAATTAAGTAATTAATTACTTAATAATTAAATTGATGAAATAAATATAACTCTTAATTAAATCACATGGAAATCACTTTTTTTAATGGGTTATATGGGATTGAAACAAGCCCCACCCGTATTACATTATCACCACATAGTGGTATTACAACAAAGCTTGGATATTATCCATGTATTTTTTGGTAAGATTTGAACCTTGGTATCCTTGAAATGTTGAGGAATCTAACCAATTGAGCTAATGCCACTTGATTTTTTAATGAGTTTACACAGGTTTTTATGAGGGATCCTAGTCCCCTCATACTGAGTGGGGTTTGAACCTTGGACCTCTCAAAGAGAGACCAAAGCCCTTACCACTATAGTAAGCTTACAACTTACATTGAAATCACTTTAGTCAATTTATTGCTGAACAATTTAATCACATTCACCAATTAATTAAACTCACTATTACATTTGTAATTCATATCTTAAATCACATTAACTAATTGTCCATTCCTAAATAAAACTTGTTGGGACGAATTACCTAAGTTTACTTGGAACCATCCATATTGCTAACTAGTGTCTCTTTCCAATATCACTCATTAAAAATTGGTTAACCCATTCCTTACTTCACATTCAAAAAATTGACGAATTTATTTAGGAATCAATTTAATGTATTTAGAATTGTGGAAACACATCACATTAAATATTTCACCTTAAATCATTGAATTACCTTAATTGTGCAACTACTTTATCAATTGCTCACATTCAATTATCATGTCATATATGATTTTCCCTGGCAAGGGCAATCGCTCCTTGCAGGGAGCAACACAATGGGGCTGCAATCGAGAGTGCAAAAATCAACTCAATTGGGGATATCCAAGTTTTTACAAGGCCAACTCCTTGTTAGGATGTGATCTCAAAGGCACACTTGTGCTCAAAAAAGAAATAAAGATATGGGAGAGATTAAAAAAATAATAATTTAACAAAAAAAAGGGGCAATGCGCCAAAATATCTACTAAGATATTCCTATAAAAATAGACCTAAACGCTATGTGCCAATGGTAAACAATTCCTCTCCTCGACACAATGATACATAGTTGAGGTCTACCAGTTATATGCAAGTAGGTCCCGTTGGAGAGCCAAACAAGTGACCGGTACACAAATAGACATAGGCCCCTCACACACACATACACTTAATAAAACTCAAGGAACATTACAAACAAATGCATCTACACAAAAAAGGTCAGCAGGATCCACAAATGGCTATACCAAAAATTTAACATAGGATCCCATGTATATATATATATGCAAGCAATATTACAAATATTATGTCAAAAGCGAGGGTTTGAGATTGCCCACAAGCTGCTCAGGAGCCAACTATTTTTACAAAATAAATGAAAGGAATGCCTACAAATGGATACAATTGTAAACTTACTAATCCTTTTTACAGTCTAAACTACAACTATTTATAGCTTACAACAGAGAAAATTTTCCTCCAAAATTATTTGTAGATAGATTTTACAATCCCATCTACTTTTCCTAAGGATTATGATAATTGAATGATGTAATTCTCTGATCATAATGACTAATCAACTTAGGACTGATAGTGCCATACTTCATCTTGAATGATTGTTAGAGACATTTACTGAGGTTATGCTCTATTAGGTGGTCTTCATATCTTAAGTTGAGGAAGTATTAACTCGGTTCATCTACCTATATCACTTTTAATTTAACTTAGGTATCCATGTTCACTTGACTTTCTAGCATATCTCGTGCATCCTGGATCATTTTGCAGACTAGTCAAGAGTTTTGTTGCTAGTGCTTTATCATAGATTACAAAATCTTCAACATCAGGACTTATTTAAAGGATAGATTCTTTTAGCACTCCTTTGTTTCTCTATTGGTACTTTTACCAAATAGAGTCTTGCTTAAGTCCCAATTGTTGGGGTTTATTTTAGTCCCTTTTCCTCTAAGCTAGACAAAATTTTGATCACCAACTATCAAGGTTTTACCTTAGTTGCAAGTGGGTAGTGAGGAATCACTACTATTTTGGTAACTCACAGAGGCCTTTTATCTTGCTTAAAGGAGAACTCAAAATTTTCCTTATCCTTGGGCTTGGAATCAAAATTCTTATCATTATTACAAAAGAAAACACAAAAAACTAAAAGAATAGTAAAGAAAATTGTGATGTTATATAGAGAGTTTGGTAAGTGGTCCCCCAATTTTTGCCCATTCTTCATTTGATGGGCACTGAGTGTGCTAAAACTCATAAAAAAATAATAATATCATGTTTATCATCCTAGGAGAAATCCTTCATTCAGCTCATTACTTCATGAATCTACACCTTAAGTTCTGCTAGTGGTCCAATAATTTGGGCTATTTATTCTGCATAAAGGGGGGTAATCTGCTCTTATGAGCTAAGCATGAACTCTTTTTTTGATTCAATCATCTTTAGATACCCTTATTTTGAGCATAAATTACCGTTTATCTGGTTCCATGGTGAATGGATCCTTGTTGCTATTAAGGAATATTTTTTTTTACATAGTGGAATTGGTAGCCGCCACGAATCCGGGTAGGCTATCCATATTTTTATGGCCACCACAGTATTATGTGATGTTCACCCAAAAATTTACCACACAGATCTTCGTGCAATTCTCCCATATAACCACCATGCCACAATCATTTTAAAACTTTTACGCTATTGAAAGCACCAGGAAAGGGACAAGCGTTCAGTCCGACAAGGCCTAAGATTTGAACCTTGTACTAAGAAATCTATTTTTACCTTCAAGCTTGTTGGAGAATATTACATTAATTAGTACATGCTAATGTACTCCCATGGTACCTTCATGGTACATCTTGTAAATGTTAGATTAGGCTTATGTCTTAGTTTAGAGTGAGTAATATTTTATGTGATGTAATAATATGCAGGAAATGCACAATTGTTATGTAAGTGTGTATGTGCAGGAAATGTACAAGTGTCATGTAAGTAAGTGTGCAAGTGCAATGTGAGTCTATATGCACAAGTTTCTTATATGTAAGTGTGCAAAAATATCTTTATATTAGAGTATGCTAAGTGAAGAGTCATGTCTAAGTGTGCATACAAGATAGAGTCATGTGTATGCAAGTGTTAAGTAGAGAAGCCAAGAGTCATGAGACTTGGCATAAGGAAAGGAATAGTCAAGTAGACAAAGAGTCATTTTACAATGGCTATATATTAATCTATGGAGGATCATTAGAGATATAGAAGAAGAGAAATATCATCAAGTGTAAAGAGAAGTACTATATTTTTAAGAGAAAGAGGAGTAATAAATATTGCATATATTTGAGCAATTAATATTGTAAGTTGTGTTACATGCTTTGTTCATGTATGATTCAGGCTATTTAACATTCATATTGTTGTTTATTAATGAATGTTATTTGATATATTATAAGCCTTAATTTACATATTAATTATCTCAAACTATTCTACTTACATATGAAATGCTCAAAAACCAGTGCACAATAACTTAAAAATGTATGATTGCAAAACTATGAGATATATATAACCATATCATGATAAAACAAGAAAATATATGGGACGGATCCATTTTATTAATGATAGTTTATTTTCTCAAAATATGGTTACAACTTCATCCCCTCGAGGGAGTTCATCATTTTGATACAATCAACACAATAAAAACTGAGAAGATTTGATTCTCTTCACAGAATAAATCTGGTGCACTTTTGGGGTTCTATCGCATCCACAAACTGTCCTGCAAAGGGTTTCTTCGTGACCTCTGCAAGGCGTGATAATCTTCAACTTCTTAAACCCTTCCTTATTTACACAAAACCTATATTCTGTACACAAGGAACACAAAAGGGTTAATAGCATGTGCGGATGAAATGATAAGTAAAAGCGATAAATAACTGAAACATGATGAATAAATACGTAAAACAAAATCTAACTATGCTAAAATGATGAATAGAAATGTTGCTAAAACTCATCAAAACAAGAAATAAAGAAAACAGATCACTGCCTTAGAGGTCGTCTCTATGTGGGATGGTCATGCTTATGGATCGTATTTCAGCGGGATGGTCGTACTTGCGGGTCGTCTCTAAGCGAGATGACCGCTAACCTGTAAATCCTTTTCTCAAGGCCGATGCAGGGCAACTCTTGAGTTCAATCTATTGGTTTGGTCGATGGATTGATGCACTTCATGAGAGTGAATTGGTGGGTCTGGATCAGTGGGTTTGGCATTCAACCATTTGAACGAGCCAACGACATAGCTTCTATGATGAGAAGAGTGCAAAAGCTCAAGGGTCCATGGTCAAATTTTGACATCACTTTGTTGATTGAAAATTCTAAAACTTCACCCCTTTTTTAATGAGGGCAGGTGCCAATTTATAGATCCCTCGAAAGGAATATATTATTGGAAAAAACCCTTTGTATGGGAGATGTGGCTTGTGTTCTCTTCTCCAAAATCCCATTCAACACAATTTGGCTATCCTGGCCTACACAACACTATCTAGGCTCAAGCATGCGTGCCAAACTAGGTTGGAGCGTGCACGAAATCTATGGTGCAATCCCACGTGTGGATTCTCTTTTTTATTATACTTTTGGCACGACCATCTCGGGGTGGTAAGACCTTGACCAAGGGCCATCCCTTGGTGAAACAACCTTGATTGGGGATCGTCCCTTGGTGAGACAACCTCTGGAGGCCACCCCTTGGAGGGATGACTAGAGTTGCAAAGGAAAATATCCTTTTTTTGAGTGGTGAAAACCATTTTTTTAGCCCTAGGGCTGCCCAAAGTGGATCACATGACCTTCAAGGAGTCCATACAAGTAGTCTTCTCAATATGACATGATTTAGGTGTCTACATATGCCCCTTTTTGGGATGCATTGTGTGAAAACACAATGCGAAGCAAAAATAGATGATCTAGAGTCAAATTGAGGGTTGAAGATGTTCATTGATTTGATCAATGTTAGATGCCTCAATCATGGAAAGAGCATGCATTTTTGAACCATTGCTTTTGACAAGTTGAAGAACTTGGTTTTTTGGCATTTTTCAATCATGGGTGACTCAAGGGTCTATAGGCCTCATGCTTCGAGAATGCCAAACATTTGTGTTTGTTTGAAATTTTTGCTTGTTATCTACCCTAAGAAAGAAGGGCATGATTGTATTTGGGAATGATTCTTGAACGAATTCTACTTGCATGATTAAGTGTTTTGATTATTGACTTGATTATGACTTGTGTGATGTATGACTACCCCCTCAAGTGACGAGTCAATGATGAAATGGTAAAATGATGAAAGCGATGAGTCGCTTGACCAAGATGATTTGATTTGGGTTTGCTTGAGCTATCAAAATTTTTTAAAGGGCACAAGACCTCATTGCAACCTTGATTTGACCCATTTTATTACTGTTTTTGGTGAGTGATATTATGGTAATTTACTCATCCTACAAATTTGCATGGATAACCAATCGTTGCAATCACTAGGTTGATAGAGCAAACCACTAGATACGAGATTCAATCGATTTGGGTAGATTTTATGTGACCAAAGGGGAATCACATTAATTGAAATACAATTATTTCAATATTTGCAATTAATACCATTGGAGATATAAGGGTTTCTATTTAGTAAACCAAACTATTATTATTGCAAATATTATTATTTTTAAAAAATTCCAAATTAGGGAGTTATAAGGAGTACTGCATCAAACCTTAGAATATTAGAATTTAGAAATATTAAATTATTGGATATTAAGGGATATAGAAGGAAGTTCATTATTTAAAGGAGTTGGAATTAATTGCTTATACTTGTCTTTCATACAAACTAAAAAGATAAAAGAAATCCAACCATAGAGAACTTCAAAATTATAAGTGCATAGTTCATTGGGAGAGATAAGATGAAATAGGAGTTGATTATTATCAGTTACAAAACATTACAAAATCAACCCAAAAAGGTGAACTAACACTAGCTAAGCACTTTATCATTTTTATAGCATATTCTAAACTATCTAGGGAGTCATAAGGTAGTCTACATCAAAGGAATGTGGCAAAGAAAAAGCACATGAAGAAGAAAACAAGTAATCCAAAAATAGAAACTCAAAAACTAGAACTTCATGAGTTGTCAGAATTAGTTGAAGAAGAAAACCTATGTCTTCAAGAAGAACTAATTTACATTGGAGAAGACTCAAACTTTCAAGAAGAAATTTGCATTCTAAATGACTCACTAGAAAGGATTAAGGAACAATTGCAACTACGAGAAGGATGCACACAAAATATGATAGAAAAAATTGAAAGTCAATAGAATACATCTACAAAGAGAAAGAAGATTTTGCAATCAATCATGAGAGAGGCCAAAAGTGAAAGTTTTTCAACACTAGAAGATTATTTAAATTCAGAAATTGGAGAAGCAATTGAAAACTCAAAAGATGTTTTCACCTTACCTAATGATATAGGAAAAGTAATGTATATGGCATTACTTTCTAATGATGTTCTCAAAGACAAGAATAGAAGACAAGAGGACATCATAAAATATTTGAAGAACAGGTATATTGATGAAGCAAATACTTTAAATAGTATACTTGCAGATATTACTAGTGAAACAGAAAAAGAGGATTATTCTACACTTCAAAAATGCATGCAAAATGTTCTTAGTAATGCTAATGATTACTATGAAGATTTTGTTACTATACCTACCAATATGTGGAGAATAATTTCTAAGATGAGAGAACATAAAAATGTTGAAGAGGTAAAGGATAAAGTAGAGATGAAATATGCTTCTAGTGATACAAATTATCTAAGGCCCATGATGATAGATTCATGTTGCAATACTATAGAATCAAAATCATTGATAATTGATGCATGTTATGACACTACTGATCTACTTTAAAAATTTACAAATTCAAATTATGATTCTAGTCAAAATAAAAGGGAATATTGCAATGCAAGCATTGACACTAGTGATTTAAAATTCTTGACTAAGGCAAAGGAACCTATTACATAGATTGATGTTATATGTGATACAAGTGATTTAGATACAGATCATTATTATTCAGGAAAAACTTATGCTATTAGAATTGATGAAGGCATAGATACAAATGATGATAGATACAATGCACATGATCATATTGATATTGACAAAGATCATTATCATGATTGCATTAGTCATACTAATAGTTTTATTCAAAGTTGATCAGATATGAATATACATGATCACAAAAATATGAACAGGAATTGAAAGAACCAATAGCATAAAATATCAAAAGATATTGAATATACAAGTCATATTAGCAATAATAAGCAAGGGACTGAGTTTATAACAAAACATAGTGACATCAAATCAATAACAGAGATTGACAGGAACAATTGCTATGAAGGACAAAATGGTCAAAGGAATTTGGCTACATAAAATAGGTGCAATCATTGTAACAAATATGGGCACAAGGTAGAGAGATGTTGGAATCTCCATAGCTGTAAAATTTGTGGAGGAACCAATCATTCACAAAGACATTTTTGGTACAAAGAAAATCATTTCTTTTATTGGATATATACAATGACAAGAAACTTCATTAGTGAATTTTCTCAAGTATACTTCGCACGGTACAGAGATGGACATAGAAAAGGTATGAACTTATTCAATAATTGAACTGGAAGGAAAATAGTAACAATGTCAAATTCAGAATACAGAGTCAAGCAAAAATGTGAATCTCTAGCAGAAGATCAAATTCAAGACCACTTGAAGAATGAAGATAGCTACAAAGATCCATATTGAAGACTAAAGTCTTCAATACCCAAATAATGTAATACAAAGGGTGTTAGAGTATATTACATTATTTAGGTACATGTCAATGTACCACCTTAGGTACATTATTAGATTAGGAGTTACTTGGGGAAGAAGTAATAAATGCACAAGTGTTAGAATGTGCAATGATGTAAAAGGACATGTGTCCTTAAGGTAGTTAGGAAGAGCAAGGGCCAAGTAACTTATCTTCTTATATATAGAGCTCATTGTAAAAAAGGATGCATTCTCCATTTATACAATAGGAGAGTGAGCTCCATATTATGTATCAAGTTTCATTTTCATGAGTTTACATTAATGGTTGTTGCATGTGTTATTCCTGAAGCTTCTCATGTTACTCTCATGTTTATTAGTTATCCATTATCATAGTTATATCTAAGCTTGTTTATTTCATTACTTGTGGTTGTATTTCCTTTTAGTTTATAGCTTCAAAAGTTAACATTTTGTGCACTGCATTTTTTCTCATTTTGCATCTAGATAGCATTTGTTAGTGCTTTAAGATATTTTTGTAGGTAAATTCCTTTCAAGCCACATGGGGTAAGCAAAAATCATATTTTCAACCAAAATTTCTAGGAGCATGTACAAGGATCAAGCATTTTTTCCTTCGCTTTTGTATTTTTGGCTATGTTTTTTACATTCTTTTGTTGTTTATTTCAAATGTTTGTATTTTGCATAAACAGTAGATTTAGAACTAACAAAAATTCTATTTTTACAATACCATAGAATTTTTATTTTTGTTCCTTTAATTTTTATTTATTTTTGCTTTTTTCATTCTTATGAAATCATGATATGATATCTACATAATGGCATCATAGTTAATGTGATTTAAGATATGAATTACAAATGTAATAGCGAGTTTAATTAATTGGTGAATGTGATTAAATTGTTCAACAATAAATTGACTAAAGTGATTTCAATGTAAGTTGTAAGCTTACTATAGTGGTAAGGGCTTTGGTCTCTCTTTGAGAGGTCCAAGGTTCAAACCTCAATCAGTATGAGGGGACTAGGATCCCTCATAAAAACCTGTGTAAAATCATTGAAAAATCAAGTGGCATTAGCTCAATTGGTTAGATTCCTCAACATTTCAAGGATACCAAGGTTCAAATCTTACATGCATAATATCCATGCTTTGTTGTAATACCACTATGTGGTGATAATGTAATACAGGTGGGGCTTGTTTCAATCCCATATAACCCATTAAAAAAAGTGATTTCCATGTGATTTAATTAAGAGCTATATTGAATTCATCAATTTAATTATTAAGTAATTAATTACTTAATTTAAAAGATTTAAATCTAACGATTGTTTACTTTTAAGGGAAGTGTGTGGATTGATTAGAAATGGGTTAAGTTAGAGGTTAATGCAATAATCGATAAAGTTTAACATAATTAATTTGCTTCAGTTAGATTTTGATTAACAATTTCAAATGGGTTTGGTGTAAGTATTGCAAGTGAATTAAACGATGCATGAATTTGAGTGAACAATTTGAAAGTTGATAGTAAATAATAGAAGTTAATTATTCCAAGCTAATTGATTGATTAATTAATGGTTCAATATTGTGCAATCCAATAATTAATTAAGTAATTGAGTTTGCATAGTTAACTAGTGTATTTTTTTTAAACATGGTGGAATCGGTAGTCGCCACGAATCCGGGCAGGCTATCCAGCTTTTTATGGCTGCCATAGTATTTTGCGTTGTCCGCCCTAGAAGCCGCCACACAGATCTTTGTGCAATCCGCCCCTATAACCACCATGCCACAATCATTTTAAACATTTTACGCCACTGAAAGCACCAGGAAAGGGACAAACATTCAGTCCGACGAGGCCCGAGATTTGAACCTTGGACCTCCGCCCCCTTATGGGGTTTGGATGAACCAATTAGTCTACACCTCGGACCTAATTTCCATATTTTTTCAAATGAGTTTATATATGCTTTTATGAGGGATTCTGGTCCCTCATTCTGAGTGGGGTTTGAACCTTAAACCTTTCAAAGAGAGACCAAAACCCTTACCACTGTAATAAACTTATGTGAATTTAAATGAACAATTTGAAAGTTGATAATAAACTATGGAAGTTAATAATTCCAAGCTAATTGATTGATTAATTAATGGTTCAAGATTGTGCAATCCAATAATTAATTAAGTAATTGAGTTTGCATAGTTAACTAGTGTATTTTTTTTTAAACATGGTGGAATCGGTAGCCGCCATGAATCCGGGCAAGCTATCCAGCTTTTATGGCTGCCATAGTATTTTGCGTTGTCCGCCTCGAAAGCCGCCACACAGATCTTCGTGCAATCTGCCCCTATAACCGCCATGCCACAATCATTTTAAACCTTTTACACCGCTGAAAGCACCAGGAAAGGGACAAACATTCAGTCCGACGAGGCCCGAGATATGAACCTTGGACCTCTGCCCCCTTATGGGGTTTGGATGAACCAATTAGTCTACACCTCGGACCTAATTTCCATATTTTTTCAAATGAGTTTATATATGCTTTTATGAGGGATTCTGGTCCCTCATTATGAGTGGGGTTTGAACCTTAAACCTTTCAAAGAGAGACCAAAACCCTTACCACTGTAATAAACTTATGTGAATTTAAATGAACAATTTGAAAGTTGATAATAAACTATGGAAGTTAATAATTCCAAGCTAATTGATTGATTAATTAATGGTTCAAGATTGTGCAATCCAATAATTAATTAAGTAATTGAGTTGGCATAGTTAACTAGTGTATTAATTTAATGGTTTGAGTTAATAATTCAATAAATTTATGTGAATTTGAGTGAACAATTTGAAATTGATAGTAAACTATGGAAGTTAATAATTCCAAGTTAATTGATTGATTAATTAATGGTTCAACATTGTGCAATCCAATAATTAATTAAGTAATTGAGTTGGCATAGTTAACTAATGTATTAATTTAATGGTTTGAGTTAATAATTCAATAAATTTATGAATTTGATGAATTTATTTATTGAAGTTTTCAAGGTACAAAAATAATGGATTAATTTACCCACGTGTTGTAGGTGATTTGGAGAGGGTAGGGCAATCCTCCAAAGGAGGTCCCTGGTTCGAATTTCCACCCTACCAAACACACATTTGGTACCCAAAATCCAATTGATAATGCTGGTGCGATCAGGGCCGGGCACGACTCCCAGGTGATTTTGATGGTGTAGAACCCCCTAGTCATGGTATCTCAGACCAAGGCAGCCCCACAAGGGATTTTTTGCTAAATTCAAAAAAAATAATGGATTAATTTATTTAATTTTCAATTGGTTATATGGGATTGAAACGAGCCCCATCCGTATTACATCATCACCACATAGTGGTATTATAACAAAGCTTGGATATTATCCATGTATCGCTTGGCAAGATTCAAACCTTGGTCTCCTCCTTGAATGTTTAGGAATCTAACCGGTTGAGCTGATGTCACTTGATATGGTTTAATTTAAAATTAAGTTGATTGAATGGAAAAAATAATTAAGTCATGGTTTAGGATTCATGTCAATTAAGCTAGTTGATTTGGATAGATGGTTCCAAGCTATTAGGAAAGTTTAATTATATGTGATAAAGACTAAGGGAATTGCCAATAATCGATTCCAAGTGAATTAATTAGTCTAATTAGTAAATCTGGGAAATGAATTTACCTTGGATTTATGGGACTAACAGGTTAATAGATGACATATTGATAAGGTAAGGTTGACAACTAATTGGAGGATGATTTTAAATAGAAGAATGTATGACGTAGAAGGATATATTAAAATTTGGAGGATGGAATGATAAGAGAATAAATGATGAAAGATGAAATAATTAGAATAATATGTTTTATTCTATTATTTGAGAGGGCATTTTTTTACTTTTCTAATGGGTGTATTTTAAAGATACATAAGTGATTTATCTATTTAAAGGCATAAAATTATTGTATGTATACACAAGGCAAGCGTAAAATTGCTTTATTTATGTACAAAGCACACAAAATGGTTTAATGTATAGAGTGGCCTATTTAAAGGCACAAAATTGGTCTATGTTCATTTAGTGCCTTTGCTAATACTACAACACATGACCTTCTTGCTCTATTTATCTCTTCTTTTTGTAGGTATGACAAAATCCATCGATCATTGGTTTGTTTCCTTCCATGGAGAAGGATGTGACACTCCACTCATTGTAGTTAAAGATTGTAATTACTATTCAAGGACCGATTTCCAAGGCACTTTGAGTCCCATATGATAATCCTATATGTGGTCTCTCCATGATATAGTGGTGACATTGAAAGCAAGATAGAGTAGATTGAGTATCTTATTATGCTTATATGTAGATGGTATGGTTCTTGATGTCCTAGGTTATCCAGTAATTTATTTGTTGCATCAGGATTTAGCCTTATGCATTTTGTGTATAATCTTAATGTTATAAGTTCTTGGTTATTATTCATTAGTTTTTGCTTTGATCTAGTTTTAAATTAGTTATTGCATTATTATTGCTTTTTTGACTTGGTTTAAGGTTTTTGGTACCTTGTAGTAATTTGTATAATTGTATGAGATATTATCTTTTCCGACAAACAAGGATTTAGGTTAATTATAAGGTGACTTTAACCATAACATGGTTAACCCTAGCCCATAGGGCTTGCATAATTAGATAATATACAATAAATTAAATATGTTTATATAATATGCATTGTAAAAGCCTCATAGGGGGTTGTCCCCTAAGGGGCCTAGAAAATGGTCTGGTGCTTTAACGATCAAAAAATCTGAAGGCTAAAGGAGCATGGAAGGTTAGATGCTGAAGGAGCGTGGAAGGCTAAATTATGAGTTGATCTTGGGAGTGTCAAGGCTAAAGGAGTGTCGAAGGTTGGGCTAGTTGAAGGAGCTACAACGAAAGGCTAGGATGTTGGGTGGAAGGAACGTGGAAGGTTGATAAGGCTGAAAGAGCGTGGAAGGCTGGGCTGGCTGAAGGAGCTGCAACGGAAGGTTGGGATGCTGAGTGGAAGGCTAGAAATGCTAAAGGAGCATCGAAGGTTTCTTACAATGAGAAAAAAAAACTTGTAAAGTGCAAAGTATTAGGGTTTTTTCCTGAAAAACATCTCATCTTTTAGGAGTCATATCTTCATGAAAAGTTATCCGATTCAATTGATTCTTGGACCAACTTGTGTAAAATTTGAATAGCTTTAAAATGAGTGGTCATATGCAAATATCTAAGCAATATTGAGGGAGATACAACATTGTGAAGTCAACCATTCGAAACAAGGGCAGTGACGATTTTTCAAGTAAAAAAATAATAATAATATTACTTCAAAACTAGGGTTCGAACGATGGGAAGAGCAATGAAGGGATACGACTTCAGTGAGGAAGGAAACTAGCAATTCAGATATGGTAAAGTGGACTATGATAGTGTGATGTTTTGGAAATTTTACTCTACTAAGATGCAAGGCATAAATAATAGAGGCGAAGTTTTGGCATTGTGAAGGCTGGTGTAGGAAAATGTCAAGAAAGATGCTAAATTATGGAGTAATTATATTCATACAAAAATTTGAAAAGATCCAAAAAATGAAAATCAAGAATTCAGATAATTTATGTAAAATGATGTAGGTTTCTAGCTATAACATCTCAATTGAGATGAGAAGTATATTTATTTGTAAACTCTCAAGATATAAAGAAGAGAGATGTAATTTGTCAAGGGTGGGGGACTCGAGTACAACCCCTTCTTATCCAGAAAAAATATTTATATAATGATTTTTTATAGGCCTATACAATATTGAATCATGCAATATTGGTCTTGGCCATAAGTCAAATTACAATTTCAATACTTGTATTATACAAATAATCTAGAAAAACAAAATATATTGATATAGATGAAGTGTTGGTGGGAATGGAAAAAAGAAATGAAGACCCTCAAAGTAGAAATAAATAGGAAAGCAAACCCAAAAGGAATTGAGTTTTGGAAGCAAAAACGAATACCACAAGGGTTAACAAGATGTGAGACTGACACAAGCAAGAATAAAAAATGATGATGAAGATACTATAATGGGATATCTAGGTTATGAATATGAACCAAAAAAGAGTTATCAAGGAATTAATTGGTTGTTAGACTCTCGATTTTATTTTAATGCAAGAAATAAAAATAAATAGTGAGGAATGTAAGGATGCATTCAAAATAATGTGAAATATGGGTGATTTTATGTGTGCTTTCATGGGATCAAAATTTTTTCAGATTTAGATGGAAGGGATACTTGAGGAAAAATAAGCGGTCAAGAAGGAAGCAAATGATTATTGCTAGCATATTCTATCAAAAGTTGGGTAGAACAAGGAGGTTCAATGTGAGTTTTTGCAAAATATTCCATAAATTGTCACACAAAGACATAACTAAAGCTTGATGAGGAAGATCTCAATGGAGGAACTAGAAGTTATTTTCTATTTCTTCCCTAACAAGGCACCTAGCTCCAAAGGATTACAATTTTCTTTCAAAAAAATTGAGATATGTTAAAGAATGACATGTTGGCTCCAATTGAAGAGGCTAGGAAAAAAGGCTATACTGACATGTTGGCTCCAATTGAAGAGGTAGGAAAAAAGGCTATACTGAGTCAATGCCACCTTTATTTCATTAGCTCCAAATAAAGGTGAAATGATATATTATGATAGTATCAGCCAATGAGCAAAACTTTGATGGTATAATCATCACACACGAGGCCATACATTCTCTTTATTCCATGAACAAAAACTAGGCATACTTGTAAAATTGAATATGGACAAAGCATACAATAGGGTTCATAAGAGTTTTCTATGTTTTATTATATATTCAACGATTGGTGTTAATGGATTTGATGTTGTTATAACACTTTAAAATATTTTAATTTGATCAATGAATGTCCTATTGGCACAAACTCCTTAAAGGTGACATACTATCTCCGTATTTCTTTATTATTCTTGTTAAGGAACTGGGAAGAGCTTTGCCAATGGTAAAAATAGAAGGCAACATCAAAGGTATTTTGGTTGTGGCAAATGGGTCCTTTAGTTCTCATCTTCAATTTGTTGATAACACTCTTCTCCAAGATCATCCTTAGATGAGCAAGGTTATGTAATTAGATCAGTACTATCATGTTATAAGAAGGTTGTTAGACAATTGATTAATACGACAAACTCAACGATCTTTTTATCAACATTACCCTTAATTTTCAATTAGTTTTTGTGGATAATTTAGGGTTTAAAGTTAGATAATTGCCATCAACATAAGCAAGAATTTCCATCTCTAATAAAATAAAGAAAAATACTGAGACTCAATTTTGGATAGAATGAAATCTTGTCTTGTTGGTTGAAAATATATGTTCTTAAAATTAAATACAAGACTACAACTCATAAAGGCTACATTGTTATCTATAACTATATATATGATGTCACTTTCAATATTACCAATTGGTATGATATCCAAATTCAATATGATTTGAAGAGATTTTCTTTTCAAAGAATGTGAGGAGAATTTAGGTTTTCTCCTTGCAAATGGTATAGGATTCTTATAAGAAAGAATAGTGGAGGGGTAGGTTTGTGAAATTATAGACGAAAAGAAAAACTTGGTTGGAGTCTGCTCTAAGATCAAGCCTTAAAAAAAGGGCAAAAATGCTACTTAAAAATATGTAGTAAAATTCTTAAGGAAATGAACTTTGCCGAGGAGTTCAACAACATGTAACTTCATATTATAATTTGCAATTAATCAAGAAACATTTTAGGTGGTTGACCAATGGTGGGAATTCTATAACTTTTTGGTTCATACTTTGTTGAATCCTTATCCTTTTATTTTAATCTAAAATGATAACCATTGGCTTAGGCCTCTTTGACTAGAGTTTCAAAAGTCAAATATTATATCTATGTGAGCAAAAATTCTAAATATTGGATTTCTATTAGCAATATGGTTGAAGAAGAGGACCCCAAACAAACAATGAATGAGCTTCAAAAGATGCTTCAATGGTTTTATTTTTCTATTTTTTCATGCAAGGATGAGTTGGTTTTGAATCTATCAAAAGATGGTGGATACATGGTCAAGTTGAGAAATAAGGCTTTGAAGCAATCAAAATTTCCTACTCCCAAAGGTTTTCCCTTGGAAAAATGTTTGGTCACTTGAGTCCCTCCTTAAGGCCTCAATATAATCCTTGGTTAGTAGCCTAAAGCAATATTCTTACAAGTACTAATTTACAAAGAAAAGGATACTATCGACATTTAGGTAAGGAAGAGCTAGAAACATCAAATCATCTACTTTTTCATTGTTCCTTTACTTTCATCATTTAGGGTTGCTTTAAAATAAAATAATAATAAAAAAAACTACTGGGTTGCTTCATCGACATTAGAAGAATTGAGTATATATTGAATTAATTGTTTCAAAGTAAAAGCATTAAGAATTCTATGGAGGATTGATCCACCATATTTTTTGTAGTCAATGGATTGAAATAAATAATAGAAATTGTAAAAACAAAATCTCATAATAATAATACCTGTCTGTCTAGTGGCATATTCCATGATTGGAATTTCGTTCAACATTAATACCTGTCTGTTTGTCATAATAATATCCAAGTTTGGATTTGTATTATTGCTTCTTTTGCAAAATGTTTATAATCATGGTGCACATCATGGGATGCCTTAGGTGTCCAAAACATATAGTAGCATCTTGGTTATAGGATTTGAATATACATGAACCAATGATTTATAACAATGGATTTAATGCAACAAATCTATGTCGATCCATGCTAAACATAGAACTATCTAGAAGGTGGGTTTGTTAAACATAATTTCAACGGTACTTCCTAAGGAAACCTTAAGAAAATTGATTTGGCAATGGTTTTTTTGGTATAATAAAGGTAAATTTGTCTTCACCGACTAAGAATCATGTGAAACTTCAATAACCAACTACATAGAGGCTAGATCAATATTTCCATTGAAAAGGATGGAGATATATTTAATTAAGGAAAGTTCATAAATTATTATCAATGTTGTCAAAAAAATGATTTGGGGATTATTCAATAATGATATTAGTTTTTACCCCATAGGGTTTAGGGCAAGTGGTAATGAGCAAGGAATTTTTTTTTTTATAAGTAACATTTTATATACAAGGGGGTTTTTTAAAGGGTCCCAAAACCTTATTACAGTAAAGGCAGTAGACAACAACAAGCCAAAAACCCTGTTAATCTAGACCAGGGGTGGACATTACTACGAACAGCGGGATCCGGGATCCTACAGACGCCACGCAAACCTCCTATCCCGGGGACAGGGCAAACCCAACCAAAACAAAACCCAGGGGGCGAGACAGGACAAAACCCCAAACGCCAGGAATGGGAAGACAAAGCACCTACAAAACTATTGCACAGACTGGGCTCCTCGTTAACAGAACACCACCACCACCATCGTCCAGGGGAGGGGAGCCCCCTGGGCCAGGACTGGGATGACTAGTTGTCCCCATCAGACCCATCCCTGAGCCTGCGTCGAATTGCCTTGAAGATACGCATCGAGGTTGACGTTGCATTGGTGGCCGACGTAAGGGAATTGATCACCATGTCCAGAAGGATACGAAGGGGGAAGGTCCCCAGATCGTCTTCAAAGTCCGAAATTACCTCCGTGGTGGGTTTCGTCTTCGGCTTCTTGAGGCGACTGGACGATCTGTTCCTTCGAGGGGCGCCAGGGCCACCAGCGGTCGTGACACCTGGGGTAGGGGAGCCGTTGGGAGCTGGAGCGCTAGGGGCGTTGTTGTCGCCAGGGGCCGGAGCTGACGCCCGCCTCTTCGGGGTGGGCCTGCGCTTCTTGGGAGGGGGAGAGATGTCAGCATCGTTGGGGTTGTCCTCCTTGGATTTATGCTCGAAATTGGAAGCGATCGGGGATGTGGTGGGGGGATTGGAGGAGAGGGGAGAGATGCGCTGGGCAGGGGGCTGGTTGGCGAGGGCGTGGCGGTAGAGAACAACCATGAGTCCTTGGTGAGAGGGATGGGTGTGAGCTTTCTGGGCTTTCTCGATCGAGATGGTCAGGGAGTAAAGCAGGTAGAGGGGGGTACACAGGAGGATAGCTCCACGCAGGTAATTGACAAAACTAAGGTGGAAGCTGCAGAGCTTCTGATCGGGATCGTCATAGGTCACAAACTGCATGATGGGCATGAGGGCCTCATCGTAGGGTTTAGGCATGTGTTTCCTGTACAGGGCGGTCTTGTCCCAGGAGTGGTCTGAGAAATGAGCGAGCTCCTCCTCCCAATTATGTCTGTCATGGTGGATGTATTTCCCTTTCTCTTCATGGTGGAGCCCGGTGACATCGAACATGAGCTCCTTGGTCACTTTGAAGTGAACCCCTTTCACGACCACCTTGCCACCGTCCCAGGTGTCGAGGAACGCCTACGTAATATCTTCATCCGGACCTGCAAACTTGAGGAGGAACGGGGTGAGGGACCTAGCGTCCATGAAGACTTTAGCCGAAGCGGTGAGAACGGGAGACGAGGGCTCAATGTAGGGGAGTTTTCCAGAAGACATGGTGGGGGCAAAGGCCAGCGGCGAAGGGACGAGGTAGAGGAAGCCAGGGACCACCAAGGAACGCTCTAGCAGGGGATGAACAATAGAAAAGGGAGCAGAGAGGGAGTGGTCTAGCACGCTCGAGGGGAAGAAATAGGCGAAAGGGGAGCTGAAAGGACTCTGAAGAGCCGCATGCATTGGGACTCAACAATGGAGGGTACTGACGACACGCACGAAGGGTGGCAAAGGCGAGGAAAAGGGTGATGGGTCGGACGAAGCATATGAGGCATGGTCGGATTGGGCCAGGTGGGCGGTATGCACGGGGCACCCGAATTGACAAGAAGGGCCACATAAAGGAAATGGGCGATGAGATTGGAGAGCTTGGGTGGCGGTTGGTTGGACTGAGCAGCGTTGGGAAGGCCAGCGCAGAGGCGGAGGGGTCTGACGGGTTCTGACGTGGCGCTGAGGTGGCTACTACAGAAAGGGCCAGCTGAAGCGGTGATCTCGGGAATCCTTGGGCACAAGTCAACGCCCACCAAAAAACTAGAAGGGTCCCTGTGGCTCCAGGTCGGCGTGGTTCTGCGATCGAGCAATTTAGACTTTAGTGCCAACATCATGGATCGGGAGGTAATCTTGGGACGCGGCGTCTCGAAGGGCATCAAGAAAGTTATCATGCCATATGTGAAGGTCTGCAGACGTCACCGCTGAGTTGGCCATGAGATCCGTGAGCTTATTACCTTCTCGGTAGATGTGGCAGATGGACGCTTGAGGGAACTCCTGGATGATGGCACGGGCTTCTTGGACAATGTTGGAAATATGCCATGACAACTCTCCTTGCTTGGTCACAACATTAATGATGTTGAGGGAGTCACCCTCGATGATCACCCTTCCTGGGGAATCTTGGAGAACTCTAAGCCCACGGAGGAGGGCCGAAGCTTCCACAAAGTTGTTGGTTTGGAAGCCCAGGGGCTCTGCATAAGCAAGAATCAAGTGACCAGAGTGATCCCGGATGACCCCGCCCATGCCTGAGGGGCCGAGATTCCCCTTAGACGCCCCATCGAAGTTCAATTTAAGCCACCCAGGGGGGGCCAACCATCTAGCTGAGGCTCTAGGAGGGGGGGAGGGGGCGGGGGGGGAGCGTCTGCACTCCGAGGGAGCTGAGGAGGGTTAGCTCGCTAGCTCGCAATGAGGGGAGACAGGGGGAGGGTGCGGGAATTCTCAGACGCAAAGGCGAGCACTTTGGCTGCCACCGCCCGGGGTCCCGGGGCGGGGAAGAAAAGGCTCTGCTATTGCGCTCAAGCTAGAGCTGCCAGAGCAGATGGGGGAGGTAGTAGGCCCAAAGGGAGCGGAGGGTGGGGTGGGAAAAGGGATTGGGCCATTGGATGAGGAGGTCCGGGATGGATCCGGGAGGGGCCCACTGGATGGAGAACTGGGCAAGGAGATGCCCAAGGGCCTCGGAGGAGAAAGGGCACCTAAAAAAAATGTGGGAGATCGATTCCCAATATTTGCAGCACAGGTAGCATCTATTTGGAATAAGGAAGCCTCTCTTCGCCAGGTTGTCGATGGTGAGAATCTTGGATTGGGTGGTCGTCCAGACAAAGAAGCTGATCTTGGGGATCAGGTTTTTGAGCCACACCTGCTTGATCAGGAAATGGCCTGCATGGGGATCCCTTAGGAGGGCATAGGCATATTTGACCATGAAGGAGCCACTGTTGGTACCTTGCCAGACACACCTGTCCTCTCTTGCCCCTGAGGGAATGATAGTCGTGCGAAGCAAGTTCGAGAGGCTGCCAGCTTGGCGAGGGAACCGAGGGGCTTCGATGGGCCCCCAACCTGCTCTGTCCTATCCCCTGATGATGTAATATGCCACCTTGGGCCCCCGAGGAGGCTCCAAGTGATGTCTCAGGTCCAGGAAGTCAGGATCTGAGCTTAGGGCCTCGTCCCGGAGCCATCTGTCATTCCAAAAGTCAATGTTGGTCCCATCACCGAGGATCCACCTGGTCCCTTTTTGGATGAGGTCCTTGGTGAGGATCAGGGATTTCCAGAAGGCAGATCCATCCCGGGTCTGGTGGTGACTGAGGAAAGGGTGGTGCTGGAGATATTTCCTTTTAACGATGGTCACCCATTCAGCCAGGAAATTGGAGAAAACTTTCTAGGCATGCTTGGCCAAAAGGGCCTTATTCATCAGGGATACCCGACGAAGGCCAATTTCGCCCTCGGCTCTGGGGCGACACACCAGGGGCCAAGCGACCAGAGGGATTCTTGTCTTCTATTCATTATCGGACCACAGGAAACACTTCTGTATCTGCTCGATGCGAGCACATATCGAGGCCGGGATTCTGAAGATGGACATGAAGTACACCGAGATGCTTTGGAGGCAGGCAGAAGTAAGGGTGGCTTTGCCGCCTGGGAGAGGAGGTGACCTTTCCAGGAGGCTAGATTTTTTTGAATTCTCTCGACCAGGGAGCTCCACAGGGCCTTGGAGGGAAAACCCACAAATAGGGGGAGCCCTAGGTAGGTGGTGGGGAGGGTGTCGGGGGAGCATCCCAGAATTCGGGCTATCAACGCCTGTCTCATCGGGGGAGTGTGGATGAAAAATATTTTGCTCTTTCGGAGGTTGATTTTCTGCCCTGCTGCTTCCTCGTAAAGATGAAGGATCTGATTGATGACTTTGGCTTGGGCTACCGAAGCGGAGGTGGTCAGGATAGTGTCATCCACAAACTGGTGATGGGACACCGAGGCCAGGTCTGAAGCAGGTTTAATGCCAGAGATGAGTCCACTTCTGGTTGTGCTCAAAATGGTGCGACCCAAGGCCTCTTCCAGGATGATGAAGAGGATAGGGGATAGGGGGTCGCCCTACCGGAGCCCTCTGGCACTGGGAAAAACCTGGTCGGGGATCCATTGACCAAGACGGAGAACCATGGGGATGACACGCATCGGTGGATGAGACCAACCCAAGAGGGATGAAAGCCAAACTTGAGGAGGACCTCGACAAGGAACTTCCAACTGACGCGATCAAAGGCTTTGTTCATGTCCAACTTGAGGAGGAAGGCTGGTTTTTTGGCCAGGGTGGCAGAGTGGAGGACCTCATGAATTAGGACTATCCCATCTGTGATCACTCTCCCTTTGACAGAGCTTCCCTGGGAGGGGGCAATGATAAGAGGGAGGATGTCTTTGAGCCTGTTAGCTAGGGATTTGGTGAGGACCTTGTAGAGGACATTGCAGAGACTGATGGGGCGGAAGTCAGAAAGGGATTTGGCTGTCGGGGACTTGGGGATCAGAGCGATAAAAGTGGAGTTGATACCTCTGGGGATGGATCTGGCGCTCTGGAGGTCACGAACGACAACACACACCTCTTGGCCGACAAGGTCCCAAAAGGTTTGGAAGAAGTGGGGGGAAGCCATCGGGGCCAAGGGCCACGTCAGCCTTCATAGAGAAGAGGGCCGATCTGATCTCCTTGTCAGTGAGAGGGCTGAGGAGCGCCTCGTTGGCCTGGGGGAGATGGAAGGGGGAATGTGGTCAAGGAGGGCCACGACGGCTTGGGGGGCAGGGTGGGGCTCAGTGCCAAGGAGCTCCTGATAGAAACTAGTTGCCTCCAGCCTGATTTCTTCCTCATCACTTGTTGACCTGCCATCGCTGCAAATGAGCTCAGGGATGCGATTGGTGCTCCGATTTTTGAGGGTGGAGGTATGAAAGAATTTGGTGTTGGCGTCTCCCTCTTTGAGCCAGAGGGCTCTCGAATTTTACCTCCAAAAGGTCTCTTCTCTGGCTAAAACATTATGGTATTCAGCTAGGAGCCTTTGTTCCTCTTCCCTCCAAACAGGATCAGTTGTTCCCTCCTGGACGTTGGCCTGTAGGTCTTCCAACTTTTTCTTCAGGATTTCCTTGCTCTCAAAAATGTTTTTGAATACCTCTCTGTTCCAGGCCTTAAGGTTGTCCTTCAACGTCCTTAACTTCTGGTGGAGAAGGGAGGCAGGGAATCCCGAGGCGGGGAGGCTCCACCATCTGCCCACTTGTTCCTTGAAGTCGGGGTGGTGGAACCACATGGACTCGAACCGAAAAGGTCATTTGTGGGGGGGGCTCCTGCCGGCTTCAAAAAGAAGGGGGTTGTGACCCGACGCAATGCGAGGGAGGGCCAGGAGGGTGGCATCCGCAAACAGGGGAATGGCCTCCCTAGAAAGGAAGACCCTATCGAGTTTGACCTGGATGAGGTTGGCCCCTGCTCGTCTGTTGCTCCAAGTGAACTTGGCGCCTTTCAGGGGGACGTCCATGAGCTCGTTGCCCTCAGTGAATTCACCGAAATCCTTCATGCTTCTAGAGATCATGACTGATCCTCCATGTTTGTCTGAGGGGAAGAGGGGGTTGTTGAAGTCGCCCGCCAGGATCCAGGGGAGGGGGCGAAAGCTTCTCTCATGAGGCTGACTTCGTTCCATAGAGAGGCCCTATCAATCGGACTGTTAGGTGCATAAATGTTGGAGAGGATCCAAGTTTGCCCGGACTCCAGACTATGGAACATGACGTTGATGATTCTGGGGGAGGACGAGATCAATCTACCTTCGACCATGCCAGGATCCCATAGGCACATCAGCCCCCCAGTGGAGCCAAGGGCCGAGGTGGAGAGGGATTCACCATTGTTCCAGATTGCTCTGGCGATCTTGGGGGATGAATTTTCGTCCAACTTAGTTTCTTGAAGCAGTAGAATCGAGGGTTTGTGATCCCTACGCAACTGGGCTATGGCGCATCTTGTGGGGGCTCCATTGAGCCCTCTCGCATTCCAGGTGATGATCTTCATTTGACACCCTTGGGGGGTCGCTTGCCTCCCTTCCCTTGTTGGGCGGGAGGTTTGGGTCTGAGGGATTCTTCTGGCGGGAAGCTGAGGGCATCACCTAGGAGGGTCGACTAGAGGCCGTTGGCGATCTCGTCCTCTGCTTGCTTGATCCGTTGTTCGTCGAGCGTGGGCCGACCTCTCTTCTTCTTGCTTTCGAAATTTGTTGCAAATTTTTTGTTGCGGGTCCGTTTGGGGCTGAAACCCTCAGGGGCGGACTGGGAGAAGGTTGGGCTGCCATCGTCATCTCCCTCCGATGCCTCAGAACCAACCTCGAAGTAGGCCTGGGTAGGGAGGGGTAGGGTCAGGGGGGTAGGGGTTCACCAGGAGGTGGGAGGTCAATGGAGGGGGGCGAGGGGAGCACCAGGAGGCTATCCGGGCTAGAGGCCGAGGCTGGGGGAACCTCATCATGGGGATGGGATGGGGGGGATCGACCGGGGAGGTCATCTGGGATAGAGGAGGATTGGGAGGGCCTGCAGGCTTCAGGGGGGAAGGCTCGGGACCTCGCGGAGACGTAGAAGGAGCTTCTGGGATGGGGTCAGGGGTGATGCATACCTGGTGTTGATCGTCCATCGGGATGGGGTCCGCCTTCTGCTTTCCTTTGTCTGTTGGATGGCCGCGCCACTCTTGGGATGGGTAGCCATGGGGGGTCGCCCTCCTCGGGGGGCCCGCGGGAAGGGCCCCTTTCACGATACGGTGCCTTCAGGGGAGGATCCTCGGTGGCAGGAGCTTCTGGCTTCTTGGACAGGGGGCATTGATTGGGGAGGTGACCTTGGGAGTTGCAGAGGGTGCAGAACGCTGGCTTGTTTTCGTAAACAAGGGTTTGGCACCAAAAATAGGGCCCCAACGAGATGGTGACCGAGGAGGGGAGCTCTGTCTCCAGGTTAGCAACAACGCATATCCTGGCATGGACCATGCGGGATCCCGCCTTGGTGGCCGAATCAAAAGCAACGAGTTCGCCTATGGCCTGAGCAATGAGTCTGATCACCCCCTCCTACCAGATATGGAAGGGGAGGTCGGGAAGTCTGACCCAGATCGGGGCAACATTTATGCTTTGAGTATTGGGGTTGAAATTCGATGGCCCAACGCCGGAGGAAGAGGCTTCTGCGGCCCAGGAACTAGGGCCCGCCCGTGAGAATCTTACTGGTGTCCTCTTTATTGTTCAACTTGATGAGGAAGAAGCCCTTTGACAAGGCAACAATCTACATGCTGCCTGAGGTCTTCCACTTGGAGAAAGCCCATCGACGAATGGTTTCCATGTCTGGGCGGCCCCCGATGAATTTCCCTACCAGGGAGAAGGAGGAAGCTGAGACAAAGGATGAAAACACGTCATCCTTGATGGAGATGTGCGTCCCTGCTAAGGAGAGCCCCGAGGATGGGGCTCGGGGGCGGCTGGGTTCTCCCACAAGGATCTGCACATACGAGGGTTTGTTGGGCCCCTCGATGGCAGATTCCCCAACACCCTTGTCGGGGGGCTCCTTGTGGGAGGGGCCCCCGGGGGCTCCAATGGCCCCATCGGATCCTGGGCCTGAAGACGGACAGGTCCCAGCGCTAGGTCCCCCCTGTCCCGTGTCTGTCCCTGGATCAACCCCTGCTCCATATCCCGCAGTAGCGCTCCCTGCTGGACCAGATCCCGTTTCAAACCCTGCAGAAATCCTTGCTATTGTCCCTACTGTTCCCGCTCCTGCTTCTGCCATCACTCGTCGTCAACTAAGTTCGCCATGTCTTCTCTCTTTTTGATGGCTCAGGAGCAAGGAATTTCACACAATAGGCAAAGGTTCCTTTTTGATGGGTAAACCTAACATTTTAAAAATCTAAGCAAAGAGCAAGTGCAAGTATAAGGAGGGAGCAAGAAGCATGTAGGGTGCAAGTGTGACCATGATTCAAGGTGCAAATGCAAGCAGGAAGAAGGGAGAGCATTCAAGCAGGGAGTAGGAAGCAAGTGCGAGTGCTAGGAAGGAGCAAGCCTCACGTTGAGAGTTCTAACTCTAGATCATTGGACAAATTTAAAGAATGAAGGATTCTCATGAGAACTTAGGCGAAAGAATCATTCGTGTAAGCCCTAGCTAAAAATAAGGATGACTTTGTTGGAAGTAAATATGCCCTGGTTGAGGGGAAAAGGAAAAATGTATCTATGTTAATCCCTATCCAGACGATTGATGTTTCAAAAGTGATTACCAAGGATGATATGATAGATCATGGTATAGTGGTTATTAAAAGTAGAGGGTTAATATGTAAGTTTAATGGATATTGGTATCAAATGACATTAGCTTAAGAGGATAAATCCCTAAACTTTTAAGAAGAACCACAATTAAATCTTGATACATGCATAATAGTTAAGCTATTATAATACCACTATGTGGTCATGATGTAACACATATGGGGCATGTTCCAATCCCATATAACCAATTAAAAAAATATTAATGGATACCGATCAACTTATTTGAAAATTCAAAAGTGGATCCAATTAAATTTGCATATGAATTCATATTATTTCATGAGAAACCTTTCAAAAGGATTGTTTTCATCTCCAATTCGAAAGACAAAAAAAATAATGTGTGATAGTCCATTGATTTGGAGGGGAGATGCCTTGTATTTAAGACCAAAGAATGAGAATTTTTCTTTGAGGATAGGAAAAACTCTTAAAAGTATCCCAACATGTTTGAGACTTTTTGGACTTCCGTATCAACTTATCAAGGAAGTTTTGAAGAATATTAGTAACGTCCGTCCTAAGGGAGTTCACATAGGAGGGGACAACTACTAAGGAGCAATAACATGTTGTATCTACACGATGTGTTAATATAGATATTTAATTTCTTTTTTCAAAATCCATAAGATCAAATCTAAATCAAGATAATGAGATCAACAAAAGGATTATGAAATCATTGCATTCTAATGCCACAAATATTACTATACAGATGCATGCCATTAGATTTCAAAGTGAAAATGATTAAGAAAGAGATGAAAAGTTTTGGTCATAAGACAAACTCATATCAAGCAAGGAGATCATATTGTAATAAAAGTTGGGTTAGATATAGGAATTTCCATTTTAAGAAATTTGGCAAAGAAAGCCTCTATGCCTCATCAAATGGTGAATGTTATCATGGTTTAATTAGTACAAACATTAGAAGAAACTAAAATGGTGTAGTAGTTTGGCTACTATATTTGAATTCCAATAAGGAATTGGTTGTGGAGGACAACGAAAAAATAATTTTAGCCCTAGAAGCAACAATGTGGATAGGGATCGAATGACATTAGTTCAATTGGTTATATTCCTCAACTTTCAAGGAGACCCAGGTTTGAATCTTGCCAAGTAATACATGCATAATTGTCAAACTATTATAATACCACTACATGGTCATGATGTAATATGAGTGGGGCTCATTTCAATCCCAAATAAGCAAATAAAGAAAAACAATGTGGATAGGAATTTTGGAAAAATAATTCAAAATTTTGGCTAAGTCCCAAAAGTGTGACCCACCCAAAGGAGATAATCGATCAAACCAAAAAGAGTGAATTGCAATTTTGGTACAAATGTGAATCACTCTTCAAGGTTGGAGGTTGAACAAGGTTGGCATAAAACCCGAGGAAACAACTTAGAAAGTGACATTTTGTCTTCATATGGTGCTAGTAAGGAGTTAGAAGGCTACTAAATGTATTTAGGGATAGTTTGAAGGCATGTAATTTTGGTGATTCATCTATTTTGTTAAAGATGCTACTAAACTAGACAATTTACTAGGAGTAGAAGGATTTACCTCTAATTACTTTAATGAATAATTTGTTATAAATAGGAGTTAGGGGCTTCATTATAACACTTTTTAGTTATTTGTGAAGACGAAATCTACTCTTTGTGAGACCTACTTATACTTATGAGAACATTTTTCCATTAATCAAAAGACTCTACATGACATTTATGAATTGATTGTGTCATTGACCTTTCAATTTGTGGATGAATAGTGTTTGTGGCATTGCCCTCTCACTTTCTATTAGTCCTTTCTTCTATTATGGTGGATTATTTGTAGATTGGATCACACTAATGTTATGTGATTCACTCTAGATGTGCTAATTGGTCAACACTAATCTACTCCAATCACAACCATATTTACTTCGTTGCACTTACTTTACTTTCTCACACCCTTTTCCTCCTTGATTTACTTTTATGCATTTAGATTGAGTTACTTTCGCTAGATTAATGGGAAGCCGAAATGAATCCAAAAGGGGAGAGGATATGTCCTTCCAATTGTTGAATGTGACCTTGCAGACGTATGTCTTTTCGCGAGTTCAATAGTTACTCACATGCCCGATGGGACAAAATGAATACATGGATTATATCTAGCACAGGGTAATCCAATTAAAAACTAATCAATTGCTCAAAGGCTTAATCACCTTGAAGAGTCTATTTAATCCTGATGATGATGCCATGAAAGCAAGTATCAAGGTGAAGTCTTCATCTTACAAACCAATTGAGATCACTAAAGGTAAAAACTTCTTGATGGAAAAAGAATGCACCAAGGAAGAAGTGCATATGTTTAAATAGCTATTTGCAATATATGACAATGTTATTGCCTAGGGATATGAGGATCTTGAGGTTTATGACAAACATAATTGAACATGCAATTGACCTTGAACCTAGGACCAAGCCATTTTTAGCAAAAGCAAAGACCTACCAAACCAAAGATAGAGGTTTTAAAACAGAAAGGGCTCCTTAAATTGCCCTAAGTGGAGATCATCTTTCTCATTCAACAATCAACATGGGTGGCTAATTTGGTTCCTTTGCATAAAAAGAATGGGGATATTCATTTGTGTATAGATTTTATAAATATAAATAAAGCATTCGTGAAAGATCATCACCCAATGCCATCAATGGAACATATATTACAAAAAGAGACGAGGTCACAAATGTTATCATTGCTTGACAACCTTTTAGATTAGAACCAAATTTGGGTCAAAGACAGTGATCAATATAAGATGACATTTACAACCAAATAGGGTACATTTTCCTACCAAAGGATGTTATTTGGACTATCTAATGCAAAGGCCACTTTTCAAAGGGCAATGGATATAACATTCGTTGACCTTATTGATGAAGTTGTTCTCATATATTTGGATGACTTAATTGTATTTTCCAAGGAAGAGCAAACACGTTGAAAATCTAGAATTTATTTTCAAAAGGTGTAGAGAATATCCTTAACCCTAAAAAGTCTATATTCTTTGTTCAAGAAGGAAAACTACTAGGACCTGCTATATAAGGAAGGACTTGCAAGCAACCCAAATGACACTGCAACCATACAAGAGCTGTCCCTACCATCATCAATCAAAGGGATGAGATACTTTCTAGACCAAATATAATTTGTAGCCAAATTTATTACCAACTTTGCAGAATTGGTCAAACCTATTACCAAAATGCTCAAGAAAGATGCCAACTTCACTTAAATTAAAGAAGGAAAACAGGAATTGGTCAAGCCTATTACCAAAATGCTCAAGAAAGATGCCAACTTCACTTGAATTAAAGAAGGAAAACAGGTTTTCCAAGGAATCAAAGATGCAATCACTAAAAATAAGAACAATTGTAGAGTCCAAAAGAGGCAATTGACACTAGAATAATAAAGATGACAATTGTTGAGTCCCAAAGAGATTGGCATAACAAGCTAAACAAGAACTTATAGGTAGACATAATAACTACCAACGCTTAAAAGAAACTATTGATAGTGTATGGGTTGAGGTAATTCCTCTTATATGGGGGTGTGATGGAAATTGCCAAGTTTTTTTTCAAGTTCCAATCCCTAAAGACCCGCATAGAATGTTTGGCCATTGGTAAACCCTATAGCCTCTTCAACAGAGGAAAAGTTTTTTTATTTGAGTTTGGTGTGGAAAATAAAAAGCTACAACAATAATCCAAAAATAAGATTTTTTTGGTATTGACTTAAGGGACTAGTGCCAAAAGCAAGACATGTGAAGTGATTTTGAAGGGTCAAGGTGGACCCCCTTTCCACTGAAATTCGATACCAATTTCAAGAATTATAGGAATTAAACTAATTAATCCACCAATTGCAATGACAATAATATAATATTGCATTGCATAACATCCATTAATATTAAATTGATTTTGTGTATCTTAAATATGATTTAGACCCGAAAGGACTTTTAAACTCCAAAATTGCCCTTGGTAAGCATATATGAGGATATATGAAAAGATATTTGTAAGAAGACCTTTATTGAGCTAAAAACAAAGGTGCACTCCACTAACTGATTATGTATGAAATAAAGCCCAAAAGTATGTCCATGAGATTGAAGTTCAACTTATGAAAATGTTGGGCTTACAAAAAGCCTACCAAGTTTCACTTCCCATAGGTGCCACGATAATGTGGATGATTTTAATGCAACTCTTATGGTTTGTTGAAATAGCTCAATAACATGGCCAATTAATCTCATATAACCAATTATATAAATATTTTGAAATTAAAAAAAAAAAACTTCTATAAAATTGACAAGCATATACATTACCATAAAAAGAGATATATATTATAAAGGCACATTCAACTAATTGATTATATATATACATTCATAATAGATACATGTGAAAAGGATAAAGTGCAAGAAGATACTAAGGTGCAAACAAACAATTGATTCTTCTTCTATACATTCTAATGCATTTATGTTAGTATAGATTTTTAATAGAACTACTATAAGCAGACATAAAGAGAACCCATCCTTGTTCAAGGATGGAAAGAAAATGGGGTAAGACATTTCAGGGGCTTGATTTACATAAATGGAACAAATGAAAGCAAATGTACTAGAGAGAGTAATTATTTGAAACAAAAAAACTTTGAAGGATTGCATATAAAAAGGCTATAACCACCTAGTGCAAGGTGACTAATAAAGCTTATTCTTGAAACAATCAGAAATGCCTTCATGAAAATACACAATACCAACAAGCTTCAGATTCTCAAAGTAATTATCCGAAGGTTATAAGATCAAGAAATCTACAAGAGTGCTGAGGCCTATTGTTATCATAATCCATAAAACCTCACTTAAATCTTCACACTAAGCAAAGACTAAGCAAAGATCATGTGATGCATTCCAGAATCTTGGCCAAGCTTTTTAATATAAAATTTCAACTTTCATGTGTTTGAATGTGGTATTTACGATAGAACGGAGTGGAGATGATTTGTATACTTTTCGTAGTTTTTCCAAGTAAAACTTTAAGAAAATTGGAAGATCTTTTGAAGACCTTTTTAAAATTATTTAAAAACAAAAAAAAAATACTAACACAACTGGTTGAGAGAGGACTGATGCATGAAATATGAAAGGCATCAAATGACATGAAAGTAAGAACATGCATTTGCTTTTTCTGGACTCCCATGAAAATATTTGAAAAATCTGTGTACTTTTTAGGAAAGGAACCTAGGTACACCAAAGCTTATTGTGATCAGTGCTTGCTAAGTATGAGAAACTTTTATGAGCTTCCATTCACTTAACATAAACTATTAACCAACTGCGATAAATTGAAGATTTATGCCTTAATATGGAATGAAATCAAAGTTCTCTAATTTTTTGAAATCCCACGTTAAGAATTTTATGATATTGTACTTGCTATTGCAACTTTGAACCCCAGTTGCTTCTAAGGTGTTGCAAATATATGATACTAGCCATTGGTGTATTACATGATTTTTAACATGATCCCTAATATTCTGTCAATTCAAATAATTGTAAGAACCATTGTTCTAGATGTCCTCATATGATATTTGAAATGCAAAGTTATACCAAGATTCAACTCCTTGCTGCTGAGCCAGTAATAAGTGAATACAATGTTAGACACAAATACATTTGATTAAAACTAATCCTAAATGAACTGATTGATAACAAGAGTATTCACATTCTAAGCCACATTATATAGCAAACTGTCAAATGCCAACAGCAATAGGTAGAAATCATTCTTGCAAGTGCATTAACATTTTCACACTAAAATACATGCATGATATAATGAATGTGAAGGCCTTCAGTTTTTTAAAGATTAAAAAACAGCAGCAAACAAATTATGTTCCATGAGGTTTCAGGATGGGGACAGTGAGACATCTTTTTGGGCTGGCAGGACACATTTCTGGGACAACAGAACGTGTTTTTGGGACAGCAGGATACATCTCCAAGACAGTCCCCAAATCCCAGGACAAGACCTCATGGAGCATAGACAATTCATAAAAATACATGTGGAGGCTGGAAATTTTGTTATTATATTATCAACCACTATTGATCCATATAAAAGAGGTAGAACACAGCAAAATGCATATCTCAGATGGGGAAGTAAAACCCAATGAAGTATAACTTACATCATTCAATTTATTAGCCTATGAACAGAAACCTGCTTAATAATGATCTTTCAGATACACAAAGAGCTCTTTTAAATTTAATACTTTTACCATGGGTTGAATTTAAAAATCATAATAGAAATAGTGAATTAATGCACAATGCATCTTAAAACAAGGTGGGAAAAAGAGGTACCTTTTAAAATGAAAAAACAAATAATGAAAACCAATCTGAATACAAGCAAAAAAGATGTCCGCTTCAATTGAAGAATAAATGATTATATGACTTGCCCAAGCAAGACAGTAAGGTATGGTAAACAATACCATTACTATACCTTTAAGCCGTCTCTCATTCTAATTACATTTATTTCAAATGCAGTACCTTGCCTCGTGCCAGCAACTTGGCAGTGATAAATTAATAAAAGCTGAATGTGAGGGTAAACTCGATGTACCATTTGTATTCTTTGAAATTTTAGGATTTGACTCACCTTCCAAGTACTCTATAAATTCCTCGTAAGTTAGAGATAGGTTAAACACGAAATTTTATTACTAACAAATTCAAACTACGAGTTTCCACCCTTGGCTAGTGCCAACTTTATCCTATCAACAATATGAGGTAATATTTGAATCTGCTCCTTGATTGCATGATCTACACACGATTCAAACTCTCTCATGTGCACAACTTCCTTTTGGTTTATGAATTTGGTTGACTCTAATTTGTCTTGACAAACCATCAAAGATCGACGCATCCGCTCCTGAAATCAATAGGGGAAAAAAGGTTAGCAGTAACATATTTCAAAAGGAAAAAAAATGTTCTAAATATAGCATCAGTTATCCTGTTGCTAAGTGATATACTAGCCTCTTTTAAATACACGGTTCAACAGATTACTTATTTATATCCTTATTTTTTTTTTATTGATTGGAAGGGGTTTTGAGAGGGACCCCGAACCTGTACAATAAAGGCACAATAAAAGAAACAGTCTCCCAGAGACAAACAAGGAACAGCTGAAACGGAGTGAGAATCTCCACAGGACCAACTACCAACGAAATACAGAGATAATTCAAAAAAAGGTTTTCCAGCCTAAACAGGGAAAACCCGCTCAGACAGCCCGAGAAGCATCTCGGAAGAAGCGATCCGTCCGCACAAAGGGATCCACTCATGAATAAAAAATCTCTGTTTTGAAGCATAAACAGAGGATCCCACACACGAAAACAAATTTGAAACAAGGTTTCCCGCCTGAACAGAGGGACCCACTCAAGAATTTAAAAATCTCTGTTTTCAAGCATAAACAGAGGATCCTGCACATGAAAACAAATTTGAAACAGGGTTTCCCACCCAGGAGAAAACCCACAGAGCAGTAAACAATTGCTTAACCATGAGGCCATTCGCTGCCAAGAAACCAAGAAAAGAAGTTGGCTAGGAAGAGGTCTACTTGAAGAATAGCCGAGTTTGGGAAACAACAAGAAAAGATCCGTCGCACCAGGAAGCCCAGCAAAAATCCCTTTCCAACTGAAACGGAGAGCACAGGCAAAAAACGGGAAAGACCAGGGGAGAGTCAGACCACCATGATGCCTCTGACACCCTCAAAGAAGCCTGACCAAGAAACTGTCTTCAGAACCTTTCCTCCGCTGCCAACGTGAACGCACTTGGTCACCCCACAAAGACCAAACAAACCCACAGAGAATGAGACCCGTCGGGCTATCTCCTACTCCAAACCAAACAAGAAGCCTCCCAACCCCCACCGAAGCTTACCTGACCAGGAAGGCTTCACCAAAACCCTTCCTTTGCAGCCATTGTGGAAGCACATGGTCTCCCCTCAAAGACCAAAAAATACTGCAGAGAACACAGTCCACCGGAATACCTCCTAAGTCAGACGAGCAAAGGACCAACTGATTTGCCTAACCAGGAAGTCATCACCAGAGTTCTTCCTCCGTGGTCATCATGGAAGCACAAGATCTCCCCCCAGAGACCAAAAAACTCCACTGAGAACAAGGCCCACCGGACCACTACACACATTAGACGAGCAAAGGGCCCTAAAACCCCCATCCGGCTGCCTGACCAGGAAACTGCCATTGGAACCCCTCCTCCATGGACATCAAGGAAACACATGGTCTCTCCCCAAAGACCAAAAAAAAAACCGCAGAGGAAAGGGTCCGCTGGAGCACCTCCCACATCAAACGAGCAAGAACCCAACCAAACACCCAAAGAGGCACCAGGGATCTGAAACACCATGCCCACCCGAACGGCCACAGCACCAAAAGCAAAACAAGAGAGGAAAGGGAAAATGGATCACCTCCTACGAAGCCCCAAGAAGGACCAAAGAACAAAACTGGATCACAGAGAAGGCCTCCCAGACCTAGAGCACAGCGAGAACCACCAGGAAGGAAAGAGGGCCTTCCGCTTCCCCCACCAGCAGGAGGCCCCCTTATTTACATCTGTATTGAATTAAGCTCTATTTATCTATTTCATTCATTGTCCTATGACTCCTATCTATCTGTATCATATTTTCTATTTATAACATTGCCTTGGCTACCTTAAGTGCTGCCTTTCACCCCATCTCTCACTGTTTATTTTTGCTTGTTCTTGTCTCCAGTTGTAACTCATCCCCTCTTGATACCAGTTACAGACAGTCACAAATCTTCATAATGTTTCTTCCCATTTATGACTGTTTACTCATTTAAAATTATTCCTGTTTAAGACATGACTGATAGCTCTAACAAATAACTAGCCATCCTAATCATAGAGATTTGAAGAGTTCTTCCAACTACCCAATTTTGCCTTTCGATGAACTCTAAAGGCTTTGGTCTGCTCTGTGTAGTGTTGTTGACACATTTCAGTATTTTGATTCATGTCATACTGTATTGGTCCTTTCTTGCCCACTCTAATAAATACCTGTGTAACTCTTGCTAATCACTTTTTAGAGTGTGGATTTGTAAACTATTTATCCTCTGGTCTATCCAATGGATCATTTGTCATGCTGGTTCACATGTTCATCTGTTCATCTGTTCCTCATGTATTGTTTGGTTGATCCATTATGCAGTCCTAGTTTGGCCCTAGTTTGTTACTTAATTTAACCTGTTACAATCAACACAAAAAGAATTAATGTCATGTTAGATATGACACTTTAAGGTTATTGCTTAAGAAGAATCACAAAACTTCCTATTGTTTTGGCTGCTTAGGGTTGGCTCTGCCTTTGGCTTCTAACATCTTAGCTAACTCCTAACTCCCTGCTACTTTGATTGAGAGTTTCTATCATTTGCTAACTTGCAACTCCTATCATTCATAACAACAGCTCAATCCCCCTTCATATTCAGCTTCTCTTCGTGTTTTAACTTAGCTACATTAATTACCTATGTTTGTCTCCGAGACGTGCCCCACCTCCCACGGTCCAAGACGCATCCTGCCATCCCTGTCCCAGAAATTTGAGGAACATAGTAATTACAAGCTTCCATTGTTTGTTTAGAGATTTCAAATTGTGATTCACTTGCAAATACAGGCCATTCACTAATCGTCTTCTTAAAATAGAACAACTTACAACTGTCACAATAGAATCTCTCTCGGGCAAAAACTGTTTCCCACCAAGAGTTAAATCTCAGTTTTCTGCAGGAAAGTCATCTCCACTTTGCATCAAAATTGTCCTTCATGAATAGCAATCCATGCTTATCATTTTGTTGTGTCATATTTCTCTTTAATTTGAACTTTAAGTTGGGTGATTTGCTTATTTCCTCCTCCCTGAGCAATATACCCCTCAAATGCAATCAGGGTATTTTGGCATCCAATCAATGGTATTATTTTCAAAACTATAATGGAAATATTATAATGAACAATAAGAAAACAAGGAGGATTTCTGGAAATGTCTTCTGTAGGTGAGCTATCATGTCATATGACACAAAATTGATAAATGAGAAGATTCTGAGACCAAAGTGTTCCTTGAGAGTGTTATGGAAAATGCCCCTAGTTTCAATAGAATATAGTGTTTAAAACCTATAGGATTGCTCTGGAAATGTATTGCAAAAGAAAAATTGTGATTGACAGAATCTTAAGGCCAAGCAGTACCACTGATTTCTGCTTTGTCTAGAATCTGCAAACTGGCGATGCTATTCAATAGAAGAAAGAACCTTTTGGAAGGCTTGAAGAAATTTGGAGTTGGCAACCAATTGTTAGGTTGTGGAGTCTGATTTTGGCTGAATATTGATAAAACAGTTCTTTGTTCCTTAACTAGACTGTAGATGACCAATCCCGAACTAGAGGTCTAGAATCTGCAAACTGGCGATGCTATTCAATAGAAGAAAGAACCTTTTGGAAGGCTTGAAGAAATTTGGAGTTGCCAACCAATTGTTAGGTTGTGGAATCTGATTTCGGCTGAATATTGATAAAACAGTTCTCTGTTCCTTAACTGGACTGTAGATGACCAATCCCGAACTAGATGTGGAAAAAGGAAAAAGAAAATTTAATTTTAGGATTGGCTAAAATTAAGCTTTTTCTAATTGTATAAAGAAAAATAAAAGTTAATTTTAGGATTGGCTAAAATTAAGTTTTTTCTAATTGTAAAAGGAAAAAATAAAAAGTTAATTTTAGGATTGGCTAAAATTTAACTTTTTCTAATTGTAAACTTTCTAAGTTTGAATTAGGCCTTAAGTGGGGATTGGGTTAATTATAGGATGTTTGTTTTAGCATGCATGTAACTGGGTTTCCCTATTTATGTAATACCTCCGGTAGAGAGGATTGTATCTTGTTTATGGGAAGTGCATAGGATTGTGTATCTCCTGTAGAGAGAGCAGTAAGCTTAGTGTAGAGCTTGATGCAAGGGTGTTTGCATGTTGAATTACTGTCAGAGTAATTGTGTGGAGATGCTAGTGTTTTGAAGAGGAATTTGCAGCTGGTTTTGTTGCAGGATTTTTCCCTTCAGAGATTGTATTGGTGCTAATACAAAGGACTGGTGTTTCTTGGTGGATGTAACCCACACTGGGTGAACCACATTATATGTTGTGTTTTATCTTGTCTTGCATGTTTATGTTCTTCTTCTGTGATGGTTAATCGTTTCTGCTGTTACTGATTAAGTTGCTTGCTTCAAGAATTCCTTTTGTTTATATAGTGAATCCTAACACCAGGCAGTTCAATCTATTGAATGCAGCTTGATTCACAGTTCTTTCCTTTTTCAGGAGGAACTTCTCTTCTCTGAACACATAGAATCATAATTTGTCCCAAAGCTCTTTTTGGTAATATTTCTTGTGAAAGAAGTATTTCACTATCTGTCCAGCTATGCTTTGATGTCCAAGTTCAATGCAGGCATAGTGAATCGAACCAAAAGAAATGAAATTTAAGAATTTTGAACAGAAATATCAAACAGCTGTAAAAATTTAGATTGAAACTGCTAGAAAATCGGAAAGAACTAAGAAAGCTGTAACTTAAAAACTAATGGAGATATGGAATACCACTGTTGAGAAACAAACTATAAAACTGCTGTGACTGTTGTTTAACTTCTAAAGGTTGAAACTGAAAACTTAATAGAAATCTTCAATATTCAGAGGCTAAGAGTGCTGAAAATCTCAGAGTGTTGAAATCTTCATCATGGTCGAAAATAAGTGTTTGTCAATCTGTTACCCACTCCAAAGTCTGTACACAACTTTGAAATTCAAAAAATTTGAAAAAAGGAAAACAAAAGCAAGTAGATGGTCAAGCATCTAGTTCAAGTTTAAGATATTCAGAGCTTCAAGTGATGTGCATCTTCTTATATCGCAGACCAGAAATTGCTTCTAACACTAAAGGATAAGATGTAGCCTAATCAGAACTTAAATCTGATCTTTTACGAACTGCTTTGAGGTTTTGATTCCCGTGAGGCAGTTGCACATTGACGTACTGACTTTCAGAAGAGATACTATTCACGATTCGAAAGATAGACTGGACTGCTATTGTACAACATGTAGACTCAGGTAACAGAGAAACTCCCTGGATTTCTATGCACAAAGCAATGGCATGGGTTACATGTTGATTTTCTGATGCAACAGTGAATCTGGGGTGAACCCAACATATACCATCTTTATCTAATTCGCTGGAAAACTGAGCAATACAGGCAACATCTCAAGTAGTTCAACAAACATCAAGTAGTGTACCAAGATATCCAACATTAACTCATAATTGAAGCTGGCACAAACAATAATATCACTCTCCTAAATGCACATGAGTCATACCATTATCTAACCATCTCTCAACATCATTACCAGAAATAATGAGCAAAAACATGGGGCATATACTAGAACCAGACAGATAAATTCACTTCAACCTGCTTGATAGTATCCATTAACTTTACCTGGAAAGGATTATCTTTGTAGAGACCTTACTTACTGAACTTAGGAAACTGGATTTCTCCTTTCAAATTTGTTGTTGATGTGCATTCCATGATGTGCTTGTGAAGGGAGCTCACAACTCCAGATCAAGCCATTCCTTCTAGAGAACTCTATGCTGTTTGCAAGGACCAATGGGTATGACACTCATTGACCCAATTTGTTATGCTTCTTTGGCAGACAGAATTCTATCAAATTCTATCAAGGCAATATCAGCTTTCTTCTGATCCCAAGACTATGACCCAAGCAAAGCTGTCGGAGTTGATTGAAGTGGTATGATGGGCAAGCCGCCAGGCAAATTTATCAACAAAAGGATTGATTGAAGGGACCCTCAACCAAAGGCTCTGATACCAAAAGAAACGACAATACCTTAGCTCTTGGCTCACTCACTCAGTGACACAACAACAAGAGAGTATTGAAAGCCAATTAAGGCAAAGAAAGACTCAAGCTTTTTATTGATTTCTGCATAATGACTTTACTAACTATAACCCTATTTACAAATTTTCTGATGCAGCAAAGACACTTAACACTAAAAAACTTGTCCAAAGATAACATTAATAAATATTCAATTTTCAATTAAAGATATATAATATTGGATCATAACACAACATGGTAGAACAAAAATGTTCTTATAACTCCCTCACTTTAAATTCTTTGTCCTCCAAAAAAGATTTCGAGTAATTTAATTTCTCCATCTAGTGGAAACCGAAGAGGTAACCCCCTAAAAACATCCCCAAACTTATTTATCATCTACGACGCTTGCTTTTGTCTTGTTGGTTGTTGTGCCTTGACCTTAATATACAATCCCTTCATGGAATTACATTTGGACATATAATCCAACTCTCTTTACCAAGTTGCTTGTCCATCTTGTATATTGAGATCAACTTGTTAGCACTTTGGGCAAATCTCCAATATTCTTTATTTGGTGGTCCTTCCAAAATTTCAAGTATAACTCACTATAGTGCATATGAAGTTCACTAAAGGGCTCAAGCCTTCAAACCCCCACGATTACATCATCCTTTAACATGGCATTAAGGGTAGAGATTCGGACTTCTTCCTGGTCTTCGTAGTCTTCATTCACAATGTGCTTCTTTGTGGGTGTTCAATCATTGATGACAAGACCCTATAGTAAAATTATGACAGCAAAATGCACAAGCAGATATGCAAAGGAGAGAAGATAGCCTCCAAAACTAATGCTGTACACTCTTCAAAAGTGAGGTACACATAGATTCACAAAGATGCAGTTCAAAGGTTGCAAACTGACCCGGAACTGGGCACGCACAGACACCTCGATTAATCTTTATTACATGCGCTTAGTGAATTGTAAATGCGCACAGCCATATCATTCAGTCAATCTGAGATGAATTTGACATGCAAACTAGGACTTTATAATTTACTATTCTAATTCTAATTTGGCATTAAGGGTAGAAATTTGGACTTCTTCCTGGTCTTCGTAGTCTTCATTCACGATGTGCTTCTTTGTGGGTGTTCAATCATTGATGTCATGACCCTATAGTAAAATTATGACAGCAAAATGCACAAGCAGATATGCAAAGGAGAGAAGATAACCTCCAAAACTAATGTTGTACACTCTTCAAAAGTGAGGTACACACAGATTTACAAAGATGCAGTTCAAAGGTTACAAACTGACCCGGAACTGGGCACGCACAGACACCTCAATTAGTCTTTACTTACATGCAGTTAGTGAATTGTAAATGTGCACAGCCATATCATTCAGTCCATCTGAGATGAATTTGACATGCAAACTAGGACTCTATAGTTTACTGTTCTAATTGTACAAGATAGATTACAATGTGGAGATAATTTACAAGGATAGAGACCATTATAGACCTCAAATTACCGTCTTAGTTAAATTTGTTCTAAACTTCTAAAATAAATGAAATTCCTTCACGAGCTAACTCAAAGAACCACTTGCCTTGCATGGGCAAAGTGCCTTTCCACCCCACCAAGTAATGGTTTAATTCTAACAATTGTTGTGCATGCCAACATCGAGCAAGGAATCATCTACCAATGGTTGTTGATAATTGGGAATTGGATCTTCAGAACAAGTGGCAATAATCTTCTCCTCCAAATGACATGGCTCATACCACTTTAGCTGACTCACATTGACAATATCAAGGATGCGAAGTTGATGGTGGGAGATCTAAACAAAGAACAATGGCCGCGACTGGTGGGAGATCTAAACAAATAACAATGGCCTCGACTATTTGGAGATCTGTATAAGGCCAATATCTAATGGGATTCAACTTATGATGTTGATTGTGAAAACTTTGCTCGTCCATGTGAAGACAAACACAACCACCAGCTTGGAAACAATGAGGTACTCAATTGGCAATTATGAAGTGCCTTAAATTTGACTTAGGTTTGCTAATGAATATCCTGAACTTCTACGAAAACCTTAGAAATAATTAACACAAAGGAAGAAGCTTTATCTTGCTCCTATTCATGGGATGTAGTCGGAATTGGAAGAGCGACTGGAATATCATAAGGAGCCAAGGGTTGAAAGTCATAAGAGACTTCAAAAGTAGACTACCCTATAGAGAAATGGGTAGCCCAGATATAGCTATGTTAAAGAATATGCAGACAATTGTCTTGTTGTTTGTTCTACTAACAGAAGATATATAGAGCATGAACTAAGGTGCAATTAACAGCCTTGGCCTGCCCATCAATTTGCAGATGAAAAGAAGTGAGAAGCACAATTGACAACCAAGATGATTCCATGATTATTTCCAAAAGTGATTGAAGAAACACAAGTCATGAGAAAAAATAATAGTAATTGGTTACATGAACTTGCTCCAAACATTGAAAACGAGTTGGCTGCTTGGGGAGAATTGATAGACTTGGAAAATGGCATAAAAATTGTCATTTTGAACACTGGAACACCACAACCAAACATGTAGTTGTGTTGACACCAAGTTGTAGGCAGGGCAATAATGAAATCCATGGAAATAGATTGCCATGGTCAAGAAGGAACCCCCAAAGGCTGATAAAATCCAAGCTTCAGATTGTAATGCTTAGACCATCTACAAAGTGAGCAATGAAGAATAAATCCCTCAACTTGTTTCCTCATAGAATGCTAATAAAAGTAACATCGAAGGTGTTGCAAGGTTATCTACACACCAATATATCCATGATAGGAAGATAAATAAGCCTCCATGACTAGAATTTGAGAATAGAGACCAACAAGAATGCAAATCACATCTCCTAAACTATAGTCAAGAAAAGATATTCGGTTAACTATTGTGGACTCTAACATCAACAACTGGACCAAAGTGAGGATAAGCTAAGTGTAGATTTTTCCATCCATCATAGGCTGCATATCAAGACGCGTACAAGATGCTAAGCACAAGAAAAGAGCAAATAAGAAAATCCACATCTTCATTGGTGATGTCTTTCTTGTATTCGATCACCAAATGAAATTGTTGAAAGAAAGTTGCCCACTTCAAATGGCATTGTTCTGGAATCTTTGATTAAAATGACCCCCTTACCAAAAAGATAATGGTGCCACTACTTGAGTCCTTGGACTAAGGCATAGAATTCCTTGTCATGGATGCCATAATTGAGATTGGCTTGTGACGAAGCCTCATAATCATATGACACTAGATGTCATCCCTGCTTAAGAACCTCACCTATGGCTTATTGAGAAACATCAAATCCAAGCTCAAACAATTTTAAATCAAGAATGCAAGCATAGGAGCAATGCAAAGACCATATTTCAGATGATGAAATGCTTGGTCAAACCCCCAAGAAAACTCTTCAGATTGAAAATCTTGGATGAAATGGGCCACTCACAGAGTACCTTGACTTTATCCAAATCCACATGCAACCATGTTCATCAATCAAATGTTAAGACCTCAAGGTCTTATTGTAAATATATTAATAAATTAATGTAAATGTAATCGCAGGCCACTCAAAGGGGGCTCCCTTGTAATCGCTTTGCCGCTATAGGGGGCTCCCTCCTTGCCACTTATAGGGGGCTCCCTCTTTAGAATCTATGCTTCTTATTCTTCTTCTTCGATGATTTGTGTGAATGGCCAACCTAATATATATATCTACCCTAAAGCTACGTTGGTGAAGAGACGTGATGGTTCACGTTAAGAAGAGACATGATGGTTCACGTTAAGAAGAGACATGATGGTTCACGTTATGAAGAGATGTGATAGTTCATAAAGATGTGATAGTTCACTTTATGAGTTAATAATATAATAATTAAATGATTAATAATACTAACTAATAATGTTAGGATGGAGGATCCTAACATGCCACCCTCCTTAAAAAGAGCTTTGTCCTCAAAGCTCAAAGTGAGGAGCTTTGTCCTTTGTTTTCCAAGAAGGATTTGCGTAAGTTCTTGGACTCTTTTAATGTCATCCTTCCGTAGGCAGGGATATCAAGAAGGATGAAGCGTTAGCGGGGGGTTGCCAGAAAAATTAGTAAATGTGTGATGATGAGGGAAGGGCAACCCTTGGGGTTCTTCAAACGCCTTAAAATGATGCATAAAAAGAGGTGGTAAAACTTCTACATTCTCCTGTTGTTCCCTGGGAGAGACAATGGAGGAGTGTGCAGTCACCTTTCTGCCTTGTTTTTTAATACGTTTGCCCCTGTGGTGATAACTCACTATTGGAGAGGAAATTGAGTGTAGTTCTTGTAGAGTACATGTTTGGCAATAATGAGTCACTTCAGGAATGTCTACCTCATCCTTACCTGATGCATCGATCACTTCTGGCATATCGACCTCATTGTCTTTATTGTTGTGTCTTTATTGTTGTGAGAAGGTGCGCCAAGCACTTCGGACACAACTACCTCATCTTTAGTGCTATCATCAGGTGTATCTATCACTATGTCTACCTCAATTGCATTTTCGTCGTTGGGAGAACTACAAGGAATAGTTGCATCTGAAATATATAGTGCAGGTGTAATACATTGATGATTGCAAACAAATTTCTCATCGCAATGATAGCAGAGACCTTTTGCTTGTCGTTCTTTCATTTCTTCAAAACTAAGATGTTTAATTGGTAGGGTTGGGTTAAGTTTGGGGGTTGTGTAAGTACTTTGTGCCTTTCCTTTATGCGTAGATTTGGGGGCAATGTAAGTGGTTTGAGATTTCCCCATAGGTGGTTTCCCTAATTGACGTTGTGCGTTGATTTTATCTTCAACTAATTTTGCCAATCCAATAGTCTGCATCATGGTATAGGGTTTGAACTTTGTCACCTCTATTTTAATTTCTTCTTTCAATCCTTTGATGAAGCAATATATGAGAAATGCTTCACCCCACCCTGTGTTGTGTTTGGTGATATCCTTAAATCGAATTTCATACTCACGCACAATAGTGTTTTGACAAATATCTTTGAGCAATTCCCACATGATTGGGTCCCACATGGCTCTGATACCAAATGGTAAGACCCCAAGGTCTTATTGTAAATATATTAATAAATTAATGTAAATGTAATCGCAAGCCACTCAAAGGGGGCTCCCTTGTAATCGCTTTGCCGCTATAGGGGGCTCCCTCCTTGCCACTTATAGGGGGCTCCCTCTTTAGAATCTATGCTTCTTATTCTTCTTCTTTGATGATTTGTGTGAATGGCCAACCTAATATATATATCTACCCTAAAGCTACATTGGTGAAGAGACGTGATGGTTCACGTTATGAAGAGACGTGATGGTTCACATTATGAAGAGATGTGATGGTTCACTTTATGAGTTAATAATATAATAATTAAATGATTAATAATACTAACTAATACTAACTAATAATGTTAGGATGGAGGATCCTAACATCAAAACGCTCAAGTACTTGACAGAAGTTTGTCAAACGATCATCCCCAGTCTTGTTATGCACCAAGATGTCATTGAGGTAGACAATAATAAATTTGCCAAGATGGGACCTGAACACATCATTGATGATGCACATAAACATGGTGGGTGCATTGGTGAGAACAGAAGGCATGACCAACCACTCATAAAGCCCAAACATTATCTTGAAGGATGTTTTCCAAACATCATGGAGCTCCATTCAAACCTGATGATATCAAAAGTTAGGTTGATCTTAGTGAAGCACTTAGCTCCTTAACGTAAAGATCATCAAGCTAGGGAAGCAAATAGTGGTTCCTCACAATAATTTTGTTAACAGGCTGATAATTTGGCACTAAGCATCATATAATGCAAAACAGACCTAACTCTATCTTGAAAGGAAAGAGTAAGACTTCGTAATGCAACCTATGAAAAGTGGGGGACAATAACCTTAAACATAGGTAAGCTAGAGATTATAGTGCATGCAACAAAAAATGGTGTTTTGGAATCTCTATAGGGTGTCTAAAGTTTTAGAAACATAGCATACAAAGATAACTATGGCAAATAATACTGATTCAATAAATACGACAAATAATAACAATTAATTATTGAAAATAACACAACACCATGCTAAGTACATGCCAAAATAAAATCCTAGGGCACTAGGGGTTGTCACTAACTGCAATAATCCATGATAAGGAATGAAGATAATATTGCAAGGAAGAGCCAAGATCATTGGCAATGACAACTTCAATAGTTTAATATGTAGATCACCTACAAAATGGAACCGGTATGAGGCCTTGATCTCCTCCATCCAGATGTGAAGCCCGTAGTGTGAACAGGAAGAAGGCAAATGATAAATAAATGCAAATGCAACAAATAACAACACTAATGGAGCACTAGGAATCCCAAATGATGACAAGCATTCAGCACAATAATTGACAAAAGGAGCTAACTGATAGTAGCTTGAGAGTTCATGTGAAATGCAGGGCATGTGTCTACCATGAAAATCAAGTTTGTCTATTAAAATGAGGAGAGGAGGGTATATAAGGTGTGTGGTGTAAATTTGGCCCTCCTTGCAATTAATATACATTGTTCATCTCTAATAGCAGCAAAGGCAGGTAAACAGTAGCAAAAATAAAAACAACCAAAAGGGTTTGAGACATGACTAAATAATTATGTGCCTATGATGACAAGTGGGATGGGCCAGCAATCTAACAATAAGGTGAAAAATAAGTGGATCATGCGACTGTGAGACACAAAAGAGGGATGAGAAGATGAAGCTAGAATGAAAGCAATGATTGTCATAGTAGAACCATAATCGACCCCAAAATTATGATGCAGTCCACCCTTGTCATTTGAAGGGAGACCGAGGCACCATACCATGACATAAAAAGCATTAGTAATTTTGATGACATAAAACTGCCATTAATTATGCTCTCTTTTTTTCATTACAGGGACAACACATCTACAAGGTGAAGTGCGAGGCTGAATCTTGATGTCCTCCAGCAACTGCTAGATTTGGTGCTCTATCCCAACACTCCCAATGGATGTAGTAATGGTGACTGATTGGGAAACTGAGATCCCAACATAAGCTCAATGGCATATTAAATGGACCTCAAAAGGAGAAGCCCTTTATGCTCCTCTAAAACATTAAGTATGAATTAGGGATTGGACTGCTCATGGTGACAACTTGTAAGTATTGTCTTTCTTTAATTCTCTATTGATTCAAAGAATAAAATTTTTGTATAAATTAAATTGTCTAATTGCAGGCCTTCTAGAAAGCAAAAAACTAACAAATGAAAAAATTTAATTTATACACTGCTATATTTTTTGCGCTTTATGTCTTGTGAAAGCCATCAAAAACATTCTTGTGATCATATTGATATGGTTCTCCAAGTAGCAAATTGTAACAATCCAGGTTTACACGGGGACGCGTCCCCGGTACGGGGGGGGGGGATGGCATCGGGGAAGTTTCCCGGCAGCGTCCCCCAGGTGGCCATCCTCTACAGCTGGGCAACTCCTGCCCAAAAAAAAAATTAAAAAAATATATATACAAACTTAAATTTAAAAAAAAAAAACTGTCATATTTGAACAGTTAGGAGTAACTGTCATTGCTTACATGGTGGGAACAGAACATTGGTGGTTGTCAATGTTTAAATATTACTTTAGTGATTGGACAGCAGTGCAGAATTGCTAGAGACTGAACAGTAAAGCTGTCTTGCTTTTATAATTTATATTGAGGGCTGTAAACTGATGACTGTCTTGATTGACCATTGATGGCTGAAAAAACAGATAACTATCTTGCCTGAACATTGATGACTGAGAAAAGTGAAAACCAATGACTATCTTGCTTGAACATTGATGGCCAAAAAGTAAAAACTGAAAAATGCCTGTGTTTGAACATTGGTGACTGAAAAAAAAATAAAAAATGATAGTCTTTGCTTGAACATTGGTGGCTGAAAAAATGATGACTGTTATTGTTTGAATGTTAAAAGCTGAACAGTGTGGCATTCATTACTTGAGCAATAGCAACTATTTTGGTTAACTGTTAGAGATTGCACTTGATATCCTTGGCTGAACCTTTAAGTTATATTTGTTGAAATGGCTGCACTTAGTAATAGGCTAATAGCTGAGTTCATTTCAGATTGAAACATGTTTTATGAACATACTTTTTAAGTTTTTAGTATTTTTCATTTTTGTTGTGTGTAGAATTTGTAGATTATTCTAAATTTCTAAAAAAAATCATAGTATTATACCTGCCATCCCCCCAGCCGTCCCACAACCGTCCCCGAAACCCGTCCCCCAACCGTCCCTCGCTGTCCTTGAAACCCGTCCCCCCGTCCCCCAGTCCCCTAGGCTCGTGGAACCCAGTAACAATCCAATGGAGTGACATTGCATTCAATTGCGTCCTACAAGAATGGCTCAATGACATATATCACAAAACACTAGTGAGTGACAAGTGTAGATTGCTCCTCCTTGGCAGATCCCAATTGCTACTTGCATGTATGCTTTTTAGTTGGCAAATGAAAATCATCCACTTTCCGAGAAATCAAGCTCTTTTGACTAGTATTATCAAGGATTACCTCCACCAATTTGTCCTTTGATTTGGCAGTTATATTCAAATAAAACTCCTTGATTCTTGGCATCTAATTATTTGGCAATGAGAACAAGCTAACGGTTAGAAATGTTGGAATTGATTATCTCGATTGTTGAATCTTCATGACATGGCTCCGGCTTCAGTTGCAATTACAACTAGAGTCAACCTAAAAGGGCCTTGGTCTTCTCTGATTTCAATACACAACATGCTTGTGTGAAATATCAACACACTTATGATAAGTACAAGAATCTTGCTATTGGCAAAACCTTTAACAAAGCCACTTGGTGAAGAATTGTTGTTCTCAGATAGGTTGGTAAGGTTTGAGGAGTCGATCTTTGAATACAACTATAGCTCAACTAGAAGGCCTTCATTGTCTCTGACTTCAAGCACAACATTCTTTTATAAAATATCTGATATACTTATGATAAACACAAAAATCTTCTCATTGCCAAAACCCTGAGTGAAGCCACTTTAAGAAGAACTCCCATTCTTGGATGGGTTGGCAAGTTTTGCGTAGTTGGATCGGAGTGATGTACTCTTTGTTGCCTAGATTTCACCTTTAGAGCAATTTCATAAGCATGCTTTAAGGAATTAATGGCAATAAGCTCTATCTCCTATCAGAGAATAAGAAAACAATATGGCTACAAATCTGATGCAACGACCATTGTAGAGGTCAACCATGTCGAAGTTGATATATATTGTCTAATTGACTAGACAGATTTTTTAAAAATATGAAGACAATCAGCTACTCATCATACCTCACTCATATGAGCTCCAAATGAGACAAAATTTCGAAGATTATTGACATCATAGCCCATAAGCCTGTAAAAAATCAGCTCAAAACTCATCCATTTAGGCCCCCAAAAATCCAAGAAACAGTTCAGCCATGAAATTTGCAACGTATGGACTGAGATAATAGCATCCAAACTAAAAAATGGCCAAGAGTTTAGAGGAATACGACTAATGGGAAGCATTACACATTACCCCCAGCATCTCTACACTTTCAAGAAACCTTATGAACCAAGAAACATTAGTTACTACCAGATATGGAAGAGAATGGAACTAGATGAAATTGGCTAAAACTAGGAAGAGGGAAGGGTAATTTTGGAACGAAGAACAAGGACAGGTGATTTCTAACAAAGGAAGAGTAAGAAAATCACTGAGAGACACAATTCGAGGATGCAAAAAATGCATAGCAGCTGCACATCACAGCACAGGCCAATGTGATGGAAAATGGTTCTTGTATTTCTCTATTTTGCAAAGAATATGAAAATCCAATGATTAATCTGTAAACTTTACTCCCCAAGAGGGTTATTCCCGCATTAAATCACCGTGTCATTGCTTGTGTGTGTGTGTGTGTTTCTCAGCATTTCAATAGTTCACCTGCATTTTACTTTGTTCTATGGTACTCACAAAGTTCATGTGGTTTTCGTGCTTGGAAACTAGCAAACTTGAGCTAGAAGTCAACGCTAATTGGACATGGTAGTGTACTATTCCATTATGGCATGTTGTATGGTTGGTTAATATTTGCATCAAGAGCTTTACAGACTCTTCAGACTCTGTTTTTATCTTTAAAAAATAAGTATTTTTATGAAAGAGAAGTTTAATGCAAAATACAGATTTCACTATGGATTAATGACTAGTTTCATAAGAGTCCAAGTGAAACTAAGTGAAAAAGCACTTCAAACTTTGTAAACAATCTGATTTTTCCATTGGTGAAATTTCAGATCCTGGAACATATCTGCCATTTGATCCATGAGTTTCAACTGAATCTCATTCTGTTGTTGTTGTCAATCATTTAGCTCTTGGGTAAAGAAACTAATCAAGTCAGAGTTTTGGGTCGAGCTGCCTTGCCTAACCATCATAAGCTACGATAAAGGGCCGAAAACAGAAAACAGAAAACAGAAAACAAAAAACAAAACACAGACCCCTAGAAGAAATAATCTGCAAGACATAAATTGAAGAAAGCTTCCTATACTTGTCTGATCTCCTTTAAGCAACAAGGATTGATCACAAAATGTTGCTGCTGGAGGCACTGAATTTAGAACAGCAAAGTAGACGACTATTCAAATGGCACAGCTGAATGCATGCAGAAAATTTTGTCTGCAGCGAAGAATCGCAAAAGGTGAATGCTCGCATGCAGAAAAAAAAACGGTTGCTCAGCCAAAAATAAAGAAAATTATCTGCTACTATATGGATCAGCAAATGCAAAAAATGACAAGCAACATACTAGGTTCACAGAACAGCAGGTGGCAAACAGTCACAATCGAGATCAACTTGAGTCTGAGCAAAGAGGTACTCAACAAGGACGGAAAGCAAGTTTAACAAGGAGGTATCTAGAGAACTTGACAAGGCTCTGATACCCAATGATATGACCCTGTAGTAATATTTGAAAACAGAATGCACAAATAGATATGAAAAGGAAAGAAGGTAGTTGCCAAAACTGATGACATACACTCTTCACTAGTGAGGTATAAATACATTTACAAAGATAGGTTGAATGATTGCAAACTGTCTTTGAACTGGGTAGGCATAGACACTTCAATTAATCTAATTCACATGCAACTAATGAACTAAATGTGTGCATGAACATCTCATTCAGTCCAACTAAGACAAACTGGACATGCAAACTTAGACTCCTTAGTTTCTAACTGAGATGAATTGGACATGTAAACTAAAACACTTGTGCACTATTCTAAGTGTACAAGGTGGAATGTACAATGTAAAGATAATCACAAGGATGGAGACCATCATTAATCTCATTAGTTGACTCCTCTCAATGAATACCAAATGCTTCAAGTTCTTCTTTGACATCAACAACTGTAAATAGATGATGATTATAGATTCACAACAATTGAGAAAGCTTTCTGCAACATCTTCATTGTCAACCTTATGTTTGTACAAACTCTAAAGCTCAAATTTTCACTAACATCTTCATGAACTCCACCATTTGTATCCTTTGTCACGGATCCCTTGACCAGCTCTTCAACTTCCAATGACCACTTCTTTTGATCCATGTCATGAAGCACAAAATACTCAAACAAACTGCTTTCATGGTCTTTAGAAGATTCTTCTTTATAATTTTGACGGAAGCCCCGATATCAATCAATATGGGCTAATAGATACTCTACTTCCCTGACATAGTCTTTCATTGTTGAGGCTTCTCCTAAAGACCACGAATGTGGCTCAGATATGACTGTTATATACCTAACTATCATCCTGCTGTACTACTGTAAACCATAGTTGGAAAACTTGCAATTCGAAATAAACTCGGCACCCCAATTTTGGAGATTTTATCGGCAACTTAGAGAACTCGGCCAAAAAAAATGAAGAAAATTTTTCAATTTAAAAAAAAAAAAACATTTTAAACGATTGTAGAGCCAGAAAGCTAATTTTATATTAGATATTCATCAAAAAGAGCAAAATTACAATTCATGATCATCAAATCCAACAAAATACATCATAGTATCACACAAATGCAAAATTTCAAAAATATAAAGCAGTTTTTAAACTGTTTTTCATTTCCAAATTTATGTGGATGTAGCTGAAATTTTGAAACTCCTCTAAATATAGAAAAACATTAATTTCAAAATTATTAACAATGAAAATCTATAAAAAAATTGTTCACCGTCGACGAGAAGAAAAAATACAAAAATAAGGCCAAATGGCCTTTTAAAAAAAAAATCCCGCCATTCATGAGAAAACGACAAGAAATAGCGAGAAATATCACCGCGAGTTGGGAATTTTCTCAGCGCCGAGAAAATTTAAAAAAAAAACTCGCCGCCCGCAATTTCTCACGAGTTTTGCAAGAAATTGTAGGAAACCGACGATTTTTTTAACTATGCTGTAAACATAATAGAAATTAAGCGCTAGAAAATGATTTGTTGCAAATATAACATCATAGAATAAGTTAATTAGGAGTTACACCCATGTAAAAGTGATTGGCAAACAGTTATTAAAACAAACCCAATAAAGCTGCAAGCTTACTGCAGTGGTAAGGGCTTTGGCCTCTCTTTGAGAGGTCCACGGTTCAAACCCCACTCAGTATGAGGGGACCAGGATCCCTCGAAAAAGCCTCTGTAAACTCATTGGAAAAAAAAACAAACCCAATAAATCTTAAGAAAATATATAGATTTTATCAACAAAATTGTCCAACACGATTTGCAGGTCCATCATGTGGTATCAAAGTGGGATATCAGATTCCAGGGACACGATATGATAAAGGAGGATGCCAATACGATGGAGGGCATATGACAGGCATTAAAAGCTATTCTTCCTCGCCAAATCAAAGATATCTTGAAAGCAGATGTCTTGAAGACAAGGCAGGCATTATCATTTTTCTTCTCAGGCCATTCTGAGATGATATCCATGTTGCTAAAGGAAAATACAGCAGGGCATTGTGTTTTTTGAGCATACATTAAGTTTGCGTATGTTGATTCTGCTGGAGAAAGTGTTGATGGAAAAAAGAGTGTCCAATGTCTACGACCAACTTTCTCCTGCATTCTCAATCATGAAGGAGCACACAATCGTCTGAAGATCGAATAGGTTGAACCTTGATTGAACCTTCAAAGTTTTGTTAAATACTTGGTGTTTGTTTAGAAATTGTGCATTGACAAATGATTTGTTGCAAATAATTACAACATCATAGAATAAGTTAGTTAGGAGTTATACCCGTGTAAAGGTGGGTGGTAAATGGTTATTAAAACCAACCCAATAATTCTTGTGAAAATACACATTTTATCAATAAAACTTGTCCAACACCATTTGCTTGTACATCATGTCGTATTAGAGTGGGATATCAGATTCAAAGGACACCAATACAATGGAGGAGGATGCCAATACGATAAGGGCATGTGAGAAGCATTAAAAGTCATTCTCCCTCGCCAAATTAAATATATCTTGAAAGCAGATGTCTTCAAGACAAGACAAGCATTATCATTTTTCTTCTCAGGCCATTCCGAGTAGATATCTATGTTGCTAAAGGAAAACACAGCAAGGCACTGTGTTTTTTGAGCATATGTTAAATTTGTGTTCATTGATTTTTGCTAGAGGAAGTGTTGAAGGAAAAGAGAATGTCCAACTCTTTTTCTGCATTCTCAATCATGAAGGAGTGCACAATTGTATGAAGATCAAATAGGTTGAACCTGGATTGGACCTTTGAAGTTTTGTTAAATATGTGTTGTTTGTTTAGACGTGGAAACGATTGTTGTTACCACTCGTTGCTGAACAAAATTGGCAAGAGGGGTGCTTTGTGGCCGTTTTCAAAAGTTCTAATGGAAGGTGTGCACTTAAATGTTCATGCTTTGGAAAACTAGACAAGGAAGACACAAGAATTAATAAACATCAGTATCAAAAAATGTAGGGATCAACAATGCTAATTCTGTGGTTTTGTTCCACCCAAACACCATGGAGAAATTACAAACCTTCCACACTGACACAATTCTCATTAAGAGGAAGAAGAGAAAGGACACGATTTGCATTGCCTTGGTGAACGAAGATGTGTGAGGTGCCAAATATTAGAATGAATTAGGTCGTGCACTCCTATCTGAGGGTTCGTCTCGACAACATTGTTTTTGTTCACTAGTGCCACGACCTTGATAATACCATTGAGACCAACACCAAGAATTTGTTCGATGTATATTTAAAACCTTATTTTTTGAAAGCATATCAACCTGTGAAAAAAGGAGATCTATTCCTTGTGAGGGGTGGTATGCATAATTTGGAGTTCAAAGTAATCGAGACAAACACTAAAAAGTATTGTGTTGTTTCTCCTAATAATTTTCTATGAAGAAGACCCTATAAAGCAAGAGGATCAGTGTAGGCTAATGCAAAAATGTCATTTCTAGGTTTATTGTCTATAGGATGTCGCAAAGTCTGACAGATCCAAAATGCATTCATCGCACAAAAGTGATGTTGCTTTGTTTGTTCATAACGGTGCTGGTATTGCAAGGCACCATTAGCACGGAGAATTTCGGCACACCTAGCCAAGATTTCACTAAGATCTGTGTTGGAGTGGTGTTCCCCCTACATGTTGAAGTTGGTGGCATCAAGCTTTCTCTATCGGGTTTGTGAAGATGATTCCCACCAAGCACATAGTGGAAACATTCTCGAAGTACCTGCCTCTAGGGCATTTCACCATGAGAGACGTGCCAAATCATGGCCATGGGTATGATCAAGAGCTTCCAAATCTGGACCAGAAAGGCGATGAATAACATTGAATGTTGAATGTTTCTACAAAACAACAGGTAGGAAAAAATTGGTGGGAGATTTTTTTTTGAGGAGGAAAAGAAACTTTTTCTTATCCCATATTGACCAGACAACAAGCAGTTTGGTGTTTAAACTTTATATAACATAATCATCTTCATTAAACCGGGCCTCTTTAAAACAAATTTGAAGTTATTGAAGTTAATTAGTGATGAACAGTTAGAAGTATTTGCTCTTGGCCATCTCTGGAGCAGATCTGAACTAGCATGTTTTTGTACCTTTGGAGAAGAAATGTTTTAGAAGAGGTGCAAATATTACCCCACATGCATCCACTAAAGGGTAAGTTAAAAAGTTTATATAGTATAACCATTACATAAAAATGTTGGAGTTGATTTAGGAAGCTGATGATGGTGGACTGGGAAACTTCTAATTTTAAACTTTAAAAGTAAATGTTAATTTGCATAAAACCTATTGATATACACTCATTTATAGTCATTAGAAAGCTCTTGTTCAGCCCAGTACAATAGATATATTTTGGTTTTTGTTGAAGTGAATATGTCAGCTTTTATATACACTAAAAGAAGCAGATCATTGTGCCAACAATTTGAAGACCATATGATCAAGAAATTACTCAGATTGAGGGGGGGCACACAATTGATCCCAATATGATTTGATCCATTTCAAACATCCAAGTTGCAAGAAGATGAAGAATGCTTTGTTTATTGCCATCAGAGACACTGCTTCATTTGAAGAGAAGTGGAGGCCCATGCCACACTTCAGGATGTGAATAGTTGAGTTCATTCCTATTCATCAAGTTTTGCAGCTCAGTGAGGACCAATCCGACCAACTGTCTATATTCACTTTGTAATGGACTTTTTTACTTGTGAATGGTTGTGTTTATGTCCCTGTCTATGAATGTAAGTCCTATAAGGAGCCTTTCAATTGAGATTGAGGAAGAGTTTCAAGCACTCCTTAGGCAAATTCAGTGCAATCTTCAAAACAAGACCAACTAAAAGGAGAAAGTTTCACAATACAGTGAGACCATTTACATTATGGTGAACAAGTGAATTTCTTCCAATCCAATTACCAGTGTTCCTGCCCCTATATGGAACATGATGTAATAAGGGGGGAATGTTGGAAATATAACATCATAAAATAGGTAGGTTAGGAGTTATACCTGTGTAAAGGTGGTTGGTAAACAGTTACTAAAACCAACCCAGTTAATCTTGTATAAATACATATATGTTATCCATGAAACTTGTCCAGCACCATTTGCTGGTCCATTATGATTAAGTCTGATTCTGGAATGATATTATATATATATATATATATATATATGAGAGAGAGAGAGCTAGAAAATATGAAACAACATAGATATCTAATATTCCAAATTGTTCGGCAAAAAAGAAAAGAGCTGTATAACTTATCTATCCTACGAATTTCTACTTAGCTGAAAATAGTGAGGAAAAGATCTCTAAATTTTGTGACATATAATTATTGTCATTAACATCTTTTAGCCTAATAAAGTCCATTACAAATGCTACACATACTTCACTACTAAGCATTTTATAAGTTGCTTTAGTTGAAAGAAAAATGACATGTCAGAAACTATAAAGTTCTCCTTGTTTATTTTTGAACATTCTGCCAAAACAACAAATCAAAACCTCAAAACCTTACTATAATTAAGTTGTTCTGTCTAGATTAATGAATATTAATTTTAGAAGGGGCAATCATATTATGGAGATTAATGAAGAACCTCTTGCCAGATTCAGAAAACTATAAAGTCAGTAAAACTATTTAAGCAAGAATGTATATAAACACACACACATGTGCACATAAAGTTCTGGAGAATAAAACATCCTTTCACAGCTCTCTTTGATTTGATAAAGAACTCAAACATTATAACACCTTTGCTTACACTATTGCTCTCAGAAAAGCAAACACACACAATCTGAAGAACAAAATTGAGCAGGACAAGTTCACTAGAGCCTTAAAAAAATAATATCAACCATTCAAACCCATGTCCAAATGTCAACAGCGGCCACTTCCACTTCCAATGTTTTCAAACCCTTAATTTGGGCATTTTTAGAGCATTTTAGCCACCTATAGTTGGTTCCAAACTTTTTAATTATTAATTCCTATTATTGTTTGTTGTTAAACGATCCAACATACAATTAAATCCCTCTCCCTCACCCCTTTTCTCATAAATCAGATGGGGGAGACGCACAAAAAAAAAAGGAAAAGAAAAATGGCTTCATGTTGGAGACTCTTCCTAAACCTTAAGCACGCAAATGCTAAAAACTCAAGAAAATGGCTTGGAGAATCTCCCTTATCCTTAATCACCTGTTTCAAACGTACATACTCTGATGTTCATAGAAAATCCAAAACCTTAATCAGGTTAAAACCCGAATACCACTAGAATTACCGAAAAAACCCATATGACAGCACAAAGTTTCCACAAGCCCAATATCTGAATAAGTGCAAAGAGGTCTTACCCACATTATTTGTTCAGAAAAGCATGCATAACCTAAGGCCATGCCTCATAATAGATAGGGCAAAGTGCAAACCTTCTTACATCCAAGAGAGTAAGCAGATCAACAAGCCCTAATTTACCCACCAGCTTCGTTACAAATTCAATATCCAAAGGAGGTGCAAACTTGAAACAACAAGCCCTAATTTACCCACATCCTCCAAGCAAACCTAAGGATTCGAACACGTGGCAGCCATGATAACTCTTCAGAATTTAAAACTAGACCACAACCCACACGATTTTTTCAACTTATATTCATGTAACCATTTTTTTATTAGTGTTCTGTAAGACCCAAACCCACACCTCAACTTCTGTAATTTCTGAGAATCTCCTACACTGCCCAGCAAAACCTCGTTCCCAAATGGGAAAAAAAATACCTAACAAAGAAGATATTGGGAAGCTCATGGGATTGGGGCAAGTGTTTTGGGTGGACCCTAACATTTTTATTATAAACTCACTCAATTCAATACTGATTTTTAACGAAACTTCAATACATTATACCATACTAACAACATCAGGATGTAATCTGAGAGTATGAAATGTTTCAATACCATGGGCTTACCTGAAACCTTGACATCTCCTCTTCAATGAGGTTGTTGGCCTGAACAACCGGGACGCTGCAGTATTCCACACAGTTGCTTATCTCCTGTTGATTTCTCTGCCTATCGAAGCACTCGTAAGCGCATTTGAAGTAGGCTTGCTGAAGAGTGAAGTTGACGTGGTCCTGCACTCCCGAGAGCTGCTGCTGCACCGCTGTGTTCACATCCTCAACTGATCTCCTCACTCGTTCTGCAATAATCCTCTCTTCTGCTGAATAACTCATTTTTCTAAATGAAGAGAATCCTTCGATGGCCGAGACGTATGGGGGCTTTTGAGAGGTTTAGAAAAGGGCTACTGTTTTGAGGGAGTTCTTCAAATAGGGCAGAAACATGTGGGATGCCTAAATATTTGGAAACTATCAATTTTTTTTTATACATAAGAGGATAATTTTTTTTTTTTTTTAACAACTTGTTACAAAATCAAAATCAAATCACATTACCTCGGAAAATTTCTACGTGAAGGTTTTCTTTTTTATTTTTATTTTTGGGTAAAGTTAAGCACCAACGGGAACATAACAATTGTTGACTGTTGAGTGAGTTGAAGGATAGTACAATTTTGAATGGGGATTCTTTTTTATTTTTGGGTAAAGTTAAGCGCCAACGGGAACATAACAATTGTTGACTGTTGAGTGGGTTGGAAGGATAGTACAATTTTGAAATTTTGAATGGGGATTCTTTTTTATTTTTGGGTAAAGTTAAGCACAACGGGAACATAACAATTGTTGACTGTTGAGTGCGTTGGAAGGATAGTACAATTTTGAAATTTTGAATAGGGATTAAGGTAGAATATTCTACACATACTTTTAAACATGGTTTTTATGACGGACGAACTGGACGGATGCATAGGGATGAGCAGTCTCCTCCTAACTATGACTCTTTGTAAAGCTGAGAGCTATACTTATCAATAGAGAATTTAATACAAAGCTACCACACACTCACTCCCTCATACACTCGTCCACACCACGGTTTGAACCCTGGACCTCTCGAAGAAGAACCAAAGCCCGCATCGTTACACTGCACCCTAAGTGCATATATACATATATTTTTAATTGAAACTATATGAATTATTTTTTTTATTTTGTATAAATAAAGACAGGTTTTATTTGTATTTCATCTTAATCATATAGTGGTGATCTTGATCATATAATGGTGTTACAATAACTCGGTGAACTTGGTGCTTAGTCATTGACTTTGCAGACATTTTAAAACTATTTTATTTTTATTTTTTTGTTTATTAGGTTAGTGTGAGAAACCCTTGCGATTTATGCTCAAGGTTGGGCATCTCCATTCCAACCATGACCTCTCATAAGGGTGAGAGTTGAACTTATTAATAGGGGCCAAACACAGCCATACACACACTCCCTCACACCCTTGTCCACACCATGGTTTTAACCTCAAGAAAAGCCAAGACCCAAACCCAAACCGTTGCATTGTCCTCCCGAGACTTAATATATACATATTTATTATAAGTATATTAATTATTTTTTTATTTTTATTTTTTTATTGGAACCAACAATTATATTCAATAAAAATAAAAGGTTACAATAAAAAAGATCTAAAAAGATCACAGCTCGGGGTGGAAGGCCACCTATATGATTAAAATTAGAACCAGCCTTTAAAAGGCGGATACGCAACATAATTAAGCATAGAGAAATTAACTAGAGTAAAAAAACTTTAATTTGTAGAACTATTACTCTAGGCACCAAGTAGGCTTATTGCTCCGTCATCTTGCGTCTCTTCAAAGCTAACGTCACAAAGTTGTTGGAATTGTTGGGTCAAATGGGTGAAACCATTTTTCGGGTAGATTGTCTCCATATTCTTTCCCTTGTCGAGGATTATGAAAATGTCAAAACCGCACAAAAAAGGAGGGATCTTTAGATTTTGCTTCCTTCATAGGAACCGCCAATTCTATTAATGATGTTTATGCATCCAACGACATATCCTCGTCGCTGCTAAGATACTCCCAACTGAATCAGGAACATAACTGCCCAACTGAACATTGGTCATATGAAGTCACTTCTTTGGAGTGGCATCTTCTTCTGCAGATCCCCTTCTTGGGTTTCAAGAGTGCCTTGCGTTAACCGGGGGAATGTACTAGAGGACTAGTTGGTTGGGCAGACTGTGAAGCAACCACTATTACATCCCTTGGGGTATGAATTTGTTGAGACTAAGGAGTCTCATTATTGGCAGTTTCAACTAGGGGACTAACTTTTTCCTTTTCATACCATTTTTCTATCGGCTTTGAGACATGTGTTGACTTGGACTGTGTACCTTTAGAAGCAGCCAAACGTGCATTTTTATGCCCTCCCACAATCATCCAACCATCCTCCTGAGGTTGAGGAGTGGGTGCACTCGGTGTGGTGGGGCTCTACTTGTCCCTGTTATGCACCATCAAGGGATAATATTTGATCTTGTGTGCTAAGGACTGACACCGAAAACATGTGTTGGGCAAATTAATGTAGAGGATCCATTGGGATAGCATGGTGTCACCAATTTGTATGTCGATAGTCTCCTTATAGTCTCCTTAAGATCTCGAGAAATATCAATCTCAATGCAAACATGTTTTTGAGGGCGTGCATGGAAAAATCAATCTGCCTCCACTAAAATGACACACCCTAGAGGGGTGGCTATGTGATTGAGAAAGGGCCACAAAGGTAGAGGGAGTCTTGGGAATTCCACCCACACAGGGACTTTGGTAGATCTTTCCTCAAAAACAAAAAAGTCATGGGTCCAAGGAGAAAAAACAAGTAGAGAGCTTCTCATGTACCAAGGGTCATGCTCGTAAATCGCCTTAGCATGGGTTGTTTCTGCAAAGCAAAACAAAAAAGGTCCTTTGTAAGGTTTTGAGCAATCATTAGCTTGACTCCATGAGGAGTCCAAGCTGCATTAACTCAGGAAGGGAAGATTCATTAGGGTTGTGTCCAACGAAATACCCGATAAGGGTGAATGATTCTAAACAGTGACATGCAAAATCAAATTTAGGTAATGGAAGAATTACATTAGGAGAATGAGGGTTACCTTGTGGACCATTCTCAGCACAAACCTACATAGTCAATTGAGAGGAGCCATTATCGTATGCATTCCCTTCTGTAGTGCCAATGTTGTGCATTGGTCCGCCAGGGTTGGGGACCATATTGATACTCAAAACCCTAGCCCAATCTCCATCACTTGTCGTAGTTGAAACCTTGGCTTCGCAAGTATAGAGTACTATTGTTCCTCGATAAACTTTTTTACTTCAAGTACTATGTTTTATAGAGTACTATTTTTATTTTCATTTTTGTTAAAAGGGTTTTTTATTACTTATAAGTAAGAAGGCTACATCGTCGGCCCTTCCAAGTAAACAGGGTTTTTATCCAAAATTTTATAGAAGAGCAATAACTATATCTTAAATGTTGGAGTATATTACATTATTTGATTCATGCTAATATACCCCCGTGGCACCTTCATGGGACATCTTCTAAATATTAGACTAGGTTTGAGTCTTAGATTAGAGTATGAGTAATATTTTATGTAATGTAATAATGTGCAAAAAATGCATGTGTTATGTAAGTGTGTATGTACAGGAAATGCACAAGTGTCATGTGAATAAGTATTCAAGTGTAATGTGAGTATATGTGCACAAGTGTCTTTAGCTTATAGTATGTTAAGTGAAGAGTCATGTCTAGGTGTGCATACAAGATAGAGTCAAATATGCAAGCGTCAAGTAGAGAATCCAAGAGTCATGATACTTGGAAAGGAATTGGCAAGTATCCAAAGAGTTATTCTACAATGGCTATATATTGCTCCATAGAGGGTCATATTGATATATAGAATAATTTATCAATATCATCAAGTGTAGAGAGACAAGTGTTATATTTGTAAGAGAAAGAGGAGTAATATGTTAGAGTATATTACATTATTTGGTACATGCCAATGTACCACCTTGGGTACATAACTAGAGTAGGAGTTTACTTTAGAGTAAGGTTTGAGTTACTTCATGCAATGTAATAAATGCACAAGTGTTAGAATGTGCAATGATGTAAATGTGCATGTAGTCCACATGTACATGAGTCATAGGATAAGGTAGATGAAGAGTCATGGGTAGAGTAAATGCCAAGGCACATATCTTCCTATATATAGGCCTTTAAGGTATAGAGTAGAGATGAGAGAGACAATGTTACTATAGAGAGTTAGATTATAGTAGTGAGTAGGTACAATGTAGTTCTTCATTTAAAATTTTGGAGTGTTCAAGTCCTCCATTATATTGCATTGTACTATTTTTGTGAGCTTTCATTAATGGCATATTACTGAGTTATTGCAGAAGTTTATCTCATTATTTTCCTGCATATTATAGTGCCATTATCATATAGTTATCATAGCTTACTTATTTTACATCTTGTGGTTGCATTTCCTTTAATATACATCCTCAAAAGCTAACAGTGGTATCAAAGCACATGGTAGATCGATAGGAAATAGGGAGAGCCACAAGAGAGATTGAGAGGAGTTCAAAAATCTCATTTTTAAAATTTTTGAAAATTGCATTTGGCTAGAGTCTTTCCACAAGGTTGCAAAAAAACTCGTGAAGACTAGGACTCAACATTGATTCCACTAGATTGACAAATCAACTAGTGAAGATTGATTATCTCTAGATTTAGAGTTTCTTCCATTACAGTTCTAATACTTTGTTGCAGGAAAAGGAGATTCAAAGAAAGTTGGGAAGCTTCCTACAAAGAGCTAGGAAGAATATCTTCTTTGGAATCAATCCAATAGCTAAAGCAACAAATGAAATATCAAAGATTTGGAGGCCTAAGAAAAAGGTCCCATTACCATATTGTAGACCTATAGATTGTAGAAGAGAGAAAAGGCCAGAGGAGCCTTATTGCAGATTGAAGGAAGAAGAGACTCCAGAGAAGAGTCCAGGAGAATATTGGAGGTTGGTGATCTCCATTGAAGATTGAAGACTACAGATTGTAGATTGAAGGAGAGGAGAAAACAAGCTCAAGAAGCTGAAGAGACCCACAAGAGGTCCCATTGAAGAACTTCCAGTTTTGGAATATTGAAGATTGAAGAAGGACTAGCAAAAGTCCTGTTCCAGATTTTAAAAGCAACAGATTTTAGAGATCCAAGAAGGAGATCTCATTGCAAAACTTCCACAGTAGAATATTGAAGAAAATGTCTCATTGAGAAGACCAGAGAAGTTGCAAGATTGAAGACCCTAGAGAAGAGGTCTCAAGGAGAAAGAAGGAGAAGGCTAGGAAAGCCTTATTACAGTTTGAGAAGGCCATTGAAGCAGATTTCAGAGAAGGCCATTGAAGGAGTTCCTAGGAGAACTCATTGGAGAAATTTACTAGCAAGGAGGAGTTCTTGATAGAGCAAAATTTGGGACAATTATCACCATCCGACAACAAGCCCAAAAGGAGAAGAATTTGGCAAGGAGTTTGCCAAATTTTAGAGGAGAATAGTGAAGACCTCAAGATAGTCAAATCTTGAGAAGAAGGCCACTAGATAGGCCAATATTGAAGCCAGAATTTGACAAGGAGGTTGAAGGAGAAAGGAGATAGAGAAGCCACCAAATCTGAGAGATTTGGGGATTGCCATTGAAGGCTTGAAGGTTATTTTGGAGAAAGGAGGTTGTTGATTTTACAGTAGAATATTGAAGGTCTCTAGGAGATAAATCTTAGTTGCGATTTGGAGGAGTTTCCTACCAAATTTGAGAGATTCAAGGATAACATTTCGAAGGAGAAATTGATTGCAAAAGGGTAGCAATTAGGGCAGCATTACTAGCTACTAATTTACATATTCAAGAGAGCATTCTGAAGGAGAATTAAAGCCACCAAACTACAGTTTTAGGGCAACAAGTTAGAGGGTTTCAAAGCTACAAATAGGTGAGCTAGTATAGTAAAGAAGAGCTATGATTTCATCCATTACAAGGCAGCATTTAGGTGATTCAAATCACCAAGATATCCATCATCTACAGAGGTCATTAAGGTAAGCAACTTTGGTGCAAAAGGTTCATTATTTGAACTTTAGTTATTCGGTTCATTATTAAGTTTCATTAAGCACCATATTAGAGTTTAAAAGTTGCAAGGAGAAGGTTGCATATTAAAGTCTTCAAGGGAGTGTAGAAGATAGTTTCTACAAGGGTTATAACCTGCACACAAAAAGGAGTTAGATATATTTTGAAAGAAAGGAAAATATCAACATCCTACCTTCTAGTAAAAGCAAAGAAGACATTATCCATAAGTGAAAGTTGCATAGATTATAGTGCATATTTCAAGTTATTTTAAAGAGTTCATTTAGAGGAGCAATAAGGAGAAATTGCTATTGCACTATACTAGTTATTAAAGGTGCACTAAGTATTTAAGTTAAGGTTGAAAATTAGTGCATTCTAAAGGGCATATTAGTTGCATGATTAAGAGCTTGGATTTATTATTGCTAAGTTAACCAAGCAAAGGAAAGAGTTGTCTAGTAAGGAAGACAACATCAAATCATCATTTTCTACCAAGGAGTAGAGCAAAGAAGCCACCTCATCAAGGAAGAGAGAAAGCTTGCAAAAAGGGAGATTTAAAGATCTCAAAGCATAGGTGCAAGTTAAGATATTTTATTCTAACTATTTGCATTATATTATTGCACCATATCCCTCTTGTCCTATGTAGCAAAGGAGGACAAAGCTAGAGTGTCTCAAAGACACTAAAACAATCAAACTTCTATGTCTACAAAGTGGCCATATCATCAAGTTAAAGGAGCAAATTTTAGCAAGGAAAGAGAGCCAACGAAGGGCTCACATTAGCCAAGTTTCAAGGTGTCTAAAGACACCAAAATCCAATGCCTACAAGCAACATTAACCTACAATATCAAAAGTTCTATGTAAGGAGCCTATCATCCATTGCATATCTATGTAAAAAGGATAGCGCTAAGGATAATACATTGCAAGCATAAAGAAGCAAGTTAAGGTGAAAATAAAGGTGCATTACCCAAGCTATAGCTTGGATGAACCACTAACTAAGAAGAAGCACCTAAAGCCACCATTGGAGCACCATAGAACCACCATTGCAGTGCCATAGAACCACCATTCAAGAGAGTAGCATCACCATTCGCTTGAGAGAAAGCATTGAAGATAAGACACATAGTGCATTCGTTGGCAAGAAGTATACAAGGAATAAGAGATGTTGAAGGTAGTCTTACATGCAAGGGAAAGGAGCACCACTTGCAATTTAGAGCCAAGGCATCTTGTGCCACTTGGCACAACAAAACAAGGTACCCATATATTCCTTTAATGCCTATGTAGGAAAGAAGCACTCAAAGAGAAAGTAACACCTATTTTTTGAGCATTGAAAAGCATCATTTGGAGGTTAGAAGGCATAATCATCATAGCTCATCATTCAAGGGAGATATGAGCATTGAAGGCATCTAAACCAATGCCCATCAAGAATGTAACCCCCAAAGCGCCACGTGGCTAGAGTCTCAAGGAGCATCAAAGCATATTTAAGCACCCAACATTGAAGGAGAGCATAAAATTGAAAGCACATAGTCAAGCATTAAGAGTGGAGTCAAAGTGCAATTAAGGAGGAGGAGAAGGCACCCATGAGCATTAAATAATCTCTACCATACATAGGAGACCAAGAAATACAATGCTTGGATTGAAGAGTCACTCCATAGACCAATCAACACGCACATTACACTTTGCAAGGAAGGTAAAAGACTTATATTATTTAATATTTGCTTTCCTTAAGTTTAGGGAGTTATAAGGTGCTTAATATAAGGTTGAAAGTTATTTATTAATGCATTGAAATATCAACCTTAGAGAGTTAGAAGGCAATTTTAGCAAAGGGAGTATATCTTAGAAGATATTACCAAATTGCATGAGATTTAAACATTACAAATATTTGCAAATAATTAATTTAGGAGATATAAGGTTTTCAACATTGGAAATTTTGAAATATTAATTTGCAAATATTATTACTTTCTAAAATTCCAAATTAGGGAGTTATAAGGTATACTACATCAAATTTTAGTTTCTTGGAATTTAGAAAAATTAAACCATTGAAAAGTGAAGGTTAAAGGAGCAAAACCATTAATTGCTTAGAAGTTGGAAATTGCATTTTACATTAGTCTCTTACATTAATTTATGAGACATTAATCCAACTAAAAGGTCTTGAAGGAAAAGAACCTTATTAAAACTTGAAGGTGCATCACCATTTATCTTTAGCTTTCTACTTACTAATCAATAGGGAGACATAAGGCAAGAAAGTGAAGTTGAACATTAGGGAGACAAAAGGAATTCAACTCAAACTAAGAAAGCTAAGCATACTATCAAGTTTCATAGTGCATTCAAACACTTGCTAGATAGAAGGCATTTTACAAAACTTGTAAAATTGAAAAGTTCTTAGCAAGGTTGAGCATATACTTAAAACTAAGGAGGTATAAGGTAGTCTACAAATATCATCATGACAACGAACAAATTCATTCTCACTGAATCCCAACTACTTAGAGGACCAAATTACTCTTCATGGAAAAACAAAGTGAGGGCAATTCTGATAGTTGAAAAACTTTGGGATATAGTCAAAGGAACAAAAGAAAAACCTACTTCAGGTGATAGTGAGATTCAAAAGTTTGAAGAAAATGAAGCAAAAGCATTAATGATAATAACTTTTGCCATTACAGATGAAATACAACCCTACATTAGTTCAATAGGAACATCTACAGAAGCATGGAAAACCTTAGCCAAAATATTTGAAGGGAAGAATAAAGCCACTATCTTAAATCTTCAAACTCAATTACATTCTCTGAAAGTGAATAGTGGTGAAAGTATAGAACTATTCCTAAGGAAAGTAGCAGATATAAAAGGAAAATTATTAACCTTAGGAGAAAAGGTTGAAGATAAGTTCCTTGTTCAAGTAACCTTGAGAGCACTTCCAGACAACTACAAGCACTTAGTTACATCTTTACAAATCCTAAGTAAAGATACATCTTTTGATGAGTTAGTCAATATTCTTCAAGAATATGAGGTGGAAAATACAGTTAAAGATGAAATGACTAACAATGCATTAGTTTCAAAAGATAATCCATAGGGAAATGTTACCTCATCCTCAAAAGGATGAAGACCATGGAATAACAGATATTGTCAAGTCTGCAAGAAGAAAGGACATAGTACCAACTATTGCAGATTCAATCCTAGAAATTAGTATCAAGGAAATCAGAAAAAATATGGAAGCCAACCAAACAGGCCATTCCAATCAAGACAATATCAAAATCAGTATAGTCCACATCAACAACAATTTCAGCATCCATATCCTTCTCAGAATCAATACAATTATCCTCAATTGCAATATCAATAAGGGAATAAAAAAGGGCACTTAGTTCACAAAATCCAAGAAATTCAAGAACTAGAAGAACCTACAGAGGAACATGAAGTTAAAGCTCTCTCAGCAAAGATAGCATTTTATGAAGATACTAACTACTTGCTTGAACAGGATACAGACAAGGAGCAAAATAAAGAAAGCAGAGAAGGAGAGTACAAATTCCAGAACAAGATGAAGATCCATATTGAAGACTAAAGTCTTCAATACCCAAATAATGTAATACAAGGGGGTGTTAGAGTATATTACATTATTTGGTACATGCCAATGTACCACCTTGGGTACATAACTAGAGTAGGAGTTTACTTTAGAGTAAGGTTTGAGTTACTTCATGCAATGTAATAAATGCACAAGTGTTAGAATGTGCAATGATGTAAATGTGCATGTAGTCCACATGTACATGAGTCATAGGATAGGTAGATGAAGAGTCATGGGTAGAGTAAAGGCCAAGGCACATATCTTCCTATATATAGGCCTTTAAGGTATAGAGTGAGATGAGAGACAATGTTACTATAGAGAGGTAGATTATAGTAGTGAGTAGGTACAATGTAGTTCTTCATTGAAAATTTTGGAGTGTTCAAGTCCTCCATTATATTGCATTGTACTATTTTTGTGAGCTTTCATTAATGGCATATTATTGAGTTATTGCAAAAGTTTATCTCATTATTTTCCTGCATATTATAGTGCCATTATCATATAGTTATCATAGCTTACTTATTTCACATCTTGTGGTTGCATTTCCTTTAATATACATCCTCAAAAGCTAACATATTAAAGTTTGTATACATTTGGGCAACTAATATTGTAAGTTGTGCTACATGCTTTGTACATGTATGATTCAGGTACATTCATATTTTTGCATATTAATGAATGTTAGTTGACATATTATAAGCCTTGATTTACATATTAGTTTGCTCATATTATTTTGTTTACATTATTATCTTGATCTTACTATATTATGGCTATCTAATATTTGATCCTGTGAAATTTATCTTGTGAGTTTATATTAATATTAAGGCTTCAAAATCTATCATTAAATGCATTATGCTAATACAAGGAAAGAGGAATCTATGACTTTCTTCTAAGTCACTACATATAGGAATCAGAGTTGTTGGCATCAATATGGAGTATATGGTAGAGATCTTCCCTGGTTTTCTTTGGCCACCATCATGGAGGATCTCCATAACAAGTTGGATCCCCGTGGTCTAAAGCCCAATTTGCCATAGCATCTGTGATCTTATTTTGTTCTCGAGGAGCGTGAAGAAACTCTACTATTCTGAATCTAGACTGAAGCACATGTATCTTGTCAATCACCCTTTGTAACTTCCAATCTTGAGAGGAGGTCCTGGTGGGCACCTTTAGTTGATTAATGGTTACTTGTGAGTCTGATTCAACCTATACTATAGACCAACCAACCTTAGCAACTTCCTGAAGACCATAAAGGATAGCACAGGACACCAAGATTCTCTGCAAAAATAAAGGCATGAGTACCATCTGAGAGTCTTCCTATGCCTCCCATGCTTGCCCTTCCTAGATTACCTCTTGATATACCATTAATGTTGATCTTCCCCATACCTCTGGGAGGGGCTTTCCATGGTCCATCCCTCTGAATAGTAGGTCGAGGACCCTATGGGTGCCTATATCTCCATTCATCCATAGGGAGTTGAAGCCTTGAGAGTAAATTGTGCCACTATTGAGATACCATGGAGGGGGCTTCAAAGTATGCAGGGTAGTTTCCTTGATATTGGCTGTAGTATTTTCCCAAATATGTTGGACATTATGGTGAGTTGCTTTAAAAATTCTTTTATTCCTTTCTTTCCATAGATTCCAGAGCATCAAAGAGATGCTAACCAAGGCCATCTGTTTCATCGAGTTGTCCAATCCATTCACCCTGGGCCAAGTCCTCCATGCCTGCTTGAGGGAGGTGAATTGAAGGAATCTTAGATCTAAAAAGGTTGCCAACCATTTCCATAATTGAATGGCTAGGGGATAGAAGAAAAAAATGTGGTCCCAAGTCTCGTTCTCTACACAACATAGCTCACATCTGAATGAACTAAAAAAACCATGTTTCATCAATTGGTCTCCTATAAGAACCCTCTTGTGAAGTAGAAGCTAGATAAAGAGTCTCACTTTAGGCCATGTCGAAAGTTGCCAAATCTAATTAAAGATATCCTTGAGTGGATTTTCCTCATGGTGAGTGAGGGATGAGTATCCTAGAGCTACAGTATACACACCATTAGAATGTGAGCCCCATCCTAGTTTATCTTTGTCTTTCGACCAAGATAGCGATCAACTTCTAAGAACTTGATGAATAGCCTCCTTGATAGCCTCTATTGCCAAGATTGGCTAGTCCCTTACTGGAATCCAGACTCTATCCTCCAAATTCCTTTCCCCATAGTTTCTATAATATTGTGATATCTTTATCCATCCTCGACTATGGAGTTGTTCCATGATGTCTCGCCATTCTAGAAATTGTTGAGACAATGGAGGCACACCATCCCAAGCATCTATCCAAAAATTTGCTTGATGGCCATTCCCCACTATCCAAAATAGTTGTGGTTTGATAATTGTCTCCCCTATCCTTAGTACCTCAAGAACTGAAGATCCTCGTCGAGGAAGTTGATATCTAGTAAAGACTTCTGGAGCTCAATTTTTTGCATACTTGGCTCTTAGGATCTATGCCCATAACTCATTAGGGGAAATAATTAACTACCAATATAATTTTTCTGCCAAAGCTAAGTTATTTTTAATTATTGATCGAAGGCCCAAACCTCCCTCTTTTTTGGAAGACAAAGTTGATCCCACTTCACTAGGGCCCACTTATGCTCTGCTTTTGCCCCACTCCATAAGAACCTTTGATTAATCTTGTCCAACTTTCTCAACACATCCTTAGGAATACTTAAGACCGAGGAGACATAGATGGGAATAGATTGTAAAATATATTTGACCAAAGTGAACCTACCTCCAAGAGAAAGCCATCGATTGGTCCAATTATTCAACCTACTTTATATCTTCTCTATCAACCACCCCCATTCCTCCTTTTTTTGTTTGGCCACCTTTAATGGAACTCCTAGATAAGAGATTGGAAGAGATGCTCACTTGAAATTCAAGATATTTAGAATCATGGTCTCCACTCTAGTAGTACAATGAAAGAATATGATCTTAGACTTTTCCTCATTAATAAGTTGTCCTGTGGCTACCAAAAAGAGGTTTAGAATTCTTTTGAATCTGGATGCTTCCAATGTAGTAGCATGACCCATCAAGGTCGAGTCATCTACAAACTATAAATGAGAGAGAAGGGGTTGTTGATGCACATCTGATTCCTTGAATGGATCTATTATTCCTTTCCTTAGAGATGAGATGACCTAGACACTCTACCAAAATGATGAATAGATAGGGGGAAAGAGGATCCCCTTGGCATAGTCCCTTGGAAGTAATAAACAAAGGAGACAAACTACCATTTATCATCACAACATAAGAGATTGAGGAAATAGTACCTCTAATCCAATCCACCCAATCTTGGGAGAAGCCAAACTTCCTCAAGACCTATAAGAGAAAATCCCAATCTACCCTATCATAAGCCTTGGAGAGGTCCAAATGAATAAACATGGATGGGGATCTTTGTGCCTGCATGGAGTGAAGGGCCTCTTGAGCAAGCACTATTTCATCTGCAATTTGTCTCCTTCCCATAAATCCTCCTTGCTCTAGTGAGATTATCATAGGGAGGAAGGGTTTCAACCTTTGAGCTATCACCATCGTAATGATTTTGAGGAGAACATTACATAGGGCTATCGATCTAAAGCCAAAAATCTGATCTACCTCTTGGGACTTAGGTATGAGCGCAATGTAGGTTTTGTTGATTTCTTTCAAAATTGACTTTGCCACCCACACTTCCTCTACCATCACAAGTAGATCATCCTTGAGCATGTCCCAAAATTCTTGGAAGAACTCGATGGGGAAGCCATTCGGTCCAAGAGTTTTTCCTTTTTTCATCTTGAAAACCACTTCCTTTACTTCCTCCATAGAAATTGGTGTTATCAATACCTCATTATCCTCTTCCTTAATAAGGGAAGGGATTCCTTGTAGAATTTCCTCTTGAGCCCTAGGGTCTAGGGGGACTACAAAGAAAAGTTCCTCAAAGTAGTCAGTGGCAATTTTCTTCATCCCATCCCAAGAGTAAATTGGATCACTCGTGTTGGTCTTCAAGGAAGGCACAAAGTTTGAAACTCATCTGGCCATAAGAGATTTATGGAAGAAAGTAGAGTTTTTCTCCCCTTCCTTCAACCACTGGATCCTAGATTTTTATTTCCATAAGAGCTCCTCCCTCCTTTCCCATTCTGCTAACTCAAAAGAGACTTGGATTTCCTATTTGTTGAGCTCCTCTGTAAGTCCCAAGGAGCAAATTTGAGCATTCACTTGCTCCAGTTTGAAAGCCCAACCTACCTTTTTAGCCCTCACATCCTTGAACTCATGCTAGTTCCATTCCTTAATTTTAGTTTTGATGAATTATAATCTCTTGACAAAGCAATACATCTGGGTGTCATATCTTGGCTTTCCTTCCCTCCACCACTGAAGAACTAATGGCCTAAAGGAAGTATCTCTGAACCACATAAGCTAGAATTTAAAGGGTGAGTAATTCCTAGCAGACTGCTAGAGATCTAGCAAAATAGGCCAATGGTCTGATCCTACATTATTAAGGATAAGAGATTTTGGAATTACTTCTAGAGAGAGAAGGTCATCCGAGATTACAAACCTGTCCAAGTGCTCCAAGATGCATGCAGGTCCCTTTCATCTATTTGTCCATGTCATCAATCCATTGTCAAGCTTGACATCAATCAGGTGGAGATGCCTCAAGTGCTCATGCATTAAATCAGTCATAGTGTCCAATGTTCTCATCCCTCCCATATTTTCATCTAAGGAGAGAATGGTGTTAAAATCCCCTCCTAGGACAATCTGGTCATTGGGAAACTGGAGCCTGAGGTGTTAGATATAGTCCCACTACCTCCATTTGTCCTCTATAGTAGTGGTTGCATATATGTTAATACATAGGAGTTGTTGGTCCTTTTGCCTCCATTGCCCTTGAAGTCCTAGAATACCCTAACTTCCCATAACCACATGCACCACAAATTCCTTTGGATCCCATAGATAAGAGAGCCCACCTGACACTCCTTGAGAGCTGAGAGATTCTACCTAACCCATGGGCCACAATTTCTTAGCAATTATCTCCATCTCCTCTATTAACTTAGTCTCCTGAAGAAAGACTAGGTTTGGCTTATTTCTCTGAATCAACCTTCTAATTTCATTGTGTTTGAGGGGACTGCCTTTTATCCCCCTTACATTCCATGAAAGGAGTCTCATGAGGATGGGTGGGTTAAGATTTTGGTGATAAGAGTCACCTTACCCTCAGAGATAAGAGTTTCCCCTTCTTTTGCTAGGTGGTGTTGATTGGTCTTACGTCCCACTTTCTGATTGGTATCCATCTTCATTTTCTTGTGTTTTTCTTGTTGTATACCAAATTGATCTTGGGTAGGTCCTCCTTCATGATCCTTTGTGTATACCACCAAGGCCTTATTAAGGGGGTTGAGGTATCTCCTCCTACTTCAGGTTGAGCGATCCTATGTGTTTCACAAGTATAATTCTCTTCTTTTTTGGCTCCTCACTTATTTTTCCTTTGTTGACCTTTGTGGTTCAGGTTTGTGTCCATTTGCATGTTGATCTGATTGTCATCTATTTCTGGCAGTGCCTTTTCCCCTGATTTGGACTAGGTAGTTGCTTGAAGAATTGGCTCCACCATCGGTTATCTCCATTTGATGATCTTCTCCCATAATTGGGTCTTCATTAGTCAAAGGAGCAAATTTGTTATTTGGTGTCACATTGCTTTCAATATCTACTTTTTTCTTTGAATGTGCTTTCTTTTTAGGTTCTTGAAAGTTTGTGACCTTTTCCTTTACCTGCATTTGCTCTGAGCACTTCTGTGGATAGTCTCTCACCATATGCCCATACTCATGGCATATCCGACATCTGAATGGGATATTTTCATAATCAACTTTTTGCTCCCAGGCTTCATCCTCTGTTTGTAATGTGATATTTTCTAGAAGAGGTTTGTTGAGGTCCATTAGAACACATATTCTAGCATATATCATTTGTTCAAAATTGTAAGTACTATCAACCACCATCATAAAGGTTCCCAGAGTGTTTCCAATGGCTGCAAAGGAGATGGGGTTCTAGTATTCAACTGGTAACCCAAATAACCTAACCCATACAAGGCCCATAAATGGCATTTCCTCCTCTGCTTGGAACTTCGTATGCCAAGGTTTCATGAACAAGCCTGCTCTCCCAAGAAACCATGGCCCTCCTTGGAAGACACATTCTTGATCCTCTTCACACTCAAAGAGCACTAGGAAATAGCCATTGGGATAGAGCATGATTTGAACTTCTCCCTTAGTTCACTAGTTTCTAGATGCCCAGTCCCTAAAGGCTGATAGTTGGGGTCTAAAACCCATGAATCTACATATCAGACCTTTCCTTTCCATATCCTCTATGCCTATTTGAAGGTCTACCTTTTTCAATTAAACTATCAAGGAGCCATCTGCCACTTTCATGCATCCATTGGCATTCTTCTTGGGATCTAAGCATGGCATTCTCAGAGGCCTACGAGGAAACTTGGTCATAGCGTTACCCGAGTGCCCTCCACCTCCCAATTGTACTACATCTTAGAAGGAAGGTTTGGGTGGGAGGGATCCCCCTATCATCGTCGTCACCATGACAAAGCTATAGAGGTATCCAAACCCTAATCCACTCCAAAAATAAAAAATAACAAAAAAATAAAAATTACCTGCACTTTTTTTGAACAATGTTTGATATGAAGAAATCCCACCCTAAGCCTCACATTCCACACCCATTCCACCTTATTGAAGCTTTTGCATGTAATGGCGGTGGCAATGCGTGCAAACCCTAGCAAAGCTCCTTGTTGTTGTCTTCCCTCAACATACAAAATTGCATACTTAGAATTATATATAGTATTACATCTTGATCACATCTTAATTATTTTATTTTTTATATTATATATAGTATTACAATAGCTTAGTAATTATATATATATAAATATATATATATAATATATAATAATAATTTGACAAAATTTAAAGCCATTAACATAATGCCATTTTGATTATATTAAAACATTTTTATTAAAAATATATTAACTATTTTATTTTTTATATGATATATAGTATTAGATCTTGATCATGTAGTAGCGTTACAATAGCTTATTAATTATATATTTATTATTTGGTAAAATTTAAAGCCTTAGTAGTATTACAATAGCTTATTAATTATATATTTATTATTTGACAAAATTTAAAGCCGTTAAGATAATGAAATTTTTTAATGGGTCATATGGGATTGAAACGGGCTCCACCCATATTACATCATCACCAAATAGTGGTATTACAACAAAGATTGGATATAATCCATGTATTGTTTGACAAGATTTGAACTTGTGTCTCATTGAAATGTTGAGGAATTTAATCGGTTGAGCTAATGCCACTTGATAAGATAATGCCATTTTGATTATATATACTTTTAATAGTTATATGTGGTTTGGGTTTTCTTGGGAGGGCTGGATAATAAGGGGTTGTACTCAGGTCCCCCACCCTTGACAAATTACAACTCTCTTCTTTAGAGCTTGAGAGTTTATAAATAGATACACTTCTCATCTCAATTGAGATGCTATAGCTAGAAACCTACATCATTTTACATAAAATGTCTGAATTCTTGATTTTCATTTTCTAGATCTTTTCAATTTTCTGTATGAATACAATTATTCCAAAATTTAGCATCTTTCTTGACATTTTCCTATAGCAGCCTTCACAATGCCAAAACTTCACCTCTACTATCTATGCCTTGCATCTTAGTAGAGTAATATTTCCAAAACATCGCACTATCATAGTCCGCTTTACCAAATCTGGATTGCTAGTTTCCTTCCTGAAACACAAGTGCAACCACAAAAATTATAATAAATAGTCTAAATGAAAACACATTATTGTTACAAAATAAAGCATATATTACCAATGGAAAACATTAAAGTAAATCTTAATAATTAATTGAATCAGGCAATCAACATTTTCTTGTCAGCTTCAACTAAACTTACTACTTCCTCTAACCATGGAAAGGAGAATTTAACTTCACGATCCTCAATCAAAACCCCTCTATTGGCTAGCTTATCTGCACATTTGTTTCCTTCCCTTAATATATGTGTAAACCTGATTTCTTCAAACTCTTTAGCAAGATCTTGAATTTCCACAATTATCTCTTGTATGTTCCATGGAGCCTTTGCTTTCCTCAAAATTGCATTTATTACTATGAGAGAATCACCTTCCATCCATACTCTATTCCACTTCATTTGTTTACATATTTTTAACCCTTCTAAAGCTGCCCAAGCTTCAACTTCATTATTTGTCTTAAATCCACTATTGAAAGCATAATGAGACAAAATATCTCCTCTATTATTTCTAATTATTCCTCCTCCTCCTGTTGGTCCTAGATTTCCTTTAGATGCTCCATCAAAATTCAATTTAACCCACTCCACATCTGGTGGTTTCCACTTTATATTCTTTGCCTTCTTTTTGCTTCTCTTGTACCCAACATCATAATTCCATTTAATGACTTGACTCCATCTATCAAGGCTCTCTGCTTCTAGATTAGGGATTGGGTGAGTTGATAGGGTTGGTTTAGACTCCTCTATGGCTAAACATATCTTCTTTTTCATTACCTCTAAATTGCTTTCCTTTCCTTTAAATATTCTTCTATTCCTTTCTAGCCATATAGTCCAAAGTATTGTATCTTTTGATATATCCCATATTGTCTATAAAGCCTCACTTTTATAAGTGCTCTGCCATTGCTTTAACCAATCTTCAATTCTGCTATTCATCACCATGCATTTACCAAACATATTAAGAATCCATTGCCATAGATTCCAGACTATTGAGAAATGTCCCAAGAGATGGTCTATACTCTCCTCCTCCTTTTTACAAAAAACACATTGAGAGGGGCCATGAAAACCCCTTTTCATAAGGTTATCCCAGGATAAAATTCTTCTATGACCTACTAGCCAAACAAACATTTTGACTTTAGGAATGCTTGGGCTATCCCAAATATCTCTCCATATTCTAGTGACATTATTATTTTGTTGGTGTTGTACATTATATCCACTTCTTGTTGTGTATTCTCCTGAGCTATTCAACTCCCAAATCAATTTATCCTTGGCTCCCCTCGGAATAATCACAGTTGTTATCTTTCTACTCAATTGCCTCCTAGCATCAATGTCTTGTATACTTGTAAAAAAATCTTCTTTCCATTTGTATCTTCCTTCCTGATCCTTGTACAAAATGTTTGAAACCCTATCACCATATTTGTCTTGAAGCAATCTCATCCAAGGTTTCAAAATTGGATCTAAATTGAGTGGTTTTTTATCACACCAAGTATCCATCCAAATAGAAATTTTTTCTCCAATTCCCACCACCCATATTAAACCTTTAATCATAAGATCAATAGATTTTTTTAAACCATTCCAAAGAGCAGAACCATTTGGTAGAGAGAATGCAGTAAATATTAAACTTGGGTCATTGGGATCAACATACTTAGAAGAATTCTTGCCCATTGTCTTTGACTCTCTTTGTACAATCTCTAGATTACTTTTCCCCTAAGAGCTAAGTTTGCATATGTAAGAACTCTTAAACCAAGACCTCCCCTAGTTTTATCATCACACAACTTGCTCCATTTCACCAAAGGAAATTTCCTTTTATCATGTACACCTGACCATAAAAAGGATCACATAATATAGATTAAACTTTTTCAATTGATTTTGGCATAGAATACAATGACATATAATATGTTGGAATGGCTTGTAAGACTGACTTAATTAACTACACTCTTCCTGCTAACGATAACCATCTACCTTTCCAAGTTGGAAGTTTATTCTGAACTTTACTAATAATTGGATTCCATAAATCTATCCTCATTCTCCCCTCAAATAAAGGCATCCCTAGATAAGTTGTTGGTAAATTTGCCTCCTCCATTTGAAGCAACCTGCAAATTCTTGCTTTGATATTAGCAGGAGTGTTAAGGAAGTAAATTTTGGATTTAGTCCTATTAAATTTTTGCCCTAAAGCTCTTTCGTACTCTTTTAAAAAATTATTCAAAGCTCTGGCCTCATTTATCCTTGCCCTTCCAAAAAGGGTTGTATCATCTACAAATTGTTGATGGGTGATGTTATCGATGTTATTACTAACCTTAAGTCCACTTATAAGCCCATATTTGTAAGCCTTATTTAAGTTCCTACTCAAAACCTCTACCATAATAATGAACAAATAAGGAGATAGAGGATCTCCTTGTCTAAGGCCTCTCTTGGCTTTAAAATATTATGTTACTAACCCATTGACCAACATTGAATAAGAAACTATAGAGACACAAGCTTTAATCCATCTAACCCATTTCTTCTTGAAACCAAACTTTTCTAAAATTGCAAAAAGAAAATCCCATTTAACCCTATCATAGGCTTTACTCATATCAAGTTTTAAGATCATTGCTTTCTCTTTTCTTGAAGTTGTTGAATGTATAACTTCATGAGCTACTATGATCTTATCCAAAATTTGTCTCCCTTTCACAAATCCTCCTTGCTCTTCTAAAATGATTTTGTCTAATAATGGCCTTAATCTATTTTCCATCACTTTGGAGATAATATTATATGCCATATTACATAGGCTTATGGGTCTAAAAGAATCAAACAATTCAACATCCTTCTTTTTTGGAATTAGGGTAAGATATGTTGCATTTATTTTATAAGGTATGTATTGTTTTACCCTAGACTATTTCACTACCACCAATAAAAAATCCTTCACTATATCCCAATTATGTTGGTAAAAAGCTGCAAAGAGCCCATCTGGACCTGGGAATTTATCCTTATTAAAAGAGAAAAGAGCTAAATGAACTTCTTCTAGAGTAATAGTCTCCATTAGTTTCCTATTTTCTTCATTCATTATAACTGAAGGAACATATTGAATAAGTTTATCATTAAGAACTTCGGTCTCCTCTAAACCTAGAATATTATGATAAAAAGACTTTACCTCTTTTTTAATTTCACTCTAATATTCAATCCAAACTGCTTCTATTGATTTAATTCTACTAATTCTAGAAGTTGATCTATGTATTATAGCCATCCTTTGAAAAAAATTTGTATTTTTATCTCCTTTTAATCAAGTCTGTCTTGATTTTAATTTCTAGAATTTCTCTTCCTTACTCAAAATATTATGATATTCACCAAGCAACTTCCTTTCCTCTAAGCTTGGATTATTATGATCACCTTTTTGAAATTTTGAAAGTTTATCTTTTAGTTCTTTCTTCGCAAAAATGTTTCCAAAAGTGTCTTTGTTCCATTCTTTTAATCTAGATGTCATAGATCTAATTTGATTCAGAAGAGTATACAACCCACCATTACCTAAAGAATTCCATGTTTGAGCTATCATATCAAAAAATTGAGGATGATATTCCCACATTTACTCATATTTAAAATATGATATTTTTAAGATTCACTTACCACCATTTAACTCTTATTAGCCAGTGATCTGAACCAATCCTTGTTAACGTATTAATTTTAGCACAAGTTCCTTCATCTAGCCAATGATATGAGAGAATGCATCTTTCTACTTTTTTTTCTATTAGGTTCTGACTACTCATGTTGTTGGTCCAAGTATAGTTGTCTTCTTCAAACCCTCCCATAAATTATTATTTCGAATAAAAGTTGAGAAATATTTCATACTTTGGATCAATTTCCTAACTCCCCCAAATTTTTCATCCAACTTGGTTATGGCATTAAAATATTTAATGATCATGAATCGGGTTTCTTGGTCTACTTCTCATAAAGGCTTCAATCCCACTCCAAACTTCTAACCTACCTGACTGAGTTGTAGGTCCATAGACATTGATAAGGATGAAATAAATATCTACAAAGTAGTAAGTGACTAAAGAGGCTATACAATGCCTAGTTTTATAAATGGTTACACAAGAAGTTCTAAAATAATTCCAACAAGTTAGAATTCCCCTTGCGACTCCTTCAGAATCCATAGCATCCCATTCAAATCATTCCCTACTTGGTATCCCAGGACCTTAACACGGAGCTCCTCAAAATATTATCAACTAAGGAAATCAAAGATGCTTTGTTTTTGCTCATATTGCTTTCATAATTTTTGAAACTTCTTCTTTCGTCATTTTAGTTTCCTAGATATAAAGAATATCAGGCTCATTACTTAAACATAGGTCTGTAATACACTTGTGCTTTAAGGGGGCATTATCACCCCTTATATTACATGATATGATAATCATGTCTCATTAGGGGATTTTGGCCTTGCCTGCGTATTACCAATATCATTTTGTTGTTTGATAAAGAGAAGTTCAACCAACTTAGTTTGTGTTCCTTTCTCTATATTTGCTCTTGTTTCCCTGGATCTTTCTTGATAATTTGAGGGTTTTCCTTTTTTTGCCTTGCCTATATCAGGAGTACGTCTTATTATTCTATTCCTCAATATTCTTTCACAATTTTTTTTCATCATATTTATCCTCTCTTAGCTCTATTACAAAATATTTTGACTTATCTTGCTCATTTTCTAGTATTTCCTTATTAATGGCAGAGGTATTAACTTCTAAAACTACATTTTATTTACCAATTTTTTTTCTCTTGAATGGTGCATGGTACTTCAAGAGAGTCTTCAAAATATGATGAGACACATTCCTTAGGTTCATCGAGAATGTTCTTCCTTAAATCATGATCATACTAAATAGACAATTCCTTGTTAATATGTTGAAACTGTTGTACCGTGTCCTCTAAGTTTTGATCTACTTTTTCTTCATAGGCTAAAGCCTAAAAAGAGTTGATATTTCTTCCAATATACTTCCTTATTGATCTCCACTATTTATTTATTTTTATTTTTTTAGATATATTTTTTGGAAGTTGAAAACCATCTTCAACCATAACCATTTGTAAGTTTCTATTGTGGTTTTCTACATATGATTATGTTGGGCTCTTCTTAAGGCATGATCTCTCAATATGCCCCACCTCATGGCATATTCTAAATCTAAAATATATGTTTTCATAATCTATAGTTTGGATCCACATCTTATCCCAATACTTAAGAATGATTGATTCTGGTAAATCTTTACTTATATCAATCATGACCAATATTCGAGCATAAATAGCCAAGAATCCATCTTTCATCAAATCTGAAATCTCAAGGAATTCTCTTAGTGTGTTGCCTATTTCCTTTAAGGTATATATTTCCCAAAATTTAATGGGTAACCCAAACGCCCTAACCCAGACTAGTACTAGGGATATATTTACATTTTTGCGTGAAAAGCCTTCATACCAGCGGGTAAGGAAAAGTCTTGCTCTTCCCATAAACCAAGGACCCCCTTTTAGGATTTTTTCTTTTTCTTCCCTAGAAAAAATGGCTAGAAGAAACCTTTGTGAAGAAATGATAGAATCAATCCTAGAGACTTCCAACTCCTATCAATCCATTTTCTCAAGGCTAAAGCCCTAGAAAATACCCATTAAATTTACCAAAAACTACCCTATCTTGGAGCAACAAGGATCTCTCTGAGGAGCACTCACTAACCTCTACCACTAGAGATGATTCTAAGGATTTAACTATAAATATAATATCTTGAAGCAACGAGGATCTCTCTAAGGAGCACTATCTATTGAAATTTATCTGAATGTCCTAGACCAAATATAATATTTGTTAAAAACATTATAAAATTTTCATGCACAATTTCTAAGATAGATAAAGGGAAAAAGAACTTAGCTAAAAACTTCTTTGTCCACATAGAATTTCTTGCCTCACTAAAGTCCTGGCCCTTCGTTACTTTACCCATTATCCAAAACCTAGCTAACAAATATTTGCAATTTTGTTTTTCATGATTTGAAAATCGTCATTGCCCTTGTTTTGAATGGTTGACTTCACAGGGTCATATCTCCCTCAATATTGCTTGGATTCTTGCATGTGATTGCTTATTTTAAAGCTATTTAAATTTTGCATATATTGGTACAAGAATAAGTTGAATCAGATAACTCTTTACAAATATATGGCTCTTAAAAGATGAGACGTTTTTTAGTAAAACACCCTAATCCTTCGCATAAATTGCTTCCTAGCTGTCAAATATGTGGTTTAGGTTTTATTTGAGTACTAGGTATTTTTTCAATTGTTTATACAAGATTGAAATGAGTCCCTCTTATATTACACTA